>CM070818.1:46825628-49671030 GCA_036326025.1 Chrosomus eos
TCGGCGGAAGTTATCTAGCATCCTTAACCCTTCACCGGAAATACCGCCGTGCATAGAGCCCATTAAGGCTTGAACAGGACGTTTCTGAATGGTTGGTTAACAATGTCACTTTGATCTATTTTTGTATGTACTGGCAGAGTAACGTTAGAGTTGTGAGATACAAACGCTATGTGTTTAACGTTACTAATGAAAGTTATAGGTTAGTTCGTTGACAGATTTATGTTGAAAAACTTTTTTTTTTTTTTGTAAATGTATGCTTGTCAGTGATGCGTGCCGTTATCTCAGTAACTATCGTGACTGAAACTGACATGAGGTCATATCAGTAATGATTCTAGCAGTAGTTGAAGGATACCTAAGAATTTGTATTATGTTTATGTTTAGTGCAGAGCGAAAATGTTTTATGTTTTAAGAAAACTTTTAAGTACATCTATAGAATTGTAACTGCATTGATATTCCTGTTACGTTAACTGTAACACCTGCGTACACAGTTTTTAATAACACATTAACTATAACGCGTTTTTCATTATAAACGTGGGATTATGAATTATATTGAGAATCTATGTAACGTTACATAGAATACATGCCCTAATGCACACCTCCGTGAAGTTGGCACCCCATAAAACGAAATAATCTCTAAAACTATGCCATTGGTTTGTGCTGCGTTTGTGCTGATTTGTGCCGTTAAAACGAACATTTGTGCTGGTTTGGAGTTTGAGATATTGAACATTATTTTTTTGGTTGTGTTACGTCACTCTCCACCCCATGTCGTTCAAACCGCTCCAAACCGGTGTCATTCGTTTGTGCTCGGTTTGTGCTGGTTTGTGCCGTTAAAACAAACATTGTATTTATTTTCCTTTCGCAGATATAGCTCATTTAATTCAGGAGCTGTGATGTCACTCTCCACCCCATTTCTTCCAAATCGCACACAAACTGTGTCGTTCGTTTGTGCTTGGTTTGTGCCGATTTGTGCCGTTAATATTAACACGGTATCTATATCCCCTCCTTTAGAAATAACAAATATAATTCGGGGCAGTGACGTCACTCTCCACCCCACCTCATCTAAATCGCACCAAACCGGTGTCGTTGGTTTGTGCTCGATTTGTGCCGGTTTGTGCCGTTGAAAGAAACATTGCAACTACGATCCCCTCTTAAACATAAAATAAATAATAACTTTTTAAGCACAGTTACATAACTGTCCACCACATGCCGTCCAAATCGCCCCAAAACTGTGCATTTTGTTTGTGCTCGATTTGTGCTGTTTTGTGCCGTAGAAAGAACCATACCCAGATAGCACACGTACGTCAGGCCGATGTCGGCCCGATGTACAAAGTTCCATCGGCACGATGTCGCTCAGAGAGCGTTTGCTCATCGGCACTATGTCGCCGCAACGTCGGCATATGATCGCAAATGACCTTCGGCCGATGTTTGACCGACGCAAAGCTGTAAATCCCGGCCGCTCTGCATGGGCTTATAGGACCTTTATTTATTCAGGTTTAACCTTACTGGCTACTCCTTTACATTAGACACCATGCGAACAAAACAGAACAGACACACACACACCCACCATTTGCACGCAGAGAGCGGAGATCGCGCTGCACACTCCGGATCACAGAAACTGTAGTCATACCTGCCCCGCAATTTTCATTAATAAAATAGCATCGATACTGAACACATGTAACTTTCATCCCTCAAAATAGCCATATTCAAGATGAAAAAGTCGAGTAGTTTGCATCACTGGACATAACTGTCAGGCATTTATCATTTCTATTGTAAAACAGTTGACTAATGATTTGCACTAAATGATTTGCAACTTTCATCTCACCTCGCAGTGCTTGCACTCTTTCAATGTTAAACTGATGGAATTACGTGCTCTGCTTCTGTGAACAGGAAACCCCGCCTACTTTGATTTGATTGGCTATCTATTTGGATAGACCAGCCTAAAGTGTAACTTTTAAACCTTTTTGTCATCCTAAAAACAAAGCAGAGCAAGAATTTCCAACATTGGGGAACAGTTTGGCCATTTCTAATTATTGACATATTATTGTTTTTATTATTATTGGCGTATAATTATATAACTTCTCCCCCTCAATGTCTATGGGGATATACAGCACTGGGGCTACTTGACTATCTAATATGAAAAAAAGTAGGCTATACTGACATTGAAAAATATCTTCTTAATTTTGTGTGTGTAACTGTCTCTATAATGAACAGACACAATTGAAGTTAAGATAGTTTAATGACACCAGAAAGAACTCCAGGAGAAAGGGATAAAAAAGGAACAGCAACAATGTAGATCCACAGTAGAGACGGATTCTTCCTGGCAGCCTGTAACAGAGTGAAAACAGTGGGAAAAAGCAGTTAGGTCTTTGCTTTAAGAAACAAATCCATCAATAAATATGTTTTAACTGTTTCCTTAACAGAAAACGCGAAGTGCTGTTAGAAACTTTGTCCCTGTCCCTGCAACATCTGTCAGCAGCAGCGCGTTTTCTACTCGAGCATGTGAAAATTATTGTTTTTCTCAACATGGAAGTGAAACAATATAAACAAGATAAATATTATGTTGACTCGAGTGTATACCTACATTCTGTACGATAAGTGTCTGTTTTATTCGCGTTTTTCCCTTTCGTACTGATTGATCTTAAATGCTTCTTTACATTTTTTGTTTACACATATTGTTTAATGTTTTCAACTGAAAGAAAACCTTAAGATGCAACTTAAGCTTGTTGTGTATATTTAATTTTCCTAATAGTCAACGATGTTGTTTAACAACCGTGCGTAAGGGACATATGCGCTATCACGCAGCAGTAAGTCATGCAGCGTGGTAACAGATGACGTCATATCTAGCGGGATTCCATAAACTACACAGAACCCCACTATTCGCCGACGCAATGTTTAAATTCAGGCAAACTTTATACTTTATGGACAAATATACATAATGAAAAGATGATACAAAATTTAATACCTTGGAAAATAGCATTTAAGACTTTTTAGTACTTTTTAAGGGCCTTAATTTTCTCTAAATTGATTTTATCAACTTTTAATAATTTTTAAGACCCCGTGGACACCCTGTTTACTACTAGATATATTTATGGAGACGAGAAATAAAAAAACCCGCCCTGCTATGATCAGCTGTCCGGTGTGGTGAAGTGATGAGTCCCAGCTTAGGACCCCAGTACGGTAGTATGCCTGATCTAAAGCTGTTCTCGTGATTCTTAATGTAATCAATCAAACTTTAATTCATGTAATAATCTTTTATTTTTATGCTGATTATTTATAGTTAAAGTGAAAGAAACAACATGTTTAGGTATATTTTGCGACATTCTTATTAGGCAATAAGGCATAATATAATTTGTTTTAAATACAAGCATGTCATGTCATAATTCATTCTTGAACAGTATTATGCTTGTATCATATTTGTTACTGAAGTTTTTTTATCGAAACATATCGTAGATGGTGAGAAAAACGTTATCTCTAACCATTTCGGATAGCTGTATGCTATGCTACTACCTAAGCTAACTAAAAAAACACTAAGAACGAGAAATGTTTAATTTCACAATCTACAGCTTCGGTTATATACTAGTATATAAAACATATAAGTTAAAATATATTAATGGTCATTATAACGTAGTTCAAAAGACTTATATAATAAAGTGATATCTGTTTTGTAACCAGGCACTAAAGCGATTACCTATATAAAACGTGCTTTGAACCAATCAGATTGCTTGGGTCCTCCTAAAGGCGGGTATACACTGTGCGATGTCTGTGTGGTACCTACTAACACTGAACGAGTAAATCATATGCGATGTAAAGCAGGATTTCTGTTCAGGATTTATGTGTTCACACTATACGGTCCGATCATCGAGCTGTGACTTGACTGCGATAAATATATCTGCGATAAACCCCTGGATTGCACCTATAGACGATATCATGTATCCAGAGATAATGTCAAAACAAGCTGTGAGGATAATAAAATATTACATAGAAGCTTACTCCTCCTCAATTGTCTAAAACATTTAGGTCTATTACAATGAATTATAGGCATATAATTAACTATTAACAATCTATAATATGTCCGAACATTGCAATAATTAGTCATCAATGAAAATTAAAAACAGGTTTATTTCAAAAACATTGTTTAATAAAAGAGGCGTAACATCGCAGGTGGCTTGGAAGACGTGTGTAATATATGGTTAATCTATTTTGCAACATGAACTGGAGGTAAGCAACAGTAATTTGTAGCTAGTTTGAACTACAGAACTTAAAGATCTCCCTCTTTTCGTTTTTATTTTATTTTATTCATTTTTGTCACATGATCTGCGGTGCGCTTGCGGCATTCTGAAAAGTTGAGATGTTTTCATTTCGTCGTGGCATAGGCGCGCCTGGAAAAACGAGCGCACCACACCGAGTGTTCAGCAATTCATCCAATTAAAGAAATTAGTTATTTACACCAATTATGTGATGCGGCTGCTGAGCAATCTGGTGAGTTTTGGAGGCGGAGCATTGAAGAGCGTTTTTGAAACAGCGTTTTTGAAATATTGCTTACCCCACCTTATGTTCATCTATAGATGCCATCATCTGAAGTCTTCACAAGTGAGACTGGATCCAAACTGGAGTTGCCGTAATCTCTAGTAAACTTGCTGAGCATCCTGAGATAGAAACAGGGAAGCAACAGGAGAAGGATTAGCATAGCTGCAGTTCATATTATTTCAGACAAAAGATGATCATGTCATGTGCACTTGCTACCATTTCAGGTAACACTTTATTTGAAGGGGTGTGCATAAGACTGACATGACACTGTCATAAACATGACATAACACCTGTCATGAACATGAAGGAGTCTTTATGAATGTTTATGACTGTTGTCATTAAGTGTCATTCGGTAAATTATGACACTTTTAATGCAAAGTTGACATTGTTTAAAATGTCTTTGTTATGACAACTTGACATTACCCAAGACAAAAATGTCTTGATTATGACAACTTGACATTAACAAAGACAGAAATGTCTTTGTTATGACAACTTGACATTAACCAAGAAATCATAACCTGTCAACCTGTCACAAATATGTCATAACAGGTCTAATTATCAAACTTAAAGCATTTCGCTGTGTAATAACCCTTAATGACATCTTTATAACTAGTACAATGTGTTCCACTTTACTTGAGGACAGGTAATATTCATGACACAGTTATAATGGTGTCATGACGGCCAAAGTTGTGACAGGTTGACAGGTTATGATTTCTTGGTTAATGTCAAGTTGTCATAACAAAGACATTTCTGTCTTTGTTAATGTCAAGTTGTCATAATCAAGACATTTTTGTCTTGGGTAATGTCAAGTTGTCATAACAAAGACATTTTAAACAATGTCAACTTTGCATTAAAAGTGTCATAATTTACCGAATGACACTTAATGACAACAGTCATAAACATTCATAAAGACTCCTTCATGTTCATGACCGGTGTTATGTCATGTTTAGGACAGTGTCATGTCAGTCTTATGCACACCCCTTCAAATAAAGTGTTACCCCATTTCATCACATATTAACTGTAGAACAATATTATGAGATGTGTTAATTGAATGCTTGGCTAAAGAGATGTGTCTTTAAACTAGATTTGAACTGGGAGAGTGTGTCTGAGCCCCCAACATTATCAGGAAGGTTATTATGAAGGTAAAAGAGTAGCAAAACTTGAATTTGAGAACTTGGACAATATTTGTGCCCGGGATTTTCAAAGTGGGGGCCGCAGCAAGTTGGAGAAAGAAAAAAAGCTGAAAAAAAAAAGTAAAAAAAGTGCACGAGTGAATAATTGATTCTCTAGCCATCATTATCAACAAATTCAGCACTATCGCCACGGACACGACCGCACCTGGTAACATCGCACGTAAGAATATATATATATATATATCCAGGCCCGCCGACAGGGGGGGACAAACGGGTCTGTTGTCCCGGGCCCAGGGTGGGGTGGGGGGGGGGGGGGGGGGGGCAGAACTGGGCCCTCATTAAATTATGGAATAATTGTTAAAAAATAAATAAAATAGGCATATTTGTGGAAAAAATATCTAATATTTGAGTTACATAAAAGCTTTTTATTTGTTTTCTTCCTAATTGCCCTTGAAATAGTGGTCAAGAACCCCCCCACCCCCAAAACAAAAATGGTTTGGCCACTGATCAAAAAGCTGGTAACGGTGAAGCTGGAAGTTAAGTCAACATAGAGCAAGGTAAGAAACAGCGCAGCCAACGTTTATGAGTGTTGTCAAAGACCCGGTACTATGGCGGCAAATCAATGACAATAATAAACGAGCGCACAGCTGATGCTGGCGCGCGCGGTAAATGACTTTCGCGAGCGAATAACAGATCTACACGCGAGGAAACGGGAACTCGCGAGCTCATTCAAGCCCTGCGCGCGCTCATGACATCTCCTCTGCACGCAATACAAGCCCTCGCGCGCGCGATTGATCATACCACACGCCCTCGCGCGCGCAATTGATCATTCCACACGCTCTCGCGCTTGATCTGCTCTCGCCTGCTCCTTTTGCTCGCTCGAACAATTTTATTTTTGACAGTTGAGGGGCGGGACTCCCCTTTTCCGGAAGTCAGTTGTGATTGGACGCCTGTCCAATGACTTGTAATTCACTTGACTTGAGACATCACTAATTTTTATTTATTTATTGTGGTTAATTAATGTGTAATGTGATTTAATGCATTGTTAATATAGAATATATTCTTTTAACAAAGTATTACTAGTGATTGCATTGTGTTGTTAAGAGATATTTACAGACTGTAATGACACATTTCCATGGTTATTAGCATTGTAAATCATGAAAATTCTTATACATTTTTACATTTTATATTTAAAAGACTATGTGATTTGTGTTGGCTTAAAATATCTAAAATAAATTGGAGAAAAAGTTATATTTGCTATAGTTCCCCTAGACCCCCAATTTACCATATATTTACGTTTATCCGACCAAAATTAAGACTAGTAATTATTACTAGTAATTGCCTAGTAGTACTAGTACTACTAGTAATTTTAGTAATACTAAAATTATTACTAGTAATTGCGCCACTAGTTCTGGCGCAATATGGCTGCCGTCGCATCATCCAGGTGGATGCTGCACATTGGTGGTGGTTGAGGAGATTCCCTCCTTCTATGTAAAGCGCTTTGAGTGTCCAGAAAAGCGCTATATAAATGTAATGAATTATTATTATTATTATTAAAATTAAAGTGGATCTGAGAGCCTCAGAATGTAAAAAGTGTCCATTAAATAGTTGTAAATATAACAAGGGCTTTGGATCAAAGATAAATTACTTGTTTATATCAATAAGCAAGAGTTGTTGTGTAAGCTTTTTGTTTTCATCCTGTGTATTACTATTATGTCAATTTTGAGTGGTTCATTATATTTTCTATTAAATGTAAAAGGTGTTCTGGCAGCATGAATGTATTTCATTTTCTATGTAACATAATAAGATATGTTATGTGCAGATGGGGTTTAATCATTTATGCTGTGTACACTACTTGCCTCATACTTTCTCTTAAGTTATTAGCTTACAAAAAGTTAGATGATTAAGATCACTATATAATGATGTAATAGCTTTGCTGGGTTTAATAATTAGCTGGATTTAATATTGTTTCTCTTTATTCGGTAGCAAATCCTGGAAAGGCTTTTAAAGCTATAATTAATGCTGTGTACTGTATCTTAACTTGAGAAGCCAGAACCCCTTTTACATTTAATAGAAAATATAATGAACCATTTATATTATGTAAAAATTCATACAACATTTGGTAGATTTACAATGCTAATAACCATGGAAATGTGTCATTACAGTCTGTAAATTATCTCTTAACAACACAATGCAATCACTAGTAATACTTTCTGTTAAAAAAAAATATCTGGTAAGAATATATTCTAAATTAACAATGCATTGAATCACATTACACAATAATTAACCACAATAAATAAAACAAATTAAGTGATGTCTCAAGTCAAGTGAATTACAAGTCATTGGACAGGCGTCCAATCACAACTGACTTCCGGAAAAGGGGAGTCCCGCCCCTCAACTGTCAAAAATAAAATTGTTTGAGCGAGCAAAAGGAGCAGGCGAGAGCAGATCAAGCGCGAGAGCGTGTGGAATGATCAATTGCGCGCGCGAGGGCTTGTATTGCGTGCAGAGGAGATGTCATGAGCGCGCGCAGGGCTTGAATGAGCTCGCGAGTTCCCGTTTCCTCGCGTGTAGATCTGTTATTCGCTCGCGAAAGTCATTTACCGCGCGCGCCAGCATCAGCTGTGCGCTCGTTTATTATTGTCATTGATTTGCCGCCATACGGTACTTCGGTACCAAGTCGGTAAAAAAAATGTTTTAAACGTCACACCACGGTACCAGCAGGTTTTCTCAAACCCGGTACTTGATGCGCGTGTATGCCCGAAGCGCGTGCAGTTGCGTCCTCTTCATAAAAGCGCTGAGACATGGCGATGGCGGTGCTGTTGATGTGGTGGCTCAGCCTGTTCTCACGTAAATGCGTCTCTATAACACGCATGGTGTATTGTCGTGTAATTTATACGCGAAAATGAGTTTTTACGTGCTTATGAGACGCTGTTTTTTGCGTGCATTTGATACGCAGTTCATTTGCGTGTAATACACACGCACCCCACACCACTAATTCTACCCAAGCGTATAATATACACGCACCCCAAATCCACTTGTTGATAAGAAAGGAGTAAAGAGCCACATATGGAAATATTTTGGATATAAGCTCATATAGCGACGGGGCGCGCTCGTTTTTACAGGCGCGCCAAAGTTCATTGTTGCATAGCAACGACAGACGCCACTGTGAACAGATAATGCGCCAGATCCAAGTCTATTTTTGCTGCGCTGCTCATGCTTAATTAAAAGTGAAAGCACACTTTTGATGGACAAAAAATAAATATGATTTCACGCAAAAAGTGCCCAAAATGCACAGATTTTGCATGTCTAACGTGTTTTAACAAGAACTGCAGGAGGCTATGTCAGAAAAGAAAATGAAGACATTTATAGAAAATAAAATAAAAAAATTAAAAAAAAAGGAAGTCTGCTGTAAAATGGAAGAGCAGAGGAGGGGAGAGGAACAGGAGAGGAAGAGCAGAGGAGGGGAGAGGAGAGGAAGAGCAAGGGAAAAGGAGAGATGTGGGCGTTGGGGGGGTGGGGTTGGGGTGGTGTGGGGTGGGGGCCCATTCTAAGATTATCTTGTCCCGGGCCCAGGCAAGACTGTCAGCTGGCCTGTATATATCTATATAGTATATCTTAAGCAACTTCCTAAGGTATGGTTCGGGGAACACGCCTAGAAATGGTATACCTTTAGTTAAGTTACGGTATACTTAAGAGTCTTCGTAGCGTGCCGAGACAATGTTATCGGGAAACGCAGCCTTGATTGCTCATGACGTCATGTAAAGTGAAGCCACCATATTGGTATTCCCTCAAATTCTATTGAATTAATAAAAAAAAGAATCTGATTTTAATAAAAAAACATGAACTAACGATTCAGCATTTTTATATTTGAATACTATACATTCTTACAATGAAAACATCCTAAACATTTCTGATTATTATCAATGTTGAAAACAGTTGTGCTGATTAATGTTTTTTTGTGTAAACCATTGTAACAATTTAAACCATTTATTTTTCCCTCCAGGATTCATTGTTAAATAGACCCTAAACATATAAACGGTAGTTAACACTACAGTTCAAAAGTTTGGGGTCAATAAGATTTAAAAAAGGGGAAAAAAAGAAACTCATATTTTTATTCAGCAAGGATGCAATAAAATGACCAAAAGAGAGAGTAAGGATATCTGTTTCAAATAAATGCTGTTTTTTTTTTACTTTCTATTCATCAAATAATCCTGAAAAACACAAAAATATGAAGCAGCACAATTGTTTTCAACACTGATAATAATCATAAATGTTTCTTGAGCATCAAATCATCATATTAAAGTGATTTCTGAAGGATCATGTGAAGCTGTGATGTGGAAAATTCAGCTTTGATCACAGGAATTAATTACATTTTACAATATATTCACATAGAAAACAGTTAACCTATTAAAATTAAAATAATAATAATAATATTTCACAATATTATTGTTTTTAATGCTGTCTTGGTGAACATAAGAAATTTCTTTCAAAACATTAAAATTTGTACCAACACAATTAGTGTATGTTTGACATTAGTGTGAAGTTTTACTTACTAGTCATATGGTTCAAAGCGTCTTAGAGATGATGATCAGGGGCCTGTTTCGGAAAGGAGGTTAAGTGAAAACTCTGAGTATGTTAACCCTGAAATGAGGGAAACTCTGGGTTTTCCATTTCAGAAAGGGAGGTATGTCAAACCTGAAAAAGCAGGGTAAGTCAAGCCCATTTCTGAAAGAGAGGTAACTTATACTCAGAGTCAGTTACCATGGTAACTTACTCTGTGAACCTAACCTGGTCGGGAGCAGGTTTTCTTCAGTAAACCCAGAGTTTCTTGCGGTCTCCTCCCCTTTTTTAAAGAGGAAGTGGTGTTTAAACACCAACAATAATACTAAAATGTATTTACACATTCTTTAAGGAATTTATATTGTTTGTCCATGGTTTAATTGACTAAATCTGTTTTGCAGCCAAAAAATAAAAGTATTAAAACGTTTGCTAAACTTTTATTTGATTACAACCGTTTTTGATAATATATTTGTATTAAATCATTAAAAAAAAATCGGAATAAAAAACATTTCATAGAACTCAATTATTTTTTTAAACATAATTTAATAAGTTATTAATGATAAAAAATAAGATGTTAATCTAATTCATAATCAATTATTGAAATTAGTTGATTAGATATGTTCTATTGAACAAATGTTTAATTTATTTAACTGTCATTTTTACTGATGATAATAATAACCGTAATTTAATAATGCAGTTTATATATTTAATAATTGTTTAATACCATAAACCGTGATATTTTCTGAGACGGTTATCATACTGTGAAACTCTCATACTTTACAACCCTACATGGGAGAGTCTCTACATGGGAGAGTCTCTCACCAGCCCCCCCCCCCCCCCCCAACCCTACATGGGAGATCCCCCCCCCACCCCCACTGTTAAACAAGTTGCTCAGCAACTTTTACTCACATTTTAAATTAGCTACTTTTTACTTTTACTTGAGTAGATTTTTAGACTAGTACTTTTACTTGTACTTAAGTAAAAATGTATCAAAGTAATAGTAGCCTACTTTAATAACATTCCAGTTTCACCTCTGATATTATAACAGTAAGTTACTACAAATGACATCTTCAACAGTGTAATTATAGATTAATGTAATAATTACTATCTTTAGAAAGTATTGGTCTACTACATATTACTAATTACTAAATCCTATATCAACCTCAACCACTTGAACAATACAAGGAGAGACAAGAAACTGCAAGGTTACATAAAAAAATATACCTTTTAAAAATGTATGTTAAATCCACTATTGTTTTATACAGAATTGGTCTATAGTCTATGCAGTAGCCTATTTAATGTAATTGCATCATATTTTATTTTAAATTACAGAAGAATTAAGAGTAATCCCTTTAATTAAATTACAATATTTAGATTACTTGGTAATTAATTACACCCAACACCTCTTTTTGTCTGGCGCTGTTGCCATGGTGACTCATAATATCTGCGCTCCATTGATAATGGCTTTTTATAGTTGTGGTGCACGCTCTTAACTCAGAGTCAGTCAACTCAGAGTTGATTGAACCAACTCATTTCAGCTGTTCTGTAACCGAAAACGTACTCGGTTACTAACGTAACCTCGGTTCTCTCTAGAGAGGGAACGAGTACTGCGTAATATCTTACGCTATGGGGAAACACTCTTTCCTCGAGATATTGAAGCCAAAAATTATCCTTAATTTTTTTAATCATGCAAAACGCTTTTGCAGCAGCAAGCAGACAAGGGCGAAACAGCTCGCGCGCCCATTGGCTGCCTCGCTGGAAAAGCTGCAGCCTATCGAGTGAAGGCACTGCGTGACGTAATGACGAATGAAGACGCTTCGCGCTCATTTCGTCATGTCCCGCCAGTATAGGCGTGGTCTCGCCCTGTAAATACCCCTCGATAGCTGTATTTCTCTGATTTTGTACACCGAAGCGAACCAGAGCATAGTTCAAGCACGGCAAGATACGCAGTACTCGTTCCCTCTCTAGAGAGAACCGAGGTTACGTTAGTAACCGAGTACGTTCTCTTACGAGTAACGTTCTCTCTCTAGTAATTTGGCTCATAGTCTTAGAGATAAAACATGACAATCTGGGGCTCAGGTCAGGAAGCAGACAAGCTGGCTAAACCGACCGTCTGCTAGCGGCCTCACGTCACCAAGGTCAGATAAATCCCATCACATAGAGACTCTTTCACCTAGATATCATCATATAGAGACTGTGTCTGTTCCCCGAATTTGGAAATCCAAAAAACTGCCAAACCTTTCTAAGGTTAAAAATCTAATTGATGTTCAACAAATAAAAAACAGATATAATACAGATGAGCAAACGATAAAGCTTGGGTTGCTGAATATTCGATCCCTTAATTCAAAATCGCTCATAGTTAATGATAAGATTAAAGACTATAACCTAGATGTGCTGTGTTTGACAGAAACCTGGCTAAAACCAAACGATTACATTACTCTAAATGAGTCCACTCCGCAAGATTACTGTTATAAACATGAGCCTCGTCCGAAAGGCAAAGGGGGAGGTGTTGCTGTAATTTATAGTAATATTCTGAAAACCACTAAGAAATCTAGTTTTAAATATACTTCTTTTGAAGTGTTGGTGCTTAATGTCAAAATTTATAGTGTAAACAATAAATCACGTTTGAGAATTCTGCTGGCTACTGTATACAGGCCACCAGGGCACCATAAAGATTTTCTCAAAGAATTTGCTGACTTTCTATCAGAATTAGTATTGGCTGCAGATAAAGTCCTAATTGTTGGTGATTTTAATATACATGTAGATAATGAAAAAGATGCATTGGGATTGGCATTTAAAGACATTATAAACTCAATTGGAGTGAGACAACACGTGTCAGGACCTACTCATTGTCGTAATCATACTCTTGATCTAATATTATCACATGGAATAGATGTTGATGCCGTTGAAATTCTGCAGCAGAGCGACGACATCTCCGATCATTATCTAGTCTCGTGTAAATTACATTTAGCCAAGGCTGCAAAGCCGACTCCGTGTTATAAATATGTTAGACCTATCACTTCTGCCACTAAAGATTGCTTTATCAATAATCTTCCAAATCAGTTTCATAATCTCATCATCCCAGATAGCTTAGAAGAACTTGATATTGCAACAGAAACTTTTAACTCTCTCTTTTCCAGCACTTTAGACACAGTTGCTCTGCTGCGCTTAAAGAAGATCAAAGAAAATAGTCCAACGCCGTGGTACAATGAGCACACCCGGGCCCTTAAGAGAGCAGCCAGAAAAATGGAGCGAAACTGGAAGAAAACAAAACTAGAGGTATTTCGGATTTCATGGAAGGAGAGCTCGATTGCTTACAGAGAGGCCTTAAAAGATGCTAGAACTAATTATTTTTCAACCCTATTAGAAGAAAATAAACATAATCCTAGGTATTTATTTGAACAAGTGACTAAACTAACGAAAAAGAAAGCTTCAAGCCCAGAAGTTTATAAGAAACACAGCAGTAATGACTTTATGAACTTCTTCACTTATAAGATTGATAATATCAGGGACAAAATTATAACTATGCAACCGTCTACTACAGTATCGCATCAGGGAGTATATTGTAGTCTCTGTGAGGAACATTTTGATTCATTTGTTGCTATAGGAGAGGAAGAATTTTGCAAAATTGTTAATTCATCTAAATCGACAACTTGTATGCTAGACCCTATACCGACTAAGCTACTGAAAGAGATGCTTCCAGAGGTCATAGATCCTCTTCTAGATATCATTAATTCATCTTTGTCATTAGGATACGTACCAAAAACCTTTAAGTTGGCTATGATTAAACCGCTTGTTAAAAAACCGCAACTTAATCCTACAGAATTAGTCAATTACAGGCCGATCTCGAATCTGCCTTTTCTGTCAAAGATACTAGAAAAAGCAGTATCCTCACAACTGTGTTCCTTTTTAGAAAGAAATAATATCTGCGAGGATTTTCAGTCCGGATTTAGACCGTACCATAGTACTGAGACTGCTCTCATTAAAGTCACAAATGATTTGCTCCTATCATCCGATCGTGGTTGTATCTCTCTATTAGTGTTACTTGATCTTAGTGCTGCATTTGATACTATCGACCACAACATTCTTTTAAATAGACTAGAAAACTATGTTGGCATTAGCGGAATTGCACTAGCATGGTTTAAATCATACTTATCTGACCGATATCAGTTTGTAGCAGTAAATGAAGAGATGTCTTATAGATCACAAGTTCAGTATGGCGTACCACAAGGCTCAGTACTAGGACCGCTGCTCTTCACTCTGTACATGCTACCATTAGGAGATATAATTAGGAAATATGGAATTAGCTTTCACTGTTATGCTGATGATACTCAGCTGTATATTTCTTCAAAACCTAACGAAACTTACCAATTCACAAAATTAACGGAATGCATAGCTGATATAAAAAATTGGATGACCAGTAATTTCCTATTACTAAATTCTGAAAAAACAGAGATTCTAATCATTGGACAAAAAACTTCCTCACCTAATAACCTAGAATACTGTCTAACACTTGATGGCTGCTCTGTTAAGTCTTCGACGTTAGTTAGGAACCTGGGTGTGCTCTTTGATACCAATCTTTCATTTGAAAGTCACGTGTCTAGTATCTGTAAAACCGCATTTTTCCATCTTAAAAATATATCTAAATTACGTCATATGCTCTCACTGACAAATGCGGAACAATTAGTTCATGCGTTCATGACCTCAAGGCTAGATTATTGTAATGCTCTACTGGGTGGTTGCCCTGCACGCTTATTAAACAAACTACAGCTAGTTCAAAATGCAGCCGCTAGAGTTCTTACCAGAACCAGGAAGTATGACCACATTAGCCCGGTTCTGTCAACACTGCATTGGCTGCCTATTAAACATCGTATAAATTTTAAAATATTGCTGATTACTTACAAAGCACTAAATGGTTTAGCTCCCCAGTACTTGAGCGAGCTCTTAACGCATTATAGTCCTTCACGTCTATTGCGATCTCAAAATTCTGGCCAGTTGATAATACCTAGAATATCAAAATCGACTGCTGGCGGTAGATCCTTTTCCTATTTAGCACCAAAACTTTGGAACAATCTTCCTAACACGGTCCGGGAAGCAGATACAGTCTGTCAGTTTAAATCTAGACTAAAAACACATCTCTTTTGCTTAGCATACACATAACACATTATAGATTTCTATAATTCAATGTTAGGCTGCATAGATTAGATCAGCCGGAACCGGGAACACTTCCCATAATTCCTGATGTACTTTGTACATCATAAGAAGGATGGCGTCTACGCTAATATTAGTCTCTCTGTTTATCCCGAGGTTTACCGCAGACCGCCGGATCCAGGGCATATCCAGATCTGATGAAGGACCATCACATGGACACGACGACACGCATTATCAGGGCTGTGAAGGCCCATGGACACCTCACCACTCATCTCCTCACCGGCCGGATGACCCAACCCAACCAGATGAACTGGATAATATCGTGAAAGTTCTGATCCCATCTGACTCCTGACATTATGCTGCCTAACTCATAATCATACACTGTTCATTCGTTGGCCAAAGGAGGACTGGCCCCCCGACTGAGCCTGGGTTCTCCCAAGGTTTTTTTCTCCATTCTGTCACCTGATGGAGTTTTGGTTCCTTGCCACTGTTGCCTTCGCCTTTTGGCTTGCTTAGTTGGGGACATTTAATTTTTAATTGAACAATACTATTACAACATTGTTTTCCTGTTATCTCTGTAAAGCTGCTTTGAAACAATTTGTATTGTAAAAAGCGCTATATAAATAAAGGTGACTTGACTTGACTTGACGAGAGTATCTCTCGTACTGCGTAATATCTTACGCTATGGGGACCCCATACAAAACGCCGTGCGGACAGGGATCCAACACCAGAGTCCCGGGGCCAAGCCCGGGGCACATCTAGTGCATAATCACCATAACTCACATAGAGTAGAGGAGGAGAGGCTAGAAGCATCACTCCTTCATAAAAGTCCCGTAGGGGTACCGACCCGTAAGGGCAACATAGCCGCATTGGCGGCCGATAAGCCCGAAGTTCAGACCGCCAAAAGCTTAGCTTGTAAGGCGGGCACCTCCAGGTTATAGTACTTGATAAATGTCGACGGCGAGGCCCAGCCCGCAGCCGTACAGATATCCTGCAGGGAGACCCCGCTATACCATGCCCACGACGAGGCCACGCCTCTTGTGGAGTGCGCTTTGACACCCAATGGGCACCGCAGGCACTTGGAAGTGTAAGCCAGCGCTATGGCATCCACTATCCATCTGGATAGGCTCTGTTTTGAGGCGGCGAGTCCCTTAGAACGGCCGCCAAACAAAACGAAAAGCTGCTCGGTCTGCCTGAACTCAGGCGAGCGGGACACATAAGCCCTTAACACCCTGACAGGGCAAAGGAGACTCGCGTCCCTCTCCTCATCGAGAACCGGAAGGGCTGACAGGGAAATTACCTGGGCCCTAAACGGTGTATTGAGGGATTTCGGCACGTAGCCGTGCCTCGGTTTGAGTACGACCTTTGAGTCGTTAGGCCCAAACTCCAGACAAGACGCGCTTACAGAAAGCGCCTGTAAGTCCCCTACACGCTTCACTGAAGCGAGAGCCAATAGAAACACCGTCTTAAGGGACAGGTGCTTCATGTCCGACAGCTGGATCGGCTCAAACGGGGCGCCTTTCATGGCCTCCAAGACCGTGGAAAGGTCCCAAGCCGGGACTGAAGGGGGCCTGGGAGGGTTTAACCTCCTCGTAGGAAACGCACGACTAAGTCGTTTTTCCCCAGTGACTGGCCAGACACCGGTTTAGCAAACGGTGCTATGGCCGCCACGTAAACTTTGAGCGTGGATGGGGTCCTTCCCTTATCCATCAGCTCCTGAAGGAAGGCAAGCACTTCCTTAACCCCGCAGTCCACAGGTGAAAAGCCACGGGCTCGACACCAAGTAGAGAACACCGACCATTTCGAGGCATAGAGCCGTCTGGTAGACGGAGCTCTAGCCTGCGCGATCGTGTTTAGCACTCCTTCCGGGAGGCTAGCGGGTACCCGTTGATGGCCCATGCGTGCAGGGACCACAGTTCCGGGCGAGGATGCCAAATCGAGCCCTCCGCCTGAGAGAGGAGATCTCTCCTCAACGGTACAGGCCACGGGGCAGTGCTGGCCATCCGCATCAGGACCGGAAACCAAGCCTGGTTCGTCCAGAGCGGAGCTACAAGCAGCACTGGGCATCCATTTTCCCTGATCCGTTCCAACACCTGAGGCAGGAGCGAGACAGGGGGAAAAGCATACAGGGGACCGCTGGGTCAAGCATGGGCCAGCGCGTCCCTGCTTTTCGAGAAGAATACTGGGCAGTGAGCGTTCTCGCGGGACGCGAACAGGTCCACCTGCGCTCTGCCAAACGTTTCCCACAGCAGCTGGACCGTCTGCGGATGCAGCGACCATTCTCCTGTCGGGACGTTGTCTCTGGACAGCTTGTCTGGACCCGTATTCAGGTGCCCAGGCACGTGCGCCGCTTTCAGAGAAAGGAGGTTGCGCTGGGCCCAGACCAAGAGGGGTTCCGCCAGCCTGCAAAGGCGTGTGGACCCGATGCCGCCCTGGCGATTTATGTACGCCACCACTGACATGTTGTCCGACCGGACCAATACGTGGTGGCCTATTATCTGGGGACAGAAGCGCCTTAGCGCTTTGTCGACTGCCATTAATTCCAAGCAGTTTATGTGAAGGAGCTTCTCCCGTACTGACCATAGGCCAGCTAGTGGTCTGCCCTCGAGCAGCGCTCCCCGCCCCGATGTGGAGGCGTCCGTAGACACCACCTTCACACCCGAGGCGATCCCCAGACTCACACCTGACTGATACCAGCCGGTCACTTTCCTCGGTTTCAGAGCTGAAACGCACTGAAGGTCGACCCTGAGGCGAAATAGACCCGCGGTCCACGCCCTGGGGGAACTCGTGCTTTTAGCCATAGCTGCAGTGGGCGCATGCGGAGCAGGCCCAACTGGAGTACGGAGGCTGCTGAGGCCATCAGACCCAGCATTTTCTGAAACCTTCTGAGCGGGACTATAGAGCCGTGGCGGAAGGATCTCGCGACGTGCTGAATATTTAATCCGCGCTCCGGTGACAGGCGTGCTGTCATGGATAGCGAGTCCAACACTGTTCCCAGAAGGAAATTCTCCGACTGGGGAGCAGTGAGCTTTTCGCCCAATTGACTGTAAGGCCCAGCTCCTCGAGATGCTCGAGTAATGCGGCCCTGTGTTCTATGAGCTCCGTTCGTGAACGAGCTAGAATCAGCCAATCGTCCAAGTAGTTCAAAACTCGCATGCCCCGAAGTCTCAGGGGGGCGAGGGCCGCGTCCATGCACTACGTGAACGTACGGGGTGCTACTGACAGGCCGAACGGCAGGACTGTGTATTGATATGCCTGGCCCTCGAAGGCGAATCTCAAGAATCGCCTTTGATGGGACGCTATTTGTATTTGAAAATAGGCGTCTTTCAGATCTATTGACATGAACCAGTCTCCTTGGCGCACTTGCGCGAGGATTTTCCTGGTCGTAAGCATTCTGAACTGGCGCTTCCCGAGCGTTCTGTTCAGCAGTCGCAGATCTAGAATGGGTCTGAGCCCACCATCTTTTTCGGTACCAGAAAATATCTGCTGTATAAGCCCCCTTCGCCCTGAGATAGAGGTTCTATAGCCCCTTTTTCTCAGTAGTTTCGCTATCTCGGCTCGAAGTAGATGAAACACTTCGCTATACACCGTAGTTTCGACTCGCGCCGTATAACGGCGGGGGCGTCGAGCGAACTGTAGCGAACAGCCTCTCGTTATAGTGTTCAACACCCATTCTGATACCCCGGGAAGCCTTAACCACGCATCTGCGTGAATAGCTAGGGGTAGAATGAAATCTGGGCTCTGGCCGCGGCAGGACGGCGGCTCGAGAGCCCCTGTGTACTGGGAACACAACACCGTGTTTACAGCGTTCGAGGCGGGGGGCGCGCTGATCACAGCGGGCAGCCTGGCCGCGCTCAGCTTCTCTATGGCGGGACGCGCAGAGAAAGCGAGCGGGGCGAATCCTGTGGGATTCGGCGCGTGTGAGGGAATGTGGGCACATTTACTAAATGCGGCACATTTTCTACACTGAGAATACTGTCAGCTCGCGCGACTAAATCACTGCTGTGTATACAGCGTGCAAGGCGCGCGCTGATCAAAGCCGGCAGCCTGGCCGCGCTCAGCTTCTCTGTGACGGGTTGTGCAGAGAAGACGAGCGGGGGTGAATCCCGTGAGATTCGGAGTGTCTGTGAGAAATGCGGGCGCGAGACAGCGGGCACATTTTCTGCACGGAGAATGCTCGGCTCGCGCCGACTGAATCAACGCTGTGTTCACAGCGTGCGAGGTGCGCGCTAATCACAGCGGGCAGCCTGGCCGCGCTCAGCTTCTCTGTGACGGGTTGTGCATAGAAAGCGAGCGGGGGTGAATCCCGTGGGATTCGGCGTGTCAGTGAGGAAATGCGGAACAGCGGGCACATTTACTGCACTGAGAACACTGTCGGCTCGCGCCGACTAAATGTGTGTTAGTTTCGTTTTTACAGAAACCAAGGGACACGCATCGTGTAGTGTAAGCGGGCATTGTATGGGCGCGTTCACCACATTTTCTGCACAACCAACATGAGTTGGTTTTATTTGTGCTAGCCCTGCACCGTGGCGGGCTGTGTCTGGGTGTGGGAATGGGCACTGGGACGTGGGCATTCTTACAACACTCGTAACACCATCGGCCGTGGCCGGAACACCAGAAAATGCACTCTTTATTGGATTTATCTGGGTAGCCATAGAAACGGCTTTTGTGCGCAGGCAAGCGGGCTGAGACACCGGCTGCTTCACTGCGAAATACACTGGGACAGTCACAACGCATGGAACTGAACGAGCGAGAAGTTTTGGTGGAAATCCGGCCGCAGCGGGATCTGAACACCGTCACTTTCCTAGAGAGACTAGGAAGGCCTTGAGACCTCGGGCTTTACCTCAATCCTCGGCCGGGGCCCGCGCTGAGGGGGGCGGCGTCCAGCAGAGCGAGAGCGCGGTGTTTGATCTCGGGCCTGCCGGCGCTGCTAGTTAGCCGAAACGGCGGCCTTTGTGCGCAGGCAAGCGGGCTGTGGAACCAGCTTGCTCACTGCGAAATACACTGGAACAGTCACATTGCTTGGAACTGAACGAGCGAGAAGTTTTGGTGAAAATCCGGCCGCAGCGGGAACTGAACACCGTCCCTTTCCTAGAGAGACTAGGAAGGCCTTGAGACCTCGGGCTCTATCTCAATCCTCGGCCGGGGCCCGCGCTGAGGGGGGCGGCGTCCAGCAGAGCGAGACCGTCGAGGAACACGGAGCGCTCAGCTTCCGTCATCTCGGATAGCGTTAGCCACAAATGTATCTCACCATTCAGGCCGATGTAATCCACGGCTTGAGAGAGCGGACGCATCGGCTCAGTTTCAATGCCGTCTCCGGTAGTTTGTCGAGCTCAAGTGCGGACGCGGCGGCAGACGGCGGCCGCTGTCCGTCTGGGAGCGACTCGAGCGAAGCCGGCGAAGCTGGCGGGCGAACCGGCGAGCTTTGGCGGGCTGGAAATAGCTCGGGAGCGCGCAGGGCGCGGCGCTTCTTGCGGCGCGGCATCACGGCGGGCTGGGATGCGGGCTCGGAGAACGACGCCAGGCGAGTCCGCAGAGTCACCATAGGCAAGCGTTTACAATGATAGCATCCGCCGTCAGCGAGCGCGGTGGCCGCGTGATCCTCACCCAGGCAGGACACGCAGATGACGTGGCGGTCCTCGTCGCTGAGTGGGGCTCGGCAAGAACCACAGGAAAGCATCTTTAAAAAGACGCAGCTCTTTTAGAACAGTAGAAATGGGTGTTGCGTCACGTAAGCAAACACACACACACACTTAGCAGAGTAAAAGGATATAGTACGCCGGAAAGCGCAGCAGGTACGGCAGTTGAAGGCGGCTGGGCCAGCGACTTCAGAAGATGGCACGTCCCGCTGAGAAGGCTACAAGTCAACGGCGCGGCTTCTCACTCTGGATCCCGCGATGCATGAGCTTCGCGTGAAGAATGAAAAATCAGAGAAATACAGCTATCGAGGGGTATTTACAGGGCGAGACCACGCCTATACTGGCGGGACATGACGAAATGAGCGCGAAGCGTCTTCATTCGTCATTACGTCACGCAGTGCCTTCACTCGATAGGCTGCAGCTTTTCCAGCGAGGCAGCCAATGGGCGCGCGAGCTGTTTCGCCCTTGTCTGCTTGCTGCTGCAAAAGCGTTTTGCATGATTAAAAAATTAAGGATAATTTTTGGCTTCAATATCTCGAGGAAAGAGTGTTTCCCCATAGCGTAAGATATTACGCAGTACGAGAGATACTCTCGTAAGAGAACTCAGAGTTTCCCATCTCAGGGTAAGTCAACTCAGAGTTCAAGTTTTAACTCAGAGTTGGTTGAACCTCCTTATTGAAACAGGCCCCGGGACACAAACTGCTATGGTGCTGTCACGTTTTGATGTATTTAGTTATCCTTTGTGATCTTGTTTTCCCCTGTCTTGTGTGATTTTTGGTTTAGTCCTGTTAGTTTTCCCGCTCCTCGTTTGTGTCCAATTTTCTGCACCTGTTTTCAGTTAATTATCTTGTTTGGTTCAGTTCTTTTAAGCCCTGTGTTTTCCCTCAGTGTTTGTCGATCGTCGTCTATGTATGGTTGTGTGTTAACCCTGAAGTCCTGGAGTTCTGTTCTCTTGTTCTCATTTGTTTTTGGATGTTTTTAGTTTGTTTAATAAATATATTATATTGAAGCCCTTATCCTCGTCTTCAGCAACCTGCACCCAACCCTGACAGAACGATCGACCTTAAAATTTAAAATATGGGCCGAAGGAGGAAAGACAAAGAGGTGAGCCCCTTCGACAACCCAATCCTCTTCCAAGAGGAACGCTCACTTGAAGAGTATGCAGGACTGTATATAAAGCTGTATGATGACGAGACTCAGGATGAGGAGGAGTTAACAAGGAGTTTCTGGGGTGGACTGAAAGACCCACTAGCCCAGATAATTCTGGTAAGGGACCTCCATCTATCCTTCCTGGAGTTCGTGGATCACACGCTGTGGTCGTGTGGATCGAAATACCTAGTGGAAGATCTCCCACTCCAGCCAGTGCCAAGCCCGCCAGCCCCTGAGCCCATCACCTGCACGCCAGCGCCTGAGCCCATCACCTGCACGCTAACGCCAGAACCCATCGCATGCCCGCCAGAGCCTGCACACCGCATCAGCCCTGCCACAAGATCTGTCCCTGGATTTCCCTGGATGATATCCTGTATGACTGATCCCCCACTGATATCGGTGCGATTAGCCAAAAAGATGGCTGCCGAGGCTGGGGTTCAAGTCAGCCACATCCAGCCAGAGCCTGAGCCTGTCGCCTGCCCGCCAGAGCCTGAGCCTGTCGCCTGCCCGCCAGAGCCTGAGCCTGTCGCCTGCCAGCCAGAGCCTGAGCCTGTCGCCTGCCCGCCAGAGCCTGAGCCCGTCGCCTGCCCGCCAGAGCCTGAGCCCAGCCCCAAGCTCCCTGAAATGCTGGTTCCGTCCAGTTCCGAGTCCCCTGATGTGCTGGCCCCGTCCAGTTCCGAGTCCCATGATGTGCTGGCCCCGTCCAGTTCCGAGTCCCATGATGCGCCAGAGCCAGAGCCCGTTGACCCAGACCCAGCGCCAGAGCCAGAGCCCGTTGACCCAACGCCAGAGCCAGAGCCCGTTGACCCAACGCCAGAGCCAGAGCCCGTTGACCCAACGCCAGAGCCAGAGCCCGTTGACCCAACGCCAGAGCCCGTTGACCCAACGCCAGAGCCAGAGCCCGTTGACCCAATGCCAGAGCCAGAGCCCGTTGACCCAACACCAGAGCCAGAGCCCGTTGACCCAACGCCAGAGCCAGAGCCCGTTGACCCAACGCCAGAGCCAGAGCCCGTTGACCCAACGCCAGAGCCAGAGCCCGTTGACCCAGACCCAGAGCCCGTTGACCCAGACCCAGAGCCCGTTGACCCAGACCCAGAGCCCGTTGACCCAGACCCAGAGCCCGTTGACCCAGACCCCGTTGACCCAGCGCCCGTTGATGTCAAGTCAGTTCCCGATCCTGAGCCTGTCCTCCCCAAGAAAATTTTGGGGGGGCGCTATACGCCTTCGCCGTGGCCGGCCAAAGATCCATGGAGGCCTGAAAAAATAGTACCACCGTGGCCACCTGAAGGGTCTTCACCACCACGGCCGCCTGAAGGGTCTTCACCGCTGTGGCCACCTGAAGGGTCTTCACCGCCGTGGCCACCTGAAGGGTCTTCACCACCACGGCCGCCCGAAGGGTCTTCACCGCCGTGGCCACCCGGGGGGTCCTTACCGCCGTGGCCATCCGAAGGGACTGCTCCGCCCTGGCCACGCCCACAGCCTGCACCGCCGTGGCCACACCCACAGCCTGCACCGTCGTGGCCACGCCCACAGCCTGCACCGTCGTGGCCACGCCCACAGCCTGCACCGTCGTGGCCACGCCCACAGCCTGCACCGTCGTGGCCACGCCCACAGCCCGCTCCGCCCTGGCCACGCCCACAGCCGGCTCCGCCGTGGCCACGCCCACAGCCTGCTCCGCCCTGGAGGCTTCCCGGACCTGCACCATGCCCTCGTCAGCCTCCAGGGCGCCCACCCTCCCACCCCTTTGGATGTTATACGGCGCGAGGACGCGCCTTCGGGGAGGGGGGAGGTACTGTCACGTTTTGATGTATTTAGTTATCCTTTGTGATCTTGTTTTCCCCTGTCTTGTGTGATTTTTTTGGTTTAGTCCTGTTAGTTTTCCCGCTCCTCGTTTGTGTCCAATTTTCTGCACCTGTTTTCAGTTAATTATCTTGTTTGGTTCAGTTCTTTTAAGCCCTGTGTTTTCCCTCAGTGTTTGTCGATCGTCGTCTATGTATGGTTGTGTGTTAACCCTGAAGTCCTGGAGTTCTGTTCTCTTGTTCTCATTTGTTTTTGGATGTTTTTAGTTTGTTTAATAAATATATTATATTGAAGCCCTTATCCTCGTCTTCAGCAACCTGCACCCAACCCTGACAGGTGCAGGGCATCAGCGTGGAAGGATCTTGGAACACAACAAACCATTTGTCACAGTCAGACCCACCAATATTATTATACAATGCCAGGTTTACTAAAAGGAAAAAAGCTACAGCAGAGGGGAAATGCAGAAAAGAGAAAGAATATACAGAAAATAATTTCTTAATTAAGATAACAGAATTTGTTTTTAGGTTTGCTTATTTAATATTGCTCATACAGTGTCACTTACGTTTGGATGTCAAAACCTTCTTAAAATAATACAAATGTAAATTTGAGAAATTAAAAAAATAAGAAAATGACAGATGCATGATGATTTAGGTGAAAAATATTGTGACAAAATGTATGGGGAATGTGGAGATGACGTCACGCCGTGTTGCATTATGGGTCCGCCGCCATATTTACAATACCGCTGTATTTAAATGCGTGTGTTGGAGGCTGTGTTTGGATTTTCTGTCGAGATTTTAATAAACGTCGATATAGTTGTTCAGTTCAACTGCCATAGCAGGTCACACGATCATTCAGGGAGGAAACTAAACAACGGAGTATGTTTTTTCACCTTTCTTTCTTGGAAAAAACAACAAGGGAAGCAGGTCGAGGAGCTGACGAGAAGACGCCGGATCGCCGCAATCATGAGGAAAAACTTACTTACTGTCCTCCACTGCATACTACGTTTGTTAAAAGTTGTACAAAGCAAGAGGTTGTGCATTGTATATTCCTCGATGACTAACATTTTAGGAGGATAGTTGATGAATGATGTTGAATTTTTGGTTAATGTTAGCAGATGATAAAGCCAGGACACATTGCATGAATCAAATTATTTATTTTCAATTAACAATTTGCTTTAATATTCTGTACATCTTTTAACATGCCTTTTTAAAAATGTCTGTGAATCATGATTTTATATATCTGCTTAATAAATACATTAAGTGACTTCCCTGTTTCTGTACTGATTGCATCCACAAAGACCCTTTAAGTAACGTTACACATAATAATGGGCAAAGATACATCAAACTTTTAAAATAAATGACCAAATACTCTCATTTTTACACGTGTCAACATTAAATGATGACAATAAGGCACGCTGTATTTAACAAGTTACCACATCTTGTGGCATTATAAAGTAATGTACAATTTTTTTTTTCTTGCACAACCTATGAAAACTTAACATATGCTGAAAATAGCAAGCTAACATTAACTACGAGAGCTGCTTTTCAGGTAAAATAGCTTGAACCTTATGTACAATGGTAATCAACTTAGCATAGGCTTCGAACACCAAAACTAAATCAGATGTATCAACGTTTTTTATCGCGGATAGTTTGTCCAAATAGTTTTTTTGACAGTGGCATTTAGTTAATACCAGTGGGGTCTTTTCTCTGTTTATTTAAACATCTCCATTTCTTCCGTTCTTCTTCAATTTTACCTCGTTTTAGCCTAACACCCACTATTATACCGAAGGTAAACAGAGATCGTGCCTGTAAAGATGGCGGCCACGTCCCATAATGCAACACGGCGTGACGTACCTCCGCATTCCCTATATGAAGTAATGTAATAAGCTTCCTCGGTTCACCTGTGTTTCCTACATCTCTGGCAGCAGCTTTCTTCAGAAATGTGGAGCTTGTGGCGCTTTGCCTCTGCTTTAGAGAGGTTCTTTTGTTGCTGCTGAAATCATAGAACATTTTTATCAATATTTGAGCAGCGAGTTTCAGCCAATTTTCAAGCTCCATGTAAGTGACGTCACCGATTAACAGTACATATGTTTATGTTAAATAAATTAGCTCACTTCCAAGTAACACCTTTACTAAAACTCTCATCTACACATAAGAGGTGATTAAAAGCCCAAACTTTCATAAACAAAAGCTCAACCGAGTTAACGTTAGCTTAACCTCTTCTGAAAACGGTTGAGATGCTAACGGTTTTTTCCCGAAGACACTAAACCATGTCTATAAAGTAAGTATTCAACAAAAGGGTATCAGTTACAAGTAAGAGAAGAATCAAGAACAGTTGTGTGTATTATTTGTGTGATTTTAGAGACTAATCTTACCTGAAAGCAGTTAAAACAACAGCGAGAGAGGGAGTTTTGCTGCTTGTCAGTCACAGCGGTCCCGCGCCGTTTCCATGGCAACTCTGCGCCACTCCAGTGTTTATTTATTTATTTATTTATTCGATCTCCATTAGCTGCACATGAGCAGCTACTCTTCCTGGAGTCGATACAATACAACATACAGCTTACAAGACTTTCGAAATTAAAAACACCACACCCCTACTCACACATACCTACTCACAAAACCACAGACACACCCATATACACAATCATTACACAAGACCTAGTATAATCATAATTCTAAGATATGAAATCTTCTTTTGTTATAAGGATACGATTTGGCCATGATACAGTAAACAAAAAAGTTATAGTGGAATAATAATTTACCATTCACAATACAATTTAATTTATGATCAAGTGCCTTTTTAAAAGGACTTTAAACTGATGTTTACTATGTGCATCAACAATACCTCTGGGCAAAGTGTTCCAACCAAACATGGCTCTATACAACATAGTTCTCTTTCCACAATTTGTTTTTACTTTGGGTAGTATAAACCTACCCTCTGTAGCATGTCTAGCCCTTAATCACTCTTTGGGGTCATTCTGACCCCACTGGACTTTTCCTTGATTTTTTAAAAATGTTCCCTTCATCTCAGGGCCATGAAACTCGGCGACTTTTCCTAAATAATCTATCTAAAAATGCACAAAAAAACTGGGTTCGATTCGGTTGTTCTAAAGGTGTGTAAAAAAATTTACCGTTTAAGGTCTTTGGGGTCAAAATGACCCCAATTGAAAATGAATGGGAAAATGAAAAAAATGACTTTTTTAATTTTGTTTGTCAAAAAAATAAAAGTAAATCCATTATAAATCTGAAATGTTCTACATAT
Organism: Chrosomus eos; assembly: GCA_036326025.1. Lineage (NCBI taxonomy): Eukaryota > Metazoa > Chordata > Actinopteri > Cypriniformes > Leuciscidae > Chrosomus > Chrosomus eos. Next base: position 46,852,852 of record CM070818.1, read on the forward strand.
AAACCAAGGTCTGGTCCTAGAGCATAAATAGAAAGTAGAACAAACTTTCTATCTCATACACACACACAGCCACACACACACAAACACACACATGTCATGACTGCAACAGAGAGCATTTTTACAAAAATTGGCAAATAAAATAAACAAAACTGGCATAAATCTAAAAAAATTACATTTAAATCAAGGTCTGGTCCTAGAGCATAAACACAAAGTGGAACGAGCTTTCTATCTCACACACACACACACAGCCACACACACACACGTATGCATATGTATGCATCCTGTTCATTACAGTTTATTGGTGTTGTTGTTTTGTAGTATATTGGTTTATTTACTTGGTTTATTAAATTTATTTTGTTCTAAAATCTCTTGTTCTAAAAAAATAAATAATTGTTGATAAATAATTTTCTGAAATAAATAGTGTGTGATTACAATCATGTCATAGTGCTGACTTGTAATGTTTCTGCAAATGTATGTATAATAATTTGCAAAAGCAGATAATTCAAAATATATCAGACAACAACAACAAACTCTAACTTTGACAAAAATATTTTATGCAATTCACAAAATATATATCATATATATATTAAGTTGTGAGGAGAATTTGAAGCATCAAGAAAAATGAAGTAAAAATGAATGAGTTTCTATGGACCTCTACTGGAAATATGTGGTCATTGCACTTTCTTTCTTTAATTATAATTTCTAAAGTTTTTACACAAACCTGCAGATGGCAGTATTCTATCCCTAACACATAGAGCAATGTCCAAAAACTATTTAGATTTAATTAATATCATAATTTAAGTGATTTTTTCTTTAAAAAATCATTTTTCATGTGCCAATTTATAGCTTAGTTATGTAATTGTGCAGTAAATAAGTAAAAAACTTCAAAATTTCCACAAAAACACAGCATAAATGTATAGTTGAGAAGTAAATAAAAAAAATGATATATAGTTTCCCATATAAAAAATGTATATTTCCTTATGCAATCGCTCTTTAAAAGTTTGGGGTCAAAATGACCCCAAAGACCTTAAGTGTTGTCCTTTTCTAGGAGTGATTAAGGGCTAGTGGCATAATCAGTGGTTAAATTGGGCCGGGGCTCTCCGGGGCTCAGCCCCGGCACATAAGCCTGCTCGTTTGCAGTCAGTTGCCTACTGGAAATTATGTCACATACAATTTGATGAAAGTGATGCTTTTGAAAACATATTTCTGACAATAAATGAAATGGCATGTCTTTTTTGTCTCGGCGGAGCTGAGATGAGAAAAATCGGAACACGGCCGTATTTTTGTTCAGCTGCTTAATCTCGTTGTCAGTCGACCATGATCGCGCACCGCTCGCGCATGCGCATCTGACACGGATAAATGTACGCAGCAATAATGAATGTTCCTGGGAGACCGTGGTTGCGCGGGATGTGTTCCAGAAATGTCAAAAAAAGTGCCCTGGCCTTGAATGACAAGGTAAGGAAAATAAGACTAAATCAAAATTAAATAACCAGGACTAGGTTGACCATGTGATTTTTCTCAGGAGATGTTTTGAGCATTTTACTTCAGATACCGGATTATCAGCAAACTGCCAAGAGAATTGCTAATTTAACGTTAGCTGGCTACTTAAAATAAACTAGCAATCTATTCAGTCAGCATATTTGTATTTGATCTGTGTGAATTACAGAAATATAAGACTTGCTAGACCTAAGTTACTTTTAGCTACCAAGCTCTGTGGTTAATGAAAATTAAATCAAGCATTTATTCTCCAACTTTCAGAGATAAATTGAAATGAGTGGAGCATATTCACCCAAGAAGAGGAAACTGACTGACTTCTTCAAAAGGTGGGGTGATATTCCAGACATGTTTAGCATGACGACTAGCTCTGTAACATGTTGGCAGTAGAGATGGAACAGTATGAAAATGACCAAAATTATCACAGTGTTCGGTATTATTGCGGTATTTTTAAAAGTGTGTTCAATATGTTCAGAAAGCACTGACAGCCTGTCAGTGACAGGCCTACACAAGCTGAAATAGTTTCAAAAAGTGTAACAGTGCTTAATATATTACAAAAATATAGGCAATATGCTTGTAAAAACTATTGAAAACGGTCTGAAACACTGAAAGAACTTGAACCAGAGATGTCTGGCTGAGATCCAGGAAGATTTATTTACAACTCCAACGTGAAGTCAACTATGAAGTTGTATTTGACGTTACATGTGAAGTTGGGTGTGGTTCTAAAATATAAACAAATAATAATGCACAATAATAAGCATCTGACTTACTATGAAAATTATTTGCCAGTACTAAATATTATAGCCACCAGCATACAAGAAACAATACTAAGAATTACATTAATTTCTCTGTAATAATTAACATAATTTTTACCGTTACACCGGCAATCATCTCATCCCTAGTTGGCAGCAGACTTTACAGTGATGTACTCAGCAGACTTACCAGATGATTTAATTGATATCATATCAACATTCTATTAATGTTAAAGTTACGATGACTAAGATATGATCTGCTCCTAGGTTTGTTATACAGGCATGAGTTAAGAATCATCATTGACATTAAGCATTCTTCCTTTTGTATTTCCCCTCATATATAGAGTGGAGCCGAAGACTGGAGTAAATGACACTGGACAGAGTGGCAGAAGTGAGGAGACGTGTAAAGAGGTGGAAATTATTTTTTCAACAATTACATTTCATGTAAATAAACTTGCGTGCACGTCTTCTTTAAGGACAGGCTAATGTAAGAAGTCCCTAATTTAAGTCAGCAACCACATGCTTGTAATGGCATTGACAATGAATAAGCCTGCTAGTGTAGTACATATTATTTTACAGGCTACAATTGAGCATTAAATATTCGAATATTATTTGAATATTTAAAAAAAATATAAAATGGAATTCGAATGGTATTATAGAGGAAGATTGACAGCTCTATTATGTAGTGACTGTACCAATATAATTTCTCGCAGAAAATGTTGCAATATTGAACTATATCCATCTCCCCACCTCTACTCTGGACAGGGCCAAGGAGCTGTGGACATGGGGCAGGACACTGGAGCTGTGGACATGGGGCAAAACACTGGAGCTGTGGACATGGGGCAAAACACTGGAGCTGTGGACATAGGGCAGGACACGAGAGCTGTGGACATGTTGCAGGACACGAGAGCTGTGGACATGGGGCAAAACACTGGAGCTGTGGACATGGGGCAGGACACTGGAGCAGTGGACATGGGGCAGGACACTGGAGCAGTGGACATGGGGCAGGACACTGGAGCAGTAGACATGGGGCAGGACACTGGAGCAGTGGACATGGGGCAGGACACTGGAGCAGTGGACATGGGGCAGGACACTGGAGCAGTGGACATGGGGCAGGACACTGGAGCAGTGGACATGGGGCAGGACACTGGAGCAGGAGGTGGAGCCTGTCACAACTTGCCAGACTGCTGGAAGGTACACCAGTATGAATACTTCTGTAAGACCTATCCATTTCTTATGGTAAAAGAGAAAAATTTGGGATGCAAAACATGTAGTGCTGTAAGATCACTCGGAGCAGAGCATAGTGGTAAACTCAGGTACACCTTATCAAGTGAATGGCAAAATTGTCTGATTGGCCCTTATGGTAACACGACTGCAAAACAAATGAAATCTTTGAGAAAAAAAAATAATGAACATAGTGTTTCCCAAAGTCATAAAATAGCTGAAAGTATACTTAAAAAGCAACAAGACAAAACATTAGAAACAAGTTTTCTCAGAACCAAGTCTGAAATTCTCGAGTCTACTTTCAGTGTGTTTAGAACAGCCTACTATGTAGCAAAGAGCAACCGGCCTTACACCGACCATCCAAAACTCATTGACTTACAGATGCTTAACGGTGTGAATGTTGGCCGTGTTCTTCATTCAAATGTCACATGTACTGAGATCATTAATTTCATATCCAGTGAAATGAGACAGTCATTGTTGGCCAGCATCAAACAAAGTCGACCAAAGCTAACAGTGATTGTAGATGAGAGTACCTCGTTAAGCAAGAGGTCCTGTCTGATTGTGTACCTCAGAACATCTGTCCATAATTCGGATCCATTGACCTTCTTTTTAGATTTGCTTGAGCTAGAGAGCACCACTTCAGATGGGATTACAGCCGACCTACTTAACTGTCTTCAGAAACATGGTCTTGATGAAGCATTTCTAAAAGAATGCATGGTGAGTTTCTGCTCAGATGGAGCTGCCGTTATGTTGGGCAGAAAGAATGGCGTGTTCGCAAAACTCAAAAGTCAGTTCCCTGGCCTCATTGGTTGGCACTGCTTAACCCTCTGAGGTCGGCCGTCACGGGGGCGTGATGAGCTCACTTTTTTCCTTATCAGTGCAAAAGAGACTCAAATTACTCTGTTGATTTTTATCTTACATTTAAGTGTTGTACATCATTAGATCCTGTTTAGTTTCTATTTTTTTTAGGGTACTCACAATAAAAACAAAGTGTTGTGCTTTTCGTCAAATAAAGAATAATAAACATGATGCGCGTTTTACCTTCTCTCCGTCAGTGAAGTCCATTCTGAAACGCGTCCGAAAAAATAACTGTAACTCTGTTAATACTTGTCACAGAGATACGAGAGATGTCTCTTTATGAAGCTGAGATTCTCTTCTTTTAAATGAAGTAAGCTACTAAAAAAAATATATTTCCAGTTTATGTAATCCGTTTGAAACCAAGGAGAGTTACAGTTGTTTCGTTCTCCCCTCATTATCATTAATCAGCTCAGATCGCCACGCCCCCAGCGCTTTTCACATGGTAAAATAGGTGATCTATGCATCGCACACGCGGCACGCCCCGCGATCAAGCCACAAAAACATGAAGCTTCTTCAGATCATTCACTGTTAGTTCATCGCGTTTGGAGGATGGCAGCAGCACGCTACTCCGACAGAGAGGCCCTTCAGATGATTCTGGACAGTGATGACGAATTCACATTTTCTTCAGAGGAAGATTGCAATTCGGACGACGAAAAGGCTGCATTTTCAAGAACGAATTGATCCAACCGAGGATAGAGGTTCGGAGTAAGTTTTTTAGTGTTATAATTCGTTTTCTTATCATATAGAGCTCAAATGAATTTTATATTTTGCCTAGTTTTGGCTAGCTTTTGACATAGGAAATACCTCACAATATCCCTAACATTGTATGCTCGTGTAAACTTTTTAAATGTGATATTCTCTGAACATATTTGTATATAGCATACATATTTTTCACTCAGTTTTGATTAGTTTATGACACTGATTATCATGCTAAATAGCCTACTGCCTTATGTGTAGTGCATTTTGTTCGAGAATAACTTCTAGGTTATGTGATTGAGATAAATATATTTCAGACTCCGGTAAAATACGTGATACTGTCTAAATACAATATATTTTATATATAAATGTTCAGTTTTGGTTAGCCCATGACTTATCATGCTAAAATAGCCTACTGCCTTAGCCTATGTGTAATGCATTTTTTGGGGAATAACTGCTAGGTTATATGTGATATTTCAGACTCTGGTAAAAACGTGATAGATTCTGTCTAAATACAATATGTTATATATAAATGTTCAGTTTTGTTTAGCCTATGACACTTCATCATGCGTAAATACTTGTTTGTGAATACAGGTGTAATGTTTGAAATGTAAGTTAGTGATGTGTCGTTCGTTCGCGAACAATCCGTTCATTGTGTAGCCTATCCCTAAATGCGTGCTGTCTATATGGGCCATAGATACTCGCAAATGTTCAGTTTTAGTTAGCCTATGACACTAATTATCATGCTTACTGCCTTATGCACTGGGAATACAGGTGTAAATGTTTGAAATGTAGCGATGTGTCGATCGCGAACGATCCGTTCATTGAGTGTACATAATAAATGCGTGCGTTCTATATGGGCCATCAACAGATACTCTGTTGTATACATAATGTATGCTAACAGTTATTTTGTTTTGTTTTTAGGAATGTGGCATCATGCTCTCCTTCTCCAGCACCTCGCAGAGGGACACGCAGGTCTCGTTCAGTTCTCAGTGCGATCGAGAATAATACTGAGTAAGTGCATAGACGTAATATCGTTTACATCGTCATAATGTAAAAGTTCCTATTATTGTGTGAAATTAATCCATGGTAATTAGTGATTGATAAGCGTAATAATAATACAGTTTCTTTGATTGTGTTATCAGCATTCATTCTATATGGGCCATCAACAGATGTTGTTGTTGTTGTTGATACTTTATTGATCCTTTGCAGGAAATTATATTGTCACGGCAGCTTTAACACTCAATAACAAAACATAATACAAAAAAAACAATAATACCTATATAGAATATTCAGTAACAGATGCATATTCAGTACAGAATATTCAATAACTCTGTTGTATACATAATGTATGCTAACAGTTATTTTGTTTTGTTTTTTAGGAAATTGGCTGCGTCACGTTCTCCTTCTCCAGCACCTCGCAGAGGGACACGCAGGTGTCGTTCAGTTCTCAGTGCGATCGAGAATAATACTGAGTAAGTGCATAGACGTAATATTTTACAGATGAAATGTAGCCTAATTGTGTTTACATCGTCATAATGTAAAAGTTCCCATTCTTGTGTGAAATTACAAATATGTCTTTTTTAAATCCATGGTAATTAGTGATTGATAATGATAATAATACAGTTTCTTTGATTGTCTTATCAGCATGCTCACACTTTTTCTTTCTTCTTTTTTTATAACAGATGTGACAATGTCCAAGCACCAGTTCCGAAGAGAGCCAAGGCAAACAAGCAGACGAGCAACATGCAGTCCACGCTGTCATGGAAAACAGAGACCGATGTTGACATGGTTCCACAGACACTGCGATTTCTTCCTGCACGGGAAACTGGACCGCAACTGAGCTCTGTAGACTCGCATTCGCCCATGAGTCTATTCAAACAGTTTTTTAAACCTGCGGTAGTTTTTTTTTAGTATTCTTTAAATAAAAATATTTTTTTTATAAAAAAAACAAGTTTGGTATTTTTATGTTTGTTTTTTTGAAAGGATGTGTTAAGTGATAGTAATGACTTTAAGTCTTTACATTCTTAGGCAAGAACGTAAATTCTATTTTGAATAAATGCTGTTCTTTTTAACTTTTTGTTCACCAGTGAATCATTCTTTGTTCAGGCTGCCTCAAAGCACCTTGATGGCCCATTAGCCATTGGGGGAGTGTCTTTAGTCTTCCCAGGTGTAAATCACATTAATATTCATGGGCATTAACACTCCCACGCATACAGCACTGCTGACCCAAAAACTGATGTAAGAAATTCAAATCGTTATATTGATGTTTCTGAAAGAGTGGTCAGAATGATTTTCACTTCATTTTGAAGTAAAAATTCTAGCCTACAAGAATAGTAACTCAAAAGTATTGTGGACAACTATTCATTATGTGTTAAATGGCCTTATTGCAGTGACATTTTTTTTTCCAAAACGTACTAACCACGCATATTATTTTTTTTCTATAAAATGCAAACAAGTACATCAATTTTGCTCACATATTATTGTAGCAGAGTTTGTGCTGAATACAGCAAATTTATATGTTGGCAAATGGTATGTTTTAAGTAGCTGAAATAAGCACAAATGTCAGGGCATACCAAAACACCGAAAGAGCCCCAAAACAGCTCAGACCTCAGAGGGTTAAACCATAGATTAGAGTTGTCAGTGTCAGACGCAGTAAAACATTGTACCGAAACCAATCACTTCTCATCATTTCTAGACAAGCTTTACTGCTTGTATAATCAATCACCAAAGAATGTAAGAGAACTTGAGACTGCTGTAACTGAAGTAGGCAGTTGTCTGATAAGGATAGGTAGAGTCTTGGGGATAAGGTGGGTGGCGTCATCATTCCGTACAGTTAATGCTGTTTGGACAATGTATGCAGCGCTATACAATCATCTCACAGCTTCAAGTAAAGATCTTAAGAGGAACTCCAATGAGAGGAGTATGTATCAGGGCTTAGCAAAAAAGTTAAATTCTGTTGGTTTTGTTAAGAACCTTGGACTTATGATGGATGCACTCGAAGAACTCAAAGATCTCTCTGAGGCTCTGCAGAACAGAGACATTAGACTGTCTCAGTCAGTGACTCTCATCAAGAGGCAGATCGAGGTTTTTAGTTCAATGAGTAGAGAACCTGAGAGTGGTCATTTCTATAAGAAAGCATGTGACGCAGTGATGGAAGGGTTGTTCAATGGCATAGAATTACACAGTGACAGAAGCCAGAAAGTCATTGAGCCAGAAAAGTTTTATGAAGCTTTGAAAACCAACATGGAGGCAAGAATGGTGACAGAGGAAGAAGAGTCCTTGTTTCAAAAGGTGAACATTCTTAACAAAACAACTTGGCCCTCTCCTTTACCTCAAATGTATGGGGAACATGGACTAAGGGAGGTTTGCAATCTTTTTAGTATTGGCTTTACTGGCATGAAGGCAAGCTTTAGGGATTTCAAAAGTGACCCCAGTCAACCCATGACTACACCACTTCTAACACTCAGACATGCTGTTGAAACAGTTGCTGTAAGTAGTGCAGAATGTGAGAGAGGTTTTTCTGAAATGAATGCAATTGTTACACCTTTATGTTCCCTGCTGAGAATTGAAAATGTGTCCTCTCTAATGTTTGTTAACATTGTTGGCCCTCCATTAGCATCTTGGGACCCCACTAAATTTGTTAGAAAGTGGGTAGCAAGGAGGAGATCTGCAGAGCACCTGGCGTGTAAGAAAAGGCAGACTAATACTGAGGTGTTTGCATACCAGCCATTGTGGGAAGTAATGAAGTTATAGATGAGTGATGAGTTATAGATGTGTGTTCTCTGTACTGTTTTTAAGAATGTGAATGAAATGAAATGTAAAATCAAAATTAAATTACAAAGGTAAAACACAAATAAATTCAAATGTTGATTGTAAAACTAACCAGTGTTATCATCATTTTTATATCTTAAAGCTGCAGTCCGCAGTTTTCGCCATCTCTGTTCGAAATCTGCAATTGCAGTTATTCGCGGAATTATCAACTTTACGTGGGTTGTGTAATGAGGCAACCACTGGAGCCAGAAATCAAAACTTTGCCTTTTTATGTGTGTGTGTGTGTGTGTGTGTGTGTGTGTGTGTGTGTGTGTGTGTGTGTGTGTGTGTGTGTGTGTGTGTGTGTGTGTGTGTGTGTGTGTGTGTGTTGTGTCGTAGTAAAGAGAGAGAATGGGAGAAGGAAGTTTGTATGAGGTGGACCTGGTCACCACAGACCCAAATCTTCTCAGCTGTTGCTACTGTCATATGCTGCACTGTCTCTCCATGTGGCACATTATGTTTAGCACATTGTATGGGTCACTATATCATAACAAGGTATTACAACGTGTAATCAAGTGATGACTGATTAGCAGTAATGTAAATGCTAAATGTCCTAATACCTGTTGCAAAGTAAATGCTCTTAACCTTGCAGTTTTTCACATATCATGTAATACTCAATTTCTCCATTTCTTTGCACAAAACTCTCCAGAAAGTGCTATTTAATGGTTTATTTTTCAAAAAAAAATTCCCGGGGGGGCATGCCCCCGGACCCCCCTAGGGAGAGCACCCCCACATAATAAATCCCAATTTAACCCCTGGGCATAATGATGCTCATCTGAACTGAAGCATAGCCCACAATAAAGTACTTTTGGTAATTTAGTTAAAATAATGTTCCTTGTAAAATTTAGCAATGAAACTGTAAATCTTTCTTTTACTTTTAACCAGGATAATGTATTATGCATCCAGTTCAAATCAGTTCTAAAAGGACACTGAAGTACACATCGCGCTGCTCTATTTTGGACCATTTGCAAATCTGTTATATGTGTCACAGCAGCACATGACCAAACCTCTGAGCAGTAGGCCGACTGCGACAAAACAAGTGATCTCACTACATCTGCTCTTATGTTAAAAGGCAGCATGTAAGAACACCTTCTCACCATAAAAAGACTACTGCACATCCTGCACACAACTTTACTGATATGCTTGGACCATGATAAATGGTTGTCAACTTCAATACCCAGAAGCCTCGTCTGTAGTACCTGCTCAACATACATATCTTTAATAACTAGTTTCAATTTGGGTTCACTCAACAACATGTGTCTGGTACCAAAAACAATACTTTTTGTCTTCCCTACATTTAAAACTAGCTTATTATTTGTAACCCACTCTACTACAGATTTTAGTTCTTCCAATAACACAATTTCAAGATCCTCAATAGTTTTGTGTGACGAATAGATAGTCGAGTCGTCAGCATACATAGCTATATTTGCTTTTTTTAAGACTAACGGCAAGTCATTTGTATATATAGAAAACAGGAGTGGTCCTAAACAACTTCCCTGTGGTACACCACAGTCAACTGCTGTTTCATGCGAAAAACTTCCATTAAAAAAAAACAGTTTGCTTCCTATTTCCTAAATAACTCTGGAACCAAATTATTGCTGTTGAGCTGAAACCATAACAATACAATTTGTTTAATAAAAATTTGTGATCAATCAAATCAAAGGCAGAGCTAAAATCTTACAGTACTGCGCCTGCTAACTTTTTATTATCTAATTACAGCCAGTCATTTGTCATTTGAGACATGGCACTGTTGGTCGAATGACCTGCTCTATAGGCATGTTGAAATTCTGTCTTCAAATTATGATCAGAAAAATATTTTTGAATTTGTTCCACAACAATCTTCTCCATAATTTTACTCAACGCTGGCAACAGACTGATCGGTCTACAGTTGGGTCCACAGAAAGTTGAAGATGAATGTTTTATTAATGGTACAATTTTTGCTGTTTTCCAAGCCTGAGGATACACCCCTTTATTTAGGCTCAAATTTAAAATATGAGTAATAGGGGCCGCAATTAAACTAGCAACAAATTTAAACAACTTAGAATCAAGATTGTCTATACCAGGTGGTTTTTCTTTACATTCCAACAGTAATTCTTCTACCTTTTGCGCTGTAACATTACCAAACTGAAAATTGCAGTTCTTTTCTTTCATAATGCTGTTCCTTATTAAGACCTCTGCTTTTATATTTTCAGTTTGTTTCATATCACCCCTTAGTTTATTGATTTTATCACAAAAGTAATTATTTAAGTAATTGGCAATATCCATTGGCTTTGTAATAAAATAACCCTCTGATTCAATAAATGCTGGGATGGATTTAGCTTTCCTTCCCAACATATTGTTTAAGACATTCCATAATTTCTTATTATCATACTTCTCCTTTATAATATAACTTTTATAATACAATTTCTTTTTCTTTAAATTTAATTTAGATACATGATTTCTCAACTTTCGATATACTTGCCAATCTGACTCATAAGTAGAAATATTTGCCACTTTTTTAGCCTCATCCCTCTCTCGCATACACTCCTTCAGTTCATTATCTATCCACCCTGCTCTAACTTTCCTCACTGTTCTCTTTTTTAAAGGGGCATGTTTATCACTTACTTCTAAAAACAATTTATTAAAGGCTTTAACAGCATCATCAGGATTGTCACTCATCAGGACCTCATCCCAGGAAATACTACGGATATCTCTTATAAAGTCATCTTCAATAAACTGTTTATATGACCTTTTTACAATTATACTATGTCCACCCTTAGGAACTTTGGTTTTCCTCACCACTGCTATTAAATTGTGATCACTGCAACCAACTGGACATGATATAGCTTTGCTACAGAGATCACCAGAGTTTGTAAACATATGGTCAATTAGAGTAGATGTTATAGATCCATCACTTCTACAGCATATTCGAGTAGGATCAGTAACAAGTTGTTCCAAGCCACATGCCTCTGTTACAGAATAAAGCTTATTTCTTGAAAAACACTGTAATGATATCCAATCTATATTAAGGTCTCCCATAATATATACTTTGTTTAGACTATCACACACATTCTCTATCATAGCACATACATTCTCCAAATATGCGGAATTAGCATTGGTGTGGACGGTAACAACAGCAAACTAATAAAGGCCTTAAATGTGGAATATGAACTTGAAGCCATAAAGCCTCAATCTCAGATGTCATTAAATCCACTCTCAGTTTAACTGGTATATGCTCCTGTATGTATATAGCAACACCGCCACCCCATACATGTCTGTCTTTCCTATATATGCTGTACCCTTGAATATGCAATAACGAATCTTCAAATGTTGAATCTAAATGAGTCTCAGTAATTCCTAATATGTGCAAATGACCCTCTAATAGAATGTTTGATATGTCAATTACTTTATTTCTGAGGCTACGAATATTTAATTGTGCCAACTTTAGTCCCTTCCTAGGCAATTTTGCGAACAGCACCATTATCAATTATCCATATTACATATATTACCATTTATTATTTCAGCCATTAAATAATTATGATCTCCACATTCATAGAAACCAGGTCTTAACATATAAAATTTTAGATGTTGAAACTTCATACACACACATTCATTCCTGCCATTCACACCCCCAATGTCTGTGTCCATTATCAGTGAGTACAGTAATTTCCCCTCATAGTCCTGCTGAAAAATTATTTTGTCCATTTTATAAAAAGTTCCAGTGCACTCCCTCTCGTACCATATATCGTCGAAAAATACAAAAGTACAAAAAATACAAAAGTACAAAACATCGCTGTTTACTGGCTTCCCTGTTTACTGCGCCCCGTTAGTGAAACACTCACCCAGTGATCAGCGTTTATGAATTCATCGCATGGCCGACAATGGAACTAACTCTGATTTTGTGAGCGACTGAGCCGATGTCGTTTTTCAAAACACTCTAGTCAGCATTCTCCTGATCGTACGTCTTGAGGAACAGCTCCACCTTCGCTGGATCCTCAAAGAAATTGTGCACATGGTAGTGTTGCTTTCGTCAACGAAAATTATGACGAAATATCGTCGTCAATGAACCTTTTTCACGTGACGAAAACGAGACGAGACGCAACGTAAATGCTGGTCATGTGACGATGACTATAATTAAATGTATAATGTAATATCGTTGACGAATAAAAACGAGACTAAATGTGGTTAACAAAATAAAAACTAAGCTAAAATGTCTCTTCATTTTCGTTGACCAAAACGAGACGAGACGAAATGTTATTTAACGTTATTTCGTCTCGTTTACTTGCGTTATTACCGGTATGCAGCATTTCTGTTTCCTGTGTTTCACTTCAGGGGCTGCATCAGATCGCACTGCGCAGACGCAGGCGACATCACATCCTCAAGCCCCACTCGCGGCATTATTTAGAAGATGCAGCTGCGTGAGTTACGGCTGTTTCACACATACTCCGTGTGTAGTGCGTATGTGGTGCGGTGTGTATGCAGGAGCAGCTCGAGCTATTGTGTTTTCACATGTGCTGCGTTTGCAGTGCGCAGCTGATCTACGGCTGTAATACCACAATCACAACATTTATTCTCTATTTTTTATTTCAAATCAATATTTCTAGCCTACATCCGTTATGTCGCGTTGTTGAGGTAGGCTACTGTGTAGATCTCTGCTCTGCTGTTATGCACGCACCGCTCCCGCGTGCGGTGTGAGCGCTCTAACCTATTAACATGGGTGCGGGAAAAAATACACACCGCAAACGGAGTAGGCTATGTATGAAACAGGCGTTAGCATAAACGACAACAAACGCAGTTAAGTCTGACACAGATAAAGGGATTCGTCTTTGGGAGAAAAAGAAGAAATGACATTTGGAAAAACTTTAATGTCATCGTGTGTAGGCAACATGTTTGGTTGGTAAAATAAATATGTTCTAAATTCATATCAGAGCGTCTTCTGTGTCTGGAATAGCATTCTTGAGTCTATAAGGTAACAATAATATAATAAGATAGACTAACAATAATAAGATAAGATTTTTTGAAATGGGTTTGGCTAAAAGAAAATGTTGGTTTCGTCTACTACTAGGTATACATATTGACTGGGTTAAATAGAATTGCATTACTAAAATGAGACTAAAATACAATTTTCATGGACTAAAACTAGACTATGTCTTTCGTCGACTAAAACTAGACTAAAATGTCATCAGTTTTCGTCGACTAAAACTAGACTAAAATGTCATCAGTTTTCGTCGACTAAAACTAGACTAGACTAAAAAGAGTATGAACATGACTAAAACTAATAAAAACTAAAATGACAGCTTGACACAAAGACTAGACTAAAACTAAAATTAAAACAGGCCGCCAAAAACAACACTACCTCTGGATATTTTTATAGTTGCTGGATAGAGCAGGAAAGCCTGGAAACCAGCATGCCGAGCCTTTTCCATGACAGGATAACACGATCTACGCTGGACCCGTGTTGTCAGGCTATAATCAGCTGCGAAACGAATATCCTTTCCGTCAATCACAAGTGGTGAGTCCCTTGCTGCCTTCAAGATCCTCGCTCTATCAGTGTATCTGAGGTACATAAAAATCAAGACCCTCGGTTTTGAAGCCACATTTCCCCGGGGGGGTCCCACCCGATGTGCTCTCATGATCTCCGGTGGCGCATCTTTCAATGTTGGAAACCATAATGATAGTTGGGTCATAACATATTGTAAGACATTTGAGTTTTCCCTTCCCTCACAAAGGCCATGGACAACAATGTTGTTTCTTCTGCTTCGATCTTCTAGGTCAGCTAACTTTGTCTCTACTGTTGTCATTGTTTCTGATAAGGCTGTTGATTTCTTTTCCACACTTGCGATTCGAGCCATTGATTTTATGTTAGCTTCCCGAAGGATTTTTGTTTCCTCTTTAAGTTCTGAGAAATCAGCTCGAAGTGAGTCCAAGCGCTTCTCCAACCGATCAAATCCTTCCTTTGATGTTGCTTCCGCTTTAGAGAAGTATTTCTCCAATGCCGTCTCGATGAGTCAGCATTTCAGTAGACGCCATTGTGTTATCCGTCTCTGCGGCAGGTCGTGGAGTTACTTTGGTTTGACGTGGCATATGCGATGTCAAAAAAAATACTCAAAGCATAAAAACAAAACAAAAACAGTCTCCAAAGTATACTCTTTACCGTAGTTTCAATTGAATCAATTTAACACATGGACTACATGTTATGCCATATCATGCAGGAGGGGATCCAAACGCAGCTACATCCAAGCCGCCATCTTTTTGTTTGATGTTTGAAAGCGACTCGAAAGTTCACGCGCATGGCCATTGATTAAACCACGTCAAAAGCATGCAGCATTTACAAATATAAATATCTAGAATTAGAACATTACTTAAATAAAAATCTCATAAATATTAAATTATTAATTTAAAACTAATTTTGGAGATATGACCCTTTTATATGTGCAATGGCATATACCCACACATAATATAACAAACTGCAGTCACAATGATGATATAAAATAAAAACTTTTGACCACATTAGTTATTTTTGCTAAAGCCTAGCCTACTTCTAAGTGTTAATGCTTTTCCCCGGGCTTAAGTAAAAAGATGTCTGTGAAAAATAGTAGGCCTAGTATGATTTAATTAAATGCATTTTTGGTGAGATTACTACATTTTCATGTCAATCTGTGTTCATTTTGACCACGAACCATGCACTGTCACTTTAATTCTGTGCGTGCAGCACAGAGCCGCTGTCATCCGAACGATAAATAGTGCTGAGCATGTCTGACGGAGAGTTTTAAATTGTGCAGCATGCAGATCTACTACTATACATGTCTAAAAAGACCAGACATTTCTCATATTTATATCACCTCCTTTATCGAAATGGTTAATTATAAAATACATTTTGTTGTTTGAATGCAAAGAGATGGACCAGCGCAAACGCGATGTCGGCCTCCCGTATGGTGGGCCGACCCAAAGACGCTTTAACGGAGCTGGGGAATAGAGCACCGACTGACATGAGATCTGCCTATGCCTGGCCGATGCCTCTGCGATGTTATAGGGAGGGAGGCCGACGCTCGATGTTTGGCCGACGTCGGCCAGACGTACGTGTGTTATCTGGGTAATAAATGATTCCATTCTTCAGACATCACGAAATCTTTGGAAGAGTAGTGATGAGTGACGTCACGCAAGCAAGCCGCGCTCTTCATCAGTCTACAAACCTGTCTGGTGCGTTTGTGCTCGCACAGGGCCGCGGCTGCTGTCATTGTTATTTTCTTCTTTGCTTCTTTAGATACGGAAATGTTTTATTGCCAGTGACTTCATCAAGCTCAAGATAATAAAAACAAGGGTATGTGATTGATTGACGCGTATCACTTGTTTAAAAATGCACGTTAGCTATGTGTCAGCTTTTTAAAAACTTTGTAGCAATAATCTCCTTTGTTAGCTTATTATGTTTTTTATTCGAATCGAGCTTATTTTATTCAATTCAATTCAATTCAAGTTTATTTGTATAGCGATTTTCACAATACACATTGTCTCAAAGCAGCTTTACAGAAAGTGCATTTCAGAAATGTACAAAGAAAAATACAGTTAGTTAATCATGTATAAATTTAGGCATAACATATCGCCGGTGTTTAGTCGTCTCTTCACAGGCGTCGAGTCATCTCTCCACAGGCGTTTAGTCGTCTCATCACAGGTGTTGGGGTATCTGAAGTCTCCGTGAGAGGCTGGATACAAACTGGAGCTGACGAACGCTATTTACCTCGGGACTAGCGTCCCGAGATAACAGCAGAAAGACAGATGGGAAATAATTAGCATAGCTGATGTTCATAATATTAATGCATTCGAACTGATTCAGAAGTAGTATAAAAGGTAAGCATTAAGTGAATGCTTGGTTAAAGAGATGCGTCTTTAATCTAGTTTTAAACTGGGACAGCGAGTCTGAGTCTCGAACTATATCAGGAAGGCTATTCCAGAGTTTAGGAGCTAAATGTGAGAACGCCCTCCCTCCTTTAGTAGACTTAGATATCCTAGGAATGACCAGAAGCCTCGAATTTTGTGATCTTAAAGAGCGCGATGGATTGTAGGGCGATAGAAGGTCTGTTAAATACACAGGAGCTAAACCATTTAGAGCTTTATAAGTCAATAGTAATACTTTGTAATTGATACGGAACTTAATAGGTAACCAGTGTAGAGATGATAAAATTGGTGTTATATGATCATATTTTCTTGATCTAGTAAGAACTCTAGCGGCTGCATTTTGCACTAACTGTAGCTTGTTTATTGAGGATGCAGGACAACCAGCTAATAAAGCATTACAGTAATCTAGTCTCGAGGTCATGAATGCATGAACTAACTTTTCTGCATCTGAAACAGATAGCATGTTACGTAGCTTAGCAATGTTTCTAAGGTGGAAAAAGGCTGTTCTTGTAACATATGAAATATGATTTTCGAAAGTCAAGTTGCGGTCTAGCATAACACCCAGGTCTTTTACTGTAGTGGATAGAGTAACAGGACATCCTTCTAAATTAAAGTTGTATTGTAAGGGATTTTGTGGGTAGTTTTTTGGACCAATAAGTAATACCTCCGTTTTATCTGAATTTAATAGCAGGAAATTACACGTCATCCAGCATTTTATTTTTTTTAGACACTCTGTCAAGTTAGATAAGTTAGTGTTTTCATCTGGTCGTGACGAGATTTATCATATGGAACTTTAGGCTACCGTAGTTTGTTTTAAACGTGTAGGCTATTATCTTGGCCTTGGCCTTATAGGCCTATATTGCAGATGATAAACTATTTCTCATTTCTCAAAGAGCATTTTATCTTTCTCTGAAGGAGAAAGTGAACCAAGGACAGGTGAGCAGTGTTTCTGTTTGTTTAAAATGTTTTTAAAACAACTAATTGAGGACTGTTACTTGTTAGTTTGCTGTTCCTTGCTGGTTTAACATCTTCCCTGTCATTTCGTAATAAACAAAGAAAGTCATAGAGATTTTATTCATTGTTGGGTGAAGAGTATTCATTTAATACCAGCAAACCACTTGGTTAAAGTTTTTCTCTATCTCACTCTCTCTCTCAGCTGAACAGACAACATATCCAAACTTGTTTCCTTTTAAATGTAAAGATGAATGTAAAAATAACAGATCAATTTCTGTGGAGAATTTACAAATATTTTTTTTAAAGAACCATAAAATAAGAGAACTCCAAAAATGTTTTGACTTAATGTAAGATAAGTGTTAAAATTAATAGATCTGGGTATAAATAACATAACAGAACAGAACATTTACTAAAGGAAAATATAACTTCTGTTCAAAAAATCATGGAACTGTTAAAACAGGCATAAAGTGAAAAAGAGATAATGTAGATTAACAACAATAGAAAAACAATATAGACCATTCTCTTATTGATTATGAACTAATTTCTGCAGAGACCAGTCCAAGAAATTCTTTAATCAAAGGTTTTAGTCCTCCTTTGTGAACAACATGACATGGGGTTGTATTTTGGTTTTTGCTGAGACTGTTTTTACATGGTCACACAGGTCATCATATTTCTCCCAGGCAAAAGAGTTTCTTCTGCAGTAAGCCACGTAATGTCCAAGAGATTTCCTTGTTGGACCTGGAATGAATGCAACAACCCCTCGCAAAGTGAACCGCTGATTGTCCAGCTCCATGTCGACAGGGATTTCAGACAGTGGATGGTTAGTATCACTTGTTTCAATACACAGAAGTTGTCCAGGTATGCATCTGTTTGTGACTGAGCCATTGCAGAGGAATTTCATTGATGGATCATCCTTAATTTTCCAGATATCTGGACACTCTTGGGGTGATTTCAGTGGCTTCAAACACTTGGACCTGTTGAGGTGTAGCCCATCTTCCAGTGCTGCTTGGAGGCTTTTCAGTCCACCAGTTTGTATAATATCTACGTTGACTGGTAGGAGATAGATGGTCCTTGAAGATTTAGTATTTCGGCTGCAGTATGGAGAAGAACTCTCAGCTGTCAGTGTTGCACTTAGCATTTGCTTCATTGTTGATGCAATAATGTTAGCAACATTGCAATCTGCATTGACCTCCCTCACACCTGATTTTAGGTGAACACACTGAAATGTATCCAACAGCATTTTTGCCCTCTTTGCGTAAGCTTCTTTTCCAACTCCTTGTGTGACTATGGTCTTTACCAAATCAAACATTTCAGTTTTTGAGTGCTCTTTGTCGAGATAATGACAGAATGATCCGCTGTCACAGAATGCAGAGCAAAGGCACTGGCAAAAGGAATCAAAGGCACAGGTATTATTTACACTTACAAGCATTTTGTCAACCAAGATGGGCTTTTTAGCCTGGTAGTTGCCATTTTTCAAGACATGAATTTTTGTATTTTTCCTTTTCAGGTTTATGTCTGCATGCAACCACTCAGAGCAAGGGGTCAGGTAGGACAGTCGCTTTTTTGGAGGAACACCGAGGCCTTTCCAGTTTTCAACAGGGTCTTCCTCCACTAATTGTTGCTTAACCTCTGTGTCCTGCTCACTATGGGCAGTTTCTGTCTTCTGATTCTTTGTCTCAATGTGCTCTGTCTTCACCTGTGCAGATGAAAGCCTCATGTTTCCCTCAAGAAACTCAAGGTGGCGTATGACAAAACGGTCAATTCGGATGGGGAGGCTTTCATGTTTGAAAAGGCCATGTTTAATGTTTTTAAATTCAGCCTCAACATTTGCAGAGCTTGCTGTGTTGTGTACGCTTTTGAAGTGTGGAACCATCACAGCTGTCCAAAGGGGTAGGTAGCATGCCATTCTTATTATATTTGGGACAAGCTCTGGAAGGAAATGAAGATTGTCTCTGTCACCATGATGTGCTGCAATCATCTTACTTTCTTCACAGATTTCTGTAACCCATGTTTTCAGATCTGTGTGAAGTGTCTCCTCGACTCCAGTCCCCTCTGTTAAATGGTCATCTTCAGTGACACATGGCAAGACCCCCTCTGCAAATCGTCTCTTCAATTGTGCTTTGCATGTTTCCGAGACAACAGGTAAACCTTTGTCATCGTTTCCTTCTGATTCACTGAAGGCAACAACTGCAATGGAATGAATGAGCTCTCTTGCATCTTCCAGTGTATCAGACTGTAAAAGTTGTGCCATGGCTCGTAGATAGAATTCTCTAACCCTGTTTCCTCTTTGTCTTAGGCATTCCCACCGGCTAATGAGCTTGATGCAGTGTGCAACATCTACTCTGATGAAGCAAGGTGGTAGCTTTGAGTCTTCGAGCTTCCTTGTCAGCACTCCAAAGCACTGATTGATGTATGTTTTCAGGTCTGGGTACGGAGTGAAGGCCTTAACCAGTGCTCCAAGCAAAGCCAAGGAGAAATCACAGACCGCCTCTTTGGGCACAGCAGCACCTGCTCGTTGCCATTCTGTGAGCCAGTTAGCAATAGAATTGATGGTGTGGCTCTCTGATAGCATTTGCACTACTGGAATATGATCTCCCTGTGAACACAAAACTCCTGTACCTGTTGCATCAAAACTCACAAATGAGCCAGAGTACTTGGATTTCATTTGATACACTTGCATCTGAGATGGGGTCCAGTAATGGCAAAGAAACCTATCAAGGCCTATGTCATGAATGCTTCCATTGTGGGGTACACTGTATTTTAGTAGATGCAATGACATGATTGGGTCTTTGTCTTGTCAGAAATTTTAAACTGAATATTAAGCTAACCATGTTTTTAACATTAACCTTATTTAACATTCATATGCTTTTGAATTTGAAATATATGTCTCCCCTTTAGTTGAAAACTTGTGACTTATGAGTGTGTGTGTGTCAAACCCATGACTATGTGTAAAAATAACAAATATGGGAAATGAGACTAGACAGGGATGATTAAGTTAGAACTTGTGATAAATGAAGTAATGGTTAAAACATATTATTCTCTACCCAGTAACAGAAGAAGACTGAAAATGAATAACCAATCAAATTAATGTCATTATGCCATACCCCCTATTGTATAAAAACTGTTGTTTCCGTGTTTTCGGTGGGATTCTCAATGGAAATTGTCTGAGATCCACCGGCCTTGTTTTTACTTGGGAGATTCTCTGAGTATTGCTTGAGAACTCTCCTGGCCGTTAATTAAAAGCATTTGAGGGATAATTACTGAAGTCTGTCTGTCATTTAAAAGCTGCGCGGCTGGAGAAGTTAGGATTAGAGAAAACTCGAAGCTAAAGATGTCGACGGACACTTTGGGAGCTTGAGTAGAGTAGTTTAGAAAACTCGAAGCTAAAGATGTCGGTAGACACTTTGGGAGCTTGAGTAGTGTAGGATTGAAAAATCAGCGTTTGTCTGAAGTATCGTTAAGAGAAGACTTATAGGAAAGCAGATAGTTAGATTTTAGGTTAGATTTTAGGGAAAGAAAATCCATAACATTTTGGCGAGCCAATCCAGGAGTCCTCGGAATCTCCCTCTGTCGGATGGACGGGGACGAGGAACCATGTTGTCTTCACTCTGCCAGACTGCAGAACCCTGTTCGACAGAGGGACCATTCCAGACGGGCTAAAAGGACTTAAAAGTATTAAGGTAGGACACACAGACTTCAGTTTATGGTTTCCTTTTTGATGTGTAAAATAAAATAAAACATTTTTGTGCGTATGAAAAAAAAAAGATTCTGGCTGAGCCCAGGTTTAAACGATGTATCCCATTATCTTATGGAGAAGAAATAAGTCAACTAAATTTACTACAGCGAGATAATTTATATTTAACAATATATACATATATACGTCGACGTATAATTGAGATCAAGTGGCCAGGGAAAAAATATTTGAAGGAAATTGGTGATCACATTTAAAGATTTAAGGATTTTGAAAAAAAAAAAATGTTTTTACCTTGTCTATTAAGGGCAATGAGCAATGATTATGGTTAAATTCAACTAAATTGGTATTTGTTGAGTATTGAATTTGTTGTGTCAATAAAACTTCCTGCAAAGAGAGCAACTTGCATGCTGGAAACCCAGATTCGGGAGGGGAAAAATGCCCTGAGATGCTGCAATTTGCTTTTTGTTTGAAGTTTTTGTTTGAATAAAGGTTTAATTCTGAGAGAATATAAAGACACATGGAAAGAGTTGAGACAAGATACATGGATCAATTGTTAACATGAGATTATGCATGGTTACATTTTGAAATCAATTAGAAATGTTATAGAAATTGTTATAAATAAATAAAATAAAAGTTATAAATCATTATAATAAGAATATGCATTCTGAGATAACATAAGATTTTGAATCATAAAGAAACTTTTGTGAGTTAAACTTTGATTTATTTATGTAGATGAGATAAGAGTACATAAGACTGAGCAATTAGGTGCTCTTAAAGTAATAAATAATAAGATATTAAGTACACGTGTTTAAATATTATAATTTCTATCTGAAGGTGTCTAGAATTTGTATCCCGTTATCCCATGGGAGACAGTGTGAAAGAACTTGAGAAAAAATTATCCATTGCAGAGATTCGAAGAACCAATTGTTTATGTTTAACTAAGATAATTTTTGTGCATTATGCATTATATGAGGTTGAGTGACCAATTTAAATATAAATTGTGATTTGAACAAGCACATTACATATATCTTACGGTCATTTTATTTTGGATTTTTGAAGAGAAAAAAATACAAAGAAAGGAAGTTAAGAAAAAAACTGTATTGTAATTAGAGTATTTTCCTGCTTTTTCCTGCATCTTTGGCAATGAAGAAATGCTTGCTTTTTCCGCAGTGAAGTACGCTTTTTAATAAAATGAGAAACTGCTGTCTTGTTAACCAGATGAGATATTTAGTTATTAAACTAAGTTTAATTTGAGTTTTGCAGTTCTCTGAGTGTTCAAGGTTTCAGACGCCTGGCTTGAAAAGTTGGATGACTGGAGAGAGAGAAAGAGGAAGTGGTGCCCTCAGCTCCCCAGCTGCCGAAAGAGGAAGTGGACACTTCTGAGGGGTCAACTGAGACAGTGCAGGAAAAGGTGACAAGTTCACTTGAGACTTTTCCTAAAGACAATTTTTGCCATGCATTATGAAATGTTGTGCCAGGGTGGATCAAAAGCCAGAAAGAGAGGGCCATCACAGCCTGATGATCAAACGTATCACCCTAACAAGTCAACTGAACGACAATCCACACAGAAAAGAAAGACTTCCATCCCCTTACTTGTGGGCCAGGTGCTGAATTTTCAATGATCACTACAGAGAACGTTTCAAATTTAGTTAATTATCATAGTAACTTGATTATTGTTTTTGATTATCCACTGGTTTCAGCAATTCTTCATATTTCTTCAACTAACACTTTGAATCTGCTTTCAAATAGAACCAGTCCAGCTGGCCTAATACAGGAAGTTCAATAGCAGAAGTGAGAGATTGACTCACCATTCAGTTAAAACACTGGATTTGGATAGTGAGGCTTATTACTTAAACCAATAGTGGTAAAAGCATGTATTTGTTGAGAATAGATTATTGACTATATATATAGGGCACAAAGTGTCCCAAAGAGACATTGTGGCTAGAAAAGCAACAATATTGGTCACTCCATTTCATTTAAAGGTAATTTTCTGGATTCAATAAGAACAATGTTTCTAATTAAAAACTTTTGAAATCACATGCTGTCATCACCAAGGGGACGAGATAGAAATGTTTTATTTTTGTCCATGGATCCGAGATTGTGTGAAGATTTCCAAATCTTCTTTTAAATAGCTTAGGAGCAAAACAAAAAAAGTTTTGAAAAATTGAAATTGTGTAATTAATGACAAATTGCATTTGAGGGATTGAAGCTAAATCTCTCAACTGCAACCGAAGGTCTATATGATTATTATTTTAAAGTTTTTAATCTATTTGATTTTGAGGTTTACGTTCACTGTGTTAAACTCAAACACATTGTGACTGCATCGGACGATTGATAATTAATATCCTAAGGTTTAGACACTGTCGCAAGGGGAATGCCACAGTGTGTCTACGTTCAGTAGCTTCTGTCGTAAAAGTTGTTACCGTTCGGATTTGGTGGTATTCCACTCCTAATAAAATATATGTTCCTCATTCAGTTCATTAACTGCTATGGCAGACAAAAAGGTATGATTCTCTGGCCAGAGAGGGGTGGGATGTTTGTTTGTGTGTGAAAGTGTGTGAAAGTGAATGAATGGAAATTTTAATAGATAAGATTAATTATGGTACTAACCATAAAACTTTGATTTTATATTTCTGTCTTATGGTAAAACTTATCATACTTCCCATTTTCATGTCTGATGGTGATTAACTTTCCATTCTAGGTCCAACAATAGAACAAAATAAATCTTACTTCCTTTTATTTAGGATGTAGCCTTCAGACGAACTTTCGATATGATCTAATCATCTAAGAAACTTTTGCAGCGTATAACTCTGGGAAGGCAGAGAGCAAGAAAGCTTGCCCTGTCCACCCACTTTTAACTTCTTCCTTTTTCTAGGATGTCATGATGGATCCTGTCGAACAGAACTTATTCTGTTCCAAATGTATAAAATATTGTCTTGTTACTGTTTATCATGAAATTTCACAGGTCTGATCAGAAAGGACGACCGGCCAGACAAGCAGATTATGTTAATACATGTTGTCACTAACAAAAATAGTTAAGGTCTCCCTTAACAGGTCAAAGCTGCTTTGCCGGTTCCAGGTACAGAGACACAGCACTCTTACGAGCCAGGACAGTGGGTCTGGATCAAGGATCACAGACGTAAGGCGTGGTACAACCCAAGGTGGCTGGGTCCGTATGAGATCATTCTAACAACGAATACAGCAATCAAAGTTTCTGAGCGTGACGCTTGGGTTCACGTGTCACATTGCAAGCCCCACCAACCGCCATCCAGAGGAAAGTAGGGGAGGGAAAATAAAAGGACGTGCTGGTAACGTGCCTCCTCTACCTACGAGGGAAAGACCTTGCTACGGCTCGCAAAGAGTCAAAAGGTGAACATGGAACGTTTCAGACGTCTGTGGGGCCAACGCGACAACAAAGTGTTTAAATGCAGCATATGTGTTATTATATCTGCAAGTGTGTTGATGTTGATTATATTGCTGTTTCTGTTTGAATTTCCTCCAGGATGTGACCAGGGTAGACTGTGATGTTCTTCCAGAAGCAATAATGTGATGTTTATTGATGTTTTATTTGGTTCAATCAAACTGTAGGACCGAGAATTGAGATACGGTTGAGATTTTAACAAATTACTGATTAATTTGAAAATTATTTCAGGTACACGTAAATTGAAAAGAGGAAAATCTCTTAATTCTGAAGAGTATAGGGACTCTAACTACATTACTGTAAAAATAATAATCTAGGGACTATTATTGAAGAAACTTGAGGGTTTTAAAAGTCTAAGACAGATATCATAGATGCTAAAATGTAATAGCAATAGTTGTTCACTAATGAGAGAGAATAGGTGATAAGTTACTTTGCCAGACTAGGTCTGAATAGATAATTGGGTAAACTTCTATAGTGATGAATTAATGACTACATTAAATATATTTTGGGTGTTTCAAATTGCTGAAATAGTGAAAGAAAAACTTTCAAAAGGGGATTGATTTTGGGAAACCTTTAATTTATGGATTATTATTAGTTGAAGAATTTACCAGTGTGATTACTGAAATGTTCCTTTCATGTATTGTCTAACGTCTGTGTATTTGATATCTGAGAGATGACTGCGGGTCTAGCTAGCTAGGAATACAGCAACAGTGCTTGCTTATTTAGCCGGCTTCGAGGAATGAAATATTGTTTTGTTATCATATTATTGAGAAAGGTTTTCAACGTATTAAAACAAATTATGTAGGGGACAGAGTTAAAACCTAGACATATTTAAACTAAAAAATTAGTCTAATCAGTTTAGACGATTTAGAGAAATAGAGTATTTGCTAATATAGAAAAAAAATCTGAAAAGCTTTCTAAATTCACATTTAAGTTACAGATTTAATGATCTGGATCAATGGATCCATTATGAGCTATTCCGCATTGCAAAAACTTAGAGGTGGTATAAGTTATGTCCATCAGTTAATTCTGGAAAATAGGATTGTAGGAAGATAATTAATTAAAGATTAAATGGCATGTCATCAGCTAAGGCTATTCTTGTGGCAAGAGCTGTGTAAAACAGAGTTAATTTTAAAATAATGACATTGTTTGAAACAAAATAATAAAATTATTGATATTAGTGTTAAGGATAAAAATGAAAGATTATGGAACCTTTTTGGTTAGATTTTATTACAAAGATCCTTAAATAGATCTGACTAAGTAAAACAATCGCCTTCTTGAATTAAAAGCTAACAAAATAAGATTAAGGAAAAGATTAACAACAGTATTGGCATGTTAAGGCCTAATAGATCAATGCGATTTGAAAGATAGCTAAAAGATGATGAAACTTGACTCAAGGTCTAAAGTTAAAAGGCAATGTACTATGGTATGTTTAGTTTTTTACTACAGATAGAATGTTGAAGAGGAGATGAATAGATAAGAAGATGGTATGTGTAGGTGAAACATTGGAAAATTGGTTGTATTACAGCTTAGGATGTTGATTGAAGGAATATCTTAAAGGTATTATGAAGTAAAAGATGAAACAAGGAAATGGTTAGAGATAACAGGTGGTATTAAAGTCACTGACTTAAAATAGGATGATTCGGTGGAGCAGGTAAGTCATGCAGGTATAGAAAATTGATTAGATGAATTAAAATTTAATATGGCCGTATTTGATTACGGCCAGAGAGGGGAACTGTCATAGAAATTTTAAACTGAATATTAAGCTAACCATGTTTTTAACATTAACCTTATTTAACATTCATATGCTTTTGAATTTGAAATATATGTCTCCCCTTTAGTTGAAAACTTGTGACTTATGAGTGTGTGTGTGTGTCAAACCCATGACTATGTGTAAAAATAACAAATATGGGAAATGAGACTAGACAGGGATGATTAAGTTAGAACTTGTGATAAATGAAGTAATGGTTAAAACATATTATTCTCTACCCAGTAACAGAAGAAGACTGAAAATGAATAACCAATCAAATTAATGTCATTATGCCATACCCCCTATTGTATAAAAACTGTTGTTTCCGTGTTTTCGGTGGGATTCTCAATGGAAATTGTCTGAGATCCACCGGCCTTGTTTTTACTTGGGAGATTCTCTGAGTATTGCTTGAGAACTCTCCTGGCCGTTAATTAAAAGCATTTGAGGGATAATTACTGAAGTCTGTCTGTCATTTAAAAGCTGCGCGGCTGGAGAAGTTAGGATTAGAGAAAACTCGAAGCTAAAGATGTCGACGGACACTTTGGGAGCTTGAGTAGAGTAGTTCAGAAAACTCGAAGCTAAAGATGTCGATGGACACTTTGGGAGCTTGAGTAGAGTAGTTCAGAAAACTCGAAGCTAAAGATGTCGATGGACACTTTGGGAGCTTGAGTAGAGTAGTTCAGAAAACTCTAAGCTAAAGATGTCGGTAGACACTTTGGGAGCTTGAGTAGTGTAGGATTGAAAAATCAGCGTTTGTCTGAAGTATCGTTAAGAGAAGACTTATAGGAAAGCAGATAGTTAGATTTTAGGTTAGATTTTAGGGAAAGAAAATCCATAACAGTCTCCAAGCTCTTTGTCACCCATCTCTTGTTTGGCTTTTCTTAATGTTGCCAGATTTGGCAGGTGGCTAGGCTCTGGGTCACCAACATCCATCATTTTGTAAGCCTCAGCTGCTCGCCATACATGTGCTGGTTTTCGTCCTTCCCAGAGTTCTTTAGAGACACGTGTTCTCAGATCCCCTGATAACTTCCGTTTTGCTTTGCCAGTATGGAGACTGTCATCAACATTGCGGATTATGCATTGAAGCACAACTGGTTCATTATTAGGGTTGGGTATCGGTTGGGTTTTATTCGATACCAGTACCTACTCGGTATTTTTTAAACGGTTCCGGTGCTTTAACGGTTCTTAAATCGGTACTTAAGAAAATGAAACCGCACACACTTTATCAAAAAATAATAATTTACAGGGCCAAACTGGACACAAAATTAACTTAAAATTTTAAACAATATAAATACAAGTAACATATGGTAATAATAAAACCAATATAAAATAAAAATTCATATTTACATAATATCAAATGAAACAATATTGTATCAAACAATATAATAATACTGGAGATTAATAGAAATTACTAGCAGGCAGAGCTGCCAACTCTCACGCATTGACCGTGAGACTCACGCAAATGACCCTTTTCACACAGAAAAATCATGGACAAATAGGACACTGACACCGACAGAGAAGGTTACTTTTGATATGGAGGAACAAATCCACAGCTGTCAGATTCTGTCAATATTTTTACGAGATTCACACAATAAATAACGTTTTGGCTCTTTGAAATGTGACAGATCGCTGTAGCGCGTCAGTTCAAACGGCACGTGATACAGTAGCCTACAAATCCACTGCTTCTTAGCGTTGAGTGAACCTATGAAAGAGAACATCTCTGGTTACTGGTGTAACATACCTATGTTCTCTCAATAGGGAACGAGACGCTGCTAAGCTCCTCGCGCTGCCGACCAGCTTCCTTTTTCGGCAGAGAAATCTGAGGAGCAGATGGCGCGCGCGCGCCAACATAATATGACGACGTGTAAACAACTGCGTCGATGCGGCGCGTAATTTTACACGTGAAATGCAGCCAAACCTTGCGAGAAAGAGCGCGCATGCGAGACAGAACAACTGTGCTCCAAACTGTGTAGCGCACGCACGACGGTCGACGGAGAGGGAGAGAGCGAGAGACCTTGCGTGTGTGTGTGCGTGTGTGCTTAATGAAGTTAGGCACCGAAATCAGGCACCGAAATTTTCGTTCTTATTCGGTCTGGTTACTACCGTTTACGTCGGAACCGGTTCCCTATTGGCACCGAGTTTCGGTACCCAACCCTATTCATTATCCACTGGCATGTTCTCTGCTGTTATAGACAATTGTGCGTCACACTCTGTGCAGTTCCCAATTATGTCTATGTAGTGAGATGCATTATTTGGAAAACTTTTTGCCCTTCTGAATCTAAGAGTGCATGAGGTCTTGATATTTTTCCATATCTCCTCATACAAGACGTGTGTCCATGCACCACGTTTCAGGATGGTGTATTCTCTTTTGTCATTGTAATCAACCTTTTCAGGCCAGATTTCTACCCATCTCTGATGAGAGAGACTGATCTCAAATGTAATGTCGTAGCATTGACTTTGATGATTTTTGTCTGCCTTTGACACTGCTGAATGAAAATCTGCTGAGCTTTCTCGTGAGCTGTCACTGTTTGGACCTTGATCTTGGGTATCTGTGTCGATTTTGCATAGCTCAAGGATTTGCCATATATTGTACCTATTTGTCTTCACAATAGTATAAAGGTTCTTTGGTGAAACTTTGTTATTTAGTTGTTTGCTTAAATCTGCCCACACCTTTTCTGTGGGAACTGCTATGTTTGTTCCTGTAATGATCTGTTCCTTTGCAGCACTGATGACTTTGATGATGTCATCACGTCCACAGGCTGGTTTCCTAGGCATCTGATCGAAACAGGAATTATTTTTAATGTAGCTTTTAATGAAGTAGTTCATTAAAGTTAATTAAAATTTGAAGTAGTTCAAATTAACTAACTCGTTACCAACAGGTTACATGCTTATTCATACCACGGATATATATATATATATATATATATATATATATATATATATATTATATATATATATATATATATATATATATATATATATATATATATATATATATATATATATAAATATATATATATATATATATATATATATATATATATATATATATATATTAGGGCCGGGACTCAGCCTGCTCCGCCCTGGCCACATCCACATCATGCTCCACCCTGGCCACGCCCTCATCCTGCTCCGCCCTGGAGGCCTCCTCCAGACCACGCCCTCCTCAGCCTCCAGGGCGCCCACCCTCCCACCCTGTTCTAAGGCGTGAGGTCACGCCTACCGGGAGGGGGGAGTAATGTCACAGTCCTCGTCTGCACCTGTCTGTCTTCGTCTTCACTACACTTCCCAGAATCCCTCTTGTCTCCACACCTGAACTCACTCCCTCATTATCCACCTGTCCATCGTTATTATCATCTGTGTCACCTGTTTTCACCTTGTTATGATTGATTTGTATCTGTATTTAGTCTCCTTCTGTTCAGTCTGTCTTTGTCGGTTGTTAACGTTAGTTAGAGTGTGTTTCACTGCCTGTTGGTACCCTTTTGATTTATTTTGAGAATAAAACTGTCGTATTGGAACCTTCATCCTGACTCGTCTTCATCTGCCTGAACACACCCGTGACAACCATTGAATAATGACTGAATACATAAGCTTAAGCAACAACATATTGTTTATTTTCGTTCAACCAACTCCAACAGACCAGTGCAATTTTTTCCATTAAGTGTAGCAATAGCAAGCATATTGCAACACTACACTAATAGCAATAGCGAATTCCTTGTTGCATAGCTTGCACACAACCATGCTCTTATCGACGCTTCCATCCGTTCGTTTTTTATAACAAAATTTCCCATCCACGGGGCCAACCAAAGCGATCGAGGCGATCTATTTTTTATTGCAGAACTTATACATAACTACCAACTCAGGGAAGTTAAGCAAGGTGTACACTATCCTGGGTTTGCATACATCAAATTATGTAATACATAAAAAAGAAAGAAAAGCATAATAATGTCAAGACATATCTTTGAATAAATCATCATAATGCATCAAAACATTTTCACTTTTCTTGTTATTTAGTTATAAGTCTAAGGGAAAATCAAAAGTCAAAATCAGCCAGAAAAAGAGGAAAGCTCAAAGGAGATTTAAGCCATTTTTGCTTGTGGATGAAGAATTTTGCATACAAGATAAAGAAGTTAACAACATACTCAAGGGAAAGCAACTTTGGATTTTCATAATAAAAAATAACCTCTTTGAGAGTGAAGGTGTGAGTCACATTTGTAGGGCTAAATACAAAAGAACTTAATTTAGTCCGACTGAGGCGATCTATGAAGCGCGATCCCGTCAGCTCTTCTGACGCTAGTTGGTGCTCCAGTATAATCGGTCCGCCGAAACTCATCCAGTGAGAAACGTTCGGCGGTGCAAAGTCTAAAGTCTGTAATTAATTAATCTTAATTAACGCGTTAAAGTCTGTAATTAATTAATCTTAATTAACACGTTAAAGTCCCGGCCCTAATATATATATAAATATATATAAATATATATAAATAAATATATATATATATATATATATATATATATATATATATATATATATATATATATATATATATATATATATATATATATATATATATATATATATATAACTGTGGTTTGAATAAGCATGTAACCTGTTGGTAATGAGTATATATATTTATTTTATTACTTTCTTCCATGGAATCGAGATGTTGGGCAAAATGATAGGGAGTGACTTAGTCGCTTAAACTGCCATTCACTTAAACTGCATCTTTTTTTCCAAATCAGTAAGTAAATAATGGGTGAAATAAAAGTGTGTGGGCTATGCAACTTATATGTACTATAACTTATATGTACTTATATGTACTATTGTGTAAATCGGCACAAACCAAGCACAAACGAACGACACAGTTTGTGTGCGATTTGGAAGAAATGGGGTGGAGAGTGACGTCACAGCTCCTGAATTAAATGAGCTATATCTGCGAAAGGAAAATAAATACAATGTTTGTTTTAACGGCACAAACCAGCACAAACCGAGCACAAACGAATGACACCGGTTTGGAGCGATTTGAACGACATGGGGTGGAGAGTGACGTAACACCACCAAAAAAATAATGTTCAATATCTCAAACTCCAAACTAGCACAAATGTTCGTTTTAACGGCACAAATCAGCACAAACGCAGCACAAACCAATGGCATAGTTTTGGAGATTATTTCGTTTTATGGGGTGCCAACTTCACGGAGGTCTAATGCACCCTGAGTGTAAACATTAGCCACAATCATCGTGAAGCGTGCAAGGGATTGCAAAGATTAATATAAGGTTAATAAAACGTTACACTCACTTCTTCTGGAGGTCCAACAGGAACACGAATAGTTGGTACCGATTCCTTTTTCAGGAGCAGCTTCTTAGCAAAACCTGATTTATATTGACCCTCGTTTAAAAAGCAGTCTGGTGAGAAATGATTCGCGCAAACATGAGCGCATTGACGTTGCTCGTCGGATTCCCTTCATAAACAAAACTCAGCCATTGCGTCTTCAGCGGTTCGGATTTAGGAACATTAAAATGACTGCTGTGTTCCTTATTACACCCAAGAACAGAACACCACAATCGCTTAGGCGCCATTCTGCTCCAGTGTATCAACAATGACGAACTATGATTGACATCTCACTCACGAGCGAGGGCGGGCGGGTCTGTGTTGAAACGCTGCTGTCAATCAACGATCGTGGGAGGGGCGTGCGAGCCTGTGACGTCACAGGCTCGAACGGCTTGATTTGAGGCAGGGGAAAACATATAGACCCCTTATCAGTTGGTAAACATGGTGACGTTTTTCTGTGGGCGGAGCTTAGTTGGCTGCAGAACGATCCCTCTGGCCGCTTCCCTAACGTTATTTTGCAAGTTTTGTTAGCTTGTTTTTTAACAATGACTGGAGAAAATCCGGTTTTATCTTAATTTGCAAGGTCACTCAGTGTCCAGGACCGCAATTTTTTTATTTTTTTATTTAACAGTCAGACATACATACAAACCAACATAGTGCATTAGTGAGCAATCTTGTAAATCCATAATTCCAGAAGTGACATAAAAGTGATTTAAGTGTTTGATCTAAGTGTGCATGTGAGCGGGTGTGAGTGTGGGTATGTGTATGTGTGTGTGTGCGTAAACAAAGTAACCATTTATTATTTATTACCATTGTCATTACCATCACCACCCCACTCCCCACTACCACCATATTGCCAATATTGTGTTGGTCGATTTTTATTTCCATCCTTCCTCCTATGTAACAATTGCCATTGTCAATCCTGTATAAAATAAAAGGTGCTATAATAAGATGATAAGATAATATAAGATAACCTTCCCCCACATCTCATCAGTCCCTATCTTTTCCTAATTTTTTTTTTTTTTTTTTTTTGTGTGTTATGTGCAATGTCTAAGGTGCATTAAAAGAGGGAGTACATTGTGAGAGTGTCTCAAATTGGGACAAAGATGCTGTCCCGTTGAAACCACTTCTCGCCTGTCTTGCCTGCCCTGGTGTTTTTGAGGTTTCCCATATACATACTTTTTTTTTCTTTTTTTTTTCTTTTTTTTTTCTATTCTATGTTGTGGTGCATTAAAAACCCATGAAGAGATAAGGGGGGGATTATTGCAGTAGTGATGAAAATGACACTTAATTCAAATACAGCATTGACAATGGCAATATTGATGATTATAATAATAATGATAATAATAATATTAATAATAAATGATAATGATGATGGCAGTGGTGACCGCAATGGTGAAAGCAAAAGACAGCAACAACAGCAATTACAACAATGAAAAAATAAAAGTGAAAATAGTAATCACAACAATAACAGTAAAGATAGTAATAACAATGATGACATAAGCAAGTTCAAATAACTAAAATGCATTAATATTCGTGGGTTGGTTAAGAAGGTGGGAGGAGTCGGAGTTGAAAACAGAGAAAGGATTCATAGCTGTAAGAGGTCAGAAAGTGTTGGACGGCAGAGGTCAGTTTCAGATGCGTAATTATGAAGGGGAGATGCGTATTCCATTGCAATGAAGTCTGTAATAAGATTTTTCCAAATGTTAATGTGTAATTTATTTCTAGTTTTCCAGTTCATGAGGATAGTTTTCTTGGCGATGGTTAGAGCTATGAGGAGTATTTTAGAGTTTATAGTTTTATCAGTGATTATTGTCAGGTCCCCCAGCAAGCAAAGAGAAGGCGACAGTGGGATGTGGCAGCCGACTAAAGTGGATAGTGACTGTGTGACCTCTTCCCAAAAGTGTTTGATTGGAGTGCAGTGCCAGGTTGCATGGATGTATGTATCTGTAGAATTTTGATTGCAATGTGTGCAAACTTCTGATGTGAAACCCATTTTAGCTAATCTATTGCCCGTGTAATGTGTTCTGTGAAGTATTTTGTATTGTATTAACTGAAGATTCGCATTTTTGGACATGAGATAGATGTTTTTACAGATTTGGGTCCAGAAGTTGGCATCAGGAGCTATTGAAAGATCGTTTTCCCATTTTATTGTTGGTAAGTATATGGTCTGAAGTTGGTTTGAAATGATTTTGTATATTTTAGAGAGAAGTTTCTTTGTGGAGGAAATGTTGACCAAGTCTGATATTGCCGGTGGAAGTTCTAAATTTGAGTCTCTGATGTTGATTTTTGTCAGAACAGAAGATTTGAGTTGTAGGTATTTTAAAAATTCGTTGCTCCCGATGCCATACTCCTGTGCCAGTTGCGGAAATGGTTTAAATGTGTTAGATTTGAGAATATGCTTAATGTGGGTGATACCCTTTTCTGCCCATGTGTGAAAATTCAATGTTTTTTTATTGCTTATAAAGTCACGGTTGTTCCACAGTGGGGTGAGGTTAGATGGAGCTAATGTAGAATTTGTGATTTGGTGAAATTTCCACCAGGCTGTCAGAGTGGCAGATATAGTTACTGCATTAAAACATGTGTGTTGTTTAATTGATTTGGTGAGGAACGGTATGTCAGCTATATTTAATTCTTTGCATAGTGATTGTTCTATATCTAGCCATATAATATCAGGACCGCGATTTTTATTTGCAAAAGTTAATTTTAACGGACGGAACCAGACATAAAAAACGTTTTACGGCTGACCCGTACACGCTCACTCAATGGACGATCTGACAGGATTAACGCTACCTCCGGTTGAGTGGCCTGACTTCTACACCTACCTGATAGAGAAACCGAGCGTAAAGAGAAACTGAGGGCATATAAATCTTTAGATGCCTATAACTATGTGCTGAATGGTCATGTACAAGACTTGTGTGTGTACGATCCGCAGTTCTGCCGAGCCAGCGCCGAGAAGACGACAATGTAAACAGTGACAGTACGTGCAATGTTAATGATGTGAATATTTTCGAGAAATAAAAATTCCAGATACAGCATACTCATTTTTCATTGATTCTTGCACCCAACAACACATCAAGATGACATTTAACAATAATAATAATAATTTAAGCTCCTTATTATTTAGCCGAATCTGTGCTGGTTTGTATTAGCCGCCTGCAGTTTTCCGTTTGTTTTGCCTCCAGCTAGCGCCGTGACGTAACTGTGACGTCGGCTGATAAGGGGTCTATAAGGAGATTAAAACAAAACCACTGGATGGATTTTTATCATTATATGATGGTTGTGTACAGGCACTGCCAACACACATTTCAGTACAATCAACTTGTAAAAGAGCATGTACCATGATATGACCCCTGTGTTTGCTATTGGATTCGTGCGCTTTCTAAATCACCAAAACGTAACAATAAATTTAATAATCAATAAATATTTTTTTCAGTTAACCCCATTATTGCTGTGTGCAATCTACAAATCGTGGCTGATTTGTAGATTGTAATCCGCACAAATAATTTGTATTTTTTTTTTAATTATTATTTTCCATTCATTTCTATGGTGGTCATTTTTGACCATTTAACCTTTTCCAGTAAAAGTAAAATACATAAATAAATGGAAACGTAAACTTTTTTTGGTAAAAATAATCGAAGAGCACCAGAGCGTTAAAGAGTGGCTACTTTACAAGCTTCTAACAAAAATAGCTGAAGCTGTTTAAAATAAAGAAGCTGTTTAAGAGTACAATATCATTTAAAAGATGTAGTTGTCAATTTATTTCATTTCATCACAGGAGTATTTATCTGCCACAAATACAGTGAACAAACCCATTATAAACAGCAGTGTTTATCTGAATATTTTGCTAGATTATCATCATGGTCTCCTGGGGCCACTTGTATAAAACTTTAAGTAGATTTCATCCTAAAAGTGTGTACGCATAAAAGCTAGATTTTGTGTATGCAAAAGAGGTTTTCAGATTAATAAAACCGCCAGAACATGCGCACAAAGATTGTGCGTACATGCATCTCTCCCCCGTCTCCAACCATATATGGAGCTTACAACGGCTAGTTTTACTATGCATAACGTCATCTGCATATCATTTCCATATGCTTATTCCCATCCAATTTGTATCCTTTTCTTGTTTTAAAATAAATATAGGCTATCAAAAAATATCCGTAAAAGCTAAATTATATAACATATTTTTCAGAGAAAGTTTTCAGAGAAGAGTTAAATTTTTTGCAGTGTAAATACAATTGTCTGGACTCTCACTGAGCACATCACTGACAAAACTTAAAAAAATAAGATAAAATAACCTTCCAAATTTGACCGTTTCCTTCAAATTCTATTGTTCAAATACACTGGTATTTTTCATAATGTTGTGAAGATCACTGAAGGAGTTATCATTAAGCTTATGTCGGTAAGCAAACCTCCGTACAGCAGTCGTTGTACAGTATCGGACTTGTTCAAACCAACTAATGGACCGTTATACCACAGAAAGTGTGCATTGACCATTGTTCGAGTGATAAATATTTTCTCAGAATATTCTCAGATGATCTCAGATATTTATTGTTTAATGTTAATACAGAGAAGAATAGGCTACTTATTGTGTGGTGTGTGTGTGTGTGTGTGTGTGTGTGTGTGTGTGTGGGGTGTGTGTGTGTGTGTGAGTGTGTGAGAGAGAGAGAGAGAGAGAGAGAGAGAGAGAGAGAGAGAGAGAGAGAGAGAGAGAGAGAGAGAGAGAGAGAGAGAGAGAGAGAGAGACTATGTATCTGTCTTGTGAACACACTGATGTGGAATCCACACGTGTTAGTGAGAGATCGCTTTTCTGCTTACCGACATAAAATATTCACACAGCCAGTGCTTTAAGTGGCCCAAAAGAGGTGCCGGTACTCTATTATTATTATTATTATTATTAGTATTATTATTATTTTTTTTTTGCTGACTCCCCTCCTCCCCTGAGGTAACAACAACTATATTAAAGGGGTTTTATATACAGCAGTCAACAGACAACTGGGACAAATATTGAGCCCTGGCACTCTAGCCACATCAGCCCACATTACCCCCCACAGCCATGTGCATTTAAATGGTAGGCAGTTGGGGGGTTCGGGGGCATGCTCCTCCGAGAAAATTTTGATTTCTCGGACCTACATATGTGCAATTTAAGACTTTTTAAGGCTCAAAAATGGATAATAAATAGATTTAAAACCATTTCAGTGTGCATTAGATTATTTGTCAATACCTGCTCTCTCATCTTAATCTTTCTTTTTCTCTCAGTCTCCTTATCCTGCCGTATTTCTTCCCCTCCTAAAGCTGAACTTTGACTGAGTCTTTTCATTTTCGTCTGTGTCAGTGAAGAAATTAAACATAGGCTCAACTGATGAGTTTTATTAATCATTTTCTTAGATAAGTTAATTACTCAACGGGCTGGGCGATATGTAAAAAATATTTTATCGATAATCGCCTTAAAAAATATCGCGATATCCGATTATATCGTCTACCCAAGCCCCGCCCCCTACGAGCCCCGCTGGAGACAACACATACGGAATACCCGTTAACACAAGTCATGTTGAGTTTGGCTGCACTTTATAATGATAGCCTGTGATTTAGTTGGTTTAATTTAATGATTGAAACATTAAAGGTTTTACTTTGGTTAGTTTGAGCTTAAACGAGCATAAAACATTAGCTTTGCTAGTTATGTTAGTGTTGCTAATAATTTCCTCACTGTTCTTATTGCATCTGTGTTTGAAACGAATTTCGTTTCGCAAGGAGAAATGTTAAATAGGCCTACAACTGAACAGAACAGAACACAATTTGGTGATTGTAAGAATGGTGAATGCATGTTGATGTTATAGCTAGGTGTCTTGCCTATTTGTTTTTCATAAGGTCCGATTTTCTCCTTTTATTTGACGGTAGCCTATCGCCTGATTTAATGATAAGTTTAATTTCCTAATAATGTGTAACTTGTATTCAAACTATAATATATATTATTTGTTATTGTCTAAAATTAGGAATTAAAAACGAATTGTTGTTCTGCATGAGCAAAAAAAACGTTTTGTTTTTTCCTCCTCATTTTTGGTTTTAGTTCCAGGTTCATCTTAAGCCGTTTCAGAAATAAAAATGACTGCTTTATTTATTTAGAAACAGAAGTCATTAAAAATTATATTTGGGGATTTTTTTGTTTGTTTTGTTTATTTATTCATTTATTTAATCTAAAGCAAAGTATAACGCTCCCAATATAGCCTAACGGAGCTTCCAACATTGTAAACTCGAACGCGTGCATGAGATAGCCTATTCAAACGCATTTCTTCATCCGTTTGCAATATAACAAAATTTTTAATTTTATTTTTATTACAACGGTCACGTTTGTGCTTTTTGATTAGGCCTATTTATTATGTGCAACATTTAAATTAATATTCTGAAACGGGTAAAGTTAGCCTACTTCTACCATTTGTTTTTCTGATGAACTTTTATCAGCCTGTAAAACAAAATAAAATAGGCCTAGGCTACTTGACTATATGAAGAAAATGTTTAACAAAATTACGAAAGTAAGACAAATGATGTTTGACAGGGAACGCATCTCAAAGTTGCACAGACTCATGTTGCAGTTGGAGCAGTCAGCGCCGAACAACAGGCAAATAAAGTATTGAGTTAAAGTTACAAAAGTTCAGTGAGTAATTTTCTTTTTCTTTTGTTCTTTGATCAACATTAATGGTGGCAGCGAGTATAGGCTGTCAGTGGACTGATTCAGTGGACATAGGCCTACTGTTTTACTTTCTCAACCGTTTAAGACAAAACCGGCTGTGTTTACGGGGATATTTGAACTTGAAAAGAGGTGTGTAGGCTACCTACTGAAGTCTTTCCACGGTTCAAAAAAACAATAATTCTTCTAATGTTTATTTGATGCTATGAATTAACTAGAAATATAATTGTGAGATATAATTCTGTGTATTTGTCCGTGCACTATGTGAGAGGCGGCTCTTTGCGTGAGTGCGCGCAGCTCAGAAAACAGCGCGCATGCAGACGTGTTCTCTTTCGTCTTGCGCTTTAAGAATGCTATCAAGAATCGATTTTCTATTCTTAATCCTACTAACTAGCCTATAAAAAAATATTTTATTCATGTTATTGCATGATGATGTGAATAAATATGTTTAACTATAGGGCTATGTTTAATATAAGCCTATGTCATTTTTTTATATTGACGATTATCGCCTGGAAAACAGACTGTTAAATCGACATCGCGATACTTGCGAGACATCGTCGATATACGATAATATCGTCATATCGCCCAGCCCTATACTCAAGGCTACCAGATCAGCATTGCCAATAGGAACCTTCTACAAGCTTTGGAATTTGAAAAGTAATTTTAAATAATACAAATTATAGGCTACGTTTAATGCAGTTGGTGGAATTGGCAGACGTTCCCTTAGGCACGCACTGTGGAAACGCGTCAAAGCATTCTCAGGTATAAATGCAGCATTTTTGCACGTAGGTGATTTTGAACGAATATTTAATGTCGATAATGGTTACATAATGTTAAAACTAATCCTGCTATTGATCTAAGACTGCCGACCCGTGCCGAATAGTGGCAAGGGAAAAGAAATGTCCGGCGAAATATCGAACCTAAAACTAACTTTACCGCGCTCAACCACTGTGAGTGCATTTCACGCATTTGTAGCTCGCGTTCAGCGGGGAGGAATGTAATGTATATGGGTAATGTAGTCTCTGCTCTCGGTGGGACGAATAAGGAAGCGTGCATTGTGAAGGGCACTCTGAAAAGCGTCAGCGCAGACAAAGGATTAAAACAGATGTGCAAATGAGCATACCGGTCCGCTAAAAGCACGTTCTGGGCGCACGGAGAGGTGGCGGTACGCTCAAGAACGATATTTGGAAATGGCGGTACTGAGTACCGGCGCGTACCGGCCCACTTAAAGCACTGCACAAAGCTATTTATTTAACAACTTATCTGTTCTGCTCAGATAGATTTCAGTGCCATTACAATCCATTTGACTTTAAATAACTTTCACTAGCTCTGTGTGTATAGGCCTGTTCACACCGGGACGAATTTCGCGCGCGTTATTCGCTGACGTTTAACGCCTCGTGACTAAACAAAGGGTGCTAATGTGAGTGTTCACACCGACGCGTAAAACGCCACGCGTAAAAGCGTAATTTTAAAAAAAAACGCCTCGGGTTCGTTATTTCAGTTTGACGCGCCGCGTCAAAAACTATCCGACCAATGAGATTGACGCTTTTGCTCACGTGTCTGGAGCTTCTGAAGTTACAGTAAAACACAACTTGGGGGCGCTCAAACACAAAACGGTCTTGCCGAGCACACATACGTAATGGCGAAGAAGATACACAGCGTCCGTCTACTACACTCTGTCGGGAAGAAATAAGACGAGGAAGATGCAAGGCCAGATGAATGTAGAGCTGCTGGTCTTGTTGGTGTCTATATAAAGAGACACCAATGAGAATAAAGAACTGTATGATAAACGCGACAAACTTGCTTTCTTCTTCTGAGTGACAAGCGAGTGTCAGAAGCACTTTGTGGACCGGGGTATTTCTGTACATTAAGCGCCATCTAATGTCAGGGAATGAATTTGCATGTTCACTCGGCTCATCGTCAGCGAAAAACGCTTGGGTGTGAACACAAAAAAACGCGTTGAAAAACGCTGACGAATAACGCGAGCCGATATTCGTCCCGGTGTGTACGAGCCTTAAGTGTGTGAGTGCATTTAATCTAACTGTACTTTGGGGACAAACTTCATGAAAATTGTCATCAGATTTTGACTAAATTCAACAAATAATATTGTGTATTGACAGCATTAAAACAAAACACATTTTAGATACTGTTTTAGATACTGACTTACATATTGTACATTGTGTCAGTGTTGATGTAAAGTAGATGCCATAGTCTTGGCGTATCAGGCTCAAGACCAACCATGCCCCCTTTGGGTGAGGGCTCACTCCACTCGGAGATTTGCCTCCTCCTGGGCATTGGCGCATGGCACCCTTACTAACAGACATTTGTAAAGCTGCAGGCTGGGCGATACCCAACACATTTGTGAGGTTTAAAATCTCTGTGTAGAGCCTTTGTTCTCCCGTGTACTGGCTACGAGTAGCTAGTAATTGGGGGGCCCACACGGTTTCTTGCTTGTAGTGCCACTCCCCTCCTAGGATGGCATATGTGTGCTTATCTGCTCTACAGGTGAGTTCCACACCTGGCGAACCTTGGATGAAGTTCCTCCAGCACCCATGACAGTCAGACGCGGCGGAGGCACCTGATGCTAGGTCTAGCACTCATGTGTATGCCCAGAAGGTCAGCCCCTGTGCTAGACTAGGTGCCCATGTGTTGTGATTCCCCTACGGGTGATCCCACATGTGTTTTCTTCCTCGGTATGGCTTTCCTTTTGGAGAGCTCATGTCTTTACCTTGGCAGAGTCCGCTCTGCCATCTCGGCCGGTATTGACTTAACCCTAGCTAGACTGGATCTACCACAGAGATCTTCAACATGGTACAGAGACCGATACAATAGTCCACATGTGTAACTCCACATGTATTCCCAGTCTATTATAAAAATACAGTGTATTGAAAGACCTATCCTTTCTCCACCCCAGCAGGTGTGGGGGGATTAGGCAGCTTACAAGGGGCGCTGGAAGGGGCAGCAATTGTGACGTTTTGGTTGGGATCCCAATTCTTCAGTTCACTTCTGACATAATCTCTTGTAGCTAGACCTTCAGACTGACGGCAGAAGGTCTGGGCCCGTATTCATAAAGAATCTTAATGAAAAGAGTAGCTCCTAGTGACACAATTCTACGAAAATTCTTAGAAATGTGGGCGTTTCTTTAAAATTAAAGAAAAAATCCTAGTAAAGAAAAAAGTAATTCAGAAAGCATCTTAACCCTTAAATAGGTCTTAAGATCAAAATTGTTAGGAGCACGGACAAGGACTTTTAAGAGGCTTAAGAGTTTCTTTAGCAGAGGAGAAAATGGAAAGACGCTATAGATTAGATCATGCAGGGATCATGTTTGTGACTGATCTTATTATCTTATGATCACTCTAAGCCAATCAAATAACATATAGGAACTTAAAAAAAAATGTATGTACACATATATAATGTGTGTGTGTGTATGAGAAACGGTCAAATAGGAAAAAAATACGCATGTAATTTCAAAGTGAAGGTTTTAGAATAGACCCTATATTTAAAATCACTCTTTTTTTCCTTCTTGGACAACCAACCAATCACAGTCTTCAAAAGATTGGCCTCCTCACTAGGGGCTGTGAGTCTTTTCCTTACTCAGAGTTGCTCTCAGATCAGTCCCGAATTGCTCTTAAGCTAAGACTCCTACATAAAAGATTTAAAGCTAAATTGAGAGCAAATATTTCCTGCCGGTGCTCCGCTTCAGGAAGTCGAGAATAGTGCTCGAAAAACACCCAAGGCCAGTCTCGAGGGGCTGGTTCCCTTAGTAGATTTTGTAGAAGAATGGCAACCCCTTCCGAATATATCTATATGGGTCCTGTATATTATAAAATATTATAAAATATGGGTACAGATTGCAGTTCGCTCACCGACCTCCCTAGTTTGCTTGGGTGGTACCGACTGCAGTGGTTCCAGAACAGGCTCGGGTTATGGAACAAGAGGTACAGACTCTACTGGAATTAAGGGGCCATAAAATGTGTTCCCCTACCAGACAGGGAGTCCGGGTTTTATAGCCGGTACTTTATAGGGCATAGGAGGGCATCAGTCTTCTTCTGATAGCCCTGTTTTGGCCAGCCCGAGTATGGTTTTCAGACTTAATTTCACTCCTGATAGCAATTTCAAGCCCTGGCATTATCGACAGCTTGCTTGGGGTGTGCCCCTGGCAGAGTTAAAGGGATAGTTCACTCAAAAATGAAAATTAAGTCATGAATTACTCACCCCCATGCTGTACCAACCTCGTAAGACCTTCGTTCATCTTCGGAAAACAAATGAAGATATTTTTGATTAAATCTGAGAGCTGGTTCACTGCTACATAGGCTCCCTCGGCAATTGAAACTTGACGGCCCAGAAGGCCCAGAAAGTCATTGAAGAAAATGTTTAAGTATTCCATGTGCCTACAGTGGCTCCACTATAAGTTTATCAAGCGACGAGAATACTTTTTGTGCGGAAAAAAAAACAAAAATAACGACTTTATTCGACTATTCCATTGCTTCCATGTGGGCCTGAGATTTCCACGACGCATGCGCGAGAACTAACGTCTTCTTCTACTACACAGCGCGCGTCTTACAAGCAGAGGAAGACGCGCGCTGTACATAGTTGTAGAAGAAGAGCGTCAGTTCTCGGGCATGCGTCGTGGAAATCTCTTGAACTCTCGTCACAGGCCCACATGGAAGCAATGGAATAGTCGAATAAAGTCGTTATTTTTGTTTTTTTTCCGCACAAAAAGTATTCTCGTCGCTTGATAAACTTATAGTGGAGCCACTGTAGGCACATGGAATACTTAAACATTTTCTTCAATGACTTTCTGGGCCGTCAAGTTTCAATTGCCGAGGGAGCCTATGTAGCAGTGAACCAGCTCTCAGATTTAATCAAAAATATCTTCATTTGTGTTCCAAAGATGAACGAAGGTCTTACGAGGTTGGTACAGCATGGGGGTGAGTAATTAATGACTTCATTTTCATTTTTGGGTGAACTAACCCTTTAAGGCCATCCTGCATCCAAGACCCAGCTATGCGCCTTAAGTGCAATTTAACATGGCTAGGTCCATGGTCCTGCAAGTATTTCATCCTCCACCTCATGTGTCGGCAAAAAAGGAGAGGTTCCTTGCTCTGCCAGTCAGAGTTCCGAGTATTTACCTTGAGAGGTCCTCTTCTTGGAGGAGGTCGGACCTACTGTAGTGTGTTGGAATCACCTATTAGGGGCTCCCGGCTATACAATCCATAAGTAGGCCTACAAGGTGTGCAATTTGCCTTCACCTTTGGCCGCAAGGGCTCTTTCTACTAGAGGCATGGCGTCCTCTAGGGCAGTGGTTCCCAAACCTGTCCTCAAGGCACCCCAACACTGCACGTTTTCTTTATCTCCCTAATCAAACACACCTGATTCAACTCATCAGCTCATTATCACATGGGTTAATAAGCTGATGAGTTGAATCAGGTGTGTTTGATTAGGGAGATAAAGAAAACGTGCAGTGTTGGGGTGCCTTGAGGACAGGTTTGGGAACCACTGCTCTAGGGCCCTCCTCTCGGGAGTGCCCCCTCCAGGAGATCTGTGAGGCAGCCGGTTGGGCTTCCCCGCACACTTTTATCAGGTTTTTAGTCTGCACCTCCCTAGTATGCCTGGCGCACATGTGCTCTCGTCATAGCTGAGTGCCTGAATTAGTTTCACTCCGGAGCAGGCCTGTTTTCGGTGCGTGGCCTAGTGGGCATTCGTTCCCCAAAGTGTTGTTCTTGACGACACAGTTTGAGTTCCCTCGAAAGGGAACGTCTCGGGTTATGACTATAACCCTTGTTCCCTGAGAAGGGAACGAGACACTGCGTCGTCCTGCCACGCCCCTCGAGGCCTTAGAGTGTCTTGTTTCATCGCAGAGCTGATGTGTGTGTGTGTCAGCATCACTTTTATGCATCCGGTTATGCCGTCACATGTTACGTCACGACGCAACACCAATAAGGATTGGATTAGTTTCATTCTTACTTCAGAGGTGCATGCTAAGGGAGCGTCCCCAAAGTGTCGTTCTTGACGACGCAGTGTCTCGTTCCCTTCTCAGGGAACAAGGTCATAACCCGAGATGTTTTCTGAGAGGATTCTTAGAATCTTTATGAATACGGGCCCAGGACTCTATCGCAACTTTTATTGGTGTAACGAGTTACAGTTTAAAATATGTTTATATATTTTTAGTTAATTTTAATGAATTATAATTATAAATATTTGAA
Source organism: Chrosomus eos (assembly GCA_036326025.1). Taxonomy (NCBI): domain Eukaryota; kingdom Metazoa; phylum Chordata; class Actinopteri; order Cypriniformes; family Leuciscidae; genus Chrosomus; species Chrosomus eos. The sequence continues at coordinate 46,897,599 of CM070818.1, forward strand.
TGTTTTAGAATTGACTGTAGCAGAATTAATAGTACAATTATTTAATCAGCTCATCCGATGAACAGAAAGCATAATCAATTATTAAAGGGTACCTATCATGGAATTTTGAAAATTACCTTTCATGTAGTGTGTAACATAGATCTAAGTGAAAAAAAAAATCTTGCAAAGTTTTAAATATGAAAGTTCACCGTATACAAAGTTATTGTCTCTCAAAAGTAAGAGTCGACTCTGAGTCGCTGATATGAATCGATAGACGAACGATGCACTTTCGTACGTCACTTGTACAAGTTATTTGAATTCGACACGCCCACTCAGTGCGCGCGCCGAGCAGACAGAGAAACCTGACAACAACATGTCGACGAGACTGTTCTGAAGTGCGAATCAAAAGCAAACTTTTTTTTTCACTGCCCAGGGACAAGCATGTGAAGACTCAGTGGCTAGAGTTTATATTTACAACTATACCACACAAGTATAGCCACCTTGAGCTGTGTTCGCGTTATTTTAATGACGATCGCTTCACAAACACAAATGCTTTCAAGTGTGAATTCGCGAGTCGCCTGATACTGAAGGAACGTTCAATACCAAGTTTATTTGGATCAGCTTCCTCCTCCGAATCACAACCTGTAAGTACTATTAATAATTGTTGCTTTTATGTGTCATGATTCTGCCTTAATATCCTTGACTTTCCTAGGCGTGAGGCAGGATCATGACAGAATCATGTTTTGTGTACAAGCGCATGGCCGATTGTTTGGCCATGTGCTTGTGGTGTCTCGTTACGTTACCCCGCCCCCTTGTTATCCTCGTCTTGTGATCATTGTCTAGTCAGTTTCACCTGTCCTCGTCATTAGTGTTCCCTTTATAATCCCTGTGTATTTGCTGTCCTGTGCCGGTTCATTGTTTGAATCTGTTTCATACTGTTTGATATTGTCCATTACTGTTTGACGTAGAAATACTGTGAGTACTTTGTCTGTATATGAAGAGTTCAGATGCAAAAGCCTCTAAATGCCATCTGAAATGTTATTCTAAAATGATCATTTTTATCAAGCTCGTATATTTAAGTTCAATAATCTCACTTAAATGGCAAGAAAAATTACCCATTAATTGTCATTTAAGTGAAATTACTGAATTTAAATATACAAGGTTGATAAAAATGATCATTTTAGAAGAAAATTTCTGATGGCATTTAGAGGCTTTTGCATCTGAACTCTTCATATGTCACAGGGGTGACTAATGGGCAAACGAGCGGCAGGTGTGGAGAGAGGAGTTGCCTGGTGATTGGGGCACATGCTCCCAGGTGGAGTATAAAAGGAAGCCATTTTGAAGAGGAAAGCACTCACAGGAACGGAGACGGAGCGTGCACGCAGCAGGGGAGAGGCCGAGGGGCCGAGGCTGAGGCCGAAGCAGCGGTGTTCAGTGGGATTGAAGTGCTCAGTGAGTTGGAAGTGTTTGAAGAGCCTAAAGGGTTGACTTGGAGCAGTGTTGGATACAAGCTTCCTCAGGAAAACCGTTGGGGTGTGGAGATCGCCCATTTGAGTTTGCTGGATCAGAGGATCGTTTGTGGGAAGTCTGCTGGACTGAGCTATCGTCTGGATTGCTGCGGTGGAAGGAGAGAGAAGAGATAAGTGAACTGATTTCATCTTATGAGTATTTAAATTGCGGGAAGAGGATGTAGTAAATGTGGATCTGATTGTTGGAAGAGCTATGTGTTTCAGAGTGTGTTGAGGAGGAATTGAAAGAGAAATCCCTCGTGGAGCGAGCGCAACAAACAGAGTGGGGCCTCTGACCAGCCTTAACGTGTGAGTGAATTGCAGTGCTTTTGCCTTATTGATACACATTGGTTTGTGGCTGTGGAATTGAGGTGAACACAAGTGTGCTGTGCCTTTGCTGAGAAGTGGCCCTAGCCCCATTCACACGTTGTGGAAAGTACTATATCTGCTCCCCATTGAAAGTCCAGTGTGATACAGCTGCACTGAAGAGGTTACTTTGTGCTGTGAAGAGATCCTGTGAATCGTCATCCTTCTGAAGTGAGTCTACTGACTGCTGTCACTCTGTGAACTGAGATCCTGTGGATCATCACCGTTCTGAAGTGAGTCTACTGACTGCTGTCACCCTGTGAACTGAGAGATCCTGTGAATCATCACCCTTCTGAAGTGAGTCCACTGACTGCTGTCACCCTGTGAACTGAGAGACCCTGTGAATCATTCTCCTGAAGTGAGTCTGCTGACTGCTGTGCTGTTCTACGAACGAAAGAGACCCTGTGAATCATTCTCCTGAAGTGAGTCTGCAAACTGCTGTGCTGTTCTATGAACGAAAGAGACCCTGTGAATCATTCTCCTGAAGTGAGTCTGCTGACTGCTGTGCTGTTCTATGGACGAAAGAGACCCTGTGAATCATTCTCATGAAGTGAGTCTACTGACTGCTGTCACTCTGTGAACTGAGATCCTGTGGATCATCACCGTTCTGAAATGAGTCTATTGACCGCTGTCACCCTGTGAACTGAGAGATCCTGTGAATCGTCATCCTTCTGAAGTGAGTCTACTGACTGCTGTCACTCTGTGAACTGAGAGATCCTGTGAATCGTCATCCTTCTGAAGTGAGACTGTGACGGCTGTGCGGTTCTAGGAACGAAAGATACTTTTAATGTTGTTTTTATTATATTAATAAAGAACTTATATTTATTTTAAATGCTGTGTCTGCCTTTCATGAGTCTCACGGCACGCTCCTCGGGCGGTGGTCCGCTAAGAAGGGGGTGGGCGGCCCGCTGGCGCCCGCCCCTTCACCTGTGACATATACTTGAAGAGTTTATTTCGTTTATGTTGCTGTTTGTTTTCTGTCTAAGTCCAAGTTTAGCTCCCTAGTCTTGTCTATGTTTTACCCCCTTGTGGGTTTTGTTTTCAGTTTTGTGCTTTAATAAACCCTGTGTGTGAGCATTCCGTCTGCTTCTGGGCTCGTCTATCTGCACCCACGTGACTGTGTGTGTGTGTGTGAGAGAGTGAGAGTTACGCTCAGCAGCTTCTAGGTCTCCAATGTCATTTTTTTTGTTTTTTGAAATATGTGAAATTATGTGAAGCGTATTGTAGTACTGCAGTGCTTTATCAATATGTTTAAGCTTTGGGCTAACGCAAAATATAACTGACTGGGTCATCTGACCAATCACCGCCGATTAGCGTCACGCAAAGGAGGGGTTTGGACAAATGAGTCGTCAAACGAATCATTAGGGAGTCGGTGAGCAAATCAGGTAAAAATAAATGCATATAAGACAACAAAAGTGTTTTTTTGTCATTGCATGCATGTAAAACTGTTGTTGGGGACTCCCCGAACATTATTAGGAACATTTTAAATGCCATAATAGGTACCCTTTAATTCTAGGAAATATATTATCTTCCTAGCCAAGAAAGAAAAACCTATTCCAGCTAAAGTAAATCAAGTTCTAGCAGGTTAATAGCATAGGTAGCTAGATCAAGATGTTTAAGTGACTTTGATATTTTTGTGAGTGGCAAACACAGAGACAATGAAGTGTGAATATAATGGTTTAATAAACGAAACTACGGAAGGCTACACACACAACTCAACTAAGCAAAGATTGTATACAGAATCAAGAAAGTAAAGAAAAGTGAAGAAAGAAAGAGAGAAGAAAAGAGAATGGCAAGATTACAGTCAGTTAACCACGACCTACGAGAAACATCAAAAATTCATGGTCACCTTAAAGGGGCACAATAATTTAGAAACACATCTAAAGGCTGCAAACGGGTAGATTCAGGAGATTCTTGATGATTTTGCAAGTAGTGCGCTGAAGCATTCGGTTGGGTTCTTGGGGTGGTCCATATTGAATCCAAAGAAGTTAACTTGAAGATGAAGGAAGAAGACAAGAGGATGGTGTCTCAAAGAGATTGAGCAAAGGATCTGACCTAATCAGATACTTTTAAGGGTCCCACCAATTTGCTGAGGTGACCAACCTAAGATGACCTGGAAAAGTCTTTGTTCCATCTTATCTCCATTTGCATGTTCATGGTGGCATGGATAATTTGTGCAGTCTTTACTGCACCATACAAGTATGGTAAAAATATCCTGATGTAATTTATCATAACATATTGTACACCATTGATTCTAAAATCAAAAGATGATTATTTTGATACCAAGAAAGAGGGAATTTGAAGACATTAAAGCAGTTATACATCGTCTTTGGATATCAACGTTTGAAGTTACTCTAACATAAATAAAGAATCATAAATAGGCTCATAAAACATATGGACATGCATAAAACACAGGAGAAATACTATAAACATTTGAGATAATTTGTGCAGTCTTTACAGCATCATAAAAGTATGGTAAAAATATCCTGATGTAATTTATCATAACATATTGTACACCATTGATTCTAAAATCAAAATAGGATTATTTTGATACCAAGAAAGAGGGAATTTGAAGACATTAAAGCAGTTATACATTGTCTTTGGATATCAACGTTTAAAGTTACTCTAACATAACTAAAGAATCATAAATAGGCTCATAAAACATATGGACATGCATAAAACACAGGAGAAATACTATAAACATTTGAGAAAGTGTGTGGGTATGAATGGAGTAAGTGTCATTGTATATTGGAAGTTTATCTCTATAGTCTTTGACCAAATGGGTAATGTCTCCTGTGCTGTCTTTTGAGGCTTGTAGAGACACAGTCTCTTGGTGAGATCGTTCAGTGGAGCCGAGGTGATAACGGCCTTTGAAGAGAACTGGTTTTAGGGCCGATGACAACAGGGGAGAGGGGAAGGTTTTCTGGTGGCTAGTACATTCAATTAAGGCCATTCGTTACATTGGCCAAGGACCGCCCAGAAGACGTTTGACTGACATGCAAAGCACACAATCACAGTTCTTTTGTTATGCGTCATGTTCAGGGGCATGAAAATGTAAAGTCGGTGTCCCCACAATAACAGACCGGCGTGCATCTAATGAGTTCTCTCGTATTGCGTAAATTTAGCTTACGCTACGGGAAAGATTCATCTTCTCGAGATATTGAAGCCAAAAATCATCCTTAATTTTGTATCTATTGTCAACGCAGTGCAGCAGCTAGCAGACCTAGAGCAGGCTGTCTAGCATGCTCATTGGCTACCCTGCGGCAACTGCAGCAGCCTACCAGTGAGCCCGGCGTGACGTCACGTCCAATGAAGGGCGCTCGCGCCCTCAACGCGTCCTAGCCCGCCAGAATGGGCGTGGCTTAGCGTATATATGCGGGGCTCGGAGGCGGAATCTCTGATTTTCATCTCTTCAGCGAAGCTCTCCGCATCGCTGGATCTTGAGAAGCCGACACCACCGTTGAAACGCGACAAAGCCAGCTTAGGACAGTGCCTGAAGAAGCCGGCCGTCTTCGCCACCTTCAGCCTGCCGTGCAGGGTACGCAATCCGGCAACATATCCTTACTGAACTCTATACTTAGTGTGTGTGTGTGTTCGCCGCTGCGACATACCCCCCTTTCTAAAAAGAGCACGAGACGTTTTTCTAAAAATGTCTTGCTTTTCCTGTGGCTCGTGCCGAGCCCCACCCAGCGCCGGAGACCGCCATGTATCTGCGCTCTCTGCCTGTGCTACGAACCTCCGATGTCGACCTCTGTGGGCTCGACTCGAGGTTTTAACACCGTCCGCCCCTCTTCACCGACACGCAGCTGCCGTCGCTTCAGATGACGAGGCGGAAGGAATCGCCACAGAGGGCTGCTGTTCCATTCTGGCATCGTGGAATGCACCATTCTCCGCGAGGCTCCACTCTTTCGTCTCCGCGTTGCTCTCCCAAGTGGACGGCGCCGCCGAGAAGGGATACAACTCTATCCCCCCGGTGGAGAAAGCGGTTGCAGTGAACTTTCGTCCACCCTCCGCGCGATGGCGCTCAAACTCTGCTCTCCCGCCGAAAAGCAAGAGGGAAAAGACGGCTGAGTAACGCCGCGGGCGGAACACCATCAAAGTTCCTCTCCCTGTCAATCCACTTCGAACAGGCTACTGCAGTGGTACATTCAGCAGCCAACGAGCCGGTAATACGACCCACTCGCCTGCACACAACCGCCGTCGTCACGGCAACCCAGAGACATCTCATAAAGAGTATAATGTCTGGTTATCCGGCACACGCCAATGGTGTTTTATGTGTAGAAAAAGTGCCCACATCTCAGTGTTCACCCCTACACACAAGCACAACACTTCCCGTGCCACTCATAGAGCCCACTCTCTTAAAGCTGTAAGGTGCCGCTCGAGTGTTAAATGTAGGATGTGCCCACGAGTCCGTGCTCACGCCTACTCTCTGCCCGCTCTGTCACACGGCCAATTCAGCCTCATATCGATCAGGCTATGTGTGTAAGTCCCGTGCCCGCTCACGAGCGCTCACGTTTACTGACACACACTTCACGCGCTGCTCCCGCCTCACGAGGTTATCACGAAACGCTCCCCATCCAAGCGATCGGGTCGTTGCATATGGGTGTAAATCGCATGCCTGCTCACTCTCACTGACAAACAACTTGCCTCGGGCGCCGCTCGCGCGTCTCAGTGCTGTCACAAGACGTCCCCCATCCAGAGTGATCGGGGCGTCAAATATGTATGTAAGTCCCGTGCCCACTCACAAGCGCTCGCGCTTAATTACGCACACTTCAAGCGTCGCTCGCACGACACAAGGTTATCACAAAACGCGCCCCATCCAAGCGATCGGGTCGTTGCATATGAGTGTAAATAAACACCTCACTAATAAACACCTCGCCCCGGGCGCGCCCGCGTGTCTACAAAACGTCCCCCATCCCAAGCGATCGAGGCGTGACATACAAATGTAAGTCCTGTGCCACTCACGAGCGCTCACGCTTACTACTAAATGCTTCTCCCAAGGCGCTGCTCGCGCATCACAAAGTGATCACAAAGTGCTCCCCATTCATAGCAATCGGGTCGTCGTTTTGTGCAGCAGCCTGTCACCGCTGTCAGCGAGCCGCCGTACTCAAGCACCGAGGGTGCGCGCGCCGGGATGCATTGGGCTCATGCCGATGGTGTCTTAAGTGTAGAAAAGGTGCCCACGTCCCAGTGCTCACCCCTACACACAAACACAGCACTTCCCGCGTCACTCACAGAACCCACCCTCACAAAGCTGGCAAATGCCGCTGGAGTGTTAGCTGTAGGAGATGTGCTCACGTGTCCGTGCCCACATCTATCCTCTGCCCGCTCTATTACAGGCCAGGTCAGCCTCATATCAAGCAGGTTGTAAGTCTCGTGCCCGCTCGCAAGCGCTCACGCTTACTGACATGCACTTCGCCCACGGCGCCGCTCGCACATCACAATGTGCAGCCTCATATCAATCCGGTTATGAACGTAAGTCTCGTGACCGCTCACAGGCGCTCACGCTTACTGACATGCGCCTCGCCGACGGCGCCGCTCGCACATCGCAATGTGCAGCCTCATATCAACCGGTTTATAAACGTAAGTCTCGTGCCCGCTCACGCTTACTGACATGCACTTCGCCCACGGCGCCTATCACACGTCACGAAGCGCAGACCCATATCGGTCAGGTTATGAATGTAAGTCCCATGCCCGCTCACGAGCGTCCACACTTACTAACATACACGTCGCCTGCGCATCACGAAGTGATCGCAAGTCGCTCCCTATTCAAAGTAATCGGGACGCTACATATGAAACAGCCTGCTACCGCTGTCAGAGAGCCGCCGTTTTCAAGCACAGAGAGCGCGCGTTCCGCGCCCATCCTTCCGGTTCAGTTTAGTTTCAGAAGTAGTTCTACTCCGCTCAGTAATAGCAAAGCTGTTGTGCAAAGGGGCCATAGAACCGGTACCGCCTTCTCTGATTGAGTCAGGCTTTTACAGCCGTTATTTTCTCGTGCCCAAGAAGGACGGGGCTCTCAGACCTATTTTGGATCTGAGGCATTTGAACAAAGCTCTCTTGAAAAGACTTACAAAAGACATTTAAAATGCTTACGACCAGACAACCCCTCGCGCACGTTCGCCCGAGGGACTGGTTTATCTCTCTCGATCTGAAAGATGCCTATTTTCAGATTCAGAAAATACCCCGTCACAGGCCATTCTGGAGATTCGCCTTCGACGTTCAGGTTTATCGATACACCGTCCTGCCGTTCGGCCTGTCTTTAGCACCCCGTACATTCACGAAGTGCATGGACGCGGCACTCGCCCCCTTGAGAAATCAGAGCATGCGAATTTTTTAACTATCTGGACGACTGGCTGATTCTGGCACAGTCAGAGACAGAAATATTATCTCACAGAGCTGCGCTCCTCAGTCAGGAAAGCCTGGGTCTCACAGTCAACTGGACCAAGATCTCATTACTGCCCAGCCAGTCAATTTCCTTTTTAGGAATAGAACTGGACTCTGTGGCCATGACGGCTCGCTTAACACAGCGCGCGCGCCGTGTTCAGCGACTGGCCGCGTCTTTCCAGAAGGGCAGCACCGCTCCTCTGAAGACATTTCAGAGGATGCTGGGCTACATGGCTTCAGCTGCTGCGATACTTCAGCTGGGTTTGGTGCGCATGCACCCTCTGGAACGCTGGCTGGCCGCTCGTGTGGCTCGGGAGTCCAGCTGCGAGCGGATCAGAGTGACTCAGAGCTGCATCACAGCTCTGCAGCCCTGGTTAGCAGCCGACTGGTACCAGCGGGGAGTGATTACGAGAACTGTCTCATACCGAAAGGTCTTCTCGACAGATGCGTCCAACTTGGGTTGGGGCACTCTCTTCGAGGGAAGACCGGTCTTTGGCCTGTGGTCAGACCAGGAGAAACTCCTCCATATAAACTGTCTGGAAATGATAGCGGTCGAGAACGCGCTGAAGCGTTTCCTCCCGTTCATCCAGGACCACCACATTCTAGTCCGTTCGGACAACATGTCTGTAGTGTCCTACGTCCCAGGACGGTGTCAGATCCAGAAACCTCTGCAATCTGACAGAATGCCTCCTCACTTGGTCTCAGCACCATCTGCGCTCGCTCAGAGCTGCGCATGTGCCAGGCCACCTGAACGACGGCCCAGACAAACTGTCCAAGGACAATGTTCCCCCAGGGGAATGGTCCCTGCACCTCCAAACAGTCCAGTTGCTATGGCGCCTTTTCGGCAAAGCGGAAGTTGACCTCTTTGCGTCACAAGACAATGCTCACTGGCCAAAGTTCTTTTCAAAGAACGAGGACACGCTGGCCCAAACCTGGCCCAGCCACCCACTATATGCTTTCCCTCCGGTCTCTCTGTTACCACAGGTTATCAAGAGAATCAGGGAAACACACCACTCAGTGCTCCTCATAGCCCCGCGATGGGTGAACCAGATTTGGTTCCCGGAGCTGACGCTGCTGTCACAGACAGCCCCGTGGCCAATTCCGGTGAGGGCAGATCTCCTCTCTCAGGCTCGCGGCTTGATCTGGCATCCCCATACAGAGCGCTGGTCTCTGTATGTATGGTTGATCAACGGATGCCTGTTGCCCTGCCAGACGCAGTAATGAACACAATCACGCAGTCTAGAGGTCCTTCTACCAGAAGGCTCTACACGTCTAAATGGTCTGTGTTCTCCGAATGGTGCGCTGACAAAAACCTGTACCCACGAAGGTGTGGGGTCTCTTGGTTGCTTAGTTTCCTTCAAGAGCTGTTGGACAAGGGCAGGTCCCCCTCCACACTTAAAGTATATGTGGTGGCCGTTGCAGCGTTCTCAGAATCGACGCACGGCCAGTCATTGAGCAGGAACGAGCTTGTCATCCGCTTCCTTAAAGGAGCTGGGAGGATGAATCCCCCACACCCCCGTCTGTTCCTATGTGGGATCTTTCCTTGGTCCTCGAGGCCCTGAAAGCATACCCCTTTGAACCTTTAGACTCTGCGGATCTAAAATACCTGTCACTCAAAGCCGTTTTCCTGATCGCGCTGTCATCGGTCAAACGTGTGTGGGACTTACGAGCGCTGTCTGGCAGCGCTGCTTACTTGAGTTCGGACCGAATGACTCAAAAGTCATCCTCAAACCTAGACATGGATATGTTCCTAAAGTGATTGGCATTCCGTTCAGAGCACAGGTCATTTTCCTATCGGCTCTGCCTGCATCTGATAAGTGAGAGCGATGTTATCTTCTCTGTCCGGTGAGGGCGTTGAGGGTTTACATTATGCGCTCCGCCCCTTTCAGACACTCGGAGCAGCTTTCGTTTCGTTTGGAGGGCGCACCAAGGGTCTCGCCGTCTCGAAACAGTGCCTATCCAGATGGATAGTGGACGCTATTGCGGCTGCTTATTCGTCAAAAGGTCTGCAATGCCCTCTGGGCGTCACGGCTCATTCCACCAGAGGCATGGCCTCTTCGTGGGCATGGTCCAGCGGAATTTCTATTCATGACATATGTGTGGCGGCGGGCTTGGCCTCCCCGTCCACCTTTGTCAGGTTCTATAACCTGGAAGTTGGATAAGTTGCAGTGAACTTCTAGCTCATTACACTCATATATTTTATACTTCTAATAAAAAAAAGAAATTGAACAGAAGTAGCCTAATTCAGGGAAGATTTTTTTCAAGAAACTAAATATATAAAGATGCAAAATATAGTTTTGGGTATAGGACCTATGCTACTTTATAAAGATGTTGTATACTTATTTAGAATGCTGAGAATTACAGCTTTTAATGCAATAATTTTTTTGAGAAAGCAAGAATCCCCAGTTTTAAATGATAGATTTAGTTTCTAAAGTACATTATGGAGAGGATAACATTAAATTAAGAACAAATGTATACATTTTGAAAAGATATGTGCAACTCTAAAATCAAAGAATATTCCATAAAATAAAGGAATATATATTGGCCTACATGAACTACATTTTTATGTAACCTTACCTTTTATTTCTAATTATTTGTTATTTTATTTATTTACTTATTTAATATTGAATATTTGATATTTAAGTAATATTACTTGAATAACTATTAGGAATTATGTGTCATTCATTATAAGAGCTTGCTATATGTGAATTTTATATTTTTATTAATATTTATTTATTGTTTTATTTATATGTATGTGTTGGTATTATCACAAAAGAAAAAAAAGTAGAAGGAAAAATAAGGAATATTTATTGGGGGAAAATATGATGTCTTTAAAGGTCCATTTAAAAGTCCATTTGTATAATTGTGTTAAAAGTCCATTTGTATAATTGTGTTAAAAGTCCATTTGTATAATTAAAAGTCCATTTGTATAATTGTGTTAAATGTGTTTGAATTGAAAGACACAATAAAGTACATTATATATATATATATATATATATATATATATATATATATATATATATATATATATATATATATATATATATATATATATATATGTAAAGACTGGGGTTCATAAGCTCTTTTATCAATTTTAAGTTTGGGGATAGATATTCAATAATTTATTAATCTATGATCAACAAATTATTGAATACAGTTTGAACCGGGTCCTTACGTATTTAAATTACCCACGAAGGGTTGTACAGCGTACCCGTCTGTTCAGGGTAAGTATATAACAATTAAACACAACGAATTATGGTTAATTATTAAAACACATCCTACACAGAGGAATGGCTGATCTTCAACAATACCAAAGCATTTGACCCCTCCTCCTTTTTCACACGTCCGCCGTGTAGTCCGGCTGGAGGCTACAAATGACTTATGGTCTATTTTAGCTTAAATTTGCTGACAATGTTGTGCACTTAAACGATTATCAGATTAGCTAGGATCTTTATATTAAAGAGGCTTTGTTATACGAGCAACAACCACAGAGTCAATAAAGTATAAAATGAGGTTTAATGAATGAACTACACTACATGTAAAACAAGGATATAGATTAAACAAAATGAAATAAAAACAATAAGAAAGGAAAAACACAAGGAAAATACAATTGCTAGCACAATTTTAGACCCTTAAGAGACAGCCACAGGAGACACACTTTACAACGTCTAAATTTAGGTGAAACAGCTTTGCATTCAGACCTGTATGTTTGTTGGTGTTCGGGAACAAACGTGCGGCGTCCAGAAGATGGAGGGCGGGTTTTTTTGGCTCCAAGCGTGGTTGATTCGCGGGAGATTCAAACGTTCTGACTTAGTTCTGTATGCGTGAAGGGAGTCTTTTCACCCGGAGTGCTGGAAAACTTACGAAACGCACGTGGAGGTCTCAGTCGGGAGACGAGAACACTAAGAACGGACTGGCTATGCGCAAAATGAAACGAAGTTAAAGTAAAACAGGAACATTAAAAATAAAATACGAAGATTACAAAGAATACACAGGAACAGGGTACACACGAACAGAGAGAGTGATTGTCTCTGAGTTGGGGATTTTAAAGATGAGCTAGGCACGCCTGGGTAAGACGCGCCGGCCAATGATAGCATCCCATATCGAGGAGCGCGTACGCCCCCTGATTGGGGTGGAGATCAGCAGTAATATGAATTTATGACCAAGTAGAAAATTAAGCTTACTTTGGAAGTTGCATATATGATTATACATTTTACGATATTGATATACAGCTTAATAGATAGCTCAGATTAAGAGGGTTACAACCGTATCACACATCATACGTCCAAGACATACTCTTGCAGAATTACATCTCAAAGCGTACTTTCAGACATTTATAAGTATCTTACATTCATGAAAACATTCGTAATACAAGTTTGCACATTTACAGTTCTTCTCCATGTATTTTACACACCGAAGATGTTTTAGTAACGACTTAGGATGTAAAGTTAGGGTTCCTGCGCGTGTAATTATGTGCGTAGGTGTATGTGCGTGAATGTGTATTGCTCTCGGGCGGGAAAACAGACAAAGGGAACGTCTGTTTTTGCGCTTCTCCCCCCCTGATTTCAGCTGGGAGGGAGAAGATGGTCTGGGTGTTGTCTCAAGTGAGAGGACCCGCTGTTTGGGGAACACTTAAAACCATTTATCAGCATAAAAGTCCAAAGTCCATTTGTTCCCTAGACTCATCGGCGCCGATTTGGGAGATAGGGGTCCCCAGGGCTGACCACATGGCCTTTTAGGAATGTTAGTTAAAGCTTGTTGTCCTTTTAAATTTGTTGCCAGTTCGTGATTTATGTAGAGAATGAACCATGAACCAAACACAAATTAATCTTTCTAATCTCTCATGGGCTTCATTAAAATGTGATTCAACATTACGGATTTTAACACCACATTCCTAAGTCACAACACTGACGCCAGATAGTCTAGGCACCCCTCCGGAGAAGATTTTTATGGCCAAGACTCCTCAGAGATAAGCCTAAAACAGGAAGAACGTTGCCAGAATGGTGAAAGGTCTGACCACCTTTGACCTCCCTCAGCATGACCACTGCTGAACATGACACCGAAAAGTAAAACAGACTTCCCTCTGCGTGAAGACTTTTGAATGACCTCATTGTTGAGACCTCTTAAAACCCACAGAGACAAGAGACTTCTCATATAAAAATGCATAAACTCATCCCAGAACAATTCTTGACGAACTTATAATCAAACATTGTTCCACTACCTAATCCTATATTGTAGCTATGTATGTGTCTATTATACTAGATAGCATACAAGTCATGCAAATGTTGTTACTTTAGATGGATGAATGAAAGTGTGTCTTGTTTGATATCAGTGAGATCATATATTCTTAATTCTTAAGATGGCTTGAGTGAAATCTGTGTAAAATGCTTTGTATGATTATAATAATCTACAATGTTTAAACTGTGATCTCTTGTTCTCTCGGCTTAGTGATTGAAAACAAGGAGACCCCAGATAACGCATGATTTATGATAAGTAGGAACTAGGTCCACCTCCTAAGATGATGCCATTGTCCAATTGGCCAGAATTCTCCAAAAGAGGTTGGACTAACTTTAAGTTAAAGACCCGAACAAAGCAGAACGTTTCAGTCCAGAGTTCGGTTCAGAGAGCAGTTCAGTTTCGGCTCGGTTCAGTTCGGTTTTGAGTCGGTTCTGTGTTAAATTAAGTTTGTGCCTCTCTCTATGATCAAACAGCAAGAGAGTGTTCATGTTCGTACGCTTTTACATCGACCAGACCAAGTTAAATTAGACCAGCAGACAAACCCATCAAGATCGGAGTTTAAACAGCTTCATTTAAGCCATCTCATCTCTTACTTTCATTTCTTCCTTTATTTTATTTTCTCGTTAAAAGTCTCGTTCTAAGTTAAGTTTTGCTGTAAAGTTCGTTTACACGTCTCTCCTGCAACGCACTTCGAACTGTAAAGACTCTTGTTCATCCATCCGCCAACACATCACGTGACCGGCGGTTCAGAAACTCCAGCCAGGCACTCCAAAGACAACCAGCCACGCAGCCGGGAAACCCCTTTGACGAAGCACCTCAAATAGGGAATTCCCTGGCCTAAGCAACGCAAAGACAAGCAAGTACTCCAGACTGTAACTGACCTGGTGCTTTTTAATGTACATGTAATAACCTGTCTAAGAAACGAAGGTTTAAATTAATGCTTGGTGGTTCGTTCAGGTTTATGTCTTACAAAGTGCATCTCACTCTGAAAACTCACTCTTTCTCTCTCTTCCTCTGCGCCTTGAATGAATGTGTGTGTGTGATTGGGTTTAGACATTAGTTTTATGTGTTTAGAATAGTTAATAAAGTCGTCCATATATTTGAAAAGATATTTGTCTTGTGTTTTGCTTACACATTTAATGCCTTGTACTGCCGATCTAAAGTTACCTTGCTAATACATAGTGTTTCACTATAGATTGGATATTTATATCTGTTGCCAAGGTTTAAATTACGGCCCGTTCAAATGAACTCTAAACGAGTCATTTGCTCGGTTCCATAGTGATTCGGTCAATGTTTCATTGCAAATCGATGAATCATTCCCTTTGAGCTAAATTGGCCTTCCGGCCCCCTTAAATACATTTTATGTATATTATTATTATGTAGGTTCGCTACATTATTTGGTGGAGGATGCGGGCAGTTCAATCTAAAGTGTAAGCATATTATCAAGATTTATCTTTTCATTTTGTTTCGGATGCAAGATCCGAACCTCTGAGAGTCTGTGTGTGACGCGCGCAGCGCGCGCCCCGTTTGAATGAGAGCTGCTGCTTGAGTGAACGCTCCCAGAGAAAGCTGAAAAGTCTAGTCTGCCGCCCTATTTGCCTTCTTGTTAACTGCAGTAAATAAGATATGAAACCTCACACTACGATAAGGTAAGAATTGAGCGTGTTCCTCATTTCCAGAAATACCTCGTTAGAGCTGTTCGATTTCTGCGTGTTCCAGAGTCTTTCAGGAAAGCTGTAACGTTGTGTGTGTGTGTTTATATCAGTTAGAGAACTGAACGAAATCAAACTGCAGTAATTAAAATAACCCTAACGTTATAAGGACTAATATTCTCCTCACAGAGCGATGAGCGTGTTCCTCATCTAAGTTAGTCATAAGCCTTAGCTATATGTATTTATCTGATTCAGTGCGTGTTCCACTGCGATCCCCGTGATAAACAGCGAGGCTTAACTAATCTTATCTGTTTGTGTCCGTTCAAATAATTCTCGTGTAACATTGCGCATGTCCGAGTGTAATTTGAATAGTGGTTATTTAAATTCGTTATCAAGTAAAGCTTGCCATTGAAACTGAACCAACAGTTATTGTTTTATGTGCCTAGATAAACTTGCACAGAGACGATCCGCCGAGGTCGTCCTAATTACATCTATTAACGCAAAGCTGTCGCTTGCTTAAAGTTAATATCACTCTTGACAAACTGAGTGAAGCCCCACGTCGTAAACCCAGCTACGAGTGGTGTATCTTATTTGAACAGTGTGAAATGCGCCGACATTTCCCGTAATAGGATCGATTGTTACTGTACATGCATGTTCTGTGGACATTGAAATGCTCCCATATTGCATGGAACTGTAACAAATTGTTTTCCAACTGTCTGCAATTCCCGGTTCGCCCACTAGCGTTCGTTTGGTCGCTATAGTTACGATCGTGACACGGAAGTCTTGGCCAAACGTTTCCGGGTGAACTTTGACCCAACCCTCGGTGTAAACAAACGCTAGCTAAGCTAAGCTAACCTGAGCAGTTGTTCACATTGAGGCCTGTGCTAAAGCCTTTAGCATCAGTTACTGTTATCAATACTAACCCCAGCAGTTAACTACAGTGTCTGTTTGAACAAAGTTAAATTGATTTAACCATTTAAACACCTCGACTTTTAGACCTCTTTTCTTCGTTTCCTTTTTCCTCTCACACTTTACCTATATTTTACTGGAAAAGGAAATATTTGTGTACAATTATTAATTAATTTACCTGCATTTTACTTGAAAAAGAAAATACTGGTTTACTATTATTAATTGTCAATTTTGAATTTGATTTTGAAGAAAAGAAAATATTAAAATAAAATTGAAATTCTATTTTTCTAGACAGGTCATTTCTAATGATTTCTAGATTTATTTTTAATAATTCTAATTTCAAAATTTTCATAATTTCTAAATTTCTCGTTGAGATCTAATCACTTTAGGTGAATAAGTCTTGCACTCTGAGAGTTAAAATTTGAAAGTTGTTATTACTATTACAAAATAGTGTTAGACTCAGACTTGCTCATTATTGTCATTGCGTTTTATCCTTGCGTTGGTTATAAACTTAACCACTATATTTGTTCTGATTAATTAATTTTCGGGAAGCTTCAATAGGGGACATTACCATCTCCATACGAGTTTCAAATAAACCAGAGACAATCGTCCTTTACCAAAGTTTATTTGTGTGTTTAGTTGTTCCTCAACTATCAATTCTATACTCGTGGTAGACGTAAAGGTAGCGGGATCCAACCTCCTTGCTTCACTTCTTCCTCATCACGTCTTTCCTGTTCTGTCCTGCTTTATTCCATCTTATTCTTCACATTTGTAGGAACAAACCTGGAAGAACCACCAATCGACTCTAAAAGAGACAAATATAATCTGTCCCAACAAACAGATTATTAGATATTTGATTTTTAATCAAACCCTCTTGTGTTCTTCATACTCTCCCTGCATTTGTAACGCAATTTAAACTTTGACATCTTATCCAAGATCAAGTAACAGAGACAAGTGCCGAGCAAACTCCGCCTTCACAGCATCCCTGCTGTAAACCCTGCTGTAAGCGGTCGAACTGAAGGTGTGTGGTGTCAATCCTGTCAAACTCAGCGAAGAGGTATCAACATCATTATTGTATTATTTTTCCTCGCAAACATAAGCAATAATATTGTTTACCTTTCCGGAAACAGATTTTCATTGATAAAAACATTTATGAGAAATTAATACTTCCCCTAGTTAATAATTTTCTTTTTGTTTTTTTCCCCTCATTGAAATTGGTTGTTAACTTTTCTCTCTTTTTCCCTTACTCAGTTGAGCGACTAAGTCCTCACACCACGAGTTGAAACCAGCTTTTCATTGATAGAAAATATTTATAAAAATATTTCTCCCATTGAAAAAAAAAAAAAAAGGGGTTTCTTTCCATTGAGATTTGTTTTAACCTTTTTCTCTCTCTTTCATTTACCCAGTTGAGTGACGAGATCTTCGCATCACTAGCCTCACTGTGTACCCTTAGACCAACACTTAGTCATCACAACACTTCACTATTGATGTACAATTACTGAAACGACACTTAGCCGTTCAACCACATATAGGCTTATACACACAGATCTGTGTCAGTCTCTTCACCAAGCGTGCCAACATGTCGTGGACGACAAACCCCACTGCCCAACGGGAAGACGTGGACGCCTGGCTCAGAGGCATTACAGACTGCCTCACACCAAAGACAATTGAACTGTTATTATTTTTAATAATAATCATAATTCTGAGAAGATTCCTGACACATGATTCAAGCCAGAACCAAAACCACGTGGAACTAACCAAGATAACCTGTTCCTTAAGTAATGCCTTCACAGCCCAGCTAAACCTAAGCCACCAGCACGTCACCCACCTACAGGAGGAGCTGACACGTGCCCAGAACCGCATAGACAAGCTGGAAGTGAAAGGCCAGGATGACTCCAAGACCATCGAGTTCCTGCGAGAGCTGATGCACACTCAACACTGCAAAGACCAGCTCAAAGGTAAAGCTCAAGACAAACTCAAAGTGTCTGACGAAGCGGAGCAAGAAACAAAGACACAAGTTGACAAGCTCCAAGAAGCCCTTGCAGTCACTGAACGTGACAAACAAGAGTCAAAGACTGTCCAGAAACACCTGGTGAACCAACTCCAGGCTGTTGAACATCAGCTAGAGAAAGCCAAAGCTGACATTGAAAGTAAGAACTCTAAAATCACTGCTCTGGAAGACCACCTGCAAAGGTGCAGCGTTGAACTGGACCACCTGATCCAACAGCGAGACGACGCCAACGACGAGCTCTACGCGGTCAGAGATGAACTCCAGCACATTGTCCAACAGAAACCAGAGCCAAGAAGGGAGAGACCTCCCTCAGCATCACCCCGGCTGAGCAGAACAGAGTCCTCCATCCAAGAACTGGCATACAGTGAAAGAAGTGAATGGCCACAACCCAAAACGTCACCGGCCTTCACCACAGAACTGTTCACTGCCAACAAACGAAGAGAGCTCATCCAGGCAGATGCCCAAGCTGCACATGGGATGACCGTTAAAGATCTCAACCAGCTGGTTAAGAATATCACTCAGTTCAACCCGAACTCCACAGAGGGTCCCGACATCCAGGCCTACCTCCGAGATATCGACTTCCACCTCGAGGTGAGACCCCATATGACTGACAGAGACAGGTTATACCTCCTCAGATCCACATCCAGTCCAGAGGTACGAAGCTTCCTAGACCGACAACCTGCTAATGTCATGTCAAACTACCAGCTGCTACGTGAGACACTGATTAAAGAATTTACAGGTCCAGAGTCAGAACACGGTGTGTTAATCGCCTTGGAAACCAAACAATGTCGACAAGAGACTCCCCAAAGCTTTTATCACCGCTTTCGACAAGCCTACTTAGGTGGACATAACAAACCTGAACTTGAAGAGGATGTGAACTTCAAAACCCTCTTCCTGAGAAACCTGCACCCTGGTTTGAGTCATCATCTTGGCATCATGGCCTGCCCAGGCACAATGACGATTCAGCAGCTACGTGACCTGACACACAAGGCCTACATCAAACAAAAGATGTCCTCCAAGAAAGGTTTGAAAACATCCACAGTGTCAAACTCCATCAGCCAAGACACAAGCCTTGCACTGGAAGACACCCAGTGGCATGACAACACCACAGTCCTTCGTGAGGAGCACAGAGAACGTGACTCCCATGCCGATGACTTCTACCACTCCAACCACATGGAAAAGTCATGGGACCCACCAGAAGGAAACAACTGGAATCAACGAGTGCATCCAAAAGCATTCTATGTGGGTAAGCGACAACGAAACCCACCTCCGCACCACTCAGCCAAACACCCCACTGAGTGTGCCCAAGAACACGACAGTCTCCCCGCAGAAGACATGGAGCAACTACGGAGGCAACTGCACGTGCTCATCAAAGACAAGCTGAACACAGAAGACCAGTGATCACCTTGTACACCTTCCTGAGACAACCACCTGTTCAACAACAACTCAGAACAAAGTGGTCTCTCACAGTCAACCACTGACAAACACCCCGAGGTACCAGAAAACACCATCCTGGTTACCCATCACACCCAAGCTCCAAACTCAAGAACCATGGGTGTGCTACAGCAACGACAGTAAGCACAGAAGGTCAGAAAGTCTGTCACAACCAGAAGGCATCACAAGAGGAAGGCAACAAAGGAGACCACGTTTTGCACTACAGCTTCACGCATCCATGCCAAACCATCTCCCAATGTCTGCCAGAGAACTTCCTGCCTTACTGGACTGACCCCCAGCAGATCACAGAAGATCCCTTTCCAAGGCAAAGATGCAACAAGCCCATCAAAGCAAGACCATCAAGCAAAAGGGGGGAGCAAAACAGACTGAGACAGATCTGACATACATACAGTATACATGCAGTACCTGCACTACACTACACTGTACCACTAACATACACAAGTTAAACACAGCTACCATGAAAAACATTCAACAAACATGTTCTTCCCACAGGTAGACACTGAAATCGCAACACTGACTTAGCTATCCTTTCCATAGGAAACATGTAGCAATGCACCCAACAAGTATAACCCTCTCATTACATTGTGACACCTGACACTGCACAACAGTAGCCATACAGGAGTCACTCAACTGCTTTGTTTTGTTTTACCTCTTCCTTTCTTCTTCTTTTATTAGGTAAAATCCCTGTTACCCCATAAGGGTCAAGGTTACCATATAAGGATTGACGCACCACGCCTGATGTTTGCAAGTCACCTTAAAACGAATGTTAGCCTAGAGAACTCCTGCATCATTCGAATCAAAATTTGAAAGGTAAATTGGTCTAAACCTAGAACAATTTAGAAGAGAATAAAACAAACAAATCAAATTTAGTCACAAAGTTGATCAATCACCGTTTTAAAACAAACTAGAATAACGGTCCTAAAATTGAACTAAACTTTTTCCACATGATTGACTATATTGAGAGAGTGAACCTGTTTAGGCCTAGATAATCTAATGCCCTGCACCAGTAAAGGGACCAGTTATGGAGGTGTTTGCCTTGTTGTTTGCTGTGTGTGTTTGCTTCTTCTGTTTCTCCAGCGTTCAATGATGTCTTCTCTCATCAACCCATCATTGATCGAAGGGGGGAAATATGTAGAGAATGAACCATGAACCAAACACAAATTAATCTTTCTAATCTCTCATGGGCTTCATTAAAATGTGATTCAACATTACGGATTTTAACACCACATTCCTAAGTCACAACACTGACGCCAGATAGTCTAGGCACCCCCTCCGGAGAAGATTTTTATGGCCAAGACTCCTCAGAGATAAGCCTAAAACAGGAAGAACGTTGCCAGAATGGTGAAAGGTCTGACCACCTTTGACCTCCCTCAGCATGACCACTGCTGAACATGACACCGAAAAGTAAAACAGACTTCCCTCTGCGTGAAGACTTTTGAATGACCTCATTGTTGAGACCTCTTAAAACCCACAGAGACAAGAGACTTCTCATATAAAAATGCATAAAACTCATCCCAGAACAATTCTTGACGAACTTATAATCAAACATTGTTCCACTACCTAATCCTATATTGTAGCTATGTATGTGTCTATTATACTAGATAGCATACAAGTCATGCAAATGTTGTTACTTTAGATGGATGAATGAAAGTGTGTCTTGTTTGATATCAGTGAGATCATATATTCTTAATTCTTAAGATGGCTTGAGTGAAATCTGTGTAAAATGCTTTGTATGATTATAATAATCTACAATGTTTAAACTGTGATCTCTTGTTCTCTCGGCTTAGTGATTGAAAACAAGGAGACCCCAGATAACGCATGATTTATGATAAGTAGGAACTAGGTCCACCTCCTAAGATGATGCCATTGTCCAATTGGCCAGAATTCTCCAAAAGAGGTTGGACTAACTTTAAGTTAAAGACCCGAACAAAGCAGAACGTTTCAGTCCAGAGTTCGGTTCAGAGAGCAGTTCAGTTTCGGCTCGGTTCAGTTCGGTTTTGAGTCGGTTCTGTGTTAAATTAAGTTTGTGCCTCTCTCTATGATCAAACAGCAAGAGAGTGTTCATGTTCGTACGCTTTTACATCGACCAGACCAAGTTAAATTAGACCAGCAGACAAACCCATCAAGATCGGAGTTTAAACAGCTTCATTTAAGCCATCTCATCTCTTACTTTCATTTCTTCCTTTATTTTATTTTCTCGTTAAAAGTCTCGTTCTAAGTTAAGTTTTGCTGTAAAGTTCGTTTACACGTCTCTCCTGCAACGCACTTCGAACTGTAAAGACTCTTGTTCATCCATCCGCCAACACATCACGTGACCGGCGGTTCAGAAACTCCAGCCAGGCACTCCAAAGACAACCAGCCACGCAGCCGGGAAACCCCTTTGACGAAGCACCTCAAATAGGGAATTCCCTGGCCTAAGCAACGCAAAGACAAGCAAGTACTCCAGACTGTAACTGACCTGGTGCTTTTTAATGTACATGTAATAACCTGTCTAAGAAACGAAGGTTTAAATTAATGCTTGGTGGTTCGTTCAGGTTTATGTCTTACAAAGTGCATCTCACTCTGAAAACTCACTCTTTCTCTCTCTTCCTCTGCGCCTTGAATGAATGTGTGTGTGTAATTGGGTTTAGACATTAGTTTTATGTGTTTAGAATAGTTAATAAAGTCGTCCATATATTTGAAAAGATATTTGTCTTGTGTTTTGCTTACACATTTAATGCCTTGTACTGCCGATCTAAAGTTACCTTGCTAATACATAGTGTTTCACTATAGATTGGATATTTATATCTGTTGCCAAGGTTTAAATTACGGCCCGTTCAAATGAACTCTAAACGAGTCATTTGCTCGGTTCCATAGTGATTCGGTCAATGTTTCATTGCAAATCGATGAATCATTCCCTTTGAGCTAAATTGGCCTTCCGGCCCCCTTAAATACATTTTATGTATATTATTATTATGTAGGTTCGCTACATTTAATAAAAGAGAATTAATGATTGCATCCAGAATCTCTACATATATATATATATATATATATATATATATATATATATATATATATATATGAGACAGTGTAAAGAAAGAATTCTCTGATAACTGAGGCACTCCTTAATTAAAATGTCTTTATTACAAAAATAACATGTCCTAAACGGACAACTTTAAAATGCCTTATATATGTGTCTATATTGTCTATATTGTAGCCTTATTTAAGTTGATTTTCTGTATACTGTGTATTTATAAAGTCCAATAATGTTATTAGAGACTGTCAGTGGAAATATCATTGTGTTCTTGTCGGTCAGTGTTGAGGATCTGTGTAACAACTGAGGCTTAGCCTGACAGTTAGCCTGCCCTGGACCAGGCTAGTTTCCCAGCATAAGTTGCCAGGGTAACTGAGTTTGAACTTTTTTAAGTTTGATTTATGAAACCGAATCTACCAAAAATAAGCCTGACTAACCGAAATAAGCCTGGCTTATTATACAAATGGACAGTTCCTTTAAAGACATCATATTTTCCCCCAATAAATATTCCTTATTTTTCCTTCTACTTTTTTTTTCTTTTGTGATATTCAATATTAAATAAGTAAATAAATAAAATAACAAATAACTAGAAATAAAAGGGAAGGTTACATAAAAATGTAGTTCATGTAGGCCAATATATATTCCTTTATTTTATGGAATACTGTCACGAATCCAGTCTCTGGCCTTCCGCCCCATAGCCACCAGAGGTCGCTTCTCCATCATATTGACTCTCACACCACACAGCACACTGGACTGCATTTCCCATCATCCATTGAATGGACAACACACACAACTGATTACACTAATCACACTCACAGCTGAGAATTATCTCACAATCACTATCACATTCTTTATAAGCCTTGGACTTTCTCTCTGTGAGCGCCGAGTATTGTATAGCGCTTATCCTAGCGATAGCTACTCTACGGAGCCCACTCAGTTGTTTTAAGCCTTGCCTGTGTTTTGATACCTGCCTGTGTTTCCAGGATTAACCCTTTGCCTTGCCCTTCGGACTCTGTTTGCCCCTCGTTTGGATCATTGCTTGCGTACCTGGATTATCTCTCTGCCTTGCCCTGTTGGATATTGTTCACCGATCGCAGACCCACGCTTGCCCTAGGATCTCTCTTGTGTCTTGCCCGTACCATACCTGTTTACCGTTGTCTGACCCTTGCCTGTTTACTATGTCTCTAAATAAAAGCTTGCACATGGATCCGCACGCCTCACGTCTTGTTCGCCCCGTTACAGAATACTCGGCCACACAAGGATCCAGCAACTTTTCAGATGGACATTTGTCAGGTATGGACACTACAAGACTATTGTTTGCACTCAAACAGGGCCCGCGATCACTAGAGAACCATATTATAGAGTTTTTAGCCATTGCTCATTATTCTGATTTACCGGACATTATTTTGATTGAGATTTTTTGTGATGGCATTAATCAACCTTTGCAATCTCAGCTTAGACGTGAGGGTCCCCGTTCATCTCTCAGTCAGTTTATGGACTATGCCTTGTTGAGTGTTGGTTCAGCGTTCACTGTGGGTGTTGCAGAGGAACACGACTCCACACTCTCTCAGGTAATGGCAGCCGTACCAGAGCACGCTCACAAGATGGCGGACACAACAACATCCCGTTCTGTCACAGTTGATCGTCACAAGTCAAGCCAAGTCACAGCTGATCGTCACGAGTCAAGCCAAGTCACGGTTGATCGTCACGAGTCAAGCCCAGTCACGGTTCATCATCACAAGTCCCGTCACATATCAGCGGATTTTCCAGAGTCTCGTCATGTCACCGCTGACCAGCCAGAGTCTTTTCACGTCTTGTCTGCCACGCCCAGATATTCAAGGTCAGTGCTTCGATTTCCCTGTCTGGTTTCCAGTGTGAGGGATGCACCGCTGGGGTCGGCACGTGCAGCTGGTATCCCCAAATCTACTGCCTTTAATCATTCTGTTCCTGCACTAGTTACCCTGTCAGAAGCGCTTCCCATGATGGGAATCGCTCTGTTGCGTTTGGGCTGCGTACACCACCTCAGAACTGCCCCAGGCCAATGGCACCCGCTGCAGTTTCACCAGAGGTGGCGGCACGAGCTGCAGAACCTCTCGAAGCAGCGGTGCTCGCTTCAGCCCCTTGTATGGTGGTAGCGCCCAGCAATGTCTTCCCAGCCTGTCATGTCCCGGTCAAAGGAACCTTAGATGAGCACTGTACCTGTCCTGTTAAAGAACTTTACCTGATTCTTGATCCTACCCCTGTAGAACCTCCAGAGATGGTGGCGTCTGCTGCAGAACCTTCGGAGGTGCCAGAGCTTCACGTCAGCCACGTCCAGCCAGAGCTTCACGTCAGCCACGTCCAGCCAGAGCTTCATGTCAGCCACGTCCAGCCAGAGCCTGTTCCTGAGCCGGTGTCGCCCGAGGGGTCTTCGCCGCCCTGGCCGCCCGAGGGGTCTTCGCCGCCCTGGCCGCCCGAGGGCTCTTCGCCGCCCTGGCCGCCCGAGGGCTCTTCGCCGCCCTGGCCGCCCGAGGGCTCTTCGCCGCCCTGGCCGCCCGAGGGCTCTTCGCCGCCCTGGCCGCCCGAGGGCTCTTCGCCGCCCGATGGACTGTCTGCTCAGCCCTGGTCTCCCATCCTGCCGCAGTCTCCAGGCCCATTTCCGCTCCATGGGTCTGGCCCTCCAGCCCACCCCCGGGTCCGCCTCCGCTCCACCGCCCTCCTGGATTGTATTGGAGCGTCTGGAAGCCGCTCCTTGTGGGGGGGCTCTGTCACGAATCCAGTCTCTGGCCTTCCGCCCGATAGCCACCAGAGGTCGCTTCTCCATCATATTGACTCTCACACCACACAGCACACTGGACTGCATTTCCCATCATCCATTGAATGGACAACACACACAACTGATTACACTAATCACACTCACAGCTGAGAATTATCTCACAATCACTATCACATTCTTTATAAGCCTTGGACTTTCTCTCTGTGAGCGCCGAGTATTGTATAGCGCTTATCCTAGCGATAGCTACTCTACGGAGCCCACTCAGTTGTTTTAAGCCTTGCCTGTTTGATACCTGCCTGTGTTTCCAGGATTAACCCTTTGCCTTGCCCTTCGGACTCTGTTTGCCCCTCGTTTGGATCATTGCTTGCGTACCTGGATTATCTCTCTGCCTTGCCCTGTTGGATATTGTTCACCGATCGCAGACCCACGCTTGCCCTAGGATCTCTCTTGTGTCTTGCCCGTACCATACCTGTTTACCGTTGTCTGACCCTTGCCTGTTTACTATGTCTCTAAATAAAAGCTTGCACATGGATCCGCACGCCTCACGTCTTGTTCGCCCCGTTACAAATACTCTTTGATTTTAGAGTTGCACATATCTTTTCAAAATGTATACATTTGTTCCTAATTTAATGTTATCCTCTCCATAATGTACTTTAGAAACTAAATCTAACCACTCATTTAAAACTGGGGATTCTTGCTTTCTCAAAAAAAATTATTGCATTAAAAGCTGTAATTCTCAGCATTCTAAATAAGTATACATCATCTTTATTACGTAGCATAGATCCTATACCCAAAACTATATTTTGTATCTTTATATATTTAGTTTCTTAAAAAAATTCTTTCCTGAATTGGGCTACTTCTGTTCAATTTCTTTTTTTTTTATTAGAAGTATAAAATATATGAGTGTAATGAGCTAGAAGTCCACTGCAACTTATCCAACATCCTAAAGATAAATTATTATAATTAGAAGATAATCCTCGTGTTATAAAATATTGCATATTAATTTTCCAAGCAAAATGTATATTTTAGTGAGAATTATTGCGGACCTATTTGGCGCGCAGGCGCGCAGCAGCGCTCGTTCAATATGAAGATTAGCAGCAAAATGGACACATTTGCATGACTTTCTAACATTTACAGATGGAGAATGTAAAATGTCATTTTTGCACTGAGCGGGGGAAAAAAACATGTCACAAACGCATAAAACAGCACGCTGTTTGATGGTGGATCGATTTGATCCACGATCGACCTCTAGGGCTGCTTCAGAAACGCGTGCACACACAATTATCTAGACTAGATAAACCTGGATCAAATTAGTGAGATTGCGTGAACTTCAATTACCTTTTATGAAACCACTTTAGCCACAACTTATTTGTTAGGCTCATTCAAGTCCGGTTTTGTAGTTTAATCCCCGCTTTTCTAAGCTTCATTTATGGAACAGCCCCCCGGTCTGAAGATAACTGAAGTTGCTGATGCTTTGTTTAGAGGGTGAGGAGTGCGTTGCGTTCCTCCGCGTGGCTAATTTGCATGTGAACAGCTCTCGCGAGCGTGGGTGTGGTCACATTAAAGTTAATGAGCTGGGCCTGGAGAAACTGTAAATGTCGTAGCTTTCATACGAATTACTTAAACAGAGAATATTTGTTTTTGATATGATTTACATTATTTAATAATGGAGACTTCAAGCTTCGTAAAGACATATGTTTCATGTCACAGTGACAAGTATTAGCTGAGTTACAGGTCATGTTCTGTCGCGTTTCAGAATGAACTTCACATTTAGAGAGACGGGAGAACGCACATCATGTTTATTTTCTTTATTTTACGAAAAACACAAACATTTTGTTTTTATTATGAGTATACACAAATAAAAGAAGACATTTAACAGTTTTGAAAAATGTATAACACTTATATGTAAGATCAAAATCAACGGAGTATTTTGAGTCTCTTTTGCACTGATAAGAAAAAAAGTGAGTTGGTATCGCCGGCGATACCGCCGACCTCAGAGGGTTAAATGTTATAATTGAACTAAGGCCTAAAAGCTTGTTTCCCCCACAGAATAAAAAAAATTAACAAGATAATTGCAACTTTTTTCCTCACAATTGCAAGTTAACATCTCGCAATTCTGACTTTTTTCTCTCAATTGAGTGATATAAAGTCGCAATTGATAGAAATAAAGTCAGAATTGCAAGGTACAAACCCGCAATTGTTAGAAAAAGAGTCAGAATTCTGAGATTAAAAGTCACAATTAACTTTTTTTTTTATTCCAAGACGGAAACAAGCACCAAATTCTATATCGAATCAAAATAGAAAAAGAGTCAGAATTCTGAGATTAAAAGTCACAATTAACTTTTTTTTTTAATTTCAAGGCGGAAACAAGCACCACATTCTATATCGAATCAAAATGTGTAATGTAAAATGTATTGTTTCCTCTCTTGGTCTTTTGAATGAAGTTCTGAGCTGTTTCTCTCATTGTTTCAGTATCTCACTAGAGGGAGCTACTGAGAGACATTGAATTCTGTTAAATGCTTTTGTCAATGCAATCATCCAGGTCCATGAGTGGTAACTCCTCCAATACACTTTTGATTTAGACTTTGAGTAAATGTTGAAAACAAAACACTCAAATATACAATCCAAAACATCTCAAAAGGTATTTTTCTAATTGGTTAATTTAGTGAAATTTAAAACATTTTCGGACGAATTACATATTAAAAACACCACAGGTAGAATGCAAGAATGTGTTTTGAGTAGACAACCGGTTTGTCTCAGTCAGATTGTAAAGTGACTGCAGTTCAGTGTTAGATTCATGATCAATATGTAATAAAACTCACTACATTGACTTCTACACACTTTCTTTCAGTTCAATCTCCTGAATGTTCCTCAATCAAGGGCTTTTCTCTGGAAATATGCATAGATGTGCAGTGCTTAATAAATTGGCATCTTATGTAATTGAATCATTGAATTTTTTTTTTTTTTTTCAGATCTGATCACAGATGCCAGGAGGGTAACAGACTCCCTGTCTCAGCTTCTCACACATTCCAGACGGACAGACACACCCACTCTCACCACGGCAACAACCAGCTCTGTCATCTAGACCCTTACAACCCAGAGAGAGAGAGAGAGAGAGAGAGAGAGAGAGAGAGAGAGAGAGAGAGAGAGAGAGAGAGAGAGAGAGAGATCCAATAAATTTAGGTTAGCCATTTATCGAGAAGGAAAGCAGAAGAGATGTTCAGGTTGAACTGCACTTGTGTTTCAGTGGATATGGTAATACATCTGCGTTAAGTGTGTTTCACTGCTTTAAAGCACACAAGAACAATGATGTTGTATGTCAGTAGATATTATTATTAGCATATGATTAATTATCCATACATTCTCTATCGTTTAACATTATACATACATTCTCTATCATTTGACGATAGAGAAGAACTGGCCCCCCGACCCTGGTTTCTCTCAAGTGTTTTTTTGTTCTTTTTTGTTCGATTTTTGGCTTGTTTAGTTGGGGACACTTAATATTCTGCTATTTTATTGACTTGCACTGACACTGAATGCACTGACATTGTTGGATGATAACTGAATTGAGCTGGATGATGCCATTACTGTTTTCACCAGAGCTGCTTTTAAAGATAAATTGAACTAATTTCATAATTGATGAACTTGACATAATTATTGAACAGAACTGAATCAACACTGAACTAACTTCAGCTGAACAATGACACTATTGTCTTATTTTTTAGAGCTGCTGTACAGTTGAATTTAATTGTATTGCATTATTGATCATTACTTTCCTGGTTATTACTCTAAAGCTGATTTGAAACAATCTTTACATACAATTTTTACAAAAAAAAATACATAAAGTGCTATATGAATAAAGCTGACTTGACTTGAAGTTTAACCCTTTATGACCTGCCATAGAACAATTCCACCAGAGTATATATTTGTATTTTTACATGCTGTGCTGTCATTCTTTTGAGCATTTTCATATGCCATACATCAAAATAATCCTTACTCTCCCAATTTGAAGGCTATGTTTGTAATAAATCAATAGTAACTAGATAAATATCTCAAAAGTTTAATAAACAAAAAGAAAAACAATTTTATTTTTATTTCTACATATTTTATTCAATACAAAAATGGATAAATGTCAACCTCAAACTTGTCAATGTGAAAAACGTGCATAAAAAAAAAAACTATACAGAATTGATTTGAACTGTTTACATAAATTAGTTTTTTTAAGATACACTCATTTTTACACTCATTCAAAAAAGGGGGGAAAATGCCATGTAAAATATTCAGTTACATTTGTGGTCAAACAGATATAATTTTGCTTTTGAATATTGATTGAACATTGAATTGGTTAAAATATAAAATAAATAGACCCTGTCAGAACAATTAATAATACAATAAATATAAAATAAATAAATAAACTGTACTTTATCAGACCTAAACAACATACAGATAGGCAAGTATTTCCAAAACCTCCACGTCCGTGTACTTTCGTTTAGACATAACGTTGCGTGCGCGCGCGTGTGTCTGTGTGTGTGTGTGTGTGTGTGTGTGAGAATGTGCTTGTATTTGTGAGTGTCTAAAGGAGAAAGAAATGATAAAATGAAGCAATGATAAAAAGACAATAACGATAAGAAGGAACATATACACAAATCCGGCGAAACACGGAAGTAAAGCAGCACCGCCATTACTGCGGGCCTTGCTGCTAAGGAAGTAACGTTGGTCCCGTAGGCGGACGCATAGAAATCATATAGAGACTAGAAGCCCTATTGGCCGCTGGAAACCGAGAAATCCGGCCGCCATCTTGAACCGGTCGTATTCCTAGTTTCATTGCGTGGCAGCAGATTAGATACCAGAGCTTTGTGGAGCATTTTCCTGTTCTAATCGCCGGACCATCGAAAATAGGGCTTTTCACAAGTAAGTCTTAATATTACCATACTATTGGTTGTATTTTGTGAATAGAATATTACCAGATAATTGAGAAGGAGCAAGGATATTTGCTATAACTGTACTGAAATCGTTGTGAAATGCTGTTTACTGCATCAGCCGGTGTTCACCCGGCATGGAGAGGTGAAGTAACTGTTAAAGTAATAATTACAAGAGCTTCTAGGTGATCAGATAAGCATTCAACTGCCCTGTTGTATAGGTTATTTGTGTTTGCGCACATGATATCAGGAAGCAATGTAACGTTACACGCATGACAGCGATGCACAAATTGAGTTACCCCTCCAACTTCTAGTTTTATTGATAACCTATATCTTATCACATGCGATTTGGCTATTGATATTACAGAAGTCCTGTGGTAAAATTACATCATTAACTTACTCCATCTACCCTTGTAAAGTTAATCCGAATAGGGCTTATAGCTGCGTCCCAATGTGCATACTATGCCCTAAATAGTATTGAAAATTACTAATGTCACATACTATTTAGGATGGATAGTATGCACATTGGGACGCAGCTTTGGTCTCGACATTTTCCCCTCCCAAATCCACATCCAATAAAAAAGTATAGGCTTATTGTTGTCCAAACTTAATAGAAATTACTGATGCAAACACGCTTTTGAAAAGCGATCTTCTCAATTTTTATTACAGGTGGCTGCATTCGGTGGATTCGCGGCTGCTGTGTGTGTGTGTGTGTGTGTGTGTGTGTGTGTGTGTGTGTGTGTGTGTGTGTGTGTGTGTGTGTGTGTGAGAGAGAGAGAGAGAGAGAGAGAGAGAGAGAGAGAGAGAGAGAGAGAGAGAGAGAGAGAGAGAGAGAGAGAGAGAGAGAGCGAGAGAGAGAGAGAGACTGTCTGTTCGTGTTTGTTTGTGTGTCTGTTCGTGTGTATGTGCGTGTCACATACCATAAATTGTTTCTTCAACTTATTAAAATATCTTACTTTACTGCAACTATCTGTTTCTGCTTCTTTATTATATTTATAGTGTGTGATTTATCAAATACATTATATCCTTCATCACACATATTGTGTCTGGTCACTTTATAACTTATATCAGAATATTATATTACTGTTAAGCCTACTATGGATATTAAAATACGCCGAACCATAGTCCTGTATCATAGCTACATGAATTACCTTTGCAGAAAAAAAAACCGCGTGAAAATCAGTTCAGTATTCAGTGAGATATGATTAATTTAATGCGCTGACAGCTCATTTCACCTGCCATTCAGATTACACTGAGCGGAGCGGATGACCGGTTTAAGATGGCAGCTCTAATTCTCGTCCGTGCCAATAGGCAGTAGCACTCAATAGGGCGTCTACCTATATGATGTCTATGGGCGGACGGGCGTGACAAGATGGCGGAGAGAGCAGACGCTCTGTGAATAGCTCTAGGTAGCAAAACCTTTATAATCAACGAAATGAACTTATAACTCATTAAAACCCTGATTTATCAGATGTAAAACCGTAGGGAACTTATCCTAATAATTCAGAAACGTGTAAGAAACCATGTGCACCTCCTGGAGAACGATATTGCAGACCACAACATGGCTAGCTCTAAAGCTAATGCTAAATTGAAAGCTCTCCAAGCACACGACTACTGTGGTCCAGAAAGTATGGAAACGAATATTAAAGGTACCAAAAATACCCTAACATCACCTTCCAAACCACCAGCACCACCAAAAAAGTCAAAACCAGACGACGTCATGGCTGCGGGCGCCCATGCAGATGACGCATCCAACGCTGCAATCCTGGCTGCTATCGGCACTCTTCAAAACATGATGCAAGACTTCAAAGAGAATCTAAAGCAGAACACGCTGACCATAGCCAACATTGCGAAAGCGGTAGAGTTTAACTCTGCAGAGATCAAAGATTGTAAGGAGCAGTCCCAGAAACTGCACGTCGAGGTGAAACAACTCAAAGAGCAGATCAGAGAACACAGATCTTGGAAAAAGACCATCAGAAGTGGAAAAAGAGCTGCAGAGTTGGAGCGTTATAAAAGAAGATGGAACCTGCAAGTAAATGGTTTAAAGGAGGAAAAAGACGAAAACACTCGATGAATCATCTCTGATATCATCGGAAAGATTATGCCACACTGGAGGGATAAGATGGATTTCATATGTTTTCGCTTCGGAGCCAAGTTTATTTCTTCACTCCACAAGCCATCTCTGTATTGTCAGCTTTACAAACGAGTTCCTCGGTGTTGGTGTGACGGCGATCTCCGGCGGGGCGCGCGCTTCCTGCTTATCTGTGCAGTGGTTTGCCAGAGAGTGTGTGTCTCCCGGTCGCTTCAACACTTGAGTGTTTCTCTCTCACAAAAGAGCTTGCACGCGGCACGTCTTTTTAAAGATGCCTCGCCCGTGTACTTCTGGTTGCGGCAGATCGGTTTCGGACTCTGATGGGCACGAGCGTTGCCTAGTGTGTTTGATAAAAAAAAAAAAAAAAATTCAGCATGCTAGAGCGGCACTCGTGGATGACTCGTGTTCTGTCTGTGAGAACATGACCATCGCGTCATTACGGTCGAGACTCAATGAGCTCGTAAGAGCGAGAGTCCCCTCTGCCACACCCCAATCTAGTGCCCCCTCGCGGGGTGCTACTTCGGCTGGTGGCCAGGGTGATCTGAGGGTTACGGTTTGGCAAAAAGCGCCGACTATCTGTCCACGCGTCAAACCCCCCTGCATGACGGTGCCCGCTAGTGAACAGTCGATTTCCGCGGGTCTACTCTCGGGTGGCCCGTGTACTTCGGCTGAAGCTACAGAGGAAGATCTGATGTCTGTAGCAGCATCACAAGGTGGGTTTGAATCTTCTGGAAGTGAAGATTCAGCACAGCTGCCACCCTCTGGTGTGCATACGGTTGTGCCTGAGTCGGATCCGGAGATGACAGCAATGCTTTCCCGGGCGGCTGCGAGCATCAGGCTTGAGTGGCGGCCACCACCCTGCCCTGAGCGCTCGCGCCTCGATGATTGGTTTTTGGGCCAAGCCGCCAACCCGCGTCCACGGCTAACCCCAATACCTTTCTTCCCGGACGTGCATGATGAGATCTCGAAGTCCTGGAAGACCCCGTTGTCTTCTCGGGACCGCTCGCTGGTCTCGTCCGCCTTTCCTCCCCTCGATGGCGCAGCTGCCCGTGGGTACACTGGGCTTCCCTCAGTCGAACGCTCTGTTGCGATGCAACTGTGTCCTCAGAGTGCTTCCTCTCGTGGCAGGCTTTCCCTCCAAAGCCTGTGGTTTCACATCTAAAATGGTGCAGAAAACCTACAGAGCCGCGGGACAGGCAGCCGCCTCTCTGCATGCTATGGCCACTCTCCAGGTCTATCAGGCCCAAATGTTGAGAGACATGCACGAGGGCAGGACAGACCCAGGTCTATTTAATGAGCTGCGCGCCGCGACCGACCTTGCCCTCCGGGCGACGAAGGTTACCGCGCGCTCCCTGGGTTTGGTGATGTCCACAGCTGTGGTCCAGGAGAGACATCTGTGGCTGAACCTGGCTGACATGCGGGATTCCGAGCGGACTCGTCTGCTTGATGCGCCCCTGTCCCAGGCCGGCCTCTTCGGCGGTGCGGTGGAGGACTTTGCCCACCAGTTCTCCACCGCGCAGAAGCAAACTGAGCCCATTAAGCATATTCTGCCCCGCCGGCCCGCTGCTTGCCTCCACCCGCCAGGTCGGGCAGAATCCTCAGCCTGCTCGCCGCCGAGGGCGCCCTCCTGCGGCTTCCGCCCCTCCCGCCCGGCCTACGCAGCAGCCTCCACCCAGGCCACGGCGCGGAGGAGGTCGTAGGAAGGCGCCACAGCCCTCTCCAGCCCCGCCCCCCGCTAAACGCCAGGCTAAGCGGCGCTCCTGAGACGGGCTGCTCAGAGATGATGTTTGTTTCTCAGGAGATGGTAGCAGGACCACTCCTTCCCCCGGTGGAGGGCCGGGGGAGAATCCCCTCTGTCGCCAGACCCCCGACAGAGCACGCCCCCGTGGAACGCTGGTCCTTCCCTGGCCTCCTCTGTTCGGGCGCGGAGCCTAACTGTGCCCCCACACCGGGCCGCTATGCCACCCACGTCTGGGCCAGTTACTCCGCTTCGCTGCCCCTCCGGGGGGACGCCTGTCACCCGCATGACCCCGCTGGTTCAGTACCTGGGAGCCTGGCTAGAGCTTCCCCGTCTGTCCCGCTGGGTCGCGCGCACCATCAGGTTCGGCTATGCGATTCAGTTCGCGCGGTCTCCTCCCCGCTTCAGGGGAGTTCGCTCCACTTTGGTCGGTGGCAATGCCCCTATCATGAGAGCCGAGATTGCCACCCTGCTGGCGAAGGGTGCAATCGAGACTGTCCCTCCAGCCGCATGGCGCCTCGCTAACAGACATCTGCAGAGCTGCAGGCTGGGCGACACCCAACACATTCGCCAGATTCTATAATCTCCGAGTGGAGCCTGTGTCCTCTCGTGTGCTCGCTTCAACCAGCCGGCATTAGGACCCGCTCAGGTGTCTTCGCTTGCTCGCCATTCCACTCCACGGACTGGATACGTGCGATATTTTTCTCAGGTGAGCTTCTCCGAAAGCCCTGAGTTCCTCCTGCACTCCTGACGTCGACCCAGTGTCTTTGTACCTGTGCGTCGGCTAGGTGCCTCCCGTGTGCATGGTCCCTCTACGGAGCTACCCCCACATGTGTATTCCCACTGTAAGCCTCTCTGAGCATGTGTCTTCCCTTGGCAAGCCACCTTGCCACTCCCTGGGGTTTAAAACTTTTCCACCTGCGGCTGGATACCCCAGTGTATTCCCCGTATGAATCCTTCGGGTCATATGTGTATTCTAAATTCCCCCCCCCCCCCCGTTGGGCTGGGTATATCCTGCATACTCTTCTATATCTTGGGATATGCTCCCCAGTGTACCTTGGTATTCCTGTGTTAAATAGGAGTCCCACTTGTCCAGTATGACAGGGATCTCAGATTTACGCAGGGCACTGGAAGACAGCTGTGAAGGTGGCGTGATTAGACTGGTAACCCCATTCGTCGTCCTCCGACGGAACTCGGAGTGACGAACGAAAGGGAACGTCTCGGTTACGTATGTAACCCTCGTTCCCTGAGTGAGGGAACGGAGACGTTCCGTCTTCTTGCCACTTCCGCTGTATACCGCGGGGATCGCCTGAGCTCAGTCTTGGCTCCTCAGCGAAGAAACATATCTGCTAGATGCAGGACTTCCTCCTTATATACCCACGAGGTGGGGCGGAGTTACGTCATGCAAATTCCGCAGACCCATGGCATTTCTTTGCCATTGGCTCGTTTTGTATACTCGAAGTTGATAGGCTTTCTATGCGAAACCCCATTCGTCGTCCTCCGACGGAACGTCTCCGTTCCCTCACTCAGGGAACGAGGGTTACATACGTAACCGAGACGTTTTGCTACTATTATACATTCCTAATAGGAAATTATATTGTTGTTTAAGTTCTGTAATCCATTGTTGTTGATTGTTTGTTATTTTAATTCTGCCTATGTTCAGTTTAAAGAGTACCATCTCTTTAATGTCTGTTAATGCAAGGGGTTTAAGAGACATGACAAAGAGGAAAAGTCCCCAGTAAAGTCCCCAGTTTAAATTGGTAGGATACTCAGCTGGTCTGGTATGCCTAATTTAATCTGTAGTTTAAGTGCGGGGTATGGGGAAATATGTGTGCTAAGTTAGTATGTGTCTTTGTATGTTTAAAGGTTCTCTTTCAGTGTATGATGTATGTTGAAATGCCTACTTGATTGCCATGCAAACAAATTTTCCCTACGGGGACAATAAATGTACTTTACTTTACTTACTTAAAAAAGTATTTTCTTATTTTGCAAGGGGAAGAAGTCTAATATATTTTTTTTTGCAGGAAACGCATTCAAATTTCAATGATATTATTTCCTGGTGTAAACAATGGGGAGATGAAGCTTACTTTAGCCACGGCACTTCAAGGTCAGCAGGAGTCACCATCCTCCTAAATAACTTCAAAGGTCATATTGTGTCCCATAAGGCAGATGAGTTTGGTCACTGGCTGATTCTTATTATAAACATTGATGTCAAGTCACAATTTTAAATCCAGAATTGACCACTGGTTAATTACAAATAATTTACCGCTTTATAATATTAGCTCTGATATTTCTGCTGCACCACTAACAGATCATTGTGTTATTTTACTACAGATCAAACCCAATGATAACAATGTTCACTCACACACATATTGGAAGTTCAATTCCAGCCTGCTCAAAAATAATGACTACTGCCAGAAAATCAAATTGTTAATTAAAGAAATTGCCAATTCTGAGGAGCTAACAACTGCTACCAAAAAGTGGGAATTCCTAAAATATAAAATACGCCAATTTACTATCTCATTCAGTAAAATAATTAAAAAGGATACTGAAAAACAAGAACTAGACATTATTAATCAGTTAAATTTTTATTGCAATAGGCCAAACCAAACTGAAGACGATAGACAGAAGATATTAAACCTCCAACCTAAACTGGATGAAATTTACAGTCGTAAGGCCCTAGGAGCCTTCATTAGATCAAGGGCTAAGTGGATTGAGGAGGGGGAAAAATATTCAGCATATTTCTGTGGTCTGGAAAAAAGAAGACAGGGAAAAAATAGCATCAGATCCTTGATAGCTGATGATAATGAAGTCACAGATGAAAAATTGATCTCTTCAGAAATCCGGAAATTTTATAGCCAGCTTCATAGCTCTAAATTTTCTAATGTGGACTGTAAAAACTTTTTTCAGGAAATAGCACAACATATTCCCAAAGTAGAGGATAGCTTCAAACAAACATGCGATAATCAAATAACAATTACAGAACTGGATGCATTAATTGGTCGGCTCTCTCTTAACAAAGCCCCCGGTTCTGATGGTATCACAGGTGACTTTTACAGAGATTTTTATGTAGATTTAAGAGACCTGCTGCTACAAGTTTTTACTAAAATTTTTAAAACATGCGTGCTTCCACCAACAATGAGACATGGTGTTATCATCTCAATTTCAAAACCTGGGAAAGATCCTAGAATTATAGATAACAGAAGACCCATTACACTTAGAAATTCAGATTATAAACTTCTAACTTACATCTTCACTTATCGTCTTCGAACAGGGATCTCAAATCTTATTGTAGACACACAGTCAGGATTCTTAAAAGGGAGGTCAATCCATAACAATATAAGACTGGTAATGGACATAATTGAGCATAGAAGCCAAATAGACGATGATGGTTTCCTTCTCTTTCTAGACTTCTATAAAGCATTTGACTCTGTGGAGCATCCATTTATTCTTTCGGTGCTAGAACACTTTGGCTTTGGGGTCAAGTTCAGAGAGTTGGTTGGTGGATTATATAGAGATATTAATAGTTGTGTCCTATTACCTAGTGGTACCATCCCGAGCTTCAAGATTAATGTGGGTATTCCTCAAGGCTGCCCCATCTCACCATACCTGTTCATTTTAGCCACAGAAATGCTAGCAATCTATTAAAAACTGTTATGATATTAAAAAACTTAATGTACTTGGCACAGACATAATAATCAGCCAACTAGCAGACGACACAACAATATTCTTAAAAGATAGATACCACATTTCAACAACTATTGCCAAAATTGAAAAATTTTCCAAAGCCTCAGGCCTAACATTAAATTTAAAAAAGTGTGAATTGCTGGCAATACATGACACTTTACTGAAAGAAATCTGTAATTAGGGCCCGAGCACTAAGGTGCGAGGTCCCTCTTGAAACTGTTAGGATTATTTTTTTCTTCTTTTTTTTTTTTTTTTCTGCAAAGTAAGCCCCATTTTCGAGGCCATAACATGCTCGAAAAGTCACCAAATTTTGCACACATGTCAGGACTGGTGAAAAATTTTGTATTTTGTGGGTTTCGCGGATGGGCGTGGCAAAATGGCTCGCTAGCGCCACCTAGAAAATTAGAAAAAATTAGCCCCTCGTCCATGTTCGACCTACATGCACGAAATTCGGTGGGGACGTGTATCCTATCAAGA
This sequence comes from Chrosomus eos, assembly GCA_036326025.1. Classification (NCBI taxonomy): domain Eukaryota; kingdom Metazoa; phylum Chordata; class Actinopteri; order Cypriniformes; family Leuciscidae; genus Chrosomus; species Chrosomus eos. The sequence goes on from CM070818.1 coordinate 46,935,782, forward strand.
CGCACAAAAAAGCCTCAAGAACCCATACCCTAAACTCGACAGGAAGTCCGCCATTTTGAATTTGGCGGCCATTTTGGGACGATTTACACACTCCGTACTTTGACGAACTCCTCCTAGGGATTTAGTTGGATCGACTTCAAATTTCTGCTGTGCATTCTAAAGGCATTGACGATGAAAAGTTGTGCTATCTGCGCGTTTTCGTGGCATCGATGATTCGCCATGAAACAGGAAGTTGGAGTAACTTTGCTGTACATGCTCAGATCTGCGCCAAATTTTGCACGCTTGACAAGAGTCCCGCCCTGAACACATGTACATGCTGACATTCACCCCAGTCATAGCGCCACCTGCTGGCAACAGGAAGTGACCTTTAACGAAGCAGCCCCCGCCACACGTTTGACCTACATGTATGAAATTTCTGTGGCACATCAACCATGTCCAGACGCACAAAAAAGCCTCTTGGAGCGATGCCCTAAACCCAACAGAAAGTCGGCCATTTTTAATTTACCATCAAATTTTGGCTGATTTACACACTCCGTACTTTAACGAACTCCTCCTAGGAATTTAGTCCGATCGACTTGAAATTTCTGCTGTGCCTTCTAAAGGCATTGACGATGAAAAGTTGTGCTATCTGCGAGTTTTCGTCAATCGGTGTGTCCGTGGCATGGCATCAAAGATCAACTCATCGCCATGACACAGGAAGTGGTTGTAACTTCAGTATACATGCTCACAGCTGCACCAAACTTTACATGTAGGATAAGAGTCCCGCCCTGAACTCATGTACATGCCCACATTCACCCACAGTCATAGCGCCACCTGCTGGCAACAGGAAGTGACGTATAACACCTTCATGCAGTGTCTGAAAAGCGTAGCAAATTCACAGCCGCACTGGCAGAGCTCCAGAATATGCAACAGAATATGCGGCCGCATCACTCCCCGACGCGCTACATGTGCGAGGGCCCGCCCATCGCTGCTTGCAGCTTTAATATTCCTATTAAATCGGAAATTAAATACCTTGGGATTTACCTATCTAAGGACCAAAAACAAAGCCAACTTCTGAATGTAGAAAATAAAATTAAAGAATGTAAGTCACGACTAAATATATGGATACAGAGGGACCTATCAATTCTAGGACGAATTTACTTAACTAAGATGGAATGTTTATCGAGATGTATTTACCCAGCCTATTCCAAGGCCATTCCAAACAAATTGATTAAATCTATCAACCAAATCAACCTAAACTTCGTTTGGAGAAATAGACCACATTATATGAAGAAAAGCAATATGGTTAAAGACACAAATGATGGAGGACTAAAAGTTATTGATTTTGACTGCCTGTAGCGACAATGACTATTTTTGGGGAAATTATTAGCTTAAATGGGGAATAATATTCATCAGCTGATGAATATGCATTACGACTACACAAATTAAACTATACCAAATAAGGAATAGGCTAGACCTCACCGTATATGAATAATTAACACGATTTTTCGTAGTAATTATTAATATAGGTCGGCAAAATCTTATCAGTTATCAGGGTAAATTTTAATGTGACTCAAATTAATTGTTATGCACTGTCCATTTACCTAGCCTGAAAACATCAGAAATACCCTCTCTGTGGCCACCAGAGATGATATTTTCGTGTACGGCACTTTAGATATTTTAATATAAATCAAGTAGAGCTGTTAACATAAGATCGGCATTTTCATTGACTTCCAAGTTTATGGAACAATGAGACAGATTCAATTCAAAGATTATAGAGTTAATAAAACGGACTAAAGATTACATAAACTACTTAAAATCACGCAGGAGTAATATGCATAGCAAAAAAACATAAATTTACAAAAAAATTGCAATATGAAATATTGGAAGAAGAAGGAGATGAGAGAGAGAGAGATGATGAGATGAGAGAGAGAGAGAGAGAGAGGAGAGAGAGAGCAGTTCAAACAATTCAAACGAGACCTAAAGGCTTTCTTCGAATGTACCTAGACAACCTTAAACAGCACTTAATTAGATTGTACGTTATAGCTTTTGCGGCCCCTTTTGGTGTGCTGCGTCACAAAGGAAGCGTTGGTAGGAGTGTCTGCAGCGTCTCCGGTAGGAGGCAGTTGTTTGCGATCGCTTCAGCCGCGGCTGTACGCGAGATACTAATCTTAAATGTTCGTTCGTGATACACTGAACGAAGAAAATTATCAAACTGAGGTAGATTAAGAACAAAGAATTAGATTAAAACAAAGTAGAAAAACGACGCGGAACTCCGGGCTGGAGTTCGCAGGAAGTTGGACTCTCTCTGGCGTAGAAAAACTGCCAGACGAAGTCGCGCTCTCGGTTTGAAGGAGCCGAGACACGCCTTCTTCGGCCTGATCCAATTGTTTGGGAGGAGGAGTGGCGGCAAACTTCTGTGTTTGCAAAAATACACACCTCCGGGTCATGTGCGAAGAAGATAAAAATTTAGTAAAAATACACTTCTAAATTGGTATTATAAAAACATGCATCATATCGCTTTTTAGGTTAATGATTCGATCTTATTCGATTTCGCTGATTGCAATCATGCCAAGCACGGCATTCTGCGAGCTGGTAAGATAAAGATTACTGATTTTAGCGTTAAGCATAAAGTTGATTATATAATATAAACCTTAAAATTATAGCCATGGGTCACATGGAGATAGTGAAAGACAACAACAAAACAAACATTTCAATGGAATTAAAACAGTACTTTTAACCATACTTGGTCGTGAATGATTGTTTCTTTGTGTGTGTGTGTAATCAGAGTTTTGTTGAACAGTCTGCGGCGTGGTGGACTCGGTTAACCTCTCCTCTGGGGGATTCTATATGTATGTGCGTATTTGAATGTTTGAATGGGCAATGTTCGAAGTGACATGTTCGTTTGTATCGAGGAAACCCTGAGGCGCTCTCCGCGTGATCTTGAGCCAGAGCGGTGCCTTTTGGGTCCATGCCTTTTGTCACATGTGGTAAATCGAGCATCCCTTTGTTTAGTCATTTTAACGGCAAACGGCGCGTGTGTGAATCAGAGTCAGTAATTCAATCAAGATAAACAATCCTTGCTTGTGTCACAGTCCAGAAGAGTGGGAGGGGTGGTTACTAATTAGAATATAGTTAATTTCATCAGATGCCATCTCGGTTCCGTTACATGCCTTAATGGAACCTTAAAAATAAATTGGTTAAAATCTTGGATCAAACACAACAACTCCTTTTGGTATTGTATTCCAAATACTTTATTCAAGAAAATAGGAGCTTTAGATTTTCTGCTTAGAGCGGACTTTAATGTTGACAAATTACTATATCCTTATCAGGTTTCACAGATAAATCTCTTGTATTGAATATTTGTGTACATAAACTTCTCACCCAACATCTGTACTCTCACTAACAATATGTTCTGCCCGTAACAGTCTCTGTTCTTGAAGATGGTATTGGAGATATTGGCGTAGTGACTTATGGATACCATGTCATTTTTAAATTATGAACAATTTTGCATCAAACATAATTTCCAACCTTAAATTCAGACTTCACTAAATTACACAGAGCGCTACCCCAACAATTTGTCTTTCTAATAAGAAACACTTTGGCATATTATCCAATACAACACAATGCCCACTATCATTTCAAGGGATCTTATTCTAGATAATAAATGCACTAACCCCTTATTAGAAATGTTTTATCAATACATTTACCCTGAAAGGCAAAATAAAATATACATCATACAAAAATTTGATAAGATTCAATTACTAACAATGTATCTAACACTCCTATACCCAAGTGAAAGAAACTCACTTTAAAGTACATGAAAACATTTATCCCTCTAAGAATTATGAGACTTCGCTTTGGTATAGATGATAACACGTGTACATTCTGTGAAAATGATGTTGAAACTACGGACCATGTGTTTTTTCATGTAAGTGATACAGATATTTTGGAGTGATGTACATAAATGGTTTAAGCAGCAGATATCTTCATCCCAACCTTTATATCCAGGACGACATACATTTGGTTTGATATTGCAAAGCAAGGGTGATGAGCTGTGTATTAATACAATTGTATGTCTAGCTAATTCTTCATTCACAAGTGTACAATTGTGAAATCATCTCCAAATTTGTTGTTTTTTTAAATGAATTTAAACTGTATATAAATCTTAAAACTCTGAAAGGTCCTAAAGCACAAAAAATATATGATACCCTAAACTTCCCAACTGAGATAAATGATGAACAAGTCTGAATTCACCCTTATGTCATGTATTTTTATCATAATTCCTTACCATTTATTATTTAAATGTTTATTTTCCTTACAGATGTAGCCCATGGAAATAAAAGTATTTCCATAAGCCAATATTTTATTTTGGTTATTTTCATTGTAATATTTATTCACCTTTGATATAAGTGTTTATATTATGTTTATATGTGTCTGTAAGAGATCAATCAGGAGTCAGGGTGAGAGGTCGAGAAGAAGCGTTAGAGGACCGCGACGGGAGACGGAACTGAAACATGAGTTTAGTGTTTAGTGTTAGTTTAGTTTAGTGTTCGTTGTGATAAGTGACATTGTATACTGCGCGAAGAGTGAGTTACAGACACTTATATACGTTACAGTGTGATATTTCGTGTCGTGAACTTTGCAGTTAGAGTTAGCACCACGAGGAGAAAGTGTGGGCGGCTAATTACCACGAGCGAGCTGAAAGGACTTTGCTAGCGAGTAGCCTGCTCGGTTGCTGTGTGAAGTGCATCGCCTGAAAAGCTGATCGTCGAGGAGGAGACTGTGAAGGTTCGGAGGGATTCTTCCAGTTTGTCGAGCATTGGACGGATCGTGAGCGGTGAAGGACGACCGGTGACTCATCACTTTGGTTGCGTGAGTTTTGTTTTGTTTGTTGCGCCGAGGCGTGAAGCGACCACTGTGTTTTAAAGGTCCCGTTCTATGCCCCTTTTTACAAGATGTAAAATAAGTCTCTGATGTCCCCAGAGTGTGTCTGTGAAGTTTCAGCTCAAAATACCCAACAGATCATTTTTTACAGCATGTTTAAATTGTCTTTTTTGAGGACTCAGAAAAACGCTCTGTTTTAGTGTGTGCCCTTTAAATGCAAATGAGCTGCTGCTGCACGACACGGGGCGGAGCTTCAAGAGCGAGATACCCCTCGCTGCAGACTGTAGCGCGGTGACGTTATGTTTGTACGTCACGTATGTACGTCACGTATGTACGTCACGTATGTGTTACCACGCATGCGCAAAGTATACGCATGTGCGCACGCGCAGTTAATTACGATCACCTCCGGCGATGGATTCGATAGCACAGCAGTAAGTCAGCATTATTTATGATGTTTTAACAATTGTGTTAACGGCTTTTAATTGTAAGATACACCGTAGAGCGCGTCATACATGTTTTAGGTTTAAAAAAAAAGTTTATGACATGTTTTGATATGTGTTGCATTCAAAATGACAGGGTTTCAGCGAGTCTTAAAATAATATGCAAGTCTTAATTCGCCTTTAAACAAATTAAGGCTTGAAAGATGTCTTCAAACAGAGCAGAACTACTTAAATTAATGAATGTTAACGTTACATGCATTGAAAAATAAATGTTGTTCCTCAGTATCAGGTCGTACTGTAAAAGTTACATTCCTGAATGTAGTGATCAATGTAGGCTACTACTGTTAAGTTATGTTAAATAAATTTGTGGTAAACTGAATTAAAAGTAATGAAGTTGAACATTGTATTTTGCTAAAATAAAACTCATTGTGATTCTCCTTATTTTTTTTTTATCATTTAGAGAGCATATTAATGTTTTTAGTTCCCTTAGATTTATTCAAGACATTTTCTTTACTCTTAAAATGTGTTAAATGAAATCTTAAATTGACCTTCATGTGACTGGCAGAAACCCTGTACATATCAGATATAGAATAAAGCAAACCTTAACTTGATTGTTGATGTTCTTATCTAGATGCATGTTAGTGTCCGTACAAAAAATTACTTGCTCTTAATTAAATTAATTACTCTGTACTATTTTAATGCCTTTCTTCAAAATTATGCAATATTGTTTATTCTGTATTTTATCTAAATTAGGTGTTGTGAACTGGAGTGCATTTTCCAGGCAATACAAGGAAGAGTTCCGGGTGCCGTACTCGTTGACTGTGTGCTTGCACTGCGATGCAATATACAAGGACTGCCCACCTGGGTATATTGGTGATGGCAGAAGGGGAGTCCTGCGTGGATTTTATTCTGATAAGGAGGTTGAGGGCTATTGCTCGGTTGATTGTTTTTTCAATGATGGAGGGGAATTTCAAGCTGTGTGTGTGTGTGTGTGTGTGTGTGTGTGTGTGTGTGTGTGTGTGTGTGTGTGTGTGTGTGTGTGTGTGTGTTGTGTGTGTGTGTGTGTGTGTCAAACCCTACATTATGGGGACAAAATGATAGCAATATCTGAAATCCTTGTCCTTGTGGGGACATTTTTTTGGTCCCCATGAGGAAAACAGCGTATAAATCACACTAAGTGATGTTTTTGGAAAATGTAAAAATGCAGAAAGTTGTGTGTCATGGGTAGGGTTAGTGTAAGGGGATAGAATATACAGTTTGTACAGTATAAAAAATCATTATGCCTATGGAGAGTCCCCACAAAGATAGCGGACCAGATGTGTGTGTGTGTCTGTGTACAGATGTATGCGATTAATTGTATGTGTACATATTTCTTTTACACTATTATCTTTGTTTTGAAATAAAAGTTATCACTGTTATGAGTTTGGTTTTTTGAATTGGCATGCATAATATGGGATACAGAAATTGACAATGTACTGTATGTATTTTTTTTAACTTCAAACTACTTTTTTTGGAATAAAAGTTAAAAGTTATAATAACCTATATAATGCACAAAAATAAAAAATTAACTATGAAAGGGGAATGATTAAAATAAGAAATATATAAGGTGTCATTTATGTTTACAGTGATTTTGTAATTTACACAGTGAAGTGCAACATAATGTGAAAATAAACTTTAAATAAAATACTACACTGATATCATATTGCACTATACATTATATATATACACTTATAAGGAATTTCAGAGTAGGCCTATACTCTGAAATTCCTTATCTTAAATCAGGCATAGTTAAACTATGGATGTACGCTGTACTACTTTTTGCTGCTTTCATTATTACTTTAGAGTTTTTTAAATACATGAAATACAAATCAAATTTGCGTGCGTTTTAAAGGCGCGGGACGTCAAAACACGTGACGTAACCGCGAACGCGCATGCGCTGTCACCGCGATATGGCGCATGCGTGGTAACATACGGGTACGTCACGTACATACGTGACGTCACCGAGCTACAGTCTGCAGCGAGGAGTACTTGTCAAGAGCTCGCACTCAGACTCTTAGGACAATTTCATCTCATGGAATAATGATAACATCAGAAACTCTCAGTAACGGTGTTCATTTCGAGTCGGACAATAATGCTTACAGAGTCAGAGGGCTGTATAGAGATGGAACAGGTATAGTTTAGTAGTTTAATTGCGGTTATTATAACGTATTTGTCATCTGCTTGTATGTATCCAGCATTGTTTATTAATAGCCTAGTTAGGGTTAAAAGTCTGCTGTGTCGGACCAGGTCCGAATCATGATCAAAAATATACTGATGAGTTTAATAAAGTTTATTGTACATCACACAAAAGATGAAGTGTCAGTTTTACTTCAGAAAATCACAGCTGAGTAAACACAGTAAGTTATAAGAAGTGCGCGAGTTGATGGAGCATTCCAATGGGCGGAGGTTAGTCAGAGAACTGTTCTACTGACGTCATTAAAGAAGGAAGTAGAGGAATGTAGTCCAAACGGGCCGTTCGCTGTAGGCGACTTCTGTTAAATAAAATATCTCGCTTGGCATTGAACTTTGAGTTTTATAATTTTACAGATATTATTTATACTCTAACAACAACATTACACACTAACTTAAGTTTGAAACATGGGATCGCGAAGAACGGGACCTTTAAGTCTCAACGATCCCAAGCTACACAACAGGCCTGCCACGTATTCATTTGACTCTCAGGGTATTCATTTTGTTTATTCATTTTGATGGCCATTTAGTCATTTGCCGGCATTAGATTTAGATTTTCAATTGGTTTAATTTAGGGAATTTAATGTGATTGAGAATTGTGATTATTTGAATTTTGTTTCTTTGAATCTAATTGTAAATTTGTGAATATTTTATATTTTCTTTAAGTAAATTGTTCATAACTATTTCCTGTGAAGATTGTCTTTATATTTTTGGTTTTATATATTGGTACGAGTGATATATTTAAAGTAAATACTATCATTTAGTTTAATTATTTGTGTTAAAGTAATAATAATTCCTTTTCCAGTCAAAATAATATTATAATTTGGGTAGTATAGTAATTTTAGTAGGTGTAATACTAAAAGAGTTATTAAAGTGAGTGTTCATTTTAATTAGCATATGAACTAGAGACATATAGTTAATATTTTACTTTATTTTAGCTATAAAGAAATTTTGTGGTTATCATAAATTAAGTAAATTAACATTAGGAATAAAGGTGAACATATAATAACTTTAAGACGTTAGTAATTTACAGTGGTGCAATAATTAATAACAGAAAGAGAGATCTTTCGCCAAGAAGGAATTCGGGGAGGGCACTTCAATAAAATAGCTGAGGCACGCTAAGGGGGCGCTACACAAATATCCTTATTTTTGTACTTTGACTACATTTATATTCTTGTTGTATTAAGAGCTGCTCCCTCTGGCTATATTTTCCGTGTATCCTATTCTGAAGAAAAGGAAGTTATGCAGCCATGTTTGTTTGTAAATCTTAATATTTCAATAAAAAAAAAAAGTTGGTCCCGTAGGCGGCTGTAGCAGATGTTAGCTGTACGAAATATTATTTCTTTGTAGTTTTTTTAGTACGTATGCTGTCCTGCCGGGAAGAGCGTGTTGTGTGGTTGGCTGTTTTAACAACAAATAAAACCGTTTGTGAAATTCACAAACCTTTGTTGCGCATTGACTGCCCATGTTTACGGCCATACGGATTACACAGAGTTCCTGGTGCGGGCGGTAATGCACTCACTCTGTGTGTGAATTCTGTATGCTGGCAAATCCTCTAATTATACCAACTAAAGTGTATATATTATGAAAGATTCATTGTGCAGTCAGCTTCATTGATAATATCAGAGATGTGTGAGATCGCGATGAACTGTCAGCTTTTTAGGAATTATTAAGGGAGCGCACTTGCGCGCATTCAGTCATGCAAACCATGCATGCAGTAGCTGCTTGCTTTTATATAAACAGGCTCCCGTCGGTCTTAGAGGGTTAATAGAGATTACATGCAGTAATTTCTCTCTAGCTCAGAAATCCAGCTCCAGTGAATTTCTCTATAGCTTAAATTCATCCTTTCCCAATTTATTTATTTATTTCAACATGGAAAGCTGAATTTTTAGGATCATTACTCCAGTCTTCATTCTAATATGCTGATTTGCTGCTCAAGAAACTTTTCTGATCATTATCAATGTTAAAAAACACTTGTTCACCATATTTTTGTGGAAGCAGGGATACATTAAATTTTTCATGATTATTTGATGAATTGAAATTCAAGTCAAGTATAGCACTTTTTACAATACATATTGTTTCAAACAGCTTTAAGTGATAACATACAAATAATTTAAAGTTTGTTTTGGCTATACTGCAAATCTAGAAGAAAATAGCGCCATAGTCCAGCCCAGTTCAGTGATTGCTGTTATAAGTCAGTTTACTCATTAAAGCCGCTCTGGAGAAACTGTCTGTGACTGACGAATGGGGTTTCGCTTAGAAAGCATAACACCTTCGAGTATTACAAAACGAGCCAATGGCAAAGAATGCCATGGGTATGTGGAATTTGCATAGCGTAACTCCACCCTAAATTGTGGGTATATAAGGAAGTACGCTGGCAACATGCAGTTATGTTTTCCTGCTGAGGAGCCGAGACTGAACTCAGGCAGTTCCAGCGGAACAGCGGAAGTGGCAGGGAGACGTAATGTCACTGTTCCCTCCTCAGGGAACGAGGGTTACATACATAACCGAGATTCAGAGATTCAGATTTCATTCAGTCACTTCGAGTTAGGTCAGGCTACATCCACTTTTAGGGTGGAGGGAGACAGCCGTCACTCCAACCCATCTTGCAGGAAGGAAAGCACGACACTGATTGGGCATTTTCTGGAACACCAGGTGATGAAGAGGTTCCACCTTAATGGATAGGGGTGTCGAGTAGACAGGACCCTAGCGGAAGTGAGGATGAGAGAATAGGACGCAGATTAGCAGTATAGCATTGAGCGCTGTCGAGAGACAACAGGAATGTATTGAAAGCACATGTTATTTAAGGGAAATAGGATAAACGTAGGAAAGGAAAGGGAGATGAAGATACTTAAGTGCTTAGCTGATGTCTTTGCTCGGTGGAGTCGCACAAGTAGAGTTGATGGTCTTTACCCGAGTCAGTCTTCACACGAGAAGGCTGAGACGCTTCCGCTGTCGCTTCCGTGACAGTGCGCACACTACATAGATATAATGCGCTCAAATTACTGAGTGAGGACAGCTGCCTCGGCCCAGCAATTAACACAGCACCGTCAAATAATCTGAAAATGGGAGAAATCGAATCTAGCCGTTGGCCAGTGACTCACTTAAGTGCTATGCAATTTAGACTGCAATACTATTCAGACGCGTCTAATTGAAATACAGATTTGTAAGAAGGTAAAAAATTTTAATAACCACAGACCCGAAAATAGCCCTACCTTGCTAAAACAACAGGAGAACTGGATATTAAGAAAAAATCTACTTGCGCACTCTTGTTGACTCCATAGACTGACCGTTTGTGCTGGCCTTGTCCTGGATCTTCTCGAGTTTATATCTGTTTACAGTGGTTGTCTCGGCCCAGAAATTAACAGAGCACCCTCAAATAATCCGAAAACAGAGATGCAGAGGAGATGGAGATGGAGATGAAGATGCAGAGAAGATGGAGATGGAGATGCAGAGGAGATGGAGATGAAGATGTAGAGGAGATGGAGATGCAGAGAAGATGGAGATGGAGATGGAGATGAAGATGCAGAGGAGATGGAGATGCAGAGGAGATGGAGATGGAGATGGAGATGGAGATGGAGATGCAGATGAAGATGCAGAGGAGATGGAGATGCAGAGGAGATGGAGATGGAGATGCAGAGGAGCTGGAGATGCAGATAAGATGGAGATGTAGATGAAGATGCAGAGGAGATGGAGATGCAGAAGAGATGGAGATGGCCCTGAGCCTGCTGGAATGCTGGAAAGCCAATGTCTGAGGGAATTCCTGGAGGGACTTCATCAGAGCCAGTCATTCCCTCTACCTATATGTTATTTTTTATATGAGCTATTTGTGATATTTCCATTTATTTTACTTTGGGTTGGGTTTTTTGTTGGTCCCACTCCCAACAGATTCTGATGGTAATATCTGTCTTTTGGAGCCTCAAACCTCGGGCAGTTGTAAGTAGCTTACTCAATACACCAGAAATTATGACAAATAGTATTATAAAGTGTTCTCAACCAAATGCTCATCTTGACAGGGCAATAGGGATGAAGAAACAGAGTGTGGAAGAACAGCAGGAGGAAGGTCCATCAACTTCTAGTGCACAGATGAACACAGTTCAGTGATTTTCAGTGAATGCCAAAGTTTAATTCTGTAGAATTTGTTTAGAACTACATGATGTAACTCTAATCTACTGTATTTTCAGTTACCAGTTAAGGAGTTATATAAACTTCATCTTAGTAAAAAAAATTAAGAAAAAACAAAAACAGCAGTAAAAAAGCAATGAAGAAAGGTACCGAAAGAATGAATGAGGTGTTTAAACACCGCTGCCTCTTTAAAAAAGGGGAGGAAACCTAAATAAACTCTGTGTTTATGAAAATAAACCTGCTCCCGACCAAGTTAGGTTCACAGAGTTAGTTACCATGTAACTGACTCTGAGTATAAGTTACCTCTCTTTCAGAAACGGGCTTGACTTACCCTGCTTTCTCGGGTTTGACATACCTACCATTCTGAAACGGAAAACCCAGAGTTTCCCTCATTTAATACCACCGTTAACGTCTACGCCGTTAAATGTCTGAGTGATTCCTCCGTGTATGTGCACGCCGTTAAATGTCTGAGCGAAACGAAGAAAAACCTAGATCTACAACTGGCGAGCGATATTTTTTGTCCTAGGATGGTAGGGGAACACTTATTAATGGTATGTAGAGAATTTAAGGATGAACCAAACACAAATGAATCTTCCATTTGATTCATTCAAACAGAACTCAATCACTAATTCAGCCATAAAAGATCCCGGCTCCAGCTAGTCTAGGCACCCCCTCCAGAGAAGATTTTTATGGCCTCCAGGCTCCAGAGATAAGCCAAAGCAGGAAGAACTTGTCACTGTTTCATTCTTAAGCAAGACAAATCTCCTCACAAATGGTTAAACAGGCCTGACCACCAAAGGGGCCTGACCACCTTTGACCTCCCTGAGCATCACCACTGCTGAACAGGACAGAGATGCAAAACAGACCACGCATTCATTCGGAGACCAGAAAGACTTACAGACTTTACATATAAAATACATAAAATCATCCCAAAACAATTATTGACGAACTTATAATCAAACATTGTTCCACTACCTAATCCTATATTCTAGCTATGTATGTGTCTATTATACTAGATAGCATACAAGTCATGCAAATGTTATAACTATGAGATGCTTGAATGAAAGTGTGTCGTGTTTCCTATCATTATGCTAATATATTCTTAATTCAGAAGGTGGCTTGAGTGAAATCTGTGTAAAATGCTTTGTATGATTATAATAATCTATAATGTTTAAACTGTGGTCTCTTGTTCTCTGCTAGTGCTGGGAAAGCAAGGAGATCACAGATAACGCATGATTTACGATAAGAAGAAACGAGATCCACCTCCTAAAATGATGCCATTGTCTCATTGGTCAGAATTCTCCAAAAGAGGTCGGACTAACTTTAAGTTAAAGACCCGAACAAAGCAGTTCAGTTCAGTTCAGAGAGCAGTTCAGTTTTCGGTTCGGTTTTGAGTCGGTTCTGTGTTAAATTAAGTTGGTGCCTCTCTCTATGAACAAACAGCAAGAGAGTGTTCATGTTCGTACGCTTCTACATCGACCAGACCCAAATTAGACCAGCAGACAAACCCATCAAGATCGGAGTTAAAACAGCTCATTCAAGCCATCTCATCTTACTTTCATTTCTTCCTTTATTTTCTTTTTCGTAAAAGTCTCAGTTCAAAGTTAAGTTTGCTGTAAAGTTCGTTTACACGTCTCTCCTGCAACGCACTTCGAACTGTAAAGACTCTTCTTCATCCATCCGCCAACACATCACGTGACCGGCGGTTCAGAAACTTCCAGCCAGGCACTTCCAAAGACAACCAGCGACACGGACCCGGCCGGGAAACCCCTCAGACCCGAGGAAGGGGAACCCCCAAAAGCAACGCAAAGGACAAGCAAGTAGCCTCCAGACTTAGCTGAACTGGTGTTTTAATTTAAATTGAATAACCTGTCTAAGAAACGAAGGTTTAATTTAATGCTTGGTGGTTCGTTCAGGTTTATGTCTTGCAAAGTGCATCTCACTCTGAAAACTCACTCTTTCTCTCTCTTCCTCTCTCTTCCTCTGCGCCTCGTATGAATGGGTGTGTGTGATTGTGTTTAGACCTTAGTGTATGTGTTTAGAATAATCAATAAAGTCTTGTTTATATTTGAAAAGATATTTGCCTTGTGTTGTGCTTACACATTTAATGTCTTGTACTGTCGATCTAAAGTTACCTTGCTAATACATAGTGTTTTACTATAGATTGGATACTTATATCTGTTGCCAAGGTTATAATTACGGCCCGTTCAAATGAACTCTAAACGAGTCATTTGCTCGGTTCCATAGTGATTCGGTCAAGATTCATTGCAAACAGTAAATGAATCATTCCCTTTGAGCTAAATTGGCCTTCCGGCCCCCTTAAATACATTTTATGTATATTATTATTATGTAGATTTGTTACATAGTTGGTGGAGAATGCGGGCAGTTCAACCTAAATTGTAAGCATATTATCAAGATTTATCTTTTCATTTTGTTTCGGATGCAAGATCCGAACCTCTGAGAGTCTGTGTGTGACGCGCGCAGCGCGCGCCCCGTTTGAATGAATGCTGCTGCTGCTGTTGTTGTCTGTGAGTGAAGCTCCCAGAGAAAGCTGAAAAGTCTAGTCTGCCGCCCTATTTGCTTTCTTGTTAACTGCAGTAAATAAGATACGAAACCTCACACTACGATAAGGTAAGAATTGAGCGTGTTCCTCATTTCCAGAAATACCTCGTTATAGCTGTTCGATTTCTGCGTGTTCCAGAGTCTTTCAGAAAAGCTATAACGTTGTGTGTGTGTTTATATCAGTTAGAGAGCTGAACAAAATCAAACTGCAGTAATTAAAATAACCCTAACGTTATAAGGACTAATATTCTCCTCACAGAGCGATGAGCGTGTTCCTCATCTAAGCTAGTCATAAGCCTTATATTTATTTATCTGATTCAGTGCGTGTTCCACTGATCCCCGTGATAAACAGCGAGGCTTAACTAATCTTATCTGTTTGTGTCCGTTCAAATAATTCTCGTGTAACATTGCGCATGTCCGAGTGTAACTTGAATAGTGGTTATTTAAATTCGTTATCAAGTAAAGCTTGACATTGAAACTGAACCAACAGTTATAACCCTGTTGTTTTGTGTGCCAAATAAACCTGCACAAAGGCGAGATCAAGATCGTCATTTTTCTCATACAGCGCAACGCCGCGTGTTTAAAGTTAATATCACCCTCAACAAACTGAGTGAAGCCCCACGTCGTAAAACCAGCTACGAGTGGTGTATCTTATTTGAACAGTGTGAAATTCGCCGACATTTCCCATAATAGGATCGATTGTTACTGTACATGCATGTTCTGTGGACATTGTTGAAATGCTCCCATATTGCATGGAACTGTAACAAACTGTTTTCCAACTGTCTGCAATTCCCGGTTCGCCCACTAGCGTTTGTTTGGTCGCTATAGTTACGATCGTGACACGGAAGTCTTGGCCAACGTTTCCGGGTGAACTTTGACCCAACCCTCGATGTAAACAAACGCTACGCTAAGCTAAGCTAGGCAGTTGCTTGCATTGAGGCCTGTGCTAAAACCTTTAGCATCAGTTACTGTTATCAATACTAACCCCAGCGGTTAAATACGGTGTCTGTTTGAACAAAGTTAAAGTGATTTAACCATTTAAACACCTCGACTTTTAGACCTGTTGGTCTTTTCTTCTTTTCCTTTTTCCTCTCACACTTTACCTATATTTTACTGGAAAAGGAAATATTGGTTTACTATTATTAATTACTTTACCTGCATTTTACTTGAAAAAGAAAATGCTGGTTTACTATTATTAATTGTCAATTTTGAATTTGATTTAAAAGAAAAGGAAATATTGGTTCACAATTATTAATTACTTTACCTGCATTTTACTAAAAAGAAAATACTGGTTTACTATTATTAATTGTCAATTTTGAATTTGATTTTAAAGAAAAGGAAATATTAAAATAAAATTGAAATTCTATTTTTCTAGACAGGCCATTTCTAATGATTTCTAGATTCATTTTTAATAATTCTAATTTCATAATTTTCATAATTTCTAAATTTCTCGTTGAGATCTAATCACTTTAGGTGAATAAGTCTTGAACTCTGAAAGTTAAAATTTGAAAGTTGTTATTACTATTACAAAAATAGTGTTAGACTCAGACTTGCTCAGTATTGTCATTGCGTTTTATCCTTTCGTCCTGTTAGTTATAAACTTAACCACTATATTTGATTAATTCATTTTCGGGACGCTTCAATAGGGGACATTACCATCTCCATACGAGTTTCAAATAAACCAGAGACAATCGTCTTTTACAAAAGTTTATTTGTGTGTTTAGTTGTTCCTCAACTATCAATTCTATACTCGTGGTAGATCTATAGGTAGCGGGATCCAACCTTCTTGCTTCATTTCTTCCTCATCACATCTTTCCTGTTCTGTCCTGTTTTATTCCATCTTATTCTTCACATTTGTAGGAACAAACCTGGAAGAACCATCAATCGACTCTAAAAAGAGACAAAGATAATCTTTCCCAACAAACAGATTATTAGGTATTTGATTTTTAATCAAACCCTCTTGTGTTCTTCATACTCTCCCTGCATTTGTAAAAGCAATTTAAACTTTGACATCTTATCCAAGATCAAGTAACAGAGACAAGTACTGAGCAAACTCCGCCTTCAAAGCATTCCTGCTGTAAACCCTGCTGTAAGCGGTCGAACTGAAGGTGCGTGGTGTCAATCCTGTCAAACTCAGAAAAGAGGTATCAGCATCATTATTGTATTATTTTTCCTCGCAAACATAAGCAATAATATTGTTTACCTTTCTGGAAACAGATTTTCATTGATAAAAAAACATTTATGAGAAATTAATACTTCCCCTAGTTAATAATTCTCTTTTTGTTTTTTTGTTCCCTCATTGAAATTGGTTGTTAACTTTTTCTCTTTTTCCCTTACTCAGTTGAGCGACTAAGTCCTCACACCACGAGTTGAAACCAGCTTTTCATTGATAGAAAATATTTATAAAAATATTTCTCCCATTGAAAAAAAAAAAGCTTTTTCCATTTGAGATTTGTTTTAACCTTTTTCTCTCTCTTTCATTTACCCAGTTGAGTGTCGAGATCTTCGCATCACTAGCCTCACTGTGTACACTTAGACCAACACTTAGTCATCACAACACTTCACTATTGATGTACAATTACTGAAACGACACTTAGCCGTTCAACCACATATGTGACCCTGGACCACAAAAGCAGTCTTATGTGTCCATTTTTCAAAATTGAGATTTATACATTATCTGAAGGCTGAATAAATGAGCTTTCCATTGATGTATGGTATGTTAGGATAGGACAATATTTGGCCGAGATACAACTATTTGAAATCTGGAATCTGAGGGTGCAAAAAAATCTAAATATTGAGAAAATCACCTTTAAAGGTTTCCATTTCTGTTGGGTATTGTGCTGCATCCACTTACAAAAATACAATTTTGATTTATTTAAGGTAGGAAATTTACTAAATATCTTCATGGATCATGATCTTTACTTAATATCCTAATGATTTTTGGCATAAAAGAAAAATCGATAATTTTGACCCATACAGTGTTTTGTTGGCTATTCCCACAAATATTCCCGTGCTACTTAAGACTGGTTTTGTGATCCAGGGTCACATATAGGCTTATACCCCACACAGATCTGTGTCAGTCTCTTCACCAAGCGTGCCAACATGTCGTGGACGACAAACCCCACTGCCCAACGGGAAGACGTGGACGCCTGGCTCAGAGGCATTACAGACTGCCTCACACCAAAGACAATTGAACTGTTATTATTTTTAATAATAATCATAATTCTAAGAAGATTCCTGACACACGATTCAAGCCAAAACCAAAACCATGTGGAACTAACCAAAATAACCTGTTCCCTAAGCAATGCCTTCACAGCCCAGCTAAACCTAAGCCACCAGCACGTCACCTACCTTCAGGAGGAGCTGACACGTGCCCAGAACCGCATAGACAAGCTGGAAGTGAAAGTCCAGGATGACTTCAAGACCACCGAGTTCCTGACAGAGCTGAGGCACACTCAACACTGCAAAGACCAGCTCAAAGGTGAAGCTCAAGACAAACTCAAAGTGTCCGACGAAGCGGAGCAAGAAACAAAGACACAAGTTGACAAACTCCAAGAAGCCCTTGCAGTCACTGAACGTGACAAACACGAGTTAAAGACTGTCCATAAACACCTGGTAAACCAACTCCAGTCTGCTGAACATCAGTTAGAGAAAGCCAAAGCTGACATTGAAAGTAAGAACTCTAAAATCACTGCTCTGCAAGACCACCTGCAAAGGTGCAGCGTTGAAATGGACCATCTGATCCAACAGCGAGACGACGCCAACGACGAGCTCTACGCGGTCAGAGATGAACTCCAGCACATTTTCCAACAGAAACCAGAGCCAAGAAGGGAGAGACCTCCCTCAGCATCACCCCTGCTGAGTAGAACAGAGTCATCCATCCCAGAACCAGCATACAGTGAAATAGGTGAATGGCCACAACCCAAAACGTCACCGGCCTTCACCACAGAACTGTTCACTGCCAACAAACGAAGAGAGCTCATCCAGGCAGACTCCAAAGCTGCACATGGGATGACCTTTAAAGATCTCGACAAGCTGGTTAAGAATATCACTCAGTTCAATCCGAACTACACAGAGGGTCCCGACATCCAGGCCTACCTCCGAGATATCGACTTCCACCTCGAGGTGAGACCCCATATGACTGACAGAGACATGTTTTACCTCCTCAGATCCACATCCATTCCAGAGGTACGAAACTTCCTAGACCGACAACCTGCTAATGTCATGTCAAACTACCAGCTACTACGTGAGACACTGATTAAAGAATTTACAGATCCAGAGTCAGAACACGGTGTGTTAATCGCCTTGGAAACCAAACAATGTCGACAAGAGACTCCCCAAGCCTATTATCACCGCTTTCGACAAGCCTATTTAGATGCACATAACAAACCTGAACTTGAATAGGATGTGAACTTCAAAACCCTCTTCCTGAGAAACCTGCACCCCGGATTGAGTCATCATCTTGGCATCATGGCCTGCCCAGGCACAATGAAAATTCAGGAGCTACGTGACCTGACACACAAGGCCTACATCAAACAAAAGATGTCCTCAAAGAAAGGTTTGAAAACATCCACAGTTTCAAACTCCATCAGCCAAGACACAAGCCTTCACTGGAAGACACCCAGTGGCATGACAACACCACAGTCCTTCGTAAGGAGCACAGAGAACGTTACTCCCATGCCGATGACAGCTACCACTCCAAACACATGGAAAAGTCATGGGACCCACCAGAAGGAAACAACTGGAATCAACGAGTGCATCCAAAAGCATTCTATGTGGGTAAGCGACAACGAAACCCACCTCCGCACCACTCAGCCAAACACCACACTGAGTGTGCCCAAGAACACGACAGTCTCCCCTCAGAAGACATGGAGCAACTACTGAGGCAACTGCAAGTGTTCATCAAAGACAAGCTGAACACAGAAGACCAGTGATCACCTTGTACACTTTCCTGAGAGACCACCTGTTCCACAACAACCCAGAACAAGTGGTCTCTCACAGTCAACCACTGACAAACACCCAGAGGTACCAGAAAACACCATCCTGGTTACCCATCACACCACAAGCTCCAAACTCTAGAACCATGTGTGTGCTACAGCAACGACAGTAAGCACAGAAGGTCAGAAAGTCTGTCACAACCAGAAGGCATCACAAGAGGAAGGCAACAAAGGAGACCACGTTTTGCACTGCGGCTTCACGCATCCATGCCAAACCACCTCCCAATGTCTGCCAGAGAACTTCCTGCCTTACTGGACTGACCCCCAGCAGATCACAGAAGATCCCTTTCCAAGGCAAAGATGCAACAAGCCCATCAAAGCTACGCCATCAAGCAAAGGGGGGAGCAAAACAGACTGAGACAGATCTGACATACATACAGTATACATGCAGTACATGCACTACACTACACTGTACCACTAACATACACAAGTTAAACACAGCTACCATGAAAAACATTCAACAAACATGTTCTTCCCACAGGTAGACACTGAAATCGCAACACTGACTTAGCTATCCTTTCCATAGGAAACAATACACTCAACAAGTATGTTACGGCCCTAAGGGTCATATGTGTTTGTTTGGGGTGTGTTTCTTTCTTCTCTTTCTTAGGTGGTGGCCCCTCCCCCTCCATGTCTCGGCTGCATGTGTGAGTGGCACCAGGTGTGCCTGATTACCACTCAGTACCTGGAGGATAAGAAGACTGTTCTCCCCCAGTTTGTGGGAAGTGTTGTTGTGAAGTGTATGCTCTGTTCATGTCTCTTCCTTCCATTGTGACCACATTGGCAGACCAACTTTATTCAACCTGTGGGTTGAACCAAATCTTGCATCGTGTTGTGAGTCTAGAACAATGTTTGGTTATTTCGTTATTGTGTATTGTTTGCTTTTTCTTGTTTGTTAGTGTCCCACTGTGAGAGAGTGGTTTTCTATTGGTTTTTCTTTGTCCATATGGTAATAAATATACGTTTAAACTGCACGTGACTCTGATTTCCTGTTCTCTTTTGACCTGGTTATTTTAAATTATTGTTGCTTCCCTTTCCCCTGGATTTACCATTTTGGGGAACGTAACAATTATAACCCTCTCGTTACATTGTGACACCTGACACTGCACAACAGTAGCCATACAGGAGTCACTCAACTGCTTTGTTTTGTTTTACCTCTTCCCTTTCTTCTTTTATTAGGTAAAATCCCTGTTACCCCATAAGGGTCAAGGTTACCATATAAGGATTGACGCACCACGCCTGATGTTTGCAAGTCACCTTAAAACGATGCTTAGCCTAGAGAACTCTCTGCATCATTCGAATCAAAATTTGAAAGGTAAATTGGTCTAAACCTAGAACAATTTAGAAGAGAATAAAACAAACAAATCAAATTTAGTTACAAAGTTGATCAATCACCGTTTTAAAACAAACTAGAATAACGGTCCTAAAATTGAACTAAACTTTTTCCACATGATTGACTATATTGAGAGAGTGAACCTGTTTTAGGCCTAGATAATCGAATGCCCTGCACCAGTAAAGTGACCAGTCATGGAGGTGTTTGCCTTGTTGTTTGCTGTGTGTGTTTGCTTCTTCTGTTTCTCCAGCGTTCGATGATGTCTTCTTCTCAACCCATCATCGATCGAAGGGGGGAAATATGTAGAGAATTTAAGGATGAACCAAACACAAATGAATCTTCCATTTGATTCATTCAAACATAACTCAATCACTAATTCAGCCATAAAAGATCCCGGCTCCAGCTAGTCTAGGCACCCCCTCCAGAGAAGATTTTTATGGCCTCCAGGCTCCCAGAGATAAGCCAAAGCAGGAAGAACTTGTCACTGTTTCATTCTTAAGCAAGACAAATCTCCTCACAAATGGTTAAACAGGCCTGACCACCAAATGGGCCTGACCACCTTTGACCTCCCTGAGCATCACCACTGCTGAACAGGACAGAGATGCAAAACAGACCACGCATTCATTCGGAGACCAGAAAGACTTACAGACTTTACATATAAAATACATAAAATCATCCCAAAACAATTATTGATGAACTTATAATCAAACATTGTTCCACTACCTAATCCTATATTCTAGCTATGTATTTGTCTATTATACTAGATAGCATACAAGTCATGCAAATGTTATAACTATGAGATGCTTGAATGAAAGTGTGTTGTGTTTCCTATCATTATGCTAATATATTCTTAATTCAGAAGGTGGCTTGAGTGAAATCTGTGTAAAATGCTTTGTATCATTATAATAATCTATAATGTTTAAACTGTGGTCTCTTGTTCTCTGCTAGTGCTGGGAAAGCAAGGAGATCACAGATAACGCATGATTTACGATAAGAAGAAACGAGATCCACCTCCTAAAATGATGCCATTGTCTCATTGGTCAGAATTCTCCAAAAGAGGTCGGACTAACTTTAAGTGAAAGACCCGAACAAAGCAGTTCAGTTCAGAGAGCAGTTCAGTTTTCGGTTCGGTTCAGTTCGGTTTTGAGTCGGTTCTGTGTTAAATTAAGTTGGTGCCTCTCTCTATGAACAAACAGCAAGAGAGTGTTCATGTTTGTACGCTTCTACATCGACCAGACCCAAATTAGACCAGCAGACAAACCCATCAAGATCGGAGTTAAAACAGCTCATTCAAGCCATCTCATCTTACTTTCATTTCTTCCTTTATTTTCTTTTTCGTAAAAGTCTCGGTTCAAAGTTAAGTTTGCTGTAAAGTTCGTTTACACGTCTCTCCTGCAACGCACTTCGAACTGTAAAGACTCTTGTTCATCCATCCGCCAACACATCACGTGACGGCGGTTCAGAAACTTCCAGCCAGGCACTTCCAAAGACAACCAGCGACACGGACCCGGCCGGGAAACCCCTCAGACCCGAGGAAGGGGAACCCCCAAAAGCAACGCAAAGGACAAGCAAGTAGCCTCCAGACTTAGCTGAACTGGTGTTTTAATTTAAATTGAATAACCTGTCTAAGAAACGAAGGTTTAATTTAATGCTTGGTGGTTCGTTCAGGTTTATGTCTTGCAAAGTGCATCTCACTCTGAAAACTCACTCTTTCTCTCTCTTCCTCTGCGCCTCATATGAATGTGTGTGTGTGATTGTGTTTAGACCTTAGTTTATGTGTTTAGAATAATCAATAAAGTCTTGTTTATATTTGAAAAGATATTTGCCTTGTGTTGTGCTTACACATTTAATGTCTTGTACTGTCGATCTAAAGTTACCTTGCTAATACATAGTGTTTCACTGTAGATTGGATACTTATAACTGTTGCCAAGGTTATAATTACGGCCCGTTCAAATGAACTCTAAACGAGTCATTTGCTCGGTTCCATAGTGATTCGGTCAAGATTCATTGCAAACAGTAAATGAATCATTCCCTTTGAGCTAAATTGGCCTTCCGGCCCCCTTAAATACATTTTATTTATATTATTATTATGTAGATTCGTTACAGTATTAACCTGTTAGCATTCCTGCAAAATTTGCCTAAAACGCCTAAAAAAGGCCTACCCAATTTAAATTGCATGCTGTTCTTGAACCATTTGGAGTATATGCATGCTTTTGGGTTCTTTTGAAAGGTGACACTCAGAGGTTTGTTCCTACATAGTCAGAATCACTGTAAGTCTTACTGGTATTGTGTAATAGAACTTTGAACACACTGTAAAAGGACCAAAAAAAATCTGCCTACATTTTTTCTTTTAAACAGATGCCTGAAGATAACTACAGCTGGGAGCTATTAGCTGGAAAACATAATGAGATCACAGCATGAGGCCTTACCAAACCCAGTTTAAAATTTTATAACAATAGCTTAGAAAATGAGTGTTTTACACATGTTTATCTAAGTATATGTCTAGGCGCTTCCCAAAAAAGGCCACTTGGAGACTCCAAAGGACCCTTTGTGACCATAGACACATAAAATGCTGCCATTCTTGAATGCTTTACTCTACAGTCATAATTTTGGGCTCTAATGAAAGGTTACACTTAGGGCTATTATATTCCTTATCACTGGCAATAATTGCTGACACATAGTAACTGAAGCATAAACACATTATAGTTTTTTTTTTCAATTCTTGAAACCAAACTTTCTACAAAAAAAGAGACAAAACAAGTGCTATGGTACTAAAACACTTTAATATTTGAACTCACACTATATATATAATAAAATCAATAATAAATATAAAAATAATATAAATATATATATACATTTTGACGAGGTGCTGTCATTCTGTCCCTCAGTATGCAGTTTTTTCCTGACAGGCTCCCAGTCTTCATCTGATTCATTATCAGATGATGGTCTGTGATATAAAAAAAAAACAACAACAACAACAAAGAAATAAGTAATTTACAAAACATTTACATTGTTTCTGTATTCACAAGCATATAAACAGAACAGCATGCACACAAACAATCAGGTTATACAGTTCATGAGCACACACACACACACACACACACACACACACACACACACACGCTATCTTTATGAGGACTTTCCATAGACATAATGATTTTTATACTATACAGACTGTATATTCTGTCCCCTTACACTAACCCTACCCATCACATAAACCGTTCTGGATTTTTACATTTAAAAAAAACTCATTCTGTATGATTTATAAGCTTTTGTGCCCATGGGGACCTCTATTTAGGTGCCCACAGTGACTCGAGTCCCCATGAGTCTGTGTGCATTCGGGTTTATGTCCCCACACACACACACACACACACACACACACACACACACACACACACACACACACACACACACACACACACACCTGTGCTTGAGCCCACATAAACAAATAATCCTGCACAAGCGCACACGACAGAAGTTAGCAGGTAGCTTACACGTAAAACACACACACACATACACTCGACAAAAAAACCCAAACACACGACATAAGCTGACAAATACACCTCAAAACAAACACATACCTCAGTATACACAGTCAAATATGTTGTATAATATAATAAAACTTACTTGTCGAGACGAGAGTGACGTCGTCACCATCCAAAAACAAATCCTCTGCTACCGATCAATGGATGACACATTGCTCTCTTCGTCAGAAATGTCATCCTCCGACTCATTACTATCACGGCGAGTACACTGTTCAATCATTTCTTCGAGTAAGAAGTGGGTTTTCATAGTTTTCTTTGCCATATTGCACCTGTTAGCTACTTTAAATCGTCAACTCGTCCAATGGTCTGTTTACGCACGGACGCATGAATCAATACGGTGCTTTGCGCACGAACTTCGCGCATGACCTGAGGGATCGGCCCACTAAAGCTGCATATCAATCATTACAGACATTCATTGGCTGTCAAAAAAGACAGTCATTTCCATTCTCTATTGCAATTGGGTCGATTTACTGTCACTAAAAGAGAGGGCAGTACCATTCTTCATCATTGCGCTCTTTGGCTATTGACAACAGGTGACACCCCAATCATGGACCGATTGGCTCAAATGACCTGTCTATCAAAAGTTCAGGGGTCAGCGGCCATTTTGATATCATATTTCCTTCAATGTTTACTTTTCAAATGAAACTAGATCATAGAATGCGTCGAAGTTGTGATCGTGCTGGCGGCTAACGCGAAATGCTAGTACTATATTCCGTGGATGTTTATTGATAAATAAATGTGTTATGGACTAAATCCTTCATTGAATTGGATTGTATGGACCCTTTACAGTGTAACCAAACCATTTTTGTTGGAATGTAATGGATCATGGACTAACAAGAGTCTTCCTTGGTGAGTTTCTTCCAGTTTGTTTTTGTTTTTTTGGCTGTTGGTGGTCTGACAAACTGACAGATTGTACCCGCTGTGTTGATTGTATCTTAAAATGGATTACATCGCTCGAATCACAAGAATCTCAGCTTTCCAAAGATGTATAGCATGTTTACATATTTTAGTAAAAAAAAATTCTTGCAAGAATTAAACCTCTGAAACAGCCCAACGTCCCGCGGACGGTACGTCGGACTCCTATCTGGTTAACCCCAGTGACGGGTAGGTTTAGGGACGGGGTTGGGGTAGGTCATATATTTATATATACAGTAATGTAACGTTAAGTCAACGGCATTCATAAACACGCTGAAAAGCGATTTTGCGTGTTGATAGCACACCAAAAATGGAAATACGAATTGGCGTGTTATACATACGCTATTTCATGAGATCAGTCTGGGTGTTGTGTGTAATATTATGGTTTGTTTTCTTTGTGTGTGTAGTTTTCACAGTGTCTCAGATCAATAAATAACTTCACATAAATCCTGATGTACTTGTTACATCATAAGAAAAATGGCGTCTACGCTAATAGTAGTCTCTCTGTTTATCCCAAGGTTTACCCCAGTCCACCGGATCCAAGCCGTATCCAGATCTGAAGAAGGACCTGCACCTGGACACGACGACAACTCAGTCCTGAAATGTCTAGTCACTCCCCTGTGAAGACCTCCTTCCCTTCCCTTTACCTCTGTACAGATAAAACTTTGTCAAAATAATTCTGTATTATGACAGGAAGTTTGTTGAGGTCAATTTGTAGAGAAAGACTACACGCCTGTGCAGTGAACATATATATTAAAATGTGCATACCTAAAGACAAAAAAACGTAACACGCATGTGCACCCTGTCTGCGTTTTTGAAGTTTGCGCTGAGATGATAACTTTTTTTAATTATTATTATTCAATGCCTACACCTTAGAACCTATTTCAAGGTTTGCTTTCTCGAGCCGCCAGGCACTTCTGTCATGCAAATGAACAGGTCGAAGCGCATTAAGGGTTTTCCGTTAGAACGGTGTCATGTAAGCACCCCAAAGTCAATAACTAATGATCATTGTAACAGAAGTGACTCAATCAAAACTAACTTTAGCTGGAAAATAACTTATATTCTATAAGTTATTCTAGAAATTTTCTAGAGCTGCTGTAAAGCCAAAACAATCTGTTACTTTAATTTCCTATTATCATAGTAAAGCTGCTTTGAAACAATCTATATTGTTAACAGTGCTATATATATATTAAGGTGATATGACTTGACTTTCATCCGGACTGTGCTTACTTGTCTGCTTGATCTTTGGCTGCATTTAATTCAGAGGAAATAAATTGTGAAATTCCTGGGGGGAAATGGATAACACATCATTACAGTATACGGTGCCTATCTCCCTCCGGTGCCCTCATGGGCCATTCTGCCAATCACACTACCTTGTGTGCATTCTCCAGCGAGATCTAGTCTCAGTGTCTGACTCGCAGAAGGAGGGTTTATGAGGGGTCAGTTCGGTTGTTTTGTGCCGGTCGTACGTTTCAGGGCACCGAATTGGCTTCTCGAGCTAGGCTAGAGGAAGTGGTTATCATTTTCCCTTCTGTGCCCTCAAGGGGCTGTTCTGCCAACCCCGCCACCTCGTGTTTCTCTGTCCATCCGCTCCATTGCAGTTATACGTGCTCAGAATGCAAAGCATGGACCTCAGACCAGCTCTTGTCTGTTATGGAGACCAGCAGAAGGGAAGCAGAGCAGAGGTTGGCCCACTACAGAAAGTTTTCCCAAGATGCACGTGCCCACCTGGGTGGTGAGCTCCTCCTAAGTGAGAGTATTGCTCCTTCCTAGGCGTTGACACAGAGTGCCTCGCTGAACAGATGTTAAATAGAGTTGGAGGCTGGGCGACACCTATTACGTTCGGTAGAGAACAGCCTATGTGTCGATCCGTTGCTTCCCGTGGGCTCCCTTCACATGAAGCCAGTTTCACTGTAAGCCTGGTTCGAAGTGTCGGCTTGCTGCTCCATTCCCCTCCTATGGACTAGAAACATGTGCATTTCTTGCTCTTGTCACTTCCCCTTATTAGTCGAGTTGCTCCATACCCTTCGGCAACGGACGTGGCGGAGCGCCCGAAGCCAGGCCTTTCCCTCGTATGTACTGGTGGAACCTGTTTTAGACTGGATCCATATGTTGTGATCCCTATGGCGATTCCATATGTGTATTATTCCACGGTACGGCTCCCTGCGGCGAGCCTGTGTCTTCCCTCGGCAGATCTTGCTCTGCCGTCACTGTCCAGTCATAGGCTGGAGAAACCCCAGTGACATTCCATATGTTGTACTGCCTGGTCATCCGCCCAGTCCATATGTGTATTCTCCACATGTTACCTTCCATATGTTGTACTGCCTGGTCATCCGCCCAGTCCATATGTGTATTCTCCACATGTTACCTCCCTTGGATGTGCAGGATATGGCTTCCGCAGATTTCTTTCCCACCAAAGGAAACGCTTTCCCAGTGGTCTTGTGGAACAGCAGTGACTTCCCTGGCCTAAGCCCTGTCCCATCTCCGCCTCAAATAATGCGGGGGGATCAGAAGGCTTTTGTCTAGGCACTGGAAGGTGGCAGCACTAGTGGTGTTTTAATTGGGATCCCAATTAGTCAACACGTCGACTACATCGGGAAAGTCGACTACAAAGGGAGCGTCTCGGTTACGTATGTAACCCTCATTCCCTGAAGGAGGGAACAGAGACGTAGTCCCGTCGCCACTTTTGCTGGACCACCGCTGACTCCAGGCTCTGCTTGGCTCCTCAGCAAAAAACAACTGGTGCGTGCATCCACATCCGTATTTATACCTGCATTGCAGGGTGGAGCGTGTGATGCAATTCTCGTTTTTACAATACTCAAAGATGACAGGCTCCCTAAGAGCTTCTCCCCTTCTCAGGGAACCAGGGTTATAGTCGTAACCGAGACTTTCATAACTTTTAGAGAACCTTGTCAGAACTTGTCAGACTTCCATGAAGTCATGGGATTTTTGTGTGTGGAACAGATTTAAATTTACCACATTACTCATTGATGATCTTCCCCTCCGCTGAAGCCAGTTTCTAAGTGTGAAACAGTCCCGTGAGTGGCCCGGGACGTGTGTGTGTGTGTGATTGTGTGTCTGTGTGTCTGTGTGTGTGTGCTTGTGTGTGTGTGTCTGTGTGTGTGTGTGTGTGTGTGTGTGTGTGTGTGTGTGTGTGTGTGTGTGTGTGTGTGTGTGTGTGTGTGTGTGTGTGTGTGTGTGTGTGTGTGTGTGTGTGTGTGTGTGTGTGTGTGTAAAAGGTGCTCCACGTATTTTACTTAACATTGTTTACAGGCCTCCAAAATACTCTCCAGCCTTTGCTGAGGACTTTACAGAACTCTTATCAACAATTTCCTCAGAGTTTGACTGTTTTGCCATTGCTTGAGATTTTAACATTCACATAGATAATGCAGAAACCTATATGGCAAAAGAAATCAAAACTTTTTTAAAAACTTTTGATCTGACTCAGCATGTACATGGACCCACACATAACCGTGGACACACTCTTGATCTACTTATCAGTAAGGGTCTAAACATCTCATCGACTGTTATTAAGGATGTAGCACTGTCTGATCATTTCTGTATTTTCTTTGATATATTGATCTCTCCTGCCATTGAAGCTAGATCTGTGTCTGTCAAGAAGAGATGCTTAAATGAGAACACTCGTGTGCTATTTATGAAGGCTATATCTTTAAAACCAAGCATATCTGCTGACTCTGTTGATTTTCTCCTTGAATATTTTAACTCAAAAATTTAAAGTGTAATTGATCATATTGCTCCTGTGAAAGTCAGGAAGAATAGTGGTAGACAAAAAGCACCTTGGAGAAACTCAACAGCAGTGCAAAATATGAAAAGACAATGCAGAAGAGCAGAGCGCTTGTGGCGGAAGACAAAACTTGTAGTCCATTATAACATCTACAAAGACAGCATCCATGCTTTTAATATGGAACTAGGCAAAGCTAGACAGACTTTCTTCTCGAATATTATTGTAACAGTCACTGCCTGTCACATGTTTATTTGTTTTCATTTTCAGTGCTATGTTCATCCTATCCATTAGGGGGCACCAATAGCACCTCTACCTTATAGATAAAAGAGGAAGTAGGAGAGTAAGAGGTAGATTCAGTTTGAGTAACCACATGGTATCTGCTGTTCTCAATGGTAATCCTGGTCTGAGATAGGATTGCCAGGATTTTTGTATTACCCGTGAATTACATAGCCCTTGAGTGCGGGATTTGGAGTTTGCTTGGGTGCATGAGGGCAACTGCCCAAGGACTTTATTCAAAGACTCCCGGGCTGCAACCAGAAGGACAAACACTTCATCAGTTACTTCCATCACCAGAAAAGACTGTTAATTCTAAAGACTGTTCACTTCATCAAACCTCATTATCCGTCAACATCTTTTATGGGACATTTCACATTCATCCACTTCAAGGACTCTTCTTCTGTGATATCTTGTTTGTTTGTGTTTTGTGTAAAAATTCAATATATTTGAAGAGAAAAGATTTTCATTTAGTTGTCATTTGTCGATTCATGCACACCCTGAATACAGTAATTGATGCAAGACTGATTTCCCCCTTTATTCTACTGTAGCAGGCCTGGTATAAAATAGCAGGACAGTTATAGAGTGGCGCCCGAACAGGGACCGTTTGCATATCAAGTGTTCAGGGTCTATGCTTTTCTTTTGTTTATCATTTGTTTTCTGTTATGTTTCAGTAATGTCAGTTACATCGCAAAATGCAGAGGATGAGTTCGAACCCAATCCTGATTTCACTGCTGGTCCCTTTGTCACCAGAAGAGACCCACAACCTGTTCAAGAACTCATTCAAACTTTCAGTGACTTGTATCTTAACTCTGATGAAGAGATTGATTCCAACATTCATCTTGATGAACTTCCTCCACCACCTCCTCCTGGTGAGGTAGTTCCTGAAATTCACCTATCAACACAAATTATGGATTCATTGACCAGCCGTATAACCGATTTGGAAGTTGAAGTACAAGCCTGCACCCAAAAAGTGAGTCAGTGTTGTTCACATTCTGAGTTTAAGGACCAGTGGCGGATGTTGGAGGAAAAGTTGAACTACAGGATTGAAAGGGAATGTGAACGAGTCAAAAAAGTACTTGAGCTGAGTATAGCTGATTTGGGAAAGTCTATGGTGGATTGTTTGAAGAGGAGAGATGCGCAAATCGACACCAAGCTTAAGTCATATGCTCATGTCATGTCTACTCCAGTTTCTCTTCCTTTGCTCACCCCAGCCTTGCCAAGAGACTCTCTTAGATCACGTAATGAGCAGTTTCATCACCGTACTCACAACCTACCTGATAACACGTCAACTGCTCCATATCTACCTCCGGTAAAGGTTGAATTCCCACAATTTGGTGCAGATGAAGACAATGATCCGATTTCCTTTGTTGAACGTTGTGAAGAATATTTTTCACTCAGACCACTCACTGACTCCGAAATACTAGCTTCACTCACCTCAGTGTTGAAAGGGACAGCTAAGGACTGGTGGCTAGCAGAAAGAAGACACATTTTCACTTGGGACCAGTTTAAACAAGATTTCCTGCATGCTTTCTTGACGGATGACTACGAAGCTGAATCCGCCAAACGTTTGCTGGAGAGGAAACAAGGTCCAAAAGAACCAATTAGAGACTTTTCATACCATTATCGAGCTTTATGTTTAAGATGGAAGAAAGAGATGTCTGAGAAGGAGATTGTACAGTCCATTTTGAGGAATTGCAATTCCTGACTTGCAAGTTTGTTAAGGGGCACTGTGAAAGAGGTGAGTGAATTAGTAAGAGTGGGCACGCAAATTGAGAGAGATTTTGAGGAAGCCAAGAGGTATTGGAGTCAGGCCAACACTGTCAGTTTGGTTCTTGTGCTTCTGCATTTCAGAGATGCCCATCACAAATCCAATCCTTCGCATGCACGTATTCTGCAGTCCATTCCTAATGCCAACATGTTGAACTTCAAGTTTCTCACCCTGCCAATGTTGATCCGAGGAAGATATTTTCAAGCTATGATGGATACGGGTAGTTCCCTGACCCTAATACAAGAATCCTGTTGGAGACAGTTGAGTCGCAAAGAACAGCTGAATTCTAGTCATGGTCAGACCTTCAAACAAGCTAATGGCCAAGTGTTATCATCTTTGGGGATGTGGAACTGTGAATGTGAAGTGCAAGGAAGGAGGTATGATTTGAATTTGTATGTAATGAAGGACGAAGATCTGACTGTACCTGTCATCTTGGGTATGGATTCTCTGATGACTATGGGAATCAACTTGAATTTCCAAAAAGCTCAATATACCTTACCTACCTCAAACCACTGTCAAGAAGAGACATTCCCATTCATGTCATACAATTCCCCCAATGCATTGCTGTCTTTCTACCTTGCCTTACCCCTACCAGAAGAGTCACCTGAAACGCAAACATTTATCCATCAACTTGTTACCAGTGCAGATACATCTCCAGAATACAGGTCACAACTCAAGCATCTGATGAGAGAATGGCCCACTGTTTGTACCAACAAAATAGGACACACAGATGTAGTCAAACATCGCATTATTACCACAAGTGAAGTACCTATCCTTAAAAGACCTTACAGAGTATCACCTGAGAAACAACAATTCATCGAACAAGAAATCAAGGTAATGCTGGATAAAAACATCATTAGACCTTCACTTTCTCCATGGGCTGCACCGGTGGTCTTGGTACCGAAAAAGGGAGGTGGTCAGAGATTCTGTGTCGATTTTAGAGGTTTGAATTCAAAGACGTACCTGGACGGTTACCCCATGCCACAGATACATGAAATCCTCGAGTCTCTGCATGGAGCAGCTATTTTTAGTACCCTCGACCTCAAAAGCGGATATTGGCAAGTTGAGATGGAGCCAGAGAGTATCCCTAAAACTGCTTTTACTACAGCATCTGGATTGTATGAATTCCTTTGTTTACCTTTCGGACTGAAAAACGCTGCTGCCACATTCCAGCGACTTATGGAGTTTGTGTTGAAAGACGTGAGGGGTAAGAGTTGTTTCATATATATCGACAATGTTGTGGTTTACTCCAAGTCGGAGGAGGAACATCTAGCCCATCTAAGGGAAATCTTCCAGTGTCTGAGTCGGGCAGGTCTCACTCTAAACCTCCAAAAGTGCAATCTAATGCAGAAATCTTTGAAGTTTTTGGGACATGTGATTTCAGTAGAAGGAATTAAAACTGACCCTGCTAAAGTTGAAGCTGTATCCTCATTTCCTGTCCCCAAGTCGCTGAAAGAAGTGCAACGTTTCTTGGGCCTAGCAGGATGGTACCATAGATTCATCCCTCATTTTTCTGAGAAAGCTGCCCCACTGCATTCCTTGAAAAGAAAAGGAGCTACTTGGGCTTGGACAGAAGAGTGTAAGCGTTCTTTTGAATTGATCAAGCATGAACTGACCAGTGCCCCAGTTTTAATTGCCCCAGATTTGTCAAAGCCTTTTAGAGTCCAGACTGACGCTAGTGACATTGGTTTGGGAGCTGTCTTGACCCAAGACATAGAAGAGGTGGAACATGTCATTGCCTGCGCCTCACGTCTCCTACAAGGAGCTGAGAAATCATATTCGGTTTCAGAGAAAGAGTGCTGTGCAGTGATATGGGCAGTTGAAAAATGGAGACCGTATTTGGAGGGACGACGTTTTGAGGTGATCACTGATCACGCTGCTCTAACCTGGGTGTTTAACCATCCAAAACCATCTTCACGTCTGACCCGTTGGGCCATTCGCCTGCAAGACTTTGATTTCACTGTCAAGTATCGAAAGGGTCAATGTAACATCGTGCCTGATACCTTATCACACAGTTTCCTAGATATCCCACCACTTACAATGCTGTCACAGGTGAAATCCCAGGATTCATCCACCATTTTTTCTGGTTTTCCTGTGGAATGGACAGACATTGCAAAAGCCCAAAAGGAGGATGCAGACATTCAAGAGATCATCGGAAAAACCAAAACATCTGCTGATCCTGATCCCACGCGCATCCATTTCCTTTTGAAAAATGGATTTCTGTTCCGCAGCATGCCACAAGGACAAGGAGGACCCAAACTTCAAATAGTCATACCCATCAGCTTAAGACAAGATTTTCTCAACTATGCACACAACAACCCTCTAAGTGGACATCTTGGCAGACTTAAAACTCTGCTAAGACTGGTGGACATTTGCTACTGGCCCACTATGCGTTCAGATGTGTGGAAACATTGTAAGGAGTGTCAAGTATCCTGGTGGAGGAGATCTTTACTAGATGGGCTACACCAATGTATCTAGTGTCCGACAGAGGAACTCAGTTCACCTCACAACTAATCTGTCAAATCTGCAAGCAATGGAGTGTCATTCAAAAGCTAACTACGACTGCACATCCTCAGACAAACCTCACAGAACGGGTCAACCGTACTCTGAAAACCATGATTGCCTCGTATGTTCAAGACTACCACCGCCATTGGGATAGATGGTTGGCAGAGTTCCGTTTTGCCAATAACTCGGCATGGCAAGAGAGTACAGGGTTCACTCCAGCAGAAGTCATGCTGGGTCGAAAGTTGAAAGGTCCCTTAGAAAGAGCAGTTCTCAAATCATTTTTGCAGGATCTGAAATGTCCGCAGACGGGGGTGAGCACTGAGGATGGAGAGCCCACAGCAGCATCCTGGAAGTGGTACACTGCCATGGATGAGGCAATTGGGGGCAGACCCTCCATCTCTCCTCCTGCCCTCGTTGCCTCATATGGGCCGGATGCTGCTGTGGTCTCTTCATCCTCAGTGAGGCCAGAGCCAGCAAGACCCAGGAAAAGGGCTATAGATGTGGAGGAGCTGATCCGAGACATGGAGGAGCGAGAAAGGAGAGAGAGCGGAAGGCAGCTGAGAGGGAGGAGAGGCTGTGGAGAGAAATGGAGGAGAAGGAGGACAGAAGAGAACGGGAGAGACGAGAGAGAGAGGAAAGACAAGAAAGAGAAGTAAGAGAAAGAGAAGAGAGATGGCACCGGGAGGCAGTCGAGAGAGAGGAAAGGAGAGAAAGAGAAACCAACGAAAGGGATGAAAGGTTCCTTTCTGTTCTTCAGATGCTCGCCAAAAAATAAATTATTTGACAAAAAACATCTTCTGATCTTTTGCACATTTGGGTTGATGTGAATTAAATTTGTGAATAAAAATGGGAATCTATACACTCTTAGGAAAAAGGGTTCTATATATGTAGCATAGGGTTCTTTACTCAACTTCAAAGGACCTTTTATGCAAAAAAATATGATAATGACAAGAAAGAACCCTTTTGGCACAAAGGTTCTTTATAGGCTATTATTCATTCATATATTACATTATTCTGCAACTTTTTGCAGTTGTAATTAAATTATTGTTTATTAAACTGTTGTAGTAACTTAATGTCACGGGTCAGGGTGTGTCACCGGTCCCTCTCTGTTGTTTGTTTTGGTCCTGTCATTTGCTGCAGCTCGTGACGGTGGCAATTAGCACAATCACGAGCTGATCTTCCTCACCTGTCGCTCGTTTCCTCTACCCTTTATATCCCCAGCTGTTTCTACCAGTGTTTGTCAGTGGATTGTTTTATGTTGCGTGTGCTTTGCTGGTCTGTTTGTGTTTGCTGTGCTACTTACCAGTGATCTGTGTTCAGGATTCCTAGACTTGTGGATCGGTGCAGGACTGTTCACCTGCTGGTTCATGTCCTCGTCTATTGCTTTACATTCCTGGACTCTCTGTTCTGACGGTGGTCTCTGCTTCTCTTCACGTCTGCAGGATTGCGGGCTGTTCTCACTGGAACCACCGATCAGAGAGGCTTCACTATTATTCACTGTGTCACGGAATTTATTATATTGTTCACAAAGTTTTCTAATAAACTTTTCACTTCTCCTCACTGCATTTGAGTCCTCCTCATCTCTAAACACCAGGCCTCACGACAGAATCCACTGACCAAGATGGACTCAGCAGAGGAGACGGAACTGCGTCGGGCCCTGGCCCAACAGGGCGTTCTGCTTGGACGACAGCAAGAGGAATTAGCAGCTTCCCGACAGGCCATGTCAGAGATGTCACAGCAGCTAGCGGCGATTACTCATCAGCTTGAACAGTTGCAGACCAGCTCTCCAGTGGTGTTGGGGCACACCTGGCTGGTCAAGCATAACCCGCACATTGACTGGATTCACAATTCTGTGTTGGCGTGGAGTCCTTTCTGTCTGTCTCAGTGTTTAATGTCGGCATCATCTTCTTTAATGTCTGTTTCTACCCCACAGGAGGAACCGGTGAACCTGGCAGACGTACCGGAGGTTTACCATGACTTAAGAGCAGTGTTCAGTAAGTCTCGAGCTGCATCTCTCCCTCCGCACCGCCCGTACGACTGTGCGATTGAACTACTTCCTGGCACTTCTCCACCTAAGTGGCGTTTATACTCGCTCTCCGGTCCTGAGAGGGAGGCCATGGAGAGATACATCAACGATTCTCTGCGAGCCGGTATAATTCGACCCTCTTCCTCTCCAGCTGGGGCGGGGTTCTTCTTCGTGGGGAAGAAGGATGGGTCGCTTCGTCCTTGTATAGATTTTCGAGGACTGAATGACATCACGGTAAAGAATAGCCACCCTTTGCCATTGATGTCTTCAGCGTTCGAACTCTTGTAGGGGGCGACTATCTTTTCGAAGTTGGACTTACGCAATGCTTATCACCTGGTTCGGATTAGGGAGGGGGACGAATGAAAGACCGCTTTTAATACCCCCACAGGTCACTTTGAGTATTTGGTCATGCCTTTTGGACTCTCAAACTCCCCGGCGGTCTTCCAGGCACTTGTTAATGACGTGCTCAGAGACATGGTCGACCGGTTTGTATTTGTTTATCTCGACGACATCCTGATCTTCTCCCAGAACGAGCGCGACCATGTCCAGCATGTCAGGCGAGTGTTACAGCGGCTGCTCGAGAATCGTTTATTTGCCAAGGTGGAGAAGTGTGAGTTTCATGCACGGTCGGTTCCGTTCCTGGGTTTCGTTCTGTCGCCCAAAGGCATCTGTATGGATCCAGCCAAGGTAAAGGCGGTTGCAGATTGGCCCACCCCAGAGAATCGCAAGGCGGTCCAGCGTTTTCTGGGGTTCGCCAATTTTTACAGGCGTTTCATTCGGGGTTTTAGTCAGGTCGCCCTACCGTTGACGAATCTCACCTCCACACGAATTCGATTCTGTTGGTCAACGCAGGCTCAAGAGGCGTTCGAAACCTTAAAGAGCCGCTTTGTTTCGGCTCCCATTCTCACCAACCCTGACCCGTCTCGTCAATTCGTTGTGGAGGTGGATGCGTCGGATGTAGGAGTGGGGGCAATTTTGTCTCAGAGGTCCCCTTCAGACGACAGAGTACACCCATGCGCTTTTTTTTCTCATCGTTTAACTCCTTCAGAACGGAATTACGACATTGGGAATAAGGAGTTACTGGCTGTTAAGTTGGCACTGGAGGAGTGGCGTCACTGGTTGGAGGGCGCAGGGGTTCCATTCATAGTTTGGACCGACCATAAGAACTTAGAATACATCCGTTCCGCCAAGAGACTAAATTCTCGGCAGGCTCGCTGGGCATTATTTTTCGGCCGATTTGATTTTAACATCTCGTATCGGCCCGGTAGTAAGAACGGTAAGCCCGATGCGCTCTCACGGGTGTTTGAAGTAGAAGCTGGATCCACCTCTCCAGTAACCATCGTGCCTCCCAACCGGGTAGTTGCAGAGGTTACTTGGGGGGTGGAGTCCAGGGTCCGTGAGGCGTTACGCGACGTCACGATTCCCGCAGGGTGTCCAGCGAGTCTGTTGTTCGTGCCGGAGCCGGTCCGAACTAGCGTACTTCAGTAGGGTCACTCATCCAGTCTAGCTTGCCACCCGGGAGCTGCTCGAACATGTTCGTTAATCAAGCAACGATTCTGGTGGCCTTCGATGGCGCGGGACACTCGAGAGTTTGTTTCAGCTTGTCCGGTGTGTGCGGTGGGTAAGGGCTCGAATCGACCCTCAGCAGGGCTACTCCGGCCACTGTCTATCCCTTCGAGACCCTGGTCACACATAGCCATGGACTTTGTCACAGGTCTACCCCCATCTAGTGGCAACACCGTGGTCCTTACTGTGGTCGACAGGTTCTCGAAGGCGGTTCATT
The DNA here is from genome assembly GCA_036326025.1 of Chrosomus eos. Taxonomy (NCBI): domain Eukaryota; kingdom Metazoa; phylum Chordata; class Actinopteri; order Cypriniformes; family Leuciscidae; genus Chrosomus; species Chrosomus eos. The sequence goes on from CM070818.1 coordinate 46,972,897, forward strand.
TCATTCCCCTCCCCAAATTACCTTCAGCGAGGGAGACAGCGGCCATTGTCTTAGACCACGTTTTTCGCATCCATGGCCTCCCGGTGGATGTGGTCTCTGACAGGGGTCCCCAATTTGTGTCTAGATTTTGGACAGAATTCTGTCGACAGTTGGGGGCGACTGCGAGTTTATCTTCCGGTTACCATCCGCAGACTAACGGTCAGGCTGAGCGAGCAAATCAGGACTTGGAGAGAGTCCTGCGCTGTGTGGCGTCGGCAAAACCGTCGACTTGGAGTTCTAGATTAACCATGGTCGAGTACGCACATAACTCACTCCGGGTCTCGTCTACGGGATTGTCGCCCTTCCAGTGCTGTTTAGGCTACCAGCCCCCGTTATTTCCCTCCCAAGAAACTGACGCCATTGTTCCATCCGCGCAGACGTTCATTCAGAGATGCCTTCGTACGTGGAGGCTCGCCAGAGAAGCCCTTTCCCGGACTGGCGAAAGGAACAGGGCGTCGGCGGACCGTCACCGGTCTAGGCCCCCACTTTACGTGTGTGGTCAAAAGGTTTGGTTGTCTACCAAGGACATTCCCCTCAGACTTCCCGCACGTAAACTGGGACCCAAATTTATTGGACCGTACATTATAACAAAGGTGCTTAACCCGGTGACTGTTCGGCTCAAATTACCCCCCCAATTTAAGAGAATTCACCCGGTGTTTCACGTTTCCAAGGTCAAGCCCGTTATTCGCTCCCCACTTCAGCCCCAGACCTCTGCTCCGCCGCCTCCCAGACTCGTCGAGGGGTTACCCGCCTACACGGTGCGAAGACTTCTTGATGTGAGACGGAGGGGTAGAGGTCATCAATATCTGGTAGACTGGGAGGGTTATGGTCCGGAGGAGAGATGCTGGATTCCGGCTCGTGACGTGCTGGACCGCGCTCTCATTGACCAATTCCATCGGCGTCATGGTGAGTCCTCCGGGGACGCCAGGAGGCGTCCCTGAGGGGGGGGGTTCTGTCACGGGTCAGGGTGTGTCACCGGTCCCTCTCTGTTGTTTGTTTTGGTCCTGTCATTTGCTGCAGCTCGTGACGGTGGCAATTAGCACAATCACGAGCTGATCTTCCTCACCTGTCGCTCGTTTCCTCTACCCTTTATATCCCCAGCTGTTTCTACCAGTGTTTGTCAGTGGATTGTTTTATGTTGCGTGTGCTTTGCTGGTCTGTTTGTGTTTGCTGTGCTACTTACCAGTGATCTGTGTTCAGGATTCCTAGACTTGTGGATCGGTGCAGGACTGTTCACCTGCTGGTTCATGTCCTCGTCTATTGCTTTACATTCCTGGACTCTCTGTTCTGACGGTGGTCTCTGCTTCTCTTCACGTCTGCAGGATTGCGGGCTGTTCTCACTGGAACCACCGATCAGAGAGGCTTCACTATTATTCACTGTGTCACGGAATTTATTATATTGTTCACAAAGTTTTCTAATAAACTTTTCACTTCTCCTCACTGCATTTGAGTCCTCCTCATCTCTAAACACCAGGCCTCACGACACTTAATATCCCATTTTAATCATGCTGATTTTTGAAGGATAAAAACTGAAATGCCACTCTTCGTGTGATATTGATTAATTACATTTTTAAACCCCCATATCTTGAATTTTTTGATCATTCATGGATTGGATTTTAGGGGTTCCAAATACTAGATGGGTAGCACTTTAGAACCTTTTAAGGTTCTATATAGAACCTTTTCTTCTAAGAGTTTATATATATACACACAGTACTGTGCAACAACTACAAATGGTGGCCTAAGAATTTTGTACAATAATATGTATATAAAACAAACTATTTCTAGGCATTCACAGTACATTATAGACTTCTAGAAATTTAGTGATACTTTAAGATTGTAATCAAATTCATAAATTAAATATTTATGAAACGTTGATTAATAATTAGTGAATGTATGGTGTAATGTAAGAAGAAAAAACACTTTAAAACACTGGTTTTACTGGAGTGTATTATATGACTTTTAAAGGTTTACAGAGTTCATGCAAGGATCTTAAAGGCAGGTCATGGAGGGTTAAGTTCCAGCACACCTGTCAGTAAATTTCAAGTAGTCAGTTATTAATTGGTTTAAATTGATTCAGGGGTGTATAATTAGGGTTGGAAAAACTCTGCTGGATAATAGCCCTCCATGACCAAAGCTGAACTTGAGACTGTTTACACAAATTACACACAGTAAAATAGTGACTAAAGGGTTACTTAACCCAAGCAAATAAATCATAATAGTAATAATTCAATAGTCATTATTTACTCGCCTTGATGTTGTTTGATCCCTCTGTTTTTTGTTTTCCTGAACACAAAAGGTGATTTTGGTCAGGTTTGTACTGTTTGGTTTAATACAATATCAGTCAATGGACTTTCAGAAGCTTCAAAAGCGTCATTAAATAATGCCATGAAGCTTCTGAAAGTTGGGCTCCATTGACTGATATTGTATGAAACCAGCAGAACAAACTTGACAAAAATTCCCTTTTGTATTTAAACAATAAAAAAACATTAAATAAGTAAATAGTAAACCGTAAACAATTGCTGTATTTATATGTTGAGGTTAACTAACCCTTTAACCCACCAAATATAAATTGTAGTAAATTTATGTATGCATTTTGCATTATAGTAATTCCTTGACAAACTAAGCAGCTTTGACTGTTTATGCCCATGACTGGTTCAAAAAATGCTTTATAAATATCAATCACATTTATGCATTTGACATATTTTTTATCAAAAGTGATTAACTCCATTTATTTACAGGGAAAATGACCCTGGACAAACCTGGAGTAAAGACCCTTGCTGATTGACCAGCAATCTTCTTTTAACCAGTTCATTGGTTTATCCCTCTACACTACAAAAGGTTTTAAAGCTCTAACAAATATTTGCATGTAATTGTAAACCTATAAAATGACATTTGTCAAGAAACTGAATGCTGACAACATGAATTTTAAAACATTTTTATCTTTCTTAATGTTTTAAAGGTAGTCATGCTCATGGAGAGCCGGCACAGGGATGTTTGGAGCAGACACTGCAGCAGCCAGATTGTCCCGCACTTGTTCTCCCACTCTTGCTGCAAGGTTGTGGGGATCAGGGGGGCCGTCATCATGGTCTTCCTCATCCTCTGGCTCAACGATGTCCCCATTGGCTAGAGCGAGATTGTGAAGCACAGCGCAGCACGCAACAATCTCAGGCACGAAGGCAGGGCTCACCTCCAAGGCCTTGAAGAAAATGCAGCGCCAGCGTGTCTTCAGCATCCCAAAAGTTCTCTCCGCGATGTTGCGGGCACGGGAGTGCTTGCTGTTGAAACGAGCCTGCACAGGGTTCTGTACAGGCTCTCTGTAAGGGGTGATGAGGCAGATGGGTGCACTCAGGCAAGGATAGCCTCCATCCCCGAGGATGCACTTGCCTGCAGGTGGGTAAAGGCTGCCAGCATACACAGGGCTGTTCCTCAGCACCCTGGCATCTTGCACAGACCCAGGATATCCCACAAAGACATCAAGGAATTTCCCCCGGTGATCAGAGATGGCCTGGAGTTGGATGGAGTGAAACAGCTTCCTGTTGAAGTAACAGTGGGAGTTATTTGCTGGAGGTTTGATACGGATATGACAGCCGTCTATTGCACCAACTACTCTGCTGAAAGCTGGTGACCCAGACAGCTGCGCAAATCCTGCTCCCACCGCCTCCAGGTCATCTCCGGTCGGAAAGCAGATCACCCTCCTCAAAATTCCCATGATGGCCTTGCTCACTCTGTGCACAATGTCATGCACAGAGGTCTGCGACACCACCCTGTAGGATGCTGCATGGGCCAGCCAGTGCAGGAACACAAGGACCTCAATCTCCCGTTCCTATCCATGGTCAGATCCAGGTCTGACTGCAGCAATCAGGGACCTGATGGACGGCATAGACAGGCGAAGGTGGGCACGGTGGTCAGCTGCCTCATCAAGATAAAGCCGCAAAATGGGAACAGCTCTATTGAGATGCCAGTATGATGTGGGGTTCACTGCCTGCAATAAATACATCATAGTTTGTTAGAACAAAAAGCTTGAATAAAGCGATGTTTCATGTGGTATTGACTTGTATATGTATTTATTTATTGTGATGATTTCTTTTATTCATTCACTTATTTTTATTCATGTTTCATATTGTTGTCAGTAAATAAAATATGAATTTCATGAATAAAAATGTGTTTACATCATCGGCATTTGTCTAGCGTGTATTCATGCATAGCTATGTCATATGATAATACAAAAGTTTGCTTGTTTTACAAAACTACATAATTAATAATGTATATATATTATAATAATGTTATATAATTAACTGTTGGTCACAGCATTTGTCATAATTATTGTGCATAAGTGTTGGGATGGGCTAGTAATGAAATTCTTTCTGGGGTAATCTTAATTGTTTAAGTAGTAATACTTGCTTTGTTTGAGAATAAAATCATCAGTCTTCTCCAAAGGCGAGATCGTCGAGCAGCTGCCCGACATCTCCTTTGTGCACACCTTAATCTAACAATTGCAGACGTGCCAACCATTTCAAACGCTGAACTAAACCGTTCTAGTAAAGTTGTCGAGTTACTGATGCAATCAGCTGTTAGTGCACCTGTCACTCATGACTTTTAAATTGTTGCGCTTGTGAAAACGTCATAGGTCACATGTAACGTCAACATGGCGAATGATGTCCGGATCGCATTCATACTTAACGAGATTTGGCCATTAAGTACCTACTCTTTTAGCGCTCGTTAAGTAAGTACTCATTGAAATTAAGTACCTACTCATTGAGTATGCGATTCCGAACGCAGCCATGGTATCTGCTGTTCTCAATGGTAATCCTGGTCTGAGAAACGTTAAGTTTGCTGCTCAACCAGGATTTTTGTATTACCCGTGACTTACATAGCCCTTGAGTGCGGGATTTGGAGTTTGCTTGGGTGCATGAGGGCATCTGCCCAAGGACTTTATTCAAAGACTCCCGGGCTGCAACCAGAAGGACAAACACTTCATCAGTTACTTCCATCACCAGAAAAGACTGTTAATTCTAAAGACTGTTCACTTCATCAAACCTCATTATCCGTCAACATCTTTTATGGGACATTTCACATTCATCCACTTCCAGGACTCTTCTTCTGTGATATCTTGTTTGTTTGTGTTTTGTGTAAAAATTCAATATATTTGAAGAGAAAAGATTTTCATTTAGTTGTCATTTGTCGATTCATGCACACCCTGAATACAGTAATTGATGCAAGACTGATTTCCCCCTTTATTCTACTGTAGCAGGCCTGGTATAAAATAGCAGGACAGTTATATTATAAACAGCAACTTAAACAACACACGCACTCTTTTTGCTACTCTAGAGAGACTGACAAACCCCCCAAGCCAGATTCCCAGTGAAATGCTCTCAGACATCAAGTGCAGAGAGTTTGCTTCTTTCTTCTCTGAGAAAATCAATAATATTAGAAAGGTGATCAGCTCATCCTTGAGTTGCGCTGCGGTCAGACAGATCCGACCACTACCTGAGAAAGTAGTTACTATGTCTGTTTTCGAAGAAATTGATGGCAAAATTTTGGAAGAAACCGTACAGCACCTTAAAACATCAACCTGCGCCCTTGACGCACTTCCCACATCTTTTTTTCAAAAGTGTGTTAAACTGTTTAGAAGCAGATCTTCTAGAAGTGGTAAATGCCTTACTTCTCTCTGGGAACTGCAGTTGTCAAGCCCCTCCTGACAAAGAGCAATCTTGATAAGACCATATTAAGCAATTATAGACCAATCTCAAATCTTCCTTTCATAGGCAAGATCATTGAAAAAGTTGTCTTCAATCAGCTGAACAAATTCTTAAGCTTGAATGGATACTTTGACAATTTTCAATCTGGTTTCCGATCGCATCACAGCACAGAGACAGCGCTCATAAAGATAATAAACGATATTCGCTTAAATACTGATACAGGCAAATTATCAGTGCTGGTACTACTCGACCTCAGTGCTGCATTTGACACTGTCGATCACGACATACTTCTTGACAGGCTGGAAAACTGGGTGGGGCTTTCTGGGATAGCCCTAAAATGGTTCAGGTCATACTTAGAAGGGAGAGGTTATTATGTGAGTATAGGAGACCATAAGTCTGAGTGGACATCCATGTCATGCGGAGTCCCCCAGGGCTCAATTCTTGCGCCACTCCTATTCAACCTGTATATGCTCCCAATGAGCCAAATAATGAGAAAGAACCGAATCTCTTACCACAGCTATGCAGACGACACACAGCTCTACTTATCCCTATCGCCTAAAGATTACAGCCCCATTGACTCCCTGTGCCAATGCATTGATGAAGTAAATGGTTGGATGTGCCAAAACTTTCTTCAGTTAAACAAATACAAAACTGTAGTCATTGCGTTTGGAAACAAAGATGAAGTTCTCAAGGTGAATGCATACCTTCACTCTAGGGGTCTAACAACTAAAAATCAAGTCAGGAATCTTGGTGTGTCTCTAGAGTCAGACCTTAGTTTCAGTAGTCATGTCAAAGCAATTACTAAATCAGCATACTATCATCTGAAAAATATTGCAAGAATTAGATGCTTTGTTTCCAGTCAAGACTTAGAGAAACTTGTGCATGCTTTCATCACCAGTAGGGTGGATTATTGTAATGGACTCCTCACTGGCCTTCCTAAAAAGACCATAAGACAGTTGCAGCTCATACAGAACGCTGCTGCCAGGATTCTGAGCAGAACCAGAAAATATGAACATATCACACCAGTCCTCAGGTCTTTACACTGGCTCCCAGTTACATTTAGGATTGATTTTAAAGTATTATTACTGGTATATAAATCATTCAATGGGCTAGGACCTCAATATATTGCAAATATGCTCACTGAATATAAACCCAACAGATCACTCAGATCATTAGGATCACATCAGTTAGAAATACCAAGGGTTCACTCTAAGCAAGGAGAGTCTGCTTTTAGCTATTATGCCAGCCGCAGCTGGAACCAGCTTCCAGAAGAGATCAGATGTGCTCCTACAGTAGTCACATTCAAATCCAGACTCAAAACACATCTGTTTAGCTATGCATTTACTGAATGAGCACTGTGCCACTGTTCGTCCGACTGTTTTTACTGTACTTTATTTTATTTTTTATTCTAAACTGTTTTAATTATTCTTATTTGTTTTGATTATTTTATTTTCTCCTATGTAAAGCACTTTGAATTACCATTGTGTATGAAATGTGCTATACAAATAAACTTGCCTTGCCTTGCCTTGTGTGTGTGTGTGTGTGTTGTGTGTGTGTGTGTGTGTGTGTGTGTGTGTGTGTGTGTGTGTGTGTGTGTGTGTGTGTGTGTTGTGTGTGTGTGTGTGTGTGTGTGTGTGTGTGTGGGGTGTGTTATAGCTCTCCTCCAAAATGGGTGTGTGAGATGTTTTACATAAACATCATCAGGCTAAAATTAAATGTGTAAAGCATAATTCATGGGCCGGCCCTAATTGAGCAGATTCTCTGGTGGATACTCAGCCTTACGGCTCACTCTCAGGGCTGACATTTGGATAGACACACTTATATTTTAATTGAAGATAGATGCGTGATTACACGAGAGAGAGAGAGAGAGAGAGAGAGAGAGAGAGAGAGAGAGAGAGAGAGAGAGAGAGAGAGAGAGAGAGAGAGAGAGAGAGAGAGAGAGAGAGAGAGAGAGAGAGAGAGAGAGAGAGAGAGAGAGAGAGAGAGAGAGAGAGAGAGAGAGAGAGAGAGAGAGAGAGAGAGAGAGAGAGAGAGAGAGAGACACGTTGAACACACGTTTCTAAGTGGTGTGAGAATGAGTGTACATCTTGGCAGCTGTAGTATTTGCAAGTCAAACTTATTCTATAATTAAGAACATGAGGATATTTGGAGACAGGCCAAGTGGAAGCAGCTGTATATCGAGGTAACGGGAGAGGAGACGCTGACAAAAGAATCAGCACAAACTTACAGAAGAATGTTGGGCAGGAGTCAGGCTTGATCGCCACTGCGATTTTACTCAGAACAAACGTGTGACAGATTTCATCATTTGTTCAAACCCGATATGGTACGTTTCCTTGACGACAACCGGCTGGATGGGCTCCGGACTGCGTGGAGAGATGCGTGCATCTGGTGTGTATGTGTGGGTGATGTGTTAATTTCATCTAAGCGCCCTGATGGCACATAAACCTACACGCCAAATTCCACTGACTCTCACAAAAGTCAAATCCTCACTGTCCTGCTCTGTGACAATGGGAGTGTGCCGTTAATGAGACATTTCTAGCTGACATGACCATTAAACATTGCTTCCGCTGGTTTAACGTGATCTATAATCAGACTGATTTACTTATATTACATAATATGCTTGACTTGATTTTATAGGTTACAAAATAACTCTAAACATCACCCAGCTACCAGGGAACATTCTCAGAACTTTGGCTAACTTTCTGGCTAGGTTCTCTGAAAGTTATAAGTAAATGTTCTCAGTAATGTTAAAGTCCCCATGAAATCAAAATTGACCATACTTACTTTGTTTGCCTAAATTGATCGTTTTGTGGTGAACAATTCATCCATGCAAGTCAATCCACACAAAAAATTTTTTTGGCTTCGTAATCTTTAATCAAATTCTGAAAATGCCCCTCCCCTCTGCACTGGAGGACCTTGCCCGATGACGTAGGCTTGACGCTTTAGGTGTCTGCTAAACATCCGTAATCACGCCCCTCCAACTGACAGTAGACAGGCACACAGCGTGTGAAAGTTACGGAGAGATGGAGAGGAGGTGCATTTTTCTAGATCCAATCAGGTGCTAGTTGGAAAAAAAAGCCACGCTCACTATTTTGCCTCATTTAGTATTCTGTTTCTCTCGGAAATACGTCACAGCACTGGAGAAAAGTCGTTTGCAACTTCCGGTTCACGGGGACTTTAATAGAATGTTCATTCAGAGTTACCTGGTCTATAATATGCCTGCTGTTTTCAAACCACTCGCACTTTATTTATATATTGTTCATGAAACACTTTTTATTTCTGAAATGTTTTTGAATGTTACTACATTGTTTCAGAGTGTTCAGAGAACATTCACATGTAACGTTTGCATTATGTTTGTTAAAATAAAAAAAGAATGTTCCCATAACCAAGAAAAAAGGTTTTAAAACATTTGGAACGTTTAGAGAATATTCATAAATAATGTTTTCATAATTTAATGGGAACATAAGAAAAACATACTTAGAACATATTTTTTGTTAGTGGGGACAAGTTTTTATTGGAAATCATTTGACAATGATTTGTATCTAGATTTGTTTTCCGAATCATTACACAAAACAAACATTTTACAGGTGAAATCTCCAGATTTAACTGTCATGTTCTCCTTTGAATAGATCTGAAAGACACAAGCTTGATGTGTTGATCAGTAAATTTGGCCCATGAAAACATTCACTTCACCTGGTAATTGTTTTTATGTATCTGCATCTGGATTTTGTTGGCTATGCCAACTGATATTCTATATTATCAGATATTTATTCTATGTTTTGGTAATGAGCAGAAGAAAGATTATGTCAGCAGAAAACTGATTTAGTTATTTATTGTGTCCCATCTCTGTATTAATTAATCCATTAATCTATACTAACAGAATTTAACGGTAATGGAATAAACAGATGCTGCTCTGTCATCCGAACAGGATGGGTTCATATTCTCATCTTGACTAACATTTGGATGTGGAGGCCTCCCCAAAAAATAAGTTTGATTAAAATTCAGCAGCATTTGCATTTTTTTTTGTCCTTTGGTTGTCGTATGAGGATGAAATGCATTTTTTTTGTTTGCGAGCGACACAACTAAATGTAAACATATTGATATTTGATAATTAAAGGGAAAGGGACCTCAAAGGGAATCGGCAATGTAACCCAATTTCATGACTTCTGAGCTACTGGATAAATAGAAGCACTGAAAATCAAATCAGTGTGTTTGAGGAGAGATATTCTGTTTAAAAGGCATGGAATATACATAATTAAAACTCTGATTCATTTGGCTTCTATTTACACTCATAGTCATTCTCAAATACAAGGCCTGAAATAAGACAGTGTGTGTGTGTGTGTGTGTGTGTGTGTGTGTGTGTGTGTGTGTGTGTGTGTGTGTGTGTGTGTGTGTGTGTGTGTGTGTGTGTGTGTGTGTGTGTGTGTGTGTGTGTGCGTTTGTTTGTGCATAATGATGTTCATGTGCTGCTGGTGAGTATTTAGGGTTCATACTATGTTTTGTATGATTAATGACTGACTGGTATTCAGTATTTAGACTGAATCGATCACAGCAGTTCTACATAACATCTATTTCTTAAATGTCATTTCAAACCCATTGAATTTTACTCACTTTTTTTCCATAGAGTGACAGCAAGTGACCGCATCTGTCAAGCTCTAAAAGGGACATGAGAACTTGATAAAGATATCATAGAAAAGTATCATAACAGCTATATTGTATATAATCTTGTTATAGATTCATGTGAAACAGACCCAGTATAAAATATGTGTATACAATTTGGCCTATTTGGCAAGCTGTCTGAGGAGAGAGCTCTGAGCTCAGAATTTGAGCTCAATTAAGTTATAAAACGTTATTTCTGATTGTTCACGGAACATTTAAAATGTTTTTTCATAGTTATGTGAACATTAAAACATTATAATTACATAATACTTGATTCTGATAGGTCTGATAACAACCGCTAAAAACTGAGAACACAGGCTCATCCACGTAACTGAAGTCAGCTCTTTACACTTGCTAGGTCTAAGAATGTTTTTTCTTCGTAGAAGTTTTGCGTTTGGTGAGCTAATAAAATATTAAAACTGACAATTGTTTTGTACAATATAGTGGGGTTATAAGATAACAAACAGGTACGATATTAAATTAGTTTCATCTCAGATCAATATGTCTTATCAGTATTACAGGTATTACAGTACTTTATCCCTTAAATGTCCATGTAGTTTGAACTTGCTGCTTGCTAGTAACTGCTCGCTCTTCGAAAGCTTTGCATTTAAAGAGCTAATAAAATATTTAGACTCAGATCAATATTTCATGTCTAAGTATTTCCTTATGTGGCGAGTAGCCGTATTAATCAGGATAATGTACATCCAGCCGGTTGTTATAGCATAATAAACCCCTTCAGGCAGGTGCAAGCTTCACGTCATGGTTTATTCTACGATAACAACCGGCTGGATTTACATTATCCCTTACTTAAGACCAGATGCAGACTTTGAATAAACGTTCTATAAATGTTAAGCCGCCTTTCCACTGAACACGATATTGACATACAATTGTCGCATTTCCTCACTGGTGGTGGTTGAGGAGAGATCCCTCATTCATTCATTTCGCCCCCTACCGGCAGTCGCACCGAACTTTGAAATTGGTCGTGAAGCAACCGTTACCTCGGCTTATTCACCATGGTAAAATTAATAATTTGAATGAATAATAATAATAATTCTTCCAGTCCAACAGCTGTTGTTTGTCGTGTGTAGTTTAAAGGTGGCTTTACTGGAAGAATGTTTGTTTATAACTTTGAGAGAACCTTGCCAGAATATTAGACAAAGTTCTGAGAATGTTCCCTGGCCTGTTAGCAGGGGAAGCCTAATTTAATGCACAAATAATTGCAGAGTGGTTTTCATTTTCACCTTGCCACAAACATATATATATATATATATATAATATATATATATATATATATATATATATATTATATATATATATATATATATATATATATATATATATATATATATATATATATTTACTTGCATTTGTGGTTTCTTTTGAGACTTCAGACTCACCCAATCCTCCTGAGAGCAACAAGACATACAGAGTAGCTTTATTTATCATTAATTAAATTAATCATTTTGTGTATTTAATTAGTGCTGTTAAGTGAATCATCACTGGTATGTTTTCTTTCTTTTTTTTCTGTCGCTCTCTGTCTCTCTTAAAACTTTGTTGTGCTACAAACTACATGGAGTCGTAATGTATGATTTGACACTGGACAGGTTTTTCAGGCCTGCAGAGAGAATTCAAATTGTGCAGCTTTGCTGTCAGTGTTTTTGACAGTTAAAAGTGTGTGATTCACAGAACAGGTGCAGACGCTGAAATTCACATGGATCGCGGCTGCCACGGAAACAGATACACAGCTTGCCAAAGTTATCATGCATGTGAAGTTATTTACATGTGTTCTAAAGCAGGAATTATGCCTAAATGCAAATGAGACTCATTATGAAAGGCTTTATAGTGATTGTCATAAGTGAATGTTTATGTGGCTGTAACCAAACCTGCATGAATGCTAGAAATATTTTTCATTTAAATTATTGTTGTTTTAATAAACCATTTATATTCAGGCCACCTGCATGGCCACAGAGTGTGTCAGATCAAAATATGAACACAAAAACATTATCTATGCATAGTTCATGGATTTATTTTTCTGAAACGTTTTAGTTGAACGTATATGTCGAACATTTACAAATGTTATTATTTTTTTTTTTGAATTTTCAGAAAATATTAAAAAATAACAATCACATAATGTTTGCAAAATGGAATGTTCCCTAAATGTTTGCATAACCAAAATGCATATTTTTGTTAGCTGGGTATTTACACATAAATGACATGTTTATGTAGTACTGACTTAACTATCTTTCAATGTGTGATTGTGTTCGAAGGCCTCTCCACATGATATCTGACTGCAGCTCTCAGGACAGAACAGTGATCTTCCCACAATCTTTGTGTGTCTGTCATGCAACAGCTAAATCCAAATGGGATTCCATTCAGTCTATCCATCTCATCTCATCCTCACAATGGGGGCAAGACTGAGCGTAAGCCAGAGAAAGAGAAATGAGGAGAAAAGATACGAAGGTAAGATTAGGAGAGAATGTTTGAGAGAGAGAGAGAGAGAGAGGAGAGAGAGAGAGAGAGAGAGAGAGAGAGAGAGAGAGAGAGAGAGAGAGAGAGAGAGAGCAGACAGAATTAATCTCTAATTCTAGTTCTCTGTTCTGAGATGTCGGGCACACACATTTGTGTTTCTTATGTACAGAAATTGATCTTCAAATTACATTTTAAAAACATTCAAATTTCTAGTCTCACATCAAAAGAACCCAACATTAAATGTTAATTATCATGATTCCACTGGCCTTTCCTCATTTTTACCTTGACATTTGTTTCTCTCATAGCATATGTTTTCCAGAAAAGTAAAAATGATTGATCTTGTGTGAATATGACATAATGTTTAGAAGAAAATTAACATACTACAATCAGCCCTGATCTTTACCCAGTAAACTATGATTAATCATAATAGATTAAAATACCATCCGGCTGGATCTTTATCCAGTAAACTATCTATTCTCATCAATCACCGAACACCTATCAGTTTTCATTTTAACTACTAATCCACCATCGTCCTTGATCATCATTTTTGATCACGATAGATTGTTTGTCACGATAGTTTGAAGGACGCGTCCTTCCATGTAGCCATCCATCCTCATCACAGGAAGTCTGTGAGGTTCGCTTTTGGGGGCGAAGTGTACCAATATGGGGGTCTTCCCTTCGGCCTAGGTAAAACTAGGCCAGTCACTCATTGTGAAACAGTTTCAGAGACTGGTGGGTCTTATGGACCAATCATCTTTGGTCTTTAACCCCTAAACGGCCATCAGCCCTAATCTTTTATCATTAACCCACCATTAGCCCACCATTAAACCACCGTTAACCCTAAGAGGTCTGAGCTGTTTTGGGGCCCTTGAGGTGTTTTGATATGCCCTGACATTTGTGCTTATTTCAGCTACTTAAAACATACCATTTGCCAACATATAAATTTGCTGTATTCAGCACAAACTCTGCTACAATAATATGTGAGCAAAATGAATGTACATGTTTGCATTTTATAGAAAAAAAAAATATGCGTGGTTAGTACGTTTTGGGGAAAAAAAATGTCACCGCAATAAGGCCATTTAACACATACTGAATAGTTGTAAACAATACTTTTGAGTTACTATTCTTGTAGGCTAGAATTTTTACTTCAAAATTAAGTGAAAATCATTCTGACCACACTTTCAGAAAGATCAATATAACGATTTGAATTTCTTACATCAGTTTTTGGGTCATTACTGCTGTATGCGTGGGAGTGTTAATGCCCATGAATATTAATGTGATTTACACCTGGGAAGACTAAAGACACTCCCCCAATGACTAATGGCCATCAAGGTGCTGTGAGGCAGCCTGAACTAAGAATGATTCATGATGAATAAAAAAGTTAAAAAGAACAGCATTTATTCAAAATATAAATATTTCTAAGAACATAAAGACTAAGTCATTCATATCACTAACACATCCTTTCAAAAAAAAAAAAAACATAAAAAGACCAAACTTGTTTTTTTTTATAAATATATATAAAATATTGCTTAAATTTATTATAATAATATATATATATATTAAAAATATATATATATTATATAATATAATATATATATATATATATAAGTGCATTCAAAGAATCCTAAAAAACTATCACGGGTTAAAAAAAGCAGCACAACTGTTTACAACATTGATTTAAAAAAAAAAATGATATCAGAATGATTTCTGAAGGCTGATGGTGACGATGTAAACACAACAAAACAAAAGCAAAAAACTGTTAGCACATTATCCAAAGTAAACTGATGGACAATTATGATTATAGATGCACAATGTATTTGTTGATGGACAGAGAAACATCTATTGATGGGTAGACCGCGTAACCGCGAGTATCTGTTTATGGCCATAGACCGCACGCATTTACTGATACACTCAATGAACGGCTGTACCTAATACAAATAAAACATCTCCAGTTAACTAGCAGAGCATTCATTTAGTCCGCTCTTAAATAAGAGATCTAGCGTTAAAATGTTTTGTTTTTGAACTCAAGCTGAGCGCTCGTGTCCTGCTATCAGTGTCATGGATACAGTCTCTTGTGGCGACGGGCGCGCAGTCTTCACTCGCTCTTAGGACGTGCTCTTCAATCTAAAGCCATTGCGGACACTATTCATTCCGGTGAAATCACAAAATAAAATGCACACAAACGTGTGTCCTATATACGTGTGTGTTTGATGTAGACTGTAACCACTGATGAACATATTCGGTTTTGATGAGAGAAAAAAAAGTTGCCGAGGGCAGGTTCGAACTCGTAACCTCTGACACGCTTGGCAAACGATCTAACCACTAGACCAGGTGAGGTAATATTTACTAGGCAAAATATAGTCTGAAAATGCATTTGAGCTCTATGATCAGAAAAGGAAATACAAAACACTAAACAACTTACTCCGAACTTATCCTCGGGGTCCATTCGTTCTTCAAAATGCAACCGTCATCTGATTTTCAAATTCCACTGAGGAAAAGGTTAATTATTCCCCGCTGTCCATAATCCTCTGAAGGAGTAGCGTGCTTCCATCCCTAAAATGCGATGAACTATCAGTGAATCTCTGATGAAGAATCTTCATGTTGTTATGCAGTGATCGGGGGCGTGCCGCGTGTGCGATGCATATCGCCTATTTACCATGTCAAAAGCGCTGGGGGTGTGGCGGGCTCACCTAATTATCTATAATGAAGGGAGAGAGAAAAAACTGTAACTCTCCTTGGTTTCAAACGGATTACATAAACTGGAAATATTATTTTTTTTAGTAGCTTAGTTCATTTAAAAGAAGAGAATCTCAGCTTCATAAAGAGCTTCATAAAGAGCTTCATAAAGCTTCACAATCATCTTTTGTTGGAGTGAACGAAGTAATGAAGTGAACTTAATAATAATAAACAAATAAAGGCCTTCTGAAGTGGAGCGATACGTTTGTGTAAACTTTATCAACTAAAATAACTAGCTTCCAATAGACGGCCGTATGCAAGTTGACTTACGCCAAAATAGTAACAATTGACCACGGATGTAGGAGTAGCATAAGCTTTGATGCCTCTCGCGGTTAAAACAAACAGATATAAATATGAATATTTTCTTACACAAATGCATCGCTTCACTTCAGAAGGCCTTTATTAACCACCCCTAGAGCCACGTGGAGCACTTTTATCATGAATGGATTACACTTTGAAGGACTTCCAAAAACAAAAACCCATTCACTCCCATTATAAAGCTTGGAAGAACCAGGGCCCGGTTCCCCAAAACGTTTTTTATCGCTAAGTATTTCTTAACCTATTCCTTAACCTCTCTCTTAACCTTATGGCACGATTCCCTACACGTCCGTACACTAAGTATGTCTTCTGTAAGTCACACTTTCGTAAGGTTGGTCTGGACCATTCGTAAGCTCTCTCTTAGCGTTGTTTAAGCTCAAGACGCTAGTCGCCGCCACTGTGCAGCAGTCTTTAGAAATCAGTGAAGGGCAGTACAAGTCAAACTATGGTATGATGACAATGTTATGGCTCAACAATGATTTTATGTTATGGACATTTTAAGACTAATAATAAAATATGTTCGCAATGGATACAGGCCTATTTATGAAGTTGATTTTATTTGGTATCACAACTAATATAGCCGGTCAGGCTTGATGTTGACTGGTGTATTGGTATACAATATACTGTAATAATTTTGTCATTTTAAATGTTTATACTCCATATGAGTCTAGTGAGAATGAGGTTGAATATCTCAATAGACTGGCTTTTATAAATGCTTTTATTCAAGACAATAGCATCTCCAGTGTATATGTTGTTGGGGATATGAATGCTGATATCAATGACAGCAACTCATTATTTGCTAAGCACTTGACCTGCTTCAGTGAAGATAATAACTTCACTCTATCAAGTAGAGTACTGTTGATAGTTATACATACATAAGTGAAGCATGGCATTCAACATCATGGCTTGACCATTGTTTTAGTACAGCTGATGGGTGTCACGTTTTGATGTGTTCTGTTATTGTTTTGAGATCTTGTTTTCCCCTGTCTTGTGATTTTGGTTTAGTCCTGTTAGTTTTCCCGCTCCTCGTTTGTGTTCAGTTTCTTCACCTGTTTTCAGTTATTATCTCGTTTGGTTCAGTTCATTTAAGCCCTGTGTTTGCCCTCAGTGTTTGTTGGTCGTCGTCGATGTATGGTTGTGTTAACCCTGAATTCCTGGGGTGTATTCCAGAAAGCAAGGTTAACTTACCCTCAGATAAACCTTGAACTCTTGGTTGATTAACCCCAAACTTGCTTACTCTGGGTATGTCGGTTCCAAAACACCTGTGAGGAGTTAGTTTAATCAACCTCCTATTGGTAACCCAGAGTTAATGCGCGCACACGGCGAATACATAAAGACATTTTCAATGGATCGCCGATTTCAGGAGTCACCATGGAAACCAAGGGAGTAAAAAAAAGCGAGCTACATACTTTGGTGAAACTGAGTTAGAGGTTTTAATGCTTGCTTATGAAGACTACAAGCCCGTTAAAACAACAAAAAAAAAAACAATACTGCTGCATCAGCAAAAGAAAGAGAGTTGGCTTGGCAAAAAATAACGGACAGAGTAAATGCATGAGTTTAGAAAATTATAAATGGGCTATTTTCCCCTTTCATTAGGCAAAAATTATTTGGGGCATGTAAAAATAGACAAGTAGCCTATTTACTTATTGGCCTCCATACATTTCTTAATATTACAGTAGTAATGCACATAATTGGCTAATATAGGTAATATTTTCTAAACTTACTAAACTTGTTACTGAAGCCATGTAATTTAGTATTTAATGTAATTTAGTTTATGTAGCCAATAGAAAGAAGGCCGAGGCCTGTAAAACAGGTGGGGGTCCACCTCCACCTTCCCTCACCCAGCTGAGGAGCTGGCACAGTCCCTTAATAAAGGGCGACCTGTGGTCGATGGGATTCCAGGGGGCAGTTCGTCAGACTCAGCTACCAAGACAATTGGCTAAGTAAAATGTAGGTGTACCATATTAAGTCAAGTCAAGTCAAGTCACCTTTATTTATATAGCGCTTTTTACAATACAAATTGTTTCAAAGCAGCTTTACAGAGATAACAGGAAAACAATGTTGTAATAGTATTGTTCAATTGAAAATTAAATGTCCCCAACTAAGCAAGCCAAAAGGCGAAGGCAACAGTGGCAAGGAACCAAAACTCCATCAGGTGACAGAATGGAGAAAAAAACCTTGGGAGAACCCAGGCTCAGTCGGGGGGCCAGTCCTCCTTTGGCCAACGAATGAACAGTGTATGATTATGAGTTAGGCAGCACAATGCCAGGAGTCAGATGGGATTAGAACTTTCACGATATTATCCAGTTCATCTGGTTGGGTTGGGTCATCCGGCCGGTGAGGAGATGAGTGGTGAGGTGTCCATGGACCTTCACAGCCCTGATAATGCGTGTCGACGTGTCCATGTGATGGTCCTTCATCAGATCTGGATATGCCCTGGATCCGGCGGTCTGCGGTAAACCTCGGGATAAACAGAGAGACTAATATTAGCGTAGACGCCATACTTCTTATGATGTACAAAGTACATCAGGAATTATGGGAAGTGTTCCCGGTTCCGGCTGATCTAATCTATGCAGCCTAACATTGAATTATAGAAATCTATAATGTGTTATGTGTATGCTAAGCCAAAGAGATGTGTTTTTAGTCTAGATTTAAACTGACAGACTGTATCTGCTTCCCGGACCGTGTTAGGAAGATTGTTCCAAAGTTTTGGTGCTAAATAGGAAAAGGATCTACCGCCAGCAGTCGATTTTGATATTCTAGGTATTATCAACTGGCCAGAATTTTGAGATCGCAATAGACGTGAAGGACTATAATGCGTTAAGAGCTCGCTCAAGTACTGGGGAGCTAAACCATTTAGTGCTTTGTAAGTAATCAGCAATATTTTAAAATTTATACGATGTTTAATAGGCAGCCAATGCAGTGTTGACAGAACCGGGCTAATATGGTCATACTTCCTGGTTCTGGTAAGAACTCTAGCGGCTGCATTTTGAACTAGCTGTAGTTTGTTTAATAAGCGTGCAGGGCAACCACCCAGTAGAGCATTACAATAATCTAGCCTTGAGGTCATAAACGCATGAACTAATTGTTCCGCATTTGTCAGTGAGAGCATATGACGTAATTTAGATATATTTTTAAGATGGAAAAATGCGGTTTTACAGATACTAGACACGTGACTTTCAAATGAAAGATTGGTATCAAAGAGCACACCCAGGTTCCTAACTAACGTCGAAGACTTAACAGAGCAGCCATCAAGTGTTAGACAGTATTCTAGGTTATTAGGTGAGGAAGTTTTTTGTCCAATGATTAGAATCTCTGTTTTTTCAGAATTTAGTAATAGGAAATATTAATACTTATGTTTATTGATGTTTTCACTGTTTTTGCCAGTGTTTTAATAAAGAAAATCACCAACACTGTCACCATTTTAAAAAGGTATTTTGAATGCATTTTACAGTCATTGATTCACTTGTGCAGTATTCATGCTGCTTTGACTGCATATGCTGTATACTGTAATCGTATTACTAGTACTTAGATGTTCCTATAATGTCCTTCTTTATTAGTTGTATTTGTTTAAGAATATACATTGAGTATTGAATATGCATGATTATCTTGGTTTAATTATCTTGCAGTTGCTGATGGCCACATGGTATTATTGGATCCTCCTGCAACACCACACTCTGTCACAGTTGTAAGTGATTATTGTCTTTAGGTTTCTGTTTGCTAGACCAAGCATCCTTCTTTATTTTCACTGTAGGATGACGATGAAGAGACCACTTCTGCTGTGACAGAAACAGAAAATGTGGGGAGGCCCATAGAGATGCATAGAATGCATTCCCCCTTTTTTACATAAGAGAATAAATAAATTGTCATTGTCATTTTACAGAATATGGCAGGAGATTTTAATACAGATGAGGGTCCATCTACCTCCACACAGAATCTTAGCAGTGTAAGAAATGTTCTGCAGTTCTCCTTCCTCATTTAAATATTTGGTCTGTGTTTGTATTACAGTCTTTTTCAGTCTTTCTAGTTGCCTGCCAAAGAGCTGTATAAGGTCCCCCTTAAAAGCAAATCAGAAAAAGTGACATGGAGATGGACCTTATACAGCTTCAAATGGAGGAGAAAAGGCTTAACCTAAAAAAGGCCAGACTTGAAATTGAATTGCTGGAGCACCGGCTTAAGGTGGGAAACAGTATGTGAACATTAATCTGTCATTTGTTGTTGAATGAAATCTAAAGCAATAAATACAAGTGTCTTTTGTTACAAGAAATAAAGAAACAACGAACAACACTTGACTGTTAACTGGTTTTAATTTAAGTGATTTTGGCAAATCATGTCTTGTACCACCCTGCCATCTCTTTGGTCTACTGGGTTCACTGGGGGTTCCTCTTTGCCACATATTACCTAGTTAGTGGGGACCAGTAATGATGTTATATGAGGAGTTATATCATTAGAAACATTTAATTTTTTTCGTTTTTATTTATGTTTGGGGACAGTGCTCATTAATTAACAGTAAAATAACTGTAAATGAGCCAGAGTTAGCTCAACAGGCTAATTTTCATCTGTTGTCCCTGGCCAGTTATTATAAGGGCAACCTAAAATCAAGATATAAAAACAAAAAATGACTTTTTACAGTCCACACATAATAGCATAAAAAAGTAATGATAAGACAGATACAACACACAATAAGTAACGAGCAACATCAGCACACAACATAGGCTAAAAAATGATAGATAACCAAGTTTGACACAAGACAATCTGCTAGCAAGCAACAATTCTCAGTAGGCAGTCAGTAGTCTAATGTGCACATAATTATTTAAAAATTATTTAATAATTAAAAATTATCGTGACTGTATAAAGTAGGTGATATAGTGATATATAGTGCTAATTAAAATGGTCAGGGCACGCCATGCTCTGTCACCTCTCTGAAACAAACTAACTCTGCAACATAACCTGCTCCGGAGCAGGTTATGTTCAGAGAGTGAGTTGCTATGACTACTAACATACCCTGAAAGTTACCTCCGTTTTTGGAACCGAAAGTTGAGGTTATCCGCTTACTTACTCTTAAACATACCCGGGTATGTCACATAACCTGCTTTCTGGAATACACCCAGGAGTCTGTTCCTTTGTTCCTGTTTCTGAAGTTGAGTTTTGTTAAATAAATCAACTATATTGAACCTCCCTTGTCCTCGTCTTCGGCATCCTGCACACACCCTGACAGAACGACCAACCAGAAAAAAGAAAAACAAGAACTGAAAATGGGCCGTAGGAGGAAAAGCAAGGTGGTGAGCCCCTTTGAAATCCCAATCCTCTTCCAGAATGAGCTCTCTCTTGAGGAGTATGCGGGGCGATACCTTGAGCTCTACGATGATGTGACATTGGAGGAAGAGGAACTGACAAAGAGTTTCTGGGGTGGATTAAAAGACCCTCTCGCCCAGATAATTCTGGTAAAGGACCTAAATATGTCCTTCCTTGAGTTTGTGGATCACACACTGTGGGCGTGTGGATTCGACTATCTCGTGGAGGATCTCCCACTTCAGCCAGTTCCAAATCCGGTATGCCCAGAGCCCATCGCCTGCCCGCCAGAGCCTGAGCCCATCGCCTGCCTGCCAGAGCCTGCACTCCGCATCAGCCCTGCCACCAGATCGGTCCCTAGACTTCCCCGGATGATATCTAGTATGAATGATCCCCCGCTGATGTCAGTGCGATCAGCCAGAAAGAGGGCTGCCGAGGCTGGGGTTCATGTCACGCTCACTGATCCTGAGCCTTCACCGCTGGTCCCGTCCAGCGTTGACCCAGAGACCGTCCAGCCAGAGACCGTCCAGCCAGAGACCGTCGCCTGCCCGCCAGAGCATGAGTCCAGCCCCAAGCTCCCTGAAGTGCTGGTTCCGTCCAGTTCCGAGTCCCCTGATGTGCTGGCCCCGTCCAGTTCCAAGTCCCATGATGTGCTGGCCCCGTCCAGTTCCGAGTCCCATGATGTGCTGGTCCCGTCCAGTTCCGAGTCCCATGATGTGCTGGCCCCGTCCAGTTCCGAGTCCCATGAAGAGCCAGAGCCCGTTGACCAGCGCCAGAGCCCGTTGACCCAGCGCCAGAGCCAGAGCCCGTTGACCCAGCGCCAGAGCCCGTTGACCCAGCGCCAGAGCCAGAGCCCGTTGACCCAGAGCCAGAGCCCATTGACCCAGAGCCAGAGCCCGTTGACCCAGCGCCAGAGCCAGAGCCCGTTGACCCAGCGCCAGAGCCCGTTGACCCAGCGCCAGAGCCTGTTGACCCAGCGCCTGAGCCAGAGCCCGTTGACCCAGAGCCAGAGCCCGTTGACGTCAAGTCAGTTCCCGATCCTGAGCCTGTCCTCGCCAAGAAAATTTTGCGGGGGGGCTATACGCCTTCGCCGTGGCCGGCCGAAGACCCACGGAGGTCTGAAAAAAGATCCTCACCACCACGGCCGCCCGAAGGGTCCTCACCACCACGGCCACCCGAAGGGTCTTCACCACCACGGCCGCCTGAAGGGTCTTCACCGCCGTGACCACCTGAAGGGTCTTCACCGCCGTGGCCACCTGAAGAGCCTGCACCGCCATGGCCACCCGAAGGGTCCTCACCACCATGGCCACCCGAGGGGTCCTCACCGCCGTGGCCGCCCGAGGGGTCCTCACCGCCGTGGCCACCTGAAGGGTCCTCAACGCCGTGGCCACCCGAAGGGTCCTCAACGCCATGGCCGCCCGAAGGGTCCTCACCGCCATGGATGCCCGAGGGTCCGACAGCTCCGCCCTGGATGCCCGAGGGTCCCACAGCTCCGCCCACCCTCCCACCCCTTTGGATGTTATACGGCGCGAGGACGCGCCTTCGGGGAGGGGGGAGGTACTGTCACATTTTGATGTGTTCTGTTATTGTTTTGAGATCTTGTTTTCCCCTGTCTTGTGATTTTGGTTTAGTCCTGTTAGTTTTCCCGCTCCTCGTTTGTGTTCAGTTTCTTCACCTGTTTTCAGTTAATTATCTCGTTTGGTTCAGTTCATTTAAGCCCTGTGTTTTCCCTCAGTGTTTGTTGGTCGTCGTCGATGTATGGTTGTGTTAACCCTGAGGTCCTGGAGTCTGTTCCTTTGTTCCTGTTTCTGAAGTTGAGTTTTGTATGATGATGTTGTGGCTGCTGTTTGAGGGTGGTAAACCTCTTCAGAAACACAGGAGAAACAGGGCCTATATATTAGACCAGGATGGAATGATCATGTAGCTCCATATCACACTGAAGCTCAGGAAGCTAACAAGCTTTGGGCCCAGGCTGGGAGACCTAGGCAAGGCCCTGAGCTTGAGAATAAAAAGCTTGCCAATGCCAGATAAGTATGCTGTTCGTTTTATATCTAGAAATTAGCAAGCCATGAGGGCTGACTCTATGGCCAGTAAAATGATGAGCAACATTATCACTGACTTTTGGAAGGAGGTGAGGTCCTTAAATAACTGTAAATCTTTCCCCCTTGTACTGTTAAAGTGGCTCTGTTCAAAGCTGACTGTACACCACTTTATACTGCCCATCTGTGGTCTTCTTACAAAAAAATCCAGCATGGAGAAGTTAAAAGTTGCCTTCAATGATGCAATGAGAATTTTACTCAAGGTTCCCAGGGGATGGAGTGCTAGTCAGATGTTTGTATCTGTAGGGGTAATCACACTGAAAGCACTTTTAAAAAATTTAAAGTGTTTAAGTTTATACAACGTCTGGATGAGTCTACCAACAGTATCATGGTGGCACTCTCAAATCCCTTAGCGAGCTGCTCCAGGTACACATCCAGGCTGAGAGTGCATTGGTTGAAATGTCTGTATGTATTGTGAAATGTCTGTATTTATCTTTTCTCTTTTTTTGTGCTTTTTGTCTTATTTGTTTGTTTGCTTGTTTGTTTTGTTTGTTTTTATCTGTCCTGTCTTGCGTGGCTTTTTGGACATGAGTCTGGCAAACAATTTGGCTCTAAATGGCTAAGATCTATAAATGGGTAAGCATGGTGGTGTCCAGTAAGCGACCAACTATGGCAGCGATCCAACGTGTCCTTGTTTTGAATCAAAGACGGCGCCGGCCACGGAGCCGTTTAGTCATGTCATAATTTTTAGAAGTCGTTAAACCCACGTCAAGAAGCGGCACAAGTGGCACAACGGGATAAGGAGGGGATGACTAGCGAGGGATACCCGGTTCGTGTGAACATATTACTGACTATTTGATAATTTAATTAATAGTCTATATTTTACTGATAACTTAAACTATGTTAAAATAAATGTTACTGTAATAATTTGAGGAATGTTTCATTTGCATAGAACGTGTTGTCTTTCTTAACGCCGTAAAACACCTTCGCGTGAAGAGCAAAATCGATTCCTGAGCAATCGATGCCAACTAGTTCAGCACCTTCACTTGGGACAGTGCCTGTGTAACGTCGAACGTAAGAGGAGCGTGTTAAGAAGCTTCCTAAGGGACACTTCGGGGAACACACTTAGGAACATAAACAACTTCGGTTAGATATATCTTTTTGAGTCTTCTTAGCGCGCTAAGAGTGAACCGGGCCCAGGACATTTTTTAATATAACTCTGATTGTATTCGTCTGAAATTAGAATGTCATATACACCTGGGATGGCTTCAGGGTGAGTAAATCATGGGTTCATTTTCATTTTTGGGTGAACTATCCTCAAATTACAAAAGTAATTATCCAAAAGTATACAAATTTAGATATAAATAAATTGTAGTGGATGCGCTGCTTTTGAACACTTTTCCTGTGGCATGCTACATTTTAATGACAGCGAGAAGTGCTAAGCGCATGACAAGTCCTCTTTAAACTAAACTGCAGAAGTTCTGAGAAAATATTTATCGCGAGAACAATAATCAATGATGCACACTTGACTGATATTATGGGAGACACTGCCAGGGCCATTTGAAGGACAAGCAAAATGGACATGGAGACCCCCCCCCCCATTGTCAGTGCGCGCGAGAGAGACCAAGCGTGTCTCTCGCACGAAGGTGCGTGCGGCAAAAATGATGGCATTGCGGTGTGGGCGATCGTGCGTGTTGGGTGCGCAAGACCCCATTTCGCTTGGCGATGTGCACGGCTTTTTTTGTAACAGCGCGCGCGTATGAGGCACCGGACTGGACAATAGCGAAGCGAACTGTGCGAGAGAGGCCGAGTGTGCCAGTGCGCGCGAGAGAGACCGAGCGTGTCAGTGCGCGCGAGAGAGACCGGGTGTGTCCGGGCATTAGTAGCCTAATTAATTGGTACATAGTAATATATACTATATAAGAGGCATGGAAGTTCGATTTATGGACAACAATAATCAGTACAAATGTCTTGTTTTTAACTATTGTTTAATAAATATAAATAATTCGAGCAGATAAACTTTCATATGGAGGATTAAATAAGATTGAATTTATGTAGTAAGATTTCATAAGTTATGAATCATAACTAGTCACTGTGCCACAACCAGGTTTTACGTTTCTTGAGCGTCAAATAACAATGACTCTGAATTTTATTTTTTAAAAACAAGACGTTTGTACTGATTATTGTTGTCCATAAATCGAACTTCCATGCCTCTTATATGGTATATATTACTATGTACCAATTAGGCTACTAATGCCCGGACACGCTCGGTCTCTCTCGCGCGCACTGACACACTCGGCATCTCGCGCACTGACATGCTCGGTCTCTCTCGCGCGCACTGACACACTCGGCCTCTCGCGCACTGACACACTCTGTCTCTCTCGCGCACTGACACACTCAGTCTCTCGCGCGCGCACTGACACACTTGGTGTCTCTCGCGTGCACTGACACACTCAGTCTCTCGCGCGCACTGACAAACCTGGTCTCTCTCGCGCACTGACACACTCGGTCTCTCGCGCGCGCACTGACACACTCGGTCTCTCTCGCGCACTGACACACTCAGTCTCTCGCGCGCGCTCTGACACACTTGGTGTCTCTCGCGCGCACTGACACACTCAGTCTCTCGCGCGCACTGACAAACCTGTTCTCTCTCGCGCACTGACACACTCGGTCTCTCGCGCGCGCACTGACACACTCGGTCTCTCTCGCGCACTGACACTAGGGTTGTGCCGATAGACGATATCATTGTCCATCGTGATGGCTGACAGACATCACGATGTTAAGCCAGCATCGCGATCCCCCCCATGTTTCCATGGTGATGCGTCATGCTTGGCACGTGATTCACCACAGCCAAAATAGCGCTGTATGACATGTAACGTTAGCGCTTTTATTTATAAATATTAACAAACCTGGTTACCATGTCATCAACTATCTTCTATTCCGATTCTCAAAGACGTGTAAGTGAGTTTGTTTTGCCGTTTAAAAAAAAACGATATGAATGATTTTGATCTGTAACGTGAGATGGGCGCCGTCATGTTTGTTTGGGCTGCAGTTCAGAGATTCCTGCCTGTTGGGTTTATTATAGCACGTGAATTCATCAGTTTCTCCCGAAATACATGGCCGATGAACTGGGAGAAGAATAGAGTTAACTTTATAGTTACTGTGTGTCTGATATGAATAAAATCTGTCGGCAAATATATTTGAATGGGTGGTTATTGCTGCTTCCATAGACACCATTGTGTATTTTACAAACTATAAATGTATTGTTTTGCTATAAATTATATGTATTTAAATGTCTGAAACCTAAAATAAACATTATGTGGTTAAAAACACTGAAAAGTTGTATAATATGAAAAGCTGAATAGTGATATAATATGACAAGCGCTGAGTGCGTCCGTCTCTGGCTCAGCACCAGCCACAGCGCGAAAGCATAGTCTGAATCTGGCAGTTCTGTCACGTCACTGTACATTTGCTCCTTAGTGGTCAGCTGCTGCAGAGCATGCCGAAATCAAAATTTCTGATGAGATGTTGAGGAAAATATCTCCACGTCGTGCCTACGTGCCCCTTAGCTGTTCTAAATCCACTGTAAAACCCGGCTTTGCGGGGCTTATTGCTTAAGTGAAAAATTTTAATGTTAGCCCGCCCCTCCTCACGATATCATCGTCCATCGCGATGTTTCACTCTACACATCGTCTGATGCCAAATTGGTAGACATCGCACAACCCTAACTGAGGCTACGTCTACATTAATCCGGATACATTCGAAAACGGAGTTTTCGTTTGAATACGCTCTCCGTCCACACTAGCGTTTTCAGGCGTTTTCAGACGTTTCAGTGTGGATGAGAAACTTACAAATTCACCTTACTGCGCATGCGTGAAACCTCACAAAAGCTCACTGAGATGGAAAAATAAATAATAAAGGTATCGCGCAATTCTTCTAACATGATAATTTTATTTAGCAAAATATCTCACCATTCACTAGGGGTGTAACGAGACGCTTATCTCACGAGACGAGACAGACACGAGATTGGGTTCACGAGAACGAGACGAGACGAGATTTTTGCACAATTTTACAGAAATCCCTTAATGACACAATTCATGACTGGAAAAGTATGCAGGTGCATTTTGCAATGTTTAACTAATAATCTTATTAAGTAGACCTGAAATGACATGCATTAGGAGTATGAATTATCAAATGCATTGAAAGAAAACAATATACAACAATATAACCTTTTAATAATAAAAGGTTTTTATTGACTGGCTTTTCTCCTGTATGATTTCACATTAGTCTCTTCAGACCTTACTGTACATTTAAGAGCTTTCAGAACTTCTGATTGAGGCTGTGTGTGACCTCCTAACTGAACTCTAGAAGTCTTATTAAGTGCAAACAATAAGTGCAAGTGCAACCATAATCAAAGTTAGCGCACAGACTCTTTATAATTGTTTTGAAATTGCTGTTTAATTTTGCACCGGCAGTTATAGGGTTAATGCGGTGAGTTCGGGAAAGGCCGTAGAGAAACGAGCCTGGTGTGTTTGTCTCTACAGTTGTTCTTGCGTTCCGATTATAAGTTCAGAAACAGAGCCTCCCTTGTCTGTTGTCTTTAAGACATTACAGTACTCTCTCAATATTCGAAGTGCAAACTGAGACGATAGCCGCAAATAAACAGTCCAGTGATGGGTATTGGGAGACGGACGATTGTATGTTCGCGGCCTAATTTGTGCGCAATGCACATCAGCGAGCTTGTGTTTTACTTTCACTATCGTGATCACGCGTACTCCGTGTATAGCAGCGGTGCTGAGCGTGCATTCTACAACATAAGATCAGACGTTTAGTCTATGTTGCGCAACGAATCCTCCGCCATCCTCACGCGAGGATGAGCGTCAAATAACAATGAATCACAGTGAACTGTGATTTGTGCTGCACTGATTGCAACGGCAACTCGTGCTGGATGAGCAGAGCAGACTTTTACATTAGTTTATAATGGTTTTTAATTATTTTTATAAAAACAGCAAAACGATATTTTAGGCGAATGTGAGTGTAGCGGTGGAATATTCTATGGTAATAGAAATCGCGAGACAGCTTTTCACTCGACGGGAAATCTCGTCATGTTTTAGTCTCGCGAGATCTCGTGGCACGAGATCTCGCGAGACAGCTTTTCACTCGACGGGAAATCTCGTCATGTTTTAGTCTCGCGAGATCTCGTGGCACGAGATCTCGTTACACCCCTACCATTCACTGATGCGTCCAGGTCGCACTCAGTCACCATATGTTTGGTCTAAAATGCGACTGCTCTCCTGTATTGCCGCAGGACAGCAAATGTGAGTACATTTTCTGTCATCTTTGCAGTAGGCTACTGTGATATGAAGAGTGTGGAAAGTAACATATTTTAGCAACATTGTAAAAGTGAATCGCACATAATTAACAGGCACAATACCGGTAAACATGAATATCTATTGGTACAACATGGATCACATGACTAAACTTACGTCATCGTTTTCAAATACCTCCGGCTTCACAGTCCACACTACAATGTGAAAACGGCGTTTTCAAATGTATCCACTTTGGAGAGCGTTTTTCAAACGCTACGTTTTCGTTGATTTAAAACGCCGTCTCAGTGTGGACGGAAGGCCAAAACGGAGAGAAAAGTATACGTTTTCAAACGAAAACGTATTAGTGTGGACATGGCCTGACACACTCGGTCTCTCTCGCGCGCACTGACACGCTCGGTCTCTCGCGCACGCACTGACACGCTCGGTCTCTCTCGCACAGTTCGCTTTGCTTTTGTCCAGACCGGCGCCTCATACGCGCGATCAGGACCGGCGTGTGCACTTATGCCGCTCTAGGCGAAAAGCAATTGTGCCGCCCCTCTATTTGCAACGTACCAGCAACAACACACAAAGACCAATATGCCATAGGCCTATACATATAACGCAAAACCAGCAACAACACACAAAGATCAATAAGCCATAGGCCTATATATATAAAGCAAAACCAGCAACAACACACAAAGATCAATAAGCCATACATATAACGCAAATAGTGGGCAACGAGCGTGTGCCCAAAATGTCAACAATATTAAAGTTTATGCAGGAGGCAAATGCCTGCTGGTATTTTTTTTAAGCAGTCATGACAGGACTTTTACAAATAATCACATTTCACCTCCTCAAATTACTGTTGCTTGCACATCTCTTTACACCACTTTATTATGTGCGTATTCAAATGAAATGTCAGCAAGCACATTATATCATCACCAGGTTCAGCATCTTAAAATAACGACTAAAGAGCAAATGAAGCTTAACTTACGTTTCAGAAACGCGCACAGCGGCCCTTTATCGCAGCAAAGCTCTTAACATCCTCTATTTCGATTCTCTGAGCCAGTTCTTGTTCTATGGAGATTGCCAGTCCATTAGCTGTCTTGTTTCAATGTAGGCTACTGCGAAGGTAGTTTTTTATTAGTTTCAACTTTTCCAAATAATTCGTCTCTATTTATATTCGCAACGAGATAATTTATTTCGTTTCGACATCTTGCATTAGTCCCTGATAGGTGATTAATGAACGATCTGTTCATTGCGTATGTCACGTGACACAATGAACGGATCACCCAAATGAACGTATGACTCGGAACTCGGAAGGTAAAGTAATTATTTATGTTCCCTGTAAATAATTGTTTACTGCATTACGATTTCTTCATTCAGAATATGATCAACATTGCGTAGGTGGATGTGATCGGGAAATTTGGCTGTTAAAAGTATCAAATTTAAAGCCACTTAAATAAACGAAATGACTCAAATGACTCAATAGAGTCAGTAAAATGATCCGAACTTCCCATCACCCAGTCATGACTCGTGCGAGCAGGGGCTCGCCCTCGCTGGTGCTGCTGGGCGGCGAAAGCTCAGTAGATCAGTCATGACTCGTGAGAGCAGGGGCTCGCCCTCGCTGGCGCTGCGGGGCGGCGGAAGCTCAGTAGATCAGTTATGACTCGTGAGAGCAGGGGCGCGCCCGCGATGCGGGGCGGCGGCAGCTCAGTAAATCATACAAATAACCTATTTTGTGAATTGTTCATTCCCGGTTGGCACAAATTTTGCCGCCCTTACAAAAGTGCCGCTCTAGGCAATTGCCTAGTTCGCCTATATGGACGCGCCGGCCCTGCGCGCGATGCACATTCCGAGGATGAACGACTTCAAGCCGAATCTGCTAGAGCATGTACGGTTTCCGCACCGGTTTCCGCATCTAAATTGCAGTTCATTGCAAAGTTTTTTTTGTTAAGGTTTAGATTACTGTGTGTGATTTATTTAAAACAAAGCACGTTCATTGCAAAGTTTTTTTTTTTTTGTTAAGGATTTGTTTACTGTGTGTGGCCCAGGAGGGCCTATAAGGGTCTTCCCTAGGGGCCCCAGTCCTTGAACGAGATTCTCTGTCACTCAATCATCTAAAGGGGTTTCTCGGTCAGTACAGTAACAACAAATAGCGCTGTTTTCATTTGTTTCTGACTATTTCTATTATTAGTATTTTTATTAGACTAATATTTCTAGACTTATTTCACATTCGATAATTCAATTTATGTACCTGATAAGTTAGATTTTCCTAAAAACATAATGCACTGCTCATTTCAATTGTATTTTTCTGCTATTGTATTTGTCTATGCTTGTAATTTGTTATAATTTTCTATGCAGATTCACTTTTGAATAGATTTCACTCCCCAATTATTCTATAATGATTAATTATTTTCAAATAGACCTAAATAAATAATCTGATGATGTTTTTATATTGCAATATATATAGCAGAAAAACAAAAATATGTATTTAAGTTTTTCAATATCGTGCAGCCCTAATATTGAGCATATCTTAAATTGAACCTGGAATGATAATTTGTGATACCTAGGTGAGATGTATATATGATAGATTTTGAACTGTGTACTATTTTTGTATTGCAGGTTATAATAAAGACATTTAATTATACAGTTTTTAAAGATCTTGTAAATAACTTTGCTTAATATTAACATTATTAGTAGTAGATAAATGCTAGAAAATTTTCATCATGAGCTGTTGGCATGTAAATGAAAAACTTTTCAATCAAGTCAAAGGAGTACCAGCTCCTGTTGAAAAGTTATAGTACACAGTACACATACATGAGAGGTACAGCCTCTCCCTACTCTTACAAAATTACAAACAACCAGCCTGAAAAACACATGTTGTATGAAGAACCAATAACGTCCAAGCTTATTGATACTGCGGTCTTCCTTAATTTTGCCCCAGGGCCCGTTTAATACTGGGTTTCGATACCCATCCCTACATATGGGTGAGTTCATACGGATGAAAGCATGTTGTGTTCGGTCTCTTGATTTGTGATAGTGGCAGCTATTGTGAAACTCACCTTTTTCATCTACTGAGTGTGGATGGCATCAAGATCTTGTCCTGAAGAATCACAGGGCCAAATGCTAGGGATTACATCTCATCTGGTGACAAGATCATAGCCATAACTTTAAGAGCTCTAATGATATCTTTACCCCCTGATATTGCATTGGGGATGTAAATTCAAACATTTTAAAGGCTAAGAGTATGAGACATGATTAAGCTGGCCAGATATCTGTGAAAAATAACTTGCGTGCCTAAAGTTGTCGACCCCCTGAACCACATTCAGCATTTATAAGTAAAAAGAATTTCAGTATTTATCAGTAAAAAATACATACAAATAAATAAATACCTTTGAGTTGGACAGAATGGTGTCTGTCTCATTGGTTGGCCAACATAATTCAAAACAGTCCTAGAGAAATAAAATATACCAATGACCATGATATCCTGTTATCATAATAGCTAAATGAATTATTATAACTACGACCATTATATTTGTCGCTAATTATTTAGCTGATTATTTAGCCTACATGCTTCTCAAGGACAGTCTCATTGAAAAAAACGTACTCGGTTACTAACGTAACCTCGGTTCTCTCTAGAGAGGGAACGAGTACTGCGTAATATCTTACGCTATGGGGGAAAACTCTTTTCCACGAGATATTGAAGCCAAAAATTATCCTTAATTTTTTATTAATGTAAAACGCTTTGCAGCAGCAAGCAGACATAGGCGAGACAGCTCGCGCGCCTATTGGCTGCCCTGCGGCAATAGCAGCAGCCTATCGAGAGAGGCTCTGCGTGACGTCACGACGAATGGGGGCCTTTCGCGCCCATATCGTCACGTCCCGCCAGAAAGGGCGTGGTCTCGCCCCATATCTAGGCTCGATAGCTGCTCTTACGTTGGTTTTCATCGCCGAAGCGAACCAGAGCGTATTCCAAGCACGGCAAGATACGCAGTACTCGTTCCCTCTCTAGAGAGAACCGAGGTTACGTTAGTAACCGAGTACGTTCTCTTACGAGAGTATCTCTCGTACTGCGTAATATCTTACGCTATGGGGAACACAATGCAACACGCCGTGCTGGTAGGGATCCAACACCAAAGTCCCAGGGGCCGAAGCCCGGGGCGCATATAGTGCATAATCACCATAAACTCACAGAGAGTGAGGGAAGAGAGGCTAGAAGCATCATTCCCTGTAAATAGCATCCGAAGGAGCTGATCATGTGACAAATAGACCATACCGTCAGGGTGAACATTCAGCCTGAACTGGGTGGCCACAAATGTGTCGACATTTTAATGAGCTGCTGTACCGGTCAGTGAGCAATACGCAGGTCAAACTCAGTATCTGAGCCGCACAGCGGGCAGATAGCACTGAACCTTATACCGCCAAAAGCTTAGCTTGCAAGGCGGGAACCTCCAGGTTATAGTATTTTATAAATGTAGACGGCGAGGCCCAGCCCGCGGCCATACAATATCTTGCAGGGTAACCCCGCTAGACCATGCCCACGAGGAGGCCATGCCTCTTGTGGAGTGCGCTCCAACACCCAAAGGGCACTGTAGGCCCTTAGAAGTGTAAGCCAGCGCTATGGCACCAACTATCCATCTGGATAGGCTCTGTTTCGAAGCGGCAAGTCCCTTAGCACGGCCGCCAAACGAAACGAAAAGCTGCTCAGTCTGTCTGAAACCAGACGAGCGGGACACATAAGCCCTTAGTGCCCTAACAGGGCAAAGGAGACTCGCGTCCTTCTCCTCATTGAGAACCGGACGGGCAGACAGGGAAATCACCTGGGCCCTGAACGGTGTGTTGAGGGATTTTGGCACGTAGCCGTGCTTCGGTTTGAGTATGACCTTAGAGTCATTAGGTCCAAACTCCATGCATGACGCGCTCACTCAGAGCGCTTGCAAGTCCCCTACGCGCTTCACTGAAGCGAGAGCCATAAGAAACGCTGTCTTGAAGACAAGTGTTTCATGTCTGACGACTGGATTGGCTCGAATGGGGCACCTTTCATGGCCTCCAAGACCGTGGAAAGGTCCCATGTCGGGACTGAAGGGGGCCTGGGAGGGTTTAGCCTCCGAGCTCCTCTAGGGAAACGCACGACTAAGTCGTTCTTTCCTAGTGACTGGCCAGACACCGGTTTTACAAACGTTGCTATGGCCGCCACGTATACTTTGAGCGTGGAAGGGGTCCTGCCCTTATCCAGTAGCTCCTGAAGGAAGGAAAGCACTTCCGTAACCCCGCAGTCTACAGGTGAAAAGCTCTGCGCTTGACACCAAGCAGAGAACACAGACCACTTCGAGGTGTAGAGCCGTCTGGTAGACGGGGCTCTAGCCTGCGCGATCGTGTTTAACACTCCCTCTGGGAGGTCAGCGGGTACCCGTTGATGGCCCCTGCGTGCAGGGACCACAAATCCGGGCGAGGATGCCAAATCGAGCCTCCCGCCTGAGAGAGGAGGTCTCTCCTCAACGATAAAGGCCATGGGGCAGCGCTGGTCAGCTGCATCAGGACAGGGAACCACGACTGGTTTGTCTAGAGCGGAGCTATGAGTAGCACTGGGCATCCCTCCCTCCTGATTCGCTCCAACACCTGAGGCAGGAGTGAGACAGGGGGAAAAGCATATAGGGGGCGGCGGGGCCAACATGGGCCAGCGCCTCCCGGCATTTCGAGAAGAATCTCGGGCAGTGAGCGTTTTCTTGGGACGCGAACAGGTCCACCTGCGCTTTGCCAAACGTTTCCCACAGCAGCTGGATCGTCTGCGGGTGCAGAGACCATTCTCCTGCTGGGACGTTGTTTCTGGACAGCCTGTCTGGCCCCACATTTAGGTGACCAGGCACATGCGCCGCTCTCAGCGAGAGCAGGTTGTGCTGAGCCCAGACCAGGAGGCGTTCCGTCAGCCTGTAAAGGTTTCGGGACCTGACGCCGCCCTGGTGATTTATGTACGCCACCACTGACATGTTGTCCGACCGGACCGATACGTGGTGGCCTTTTATCTGGGGACAGAAGCGCCGTAGCGCTTTGTCGACTGCTATTAATTCCAAGCAGTTTATGTGAAGGAGCTTCTCCCGTACTGACCATAGGCCAGCCCCGAAGTGGAGGCGTCCGTAGACACCACCTTCACACTCGAGGGGATCCCCAGACTCACACCTGACTGATACCAGTCGGTTGCTTTCCATGGTTTCAGAGCCGAAATGCACTGAAGGTCGACCCTGAGGCGAAATAGACCTGCGGTCCACGCCCTGGGGGGAACTCGTGCTTTTAGCCATAGCTGCAGTGGGCGCATGCGGAGCAGGCCCAACTGGAGTACGGAGGCTGCTGAGGCCATCAGACCCAGCATTTTCTGAAACCTTCTGAGCGGGACTATAGAGCCGTGGCGGAAGGATCTCGCGACGCGCTGAATATTCAATCCGCGCTCCGGTGACAGGCGTGCTGTCATGGATAGCGAGTCTAACACTGTTCCCAGAAAGGAAATTCTCCGACTGGGGAGCAGTGAGCTTTTCGCCCAACTGACTGTAAGGCCCAGCTCCTCGAGGTGCTCGAGTAATGCGGCCCTGTGTTCTATGAGCTCCGTTCGTGAACGAGCTAGAATCAGCCAATCGTCCAAGTAGTTCAAAAACTCGCATGCCCCGAAGTCTCAGGGGGGGCGAGGGCCGCGTCCATGCACTTCGTGAACGTACGGGGTGCTAGGGACAGGCTGAACGGCAGGACTGTGTATTGATATGCCTGGCCCTCGAAGGCGAATCTCAAGAATCGCCTGTGATGGGACGCTATTTGTATTTGAAAATAGGCGTCTTTCAGATCTATTGACATGAACCAGTCTCCTTGGCGCACTTGCGCGAGGATTTTCCTGGTCGTAAGCATTCTGAACTGGCGCTTCACAAGCGTTCTGTTCAGCAGTCGCAGATCTAGAATGGGTCTGAGCCCACCATCTTTTTTCGGTACCAGAAAATATCTGCTGTATAAGCCCCCTTCGCCCTGAGATAGAGGTTCTATAGCCCCTTCTCTCAGTAGTTTCGCTACCTCGGCTCGAAGTAGATGAAACACTTCGCTTTACACCGTAGTTTCGACTCGCGCCGTATAACGGCGGGGGCGTCGAGCGAACTGTAGCGAACAGCCTCTCGTTATAGTGTTCAACACCCATTCTGATACCCCGGGAAGCCTTGACCACGCATCTGCGTGAATAGCTAGGGGTAGAATGAAATCTGGGCTCTGGCCGCGGCAGGACGGCGGCTCGAGAGCCCCTGTGTACTGGGAACACAACACCGTGTTTACAGCGTTCGAGGCGGGGGGCGCGCTGATCACAGCGGGCAGCCTGGCCGCGCTCAGCTTCTCTATGGCGGGACGCGCAGAGAAAGCGAGCGGGGCGAATCCCGTGGGATTCGGCGCGTGTGAGGGAATGTGGGCACATTTACTACATGCGGGCACATTTACTACACTGAGAATACTGTCAGCTGCGCCGACTAAATCACTGCTGTGTTTACAGCGTGCGAGGCGCGCGCTGATCACAGCTGGCAGCCTGGCCGCGCTCAGCTTCTCTGTGACGGGTTGTGCAGAGAAAACGAGCGGGGGCGAATCCCGTGAGATTCGGAGTGTCTGTGAGAAATGCGGGCGCGAGACAGCGGGCACATTTTCAGCACGGAGAACACTCGGCTCGCGCCGACTGAATCAACGCTGTGTTCACAGCGTGCGAGGTGCGCGCTAATCACAGCGGGCAGCCTGGCCGCGCTCAGCTTCTCTGTGACGGGTTGTGCATAGAAAGCGAGCGGGGGTGAATCCCGTGGGATTCGGCGTGTCAGTGAGGAAATGCGGGACAGCGGGCACATTTACTGCACTGAGAACACTGTCGGCTCGCGCCGACTAAATGTGTGTTAGTTTCGTTTTTACAGAAACCAAGGGACACGCATCATGTAGTGTAAGCGGGCATAGTATGGGCGCGTTCACTACATTTTCTGCACAACCAACATGAGTTGGTTTTATTTGTGCTAGCCCTGCACCATGGCGGGCTGTGTCTGGATGTGGGAATGGGCACTGGGACGTGGGCATTCTTACAACACTCGTAACACCATCGGCCGTGGCCGGGACACCAGAAAATGCACTCTTTATTGGATTTATCTGGGTAGCCATAGAAACGGCTTTTGTGCGCAGGCAAGCGGGCTGAGACACCGGCTGCTTCACTGCGAAATAAACTGGGACAGTCACAACGCATGGAACTGAACGAGCGAGAAGTTTTGGTGGAAATCCGGCCGCAGCGGGATCTGAACACCGTCACTTTCCTAGAGAGACTAGGAAGGCCTTGAGACCTCGGGCTTTACCTCAATCCTCGGCCGGGGCCCGCGCTGAGGGGGGCGGCGTCCAGCAGAGCGAGAGCGCGGTGTTTGATCTCGGGCCTGGCGGCGCTGCTAGTTAGCCGAAACGACGGCCTTTGTGCGCAGGCAAGCGGGCTGTGGAACCAGCTTGCTCACTGCGAAATACACTGGAACAGTCACATTGCTTGGAACTGAACGAGCGAGAAGTTTTGGTGGAAATCCGGCCGCAGCGGGAACTGAACACCGTCGCTTTCCTAGAGAGACTAGGAAGGCCTTGAGACCTCGGGCTTTATCTCAATCCTCGGCCGGGGCCCGCGCTGAGGGGGGCGGCGTCCAGCAGAGCGAGAACGTCGAGGAACACGGAGCGCTCAGCTTCCGTCATCTCGGATAGTTAGCCACAAATGTTTCTCACCATTCAGGGGGGAAAGGCGCGGGTCTCGACTGTGACGGAGCTTCGTCTTTCCCGAGAAAGCGTCCGTCCAGCCTATTGCGCGTTAGTTGCGCGAGCGCCTTTCAGTCGAGGCCGATGTAATCCACGGCTTGAGAGAGCGGACGCATCGGCTCAGTTTCAATGCCGTCTCCGGTAAGTTCGTCGAGCTCAAGTGCGGACGCGGCGGCAGACGGCGGCCACTGTCCGTCCGTGGGCGACTCGAGCGAAGCCGGCGAAGCTGGCGGGCGAACCGGCGAGCTTTGGCGGGCTGGAAATAGCTCGGGCGCGCGCTGGGCGCGGCGCTTCTTGCGGCGCGGCGTCACGGCAGGCTGGGATGCGGGCTCGGATAACGCAGCTAGGCGAGTCCGCAGAGTCACCATAGGCAAACGTTCACAATGATGGCATCCGCCGTCAGCGAGCGCGATGGCCGCGTGATCCTCACCCAGGCAGGACACGCAGATGACAAGGCGGTCCTTATCGCTGAGTGGGGCTCGGCAAGAACCACAGGAAGGCATCTTTAAAAAGACGCCGCTCTTTTAGAGGGGTGGGAAAAAAAGGCAGATAATGCAATCACACACACTCTAAGCAGAGGAAAGGATATGTACGCCGGAAAGCGCAGCAGGTACGGCGGCTGAAGGCGGCGAGGCCAGCGACTCCAGGCTCGATGGCACGTCCCGCTGAAGCCTACAGGTCGACGGCGCGGCTTCTCACTCTGGATCCAGCGATGCGGGAGGCTTCGCTGAAGAGATGAAAATCAACGTAAGAGCAGCTATCGAGCCTAGATATGGGGCGAGACCACGCCCTTTCTGGCGGGACGTGACGATATGGGCGCGAAAGGCCCCCATTCGTCGTGACGTCACGCAGAGCCTCTCTCGATAGGCTGCTGCTATTGCCGCAGGGCAGCCAATAGGCGCGCGAGCTGTCTCGCCTATGTCTGCTTGCTGCTGCAAAGCGTTTTACATTAATAAAAAATTAAGGATAATTTTTGGCTTCAATATCTCGTGGAAAAGAGTTTTCCCCCATAGCGTAAGATATTACGCAGTACGAGAGATACTCTCGTAAGAGAACTGGAGTTAATGATTTTAAAAAGTGAGATTTCTTTCAAAAGCATAAATCTTACCGACCCCAAACTTTTGAAAAGTAGTGCACTGTATGTTTGAGGTTTTGCTCATGGATAGCAGTGGAGATTGTTTTGGACCGGGGGATGCAGAAGGCCATTAGCATGATGATCTAGGAACATAACATGCAATTTGTCACAGAGCCAACAATGTTACATAGGATTTACAATATAATGTAGGGTTTATTACAAGGAATCAAGCTGAGGTGAAATGCAGAAAAGAGATTATTTATATATATATATATATATAATATATATATATATATATATATATATATATATATATATATATATATATATATATAATATATTATTAGGGATGCACCGATATGAACATTTTGGCCGATACCAATAACCGATAATTCTTTACATTTGAAAGCCGATAACCCATATATTGGCCGATAAATCTATATTTTTTTATATACTTTGATAGCCTGTATACATAAACAAAAGGCTCACAAATAAAAGCCTTGTCTCAAACACTTTTAACATAAATCAAACATATACAATACAGTATAGCCAGCCTAGTTTGAACCAGTGTAAGATTCCTTAATTTTACACTGGGCAACTTTCTTTATTAAAAAATGGTAACACTTTATAATAAGGTTTAATTTTGTTAGCATTAGTTAGCATGAACCAACAATTTTATAAGACATTTTTAAGAAAGTTGTATCTAACATTAGTCAATGCACTGTGAACTAACATGAACACACATATTTTATTAACTAACAATTAAGGCTATTGCTCTCTGTCACTTAATGCATTAACAAATGAGACCTTATTGTAAAGTCCCTTAAGGGTCCCTTAAGGTTGTCATAAAAATATGTTTGACCAGCATTACCAGCAAGACCATGCTGGTAGACCAGCATCATTAATGAGACCTTGCTGGTTGACCAGCATCACCAGCAAGACCATGCTGGTAGACCAGCATCATTAATGAGACCTTGCTGGTTGACCAGCATCACCATGCTGTTTGACCAGCATCACCAGCAAGACTATGCTGGTCCACCAGCATAAACCAGCATGGAAATTATGCTGGTCTATGCTGTTTTTTTCAGCAGGGGGAGAAGCCCATAGATAGAGAGTCCATAAAAGCAATGGGACAACATATTTCAACAAGGTTTTTGAGGAATTAGGTGATTCAGATTTGTCTTGCCACCGCTACTAGAAGATTTACAACTGTCAGACTGTCGTCACACTCAGTTTGAGCCTGCGCAGTTGCTCAGCAATCAGACAGGAAGTGCAATAATCGGGCTTCAAGTCTTCTCCGTTGAAATCAATGGGGTCGCGGTGTCCATTTCTTTTACTGTCTATGGGACATGCTCATAGACAGGACGTGCTTACAGAAAAAATTGTTTATTGACAAGAAGTGAAAGCCTATATTTTTTTATAAATAAACTATAATATTAAAATAATATTGTATATATAAATAATATTATAATTTTGTATAGTTCTTCTATACTCCTTGCTTACAGCTCAAAATGATTATTATACTTTTATTTTATTTCTTTTAACTTTTTCCCCACAAAACACAGAGATTCAATTTATTATGACATACAACTTGTATACAATATACAACATGTATTAACACTATGTTCAATGTTGTCAGAATACAAATGATAAAAGAACAATGATCTGAAAACTAAAATAAATAAATAAATAAATAAGATAGAGAAGAAGAACATGAAGGCAAGATACTAATCTATACATCAGTTACACTATACAAATTGTTTCATGTTATGTTTAAATTTTAAGCACGCTGTTACAGTCACGTTATTTTTGCCGCACGCACCTTTGGGCTCATGCGGATGTGTCCAGTATAAACAAGGCTTAACGCTTTAACCAGCTCAGCCACAGTAACAGCTCATATTACCCAGCTAAACTTTTACTACCCTGTTAGAAAAAATATACAGTTGCATAGTTTCATGTGGTTCTTCTCCCTCACTGTATTATGGGTTTGCTATGTGGGGAGAAATGTGCTGGTTACGTTTGTGAGACAGTCAGCTGATTACTATTATTATATTATGTATTAAGACCCTTCATCCTCACCTGACTATGACTTTGTAAAGTTTATCAATGATGTGGTTTATAATGGACTGTGGTACAGAAACTTGGTTTACTCTGGCTATTCTCTGCTGTCTCAGACGATAATGTTTGTCCCGTTTTAGCCACCGTAGCTTCTTCGAAAGGAGGGGGTGAGCAGTGGGCTGAGCCCTTAGTGCAAACTCGCAACCGAACCTCTAGATGTCGCTAAAAATCACACACTGCACCTTTAACAGTTTTGTTGTAAAGTAAAAATAATTAAAAAATAATTTATTTGCAACCATTATGTTAACAGCATTATATTTCTGTCGTCAGAAAAGCTATTCAGCTGATGGACAACGTGCTGCGTTGTCATAGAAACATCCTAAGTAAAAATAATTACATTGGAAATTACGTTGTCTTTCGTTGCTCCCTTCATCAAGTGCGTTCCAAACGGCTACATAAATGACACACTAGTGCCCTGCTCACTCCAAAGTCCCACTTGAAGAGCTCTGCCGTCTGCCCTTCGAAGGGAGTAGGGCATAGGGATGCTCACGAGCAATTAGGCAACGTCCCAGCAGGGTGCGTCACATATTTGGTTCCCCGGAAACATTTCCGTTGTGGTCTTGCAGCGCGTTTCTGTATTGGGTTGTGTTGTGAACGTTTGCAGCGCGTTTCTGTATTTGGTTGTGTTGTGAGCTTTTGCAGCGCGTTTCTGCATTTGGTTGTGTTGTGAGTACTTGGAGCACACGTGTGTTGTGGAACTGATGATGTTTTTCTTAATTTGCATTTGTTTTTTTCTATTTGCATTCGTTTTTTTCTATTTGCATGCGTCTTCTTTAGGTTGCAGCACGTTGAGCTCTCTCGGCCACCGTAAATCTTACTACATAAATTAAATCTTATTTAATCCTCCATATTAAAGTTTATGTGCTTGAATTATTTTATATTTATTAAACAATTGTTCAAAACAAGACGTTTGCACTGATTATTGTTGTCCATAAATCGAACTTCCATGCGAAGCGAACTGCGCGAAAGAGACCGAGTGTGTCAGTGTGCGCAAGAGAGACCTTAATCTTTCTGTACATTTTTATATGTGTTTTAGAGATTAATTGAAATAAAATATTAACATTACTGCCCAAACTATTTCTGAATAGGATGTGTAAATATTTGCATAAATATTTGTATAAATATTTGGAATAGTATGGAAATATAAGTTTCAGATCACTAAAAACATGTAAGTCATCGGTGGAGTCTGGATGTCATCTACTGGAAAAGTTTGGTACTGCGCACAAAAAAACATTCCTAAAGCTCATTTATTAAAACATCAACCTAAAATGCTGTAGAAGTGCAGTTCATTATTAGTTCATGTGAACTAATGTAGTTAAATAATGTATGAAACCTTATTGTAAAGCGTTACAGAAATTACAACTGGAAAATTTGCAAGATGCATCTCAATGAAGGGATTAAGGGACTGTCCGAGCCGAGGTGCTAAAAAACGTGCGTTTTCGGTGACCCCAAAGCGCACGTCGATAACGTGCGTTTTAAATAGCAGGTCAGGCG
Source organism: Chrosomus eos (assembly GCA_036326025.1). Classification (NCBI taxonomy): domain Eukaryota; kingdom Metazoa; phylum Chordata; class Actinopteri; order Cypriniformes; family Leuciscidae; genus Chrosomus; species Chrosomus eos. Next base: position 47,014,925 of record CM070818.1, read on the forward strand.
CCGAAGACGCGCGCTTTGATGCAAAAACCGCACGTTTCTGACGCGTGTTTTCCGTGACCACAAAGTGCACGTTAAAGTAACACTAAGTAGTTTTTCAACCTTCATAATATATTTCCAAGACCCTTGTGATGGTACATCGACTTAAAATAAGTTAAATGACACGTCTGCCATAGCCTGACGTGGTCTGTATCGCTTTTACTGGCACTATGTAACTTCGTGCACAAAAAGAACTACAAAATCCGACTGCTTTACTTCAAGCGCTACAATAGTCATTATTTCGTTTTACTTCGTTTCTGATGTCGCAATACATCCTTTAATGAAATCATGTAACATACTATACCTTCTAAAGCCGTTCATTCTAAAGCCGGTGCTGGATAAACAGCGAGCGTGCATGTGATGGTAGGCTAAATTATTTACGACAGCGACAATGGACAATTTTGTTTCCAACCAGTAGGGCGACCGAAGAGGAAAAGCTACTTGGTGTTACTTTAAGAACGGGCGCTTTTATGAAAAAAAAAAAAGCGCGTTATGGTTTCACAATCATTATGGTTTGGCTGTCGAAACGCACTCTTTTGGCTGGCCAGTGTGCAATCAGACGCCTGACGTTTATGAATACTTTGACTTGCCATAAATTCGCCTCATTCGCGCGAATTGACTGACACAGATAATGCATCTGTCTTTTCTATCATTTCACTGTAGCTCAGCATCGCGATGTAACGTTAACGTTATTACTTTACGTTAGGTATTTCGGATGTCATGGAAGGAGAGCTCGATTGCTTACAGAGAGGCCTTAAAAGATGCTAGAACTAATTATTTTTCAACCCTATTAGAAGAAAATAAACATAATCCTAGGTATTTATTTGAACAAGTGACTAAACTAACGAAAAAGAAAGCTTCAAGCCCAGAAGTTTATAAGAAACACAGCAGTAATGACTTTATGAACTTCTTCACTTATAAGATTGATAATATCAGGGACAAAATTATAACTATGCAACCGTCTACTACACTATCGCATCAGGGAGTATATTGTAGTCTCTGTGAGGAACATTTTGATTCATTTGTTGCTATAGGAGAGGAAGAATTTTGCAAAATTGTTAATTCATCTAAATCGACAACTTGTGTATGCTAGACCCTATACCGACTAAGCTACTGAAAGAGATGCTTCCAGAGGTCATAGATCCTCTTCTAGATATCATTAATTCATCTTTGTCATTAGGATACGTACCAAAAACCTTTAAGTTGGCTATGATTAAACCGCTTGTTAAAAAAACGCAACTTGATCCTACAGAATTAGTCAATTACAGGCCGATCTCGAATCTGCCTTTTCTGTCAAAGATACTAGAAAAAGCAGTATCCTCACAACTGTGTTCCTTTTTAGAAAGAAATAATATCTGTGAGGATTTTCAGTCCGGATTTAGACCGTACCATAGTACTGAGACTGCTCTCATTAAAGTCACAAATGATTTGCTCCTATCATCCGATCGTGGTTGTATCTCTCTATTAGTGTTACTTGATCTTAGTGCTGCATTTGATACTATCGACCACAACATTCTTTTAAATAGACTAGAAAACTATGTTGGCATTAGCGGAATTGCACTAGCATGGTTTAAATCATACTTATCTGACCGATATCAGTTTGTAGCAGTAAATGAAGAGATGTCTTATCGATCACAAGTTCCGTATGGCGTACCCCAAGGCTCAGTACTAGGACCGCTGCTCTTCACTCTGTACATGCTACCATTAGGAGATATAATTAGGAAATATGGAATTAGCTTTCACTGTTATGCTGATGATACTCAGCTGTATATTTCTTCAAAACCTAACGAAACTTACCAATTCACAAAATTAACGGAATGCATAGCTGATATAAAAAAATTGGATGACCAGTAATTTCCTATTACTAAATTCTGAAAAAACAGAAATTCTAATCATTGGACAAAAAACTTCCTCACCTAATAACCTAGAATACTGTCTAACACTTGATGGCTGCTCTGTTAAGTCTTCGATGTTAGTTAGGAACCTGAGTGTGCTCTTTGATACCAATCTTTCATTTGAAAGTCACGTGTCTAGTATCTGTAAAACCGCATTTTTCCATCTTAAAAATATATCTAAATTACGTCATATGCTCTCACTGACAAATGCGGAACAATTAGTTCATGCGTTCATGACCTCAAGGCTAGATTATTGTAATGCTCTACTGGGTGGTTGCCCTGCACGCTTATTAAACAAACTACAGCTAGTTCAAAATGCAGCCGCTAGAGTTCTTACCAGAACCAGGAAGTATGACCATATTAGCCCGGGTCTGTCAACACTGCATTGGCTGCCTATTAAACATCGTATAAATTTTAAAATATTGCTGATTACTTACAAAGCACTAAACGGTTTAGCTCCCCAGTACTTGAGCGAGCTCTTAACGCATTATAGTCCTTCACGTCTATTGCGATCTCAAAATTCTGGCCAGTTGATAATACCTAGAATATCAAAATCGACTGCTGGCGGTAGATCCTTTTCCTATTTAGCACCAAAACTTTGGAACAATCTTCCTAACACGGTCCGGGAAGCAGATACAGTCTGTCAGTTTAAATCTAGACTAAAAACACATCTCTTTGGCTTAGCATACACATAACACATTATAGATTTCTATAATTCAATGTTAGGCTGCATAGATTAGATCAGCCGGAACCGGGAACACTTCCCATAATTCCTGATGTACTTTGTACATCATAAGAAGGATGGCGTCTACGCTAATATTAGTCTCTCTGTTTATCCCGAGGTTTACCGCAGACCGCCGGATCCAGGGCATATCCAGATCTGATGAAGGACCATCACATGGACACGTCGACACGCATTATCAGGGCTGTGAAGGTCCATGGACACCTCACCACTCATCTCCTCACCGGCCGGATGACCCAACCCAACCAGATGAACTGGATAATATCGTGAAAGTTCTAATCCCATCTGACTCCTGGCATTGTGCTGCCTAACTCATAATCATACACTGTTCATTCGTTGGCCAAAGGAGGACTGGCCCCCCGACTGAGCCTGGGTTCTCCCAAGGTTTTTTTCTCCATTCTGTCACCTGATGGAGTTTTGGTTCCTTGCCACTGTTGCCTTCGCCTTTTGGCTTGCTTAGTTGGGGACATTTAATTTTCAATTGAACAATACTATTACAACATTGTTTTCCTGTTATCTCTGTAAAGCTGCTTTGAAACAATTTGTATTGTAAAAAGCGCTATATAAATAAAGGTGACTTGACTTGACTTGACTTGACTTTAACAGGAGCAGTAAAACTTACTGGGAGGGGGATTTAATTCTCTCATGTTTTTTCGTTGTGCATGATCACAGTTCAAATGTGTTGGGAAAGATAAGCTAGAGTAAAAATATTGTTAATAATAGTTAATAAAAAAAAAAACTTTACGATTCCTGCAAATGCAGTGATGTAGTTCATGTTCTCATGATTTATTTTTATGAATAAAAATGTTTTAAAACATCCCCCCCTCTGTTTTTTTCACAAATCGCACCCTGCATATATGCATATGAAAATGATATGCATATGACTTATGCATAGTAAAACTAGGCTTTGTAAGCTCCAAATATGGCTATTTTTGGGGGGTGGAGAAGCATGTACGCACAATATTACGCTGACTGGGATTAAAAAAGGGAATGTTGTGCATGTCTGGCGTACGCATGGTTTTATATATCTGAAAAATGTTGTGCCTGCACAAAAGCTAGCTTTTGTGTGTATACAAACTTTTAGGATGACATTTATGTGAAGTTTTATACTTACCCCTACTCTTTAACCCTTAAACCACCATCAGTCCTGATCTTTAACCTTTAAACAACCATCTGCAGGAGATAAGTTTTTTCTTAGTTCATTTGGATTTTCTTTTTCTTTATTTTATACTGAAGAACTTTTATGTGTAAACCAGCATATCACAGACTTTATTACTCAAGCTAATGTTCCAGCAAGTGTAGTTCTTTGTTTCAGCTGAATTAGCAACATATCAGCAAAATTATACAAAATTCAGCACCTCTCCAGAACACAAATGACCAAAAACACAAACTCAAGAAACAAGCAGCAGCACTGAGACTGAAGTCAGATGAACCCAAACTCTGAGTTTCATTTGCTATTTTTGAGTGTTTCCTTCAGAAGCTTGAAATATCTCAGATGTTCAAAAGCCGATAGAGCCCCCTGCTCAAGTATGTGTGTGCGTGCGTGCGTGCGTGCATGTGTGTTAAAGCCTGTGGTAAGACCATTGGCTCAAAGGAGATAATGACTAGAGCTCCATCTCTACAGATCACCAGAGAGAAAAAAGAGTATGTGTGTGTGTGTGTGTGTGTGGCTGCGTTCCAAACCGCATACTTCCCTACTATTTAGTATGGGAAAAAGAGTAGGCGAGCGAAAAAGTATGTATGAATCCAAAAGAGTAGGCGAGAATTACCTGGGTGACGTACTAATTATCGCGAGATTCGGACTTAAGTGCGTTCGAATATGCCTACTTTCCTATAGTAGGCGAAAACAGTACGTGAAAGAAGCAGTACGTTCGAAACATCAGTATTCATAAAAGAGTAGGCGAGAAGTTCCCGGATGGCTTACTGCTTCCGGCCCGATTTTTGAGTGCTTGTCCGATGGGTACTCTTCTATCCCAGGAGGCCACGCGAGAGGATACGTCATATAAAAGAAGAAGAAGGATAGGTTATACTCAAACATGACGCAGGACGAAATGATGACGGACGAGAGTGTTTTCAAATGTGAGTATGAGATATTACAAATAAAATGATCGCATGTGTTGAACTACTGTACAGTAAACTGTTGAATTGTTGAAGGTGTAAAGACGCTATATAGTATGATAAATTTGTGATTTTGCTGTAAATCACATTTTATTGTATAGCTAACAGAGGAGCTCCAGTAAGGACACATACGTCTCCAAACAAACTGGATTTGCATACATTTTAAACCGTATGCATCTTAAATAATTACTAAATGTCTATTTAATATCTGGTTAGAAAATCGATTATAAGAATTGCATATTTCTATGTCTAATAGATATGAAATAGACTTCTGAGTTATGTATGTGTACTATTGTTTAAGATCATTCACTGATGTCAACACTGTTTTCATTCGAATGTTTAATAAATTTACATAAAGTAGCTAAACATAAGTAATCTATTTCATTTGTCCATTAGTACTGTTGAAAAATAGTGGAACATTTATGATCAACATGTAAATGTAGTATTGAGCTTATAAATCACAGAGTCTTGTCTGGATGTTACAGGGACGGATGAGCATACACGTCTGCTTATCCGGTGGAGAGTGGCTCATGAAGCCCTCTTCACCGGAAAGCGGAATGCTGCCTTCAAAGGCTTTGAGTGAGTATACAGAAATAATTAAAAATCTATTTAATTGTTTATTTGTAGTATATTTCAACAGAGATATTACAGCACTTTTTTGATCCTTGATTTCTCTCTTGCTGCAGATCTTTTGTGGAGGAGCAGGACCTGCAAGCCAGGGTGACGACGGCATTTGTAAAAAAAAAAAAAAAAAAAAAAAAAAAAAAAAAAGGGAAAACCTTAAACAAAAATACAAAGTAAGATACTTTTGTTACTTCTAATACAGAAATGAAATGATTAAATATTGTGATGTTAAAATGACTGCTTTTGTATCATGCTTGTGCATTTTTGCAGTATCTGAAATGTCCGCAGACAGGGGTGAGCACTGAGGATGGAGGGGCCTCAGCAGCATCCTGGAAGTGGTACACTGCCATGGATGAGGCAATTGGGGGCAGACCCTCCATCTCTCCTCCTGCCCTCGTTGCCTCATGTGGGCCAGATGTTGCTGTGGCCTCTTCATCCTCTTCATCCTCAGTGAGGCCAGAGCCAGCAAAAGCCAAGAAAATGGTGAAAATGACCTGGAGGACCTGATCCAGGAGATGGAGGAGAGGGAAGAGAAGAGAGAGAGGAAAGCAGCTGAGAGGGAGGAGAGACTGTGGAGAGAAATGGAGAAGGAGGACAGAAGATAACGGGAGAGACGAGAGAGAGAGACGAAAGACAAGAAAAAGAAGTAAGAGAAAGAGAAGAGAGATGGCACCGGGAGACAATCGAGAGAGAGAGGAAAGGAGAGATAAAAAACAAAAGAAAGGGATGAAAAATTCCTTTCTGTTCTTCAAATACTTGCAAACAAATAAATTAAATGACAAAAAACATCTTATGATTTTACACATTTACACATTTGGGTTAAAATTAATTAAATTATATATATATATATATATATATATATATATATATATATATATATATATATATATATATATATATATATATATATATATATATATTATATATATATATATATATATATATATTATATATATATATATACACACACACACACACAGTACTGTGCAACAACAACAAATGGTAGCCTAAGACTTTTGTACAATACTATGTATATAAAACAAACAATTTGTAGGCATTCACAGTAGCCTACATCAGTGTTTCCCAACCCTGTTCCTCGCGGCACACCAACACTGCGTGTATTCTTTGTCTCCCTAATCAAACACACCTGATTCACCTCATCAGTTCATTAACGCATGTGATTATGAGCTAATGAGATGAATCAGGTGTGTTTGATTAGGGAGACAAAGAATACACGCAGTGTTGGTGTGCCGCGAGGAACAGGGTTGGGAAACACTGGCCTACATTATATACTTCCAGGAATTTATTGATACTTTAAGATTGTGATAAAATTCATAAAATAAATATTTATGAAGTGATGAATAATTAGTGAATGTGTGGTGAAATGTAAAAAAAAACTTTAAAACAACAGTTTTATTGGAGTGTATTATATGACTTCACACAGAGCTCATGCAGGGATTTTCAAAGCAGGTCATGGAGGGTTCAGTTCCAGCACACCTGTCTGTAATTTTCAAGTAGTCAGTTATTAATTGGTTTAAATTGATTCAGGTGTGTATAATTAGGGTTGGACAATAGCCCTCCATGACCTAAGCTGAACTTGAGACTGTTTACACAAACTACCTTAAGTTTTGCATTAACTAGGGTTAGTTGAACCCAAGCAAAAAAAAGGGTTAATGAACCCAAGCAAATAATTCAGTCATTATTTACTCCCCTTCATGTTTGATCCCTCTGTTTTGTTTTCCTGAACACAAAAGGTGATTTTGGTCAGGTTTGTACTGTTGGTTTTATACAATACCCGTCAATGGACTTTCAGAAGCTTCAAAAGCATCATTAAATAATGCCAGGAAGCTTCTGAAAGTTGGGCTCCATTGACTGATATTGTATGAAACCAGCATAACAAATTTGAGAAAAATCCCCTTCTGTATTTAAACAATAAAAAACAGAGGGATCTAACAGCATGGAAGCACATACATAATGGCTGTATTTATATGTTGAGGTGAACTAACCCTTTCACCCACCAAATAGAAATAGTAAATGTATGCATTTTGTATTATAGTAATACCTTGACGAAATAAGGAGCTTTGAGCGTTTATGCCTGAGACCGTTTAAAAAAAAAAGCTTTACAAAAATCAATCACATTTATGCATTTGCCAGATGTTTTTATCCAAAGTGACTAAATGCATTTATTACAGGGACAATGACCCTGGGCAATCCTGGAGTAAAGAGCCTTGCTGATCGACCAGCAATATTCTGCTAACAAGTTCAGTGGTTAATTTTAGCCCACTACACTACAAAGGTAGTAAAGCTCTAACAAATATTTGCATGTAATTGTAAACCTATAAAATTACATTTGTGAAGAAACGGAATACTGACAACATGAATTGTAAAACATTTTAATCTTTTTTAATGTTTTAAAGGTAGTCATGCTCATGGAGAGCCGGCACAGGGATGTTTGGAGCAGACACCGCAGCAGCCAGATTGTTCCGCACATGTTCTCCCAATCTTGCTTCAAGGTTGTGGGGATCAGGGAGGCCGTCATCAAGGTCTTCCTCATCCTCTGGCTCAGCGATGTCCCCATTGGCTAGAGCGAGATTGTGAAGCACAGCGCAGCACGCAACAACCTCAGGCACGAAGGCAGGGCACACCTCCAAGGCCTTGAAGAAAATGCAGCGCCAGCGTGTCTTCAGCATCCCAAACTCTCTCCACGATGTTGCGGGCACGGGAGTGCTTGCTGTTGAAACAAGCCTGCACAGGGTTCTGCACAGGCTTTCTGTACGGGGTGATGAGGCAGATGGGTGCACTCAGGCAAGGATAGCCTCCATCCCCGAGGATGCACTTGCCTACAGGTGGATAAAGGCCGCCAGCATACATAGGGCTGTTCCTCAGTACCCTGGCATCGTGCACAGACCCAGGATACCCCACAAACACATCAAGGAATTTCCCCCGGTGATCAGTGATGGCCTGGAGTTGGACAGAGTGAAACAGCTTCCTGTTGAAGTAACAGTGGGAGTTATTTACTGGAGGTTTGATACCGATATGACAGCCGTCTATTGCACCAACTGCTCTGCTGAAAGCTGGTGACCCAGACAGCTGTGCAAATCCGGCTCCCACTGCCTCCAGGTCTTCTCCGGTCGGAAAGCAGATCACCCTCCTCAAAATTCCCATGATGGCATTGCTCACTCTGTGCACAATGTTATACACAGAGGTCTTTGGGATGTCAAAGGCCTGCGACACCACCCTGTAGGATGCTGCATGGGCCAGCCAGTGCAGGAACACAAGGACCTCAATCTCCCGTTCCCACCCATGGTCCGATTCCAGTCTGACTGCAGCAATCAGGGACCTGATGGACGGCAGAGACAGGCGAAGGTGGGCACGGTGGTCAGCTGCCTCATCAAGATAAAGCCGCAGAATGGGAACCGCTCTATTGAGATGGAGGTATGATGTGGGGTTCGCCGCCTATAAATACATCATAGTTTGTTAGAACAAAAAGCTTGAATTGGGCAATGTTTCATATGGTATTGACTTGTATATGTATTTCTTTATTGTGATGATATATCTTTTATTCATTCATTTATTTTTATTCATGTTTCATATTAAATATTTATTCATGTTTCAATAAAATATTAATTTCATGAATTCTTGCATTAATCATTGCTTGAAGGAAATTGTATGTATTCACATCAGCTGCATTTGTCTAGTGTGTATTCATACATCTATGTCATATGACAATACAACATTTTTCTTGTTTTACCAAAATATATCATTTTAATTAAGAAAATTGTAACGAGTGGAAATATGGTGTGACCCCTTTAAGAATCTGTGACGAGTGGAAGTAGGGTGTGGCGCCTTTAAGAGCTGTGCGCTCCTGTTGAAGAGTCGACATTATTGGTATCGGTCTTTGTCAGGTGACGTCACACTCGTGATACACGAAGTGCATTATGGGGCGTAGCCGCCATTTGTAAGGTATCGATGCAGGGGTATTCTGTTGATGGGGAATTGTGTTTTTCATTATTTTTTTAAACTAAACCATCTTTAACATGACATTATCATCATCATCAATACAGCAAACGTATCACTACTGTGTCCTTCGGTGGGAATGTAAATAAATCCTGTACACAGCCGTTGGTGAAATGTCCGTGGGTTTTAAGAGATTTATAGTTTTTAAATTGTTCACTGATATATGCGCTTATACCATAAACAAGATAGTTGACAATGTCCAAGTATGAGGATGAGAAAACAATGCGGGATCAGCACTCCAACTTACTGCAATCAGCTCATATATGGATCTATGTTCTGAATGATGACAATTTCTCCAAATAACGGTACCTGCCATATTTATCGAATTTATTGTGGCACGGCATTTTGTCAGTTTTGCGAATTATCTATACTCTTGTAATCTCTTCAATGCTTACAGTCAGTAGCGATACCTCAAAAATGGCGCCCGCAGTGACGTCACTCACAACAAACCCACGTGTCTGACAAAGACCGATTGTATGTGCCGTGTGCCTCGAACACCCCATGTGTTTAATTTCAGTTTGATGCCGACTTTTATATTATTTTACTTAGCTTGTTAAGTAACGATGTGGACGGTAGGACGTGCAACAGATTGTTATACTGCACGAGTTCTATGTGGAATAAAGCACGAGTTTTGAGATGCATATCGCCTCCGTGAGTCTGTCTGGCCTCCGCACGTAATATCTTCAGTTGTGAGCTATCCATCTCCTTCTTCCTGAAGCAGCGCATTACAAAATGTTATATAATTAAGTGCTGGTCAGCATTTGTGCATAAGTGTTGGGGTGGGCTAGTAATGCAATTCATTCTGGGGTAATCTTAATTTAAGTAGTAATAATTGCTTTATTTGTGTATAAAATCATTGATCTTCTCCAAAGGCGAGATCTCCGAGCAGCAGCCCGACGTCTCCTTTGTGCACACAATCGTCTAGCTATTGCAGACATGCCAACCATTTCAGACGCTAATGAAAACCGTTCTAGTTATGTTGTACTGATGCAGTGAGATGTCGGTGCACCTTTTGTTTATAACTTTTAAATTGTTGCGCTTGTGATAACGTCATAGGTCACATGATAACGTCAACATGGCGGATGTGTGTGTGTGTGTGTGTGTGTGTGTGTGTGTGGTGAGTGAGTGAGTGAGTGAGTGAGTGAGTGAGTGAGGAGAGAGAGAGAGAGAGAGAGAGAGAGAGAGAGAGAGAGAGAGAGAGAGAGAGAGAGAGAGAGAGAGAGAGAGAGAGAGAGAGAGAGAGAGAGAGAGAGAGAGAGAGAGAGAGAGAGAGATGACTTTGATACGTAGGTTGAAAAGTAATGAAACTACACTAACACACATACACACACTCACAACAGTAGATTTGCTGGCATAAATACATCAACACGTTTATGCAGTGTCAAGTTGTTTTTGTCCTGTACTGATTAGGTGAGACATGCACTTAATCTGATAGTAATACACCTTTATGCACACACACACACACACACACACACACACACACACACACACACACACACACACACACACACACACACACACACACACACCACACACACTAACCCTACCCCTAAACCTACCCATCACAGAAAACTTTCTGCTATTTTAGATTTTCAAAAGATCATTCTGTATGATTTCTAAGCTTGTTTCCTAATGGGAACCAAAAATTGTCCCCATGAAGTAAAAATGCACAGGTATTACTATACTTGTGGGTTCCCATAACGTAGGGAATATCAGGGGCCTCATGTATAAAACTACATAAATTTCATTTTAAACGACGCACAAAAGCTAGATTTTGCGAATGCACAACAGTTTTCAGATTTATAAAACTATGCGTACGACAGAACCTCCCTTTCCCTTCAGCAAAATTCCCTTTCTTAAACCCAGTCAGCAAAAGATTGTGCGTACATTCATCTCCATCCCATCTTCTCCCGAAATAACCATATATGGAGCTTAAACAGCCTAGTTGTCTGCCTTCAGTGCCTTGATCGATTGCTCCTGTCTGCCTTGCTGCTGGTTTGTGACTGTACGCTCCGTATAGCTTTCTGTTTTGAATCTCTATTTACTATTATTCCTTGTTTTTATTTGCTAAATTTAACTTATTCATCAACATATATTAGATTTGTCTAATATTGCCTATCACATTAGTCTGACATTGCTAGATTTTAAATAAATCGTTATTGCTAGCACAACACGCTAGTATCTTGCTAGCCTGTTAACCTTTTTTTCTCTCCCGCCTTTTACGAGTCTATCAAAGAAATTGTTGAGAGTAGGATCAGTCAACAAACAGGGTGAGTAATGTCTTTTCCTGTTATTGTCACTAGCACTTCGTGTCACATGTATAGTATAGCATTCTCTGTCAGCAATGAGGGATTTAAATGTGATAAATGCAGGGAGATAGTCAGGCTAACAGAGAAGATTTCAGAACTAGAGACACGCATCCAAAGTTTAATCGAGCATATTAAGAGTGCAAGGGCTTTAGATTGGCTGTTTTTCTTCGGTTGTTCCGCTGCTTTAGGGCACAGAGGTGTCAGCGTTCCCGAACGATCCTCCGAGGAGGGCCGTAGAACTGTCAGTTCAGTTGTTCCCTGCCGATTTGCCTTTACAAAGCACTGAAGTGGCTGTTCGACCAATACCAGAGGCCAATCTCGAGGGACTGGTCCCCTTAGTAGATTTTCTGGCAGCGTGTAAGCTACTGGCAAATATATCTTGTTGGGTCCTGCTCACTATAGAAATGGTTTCAGACATCCTGTCGAGACAGGCCGAGGCACGGGGAATGGAGACTCCACCCCGAGGTGGTGGAGCTCCTATGAAAAACTTTGGTCAAGTGGAAGTAGACCTTTTTGCATCTTAAGAGAACACACACTGTCCACTGTGCTTCTCACTCAGTCAGCAAGCTCCTCTGGGGCTGGATGTTATGATGCAAATGTGGCCAAGGTCACGTCTGTACGCATTTCCCCCGATCTCTCTGCTCCAGGGAGTTCTGGAGAGAGTTCGCCGGGACGGGGCCCATCTTTTGTTATTAGCCTCGTGTTGGCTCTCTCCTCGACGGCTCTCCTCTGGAGATTCCGCTCAGGGGGGATTTTTTTCTCTTAGTCGAGCGGGTTGATCCTTCCCCCCGCCCAGAATTGTGGAAACTTTGGACTTGGCCTTTGAGTAGGCCCAGCTCATAAGTGCAGGTCTCTCAACTGAGGTTGTTGAGACCATCCTCAACTCCAGAGCTCCCTCCATGAGGAAACTCTACACCTTGAAATGGAAAGTGTTCACTTCCTGTGAACAGAGAGCACCAGCTGGTCCCATTTATCTGCCCTGTGGTTGCAGTGCTGGAGTTCCTGAAGGGGCGTTTCTCTGCAGACTTATCCCCCTCTACACTAAAGGTGTACATGCGCCCATAGCTGCTTACCACGTCCCTTAAAGTTTTATATCCTTGGGGAGACACCCTGTAGTACGTTTCCTTCACGGCACTGTGAGGCATCTGACCAAGACACACACACACACACACACACACACACACACACACCACCACACACACCCACACCCCACAGCTAACACCCACACTCAGGACAGAGCGTGGTGTCCGCTTACAAGACATTAAGACATTTGATGGCTGATCGGAATGTTCCACAGGAAGTGGATTCTAAAGAGAAAAAGAAACTTCTCTTTTTAAAAGATCTCTTTTTAACCAGATATATTCAATGTGTTTGATGTGTCTGTTTGCCCATGTCACATTGGAATAACTATGACTTTATCATTATGCATTTTACATATAACTGTCGATTCCCAGAATTGTTATACATCGTTCTCGGTCTCGTTTTAATTCTCATGGTCCAGCGGAATTAATCAGATACAAGAAATTACAGTAAAACGTATGATTCTATGTGCACTAGCTTTTTGGGACAGTAAGAACCAAAATTTAACATACTGTCAGAGCCTGGTGTTCTTAGATAACAGGATTTACGATCTCACAAAGGAATGTCAGAGAAGTGTGGCTCTCTCTCAGAATTTAACTAAGGAGGAGAAATGAATTCTGCATTCATGTATATATATCCTATTATATATCCCCTTGAGAATTGTACAAACAATGTATCCAATCTCATCTTACGATTTGACTTTTATGTGTTTGATCTATGTTGTTGGGAAACTAATGGGATAAGGTTTTAAACTTGCAAACTATGATTAACCAACTCCATGTGAGGCAAGTTTGGATTCTCTGAGCTCCAATCTTCGTTCCCCATTTAGCCATTGATATCACATCTTGCTAAAACTTTGTGACAAACAGGACTATAATAATTGTGAATATTCTGCTTTTAAACACCCGACGGGATTAGGGTTTCAAATGCCCTGCCACAGACAAAGGGCAATAAAACCCGAAGTCCCGCCTGTGAATTTCAATCTTCTGATTGGCCAAGCCAACAGGCAGAGGCTGGATTTCTCCGAGGTGATAAAGGTTGCTTCCCCGCTCCGCCCTAGCCCCCTCCTCTCTCGTCCTCGTTTCAGAATGTAACGTCTCGCCTCCTGGCGAGCTCTTCGCCTGTCTTTTATTTTGTTTCTAGTTTAGTTTGTGTTTTTTTTTTCAGTCTTAGATAAATCTCCGTGTTTAATTCCAATCGACGAGTGAAAAGAACACCGCATGACATATCTCTTCAGCAAATCCATCTGCAATAGACCTTTGAACGAGCGCGCGCTCGTCTGAAGGAGCGCCGAACCGAGACACACACACTTCTTCACAAGCCATGCAAAGAGTTACCTGTGCAAGTATCCGTGTTTGATCACGCTTTTAAGATTTGTTGAAGTCTTGTTGTCTCTCAAAGTTCCATTGTCTATGTGAATTTGCTATTTAGAAAGATCCTCGGGTCTTTCTAAAACTCCCTCTTGCATAACTGCAACTCCCTACATTTCCTCTCTCTCTCTGTCTCTACGCCTTTCTCGTTCATCAATGCCTTATCGTGTTTTGTTGTTTATTATGTCTGTAAATACATATATCCCATGTAACTGTAGTAAATATATAAGTAGTTCTGCCTTATTAAATTCATTATATTCATTTTGATTGATGTACTTCCTCTTTGCTCATTTTCAAGTCCCTCAAGTGCCAAAGATCTAACTTAAGCTACAAGCTTTACAAATTAAAGATACTTTAAAGAGTATTTGTTTATAGGGCAGAAAACCCAATTCTAGTGGCCACAGAATTGCGTTTTCCTGAAATCCTATAAAGTAAGATGATATTGTGGATCCCCACAATATTATTCTGGCAATTGAGCTAATTAATTTTGCCTGTTTTAACTGCAATCAACTTGTAGTTAAAATGCAAGGATACACATGTATGCATGCAGGTAAAATGACAGACCCTCCCTTATAGGGAGATTTATTAGCATGTAAGACTGATCTAATCCCAACATGTATGAATAATTATTAATTACCAATTATTAATTAGGATATGCAAATTCCCCACAGATTAGATCCGCCCATTAGTCTTTACAAACTGCAGAAAGGCCACACTGCCGACATGATTTGCATTTCACATGCAAATCAAATTAAATCGGCTAAACTGCCTGTGCGAGCAGGCTCTAATGGCGCTTTTCCACTGTATGGTACGTCACGGGTCGGTTTGGTAAGGCACACTTTCGCGCTTTTCCACTGCATGGTATGGTACGGCTCGGCTCGGTACGGCTCACTTTTGGCGCTTTTCCACTGCATGGTACGGTACGGCACGGCTTGCTTCGGCTCACTTTATATGGTACCACCTCTGTTGAGGTTCCAAGCGTACCGTACCGGTACTAAAATGTGACGTGAAACACTGCAGATCACTGATTGGTCAGACAGAATCGTCACTACCAGCGTCATTGTATTTGCGTGCGAGACATCAAACCCGCTGGATTTAAATAGCCAGTAACAGCCACCGCTCGCTGTAAGAGCTGTTTTAAAACTGCTTGCTTGAAGAAAAAATAAAGAAAAAAAACTTCCAAAAAAGAAATGGCTGAATCGTGGTCAGTAAACGAAGTGCAGACGATCATCTTGTTGGTTGCCGAGGAGTGGATAAACTATAACGATAAGTCTAAATCCCACCGTGCCGCGCTGAGCCGAACCGTACTGAGCCGTACCGAGCCGTACCATGCAGTGGAAAAGCGTGATAAGTACAGAGCGCAACATCGATGCAAAGAAAAATAATCAACAATTAATTTACAGAATTAAATTAGAACAGAATATACCTTTCTATTAAATAAAAATACAAAACGAAATAAGTCCGAATCAAGTCACAAGATGCATAACAAATGTGTGCAAAGTGCCTTAAAATGCTGTACACACCTTATTAATAAAACATACTCTATAGCCTACAGAAAAGCAGATGAGGCCAGAATATGAACACAACGCGTTTAATTAAACGCTAATTTTCCTCCCGTTAAAAACCGGTAGTTCTATGTGAAATCAGACATTGAGCACCCTCAACCTCTGCGAAGATTCGACCGTGAGATTGGTAGTCGAATCAGGCTCCTCCTATCGATGCATCAAATCTTCGACTATTCGGGGTCACCCCTTATATATATATATATATATATATATATATATATATATATATATATATATATATATATATATATATATATATATTATATATATATATATTATAACCGTCTAGTATTTTTACTGCAAAACAAAGTTATAAAACACAATAATGGGGGGTTCCGTTTGTCTAATAGCTGTTCAAGAAGGAAAGATGGTGCCCAAATGAATAAACGCAATATCCGTTTTTATATTCCCATGCAAACAACAATAATTGTCAACATCCAAAAATTAATTACAAAAAAAAACAACAACAACAAAAAAACAAAAACAAATCAACTACAATAAGCAAAACAATATAACAGATAGTTACTTTACAGGAATTGGTCATTAGGTTGCACCCTTCAATGATGTGTAAATTGATGTGTGTAAGTCTTATCTGCTGGTATAGATCATTCAACAATGTCCAAAGTAGAAGTAGTCCCTTAGTAGATTAGTAATCCAACCATTTGAGATGAATTCACTCCAGATGAAAACAGCTCTCATGCATCTGACTCTTCCAAATCCATAACAGTCATAAGTAAGCCAAAAGTCCCAAGCTTACATCTCTCTGGGCTTCAAATCCATATTCATAGTCGGCAACATGCAGTGTTAAATTCATCGATAAAGAGTCCTGTTTAATTTGAGCTTGAAATGGAACATTTCCCAACCAGGACATCGCACAAATACAGGTAAGCCATGCTTTCTATTGCTGCTGTTCTGCTAACTTCCTCTACAAACCAACCTTTACTTAAGGAGTACATTTATGAACCATAGCACCCCTAGCGGTGTGGATGAAAAACTGCAGAGAAAAACATAGTAACAAGCTTGTCTGTTACAATATATATATTAGGGATGCACCGAATCCAGGATTCGGATTCGGCCGAATAATTGGGCTTTTTAACGAGGTTCGGTTCTGAATTTTTTTCTACCGAACCGAACCCGGGCTTGCGCTACGCTGGTCGACGTCACGCCACCGTTGATTGCGGGAAGGTGTTTACCTAGTGTAACGCGTTGTGTCATGAAGAAAAATAGGGATACCTCACAGCTAACATTAAAGTTATAGCAGAGGCCATACAGATTCACGGAGGCGATTTCCATCTCACAACTCGCACTTTATTTCCCAATTGAACTCGTGTAACTAACTTCACACGTTCTACCGTCCACAGCATTACTTAATAAACAAAATTAGATAAAAATGAGCATCAAACAGAAATAACCCACAACACGGGGAGTTTGAGGCGCACGATACAATACAGACTGCAGACAGTTCAACAAGAGCGCGCAGCTCTTAAAGGGGCCACGCCTTTTTACCACTCGTTATAGTAGCTGCACCGTTCGAATGCTGTGAAAGTGAAAATGGAACTCGTGAGCAGAAAAAGTGTTGTTTGACAGTACTTCCAGTCAAAAGAATACAATTTGGACTTGTCGTGGTGGCACGGACCCTAAACAATACACAACATTGCTGCTGTTAAAATTAATAATGTTGCTTATTCTTTTTTTTCATTCTTTTTTAATTAAAATAAATAAAAATGAAAATCAACTTCTGTGGACGTTATTTACTTCATTAATATGTTTACTGTTAATGGACTGAGGATCAGAGTAGGATTCGGTATTCGGTTTCGGATTCGGCAGAATCTTAACCAAGGGATTCGGTATTCGGCCGAACCCCAAAAATCTGGATTCGGTGCATCCCTAATATATATATATATATAAAAACACGTAATGTAATATATATATATATTATATATATATATATATATATATATATATATATGCATTACGTGTTTTTTAAACACGTAATGCATTAAACACGTTTATTAAACAATGCGTTTTATTTCACAAGTTCACACGTACATGAAATCAAATGTGATATAAATGCTTATTTGGCTTGCTGTCCGGGGGTGGGCTCCGAGCTCGGAATTTTGCCCGAACCCAGAGTACTCCCTCAAAAAGGCCAGGTAAGCGTGGGACAGCGAGCGTAGAAATAAATCCCCCCAAAATAGTGAAGGGCATGAGTAGGTATTTACTAAAGAACGAGCTTGACCGTTCGACCGTGAGGGCTCTCGCGACGTCCGGTGGGAACTTGGATGCTCACGGCATCAGACGGATAAGCCCCGCCAGCAGTTGAATTGACAGCTCTGTAGAGAATTTAAGGA
This sequence comes from Chrosomus eos, assembly GCA_036326025.1. Classification (NCBI taxonomy): domain Eukaryota; kingdom Metazoa; phylum Chordata; class Actinopteri; order Cypriniformes; family Leuciscidae; genus Chrosomus; species Chrosomus eos. Next base: position 47,033,032 of record CM070818.1, read on the forward strand.
TGAACCAAACACAAATGAATCTTCCATTTGATTCATTCAAACAGAACTCAATCACTAATTCAGCCATAAAAGATCCCGGCGCCAGCTAGTCTAGGCACCCCCTCAGAAAGGACTTTTATGGCCCCGCAGGGACCAAGGGGCCTGACCATCTTTGACCTCCCTCAGCACCACCACTGCTGCAGCAGGACAGATGTTTAACAGACTCGTCTTTCTTAAGGAGCAAGGTCCCATGAGAAGATGAACAGAGCAGACTTCAGCAGGGACCTTGCCGTGACCTCAGATTGGAATGTCTTTCTTAAACCCCAGAAACTTTACACACCAACACACTTTACATATCAAACCACATTAATTCTGCACATTCTGCAGAGAACAACTCTAGGGATGGTTCGATACCACAATTTTGGCTTCGGTACGATACCAGAATCTAATACCTCGGTATCGATACTAAATCGATACCAAAGGTAAAAAAAAAAAAAAAAAAAGTCTCAATTTAAGTGCCACTTAAAAAACACTGCTTGAAACTCTCCACTACCAAAAAAAGATATCAAAAATGTACATAAAAAAATAAATTAAAAAAAGGAGTCAGGGAACATACAGTAGGTTAAATTTTGATTTTGAAAAAAAAAAACTGAAATTATACAATTAAAATAGGTTAATATCTATAATAATAGATTCACATATAGGCTAATAATAATAATAGAATAATGAAATGACATGTTAACCATTAGCTGCCATGCATCAACAGAGAATTATCAAGATTTATTGCATTTATTGATCTTGGTTTGGTTACTGTTTGGGTTTATATTAGTTTAATGCATTGCATAAAGTAATGTTAACATGCTAAACATGTATTAGTATATTTAATTTTTTAGGTCATTTAATTACTGATTGATAGGCTATAGATTAATAAATGCTATAATACTGTTAGGTCAGGTTACCTAATGAATTTTGACAAATGTAGCTTAATTGTAACATTAGTAATATTCATATCTCTCTCTCTCTCTCTCTCTCTCTCTCTCTCTCTCTCCTCTCTCTCTCTCTCTCTCTCTCTCCCCCTCACTCTCTCTCTCTCTCTCTCTCTCTCTCTCTCTCTCTCTCTCTCTCTCTCTCTCTCTTAATATGCCATTCATTTTACTATCACTAATACTAAAATTAATATTATTCAAATTTTTATTCTTTATTCATTCAAATTCAATTAATATATTTTTGTTTGAAAGTATAACAATGATGAGACCTAAACTGAATTGGTTCTAGCGCGTCATGCAAGCAGATTTGAGCTTTTGTGTTTACCGTATCATATATAATTGATAAGCTCTTATGTATGTGCGCTGTTCAGTGTTCAATAAAAGTCTAAATAAAATCAGTTGAATAATGGACTAACCTGTCGATCTCTGAACAAGTCAAGATGAGCAACTGACGAGTGCTTAGGCAGATTTGATGTGTTGCCTCCCTGTTTGCTGAGTAGTGCATTGAGATCTGTTTCTTTACTTTTCTCATGACTTTTGTAGACAAAGTAAAGCCTTATTTCACTCATAGGCAAAGTAAAGCCTTATTTCACTCATACTGCTCTCTCTATTTATTAATTTCGGGCGTGTAGAAATTCCAATGAGCTTCGTTGATCCATCGTGTTCCTCTGTTGTCACCGTTTGCCGGTTTCGCATTACCCGCGTCAGTTTAGATAGCGCACTGCCGCCTAGCGGTGAACTTCGAAACAGCAGCGCATTAAATACCGAAATGAACCAAATTATGATATTGTACCGTTTGAAATATAATATATACCGGTATTTTTGCAGTACCGGTATACCGCGCATCCCTAAACAACTCACACAGAACAATGCTCAGTGGACTCATAATCAAACATCATAATTCTTGTTTTTCCTACAATTCATGTTTGTATTATGCTTAGATTACATATAAATCATGTAAATGGTGATATAATTGTGTGTATGAATGAAAGAGTATCGTGCTTCCAATCGAAATAATCGTATGCCCTTAATTCATAAGATGGCTTGTTTGAAATCTGTGTAAAATGCTTTGTATGATTATAATAATCTATAATGTTTCAACTGTGATCTCTTGTTCTCTCTGCTTAGTGCTGGAAAACAAGGAGATCCCAGATAACGCATGATTTATGATAAGTAGGAACTAGTCCACCTCCTAAAATGATGCCATTGTCTCATTGGTCAGAATTCTCCAAAAGAGGTTGGACTAACTTTAAGTTAAAGACCCGAACAAAGCGGTTCAGAGAGCAGTTCAGTTTTCGGTTCGGTTCAGTTCGGTTTTGAGTCGGTTCTGTGTTAAATTAAGTTGGTGCCTCTCTCTATTGAACAAACAGCAAGAGAGTGTTCATGTTCGTACGCTTCTACATCGACCAGACCCAAATTAGACCAGCAGACAAACCCATCAAGATCGGAGTTAAAACAGCTTCATTCAAGCCATCTCATCTTACTTTCATTTCTTCCTTTATTTTCTTTTTCGTAAAAGTCTCGGTTCAAAGTTAAGTTTGCTGTAAAGTTCGTTTACACGTCTCTCCTGCAACGCACTTCGAACTGTAAAGACTCTTGTTCATCCATCCGCCAACACATCACGTGACCGGCGGTTCAGAAACTTCCAGCCAGGCACTTTCAAAGACAACCACACGGACCCGGCTGGGAAACCCCTAAGACCCGAGGAAGGGGAACCCCCAAAAGCAACGCAAAGGACAAGCAAGTAGCCTCCAGACTTAGCTGAACTGGTGTTTTAATTTAAATTGAATAACCTGTCTAAGAAACGAAGGTTTAATTTAATGCTTGGTGGTTCGTTCAGGTTTATGTCTTGCAAAGTGCATCTCACTCTGAAAACTCACTCTTTCTCTCTCTTCCTCTGCGCCTCGTATGAATGTGTGTGTGTGATTGCGTTTAGACCTTAGTTTTATGTGTTTAGAATAATCAATAAAGTCTTGTTTATATTTGAAAAGATATTTGCCTTGTGTTGTGCTTACACATTTAATGTCTTGTACTGTCGATCTAAAGTTACCTTGCTAATACATAGTGTTTCACTATAGATTGGATACTTATATCTGTTGCCAAGGTTATAATTACGGCCCGTTCAAATGAACTCTAAACGAGTCATTTGCTCGGTTCCATAGTGATTCGTTCAATGATTCATTGCAAATCGATGAATCATTCCCTTTGAGCTAAATTGGCCTTCCGGCCCCTTAAATACATTTTATGTATATTATTATTATGTAGGTTCGTTACAGCTCAATGACACCAGATTTATACGAGTGTGATTTTAGAATGAGTTAAGCCGTTCAACCGGGAGGGCTCTCGCGGCATCCGACGGGAACTTGGATGCACGCAGCATTGGATGGGTAAGCCTCGCCAGTTGAACGGGGGCGCCCGCTGTACTTGGTCGGGAGGGCTCGACCGGTGCTTCGAAGGGGGCTGGGGCACAGGATTAGAGCCCACGCAGTGACACTTTTCGAAGCGCTGGTCGAGCCCTCCCGTCCGAATCGCAGTGAGAGCCTGCCTGTCTTAATCATCGTCGGAGCCCGGCCCACGAGCGGGGAGCCATCACTGCGTACGAACGGGGGAGCCTGCAATTGTAAAAAATACACAGTATTTTGGATATACTTACGTAGCGGGCGTGGATACGGTGAGAGTGGCAATGAAAGGAGCGCAATAGGTGATGGGAATTAACTGTTTAATTAGTAAGGGCTTGGTGTGCGTTTCGGATGTGGAAGCGGCAGATTGAAAATGTAGACAAAGTGACCTTTTTTAGCTCAATCTGTTTTGCTTTGTTTGATGAAAAAAGATGTAGTTTCGTTATCTACAATCTGTAAATCTGATATGGTAGGGTGAATATTTGAATTGAAATTAGATGTGATGGTCAATTCCGAGCAGCGGAGAAAGCCGAAGAAAGCTAGGATGAACATTGCTTCTAGTGTGCGCCCCATGTTGGTGGAGTGGTATCCGAGACGGAGTGATGAAATACATTTGGCGAGTATGTCAACTGTAATGGGTTGTCTGGTCTCCGGGCGAGTGGGATGAGTTCTTTGAATTCCTTTAATGAGAAGGGACGTTTGGAAGTTATTAATGGCGGGGGCGAGCCTACCATAAACTAATTTGTGAAAGAATTCAATGCCGCTTAAATAGCTTTTTATGGATCCGGCTTGAAGACCTTTATAATAATAATAATAATAAGTTTTATTTATAACGCACTTTCCATCGAAAGATCTCAAAGTGCTACAGGTTAAAAACAAAAAAAGATAAACGATTCTTAATAAAAAAAAAAAATAAAAAAAAAAAAAAACAACATCTAAAGGGTACCAAAAGCTTTGCTAAAAAGGAATGTCTTAAGGCCTTTTTTAAAACATTCAGTGGATTGAGGTGCCCTCAAGCTTTCAGGGAGGGCATTCCACAGATGTGGGGCAGCAGCACAAAAGGCCCTATCTCCCATTGTCCTAAGTCTGGTTCTGGGTATGTGGAGGAGGTTTGAGTGAGTAGAGCGGACGGAACGGGTTATGTTTTGTGGGTTGATAAGTTCTTTGAGGTAGGGGGGGGCATGTCCATCGATGCATTGATGTGTGAGAAGGGAAACCTTGTACTCAATCCTGCTGGAAATGGGAAGCCAGTGGAGTGAATAGAGAATTGGCGTAATGTGATCCTGTTTCCGCACTCTCATCAGGATCCTAGCTGCAGAGTTTTGGACGTACTGAAGCCTCTGCAGACTCTTTCTAGGAATCCCAATGAGAAGTGCGTTGCAGTAGTCCAGTCTGGAGGAGACAAAGGCATGAACCAGCCTTTCAGCATCTGAGAGGGAGAGAATGGACCGGAGTTTGGAGATGTTGCGGAGATGGTAGAAAGAAGTCTTGCACAGGTGATTTATATGCACAGGTGCACCTTGCACAGGTGCTTTAACTCGATTGAGGTGAGATATGAATGAAGTAACGGTTAGAAGAGAGAAATAGGGAAATGGCAGGTTGTGCGAGAGGTGAAATAATTTGAAAGAATAATGAGGTACTGGGGTTGGAATGGGGTCCGCTTCTGGTGCCAGCATCCTGAATCTCTGAAAGAGAAACGTGAGAGAGAGTCAGCGATTTGGTTGAGAGCACCTGGGACGTTTTTTGCATTTATTATGAACTGATCGCAGGCTGAGATCCAGATGAGGCATCTAAGGAGTGGCATTAATGCAGGTGAGCGAGAACGACCTTTGTTAATGCATTGTACGGTTGCTTCGTTGTCACAATGAACTTGAATGTTTTTGGATGACCACTCTTTCCCCATAGGGCAGCTGCGGCGACAATCGGGTAGAGCTCGAAAAGGGCAGAGGAGGCTGAAGACTGGGGAGTGTCTAGCAGCTGGGGGGGCCAGGGAGACGCGAACCAGCGACCTTGGTAATAACCTCCGAAGCCGACTGAGGGAGCTGTATCTGTGAACAGTTTAATATCGAGGGGGAGAGAAATGAAGTCGTCGTAAAAAAAAGTTAAGCCGTTCCACTGGTTAAGAAAAGTGATCCATAATTTTAGCTCATTTTTGCACTCACAAGATAGGATAATTTGGTCTTCCAGCGCGTGAACGGATGACGAGAGGGCGAGGAGATGCGCGATGAAAGGGCGGCCTTGCAGGATAATGCGCATGACATAGTTTAAGTGGCCAAGCATTGAGAGGAGTTCGCGTTTGGAACAATTTGGGCAGTCAGTAAGATTGGCGGCGATTAAAATTATTCGATCTATTTTTTCCTTTGGCAGTGAAGCCTGGAAATTAACTGAGTCCAGATTGATGCCCAGAAATTCTATGGATGTGGTTGGCCCCGTTGTTTTTTCCTGAGCTAACGGAATCCCTAGCTCGGCGAAGACTTTTTGCACCATGACGAGGTGAGCCGCGGGGATGGCGTCGTGAGGTGAAATGATTAAGAAATCATCGAGCAGATGGAGAAGGTGAGGAATTGCATAATTGTTGGAAAGGATCCAACATATGGCTTCTGACAGAGTGTCAAAGATTTTGGAGCTGCTTTTGCAACCAAATGTTAAGCGCACCGCAAAATAAAATTTCCCCCGCCAGTTCACGCCGAATAAATGCCACGAATCTGGGTGGATTGGCATTACTTTAAAAGCGGAAGTGATATCTACTTTCGCCAACCATGAGCCGCGACCCGCGACCCGCTATTTTGATCATGGTTATGGCTTGTTCGATGTCGTGGTATTTAATGGAATACTCTTCGAGGGGGATAAGACTGTTAATGCTTGGATATGGAGAGTTATGAGGAGCTGAGAGGTCAATTATCAAACGCTTTTTTCCTGAAAATTTTCTTGTAGCCACGCCTATGGGGCTAATGCGAAATTTGTTGAACGGGGGGGCCACGAACGGACCGATCATGAAACCTGATTCTATTTCTTTTTTAATTAGATCGTCTACTACTTCAGGCTCTGCTAGGGAGGACTGAAGATTATTGCAGATGATGTTTTGCGTAGGCTGGCATTCTACGCCGGGTTTAAAACCATGGCTGAGACCGGAGAGCAGATAGTTTGTAAAGTTGACGTCTGGGTGATGGAATAATTCCTCAGCCAGACGGGAAATATTCACTGGAGTCGAGTTATAATTTTTTTCACTTTTATTTACGGCCTTTTGTACAGGACATACCACGCAGGCGTGGGCACCGCCACAATAATTGGAGACGTGGAGATAGCGACAGCGTTGTCTTGGAATGCCCAAGACAACGCTGTCGCTATCTCCACGTCTCCAATTACCCTCGTTGAAATTGTTGCAGACTTGCCTGTTGGAAGCGGTGTATGGTGCTCTGTTCGAAAGATCCCTACCGGAAGAGAGATCCTCTCTTGCCGGTCGCGGAACGTAACCTGTGGATTTTATGGGGATCTGTGCTGGGCCGGGAGGAATCAAGGGATTGATTTGAGGGCATGGTTTACGGACCTGCAAATTGCGCAAGAGATGTTTCGGCACCTGAGAAAAACTCGGTTATGGAGATCAGAGTCCAACGCTCCCCAGTAAGGACACTGATTCTATAGGGAAATACGGACGGCGCATTTAGCAGAGAATAATTTGTGGTAAGTGTAAAAATGACTACCCCCATAAGACAACGCGAGCTCCGCTATGATAGAAAGGTAATCGTTGAGCTTGCGCTGTCTGTGAGGAAAAACAGAGCATGTGACTTCGGTATAGCGTTTGAAAGAAATACAGAATTCGGCCAACGACAGTGTGCGAGATGAAACCTGCGTGTTGTTTTTTAGAGTGACGGATATGTCGCCGCAGTCCACCTTGCGATTGGATTCTGACATGGGGAACATTGACAGGAGGGAGCCCAAGTCTACGTCCGCACCTGCGAGGATTTGAGCTCTGATACTGTTCGTCACTGGCGGAGGTTCTGTGGCGACGGCGTTTGGAGGGGCTGGTTGAGGAGTGGCTGAAAAGAGAGAGAAGGAAGATCGAGCGAGGAGAGGGTTGGAAGGAGGGAGGGCCGGTGCTGAGGCCGTTTGCAGAGGCATCCTCACGCAGATGTCAGCCCCTGGTAAATGTGGAGGGGGAAAGAAATGAGGATAGTGAAGAAGAGGAAGAAAATTTGTCTGCGTTTGTCCAGCTAACGGAGGTATCCTCACGCTAGGGTGCGCACCTGGCGCTTGAAAATAGGGGAAATTGAAAGAGGTGACGTCAGGAGGGAGAGGAAAAATTTGAGGAGCTGCTATGATGTTGGTGTTGCGGAGATCTGGAGCGTACGGTGCCGAGGTGGAAGTGGCTGGGGAGGAGATTTTACCTTGAAGAGAAAGAAGCCCTTCCGCAACTGGCTCTGGGGCGCGGCCCAGGCTGGCGGAAGGTCTGCGGCGACGTGCCGCGCGGGCAGAGCCCGGCACTGCTTGTGAGGAAGGTGGAGACACTGTGGGGCGAGTGATCGGGGTCCGGCGGGCTTTGCTCATTCGAGCCGATGAAATGGGAGCTGGAACAGAAGGGTGAGTAGATTGTAAAGAGACATATAGATTAAATAAATCTGCTTTGTTCAATCTGCGAGAAAAGTTAACATCAGAATTAATTATGGCTTGTCTCAGCCCTTTAACAGTCCACTTCCTATGGGAGGGATGTTTGGGTGGGCCGGAGAGTGCGAAGACGCGGAGGAAGATGGTGGAATCCTCGCCGGCGGTGGTGAGGGGAGTCCTCTGCGTCTTGGCATGCGTGGAGAGGATCGCAGAAGTTGGCGTCCCCGGTTTGAGGAGGCTGGAGATGGAACGATCCTTGGATCTGCGGATTGCGATGGAGTCTCATCCGTGACGAGAGAATCATCATCGGTGGGTAATGGCTGTTTCACACCGCAAGCGTCAGCGTAACTACATCGTCACTGCAGCTGCAGACGCGCGAGAGTATTCACACTGGAAGCGTTTGTACAGCGTCACAGTAGCGGCTCCAAAGCTACATATAAGCAAACAATTATTTACAAAGATAACTATAAATTTGATTTTAGAAGTTGGTCATTTATAAAATTGATAGTTGTTTGTTATAGTTTGTTATTTATAAAATTGATAAAGTTATACATATAACTTATAGTACAACATTCACATATTTAAATGGTAAACAACAAAACAACACAGAAAACAGCTCCAATCTTGTCGTTTCAGTCATAGCCTACTTTCGATATGTTTACAAGACTGCAAACTCCGTGGATAAAAAAAAAAATAAAAAAAACGCACACTCAGGTTTGATTTGGGTTGTGCCAGCCTGTAGCTGTCTGTGTATTACATAAACTAAAAGAATGTTTATATATATTATTCTCTGGCTAATTTACTTTAGTTTAGTTTTTTTATAATACACCATGCTTTCACAAACTGAATAATTCATAACAAATTTAAATGGGTAGCCTAAATCTTCTATAAATATTTTTGAGTCTTCATTTTCTTTTTTTGCCTACTCCAGTTCTTGTTAAAACTCACTAAACATGCTTATTCTGTGCATTTTGGGCACTTTTTGTGTAAAATCATATTTATTTTGATTTTACAATCATTTTAAAATCATATTTATATTTCACTTTAATTGAGCGTCAGGAGCGCAGCAAAAATAAACTTGGCGCCGAAACCCCCGCTTCACTGCTGCTCACGCACCGCTCCTGCTTGTCGCTCACGTGCAGCTCCTGCTCCCGGTGTGAATGCACTCATTGATTAACATGCACGCCGAAAAAAATACGCGCTGCTCACGCGCTGCTCACGCGCCGCTCACGCTTGCGGTGTGAAACGGCCGTGAGAGCTCTAACTTAAACATTACGGCACAAGGGCGGAGTCAAATGCTGAGTGAAAATGCTCCTCCCGAACTTTGTTACATAAAACTTCATTAAGAGGTCGCTGAAGTACTGGGGAGCTAAACCATTTAGTGCTTCGTATAAATTTTAAAATATTGCTGATTATTTACAATGTTTAATAGAGAACCAATGCAATGTTGACAGAACCGGGCTAATATGGTCATACTTCCTGGTTCTGGTAAGAACTCTAGCTGCTGAGTTTTGAACTAGCTGTAGTTTGTTTATTATGCGTGCAGGGCAACCACCCAGTAGAGCATTACAATAATCTAATCTTGAGGTCATGAACGCATGAACTAATTGTTCCACATTTGTCAATGAGGGCATATGACGTAATTTAGATATATTTTTAAGATGGAAAAATGCGGTTTTACAGATACTAGACACGTGACTTTCAAATAAAAGATTGCTATCAAAGAGCACAATCAGGTTACTAACTGACGACGAAGACTTAACAGATCAGCCATCAAGTGTTAGACAGTATTCTAGGTTATTACGTGTGGAAGTTTTTTGTCCAATAATTAGAATCTCTGTATTTTCAGAATTTAGTAGTAGGAAATTACTAGTCATCCAATTTTTATATCAGCTATTCATTCTCTTAATTTTGTGAATTGGCAAGTTTCGTAAATTTTTGAAGAAATATACAACTGAGTATCATCGGCATAACAGTGAAAGCTAATTCCATGTTTCCCAATGATATCTCCTAATGGTAACATGTACAGAGTGAACAGCTGTGGTCCTAGTACTGAGCCTTGTGGTACGCCATACTGAACTTGTGATCGAAAAGACATCTCTTCATTTACTGCTACAATCTGATAACGGACAGATAAGTATGATTTAACCCTCTGGGGACCAAGAACGCACCCGTGCGTTTTGCTCGTTTTTTTTTTTTTTTAGCAATGCAAAATAAACTCAAACTGCTCTGTTAATTTTGATCTTTCATTTTCTTGTTATACATAAATCGATCCTGTTCAGTTTCTATTTTTTTTTCTGTATAACTCACAATAAAAATAAAGTGTTTTGCTTTTTGCCAAATAAAGAAAAATGAACATGATGCGAGTTCTGCAATCTCTCTGTCAGCGATTTCCAATTTGAAACGCGTCCGGAAATCATCTGTAACTCCACGAAAATTCAGTCAAACAGGCAAACATACCCACGTGCATAAAGCTTGAGATCGCATATTTTAAATGAAGTAATTTATATTAAAAACAAATATTCTCAGCTTCTGTAATCTGTATGAAAATAGAGCGATTCCAGGTGAGCTGATTTCGTGCTCATTTACTTTAATTCGTTCACGCCTACTCCCGGAGCACGCTATTCACAAGATAATGTGTTAATCCGTCTATGCAAAACAGGTAAACGCCCCCAAGCAAATGCATTAAAGGCTTCAAGTTTCATCATTCAGTTCACCTGCGCGTTGGGAAGATCATGGCACGATACACCGGTGTAGAAAATCTTCAGCTCGTCCTGGATACTAGCAACGAAGAATGTACATTTTCATCAGAAGAAGAGCGCGTCTGACGACCGTTTGTATTTTGAAGAGCGACTTGATCCAGCCGTGGATAGTGGATGAGTAAGTATTTAGTCTTACTTCCATTAGTTGACAAGCTATTCAACATAAACATGTAGCTTACATATTATACTGGGTGAACTATTTTCCACTTGCCATCCAGAGTATTGACATTTGATATTCAACACGATCTAATGAAAGTGCATATCTATACCATGAATTTAATATCTCGTACCATTTCAAAGTCAAAAATGTTTTTTTTTTGTTTTGTTTTTAGTGCATATGCTACGCACTGTAAACCCCAGTTAGGAAATTTGTATGTGTAAATGATATGTTTAGATCATTATGTATGAAAGCTAGAATTTAGAAGTTATTTTAGAAAATAGGCCTACTAGATGTTTAGATTATATTTTGACTAGTTTAAATGCTGCCTCATTATTATCATTGACGAAGCATGCTTGCATATATCAGTTGTAAATGTGTGTAAATGTGCTGAAATGTGTAAATATACCCAGTTAATGAATTGCGCAAATGTGTTTGTTTGCGGTGTGCCTCTCCGGTAATGGCCCATTGACACGCATATAGGCTTATTGCACGCGTCTAAAATTACTTGCATCAGATATTCATTATAGACTAAGAGCTACTATGGTTATATTTATGTAATAATATTCCTCAACTTTTTTAAAGGGAATGTAGCTTCATCACTACCTCCGCCTGCAACTCGGAGTGCGCTTAGCAACACAGTCAGAAATCAGAAAGAGTAAGTACATATTTACCTACAATTTTACAGATGTTAGTTCAATTTTGATTATACTTAGTGTTAAGGCATTAATATTTTTAATTCCTCTTTTTAGTCAATTTTAGCATGGGTGTGTTCACTTATTCTAAGCAGTGTGTGTGTGTGTATATATATATATATATATATATATATATATATATATATATATATAATATATATATATATATATATATATATATAATTAGATCGCAATTTTTACCAGAAAAATCTACAATGCATGCCCAAAGTCATGCAGCCATATAGTTTCTCTTGATACCAGCATGTTCACAGGTGTTGATTTTTTTTTTTTACTGGGACAAGATGCCACTGATGAGTCCTGCTGACTTCAACATTCACAGGAGACTGTACATGAACATGGTAAAATGAAAAATCAAACACCTTGGAAATGACAGGTATGTACAATGTTTCAAGAATGGGACAATGTTGTGTGACTGTTCAAGCTGTCTTTAGATCAGTGTGTTTACTAATGTGCTTTTTTGTCCTTTGTTGTGTATCTTTGGATTGTGTTGTGTTGTAAATAAATCCAAACAATCTAAAAGCCATTCTTTTTTAAATCTCATCATTCTTTGCGCAAGGCTCCTCTTAAAGTAAACTCATCCCGCCCCTCCACACACACACCCCTCCCCTCTGCGCTACCTGATCCCTCCCACGAGAAAAGAATTGAACAACGTCACTCAGTCAAGCTGTGATCACCGATAGTAAAGATCGGAACATTGCTTAGTCGCTTCAATCTAATGACCTCGCTAATGACACATCATATGTAAAATTGCCTTTAGACACTTGAACTTAGTTGCTTCATCAACAATTCAATGTCACGTTTGTGTTCACGTCAACGCAAGATTAGCAACACATGAAATGTTCTAAACTCCCCACCACCATTAGTATAATACTACTAACATTAGTATTGCTAAGGTTTTCAGTAATTGTAATTGCAGCACACAGCGCATCTTGTTCAAATTTCGATCGGCTCGAACAGAAACCCACTAGGCCTACTGAAATATATTCAAGGACTTCAAGAAATATAATTACTTTGACCCGTGATAGGCGATGCTAAACGGCTAACATTCCAATGCCGACCGGCAGCATGAGCAAGTTGTCAAACTGATAAAAAGCTATTTATGTAACACGTCACACAATAAAAGTATAAATAAATGTTTACCTGCTCAACAAAAAGTCCGCCGTGTCAGCGTCGGTCTTCAGTCCCAGATCTCCCTGAAGCTTCTTCCAACGGTCAATGGTGGACCCTATATTTATCCTACTCAAAGTTCGGCGTACTTACCAATTTTTTTAATCTCTGCTCGTTCCTCTAATGACTTTCTCTTTCGTCCTAACTTTACTGTAGGGGCACGCAGGGGAAGCTTGCTGCTGTCTTTTTTTTTAATCTATTGCTGATATGCTACTTAGCTAGCTACCATAGACTGTCAGCTGCTTGCTTGCGCAATTTCATGTCGCAGGAGGGGGGCGGGGGTGGTGGGGTGGAGACGCGAGCGCCAGGTGGAGTTTCAAGTGGAGCTGGTGATTGGATGAGAGAAGTTGACCAATGTAAGCTGTCCGGCCGGACAGCTTACATTGGTCAACTTCTCTGCGGCTGTACAGCCAATAGAGTGAATGGATTTTTTTCATTCTTTTTTCTATTCATATTCTTAGGATTTTACTATATAACCATAACCAGCATCTAAACGAGGATATTAATAATGAACAATCTTTGAAATCGTATACCATAGCTTTAATGATATGGCCTGATAGCACCTAATAGGGCCATTATGGGAGGGTCTTTGTCTTTTTAGGTGTGAAATGCCATACATATTAATGAGAGATCACGCCTCCTCGCATAAAGCTCTCTCAAACAAAACATGTCGTACACATTCTAAAAGACTTTTTCGTGACTTATCTGAATGAGTAGTCAGGACGATTCTCACATAGTTTTGGAGCAAATATTCTAGACTATGTGATACAATTTTCAAAAGTCTTGTGAAGAAATAATATGTGTTTTGTGGCCTTATTTCAGAAACTTTTAGTTTTAGTTTTTTCAATAACCATGCATAAATAATTTTCTCTCAAAAATACAAACATGTACATACATGTTGCGCACATATTATGATAGCCCTGTTTGTGCTATATAGAGTGAATTTACACCTTTGCCATTAACATGTTTTTAAATAACTGAAAAAAGCACAAATGTCAGTGCATGTCAAAACATCCCAAGGGCCCCAAAAACCCCTTGGTCCCCAGAGGGTTAAACCATGCTAGTTCAATTCCACTAATGCCAACATAGTTTTCTAGTCTATTTAAAATAAAATTGTGGTCATTGGTGTCAAATGCAGCACTAAGATCAAGTAACACTAATGGAGATATACAACCACGATCGGATGATAAGAGCAAATCATTTGTGACTCTAATGAGAGCAGTCTTAGTACTATGGTACAGTAGAAATCCGGACAAAAAATCCTTGCAGATATCATTTCTTTCAAGAAAGGAACACAGCTGTGGGGATACTGCTTTTTCTAATATCTTTGACAGAAAAGCTAGATTCGAGATCGGCCTGTAATTTACTAAATTTGTATGATCAAGTTGCGTTTTTTTTAACAAGTGGTTTAATCATAGCCAGCTTAAAGGTTTTTGGTACGCATCCTAGAGACAAAATGAATTAATGATATTAAGAAGAGGATCTATGACATCTGGAAGCATCTCTTTCAGTAGCTTAGTCTGTATAGGGTCTAACATACATGTTGTCAATTTAGATGAATTAATGAGTTTGCAAAATTCTGCCTCTCCTATAGCAATGAATGAATACAAGTTTTCCTCAGTGAGACTACAATGCACTCCCTGATGCGATACTGTAGTAGACGGTTGCATAGTTATAATTTTGTCCCTGATATTATCAATCTTATAAGTGAAGAAATTTATATCTTCACAATTTATAATTATTTTATAATTTAAGTCACTACTGCTGTGTTTCTTGGAAGCTTCTGGGCTTGAAGCTTTCTTTTTCGTTAGTTTAGCCACTTTTTCAAATAGATACCTAGGATTATGTTCATTTTCTTCTAATAGGGTTGAAAAATAAGCAGCTCTAGCAGCTTTTAAAGCCTCTCTGTAAGCAATCGAGCTCTCCTTCCATGAAATCCAAAATACCTCTAGTTTTCTTTTCTTGCAGTTGCGCTCCATTTTCTCCATTGACCAGGGAAGCAGCAGCCCGTTCTCATCCCAAGGCGTGATACATGTGACGCTTTTGACATTTCGTCAAAATCTTACGCACATGGCATCCTTTAGCGTCAATATGAGACGCAGAACCCAAGGCGCCATACAGGTGACGCGCGTCTAAATCCGACGCACATGGCATCCTTTAGCGTCAATATGAGACGCGGATCCCAAGGCGTCATAACCTAACGCTACCCCAGACCTAAACCTACCCATAACAGTGCATGTTATATTGACGCTAAAGGGTGCCATGTGCGTAAGATTTCGACGAAATGTCATATGGCGTCACCTATATGACGCCAAAGGATGAGAATGCGTTGGAAGCAGACACAGTCTGTCAGTTCAAATCTAGACTAAAAACACATCTCATTTCAAAATTCAATGTTAGGCTGCGTCTACGCTAATATTAGTCTCTCTGTTTAACCCTGAGGTTTACCACAGTCCGCCGGATACAGGCCGTATCCAGATCTGATGAAGGACCTACGCCTGGACATGATGACAATGCAGACCTGAAGTGTCAACTAGTCTCTCCCCTGTGAAGGCCTTCCCCTTCCCTTCCCTTTACCTCTGCGGTTAAAACGTTTTCGGGATAATTCATGTGGCTACGCGGTCGCGATAAATAAGTCTTTATTATACATTTTTAAGATCAGACAAGTAGTTTGTTGAGGGTTGGTTTGTAAAGAAAGAATACATGCCTTCACATATATATTCAAACGTGCATCCCTATAGACTAAACACGTGATGCGCATGTGCATGCCATCTGCGTTTTTACGGGTTTGCGTTTTTGAGGTTTGCGCAGAAATAACTTTTTTTTCACATTTTTTCAAGGCTTGCACCCTGGAATCTATTTCAGGGTTTGCGTTATCGAGCCACCAGGCACTGTTTTGTGCGGATGAGCGGGCCGGAGTGCGTTGAGTGTTTTCTGTTAGAACGGTGTTGTGTTAGCACCCCCTAATTTAATAACTAATGATCTTTGCAACAGAAGTGAATCAATCAATCAAAACTAGCTTTAGCTGAACAATATCTTTTTTATCTTTCTGGAGCTGATTTAAAGCCAAAACAATCTCTGTTACTGTAATTTCTTATTATCAATGTAAAGCTGCTTTGAAACAATCTATATTGTTAAAAGCACTATATAAATGAAGGTGACTTGACTGGTTTTACTACGCATAATGTCATCTGCATATCATTTCCATGCATATTCCCATCCACGTGACACCATTAACAGTGCGAGAAATTAAGAAAATATGAGATACGGACTATGTGCAGTCACATTAGGCTACATTGGACATGTAGAATAAATAAATCAAAATTATTCTACATTTCAGAGAAAGTTATTCTCAATCTTTTCCACTGGCCAAATAGTATTTTTAATTGCTGTAAACAAATCAAATGTATGCAGTTTTGCCTATAAGGTAAACATATTTTTAATGGAAACAGATAGGCTTTATTTTTTTTTGCAGTGAATAATTATCTGACTCAGCACGTCACTGACAAAAACATGTAAAAAATTACCTTCCATTTCCTTCTAGTTCTGTCCTTCAAATACAATGGTATTTTTACATACTATTGGGAAGACCACTGTTGTGAACTATTTTCTTCTAAAGTTTAGGAACTCAGAAGCGAAGACCAGGAGACTCGGGTTGTATCTTTTAAAGGGGTCATATAATGATACATAGACTTTTACAAGTTGATTGTACTGAAATTTGTGTTTTCAGTGTCTGTACACAACCATCATATAATGATAAAAATCCATCCAGTGTTTTTGTTTTAATCTCCTTTTGTTGATTGTTGATTGACAGCAGCGTTTCAACACAGACCCGCCCTCGCTCGTGAGCGAGCTGTCAATCATAGTCCGTCATTGTTGATACACTGGAGCAGAATGGAGTCTAAGTGATTGTGGTGTTCTGTTCTTGGGTGTAATAACGAACACAGCAGTCATTTTGATGTTCCTAAATCCGAACCGCTGAAGTTGCTGAGTGGCTGAGTGGCAGTGGCTGAGTTTTGTTTACGATGGGAATATTCCCCACGATCAACATCAATGCGTTTATGTTTGCGCGAATCATTTCTCACCAGACTGCTTTTAAAACGAGGATCAGTATAAAGCTGGTTTTGCTAAGAAGCTGCTCCTGAAAAAGGAATTGGTACCAACTATTCCTGTCCCTGCTGCACCTCCAGAAGAAGTGAGTGTAACGTTTTATTAACCTTTAAATATTCATCTTTGCAAATTGCTTGCACGCTTCACGATGAATGTGGCTAATGTTTACACTCAGGGTACATTACGGCATGTATTCTATCTAAGGTTAGTACGACGTTCTCAATATAATTCATAATCCCACGTTTATAATGAACAACGCGTTATGGTTTTTGTGTTATTGAAAACTGTGTACGCACAGAACAGAGGGGAGGAGTGAGCAAAGCTCATTATCATTTAAAGGCATATGCACTGAAACGGCGTGCTGAAAACAGAGCTGTTTTTGAGCAGGTAAAATGAGTGTTTTCTTAAAATACTAATGAGAATTTTTTATAAAAGTATATTACAAATTTTTCATTTAGACCCTAAAGATTCATATTAACTTGTACAAAAATGGCATTATATGACCCCTTTAAGCAGGATTCTTTTATTTTCTGTAGTCTTCTTCGTCCAAAATCTTACCAAAATCAGTATACATTTGAGTTCATATACCTTTTTAAGGGGGAGGTGTCACATCGAGGGGGGAGACACTCTGAAACAAAGCATGTAAATTAAGTACAGGATTTAACTCTTACTGGAAATTCCCCAGCCCCAATCTCATCAGCATAACATTGTGATTCGAATGCATAGAAACCAATCTAATCAGCCAAACCATTCAATGACAAAAGGTGAGAAGCAGGAATGGCAGGCTCAATAGAGAGCTAAATTCAATAGAGTGAAACAGGAATGCTACACTCAGTCTCTCTGTTATTTAAAGAAAAATAGGATCAGCAGATCTTAAATATAATCTTAAATTTGTAACCTTTCACCATGAAAGGGGTTATCATTAGGTTACTGTGGTCTGTGGTTGTGCAGGACACCAACACACCTGAGTTTAGCAGAGGTTGTACAGTAGCCTACTGAGTCATTGAACTTTGGGCCAATGGACCTTCAGTGTCTGTCGTTATACCGTCTATGTTGATAAGCCATCTACTTAGATGGAGTCAAGTGCACATCAATGATCGTTATCCGCGTGAAAATAGTTTCTCAGTTCATGAGTTCTGCTATTTTTAACATTTTAAAGCAGAATTATCATGCGTCAAGCAATCTTCAATGTAGTCAAAACATTAAAATAATAGCATTCCACAGGAACTTTTTTAAAAAGCAGTGCATCCACTACAATTATTTCTATTTAAATGAATATAAAATGTTGTGATACTTCTGAATAAAGATTTCATGAAATTTCAGTGCTTAACTTTGTGGCATTTTTTCAGTGGCATATTTAATCGAAATGTGTAGGCTATAGCAGAGTTTGAATGAATGAATGAGGCATTTATATAGCGCTTTCATATGTACTACTGTACATCCAAAGCACTTTACAATCATATCAGGGGATCTCTTTTAGTTTAACCCTCTGATTATCTTCATTTAGGGTATACACTTGTTATCTTTGGGGTCTCCAGGGACCCCAGACAATAACATTGCATTTTGTAACAGTATAATATATATTTTTTTACAAATGTAATTTTACTCTGTTTATTAATGTTTTTACTCAACATTTGTGCAGTTTTTGGAGGATTTTTGATATCTTTTAAATTTCTAAAAATAAATAAATAAATATTTAAATAAATAGTTTTTTTTACAAAAACAGCATTTTATGTAAAATTCACTTTATAAAAGACCCAGATTTTATTTATGGGGATAAATGGATAATTGTACATGATTTAATGTAAGATTTTTGCCCTTTTTTTGGAAAATGCAGTTTTAAAATAAAAAAATTCACTTTAACCACTAGATGGCCATAGAGCTCCATTATATGCTCCATTATATGCTATTTGCTGTTTGATTAACCAAAATACATCTTCTCACAAGTTGGATTCAGTTGGATTGAGTTGGATTCATATATAAATATTTTAAAATCAAAATTATAAAAAAGAATTATATACTTTTTGTCAAAGTTTAGCATATTTTGTATTGAAAAATGTTTTTCAATAATGTTACTTTATGATTAGAATCAAACCTGAACAAGATGTTACAAAGAGATATGTTGGAGTCTTTAGATTTTAGATTAAATCAGATTAGATTTAAAGATTGTGTGTGTGTGTGTTTGTGTGTGCATTTTAGTTGTGTCAGTGTCACCAATTTATATTTGTGGTGGTTCTGAACTTTATTTGACAAATCATAAGACTTTTTTATAGCCGTACAAATGTATTCCTGTGTGAGAGTGTGTGTGTGTGTTTGTGTGTGTGTGTGTGTGTGTGTATTTTTGTTGTGTCAGTGTCACCAATTTATATTTGTGGTAGTTCTGCATTTTATTTGACAAATTATAAGACTTTTTTTTTATAGCCTTACACATATGTATTCCTGTGTGTATGTGTATGTGTGGTTGTGTATATGTGTGTGTGTGTGTGTGTGTGGCGAGCATGATAACTTTGCATAGTGGATGTTTTTTACATCGTTAGAAGTGTGCCATTTCATTTCTGTCCATGTGATCTGCGTTGTTTCTGATTTTGATGATGAATATTATATGTTTACTATGCGGGGTCTCCAGGGACCCCGAAGACAACAAGTGTGATTATTTTTTTCACGCCAACATAATAACAGATATCGTTCCAATTTAATTTTTTTTTTGTAGATCTAGAAAGAGTTGAGAGCTGTAGAAAGTTTCATACCATTTGAACAAAGAGAACATTTTTTTTAATTTGACCAAAAGTCATTTGCGGGTTAAAAAGACCCCGAAGATAATCAGAGATCATTCTGTTTACTTCATTACTTCGCTCTCTCCAGTAAAAAAGTGCGTACGCACGGTCTAGAGTGCCCGTACAGTAGGCACATATTTTGGCTGTTTTTTTTTTTTTTATAAATGTTTTGTGCATGGAAAATTGCGTATGCACATTTTTATACCCATTTTGCTTTATACACCAGGGAACTTTATTACAGGCATAAAACAGTATGCCTGGAAAGATGCATGTTCATTCACAGCACAGGTTGTCTATGAGTTAATGTGGGGGAAAAGTCAGCTCTTATGGACATTAGGTGTGTTTAAAAAGAAGGAATGGAGTAAGAGTTGACTCTTTCACATTCTTTTTAGTCGTAAAACCATGGCATCCAGACGCTTGGTTCTATTTTTTTTATTTTTTTTTTATGGGGGGTTGTCACAGACACCTTGGCACCTTGTTTTGTGGTTGGTGAGAGGTTTTAAAAATTATTTTATAATTATAGCAAATAGTTGAGTCTGATTTGTTTCAGTCATTACAAAATCGTCATATACAGTATGCTATTCTTTGCAGTTTATTGAATCGATTAATCAGTATATCATGCTGCAATAAATATGTAATTGATAAGTACGTGACTTAGTATCATATTCACTGTGTCACTGTGATCTGGTTGATCATTCATTTCTTATCATTGGATTGATAGAAGTGATTTCAAAGACATTTCAGCATACTATACATGGACATGGGTAAATGTGATTCTGAGATTCATTAATGTTAGTATTTTCTTTTCTTTCAGGTCAGATTAACAGTAGGAAACTGAATTATGCCACATTTTCCCATCATATAACTGTGAAAGAAGACGCACATGATTCAGTTCAGCCTCTAATGTAACGATTCTTCATTTCAGATAAAAAACAAAACAAATAAACAATTAAAGGACAAGCATTGCTTTCCTTTCCGTCTTTCTGGACAAATTTTTCTTCATATGGAGTTTAATGTACATGACAGGAGAGTCTGTGATAGAGACACAGCACGCGACAATATCGAATTTTCATTACGGCGCTTCAGCGGTGAGACATTCAGACAAACAATGTGGCTAACTAAGAAAGACAGCCACTTCTTTACAGATGACCTTCACACACGTACACAAACATTCACATGACCAACATCACACAAGGCCGTGTGTGTGTGTGCGCGCGCACAGAATGGTAATGTCTTAAAAAAATTATTATTATATAAGACATTATATAACCGTTTAAAATTTTCCATGTACACAAAATACAGTCAGTGAACAAAAAAATAAAAAAATAATAATAATAATAAAATTAAATAGCACAACAGTCAGTTCTGGGAAAAAACGCCATTCATTTTCTCCATAGGGAAATTGTTGTGAGCTATGAGTTTGGAATATGCTTTTGTTGGAACAATCCGTTCAAAATGTTTCAACTTATTTCAACTACATTACCCATGATGCTGTGTACAGAAAATTCCTATTTGCGTAGTTCTCACTATGCTCTCAAAATACTTCAATATATGTATGCATACTTTGCAATAAACTTAATATATTGTTTCTAATATATATTGATATTTTGAACAATTTTAAATGTATAATTTTATTTCACTGTTATTTTTATTTTGTAATTTGCAATGCTTCCGGGAATGTAGTTCTTTCTCTCATTAAAGTCTTTAAGTTCACAGTCTTGTATTTTTGTCTTTTTGTCCGACAATATATACAATGTATTATACAATATATGGGCGCGATGGCACTCATTATAGGCGTACATACTTTTAAAACAAAACAAAGACAATGATTATCTAGTCTCTCAGTCAAAGTTTAGTTACAACACTGCAATAATGCAATAATGATGGAAAGAAATGTATTGACTAATAATTTATAGGCCATATTGAATATAAAATGTTGATTGGCTGGACATACTGGTCAATAATGATGCACATCCCTCCGTAAATAATAACCATCAAGTATCAAGTATTGATTTTATCATTTAAAGGGGGGGGGGGGGGTGAAATACTCAGTTTCACTCAATCTCATGTTAATCTTGAGTACCTATAGAGTAGTATTGCATCCTTCATATCTCCATTTATCTCTTATATTTATAAAAGAAAGATAGGCTGTACCGAGTCTTTCCGGAAAAACCCGAGCGGGTGGAGGCGTGCCGTGTAGGCGGGAGCGCGCAAAGCTTTTGCGTGTGTTGTAAACAGACAGACTTGTGGTTTATGAGGACATGATTTAGTTTTACAATAAACAAACTTACACCTACAGTGGCCAGCTAAACAACTGTATTTAAACACACAAACACACACCATACATCGCATGCTCCATCGATACACCTGTACGTGATCATGTTGTTTACTTGCTGTGCTTAGCTTACACGCCGATAGTTAACAACACACAGACATTTGAAGCAGTTTTACTCACTGCCTGCTGTTCCGTGAACCTTTATCATTGGGACTGCTCCATCTTTAAGTATTAGGCGATCTGCAAATCGTCGAACTGTGCCTTGTTTATAAAACTATTAGCAGCTACCGCCGAAATGAAGGGAACAAACAAGAACACAATTGCGCAACTCCGTTGCTGCTCTGGAAAAACAAAATCCATCCACAGGTCCCTTAACTCTGGGTTCTTTGGACATTTGTGCAGTGTTGTCTTGCCCTGGCAACCAAAAACACACTTTTTGGTGCCATTGTTTTGATTGCAGCGCAGCAGCGGCGAGCGCTCTGATGGACGCTCTCGTACGCTCTAGGCTACAGATGCGCGCGCGCTCTTCCGGGAGAAGTGCCTTAAGACCCGTATAAGGAAATTCCGACCACTCTGACGTCACATAGTTACGTATTCGAAAAAAACTTTCCGAAACTTGTGACAAACCGGAAGGAGTATTTTTGGAACAGAAATACTCCATCAAACTTACAACTTCATTTTTGAAACTTTGTCCATGTTTACCATGGTAATCCAACTCTTTAACAGTGTAAAAAACTCACTATGCATGAAACAGCATTTCACCCCCCCTTTAAAACACAGTGACATGCTTTGGCAAGCCATTTTAGCTTTTATTAATTCACATGATATAGACTTTTTTCTAGTAACAATGTCTATTTCTGATATCAGGAATTACATTTTCATTAGTACTAGTTAAATGAGGGAGGATTGTAGTGGGAGGATTGTAGTGGGAGCACTGGGTTATCAGGTGTGACTGTGTGGCAATGGCAAATTATTTACATGGCTCACGGCTCAGGCAGGAGGTTCGCTTAACATAATTTTGCTTAGGGCCCCGGAGGGAGGTCAGGATCGACTCTGCATCTGGGACTCCATTCATCCTCCGTTAATATAATCACTTTTCCCTGTCACTGTTTGAATGAATTTTTGTGTGTTTTTCATTAGATTATTTTGTGTGTATTAGAGTAGTTCAATAAAGTATTGTTTGACTTTACATATATACAATTGCCTCGGCTGTTCAGTTCGGCTGTTCGCCCACATGGAAGCGCAGTATCAGGTCACTGAGATGGGGCACATTGCTACCGTCACGGCATCGATGCGCTACCTATTCTAGTGCACAAAGACTGAGTGCAAATGTGGCCTGTATTTGTTTGTCTAGCGTGAACCAAGCCTTTCACCACAAAACCCCATAGTTATCCCGTAGCTTTAGTGTGCACACTTTTAACATCTAATACTACGGTGATTTATATGCTATAGCTACTATTATCAACACATATCTTACTGTTTAAAAAAAAGAAAATAAACCATGTCATTTATTTCACATTTCTAACCAGTTACAATAACCACGCAACACATGTCTTCGTTAATTATGTATCTGTTAAGAGGAACATAGCTTTGACATACCATCTTTGAGTCTTTACTGGCGTCTCCTGTTTGTTTGTGTAAAGGAATATTTGCCGCAATTGTGGGGTTTAAAGAGCCCCTATCATAGCATTTGAAATGTTCCTATTTTTGTTTTGGGAGTTCCCAAAAACAGTTTCACGTGCATGCAAGGACAAAAAACACTTTTGTTGTCTTATAATATGCATTTATTTTTACCTGATTTGCTCAATGACTCCCAAATGATTTATTCGACGATTCATTTTCCCAAACACCTCCTTTGTGTGACGCAAATCTGCGGTGATTGGTCAAATGACCCAGTCAGTTGTGATTGGTAAACCGTAGGCAGAGATTGTCGGAATATATTGTGTTACAATAATAATGGTGGCATCACGCTTTGTTGTAAAAAATAATAACTCAGAGAGGGAATAAGTTGATTTATGTTTATGTTAGCGACCATAGGCCACAGTTAGGTGGTAAACACACAATCAAGTCATTATTTGCGTTAGCCCAATGCAGAAAGATATTGATAAAGCACTGCAGTAGCTACACCAAGTACAATCCAAGTAATAACAACGACAAACATTAGACATATTTCTAAACAATTGATAGCGAACACATCCACACGGTCCCTTACTCGCGTCTCCGTCAAGAGCGAGCTTTCCCGGCGAAACTCACATTGCGGCGGCTTTTGAGGGGCATTGCTTATTATATAGAGATAAAATACGTAAAATTAAGTTTGTGAATCATTGTTAGCCTTGCCTTTTTAGCGGCAATGGGATTTAAATAATTTTTGGGCAAGTCGTTTAGAAGGTAATTGCCATTTTTTAGCGAATGTCTGGGGAATATCGAAAACAAAACTAACTTTACCCTGCTTAGAAGCTGCGCGGAGCATACACAACACACACAGCAAAATACATATATTGCGCATGCTACAGAAAACATAACAGCAAACATTATTAATAATACTTACAGATTGTGATTTGGAGGAGGACGAAGCTGATCCATATACACTGGGTACTGAGCCCTCCTTCAGGAACAACCGGCTTGCGAATCCACATTTGAATTCATTTATGTTTTTGAATGATTCGTCATTAAAATGATGAGAACACAACACAAGCTTCGGGCTATACTGTTGTGGTATCGTTGCAAATATGAACTCTAACCGCTGATTCTTCACATGCTCGTCCCTGGGCAATGAAAACAAAGTGGCTGAACTATCTTTGCATTGTAGAACACAGCGTCTTCTCGACAGGATGCTATTCAGCTGAAGTATTTGAATGTGTTCTAGACTTCAAGTTTACACTTCCGTCTGCGCGCGCAGTAACTGGGCGTGGCCAATATCGTATCTACGTCACTACGAACCAGCTAATGACTTGTTTCAAAAACAATTAATTTCATAGACTCAGAGTCGACTCTAACTTTTGAAAGACAATAACTTTATATACAGTGCACTTTCAGATATAAATCTTTGCAGGATGTTTTCATTCCATTAGCGCTATATTCCACACTACATGACCACTCATTTTAAAAAATCCAAGATAGGGGCTCTTTAAATGACGCTATGACTTCCAGGTCAATAGGAAGTGACCCGGAGTTTAAGTTATTAATTTTTAGCTGTTAATATGACTTGTGGCTTGCCAATTGTTAGCTGGAACTATAGAAATAATATTTTATTTTATCTAGTTTTATAGAAGTAGCATTTCGGCTGTTTTTAAGCATTTATGGCCTTTTCATCTGAGCCACACCTGTATTGTAATATTGTGTTGGTATGTGCTAATTCCAGGGGTGCCTTCAGGCCTATAAAGCCTAGTATCTAATTTCTTTCAGGGAGCGTGGGGTGATCAATTTTTACTGATCAATAAAACTGAAATTTAACAAAAAGAGTTAAATATTAAATATATTATAATAGTTATAATATAAATAATTTTTATTGTGTATATTCTGTAAATGGTATTTCTTATTATATTGCTATTATTATAGTATTATTAATAAACTATATGCTATTAATATTTTTATGATTGTATTATTGTACTTATGATATTATATAATTATACAATTTATTACTATTTTATTTGCTGTTTACTATTTGTTTATTTTATTGACTAAACTATTTACCATTACTTCTCACAAATGTTACTATTTGCATTGCACTGTAGTTGTACCATAACATATGTATTATCATAAAGGATCCATCAGTTATCTTTGTTATTGCTCAAATCTGGTCAATCACAGAAAATGCTTTTTCCACAATAAGAAAACTTAAATTATATCTCAGTATGGGGGTCTTCACCATTCTTATCCAAGAATAAAAAGCCAGATACATGACAAGCCTGAGCTTTGACCATTCTTTATTAAAACAAATATTTTACAAGTCTAACTATTGAGATTTTAAATAACTGGAGATGGAACTTTTTGTACACCACATACAAACCACTGAAATCGGTTGATAAATGTAAAAACAGTTTTTGTTTTTATCCAGAAAAAACGCAGCTCACCCGTTTACTTGCATTTGAGTACAGCGCAGTCTTGCCCTCCGCAAAATGGCGGACCTCGCAGCAACGTTCCAAATCGGCCAATAGGGCGTCTATGTATATATTATGTCTATGAGCGCGTCCGTCACTTCGGAATCCCGGTCTGTTGAATGGTCCGTCAGATATGTGACGCGTGCTTAGTTCCTGTCAGATATCTATAGCAAATGCATTGCCTTTAGCAGTAGCTAGAGTAATCCCTGGGCATGTATATAGATGGCTTGGAGATTCGATGTCTTGCACGTCTCCTCTCAGTTCATTTGAAAGGGGTTTTCTTACCAACGAAAGCTCACAAAAACGTGAAAATGGTCTCATTTGAAAGATAACATCCTAAGCTAAAAGGTGATATAGATTATGTGGCTGTTTGCGGCTCACTGAAGCCAACATCGGAGCAGGAATGTGATACTTTTATCTGTCACCTCTGTTTGAATGTATTTCACTGCGTGATTATTTTGAAGATATTTCGATCAATGATTGTCTCACAATGTAATAACCTACATTGACACATTCCTTAGAATGAGAGCTTTATTGTAATATATGATTTGACTGTTTTGTGAAATAAATAAAAAATAAATATTTGTAGAAAGATTTCTTCGCAATCATAAAGCAGAAATATTTGCCTGGGACCACTGCATATTTAAGCTAATATTACATTTGATATGTATCATAAAACCAAAAGTGATGGTATTCTGTGTAAAATATAGATTCTAATCTTTCAAATAATACCAAGAATTGGGTGATACCTTACATAGAAGCCTATAAAAAAACGTACGAACATCATAACAAAGATTTTTTGTCCCGGTACCGGGATCGTAGCCTGACTACATCAGACTTCCTACTTCCGCTAATTTCATTTCGCTCCTGTAGTCAGTCTGAGATAGCAGCCTATCTTTCTGTTTTCCACCGGCCTGAAAACAGCCGGGCCAATCAACGAACAGAAGGCGGCCTGAGAGCCGTGACGTAGTCGCTAAGCGCCGAGTTTAAGAGTTAGGTCAGAGAAATCGAAAACGACCGCGGATAGGGAGACGCGGATGCAATTCGCTCTGTTGTGGAGAATATTCCCGGCATTAGCAAACTGAAGCCCGAAGAAGAAGAGTGTGTATTAAACATTTTGAATGGAGGTGATGTTGTGGCCCTACTCCCTTTGGGAAAAGTTTAATTTATCAACTATTACCGATCGTCAGCGAGAAGCTGGGGAGCCTTTTGACAGGTCAGTGTCTCCTTTCTTTTCCAGGTCTTAAATACCGTAAAACTTCAAATAATAGCCTAGGCTTTTATTTGTCCAAATCATAACTGCACCGGCTTGTATTTGAGACAGGCGTCTATATGAGACAGGCCTTTATAATTTAGTGTTGAGATGTTGTTCATTGAGATGTTGTTCCTAGAGTCTCTAATCTCTAAAAATCTCCAAATGCTCCACGTGAAACTGCGGTCTTCCGATCTTTTACTATCTTGTCGATTGATTTTGATTAATATTTGC
Organism: Chrosomus eos; assembly: GCA_036326025.1. Classification (NCBI taxonomy): domain Eukaryota; kingdom Metazoa; phylum Chordata; class Actinopteri; order Cypriniformes; family Leuciscidae; genus Chrosomus; species Chrosomus eos. The sequence continues at coordinate 47,060,545 of CM070818.1, forward strand.
GAGGGAGAGAGAGCAAGACAGCGCTCGTGTTGTTTGAAGACCTGAGAGTGCGCGCGCGGCTCTCTCTCTCTCTCTCTCTCTCTCTCTCTCTCTCTCTCTCTCTCTCTCTCTCTCTCTCTCTCTCTCTGCTCGTTTGCGCCCTGTCAAAGCGCAGCAGTCATTCTATTAGCATCACTCACCGAACAAAAAGTCGTTCACAGCCATGTTCACTCCGGTATTTCGCTCGCATCATCAAGTGTTTACAGCAGTGGAAGTTCGATCATAGATTCGAGTTCGATGCATGATGTCTGTGGTTCGATGCGGCTGTGTCAGCGCATAACATACGTCATAAATAAACGTATCTGATTGGCTTACGGTTAACCAATGATTTTAAACTTCAGAAATCGCCCCCTAGCGAGAGAGAAAACACTTCTCTATTATGCTATGCCAGACTCTGTCTACGAAGCAAAGTGAAGTAGCAGAGTCTGGTATTACCAGGCTACCGGGATCGTGGACTTTAAGTTAAATAGACTAGAAAACTATGTTGGCATTAGTGGAATTGCACTAGCATGGTTTAAATCATACTTATCTGACCGTTATCAGTTTGTAGCAGTAAATGAAGAGATGTCTTATCGATCACAAGTTCAGTATGGCGTACCACAAGGCTCAGTACCAGGACCGCTGCTGTTCACTCTGTACATGCTACCATTAGGAGATATCATTAGGAAACATGGAATTAGCTTTCACTGTTATGCCGATGATACTCAGCTGTATATTTCTTCAAAACGTAACGAAACTTACAAATTCACAAAATTAACGGAATGCATAGCTGCTATAAAAAATTGGATGACTAGTTATGTCCTACTACTAAATTCTGAAAAAAACAGAGATGCTAATTATTGGACAAAAAACGTCCACACGTAATAAGCTAGAATACTGTCTAACACTTGGTGGCTGCTCTGTTAAGTCTTTGTCGTCAGTTAGGAACCTGGGTGTGCTCTTTCATACCAATCTTTCATAAAAATATATCTAAATTACGTCATATGCTCTCATTGACAAATGCGGAACAATAATTGATGCGTTCGTGACCTCAAGGCTAGATTATTGTAATGTTCTACTGGGTGGTTGCCCTGCACGCTGAATAAACAAACTACAACGAGTTCAAAACACAGCAGCTCGAGTTCTTACCAGAACCAGGAAGTATGACCATATTAGCCCGGTTCTGTCAACACTGCATTGGCTGCCTATTAAACATTGTATACATTTTAAAATATTGCTGATTACTTACAAAATACTAAATGCTTTAGCTTCGCAGTACTTGAGCGAGCTCTTAACGCATTATAGTCCTTCACGTCTATTGTGATCTCAAAGTTCCGGCCAATTGATAATACCTAGAATATCAAAATTGAAAAAACTGCTGGCGGTTGAGCACCTATTTAGCACCAAAGCTTTGGAACAGTCTTCCTAACATTGTCCTTGAAGCAGACACACTCAAAGCTAGACTAAAGACTAAGCTAGACTAATCTCTTTGTCCTAGCATTCACATAATACATTATATTAACATAATACATTATATACTATACATTATATTACAGCTCCGCCTTTAATACGATCCGGCCGATGAAGCTGACCGGCAAGCTGATAGAACTGGGAGTACCAACGACCACTTGTAATTGGATAACAGATTTCCTTACAGACAGGCCACAGGTGGTGAGGATGGGAAATAAGGTCTCAGCTGAGCTTACAGTGAGCACAGGAGCCCCACAGGGCTGCTGTCTCAGCCCTATACTTTTTTCACTGTATACATATGACTGTGTCACCAACTCGGATAATAATAATATCATCATTAAGTATGCAGATGATACAACTATCCTTGGCCTCATCAGAGAGGGTGATGATTCATCATACAGGGACATGGTCCACAAGGTCACTGTCTATGGGGAGGACAACGATCTTGACAACGATCTTGTTTACCATTGATAAAACAAAGGAACTCATTCTGGATTTTAGGAAGAGAGCCCCCCTCCTACAGCCTCTCACCATCAAGGGGATTGAGGTGGAGCGGACTGACTGCTATAAGTTCTTAGGACTTCATATCTCATAAAACCTCAGCTGGACTAAAAAAACTGGCAACAGTGAAAAGAGCTCAGCAGAGGCTGTATTTTATTAGAGTATTGAAGAAGGCCGGACTTCAATGTCAACCTCTAACCTTTGTCTACAGAGGCCTTGTTGAAAGTATCCTCACTAGTGGTATCACAGTGTGGTATGGTAACACCACCCTGGCTGAGAGGAAATCACTGCAACGGGTCATAAAAACTGCAGAGAGGGTTATCGGCTCTAATCTCCTCTCCATGGATACTATATACACCCAGCGCTGTAGAAGGAAAGCACAGAGCATCCTTAAGGACAAACACCACCCAGCTAATGCTTTGTTTAAATGGGTGGATACAGGCTATAACCTGAGACACCGTAGGCCTGTGAGCATTAGTACCACAAGGCCCGTCTGTTTAACAGCTTCTTTCCAGCCACTGTTATGCTAGTGGCACAGGACATTAAGGAGGGCAAAAAGTACCGCCTTCCATGTTTTTAAACATTGTAATGATTAGTGCAAGAGTATTTCATTCTATTCGGAGTATTTCTCTTGTACGTGCAATATTATTATTATTTATTATACTGTGTATTTATTTAAGAAAGGTTGTTTATATACAGTTTTTTGTATTTTTAAAATGTCTTGTTGCTTTCTGCTCTACCTTGAGATGTGCGTGTGTATATATATATATATATATATATATATATATATATATATATATATATATATGTATATTGTGATGGATTTTTTTATCCTCAAACCTAACTATTTTAGATTTGTCTCCCTAAGACTGTTTACTCTAGTATTATCAACCCTATTACGAACTTATACTCTAGCGCGTCTATAATTTGATGTTAACTAGTTTCACACCTCTGCGAGTCTACAGTCGACTACAGCTTCGGCTCCCTACCTATACTTCAGCGAGTCTACAGTCGACTACAGCATCCGTCTAATCCTATACTCCAGCGAGTCTACAGTCAACTACAGCCGAGTTTTAACCGTATAATTCTAACTTACTTGTTTCTTCGCTGCGCAGCTTAAATGACAGACAGACTTCAGTAAATGTCCTTTCAATGCTTTTAATTACGTCCAGGAGTCTCGAGCAGTACTCAGAGAATCTCCCAAGTTAAACCAAGGCTGGTGGATCTCTCAGACAATTTCCATTGAGAATCCCACCGAAAACACGGAAACCACAGTTTTTATACAATAGGGAGGTTTGGCATAATGACATTAATTTGATTGGTTATTCATTTACAGTTTCTTCTGTTACTGGGTAGAGAACAATTACTTCATTTATCACAAGTTCTAACTTAGTCATCTCTGTCTAGTCTCATTTCACATATTATGTTATTTATACACACATCATGGGTTCGACACACACACACATTCACCTAAAATACAGAATGTCTTAGAACATTGTTTCAGAGATTTAGCAGGTCAAATAAGGTCAAATGGTAAAACATGTTTAGCTTAATATTCAGTTTAAATTTTTCCACCACAATATGCATGTGTATGTGTATGTGTATGTGTGTGTGTGTGTGTGTGTATAGGCGTATATTCTTTTTAAATCTAAAACCCGACTCTGAGAAACGCACAAGAATTCCAATGTACCCATACTGAAACGTACCTGTGCAAATGGCAATAAAACTTTGAAACTTTGAAACTATATACATAATATGACTTCTATAATTCAATATTAGGCTGCATAGATTAGGTCAGCCGGAACTGGGAACACGTCCCTTAAATCCTGGGAAGAATAGCATCTACGCTAATTTTAGTGTCTTTGTTAATCCCGAGGTTTTCCCGCAGCCTGCCGGATCCAGGCCATTTCCAGATCTGACGAAGGACCTTTAACCCTTTAACCCTAACCCTAACCCTAACCCCAACCCCAACCCTAACCAAACTACGTATAAACGTCACAATCTCAAAACTACAAACTTTTACATACATGCTGCTGACATATTATTGTAGCAGAGTTTGTGTTGAATACAGTGTAATCAGACTTTAGCCATGAAAATGTCACAAGTAATAGAAATAAGCACAAATGTCAGAGCATGTCAGAATACCTCCAGGACCCAGAAAACACCTCAGACCCCAGAGGGTAATAGTCAAACCAGAGGTTTCCAGCCTGTGGAGGACAATTTTAAGGTCACAGAAATGCTGGGCCACTGACAGAGAATAAATTATGATGTTGTTGATGTAGACAAAGCATATCATTCTTCTTAGCTCCCACCAGAACAGTCTCCATCAGTCTCTGAAAGGTAGCAGGTGCATTTTTATAAAACAAAAGGCTTAACATTGTAGCGAACCTACATAATAATAATATACATAAAATGTATTAAAGGGGGCCGGAAGGCCAATTTAGCTCAAAGGGAAATGATTCATCGATTTGCAATGAATCATTGACCGAATCACTATGGAACCGAGCAAATGACTCGTTTAGAGTTCATTTGAACGGGCCGTAATTTTAACCTTGGCAACAGATATTTATCCAATTTATAGTGAAACACTATGTATTAGCAAGGTAACTTTAGATCGGCAGTACAAGACATTAAATGTGTAAGCAAAACACAAGACAAATATCTTTTCAAATATAAACAAGACTTTATTGATTATTCTAAACACATAAAACTAAGGTCTAAACACAATCACACACACACATTCATACGAGGCGCAGAGGAAGAGAGAGAAAGAGAGAGAAAGAGTGAGTTTTCAGAGTGAGATGCACTTTGCAAGACATAAACCTGAACGAACCACCAAGCATTAATTTAAACCTTCGTTTCTTAGACAGGTTATTCAATTTAAATTAAAAAAACACCAGTTCAGCTAGAGTCTGGAGGTTACTTGCTTGTCCTTTGCGTTGCTTAGGCCAGGGAATTCCCTATTTGAGGTGCTTCGTCAGAGGGGTTTCCCGGCTGGATCCGCGTGGCTGGTTGTCTTTGGAGTGCCTGGCTGGAGTTTCTGAACCGCCGGTCACGTGATGTGTTGGCGGATGGATGAACAAGAGTCTTTACAGTTCGAAGTGCGTTGCAGGAGAGACGTGTAAACGAACTTTACAGCAAAACTTAACTTAGAACGAGACTTTTAACGAGAAAATAAAATAAAGGAAGAAATGAAAGTAAGAGATGAGATGGCTTGAATGAAGCTGTTTAAACTCCGATCTTGATGGGTTTGTCTGCTGGCTTGGTCTAACTTGGTCTGGTCGATGTAGTGTACGAACATGAACACTCTCTTGCTGTTTGTAGAGAGAGGCACAAACTTAATTCAACACCGAACCGAACTGCCGAACTGAACCGAACCGAAACTGAACTGCTCTCTGGACTGCTCTCTGGACTGAACTGAACTGCCTTGTTCGGGTCTTTAACTTAAAGTTAGTCCAACCTCTTTTGGAGAATTCTGGCCAATTGGACAATGGCATCATCTTAGGAGGTGGACCTCGTTTCTTCTTATCGTAAATCAGACGTTATCTATGATCTGCTTGCTGTCCAACACTAGCAGAGAACAAGAGACCACAGTTTAACATTATAGATTATTATAATCATACAAAGCATTTTACACAGATTTCACTCAAGCCATCTTAAGAATTAAGAATATATTATCTCACTGATATCAAACAAGACACACTTTCATTCATCCATCTAAAGTAACAACATTTGCATGACTTGTATGCTATCTAGTATAATAGACACATACATAGCTACAATATAGGATTAGGTAGTGGAACAATGTTTGATTATAAGTTCGTCAAGAATTGTTCTGGGATGAGTTTATGCATTTTTATATGAGAAGTCTCTTGACTCTGTGGGTTTTAAGAGGTCTCAACAATGAGGTCATTCAAAAGTCTTCAAGCAGAGGGAAGTCTGTTTTACATCTCGGTGTCATGTTCAGCAGTGGTAATGCTGAGGGAGGTCAAAGGTGTCAGTTTCCTTGGTCCCTGCGGGCCATAAAATCTTCTCTGAGGGGGGGTTTTGAGACAGTTTGGAGCCAGTTTTGTGACGTTGGAATGTGTTCAGATCTGGATTGCTGAATCACATTTGAATGAATCCCATGAAAGATTAGAAAGATTAATTTGTGTTTGGTTCATCCGTAAATTCTCTACATATTTCCCCCCTTCGATCGATGATGGGTTGATGAGAGAAGACATCATTGAACGCTGGAGAAACAGAAGAAGCAAACACACACAGCAAACAACAAGGCAAACACCTCCATGACTGGTCACTTTACTGGTGCAGGGCATTAGATTATCTAGGCCTAAACAGGTTCACTCTCTCAATATAGTCAATCATGTGGAAAAAGTTTAGTTCAATTTTAGGACCGTAATTCTAGTTTGTTTTAAAACGGTGATTGATCAACTTCGTGACTAAATTTGATTTGTTCGTTTTATTCTCTTCTAAATTGTTCTAAGTTTAGACCAATTTTACCTTTCAAATTTTTATGCGAATGATGCAGAGAGTTCTCTAGGCTAACATTCGTTTTAAGGTGACTTGCAAACATCAGGTGTGGTGCGTCAATCCTTATATGGTAACCTTGACCCTTATGGGGTAACAGGGATTTTACCTAATAAAAGGAAAAGAAAGGGAAGAGGTAAAACAAAACAAAGCAGTTGAGTGACTCCTGTATGGCTACTGTTGTGCAGTGTCAGGTGTGTCAATGTAATGAAAGGGTTACACTTGTTGGGTGCATTGCTACATGTTTCCTATGGAAAGGATAGCTAAGTCAGTGTTGCGATTTCAGTGTCTACCTGTGGGAAGAACATGTTTGTTGGATGTTTTCATGGTAGCTGTGTTTAACTTGTGTATGTTAGTGGTACAGTGTAGTGTAGTGCATGTGCTGCATGTATACTGTATGTATGTCAGATCTGTCTCAGTCTGTTTTGCTCCCCCCTTTTGCTTGATGGTTAAGCTTTGATGGGCTTGTTGCATCTTTGCCTTGGAAAGGGATCTTCTGTGATCTGCTGGGGGTCAGTCCAGTAAGGCAGGAAGTTCTCTGGCAGACATTGGGAGATGGTTTGGCATGGATGCGTGAAGCTGTAGTGCAAAACGTGGTCTCCTTTGTTGCCTTCCTCTTGTGATGCCTTCTGGTTGTGACAGACTTTCTGACCTTCTGTGCTTACTGTCGTTGCTGTAGCACACACATGGTTCTTGAGTTTGGAGCTTGTGGTGTGATGGGTAACCTGGATGGTGTTTTCTGGTACCTCGGGGTGTTTGTCAGTGGTTGACTGTGAGAGACCACTTTGTTCTGGGTTGTTGTGGAACAGGTGGTCGTCTCAGGAAGGTGTACAAGGTGATCACTGGTCTTCTGTGTTCAGCTTGTCTTTGATGAGCACGTGCAGTTGCCTCCGTAGTTACTCCATGTCTTCTGCGGGGAGACTGTCGTGTTCTTGGGCACACTCAGTGGGGTGTTTGGCTGAGTGGTGCGGAGGTGGGTTTCGTTGTCGCTTACCCACATAGAATGCTTTTGGATGCACTCGTTGATTCCAGTTGTTTCCTTCTGGTGGGTCCCATGACTTTTCCATGTGGTTGGAGTGGTAGAAGTCATCGGCATGGGAGTCACGTTCTCTGTGCTCCTTACGAAGGACTGTGGTGTTGTCATGCCACTGGGTGTCTTCCAGTGCAAGGCTTGTGTCTTGGCTGAAGGAGTTTGAAACTGTGGATGTTTTCAAACCTTTCTTTGAGGACATCTTTTGTTTGATGTAGGCCTTGTGTGTCAGGTCACGTAGCTGCTGAATCGTCATTGTGCCTGGGCAGGCCATGATGCCAAGATGATGACTCAAACCAGGGTGCAGGTTTCTCAGGAAGAGGGTTTTGAAGTTCACATCCTCTTCAAGTTCAGGTTTGTTATGTCCACCTAAATATGCGTGTCGAAAGCGGCGGTAATAGGCTTGGGGAGTCTCTTGTCGACCTTGTTTGGTTTCCAAGGCGATTAACACACCGTGTTCTGACTCTGGACCTGTAAATTCTTTAATCAGTGTCTCACGTAGTAGCTGGTAGTTTGACATGACATTAGCAGGTTGTCGGTCTAGGAAGCTTCGTACCTCTGGACTGGATGTGGATCTGAGGAGGTAAAACATGTCTCTGTCAGTCATATGGGGTCTCACCTCGAGGTGGAAGTCGATATCTCGGAGGTAGGCCTGGATGTCGGGACCCTCTGTGGAGTTCGGGTGGAACTGAGTGATATTCTTAACCAGCTGGTTGAGATCTTTAACGGTCATCCCATGTGCAGGTTGGGCATCTGCCTGGATGAGCTCTCTTCGTTTGTTGGCAGTGAACAGATCTGTGGTGAAGGCCGGTGACGTTTTGGGCTGTGGCCATTCACCTATTTCACTGTATGCTGGTTCTGGGATGGAGGACTCTGTTCTACTCAGCAGGGGTGATGCTGAGGGAGGTCTCTCCCTTCTTGGCTCTGGTTTCTGTTGGAAAATGTGCTGGAGTTCATCTCTGACCGCGTAGAGCTCGTCGTTGGCGGCGTCTCGCTGTTGGGTCAGATGGTCCATTTCAACGCTGCACCTTTGCAGGTTGTCTTCCAGAGCAGTGATTTTAGAGTTCTTACTTTCAATGTCAGCTTTGGCTTTCTCTAGCTGATGTTCAACAGACTGGAGTTGGTTTACCAGTTGTTTTTGGACAGTCTTTGACTCTTGTTTGTCACGTTCAGTGACTGCGAGGGCTTCTTGGAGCTTGTCAACTTGTGTCTTTGTTTCTTGCTCCGCTTCGCCGGACACTTTGAGTTTGTCTTGAGCTTCACCTTTGAGCTGGTCTTTGCAGTGTTGAGTGTGCATCAGCTCTCTCAGGAACTCGGTGGTCTTGGAGTCATCCTGGACTTTCACTTCCAGCTTGTCTATGCGGTTCTGGGCACGTGTCAGCTCCTCCTGTAGGTGGGTGACGTGCTGGTGGCTTAGGTTTAGCTGGGCTGTGAAGGCATTACTCAAGGAACAGGTTATCTTGGTTAGTTCCACGTGGTTTTGGTTCTGGCTTGAATCATGTGTCAGGAATCTTCTCAGAAGTATGATTATTATTAAAAATAATAACAGTTCAATTGTCTTTGGTGTGAGGCAGTCTGTAATGCCTCTGAGCCAGGCGTCCACGTCTTCCCGTTGGGCAGTGGGGTTTGTCGTCCACGACATGTTGGCACGCTTGGTGAAGAGACTGACACAGATCTGTGTGTATAAGCCTATATGTGGTTGAACGGCTAAGTGTCGTTTCAGTAATTGTACACCAATAGTGAAGTGTCGTGATGACTAAGTGTTGGTCTAAGGGTACACAGTGAGGCTAGTGATGCGAAGATCTCATCACTCAACTGGGTAAATGAAAGAGAGAGAAAAAGGTTAAAACAAATCTCAAATGGAAAGAAACCTTTTTTTTCAATGGGAGAAATATTTTTATAAATATTTTCTATCAATGAAAAGCTGGTTTCAACTCGTGGTGTGAGGACTTAGTCGCTCAACTGAGTAAGGGAAAAAGAGAGAAAAGTTAACAACCAATTTCAATGAGGGGAAAAAACAAAAAGAAAATTATTAACTAGGGGAAGTATTAATTTCTCATAAATGTTTTTTTTATCAATGAAAATCTTTTTCCGAAAGGTAAACAATATTATTGCTTATGTTTGCGATGAAAAATAAACAATAATGAATGTGATACCTCTTTCTGAGTTTGACAGGATTGACACACACACCTTCAGTTCGACCGCTTACAGCAGGGGATTACAGCAGGGATGCTTGAAGGCGGAGTTTGCTCGGCACTTGTCTCTGTTACTTAATCTTGGATAAGATGTCAAAGTTTAAATTGCGTTACAAATGCAGGGAGAGTATGAAGAACACAAGAGGGTTTGATTAAAAATCAAATATCTAATAATCTGTTTGTTGGGACAGATTATATTTGTCTCTTTTAGAGTCGATTGGTGGTTCTTCCAGGTTTGTTCCTACAAATGTGAAGAATAAGATGGAATAAAGCAGGACAGAACAGGAAAGACGTGATGAGGAAGAAATGAAGCAAGGAGGTTGGATCCCGCTACCTATAGATCTACCACGAGTATAGAATTGATAGTTGAGGACAACTAAACACACAAATAAACTTTTGTAAAAGACGATTGTCTCTGGTTTATTTGAAACTCGTATGGAGATGGTAATGTCCCCTATTGAAGCTTCCCGAAAATTAATTAATCAGAACAAATATAGTGGTTAAGTTTATAACCAACAGGACGAAAGGATAAAACGCAATGACAATAATGAGCAAATCTGAGTCTAACACTATTTTTGTAATAGTAATAACAACTTTCAAATTTTAACTTTCAGAGTTCAAGACTTATTCACCTAAAGTGATTAGATCTCAACGAGAAATTTAGAAATTATGAAAATTATGAAATTAGAATTATTAAAAATAAACTAGAAATCATTACAAATGATCTGTCTAAAAAAAAATAGAATTTCAATTTTATTTTAAATTTCCTTGTTCTTCAAAACATATTCTAAATTTGGACAATTAATAATCATAAACCAGCATTTTCTTTTTCAAGTAAAATGCAGGTAAAGTAATTAATAATTGTAAACCAATATTACCCTTTCTTTAAAATCAAATTCAAAATTGACAACTAATAATAGTTAACCAGCATTTTCTTTTTCAAGTAACATGCAGGTAAAGTAATTAATAATTGTAAACCAATATTTCCTTTTCCAGTAAAATATAGGTAAAGTAAAAAAAGAGAGGTAAAAGGAAAAGAAGACAGGATCAACAGTTGTAAAAGGGCGAGGTGTCTAAACGGTTAAATCACTTTAACGTTTTTCCAACAGACACTGTAGTATTGGCTCGTATTGATAACAGTGACTTATGCTAAAGGCTTTAGCACAGGCCTCCGTGCAAGGCTACTGCCTAGCTTAGCGCTTGTTTACACCGAGGGTTGGGTCAAAGTTCACCCGGAAGCGTTGACTAAGACTTCCGTGTCACGATCGTAACTATAGCGACCAAGCGAACGCTAGTGGGCGAACCGGGAATTGCAGACAGTTGGAAAACAGTTTGTTAGAGTTCCATGCAATATGGGAGCATTTCAACAAAGTCCACAGAACATGCATGTACAGTAACAATCGATCCTATAAAGGGAAATGTCGGCGCATTTCACACTGTTCAAATAAGATACACCACTCGTAGCTGGGTTTACGACGTGGGGCTTCACTCAGTTTGTCAAGAGTGATATTAACTTTAAGCAAGCGACAGCTTTGCGTTATAATATGATGTAATTAGGACGACCTCGGCGGATCGTCTCTGTGCAAGTTTATCTAGGCACATAAAACAATAACTGTTGGTTCAGTTTCAATGGCAAGCTTTACTTGATAACGAATTTAAATAACCACTATTCAAATTACACTGGACATGCGCAATGTTACACGAGAATTATTTGAACGGACACAAACAGATAAGATTAGTTAAGCCTCGCTGTTTATCACGGGGATCAGTGGGACACGCACTGAACCAGATAAATAAATATAAGGCTCATGACTAACTTAGATGAGGAACACACTCATCGCTCTGTGAGGAGAATATTAGTCCTTATAACGTTAGGGTTATTTTAATTACTGCAGTTTGATTTCGTTCAGTTCTCTAACTGATATAAACACACACACACAACGTTACAGCTTTCCTGAAAGACTCTGGAACACGCAGAAATCGAACAGCCATAACGAGGTATTTCTGGAAATGAGGAACACGCTCAATTCTTACCTTATCGTAGTGCGAGGTTTCATATCTTATTTACTGCAGTTAACAAGAGAGCAAATAGGGCGGCAGACTAGACTTTTCAGCTTTCTCTGGGAGCTTCACTCACAGACAACAGCAGCAGCAGCATACAGACTCTCAGAGAATCGGATCTCTCATCCGCACAATATGAAAAGATAAATCTTGATAATATTCTTACAATTTAGGTTGAACTGCCCGCATTCTCCACCAAATAATGTAGCGAACCTACATAATAATAATATACATAAAATGTATTAAAGGGGGCCGGAAGGCCAATTTAGCTCAAAGGGAAATGATTCATCGATTTGCAATGAATCATTGACCGAATCACTATGGAACCGAGCAAATGACTCGTTTAGAGTTCATTTGAACGGGCCGTAATTTTAACCTTGGCAACAGATATTTATCCAATTTATAGTGAAACACTATGTATTAGCAAGGTAACTTTAGATCGGCAGTACAAGACATTAAATGTGTAAGCAAAACACAAGACAAATATCTTTTCAAATATAAACAAGACTTTATTGATTATTCTAAACACATAAAACTAAGGTCTAAACACAATCACACACACACATTCATACGAGGCGCAGAGGAAGACAGAGAAAGAGAGAGAAAGAGTGAGTTTTCAGAGTGAGATGCACTTTGCAAGACATAAACCTGAACGAACCACCAAGCATTAATTTAAACCTTCGTTTCTTAGACAGGTTATTCAATTTAAATAAAAAAACACCAGTTCAGCTAGAGTCTGGAGGTTACTTGCTTGTCCTTTGCGTTGCTTAGGCCAGGGAATTCCCTATTTGAGGTGCTTCGTCAGAGGGGTTTCCCGGCTGGATCCGCGTGGCTGGTTGTCTTTGGAGTGCCTGGCTGGAGTTTCTGAACCGCCGGTCACGTGATGTGTTGGCGGATGGATGAACAAGAGTCTTTACAGTTCGAAGTGCGTTGCAGGAGAGACGTGTAAACGAACTTTACAGCAAAACTTAACTTAGAACGAGACTTTTAACGAGAAAATAAAATAAAGGAAGAAATGAAAGTAAGAGATGAGATGGCTTGAATGAAGCTGTTTAAACTCCGATCTTGATGGGTTTGTCTGCTGGCTTGGTCTAACTTGGTCTGGTCGATGTAGTGTACGAACATGAACACTCTCTTGCTGTTTGTAGAGAGAGGCACAAACTTAATTCAACACTGAACCGAACTGCCGAACTGAACCGAACCGAAACTGAACTGCTCTCTGGACTGCTCTCTGGACTGAACTGAACTGCCTTGTTCGGGTCTTTAACTTAAAGTTAGTCCAACCTCTTTTGGAGAATTCTGGCCAATTGGACAATGGCATCATCTTAGGAGGTGGACCTCGTTTCTTCTTATCGTAAATCAGACGTTATCTATGATCTGCTTGCTCTCCAACACTAGCAGAGAACAAGAGACCACAGTTTAACATTATAGATTATTATAATCATACAAAGCATTTTACACAGATTTCACTCAAGCCATCTTAAGAATTAAGAATATATGATCTCACTGATATCAAACAAGACACACTTTCATTCATCCATCTAAAGTAACAACATTTGCATGACTTGTATGCTATCTAGTATAATAGACACATACATAGCTACAATATAGGATTAGGTAGTGGAACAATGTTTGATTATAAGTTCGTCAAGAATTGTTCTGGGATGAGTTTATGCATTTTTATATGAGAAGTCTCTTGACTCTGTGGGTTTTAAGAGGTCTCAACAATGAGGTCATTCAAAAGTCTTCAAGCAGAGGGAAGTCTGTTTTACATCTCGGTGTCATGTTCAGCAGTGGTAATGCTGAGGGAGGTCAAAGGTGTCAGTTTCCTTGGTCCCTGCGGGCCATAAAATCTTCTCTGAGGGGGGGTTTTGAGACAGTTTGGAGCCAGTTTTGTGACGTTGGAATGTGTTCAGATCTGGATTGCTGAATCACATTTGAATGAATCCCATGAAAGATTAGAAAGATTAATTTGTGTTTGGTTCATCCGTAAATTCTCTACAACATTGAAGTAATATAGACATGAAGGCATGATAAAAGCAGTCTTGGCATTACTTTCAGGGTCCATTGCCACTTGCCAATTGTCACGTTTCTGTGTGTTTAAGTTATGTTTTGAGATCTTGTTTCCCCCTGTCTTTGTGGTTTTTGGTTTAGTCCTGTTAAGTTTTCCCGCTCCTCGTTTGTGTTCAGTTTTATCACCTGTGTTCAGTTAATCATTCAATCATTCCATGTGTATTTAAGCCCTGTGTTTTCTCCCAGTGTTTGTCGATCGTCGTCTATGTATGGTTGTGTGTAAACCTTGAAGTCCTGGAGTTTTGTTCTTGTTTTATTTTTGGAAGTTTAATTTTGTAAATAAATCTTCTAAACCTCAGCCACGGTGTCCTCGTCTTCAGCTACCTGCAGCAACCCTGACAGAACGATCAACCCACAACAAACAAAGGATGAATTACGAACTCTGTGTACCACAAGATGGCCGGTCTCTGGAAGACTATGCTGAGATTTATCTCCATCTTTTCCGGGACTCTAATTGGAATGAGGAGTCTGTTACACATGAGTTCTGGAGTGGGATGGACGATACCCTCGCCCAGATACTGTTGTTGGGAGATCTCCACCTCCCTTTAGTGAGATTCATTGACCGTACGCTGTGGGTGTGTGGTTCCTCACTCACCGTGGGAGACATCCTGCCCGATCTCCACGGCCAGCCAGAGACCGTCCAGCCAGAGACCGTCCAGCCAGAGACCGTCCAGCCAGAGACCGTCCAGCCAGAGACCGTCCAGCCAGAGACCGTTGCCTGCCCGCCAGAGCATGAATCTAGCCCCAAGCTCCCTGATGTGCTGGCCCCGTCCAGTTCCGAGTCCCCTGATGTGCTGGCCCCGTCCAGTTCCGAATCCCCTGATGTGCTGGCCCCGTCCAGTTCCGAGTCCCCTGATGTGCTGGCCCCGTCCAGTTCCGAGTCCCATGATGTGCTGGCCCCGTCCAGTTCCGAGTCCCATGATGTGCTGGCCCCGTCCAGTTCCGAGTCCCATGATGTGCTGGCCCCGTCCAGTTCCGAGTCCCATGAAGCGCCAGAGCCCGTTGACCCAGAGCCAGAGCCTGTTGACCCAGAGCCAGCGCCAGAGCCCGTTGACCCAGAGCCAGCGCCAGAGCCCGTTGACCCAGCGCCAGAGCCAGAGCCCGTTGACCCAGTGCCAGAGCCAGAGCCCGTTGACCCAGAGCCCGTTGACCCAGCGCCAGAGCCAGAGCCCGTTGACCCAGCGCCAGAGCCAGAGCCCGTTGACCCAGAGCCCGTTGACCCAGCGCCAGAGCCAGAGCCCGTTGACCCAGAGCCAGAGCCAGAGCCCGTTGACCCAGCGCCAGAGCCAGAGCCCGTTGACCCAGAGCCCGTTGACCCAGCGCCAGAGCCAGAGCCCGTTGACCCAGAGCCAGAGCCAGAGCCCGTTGACCCAGCGCCAGAGCCAGAGCCCGTTGACCCAGCGCCAGAGCCGTTGACCCAGCGCCAGAGCCCGTTGACCCAGCGCCAGAGCCCGTTGACCCAGACCCCGTTGACCCAGCGTCCGTTGATGTCAAGTCTGTTCCCGTTCCTGAACCTGTCTTTCTCCCCAAGAAAATTTGGGGGGGGGGCTATACGCCTTCGCCGTGGCCGGCCAAAGATCCACGGAGGCCGGCCAAAGATCCACGGAGGCCCGAAAAAATAACACCGCCATGGTCACCCGAAGGGTCTTCACCGCCATGGCCACCCGAAGGGTCCTCACCGCCATGGCCACCTGAAGGGTCTGCACCGCCATGGCCACCTGAAGGGTCTTCACCACCACGGCCACCTGAAGGGTCCCACAGCTCCGCCCTGGACGCTCGAGGGTTCCACAGCTCCGCCCTGGACGCCCGAGGGTCCCACAGCTCCGCCCTGGACGCCCGAGGGTCCGACAGCTCTGCCTTGGTCATGCCCACTGCCAGTTCCGCCATGGCCACGCCCGCAGCCTACTCCGCCATGGCCACGCCCACAGCCAGCTCCGCCATGGCCACGCCCACAGCCAGCTCCGCCATGGCCACGCCCGCAGCCTGCTCCGCCATTGCCACGCCCGCAGCCTGCTCCGCCATTGCCACGCCCGCAGCCTGCTCCGCCCTGGCCACACCCACAGCCTGCACCGTCGTGGTCACGCCCACAGCCTGCACCATCGTGGCCACGCCCACAGCCTGCTCCGCCCTGGAGGCTTCCCGGACCTGCACCATGCCCTCGTCAGCCTCCAGGGCGCCCACCCTCCCACCCCCCCACCCCTTTGGATGTTATACGGCGCGAGGACGCGCCTTCGGGGAGGGGGGAGGTAGTGTCACGTTTCTGTGTGTTTAAGTTATGTTTTGAGATCTTGTTTCCCCCTGTCTTTGTGGTTTTTGGTTTAGTCCTGTTAAGTTTTCCCGTTCCTCGTTTGTGTTCAGTTTTATCACCTGTGTTCAGTTAATCATTCAATCATTCCATGTGTATTTAAGCCCTGTGTTTTCTCCCAGTGTTTGTCGATCGTCGTCTATGTATGGTTGTGTGTAAACCTTGAAGTCCTGGAGTTTTGTTCTTGTTTTATTTTTGGAAGTTTAATTTTGTAAATAAATCTTCTAAACCTCAGCCACGGTGTCCTCGTCTTCAGCTACCTGCAGCAACCCTGACACCAATACCCGCTGTTCAGGTCTATGGTAGAGAAAATGAATGCCCTGGAGAGGGATTCTAAGATCTCTGTGATGTTTGGGAGAGGTTAAGAGTCATTTTCTGTAGTGGCGTTGACTTTACGATAGTCTAAACAGAACCTAAGTTTTCCATTTTTCTTTGGAACCGGGACCACTGATGAGGCCCAACCAGAATGTGATGGCTCCACAATTCCTTCTCTCAACATCACCTCCAACTGTTCCTCCATTGCCTATTATTTTACAGGGGACAAGCGATATGGCCGTTGCTTGATAGGTACCTGACAGCTGGTGTAGATATAATGTTGCTTGTTGTTTTTATGGCCCACACTACCATCATACCGAAGCAGTTCCTCATAATCTTTTTCCAGTTGGTGTGCGAGTTTGACCAAATCTTCTACGGTGTCCACACGACTACTTAACTGGCTTGCAAGGTAAGGCTTGATATTTTTTAGGATCATTTTGAAAATTTCATTTTCTGTTAAAGTGGCCTTCCATCTTTTGCACAGTGCTCGATATGTGAATGCAAAGTCTCTGATTGATTCTTTCTCCCGTTGAACTCGCGTACCGACATGTTCAGCCAGCTCGTCTTTTTACCATAGGGTGTCATTAGAGGGGTTGAAACTGTTTCTGTTGCCTGGGGTGTTGGGATTGTAGAACTAGGAACTTGAGCTAATGTTTTGGTAATTTGTGATTCAACACTTTTCTTATTGTACAAATGGAAATCATTTTGTAGATCAGCTTCACAGGTATGACATTTGTCAATTCGTCTTTCACATTGCTGAAGATTTTTGGTTACATGATCAAGGTTGCCCAGGAACTTGAGCTAATGTTTTGTTAATTTGTGATTCAACACTTTTCTTATTGTACAAATGGAAATCATTTTGGAGATCAGCTTCACAGGTATGACATTTGTCAATTCGTCTTTCACATTGCTGAAGATTTTTGGTTACATGATCAAGGTTGCCCCGAAGTGTGTGTTGGATAGCTTTGATATCCTATTTGAACTCCACCCATATCTGTTCCACCTTATCCCGGACTGTAGAGGAGATGGCTGATTCCATTTTCTGCATTTCCTTCGAGATCATAAGTTTTATAGCCTTAACCAATTAGTCGGCCTCGGCTGCCTCTGGTTGTTTAACTGCAGTCAGTAGGGTGACAACCTGTTGCTTGTTGGTCTCCACCTTGGTCGCAATATCAGAGATTTAGCTCTTTTGCTGAGAAGAGGAGGACTTTAATACCTGGGTACTATGCTGAGCCATTGAAGAAGGAGATGTAACATCAGGGGACAAACAAATTTGTATGTTGTCAGATTCTGGGGCCCAAGTGAGGGTTTGCACTGGGGTGCTGCCTCCTAGAGCAGGGGAGAGCATCCGCACCTGGGTTCCAGGATAGGCAAAGAGTATAGAAGCACAAGAGGCGAAACTCTGATGCTTTTCTGGTAACAGCCACTAGGTGGCGCTTCGGTAGCGCGGCCGCCATTTTGGCGTGAAGATGGGCGCATGCGCAAGTGCTGACCCAGACGCTGGCGTGTTCGTGTCTGTTTGTTTGTATTTAAAGTCTGTTTCTGTTGTTGTTTTATTCTCAAAAACTTGGAGATATGTTTTTTAAACTGATAGTGATATGGATCTGGATCCGGAGCTTGGAATATATCGTCGATGGTGCTTTTGCACTCGAAGCCGACATGGAGGTGGGAGGCTTGAGAAACGGTGAATTGATTAGCTACAGCCGGGAGGATTTACTGAGTCTTCGCTACAATGCAAGAGGTACGCCGAAACTCCCTTGTGATATTCCCCACGAAGTCATGTATTCACCACAAATAATTTGCAGGAGGAAAAAGAGAAGGAGAGGTACTAGAGGGGGAATTAGGAATCGATTGAAACGACGCGGCAGCCGTTTTCCTCTGCCCACCATTACTCTAACTAATGTTCGATCACTTAAGAACAAAATGCCTGAACTCGAGGCATTAATCAAACACAACAGAGACTATAAAAAAACAAACCTGCTTTGCATTACTGAAACATGGTTAACGGAGGAGACTGATGATATAAACCTCGAGGGATATACTCTAATTCGACTGGACCGTGATAGCCAGAAATCATCCAAAACCATCGGAGGAGGATTGTGTATGTTTGTCAATAACAGCTGGGCAACAAATATTACGGTACGTGGAACTTATTGCTCAACCCATTACAAACTTCTATCGGTGTCCTTCAGGCCACACTATCTGCCCCGTGAGTTCGGACAAATAACTGTTATCTTAGTTTATGTACCTGGGCCGAATTTTGTATTCGCAGCCGAGGGCATTGCTGCCAGTTACAACATGGCATTACGTAACTCATCGGATGATCCGGTGTTCCTTTTGGGTGATTTCAACAACTGTGATTTATCTGCGTTTCTGCCGAATTTGGAACAGTATATAACTTGTCCGACGAGACTGAGTAAAACTTTGGATAAATGTTTTGGTAATGTGGACGGGGCTTATGTACCAAGGCTGCACCCACCATTAGGACGTTCAGACCACAATGTCATCCACCTTCTTCCAAAATATAGACAGATACTAAAAAGGACCGAACCTGTCATTCAGCAGGTTCAGTCATGGACTAAAGACTCAATTGAGGACCTCAGAGATTGCTTTGGAAGCACTGATTGGAATCTGTTTTTTAATGATTTTAATGGTTGCAATGTCGATCATGAGTCTTTGAATGACATAATTACCTGTTATATCAATTTTTGTACAGAGGCAGTGGTTCAAACAAAAAATATCAGAATATTTCCAAACAATAAACCTTGGATTAACAAAGACCTTAAACAAACTTTAAACAAGAAGAGAATGGCCTTTTTAAGAAATGAGACAGACATGGTAAGAGAATTAAATAAAGAAATTAAATGTAAGATAAAGGAGGCCCAAATACAGTATAAAGATAAAGTTGAAAATAAATTTAAAACCGGTAATGTCAGAGACGCATGGAAAGGATTAAATATTATGATGGGCAAACAACAGAAACGGGCACAACTGTCTGTTGATGATGATCCTTATAGTTTTGTAAATAATTTAAATGTTTTTTACTCAAGGTTTGACAATCATGTAGATATGGAACATAATGTTACTCTGACAGAATCTGAACCTATGAGAATAGAGGTAGGGGAGGTTGTCAAGGTGCTCCGTAGGATTAAACCGAAGAAGGCTAGCGGTCCAGATGGCCTTAAGGGTATTGTTCTAAAAGAGTGTGCAGTACAACTTGGGCATGTATGTACTAGGCTGTTTCAGATCTTTTTAGACGATGGCTTTGTGCCTGTAGCATGGAAAAACACTACTGTTATTCCAGTACCTAAAACCACTTATTCAAGAGACCCGAAGGATCTCCACCCTATTGTCCTCACATCTGTTCTGTGCAAGTGCATGGAGCGGATAGTGAGCAAGGAACTTCTAGCACAAATTAACGGATCTGTTGACCCATTACAATTTGCCTATAAGTCCAATCGGAGCACCTCTGATGCCTGCCTGACCTTACTTCACAAAGCACAGCATCACTTAGATAGAACTAATGCTCATGTCAGAATGTTTTTTATGGATTTTACATCAGCATTTAATACTGTACAGCCACAAATTTTAATAGAAAGGCTGCGAGATTTAGGTGTACATAGCTGGTTAATTTTGTGGATTGAGAATTTTTTAAGTAATAGGCCACAGAGAGTCCGTGTTAACGGAATCTTATCTGACTGCATAGTCTTACATTCTGGATTACCTCAGGGATGTGTATTATCGCCTCTGCTCTTTTCTGTTTATACTAATGAACTTAAGTGTAACAGTGATGATCTTACGTTGATTAAATATGCAGATGATTTGGTTTTAATTTCGTGCCAAACAGATAAGAACTGTCCCACCTATTTTGAGTATATTGAAAGTCTTGTACAATGGTGTGACAATAGTCATTTACGGTTGAACATTGAGAAGACAAAGGAATTATGCTGTGGGAATCAGAATAAGAAATGTACAGTTGTCCTCCCATATGAAGAAGTAACTATAAAAGGTGCAAAGATTGAGCAAGTCCAAAATTTTAAATATTTAGGCACAATTATTGATGATAAACTCTCGTTTTTGGATAATGTGAACTATGTACATAAGAAATCAAGACAGCGCTTAAGCCTACTTAGAAAGTTGCGAAACCTTGACATCGAAAGGAGGATCTTAACTATTGT
This sequence comes from Chrosomus eos, assembly GCA_036326025.1. Taxonomy (NCBI): domain Eukaryota; kingdom Metazoa; phylum Chordata; class Actinopteri; order Cypriniformes; family Leuciscidae; genus Chrosomus; species Chrosomus eos. The sequence goes on from CM070818.1 coordinate 47,081,218, forward strand.
ATATAGATCGATGATTGAAAGCATTATAACCTATAATATTGTCTCATGGTATGGAAATTTAACAATGAAATTAAAGAATAAATTAACACGAGTAATTAACGAAGCAAACAAGATTATTGGCCATAAACAGAGTACATTGCAAGAACTATTCTTAAATTTTATGGAGAAAAAGGCGCTAGCTGTGTTTTCAGATCAGACTCATCCTCGTCACTCATGCTTTGAAGTCCTCCCTTCGGGTCGTAGGCTACGTACACCGTATGCTAGAAAGAACAGTTTTAAAAGATCATTTGTCCCATTGGCAGTGACTGTTTTAAACCAAATTCTTAATTAGGGTTGTTATTGTGAATTATGTACACTATTGTATTTTTAATGAATCATGTATTTATCAATTATTATGTGTGTATTATGTGTTTTATGTGTTTAATGTGGTTGTAGTATGTTGTTGAAGCCAGTATCAAAGATGAATTTCTGTTCAGTAAATCTGAACAGACAATAAAGTTAAAACAAACAAACAAACAAGATTCCAACGGGAGTTACTGGACAACAGCACAGATAACAGTTTTTTGAGGTAGTTTTTTCTTGCATTATTGAATATTTCCATTTTATGCAACTTTACACAATTTACTACTATTATTAGTTACCAACTCCACTTGGCCTGAAATATATTTTTTATGTTTTAATCCCCTGGATCATGCTACAAACATGATGATCTTATAGAACATGATGCATTGCTGTGTCCGTTATCCTATAATTGCCACAATTTTGTACAGTGGCTGTGTTTTTGTTTACATACTCTTGCTTTAACGGTCATTAATATACGATATAAGAAGTTTACTGTAAAGCTATTTCTATTGCTGTTACAGTATATAGGCCTAATAGTTGTACAAATAGAGAGTCTGTAGGCATACTACTGTATAAGTGTTGTTGTAGCCATTAAATAAGCGCATTTAGTTTCATATTTCTTCAAATATTATAATGTGTTTTTCCCCATGTTGATTATGAAAAGTGAACAGCATGAGTAGGATATGATATCGAGAGACATGAAGTGGGTCATACATGATTTTCACTCATTAGCCTACGTTGTGTTTTGTAGAAAGCCTTTCTTTAAAATTAATTTCGTTTTGTGTAAATTGTATCTTAATTAAAAAAAATAATAATAATCAACCAATTACCTGGATTTAATAAATAAGCAAATATAGCAGACAATATAATCATGACATGGGGCGCGGTCACTTGCATTGCTCGTGAACTTGAGCGAATCTCATCATAAATTAACCGAAATATGCCTCTGACATGAGAAATATAGAAAGCTTGCAACTAAATCTTTAAACGAAACTATTCCAAACGAAAAGAAATAGGCTACTCTCTGATTATGTTGCACACTCACATATTATGTATGTCGAAATAACGAGATATTATGTTGAAATAACATTATAAATAATAAATCTTTAAATATATTTGATTAAATGCTGAATGTTGTGCTTATTCGATTTAGTAAAATTAAAACTTCAGTTGTGATAATTAAAATGATTGAATATTAAATATTAAAGTTTTGCTCAATTAATAATAGTATACGATATATGCTATAAGTGCGCAGCTCCCCCTGTCAATGATCTAGCACCCCCTCGGCACCTGCGTTAAAAATTATCTGGCGCTGCCCCCTCTTTTTACATAATTATTTCAACCTAAAAATGACCTCTGCACTGGACTAAATATATGTATAATATATGACTGCCGAGTGGCTTTCACCCCAAAATGGCGGAAGCGTAGCGTAGCGCTGCTGCTGGGCGCTGATGTTGCAATGGAACGTTCTATTGGCTTTCACTTCTTGTAAATATACGTTCTTTGGGATAGGTGAAGCCTTGTGGAGTGGAAATGTTATACATGGTCAGGTCACGTAGAGGGAGTCCTGAAAGGATCTGAGATTGTGCAGGAGGTGGCCAGATTGGAGTGGAAATGTTGGGTGCATCAGGTGCATCAATATCCACATAAGTGGAGTGTGGGGGAGGGGTAGTGGCCAAGTCTTGTAATGTTTGCGTATATTTGAAATGTTTGTAAATAAATTAATGAAATTTATGAAATTCAAAGTATGTGTTTGGGGCAACAAGGGCTTAGCAAAGGAACAAAATGAACAAAAAACAGCTTCTCAACAGTCACTTTTTCAACAGTCACAAATAACATCAAAAACAGCTAACCCACCAATACTCAAAACATATAACAATTTTTCCACCCATTTAGACTCTCACACAAATTTACACAGTCCCTACAAAGAGAGAACAACAAAACAGCTCAAGAAAAAAACGATTCAATTGACGAAGATTGTTCAAGTATATTTCACACAAACGCTGCATTTCAATTTTCAAAAAACAAATCACATACATAACAACCACTTGGATTTTTTTTCAAGGGCTCAGTTATTCATTAATTCATCATCAAAAATTTCCAATGTGTCAAAAAAATAAATTTAAACATTCAAAAGATGATTCAAGAGATTCAAATATTCACAATCACACAATTTCAAGTGTTCACGCCAGGGTTATATTTAGTTGTATATATAATTCATTTTTAGTTCAGGTCTAGTTCATTTTTAGTTAAAAAAAAAACAAAACAATTATTTTTAGTTACTGTATGTCATGCACTGTGGAGAAAGCACATATCAGCTTTTCGGTTTTACAATCTGTGTGGCACTGTCATTATCCAAGCCGCAGAAATACAAAATTACCCAATGGTACTTGATATACATTTTAAGATGCTTTTCAGTGGATCTATTAGTTTAACTGTATTTTCATTTTGTGTGCATGATATTTATATGAGCCAATGACTGAAAATTGTTGAGAAGTCCTTAACTGTATACTGTAAAAAAATAAAAAATATCTTTTTGGAGAATGTTTTACAATAAATTTATATTTCAGTCTTTCCACTTCAATATTTCATGCTAAATTCAATGTGCTGTTGCTTTGTAATTATTTGTGAAATTTACGTGTAATAATGTGGTCCAGCTTTAGGAAGTAACCTTTCATCCACAAAATATTGTGTCTCGGTCTGCAAACCCTCTAAAGACATTTTACATCATGCCCATGTGAACAGGAGCTGATGGGAAAGCCCACGTCTCAGACATTTAACAGTTACCCTCATAGATGGAGTCTTGAGCTGACTTTTAATGCAGCTAATTTAATTAGCTGGTTAAGCATCCAGCCGTCTGATGTCAGTGAAATGCATCTGCCATCTGAGTGCTGCTCAATTACACTTCAGCTTTAAAGAGGCATTAATCATCATCACCAGTTCATGAATCTAATTGCTGTTTTGATTTTAAAGAGTACTATTTGAATCTACTTCCTGATTAAAAGAAGCATTTTCTGTAAGCAAACAAACAAAACAATGTTCTTAGCACATTCTGCTAAGGTCCCCTCTAAGTAATGAAAACGTTATTTCTAAATGTACTCTGGATGTTAAAAATGTCCAGTTTATTTTTTTTAAGGTTTATAGCTTATTCCCCTTGGTTATGCAACAGTTTAGGGTACATTCCATTGAATAATTTTGCAAACATTATGTGAAAATTTTTTGAATGTTCTCTGAAACATTTAAAAAATGTTAGACAAACATCCAACTAAAATATTTTAGAAAAAAAAACTGAGTAAACAATGTATGAATAATATAATTTGTGTATAAAGTGTCTAATTTTTTACTAAAGATGAGAACATTATTAAAGACCAGATAAATCTGAACAAACTGCAGTTTAACTCTGCCCCACCACATTCAGTGCCACTGATGTCAGGAAAACATCTGACTTTCCTGTGGTAGAAATGGATTCTGAAGCAGCAGACTAGCAAATGTTTCCAGTCGATTTCCGCCACCTCATTTGTCAGGAGGGGCATTCGTCAACAGCCATATTGATTTAGCAATGTGCTGCAGATTGGGTAGAGGTTCGCCACCGTAAATCAGGTCGCAAATCAAGACGGCTGGTACAATCTGTCAAACAGAAGAGCCGTTTCCTAACTCAGAGCCAGAGGTCAAACATTAGCCAGCACTGCAACTTTAGAGATCAAGTTTCCAGTCCATTTGAAAAGCACAATAAATAGTTCAACACCTCGACAAGATTATGACAAATATTAATAACCAGGGCTCTAAGTTGATCATGGAGACCATGGGTACCAATGGTTCTACAATCTACTTAAGCTTACAATGCTTTTTAAAAACACAGCCCAGAGCTTTTAAAATTAATCTTTTAAAAAAAATTGAATGAGAAATCTCCGGGGAACTTTTTTTCTTTGAAATTATTCTAATTATTTTATGAATATTTTAATTATTTTCTGGTGCAACATGAACATATCCCAGTGACCTTCAGAAGTGAGGGTTTGCGTTATCATAAAACACACTGCATTGTACACCAGCATCATGTTTTCTGCTAATGCTGAGAGCATGACCTAGTTTTAACAAGTAACAAAACAAAACATTTAACAAAAACATTCATAAAAGCTGTGTAGCAAATTAGCTCTATGAAATATTAATAATCAATCATAAATTGTTATAATTGATTATGAATATTTGGATCAGTTAATCGGGTTAACTTGATGTAGCAACATTAACATTACAACCAATTACTCGGTTCATCCCGTGAACACTCAATATTGGTTATTAATTAATTAATAGAAATGTAAATTTCCGGGGCATGGGACATGTCTTTCTTACTAAGTACTACTAAGAGCAAGTAGTCAAGATCTATGATTAGTGACTCCAGATATGAGCTTGAGACACGGACAACTTTACGTGTGACATGATATACTTATCTGACCGTTTTCAGTTTGTAGCAGTAAATGAAGAGATGTCTTATCGATCACAAGTTCAGTATGGCACAAGGTTATTTTCGTAAACGAAAACTGAAACTAAGACTAAAACTATTGGTCAAAAAACATTTTCGTAAACTGAAATAAAATTAAAAATTCATAATAAATGAAAAACTAAAACTAAACGAAACTAACAACAGTTACTGAAAAACTAACTGAAATAAAATAATAATTAGCAAAAATAAATAATCGTTTTCGTGATTAATAATCTCTTTACTTCAGCGGAAAAATCTGACCTGTGGCTGTTTAAAGTCGGCATGAAACGGAAGTTGAGATTGTCATTTTTTTCTTGTTGTGACGTATATTCGAGTGAAACGGCTTCTGAAATTTGAAAAAATGTAGGGCGGGGCTTGATTCCGTCCTTCGGGAATTGATTGGATCGTTGGAGGACACTGACACTGACAGGTTCTCTGAGAGGCTGTGCTCCGATAGCCGCACCCTCATCGGCTCTGGCCGCACCCTTTCGCCATTGCACGTGACCGGAAGAAAAGAGAGGTCGTTTCGAGGGGGGAGGGAAGGGTAATGTATTTGATTAAAGATTATAAGGGTACATGAATTTTAAAAAAATAATGAAGTGCACAGATAAATCATTTATAATAAACACTACAATATTACATATAAAAAGAAGATTTGTCAAATTTGATTTCATGCCGACTTTAAGGAAATGCCTGATTTGGCGCTTCATACGCGTGAAGTTTCTGAGGCGATTAACCGCTGTCCTGTAAAGAGCTCAATGAAGGACCATAACATAGAACACATCGTGAGTGCATAGCGGCTGTTCATAAAGGATGCATCTTTTGTGGTGGAATGGGAAACAACACAAGGTAATAAGACGCAAGTTGGACTTCTTTTAACTTGAGCGCAGCATTTTTAGAATGCCGTTTCATTTGCGAGACGCGGGTGCAACACCAAAACAAGTTCGTCAAGCACAAAAAAACTTTAGTTGTTCTAGGCTACTGTATGTTTGAGATGTCATGTTTTCATGAAGGTTGAAAGGCTAAAAGGTGCTGTTATTATCTATGTTTTTACAAAACATTTAATGCTAATAATATTATTATCCTTGTGGAGACATTTCTCCCGCAATGTAGGCTATGGAATAGAATACCAAAGACACGACGACACACACACACACACACACACACACACACACACACACACACACACACACCACACACACACACACACACACACACACACACACACACACACACACACACACACACACACACAACACCACTACTCAAACCTGCCCATCACCCACAACTGTCTGCATTTTTACATAAAAAAAAAAAAAAAACGAATTCTGTATGATTTATAAGCTTGTTTCACTCACTCACTCACTTTTTCATAATAATTATAATGGTTTTTAACGTAATGGTCTACACTGATGAGTTGGTATGCTTCATCTTTTTGGTTTGAGATTGAACAAAGCACCAAATAAATGGAACTTAAAAGTACACAAGAACATTTATTTTATATTTATTATTAAGATGTCTGCAAAAGAGTTAACTGTAATCTGTGCAAACATTACACTTAAATGAAACTTCTCGCTTTGGTCTACACTGGAAGTGTACTGCTTGCTCTGCTAAACTATAATTACTAAAACTAAAACTGAAACTAAATAAAATAAAAACTAAATAGAAATGTGTTTGCAAAATAAAAACTAAACTAAAACAAACAAAACCATTAATGAAACTAACTAAAACTAAACTGAAATTTAAAGCAAAATTGAAAACGATATTAAAACTAAACTAATTTAAAAAAGCAAAACTATAATAACCTTGGGGCATACCACAAGGCTCAGTACTAGGACCGCTGCTGTTCACTCTGTACATGCTACCATTAGGAGATATCATTAGGAACTATGGAATTAGCTTTCACTGTTATGCTGATGATACTCAGCTGTATATTTCTTCAAAACCTAACGAAACTTACCAATTCACAAAATTAACGGAATGCATAGCTGATATAAAAAATTGGATGACCAGTAATTTCTTGCTGGGTGGTTGCCCTGCATGCTTAATAAACAAACTACAGCTAGTTCAAAACGCAGCAGAGTTCTTACCAGAACCAGGAAGTATGACCATATTAGCCCGGTTCTGTCAACACCGCATTGGCTGCCTATTAAACATCGCATAAATTTAAAAATATTGCTGATTACTTACAAAGCACTAAATGGTTTAGCTCCCCAGTACTTGAGTGAGCTCTTAACGCTTTATAGTCCTTCACGTCTATTGCGATCTCAAAATTCTGGCCAGTTGAAAATACCTAGAATATCAAAATCGACCGTTGGCGGTAGATTCTTTTCCTATTTAGCACCAAAACTTTGGAATAATCTTCCTAACATGGTCCGGGAAGCAGACACAGTCTGTCAGTTTAAATCTAGACTAAAACAAATCTCTTTGGCTTAGAATACACATAGCACACTATAGACTTCTATAATTCAATGTTAGGCAGCGTAGTTTAGATCAGCCGGAACCAGGAACACTTCCCATGATTCCTGATGTACTTTGTAATGTTAGTCTCTCTGTTTATACCGAGGTTTACCGCAAACCGCCGGATCCAGGCCATATCCAGATCTGAGGAAGGACCATCACCTGGACACGACGACAACGCATCCCTGAAGTGCCAGCCTCATCAACACTGAAGGCCTCATGGACACCTCAACATACTCATCTCCACACCGGCGTGATGACTCCGACCCCAACCAGATGAACTGGATAAATATCGTGAAAGTTCTGATCACATCTGACTCCTGACATTATGCTGCCTAAATCATAATCATTCACTGTTCGTTCGTTGGCAAAAGGAGGACTGGCCCCCCCACTAGGGCTGGGCGATATGGCTGAAAACTGTATCACGATATCAGTGTTTCATATCGGTCGATATCGATAATTATAGAATTTTTTTATGAGCCATTTAAAATAAGGACCAGGAGAAAAAAAATATTACATTTAAACATTTTTATTTTAAACTTAACCTTCCTCTGATTATAATCCCGAGACAGAAATGTCAACACAACTATGGAAAACTCAAATAATTAAAATGTAAACATAAGTCTAAATTCAGTTTGGTTTAGACATCACGGTTCGGTATGATTTCGGTACAATGGAGTGAAAAGCAAAACAGAAATATAGAAGGCTTTTTTTATAAATGTCTTAAGCCTTGTATTTTTAAATACGTTTTATTAATAAAGGCATATAACCAGTTTATTTATAGTGCACTGATAATAGTTTTATATAATTAGTTTATTAAATTAATAAAAAGATAAAAAAGACCTTGAGATATGTTTGGTAATTGTATCTGAATGAATTTAAAATTTGCAATATTTCAGATCAATACTGTATATTTGTTTTCCTTAATTTTAATTAACCCTAACTTTATTGTCATCAGAATTATAAATAATTGATTTTTTCTTTTTTAATTAATGTGTAACTTAAAAATAAACAGATTAGTGCTCTGTTTTGAGGACAAGAAATGAAAACCATTTCTTGGTTGGATAAATATGTTTTGCTTTTAAAACGGTGTGTGTTTGTGTGACAGTTGTAGGTTACAGTTTTGACAAGAAATACAGTGTGAAAAAAGCACAATGTTGTGTTTTATTACGAGTATAGGCCTACACAAATATAAGTAAACACTTTGCAGACTGAATGATGTTCTGTATTAACAAAATGACGAAGTATATTTTTATGTGTCTACTGTTAGATCGCGCCCGCGGTCTCTCAGTCTCTCACTCTCTCGTGCCTCTCTCTCTCGCGCCCGTGCCTACTCTCTCTCGCGCACGCACACACACACACACACACACACACACACACACACACACACACACACACACACACACACACACACACACACACACACACACACACACACACACTCCAGTATTGGAATCTTGACATCGCAAGCCTGTTCATTATGCTGTGTTCACATCAAACGCGAATAGAGCGAAATATCCAATAATGTTTCGCAATTCTAGCCTGCATGGCATGCAGATGAAGGACACTCATTTTCTGCTTGTCAAATCGCCGGTTACTGAAGAGGAATCCAGCAGCACGAGACAGCGTTATGGCGCACCACGCAACCAAACTGACACCGTTACATGATTGCCTGTTAGCGTGTCACTCCCTACGTTGCTAGGTAGGTTACCAGAGAGTGCGTGCCTTTGTTAATGCAACCAAACTTGCTTCACAACCTGTGGTTTCTTCCGACGAAGAAAAAAAAATTGTACGTTTTATCGAACATTTTTTTTATTGATATCGATCACGTGTCTATCGTGATACATATCGTTATCGTTTTATCGCCCAGCCCTACCCCCGACTGAGCCTGGGTTCTCCCAAGGTATTTTTTCTCCATTCTGGCACCTGATGGAGTTTTGGTTCCTTGCCACTGTTGCCTTTTTCGCCTCTCTTCGCCTTTGTCGCCATTGGCTTTTGGCTTGCTTATTTGGGGACATTTAACATTTAATTTTGAATTTAACAATACTATTATAACATTATTTTCCTGTCATCTCTGTGAAGCTGCTTTGAAACAATTTGTATTGTAAAAAGCGCTATATAAATAAAGGTGACTTGACTTGACTTGACTTGTTCTACCAACAGGATTCTGTCAAGATTAAGGCCAATAGCAATAGAAAATTAAGGCCAATAGCTTGTCAGTATTTAAATGTCCACCATTTGCCAAGGGCTGTGGGGCAGGTAGTAAGAGATGCTATGTCACCCTCTGGTGAAATATCCAGTGCCGCCTCATCTTCTTTTTAGGCCTTGGGATAATCTCTAAGGTTTGTACATCATAGAAACGATTTCCTTTCAGGTTAGTCCCTGTGACAAGGCCTTTCGAGGCCTTTTTTCTGTTAAATGGAGAGGCTTACTACCTTGTTTGTTTTAGTCATGGGCATGCATGTAGCTGTAATCCTGAGTGGTGAGCGACTATGCATATGCCAGCATGGTGAATTTCTCTCTCTCTGTACGTTTGAGGGGAGTTTATTGTTTGTTTTTAATGAGCGTTTTATGAGTAATTTTCCTTTTTCATGTTCGGCAGGTTTAATTGCACGTCCAGGGTTTTCCGGTACTTTTAATTGGAGCCAAATGTACATAAAGTGACGTGACTGCACTGCTGTTTTGTTTTTATTGTTTTGTTATAGTTTTTAACTTGCAGTTTGCCTGGAACTCACCTTGGTCCATTTTGTTATATTTTTGTATGTTAGTGGTCTTTTGTGTGTTGAAGTCACAGACACAGCATTGCCCTAGTGTGAGTTACCTGGGAAGTTTAAGAAATCTGGCCATTATGTTTGTTTTTGTTTTGTTTAGGTGTGTTTGTTTTGTTTCTTTGTTTTGTATTTTTGTGTATTCTTTTTGAGTGGATTATGTACTTAATTTTGTTTTGTTTATTTTGATTATTGTGAATATAATTGATTTGATCTTTATTTAAATTACAAAATTGTAACTGTACTTATCTTTTTGTAGTTGATAATAGTACCAGTTAACTTTTCATTTATTTTGTTAGTTTATTTTTGTCATTCGTGTAAAAAAGGGGGGGGGGGGGGGGTGAAATGCTATTTCATCCATAGTGAGTTTTTTACACTGTTAAAGAGTTGGATTCCCATGCTAAACATGGACAAAGTTTCAAAAATTAAGTTGTACATTTGATTGAGTATTTCTGTTCACAAAATACTCCTTCCTGAAAGCGCTGTGCATCAGCTGCGCTGCAATATTTCACCAAATAAGTGTGTTTTTGGTTGCCAAGGCAAGACAACACTGCACAGATTCCCAAACAATCAAGCGTTAAGGGACCAGTGGATGGAATTTGTTTTTCCAGAACATCAACACAGTTGTAAAAGTGTTCTTGTTTGTTCCAGGCATTTCGAGGATGATTTTTTTTATAAACAAGGCCCAGTTCGAAGTAGGATTTGCTAATCGTTTAGTTCTCAAGGATGCAGCAGTCCCAACACTAAAGGTTAATGGTCTTGCATTGGAACCGCAGGCCTAAAAACTTCCAGACGCTCCCAAAGCTTCGCACGCTCGTGGTTATATAGCTCCGCCCACACGGCACGCCTCCACCCCACACGGCACGCCTCCACCCGCTCAGCTTTTCCCGGAAAGACTCGGTGCAGCCTATCTTTCTTTTATAAATATAATAAAACTAAAGACTTTTTGGAGATATGATGGATGCAATATTACTCTGTAGGTACTCAAGATTAACATGAGATTAATCTTGAAACTGAGTGTTTCACCCCCCTTTAAAGTGGAAGAGGTTGGCCTTGGATATCACATACTGGTATGTCCACATGGAGTTCTGTGCTTAACCCTCTGGGGTTAGCGATCTCGGCTGCGATACCAGCTCACTTTTTTCCTTATCAGTGCAAAAAAGACTCAAATTACTCTGTTGATTTTGATTTTACATTTAAGTGTTGTAAATCATTAGATCCTGTTTAGTGTCTATTTTTTTGTGGGTACTCACAATAAAAACAAAGTGTTGTGCTTTTCGTCAAATAAAGAAAAATAAACATAATGCGCGTTTCGCCTTCTCTCTGTCAGTGAGGTCCATTCTGAAACGCGTCGGAAAAAATAACTGTAACTCTGTCAATACTTGTCACAGAGATACGAGGGATTTCTCTTTATGAAGCTGAAATTCTCTTCTTTTAAATAAAGTAATTTATTTAAAAATATATATATTTCCAGTTTATGTAATCCGTTTGAAACCAAGGAGAGGTACAGTTTTTTCATTCTCCCTTCATTATTTTTAATGAGCTGAGCCCGCCACGCCCCCAGAGCTGTTCACATGGTAAATAGGTGATCAATGCATCGCACACGTGGCACGCCCCCGATCAATGCCATAACAACACAAAGATTCTTCATCAGAATACTGATAGTTCATTGCGTTTTAAGGATGGCAGCACGCTACTCCTTCAGAGGATTCTGAACAGCGGGGAATAATTCACCTTTTCCTCAGAGGAATTTGAAACTCGGAAGACGAACGAATTGACCCCACCGAGGATACAAGTTCGGAGTAAGTTGTTTAGTGTTATAATTCCTTTTCTGATCATAGAGCTCAAATGCATTTTCAGACTATATTTTGCCTAGTTTTGACATAGGAAATATTACCTCACAATATCCCTATTCGCGTAGGCCGTGTAAACTTTTTAAATAACTGCTTAGGTTATAATGATTTAGTGAAATATATCGATCCGCAAGTTTTGTTTGAGTACTTCTGTGGTCTAGTGGCAGTTTGTTTGCCAAGCGTGTCAGAGGTTACGGGTTCGAATCCGCCCTCGGTATAGTTTTTTTTCTCTCATCAAAACCTAATATGTTCATCAGTGGTTACAGTCTATATCAAGCACACACGTATATAGGACACACATTTGTGTGCATTTTATTTTGTGATTTCACCGGAATGAATAGTGTCTGCAATGGCGATAGCGTCCGAGTGAAGACTGCGCGCACGCGCGCGCGCCGCCACAAGAGACTTTATCCATGACACTGATAGCAGCGGACACGAGCGCTCAGCCTGAGTTTAAAAACAAAATATTTTAGCGCTAGATCTCTTATCGGACTAAATGAATGAGCGGACTAAATGAATGCTCTACTAGTTAACTGGAGATGTTTTATTTGTATTAGGTACAGCCGTTCATTGAGTGTATCAGTAAATTCTGATACACTGATACACTGGATTCTCTGCGCATGCGCGTGCGGTCTGTGTTTGTGTTTGGAGCTCCGTCGAATTGATTCATTAATCCTTGATTTTCTTCTTTACCACTCAATTATAAACAGGCACTTTCTATTTTTATATCATGTGAACTTATCCTCGATAATATTCCTTATAAAAAAAATCGGATTGCTTTGATATCGCTACTTAGATCCAACTTTCCGAATCTCGGCTACTAGCCTTTAGCCCGCTAGCATTTCATGCGTGGCCTCGCGCCTATCGAGCGTCTCATTTTACACCCGTTTCTCTGAAAGGATACGGGTTATATCCATCATTTCAGTCCTAAATTAGTAGTGACATTGGTAGTATCACTACTAATTTACTGTTCATCTGTTATAATGGCGAACATATCGGATGTGTGTCTAACGTTACCTCTTAGTGCAGGTGAGGACACATTCGAGCTGATTTCGGTACGGCTGGAGCTGGAGTCGGTGGAGAAGCAGATCCGTGTTCTGCTGGAGAAGCAAGCCGAGCTGCGAGATCGGCGATCAGCGCTTGAAACATCACGCGCCGATGCTCACAAATCAGTGGTTAGTAACTTTTTGACTTTGACTCCGACTTCGTCTACTCCGTGCGTTTCTCTGCCCAGGAGGACGCGATAATCTTTGCCTTCAATCACTCCTGCACCCTGGGTCACGACACGAGCCAGGACCAGAGCAAGAACCTCTCCGCCCCTCCCGGTCTTCGAGATCTCCACCCGGAACCGCTTCTCCCCTCTTCGCGAGTCGGAACGCGATGACGCCGTGATCATCGGCACTTCCATGGTCCGCCATGTCCGTGCTACCTCGTGTAAAGGTAAGGTGCGCACTCACTGCTTTCCTGGTGCTCGTGTTCTTGATGTCGCTGCGCAGGTTCCCGAGATCCTGAACGGTGACGAACGCGTCGGAGCTGTCGTGCTGCATGCGGGAACGAACGACGTCAGGCTGCAGCAGACGGAGGTTCTGAAGAAGGACTACAGGAGCCTGATCGAGACGGTACGCAGCACATCGCCTAGAGCAACGATTGTCGTGTCTGGACCGCTTCCCACGTACCGACTTGGACAAGAAAGGTTCAGTAGATTATTTGCTTTAAATGAATGGTTAATGTCATGGTGTAATGAACAGAAACTGCTCTTTGTAAATAATTGGAATCTGTTTTGGGAGCGACCTAGGCTGTACCGTCCTGATGGCCTGCACCCCAGCAGAGTCGGAGCGGCTGTTCTGTCGGACAACATCTCCAAGGCGCTACACACCATCTGACTAGTAAGTCAAAGTCCAAATCACAGTCTTTGCTGTCCCAACTTAATTGATATAAGTACCAATGTAGAACATTATATAGAAACTGTGTCTATTCCTCGCTTAGTGAGGCCAAACAATAAACCTACTGTAGGATCTAGCAAGAATATTATTGTAATTAAACCAGAAAATCTAAATATCAGTGAACAAAAACAATTTCTAAAGCTAGGTCTTCTAAACATCAGGGGCCTGTTTCAGAAAGGAGGTTAAGTGAAAACTCTGAGTATGTTAACCCTGAAATGAGGGAAACTCTGGGTTTTCCGTTTCAGAAAGGGAGGTAAGTCAAACCCAAGAAAGCAGAGTAAGTCAAGCCCGTTTCTGAAAGAGAGGTAACTTATACTCAGAGTCAGTTACCATGGTAACTTTACTCTGTGAACCTAACCTGGTCGGGAGCAGGTTTTCTTCAGTAAACCCAGAGTTTCTTGTGGTCTCCTCCCCTTTTTAAAAGAGGAAGTGGTGTTTAAACACCAACAATAATACTAAAATGACACATTCTTTAAGGAATATATATTGTTTGTCCATGGTTTAATTGTCTAAATCTGTTTTGCAGCACTTTGCCAAAAAATAAAAGATTTAAAACGTTTGCTAAACTTTTATTTGATTACCACCGTTTTTGATAATATATTTGTATTAAATCATAAAAAAAATCTTAATAAAAAACATTTCATAGAACTCAATTATTTTTTAAACATAATTTAATAAGTTAATAATTATAAAACATAAGATGTTAATCTAATTCATAATCAATTATTGAAATTAGTTGATTAGATATGTTTTATTGAACAAATGTTTAATTTATTTAACTGTCATTTTAACTGATGATAACAATAACCGTAATTTAATAATGCAGTTTATATATTTAATAATTGTTTAATACCATAAACCGTGATATTTTCTGAGACGGTTATCATACTATGAAACTCTCATACGTTACAACCCTACATGGGAGAGTATAGTGAAATCTATAGTGAAACACTATGTATTAGCAAGGTAACTTTAGATCGACAGTACAAGACATTAAATGTGTAAGCACAACACAAGACAAATATCTTTTCAAATATATGGACGACTTTATTAACTATTCTAAACACATAAAACTAAGGTCTAAACCCAATCACACACACACATTCATTCAAGGCGCAGAGGAAGAGAGAGAAAGAGTGAGTTTTCAGAGTGAGATGCACTTTGTAAGACATAAACCTGAACGAACCACCAAGCATTAATTTAAACCTTTGTTAGACAGGTTATTCAATTTAAATTAAAACACCAGTTTAGTTACAGTCTGGAGTACTTGCTCGTCTTTGCGTTGCTTAGGCCAGGGAATTCCCTTTGTGCGGTGCTTCGTCCAAGGAGTTTCCCGGCCGGGTCCGTGTCGCTGGTTGTCTTTGAAGTGCCTGGATGAAGTTTCTGAGCTGCCGGTCACGGGTGATGGGCAGGCGAACAAGAGTCTTTACAGTTCGAAGCGCGTTGCAGGAGAGACGTGTAAACGAACTTTACAGCAAACTTAACTTTGAACCGAGACTTTTACGAGAAAATAAAATAAAGGAGAGTTTGGTGGCTTGAATGAGCTGTTTTAACTCCGATCTTGAGGGGTTTGTCTGCTGGCTTGGTCTAACTTGGTCTGGTCGGTGTAGAAGCGTACGAACATGAACACTCTATTTCTGTTTGATCATAGAGAGAGGCACCAACTTAATTTAACACAGAACCGACTCAAAACCGAACTGAACCGAACCGAAAACTGAACTGCTCTCTGAACTGAACTGAACTGCTTTGTTCGGGTCTTTAACTTAGTTAGTCCAACCTCTTTTGGAGAATTCTGACCAATGAGACAATGGCATCATTTTAGGAGGTGGACTAGTTACTACTTATCATAAATCGTTATCTGGGATCTCCTTGTTTTCCAGCACTAAGCAGAGAGAACAAGAGATCACAGTTTAAACATTATAGATTATTATAATCATACAAAGCATTTTACACAGATTTCAAACAAGCCATCTTATAAATTAAGGGCATACGATTATTTTGATTGGAAGCACGATACTCTTTCATTCATACACACAGTTATAATCACCATTACATGATTTATATGGAATCTAAGATTTATATGTAATCTAAGCATAGTACAAACATGCATTGTTGGAACAACAAGAATTATGATGTTTGATTATAAGTCCACTGAGCATTGTTCTGTGTAAGTTTAATATGTAATATTTAAAGGTCTCTCATGAAAGCTGTGGTCTGTTTCACGTCTCTGTCCGGTTCAGCAGTGGTGATGCTGAGGGAGGTCAAAGGTGGTCAGGCCCCTTTGGTGGTCAGGCCTGTTTAACCATTTGTGAGGAAATTTGTCTTGCTTAAGAATGAAACAGTGACAAGTTCTTCCTGCTTTGGCTTATCTCTGGAGGGAGTCTTGGCCATAAAAATCTTCTCTGGAGGGGGTGCCTAGACTAGCTGGCGCCGGGATCTTTTATGGCTGAATTAGTGATTGAGTTCTGTTTGAATGAATCAAATGGAAGATTCATTTGTGTTTGGTTCATCCTTAAATTCTCTACACAATTGCATGAATTATTCTTGAATTGATCAAAGTGTGTAGAGGGAGAAGGTTACATAAAAAATATACCTTTTAAAAATGTATGTTAAATCCACTATTGTTTAATACTGAATTGGTCTATAGTTTATGCAGTAGCCTATTTAATGTAATTGCATCATATTTTATTTTAAATTACAGAAGAATTAAGAGTAATCCCTTTAATTAAATTACAATATTTAGATTACTTGATAATTAATTACACCCAACACCTCTTTTTGTCTTGTGCTGTTGCCATGGTGACTCATAATATCTGCGCTCCATTGATAATGGCTTTTTATAGTTGTGGTGCACGCGCTTAACTCAGAGTCAGTCAACTCAGAGTTGATTGAACCAACTCATTTCAGCTGTTCTGTAACCGAAAACTCAGAGTTTCCCATCTCAGGGTAAGTCAACTCAGAGTTCAAGTTTGAACTCAGAGTTGGTTGAACCTCCTTATTGAAACAGGCCCCAGATCGCTCACACCTAAGGTGGTTATTGTAAATCAAATGGTCACAGATAATAATTTCGATGTTATGTGCCTTACTGAAACCTGGCTTAAACCAAATGTGACCGAACACGGAAACCAGGGACACAAGTCGGCAGCACAACTTGCGAGGAAAATGAGAAAGAAGCGTTTTTTTCCAAAATTTGAGATTTCCGCTTTTTTGCAGAATCTGTTAGTTGAGATCATGAAGAAGCCTCTCCATGTTTGAGATAACAGTATTGGTATATTTAAAAGCGTACATTTTGAGGTTGAAATCGGCTTGTTTTTCTGGGATTCTAGCATGCAGTAGGGGCGTGTCATTGTCTGTTTGTATTTCCATACTGAATAGCCGCCGGCGCTTTTGCCCCCGCCCCCCAACAGCGTGGCTACTTATTATGCAGCGCTCTAGCCGGCTCTATCTGATATCAACATTCAATGAAGATGGACGCCGCAAAGATTGTTGCAGACGAGCTGAACCGTGGCCGTTACAACGAAAATGTTTTGAAGTACTTCTTCGACAAGCCGGATGCTTATGAACACGCGTTCACTGATTCTGAAGACGATCTGAGCGACGATGAAAGTGGCATGATACGACTGAATAATATCCCTAATCTACAACTGAGTGAAGATGAAGACGAGGAAGAATGTATCGGACTGGCGTCAGACGAGTTGGACCGTAAGATATCAGAGGCTATATCGATAGTAACATTTGATGGGGATATAGATAGAGAAATGGGGAAAATCCGTAACTTTTACTGTAAACGTTACACGAGGAGAAAAGAAAACTCTCTGCATGGGAGACAGTCTTGTAGCCAGAAGATTTCTCCAGACATTATGTACAACATACGGCTGGATTCTTTAGCTGCAGAAAAAGAGTGGCAGGCAGGCTTGTGCACAATTCAGAATTTGAATTCAATTTGAATTTATGTCAAAAGCAGGATCTAGAATTACAATTCGAATTTGAATTAAAGCAGAATTGCAATTCAATTAAAATTCAAAGAAATTCATATACATATTTTAAGTGAAGTGTTTAACAATGGAGCTTTACAGTATGTCAGATATGATTGCATTATGCACTTTGTGTTATTTGATTACTTTGAAATGAAAATAACATTGGAACAAATCTAGTTAAACATTGAAGGTGTAATTTATTTCAAGAATTTGATCATAATCTATATTTTAGAACTAAATGTATGCAGGGTTGAGAAGTGACTAGTAATGTGTAATGAAATTATATTATTAAATTACAAAATTAATGTAATTGTATTTACTGAGGTAAAATGTGTAATTCAATTAGTTACTAATCAAACTAAAATGAAATTGCTTTGCATTGATAAAGAAATCCAAATAAAGTAATCCAAACCACATTTATAATGGGTCACTTATAACAGTTAAGCAATTACTTAAATGCAATTGCTTAACTGTTATAAGTTACCCATTA
Source organism: Chrosomus eos (assembly GCA_036326025.1). Taxonomy (NCBI): domain Eukaryota; kingdom Metazoa; phylum Chordata; class Actinopteri; order Cypriniformes; family Leuciscidae; genus Chrosomus; species Chrosomus eos. Next base: position 47,099,528 of record CM070818.1, read on the forward strand.
TAAATTAATAATTCGAATTGCACAAGCCTGGTGGCAGGACATGCGAATTATTGGACATTTAGAGGCAAACAGACGCACAGTGCAAACTTCGGAGATGGTTACATCCACAAAGAAGACCCCGACAAAGAGAAAGTGTGCCCGAACGACTTATTTCATTGGAGGCAATGAGATCTGCAAGAATACTTTTCTGTTTCTTATGGGGTGAGTTTCCATAAACAAAGTTTGTCGTTTTTTGTTCATTCTAAGATCACGTACACGTTCTCATGTTTAGCTCAGCTCAGGACTGTCGTTTTAATTGCAACGTTAGCATCATATCACTTGCCAAAACCCCCATTAATATAATGAGCTTTAAGATGGTAATGTGAACTTCTGCTATTAATTTGAATAATGCTTCAATTGCTTGAATTGACTGGTGTTAATGACTTAACTTAGCCCATGTAAACCTGCCTGTTAGCATTCTTGAATTGATTGTGATGCTAATAATTTTAGCCAGTGGTGGAGGAAGTACTACTTAATATTCTTACCAAGGATTTACTAATGTAATCGTAAATGTATCAGATTAAATTCCTACTTAAGTAAAAGTATAAAGTATACGTAGCCGTAAACTGTGCATTATAAATCAAAAGTAAAAGTATTTATGAAAAGTTTAATGTACAGGATATTTTTAATAATTTGACTCGAACCAGGTCTAATCACTAACTGAGGTCTAAACCAGGAAGTACAGATACAAACTCTAAAGTAAAAAGTATTCATCATAAAATTTACTTCAGTAAAGTAAAAGTACCTATAATTTGTACAATACATTTTGATATAGGTGACAAGATGCCTGTTAGCAAGACCATGATGTTAAAACTTTTTTCTTTTTCCCCCCTTTTTTTCAGTATTGGCAAAGACACCCTGGCTGATATAGTCAAACACTATGAGGAGAATGGGGCAAGACCACGTTTGAGGAAGAAGCACTCACTGCCACGTCCACCAGCCAGGTTCATCAGCCCTGAGGATATCAACAGAGTTGTGGACTTCATAAAAAACTATGCAGAAGACAATGCCATCATGCTGCCTGGCCGACAGCCTGGGCATAAGGATTGGCATGTGAAGTTGCTGCCAACTCATGTGTCCAAGGCGTCAGTGTGGCGTCTCTACGTGAAGTCTGCTAAGGAGCTTGGTATGTGTAAACATTGATTTAGAATTGAGTGCTTATAAAGTGAAATAATGCAGAGCACTATTAGCAATTACAATACAATTAACCATAAGCAATATCTGTTTTTCAGGTGAGCGTGCAGTTTGTAAAACCAGCTTCAAAGCACTGTGGAACCGACTTCTCCCACACATCAAAAGTTGCCGGCCACGCACAGATCTCTGCTGGCAGTGCCAAAGCAATAATGAGCAGCTGATACGAAGTGCAAACCTCCCAGATGATAGAAAGTCTGAAGCAGTAAAGAAGCAACAAGATCATCTTTCCCTTGTGCAGAAAGAGAGGGCTGTGTACAACGACATGACTGCTGCCTGCAGAAAGACTTGCTCTGGCTCTGACCTGTCTTTTGGACCATCCCTACCAGCAAGCAAGAAGATTAGGATGCATTACAGTTTTGATTTTGCTCAACAGGTAATATTTCACACACATTTACTTCACTTTACTTTATTGATGTCCCTTAAAGGGTGATTTGGTGCATGAGAATAAATAGTGCAAATGCAGAATAGCATCAATATAGTAAGTTTTATCTTTATTAGACAGTTATGAATAGATGCAAATTTAATTTAATCTAATCCAAGTTCCATCTCTCCCTCTGTCTCCTACAGTTACACTTTCCCTCAAACCCTCTCCAGCCAGGACCAATGTACTTCCTGACCCTACGGAAATGTGGCCTATTTGGTGTTTCATGTGAAGGGCTGCAGAAACAGGTGAATTACCTGATTGATGAAGGCATGTCATCTACTAAGGGAAGCAATGAAGTCATTAGCTACATGCATAATTTCTTCGGCAACTTTGGAGTTGGAGAAACAGAGGTGGATCTTCATTGTGACAACTGCAGTGGGCAGAACAAGAACAACTTCATGCTCTGGTACCTTGCCTGGCGGGTTGGACACAAGCTTCACGATAAAATTGAAATCCACTTCCTTATTGCTGGCCACACCAAGTTTTCCCCTGACTGTGGCTTTGGACTCATCAAGCAAGCCTACATGAAGACAAGAGTCAACACTTTGGCAGACATCGCTGAAGTACTTTAACTTTACTTTGCTTTAATGACTTCAGTGCTGTTTTCTGTTCTGCTTCAATGAAACATTTAACTGAAGATCTTTTTTTTTCTTCCTCTCTTCTCTTTTTTGTCATCAGGTTGTGGAAAACAGCTCTCCTGTGAGTCACCTCAATATCCCACAGCTTGTTGGAACGGCAGAGGGCAAAGTTTTAGTCCAGACCTTTGACTGGCAGCAGCATCTGACTCGCCACTTCCGTAGACTCCCACAGATCAAGAGTTAACAGCACTTCAGGTAATTGAAACTTTCACATTGTTTACATACAATATAACATAGCAACAACATACACATGACAGTTTTTTATAAGAAAATACTTTGCCATGTTTAAAATGTCTTATGTGCTTTTTCTGTCACAGCTTTGACGCCAAGAGACAAGGTGTGGTGCTTGCAAAAAGTCACCGTGATGCACAACCTGTCGAATATCAGCTACTGCGTGACGGAGCAGATTTGCCCCCTATCGACGATCTTCCTGTCCTGGCCCCACCTGGACTGAAAATTGACAGGCAGACCTATCTATATGAAAAAATCAGGCCATTCTGTGGTGACGAGGCAAGAGACATCACATGCCCAGCGCCAAGGATCACAACACAGAAGAGTCCACAGAAGAGGATGCGAATGTAATTTTATTGGACTGTGTCACAAAGACCTTTTTTCTTGTTTACAACACCTTCAATGTCACTTTATCAACCAACCACCTGAATTTAGTTTTACATTCTTGAATGAAAAGCACTCTAAACAATGTTTGATTGATTTGATTATGGAAAATAAAAAAAGAATATATCAATCAACCAGTTTATTAGGGGTGTAACGAGACGCTTATCTCACGAGACGAGACAGACACGAGATTGGGTTCACGAGAACGAGACGAGACGAGATTTTTGCACAATTTTACAGAAATCCTCAATGACAAAATTCATGACTGGAAAAGTATGCAGGTGCATTTTGCAATGTTTAACTAATAATCTTATTAAGTAGACCTGAAATGACATGCATTAGGAGTATGAATTATCAAATGCATTGAAAGAAAACAATATACAACAATATAACCTTTTAATAACAAAAGGTTTTTAATGACTGGCTTTTCTCCTGTATGATTTCACATTAGTCTCTTCAGACCTTACTGTACATTTAAGAGCTTTCAGAACTTCTAGAGTTCAGTTAGGAGGTCACACACAGCCTCAATCAGAAGTCTTATTAAGTGCAAACAATAAGTGCAAGTGCAACCATAATCAAAGTTAGCGCACAGACTTTATAATTGTTTTGAAATTGCTGTTTTATTTTGCACCTGCAGTTATAGGGTTAATGCGGTGAGTTCGGGAAAGGCCAGTAGAGAAACGAGCCTGGTGTTTGTCTCCACACTCACAGTTGTTCTTGCGTTCCGATTATAAGTTCAGAAACAGAGCCTCCCTTGTCTGTTGTCTTTAAGACATTACAGTACTCTCTCAATATTCGAAGTGCAAACTGAGACGATAGCCGCAAATAAACAGTCCAGAGATGGGTATTGGGAGACGGACGATTGTAATGTTCGCGGCCTAATTTGTGCGCAATGCACATCAGCGAGCTTGTGTTTTACTTTCACTATATTGATCGCGCGTACTCTGTGTGTATAGCAGCGGTGCTGAGCTTGCATTATACAAGATAAGATCAGACGTTTAGTCTATGTTGCGCAACGAATCCTCCGCCATCCTCACGCAATCAGCGAACTGTGATCCGTGCTGCACTGATTGCAACTGCAACTCGTGCTGGATGAGCAGAGCAGACTTTTACATTAGTTTATAATGGTTTTTAATTATTTTTATAAAAACAGCAAAACGATAGTTTAGGCGAATGTGAGTGTAGCGGTGGAATATTCTATGGTAATAGAAATCGCGAGACAGCTTTTTCACTCGACGGGAAATCTCGTCATGTTTTAGTCTCGCGAGATCTCGTGGCACGAGATCTCGTTACACCCCTAATATATATATATACATATACACACACACACACACACAGGGACGGACTGGGACTAAAAAAACGGCCCTGGACTTTGACTAGGCCCGGCCCAAAGCAATCGGCGCGCAGAAACTCGACAACAATAACGCCTGCCATGAGTGTCACAAGACTTTATCTGTGGCTCATGATACTATACCATTCAAATTACCAAATTATAGCTAACAACATATTCTACAATCTATTCCATGCTGTCTTAAAATGAATTTATTACTTAATAATCTTAATTAATGTATGAAGTAATTAATCTTACCTACTGCACAAATAATAATATGTATAATATGTATAATAATGAAATGTAACTTCTGAATTCAAAATCTTCAATGTTTGTAAGCATTAACTGTAACGTTATCAACATTTTTAAAAGTAAAAGCACAACATATTTTTTAACATTCTCTAGAGTTTATCTTATTTTTATTCAGTGTACATAAGAGTTGCCTGTTTGCAAACTTTTTTTCCTTTCTTTGATGGCACATTTTCCTGACCTTTTTGCTCCCCCCCCACCCCAAGCCCCCCCCCCCCCCCCTTGTGCTTTTTGTGCCGTATGCTTTACAGCTTTACATGGGGTATGGCTTATCTAAATGAGATGTAAATGAGCCCTATTGTCACTTCCACCAGCAGAGAGAGGTGAGAACTGCAGATCTTTAGAGGCGGTTTTCTCCGCTTTTAGTTTTTCTGAGTGCCTACCTTCAAATGGCCAAGACTTCTCAAAATATTATCAGATTTCCATGTGTTACACATCAATGGAAAGCTTGGAGTGAATAACTCAAAATGCCCCAGAACCGACTTGTGTCCCTAGTTTCCGTAACTGGTCACAAATGATTATTTCGGTCTAAATGAGTCTACTCCACCAGGATACTGTTATAAGCATGAGCCCCGTCTGATTGGTCGTGGCGGCGGTGTTGCAACAATCTATAGAGATATTCTTAATGTTACTCAGAAAACTTGTCATAGGTTTAATTCGTTTGAAGTACTTGTGCTAAATGTTACGCTCTTAGATGTAAGAAAGAAATCCTTATTATCTCTAGCCTTGGCTACCGTATATAGACCTCCAGGGCCATATGCTGATTTCTTAAAAGAGTTTGCAGACTTTCTCTCAGATCTATTGGTCAATGTCGATAAAGCAATAATTGTTGGCGACTTTAACATACACGTAGATAATACAAATGATGCGTTAGGGGCTGCGTTTACAGATTTATTAAACTCTTTTGGGGTGAAGCAAAACGTATGTGGTCCCACTCATCGTCTAAATCATACACTAGATTTAATTATATCATATGGAACCGATCCAACCGATATAGATATTATACCGCAAAGTGATGATCTCACTGATCATTACATGGTAACTTGCATAATACGTACTGCTGAAATTTGTCATGTTGCACCACGTTATCGACCAGGCAGAACAATCCTTCCAAACACTAAAGACAGATTCTCAAATAGCTTACCTGATCTATCTCAGCTGCTCAGTGAACCCAAACAAACAGATGAACTAGAGGAAATGACTAGCAGTTTGAGCACCGTTTTCTCTAGTACACTAGATATTGTTGCACCAATTAGATTAAAAAAGGTTAGAGAGAAAACTAAAGCACCATGGTACAACAGTGCTACGCATGCTATCAAGAGAGAAACTCGTAACTTAGAGCGTAAATGGAAACAAACTAATTTAGAGGTCTTTAGAATCGCGTGGAAAGACAGTATGTCACGTTATAAAAGGGCTCTAAAATCAGCCAGGGCTGAGCATATCCACAAACTAATAGAAAATAACCAAAATAATCCAAGGTTTATATTTAACATTGTGGCTAGACTAACAAATAATCAGACATCTCCAGAGAAAAATATTCCGTTACAATATAGTAGTAATGATTTTATGAATTACTTCAATGAGAAAATAGAAAGCATCCGAAACACAATTGTAAATGTACAATCCTCTATGGTGTCTTATGACTCAGCCTCAATTATGGCCCCTCTAGAACAACTAAACCGCTTTACAACTATAGGACAGGAAGAGCTAAATAAACTTATCATTGCATCTAAACCAACAACATGTTTATTAGATCCAATACCCACTAAACTACTTAAAGAAGTGTTACCTGTAGTGGAAGAGCCTCTTCTCAATATTATTAACTCGTCTTTATCTTTAGGTCATGTTCCAAAAATATTCAAGCTGGCAGTAATAAAACCTCTCATTAAGAAACCGCAATTAGATCCAAATAACCTAGCAAATTACAGACCCATCTCAAATCTTCCATTTATGTCTAAAATACTAGAAAAAATTGTGTCCGCTCAACTGTGCTCTTTCTTGCAAGAAAATGATATTTATGAAAAATTTCAGTCGGGATTCAGACCGCATCATAGCACAGAAACTGCGCTAGTTAAAATTACAAAAATTTACTTTTAGCCTCTGACCAAGGCTGTATCTCAATACTAGTTCTACTTGATCTTAGTGCTGCATTTGACACTATAGATCAGGGGTGTCCAAACTCGTTCCTGGAGGGCCACTGTCCTGCAGAGTTTAGTTCCAACTTGCCTCAACACACCTGCTTGTAAGTTTTTAGCATGCCTAATAGCAAGACCTTGATTAGCTGTTTCAGGTGTGTTTAATTGGGGTTGGAGCTAAACTCTGCAGGACAGTGGCCCTCCAGGACCGAGTTTGGACACCCCTGCTATAGATCATAAAATACTCTTAGATCGACTACAAAACTACACTGGTGTTCAGGGACAGGCATTAAGCTGGTTTAGATCGTACTTATCTGACCGTTACCATTTCGTCTGTTTAAATGGGGAAAAATCAAAGATAACATCAGTAGACTATGGAGTGCCGCAAGGATCTGTCCTAGGCCCTCTGCTATTCTCAATATATATGCTGCCACTTGGTAATATTATAAGAAAACATGGAATTAATTTTCACTGTTATGCTGATGACACTCAATTATATATCTCATCACAACCAGATGAAAACACTAACTTATCTAACTTGACAGAGTGTCTAAAAGATATAAAATGCTGGATGACGTGTAATTTCCTGCTATTAAATTCAGATAAAACGGAGGTATTACTTATTGGTCCAAAAAACTACCCACAAAATTTCTTACAATACAACTTTAATTTAGAAGGATGTCCTGTTACTTTATCCACTACAGTAAAAGACCTGGGTGTTATGCTAGACCGCAACTAGACTTTCGAAAATCATATTTCATATGTTACAAGAACAGCCTTTTTCCACCTTAGAAACATTGCTAAGCTACGTAACATGCTGTCTGTTTCTGATGCAGAAAAGTTAGTTCATGCATTCATGACCTCGAGACTAGATTACTGTAATGCTTTATTAGCTGGTTTCCTGCATCCTCAATAAACAAGCTTCAGTTAGTGCAAAATGCAGCCGCTAGAGTTCTTACTAGATCAAGAAAATATGATCATATAACACCAATTTTATCATCTCTACACTGGTTACCTATTAAGTTCCGTATCAATTACAAAGTATTACTACTGACCTATAAAGCCCTAAATGGTTTAGCTCCTGTGTATTTAACAGACCTTCTATCGCCATACAATCCATCGCGCTCTTTAAGATCACTAAATTCGAGGCTTCTGGTCATTCCTAGGATATCTAAGTCTACTAAAGGAGGGAGGGCGTTCTCACATTTAGCTCCTAAACTCTGGAATAGCCTTCCTGATATTGTTCGAGACTCAGACTCGCTGTCCCAGTTTAAAACTAGATTAAAGACGCATCTTTTTAACCAAGCATTCACTTAATGCTTACCTTTTATACTACTGCTGAATCAGTTTGAATGCATTAACATTATGAACATCAGCTATGCTAATTATTTCCCATCTGTCTTTCTGCTGTTATCTCGGGACGCTAGTCCCGAGGTAAAAAGCGTTCGTCAGCTCCAGTTTGTATCCAGCCTCTCACGGAGACTTCAGATGCCCCAACACCTGTGATGAGACGACTAAACGCCTGTGGAGAGACGACTCAACGGAGGCGATATGTTATGCCCTAAATTAATACATGATTAACTAACTGTATTTTTCTATGTACATTTCTGAAATGCACTTTCTGTAAAGCTGCTTTGAGACAATGTGTATTGTGAAAAGCGCTATACAAATAAATTTGAATTGAATTGAATTGAATTAAATGCGTGCGGTCTATATGGGCCATAAACAAATACTCGCGGTGACGCGGTCTACCCATCAATAGATGTTTCTCCGTCCATCAACAGATACATTGTGCATCTATAATCATAATTGTCCATCAGTTTACTTTGGATAATGTGCTAACAGTTTTTTTTCTTTTGTTTTGTTGTGTTTACATCATCACCATCAGCCTTCAGAAATCATTCTGATATAATTTTTTTTTAAATCAATGTTGGAAACAGTTGTGCTGCTTAATTTTTTTTAACCTGTGATAGTTTTTTTAGGATTCTTTGAATGCACTTTTTTTATTAAAAAACAAACAAACAAGTTTTGTCTTTTTATATATATATATATATATATATATATATATATATATATATATATATATATATTATATATATATATATATATATATATTTTTTTTTTTTTTAAAGGATGTGTTAAGTGATATGAATGACTTTAAGTCTTTATGTTCTTAGGAAAGATTTCTATTTTGAATAAATGCTGTTCTTTTTAACTTTTTATTCATCAGTGAATCATTCTTAGTTCAGGCTGCCTCACAGCACCTTGGGCCATTAGCCATTGGTGGAGTGTCTTTAGTCTTCCCAGGTGTAAATCACTTTAATCACTTTCAGGCTGCCTCACAGCACCTTGGGCCATTAGCCATTGGTGGAGTGTCTTTAATCTTCCCAGGTGTAAATCACTTTAATATTCATGGCCATTCACACATATCCCGCATACAGCACTGCTGACCCAAAAACTGATGTAAGAAATGGTCAGAATGATTTTCACTTCATTTTGAAGTAAAAATTCTAGCCCACAAGAATAGTAACTCAAAAGTATTGCGGACAACTATTCAATATGTGTTAAATGGCCTTATTGCGGTGACATTTTTTTTCCCAAAACGTACTAACCACGCATATTATTTTTTTTTCTATAAAATGCAAACATGTACATCCATTTTGCTCACATATTATTGTAGCAGAGTTTGTGCTGAATACAGCAAATGTATATGTTGGCAAATGGTATGTTTTAAGTAGCTGAAATAAGCACAAATGTCAGGGCATGTCAAAACACCTCAAGAGCCCCAAAAACACCTCAGACCCCAGAGGGTTAATATGTTGCCTTGCTTTTACAAGTGTGTGTTGTGGGTATTGAGTGTGGGGTAGAAATCTGAGGAACTCTGCTGGCCATTTCCCTATTTATTTCTTTTTTTATTGTATTTGTGGGTTCTATCGTTTTGTGATGTGATTTGAGTCCTTGTGTGAAATTGTACTGATTGAATGTTTCTTTGTTCATTTTTGTATGTTTAAATAAAGTGATTTTGTCTTTATACTTTCTGTCCACGTCTCCATGCTCACCCTGCCTTTGCCAACGGACCTGTGAGCCCTTGTGTAGGGCTGTATTTCCTGGTTTATTACAGGTGGCATTGTCACTATTATGTTTAGTTTCGTTTTCATGGACTTTCAGTTTGTTTTCATTTGTCATATGTCTTCCCAGCAAACACAGAACGTTGTCACAAAGTACCCAACCTTCTAACAACGTTTTAACAACATGACCAAAAGGTTGCTATAACTACGTTGTGTGGTGAAGGTTGTTACAGCGTTGTCACAATGTTGGCTTTGAACCACCGTTCAGGGCCGTTGCTTAAGGTTGTGGCTATGGTGTCGGGACAATGAAAATTGCGTTTAATTTACCTCAGCTAAATAAGATACAGAAATTCTACAAACACAACCTACAACTTCCTTGTCTATAGTGACATTTATTTTAACATCTTCTGGACTGGTATGACAAATATTTACCTTTATGCCTAAAGTTATAAGCCATAATGAATCCAAAATAACTTTAATGGTGAGTAATTGATTTCAACACTCCTTGAACAGGCAGGGACTTAAGCATGTACTTGTTGCATAAGGTTTTTTCCTTTTTTTAGAAATGCACAGGGAGAAAAAAATTGTTGTAACCGCTCACACACCCCTGTTTATTTTTCCTCTGATTTGTCGTCTCATTCATTTCTTTGCTAGATTTTCATGTCTGCTCATGCTAGTTAATGTTAGTCACTCCCTGTATATAATATGTTTTCTTTTCTCACAAATGTATGACTTTTGGAAGTGCAATTACCATATGATTTATAAAGTTGAATTAGCTAACCTTCTATGTCATTTTTCTCTTCAAAGTGTACACTTGCAGGTGTTGATTATAAATAATTTACTGTTAGGCCCATAAATAATAAGGATACAAAATATTTAAAAATTATATAATTTACATATGACTAATTAAAAATTAACCACAAAACATAACATGCTAAATGGGGACTATACATATCTATATCTAGCATATTGTTGTATCATTATACTGGTCATTCAGCGGTTCTTTGAATAGAGTGAAACTCACCAAATTGTTGTTTGTACTGAAAAAAAAAACTGGAACTTCAGTCAGAAAGGTGAATTCTTTGTTGAAATTCTTTGTTGAGCTTGAAGTTTCAAGATTCAGTTCTGGATTCAGTTGAGCATTCTCTATCCGGGTCACAGGGCACCAAATTGTTGTGAACTTTTCCTTCTTAAAGGTGACCTATAATTCATAATTGAATTTACCTTGGTATAGTCAAATAACAGGAGTTCAGTGCATGGACATGACATAGAGTGAATCTCAAACTGGACTGTTTTCGTGTTCTCATTTAATTCACGTTTATGAAAAACACCCCTGAAAAACGGTCGGATCTCCACACAATACCGACTGTGACGCAACAGTCGGGGATCACGCCTCCAAAGATTTGCATAGCCCAGCCCTCAATGACAAGCACTGCTCAGCTGAACCATCGGAACAAACGAGGATCAGAGAAAAAAAAGGCAGATCATGGAAATAAATGTTATGTTCCAGGCTGTGCAGGGGATGTGAGGACTTTTCATACCCTTCCCACAATAAAGAAATGTCAACAGGCGTGGTTGATGTTTATCTATAATCGGATACCGCAACAGTTTAATTCGAAGTTGTTAGTTTGCTCTGCCCATTTCACCACGGACTTATTTTCGAACCTGGGTCAATATCAAGCTTCTCTCAGCGTCTCAAACTGAAGAAGGGGGTAATTCCAACTATATTCCCGCAACCGGTAAGTAGTGATTTTATTTAAGATAATTTACACTGTGTTAGATCCAGCGCAAGATCATAGTACATTTATAGCAAACTCCAAGTAACGAGCATACATAACTAACGTCAAATAGGCTAATTCTCAGTGAATAAACTATACAGAAAGCAGTCAAAGAACAATCCACACAGCGCGAGTTTATCTCTCGCCAAACTCGTTATGAAATCAATGACGCTGTTACACTGCACAACGAAGCTCTTTTTACTGTATGTACATCGTTTGCATTGATGAAAGCATGAGAGAGAGAAACTGCGTTGTCTCGCGATCAACAAACTGTCATCTGCTTTTGCTCAATGCTCATCACAGCAACATTTTATGTGATGGGAATAGATCTAAATACTTTAAAAACATCTCATGATTCGTTAATCTCGATAGCTGTAATAGTTAAAACGTATTTAACAGCTGTAGTGAAAGTATTCGAGAGTTTCACATGTCTCATTTCATATGCAAGCAGGTCAGCCAATCACAGCAGTGGTCGGTTCTCACAGCAGACACGCCCCTTCAAACAGAGTGTTCAAATCAGAGACTAAAATCAGGCTAGGAAAAATGCCTTTTATTTCTAAATTATGACTATTTTTGATCTAAAAAACATACTAACATTATAAGGGCAACCCAGGAAACATTATAAAATAATAAAAAAAAAACATTATAGGGCACCTTTAAAGTGTAGAAAAGTCAGAAGCGCAGACCAGGAGGCGGTGAGGTATCTTTTAAAGCAGAAGTTCTTTATTTCATCGCTGTAGGCATCTCAAACTCGTCTGAGTAAAATCATTATACACTTGAGTTCATATACCTTTCCAGGGGGAGGAGTTACACAGATACAGATGGGAAGACACTGAAACAAAAGCATGAGTAATAAAATAGCAGGTGTTAAAACTTGCTCAGCATGAGTCTTCACCCGGTGTGACCGGAGAACAGGAAAGGCATACCCTTCTCGTACTGAGACAGGACAAAAAGCAAGGGGGATACACAGGGGCGTAGCACCAAATTTTGGGCCCTGGGTACAAACCATCTTGCTGGGCCCCCGTACCAAATACCATAGTGATACCAATGGGTGGGGTATTGCACTTTTATCACAAAAACACTTAAAATGTAAACAAAATAAGCCACACTCTGATTAATATATTTTTTGTTTTATTGTCAAAAGTACTACTGAGATGACAAAAGGTCTAGCAGGTCTGAAACTGAAATATATGGCTTCAAATGGTTGCTAAAATATCCTTTATTGTCACAATACCTTTTTAAAGTGTAGGCTAAGTACAAGTTAATTGACGATTATTTGTCTGTTTAAAATAAATGCAGACTATAGAATCACAGGGTACACTAACCGCCAAACTAGACATTCAGTCTTTGAATTACGTTTTAAAATAAGTCATTTTCAATCATTAAGATGTGCATTAAACTGAGAACAATCGTACTTATAATGTAAGCGCGTGCTAGAGCTAATTTGCATAACAATGCTGTAAAATAGGCGCTAACGATCTGTGTTTTCGCGGGTGTTAGATTTTGACAATAAAGGGAAATATAGGCTACATGTAAACTTCTGACTCTGGGGAGAACTGCAGCAGAAGAGGAGACAAGCTGGAGACAATGTCAATGCTTGATGATGCATTTGGAGCTCACCTTTCTTTTAAAAAAACTGAGTGAGCAACTTGCCCTCATTTGCCTTTCTCTCTTTAATCTTATTTTCTTTTCGTTTTTGAGCCCCTGATTTTCCTTTCTTAAGGAAAGACATGTATCTTCCCCTGTCTTCCTAGTTCCTATAACACGGCTCACTCCAGCTCCTGTCTCATCAACTGATTCACCGCAGGTATGCAGCAGAAGCCCCTAACCTGCGGGTCGTACCATTTATATTGATTCGAGAGGGATGGTGGGGCCCTGCACAGCATGAAAATAACTTTTTTTTATACCAAACCAGTTCCTAACTACATGTTTAGTTTTGCACAGGATCTTTTTTATTTGTACATTAATGCTATACAAATGTTAGTGCATGTATATGTCTGTATAGAAAACTGACTTCTAAGGCCCCCCCCCCCCCCCCCATCAAAACATCAAAAGAATACATCAAAACAAATCATGTAAATGTCCTGAGCCAGGAGAACAGGATGTAGCAGAGCTCCCCGTACTGACAAAAGGTGAGGGGGGGAGACCCTCCCAGCAGGTCCCTTCACATGCTGAGACATGAAGCTCAGGCTCTAACATTCACACTAATAAACTTCTATATACTATAGTATTGGAAACATATTCTTAAATTTTTAATCCTTCAGTCCCCCGTTTTGAGAGTTCTTAAAAATTCTCACAAAATACAAATTTAGACACTTCAAAATTCATTCTTGTAACATGTGATCATTACAGGCGCATTGAGCATGTTCTGTGTTGGTGTTTCTGCAATTGCATGCTGACACAGAAACAAAGCATGCAAATAAGGTCCGTGAGGTTCTTACGGATAATAGTCTTTTCTGGTAGGAATTGGGATTTTCTCGTGAGAGGCGTGATTCATTTGTTGGGTGAAACACTTGACACTGTGGATGCATAGATAGTACACCAGTAGAACAAACAACAACATAATTGCTATTTCCTTTATTCGTTTACCTAACAAGTTTCCGAACCATGAAGAATTATCTTCAGTCATCTGGCGTAATTTTGCTGAAAGACCAAGAATGTCTTGTTGGATTTTGTTCAAGTTCTCTGTTGGATCCATTAACCCGGTGCAGCATTCAGGTCCGATGATGGTGCAGGCTCCTCCTTGCGTTGCTAGAATGTAATCCAAGGCCACTCTGTTCTGTGAGATCATTATCTTGTGTGAAGCGAGAGTGTCCGTGATGTTACCAAGGGCCAAAGCCGTATCATTGGCCAATTTCTGTACGGAATTCGATAAACTTCTGACTTGATCAAGGGCCTGCATGACACCATAAGATGGGATTAATGCTCCAAGAGTTCTTGACCACCATGTTTGGGCACAAGTGAGTCCTGCAATGCAGCCATCTTCTTGGTTTGTGGTAGACGGAGCTGACTTGTGTAACTGTGGGGAGCATGGGGTGGAGTGTGTATTTTCTCTGATAGCTGGTAGAAGATACACGAGGGTACACCTGCCGTTGAATTGGCTGGGGAGGATACTGTAGACAGTAGTTCCACATAACCAAAAAGCAGTTGGTGGAGGAATCATACACAACTGATTTATTGCAAAAAAATTAGGTAGGGATGGGTTCCTGGAGAGATACTCTGCTAAGTCCTCTTCCTTTTTCCTGTCTGTTGTAGTAACGTACACCTGGGAGTCTGGTCCTCTTTCAATAATAAAGCTGCAACGTTCAGGAGGAATTTCACCCAGTGGAGTCGATCCTGGAGCATAATTTTCTATGCACCAATAAAACATTATTGGTAGGAGTAGATCTGGCATGATGGGAGTAGCTTTAGTTAGGTTGCAGGATGGTAGTCCTGGAATGCAACACGGAGAAGCTGGAGGAAGTGTTACGTTGTGACATGTATCCTTGTTGTATAATCCACTGGTATGATTTTTGAACAAGGTACACGTGTCACATTTGGAGATAGGGTGTGGCACCCACGGGGTTCCTGCTCCTACTGAAGGGGCGTGTGGCATGCAAACATTCTTTCCTGCAAACATGGCATTTCTTGACATATTCATCAGCTCTAAGAATATGTTGTTTCTGGAGTCCACACTTTGTGCGATATCCATGATGGTTAGTAGCAAGACAATCTTGATCATGTCGATGGATGACTGAAGATTTCATAATCTCTGCGTTGTGTATATATTTTTTTCTTTTCTTTATCCTTTTGGGATAGTTGGCTCGGGCAGTAGGTCTAGTTGATTCCTGAGGTTATGTCTTCATACGCAGACGAGGAGGTCGGTGCATATGGGTCTCAGGTCAGCAAGTGGTACCTGCACAGAGGAAGAGAGAAAACAAAAAGACAGGAGAGCATTATTCGTTCCAACACTAGGGTGGTAAATTTTCAGAGTCTGCTATTGTTGTTCCTTCTTTCCCTATCTCTTAATTATGACACCTAAAGAACGCAGTGAGGTGAGGAATGGACTAATGGAGGGGGGAGGCCTATGAGGAATTCTTCACCGAAGGGTTGGCCCCCGATGCTTGTTGCAATCGGTTCTTCCTTCGGCTCCCCACTGGTTCGTGTCCTATAATAACCCTGTAGGTGCAGGAACAACTTTACAGTGTGACACATGAGTCCAGGTTTTCTTTCCCTGACACAATACTGCAGCTGCTGTAATCAACATCACTTGATATGGTCCATGCCACTTAGGCTCTAATGGCTTGTTTTTGAATGACTTTATCATAACCCATTGACCTGGGACGATGGTGTGTCCACCTTCTGGTGGAGTCTGCCAACACGACTCAACTCTCTCTCTGGCACTCTGTACTGCCTTTGTGAAGTTTTCACAGTAAGTGATCAGGGTATCTGAGGCAATGTGTACATCAGCATTTCTAAGATCAATCACACCTGGCATCTGCATTGGGCGTCCAGTAATAATCTCATGAGGGCTCAGTCCTAATGATCTGTTAGGTGACGCTCTCATACTACACAGTACTGCTGGCAACACTTCGACCCATGCTACTCCTTCCTGATGCATTTTGCTTAGTCTGGTTTTGATAGTTCTGTTTGCACGTTCAATCTGTCCTGATGCTTGTGGCCTATAGGGGCAGTGAAGGTTCCACTTAATCTGCAACATTCTAGACACTTCCTTAACTACCTGTCCTGTGAAGTGTGTACCTTGATCTGGGAATGAAATCAGTGACAAGACATTAAGCAGTATGTGCAGCTGTAGCACGCCCTGTTGGATAAGCTTCTACCCATCTTGAGAACTTGTCTATTACTACCAAAACATCAGTTTTTCCCTTACAACGAGGCAATGATATGTAATCAACTTGCAAGTGACGAAATGGTCCTGGTGGAGCTGGGGTATGTGCTGCTGGTGTAGTGGCGGCTGGTATATCATTATTTTTCTGACATGTAACACACCTCTTGGCTGTTTCTGTGGCTACATTTCTGAATTTTGGATTCCACCACTGATTTGAGAACCTGTGATTCATCGTTGCTGGACCACTGTGACCTAAACTGTGTATTTGTTGAGCCAAATATGGCAGCAGTGATTCGGGAGCGACATATTTTCCCCCTTTTGTCCAGCAACCAGATGAATCCACTGTGGCTCCTTTGTCTAACCATGTCCAGGTTTCATACAGAGGAACGTCTTTGTATAGATCAATTATAGATTCAGGAGGAAGAATTGTCTTCTGTGCTGCACTACCTAAACACACTTGTACAGTTGCATAAAAACAAGCCTGTTTAGCCGCTATATCAGCAAGAGCATTCCCTTTATCTTCCGTAGTATTAGTTGTGAGATGTGCTTTCACTTTGATCACTGCTAATTTCTTTGGAAGTTTCATGGAAAACATTAGATCTTTCACTAATTCAGCATGCTTAATGGGGGATCCAGCAGAAGTTAGAAACTGTCTGGTTTGCCAAATGACACCAAAATCATGAATCACCCCAAAAGCATATCTGGAATCTGTGTAGATATTAGCAACCGATCCTGAAGCTAGCGTGCATGCTCTTGTTAAGGCTACTAGTTCTGCAGCTTGAGCTGAAAAATGATCTGGAAGACGACCTGAAGCAACCACTTCAGTGGTGGACGTTACTGCTGTAAGGGGTTTACAGTCAAAGACCCAGAACCAGATATGAAGAATGAAGACCCGGAGTCAGAATTATAAAAAAAATAAAGAACAATTTTACTGAAGATAGTTTGTAGTCTCATCAGCAGAAGTCAGCTTCAATACTCACACAGGAGTTCGTAGGCCACCCCGCTTACAGTTACAAAGATCACAGCAGTTATACCATTTTCAAGGTCTAAGCTACGTCATTGCTTACAGGTTGAATGGTTCTCATTGGCTTAGAAATAGATAAACACAGTAATTTTCCACACATATACAGATAGACGGAAGCATATCTCCATCGATTATGCAGATGACACATTCGGACACACGTCATGACCTTCCAGGTCGCAGATTTGGGTTTGATGAGCGCCAGCATGTCTCGAACAACAATTCACTCAATCTCCAATAATGCCAGTGGTTCCTTAACCTGTAACCAAGAAGACTAACACACACACCGACACACAGCTTTTCCAAGGTTGGATTTTGCCAGGCTCTAACTATAAACAATGAGAGTCCTCTCAAAACAACAAGATAATGCGTTCTTTCTCTCAACTCTCGAAAGTGAGGTTTTAACAAAGAAATGGTCCCTTAAACTATTGGCTTCAATGACCCCTATATGTTTTAACACGTTGAAGACCTTTCTCAAACACAAAACAAGTCCCTATTTCATTTCTGGAAGCGGGGATAAATAAGCAAGCACTTTTACTGCATTCAGATATCAAATACATACATTAAAGAATACATAAAAAGAATATTTCAGTAATTATACTGGTAACTTCTATAACAAAGTGAAATCTCAGAAGCCTAGAGAAATCATTCAACTCATTTAATATTTAGAAAGAAAAATATTGATTAATAATTTGATTATAATTACTCATCATTACATATACATTGAAGCAGCAGTGGATTTCAATCCACCCCCAACACTGCATAACCTGCTCGTCTGTTACCTTCAATTACTTGAGCTGAACCGTCAACAAACAACTCAAAATCTGAATTCTCTATGGGAGTTTCTTTTACTTCACTCGTAGGTGCATATGTAAGCGTAACACAATCCTGAGTCATTTCTTCTTCATCCTCTAACAAAACTTCAGTCATAGCAGACATCATACATGAGGACGGATTTGTGACAGGTGCACGCTGTAAAACAATGTTCGGGGCTGTGAGAGTTGCTAACCAATTTCCCCAACAGGAGGAGGTTACAGAAGTGACTTTTGCTTGATTCATTAATGCAGACACTGCGTGCGGACATCTTACGTTTACAGACTGTCCTAACACCATTCCTGATGAAGCCTGAAGCGCTAGATGCACTGCCTGTACTGCTCTGAGGCATGGGCCCATACCTTGAGCTACTATGTCAAGTTTACCAGAATAGTAATGAATTGGGCGTAAACTGCCCCATGATCTTGCATTAGACATGCAGTCATGAAGCTTAAATGTTCATGCACATAAAGCACAAATGGTCTATCAGTTTGGGCAATTCCTAATGCTGGTGCTTGACATAGTGCTCTCTTCAAATCATTGAACGCTTTGAGGTGACATTCTTCCATACAAACAGTATCAGAATCTTTACCATGGCCTTTCAACAAGTCATAGAGCGGCTGTGCAATTGAGGCATAGTCTTCAATCCAAGGTCTACAGTAACCTGCAGTTCCTAAAAATGATCGGAGTGTTTTAATGGTAGTAGGCGCGGGTATGGCTTTGACTGAAGCCGCTCGATCCTGTGTAATGGATCTATTTCCTGCACCAATTGTTTGACCCAGAAATGTGACTTGCTTTTTAGCAATTTGAGCTTTGTGAAAGCTGCATTTGTGTCCTTTCTTATGCAAATAGTCCAACAATAATGCCAATTCAGTTTGATGTACCTTGTGATCTGTTGAGGCAATCAAAATATCATCGACATATTGGATCATAGTGGACTGTTTTACCGGACATTCTGGGTCACACAAATCACGTCTGACAGCCTGATGGTATATGGTTGGGGAGTTTTGAAATCCCTGTGGCAAACGTGTCCACTGGTATTGCTCATAGTCAACTGTGAAAGCTAACCATGGCTGGCTGTCAGAATGCAACGGTACAGAGAAGAATCCATTAGACATATCAATTACTGAAAAAATCTTACTCTCTAATGGTATGCCATTACAAATTGTGGAAGGATCTGCCACTAGGGGGGTGATTTTATCAATATTTTTATTGGCTACTCTGTAGTCTATTGTAAGTCTCCATGTCCCATTGGATTTCTTGATGGGCCACATGGGCGAGTTACAGGGACTATAGGTTTTAACTAGCACTCAGCAACTTTTCTACAATAGGTTTGATCCCCTGTATAGCTTCCTTATTGATCGGATATTGTTTGGTGACTGGGGTGGAGTCCCCGTCAATTTGATTGGTTCTACACCTGTCAATAAACCACAATCATCCTTGTCTTTAGCCCAAATTGGATGATTCTGTAAGAAAGCATACTCAGGAGAGATCACATTATTGGTAGAAACTTGTGCTGAGGAAATTTTAATACTAGCAGATTCTGAGGACACGTCTAAAGTTAGATGTATTTGTCTCAGGAGATACATGCCTAAAATTGCACCTGTATTTAATGGAGCACATAACAATATTGTAGTCAGAGTTTTCGGGCCAAATTGTATATCTATGGGCGGGGTTTCATACAAATCAGAATCTTCACCTATTACGCCAGTTAAAGAAAATTTGGTTTTCTTGTACGGAATGTCTAAACCTTTAGCCAATTTTGTAGGAATTATGGTAATTTCTGCACCTGTATCAAGCAAAAAATCAATTTCTTTCTCTTGTATGCTACCTTTCACAAAAATTATTGTGTCATTATGATGGATTACAGGGGTAAGGTAGCTACTCACAGCCCCAACAATTCGTTTTTTTTCCTGGTCTTTTGTGCTCTTAAAAGAGCCTGAACGAGCTGTCCTAAAGTTTCAGTGGACACTTGCGGAACTGCTTCCTGGTTGTATGCAGGCTGAGAAGGAGCAGAATTATGCATAGCATTTCTTTTTGTATCTTGCAGTTTCTTCCTACACTCTTTCTGCTGCCTTCTTTTTTAGACCACCTGTTTTCTTGTTTTGCTGTGTTAAATGTAGCTGCTGCTGCTACTCTCACTTTGGTTCTAACATCAGCATCTCTTTCCCATACAGCTAACCTCTCAACGTTACTTCTGAGAGTTCTGTTAGACCAAGTTAGATCTAGGAATGGCAAAGCTCTTCTGTATTCAGCTACAAGGCCATCTGACCAGATGCGGACTAGTGGTCCTTTGTCATCGAGCACACTTTCAGAATCATCCACTATTCCACTGTACGTTACCGCTGACTGACAAAACCTCTCAGTATATTCATTCACAGTTTCTTCTTTCTTTTGTACACAGCTTCTAGACCAATCTATTTTGGGTCCTCAGATAGTCTTTAGGATTTTCAAAACACCTTCTCTCATATTGCTTCTACTGGCATGTTGTAGTTCAGAAGTCACTGCAGATTCAAAACTGTTGAATTCAGAATCAGTTAAAATTTGTGACATTAACTGTGTGACTTCTGTTAACGACATGTCATATAGACGAATTTTGCTGATCAATGCCCTTCTAAATTCAGAAAATTATTTACGTGGTGAGGGTAAACTCTCAGAGAGTCGTTCAATATCCTTAGGTCCACGGGCTTTTGCGACAGATTGTATTCGGACTACAGAAGGGTGGGTAGAAACACTTTCATTTTCCTCAATTCCCTGTGATCTTTTCCTAGCTCCACACACATAAAATGAATTTACAGGCTTATCAGTGACTGATTGGATGGCTACATCTGTTTCAAAGAACGCTCGTAAATCAGGGTAAATGTTATCAGGCTGACTTACTACTTCCACATCAGTATTTTCTGCATCTTTGTTGCGGTTCAATTTCTTGGTCAATGCGGAAACTCTAGCCCGTAGCTCTTTGTTCTCTTTCTCTAGCTCTGACTTTTGCTCAGACTGTTCTGTAGCTAGTGCTAAACTAAACTCTCTATGGCAGCAAATAATGACTCTGTAACTCTGTTACTCTGTAACAGTGGGGGTGGCTGCCCTTAACTTAAATTATATATTTTCAAATTCGGGCGCCAGACAGTTTTCTAAAACTGACAAAAATCAAACAACCCAGGATAGCAAAAGTAAACCACTGATTACACACAAAAACAAGTATTTCAAAACAAGTTTCAATTTAACTGGAATTTATTACATAATGTGCATAAACGTAAAAAAAGGTATTTAGTTCAGAAAAACAAAAGCAACCCAAACAAACAGTAAATAAATAAATAAATAAATATATAGTTCTTAACGTAACAGTTAAAGTTAATAGTTCAAAAACAGTGTTCACACAATCACATAGACGCTATAAACGTAATCCCAGGTCCTAGTGGTCACACTCTGGGCATCAACACAGGCAGATTCGTGTGTCCATATTCACGCCAAACAATTTTGGCGAACGGAATCGCAAACAGGAAGGTGTAGTTGGTCCTCGCCTGGCTCCAGGAAGGAAGTTTAACGGCCTTGGACTCGTTGAGAGTGAACCACTCACCACCAACAGCCGGTCTTTCAAGTGCGTCGCTATGGAAATCGCCAGACTCCACGTCGCATCAGACAGCATGTGCGGGAAGCCTCAGTTCAAACAAACGCCGTTTTCCACTCCACATGGTAACCATTTACTTCACTCTCCTTCTCACAAAACGAAACATACCCAGTGACGTGTCCTCTTTCCACTTGATTAAATAGGCTTCACCTCCATTTCCGCCATTAATTACTCGCTCCACCCTTTCCGTTAAAAGTGAAAGTAAACGTAAACATGGCTGTATAGTTTACTGCACTGTCACACTTTCTCCCCCCCTTGAAGAAAACAACCCTTGGTTGTTTATTTGGTGGTGTTAAAATCCCAGAAACTCCTCTTCTTCATCAGAGTTGTCTTGGAATATTTTTAGGAGTTTTTCCCTACTTTGGGACTCTAATTCTTCGGCTGTCGGGTAGCACGGTTTCATATTACACACATGGGTTGTGCGCACATCTTCCCCAGTACTCTCCAGTGCTACACGATAATTAAGTGGACCCAGTTGTTTTATTACCCGATAGGGGCCTTTCCATTTCACAGATAGTTTGGCAGTGATTTTAGCCTTTGCGTTAGATTGTGGAAAGTTCCTTATCCACACACGGTCTTGTTCTTTAAATATTACCTCCCGTCTGTTTTTGTTGTAGTTTCTTGTTTGTCGAACAAGAGCCTTTTTGCTGTTCTCCATAGCTTTGGTTTGAAGTTGGGTAAGACCATGAACAACATCGTATGCTGGCATATCAGGAGTGAGTTTTTTCCCATGTAGAAGTTTGTCCATTGGACTCTGCAGCTTTCTTCCTAGTTGCAACTCAGCTGGGGTCATTCCAATGGTCTCTTGCACAGCAGAATTAATGGCAAATCTAAACTCTGGTAAGTACTTATCCCAGTGGTTGTGATTTTCATCCAGATATGCAGCAATCATGTATTTAAGGGTGCGATTGACTCTCTCAGTCATGTTGGTCTGAGGATGGTATGCAGTAGTCAGTTTAGGAGTTACATTCCATTTTTCGCAGACCTCCTTAAATACAGAAGACACAAATTGTGTTCCCCTATCGGACAGCAGGAAATCAGGTATACCCCATCTGGTTAGGATTTCCTTCTTGAAAATGGCAGCCACTGTGTGTGCAGTGGCATTTCGCATGGGGAACATCTCAACCCATCGAGTGAAGTAGTCGACGAAGACTAAGAGATATGCATTCCGGTTGGAACTACACGGCAAAGGCCCCATTATGTCAACACCCAACATTTCATTGGGGTGGGTGACAGTGGTGTGTTGCATTTTGCCAGCAGGTTTTCGATTGTCACTTTTAAGTTGTTGACATTTTACACATCTCTTTACCCATTGCTTGACATCATTCCACATTCCTGGCCAGAAAGCCACTTCTTGAATTCTCTTATAGGTCTTGAATATTCCTCCATGACCACTCAAGGGGCTAGCATGATAATGCTGAAGTACCAGTGGAATTAGGCTACAAGGAACACAAACCCGGTAATGCAGCTGGTTGTCAGCCAGGTGAGCTTTACGGTAAAGCTTGTCTTCCAGTACTTCATATTGATCTTTCAGGTTGTCATCACCTTCTGCCATGGTCTGCAATATTTTCATGATGACGGGGTCTTTATGTTGTTCTTCCCAGATCTTAGCCAGAGAGATTGGGAGATCCTCTGACTCCTTGTGGCTGGCATACAAGTTGCAACTCCCACTGATGGGGATTCGAGAGAGAGCGTCAGGTGCCACATTTAGCTTTCCCTTCCGGTATTCAACAATGAAATCGAATCTCTGCAGTCGTAGGGCCCATCTGATTAAACGACTTGAGGTCTTGGTGGAATCCATCACCCATTGCAGTGCAGAATGGTCCGTAACAACAGTAAACAACTTGTGTTCCAGATAATGCTGCCACTTCTCCAGAGCCCAAACTACTGCCAAGCATTCTTTTTCTGTCGTAGAATAATTCACTTCAGCTTTGTTCAAAGCTCTGCTAGCATAAGCTATGACTTCCTCTTTCCCATGGTCCTTCTGTGTCAACACAGCGCCCCAGACCGGTCTCACTAGCATCTGTGTAGACAATGAAGGGATGCTGTAAATTTGGGTGTCCCAGAATGGGAGGTGTCATCAAGCTTATTTTCAGCTGCTCAAAAGCCTGTTACAGAGTGGCGCCCAAACAGGGACTTGAACACAATTTAGTGTGAATACTAGTGAATGTGATTTTGTATTGGGACATTTTTTTTTGTTTTTGTTTTTTGTTGTTTGACTTGTTGGATAATTGTTTTGAGACACTTGCTTAATGTTGTGAAATGTGAACTACATTTGTACAATTAAAAAGGCAATGTAAATTAATATGATGTAACGGACATACCCAATACTGATTTGCAACACTTTCATTTGCATCATTTATTGATATCATACTGTCTTTACATAATCATGGCAGAGCACCCTTCCCCACACTCAACCTTTGTCGAAATGGAGGCTCCGGATGTGGCCACCCCTAATTGGCAACCTGTGCACCGTCCAGCTCCTCAGGAATCCTATCCTCCAACTTTCTGCCACACGCCCACCCAGTTCAGTCGCATTGTGCAGCCAGGACCACATGTGCAGTTTGTGTCCACCCCATTAGGTGGCAGCACTCTAACTCAACCTTTCCCGCCGGAACCAAGACCTCTAGAATCCATGCAATTATGCACACCATCACCTGGAACATCATCTCCAGCCGCTGCTTCACCGCCTCCTTCTTCTTCAGGGGTACAGTATGACCTGCCTAGAACTCTCCCAACACCAGGAAGAGAGATTGGTCAACTCACTGCACGAGCACAAGGTAACTGGGACGAGTTGCATGATTTCATGACCAAACAAGAGAAAGCTGTAATTGAACTCACTAAGGAATTAAAGTCCAATTCGTCCAGCCATGAGAGCCAGATCACTAAACTCGCTGGAAAGATGGACGAAATCAAGCAACAACTCTCCACTACATTATCTGTAAGCAAGCAGCAAGCTGAAACTGAGTCTGATCAGACAATTAAAGCTATGAAAATGATGATGGCTCAGGAACTACAAAAGGTAGAGAATACCTTAGTGTCAGAAGTGCGCTTCATGGTGCAACAGTTGCAGTCTGAGATACAACAGGACATTCAATCAGTTCAACAGCACTTTCAGAAGGATTCTGATCAACTGCTGGAGAAAAGTAGTCAATTGACATTACTCACTGACAAATTGTCCACTAATATCAAAGAACTGCAAAATAAAATGGAAGCAAAGTTTGAGAGTCAAGGAAAAATAATGACTAACCTGAGTGGGAAAAGTATTTCTCATCATAACCCCTTATCTCCATCACCATCACAAGTAACTCATCTAGCAGCCCCTGCTACTGCTGTTAAAACTGACCACCTCAAGCTAACATTTCCCGCATTTGGAAGGCCAGCTGATGACCCAGATCCTTTGTTGTACATAACACGATGTCAAGACTTTCTTGCTGTACATCCTCTAATGGACGCT
Source organism: Chrosomus eos (assembly GCA_036326025.1). Taxonomy (NCBI): domain Eukaryota; kingdom Metazoa; phylum Chordata; class Actinopteri; order Cypriniformes; family Leuciscidae; genus Chrosomus; species Chrosomus eos. Next base: position 47,124,805 of record CM070818.1, read on the forward strand.
GACATCTTGGCCACCTTCAGGACAGTTTTATATGGCACTGCGCGTGACTGGTGGGAAGTTGCAAGATCATCTGTTACCACATGGAGTGAGTTTCAGTCTGTTTTTCTTGCTGCTTTTCTAGCTGAGGACTACGAAGATGAGTTGGCTGAACGTGTTCGCCATCGGATTCAAGGCGAAAAGGAGTCTATTAGGGATTTTGCTTTTACCTACAGAGCTCTCTGTAAAAGATGGAAACCAAGTTTAACTGAAGCAGACATAGTTAAGATGATCCTTAAAAACATAAAACCTTACCTCGCTAGTCATCTTCGTAGCCATGTAACCACCGTGGAAGAGTTAGTTCGACTGGGTCACCAACTGGAGAAAGACCATGACCAACAGAAGCAGTGTGACAGCAAAGCGGGTTCCAAAGCTGTTGTAGCATCACCCAGAGGGATGACTCCTGTCCAACCTGTTGTACAATGTTGGCGATGTAGAGGACTTCACGCACCAGGTACATGCCCTCACTTTATTTCTCCAGCTCAATCAACCCCGTCTTCAGGTTATCAGCCATCTAGTAACAAACGGAATTTCCATTCACCCAAGCCGCCAGGACAACCTTCCAACAATTCAGTGTCTTCAACAACTATGAAGAATTCTCAAACACCCCCAGGTAAACCCATTTCCACCATTACATCTAGAAATACATCATCTACTCCTATCAATCATGTCAGCGTGCCACAACAGTTAATCGTGCCTGTCAGTATTGGCTCGTGGAAGGGAAAAGCCATAGTGGACACAGGTGCAAGCTATACTCTTATCCATGAGTTTCTCTGGAAGCACATTGCACAATCACCCCATGACCTCCAACCCTGGACACTTGGACCTTTGTACCTTGCTAACGGGGAAGCAGAAGTTCCTCTTGGATGGTTGAATGTCTCAATTAATCTTCATGACAAAGTATTCACCACACCAGCTGCAGTTCTAGCACCAAAAGCTCTGTCATATTCAGTAGTCCTGGGCCTGGATTTCATTTTTTTCAGTGGTTTACAAATAAGTGTAATCGACAAGAAGTATACCTTTAAATCTACTCCTGACGTGGAACACCCCTTCCAACCAGGCTGTGCAAGTGTACCGGAAAACAGACCCAGAAAAGGAAAGCAACAAGGTAATACCAACCAGAGTATTTCTCTCTTGAGTTCAATTCCTCCCCCTCAACCCAAATTTACATTCGGCACAGATGACGTGGACATAAAGAACTTTATTGACAGTGCAGTGAATGGAGCCCACTTACCGGCTGATGGAAAATGCCAGCTGCGTCAAGTCCTGGAGGCTAATCCAGAGGTATGTGCTCTCAGACCAGGTCGTACTGATGTTCTCCAACATCGTATTTACCTCACCCAACAGGTACCAATAAAACAACGACCCTATCGCATGTCCCCTACCAAACAAGCTGTTGTGGAGCAACAACTGGAAGAAATGCTGGGTGCAGGCATTGTGAAACCTTCTCATTCCGGTTGGGCCTCACCTGTCGTCCTTGTCCCAAAAAAAGATGGGAGTCTCCGGTTTTGTGTAGACTACCGTAAGGTAAATGCTGTTACGGAAAGTGATGCATACCCACTGCCAAATATCGCAGAGATATTGGAATCTCTTTCTGGAGCTGCTATTTTTTCAACCATTGACCTGAATAGTGGTTACTGGCAGGTGACCATGGATCCTGAAAGTACAGCGAAGACAGCATTTATTACACCATTTGGATTATTTCAGTTTAATGTTATGCCATTTGGATTGAAAAATGCCCCAGCTACCTTCCAAAGATTAATGGAAACAGTTTTGGGTGAACTACGTGGTCACAATTGCTTTGTGTACATAGATGACATTATCATCTATTCCCCAACCATTGAACAGCACTTCCTTGACATCCAGAGTGTCTTATACAAGCTGGAAAAAGCAGGTCTGACTATCAACCTTAAAAAAAGCAAATTCTGTCTGCAGGAACTAGCGTTCCTAGGCCATGTCGTGAGTATCCAGGGCATCTCCGCTGATTCCAGTAAAGTTGAGGTTATTCGTTCTTACCCAATTCCAAGAAACCTCAAGGAGGTCCAGCGATTCCTTGGTTTAGCCGGATGGTACCACCGGTTTGTCCCATTCTTTTCCCAGATCGCTGAACCCCTCAATGCCCTGAAGAAGAAGGACAGAGTTTTCCAGTGGACGCCACAATGTCAGCAGGCTTTTGAGCAGCTGAAAATAAGCTTGATGACACCTCCCATTCTGGGACACCCAAATTTACAGCATCCCTTCATTGTCTACACAGATGCTAGTGAGACCGGTCTGGGCGCTGTGTTGACACAGAAGGACCATGGGAAAGAGGAAGTCATAGCTTATGCTAGCAGAGCTTTGAACAAAGCTGAAGTGAATTATTCTACGACAGAAAAAGAATGCTTGGCAGTAGTTTGGGCTCTGGAGAAGTGGCAGCATTATCTGGAACACAAGTTGTTTACTGTTGTTACGGACCATTCTGCACTGCAATGGGTGATGGATTCCACCAAGACCTCAAGTCGTTTAATCAGATGGGCCCTACGACTGCAGAGATTCGATTTCATTGTTGAATACCGGAAGGGAAAGCTAAATGTGGCACCTGACGCTCTCTCTCGAATCCCCATCAGTGGGAGTTGCAACTTGTATGCCAGCCACAAGGAGTCAGAGGATCTCCCAATCTCTCTGGCTAAGATCTGGGAAGAACAACATAAAGACCCCGTCATCATGAAAATATTGCAGACCATGGCAGAAGGTGATGACAACCTGAAAGATCAATATGAAGTACTGGAAGACAAGCTTTACCGTAAAGCTCACCTGGCTGACAACCAGCTGCATTACCGGGTTTGTGTTCCTTGTAGCCTAATTCCACTGGTACTTCAGCATTATCATGCTAGCCCCTTGAGTGGTCATGGAGGAATATTCAAGACCTATAAGAGAATTCAAGAAGTGGCTTTCTGGCCAGGAATGTGGAATGATGTCAAGCAATGGGTAAAGAGATGTGTAAAATGTCAACAACTTAAAAGTGACAATCGAAAACCTGCTGGCAAAATGCAACACACCACTGTCACCCACCCCAATGAAATGTTGGGTGTTGACATAATGGGGCCTTTGCCGTGTAGTTCCAACCGGAATGCATATCTCTTAGTCTTCGTCGACTACTTCACTCGATGGGTTGAGATGTTCCCCATGCGAAATGCCACTGCACACACAGTGGCTGCCATTTTCAAGAAGGAAATCCTAACCAGATGGGGTATACCTGATTTCCTGCTGTCCGATAGGGGAACACAATTTGTGTCTTCTGTATTTAAGGAGGTCTGCGAAAAATGGAATGTAACTCCTAAACTGACTACTGCATACCATCCTCAGACCAACATGACTGAGAGAGTCAATCGCACCCTTAAATACATGATTGCTGCATATCTGGATGAAAATCACAACCACTGGGATAAGTACTTACCAGAGTTTAGATTTGCCATTAATTCTGCTGTGCAAGAGACCATTGGAATGACCCCAGCTGAGTTGCAACTAGGAAGAAAGCTGCAGAGTCCAATGGACAAACTTCTACATGGGAAAAAACTCACTCCTGATATGCCAGCATACGATGTTGTTCATGGTCTTACCCAACTTCAAACCAAAGCTATGGAGAACAGCAAAAAGGCTCTTGTTCGACAAACAAGAAACTACAACAAAAACAGACGGGAGGTAATATTTAAAGAACAAGACCGTGTGTGGATAAGGAACTTTCCACAATCTAACGCAAAGGCTAAAATCACTGCCAAACTATCTGTGAAATGGAAAGGCCCCTATCGGGTAATAAAACAACTGGGTCCACTTAATTATCGTGTAGCACTGGAGAGTACTGGGGAAGATGTGCGCACAACCCATGTGTGTAATATGAAACCGTGCTACCCGACAGCCGAAGAATTAGAGTCCCAAAGTAGGGAAAAACTCCTAAAAATATTCCAAGACAACTCTGATGAAGAAGAGGAGTTTCTGGGATTTTAACACCACCAAATAAACAACCAAGGGTTGTTTTCTTAAAGGGGGGGAGAAAGTGTGACAGTGCAGTAAACTATACAGCCATGTTTACGTTTACTTTCACTTTTAACGGAAAGGGTGGAGCGAGTAATTAATGGCGGAAATGGAGGTGAAGCCTATTTAATCAAGTGGAAAGAGGACACGTCACTGGGTATGTTTCGTTTTGTGAGAAGGAGAGTGAAGTAAATGGTTACCATGTGGAGTGGAAAACGGCGTTTGTTTGAACTGAGGCTTCCCGCACATGCTGTCTGATGCGACGTGGAGTCTGGCGATTTCCATAGCGACGCACTTGAAAGACCGGCTGTTGGTGGTGAGTGGTTCACTCTCAACGAGTCCAAGGCCGTTAAACTTCCTTCCTGGAGCCAGGCGAGGACCAACTACACCTTCCTGTTTGCGATTCCGTTCGCCAAAATTGTTTGGCGTGAATATGGACACACGAATCTGCCTGTGTTGATGCCCAGAGTGTGACCACTAGGACCTGGGATTACGTTTATAGCGTCTATGTGATTGTGTGAACACTGTTTTTGAACTATTAACTTTAACTGTTACGTTAAGAACTATATACTTATTTATTTATTTATTTACTGTTTGTTTGGGTTGCTTTTGTTTTTCTGAACTAAATACCTTTTTTTACGTTTATGCACATTATGTAATAAATTCCAGTTAAATTGAAACTTGTTTTGAAATACTTGTTTTTGTGTGTAATCAGTGGTTTACTTTTGCTATCCTGGGTTGTTTGATTTTTGTCAGTTTTAGAAAACTGTCTGGCGCCCGAATTTGAAAATATATAATTTAAGTTAAGGGCAGCCACCCCCACTGTTACACCCCGGATACTTGCTCCAAGCACTTTTTTACACTCATCTAACAACCAAATCTTGGATGAATCTCATATTTCTGTGTTAGTTCTTGTCTAACCTTTTCAGTGACTGTTAGGTTCATTTGTTCGCCTAACAGTGTTTTGAATTCGCTATCTGACCACAAAGGAGTGGCAAGACCACCTTTTTTAGTTGTGGGAACCAGACTAGCATTCCTTCAAACCATTTTGTGATGTTTCTTTGTTCTCACACAAACAAACACTAAACTTGTGTGATCAACAGAGGGTACTCTTGCTAACACAGCTCAACTGTTGTTAACCTTTCTTGACAGAGCAAAGGATAACACAATAATACTAGCACTTTATGCTACTCTTCCCTGAGTTTCAAACAACAGAGGATCAAACTTTCATCTTTAAAAGACCTTTTAGAGGGTAAACCTTCTCTAGCAATGTAGAGGATAATTAAACAAACCTTCCCTGATTAGACAGAGGATAGAAACAACTTAGTTAAACTCTACAGCAGTCTGTTAACTTTTCTCTCTGGCGGCACAGAGATTTATACTGGTCATTCAGCAGTTCTTTGAATAGAGTGAAACTCACCAAATTGTTGTTTGTACTGAAAAAAAAAAACTTCCGTCTGGAACTTCAGTCAGAAAGGTGAATTCTTTGTTGAAATTCTTTGTTGAGCTTGAAGTTTCAAGATTCAGTTCTGGATTCAGTTGAGCATTCTCTATCCGGGTCACAGGGCACCAAATTGTTGTGAACTTTTCCTTCTTAAAGTGTAGAAAAGTCAGAAGCGCAGACCAGGAGGCGGTGAGGTATCTTTTAAAGCAGAAGTTCTTTATTTCAGTAAAATCATTATAGACTTGAGTTCATATACCTTTCCAGGGGGAGGAGTTACACAGATACAGATGGGAAGACACTGAAACAAAAGCATGAGTAATAAAATAGCAGGTGTTAAACTTGCTCAGCATGAGTCTTCACCCGGTGTGACCCGAGAACAGGAAAGGCATGGCCTTCTCGTACTGAGACAGGACAAAAAGCAAGGGGGATACACTCTAAGAATACATCAAAACAAATCATGTAAATGTCCTGAGCTAGGAGAACAGGATGTAGCAGAGCTTCCCGTACTGACAAAAGGTGAGGGGGGGGAGACCCTATCAGCAAGTCCCTTCACATGCTGAGACATGAAGCTCAGGCTCTAACATTCACACTAATAAACTTCTATATACTATAGTATTGGAAACATATTCTTAAATTTGTAATCCTCTAAAAAATGTAATTGTCAGAATGTCGTCTCTCAGCTGCTGAATGTGCTTGGTTACTGTCATTATCCATGTCAGCTGTGTTTAATCATGTTGTTTGAGATTGTGTGTTTAGCAACTTTGTGATTCTGATATCTATTGTTGAAATTGAGAATGCACTGAAATCTATGAAAAAAGGAAAATCTCCAGGTACTGACGGTCTGTCTGTTGAATTTTATTTACATTTTTGGGATGTCTTAAAACAACCTCTTCATAGTTTGTTTAAATAATGTATTAGAATTCATGAGTTCACACTTACATAGTGTTCAGTAGATTATTTGCTTTAAATGAATGGTTAATGTCATGGTGTAATGAACAGAAACTGCTCTTTGTAAATAATTGGAATCTGTTTTGGGAGCGACCTAGGCTCTTCCGTCCTGATGGTCTGCACCCCAGCAGAGTCGGAGCAGCTGTTCTGCCGGACAACATCTCCAAGACGCTACACACCATCTGACAAGTAAGTCAAAGTCCAAATCATAGTCTTTGCTGTCCCAACTTAATTGATATAAGTACCAATGTAGAACATTATATAGAAACTGTGTCTATTCCTCACTTAGTGAAGCCAAACAACAAATCTACTGTAAGATCTAGCAAGAATATTATTGTAATTAAACCAGAAAATCTAAATATCAGTGAACAAAAACAATTTCTAAAGCTAGGTCTTCTAAACATTAGATCGCTCACACCTAAGGCGATTATTGTAAATGAAATGGTCACAGATAATAATTTCGATGTTCTGTGCCTTACTGAAACCTGGCTTAAACCAAATGATTATTTCGGTCTAAATGAGTCTACTCCACCAGGATACTGTTATAAGCATGAGCCCCGTCTGATCGGTCGTGGCGGCGGTGTTGCAACAATCTATAAAGATATTCTTAATGTTACTCAGAAAACTTGTCATAGGTTTAATTCGTTTGAAGTACTTGTGCTAAATGTTACGCTCTTAGATGTAAGAAAGAAATCCTTATTATCTCTAGCCTTGGCTACCGTATATAGACCTCCAGGGCCATATGCTGATTTCCTAAAAGATTTTGCAGACTTTCTCTCAGACCTATTGGTCAATGTCGATAAAGCAATAATTATTGGCGACTTTAACATACACGTAGATAATACAAATGATGCGTTAGGGGCTGCGTTTACAGATCTATTAAACTCTTTTGGGGTGAAGCAAAACGTCAGTGGTCCCACTCATCGTCTAAATCATACACTAGATTTAATTATATCATATGGAACCGATCCAACCGATATAGATATTATACCGCAAAGTGACGATCTCACTGATCATTACATGGTAACTTGCATAATACGCACTGCTGAAATTTGTCATGTTGCACCACGTTATAGACCAGGCAGAACAATCCTTCCAACCACTATAGATAGATTCTCAAATAGCTTACCTGATCTATCTCAGCTGCTCAGTAAACCCAAACAAACAGATGAACTAGAGGAAATGACTAGCAGTATGAGCAACATTTTCTCTAGTACACTAGATATTGTTGCACCAATTAGATTAAAAAAGGTTAGAGAGAAAACTAAAACACCATGGTACAACAGTGCTACGCATGCTATCAAGAGAGAAACTCGTAACTTAGAGCGTAAATGGAAACGAACTAATTTAGAGGTCTTCAAAATCGCTTGGAAAGACAGCATGTCACGTTATAAAAGGGCTCTAAAATCAGCCAGGGCTGAGCATATCCGCAAACTAATTGAAAATAACCAAAATAATCCAAGGTTTTTATTTAACACCGTGGCTAGACTAACAAATAATCAGACATCTCCAGAGCAAAATATTCCGTTACAATATAGTAGTAATGATTTTATGAATTACTTCAATGAGAAAATAGAAAGCATCCGAAACACTATTGTAAATGTACAATCCTCTATGGTGTCTTATGACTCAGCCTCAATTATGGCCCCTCTAGAACAACTAAACCGCTTTACAACTTTAGGACAGGAAGAACTAAATAAACTTATCATTGCATCTAAACCAACAACATGTTTATTAGATCCAATACCCACTAAACTACTTAAAGAAGTGTTACCTGTAGTGGAAGAGCCTCTTCTCAATATTATTAACTCGTCTTTATTTTTAGGTCACGTTCCAAAAATATTCAAGCTGGCAGTAATAAAACCTCTCATTAAGAAACCGCAATTAGATCCAAATAACCTAGCAAATTACAGACCCATCTCAAATCTTCCATTTATGTCTAAAATACTAGAAAAAATTGTGTCCGCTCAATTGTGCTCTTTCTTGCAAGAAAATGATATCTATGAAAAATTTCAGTCGGGATTCAGACCGCATCATAGCACAGAAACTGCGCTAGTTAAAATTACAAATGATTTACTCTTAGCCTCTGACCAAGGCTGTATCTCAATACTAGTTCTACTTGATCTTAGTGCTGCGTTCGACACTATAGATCATAAAATACTCTTAGATCGACTACAAAACTACACTGGTGTTCAGGGACAGGCATTAAGCTGGTTTAGATCGTACTTATCAGACCGTTACCATTTCGTCTGTTTAAATGGGGAAAAATCAAAGATAACATCAGTAGACTATGGAGTGCCGCAAGGATCTGTCCTAGGCCCTCTGCTATTCTCAATATATATGCTGCCACTTGGTAATATTATAAGAAAACATGGAATTAATTTTCACTGTTATGCTGATGACACTCAATTATATATCTCATCACGACCAGATGAAAACACTAACTTATCTAACTTGACAGAGTGTCTAAAAGATATAAAATGCTGGATGACGTGTAATTTCCTGCTATTAAATTCAGATAAAACGGAGGTATTACTTATTGGTCTAAAAAACTACCCACAAATCCCTTACAATACAACTTTAATTTAGAAGGATGTCCTGTTACTCTATCCACTACAGTAAAAGACCTGGGTGTTATGCTAGACCGCAACTTGACTTTCGAAAATCATATTTCATATGTTACAAGAACAGCCTTTTTCCACCTTAGAAACATTGCTAAGCTACGTAACATGCTATCTGTTTCAGATGCAGAAAAGTTAGTTCATGCATTCATGACCTCGAGACTAGATTACTGTAATGCTTTATTAGCTGGTTGTCCTGCATCCTCAATAAACAAGCTACAGTTAGTCCAAAATGCAGCCGCTAGAGTTCTTACTAGATCAAGAAAATATGATCATATAACACCAATTTTATCATCTCTACACTGGTTACCTATTAAGTTCCGTATCAATTACAAAGTATTACTACTGACTTATAAAGCTCTAAATGGTTTAGCTCCTGTGTATTTAACAGACCTTCTATCGCCATACAATCCATCGCGCTCTTTAAGATCACAAAATTCGAGGCTTCTGGTCATTCCTAGGATATCTAAGTCTACTAAAGGAGGGAGGGCGTTCTCAAATTTAGCTCCTAAACTCTGGAATAGCCTTCCTGATATTGTTCGAGACTCAGACTCGCTGTCCCAGTTTAAAACTAGATTAAAGACGCATCTCTTTAACCAAGCATTCACTTAATGCTTACCTTTTATACTACTTCTGAATCAGTTTGAATGCATTAATATTATGAACATCAGCTATGCTAATTATTTCCCATCTGTCTTTCTGCTGTTATCTCGGGACGCTAGTCCCGAGGTAATTAGCGTTCGTCAGCTCCAGTTTGAATCCAGCCTCTCACGGAGACTTCAGATGCCCCAACACCTGTGATGAGACGACTAAATGCCTGTGGAGAGACGACTCGACGCCTGTGAAGAGACGACTAAACACCGGCGATATGTTATGCCTAAATTTATACATGATTAACTAACTGTATTTTTCTTTGTCCATTTCTGAAATGCACTTTCTGTAAAGCTGCTTTGAGACAATGTGTATTGTGAAAATCGCTATACAAATAAACTTGAATTGAATTGAATTGAACATACAATTAAAGGGAGTAAAGTTTAATGCGTATTTGGCGTGCTGTCCTGGGGCGGGGGAGGGGGGGGGGGGGTGATTTGAAAGAAGGAGACAGGGAATGCTTTAAAATATCTTAAAAACGGTCATGTAGGATTGGACGTTTTAACGGGTGTGTTACGGAAATATCAGTTCCCAATAGCGAGGTATTGGAGTTGGGAATTGATCCGCCGCTGGAGCCAGCATCCTGAATTTCTGAAACAGAAAACGAGACGGGGAGTCAGCGATTTGATTTTCTGACCCAGGGATGCGTTTAGCAATTATAAAAAATTAGTCGCAAGCTGAAATTCAGGTGAGACGCCTTAGGAGTGACATCGGAGCAGGTGAATGGGAACGGCCTTTGTTAATGCAACACATTGTTGTCGCAATGCACTGAAAATGCTGCTAGCGGCCCATTCTGTCAAATATTTTAGGGTTGCTTGCATCCGAAAGTTAACCTGTTAAGCTTCACCCCCAATTTTGAAAAATCCCCAGAAATGGCATACCCAAACTGAAACAGATACAGTTCATGAACCATTTGTTCTAAAAGCACAAGTATGATCTCATTTGAAAGCTGACACCTGGCAGTTTATTGCAAATGTAGAATTAATTATTGTCATAATGAAAAATAAATGTTATAAATAGCTTCAAAGTTTTGTCAAGTTATTAGAAATTTATTTTTATGAAATATTTTCATGAAAATAAAATTGAAGTTGGCCCTGTAGCAATCTAGAAATGCACTGCAGCTAAAGCCACATGTCTGACCATGTTATATTTTAAATCTGAAGATTGATATGTCTAAAACTCTTTATTTAGTTAAATGTTTTTCAAGATCATGTCAAACGACTTTATTTTGATTAGACTCTAAAAAGCAAACTGATGTTTATTGTCATTTTCTAAGCATCTATTCAGTCTATTTTCTCTATTGTGTTGTGGTCTAAACGATCTCCAGTCTCCCCTGCACACATTCACACCTCTCCAGCCTCTGGTTCTCTTACGAGAGGTTCTCTCGTATTGCGTAAGCTAGCTTACGCTACGGGAAAGATTCCATCTTTCTGAGAAATTGAAGCCAAAAATTATCCTATAATTTTGTATCCATTGTCAACGCAGTTCAGCTGCAGCAGACCATGAGAGGGCTAGCTAGCCGCTCATTGGTTCGCTCACGGAGAACTGCTCAAGCCTATGAGGGAGCGCGGATGAACCCGCGACCAATGAGAGTCTGACTCGCTCTCATTACGTCACCGCCCCCGAAACGGGCGTGGACGAGGCTATAAATACCCCGAAATAGGCTGAATAATCTGATTTTTCATCCTTCAGCGACGCACCTGCATCTGCTGATCCTGAGAGAGAAGCCGCCGTCGTCGAAAAGGCACCTTCTAGCGAGCGTTTGGGAGACTGAGGAAGCCGGCCGTCTTCGCCACCTTCAGCCGTCCTGTGAGCTAGCGCCATCCGACGGATTGTATCCTTTTTACAAAAATGCTTCCTATATATTGTTGTATCTAAAAGAGCGAGCGTCTTTTTCAAGATGTCTCGTAAATTTTCTGGCGGCCCTTGCCGCGCTCCCCTCGAGGCTGGGGACCGCCACCTCTTCTGCGCTCTCTGCCTCGGATTGGAGCACGCCGATCTCGCCCCCGCTGTGGCGGCTGCGAGCTCTGCGAAACTATGCCATTGTTGACCCCGCGGGCTCGACTTCGGCCACTAAGATGCTTCCGTGCCGCCTCTGACTTCGCCGCGGAGAAAGAAACGCCGCTCTCAGAGGCCGCCGGACCCCCAGCCGGAAGCGTTCATCCCGCCGGAGCCTCTCGCTCCCGCTCTCCATCTCCGCCGCTTCCGGACATACAGCTGCCGCCGAGTGGCCGCTCTGTTGCCTCCGTTGACGCCGCGGACACCAAGGAGACATGTTCGCTTCTCGCTTCAGACGGTGAGGATTGGTCCGATTCTCACGCCTCCTCGGCCCGAGAATCAACCGGGACCCGCGCAGCTACTTCCACCAGCGTTCGACTCCCGCCGCTAAACGGGCTGCGCCCTTTCTGCCTGATCTGCACGCAGAACTCACGAAGTCCTGGAACGCCCCGCTCTCTGCTAGAACTCGCTCTGACTCTTCCACCCCGCGTCGCGTTGTGGACGGAGCCGCAGAGAAGGGCTTTATCTCCATTTTCCCTGTAGAGGACCTGGTCGCCGCACGTCTATGCCGCCCTCCGCGAGATGGCGCTCATCACCTGTGCTACCCGCTAAAGCCTGCAGTCCGACTTCAAGCTTTCAGCCGCCGGCCAAGCAGCTTCTGCACCCCATGTCTACTACAGAGTGAGGTACTTCGTGAATGGGACGAGAGCGGGGGGAAAAAATCCCCCTTCAGTCGCGGATTGAGGATTTCCTGCGAATTTTGTTCTGCCTCGTCGCGCTAGCTCCTCTGCAGGCCGCTCACGTGACCAGCCTCCTGCACGAGCCCCACCCTAGCGCCTAGCTAAACACAGTCAGACTTCTCAGCGACACCAGGGCGGCCGCCCTCGCTCGCTCTGACAGCCGCCACAGACCGCCGCCTCCCCGGGGGCCTCGGCAGAGGATCGCGCTGAAAACTGATTACTCGAAGTCTGCCTAGCGTGGTTGAGAAAAAGACGGCGCTCTCCCGCCGTGGCCGGATCGCCGTCAAAGTTTCGCCCTCTGTTAGTCCCCGCTCACGCGGCTACTACAGCAGTGTACCCCGCCATTACCAAGCCGGTATCCCTTCCCGCTTGCATGAGCACAAACGCCGTGTTTACGGCGTCCCAGAGAAATCTCAAAAAGAGCGTAAAAGCCTCTTGTGTAGAAAATGTGCCCACAACACTGTGTTCACTCATACACAAAACGCCGTGTTTACGGCGTCCCAGAGAAATCTCAAAAGAGAGTAAAAGCCTCTTGTGTAGAAAATGTGCCCACAACACTGTGTTCACTCATACACAAAGACACTCCTGTTCCCGTGTCTCACACAGGGTCCACTCTCATAAAGCGGTCCCAACCCGCTCGAGTTTCAGAGTACATAAGCGCGCCCACGAACCCGTGCGCGCGTCCCACCTCTGTTACACGGTCCATAAACTTGTGTAGAAAATGTGCCCACAACACTGTGTTCACTCATACACAAAGACACTCCAGTTCCCCTGTCTCACACAGAGTCCACTCTCATAAAGCGGGCCAAGCCCGCTCGAGTCTCAGAGTGTATAAGCGCGCCCACAAGCCCGTGTGCGCGTCTTACTTCTGTTCACTCTGTTACAGGGCCCATAAACTCCCCTCCGAGTGTACGTCCCGCTGTTGTAAACACTATCAGCGCGCTCACGCAGCCCGCGAAGTGCAGCGACGGGGACCATGTAGCCATTCACCCCCTAGCGTCACGCTTCAAAGCGTGGGAAGCAGTGGGTGTTAAACACAATAAAGCTAGGCTATCGCTTACAGTTTTGCCGCCGCCCTCCTCGCTTCCGAGCGCGGCTAGAAACTACTGTGAACCCAGAAGCAGTGACGCGCTGCTCCGTTCAGAGATAGCAATTCTGTTGTGCAAAAAGGCTATAGAGAGGGTGCCTCTGGCTATGAGCGAGTCAGGGTTTTACGGCCGTTATTTTCTTGTCCCCAAGAAAGACGGCGGTCTCAGACCAATATTAGACCTCAGATCGCTGAACAAAGTTCTCATGAAGAGACCGTTCAAAATGCTCACTATCAGAAAACTCCTCGCGCATGTGCGCCAGGGGGACTGGTTCATATCACTAGATCTGAAAGATGCATACTTTCAGATCCAGATAAATCCCCTTCACAGGCCATTCTTACGTTTCGCCTCGAAGGCCAGGTTTATCAATACACCGCCCTACCGTTCGGCCTATCCCTAGCACCCCGTACGTTCACGAAGTGCATGGATACGGCGCTCGCCCCCCTGCGGAGTCAGGGGCTGCGAATACTGAACTACTTGGACGACTGGCTGATTTTGGCACAATCTCAGAGAGAGTTACTGTCTCATCGTACAGTTCTCCTCGACCATCTGAAAGTTTTGGGCCTCTCTGTCAACTGGACAAAGAGCGTACTACAACCCAGTCAGACTATCTCCTTCTTGGGTATAGAGCTGGACTCGGTCACGATGATGGCGCGTCTGTCAACGCAGCGCGCGCACCGTGTGCAGCGTCTCGCCGCATCTTTTCAGATGAACAGACTCACGCCTTTGAAAACATTTCAGAGAGCGTTGGGCTGTATGGCCTCAGCCTCCGCGGTGCTCCAGCTGGGGTTACTGCGCATGCGCCCGCTTCAGCTTTGGTTGAGGAGCCGTGTGTCTCACCGAGCATGGACCACGGGCCACCAGCTGATAAAAGTAACGCAGACCTGTATCACAGCTCTGCAGCCATGGTCAGTGGTAGAATGGTTTCAGCGGGGCGTTTCCATGGGGACAGTTTCACGCCGAAAAGTCATCTCGACAGACGCCTCCAACACGGGTTGGGGAGCGGTCTGCGAGGGCTCACCGGCCTTCGGCCCCTGGTCAGCTCAAGAGAGCCTCCTACACATAAACTGTTTGGAGAGGTTGGCGGTCGAGAACGCGCTCATGCGCTTTCTCCCGCGCATTCAGGGCCACCACGTGCTGATCCGTTTGGACAATATAGCCGTGGTCTCTTATATAAACCGTCAGGGCGGAGTCAGATCCAGGAATCTTTTCCAGCTGACAGAACGCATCTTAGTTTGGTCTCAGTGTCACCTGCTCTCGCTCAGGGCGACGCACGTGCCGGGACATCTGAACGACGGTCCAGACAGCCTGTCCAGGAACCCCACTCCCCCCGGGGAGTGGTCCCTGCATCCTCTTACAGTTCAGAAACTGTGGCGTTTATTCGGCAGAGCAGAGGTGGACGTCTTCGCCTCGGCAGAGAACACCCACTGCCCAATATTTTTCTCAAGGAGCGAGGACGCGCTAGCCCAAACCCGGCCCAGCCGCCCGCTTTATGCTTTCCCTCCGGTCTCTCTGCTACCACAGGTGCTTCAGAGAATCAGAGAAGCGCAGCACTCGGTGCTCCTCATAGCCCCGCGCTGGGAGGGTCAGACTTGGTTTCCGGAGCTCACGCAGCTGTCACAGACAGCGCCGTGGCCCATTCCAGTCAGAGCAGATCTCCTCTCCCAAGCTCGCGGCACGATCTGGCATCCCCACCCAGAGCGCTGGGCGCTACACGCGTGGGTGCTCAACAACTACCCGTTGCTTTGCCAGAGGGAGTGTTAAACACGATCATGCAGGCTAGAGCGGCTTCTACCAGAAGGCTCTATGCGTCAAAATGGTCTGTGTTCTCAGAGTGGTGCACCGAAAAGGGTCTGGACCCACGGTTATGCGAGGTTCCCTCCATGCTAAATTTTCTCCAAGAGATGCTGGACAAGGGCAGATCCCCGTCCACTCTTAAGGTGTATGTGGCAGCCGTCGCGGCGTTTGCTGAACCCCGGCGCGGCCAGTCACTGGGCAAAGATGGGTTGGTAGTCCGCTTCCTCAGAGGAGCTAGAAGGATGAACCCCCCTTCGCCCCCCTTCGGTGCCGATTTGGGACCTTTCCATAGTTCTTGATGCTATGAAAGCTCCCCCATTCGAACCGTTAAACACCGTGGACCTAAAGTACCTGTCGCTAAAGACCGTTTTTCTACTCGCGCTCGCGTCAGTAAAACGGGTGGGAGACCTACACGCGCTGTCCACCAGCGCGTCCTGTCTTGAGTTTGGACCTAATGACTCCTTAGTCGTTCTCAAACCTAGGCATGGCTATGTCCCCAAAGCGATCGGCACCCCGTTCAGGGCACAAGTTATATCCCTATCGGCTCTGCCTGCATCCGATAGCGAATCTGATACTAATCTCCTAGGTCCGGTCAGGGCCCCGAGATTATACGTTACTCGCACTGCTCCGGTCAGACGATCCGAGCAGCTTTTTGTTTCGTTCGGTGGGCGCACCAAGGGGTTGGCCGCTTCGAAACAGTCCCTATCCAGAGGGATTGTTGATGCCATTGCAGCAGCATACGCATCTAAAGACCTGCCATGCCCTCTGGGCATCAGGGCTCATTCCACTAGAGGCATGGCCTCATCGTGGGCATGGTCCAGCGGAATTTCCATTCACGACATTTGCGTGGCAGCGGGATGGGCTTCCCCCTCCGCCTTTGTCAGATTTTACAATCTGGAAGTACCCGTCTTGCAGGCTAAACTACTAGCAGTCTAGTATGTTTCAGCTCTTCTGGTTGAGCTGCACTATAGGGGGTTAATTACACAGACCGAGTTCGTTCTGTTCCCTCTCTATAATGTGCTTATGTACCACACAGTCACCGGCCCGCTCCGCTGGCCTTTTGTCACATGTACATATATTCATTCCCACTTACAGAGTTCCCCGGGGTCCCCCCTGGGTCTAATAGTGGATGCTTAGCACGCACGGCGTTGACCAGGTGTTCCCGTAGCGTAAGCTAGCTTACGCAATACGAGAGAACCTCTCGTAAGAGAACGAATCGGTTACCTAACGTAACCTCGGTTCTCTCTAGATGAGGGAACGAGTATTGCGTTCCTGGCCGTGCTTGTGCTACTGGCGATTGTCGCTTCAGTTATGAAAAACCAGATTATTCAGCCTATTTCGGGGTATTTATAGCCTCGTCCACGCCCGTTTCGGGGGCGGTGACGTAATGAGAGCGAGTCAGACTCTCATTGGTCGCGGGTTCATCCGCGCTCCCTCATAGGCTTGAGCAGTTCTCCGTGAGCGAACCAATGAGCGGCTAGCTAGCCCTCTCATGGTCTGCTGCAGCTGAACTGCGTTGACAATGGATACAAAATTATAGGATAATTTTTGGCTTCAATTTCTCAGAAAGATGGAATCTTTCCCGTAGCGTAAGCTAGCTTACGCAATACTCGTTCCCTCATCTAGAGAGAACCGAGGTTACGTTAGGTAACCGATTCGTTATTGCTCTAAATATGCTTTCTTTTGTCTGCATTATAATTACTAACGACTGGCTATTCACACTGTTTCAACCCCTAATCTCTTTTAGGGAAAGTTCTCAAAGTTCTCACCTTACATTTGAAACTATATAAAATGACCTTCTTGAAAAAAGAAACATTTCAGCAAGCAGTCCTATTTAGAAATATTCATAAATATAACAGCTAGGTAGCAGGTGCACCTAGGGCTAGCTAGCATGTTAGCTTAGCACACCATCAATACACGGCAATTTATGAGATTAAAACCATGTTTGTGCTCTAAAACTTACTTTATAGCACAAGTCGAGTGTTTTAAATAACCTTCTGTGCTCTGATTTGGCTTCAGATAAAAAAAAATCGGACAGAAAATATAGTATTTTATAGTATTCTTCACGATGATAAAGTCTATATCGATTAGCATTACATTATAAATATAATCTATTATTATGAAAATACCTGACATGGCTCGAAGAACACAGGTAAACCAAGTATCATTGCAATCATGTTTATTGTCTTCAAAACATCTTTATCTGCATGTTACAGCGATCTCTGTTAGTGTTTACGTCGTGATGGACTTCCTGAAATGTCACATGATATGATTCTTCTTCGTGTTCCAAATTTGGACTGCATATGTGCACAGGGCGCCCTCAGGCTGCCTGTATGTATTGAAAACACAGTACATCAGAGTCTCCAGCGCTCATAATGATTAAATCGACGCATTTGGGTAGATATTCAATAAATATGATTCCTGTCTATATAAATCTGATGTAAACCTATGAGAATCTATCAATATTTCTCCAAATCTGTACACTTTTGAGCTAAAAGCCCTGATGGACGTTGTTTTGTCAAGCTCTGTCGTGACGATCTCACTGGAGTTTTTTTCTGAATGGAAGCGGCTGACGCTCATAATTCATATTAAAGGTATCGACTCATTTTTTGATTACATAACTCCAGACACAAATTAAGACATAACTGTCACTATAAGATTCTCAGAATACAATAGTGGTCAAATACTAAACCTTCAGTCTTATATCTTTTTAATGATGTATAGTTTGTCAAGGTATTAACATTGAATCAGGTTTCCACTGAATGAAGCCTTAGCTTGACGCTTTATCCACTCCCTTCTTCCACATCCAATTCAATAAATCCACAGGACAACTCGTGAAAAATATATCCGTTTACTTGGTAAAACATCGGCACAGGAATATTACAAAAAATTAAAATGATTGATTAAAAGAAAGAAAGGTAAAATAAAGGTCAAAAAACTGTGTGGCTCCACTCTCTGCTTGCCCGACTGTTCACTTAAATAACTCTCGACCACTAACTCTCGCACACTAACTCTCCTCACTAACTCTCGCGAGAGTATTCCCAGCACTTAAAGGTGTATGCTGTTAAAGATAAAAATGCAATAACAATCCTATATTTCCAAAATATAACCAATGTAATATTAATACACTCTAAATTATCCAACTCCTTGCATTACTGTAAATATTGTAAATATTCCCTTCAATTTTCTCCACATAAAATGAATCATGCGAATTACTGTTTAACATATAAATTAAATTAGTTATCTATCAATTAACGATTTAAAAAAAAAAAATGCTCAGAGCGCCCTCGCTCTGGCGAAGGTTAACAGGTTAAGCACACTGCGAAATATTATTCCTCGAGCCAGCAAACTCCAAATAAGTGCCATGAATCTGGATGGATAGGCATTACTTTGAAAGCAGATGTAATATCAATATTGGCAAGCCAAGCCCAAGCCCCCGACCTGCGATTTTGAGGAAAATTTCCTTTCGAAATCCTGGTTTGCACTGGCAGTTGCTGCACAAGGCACAGCTAGCTCTTATGAGAATTCTAATACATAGCTGGTGGATGTAGCAGTGCTTGTTCCCGGGCAAGGAAGAGAGGAATAGTTAGGACTTTACAAAAAATCTTCCCTTCTTGTCCATGCCATGGCCTTTTCAGATTCAGTAGTCAATTATAAAGAAGCACTTAACATTGCACGCTCTGACTATCTTTTTACTTTTATCAACAAAGCCAAGTGCAAACCTAAAACTCTTTTCTCAGAGATAAACAAACTGGTCAAACCATCCTCTGTAGCTATTACTGGCTCTGTTGATCTCTGTGAAAGTTTTCAGTCCCTTTTCTTACAAAAAAATGATAACATTTATCCACCTTTTTCTCCAACTGCAACCTCTTATTCAACCCCATCTTTGATAGGCTGTCCACTAGACACCTTTTTACTCACACATACATCTGTGGTTGAAAAACTGATCATCAAATCAAAAAAAAAAATTGTGGGGGAATGCTAAACAGATGATATCATTAAAACAAGCAAAAGCAATAGAAAACTCGGAAAATGCAAGAACGCAGATTTTTTTGTGTAACGGAGAAATCCCCACGTCTGTGATGGCAACGGCGTTAGACGGAATGGGCATCAGTGTTGCTGTAAAGAGAGAATGTTGTGGTTTAGGTTGCCTGAGAGAGCTGGGAAGGGTGTGAATGTCAGCGACGCCCTCACGCTTGGATTACACTGTGTGGCTTAAGTTGGAAAGAAAGGAAGAATGATAGAATGAAGTGTGGGCTTGAACTGCAAGCGGAAGCGGGCTCATGCTTGTTTGAGCTACTGGAGCTGCAGGAAGTGGGCGGGGTTATAACCTGTTGGGTAAAACTGTTGAAATGGTTGGGCCTGTGCTGCTAGCGGGCGATAGCCTCGTGCTAGTGTCTGCAACGGGAGCTAGAGGCCACTGAAAAGAAAAATGGGTTATGAACAGCAGGAGTATAGAATTGGCTATGGCAGGAGTATGAGAGGCTATGGGGAGGCCGCTGGGCCCTGCCGCATACGGCGCTACGGCAGCAGAAGCCATGGTGAAGAGCTGGGCCTCGTCGAGAGGTGGGAGTGGACCTGCCACGGCGGAATCGCGTGCGGCCGTGCAAAAATGAAGCCTGTGGCTCAGGTGTAATGTACGGCGTAGGAGGAATGGTTCTGGGGCCGGCGGAATGCGAAGGCATCCCTGGGGATGTTTGTTTCTTCGTCAGATGAAGAGATTTGACGGTGCGACATGGTAGCAGAATGGCGAACCAAGATGCTGCTAAACTCTCAATGAATTGAGGTGAGACTGCTGAATATATATACACCTCTTATCATTGATTGCGGAGTGCTCTCCACCCGTGTTAATTATCTGAACGTGCTCCTCCCGAACTTTGTTAATAAAACATCATAAGGAGAGATGACTTCCCCAGTGAAAGCAGGTCTTATTACTCTGATTCACAAAACCGATAAAGACCCACTTTTAAATGAGAACTGGAGACCAATATCGCTGGAAAATATTGATTTTAAATGACTTGCTTAATATTTGCAATTCGTTTAAAATCAGGCCATAAAGGTTGAATCAGCGATTTCAGGCCCCAAAATAAATGCTCTCATTCATCTAATCTTTCCTAACGATCTGCTAGCTACCCGCTCCATAAGCAGGCCGTCAAAAAAACGCGTCTCTGTGGGCAGCCTATGCTCTGAAATCTGCACACAAAAACAATTGGTTTCACCATCCACTCAAAATCAAAATAAATAACAATTGGTTTTACCCCCCGATTGCTTGGACTTCAATTCTGTCATCAAAGATTTGTCTCCAAGTATGTGCACTACATACCTTTGCTTTAATGAGAGAAAAACTATTTTGTTTTCTAGATTAAGATTGTTTTAATCGTAAACATATTAAGCTATTGTTACATTACACAGTTTACACACCCCCTAGATGTAAATATTTCTAGACCAATTGTAATATTGTATTTAAAAATGTATTTAATTCCAGTGGTACTGGTGGATTTTCGTGGGTAATTCGATTTGTGTCATTATTTCACATCTGTACACATGAAGGTGTCTCGGCTAGTAGGCTATGTTGCTTGTGTGGATGTTGGAGGTGGAGATTTATAGCCTTTATAGTGGGTCCAGAAAGGTTCAGTCACCAGTGACAACTGGCGATTCACCAGTTGTAAAATGCAAAAGACTTCGGAGTGGCTACAGAAAAACAGACCCATGCGAAAACAAGGTTAAGTATGGGAAATGCATTAAATGTAGTCACGCAATGCTGATATTGTCAACATTAACAATTTGAGAACAAAGTATAATTTGCACAGTTTGACGCGATATAAGCGATCGTTAGATTTAATTTACTACAATGCTTTTTTTCCCCTTAGTTGGTCAGAACAAAAGTTGATGTTACTTTTTCAGATTACATTTTCCGGTGAAAATTCTTATGTTGGTCATACTTCCAAAAAGTAGAATCTGTGATTCCGAATGACAGTATCCACACCGGCGCGGTAACTGAAAGCCGCTTATTCTTCTCAAAACATTGGATTAATCCATGCCGTGTCACAATGACGAGGCTGGATGCAAATGCAAGTTAAAACTTTTTTTAAAGCAGAAGAAGACAGTAGATGGACAGACGGACACAAGCTAAGGTGGAAGGCTGCGCAGGGACTTTGGCAGACAACCCGGTTATGGTGCTCGGTGATCCCGTGTAGTATCCTCAGTGAAGTGCGGTAATCCAGAACAGAGTCAAATAGCGAAGAACACGACGAATCCACAAGGTCCAAACGAACAGCACAAGGCAGGAACGGGAACCAGAATGATCTGACAACATGAGACACCAGTAACTGAACATATAAAGCAGGGGTCGGCAAGTAACTTTGGCCGCGGGCCAATATTTTTTTTAGCCAGTAGATGGCGGGCCAGCTACACGGAGTAGGCCTATGGATACAAATTAAAACGCTTAAAATACCCTCTGTGTTCACCCGCTTTTTATATCCCGACCTGACGGGTCCGCAAAATTTAGATCTCATTTCCAGAATCTCTCATTCAAATGTCTCTAACGGAAAGAGAGAGATTAAGTAGCCTATAACAATTATAAATGCTATACAAAAATTGTGTTGTGTCAATATAAATATTATTTATTACTGTCAGCAGAGAAAAAAATGTCACAGAAAAACAAATTATGAAATATAAATAACATAAATTAAATAGGGCAAAGCCTAAATCACTCAAGCAACATACACACGGGTAACACGGGTTTAAAACAATCACATGCAAACGTAAAATATGCATATTTTTAGGAACACATCTACAAAAATATGGCTGTATTTCAAGTTGATAAAATAATTAAAAATCCACATCAGTTTATTTGTGCCCACGCGCCACGCCCTCCCAGGACGTTAGCTACTTTCACTTTTAAAAATTCCTCATAACCGCGTGCGCGATGCCGCGATCTGGAGTTGTCGAGATGGATGCTGAGGAGTTGAAGAAAAGAATAGCTAGTGGGGATTGTAAAGTTGTCGACAAAAGTAATCAAAAATCAAGTCCAGTGTGTGGGAGAAATTTGGAGTTATCTGAAGAAAATATTGTGAAAGACTTGCTGCATGCATTTTCTTGTTGGATAGCCGCAAATGTGGAACTTCATCGCTGAGGAAGTACGCAGATACCTGTGGTAACAAAGCAGTTCTATCAAACAGTATTTTTCAAATTTAACACTGTTAAGTATGTGTGGTTTGCAGATCAGCCGCTCATGTGAGTGTTTGAACCCAAAATTGTCAGATGTAGGCGCGCGGCTACGGCTTATCTCAAGTGGAATAGTTTTGTGCAGCATTTAGTGCAAATATGTTTTATCAGGTAATACATATTATTTATCAGTGTGTTATACCCGAATAAATAATAATGAAAAAAAGTTCAAAAGTTGTACTGTAAGCGAATGAGACTTAGGCTACAAGAGAGCATGATTTATTCACACCCTTATTAAAATGGCTGTAATCTGTTACCACAATAGTAGGCTACTTGATCTGTTTAAAATGATTTCATTCGTATATGTCTGATAAGGTGTTAAATAAAGATTCAAAATTAAAATTCGTCTATACCCGTTACTCATTCCTTCTATTTTTGATCTGAGCGCACAATCAGAAAATCGGAAAACGAGTCGTTATTCGTTTTTTTTTTTTTTTCATTTTAGTTCAGGAAATAATGGAAAAACAAGTTTATTTTTGTTTTTACTTTGGAAAAAAAAAACGATTGAATGAATGATACATGGCGCCTGTTTGTAAACCGTTATTGTAAAATAAAAATAGGCTGATAAAAAAAAAAAAAAAACGGAATTCCAAAATAATCCGGCGGGCCAGAAAATATTGCTGGCGGGCCAGTTTTGGCCCGCGGGCCGCCTGTTGCCGACCCCTGATATAAAGGGTCAAAAGCTTGGAACCAGCTGGCGCTGCTGATCAGCAGTGATCAGTGACCACGCCCACACACACACACACACAGCACACGAGACGAGAGAGAAAGTGAATTCATGAACCGTGGCACGCCGTGCCGAAGCTAACCCACGTTAAGTTGATAATTCTGCGAATAACTGAAATTGCAGATTTCGAACAGAGATGGCGACAAAGAGGAAATACTACAGACTGTAGCTTTAAGAATTATGATCTTATTTTTCTTACTGGTTGAGGTGTCATTGTTATTTCTCTTTATTACATGGCTTGATAGAATTCCAATGTAGAATGTGGTCTGTTATTTCTTGATAACAGGCCGCTGCTTAGTATAACAGACCTTTGCCAGAAAATATTTATTTTACAGTGTACTTAATGTAGTAGGAGGGATATTTCCTGTCCCGTTTGTGTCACGACCCTTATATGGGATGGGTTGGATGAGGTAAATTGGGGCGGTGTATTTAAGTGCGTAGACGGGAAGCCCTAGAACATAGGCTGCATCATTGCCGCGCATCGTCGGGTTCTCAGGATCGCTATAGTCGAGGTAGGTGACGGAAGTTGTGCACGGCTCGTGTGGTTTTTTTAAATGCTTAGAGTATGTGTTTTATTTCTGAAGTGACTGTTGTAGCTGTTTCGACGGCGTGCCCTCAGAGTGGCGTCAAGCGTTCACCTGAATGCTTAAGGTATGTCGGCTAGTGCAATATGTTGTGGCGTGCTTTCTACGGTGTTAGTCGAGTCTAATGGGGGTTATTGTGTGTTTTATCAGAACATTGGCCGTGTGGTGTAAATATATCACAGTGTGTATTTTCCGTCTAACCACCGCCTGCCTTTGTATTTAGGAACCGCAACGTTGACGAGATAGGCGGATTATTTGCGCACCAACTTATTCTCTCAACCGTCTTATATTTGTGTAAATGGATGTTGTGGTGACTTTGTAATAGTACTGTTCCCACTAATTTTTCTTTGTTTATTTTTGGATCCAGTCAAGGCTGAGTGCGCCGAGGGGGAGGCTAGACACTTGGGTGAACACATTTGTCGTGAGTGTGGAGCACCAGGGTGGAAACGTCTTCCCATTTTTGTTTGCTGTGCACACTTAAGTGGTTGAGAGCACATTTGTTTTTTTGCTAGGCTGCCACCCCC
The DNA here is from genome assembly GCA_036326025.1 of Chrosomus eos. Classification (NCBI taxonomy): domain Eukaryota; kingdom Metazoa; phylum Chordata; class Actinopteri; order Cypriniformes; family Leuciscidae; genus Chrosomus; species Chrosomus eos. Next base: position 47,149,201 of record CM070818.1, read on the forward strand.
AAGGTAACGTACGCCTTGTAATGGTTGTTATTTTTGGTAATTCATTATTTTCTTTGTTTGCTTTTGTGGGAACCGTATTTATTTATTTGTGAATTTGATGTGATTCTGTGTTTGGATCCAGTGTGTCAGGAGGAATGCCTTGTTCTTAACATGATGCTAATTTTACTGTTTAAATAAACGTGCCATTATTTATATTGTGCTTAAATGATACCAGTCGAATGGACTTCTTAACCAAATAAAATCACTAATTTGTTCATCGTACGAAGCGACTCTGTCTTTTCACTGCACCACCGAACCTGAGTTCCTTTCTTTACTTCCTTGGGTGAAACTCCCGAGGTGGCGTAGTCAGTTTTATTTGAATTAAAATATATTTAACGTATTGGCCAGGTTACATTAAGCTTACAATGCTTTTAGCAAATGATCTAAGCTGTTTTTCATAAGGATTTTCATATAGAAGAATTATTTTTTTCTATTCCAATAACTCACTGGCCTAACATCAGAGTCGCTCAGAGACACGCAGAACATTCAGCAACACGTATGACGGCAGTGAGCAATGTTATCTCCACAGAAAGATATTCACAGAATAAAAGCTGGGAAAACAAGCCAGACTCCCAAAGGAAAAGCACCATCTCACTATCTGGCGTGTCTGTTTGCCTTCCGGCCCGGAACTAATTGGTGTGAGATGAAGTTTCTATAGGTATTATAACCGTGAGCGCAGAGGGAGTGAGATGTAGGAGAGAATGAGAACTAACAGTGAGATCTACTACCATACTGAATATAGCTATTATAAAGTAATGCAGTCAGCTTGATTCAGTGATGCATCAGTTCAATAAAACCACTTGAAGCACGTTTATTTTGCAGTGCATTCAAATGTGCTTAACCTGACCTGTCATTTCCACTGTGACGAATGAATCAGGAGACAAAGCAACTTTCACTACACTGAAAAAAAAAAAAAAAAACCTGCAGTAGGATTTGCTTTTAAACAAATTTCACTCAAAAATTGCAGGTAAATTTCACAAACAATTACAAAGAAATGTCCTGTAACACAATTAATTAAATTATCAGAAAATCAAGGCGCTGGCTTGTACATTTATACGCCTGTTTGCAGAACATTTTGTTCCTTACTTTAAAGCGCAGAATCAGATCTATGCTAAATAACATCCCTATACACAGTATTTTATAACACTTTATTTTGATGGTCCCTTTTAAACATTCTACTAACTATAAGTACACATTTGCAACTACATGTCAACTAACTTTGATTAGTGTATTAGTAGACTGTCTGCTTAATTTCTGCTAACTCTTTATTGTGATGGTCCTCAAACAGACATTTTACTGACTATAAGTAACTCTGCAACTACATGTCAACTTATTCTAACCTTACCAGTTTACTAATACTCTACTAAGACTCTAATGAGAGTTAGTAGACATGTAAATGCAGCGTTACTTATAGTCATCAGAATGTCTTAACCCATTTAGACCCTGCATCCATTACAATGGACATCACATGTCAGACCCCTTTTTTTAACTTCTGGAGCATTTCACCTAGTTTAAAGCCTGCAATCCATGATATTGGACGTTTGTCATCCAATCAAATGCCAGTAAAGCTCTGCATGTAGTAATTATAAAAATAAAAAAAACACTACATTGAGAAGCAAGGCTTCACTCCAAACACAGAAGCAAGCAACATTTTCTATGGTTTTATTTACATTTTTTATATATTTTTGCCAGTATTTCACAGTTTGTATGTAAAATAGAAAGATTGAACTTATTAATTAAAGTTAAAAATCGATTGTAGAATTGCACGTTTTAAAATCAGGATTTTTTCAAATGTGACTGTCCATTAGAATGGACTGTGGGTTCGAAAGCCTGTTACTGAAATCACATGTCCAGTAATGCTGGTTGAAATTTCTTATATAAAAAAATCTATATCGCAGTACCGATACATTTTTGAAACTTTTTCATATGCAGAATATACAGTCCTTGAAGTGCTTGAACATATAGCTGATGAAAATATCTCAGATGTTGACTTTACAGTAGTATGTGGAGTGATGAGGAAGATGGAGATGTAAGAAAAATATCCGTATTTAAAACTTTATAAAGTAAAATAACTAGCTTCTGGCCAAACGAACATACGGATTTGACTTAAATCTAAAGCGCAACTTGAATATGAATATTTTTCATATTTTATTTTATATTAATATTTTTTTTATTAACAACCATTCACAGCCATTGTAAAGCTTGGAAGAGCCAGGACATTTTTTAATATAACTCTGATTGTATTCGTCTGAAAGAAGAATGTCATATACACCTAGGATGGCTAGAGGGAGAGTAAATCATGGGCTAATTTTAATTTTTGGGTGAACTATCCCTTTAAAGGTATAGTTCACCCAAAAATTATATTTGTCATCACTTACTCACCCTCATGTTGTTCCAAAACTGTATGAGTTTCTTTATTCTGCTGAACACAAAATAAGATATTTTAAAGAATGTCGGTAACAAGACAGTAGCCATTGACTGCCATAGTATTTTTTTCCCTACTATATATTTTCCTAATAACTATATTATATTATTATAATATAATATTATCATTATTAGTAACTATTTTGAAAATTACAATAATATTTAGCAGTAATGTATCAATATAGATATTACAGTACAATGTCGTATAATTAATTACAGCAGAAGCACACTGTAAAAAAGGAAAAGTTAGTTCAACTCAAATTTTCAAGGCAACAACTGCACAGAATTTTTGAGTTGACGATATCAACTTAATTTTTTAAGTTCTGACAACTTACTTTTTTTAATTCAAGTTACTGGAACTTTCAAGTCTGTAAAAGCTTACTATTTTGAGTTCAGATTACCATCCCCTGTAATAACTTACTATTTTGAGTTTAAATTAATACCCCCCCCCCCCCCCCCACACACACACACCACACCCCACCAAATTAAATCATCCACTGACAGTAAACCAGTTAATTTATGCATGTTTTATTTGAAAAACATTGGCACAAACAGCTTTACAATTCCACAATATAAAAAAGTAATCTTATGGCCAAAGCAAATACATCAGGTTTCAGTACCATAATATGGGCAGTTTTTTTTTTCTTTCCGACTCTTGTTGAGTCGGAAAGCTTACAAATATACCTTACAAATAATGCAGTATTGCCAAAGATGACCGATAAACAGTTGTATAGTGCCTAAGTATTAATTCAGAAATGTGTAAATCCCCAGCTGAAAAAGCCAAATTATCTAAACTTTCTGAATTATCTGAACTTTGAAATTAGCCAAAAATGCAAACATGCAGGCTATAACAGTAACGGTGAAACACAGCTTGCTTCTACTGAACAATCAATACCGTAGTCTCTTGACAGTAATATGACAGCTACACATAAAATATTTGTTTTTATTTCAAATAAAGCACTTGTGTGCGTGCAGAGCAAATCAGGCACATGTCAATTAGTTGGGGAAATCAAAAGGAACAACATAAAAACTATAAGGTGACTTACAAAATATACAAAGACTTACAAAATATACAAACATAATAAATGAACAGACATGATAAAATAAATCTTCCCCATGGACACTTGCCACACTAGCAAAGATGCAGACTATAACAGCAATGCTGAAACAAAGCTTGCTGAGAAACAATCAATAGTCTCATGACAGTTCTATGACAGCTGCAAATAACAGATTTGTTTTTAGTCAAAAATAAAGAAACAACATAAAAACTATAATGTGGTCTATGTGAAGACTAACAAAATGTCCATACATACATGAACAGACCTGATAAAATAAATTGTCCCCATGGAAAATGAATCAGTGGTTTAACAGCTTGGTCTTGAAGCTCCGGACACGCTGTGAGCAATTGGTGGACATTTCCATGAAAATGTGCTGAATAGTTTCAAAGGTATACCTGATGTCTTTTGGGAACTCCATGTTGAGGGCATAAAGCAAGCCAAAAAGATACGCAAGCGCAGTCGGGGTGTCTGGGATGTCTTTCAGGACAATGGTTTCCTCCAACACAAGGGCAATATTAATGACTGTGTCGTCATCATCAAGCACTTTGAGGACCCCCATCTTGATGCCTTTTATCTGTTTGTCATCTGCATCAGTTACCTGACAAAACAAAAACACAACTGAAATAATGTCCTGTAGAAAACTAGTCAATAAAGAGTGATGTCTATTTGTGTATGGCCTCTTTGCTATACAACACTACTAAAAGCTGAAGGTCTTCCGAGCTGCACTCACCAGGCATCTAGAGAAAAGCTTCCCAGTATTCTCCCGTAGAAATATGGGAAGACCTTCCACAGCTGCCTGTCTGCGATGACTTGTGATGACAGATGTCTGTTTTTGAAGAATATAAAGACAAACATACTTTTGTTTAGCTCTGTGAAATGTACTTGTGCATGTGGGTAACTTGTTCCATTACAATTGTGTATGTAGGCAGATAAAATAATTGCAGCCTCTGTGAGATAAAATAATTGCAGCCTCTGTTAGTTTGTTAGTGTTTCTTTTTGTCTTTTAAGAATAAGTTCACTATTTTGCACTTTGAGCCCCCTTTGTGGGTTATCTTGGATGAAATACAGTGTTTGACGAACAGTCAACAAACACCACTAACCAATCGGTGAGTTGCACATCTTTGAAAACGAACATTTAGGGTTGATTTTAAGACAGGTTTGTGAATGCATGTAGTTAGCTAGCCATTCTGAAGCATGGCAGGGACGATTCTAAATCAGCCAAAAGCTCAAGACTGGACCAATAGTCAAAATTCTGGTGTCAAACACTCTATTTCATCAACCCAGAGAGGGGGCTCAAAGTGCAAAACCGTGAACGTGTCCTTAAAATATTACTGTATTAAATAGTCAATCAAGATGGAACTCGCTCACCAATAAAGCTGATGCAAAAAAAGAATTAAGTTATATTACATCAAAAGTGCAGAGTGCTAACTTGGTAGTTCCTTCTTGATTAATGGTTTAAATATTAGTGGACAAACTGAAGAAAAGGCCTTGTAGTCAATATAACAACCTGTTTGTAGTCAATATAACAACCTGTTTGTCAAGTATTTCCAAAAGGGTTTCCATCTCTTGACTAAAGGCGCCCTTCCTGGCACGATACAATTTCAGCAGACGAGGGGTGAACATCTCAAGGGCAGCTTTAAATGTTCCCATCAGGTCCTTGGTGGTCACACGAGTGAACTCTTGACAAATCTGAATGAAACAAATGCAATACAAATAATACAAGCTGATAGTGTGATTTCATTTTTATAATTAAGACTGCAAACTCAAAGCCATAATCTAAATGAACCTACATACACTATTATGAAAAAAACATAACACAAATGTAAACAAATGCACCAAGTTCAAGAAAAAAAAAAGATGCCTTACCTGTTCTTCAAGAAATAGACCGGGCCACCTCTCCAGAACCTCTGAGACCATGGGCTCCATCTCTACAATCTCCATTCTCCTAAGGGAGAATGTGATGTCCATCTTCTGTCTGATGAATTCCATGTCCTTGGTTTTCTTCTTCATGGCTTCAACCAGGGAAGACCTCAGGTCTTCCAAGTCATCCTCAGTGTAGCTTTCAGGATGATCTGGTACATGGTTGACCTCACCTCGTTTTGTTTTTTTCAAGGAAAACCTTCCCTCCGGACCACCATCCCCATCATCATCTTCTCTTCTTCGCCTGTTGACACCATGATCATGCGCCTCCTCCCTTCTTGATCTACTGTTGACACCAACCTCATTACATCCAGCTTGACGTAGTTTTGATCTGTAATTCCCCATCTTGTACTTTATGCTGGTTGTCCATCCCGCATATCCAGTACCACCACCAGGCTCTTTGAGGCAGGGATGTTTGTTGACAAGTTCAGCAGCAACAGAATCGAACTCATGTTTTTCAGGGTAGGCTTTCACAGAAAATATTTCTTGTGCCAACTTGTCCAGAATCTCTTTTTTCACATCTCTGGTTACATGTAAACCCTTCCCTAATATGTCAAATGTGTCATTCCCCTTGCGGAGTATCAGTTCAACATCATATGAGAATTCTGGTACTGGGAACGGAGTGGGCCACTGTGAAACGTTCCTCCTATATGTCCGCACAACTGAAGATAAGCTGTGGATTGAGTCTGGAGATCCAATGATGGCTGTGTCAAGGGAAGAGCTGGAGGATGACCGAGTTGATGTTGGAGGTGGTGGCGTGTCCTCATTGCTCCACAGAATATGCAAGACAGCCTTTTCTGAAGCTAACTCTGCAATGTCAATCAGGTTGCAAACTGCCTGGCCAAAGTCTGAGTCTTCATACTGTATACAGAATTCACCCAAGTTCAAGTTTTTGACGAAGTTCATTGTACAGTTCCTCTAAAGTTTCGGGAGCTTTGGTCAGCCGAATCTTACGGACGAGTTTGGGATTTATGTGGACCAAAAGCAACAAAGCCTTTGAGGACAAAAGAAGAACAGATATTTGCATGACACTTTAACCTTAAGCCATATACAGTCATGGCCAAAAGTATTGGCGCACCTCAAGAATTGTTGTTTTTTAACCAAAATTCGCACACTTTTGAAGGTTTTTTTATAAAATAACCAAACCAGGATATTTTCAATAGCTCAACACAACTGAAACAACAATTGTTTTCTCCAAATGTAACAGAATATATCACCAGAATACTGCGGGAAGTGAATACTGCATGGTCAAAAGTATTGCCACCCTTCACAACAAGTGTCTTTTGCTGTGATAAAAGCACACTTTTCGTTGTTAAAATCCAGTGCTAAGGTTATGGGTAGGCAGACGTCAGCTGTGGTGGCACTCCTGAGAAATATCAGCCCATTTCTAATGGACAGAAATCTCCAGTTTACTCACTATACATCTCTGTTGGTTTATATGGACAGTATGAGGGTTTTCTTCAAGTAGAATCGAGTTTATTATCCTTTAGAAATGGGCTTATACTTCTCAGAAATGTTAACACAGCTGACGTCTGACTATCCATAACCTTAGCTGTGGATTTTAACAATGAAAAGTGTGCTTGTATCACTGCAAAAGACAGATATTTTGAGTGTTAATACTTTTGACCATGCAGTATTCACTTCCCGCAGTATTTTGGTGATATTTTGTGTTGAATTTGAGGAAACCAATTTTTGTTGTTTCAGTTCTGTTGAGCTATTGAAAATGCCATCCTGGTTTGGTTATTACATAAAAACACCTTCAAAAGTTTGTGAGTCTTGCTCGAAAACCAACACATCCGGAGGGGTGCCAATACTTTTGGCCATGACTGTACCTTGAACACTTAAAAAAAAGTCATTAACACATGATAAAATTATGAAAACATACAAACAGAAAGGTGCTTACCATTTTAATTTACTGCAGTAGCCAAGCCCTTGGGGTCACAATCAAAGTTCTAGCAACTTGGTATGCAGCCAATGGGTGGTAGTCGTTCAAAGTCTCTGGATCCAGGATCTCTAAATCTGAGTGACAGTTATCAATGAGTTGGTAAGACCGATAATGTTCCATTTACCAAGATGATAACTTTGTGGTGACAAAATACACTTTCCACCACTTGTCCACCAATATGTGTACTATTCTAAAGAATTCTGGCAGTCCACTGCATTCACCCGCAGACACTATCATGTCCCTCACATACTGGGTCCCATACAAATGTACTTCTTTGGCAAGAGACACATTATCTTCATTTGGGTATTTCTTTTCTAGTACTGTCCTGAGCTTTTCATCTAAAGATGATATTTTCACTCTATCTACATTACCAACACGCAATTTTGGCTTGAACAATTGCTGTGTGTCAAGAAGATATGCCATGAGCAGTTGATGCTTAGTGGAAAGGGTGAGTAGTACATTCTTAAAACAGTGAGCATCATTAATTGCCTGTTTGAAAAACTATGCTTAGACTCAAATATAAACGTCCACAGATCCACTAATGGCCCAAAGCACCGTGTGAGATGCACATAGTGATCAATGAAGTGATGCTTTGGTTGCAACTTAAATTCAGGAAAGGTGTCGGTGAGTAACTGTCAATGGTCAGACAATTTATTCCCTAAGTAACATAATGTTCCCTCTGATAACGTAGTAGACACCGTAATCTCCACAATCTCTTTAACCCTGTAAGACCCAAATATAGAAAAAAAAGAAAATACATTTTTCCACCTGTCAGATGTTGTTGTAGGAGGCCTCTGATGCAAATAATGAAGGATTTTTTTAAAAAAAAATATGTTTTAGTAAGTTTTTAAGGAAATGTTGTAATATTGCAACGTTGGGCCTATTGGGTAGCAGAATTTCAGCATTTGCACTCACACTGTCAGAACAAATATACAGAACAACTAAGTTTGAAGTGTGGATTGCTTACATAGCTCCATAACAGAACAAATTAGGAATAATAATAATAATCACCCAACAGTCATATTTTTATGAATTAAAATTTATTAAAAATAAACATAAAATATAAATATTTATATTGTACAAAATACAAAACAAATTGAAAACTGTAAAAGAAACAGTGTCCAGTGTTCACTTGCAATGGTTTTCCCAAAAACAGTTCCTTTCCTCTAAAAAGCAGAGGGAGATTGCACTTCCTGCAGAGCGTATTCGAATATCCTTTTTTGCATTGTCTGCAGCGTCCTCTCATTCTGAAATGAAAATAGTTGTTAGAGTTAGAGTATGTTCAAGTATAAATAATTTAAATGTAAATGAATCCTATATATGTGATACATTCCACTGAAGTCTAGGGCTGGAACGGTTACCGCAATACCGTGGTCACATGATGCCTACAGCGGGTCCACGCCTACCTCTTCACCGTCATCACTGCAAAAAAAACATTGGCCTGCCCATGTGTGCACGTTGTGTCTGATATGGATTCATTGATCCTAATGACATGGATTATGTCTAATGACAGTGTGTCTTATATGGATTCAAGGTTTTCTAAACAAAACTTATCATCAAAAGATGGAGCAAATCTGACCTTTCGCGAGTTATGGAGCGCAATGTTCCATGACACATAATAACATTACATTCGTATTAGAGTTGTGCAGATGGGCTATTATTTTATCCGCAACCACATCACAAAACTCATCATCCGTCTGCCATCCATCCGCACAAACGTTTTTTTTGACCAATTTTCAAAACGCGGTTTACCTTTATACTGCGGGAATTTCTTGCTTTTCAACCGCGGTTAGAAAAAATCCATACCGTCCCAGGCCTACTGAAGTCACACAATTCTAAAAGGAATATTCAAACCCCCAGACCTCTTACATCCCCACATTCCAGAACATTAACACCGGTCCCTGAACAATGGACCATGCAACCCCCTATAGGTCTGAACGTCCACACCTGTCCTTGAATAACCATCTTCCAAAGCACTCCACAAACAGTGTCTGCCTTGCTACAAGCAGATATTTGGGCAAACAAACAAAGCCCAGATAAAAAAAAAACTATTTATACTGCTAACATACAGGAACAATTTCAAATACTGGTGCTGAAAGGACTTAAAACACTGTAACCAGAAATAATTTATTCATTTAAAATTATTCAAATTTGATCTAAACTGAAAATTATAACAAATAACACATTTAGATATTGTGAATCATCAAATACATTGTATTTCTGTAAGTATTTATCCTGTATGTGAACATTTGAGAAGTGCAATGTCTCCATGTAATGTGCAAGGTGCACATGCTATTTTGACTACCATTCAATCCCAACGTTGTAAAATTACAACAAAGACATAACAAGCTAAAAATCTAATTTGATGCATGCATTCCACAATAACCAAGTATTTACATGAACTAGACATTCTAACAATGACAAAAAAAATATTTCTGGGGTTTTACTTACTTTAATGTTGAGATATCCAGTCCAATGAAACAAGGAGATGCGCTTCCAAGAAAGTTTGCAGGTTGTATGAGTTCATGACCTTATGGCAAGACCTATATACACATTTACTATCCAATGACATTGCAAGGCTAAACAATAGGACCTAATGGCTATGTAAATGGGGGTTTTCAAAAAAAAAAAAAATTTGCAGATGTGTTTTTGGAAGAGCTAAAAGTAATGTTGTAATTTTACAACCACGGGTCTTACAGGGTTAAGGTCCATTAAAATTTCCCATGACTGCTCTTGTTCAGGTATATAGTTCCCGATCAAGAGAGGTAGCAAACGTAAAAGTACCCAGTTTTCATGTCCGTTACCGTTTACCTTTCCAGAGGCAAGGCTTGTCTTTGTAATTGCCTGTGGCTTGTTGACCAAATCAGAGAATTTGTATGGAAACTGTTTTATGCGGTTATTCAGTCCATCTAATGTAATGAAACCTTTTCTAATCAATTCTTTCAAACACAAACTTAACTCCACTGCGACAACACCTTCAAATAGATCATGCAAAAGATCAGGGGGAAATCCAGTAACTGGGTGGAAGAAAGACAACTTACTTAAAGCACAGGGTGATTTAACCCCATTCACAGACGGCTTATCACTCAACTTGAGTTGTTCCACAAAAGAATCGTGTTGCGTCACAGTTCTCAGTGGGAAGTTCCTTGGCTCACAATTTCCAATTTGGTCTCGACTGATGCAACAAAATCTGCAGAAATTTTCGACATTGAAAGCTTCCTGAAAACCTGCTAAGCTATGTGCACCAAGGTTATCAGCACAGACACAGAACACATTTCCCTTTACAAACGTATCTAGAGCCTCAATATACACTCCTGTCTTTTCAAGAAATCCAAGATCCTTAATCAAAGGATAAAGAAAGGCATCATACCCAAATTGTCTGACATCGACAGTTTTCCCAAGACAAGCCAGTTGAATTAGGGGGAGAGTAGAGCGAAACTTGCTTGGTAAATTCAACAAAATCCAATAGACAGCAGTAATTTTATGGATTTTTTTTGAGGACCCCAAAGGATTACATAGTTCCAGGTCATCTATGTAAAGTCCTATAGAGATACTTGCATCTTGCACACCCAGAAGACCATTGTCTTTGTAGTACTGTCCGTCCCCTGACTAAACACCAACTTCTCCACAAAATCTGGCTGTCTCAACAAAGTTCCAAGAACCTGGATGATTGAAACATAAACAAATGTTTGTTTATGGGTTATTTTATATGTATACTCAGTAGGCTGAATTACAGGGAACTTATCTTTAAAAAAAAAGATTTCTCCTGTGATCAGTGGCCAATGCACCCTTTCCTTGAGTGCTTACAATTAATGGATTTGTTTCCAAGACAGCATCATTAATCTTATGGAGAACACTGTCATCTAATTCAATGCCATGTTCTGCAAGCACTGATTTGATACCTTGTTGAGAGTGGGATTTTGAAAGATATAAAATGTCATTAAACCCCTCAACTATTTTCTGTACAGCTTGTCTACTAACATGTAATTCAGTTTGCATACGTAGAAAAAATGCAGCAGCCCTGTGTTCAAGAGTCTCAGCATCTACATACTCATTTTCTTGGACATCTGAATTTCCAGAACTACTTGGAAGTGTATCTTCCTCACTACAGATACCTAATGGTTGTTCAGAGTAATCTGTCTCAATGGACACAGGTTCATTTTCTAAGTCTGCTCTTAAACAGGTTCTGATATCACCATGCTTGTGTTTCCTACTTTTGTGTGAACTAAAAGTCTTTAGATTGTTTGTTTTAAAACAACATCTCAAGAACGGGCAACAGACAGTCTCATGTTTTTTTTAAATGGCGTCCAAGGTGTGTAAAGAAAGATTGTTTCGTGCAGATTTCCCGGAATTCACATAGATCACAAAAAAAAGTAAATTTATCTTGTGTTTTGGCTGTCCTACAATGTGATCTGGTCAAATGTGACTTTAAGGCGCCAGCCGTTTTAAAAGTACATACAAAGTCACTGTAAACACACGGCCAGTAAGCTCCTCTTCCGTGCCTGAGCCGATGGTGCCTAAGCAGACACTCTTGACTTGCACTGGCAAAGCTGCAGAAGCGACACTTCATAGAAAACCTAGCACAAAAATAAGAGGAGAAAATGAACACAGTGACATACAAATTCAAAATGACATTCAAAATCTTTCTATCCGGTGCCAATTTCGATACTGGTTCCTAATGATGTTTTTTTCGATACCAATTTTATGAAATCCATTTTAACAAGATTACATAACACATTACCTCAGAAAAACTTTGGTTTTATTTTTTCAGTTTGACTCACGCTCCTTAGCCAGTGCACAAAGGAAAAAAAAAGCACAAAGGAACAAAAAATGTTTTCTAAAGAGCTCATGCTCACCAAAGCTGATTTTTGTGAAATAGTATTACAATTTAAAATCTTATTTGAATATATTTCAAAATTTAATTGATTGAAATTAATTGAATTCAAAGCTGAATTTTCAAAATCATTACTTCAGTGTCACCCCAGGTAGCATGTATAATCGGCCCGAGCTCGGCTGCCCCACGGCGCCTCCGGCTTAGACTCGGCATCGGCGTGTGTTAACCGGGCCGACTGTGGCCCGCAGCTCGCTCAGGCACATGCATTTTTGTTACGGCTGTAAAGCACTGGGCCGATTCATATTCACTTTAACCCGGCCGGCTCTGGCTGTATGATCTGGAATGACTCGGCTTTTAGGTTAAATTAAATCAATGATGGTTTTAATGTAGCAATAATTAACATAAAATTATTTGAAAACGTAAATTCCTGACCATAGGCTATCTGATAATGTGACTTGTCCAAAACAAAATAATAATATTTTGCGGTAATACTTACCAATAATAATAGTTTCGTTTTACACAGAGCATTATTTAATATTTATAACCATAGCAAACATATTTAGTTGTCATGAAGATCATTCTTTACGTTTATGTATTTTAAACATGCATGCGCGTGACATCACTCGCACAGCAGTCGCGGCATCGGCTGAGTAGTGGCAACCGCAATTAGGCCAAGTCCCTGCAGGCAGGCATCGATACATACAACTTTGTTAACTTTTGGCTCGTCTACCAATGGTGGATAACAGAAACAAAATATGCCGGCCAACATAATGTTTAATATGTAGACTATCCTGTGTTTACTTGGGTTAATGGGATGAGATGGGTAGCCTATAAGTTAACGTTACATGTACAACGTTTTGTTATAAACGACTGCAATTAATTTTATTGGCTATTTCAAACATTTACCACCATTGACAGAGACGACTTTTTTTAAACTCTGGGGCTGGGCGCTCGGCTCAGACCCTTTTACCGGTATGAAGCCGATTTCAACTGTTACTGCAGCAGCAAACGTCAGCACGCATGCTCAGCTCATCACTGGAGGGAGGTGTGCGTGTGCACAACTTTGGGTGACTTGCCTGACTTGAAATCATCCCTTTTCGATCCTGCGCCATTATGGGGAACTTCAACTTGAGGTAAGTTAAGTCTTTGTGTTCAATTTCAAGCATCATTTCACGCCGAGCATTTCAATCGAGTTCCCTTACATCTTATAATATACTCTAAATTTCGAACTGTTGCTGATTAAATGTTGATAAATCCGTTTAAACTTCATGGTCATTTGACATGCTTCCCTCAGATGAAACGAAAATAAAGAATTCAGAATTAAATTAAGAATTATATTACAACAACATCAGATATTTATCACGTCTGAGTAAAGTAGTCCAAGTTAGACGTTAACTCTAATATGAAAGTGGACTTTTATGGCGCGAACGAAGCTAACATTGACTTGACTAACTTAGTTAAGTTAGCTGGGCTGTTAGCTCTTTGACTCCATTTTTTTTAATGCAATTTACGTGAATAATATTTACGAGCACAGTAGCCTATTTGATATGTGGGAAAAAATAAAGTGGAACAAAATGTTAGCTGGATTAAGGACAGTAAGCACAGACAAACGGCAACACACATTGTCCTAGAAAGTATTACACATTTTGATCCTGTATGAAAATGTTTATTTTACTGATGTAAATTGTAATAGAGGAATGATGTGGGACTTTATGTCATGTTAAAAGCTGAGTCATTGTCTGTTGCTGAGTGAGCTCGGGACTCTTATTATGAAAATGAACTGAGGAGCAGTAACGTTAACGTTATTCCGTCGGCGCCCTCGCAGTTGCTGTGTATGATGATTACGCTCCTGTTTTTACGATACAACAACTTATACACACGAGTCCTGTAATTCCGATGTATGTTTATGATGCCAATATTTTGTGTATTAATGTTCTGGGTTGTGAAGATATTGAATGTAGACCGTCCGCCATTTTGTGAACGCTGTGACATGACGTGGTTGTGAAATGCATTTAATGGCGTTTTGCACGGGGCCTGTGTAGTTAACCGATGCACTCTCGACATTTAACAATATAAAACGAGAAAAATTCGTGTCTGAAAGCTGCAATCTTTTACTTGTATTTGTTAAAATGAATGGACAATATCTCATGTTTTTCAGTGGGTGCTCGAGTTTGTCGGTGGCTGTTGGGACAGTGTTAACATGACACTTATTTTTCATAACATTCTGAATACAACGGCCAACTTTTGTTGGTGTTTGCTGGCGTTTGTCTGTGCGTTGTGAATTGGCCTCTAGTTGCACTATGGCGCAAACTGAAGTAAGTTAGCACTATAGTTAAATGCGGGCTGCACACGCAGGTTTGAAAGTTTATTAGCTAACTTGCCTTCATGCCATAACTTGCCTTCATGCCATAACTTACTTGGCAAGTTAACTTATTTTCTAAGAATAATGAACCGTTAAGCGCCATAGCAACATCGTGACAGTACGTTATACTGAATAAAACTCCCCCAATAACGGTATATAAAAAATATAGTAAGTGAACACACCTACAAGCTATCCCCTTGGCATTTATAACACCTCTTAAGGTAATTGCGAACATTGAGCAAGTCTGAGCCTTCTACATAGATCTTGTATTTGCAATTAACCACTGACTTATCAATGCCAAGGGGATAACGTTTTAGGTGTTCACTTACTATATATTTTGTGTGTATATAGCCATTTTTCTCTTTCCATACAGCTGATAGAGGTGAACCCATTCTACAAATATTGACTCGACTACAAACGATTAATCTATTTATTTTTTGCCCAGTCCTATTTAGTATGTGTGTACTGAGATTAAAAAAAAAATCTTTCTTTCTTTTCTTTTAGCATACCCCATACATGGCACAGAAAATAGGTCTTTTGAGGAGGCTGTGCCCACAGGTAGGAACTTCTCCCCTTTCAGCGAACATCACAGTGGCTAGTCCACCACCGTTGTCTCCAGTCTCCACTACCAACAGCCTGAGGGGCTACACCTCATACTGACACCCCAACCCATGCAGCAGCTATCAGAACTCAGTCATCAGGCCAAACTGGATATCAAGTAAGAAGGGCAGGAAAGCTATTCTATAGCTCATGGAAATAAAAATGCACTTTGGTACTTGTGTGATGAGATTAAAACATATATTTTTTTTCTTTTAGAACACCCCACAAGTACATGACACACACAACAGGTCTTCTCGGGAGGCTGTGCCTATAGGTAGGAATTCTACAAAGATCTCTCTCGGTTTACTCTGACATATCTACGTACAATGTTTTGCTACTAATCTGCTATGCCTGCTTTTTCTTGTTTTACAGCAATTGCCAAGGAGGTCCTCATCCAGCTCGATTCTTTCAGAGAGCATTCAGTTTTAGTTGTCATCAACTGTTCAGTTGCTCATCCTGGTGCAGCTCCAAAAAAATCTCCAGCAGTCAAGCAGTTCCAGACTTCATGCCAGACCCAGCACATTTTTGGCTCCAACTTTCAACTATTGAGGAGCTACAATGTTTGGAGGAGACATTGAAGGGATAGTTCACTTTGAAATGAATTTTTGATATGTTTTAGCTTACCTCAAGGGCATCCAAGATGTAGGTGTCTTTGTTTCCGCAGTAGTTTCAATTTTTATATTTTTAGGTCAAACCGTTCTCGTAAATGTAAGTACACATTGATGGCTTAAGACACAAAACGAGCGGTTTGTGTGAGAAAACGAACAGTATTTATATAGTTTTTACATTTTGTGATCTGTGATCTATGAATAAGTGAAATATATTAGATTGTCCTGGACTTAACGTAAGCAGAATGCTCTTTTATGAAGTTACTTCATTGAAGGACATATTTAATGAGATTATGCCTGAAAAGGTTTTGGATTTTTTTATCATATGTTAATTTAAAAAAATATATTGTATAATATGACTTGTTTATATTTTAGTTTTTATTGTATTTATATGATGTTTGTATTTTGTGAATGAAGGACACTATTTAAATTACCAGAGGGGAGAGTGAAGTGTGGTCCAAATAAAAAACTGTCTTCCTTGTGCTGTTTTATTTTCAGTTTATCTTGCATAAATAACGGCTGCTCAGCTTTTTTAGTATCAACTTGACATGAATGAAAAATCAATAGTTTAAATAAGCCAAAACTGGGAACGGGATTGGAGGGGAGCTTTATGTCATCTCACTCGGGCTTCCGCAATCGGGCCGCATTAAAACCGAGCGCTCGGCCGAGTGTTTTAGCCTTAATCGGGCCGCGTTTAAACCGAGCACTCGCAGAGCAATCGGACCTAGATTCATGCCGAGGATCGGCCGAGGGTTTTAGCCTTAATCGGGCCGCTTTTGGCCCGCACAATTTTTGCTAGCTGGGACATGACTCGTCAGAAATATGAAAACAGTTTGCTGCTTAATATTTTGGAAACTGATACATTTTTTCATGATTCTTTGATGAATAAAAAATTCAAAAGAACAGCATTTATTTAAAAACAAAATATTTTGTAACATTACACATATTTTAATGTCACCTTTGATAACTTTAATGCATCCTTAAGGAAAAAAAATTCTGACTAACAACACATTTTTGAACGGCAGTGTACATTCAGTAGGTTATTATTTATTGCAATATAAACACTGTCAGAGTGATCAACAAGGTATCTCTTCATTTACCAGTCAAATAAAAAAACAACTTTTATGTTTACTCCGTGGACTGTCAAGGTCTTCATCATATCATCATATGCAATATGCATCATAGCAATTATTTTACCGCAAATACTATACGCCTGGAGAAATGTATCCACACTTTTGATCGACTTTTCCACATCTTTAAGGTATTATGTGTGTCTTCTCGCGTCTCATATGAATATGTGCGCGGAGAGTTTGTGTGTGTGCTCGCGTCTCAAGTATGTGCGTGGAGAGTTTATGCGTGCGTGCACGCGCGGCGCGGGTCTCATATCGCGCGTCGTATGTTTGTAGAATTTGCGTGTATGTGCATTTCATATGTATTTGTTTGAGCACCGACGTTGACAAGTTAACTCCTTAGGTAACGTTATCGAAATCTGGAACCGAACAACATGTCATTTTTTGCTACTCGATAGTATCTAGGCAATTCGGTTGGTACCTAAAAAGTATCGAACTCGGTACTCAGCCCTACACAAAGGTTGCATGCTAGAAGCTATATCTATCTAGTTAACTACCGTATCAAACCGAAGTTTTGAAAAACAGTTTTAGTGCCTTGGTTGCAGCGCATGGTCACGAGCAGCAATGTGAACTAACCACCGCCGGAGCTTCGGTTTCACGTCAATGAGCAAAGCAGACGTGCATGAAACAATGGCCATCATTCATCGAAAATAACTAACATAAAGGCAACACACATTTTCAATTAATATGTGGACAATAATTATATTGAGCTTAGCTGTTCAAAATAAGCTATAGCTTCGAACCGATTAGCTAGTGGGGGATTTTGTATTGGCATAAAAGCCTCGCCTGGTTATGATTTATCGATTTTGTTTCCCGCAATGAAATGTAATACAAATACCAAATGCATGTACATATTCATATGATTAACTTACCTGTTAGAAGAAATGTTTTTCTTCGAGAAAGACCAAGACGTCAGGGAAAGTTATCGTGCTGGCATCGTGAAAAGATGGCGGATGCAAACTTTCAAACCTTTTCAAACTAGAGCTCCTGAGAAAATCCTTGGAAACCCCGTCGCAGCCGGTTGCCATGACAAATTTCAAATGAGCATGCGCAGATAAGTTGACCTCACTCTAACTGGGTGTCAACTACAACTTCCAAATAAAATCAACTCAATTTATAACATAAGATGAAATTTTCCTCAGAAACGTCGGAAAGTGAGTTCAAGTGGCTTACAACAGATAGTTCAAGTTCCAACTAGCAATTTTATTGTCAGTGAATGCAAAAATCTTAGTAAGGTGAACAATTTTGAGTTGTCGTTTTTACAGTGCAGACCAAATTACGAAATACAGTAAAAATACAGTAAAGTACTATTTGTAAGTTTACAGTACTGATCTTGTGTACTACTGTAAAGTGAATTACACTACGGTTACTGGAAATCGAAATACAGTAACTTGCTGGCAACCGTGCTGCCAGTAATGTACTGTAAAAATACAAGAAAAACGTTAACAGAGAAATTGTTTCAAAGATGCACACAGGAAATTATTCTAACGTGAATGCATTGATTGATTCCTAGGTTTATTTTGTTATGAATAAACAAATGTGAGATCTAGCAAAAACCTCACAATTAAAGTTGCAATGTTATAATGTTCAAGTTTTTGATCTAAAAAAAGAAAGATGCACACAGAAAATGACTTTAATATGACCATATTGATTGATTTGAAGATATTTAGTTTGTTACAAACAATGTGCAATCTGTAAAACAAAAACCTCAAAATTAAAGTTGAAATGGTATACTGCTGAAAAGTGTTTGACCTTGAGAAAAAGCTTAAAGTATAGACCAACAAATGTTATGTTTATTAATTTATTCCATGTTGGTACATTTTTGGGAAGTACACCTGTTTTGACCTGACGTCCATTGGAATGGACAAAAATTACAATGAAAGCCAATATTTTTTGTTATTATTTTCATTTGGTCTCATTTATAGAAGCCTCATGAGCTGAGAAAATGTACTTTTATATTTTTCAGAAACTTGTAACATAGGGACCATCAAAAGAAAGTGAAACACAATATTTATCTTTCGGACAGATCTGTAAGTTTTGTTCCCCCTGCGTTTTTTCAATCGGTCAGATTCATTTATTTATCAGAACGCAAACACTTGACAGTCTGTCTCTGCATTGATCGCATGATGTCAGCATTATTGTCAAATCAGATGTCCCCGCAGAAAGACATTGAGTGTGTTTGACTAATGGCAGTGTGTTTGACTCTCTGAGATCGAATAAATGACCTTTTGGAGAGTCATACGGCTCGACCAATCAGCAGCTGAGATGTCTTGTCATGTGATCACAAGTCTGCCTTTGCCACAAACACATGCTAGATGCACAAATGTCAATTTGACCAGCAGTCAATATCAGGGTTTGATGTATAAAACACTTGAGTTTTAAGTCATTTTTAAATCTTTATTTAATAAGACTGAATGTCTCCATGTGTCAAGTCAAGTCAGTCAAGTCACTTTTATTTATATAGCGCTTTTTACAATACAAATTGTTTCAAAGCTGCTTTACAGAGATAACAGGCAAGTAAAGTTGTAATAGTATTGTTAAATTCAAAATTAGGCTAAATGTTAAATGTCCCCAACTAAGCAAGCCAAAAGCCAATGGAAAAGAAAGGCGAAAAAGGCAACAGTGGCAAGGAACCAAAACTCCATCAGGTGACAAAATGGAAAAAAAAAAAATCTTGGGAGAACCCAGGCTCAGTCAGGGGGGCCAGTCCTCTTTTGGCCAACGAACCAACAGTGTATGATTATGATTTAGGCAGCATAATAGGTCAGAAGTCAGATTGGATCAGAACTTTCACGATAATTATCCAGTTCATCTGGTTAGGGGTTGTAGTCATCACGCCGGTATGGAGATGAGTTTGTTGAGGTGTCCATGAGGCCTTCACAGTGGTGATGAGGCTGGCACTTCAGGACTGTGTTGTCGTCATGTCCATGTGATCCTCAGATCTGGATATGGCCTGGATCCGGCGGTTTGTGGTAAACCTTGGGATAAACAGAGAGACTCCATCTCTGGATGTAGACATCATCCTTCTTAAGATGTACAAAGTACATCAGGATTTATGGGAAGTATTCCCGGTTTCATACATTTCAATGATTATAGGGCAATAGAAGATCCGTTAAATAGACTGGAGCTAAACCATTTAGGGCTTTATAAGTCAGTAGCAATACCTTGTAATTAATACGGAACTTTATAGGTAACCAATGTAATGATGATAAAATCGGTGTTATATGATCATATTTTCTTGATCTAAGTACTCTAGCGGCTGCATTTTGGACTAACTGTAGCTTGTTTATTGAGGATGCAGGACAACCAGCTAATAAAGCATTACAGTAATCTAGTTTTGAGGTCATGAATGCATGAACTAACTTTTCTGCATCAGAAACTGATAGCATATTACGTAGCTTAGCAATGTTTCTAAGGTGGAAAAAGGCTGTTTTTGTAACATATGACATATGTTTTTCAAAAGACAGGTTGCAGTCTAATATAACACCCAGGTATTTTACTGTAGAGGATAAAGTAACAGGGCATCCTACTATGTTAAAGTTGTGTTGTGAGAGGATTTGCGGATGGTTTTTCGAACCGATCAGTTCGAACCGATCGAAGTAGTGCCTCTGTCTTGTCTGGATTTAACCCTTTAAGACCGACGGGAGCGTCGGCGCTCCCCTTTGCGTGTGTCTGTTTAAAAGCCTATAGAAACTGAAACCAAATGGCTAGCTCAATCATTCTTTTTGCATACAAAACCAGAGATGTAACATGTTCAGATCAAGCCTCCAACATGCCCATGTTGCGTTGTTTTCACCCTCTAATCAGTCTGTACAAACTGCGTAATATTCGTTTACAAAAAACAACAACACAAAAATGCATTGCAAGTCTTTGCACACATGTTCTGTAGATCTGCGATTGATATTTACGTCTTCCGATGACTCATTGACGTATCACGTTCTGTGCACTATGACCCCCGGGTGTGTCACATGTTGTGACGTCGCACGCTGCGTCATTTGACCATGCGTTTGACTCCCGTTTGACTCCCATGCTATATGTTCCTTATATCGTTATTGTCTTTTTACCATCGCTTTATTTTATTATTTCTTTCTCCTTTAGACGTTCACAAATACAAGGACATTCACACACACACACCGCGCGCGAGCGCGGGCGCGCGCACGCACGCAGCGTTATGTCTAAACGAAAGTACACGCCTTTTTTTGAATGAGTGTAGAAATGAGTGTATCTTAAAAACTAATTTATGTAAACAGTTCAAATCAATTCTGTATAGTTTTAAATTGTTTTGTGCACGTTTTTCTCATTGACAAGTTTGAGGTTGACATTTATTCATTTTTTGTATTGAAGAAAATAAGTAAAAAAAAATCTATATTTTTTTTTCTTTTTGTTTATTGCACTTTTGAGATATTTATATAGTTACTATTGATTTATTACAAACATAGCCTTCAAACTGGGAGAGTAAGGATTATTTTGATGTATGGCATATGAAAATGCTCAAAAAAATGACAGCACAGCATGTAAAAATACAAAGATATACTCTGGTGGAATTGTTCTATGGCAGGTCATAAAGGGTTAATAGAAGAAAATTACGCGTCATCCAATCTTTTATATCTTTAACACAATCTGTCAATTTGGATAATTTAGCGTATTCATCCGGCCGTGATGAAATATAAATTTGAGTATCATCAGCATAACAATGTAAACTAATTGCATGTTTCCTTATAATATTTCCAAGTGGCATCATATATATTTAGAATAATAGAGGGCCTAACACAGATCCCTGCGGCACTCCATAGTTTACTGAAGTTATGATAGATTTTTCTCCATTTAAATAGACAAAATGGTAGCGGTGAGATAAGTATGATCTGAACCAGCTTAATGCTTGTCCTTGAACACCAGTATAATTTTGTCGATCTAAGAGTATTGTGTGATCTATAGTATCGAACGCAGCACTAAGATCAAGTAAAACTAGTATTGAGATACAGCCTTGGTCAAAAGCTAAAAGTAAATCATTTGTAATTTTAACTAGCGCAGTTTCAATGCTATGATGTGGCCTGAATCCAGACTGAAACTTTTCATAGATGTCATTTTCTTGTAAGAAAGAGCCCAGTTGAGTGGAGACAACTTTTTCTAGTATTTTAGACATAAATTGAAGATTTGAAATGGGTCTGTAATTTGCTAGGTTATTTGGATCTAATTGTGGTTTCTTAATAAGAGGTTGTATTACTGCCAGCTTGAACGTTCTTGGAACATGACCTAAAGATAAAGACAAGTTAATAATATTGAGAAGAGGCTCTTCCACTATAGGTAACACTTCTTTCAGTAGTTTAGTTGGTATAGGATCTAATAAACATGTTGTTGTTTTAGATGAAGTGATACATTTATTTAAGTCTTTTTGTTCTATAGTTGTAAAGCATTGGAATTGTTCTTGCGGGGTGATAATTGAGGCTGAATTATAAGGCGCGAGCAAAGATTGAACGTTTACAATTGTGGTTCTGATGCTTTCAATATTCTCAGTGAAGAAGTTCATGAAATCAATACTACTAAACTGTAACGAGGTATTTTGTTCAGAAGACGTCAGTTTATTTGTTAGTCTAGCCACGGTGTTAAATAAAAACCTTGGATTGTTTTGGTTGTTTTCTATTAATTTGCTGAGGTTCTCAGCCCTGGCTGTTTTTAGAGCATTTTTATAACGTGACATACTGTCTTTCCACGCGATTCTAAAGACCTCTAAATTAGTTTGTTTCCATTTACGCTCTAAATTATGGGGTTCTCTCTTTAGAACATGCGTAGTATTGTTGTATCATGGTGCTTTACTTTTCTCTCTGACCTTTTTTTAATCTAATGGGTGCAACGATATCCAATGTTGTAGAGAGAATGGTGCTCATAGTGCTAGTTAGTTCGTCTGGTTCATCTGTTTGTTTGGGTTCAGGCAGCAGCTTAAACAGATCAGATAAGCAATTTGAAAAATGATCTATGGTAGATGGAAGGATTGTTCTGCCTGGTCGATACATTTTTTATATCAGCTATGCATTCCGTTAATATTGTGAATTGGTAAGTTTCGTTAGGTTTTGAGGAAATATACAGCTGAGTATCATCAGCATAACAGTGAAAGATAATTCCATGTTTCCTATTGATATCTCCTAATGGTAGCATGTACAGAGTGAACAGCAGCGGTCCTAGTACTGAGCCTTGTGGTACGCCATACTCAGAGGTGGGCTGTCAGGACCATCAGGGCCTTCTCTGCTGGCCCTGTCAAAATATAATATAATATAATATATAAAATATATATATTTTTTCATTTTTACAATTATATTTCCTGAAAGAATATGGTTATTTTTTTTAGGCTGAGCTGGAATTTCCATATGGTCATCTAAACACATCACAGCTCCGTGGACCGGCACTAGTAATATAGCTAGCCTACTGTTGAAGCTGCCATTTCCCATTTGATCTTAACTTTGACTGACGTGTATCATTAGCCAATCAAATTTTGATGTGCAGTGACAGAATGCCCCAGGGGGCCAGCGATGTGTAACGGTGCTACCCCCCGCTGATGTCATCAGCCGTTTGAAATTTTGGCGGGTTGTGAGCAATGTCAGTAAATGTCAGCTTTATGCCCTCACATGCCGTGACCATTCCAGTGTCCATCGCATCGGTTGAGCGATCTTTCTCAGCTCTTCAAGAGCATCAAAACGTATTCAAGGAATACAACTGGACAAACACGACTCTGCACTGGCATCTATTGTATATTGTCTATTGTTATAGATAAGGAGCTGCTCACTCATCTTAAGCAGGAACTGCACGAGGAGGTCATTGAACGTTTCATCAAAAAGGATCGGAGGATGGATTTTATTTACAAGTAATGGGTGAGTGTTACATTTTATGTAAGTGTATGGGGGTTCGTTACTGAAGGCCCTGACTGAAACCCCACGGTACGCTACTTTGACCGATAAGACATCTCTTCATTTACTGCTACAAACTGGTAACGGTCAGATAAGTATGATTTAAACCATGCTAGTGCAATTCCACTAATGCCAACATAATTTTCTAGTCTATTTAATAGAATGTTGTGGTCAATGGTGTCAAATGCAGCACTAAGATCAAGTAACACTAATAGAGAGATACAACCACGTCGGATGATAAGAACAAATCATTTGTGACTTTAATGAGAGCAGTCTCAGTACATGGTACGGTCTAAATCAGGACTGAAATTCCTCGCAGATACCATTTCTTTCAAGAAAGGAACACAGTTTTCTAATATCTTTGACAGAAAGGCAGATTTGAGATCGGCCTGTAATTTACTAATTCTGTAGGATCAAGTTGCGTTTTTTTAACAAGCGGTTTAATCATAGCCAGCTTAAAGGTTTTTGGTATGTATCCTAGAGACAAGACGATTTAATGATATCAAGAAGAGGATCTATGACCTCTGGAAACATCTCTTTCAGTAGCTTAGTCGGTTTAGGGTCTAACATACAAGTTGTCGATTTAGATGAGTTAACGATTTTGTAAAATTCTTCTTCTCCTATAGCAACAAATGAATCAAATTTTATGTCAGGGAGACTACAATGCACTCCCTGATGCGATACGGTAGTAGACGGTTGCATGTTATAATTTTGTCCCTGATATTATCGATCTTTTAAGTGAAGAAGTTCATAAAGTCATTACTGCTGTGTTTCTTGGAAACTTCTGGGCTTGAAGCATTCTTTTTCGTTAGTTTAGCCACTTTTTCAAATAAATACCTAGGATTATGTTTATTTTCTTCTAATAGGGTTGAAAAATAATCAGATCTAGCAGCTTTTAAAGCCTCTCTGTAAGCAATCAAGCTCTCCTTCCATGCAATCCGAAATACCTCTGGTTTTGTTTTCTTTCAGTTGCGCTCCATTTTTCTGGCTGCTCTCTTAAGGGCCCGGGTTTGCTCGTTGTACCACGGCGTTGGACTATTTTCTTTAATCTTCTTCAAGAGCAGCGGAGCAACTGTGTCTAAAGTGCTGGAAAAGAGAGAGTTAAAAGTTTCTATTGCTATATCAAGTTCTTTTAAGCTATCCGGGATGCTGAGATGATAAAACTGATTAGGAAGATTCTTGATAAAGCAATCTTTAGTGGCAGAAGTGATAGGTCTAACCTATTGTAAAGACTGGGGGGGGGGGGGGGGGTTCATAAGCTCTTTAGTCAATTTTAGGTTTGGGGATAAATATTCAATAGTTATTAATCTATGATCAACAAATTATTGAATACAGTTTGAACCGGGTCCTTACGTATTTAAATTACCCAACGAGGGGTTGTACCGCATACACGTCTGTTCAGGGTATGTATATAACAATTGAACACAATGAATTATGATTAATTAGGAATATACCTCCTACACAGAGTGACAGCAAATCTATTTTAGTAACGATTTACAGATAGGAAATCATAGTTCATCTGTATGTGCGTGGGCGTATGTATGTGCGTGAATGTGTATTGCGCTCGGCGGGAAAAACATACAAAGGAACGTCTGTTTTTGCGCTTCTCCCCCCGAAATCCGTTGGGAGGGAACGAAGATGGTCGTGTGTTGTCTCAAGTGAGGAAACCCGCTGTTTGGGGGACACTCAAAACCATTTGTCAGCGTAAATGTCCGAAAGTCCATTTGTTCTCTAGATTCCTCGGCGCCGATTTGGGAGTTAGCACACTTAAAGTTCTTTTACATGTATTTAAAACAGCAAATCTATTTTAGTAACGATTTACAGATAGGATATCAGAGTTCATCTGTATGTGCGTGGACGTATGTATGTGCGTGAATGTGTATTGCGCTCGGCGGGAAAAAACAGACAAAGGAACGTCTGTTTTTGCGCTTCTCCCCCCGATATCCGTTGGGAGGGAACGAAGATGGTCGTGTGTTGTCTCAAGTGAGGAAACCCGCTGTTTGGGGGACACTCAAAACCATTTGTCAGCGTAAATGTCCGAAAGTCCATTGTTCTCTAGACTCCTCGGCGCCGATTTGGGAGATAGGGGTCCTCAGGGCTGACCACATGGCCTTTAGGAATGTTAGTTAAAGCTTGTTGTCCTTTTAAATTTGTTGCGAGTTCGTGACTTAATAAAAGAGAATTTGTGATTGTACCGAAAATCTCTACAATATTTATAACATGAAGTCGGCTTTGCAGCCTCGGCTAAATGTAATTTACATGAGACTAGATAATGATCGGAGATGTCGTCGCTCTGCTGCAGTATTTCAACGGCATCAACATCTATTCCATGTGATAGTATTGAGCACAAAAAATACACTGTAAAAATATTTTATTTGTTTTATTTTCGTTTTGATTTCCAGTAACACTTTAGAATACTGTTCCTTCATAACAGGAACAAAAGAGTAACACATTAATAACGCTCTTGTAACTACTATTAACTAACAAGAAACCCTAATTAACAAATTAGTAAGTAAGTAATAGTGCTTAGTGGAATGTAGTAGTTCACTATTAGCTAATTAAAAAAACTACCTTTTTCATACATCCCAGAGAACTATTAAGAACTACTATGTACAGATTATTAACATGAATAATGCATAATGTATAATTAATTCTAAAATGAAGATCGTGGTAACCCACTAGTAATGACTAGTGTTACCAAATCCTTCAGAAGGAATTACAAAATATTTGGATCAGTATTCTAAAGTGAAAAAAAAATTACTCTTACATGAACTTACTAGTGGGTTACCATGATCTTCTGTCTGCCTGCATGCTGCGGAGTTGGTTTGCATCTGTAAGCTTCGTATAACTTTCTGTTTTTAATCATTATTTACTATCCTTTCCTGTGGTTTATACTGCTAAATATAACTTACTCAACATCACATATTAACCTTACATTGCTAGCTTCAATCTAAATCATTGCTCGTGTGGCAGGATGGACTGTGGTTGAGTCCAGTCCCTCCTCCCTGTCTGGTTACAATTGCTTGTATCCTTTCTATCTGGTTTGTGATTGGCTTGTGGTGTATTCTTGGTGGCCAATTATGTCAGGAGGAGGGTGCTATAGCTCGAACATACCCTCTGGGGCAGTGTGTGACGCTCGTGTTAGGGTTCACCCAGTTTTTGGTGGTGTCGCAGGTGTGTAGAGGTCTGTTGCGAATGTCGTACTGTTGTTGGGTTGCTTGTGGTTTATGTGGGATTCCGATTTTTCATAGAATTCTTTGCTGTGTTTCGGCTACCCCATTTTCCATCGGATTGAACGGAATAATGTGCTACGTTTGTTGACTCGCGCACAGCGCATTGCCTGTGAGATTCGTGCGTCAGTACGCTGTTGCTCAGGTAAGTTTTCTCCATTCTGTCATTCCATTTGCCTTATTTGGGTGGTAACTTCATAGAACTATTATTGTGCGTTTTAGGGATAGCTACCACAACAAGGAAGCGTTTGCGGCCTGCCTTGGGGCAACTGCTGCTTTGCTTAAATGCTGTTAATGCACATCTCCCTTATGTGCTGAACTTATTTCCGCCGAGTCCAAGTTAATGGACAGAGCCAATTCTTCACAGAAAACTGCATCGTAGGCCACTTGTGTGGCCGACTGAGTATCTGCCCTCTGATTTGTGTTATCCACGGATGAGTGTGTTTGTCACGTGATTCATTTGTGATCGTTCGAGTGGGTCGTGCGTCCTTGTCTCCTATTTCATTTCCCTTTTGTTTATTTCATTTACTACCATTATCGTTGTTTTGTAAAGTTATTTAATTTCCCTTTGTTTATTTCATTTCCCAGCATTATTGTCATTTTGTAAAGTTATTTCATTTCCCTTTGTTTATTTCATTTCCCAGCCTTATTGTTGTTTGTAAAGTTATTTCATTTCCCTTTGTTTATTTCATTTTCCAGCATTATTGTCGTTTTGTAAAGTTATTTCATTTTCCTTTGTTTATTTCATTTCCCAGCCTTATTGTCGTTTGTAAAGTTATTTCATTTCCCTTTATTTCATTTCCCAGCATTATTGTCATTTTGTTAGGTTATTTAATTTGCCTTTTTGTTGTTTTTTTCATTTACTAGCATCAGTACTGCTCGCTCTCGGCGGCAGGCTCGGGTGCAGCGGCCTCGGCGGCAGGCTCGGGTGCAGCGCTCGCGGCGGCAGGTATGTGGACTAAGGGCAAGACAGGACAGACAGGGACTTCGAGGATCTTAACAAGACTTGACAAATAATTAGATAGGGTCCTGGCAGCTATGACGACAGGCATCTCATGTTGAGACGAAACAGACTGCAAAAGTGCATCAGCCGCTCGATCGGCCGCAGCTCTCATGGCAGGCTTCACTGCATCTGATCTCGCCTTCTCAACCGCGGGCTCAGGAGTAGCGCTTCCAAGAGCAGATGCAGGACTAGCACTCACAGATGTCGTCTCAGAAACAGCGGTCACAGCTGCAGACTTCGGAACAGCGCCTAGAGCTGCAGCTTCCGGAGCAGCGGTAGCGGCTGCAGATACAGGAATAGCACCTACTGTCGCAGCTTCATTTACAGCACTCGCGGCAGCAGACTCAGGAGAAGACGGCAATGGGGAACTGGAATTTCCCTTCCTTCTCCTCTTTCTCTTTGGCCGCGGGACAATGATCACAGCAGGGCTCGCAACCGTCTGGCCGGGCTCAAGACGAAACGGGAAAAGGGAAGACCTCTTCTGGTTGGGTGAGCTCAGATGACGATGACTCCGAGGGGGAATCCCAAGAAACCCGTCTCCCTCGTTTACCACGGAGGTCAGCGAGTGTGGAAGACGCCTCAGGAGTCGAGACGAGGTGAGCTTGGTTCTCTTGCGTGACCATCGCTAATACGGGACCCTCGGGATCGCTGGCAGCATGCCTGGTGAAGACGATATAGTGGGAGCCTGTGAATCCTTCCTCGACAAGCATGCCACCATATCCGGGAACGGGCGGCGAACCAGACTCTCCCGTTCAGCCAGGGGAGGCAGAACGTTTAGGCCCGCGATGAGGTAGCGATTTACTAGGCTCTCAGGCAAAAAGAACCGCCTCTCCTCCGCGACCCGGGCGTACTGTCTCAAGGTCCGCTCACCCTGGGAAGGAAACGGAAGCTTTCCATTCCTGGAATCGGAAATCGCCTCCTGCCACCAATGCGCAAGATCGTCAGGCATAGTGTCTGCTGGGTTCTGTTGTGGTCGGTTCATTCTGTTATGAGGATGCAGATTGACAAACCCAAAAGCAGACTGAATGCTCTTCACACAATTTATTGAAGACAAAAAGGGAAAACAAAGCCCACGAGGGGGCAAAACAAGACAGGACTATGGTGACTAACTAGACAACGACACTGACAAAATACTAGAAAACAAACAACACTTCGAGAGATACTAACAATGACTAGACTTTCAATGACTTGCAATGACAAGACTTTCACAGGATACTCACAAGCAACGTTTGGCAATGAACCGACACAAGACAGCAAACACAAGGGGATAAAATAAGGAGACTAATCAAGACATAACAGGTGACATGGGTAAAGCAATAAAGACTGAATCAGGATAACAAGGGGGCAGGGTTAAGAGACGAGACAACACAAGCACATGACCAAAACACAAGGTCATGTGCTTGCACACAAAACATGAGTCTGTCAAGGTCCTGCCACAACACTAGGAAAATACACAGATGATAAGGCAGAACCATGACACGAGCCTTCCTCTCGGGGTACTCTAAGGACTCTGTACTGTACTGGGCCGTAAAGGTTGCGGAGCTTATGACGGCCCCGTGCCGAGAAGTCACGAAGCCACACTAACTGGCCCAACTTAAGAGGCACAACCCTCACCCACCGATCATGGTTATGTTTACGACGCTGTGCAGCAACCCGCAACCTTTCTGTGGCACCTTCAAAGGCTAACTGGTGCTCCTGAATCCACTCATGGATACTGCCACCCACAGGATCCTGTACTCGACCCAAGAGGAAATCAACCGGTAGTCTAGGCTCCTGCCCAAACATTAAAAAGAACGGAGACTCACCAGTGGCCTGATGGGGAGTGGTGTTATACGAGAAAAGAACCTGTAGCAAACAAGAACTCCAGTCTCTCTTCCGAGACACTGGCAAGGTGCGCAGCAAATTATGGAGCGTCCTATTGTCCCATTACCGGCCGGATGGTATGGCGTGGAGTGAGATTTTTCAATGCAATAAAGTCGACACAGCTGTTGGATCAGGGAGCTCTCGAAATTACGGCCTTGGTCGGAATGGATACGAGCAGGGACACCAAACTTAGAACACCACTCTACCACCAAAGCTTGAGCCACAGTGGGAGCTCGTTGGTCGCAAGTGTGTATTTGCTGAAAACATCGGTCATGACCAATACGTTTTCCATACCACTCTGAGTGGACTCCAACATGGTATAGTCAATGGCTACTATCTCATTAGGCCGGGAGGCCAATAAGTGTCCCATAAGACTGGAATTAGGGGGTGGAGTGTCCTTGGCGACTTGGCACCTCTCACATGCCTGACACCACTTAGACACATCCACAGACATACCCGGCCAGTAACAGCGCTGGCGGAGAAGCTCTAACGTCCTTTCTATACCCTGATGGCCATGCTCCTGGTGAACCTTGGTTAACCTCTTCTTTTAAGGAAACAGGCACCACCACCTGCAAGACCATCTCCGCGCCGTCAGGGCGAAACACACGGCGATACAGGTCTTTCTGCAGCCTCCGCATCTCTCGCATTTCACTCAGCTCAGATAGATAGGGTGAGTACCAACCGAACGGCAATCACTCTGAACACCAAACTGAAAACCAAGGGCTGAAGGGACAGAGTGACTCCGGCCTAGGGCTGGGCGATATGGCTGAAAACTGTATCACGATATCAGTGTTTCATATCGGTCGATATCGATAATTATTGATTTTTTTATGACCCATTTAAAATAAGGACCAGGAGAAAAAATATATTACATTTAAATATTTTTATTTTAAACTTAACCTTCCTCTGATTATAATCCCAAGACAAAAATGTCAACACAACTATGGAAAACTCAAATAATTAAAATGTAAACATAAGTTTAAATTCAGTTCGGTTCAGACATCACGGTTCGGTACGATTTCGGTACAATGGAGTGAAAAGCAAAACAGAAATAAAGAAGGCTTTTTTATAAATGTCTTAAGCCTTGTATTTTTTAAATAAGTTTAAAGGCATAGAACCAGTTTATTTATAGTGCATTGATAATAGTTTTAGGCTATATAATTAGTTTATTAAATTAATAAAAAGATAAAAAGACCTTTAGATATGTTTGGTAATTGTACCTGAATGAATCTAAAATTTGCAATATTTCAGATCAATACTGTATATTTGTTTTCCTTAATTTTAATTAACCCTAACTTTATTCTCATCAGAATTATAAATAATTGATTTTTTTCTTTTTTA
This sequence comes from Chrosomus eos, assembly GCA_036326025.1. Taxonomy (NCBI): domain Eukaryota; kingdom Metazoa; phylum Chordata; class Actinopteri; order Cypriniformes; family Leuciscidae; genus Chrosomus; species Chrosomus eos. The sequence continues at coordinate 47,180,457 of CM070818.1, forward strand.
ATTAATGCGTAACTTAAAAACTTAAAGATTAGTGCTCTGTTTTGAGGACAAGAAATGAAAACCAATGCGATAAAAGTTGGAAAACACAGACTGTTTTAAAAAGGGGTTGGATAAATATGTTTTGCTTTTAAAACGGTGTGTGTGTGTGTGTGTGCGTGTGACAGTTGTAGGTTACAGTTTGACAAGAAATAGGCTACAGTGTGAAAAAAGCACAATGTTGTGTTTTATTGCGAGTATAGGCCAACACAATATAAGTAGGGATGGCCCGATACCATTTTTTTTTTCAAACCGATACGAGTACGAGTATTTACATTTGTGTACTTGCCGATACCAAGTACCGATACCGATATTTCTACAGCAAAAGTAACTATAGGCTCCCAGAAAAGAAGACAGAAGACTATTTCAGAACACAGGTTGGAAGACTGTTTTTTATTTTCTTCTCTACTTGTTTTAACAAGTCTAAAAATAAATAATAATGAGTAAAATAATAAATGTATTAGCAAACCACTGTTAATTTAACATAAAAGCAAGCAGGCTACTGCGTGCATGGTCTGGCATGACTGAATGCACGCAAAGTGCGCTCCCATAATAATCCCTAAAAAGCTGACAGATCATCGCGATCTTACACATCTATATAATTATCAATGAAGCTGACTGCACAATGAATCTTTCATAATATCCACAATTTGTTTGTTAAAAATCTATAATTATAAAATTATTATAATTATAATTTGCCAGCATGCAGAATTCAGCACTGAACAAAAGTCCGTTTTGAGCATTGAGGGGAGTCTATCATAAATGCTTCTGATTGGCCATTGCGTTCAAGAAATCAACACATATGTCTGTGATTGGCTACATCGCTCAAAGCTGCAGACATGTTATGAATAGAAACTCTGGCCTGAAAATCGTTTCTATTTAGTTTTAGTTGTTCTTGTTGCTTTTCTGCAACAGATGAATAAAAATCTATTCGTTTTTATACGTTTTATTCATAGATATTTCTAGTTTGTGGGAGTCCCGCAAATCGTTTTTCTCTCCCACAACCCACACACACAGAGTGAGTGCATTACCGCCCGCGCTCGCGCTCGGCCATCAGATCTAGTGCCGCGCCGCACTCTATTGCGTTGAGAGTGCACGTCTCTCAAGGGCCCGGCCCGGCCCAAGGATAGTGTCGGGAAATAACGGGCTCGGGCAGATAATCTAAGCTCTAGGTCACTCCTCCTACGCTAAGGAACCGAGAGTTGTCATCCAGGATCTATTCTAGAGAGACGAGGAGAACAAACAAGCATGCAAATGGAAATTATCGCGGCCGGAAAAAATATGGAGCTCATTTTTTTTTATCGTGCGATTATTTATTCATTATCGATTTGACTATTGATTTACAGGCCTAGCAATTCCTTCTGTTATTGTTAGTGCCCATGGAGATATCTCTGGACATCTTCTCGCGCTTATGTGAAACCTGTTGGCTGGTGAGTTGCTTTAGCTTTACTAAACTGTGTGTATTCAGATGTTTAATTAGATTGCTTCCCTCCTGTCTCGACACCTTAGCTAAACATAACTTACAGTCTGCCTTGCTGATGTCATCATCCTTTATCTTGAAATGAGCCCAAACTGCCAACATTATACTCTCCTATATGCCTCAGTTCACCTCGACAAAGCACTCGCGGCGGCCATTCTCGTTTCGCTAAATGTACTTGGTATCGGTGCGTGGTATCTGCAATTTTTTATGAGTACGAGTATATGAGGACAGTATCGGCCCGATCCCCAATGCCAGTATCGGTATCGGGCCATCCCTAAATATAAGTAAACACTTTGCAGACAGAATGATGTTCTGTATTAACAAAATGACGGAGTATATTTTTATGTCTCCACTGTTAGATCGCGCCCGCGTGTCTCACTCTCGCGTGCCTCTCTCTCGCGCCTGTGCATACTCTCTCTTGCGCGCGCACACACACACACACACACACACACACTCCAGCACTGGAATCTTGACATCGCAAGCCTGTTCATTATGCTGTGTTCACATCATACGCGAATAGAGCGAATTATCAAATAATGTTTCGCAATTCTAGCCTGCATGGCATGCAGATGAAGGGCACTCAATTTCTGCTTCTCAATCGCTGGTTACTGAAGAGGAATCCAGCAGCACGAGACAACGTTATGGCGCAAACAAACTGACACCGTTACATGATTGCCTGTTAGTGTGTCACTCCCCATGGTCACTCCCTATGTTACTAGGTAGGTTACCAGAGAGTGCGTTCCTTTTCACAACCTGTGGTTTCTTTCGACGAAGAAAAAAAATATTGAACGTTTTATCGAACACATTTTTTATTGATATCGATCACGTGTCTATCGCGATACATATCGTTATCGTTTTATCGCCCAGCCCTACTCCGGCCCCTAGCGCCTCCAGGCAAGCCCTCTCGTTCCCACCGGATTGCCTCTGCTCTCACCTCAAGCAGGGTAGCGGCTGGCTGTCTACGCGCGTACTGCTTCAACTCGCCGTCAAGTACATGCTCGATAAATTGATCGCGTAGCAAAACTTTAGCATTTGGTATATCGCCGGGGGCACGCTGCTTTACCGACGTCATAAGACTCATCAGCGCGAGGCAGAACTCTTGCAGGGTTTCCCCTTCGCGCTGCCGAAAATCGCTTCCTGCAACGATACATAGGATTCGCAACAACCGTAAAGTTCCTGCAAAACGGCAATTATCTTATCTGGGCTCTCACGTTCTGCACTAGGACGAAATTTTACTTCCTCGAGGGCTTCTCCCTCTAGGTGGTCAAACAAAAAGAATGTCTGATCGGATGTAGACAGATGGCGTGCCCGCATGCAGGATTGCACTTCCTTAATCCATTCTGCTAACCCTATACCTGACCTTCCCCTGAATATAGGACATTTTCGATCATGGGGCACAAACACCAATCTCTCAGTTGTAGGAGCTCTAGCCGTAGGTTGGGCAGTGGTTAACACATTAGGGGGTGTGGAACTAGGCCCAGGCACGGCCGCAGCCTGCTCCTGGCGCAGCTTCTCATTATCTGCTCCTAACTGCTCAACTAAATCCCTCAACTTCTGTAACTCTCCCTCCATACTTACCCTACCCAAGAAAGGGAGACTCTATCGTTAGGAGATAGGAAGACGGGGGAAAGTCGCCGGCTGCTGTTTTGCCTATAACACACAAAGAAAAAAAAAGAAACAAGGAAAAAAACAAATACAACAAAATTGAACACGTCCTTGGCATTAAATTGTAAGTCCTGCCGACTGCGCCAGATTGTGGCACTCTATACCAGACAGACTAAACACTGACTACGCCACCCTGGGAATTTCACCCAGAGAATGATTTTACTACCAAAGCTCTATAAATCTAACAGCTAAAGACACACAGGTACGTATACAATAGAGCCAAAGACAATGTTCAATTCTGAAGACACACCATTTATTTGTTTAAATAATTTAACAATTTAAAACAGTCATCTCTCGTGGAAGAGAACACAAAACAAAAGAAAATAAAATAAAAAAAAAAGAAACATATAATTGCTGAGGCTTACCAATGGAGGCAAAGGATTGACAGGCAGTAAGAAATCCCAGACACCCCCCCCCCCCCCCCCCAGTAAACACAAGCACACCCCAATAGACACCAATGCAAACAGGGAAGTCAACAGCACTCCAAAGGGGGATAATGCCACCCAGACACCAATACCACCACCGGCTCTCAGCTACTGTAACAAAAAGAGAGAAAAAAGAAGAAAACACGCACACTCTTTCAACAAATATTCCACAAAAAGAAAATACAGAAAATCAATGTTTTTCTTATCACGAAATATAAACAATAACTGCCAGAACCCACAATGGCTCTAGAGAGGCAGTAGAAATACAACAAAAGAAATAAACAAATAAACTTCTCAATTCAACGAAAGATAAATAAACTTATTACAAAATACAAAATGACTACCAAATCCAGCAATGGTTATAGTATGGCAGTATAAAGAAAACTATATATATATATATATATATATATATATATATATATATATATATATATATATATATATATATATATATATATATATATATATATATTTCAAATAAAAAAAAAAAAAAAAAATCAAGTGAAATATAAATACAATTTTAATCTAAATTGAAATCAAAACGAACAAAAACACAAAACAAGAAAACAAACTTCTTAAATCAACAAAATTATGATATAAAGCCCCAACCCCTTGAGCTATATTCACATATCATAAAAACAATAGCACTCCTGAAACAAATGCCACATACTTCTGGCCAGACGGCAGTAAATGAAAGCTTTAGCTTAAGTTCTGTCAGGAAGACTCAATCAGCGCGTCACGCATTATCCCACTTCTATCCAATCTGGTGTTAACACTCACAGTATAAAAGACTGGTACTTACATTCGTCTGAGTTTGCAGATGCTGTCGCTGCCAATTATGCTCCCGTTCAGCTGCCAAACATGCATCAGTACACTCTTGTCGTTAACGATGATCAAATTCCGACGATTAATTCATCTCAACGTCTCTCCAGCTGCACGTCCCAGTTGCGCATTCAGTGCTGCATCTCCCCATGGGCACAGCGATCTTCGCAGAGTTCGATCAACAAGGCCTGTCAAGAGTAGTCCTGCTCCTTTTAGGACCAAAACACCCTGGGTAACCCATCGTCAGCTCAGCCAAAATAATCCGGCAGGAAGCGAACTGCAAAATCATCTTCAAACTGCCCAGCAAAAAGAACCTCGCTGTCTGCCCGTGTGCCATTCCCCCCGCAGATCGCCCATCCCACCGACATTTTCATTAGTAGCGATCTTCTCACAGTGTTCAAGCTCCACTTCCAAGGCTTCCAAGTCGGTTTTAAAGTTTTGGTTGGCACTTCTAAGAGCCACTGTTAATAATATGATTAAACCTCACTCAGGTAAGTATATCAAATTGGTGACTACGGCGACGTGGCGTGTTCTTAATATCTGCTGTTCTGCAGACTGAACGCGTCATTCTGCAACGGTTTAAACACCAGAGCCGGATAGCTCGCATTAATGTTGTATCAAAAAAGCAAAGATTCGCGTTACCGATATTCCACAGTGTGGTAATCAAACAATATCAGCTCTGTCGATACCATGCTCACATGGGCAGTTTTGCAAAATACTCCCTAACAATTGTTACTGAATAGAAATAAAATAAGTTTAAGAGTAACAGATATTAAACTGAATTTTCATGCATTCACATGTCACGCTCCTCATAACGTCTGCTCCTCACCAGGCAGCGGAGTGTGCGTTCCATTTTAAAGGAGCAGTAGCCTACCTAATTCAACTTTCTACATGCCTTCTATGAATGAAGCTGAGCTAAAGAGAGCAAGTCGTCCATTGGCTGTTATGCTGTAGTAGATTTCTCTACAACGGAAGTAAATGGCATATTTACATACGGCATAAAATAGTAGTCAATGAAATTTCAACACTTTATTTACATTCATATCATGTGATAGAAATATTCTATGTCATGGGTATTTCCTCATTAAATGTACAAAGTGCAGATAAGGATACTCCGGTGCAAGGTAAGATTAATTTATATAGCACATTTCATACACAATGGTATGTGCTTCACATAGAAATTAATATAATCAAAATAAATTAGAATAATTAAAACAGTTTTGAATATAAAATAAATTAAAATACTGTTCAGTCGGCGAACAGTGGCACAGTACTCATTCAGTAAATGCATAGCTACACAGAAGCGTTTTGAGTCTGGATTTGAATGTGACTACTGTAGAGCACATCTGATCTCTTCTGGAAGCTGGTTCCAGCTACGCTGGCTTAGTAGCTTAAAGCGGACTCGCCATGCTTAGACTGAACCCTTGGTATTCCTAACTGACATTATCCTAATGATCTGAGTGATCCGTCTGGTTTATATTCAGGGAGCATATCTGCAAATGTTTTGAGGCCCTAGGCCATTGAAGGATTCGTATACTATTAAATAATACTTAAAATCAATCCTAAATGTAACTGGGAGCCAGCGTAAAGACCCGAGGACTGGTGTGATATGTTCATATTTTCTGGTTCCGCTCAGAATTCTGGCAGCAGCGTTCTGTATGAGCTGCAACTGTCTTATGGTCTTTCATTACTGTCTTAATGGCACATATACTTAGCCAAAAATTGCTTAACACAGTAGAACTATCAGTCATAGGATTAGTTTTATCATGTCAAACCAATCAACAGAATTAATTTTGATTAATAAAGAAAAAGACTTGAGTGACTCTGTTTTTACTCAATCGTATGCTTTACATGTTCATGTATCTTTCTATTCAAGAGTCTCAATTGGTTGTTGTGACCAGTGATCTCCCAGCCATGAATAAAACTATTTCTACAAAGAGCAAATCGGGAGCCACGTCAGGTATATGCCGCGCATCCGAGAAATGGATTCTACGCTCAAGTCAACTGACCATTAAGCATATGTAACGATCACCAGCTGGAGTGCCCTCGAGAGCCACCAGAGGGTGCTCCACAATAGACTATGATCACTTCCTCAAAAACTACATTTCCCATCACGCACTGCCCGGACTCATTATCACCTGTGTCTCATCACCTTGTTTGTCTCTGATTGCATTCACCTGTTTCTCATCACCTGTTAGTCCCTGTCTATTTATTCCATGTTCATTCACTCACTCATTGCGAAATTTTGTTAGTGTCCAATGCATCTCTGAGCGTTTACCTGATTTCTATATTTTGCCTTGTTTCCCTGCCTTATATGTTTTGTTTGTTTGGACTGCCTACCGGGACTTTGACCTATTGCTTACCTGTTCGACCACGATTCTGGATTACCCCTTTATATTATAATAAAAGCTGCGTTTGGATCTTAACTTGCCTGTCTCAGAGCAGTTTCGTGACAGAAAACTTCGCCACGCCTAGATCCAGAAGCGAAACCAGCCATGGACACAGCAGCCCAAATCCTGTGTTTCCGTCAGGGGAATCGTTTGATTGAGGAGTACGTAGAAGATTTTATCAAGCTAGCACCTTTCACCTCTATGAGCAAGGAATGCCTGATGATCTTCTTCCGAGGAGGGCTATCAGAACCGCTCAGTTCATTCATGCCCTTGCATGAGCCTCACGGGACATTAGAGAGCTATATTGAACTGGCCCTTCTGTTAAGCGGTTCAGTGTATACGGTAGGTGTGGTAGATGAGGAACTTCGTGAACCCACAATATCCCCTCAGCCTGAGTTTCTCCACGTCACACCCACCATCAACCCAGCCATCGGATCGGTCTATGGCCATCCAGGACTTGTTTCCAGCGTGGCTGATCCCCCGCTGATGTCAGCTCGTGCTACTAAGAGAACCATCGCTCCCGTCCAGCCAGAGACCGTCCAGCCAGAGACCGTCCAGCCAGAGACCGTCCAGCCAGAGATCGTCCAGCCAGAGCTTCACGTCAGCCACGTCCAGCCAGAGCTTCACGTCAGCCACGTCCAGCCAGAGCTTCACGTCAGCCACGTCCAGCCAGAGCATCACGTCACCTCTGCCCAGCCAGAGACTGAGCTTCACGTCACCTCTGCCCAGCCAGAGACTGAGCTTCACGTCACCTCTGCCCAGCCAGAGACTGAGCTTCACGTCACCTCTGCCCAGCCAGAGACTGAGCTTCACGTCACCTCTGCCCAGCCAGAGACTGAGCTTCACGTCACCTCTGCCCAGCCAGAGACTGAGCTTCACGTCACCTCTGCCCAGCCAGAGACTGAGCTTCACGTCACCTCTGCCCAGCCAGAGACTGAGCTTCACGTCACCTCTGCCCAGCCAGAGACTGAGCTTCACGTCACCTCTGCCCAGCCAGAGACTGAGCTTCACGTCACCTCTGCCCAGCCAGAGACTGAGCTTCACGTCACGGCTGTTCCCGAGCCGGGGTCTGCGGTTCCCGAGCCGCCCTGGTCTGTTCCCGAGCCGCCTGATCCGCCCTGGCCGCCCGAGGGGTCTTCGCCGCCTGCACTGCCTGATCCGCCTGGCCGCCCGAGGGGTCTTCGCCGCCTGCACTGCCTGATCCGGCCCTGGCCGCCCGAGGGGTCTTCGCCGCCGTGGCCGCCCGAGGGGTCTTCGCCGCCGTGGCCGCCCGAGGGGTCTTCGCCGCCGTGGCCGCCCGAGGGGTCTTCGCCGCCGTGGCCGCCCGAGGGGTCTTCGCCGCCGTGGCCGCCCGAAGGGTCGTTTTCGCCGTGGCCGCCCGATGGATTGTCTGCTCAGCCCTGGCCTCCCGTCCTGCCGCAGTCTCCAGGTCCTCTTCTACTCCACGGACCTGGCCCTCCATCCCGCCCCCGGATCCACCTCCTGCCACCACCCACCCGACAGTTTTGGAGCGTCTGGAAGCCGCTCTTTGGGTGGGGGCTATGTAACGATCACCAGCTGGAGTGCCCTCGAGAGCCACCAGAGGGTGCTCCACAATAGACTATGATCACTTCCTCAAAAACTACATTTCCCATCACGCACTGCCCGGACTCATTATCACCTGTGTCTCATCACCTTGTTTGTCTCTGATTGCATTTACCTGTTTCTCATCACCTGTTAGTCCCTGTCTATTTATTCCATGTTCATTCACTCACTCATTGCGAAGTTTTGTTAGTGTCCACTGCATCTCTGAGCGTTTACCTGATTTCTATATTTTGCCTTGTTTCCCTGCCTTATATGTTTTGTTTGTTTGGACTGCCTACCGGGACTTTGACCTATTGCTTACCTGTTCGACCACGATTCTGGATTACCCCTTTATATTATAATAAAAGCTGCGTTTGGATCTTAACTTGCCTGTCTCAGAGCAGTTTCGTGACAGCATAATGATAGTAGCTTCTTGACGGGACGCCGGCACCTTTCTCCAGGTAAGTATCGTATAAAAAGTTAGATTTAGCTAGCCATATCGGTTTAAGAATTTCCTTGACAAAAATCGAAATAAAAAAAAATAAATAAAAAAATAAAACGATCCAGCTAGGCGAACGGTGCATGTCTGGTCTCAGATTGGGATACCTGGATCAGTAAGACCAGATGAATTTACCAAGCTCACTCAAGCTTCGTTTCATCTGCGCTTAACGCAAATAGCTATATTTAGCTATAGCCGTCGTCAGCGTCTTTCAGGGCTTGATGTGGTCGCTAATCATTTTATGTTGGCTGCGCTAACGAAGCAAGGTTGCCATTAAAGCAGATGATCTGGCCAGACGATTATGCCATTCTGAGATGTCTATCTGGCAATCTGTAGTCTTAATTTTATAACTACCCAGCGGGCACCAAGATATCAATTTGACGTCAAAAGTTGGTCAAGACTTGATCAAGATATTGTATATCATTTTAAGGTCAGTTTGAAAAGAAAATGTCTTCCAGTGGTAATTAGATGAAAAGAGAAAGTTAATGCCCACACTGAAATTGGTTTATGTATATGCAGGTCAATATGTTTTGACATTCAGTTTACATCAAATCAATGTCAAGGATTGGTTTTGACGTCAATTTGATTTGCATATTTGACCTGTTCCTTGACGTTGATTTTGACATCAATTTGATGTCTTTTCAACATCAATTGCCCACTGGGTAAGGTTGCGCACTTTCATGGCCACCGTTATGCCTTAGCTACGTGCTTAGTCCAGGCTTTAGATGGTCTGCCCTCCAGCCAACTCAGATCCATCACCCGACCCTCCCCTAACAGAGAAATGTTAAATTAGATGATTCGCTATATACATATTCTGCTCGTATTAGTTAAAAAAATTAAAAAAATTAAAAATGAAAAAATTAAAATGCATAAAAACTTCAAGTTACACCCCTCTATTGACATTTTCTAACGGAGCAACTCCTTCTAAGGCTGGTTCAAGACTCATTTACCTACTGTTATCAAAAGCTGCACTCTATCCCCCTCTCTCTATACTGGCCATTCATTCAGAATTGGGGCAGCCACTACAGCAGCTGAACAAGGAGTTTCTACATTAGCCATTAAGATCATGGGACGATGGTTTTCCTCTGTTTTTGAATCCTATATAAGAATCGATTCAAAATTATCCTCAAAGCTCAGCAAGCCCCCCAGTAATAATCCAAGCATATCCTCATGCAAATACTGGTGGTGGTGCTACGTTTATATACTACTCCTTCATCGAGCAGTAGCTCTAATTCGCATTATCCGTTAAGCCATATTTGTGTTTGCGTTTGTCTCTGTGTTGCAGTTCCGTATGGCTCGTCTTCAGCCTGCCTCCCGTCTTCACGTGATCCTTCTCGGCCTATTGGCTAAGATCGGCCTCGTCCCAAGTAGGCTATCATAGCCGTGGTCTGTGTGGTCGATTTCGGCCACGTGGCCTATTATGGGCTTGTCTTACGGTCCATCGAGGCCTGCATTTGCGTGGCCTAGCGGCTCTGTCTTGTGAAATCTGTCTTTCTTGTTGCATTAGCGGACGTTGTGGCTCCTAAGCGGACTCGTCTCTGTGGTCTCCCATGGCCGTATGGCCTACTGTGGCCTTGTCCTCTAAGGCCCATTGTGACCTAGTGACCTCTAGCGGTTTTGGTTTTATGTGGCTTTATGGCCGTGTCTATGTTTAGCCTGTCTATGTGTGGCCTTTAGCAGCTCTGTGGCCTATCGCAGCCTTGTCCTACATGTGGCCTTTCGTGGTCTGTGGTCCATCGCGGCCTTCGTTCTGTGTGGTCTATCATGGCCTTGTCACGCGAGCCATATCGAGAATCTCGCATTGATTTGTCACCTGTGACCCTGACCGATGACGTGTCGGCAGCTATATCCGCTACGTTTACGTTACGGTCGTTCTTTGCAGTCATTCTCAATCCGAGTGACCAGAGACTCTGGCGGTCTTCCACTATTCATAGAACCAAGGTTACACCAGTAACCGGCATTCTATTTCACTGTTACAGACCGACAGAGACGGTCGAACATAGTGGAAGACGAATACAACCAAGTCACAGGGCGGCTCACCAAGATACTGTCCGCTAGCACAGCAGAACCGACCAAAGGAATAGGGGCCACATTAATCCTGTAGAATCTTGTGAACGTGCAAGGTGACGACCATGTAGCCGCTGCACATATATCAGAAAGGGGCACTCCCCGTAGTGCTGCCCAAGAAGTAGCCACTGACCGGGTTGAATGGCATTTAATAGATGCTGGAACTGTCCTACCAGCCGAATCATATACCTGTATAATGGTATCCACCACCCAATGAGACAACCTTTGCTTCGACAAGGGTGAGCCCCTCTGACAGGCATCAAAACGGACAAACAGCTGATCAGTGGTGCGCAATGAAGCAGTCTTCAACACATACTGTCGCAATACTCTCACTGGACACACGGCTGTCTGGGAATCCTCCTGATTAAACGCTGCAAGCTGAATGGGCTGGTTCACAAAGTGATCAGACAACACTTTAGGTCAGAAAGCTGGATTCGGCCAAAGTGTAACCTGATTGTACTCAGGCCCCCATCTGAGACACTGTGGACTCACTGAGAGGGCATGAAGCTCACCTACTCTTCTGGTTGATGTTATAGCCAAGAGAAAAGCAGTCTTCATCGAAAGACTCTTAATATCAGCTTGTTCAAGTGGTTCATAAGGCGGTAAACGCAGGCTGTTAAGCACCATCTGAAGATCCCACTGGGAATGCATTATCCGTACCGGTGGATTAAGACGTACTGCTCCCTTAAGGAAAGCCACCACCAACTTTTCCGCACCAATTTATTTTCCCCCCAAAAGGTTCTGATGTGCTGACAAGGCTGCCACGAATACCCTTAGAGTCGCCCAGTGTCCAATAAATGTTGTAAGAATTCCAACACTTAACTGATGGAACAAGTGACTGGTTTAACAGACCGATCTGTACACCATGAAACAAAGATCCTCCATTTACTGGCATAAGTGCGACGTGTTGATGGGGCTTTTGCAATCATGACAGTGTTCCTCACATCTGCGGAACACTGTGAGAGCTCCTGCTCAACCCCAGGGGCCATACACATAGATTCAACCTGCCCGGTGAGGGGTGCCAAAGTTCCCCATTCATTTGTGACAGTAGGTCCCTCCGAACTGGCAATGGTTGTGGTGGACCGGTCGTAAGGGACACCAGCAGACTGAATCACGGTCTCGCTGGCCAGCAGGGTGCCACTAGAATAAGCCTGTGTCGTTTCATCTGCACACGCCTCAGCACAGGCCAGATAAGTGGAATTGGAGGGAAAGCATAGAGGAGGAGGTCTGGCCAGTCGTGGGCCAGGGCATCCTGGCCTAGTGATCCCTGCTCCTCCTGCTCCGCAAACCACAGCGGACAATGTGTTGTATTCCTGCTGGTTGACTGCCCAAGGTCGACTGCTGCGGTCCCATAAAGTCCCCAAACTGACCGAACTACCGCCTTGTGCAGACACCAGTCCCCTGGCTTCGGACCCGATCGAGAGAGTGAGTCTGCCACACTGTTGCAGTGACCGGGAATGTGTGCCGCTCTGATCGACAGGAAGTGCTGGTTTGCCCACAACAGCAGCACTCGTGAAAGTCGAAGGCAAGGTAGAGAACTCGTGTCCCCTTGGTGATTGATTAAAAACACCACTGTGGTATTGTCGGTCCGCACCAGGATGTGCCTCCCCGATAACTCCTGTCTGAAGTGACTTAGGGTGAAAAGCACTGCCCATAGCTCTAGGATGTTGATGTGAGATGTCGCCTGCTGCAAGGTCCAACTCCCCTGCACGCCCTGGTGTTGCCACAGCCCTCCCCATCTGGAGAGAGAGGCATCTGTTGTCACTACTTCTCTGCATGCTGGGGGTCGTCCCATTGGTACACCCCCTTGTAGATATTGTTCCCGTCTCCAAAGCCTCAGGGAGACAGAGCAACTGGTCGTCACCACAACAAGGGTCTGTCGGTTGTGAACTGCTGACAACCGTCTGGCTATCAACCAACACTGAAAAAGACCGAAGGTGTAAAAATCCTAAGTGAATGGCCGATGAAGCTGCCGTGAGAAGGCCCGCTAGCCATAAGAAGTGAAGATAAGGTAGCTTGCGTTGAACCTGGAACCACGCTATGGCTCCTCGTATAGCCTGCCACCTGCGTGCTGTGAGGGTAGCCCTCATTATTCTGGACTCCAGATGTAATCCCAGAAAACATATTGACTGGGATGGAGTAAGGCAGCTTTTCTCCAGGTTGATCCTCAGTCCTAAAGCAGTAACATGCTCCAGTAGGCGCTGTGTGTTGTTGGCTACCTGCTGAGGTGATCTGGCACAAAGCAGCCAATCGTCCAGGTAAGGGAGAATCAACATGCCCTCCCATTGTAGAGGTTCTAGTTCCACTTGCATACACCGTGTGAATACACGTGGAGAGAGGGAGAGGCCAAATGGTAGGACTCGATATTGGTATGTCCTGGAATGTGAACCGAAGAAACCTTCTGTGGTGAGGTGCAATGGGGATGTGGAAATATGCATCCTTCAGATCCACAGAGGTAAACCACCTGCCGGGTTCGACTGCTTGTAGGACATCCTTGACACGCAGCATGCGGAAAGGAAGGTGTTTGAGACTCCTGTTCAAGCGTCCGAGGTCCAAGATTGGCCTGAAGCTTCCATCCTTCTTGCGAACTAGGAAATACTTTGAATGAAATGCCCGCGGATGGACCTGGGGGTTTACTAGCTCTACCGCACCCTTTTCCAGTAGCTTCCGGACCTCGAGAGGTAGAGCAAGAGCTTGACCACTGTGGGCCGAGTGTGTGTGCATAATTGGGGTCTGTGACGGAACTGAAGACAGTAGCCCCTGTCGAGTGTGTCGAGGAGCCACTTGTTGTTCGTAATCCCTCTCCAAAGTTGATGTTGAGAGGTTGAAAAGTGTCCCATCACAGACCCTGGTCCATCACCGACGATGAGAAGCCGTTTCTCTACCCCTGGGGGGGGGCGACGATAAGTAGCCGCAGGGCGAGCAGGTGGTCTACGAGCACGGGATTCCTCCCTTCTCGAATCATACCCAGGTCGAGTTGCCTGCTGTACAGGCCTGTAAGACTGTCCCTGCCTGTACTGTTGATTTGCATGACGAACAGGCATTTGATGTGAGGATGTTCCATAATTCACACTGCGCTCAAAGTGCTGGGACCGAGACTCCACTGCATGAACTCTGCGCTCAAGAGCTTCTTGAGCGGCTGGACCAAAAATCTGCCTAGGTACCAGTGGTAGTTGACGAAGATTGTTACGGCAAGCCTCTGGAAGTTTAGCCTGTGCTAGCCAAACCTGCCGCCTAGCCTGAGTAGTAAGCCCAAGAGCCTTTCCAATAGAGAACGCGATTGAACCCAAGGCATGTAAGGAAGCCTCAAGTAACTCCGATGTGGTATTATCTGGTGGGTAAGTACTCAAAGCAGAATTAAGTGCTAGCAGAAGATGAGCCATGGAATTCCCCACACGACTCAAGCCTGAGACAGTATTATAAATCCTGACCAACAGATCATCTGTGCGTCTACACTCTGGGTTGGGACAGCGAAGATTGTGTCTAAGTGCCTCATCTGGTGACACTACCAGTGAAGAAACGCATGGCTCCACTGGGGGCATGTTACCAAGGCCCTTTTCGTCGGCATCAGCCATTGCCGCTAGTGTACAAGCCACACGATCAGGTCTGGATAAGGGAGCTGACCGAAACGCCGAAGAAACCACATCTGTGAAGTCAGGACAACTCGGCATTAGGAAATCCTCCTGCTGGGAAACTGACCGAAGCAAGAGGTTTGACCTGCCTGATAGGGGAGGAGGTGGGTCCAAATTCCGCTTAGCAAGCACCATCCTGAGTGTGTCCTGCAGAGAGAAAACCACTGAAGGCGGCGCATCCTGAAGGCGAGAACCGTCGTCGCTATGGGAACGTTGAAACTGGGAATGTGAGGGTATCGTCGTCTCCATTGGCTTATAATAATCCTGTTCCTCCCGGTCTAAGGAGCCAGAAGCCGCGTTCTCTCCTGGACAACCTGGATGCCAGCTCACACCTGGGCAAGGGAGGAGCTAAAACACACCCGAGCGAGAGCGAGATCTCTTCACGAGAATGACAAAGAGAACGACCGTGATGTGAACAGAGCGGATATAGCTGCCGACACGTCAGCGGTCAGGGTCACAGGTGACAAATTAATGCGAGATTCTCGATATGGCTTGCGAGACGCGACTCCTTCCACTATGTTCGACAGTCTCTGGCGGTCTGTAACAGTGAAATAGAACTGAACTGAACACATTAAAACCGTGACACTAATAGTGAACTACCACATTCAGCTGAGCGCTGTTACTTACTAATTCGTAAAACAGAGATTATTGTTAGTTAATATTAGTTACTAGAATGTTAATTGTGTGTTACTCATTTGTTCCTATGTAGTTGATGTATTCATTAATGACTGAACAGTATTCTAAAGTGTTCCAAGAATATTTAAACCTACTTAAATCAAGATACATTTCCTTGAGAATTTACTTGTATTATTAATAAATGAATTAACACATAATTTAATCTCAGTATTTCAAGAGCTCAACTAGTTCAATGTCTGTGGTTCTTTAGGTGTTCTCCATGCAGGAATTGACATGTACTGTGAAGTGTTCGACAGAAGAAGTGCTCAATGTGAAGATCACAGCCGAAACGGTAGTGAAGATTGGGCTCTTTAGAGGATATTTGTAGGTTGAGGTTTCTGTCTTATGATATGATGTGGTTGCACACAAAAGATAAAATCCATATGCCTGGCGTCTTGAATGCTTTTAAATTAGCCATAGATTCCAGGCAGCTCTGATACATTGATTTATGCAGAACGGCAAGCTGATGGTTTCTTTGTCCAGCACTTTCATCTTTTTGTGAGCTGAGACAGACTAATTATTTAATCTTTATATGGCTAACCTCAGAAGGTCAAACTGCATTTTGTGAGCCAGTTTATTTTACATGGAGCCATTTTCCCCCCAGATATGTTACCAACATTTAAGACAAATACAATCGTTAAATGATTTTCAAACAAACAAACAAAAGAACAAATACATAAATACATAAGAAAGTTTTATTTTATATAAATAAATATTTTATTTACTAAATATTGTATTAAAGGAGCACTTCACCAATTTGCATTAAGCTTTGTATTGTTAGAAACCCAGTCATATATTATAATGATCGTGGATTTTTACTTTATTTTTCCCTGAGATGGGAGAAATAAGGATTTAAGTGTTCTCTTACGAGAGTATCTCTCGTACTGCGTAATATCTTACGCTATGGGGAAAACTCTTTTCCTCGAGATATTGAAGCCAAAAATTATCCTTAATTTTAAATATGCAAAACGCTTTGCAGCAGCAAGCAGACAAGGGCGAGACAGCTCGCGCGCCATTGGCTGCCCTGCTGGAAAAGCTGCAGCCTATCGAGTGAGGCACTGCGTGACGTAATGACGAATGGGGACGCTTCGCGCCCATTTCGTCATGTCCCGCCAGTAGAGGCGTGGTCTCGCCCTATAAATACCCCCTCGATAGCTGTATTTCCTCTGATTTTTCTACTCTTCACGCGAAGCTCACGCATCGCTGGATCCAGAGTGAGAAGCCGCGCCGTTGACTTGTAGCCTTATCAGCGGGACGTGCCATCTTCTGAAGTCGCTGGCCCAGCCGCCTTCAACCGCCGTACCTGCTGCGCTTTCCGGTGTACTATATCCTTTTACTCTGCTAAGTGTGTGTGTGTTTGCTTACGTGACGCAACACCCATTTCTCTGTTCTAAAAGAGCTGCGTCTTTTTAAAGATGCCTTTCTGTGGCTCGTGCCGCGCCCAACTCAGTGATGAGGACCGTCACGTCATCTGTGTGTCCTGCCTGGGTCATGAGCACGCGGCTATCGCGCTCGCGGATGGTGGAATGCCCGCACTGCGAACTTCTGCCTATGGTGACTCTGAGGACTCGCCTGGCGTCGTTCTCTGAGCCCGCGTCCCAGCCTTCTGTGCCGCGCCGTAAGAAGCGTCGCGCCCAGCGCGCTCCCGAGCCTTCTCCAGCCCGCCAAAGCTCGCCGGTTCGCCCGCCTGCTTCGCCGGCTTCACTTGAGTCGCTCCCGGACGGACAGCGCCCGCCGTCTGCCGCCGCTTCCGCTCCCGAGCTGGACGAACCTGCTGAGGTATGCTCTCTTGTGGCTTCTGATAGCGAGGATTGGGCGAGCTCTGTGGACCTCCCCCCCGCTGACGTGTCTAGCCGACCCTCTGGAAAGAGACCCGGCATTGAGGCTGAGCTGATGCGTCTGCTCACCCAGGCCGTGGAGTGCATCGGCCTCGAGTGGGAGGCGCCTGCTTTGCCGCCGCGCAACAGACTCGACGGGCGCTTTCTCAAGAAGGACGAAGCCCCGTCTAGGTCTAGGGCCGCCCCCTTCCTCCCTGAGCTCCACGACGAAGTCGCCAAGTCATGGACCGCCCCGTTCTCCGCCAGGCTGCGCACTTCCACCTCTGCGGCTTTTTCTTCTGTCACCGGCGCGGGAGATAAAGGATATCTCTCCATTCCTCCTGTGGAGGCGGCGGTCGCGTCGCATCTCTGCCCGCCCTCTGCGGGACGGCGCGCGCAGACGACGCTTCCTTCTAAAGCCTGCCGGGTGACTTCATCGCTGCACGGGCGCGCTTACACAGCCGCTGGACAGGCGGTCTCAGCGCTGCATACTATGGCGGTCTTGCAGATTTACCAGGCTGACCTTCTCCTTAAATTGGACGAGGAAGGGCCGGGTGCTGTCAGTGTGGCGGATTTACGAGGCGTTACGGACCTTGCTCTACGCGCCGCTAAAGCCGCTGCTCAGGCCATGGGGCGGAATATGGCCTCTCTCACCGTTGCTGAGAGACATCTGTGGTTGACGCTGTCTGAGATGACGGAAGCTGAGCGCTCTGTATTCCTCGACGCGCCCATTTCCCCTGCGGGCCTCTTCGGATCTGCCGTCAAAGATTTCGCGGACAGATTTTCTGAGGTGCAGAAGACTTCGCAGGCCATGAAGCACTTCCTCCCGAAGCGCTCGAGCTCCGCTGCAGGTCGCTCTAAGCAGCCGTCTGCTCGCAGCTCGCAGCCTCGGCCTGCATCGCCCGCAGCCGCCGCTACACAGCGCCGCCAGGCCCGGGATCAGAGACCGCGCTCTCGCTCTGCTGGACGCCGCCCCGCTCAGCGCGGGCCCCGGCCGAAGATTGAGCTCAAGCCCGAGGCCTCGAAGCTTTCCTAGCCACTCTAGGAAAGCGACGGTGTTCGGATCCCGCTGCGGCCGGTTCCCCACCGAAACGATTCGCTCGTTCAGTTCCTTGCGATGTGACTGTGCCAGTGTATTTAGCAGTGAAGCAGCCGGTGTCTCAGCCCGCTTGCCTGCACACAAAAGCCGTTTTTATGGCTACCCAGATAAATCCAATAAAGAGTGTATTTTCTGGTATACCGGCCACGGCCGATGGTGTTATGAGTGTTGTAAGAATGCCCACGCCCCAGTGCCCATTCCCACACCCAGACACAGCCCGCCACGGTGCGAGGCTAGCACACATAAATCTGACTCAGGTCGATTGTGCAGACAATGTAGTGAATGCGCCCATACAATGCCCGCTCACGCTACACGCCGCGTGTCCCTTGGTTTCTGTAAAAACGAAACCAACACACAATCTATCGGCTCCGACCGAAAGCGTGTACAGTGCAGTAGATGTGCCCGTAAGTTTGCGCCCACATCCCCCCGCAAGCACGCCAAATCCCACGGGATTCGCCCCGCTCACTCTCGCTGTGCGTCCCGCCATAGAGAATTTGAGCGCGGCCAGGCTGCCCGCTGTGTTCAGCGCGCCCCCCGCCTCGAACGCTGTAAACACGGCGTTGTGTTCCCAGGGTACCGGGGCTCTCGAGCCGTTGCCTGGTCACGGCCAGAGCCCGGTCTGCATTCTACCTCTAGCTATTCACGCAGAAGCGTGGTCAAAGCTACCCGGGGTATCAGAATGGGTGCTGAACACTATAAAGAGAGGCTACTCGCTACAATTTGCACGACGTCCCCGCCGTTATACGGCGCGCGTCGAGACTACGGTGAGAAACGAAGTATCTCATCTACTTCGAGCCGAGATAGCGAAACTGCTGAGCAAGGGGGCCATAGAGCCCCTTTCTCAGGCTCAGAGCGAAGGGGGCTTGTACAGCAGATATTTTCTGGTACCGAAAAAAGATGGGGGCTTCAGACCCATTCTAGATCTGAGACAGCTGAACAAAGCGCTTGTGAAGCGCCAGTTCAGGATGCTTACGACCAGCGGAATCCTCGCGCAAGTGCGCCAAGGGGACTGGTTTATGTCAATAGATCTGAAAGACGCCTATTTCCAAATACAAATAGCATCCCATCACAGGCGATTCTTGAGATTCGCGTTCGAGGGCCAGGCATATCAATACACAGTCCTGCCGTTTGGCCTGTCCTTGGCACCCCGTACATTTACGAAGTGC
Organism: Chrosomus eos; assembly: GCA_036326025.1. Lineage (NCBI taxonomy): Eukaryota > Metazoa > Chordata > Actinopteri > Cypriniformes > Leuciscidae > Chrosomus > Chrosomus eos. Next base: position 47,199,793 of record CM070818.1, read on the forward strand.
ATGGACGCGGCTCTCGCACCCCTGAGACTTCAGGGCATGCGAGTTATGAACTACTTGGACGATTGGCTGATTCTAGCTCGATCACGGTCAGAGCTCATAGAACACAGGGCCACACTGCTCGAGCACCTCGAGAAACTGGGCCTGACAGTCAACTGGGAAAAGAGCTCGCTGTGTCCCAGCCAGAGAATTTCTTTCCTGGGAACAGTGTTAGACTCGCTATCCATGACGGCACGCCTGTCACCGGAGCGCGTACTAAGTATTCAGCGCGTCGCGGAATCCTTCCGCCACGGCTCTATAGTCCCGCTCAGACGGTTTCAGAAAATGCTGGGCCTGATGGCCTCAGCATCCTCTGTACTCCAGCTGGGCCTGCTTCGCATGCGCCCACTGCAGAGGTGGCTGAAAGCACGGGTCCCGCCCCGGGCATGGACCACGGGCCGGTGTCGCCTCAGGGTCGACCAATGGTGCGTTTCGGCTCTGGAACCCTGGAAAGTAACCAGCTGGTATCAGTCTGGTGTGAGTCTGGGGACCGCCTCAAGGGTGAAAGTGGTGTCTACGGACGCCTCCACCACGGGGTGGGGAGCGCTGCTCGAGGGCAGACCGCTGGCTGGCCTATGGTCAGAGCGGGAGAAGCTCCTTCACATAAACTGCTTGGAAATGATAGCAGTCGACAAAGCGCTACGGCGCTTCCGTCCCCTGATAAAAGGCCACCACGTCTTGGTCCGGTCGGATAACACGTCAGTGGTGGCGTACATAAATCGCCAGGGCGGCGTCGGGTCCACACGCCTTTGCAGGCTGACGGAACCCCTCTTGGTCTGGGCCCAGCGCAACCTCCTTTCTCTGAAAGCGGCGCACGTGCCTGGGCACCTGAATACGGGTCCAGACAAGCTGTCCAGAGACAACGTCCCGACAGGAGAATGGTCGCTGCATCCGCAGACGGTCCAGCTGCTGTGGGAAACGTTTGGCAGAGCGCAGGTGGACCTGTTCGCGTCCCGCGAGAACGCTCACTGCCCAGTTTTCTTCTCGAAAAGCAGGGACGCGCTGGCCCATGCTTGGCCCAGCGGTCCCCTGTATGCTTTTCCCCCCGTCTCGCTCCTGCCTCAGGTGTTGGAGCGGATCAGGGAAAATGGATGCCCAGTGCTGCTTGTAGCTCTGCTCTGGACGAACCAGGCTTGGTTTCCGGTCCTGATGCGGCTGGCCAGCACTGCCCCGTGGCCTGTACCATTGAGGAAAGATCTCCTCTCTCAGGTGGAGGGCTCGATTTGGCATCCTCGCCCGGAACTGTGGTCCCTGCACGCATGGGCCATCAACGGGTACCCGCTAGCCTCCCGGAAGGAGTGCTAAACACGATCGCGCAGGCTAGAGCTCCGTCTACCAGACGGCTCTATGCCTCGAAATGGTCGGTGTTCTCTACTTGGTGTCGAGCCCGTGGCTTTTCACCTGTGGACTGCGGGGTTAAGGAAGTGCTTGCCTTCCTTCAGGAGCTGATGGATAAGGGTAGGACCCCATCCACGCTCAAAGTTTATGTGGCGGCCATAGCAACGTTTGCTAAACCGGTGTCTGGCCAGTCACTGGGGAAAAAAACGACTTAGTCGTGCGTTTCCTACGAGGAGCTCGGAGGTTAAATCCTCCCAGGCCCCCTTCAGTCCCGGCTTGGGACCTTTCCACGGTCTTGGAGGCCATGAAAGGCGCCCCGTTTGAGCCGATCCAGCTGTCGGACATGAAGCACCTGTCCCTTAAGACGGTGTTTCTATTGGCTCTCGCTTCAGTGAAGCGTGTAGGGGACTTACAGGCGCTTTCTGTAAGCGCGTCATGTCTGGAGTTTGGGCCTAACGACTCAAAGGTCGTACTCAAACCGAGGCACGGCTACGTGCCGAAATCCCTCAATACACCGTTTAGGGCCCAGGTAATTTCCCTGTCTGCCCTTCCGGTTCTCAATGAGGAGAGGGACGCGAGTCTCCTTTGCCCTGTCAGGGCGTTAAGGGCTTATGTGTCCCGCTCGGCTGAGTTCAGACAGACCGAGCAGCTTTTCGTGTTGTTTGGCGGCCGTTCTAAGGGACTTGCCGCTTCAAAACAGAGCCTATCCAGATGGATAGTGGATGCCATAGCGCTGGCCTACACTTCCAAGGGCCTGCAGTGCCCATTGGGTGTCAAAGCGCACTCCACGAGAGGCGTGGCCTCGTCGTGGGCATGGTATAGCGGGGTCTCCCTGCAGGATATCTGTACGGCTGCGGGCTGGGCCTCGCCGTCTACATTTATCAAGTACTATAACCTGGAGGTGCCCGCCTTACAAGCTAAGCTTCTGGCGGTCTGAACTTCGGGCTTATCGGCCGCCATGCGGCTTATGTGTGGAGTGTTAGCCTGTGCATCGCTCAGTCCGATGCGGCAGCCCCATGAGTGTGGTACCCCTACGGGTCTGTTACCCCTACGGGACTTTTATGAAGGAGTGATGCTTCTAGCCTCTCCTCCTCTACTCTGTGTGAGTTGTGGTGATTGTGCACTAGATGCGCCCGGGCTTGGCCCCGGGACTCTGGTGTTGGATCCCTGTCCGCACGGCGTGTTGCATGGTGTTCCCCATAGCGTAAGATATTACGCAGTACGAGAGATACTCTCGTAAGAGAACGTACTCGGTTACTAACGTAACCTCGGTTCTCTCTAGAGAGGGAACGAGTACTGCGTATCTCGCCGTGCTTGGAATACGCTCTGGTTCGCTTCGGCGTTGAAAAATCAGAGGAAATACAGCTATCGAGGGGGTATTTATAGGGCGAGACCACGCCTCTACTGGCGGGACATGACGAAATGGGCGCGAAGCGTCCCCATTCGTCATTACGTCACGCAGTGCCTCACTCGATAGGCTGCAGCTTTTCCAGCAGGGCAGCCAATGGGCGCGCGAGCTGGCTCGCCCTTGTCTGCTTGCTGCTGCAAAGCGTTTTGCATATTTAAAATTAAGGATAATTTTTGGCTTCAATATCTCGAGGAAAAGAGTTTTCCCCATAGCGTAAGATATTACGCAGTACTCGTTCCCTCTCTAGAGAGAACCGAGGTTACGTTAGTAACCGAGTACGTTTTACTCTCTGCTTATTATGACGTAAAAATTGTCATTTTGCGTCATAATAAGCAGGAAGTCACATTTCATTGAAAAGTGTAGAGACTACAAACACTAGCTCATCATTTATCCAGGGTGTGGGACCCACTCACACTACAGACCTATTCCAGATCAGTGGGTGGGACTTCACTTGGAGATACTGAAATCAATATCCGCCATCTTGTTTGGAATCTAAGCTAACAAGCGCTGTGGAGATAGGAAGTAACACAATGACGGAAGAAACTAAACATATGGAAGAAGAGGATTTTGATATTCTGCTGCTCGAATCCGATGTTCGTGGCTATCTTTACGAGCTGCAATAGTGAAGAGCAGCTGAGGCTGATGGAGGAACAGGAGGCGACTGCCTGTCGCGGACGAGGAGCCCGGACTGGCTGGAGCTGGGCGGACTGCTGGTGCCTGTGCTCTCGCTGTGCGCTACGGACACAGATAGAGTCCGTCTGCTGCAGAGAATTTCAAAGATGGCAATTTCTCCTGGACGAAATCTCTGAATCAGACGAGCACACGGACGTTTGTGTTGTGATGTGAACCATCCTAGTTTCGCACCACATATGTTCTGACTGAACATCCAGGTATCATGCAATAATTCACCATATAGAAAGAAATACAAAAGAGGAGTAATTCACTAATGAGTTTGCCAATATAACAGGGTTCGTTGTTGTGGGAAGGAGGAGGCGGGAACCGGCAAACATTTAAACATTTTAATAGTAAAATAAAACAAATACAAAACAAAAGTATAAGCCAGCAGCCCCTCACTGCTGGCCACACACACAACAGAAACAAAACACAACATAAAATCAGGCCTGTTCCTCTCTCGATCTGCCCTGTCGTCGCTCCTCCTTTTATGCTTCCGCTCCTCCGTGAGAGATGCGAGACCGGTGCGTCTCACAGGTGTCATTCATTATCACTCATGCCACCGGCCTCGCGCCGTCCTCTCACGTCCCTCGCCCTCGTCCTGCTCGCCACAGCCAACTAACTAGAAATTTTGTGTGAAATGAATTACTAACTCTGGTGGCAGCTAACGTTAGCCTTGTAGACGGAAGAGTGATTTATCTGATGTTTGCACTGTTCTGTATTAGTGAGAGTGGCTTGCGGAGCTGTGCAATGTGGTGCATTGTGGGAGTTGTTGTCTTACATACAAATGCGCCCTGAAGTTATTTTCTGTCTTTTCTTGTTCAAGAGGGCATCAAATTAAAAAATATTTTACATTTCGACTGCATATATGACCCACTTTCAATAAAGATTCATGTTGAAATGGGTGAAGTACTCCTTTAAAAGTACAGTTTATTACAATGAATAAATAAATAGTTAATTAGTTAGTTAGTTCGTTACATTTATATAGCGCTTTATCTGTGACTTCAAAGCGCTTTACATGGAAGAGGGGGAATCTCCTCAACCACCACCAATGTGCAGCATCCACCTGGATGATGCGACGGCAACCATATTGCGCCAGAACGCTCACCACACACCAGCTTACTGGTGGAGAGGAGACAGTGAGGAAGCCAATCAGTATATGGGGATGATTAGGAGGCCATGATGGACAGAGGGCATGGGGCAAATTTGGCCAGGATGCCGGGGTTACACCCCTACTCTTTATCGAAGGACATCCTGGGATTTTTTATGACCACAGAGAGTTACATATTTATTATCACCAATAAAATAACAAACAGTTTTAACACAGTTGTATTTGTGTCTAAAATCTTGGTCGCAGGTTTAACAATCATGTTAAAACTGCAATTTTATTTTATAGATAGATAGATCTGTTCTTGATAAATCACTCAACACTAGAATTTCTGTAAAAATGCATGCAGAAAACAGGGTTTTTGTGCACAGCTGACTATGTGGTGAATTTCTGTGGAGAAATACAGACAGACAGAGACAGATATATCTGTGTGTGTGAGCCTGTGAGGAGGTAAAGGTCACTAACAGGTCGAGATTGAATCCAGCCTTTGAAAAGCGACCTTTAGCAGAAGAAACGCTTTCAAACTGACGTGAGAGTTTCGCTGCTGCTCAAACACTCCCAATGACATTTCAAACACTCTCACATGTGATTTTATGAATCTTTTTGAACATTAAGACACAATGCTGTCATTGCGAGTAAAAATTTCCCTTATAGGAAAATTATGGGGCATATAAAACAGACTAAATGGACCACTTAAAACATGTTTCTGCCATTGTTTTTTAAATACAACCACTCCTTGTCAAAGATCTGTAATGTGACATATATGTCACATTGGGCGGACCTTCTCAGGTATACGGTTTAATCATAAATACATTTTTAGATTATTTTTTCACAACTCGAAAATGTGCAAAATGAATAAAAATAAATAACTACCTCACATCGGAGGTCAACATGTTGAACATGCATGTAGTGCAATAACATTGCAAAATTCTACCTTTTCAGGTGTGACCAGACACGGAAAGTAGGGACACAAGTCGGTTCTGGGGCATTTTGAGTTATTCATAGATTCTGAAAGTGTAGTCTCCAAGCTTTCCAACGATGCGTAACACATGGAAATCTGATAATATTTGGAGAAGTTGTGGCCATTTGAAGGTAGCCACTCAAAATAACTAAAAGCGGAGAAAACAGCCTGTAAAGATCTGCAGTTCTCACCTCTCTCTGCCGCTGGGAGTGAAAATAGCGCTCATTTACATCTCATTTAGATAAGCCATACCCCCTGTAAAGCTTTACAGCTTTTTTTTCTTTCCTGCTAGCTAATAACAATAGGTAGGTGTTGGGAAGGTCTAAACAGACTAAACATGAGATAACGTGTACGTGTTCTTAGAATGAGCACAAAACGACAAACTTTAATGTTTACGGAAACTCACCTCCAGGACGGTGAATGCACTTTTGCCGCTCTAGGCGAAAATAGATATAACGCAAAACCAGCAACAACACACAAATACCAATATGCCATGATATAACGCAAAACCAGCAACAACACACAAAGGCCAATATGCCAAAGGTATACATTTAACGCAAATAGTGCGCAACGCGCGTGTGCCCAAAATGTCAACAATATTAAAGTTTATGCAGGAGGCAAATGCCTGCTGGCATTTTTCTTTAAGCAGTCATGACAGGGATTTTCCAAATAATCATTTCAACTCCTCAAATTACTGTTACAAATCTCTTTACATCACTTATGTGCGTATACACACACAAATGAAATGTCCGCAAGCACATTATATCATCAGCAGGTTCATCTTAAATAACGACTAAAGAGCAAATGAAGCTTAACTTACGTTTCAGGCCTTCATCGCAGCAAAGGTCTTAACTGCATCCTCCATTTCGATTCTCTGTGCCAGTTCATGTTCTATTGAGATTGTTGCCAGTCCATTAAGTCTGTTCCCTGTTCACAAAACATTCCCCATTCAAAGCAATCGGGATGTCACATATGAAACCCGAGCCCACAAAGTGCGGCGAAAACGTTTTCAGTGTACTGTAACTGCCACGGTTCAGCTCTTCTGCCACAATCTTTGCGGCGTCCATCTTCATTGAATTTTGATATCAGATAGAGCCGAGCAGAGCACAGCACAGCATAATAAGTAGCCATGCGGTTCACTTGGAGGGCGGGGACAAAAGCGCTATATTCAGTATGGAAGTACACACAGACAATAACACACCACGCCCCTACTGCGTGCTAGAATCTACGAAAACAAGCCGATTTCAACCTCAAAATGTACGCTTTTAAATATACCAATACTGTTATCTCAAACATGGAGAGGCTTCTTCATGATCTCAACTAACAGATTCTGCAAAAAAACGGAAATCACAAATTTTGGAAAAAAACTTTCTCATTTTCCTCACAAGTTGTGCTGCCGACTTGTGTCCCTGGGTTCCGTGTTCGGTCACATATGATTTAACCAGAAATACAATTTTTGATTATTTTTTCACAACTCGGAAATGTGCAAACTGAATAAAAATAAATATGGTGTTTTGTACCATATGTTGCATAGCTGTTTTAGTTACAGGTATGCAACATATTTTCAAAATACATTTCATAAAAGGGTAAACCCTAAACCAACTTTCTTTAGTTAATGATCTGTAAGATTGGGGCTTTATTATTGCTGTTCAATGATTCAAGTCATTTTTTGGACATTTGGGTATAAAGTGTTTTAATTCTACAATATATGGTGTAAAAACATCTGAGTACTGCCCTCTTCAGGTTGAACGGTGGCTACTGCAGTTGAATTTTCAATTTGTGGTGCCCTGTGACGTAAGCAGGCACCAGCTAACACACCCTTGCCTACAGAGAGACGTGTCTCAGGTGCACACCCCCCTCCGCTGGGCTCTGCCCACATTTACAGCATTTTTCAAATATTGCCAGTGGGTGGAGTCAGGCTCTGATCAGGGGTTTAGTTACCCTTTAACAATGTTATTAATTTGACATTTTTTTGTTTAAAATATGCTTTGAATTGAGCAGCAGAATATATATAATACTAAAATAATTGAATCAGCTAAATTATTTGAGCAGTTCATTAGCATTTTTCTTAATGTGACACATACGTCACATCAAAATTCCACCTACTGTTTTACTGTTAAAATCCCGATGTGACACATATGTCACAACAACATTTTCAAAACTTGTTTTATATCAATTTGTACAAGACATGTTTTAAAATCAGGTCAAGTGTAATCTATGGTATGTTATTAAAACATTAGAATTGTTGTATGGGTTGAAAAATACCTTTAATAACAAAAACAAGTGTTTTTAAAAATTTATGACACTGCAACATGTGCACACCAGACAGACCACCATTTTGGAAACGTTACCATGGCAACAAAAATGCACACATTGTCACATGACTGAACCTGGGTGTTCCTTATATGTCCCTTAGGGACTTCCTGGGTTGAAAGTGAGGTATAATCGTTTAAAAAAACCTTTTCCGATGATCATTAGTGTTTGTGACACCCACGTCACATCGAGTTCTTAAGATCTAGACAAAAGCCGTCTGATCCCCCCGCATTATTTGAGGCGGAGATGGGACAAAGCTTAGGCCAGGGAAGTCACTGCTGTTCCACAAGACCACTGTGAAAGCGTTATCTTTTGTTGGAAAGAAATACGCTGCGGAAGCCACATCCTGCCTGAAGGGAGGTAATGTGGAGAATACACATATGGACTGGGCGGATGACCGGACAGTACAATGGAATGTCACTGGGGTGGCTCCAGCGTATGACAGGGGGGACACTCAACCAAACAGTGATGGCAGAGTAGGGTTTGCCGAGGGAAGACACGGGCTAGCTGCAGGGAGCCGTACCGTGGAAGAATACACATATGGGACCACCGTAGGGATAACAACATATGGACCCAGCCTAACACAGGTTCCACCAGTGCATACATGTGATAGGCCTGGCTTTGGACGCTCCACCACGTATATTGCCGAAGGGTATGGAGGAACTCGACAGGGTTCGGCTAATAAGGGGAACTCACTGGACCAACAATTGCGCACATATCCAGTCCATAGGAGGGGAATGGCACAGCAAGCCGACACTTCGAACTGGGATTACAGTGAAACTGGCTTCATGTGAAGGGAGCCTACAGGAAGCTGCGGTTCGACATATAGGCTAGTTCTCTAGCAAACGTGATCGGTGTTGCCCAGCCCCCAACTCTATTTAACATCTGTTCAGCAAGGCACTCTGTGGCAACGCCTATGAGGGAGCAATACACTCACTTAGGAGGAGTTCACCACCCAGGTGGACATGTGCATCTTGGGAAAACTTTCTCATCAAAATGAAGGCAACCACATGTAATGGGCTCTTGTCTACAGACAAGAGCTGGTATGAGGTCAAGGCTTTGCATACTGAGTACATATAACCACAATGTTGGACAGAGAAAAGCCAGGGCTGGATCTGCCTCCTCCGGGGCAGCGCTTGCAGGCTCACCACCCGGTCACGTAGGAGAGGTAGGAACCTTGGGCACATATCCAGGCCGGGGTCTCAGATTTAATGAGAGATAGCAGGCCCGAATTCTAGGCATGATTCGTTGACCGGAAAAATGCGTAGACCCTCTAGATAGAGACCAAGCAAGCAGGAGAACTGTTTCTCTAAAACATGATTTTTTAACTCACTGCCTGCAGGGCTCAAGGGAGGTCTCTGCAGTGCAGTAGCACCAGAGATAAGTACCAATAGGATAAAGAGCAAAATATTCAGTCTCCTTGCTCCCCTCAGGAACCTGACAATTAAGTCGTGCTTTCCACCGATTTGTATCCACTGCATCATAATGTGCATCAATACAGAGGCAACAACATTTTGAGGTGGAGGAGACAGCCCTCACTCCAACCCATTAGCAGGAAAGAAGCACTGAAGTGATCGAACACCTTCGGGATCTCCTCTCGGAGAGAAGACTCATTTCAACGAATAGGTTTCACTTCTAAGGGGGAGCATGCCTCATTTTTTAGAGGGTGTTCTCACAGAAATGATGGTCTCTGCGGCATAAAAATTATTGCGGTATTAACCAGAGCCTCTGCGTCCCGTTCTTTTTTTAACCAGACCTGGAACTCTCCAAGGTCTAAACGCAGGTGCCATCATGCCCCATCCCTGAGATGTATGTTAGGAAGGAGTCAGGGAGGGCTGTCGAGAGGAGCGGTCTGGTTGGGCAAATAGGGGGCTACTAGCGGTGTAGTCGTGTGCAAGTCGTATTCCTTTTTTAACTTGCTGACCAAACCTTTAAAATGTTTTAAATATTTCATAGTATAATAAACTGCTAATAAAACCATGACAAATTAGCGTTTGAGTCTGATGTCAATTCGGATTGTTGAATGTTCGGCGTTCAGTCATGGAGACGTCATGAGTTGTCTATGCTTTATGAAGATATTTGGGCTGAAAATGCCATCTATCACACTAAATTAATTTGAAACATAAGGCCTTGTCCACACAAACACAGGTATTTTTATAACCGGACTTTTTCCTCCAGCGTTTAAAAAAAAATCCCGTCCACACATGCTCGGTCTCCGTCTACATGAAAACGCAAAAACATGCTATCAAGCGCGGTCAAGAGCATGCCACGCCAGCAGGCAGCGATATAACCCTTAACCGTAAAGCCACGTTGGCCAATCAGAAGCCTAGGAAAAAGTTATTACCAGTTCCGGCAGGTGCAAATCTGACGTCAAACACAGCGGATAACGGCGCACACTCCGACGTCGCAAGGCAAAAGCCATGGTTTCACTGTCTACACGACAACACTGTAACCGGCGTTTCTGAAAATCCTCACCCTGGCAGGGGTTTTCAAAAATGTTCGGTTTCAGTGCGTTTCCGTGTGGACGAACGGCCGAACCACATAAAAAAAAGTAACGGTGGACAGGGCCTAATGCCGGGCGTACACCAAAGGATTTTCACAGTCCCAGACTAAAGACCGGCAGTCTTTAGGAACCTTACTGGAGTCTCGGCGCGCTCCCGTCGTCTCGATCGTTAAATGTGAGGTGATAATCTGCAGTCGGCGGCCCGATTTATGCCAGTCTTTCTCTAGTCTTTCATATCAAACATGTTTGATATTATCGCAAGTCTTAGCGTAGTCATAGTGACGTAAAACAATCAACAACTAATAAAATCTTTCTCAGAAAACAGGAAGCCATCAGTCACAACAAAAGAAACATGTCGACGGACGTGGAAACACAACGAGCGCCAAGTAGGAAAAAATGGACCATGGATAAAGAGGAGCGCCTTGTCGAGCTGTGGGCAGAGCAGCCGTGTCTTTTTGATGTAAACTGCTATTCATACCATGACAGAGTGGAAAAGAAAAGAAGTCTGTTATTTGGTTAAAAACCGGTTGCTCCCGAACCGTGCTGCGGTTCGCGTGAATGTGAAAGCAACACGGACTCGGGTGCACACTTGTTCAGGAAATAAAGTAACCTGCGCATGCGTTTTAGCTTATTGTGATGTATTCAGTTAAATAAAACACTTGTAAGGGATGATAGTGTTGATGATTTACCTTGGATACGAGCGAGAGTGAGCCTGAAGTGTATTCGTCCATTGCGCGTGGGATCATGGCTACAAAGTTGGAAATCCACTGTCTCCTCAAAATAGTCTGTTTGCAAGCAGCAGTAGTCCACCTTATGTGACACACGCACAGTAAACCTGTATTGTTCACTCAACTGCACATAATAGCAGCGAATTAACAAAAGGAAAAAAACAATATTGACCCACGTTCTGTTTTCAATCATGAAAACAGTTTGCATGTTTGCGATGACGTCATATGCACGCAAACGCATCAGGGTTCAAGTTGAGTGAAACCAGACCAACGCTGCAGGGGCGCCGGGAACAAACGCGCTCGGGCTCGGACCGCAGCAAACGAGCCCAGTGGAAAAGCCCCCTTAAATCACTGCTGAGCATAATGGGAGGAATTTGGTGGGAATAAAAAGCTAAAATAATCTAGTTGTAGTCTTGTAAATAGTGTCACTACCAGATTCAGTGTTTGTAAAATATTTAGTCTGAGACTAAAAACTGTGAACCCAAGTCTTTAGATGTGAGCTGATAATCTTATTAAGTCTTTTCTAAATCTTTTCAAAGTCTTTAGGTGTACGCCCAGCATAAGACAGACAGCACTATTTAATCAGATTTGATGTGATGTCTGCTGTGGTTGTTTGTGTCATTGGTTAGATGTGAAAGGTCAAAGAAACAATGATTGGATGACAGTTAGTGAATATCTCCTGTTGTACATACTGAATGTCAGCGATGGTAAAAAAGTTTATTTTAAATAAATGATCACTGTAGCTTCTAAGAGTGGTTTGTGTGCTGATAGAGTCATTTAAAACACCAGAGCAACAAAATCAAAACTAATTAATCTCCTTCAAAAATACATTTCAAGATATTCATGTTACTGGTCTGCCAGGATCCTGCACTATATTTCCCATCACTCTTCTCTGTTCCCACCTGCATATCATTCCTGATCACACACATCTGCACCTCATCATCACAATCATCACTCCAACTACTTAAGAACTCACTTCACCACTGTTCAAATTCCGGTCTCAATCATTGTTTGGAAAGAGGACTACTCACCTTGTCTTACACCATCTCCCTGACGTCTCCAGTGTTCTACCTGTCTCCAGCGTTCTCTAAGGATGGGCAAATGAAGCACTTGACTGGAAAGAAAGAGAGGCTACGTTTTTCGTTGATCACGTGATTCTCTGAAAACAATATGGGCTCCGCCACGGAGCTTCATGAGAAATTGCGCTGCAAATTCGATACATGCTTTGAAGCTTCTCGTCACTGCGTCCAATACACTCCCAACGCCACAAAAACTCTTCTTTTGTCGACGTTCTATGATGGAGATTGTCAAATATAACGTTGGAGAAAGTCTGTGCATTGAAACAAGCTCCGTGTAGCAAAACAATGGCTAATCTGTGTGCGCAGTGCGTAAAATGACGAAGAGCGCATTAGGGGAGGATCTTGTTTTAGACAGCTCTGTTTACGTACCCTAAGCAAACTCTCATTCACTGTAATTGTGTTTTAGTTGGTTAATACTCCCATCCATCAAAACTTTGCTGACCAGACATTGGTTGGCTTTTATCCAGTCAAAAACCGGGGTTGCGCTCCCTTCATATTTTGGTCATTACAAAGCCTGTGATTGAAGGAGAGAAAGATGGAAGGACTAATTTTATTTTATTAAACTCTTAAATGTGATAAGCATCTTACAATGGACAAAACCGGACTTTAATAGTCCGATGGAAAATTGAATTAAATCAATCTATTGTTTTATGTGAATGATTAGGCAGGATGATTTTCAGATCATTTTGAAGCAAAAACTCTAGGCGACAACATCCATTAGTCAAAAGTAAAGTGGACACATATTTAGCATGTGTTTTGTGGCCTTATTTCAGAAACTTTTTTTTTCAATAACCATGCATAAACATTATTCTCTTTTAAAACTACAAACATGTACATACATGTTGCTCACATATTATGGTAGCCATGTTTGTGCTAAATGGAGTGTAATTACACCTGAGCCATTAATATGTTTATAAGCAACTGAAAAAAATAACAAATGTCAGGGCATGTCAAAACATCTCAAGGACCCCAAAAACACCTTAGACCCCAGAGGGTTAAATGAGTCTACCCATTACCCAAAACAGTCCAGATTACTAAAAATAATAAACATTATTTTCTCTCCGAATGGCAACGGGGGAGGTGTTGCTGTAACTTACAGCAATATCTTAAGAATTACTGAGAAGTCTAGTTTTAAATATAATTATTTTGAAGTATTGGTGCTTAATGTAACACTAGTGTACATTACACATCTAGTGTAAATGATAAATTAAGTTTGCGATTTGTGGTGGTTATTGTATATAGGCCACCAGGGTACCATACAGACTTTATCAAAGAATTTGCTGATTTTCTATCAGAGTGTTGGTGATTTTAATATACATGTAGATAAAGAAAAATATGCATTGGGATTGGCATTTAAAGACATTCTGAACACTATTGGAGTTAAACAACACGTGTCAGGACCTACTCATTATCGTCATTATACTCTAGATCTAATATTATCGCATGGAATCAATGTTGATGCCGTTGATATTTTGCAGCAGAGCGATGACATCTCAGATCATTATCTAGTCTTGAGCATACTTCATTTATCCAAGGCTGCAAAGTCGACTCTGTGTTACAAATATTTTAGACATATCACTTCTGCCACCTAAGATCGCTTTATTAATAATATTCCTGATTAGTTTCATCTCCTCAGCATCCCAGATAGCTTAGAAGAACTCGATATCTCTTTTCTAGCACTTTAGACACAGTTGCTCCTTTGCACTTAAAGAAGATTAAAGAAAATAGTCCCTCGCAGTGGTACAACGAACACACTCGAAAACAAACAAAACTAGGGTTTTTTCGCATTTCATGGAAAGAGAGCACGATTGCGTACAGAGAGGTCTTAAAATCTGCTAGATCTGCTTATTTTTCAACCCTATTAGAGGAAAACAAAGAAAACTCTGGGTATTTATTTGAAGCAGTGGCTGAATTAACGAAAAATAAAGCTTAATAATAATTACTTTATTAACCCTCTGGGGTCGGCCGTCGCGAGCTCAATTTTTTCCTTATCAGTGCAAAAGAGAATCAAATTACTCTGTTGATTTTGATCTTACATATAAGTGTTGTACATCATTAGATCCTGTTAAGTGTCTTTTTTTTTGTGGGTACTCACAATAAAAACAAAGTGTTGTGCTTTTCGTCAAATAAAGAAAAATAAACATGATGCACGTTTTGCCTTCTCTCTGTCAGTGAGGTCCATTCTGAAACACATCCGAAAAATGAACTGTAACTCAGTCAATACTTGTCACAGAGATACGAGAGATTTCTCTTTATGAAGCTGAAATTCTCTTCTTTTAAATGAAGTAATTTATTTTAAAAAAAAAATATTTCCAGTTTATGTAATCCGTTTGAAACCAAGGAGAGGCACAGTTTTTTCGTTCTCCCTTCATTATATTTAATTAGCTGAGGCCGCCACGCCCCCAGAGCTTTTCACATGGTAAATAGGTGATCTATGCATCACACACGCGGCACGCCCCCCGATCAATGCCATAACAACACAAAGTTTCTTCATCAGATTCACTGATAGTTCATCGCGTTTTGAGGGTGGCACGCTACTCCTTCAGATGATTCTGGACAGCGGGGAAGAATTCACCTTTTTCCTCACAGGAATTTGAAACTCGGACGACGAACGGCTGCATTTGCATTTGCATATGTTTCAGCCTCCGGTAAAATATGTGATACTGTCTAAATACAATATATATTTTTATATATAAATGTTCAGTTTTGATTAGTCTATGACACAACTTATCATGCGTAAATACTGCCTTATGCACAGATGTTTGTGAATAGATGTGTAAATGTAGTGATGTGTCGTTCGCGAACGATCCGTTCATTGAGTGTATCAGTAAATGCGTGCGTCTATGTGGGCCATAAACAGATACTCGCGGTGACGCAGTCTATACGGCCCATCAATAGATGTTTCTCCGTCCATCAACAGATATATACATACATTGTGCATCCATACCCATTAATTGTCCATCAGTTTACTTTGGATAATGTGCTAACAGTTTTTTTTTTTTAGTAATGTGGCTGCATCATGCGCTCCTTCTCCAGCAGGTGTCGTTCAGTTCTCAGTGCGATCGAGAATCATACTGAGTAAGTGCATAGATGTAATATTTTACAGATGTAATGTAGCCTAATTGTGGTTACATCGTCATAATGTAAAAGTTCCTATTCTTGTGTGAAATTACAAAAAACTTTTTTTTATCCATGGCAATTAGTGATTGATAATGATAATAATACAGATTCTTTGATTGTGTTATCAGCATGCTCACACTTTTTGTTTCTTCTTTTTTATAACAGATGTGACAATGAACATGTCCAACAGTTCCGAAGAGAGCCAAGGCAAACAAGCAGACGAGCAACAGGCAGTCACTCTGTCATGGAAAACAGAGACCGATGTTGACATGGTTCCACAGACACTGCGATTCCTTCCTGCACGAGAAACTGGACTGCAACTGAGCTCTGTAGACTCGCATTCGCTCATGAGTCTATTCAAACTATTTTTTTCAGAAAGTGCTTTGTCAACTCTGTGCCACAACACCAATGCCCAGGCTGCCAAGGCAACTGCAAAAGGCTGCAAATATAAATGGACAGATGTCTGCATCAGTGAGATGTACCGCTACCTAACTAACCACCAGCCTTCAGAAATCATTCTGATATGATTTTATTAAGATCAATGTTGGAAACAGTTGTGCTGCTTAATTTTTTTTAACCTGTGATAGTTTTTTTTAGGATTCTTTGAAAAAATTGTTTTTTTTTATAAAAAAAAAAAGTTTGGTCTTTTTATGTTTTTTTTTTTTTTTGAAAGGATGTGTTAAGTGATGATATATATGATATACCTAATTGACATATTAATATTTAATTATAACCCATTGGGATTGATTATGGATATGCAATTGAGCTAATTTTAACCTGTCTGTAAAATATGTGTACAGCTGATTTATAATCCTTTGGGGTTTATTGTCTATGTATATATGAATGCAGATGCAGGTAACATATTATACCCCTCTTTGGGTGATTTAAAATGTATGATTATCTGGTTTGGACCCGTATGCAATAGTTAGTGATCATGAGTCAATAGTATTTTATACACATTCCCCCAAAACCCGAGCCAGTTACGCTACAGTGCCTTAGGCTTGCCACAATAAAAGACCACTCTTAAATGTGCAGTTTTATCACACAACACAATGCCACAGATGTCGCAAGTTTTGAGGGAGCGTGCAATTGGCATGCTGACTGCAGGAATGTCCACCAGAGCTGTTGCCATCGAATTGAATGTTAATTTCTCTACCATAGCCGTCTTCAAAGGTTTATTGAAAGGTTTATCTGAAAGAATGCATCTTTCAGATCTATTGTAACAAACCAATCCTCCGGGCGAACTTGCACGATGATGTGTTTAATAGTTAACATTTTGAAAGGCCGTCCCATGAGAGCCTTGTTCAAATGTCTCAAATCTAGTATGGGTCTGAGACCACCGTCTTTTTTCGGAATAGAAAATAGTGGATGTAGAAACCCGAATGTTTTAGCGCAGGGGGGATTAGCTCTATCGCCCCTTTTGCTAATAAAATCTGTACTTCGGCGCGAAGCACGTAACCCACGTTGCTTCTCATCAAAGTTCCGATAACCGCCAGAGTTTTGGGGGTTTGCGAGCGAATTGGAGCGAGTAGCCTCACTTTATAGTGTTTATTACCCAACTCGACACATCAGGGATGGCTTGCCAGGCCAGCACCCGTGTAGGTGTTTGACACACTGATTGGGATGGGCCGCCTAACATAGGGGGACCTGATACCCTTACATTGTGATTTGTGCACATACTGAGTGTTGGACTGACTGCACAGGCTTTTTCCTGGGGGAAAGAGAAGAGCTCTTATAGCTTTTGCAGTGAGAGAGAACAGTTTCAGCCTGGTTCCAGGCATGAAAACTGTGCTGTTGTGTCTGAATCACAGAGAAGGTTCTGCGTGATGAATGTAAGGCAGCGGTAGCTCTCTTGTGTCGTAAAGAGAGATAGCCGCGTGCACATCTGACCGCGAGCTTCTTCCTTCGCTGCTCATTAAGGGAAGGAAGCAGGCACGTGCATGAAAGAACATTTCAGTTAGAAAACGCTCTTCTGTGTAGAGAATTTACGGATGAACCAAACACAAATTAATCTTTCTAATCTCTCATGGGCTTCATTCAAATGTGATTCAGCATTCCGGATTTTAACACCACATTCCTAAGTCACAACACTGGCTCCAAATTGTCTAAACCCCCTCCAGAGAAAATTTTTATGGCCAAGACTCCATAAAGGGATAAGCCAAAGCAGGAAGAACTTGTCACTGTTCATTCTTAACCAAGACAAATCTCCTCACAAATGGTCAAACAGGCCTGACCACCTTTGACCTCCCTCAGCATCACCACTGCTAAACAGGACAGAGTTATTTAACAGACCACGCTTTCATTCAGAGACCAGAAAGACTGTTACACTTTACATATCAAACCACATTAATTCTGCACATTCTGCAGAAAACAACTCACACAGAACAATGCTCAGTGGACTCATAATCAAACATCATAATTCTTGTTTTCCTACAATTCATGTTTGTATTATGCTTAGGTTCCATATAAATCATGTAATGATGATTATAACTATGTGTATGAATGAACGAGTATCATGCTTCCAATCGAAATAATCGTATGCCCTTAATTCTTAAGATGGCTTGTTTGAAATCTGTGTAAAATGCTTTGTATGATTATAATAATCTATAATGTTAAACTGTGATCTCTTGTTCTCTCTGCTTAGTGTTGGAGAGCAAGCAGATCATAGATACCGCCTGATTTACGATAAGAAGGAACGAGGTCCACCTCCTAAGATGATGCCATTGTCCAATTGGCCAGAATTCTCCAAAAGAGGTTGGACTAACTTTAAGTTAAAGACCCGAACAAGGCAGTTCAGTCCAGTTCAGAGAGTTCAGATAGCAGTTCAGTTTCGGTTCGGTTCAGTTCGGTTTTGAGTCGGTTCTGTGTTAAATTAAGTTTGTGCCTCTCTCTATGATCAAACAGCAAGAGAGTGTTCATGTTCGTACGCTTTTACATCGACCAGACCAAGTTAAATTAGACCAGCAGACAAACCCATCAAGATCGGAGTTTAAACAGCTTCATTCAAGCCATCTCATCTCTTACTTTCCTTTCTTCCTTTATTTTATTTTCTCGTTAAAAGTCTCGTTCTAAGTTAAGTTTTGCTGTAAAGTTCGTTTACACGTCTCTCCTGCAACGCACTTCGAACTGTAAAGACTCTTGTTCATCCATCCGCCAACACATCACGTGACCGGCGGTTCAGAAACTCCAGCCAGGCACTCCAAAGACAACCAGCCACGCGGACCCGGCCGGGAAACCCCTCTGACGAAGCCCCTCAAATAGGGAATTCCCTGGCCTAAGCAACGCAAAGGACAAGCAAGTACTCCAGACTGTAACTGACCTGGTGCTTTTTAATGTACATGTAATAACCTGTCTAAGAAACGAAGGTTTAAATTAATGCTTGGTGGTTCGTTCAGGTTTATGTCTTACAAGTGCCTCTCACTCTGAAAACTCACTCTTTCTCTCTCTTCCTTTGCGCCTTGTATGAATGTGTGTGTGTGATTGTGTTTAGACCTTAGTTTTATGTGTTTAGAATAGTTAATAAAGTCGTCCATATATTTGAAAAGATATTTGTCTTGTGTTTTGCTTACACATTTAATGTCTTGTACTGCCGATCTAAAGTTACCTTGCTAATACATAGTGTTTCACTATAAATTGGATAAATATCTGTTGCCAAGGTTAAAATTACGGCCCGTTCAAATGAACTCTAAACGAGTCATTTGCTCGGTTCCATAGTGATTCGGTCAATGATTCATTGCAAATCGATGAATCATTCCCTTTGAGCTAAATTGGCCTTCCGGCCCCCTTAAATACATTTTATGTATATTATTATTATGTAGGCTCGCTACATTATTTGGTGGAGAATGCGGGCAGTTCAACCTAAATTGTAAGAATATTATCAAGATTTATCTTTTCATATTGTGCGGATGAGAGATCCGATTCTCTGAGAGTCTGTGTGTGACGCGCGCAGCGCGCGCCCCGTTTGAATGAATGCTGCTGCTGCTGTTGTCTGTGAGTGAAGCTCCCAGAGAAAGCTAAAAAGACTAGTCTGCCGCCCTATTTGCTCTCTTGTTAACTGCAGTAAATAAGATATGAAACCTCGCACTACGATAAGGTAAGAATTGAGCGTGTTCCTCATTTCCAGAAATACCTCGTTAGAGCTGTTCGATTTCTGCGTGTTCCAGAGTCTTTCAGGAAAACTGTAACGTTGTGTGTGTGTGTGTTTATATCAGTTAGAGAACTGAACGAAATCAAACTGCAGTAATTAAAATAACCCTAACGTTATAAGGACTAATATTCTCCTCACAGAGCGATGAGCGTGTTCCTCATCTAAGTTAGTCATAAGCCTTATATTTATTTATCTGGTTCAGTGCGTGTTCCACTGATCCCCGTGATAAACAGCGAGGCTTAACTAATCTTATCTGTTTGTGTCCGTTCAAATAATTCTCGTGTAACATTGCGCATGTCCGAGTGTAATTTGAATAGTGGTTATTTAAATTCGTTATCAAGTAAAGCTTGCCATTGAAACTGAACCAACAGTTATTGTTTTATGTGCCTAGATAAACTTGCACAGAGACGATCCGCCGAGGTCGTCCTAATTACATCTATTATAACGCAAAGCTGTCGCTTGCTTAAAGTTAATATCACTCTTGACAAACTGAGTGAAGCCCCACGTCGTAAACCCAGCTACGAGTGGTGTATCTTATTTGAACAGTGTGAAATGCGCCGACATTTCCCGTAATAGGATCGATTGTTACTGTACATGCATGTTCTGTGGACATTGAAATGCTCCCATATTGCATGGAACTCTAACAAACTGTTTTCCAACCGTCTGCAATTCCCGGTTCGCCCACTAGCGTTCGTTTGGTCGCTATAGTTAGGCCTGTCACGATAACAAATTTTGCTGGACGATAAATTGTCCAAGAAATTATCGCGATAAACGATAATATTGTCGATCTGAGACCATTTTCATCTAGAATAATGATAATGGCTCAATAATGCACAAACACCTTTTTAAAATTCAATAAACGTTTATTTCCAAAGACTATTTAACACTGAAAATGGCAGTGCATTAAAAAACATTTTAAATATCCACAATAACAATGAACAAAACACCAAAAAACAATAAAAGCAATGGACTCTCAGTCTCTGTTAACAAAAAAAATGCACTTGAATAAATACCAAAAACAATAAATAAAATGGATGTAAACAAAATTGCACTTCAAAAAATAATAAACAATAGGCTCAACATGCATTTCATAACAGGCAAAAAAAGACGGCCCGTCTGTTGTAGCTTCTTTTTTTTCCCAACTGGGAAAACTGCAAAGGATGATTGTGTTTTAGGTGCATGTGCATGTTTGATATGAATAAAAATGATGTTTATTCAGCCAGCTCACATACCCGTATTTTCTTCCTGTTTTCGGTCTAAGTCCACAGTAGGCGATTGTCGAGTGCGCGCGCGTGATCATTGGTAACTAAACAACAGTGGAGAGAGACTCAGACTGTCAGCTGTCAGCCGATGACGGTGCTGTTCGGTGTTCTGAGAATATCAGCTCAAATGGATAGTTCATCCGAATCAGATGTTGAACACACGGAGGAGGTTTAAATCGCGCGTGCGCGAGCTCAACAATCGACTACTGTGGACTTCGACCGAAAACAGGAAGTAAATACGGGTATGTGAGCTGGCTGAATAAAGAGATTATTCCTGCCTTCGTGAAAGCTCGGATCACAGTTGAGACTGATATATCAGCCCAGGCATCCACGATCCATTGGCAGATAGTGGCGTATGTCGCCCGGCGCTTTCTTCTCGTCTTGGTGAACATGTGTTCACCATCCATATAAGGCGCTCCGGATTATAAGGCGCACTGTCGTTTTTTGAGAAAATTAAAGGCTTTTAAGTGCGCCTTATAGTGCGTAAAATACGGTATGCAAATGAAATTATCGCGGCCGTAAAAATTATCGAGGTCATTTTTTTTTATCGTGCGATTAATCGATTTATCGACTATCGCGACAGGCCTAGCTATAGTTACGATCGTGACACGGAAGTCTTGGCCAAACGTTTCCGGGTGAACTTTGACCCAACCCTCGATGTAAACAAGCGCTAAGCTAGGCAGTAGCCTTGCACGGAGGCCTGTGCTAAAGCCTTTAGCATCAGTCACTGTTATCAATACGAGCCAATACTACAGTGTCTGTTGGAAAAACGTTAAAGTGATTTAACCGTTTAGACACCTCGACCTTTACAACTGTTGATCCTGTCTTCTTTTCCTTTTACCTCTCTCTTTTACTTTACCTATATTTTAAAGAAAGGGTAATATTGGTTTACAATTATTAATTACTTTACCTGCATTTTACTTGAAAAAGAAAATACTGGTTTACTATTATTAATTGTCAATTTTGAATTTGATTTTGAAGAAAAGGAAATATTAAAATAAAATTGAAATTCTATTTTTCTAGACAGGTCATTTCTAATGATTTCTAGATTTATTTTTAATAATTCTGATTTCATAATTTTCATAATTTCTAAATTTCTCGTTGAGATCTAATCACTTTAGGTGAATAAGTCTTGAACTCTGAAAGTTAAAATTTGAAAGTTGTTATTACTATTACAAAAATAGTGTTAGACTCAGACTTGCTCATTATTGTCATTGCGTTTTATCCTTGCGTTGGTTATAAACTTAACCACTATATTTGTTCTGATTAATTAATTTTCGGGAAGCTTCAATAGGGGACATTACCATCTCCATACGAGTTTCAAATAAACCAGAGACAATCGTCTTTTACTAAAGTTTATTTGTGTGTTTAGTTGTTCCTCAACTATCAATTTTATACTCGTGGTAGACGTAAAGGTAGCGGGATCCAACCTCCTTGCTTCATTTCTTCCTCATCACGTCTTTCCTGTTCTGTCCTGCTTTATTCCATCTTATTCTTCACATTTGTAGGAACAAACCTGGAAGAACCACCAATCGACTCTAAAAGAGACAAATATAATCTGTCCCAACAAACAGATCATTAGATATTTGATTTTTAATCAAACCCTCTTGTGTTCTTCATACTCTCCCTGAATTTGTAACGCAATTTAAACTTTGACATCTTATCCAAGATCAAGTAACAGAGACAAGTGCCGAGCAAACTCCGCCTTCACAGCATCCCTGCTGTAAACCCTGCTGTAAGCGGTCGAACTGAAGGTGTGTGTGTCAATCCTGTCAAACTCAGAGAAGAGGTATCAACATCATTATTGTATTATTTTCCCTCGCAAACATAAGCAATAATATTGTTTACCTTTCCGGAACATATCAATTTTCATTGATAAAAACATTTATGAGAAATTAATACTTCCCCTAGTTAATAATTTTCTTTTTGTTTTTTTGTCCCTCATTGAAATTGGTTGTTAACTTTTTCTCTTTGTCCCTTACTCAGTTGAGCGACTAAGTCCTCACCCCACGAGTTGAAACCAGCTTTTCATTGATAGAAAATATTTATAAAAATATTTCTCCCATTGAAAAAAAAAGTTTCTTTCCATTGAGATTTGTTTTAACCTTTTTCTCTCTCTTTCATTTACCCAGTTGAGTGACGAGATCTTCGCATCACTAGCCTCACTGTGTACACTTAGACCAACACTTAGTCATCACGACACTTCACTATTGGTGTACAATTACTGAAACGACACTTAGCCGTTCAACCACATATAGGCTTATACACACAGATCTGTGTCAGTCTCTTCACCAAGCGTGCCAACATGTCGTGGACGACAAACCCCACTGCACAACGGGAAGACGTGGACGCCTGGCTCAGAGGCATTACAGACTGCCTCACACCAAAGACAATTGAACTGTTATTATTTTTAATAATAATCATAATTCTGAGAAGATTCCTGACACATGATTCAAGCCAGAACCAAAACCACGTGGAACTAACCAAGATAACCTGTTCCTTAAGTAATGCCTTCACAGCCCAGCTGAACCTAAGCCACCAGCACGTCACCCACCTACAGGAGGAGCTGACACGTGCCCAGAACCGCATAGACAAGCTGGAAGTGAAAGGCCAGGATGACTCCAAGACCATCGAGTTCCTGCGAGAGCTGATGCACACTCAACACTGCAAAGACCAGCTCAAAGGTAAAGCTCAAGACAAACTCAAAGTGTCTGACGAAGCGGAGCAAGAAACAAAGACACAAGTTGACAAGCTCCAAGAAGCCCTTGCAGTCACTGAACGTGACAAACAAGAGTCAAAGACTGTCCAGAAACACCTGGTAAACCAACTCCAGTCTGCTGAACATCAGTTAGAGAAAGCCAAAGCTGACATTGAAAGTAAGAACTCTAAAATCACTGCTCTGGAAGACCACCTGCAAAGGTGCAGCGTTGAAATGGACCATCTGATCCAACAGCGAGACGCCGCCAACGACGAGCTCTACGCGGTCAGAGATGAACTCCAGCACATTTTCCAACAGAAACCAGAGCCAAAAAGGGAGAGACCTCCCTCAGCATCACCCCTGCTGAGCAGAACAGAGTCCTCCATCCAAGAACTGGCATACAGTGAAAGAAGTGAATGGCCACAACCCAAAACGTCACCGGCCTTCACCACAGAACTGTTCACTGCCAACAAACGAAGAGAGCTCATCCAGGCAGACTCCAAAGCTGCACACGGGATGACCATTAAAGACCTCAACCAGCTGGTTAAGAATATCACTCAGTTCAACCCGAACTCCACAGAGGGTCCCGACATCCAGGCCTACCTCCGTGATATTGACTTCCACCTAGCGGTGAGACCCCATATGACTGACAGAGACAGGTTTTACCTCCTCAGATCCACATCCAGTCCAGAGGTACGAAGCTTCCTAGACCGACAACCTGCTAATGTCATGTCAAACTACCAGCTACTACGTGAGACACTGATTAAAGAATTTACAGGTCCAGAGTCAGAACACGGTGTGTTAATCGCCTTGGAAACCAAACAAGGTCGACAAGAGACTCCCCAAGCCTATTACCGCCGCTTTCGACAAGCCTATTTAGGTGGACATAACAAACCTGAACTTGAAGAGGATGTGAACTTCAAAACCCTCTTCCTGAGAAACCTGCACCCTGGTTTGAGTCATCATCTTGGCATCATGGCCTGCCCAGGCACAATGACGATTCAGCAGCTACGTGACCTGACACACAAGGCCTACATCAAACAAAAGATGTCCTCCAAGAAAGGTTTGAAAACATCCACAGTGTCAAACTCCATCAGCCAAGAC
This sequence comes from Chrosomus eos, assembly GCA_036326025.1. NCBI lineage: Eukaryota > Metazoa > Chordata > Actinopteri > Cypriniformes > Leuciscidae > Chrosomus > Chrosomus eos. The sequence goes on from CM070818.1 coordinate 47,224,270, forward strand.
ACAAGCCTTGCACTGGAAGACACCCAGTGGCATGACAACACCACAGTCCTTCGTGAGGAGCACAGAGAACGTGACTCCCATGCCGATGACAGCTACCACTCCAACCACATGGAAAAGTCATGGGACCCACCAGAAGGAAACAACTGGAATCAACGAGTGCATCCAAAAGCATTCTATGTGGGTAAGCGACAACGAAACCCACCTCCGCACCACTCAGCCAAACACCCCACTGAGTGTGCCCAAGAACACGACAGTCTCCCCGCAGAAGACATGGAGCAACTACGGAGGCAACTGCACGTGCTCATCAAAGACAAGCTGAACACAGAAGACCAGTGATCACCTTGTACACCTTCCTGAGACAACCACCTGTTCAACAACAACTCAGAACAAAGTGGTCTCTCACAGTCAACCACTGACAAACACCCCGAGGTACCAGAAAACACCATCCTGGTTACCCATCACACCCCAAGCTCCAAACTCAAGAACCATGTGTGTGCTACAGCAACGACAGTAAGCAGAGAAGGTCAGAAAGTCTGTCACAACCAGAAGGCATCACAAGAGGAAGGCAACAAAGGAGACCACGTTTTGCACTACAGCTTCACGCATCCATGCCAAACCATCTCCCAATGTCTGCCAGAGAACTTCCTGCCTTACTGGACTGACCCCCAGCAGATCACAGAAGATCCCTTTCCAAGGCAAAGATGCAACAAGCCCATCAAAGCAAGACCATCAAGCAAAAGGGGGGAGCAAAACAGACTGAGACAGATCTGACATACATACAGTATACATGCAGTACCTGCACTACACTACACTGTACCACTAACATACACAAGTTAAACACAGCTACCATGAAAAACATTCAACAAACATGTTCTTCCCACAGGTAGACACTGAAATCGCAACACTGACTTAGCTATCCTTTCCATAGGAAACATGTAGCAATGCACCCAACAAGTATAACCCTCTCATTACATTGTGACACCTGACACTGCACAACAGTAGCCATACAGGAGTCACTCAACTGCTTTGTTTTGTTTTACCTCTTCCTTTCTTCTTCTTTTATTAGGTAAAATCCCTGTTACCCCATAAGGGTCAAGGTTACCATATAAGGATTGACGCACCACGCCTGATGTTTGCAAGTCACCTTAAAACGAATGTTAGCCTAGAGAACTCCCTGCATCATTCGAATCAAAATTTGAAAGGTAAATTGGTCTAAACCTAGAACAATTTAGAAGAGAATAAAACAAACAAATCAAATTTAGTCACAAAGTTGATCAATCACCGTTTTAAAACAAACTAGAATAACGGTCCTAAAATTGAACTAAACTTTTTCCACATGATTGACTATATTGAGAGAGTGAACCTGTTTAGGCCTAGATAATCTAATGCCCTGCACCAGTAAAGGGACCAGTTATGGAGGTGTTTGCCTTGTTGTTTGCTGTGTGTGTTTGCTTCTTCTGTTTCTCCAGCGTTCAATGATGTCTTCTCACATCAACCCATCATCGATCGAAGGGGGGATATGTAGAGAATTTACGGATGAACCAAATACAAATTAATCTTTCTAATCTCTCATGGGCTTCATTCAAATGTGATTCAGCATTCCGGATTTTAACACCACATTCCTAAGTCACAACACTGGCTCCAAATTGTCTAAACCCCCTCCAGAGAAAATTTTTATGGCCAAGACTCCATAAAGGGATAAGCCAAAGCAGGAAGAACTTGTCACTGTTCATTCTTAACCAAGACAAATCTCCTCACAAATGGTCAAACAGGCCTGACCACCTTTGACCTCCCTCAGCATCACCACTGCTAAACAGGACAGAGTTATTTAACAGACCACGCTTTCATTCAGAGACCAGAAAGACTGTTACACTTTACATATCAAACCACATTAATTCTGCACATTCTGCAGAAAACAACTCACACAGAACAATGCTCAGTGGACTCATAATCAAACATCATAATTCTTGTTTTCCTACAATTCATGTTTGTATTATGCTTAGGTTCCATATAAATCATGTAATGATGATTATAACTGTGTGTATGAATGAACGAGTATCATGCTTCCAATCGAAATAATCGTATGCCCTTAATTCTTAAGATGGCTTGTTTGAAATCTGTGTAAAATGCTTTGTATGATTATAATAATCTATAATGTTAAACTGTGATCTCTTGTTCTCTCTGCTTAGTGTTGGAGAGCAAGCAGATCATAGATACCGCCTGATTTACGATAAGAAGGAACGAGGTCCACCTCCTAAGATGATGCCATTGTCCAATTGGCCAGAATTCTCCAAAAGAGGTTGGACTAACTTTAAGTTAAAGACCCGAACAAGGCAGTTCAGTCCAGTTCAGAGAGTTCAGATAGCAGTTCAGTTTCGGTTCGGTTCAGTTCGGTTTTGAGTCGGTTCTGTGTTAAATTAAGTTTGTGCCTCTCTCTATGATCAAACAGCAAGAGAGTGTTCATGTTCGTACGCTTTTACATCGACCAGACCAAGTTAAATTAGACCAGCAGACAAACCCATCAAGATCGGAGTTTAAACAGCTTCATTCAAGCCATCTCATCTCTTACTTTCCTTTCTTCCTTTATTTTATTTTCTCGTTAAAAGTCTCGTTCTAAGTTAAGTTTTGCTGTAAAGTTCGTTTACACGTCTCTCCTGCAACGCACTTCGAACTGTAAAGACTCTTGTTCATCCATCCGCCAACACATCACGTGACCGGCGGTTCAGAAACTCCAGCCAGGCACTCCAAAGACAACCAGCCACGCGGACCCGGCCGGGAAACCCCTCTGACGAAGCCCCTCAAATAGGGAATTCCCTGGCCTAAGCAACGCAAAGGACAAGCAAGTACTCCAGACTGTAACTGACCTGGTGCTTTTTAATGTACATGTAATAACCTGTCTAAGAAACGAAGGTTTAAATTAATGCTTGGTGGTTCGTTCAGGTTTATGTCTTACAAGTGCCTCTCACTCTGAAAACTCACTCTTTCTCTCTCTTCCTTTGCGCCTTGTATGAATGTGTGTGTGTGATTGTGTTTAGACCTTAGTTTTATGTGTTTAGAATAGTTAATAAAGTCGTCCATATATTTGAAAAGATATTTGTCTTGTGTTTTGCTTACACATTTAATGTCTTGTACTGCCGATCTAAAGTTACCTTGCTAATACATAGTGTTTCACTATAAATTGGATAAATATCTGTTGCCAAGGTTAAAATTACGGCCCGTTCAAATGAACTCTAAACGAGTCATTTGCTCGGTTCCATAGTGATTCGGTCAATGATTCATTGCAAATCGATGAATCATTCCCTTTGAGCTAAATTGGCCTTCCGGCCCCCTTAAATACATTTTATGTATATTATTATTATGTAGGCTCGCTACATCTGTGTGATGTGCAAAACAGAGGGCGGGGTAGCTCTCTTGTGTCGTAAGGCGAGCTAGCCGCGCAAACATCTACCCGCGCACGGGAAGAAAACGTGGGAGCGCGCGAGGCAGTTTGCCGTCCAAAGGAGAGCTAGCCGTGAGCGCATGGTGTATTTTAGGGGCGGGGTAGCTCTCTTGTGTTGTAAAGAGAGCTAGCCGCTCGCTTCTTCATCGAGGCTCGACGAGGGAAGAAAACGTGGGAGCACGAGAGGCGGTTTGCCGTCCCAAGGAGAGCTAGCCGGGAGCGCATGGTGTATTTTAGGGGCGGGGTAGCTCTCTTGTGTTGTAAAGAGAGCTAGCCGCGCGAACATCTACCCGCGCACGGGAAGAAAACGTGGGAGCGCGCGAGGCAGTTTGCCGTCCAAAGGAGAGCTAGCCGTGAGCGCATGGTGTATTTTAGGGGCGGGGTAGCTCTCTTGTGTTGTAAAGAGAGCTAGCCGCTCGCTTCTTCATCGAGGCTCGACGAGGGAAGAAAACGTGGGAGCACGAGAGGCGGTTTGCCGTCCCAAGGAGAGCTAGCCGGGAGCGCATGGTGTATTTTAGGGGCGGGGTAGCTCTCTTGTGTTGTAAAGAGAGCTAGCCGCGCGAACATCTACCCACGCGCTTCTTCCGTCGAGGCTTGACGAAGGAAGAAACGGGGGCAGTGTGAGAGGCGGTTTGCCGTCCCAAAGGAGAGCTAGCGCGAGCGCAAGATGTATTTTTAGGGCGGGATAGCTCTCTGGTGATGTAAAGAGAGCTAGCTGCACGAACATCTACCCGCGCGCTTCTTCCATCGAGGCTTGACGAAGGAAGAAACGGGGGCAGTGTGAGAGGCGGTTTGCCGTCCAGAAGGAGAGCTAGCGCGAGCGCATGATGTATTTTTAGGGCGGGATAGCTCTCTTGTGATGTAAAGAGAGCTAGCCGCACGAACATCTACCCGCACGCTTCTTCCGTCGAGGCTCGACGAAGGAAGAAACAGGGGGGAGTGCGAGAGGCGGTTTGCCGTCCAGAAGGAGAGCTAGCCGCGAGCGCATGATGTAATTATGACAGAACAGGCATACTCTTGCAGAGAGAGCAGCTTCCATCATAGAGTGCGGTTCAGCATGGGGGGTTCCCAGGCATGTGACGCACTTTGTGTGCCCGTAGGCGTCGTGTAGATGCAAAAAAACGCCTTGCACACTTAAACACAGAATATTACAATAGAAAGGATTTATAGTTGTCGCCGGATAGCCACAGGTGAGACGACGTCAGGAGAAAACGGCTGAGAAGGCATAGTCTGCTGAGATAATGCTCGCTTAGGCTGAAGGGCTTGTTCAACGGCGACAGGCTTAGTAAAACAGTCAGAGACATGCAGTTGTCGCTGAAGGAGTAAAATCTACTATAATGGCGAATTCGGGGGAATATTATAGGCTAAGGCCACGCCCCCTTGGCGGGCTTTGACAAGTTTATGATGTAGGGCTAGCTCATTGGTCGCACGTCAGAGGCGCCCGCGCCATTGGATGTGTAGTTGCCGCAGCACAGCTTATGAGCGAGCCAGACGCTCAATGTGCTAGCTGTGCAGCTGCAAATGCGTTTTACATATAAGCTTCAGTAAATCGAGGAAAAGGAGTTTCCCCACTGCGTATAGCTACGCAATGCGAAGTGACCGTTCGAAAGGGAACAATAATGAGAACGACTGACATCTTTCTCTTTTTATATAGATTACATAAACAGAGAATATTTATTTTAGTTTTGAATTAGAACATTTAAAAGTACACACTTAAATGATTATAAAGAATTATAGCTCATGCCTGGGTGAATAATATTCGCTGAGTTTTGTTTAACCCTTGTGCTGCATTAGATTTTTTACGCCATTGAGTGCATTAATGGACAAAAATGGCCACATATTAAACATTGCCTAAAATATTATATATTATTATTTTCCACTTTTACCAAGTTAAATCTTTTAACCAGCATCAGTCCTCATCATAACTACCAAATATTTATTTAATTTCAGGATTTTAACCCTTTAAATACCAGTTTTGGTGGCGATACCATCAATTTGTATAAGAGGAAAAAACACAAAAATGTAATTATTTTCCATACACTAAATGCAAAGAGAAAACTTTAGCTTTGGATTATCACAGTCTTGAATATGTCAAAGATTAGCAGCAACATTATTTTTGGTGCATTTTTATTTTTTGTGATATGTAAGATTTAAAAAAAAATCCCACTCAGTGCATTAAGGACAAATTTGGTCCTATTTGAACCCATTAAAATATCCATTTTTGAACCCACTGTCATAATATCATAAAATCATAATTTTTATTTTAATACCCTGTCATTACCAAGCCTTGGGGTAAAATATTTACTTTTTACTGTTTTCCACCAGTTGGTACCATTTTTCATATAATTGACATACTGCAAACATCTGTAGCACTGCAAACATTTTCCTGATTTCTACTAGGTGATTATAACCTGTGCCTGTCCCACTACACATCAAAATTTGCTCTAGAAAGAAAGCAAAACTACAAGATCACCATGAACATGAATTTTTATTTTTTCTATTAACAATTTATTTCTATAAACATAAAACATATCAAAACAAAATGGGGTCATTCTTCAGCTCATTTGCAGGAGGTGCAAAATTGCAATGCATGCTCCATGTGGAGGAAGCTCTGGTATGTTCCTCCGGATCGTTCCAACCAGAGCAATTTTTTTCTTAAGCAGCTCCTCTGCTAGCGCATAAGAGGTGAAGAAATGATCTGTAGTAACAGTGTGTCCCTCCAGCCCGTCAGTCATGTCCCGGACAACCCTCTGTCCCTGGTTTACCTCGGGAGCGCATCCTGCGGATTTTCCGCCATAAATCTGCATTTTCCATGCATAAGACGTGGAAACATCACTTGTGACCCAGATCTTAATACCATATTTTGCCGGTTTGCTGGGCATATACTGCCGGAAACTGCAGCGCCCTTTGAACCCATCCAGCTGCCCGTCCACACAGACGTCCACCCCGGGGTTAAAGAGAAGGGGGAGGCGGTGCAGCCACTTATCCCAGATCGGCCTGAACGCCGCCAGCTTGTCATCCCGGTAACGTCCAGGTCGGGTTAGCCTGTCGTCAAATCTCACATTTGAACTGAACTTCTGGAAATTGCGGTGGGGCATGGTGGCCCTGAAGATGGTCCGGCCTGTGTGGTCATCCCACAGGCTCCAGGTGGACTCATTTCTGGACCTGTAGACTACAGCCAGAATTAGCACCCCGACGTAAGCCTCGACGTCTGTTGCATCCACATTAATCTAATCGGTCTCGGACCGTCTCCCCTGGAGATTTGTTTGGCCCACAATTAATTTGACCATATGTAACCGGTGGCTCGCGACACCAGTTATGATAACACTTTTCTGCGTTGTGTAGCGTTGTTGCAGAGAAAGACACGGGACCACAGGCGGCGGTTTCACTGGGTTTACTGATACACAAAACATATATGACAGTCTGAGTGAGACGCTCCTATTTCACTCTCCTCAGTGCATTAACAATGCTCAAGAGCGCACACATTAAACTGCTATGAAAGAAATAAAACTGAGAAAACATACCTGATACACAAAACATATATGACAGTCTGAGTGAGACGCTCCTATTTCACTCTATAAAACAAATGTGACGTACATTTAGTCACCATGTGCTTTCATCTCCATATACGGATCAAAGTCAAAAATATAACTCAATCAGGACAAAATCACTAAAATAACCATACAGATATGTAAAATAAAACAATACACATATATTGTAGTGAAAATATAAACATAAAACCAACTATTAAAGTAAAGATTAATTAAGATTAAGAAGAGCCAAAAATAACTCACCTCCTCAGTGCATTAACAATGCTCAAGAGGAAGAGGAGGAGACAAAACAGGAAATTTACAGGCTCATGATGACGTCACAGCAATTAAAGGAAAACACCCTCATTCTCAGACAAGTATATCAGATATATACATGAAAGTAAACCTTTGTGTAAATTATACCAAACAATACATACATTAACAGAACACATTCTGTCCCTGTTACACTCACCCCCCAGAATTTACACAAAATCCTGAAAGAGTAGAAGAAAATACACTGATCACTTGAATTACATGGTCTTCACTAATAAAACCGTAAAGACTCCATCTAGAAAGTTACCCAACCAAGGGATACAAAAATGGAGAAAGTTGGCCAAACTTCCACACATCTTGCAGGCAAAAACAAAGTGCCCATTACACTTTGATAAATTCAGACCAATTATACAAACAGGATTAATATACACAGGGATAAAAAAATAAAATAAAAAACATTTTCAGCCAATTACACTCAGAATTACCAGAGACTGTGCAATACCATACGTAAACCTACACATGAATAACAGGAGATACAGAATCTATCCCAAGTAAGAACTCTAGTTGAACCATTGACTCAATTAACCTACGAACAGGTTTAATTACCCTACCAAGCCTGGTAGTGTAAGGATCATTAGAGTGATTGTCAACCATAGGATCATGTGAACTACTAGGAACAGGAACAGTAGAGAAAGAAGCACTAGCTACGGTGTCATGGTCAACAGGTAAGTCATTTTGTGCTTCAGAAACAGATTGAGGAGAATGGGACGAAACCCAAGAAGCAGTACGATCATCATCACAAACAGCTATGTGAGACAAATCATCAGTGACTGGTAATGTTGACTCCACCACATCACGAACAGATTGAGGTGATGCGGAACAAGGACCACCACTAGCACGGTCATCAACAGAAAAGTCAGTTGAGGGCAAAGGGAGGAAGTTAACTGGCAACAATAGATTCCGATGTACCACTTTCTCATGACCAGATCTGTCACGGATCTTGTAAATGTGCATGGAAGGTTTGGAGGCAACAACGGAATACATGGTGGGTTCCCATTTATCGGCAAGCTTCCGTTTACCTCTACAGCCTTTGTTGGCAATGAGAACATGATCACCAACTGACAGAGGCAATCCTTTGACTCTCTTATTGTACTGATCAGACTGATGCCTTTGTTCTGCAGTAGAGTTCGTTTGAGCCAGCGCCATAGCAGACTGTAGATCACTGACAAGAGATTGAACATAGTCATTGTAATTGCATACTGACTCATCACGAAGCACGCTTTGAAACATAAGGTCAACAGGTAACCTCGGCACCCTCCCAAACATCAGGTAAAAAGGGGCAAACCCAGTTGTCTCATGGGCAGTGCAGTTATACATGAATGTCATCGTTTGAACCAACTGTGGCCACTTTTGCTTAGATCTGGGTGGAAGCGACCTCAGCATGTTACCTAACGTTCTGTTGAACCTTTCAGTTCCACCATTTCCCATTGGGTGGTACGGGGAAGTTCGTGACTTGTCAACACTAGCAACATCAAGAAGCTCTGCTATCAGCTCACTCTCAAAATTTGCTCCCTGGTCCGAATGGATACGGTGGGGAAATCCATAGATACAGAAGAAGCCATCCCACAGTTTCTTAGCAACACTTTTAGCGCATTGATTCCGGCAAGGAAAAGCATGAGCTAGCTTGGTGAAATGATCTGTAATTACTAAGACATCCACAGATTTATTGTGCTTATCTTCAGCAGACCAGAAATCAATACAAACAAGCTCCAATGGGGCAGTGGTCTTGATGCTCTCCAAGGGCGCTCTTGCTGCTGGCTCAAGAGTTTTACTCAGGACACAACGGGTACAAGTCTTAACGTAATCACGCACATCACGTTCCATCTCAGGCCAATAGAACCTCTGGCGTGCTAAAGACAGGGCACGTGGCTGACCTTGGTGACCGGCCAAATCATGAACACTAGAGAGTGCTTGCTGTTTCAGGGAGCCAGGCAGGACGAACTGAAACTTCTTGTGCTTAGTGAGCGGATCTTTGACAGCTCTATACAGGATTCCATGAAGCAGAAACAGTTTTTCCCACTGCCTCAAAATCCTTAAAACCTGCAAATCCTCATTCGCACGCTCACGCCTGTTAGGTCTTCGCTTCCTGCTGACATAGAAAGCCACCCTCGAAACAACTGCGTCATTGTTCTGCTGACACTGCAATTCGGACAACGAAAAAGCATGGTTTACGTCTTGACAGTCAGGAATCAAAGTCGTCAAATGGTCAGCCAGGGACGTTGCTCTGGATACAGCTCCTGAATCCCAATCCTCACAAGACGACAAGATAGACGACACATCCTCAGCAGTCATAGAAGAGTTTGTCTCAGAGTTAAGCTCGAGGTCTGTGTCAAGCGTCTGTGGCTGGCACGTGAGATGGAATGTCTTCTGTACAGAATCATCTTCCACACTGTGTACATGCTTCAACAGCTCAGAGTAAGGCTCGGACAGCAGTCGCTGACTCACAGGGTTGACAAACGGGTCACGACTGAGCGCATCCGCCACAACATTTAATCTTCCAGGAACGTACTTGATCTTAAAGTTGTACGGGGCAAGTTTTGAAACCCAGCGCTGCTCACAAGCGCCCAGTTTCGGTTTCGTCAAGATGTACGTTAGTGGATTATTATCTGTCCACACGGTGAACTCATGACCTTTGAGCCAGTGGCTGAACTTGTCACACACAGCCCACTTCAGAGCTAAGAATTCTAGTCTATGTGCAGGGTAATTGGCTTGGCTGCGGCTCAAGGACTTGCTGGCGAAGGCTATAGGACGTGCTTTGTCCTCACCACTGGGAACTTGAGAAACCACTGCACCTAGGCCGTCCAACGATGCATCAGTGCAGAGAATAAAGGGACGCTCAAAGTCAGGGTGTGCCAAGACTACGCTCTCAACAAGGGCTCTCTTTAATTCCTCGAAGGCGACATCACAAGCTGGAGTCCAGTCCTGGGGAGACAACTCTCGGTAAGTACCAGATCTTTTACGATTACCTGTGCCTTTCATCAAACGTTTTTGACCGGCTGTCAAATCGAACAATGGCTTCGCGACACGCGTACAGCCAGGAATGAAGCTCTGGTAGTAAAGAACCATGCCCAGAAACGATCTTAGTTTCTTCGGCGAAGGTGTGACACCATCTTCTTTCATCAGGTCATTCTTATGAAAGGCTGAAATGACTGCAACCTTGCCTTCATCTACGGAAACTCCAGATCCGCTAATCACATGGCACAGAAACTTGATGGAGCGCCTGAGAAAGTGACACTTTTTTGGAGCCAACTTCAAATTACTAGCTCTCATCCATGAAAACACCACTTCCAAACGTTTCAGGGCTTCTTGCTCAGAACGGGCGAACACCAGCAAATCATCGAGATAGCAAAGGAGGCTGGAAAAGTTGAGATCTCCAAATACGCTGAGCATCATGCGCATGAAAGATGCCGGACTGTTACACAGGCCCTGGGAAGACGGTTGTATTCGTATAAGCCCATGGGTGTTGTGAATGCTGTGTAATGACGATCAGATACATGGAGTGGGACGTTGTAAAATCCCGAAGTCAAATCAACAGAGCTGAAGAGAAGATTGCCACCAAGAGCAGCAAGACAATCCGCCTGATGGGGCAAAGGGTGAGCATCCTTGATTGTCTTTGCATTAAGCCAGCGAAAGTCAGTACAGACTCTGAGAGACCCATCCTTCTTCCATGCCATTACCAGAGGAGACGCATACTCGCTGACTGATTTGCTAATGATGCCCTTCTCTTCCATTTCAGAAAGTACCTCTCTCAACTTTTGGTAGTGGGCGGGAGGGGTTCGGCGATAAGGCAGGCGAAACGGACGCTCATCACTCATATGAATTCGGTGTACAAAGTCTTTCACCTTCCCACAATCGAGTCTGTCTTTGGAGAAAACATCATTATAAGACACGATAAGACTTGCCAACTCCTCCTTCCATGATTTGGATACCTCACATCCTTCAATATCTATGTCCTCCAAACCATACTCCTGCAGTAACCGCACAGGGTCAACAGGTGGAATAGACTTGGGGAAAGTAGCATCAGGAACTTGAGGTCTGCAGACATCTTGAGATAACGTAACATCCTCCACCGCCAGACAAGGAGACACATCAGCTAGCTTAGTGTTGCGTCGAAGAGTTATTGGAGACTCAGTGGGATTTAAGATCTTCATCGGCACCCATCGATCACCCCACAAAGGAGTCACTAGACGTCCTACAAGCACATGTCGAGGCGCTGAGCGAGACGTAGTGGGCTCGACGATGACGGAGCTTCCTGGGGAGACATTAGTGTTAGCTGGTAGTTTTCCCCAGACAAGATGCTCACATCTGGGAAGTAAAGTAACTGCCTGACAAAGCCTAACTGTGCCGAGCTTAGCAGGCTGTTGAGGACCAGACCAACGAGAAACACAGCTCAAAAGCTCAAGAAACTCTTCACACTCAGGGTTGCTATTTTGGCAAGAAATCAGATCCCAGTACTTCTTCTCGGCTTTCATCTTCTTAAGCACACATTTGATGATGTTACTGCCGATAATGAACTCATCCCTCTGTCCAGGCACTACCAAGGTTGGTACAATGAACTTGAACCCATAGACTTCAATTTCCAGGTCATATGCACACTTAGGCTGAGTAGTAAGGCCACCACAGCCCACCAGGACCACGTTACCAGGAATCATTGAGGGTTGAGGGAGAACTCCGTCAGCACACAACTTGGATTCACCTTCCGTGCTCAGGGTACAAGCCATACTCCCAGAATCAAGCAAACCGTGCAGTATTGACTGGCTACGGACAGTTACAGGAGCATAAAAGAGTTCACTGGCTCCATCAATTTTCTGACATCCCACATACAGCACTGTTTTGTCAGGTGACAACAATTTGCAACTATTTACAAAAATCTCTTGTGGGTCTGACTCATCTTTTAGGGGAAATACGCCACCGCCCATGCTATCCCCCTCTGCACATGGGCTACTTAGTTTAACTGGGTGGTTGGAGAAGGAAGCTGAAGGCCTGTCGTCTTAGGACAATTGCTCTTAAAGTGTCCAGGTTTAAAGCAGTTACGACAAAGCCTCTGGCGCATACAATGAGTATGTGTAGTGTGCTCTTTAGATCGACATACTCTACATGCTGAGCTCAAACTGGGCTTGGGGTCTGAAGTTCTGACAGGACAGTTTTGGTTGGACGATGACAGTGAGGCAGTGCAGAGAGATAAAACTTTATCCATCATGCCAACCAACTGTTGCATACTACCATCAGGAGTAAAAGGAGCAGCGTTGGGGTACAGCTGACCAGTTAAACTTGATACTTGGCTTGAGGAGAGTTCAGGCTGTTTGTAAGGACTGGGTACAGGATCGTCACAGACAGTCACAGTGTTCTGATGGCGAGCTGACACAGGCAATGAGCGTGCAGGTCTGGCAAAAGCTCTCTTCAGGTTCCGGTGATGACTATCCAGTCGCTCTTGAACTTCAGCAGCACTCCACTGTTCAGCAGGCTTGAACTGAAAAGACAAAGCAAGACCAGGATCCGGACAGTGTGAGATAAACATCATAACAGCTTCAGTAACAGGATCCTCAACAGACTTGTTGCGCCTACGCAAACACTCATCAGCCACATCAATCGCCTTGTTCAGTCTGATCCAGTAGTCCATTGGGCTCTCGTCTGCCCTGGGCAGGGTGTTATAAAAGTCCGCCATAGGCATGTTTGAATACATTAACTCACTGAAATTTCGCTTCAGTATGTCAAACACTGTGGTGGGGAGCACTGCAGCAGTCGGTCCTGGGAAGCTGCGTAAGGACACTATGACTACGTCCCTCGCTTTTCCAGCTAACCTGCTCAGGATTACATCAGAGGCAGTTTCATCAGTGCATTTCTTTCTGTTCATATAACTGTACATCATGTCTTCCCATTCATGCACAGTAAATGAATCACTCTGGTCACCTCTAAATAACGGTGGAGGTTTAACATCGTGTTGGACAATGATGTTTAGATTAGAAGCATCAACACCATCGCTTGAGTGCACAACATTTGACTTGGGCTGCACTGGGCTGGGATGCTGTTTTAAATTAAGACTGGCTTAAATACTCTCACCAATTTTCTGTGCCAATTCAGAAATAATACCTCCTAGAGACTCAGGGGTAATGATGTGATCAACATTTGGGCGTGAAAAAGGGGTAGAACAAGCGGCTGGGCTTCCTGAAGTACCAATAGCTGAATCAGATGCATGCCCACGGTCAATTTCAGAATTAAAGAGTGCCCTCCCCCTTCCAAAACATTGAGGTGAAACTCCAGACATATTGTCAGGACGATTAAGTACAGCCCCAATACCCCTGCCAACAGGGAACATGACACTAGGTTGTTGTACAGGGCTAAAATTATCCTGACTGACAGTGTCCTCAAACATGACTCAGTTTCAATAGAAAACACAAAAATAAATGTACTAACTTGTTTCAGAAAAATGGAAATAAAAACAATTAAGTCACTTAACTAGCATTCAGATAAAAGCACTTTGCAGAAATACTCATGTAGACTCTCAAAACAGGTCAGCTAAATGTACGGTGCAGAAATATCATGTAGACTCTTTGAAAACTGTTCAGTGTGACGATTCACGGAAGAAAAAAAAAGAAAAAAAAAAAGTATGTGACGATCACAAACTCTGTCATTGAGCATGCAGCAGCGCAAAGAACAGTCCAGTACAGCGTTGCACGGAGAAAAAAAGGCATGTGACGATCACAAAAACTCTGGCAGCAGCGCAAAGAACAGTCCAGTACAGCGTTACACAGAGAAAAACAAAACGTAAAGTTCCTCATGTGATGATCACAAAGACATCACGTCATCGATGAGCGTGCAGCAGTGCAGAAAAAAAAGTTCAACACAAAGCGCATATACGGCGCAAAGTCATTAATAAAACTCAAAACAGTTTTTCATCATACCTCATAAAAAGCAAGCGTTCAACCTATATACCATCCTACGTGATATGAGCAGCAGAGAGACGAGCGCTGAAGGCAAGATGAGACGAGCTGCGGCCTCCGCGATCAGCGAGACACTCCTCCAGCGATTCACCACAGCACACCGACATCTGTTGAAGCAGCAACTCCGGCGATCAGCAATCGACCGATCATGCGAAATCCGAAGGTTCACGGCACCACGTGTAACCGGTGGCTCGCGACACCAGTTATGATAACACTTTTCTGCGTTGTGTAGCGTTGTTGCAGAGAAAGACACGGGACCACAGGCGACGGTTTCACTGGGTTTACTGATACACAAAACATATATGACAGTCTGAGTGAGACGCTCCTATTTCACTCTCCTCAGTGCATTAACAATGCTCAAGAGCGCACACATTAAACTGCTATGAAAGAAATAAAACTGAGAAAACATACCTGATACACAAAACATATATGACAGTCTGAGTGAGACGCTCCTATTTCACTCTATAAAACAAATGTGACGTACATTTAGTCACCATGTGCTTTCATCTCCATATACGGATCAAAGTCAAAAATATAACTCAATCAGGACAAAATCACTAAAATAACCATACAGATATGTAAAATAAAACAATACACATATATTGTAGTGAAAATATAAACATAAAACCAACTATTAAAGTAAAGATTAATTAAGATTAAGAAGAGCCAAAAATAACTCACCTCCTCAGTGCATTAACAATGCTCAAGAGGAAGAGGAGGAGACAAAACAGGAAATTAACAGGCTCATAATGACGTCACAGCAATTAAAGGAAAACACCCTCATTCTCAGACAAGTATATCAGATATATACATGAAAGTAAACCTTTGTGTAAATTATACCAAACAATACATACATTAACAGAACACATTCTGTCCCTGTTACACATATCCTCCGTGAACAGTAGCTGGAATGCAGACCTAGGGTACATGATGCGAGCTGTTGCATAATGTGTCGGCCCGGGTTATCTTGGGTGGCAAGAAGTGGAGCGTCTCGACGTTAGTGGGTGACCAGTGAAGTCCATTTTTTGATGTCCACATAGGATCGGGTGTCTCCTGTGTGTCATCCAGTTCCTCACTCTGAGTTGTGTCAGATGAGGAGTCAGAATCCAAAGTCAGCTGAAACTCCACATCATATTCTGACGCGCTCTCCGTTTCACTGCCATCAGACTCCGGCTCGCTGTCTGTTGGTTCAGTAGTAACGTAGTCCACTGCTTTGGTGATCATGTAGCTTTTCTTCATCTTGTCAAGTTTGAAATAACCTCACCAAAGAT
Organism: Chrosomus eos; assembly: GCA_036326025.1. Lineage (NCBI taxonomy): Eukaryota > Metazoa > Chordata > Actinopteri > Cypriniformes > Leuciscidae > Chrosomus > Chrosomus eos. The sequence continues at coordinate 47,239,784 of CM070818.1, forward strand.
GTGCACAGCTTTATAACTTTTGCATCAACCGCACTTGTATAAACACTGGTTTCTCAATTAGTCTAATCCAAAACAAAGGCAGACTTTGTTTTGGATCCCTCGCAGCTACATGAAAGGTGTTATTATTGTCTAAGGACTGACTGCATGGCTGTGTTTGTGCCTCTACGTATGTGAAAAAGTATCAATTGACTTTGAAACGTAGACTGCTAAAAAAACGAAGCTGTGTCAAAGGTTCATGTCTGTGCGTAAAATACGCATGAATCAAGAGAGAAAACAATGCAGTGAGAAGCGCTTTCTCTTGCTAAATGCACACACACACACACACACACACACACACACACACACACCACAAGAGAGAGAGAGAGAGAGAGAGAGAGAGAGAGAGAGAGAGAGAGGAGAGAGAGAGAGAGAGAGAGAGAGAGAGAGAGAGAGAGAGAGAGAGAGAGAAGACGGAAAGGGTAAAATATAATCTTCGGGATATTGTGATTTGTCACTCGCCTAAACACCATGTATTATATTTAGGCCTTACACACACACACACACACACACACACACACACACACACACACACACACACACACACACACACACTGCTCTCAGAAAATAACGTGCATTTCCATTCATAGGGAATACCTATGTAGTGATGTCATCTGGTGGAATACACTATATAATGCAAATATAATGCTTTTGCTTCAAAATGAAAGGATGTTTCAACATAAATCATGTTTCGTGTATTAATGACGGCCCGTATTCTCGTAGTGTGTTATACATATTGTGCAAAATGGGATTATTTTTTTTTTACATTTATCCAAAAAGTCACAATTTTACCAAATTACATACCATTTGCATTAAAACAGCCAAAATGGTCAAAGAAATTAAACTGCAAAAGACCACAAATGTCCCTAATGCAGCATAAGGGTTAAGTTTAGAGACGTGCTCCAGAAAAAAAGTTCACGTAGACGGAGAAGCAGAAACCACACCCTGTTTATTTTCTTTATTTTACAAAAGTCTTAGTTGGAAAATGTTAGCAACGTGTCCATTTCAGGTGGCTAATTTGTGCTTACATTCATGTAAAAATCTGTTTATTTAATTGTTTTTTGGTAAAGCTGCAAGTCACTTGTCCTTGTTGTCCTGGCATACAATATTTTGCACAAATTCTAATTTCCTTAAATCGTTGCTACAGAGGTGAAGAGAGTGTATGTTAATATGACCACAATAGACACATTCATGGGAAATATCCTAGGCTAAAATAAACCACAATCATCAACATACAACATACCCACAAGTTGCTTTATTGCTGCAAATAACTATATCGGTGACTATTTGATTGAACTCTGCTCACTGTAAGTGGTATTGTGCTTCTCTAATCTTATGTCCAATGTAACTCATAGAGTTCTGTATAGTGAAGGCAGACAAGAGGATAAAATTGGACACTCATGTCTAGCGTGATGTAGTCTGCTTTGTACAGCTTTGAAAGGTAAACTGAGAAGTCAGCGAAATTCTAATGCACATGTATGCAAATTATAATACATATATTCAAACATGGATACAAAAATGTTAACCATTAATAAACCACTTTTATGATTTATTTTCACACAAAATCTTTTGCTTAATTAATGTTCAATACAAACGTATACATAATACAAACGTATCGTCGCTGTCCGATGAAAACCGCGTATGTCCATTTTGCCGATTTTGAGATTTTTCGACGGATAGAATGTCCAGGTTCATTTCCGTATACAGTATGCGTCACATGTCTAAATGACCAATGAAAAGTTGTGAAATCATGTCATCTGAATTTCACGTATATCCATTTGGTGTCAAAGCTGTCAATCACGCCGCGTATCTCCCGCCCTGTGGAGGCGCCTCGCAGGTCTAAGCGTCTCTGGAAGCTCAGGATTGTATAGCCGAATAACTCTGTGAGGTAAAGTATAAGCAAATGTTTGTTTTTGACAACACTGTTCAAGTTTATTATATATTCGCAATATATTCACAACTGTTATTTACTGGTAAATGGTCTAGAGGAAGTAATTGTCACTGTTTATTGTGGAGATGTTAGCGCACGGTCTGTTAACAATAGCCTACTTTAGTCTAATATTTTTCTGAATAATAAATTACTGACACAGTAAAGGGTAGATTTAAATAAAGAATAACGAATAAAGAATAACGAATTTTAAATAAAGAAAAACTAAATTTAAATAAAGAAAAAAATACATTTAAATAAAGAAAAAAACGAAAATTGAATAATGAAAAAAACGAAATTTAAATAAAGAAAAACGAAATTTAAATAAAGAAAAACGAAATTAAGTTAAATTAAAAATGAGATTAATTTACATTGATAACGGGTAAAAAGGCTAATACATGTTGGGTCGGTGTACTTTTTCGTTCATTTCGGAATGAAAGATGAAATGTAAAAAAAAAGGGTGCAGCTTGTTTTTTTGTTTAAAAGAACAAAACAGAAATGGCTGTATTTTTTTGTAGGCTGCATAGCCTACTTTGTTATAGTTTTAGTATCATAATGATTAATAAATGCACGCACAATTATCCGTGAACATGCTTTGAAGCCTTTCAACTTGTGTGTGCAAAATTCAGAATTAAATGAATGTGCAGCAACTTGTACAAATAGAGTCAGTAGGTCTACTATACTGTTGTAGCCATTAAATGAGCGCATTTAGTTTTTTTTTTCTTCCATTTTTGTTGATTTATGAAAAGTGAAAAGCACGAGTAATAGGATGCACAATTTGAGACATGGAGTGTCAGACATGATTTTGACCACTTCATTAAGTTTTATTTTGTAGAAACCTTTCTTTAAAGTGAATTTTGTTTTGTATAAATTGCATCTTAATTTTAATCAATTTTTCATCAACCAATTGCCTGGAGTGGATTTAATAAATAAGAAGCAAATATATAGCAGACAATATAATCATGGAGGCGCCCGCATGATCACTTGCATTGCACGTTAACTGGAGCGCATCTCATCCTAACTTAACAGTGTATGCCTCACACAGACATGAGAAATACATCAAATGCACAAAGCTGGAAAAGTCTTTAAACGAAATAATTCAAAACGAAAAGAAAAAGGCTACTCTCTGATTATGTATGATTATATGATCATATAGCCTAGCCTTATTTGTGAATTGTTGGGCATTGCATTCCCGGTTGGCACACATTTTGCTGCCCTTACAAAAGTGCTGCTCTAGGCAAGCCTAGTTCGCCTATATGGACGCGCCAGCCCAGGGTTCAGCAATGAGTGTATTGATTCATTGTCCCTTCATAGTTTGCAAGAGACATTTAATAAACTGAGCGTATTTAATAAACTGAGAAGTAGGCTATTTTATAAACTGAGCGTAGCCTATTTATCTGTCAATATGAAACGCGACTTGGCCATTCTAATTAATGATCGGAAGAACGCGTATCAACCACTGTTACTCTAAAATATGCACGTATGTCCATTTAAACTCGATTTTGGTCAAATATGGATTATATCATTACACTGGCAATTATATGGTTACATTTAAAGATGCCATACCAAGTATGACAACGCTTGTTCAACTGCTTTTGAATTACAGTGTTTTTTTCACTTCCTGAAAAGTAACCGTTTTGGACATACGTGAGTTTCATCGGGCAGCGACGGTATACACATAGCAATGCCCAATGATATGATTGGCTAACATTGCATATAAAATATGTACCACATGTTAAAACTGTTACTGTTTTAACTATTACAGCTTCTGAAATTAACTAATCGTAAAACATTTTGATTACAGAATTATATTTAGATCTACTCCCGTTGCATAAAAGGTTGCAGCGCTGAGCATTGTAGCCGATGAGAGTCATGAATGCAGTGATCTCACCATTGCAACTCTATGATGAGCATTTGAGCTAAAAGTGAAGACTGACCATACTTTCATCACATAATGAACTATTGGTGCGAAACTTGTTGGGAAATCAAATCAATGCCATGCAGAACAAGCTTGTGTCGATATAAGTGTCTGAGTAAAGTGTGTTTGAGGCTTCAACTTCTGCAAAACACCTCCTCACCTGTATGTGTGTTAAAAATAAAGGCTGGCCTCCCTCAGGCAGACATGCATTAGAGACAGAGTGAATGCGAGGAGGAGTGAGAATTCAACTCTTCCCACACAAAAACCAACATCTCCAGAAATAAACCCCTCCAGAATAACCCACTGCTGATATATCAATGTAGCCCACAAACCGCTCACTAACTATTTCTATCTCTTCCTCTATCTCTAAATATTGTGCTAGTTATATCTCAACCTCCGAGCATGCAACCAGGTGCACCTGCCATTTACTGCAGTCAATACAAAAATAAAAGCTTGTGGCTGCGTTTACACTTGGCATTAACATGCAATCACCGTGATCCGATCAAGCAGATCGGATCATTAGCCAATCAGGACATGGTGCGTTTACATTTGTTCACATTAAGTAGCCTCTGTATCTGGATAACCGATCGGATTTCTGTTTCCTGCATAATATTTAAATTAGGTCTGTGGCACGACACCAGATTAAGAGTAAATATGATACAAATGAAACAATGTCCCAATTGCTTTTACTCACTTACTTTACTTTAAGTTTTTTGAACGTAGGAATACTTCCAGAATTGATCATACAAAATTACTGGGTTGATCATGTTAATCAAGTCACATCATTGGTCATCTGGGTTTAAGGTTATAGCGTGCAATGACTAAATTGACAGAAATGGGAGATTGATAAACATGCTGAAACAATAAAAACATTCAACATTTAAAACATTAAAAAATTCCGATTCCGATTATTCCTCTGGCAAAGCAGCGTGCAGCTCTTCATTAAGATCTCATGACTGACTGTGATTGTACAGGCGATCGCCTCCTTCAGATAATGTTGCACAATTAAAATGAAAAATGACACACATAGTATCATGTAAGTCTAAATAAACTGTTTTAAAGATTGACTTTATTGCAAGGTTCAAATAAGTTTAAATTCTTGTCTAAACTGCGTCTGGCCATTCTTTACTGACAGCCACGTGGGGAGACTGGGCGGGGATTTATATTACGTCCACCTGTAAATGCAGACACGATGGCTGGATTGCGTTTACATTACAGTGAGATCCGATCACAATGCGTCCTCGACTACCTCTGAACCTGGACACGCTGATAACATTCCGATCAGATGTGCGTTTACACTTGTCTTTTCAATGTTCATTTGGACAACATCCAGATACAGGTCGCATGTTAATGCCAAGTGTAAACGCAGCCAAAGCGAGACAATTCCATTCATTTCAATGGAGATTTGGCAAATTCCAGTGACAGTGACTGTTGGAAACAGGATGTAGGCATGACCCGTGGTGTGACAAAGTTGAAATATATTCAACCTTATACAAATAAAGAGCAACTTTCTGGAGCAACAACCAATAGGAGTGAAGGCAGTTGAGTGCAAGTGATCTGCCGCTCTTCTTTGTCGAAGCAAGATGAAGGAGAAGCTCATTTTAGAGTCCTGTAATTTATGATATGTCTCTGTATACATTCAGTGGTACTCGCCATGCTGACTTTTTTACAGACATTGCTAGAAAATTTGTAGTTCGGTCGGATATATCAATATACCTCCAGGGCCATATGCTGATTTCCTAAAAGATTTTGCAGACTTTCTCTCAGACCTATTGATCAACGTCGATAAAGCAATAATTGTTGGCGACTTTAACATACACGTAGATAATACAAATGATGCGTTAGGGGCTGCGTTTACAGATCTATTAAACTCTTTTGGGGTGAAGCAAAACGTCAGTGGTCCCACTCATCGTCTAAATCATACACTAGATTTAATTATATCATATGGAACCGATCCAACCGATATAGATATTATACCGCAAAGTGACGATCTCACTGATCATTACATGGTAACTTGCATAATACGCACTGCTGAAATTTGTCATGTTGCACCAAGTTATCGACCAGGCAGAACAATCCTTCCAACCACTATAGATAGATTCTCAAATAGCTTACCTGATCTATCTCAGCTGCTCAGTAAACCCAAACAATCAGATGAACTAGAGGAAATGACTAGCAGTATGAGCAACATTTTCTCTAGTACACTAGATATTGTTGCACCAATTAGATTAAAAAAGGTTAGAGAGAAAACGAATCGGTTACCTAACGTAACCTCGGTTCTCTCTAGATGAGGGAACGAGTATTGCGTAAGCTAGCTTACGCTACGGGAAAGATTCCATCTTTCTGAGAAATTGAAGCCAAAAATTATCCTATAATTTTGTATCCATTGTCAACGCAGTTCAGCTGCAGCAGACCATAAGAAGGCTAGCTAGCCGCTCATTTGTTCGCTCACGGAGAACTGCTTAAGCCTATGAGGGAGCGCGGATGAACCCGCGACCAATGAGAGTCTGACTCGCTCTCATTACGTCACCGCCCCCGAAGCGGGCGTGGACGAGGCTATAAATACCCCGAAATAGGCTGAATAATCTGGTTTTTCAATTCTGAAGCGAACATCGCCAGTAGCACAAGCACGGCCAGGAACGCAATACTCGTTCCCTCATCTAGAGAGAACCGAGGTTACGTTAGGTAACCGATTCGTTCTCTTACGAGAGGTTCTCTCGTATTGCGTAAGCTAGCTTACGCTACGGGAACCCATGGTCAACGCCGTGCGTGCTAAGCATCCACTATTAGTCCGGCGGGGCATCCCGGGGAACACTGAAAGTGGGAATGAATATATGTATCTGTGACAAACGGCCAGCGGAGCGGGCCGGTGATTGTGTAGTACATAAGCACATAAAAGAGAGGGACAGAGCGAACTCAGTCTGTGTGAATTAACCCCCTATATTGCAGCTCAACCAGAAGAGCTGAAACATACTAGACTGCTAGTAGTTTAGCCTGCAAAGCGGGTACTTCCAGATTGTAAAATCTGACAAAGGTGGAGGGGGAAGCCCATCCCGCTGCCACGCAAATGTCGTGAATGGAAATCCCACTGGACCATGCCCACGATGAGGCCATGCCTCTAGTGGAATGAGCCCTGATGCCCAAAGGGCATGGCAGGTCTTTCGATGCGTATGCTGCTGCAATGGCATCAACAATCCATCTGGATAGGGACTGTTTCGAGGCGGCCAACCCCCTGGTGCGCCCGCCGAACGAAACAAAAAGCTGCTCGGATCGTCTGATCGGAGCTGTGCGAGTGACATATAATCTCAGAGCCCTGACCGGGCATAGGAGATTAGAATCTGATTCGCTATCGGAAGCAGGCAGCGCCGATAGGGATATAACTTGTGCCCTGAACGGGGTGCCAATCGCCTTGGGAACATAGCCATGCCTAGGTTTGAGAACGACTAATGAGTCATTAGGTCCAAACTCAAGACAGGACGCGCTGGTCGACAGCGCGTGCAGGTCTCCCACCCGTTTTACTGACGCGAGCGCGAGTAAAAAAACGGTCTTTAGCGACAGGTACTTTAGGTCCACGGTGCTTAGCGGTTCGAATGGGGGAGCTTTCATAGCATCAAGAACTATGGAAAGGTCCCAAATCGGCACCGAAGGGGGGCGCGGGGGATTCATCCTTCTAGCTCCCCTGAGGAAGCGGACTACCAGCCCGTCTTTGCCCAGTGACTGGCCGCGTCGGGGTTCAGCAAATGCCGCGACGGCTGCCACATATACCTTAAGAGTGGACGGGGATCTGCCCTTGTCCAGCATCTCTTGGAGAAAATTTAGTAAGGAGGGAACCTCGCATAACCGCGGGTCCAGACCCCTATCTGTGCACCACTTCGAGAACACAGACCATTTTGACGCATAGAGCCTTCTGGTAGAAGCCGCTCTAGCCTGTATGATCGTGTTAATCACTCCCTCTGGCAAAGCAACGGGTAGTTGTTGATCACCCACGCGTGAAGCGCCCAGCGCTCTGGGTGGGGATGCCAGATCGAGCCGCGAGCTTGGGAGAGGAGATCTGCTCTGACTGGAATGGGCCACTGCGTGAGCTCCGGAAACCAAGTCTGACCCTCCCAGTGCGGGGCTATGAGGAGCACCGAGTGCTGCGCTTCTCTGATTCTCTGAAGCACCTGTGGTAACAGAGAGACCGGAGGGAAGGCATAAAGCGGGCGGCTGGGCCAGGTTTGGGCTAGCGCGTCCTCGCACCTTGAGAAAAATATTGGGCAGTGGGTGTTCTCCGCCGAGGCAAAGAGGTCCACCTCTGCTCTGCCGAATAGACGCCACAGTTTCTGGACTGTAAGAGGATGCAGGGACCATTCCCCGGGGGGAATGGGGTTCCTGGACAGGCTGTCTGGACCGTCGTTCAGCTGTCCCGGCACGTGCGTCGCTCTGAGCGAGAGCAGGTGACACTGAGACCAAACTAGAATGCGCTCTGTCAGCCGGAAAAGATTCCTGGATCTGACTCCGCCCTGACGGTTTAGATAGGAGACCACGGACATATTGTCCGAACGGATCAGCACATGATGGCCCTGAATGCGCGGGAGAAACCGCCTGAGCGCGTTCTCGACCGCCAACATCTCCAAACAGTTTATGTGTAGGAGGCTCTCTTGAGCTGACCAAGGGCCGAAGGCCGGTGAACCCTCGCAGACCGCCCCCCACCCCGTGTTGGAGGCGTCTGTCGAGATGACTTTTCGGCATGAAACAGTCCCCATGGAGACGCCGCGCTGAAACCATTCTGCCACTAACCATGGCTGCAGAGCTGTAATACAGGTCTGCGTTACCCTTATCAGCTGGTGGCCCGAGGTCCACGCTCGGTGAGACACACGGCTCTTCAACCAGAGCTGAAGCGGGCGCATGCGCAGTAACCCCAGCTGGAGCACCGCAGAGGCTGAGGCCATACAACCCAACGCTCTCTGAAAAGTTTTCAAAGGCGTGAGTCTGTTCATCTGAAAAGATGCGGCGAGGCGCTGCACACGGTGCGCGCGCTGTGTCGATAGACGCGCCGTCATCGTGACCGAGTCCAGCTCTATACCCAAGAAGGAGATAGTCTGACTGGGTTGTAGTACGCTCTTTGTCCAGTTGACAGAGAGGCCCAAAGCTTTCAGATGGTCGAGGAGAACTGTACGATGAGACAGTAACTCCTCCTGAGACTGTGCCAGAATCAGCCAATCGTCCAATTAGTTCAGAATTCGCAGCCCCTGACTCCGCAGGGGGGCGAGCGCCGTATCCATGCACTTCGTGAACGTACGGGGTGCCAAGGATAGGCCGAACGGGAGGACGGTGTATTGATAAACCTGGCCTTCGAAGGCGAAACGTAAGAATGGCCTGTGAAGGGGATTTATCTGGATCTGGAAGTATGCATCCTTCAGATCTAGTGATATGAGCCAGTCCCCCTGGCGCACATGCGCGAGGAGTTTTCTGATAGTGAGCATTTTGAACGGTCTCTTTATGAGAGCTTTGTTCAAAAATCTGAGGTCTAATATTGGTCTGAGACCGCCGTCTTTCTTGGGAACAAGAAAATAACGTCCGTAGAACCCCGACTCGCTCATAGCCAGAGGCACCCTCTCTATAGCCTTCTTGCACAACAGACTTGCTATCTCTGAACGGAGCAGTGACACTGCTTCTGGGTTCACCGTAGTTTCTAGCCGCGCTCGGAAGCGAGGAGGGCGGCGACGAAACTGTAAGCGATAGCCTAGCTTTATTGTGTTTAACACCCACTGGGAGATTCCCGGAATAGCTTCCCACGCTTTGAAGCGTGACGCTAGGGGGTGAATGGCTACATGGTCCCCATTGTCGCACTTCGCGGGCTGCGTGAGCGCGCTGATAGTGCTTATAACAGCGGGACTTACACTTGGAGAGGAGCTTAAGGGCCCTGTAACAGAGTGAGCAGAGGTGGGACGCGCACACGGGCTTGTGGGCGCGCTTATGTACTCTGGGACTCGAGCGGGCTTGGCCCGTTTTATGAGAGTGGACTCAGTGTTGCGGGCACATTTCGTACACAAGAGGCTTTTATGCTCTTTTTGAGATTTCTCTGGGTCGCCGTGAAAACGGCGTTTGTGCTCATGCAAGCGGGAAGGGAGACCGGCTTGGTTATGGCAGAAAACACTGCTGTAGTAACCGCCTGGGCGGGGACTAACAGAGGGCAGATCTTTGACGGCGGTCCGGCCGCAGCGGGAGAGCGCCGTCTTTTTCTTCTCAGCTGTGCTAGGCAGATTTTGGTTGCTCAGGTTTCAGCGTGATTCTAGGCCGAGGCCCCCGAGGAGGCGGCGGCCTGTGGCGGCTGTCAGAGCGGGAACGCGGGCGGCCGCCCTGGCGTCGTTGAGCAGTCTGGTTGTGCTGAGCTGTGCGCTGGGGTGGGGCTCGTGCAGGAGGCCGATCACGTGGGCGGCCTGCAGAGGAGCTAGCGCGATGAGGCAGGAAGAGGTCCATGGCCTGCGAAGCTTTCTGTACTTCGGAGAAGCGGTCGACGATACCCGTGACAGCGGATCCGAAGAGGCCGGCTGGAGAGAGCGGGGCGTTGAGAAAGGCGGCGCGCTCGGAATCTCCCATGTCGGCGAGAGTGAGCCATAGGTGTCTCTCAGACACGCAGATGGCGGCCATGCATTTCCCCAAGGCTAGAGCAGCAGACTTTGTAGCGCGAAGGGCAAGGTCCGTGGCGCTTCTCAAATCCGCGACTGACGGGGGGTTCTTACCGCCCTCATCCCACTCACGCAGCAAATCGCCCTGCAGGATTTGCAGCACAGACATCGAGTGGAGTGCAGACGCCGCCTGGCCGGCGGCTGAGTATGCGCGGCCGTGAAAACTTGAAGTCGCTCTGCAGGCTTTCGAGGGAAGCACAGGTGATGAGCGCCATCTAGCAGAGGGCGGGCATAAGTGTGCGGCGACCAAGTGTTCAACCGGCGGGATGGTGAGGTAGCCCTTCTCTGCGGCTCCGTCCACAACGCGGAGCGGGGTGGAAGAATCAGAGCTAGACCTGGCAGAGAGCGGGGCATTCCAAGACTTTGAGAGCTCAGCGTGCAGCTCGGGCAGGAAGGGCGCAGCCCGTTTGGCAGCGGGAGTCGAGCGCTGGCGGAAATAGCTGCCGTCCATGCGGTTGATGGTCTGCTCGGGGGGAGGGGACCACTCGAGACCGAGGCGCTCGACGGCCTGCGTGAGGAGGCGCATTAGTTCCTCTTCAATGCCCGCGCGAGTCCTGGAGGATTCACGGTTCGAAGAGACCTGAGAACCGGACCAATCCTCACTGTCGGAAGCGAGAAGCGAACATGAGTCCTTGATGTCCGCGGCGTCATCGGAGGCAACAGAGCGGCCACTCGGCGGCAACTGTTCGTCCGGAAGCGGCGGAGAAGGAGAGCGGGAGGCTACAGGCTCCGGCGGGATGTTCTTGCTGGGGCTCCGGCGGTCTCTGAGCGCGGCGTTTCTTCTTCCGCGGCGCAGACAGAGGTGGCTTGGGAGCGCTTTTAGCAGCCAACAGTCGAGCCCGCAGGGTCAACATAGGCATAGTATCACAGAAGTCGCAGTCGCCGTCAGCGAGGGCGACTTCAGCGTGCTCCGGTCCGAGGCAAACGGCGCAGATGACATGGCGGTCTCCAGCCTCGAGAGGATCGCGGCAGGAGCCGCAGGAATTTCGAGACATCTTTAAAAAGACGCTCGCTCTTTTAGATACAATAGGATTTTTTTAAGCTCTGAGTAAAAGGATACACTCCGTCGGATGGCGCTAGCTCACAGGACGGCTGAAGGTGGCGAAGACGGCCGGCTTCCTCAGTCTCCCAAACGCTCGCTAGAAAGTGCCTTTTCAACGACGGCGGCTTCTCTCTCAGGATCAGCAGATGCAGGTGCGTCGCTGAAGGATGAAAAATCAGATTATTCAGCCTATTTCGGGGTATTTATAGCCTCGTCCACGCCCGCTTCGGGGGCGGTGACGTAATGAGAGCGAGTCAGACTCTCATTGGTCGCGGGTTCATCCGCGCTCCCTCATAGGCTTAAGCAGTTCTCCGTGAGCGAACCAATGAGCGGCTAGCTAGCCTTCTCATGGTCTGCTGCAGCTGAACTGCGTTGACAATGGATACAAAATTATAGGATAATTTTTGGCTTCAATTTCTCAGAAAGATGGAATCTTTCCCGTAGCGTAAGCTAGCTTACGCAATACGAGAGAACCTCTCGTAAGAGAACTAAAGCACCATGGTACAACAGTGCTACGCATGCTATCAAGAGAGAAACTCGTAACTTAGAGCGTAAATGGAAACGAACTAATTTAGAGGTTTTCAGAATCGCGTGGAAAGACAGTATGTCACGTTATAAAAGGGCTCTAAAATCAGCCAGGGCTGAGCATATCCGCAAACTAATAGAAAATAACCAAAATAATCCAAGGTTTTTATTTAACACCGTGGCTAGACTAACAAATAATCAGACATCTCCAGAGCAAAATATTCCGTTACAATATAGTAGTAATGATTTTATGAATTACTTCAATGAGAAAATAGAAAGCATCCGAAACACAATTGTAAATGTACAATCCTCTATGGTGTCTTATGACTCAGCCTCAATTATGGCCCCTCTAGAACAACTACACCGCTTTGCAACTATAGGACAGGAAGAACTAAATAAACTTATCATTGCATCTAAACCAACAACATGTTTATTAGATCCAATACCCACTAAACTACTTAAAGAAGTGTTACCTGTAGTGGAAGAGCCACTTCTCAATATTATTAACTCGTCTTTATTTTTAGGTCATGTTCCAAAAATATTCAAGCTGGCAGTAATAAAACCTCTCATTAAGAAACCGCAATTAGATCCAAATAACCTAGCAAATTACAGACCCATCTCAAATCTTCCATTTATGTCTAAAATACTAGAAAAAATTGTGTCCGCTCAATTGTGCTCTTTCTTGCAAGAAAATAATATCTATGAAAAATTTCAGTCGGGATTCAGACCGCATCATAGCACAGAAACTGCACTAGTTAAAATTACAAATGATTTACTCTTAGCCTCTGACCAAGGCTGTATCTCAATACTAGTTCTACTTGATCTTAGTGCTGCGTTCGACACTATAGATCATAAAATACTCTTAGATCGACTACAAAACTACACTGGTGTCCAGGGACAGGCATTAAGCTGGTTTAGATCGTACTTATCAGACCGTTACCATTTTGTCTGTTTAAATGGGGGAAAATCGAAGATAACATCAGTAGACTATGGAGTGCCGCAAGGATCGGTTTTAGGCCCTCTGCTATTCTCAATATATATGCTGCCACTTGGTAATATTATAAGAAAACATGGAATTAATTTTCACTGTTATGCTGATGACACTCAATTATATATCTCATCACGACCAGATGAAAACACTAACTTATCTAACTTGACAGAGTGTCTAAAAGATATAAAATGCTGGATGACGTGTAATTTCCTGCTATTAAATTCAGATAAAACGGAGGTATTACTTATTGGTCCAAAAAACTACCCACAAAATCCCTTACAATACAACTTTAATTTAGAAGGATGTCCTGTTACTTTATCCACTACAGTAAAAGACCTGGGTGTTATACTAGACCGCAACTTGACTTTCGAAAATCATATTTCATATGTTACAAGAACAGCCTTTTTCCACCTTAGAAACATTGCTAAGCTACGTAACATGCTATCTGTTTCAGATGCAGAAAAGTTAGTTCATGCATTCATGACCTCGAGACTAGATTACTGTAATGCTTTATTAGCTGGTTGTCCTGCATTCTCAATAAACAAGCTACAGTTAGTGCAAAATGCTAGAGTTCTTACTAGATCAAGAAAATATGATCATATAACACCAATTTTAACATCTCTACACTGGTTACCTATTAAGTTCCGTATCAACTACAAAGTATTACTATTGACTTATAAAGCTCTAAATGTGTATTTAACAGACCTTCTATCGCCCTACAATCCATCGCGCTCTTTAAGATCACAGAATTCGAGGCTTCTGGTCGTTCCTAGGATATCTAAGTCTACTAAAGGAGGGAGGGCGTTCTCACATTTATCTCCTAAACTCTGGAATAGCCTTCCTGATATTGTTCGAGACTCAGACTCGCTGTCCCAGTTTAAAACTAGATTAAAGACGCATCTCTTTAACCAAGCATTCACTTAATGCTTACCTTTTATACTACTTCTGAATCAGTTCGAATGCATTAATATTATGAACATCAGCTGTGCTAATTATTTCCCATCTGTCTTTCTGCTGTTATCTCGGGACGCTAGTCCCGAGGTAAATAGCGTTAGTCAGCTCCAGTTTGTATCCAGCCTCTCACGGAGACTTCAGATGCCCCAACACCTGTGATGAGACGACTAAACGCCTGTGGAGAGACGACTCGACGCCTGTGAAGAGACGACTAAACACCGGCGATATGTTATGCCTAAATTTATACATGATTAACTAACTGTATTTTTCTTTGTACATTTCTGAAATGCACTTTCTGTAAAGCTGCTTTGAGACAATGTGTATTGTGAAAAGCGCTATACAAATAAACTTGAATTGAATTGAATTGAAGTGAAAGTGCATTCGCCGGTCCTGGGGGTGAGTTTCCATAAACATTTAAAGTTTGTCATTTTGTGTTCATTCTAAGAACACGTACACGTTATCTCATGTTTAGTCTGTTTAGACCTTCCCATGCCTACTATTGTTATTAGCTAGCAGGAAAGAAAAAAAAGCTGTAAAGCACAGGGGGGGGGGGGGAGCTTTACAGAGGGTATGGCTTATCTAAATGAGATGTAAATGAGCCCTATTGTCACTCCCAGCAGCAGAGAGAGGTGAGAACTGCAGATCTTTAGAGGCTGTTATCTTAACTTTTAGTTATTTTGAGTGGCTACCTTCAAATGGAAACAACTTCTCCAAATATTATCAGATTTCCATGTGTTACACATCGTTGGAAAGCTTGGAGACTACACTTTCAGAATCTATGAATAACTCAAAATGCCCCAGAACCGACTTGTGTCCCTACTTTCCGTGTTTGGTCACAAATTCTTTAATCAGTGTCTCACGTAGTAGCTGGTAGTTTGACTTGACATGAGCAGGTTGTCGGTCTAGGAAGCTTCGTACCTCTGGACTGGATGTGGATCTGAGGAGGTATAACCTGTCTCTGTCAGTCACATGGGGTCTCACCTCGAAAGTCGATATCTCGGAGGTAGGCCTGGATGTTGTGGCCCTCAGTGGAGTTCGGGCTGAACTGAGTGATATTCTTAACCAGCTGGTTGAGATCTTTAAAGGTAATCCCCTGTGCAGCTTTGGAGTCTGCCTGGATGAGCTCTCGTTTCTTGTTGGCAGTGAACAGTTCTGTGGTGAAGGCCTGTGACGTTTTGGGTTGTCGCCATTCACTTCTTTCACTGTATTCCAGTTCTTGGATGGAGGACTCTGTTCTGCTCAGCAGGGGTGATGCTGAGGGAGGCTCTCTCCTTCTTGGCTCTGGTTTTTGTGTGAAAACATGCTGGAGTTCATCTCTGACCGCGTAGAGCTCGTCGTTGGCGTCATCTCGCTGTTGGGTCAGATGGTCGATGTCAGCGCTGCACCTTTCCAGGTGGTCTTTCAGAGCATTCATTTCAGAGTTCTTATCTTTAATGTCAGCTTTGGCTTTCTCTAGCTGATGTTCAGCAGACCAGAGTTGGTTTACCAGGTGTTTCTGAACAATCTTTAATTCTTGTTTGTCACGTTCAGTGACTGCAAGGGCTTCTTGGAGCTTGTCAACTTGTTTCTTTGTTTCTTGCTCCGCTTCGTCGGGCACTTTGAGTTTGTCTTGAGCTTTCGCTTTGAGCTGGTCTGTGCAGTGTTGAGTGTGCATCAGCTCTTTCAGGAATTCAGTGGTCTGACGTTTGAAGTCATCCTGGACTTTCACTTCCAGCTTGTCTATGCGGCTCTGGGCACGGGTCAGCTCATCCTGAAGGTGGGTGATGTGCTTGTCGCTTAGTTTCAGCTGGGCTGTGAAGGCACTACTTAGGGAACAGGTGATCTTGGTTAGTTCCACATGGTTTTGGTTCTGGCTTGAATCGTGTGTCAGGAATCTTCTCAGAATTATGATTATTATTAAAAATAATAACAGTTCAATTGTCTTTGGTAAGAGGCAGTCTGTAATGCCTCTGAGCCAGGCGTCCACATCTTCCCTTTGGGCAGTGTGGTTTGCCGTCCACGACATGTTGGCACGCTTGGTGAGGAGACTGACACAGATCTTTGTGGGGTATAAGCCTATATGTGGTTGAATAGCTAAAAGTCGTTTCAGTAATTGTACACCAAGGTTGAAGTGTCGTAATGACTAAGTGTTGGTCTAAGTGTAGACAGGTAGGCTAGTGATGTGAAGACTTCGTCATTCAACTGAGTAAAGGAAAGAGAGAGAAAAAGGTTAAAACAAATCTCAATGGAAATAAACTCTTTTTTTCAATGGGAGTAATATTTTTATAAATATTTTCTATCAATGAAAAGCTGGTTTCAACTCATGGTGTGAGGACTTCGTCACTCAACGGAGTAAGGGAAAAAGAGAGAAAGGTTAAAAACCAATTTCAAGGGAAAAAAAACAGAAAGAAACTTCTAAAATAGGAGAAATATTATTTTTCTCATAAATGCTTCCTATCAATGAAAATCTGTTTCCAGAAAGGTAGACAATATTATTGTTTATGTTTGCGAGGATAAATAATACAATAACGATGCTGATACCTCTTTTCTGAGTTTGACAGGATTGACACCACACACCTTCAGTTGGACCGCTTACAGCAGGGATGCTTTGAAGGCGACGTTTGCTCAACACTTGTCTATGTTAATTGATCTTGGATAAGATGTCAAAATTTAAATTGCGTTTACAAATGCAGGGAGAGTTTGGAGAACAAAAGAGGGTTTGATAACAAAATTAAATACATAATAATTTGTTTGTTGGGAAAGACTATGTTTCTCTTTCTTTTTAGAATCGATTGATGGTTCTTCCAGGTTTGTTCCCTACAAATGTGAAGAATAAGATGGAATAAAGCAGGACAGAACATGAAAGACGTGATAAGAAGGAAAGAAAGCAAGGAGGTTGGATCCCACAAATGGCTCTGAAGCCTTTATGTCTACTACGAGTATAGAATTAATAGTTGATTAACAACTAAACACCCAAAAATAAAATTTTGTAAAAGAGGATTGTCTCTAATTTATTTGAACTCGTAGTGAGACGGTAATGAGTCTCAGGTATCGCTGCCAAGATAGAATAAAAGAGGAAAGGTAAGAAAATGGAAAGAAAGAAACAATAATAATGGACAAAATAAGAAAGGGGAAATTAAATAAAGTAGTGTTGTCAAAAATATCGATATTTCGATAAATATCGATACTGAAATATCTGAACGATACCAATACTAATTTCCGGAAGTATCGATACTAACCGAGTGGTCACTTTCACTTCTCTCCAAAGGCGCGTTGACAAACACCACACGTGACGCACTCGTCTCATTCGCTCTGGTTATAGCAAAAGGGAAGTGAATGGAAAGATGGGGAGGGTGGCGCCCCCGCGACCGGCTGTGGTTGATTGATAAAGAACACCGCGATCGAGCATGTCAGAGAATAGCGCGGACACGCATTAAAAACACACCGCGAGCGAGCATGTCGGAGAATAGCACAGGCATGCATTAAAAACACACCGCGAGCAGGCATGTCGGATAATAGCGCGGACACACGCTTCACACTGTGAGCGTGCTGCGGGCACCCAAAATATTGTTTTACTATATATTTACTATATCCCTCACATCACTCATTTTTTAAAATTATTTTAGAGGTGAAAACAGACTCAAGGAACAGGCTCCAGGGGTACCATTTAGCAGCATAGATGCTCAGCATCAGGGGTGTTTGGTGTTTAGACAGACCTGCCCCCGCCGCTAATTAAAATCCTAAAGGAAACACTGCAACTCTTCTCATTTTAACTATTCTGAAACATTAACCAAGATGGCCTAGTATTGTTGTTGATATGAGTCTGTGTTGTCTAGTTTTTTCACCGTTTTCTTAAAGTTAACATAATCTGACTGAGGAATCTTAGACAAGTAAATATTGTAACTGTGGTCAAATGTAAATTAGCTTGTGCCTATTTAACTTTATTCAAAAATTATTATATAATTCTGCAATTTGCCTTCATTAGCGATTTATCATCAATTTGATTACACAGATACTAATTAAACTAAACAGACAATGGCATCTCTGAATTCAATAATGAAATGCTTTTAACTGAAAATTGAATGTTTAATCTTATTATTATACATTACTGACACTCTATCCTCTTATCCTCCTATCCTTTTATGTTACAGTATATTTTAATCTTTGATAACAGTAGGTAATAAAAATACAACGGATCATGTTTGCTCTGGTCCAATTAAAAAATATTAACAAATAGAACTCAGGACATTTTTGTTTATGTAAAATATAGCTCATTGTCATGTTCTAGACTTGTTATATTTAGCTTTAAATAAAAAAATCCCCCTTAATATTGTGGCAGTTTTTTTCTCTGTGGTATCGAAAATGGTATCGAATATCGATATTTTTCAAGGTATCGTATCGAAGTTAGAAATTCTAGTATCGTGACAACACTAAAATAAAGAGGTAAATGAATGAATCAAATAGTGTAGTTAAGTTATAACCACAACAGGAAGAAAGGAGAAACGGAGGATACAACCCAATAATAATAATGAACAAGTATGAAAAATTTGGGTTTTAACTTTCAAATTTTAACTTTCAAAGTTCAAGACTTATTCACCTAAAGTGACTAGATCTCAAAGAGAAATTTAGAAATTATGAAAATTACGAAATTAGAATTATTAAAAATAAGTTAGAAATCATTAGAAATACAATTTCAATTTTATTTTAATATTTCCTTTTCTTTTAAAATCAAATTCGAATTTGACTATTAATAATCACAAACCAGCATTTTCTTTTTCAAGTAAAAATGTAGGTAAAGTAATTAATAATGGTACACCAATATTTCCCTCTCAGGTTAAATATAGATAACGTAAAAATGTGAGAAAGGTAGAAATAAGAAAGAAGAAAAGACCAACAGGTGTAAAAGTCGAGGTGTTTTAACTTTAGCTTTGTTCAAACAAACACTGTATTTAACCGCTAATGTTAATACTAATGATAAACGTAAATAATGCGTAAGGCTTTAGCATTGGCCTCAATGTAACACTACTTAGGTTAGCTTAGCCCTGTAGGGTTTGTTTACACTACGACGTCGATTCACTGTTAATGCACGGGTCAGAGTTCACCCGGAAGCGTTGGTTAAGACTTCCGTGTCAGGATCGTAACTATAGCGACCAAGGCTCTGGACCAAACAAACGCTAGTGGGCAAACACGTGAAGTTCACACAGTTTGTCAACAGTTAACGTTAAGCATGTTACATGAAATGTAGGCGCATTTCAACAAAGTTCAAAGAATATGCATGTACAGTAACAGTCGATAATATTACGGGAAATGTCGGCGCATTTCAACACTGTACAAAAATACACCACTCGTAGCTTTAGCTGGTTTTACGACGTGGGGCTTGTTAAGAGTAATATTAACTTTAAGCAAGCGGCAGCTTTGCGTTATAATAGATGGAACAATGACGACCTCGGCGGATCGTGTGCAAGTTTATCTAGGCACATAAAACAACAGGGTTATTGTTGGTTCAGTTTCAATGTCAAGCTTTACTTGATAACGAATTTAAATAACCACTATTCAAATTACATTCGGACATGCGCAATGTTACATGAGAATTATTTGAACAGACACAAACAGATAAGATTAAGCCTCGCTGTTTATCACAGGGATCGCAGTGGAACACACACTGACAATCAGATAAATAAATATAAGGCTTATGACTAACTTAGATGAGGAACACGCTCATCGCTCTGTGAGGAGAATATTAGTCCTTACGGGGTTATTTTAATTACTGCAGTTTGATTTCGTTCAGCTCTCTGACTGATATAAACACACACACATAACTTTATAGCTAGGGATGGGAATTGATAAGAATTTAACGATTCCGATTCCATTATTGATATTGCTTATCGATTCGATTCCTTATCGATTCTCTTATCGATTCTCATTGGGTGAGGGAATAAGTAGCCTACTGTTACATGTGTGTCCTGTTTCCCCTGTTCATTGTGTATTTGGTTCAGTCCTGTTCCCAGTTTTCCCGCTCCTCGTTAGTGTTCAGTGTATTCACCTGTGTTTAGTTCATTTGCCCCAGCTGTGTCTTGTTTCCCTCTTCAATCCTCTGTGTATTTAAGTTCCTCTCTTGTCAGTGTTCAGTGTCGGTTATTGTTTGTGTAAACGTGATGTTACCCTTGAGTTTACTATTAAATACCTGGTTTCTCTAAATATCCTTCGTCGTGCACTTTCTATTACCTGGAAACGTAACAGAATAACCGACCTTAAAAGAAAGAGAAAGAGGGTGACTGCAGACGGACCTTGAAAGAAAGTAACAAGATGGGTATTTTCCTCACCCCTCCAAATTCCAACAACTCCAAGCTGATCTGTTTCCAGGACGGCCGGCACATCGAGGAGTATGTTGCTGAATTCCTGGAGCTCTCCGAAGGGGTAAGCTGGGCAGAAGAGGTCCAAAAGACCGTATTTTGGTTTGGGTTAGATGATACCCTTTATCATCAAACGCCAGCGGCGGCATTCCCAGGATCATTTGCCCAGTACCTGGATCATGTGCTGTGGTTGTGTGGCTCACCCTTCACCGTAGGTGAGGTAGATGACATCGCCTCTCAACCACCATCTCCAGCCATCTCCACCACGCCAGAGCTTCACGTCGCCTGCCGGCCAGAGCCTGAGCCCGTCGCCTGCCCGCCAGAGCCTGAGCCCGTCGCCTGCCCGCCAGAGCCTGAGCCCGTCGCCTGCCCGCTAGAGCCTGAGCCCGTCGCCTGCCCGCCAGAGCCTGAGCCCGTCGCCTGCCCGCCAGAGCCTGAGCCTGTCGCCTGCCCGCCAGAGCCTGAGCCCGTCGCCTGCCCGCCAGAGCCGCCAGAGACTAAGAACACCACACGTAAGTCCACTCTAGAGGACACTACATTGATGCTGATGTCTGCGGCGATTTTGTGTGTGTGGGCTACACACACATCAGTTCTGGCCCATGCATCCAGCCCAGCCAAGCCCTCACCGCTGTTCCTGTCCAGTCCTGATCTGTCCTCTCCGCTGGTCCCGTCCAGCCCTACAGAGCCTTCTCCACTGG
The DNA here is from genome assembly GCA_036326025.1 of Chrosomus eos. NCBI lineage: Eukaryota > Metazoa > Chordata > Actinopteri > Cypriniformes > Leuciscidae > Chrosomus > Chrosomus eos. Next base: position 47,260,878 of record CM070818.1, read on the forward strand.
TCCCGGCCAGCCCTACAGAGCCTTCTCCGCTTGTCCCGTCCAGCCCTACAGAGCCTTCTCCACTGGTCCCGTCCAGCCCTACAGAGCCTTCTCCACGGGTCCCGTCCAGCCCTACAGAGCCTTTTCCGCTGGTCCCATCCACTCCTCCCAAGCCTGTCCTTGAGTACGTCCCGGAGCCTGTCACTTTCCCCAAGAAAATTTTGGGGGGGGATATAGGGCTCCGCCATGGCCACCCGAAGGGGCGTCACCCGCCATGGCCACCCGAAGGGGCGTCTCCACCCTGGCCATCCGAAGGGGCGTCTCCACCCTGGCCACCCGAAGGGGCGTCTCCACCCTGGCCACCCGAAGGGGCGTCTCCACCCTGGCCACCCGAAGGGGCGTCTCCACCCTGGCCACCTGCACAACCTGCTCCGCCCTGGAGGCTTCCTGTTCCGGGAAAGCCATGCCCTCGTCAGCCTCCGGGGCGCCCACCCTCCCGCCCCTATTTGATGTTTATACGGCGTGGGGACACGCCTTTTTGGGAGGGGGCGTAATGTTACATGTGTGTCCTGTTTCCCCTGTTCATTGTGTATTTGGTTCAGTCCTGTTCCCAGTTTTCCCGCTCCTCGTTAGTGTTCAGTGTATTCACCTGTGTTTAGTTCATTTGCCCCAGCTGTGTCTTGTTTCCCTCTTCAATCCTCTGTGTATTTAAGTTCCTCTCTTGTCAGTGTTCAGTGTCGGTTATTGTTTGTGTAAACGTGATGTTACCCTTGAGTTTACTATTAAATACCTGGTTTCTCTAAATATCCTTCGTCGTGCACTTTCTATTACCTGGAAACGTAACACCTACAAATTGTTTGTTTGTATTAACTTGTTTTAATATCTGATTAGAAGACAAACCACAAGAGTATTAGGGTGTGAACCTACACTGGTCTCACGGTTAGGTTCGTTTTGATTACGATTATCATGTCATCGAAAGTGATGTGTGCGTGCGCGTACGCGCAAGTGTGTTCGCCTGTTTGGGAAGTCGCAGTGACAGAAACAGTGACATTACAGTTTAAGTTTCATGGGACTAAAGTATGTTTATGCCATTAAAAAAATGAAATTCTGCCAATTTTTGTTTTAAAAAGAATGTTCATTTAAAAGCAGCGCTCATTCATCATCAGTGTATAATGTTACACGTGTTGCTATGTGGCCAAATGTTTCTGCATAGCCTATTGGAGGTAGTTCCCCCGTTTGACGAATTGGAAATTTTACACGTGTTGCAAGTGACCGTATTGTTATGAGGCACCGTCACACTCTCATTGTATGTGCGCGAGTTTGTGTGTGTGTGCTCGCATCTCATATGAGTATGTGCGTGAAGAGTTTGTGTGTGCGCTTCTCATTTGAGTATGTGCGTGCGTGGAGAGTTTGTGTGTGCGCGCGCGTCTCATATGAGTATGTGCGTGGAGTTCCGCGCATCTCGTGTGTGTAGAGTTTGCGTGTACGTGCGTGAGCGACTTTAGGTGTGTCTTTGTGCATTTCATATGTATTTGTTTGCGCATTCAGCAGTATGCATGTATGTTTGACTACGTAGTGTATGCAAGTATTTCATGTGTGCGTGAATGAAGTTTGATTTAAGCTCTAGACGGCGCCTCATTGTCGTCTTTTCGCGTGAAATATAACCTAAATTTAGAGCGCTTCTGTTGCGCGGCGCCTCAATGCCATGTTTGATGAGTTCTGAACCAAAACAACGCAGCACGTTGCAACGAGCGGAACCGATAAGCGGAATCGTTAAGCAGGCAAGCTGACGGTTCCAAGGAATCGATTCACTGGGCACCGGTTCTGAAGAAGAACCGGTTCTCGATTCCCATCCCTAGTTATAGCTATTTGAAAGACGCTGGAACACGCAGACGTCAGTTAAGCTGTAATCAAGGTATTTCAGGAAATGAGGAACATGCTCAATTCTTACCTTATCATAGTGTGAGGTTTTATATCTTAAATTAATTTACTGCAGTTAAAGTAACACTAAGTAAATTTTCCTCTTTGGTCGCCCTACTGGTTGGAAACATAATTCTCCATTGCCGCTGTCGTAAATAATCTAGCCTACCGTCGCACGCACGCTCGCTGTTTATCCTGCACCGGCTTCAGAATGAACGATGTCCACAGACAAGGTAGAGTATGTTACATGATTTCATGAAATGATGATGTATTGCGACATCAGAAACGAAGAAAAACGAAATAATCACTATTGTAGCGCTTGACGTAAAGCAGTAGAGTTTGTAGTTCTTTTTTGTGCACGGGTTCCTACCCGAAACCCGAAGTTACATAGTGCCAGTAAAAGCGATACAGACCACGTCAGGCTATGTTAGACGAGTCATTTAACTTATTTTAAGTCGATGTACCATCACAAGGGTCTTGGAAATATATTGTGAAGGTTGAAAAACTACTTAGTGTTACTTTAAAAAGAAAAAAAATAGGGAGGTAGACTAAAGTAACAGCTTTCTCTGGGAGCATTCACTCAAGCAGCAGGCAGCACTCATTCAAACGCGGCGCGCTACGCGCTCTTCATACGTCACACACAGACTTTCGGAGGTTTGAATCTCTCCGCACAATATGAAAAGATAAATTACTTGATATATATGCTTACAATTTAGGTTAAACTGCCCGCATCCTCCACCAATAAACATGTAGCGTTTATACACCCGTATAAATATAACAAATTATTATTCATAACGGATTATGATCAATAATTAATAATTTAATTATTTTCAGAATGTACTGTAGCAGAATCTATAGTATGATCATTTTATCAGTTCATCCAATGAACGGAAAGCATAACCACTTATCAAATCTAGGAAATATGATATCTTCCTGGCCAAGAAAGACTAATTCCCAGCTAACAGCTAAATTAAGAAATAAATCAAGGGTAAAAGCATAGTAGCTTAGATCGCAGTTCAAGACAATAAATCTGTAAGCACATAACACAAGACATTTATCTTTAAAATTTAAACAAGACTTTATTGATTATCCTAGAACATAAAACTAATATCTAACACAAACACACGCAGACAGACATTCATGCGAGTTGCCGAAAGGAAAGAGAGTGAGGAAAGAATGAGTTTTAAGAGTGAGATGTGAAATCCCAAGTTTCTATATGCACTTTAAGACATGACCTGAACGAACCATCAATCATTAATTTAACCCTTCTATCGTTTCTTAGGCGGGTAATTCAATTTTATATCAATGCACCAGTTCAGCTAAGAGTCTGGAGGCTACTTGCTTGTCCTGGCGTTGCTTTGGGGGTTCCCTTTTCTCTGCGTCAGAGGGGTTTCCCGGTCCGTTGTTTGGCTGATCTTCTCGTGCCTGGATGGATCTTGCGCAGCCGGTCACGTGGTGTGTTGGCGCGGATGAATGAAAGTCTTTGAAGTTGGAAGCTGGTTTTGCAGTTGAAACGTTAAACGAAGCTTTGCAGCAAAACTTAACTTAGAACCGAGACTTTCAACGGAAAAGTTTCAACCCTCGACCCAGCCACTCTGCCTGCCTCCAACACCAACGGAGCCCTCGTCCCAGCCACTCTGCCTGCCTGTCTGCCTGCCTCCAACACCACCAGAGCCCTCGACCCAGCCACTCTGCCTGCCTCCAACACAAACGGAGCCCTCATCCCAGCCACTCTGCCTGCCTGTCTGCCTGCCTCCAACACCACCGGAGCCCTCGTCCCAGCCACTCTGTCTGTCTCCAACACCACCGGAGCCCTCGTCCCAGCCACTCCGCCTGCCTGTCTGCCTGCCTCCAACACCACTGGGGCCCTGTCTACCTTGGCCCCTCCGATGAGGGAACCGTGTGGCCAGAAATGCAGAAGAAAATGTTCAGAGAAATTTAGTGAGGAATGGCGAAAGAAGATTTGGGCCATGTACTGGAACATGGACTACACCGAAAAACGTGCATTTATGTTCTGTAACATAACCCAGTTACCAACGGCAAGATTGTTTGTCCCAAAAGGAACAAGTCGACGCAGCAGGTCTTTTGTTTACAGACTTAAAAATGAGGATCAGGTTCCACAGCAGGTCTGCAAAAATTTATTTTTGGCCACTTTGGGGTACCACCCAACAAATGACAGCCTGGTACTGTCGGTGATGAGAAGTGATATGGGAAATGAGAGGATCCCAAAGGATCAAAGAGGAAGACACACACCGGGCAACAAACTGGACCTGCAGCCATTGTTGGATCACATTGAGTCTTTTCACCCTTCCGTCAGTCATTATCGGAGGGAACATGCTCCCCATCGCCGCTACCTCCCTAGTGACATTAGCATCAAACTGATGTATGCAGACTGGCTGGAAAAGGGCAAGAAGTGCTCCTACGAAACATATCGCAAAGCAGTGCGGCAAAAAAAACATCAGCTTCACAAAGCTTGGAGAGGAGGAATGTGAGGAGTGCTTACTGCATGAACAGCATGAACATGCTTGTGATGACGATATCATGGACTGCTTGCAATGTGAGCGCTGGCGCAAACATAAAAATTCTGCTTTGCAGGGCAGACTTGCATATCAGGCTGACGCAGAGAAGGACTGGCAGGGAGACACATCAGTGAGGAGTGTGGACCTCCAGAAGGTTATTATGTTGCCACGCATGCCTGGAGTTAAAACTGCCATCTTCACCCGGCGTATAGTGGCATACCATGAGACCTTTGCTTGAGTGGGGAAGAAAGGGGATAAAAAACACACCATCTCTGTGGTCTGGCATGAGGGCATGGCAGGCAGAAGTGCTCAAGAAATAGCATCAGCTTATGTGATGGCACTGGAGAAAGAGCGAGATGTCAGACATAGCATCTACTGGGTGGACAATTGTGCATCCCAGAACAAGAACTGGTGTCTGTTGAGTGCGTTAGTCTGCACCATCAATGCTGCCTCCTCGGAAAGGGAGGATATCACATTGAAGTACTTTGAAAAGGGACACACCTTCATGAGCGCCGACAGTTTTCACCATGGGGTAGAGCTGGAGATGACTATGAGGACTTTGAGTTTAGTGTAGTGGCCACTTCCAACTCCGGAAAAGTGGAGGCTTTACACATGAAAAATGCCAATGTACTGAATTGGAGGGATGGCCATTCCACCACGAAGGTCAAGACGGCCCACAAGTTGAGCGAAATGGCTGAAATTCAGTTGCGACGTGGGTCGATGAGTTTATTTTACAAGCTCACCCACACAGATGAAAGCTTCATTGAATTGGACTTTCTCCAGAAGAAGTTCAGCATGAATGTACCCTCTCTCCTCAGGTCACACGACCGGAGGATTGAAGAGGGCAAGAAGACTGAAATTATTAAAAAACTGTGTCCACTTATGCCTTCCAGCAGAAGGGCGTTCTGGGTATCACTGCCTGTGAACATGGAGGATGAGGAATGAGCAGTCTCTAATCTCTACTGTCTTGGTCTAATGTTTAAATAATTATTACTCTATATATTGCATTTAAATAAATATACCTCTGTATTCAATTATAATTAAATTATCTTTATTGTGAAAATGTTTCTTGTAATTATTCCTACTGTACATACTGTACTGTGAAGTAACTTATCTGTCATACTGTTCAACTGTGTTAATGTTCCCGTACTATCCTGATCATTATAGCACTAAATAGGAACAACCAAAGGTCTTCTGTATAATTTAAAACATATACCATAATGGCTAGACCTTGGTTAGGGGTTCTTATAATGGATGTAAGTATGGGGAACAGCAAGTAAATATTTATTATATGTCAGTTACTGCCTTTTGCCTTTGCACGACTCCTTATTTTTGGCACATGATATAAAGGCAGAGTACAGTAACTGCCAAATAAGGGTCAAAGGTCAATTTTGAGCTCAAGATTTTTAGCATACAAACATTTCTTCATTATAGCAACTAGTTGTCAAATTTTGGGAATCCTACCTATAATACTTTTGTCTGGGACAAAACAGAAACTTTAAAGTCATTTTTCTCAGTTTCACACTCTAGCGAGTTAAGGTCTTTTGCCTTTGCAGGGCAGCGTGATTGGGAGACACAGGGGAGATTCGTCTTCTCCAGGGCCGGTAATTCTCCTCCCGGGGTTAACTGCCTAAACTTCACGCTGTTTGGTGTGATGGTAGCATATAAAAGGACAACGAGGCCGTCTTGCAGAAGAGTTTAGGTCCTTTATTTGACTGACTGCACTGAAATACACTGCACATAGCTAGCTACCTGCACGTATCACCGTATTACTCGCACACACACTCATCCGCTGCTTCGCGGGGAACAACAACAAAGGGGGGCGCGCGCGCCTTCGACAAGCGCACTCGCTCACTCACGGTCACACACACACTGAGCTGTCCCGATCTGAACACATTAAAGACACATCTCACAACAAAGTTCGTTTTTATAACAAAATTTCCCATCCACGGGGCCAACCAAAGCGATCTAGGCGATCTATGAACATGTCTATGAAGCGCGATCCCGTCAGCTTCTTCATCAGATCATGAACGCTAGTTGGTGCTCCAGTATAATCGGTCCGCCAAAAATCATCCAGTGAGAAACGTTCCGCGGTGCAAAAATAAGTGCGATTAAAATTATTTTTGTGTTAATTAACGCGTTAAAGTCTATAATTAATTAATCTTAATTAACGCGCTAAAGTCCCGGCCCTAATAATTATGTTATGTTATATAATTTTGATTATAGGTCAGTCAAGAATTGTTTTGGGATGAGTTTATGTATTTTATATGTAAAGTGTGTTGGTGTGTAAAGTTTCTGGGGTTTAAGAAAGAAATTCCAATCTGAGGTCACGGATAGTTCCTGCTGAAGTCTGTTCTGTTCATCTTCTCATGGGACCTTGGTCCTTAAGAAAGACGGGGTCTGTTAGTCGCAGGGGTCAGGGGACCTCTTTGCTAGGGCCCTGAGCAGTTCCATTTCTGAACAGATCTGTCTTTCAAAATTATAAAACATTGACAACGTTCTTCCTTTAGTTAAACAATAAAAAGTCTTTCCGGTTGCAGATTCTCTGGGTCTGGTGATTTGATTCTGGAATGTGAAGACACTTTGTGGGATTATGTATGAACAGTCACCTAAAAGCTTCAATTGTGTTTGGTTCATTCTTGTTGTCGCTACAGTAAGATCAAAATCAACAGAGTAATTTGATCCTCTTTTGCACTGATAAGGAAAAAATCGAGCTCATCACGCCCGTGTAACCCTGTCAATTTTGCCCCAATTAAGTCCTGAAATTATCTTTAATGCAAACACTTACAACTAGAGTAAAGTGCAATATCTAGTTCGCCACTAGGTGGCAGTGCACAGTTAATCGTTCTTCTTCTGCTGTTTTCTGGCATTCGCGTTGTCTTTTAGAAGAAGGCCTGGAAAAACGGGAGCCAGAGCAGAAGTAAACATTAAGATTTAAATCGATTTAGAAACGAAATACATCCTCGAGGTTGAACTACATTGGAGAATAGATGACCCCTGTTGTAAAACAAAGTTATCTCGGTGAGTGAAAACTATCAGTCTGTGTTGATTAGCTTGAAACTAAATTGATGAAATGACTAAAAAGGTTTATATTTCAACGTTACAGTGGATTAACAAAAAACCAGTCTGGCTATCTACAATAGCTGTGGATGTTACATCACAGGTACATTTTTGTTGTATATTCTAATGCTTGTACAATGGGAAAATGCATTTTGAAAGGAAATAATTTTGTTTGAGTCAAGTATGTCAATTTCGAGTTACTATGCTAGGGTGACCATATTTTGTCCTGAAAAAACAGGACACTCGGCCCGGCAAACAGATAGGCCTACTCAAATGATACTCGAAGTTTACTCAAAGAAACCTTATTAATTTCAATACATTTAAAGTAGGTTATGCCTCCTCTGTATGGATAGAAATTTGTTATATTGTTCTATTGTACTTACTCCGGCAGTTTTGTATGGGATGCTGGGACCAGAGTCTGATCATTGGCCTGCAGCTCGAACACAGGAAACCCAATCCCCCCTCATTCCCAGAATTGTTGTTGCTTTTGAGAACGGAGGAGGATAGGAGAGCAGCAAAGATGGATCGCATGAAGAAGCACCTTGGAAGCACGAAAGTTGCTGCACATGTTCATTCACTTATGAGCATGCCAGTATTCAAACCTGAAGTTGCCCCCACTACAACAAAGAAATACGAGACCAATTCTAAACTAGAAAAGGAAGTTGCAGAGTTAAGGATACAGGTTGCAAAGCTAATACAGCAAGGAAAGAGAGGAGAAAGGCATGAGGGAGTGCAGAGCCGTCCAGCCCAAAGCGAACCTGAAAGTGTTAAAACTGAAAGTTTACTCGCGCAAGCTTCCAATAGAGACTCAAACCCCCAATCTCCGACACCACCTAAGCCCTGGTTCTGCTTTAAATGTGGGGGTGATGGCCACATCGCAGCAAAGTGCACTTTTGAACCCAATCCGGGCCTTGTCCGGAAAAAGAATGCAGAGCTCAAAGAAAAACTAAACAAATTCTGGGCCAAGCAGGCAGCCAACAAAACATCTTTAAACTTCTAGAGGCTCCTGCCTTGGGGCGACCAGGAGCTGAAGACAAAGAATGTCCCATAGCAATGATTCACAATGAGTGCTCTTCTGAAAGCAGTAGTTTTTCTGGCTGCAAATTGCCGCCTGGACTTGTGGGACCTCGTTGCACTTCGAACATCTCTGTTGGAGACATGAAATGTGATGCCATTCTCGACACTGGATCCCAAGTAACAACAATTTCAGAGACTTTTCATTCTAAGTACATGTCAAACTTACCTGTTCAGTCGATACACAATCTTCTCGAGGTTGAAGGGGCTGGAGGTCAAGCAGTGCCTTACCTGGGATACGTGGAAGTACGCTTAACCTTCACTAAGAATGTTACTGGAACAGAAGAGCAAATGTCTGTTTTAGCAATCATTGTCCCTGAAAACCAGTTCAATAGTAAGGTTCCTGTCTTAATTGGCACAAATGTCTTGCTCGAGTTGTACCAACGTGGAATAAGCTATGACAAATCCATGTTTCTCAGAAGATCAGACAGTTTTGCAGTACTACTCCAACATGTGGCCCGAGTACATGAAAGTGAAGCTAAAGCTTTTCTAGTGAAATTGCACGGAGAAAAGCCCATTTCTATTCCGGCAAGGCAACACATTAGAGAGCTTCTGGATGCTGGTATAATAAGGGAATCCGAGAGTCCCTTGGTTAGTGGTCGTCGTTAAAAAGAAAAATGGAAAAATCAGACTATGCATCGACTATAGGAAATTTAACAGCCGCTCTATTAAAGATGCTTACGCTCTTCCTAACATCGAGGAGACGTTTTCTGCCCTGAGTGGAGCAAGGTGGTTCTCGGTGATGGATCTAAAGTCCGGTTATTACCAGGTTGAAATGGTGGAAGAAGATAAGCACAAAACTGCATTCACATGTCCATTAGGGTTCTACGAATTCAATCGTATGCCACAAGGTGTCACCAACGCACCTAGTACTTTTCAACGCCTTATGGAAAAGTGCGTTGGAGACCTACATCTGAGCGAGGTTTTGGTGTTTTTAGACGACGTCATTGTCTTCTCCCAGACTCTAGAGGAGCACGAGGCAAGGCTCCTGAAGGTGCTTCATCGTCTCAAAAGCTATGGCCTAAAACTATCTCCAGAGAAGTGTCAGTTTTTCAAGTCCTCCGTGAAATATCTGGGCCATATTGTTGATGCTCAAGGAGTTCACAAAGATCCAGATAAAGTGTCAGCTCTGAAAGATTGGCCCCGCCCTGGAAACTGAGAAGAATTGAAACGCTTCCTCGGATTTTCAGGGTATTATAGAAGATTTGTGGAGGGCTACTCAAAAATCGCCAGGCCTCTTAATGCTCTCACCGCTGGGTATTATCCACCTAAAAAGAGGGGTAAAGTTTATAAAACACTGAGACCCAACACTGGTATAAGCCCCAGAGCACCCTTTAGTTCAGAATGGACGCCTGAGTGTCCTCTTTCAGAACACTGGTCGAAAAGTTGACATCGGCCCCTGTACTCGCTTTCGCAAATCCCAAGCTCCCGTATGTGCTACATACAGACGCCTGCTGTGAGGGGTTAGGAGCAGCTCTCTATCAAGCTCAAGATGGAAAGCTTAGAGTAATAGCCTATGCCAGCAGAGGCTTATCCAAGAGTGAGAAGAACTACCCTACTCACAAGCTAGAATTTCTAGCGTTAAAGTGGGCAGTTTGTGAGAAATTCTGTGATTACCTGTATGGTACAGACTTTTCAGTCCTAACAGATAGGGATGTCCCGATACCACTTTTTCACTTCCGATACCGATACCGATGCCGCAGCTTTGGCTTTTGCCGATACCGATATTAATCCGATATTTTTATTTTATTCTTAAACTAATAAAAAATATAGCAATTTTCTCAATTAGCCACCTAAAATATACCTCCTATATAGTCCACAACAACAGTTGATTATGAAAGATTGCCACCCTTTATTCAAACACTACAAAAAAAAAAAAAAAAAAAAAAAATATATATATATATATATATATATATATATATATAATATATATATATATATTTATATATATATATATATATATATATATATATATAATATAAATGAAAGAAAATACAGGTAAAACAATTTAAACAGCATCATTCTACATTGTAAATACCAGTACAGTTTTTGTTTTTTTAAATCAAGTAGAATTTCTATAACTGTGTTAAACTGATTATCACTCTTGTGTGTGTGTTAAACACAATCTACTTAATACAGACAGCTTCATTATAAAGATAAACAACAAATCCCCAAAATATATGATCATAATCTATGACAAAATGCTATTATAAACTAGATTAGTGGATAATACACATTGCTCTTTTTATTGTTGTAAAATACATTCATGAAAAACAAGATAACAAAAATGAAAAAGATAATTATTTTAGATATAGCTAAATCTGCTATAAAATTGAGACATGTTTTAAGTGTATTGCACAGCTATTTAATGAGGCAGCAACATTAATAATTAATAATGTTAATAAGCTTTAATTGCGACACTGCATTATGATATGAAAGGCTCCAATACAGTGCACAAAGCGCTTATGCGCATCCCAAGCGGAGAATGATGCGCTTGAAGCCACGTGGAGTTACAGCACGCAGCGCGTCGAGTCCGCTTTGAAAAGTTCAAAGCACAACGGAGATACATATTGATGGACAGTGTATTATACAGTATCTATCTATGCAATCATTTATTGAGCCTTTTCTTTTAACAGTTTTAAATTTCAGTTACTGTGCGCGTGAAGAACAATTATAGTGCTCTGACTCTAGTGTTGTGATCAAACCGACAGCGTCCGACACCCGGTAGAAAGTAACACGATTGAGTTACAGGCAGCAATACGTCCAGCAAGATAAAGTTGTTCTATGCAAAAACATAGACCTTTATCTTACAAATCAAGTATAATAGTATTAACATTGAATCATCTTGAAGATAGTTTCATCATTGACTGTAACCGAACGCGACGCGTTGTTTGAATGCTGAATGGAGAATGACTGACAGCCGCGAGAGGGAAAAGTTTACGTGATCTTGAATTTAATGACTTAAATATTAATTTCTCTCTCACAAAATGGCTTCAGAACACTTATAATAAAGTGCACGAAAACGTTATGGTACTTTAGAATGTTTTTGTGCCTTTTGTGGGGCTTAACAATAACACATAATAATAGTATACCCACAATATCGGATTTGGATCGGCCTCGTCTGATCGATGTCTGATCGATACCCGATCCCGCAAAAATGGCAGTATCGGAGCCGATACCAATCCTGAGTATCGGATCGGGACATCCCTACTAACAGATAACAACCCGCTTACCTATGTTCTTTCATCCGCAAAGCTCAACGCAGCCGGACACCGCTGGCTAGCGGCCCTCTCAACCTTCAGATTCAGCATCAAATATTGAGCTGGACGTGCTAATGGTGATGCGGACGGACTGTCAAGGAGACCTCAAGCAGCTCCTCAAGAGGATCATGAGTACCTGCAGGAAAAAGAACGGATCAACTCAATGACAAAACGCCTTATAGAGGGGAAGATTCCATCTGATGCAGTCTCAGCTGTATGTCAACGCCATTCAGTAACCATGCACTTACCTGTTCTTGCTGAGTCCCTTGTTGTTGATGCCTCCTCCTTACCTGATCTATTCACTGATTCTGGACAAGCCACTGTGCCTGGAATGACAAAAGAAAACTGGCATGAAGAACATAGAAATGATCCATCAATTGAGAAAGTCATCACCTTGGTCAAAAAAAGACAAAAGCCCCACTTCAAATCTGTAAAAGCTGAGTCACCTGAAGTCAAGTTGCTCTTTCGGGAGTGGGATAAGCTTGAGCTCATTGATGATGTCCTTTACAGGAAGTGTTTTGACAGAGGGAAAACAATTCTTCAGCTTGTCTTACCCGAGGAATTTAGAGAAAGAGCTCTCAAAGGTTTTCATGATGAGGTTGGTCACCTAGGGCCAGAGCGTGTGTTCAATCTTGCTCGTGCCAGATGTTATTGGCCTAAAATGAAAGAATTAGTTGAGAAGTGTCACACATGCGAACGTTGTTTCAGAAGAAAAACTCCATCACAAAGAGCAGCACCCATGGTGAATATTAAAACAACTTACCCGCTAGAGCTTGTTTGCATGGACTACTTGTCCCTTGAACCCGACAACCGTGACATCAGAAACATACTAGTCATCGCTGACCATTTCACCCGCTTCGCAGTAGCTGTGCCAACAAAAGACCAAAAGGCCAGAACTGTTGCTAAAGCTCTCTGGGAAAACTTCCTGGTCTACTATGGGTTCCCTAGTCGCCTTCATAGTGATCAGGGACACGACTTTGAATCCCACACGATCAAGGAGCTGTGTTCACTGATAGGGGCCAAGAAAGTGCGTACCACCCCATACCATCCTTAGGGGAATCCTATGGAGCGCTTTAACAGGACCCTTATCAGCATGCTCGGTACCCTTGACGAGAAAGACAAACATCACTGGCGAGACTTTGTGAGGCGTGCCGTACATGTGTACAACTGCACGGCAGGCAGCCGACTCATACTCATACAGTTGACCTCATACTTGGCCTGAAACCCCCAACTGAGACTCATACAACTCACTCAGAATATGTCCAAAACTTGCGCCAGAGACTCAAAGAAAGCTATGCACTGGCTGCAGAGAACTCCAAAAAGTCTGGAGAAAGAAATAAACACAGATTTGATGCCAAAGTAAAAACTGCTGAATTAGAAGAAGGGGACTGTGTCTTGGTGAAGAATGTCAACGTCCGTGGCAAACACAAGTTAGCCGATAAATGGGAAAGGCCCATCCACATTGTTGTGAAACGGATTGACAGTGGTCCTGTGTATGTAGTCAAGCCAGAAACAGGAAATGGCCCTCGGCGTACACTTCACAGGGACTTACTTTTACCATGTGGATTTCTGCCAGTTGAGATTACTCCTGATTCAGTGCCACACCAAAGCAAACAAACTCAAATGCGCCTGAGGAGTAGACAAAACCAAGAGAGGGAATGTGAATATTCAGACAGAGAAGAAGAGGATGATGGCTACTATGTGAATGAACCTCCACAGTTCACCACATGGGGACCCTATTTACAAGAGTTCGAAGTTATCCCCGTCATTGGCTCTCAGTCTTCTCTGAACCCCATGGCTCCTGAGTTCAAGTCGCCAGGGGCCCCACCAATTCCTGATCACTCAGTTGCATCTCTTGACACAAACACAGCTGTCCGTCAGTCTCCAACCCAAAGTGACCATGTCATAGGGGTGTCACGATTCTCCAAATCGTCGATTCGATTACATTTTCGATTCTTAGGTCACGGTTCGATTCGATTCTCTATTTTTACATTTATTTTTTTAAGCACAGTTTGCTATGCCATTTTTAGACTAGACTTTTATGTAATATAATATATAACTTTGTTCGCAATGTAACACTACATTGTCAAATTTAAAACATTTATTAACAAAATAATGTTACAATTACTTATATCAGTCAATTAGAAACTTAAGCAAAATAACCTGCCATGTAGTTTCTCTTTTGTAACTTCAGTTTTATTTACAGAAGGTGACGTTCAAGTTCACAACAAAACAAACACGGTTTAACAGATACATCTATGTTTTCCTTGCTTTACCTCAGTCTTAAAGTACAAACATGACTGTGAAAAATATTAGTATTTAATGTAGAATTTAATTAAATGCATTTATGATGAAATTACAACATTTTCATGTCATGTTCATTTTGACCACGAACTGTGCGCTGTCACTTTAACTCGGCGCGTGCAGCAAAAATAGACTAGGTGCGGAAATGAACGACACTTGTCTCATTCGTAGAGGAGGTGGAGAATCAAGTTATTTGTGACATGCTAGATTTATTGTATTAAGATTATACTGTTCTGAGTCTGCTGTTTTTGTCAATTTAAAGTTTTAATTTAAAAAGTGGAAGAATGGTACACGCACTGACACACATACAGTAGCAGAGCTTGCAAACTATGGCTTTTTTGAAGCGCGAACTTCGAATGTGAACGTCAACATAACTCACTGGAAATCACAAATACTCCCACTGTCCCACACCGGCGACTTCAGTGAAAGAGGAGGTCAGAAGTCCTGTCGATGGGTAGTTGCCATGCTATCTTTTGACTGGCTGTAGCTGAGGGAGAGGACTCGCAGCACTTCAACACGCGTGTTTTTTTTTCCGCTTTGCAAACCCGACTGGACGTGACATGGGGGTGTGGCAGTATCGGCGATTCTATTTTTGAATTCGATTATCGAGATTGTGACTTAATTTCGATCGATTTCGATTTAAAATCGAAATCGTGACACCCCTACCATGTCATCATAGATATTCTAGAAGATGACATATTGCAAAGCACAGTGCTCACATACCCGACACCAGCTCAAGACGTGGACAATGCTCAGAACAAATTCCCTATAATTCCTAAGAGGCACTCAGAAGTTACTTGTGGGGAAGAACAAAGTGAACCCAGACGTTCACACAGAGAAAGACATCCCCCACGCAAGTTCACTTATGAACAGCTAGGGAAACCCCTAATCCTTGCCCTTAGTCAGTTTTTTGGAAAACTCCAAGATATTATTCCTGACCGTCAGATACCTTGTCAGATTTAACGCACATGCAGGGACTCGTGTGGTCTAGAGGGGGAGGGTGTAACCCTGTCAATTTTGCCCCAATTAAGTCCTGAAATTATCTTTAATGCAAACACTTACAACTAGAGTAAAGTGCAATATCTAGTTCGCCACTAGGTGGCAGTGCACAGTTAATCGTTCTTCTTCTGCTGTTTTCTGGCATTCGCGTTGAAGGCCTGGAAAAACGGGAGGCAGAGCAGAAGTAAATATTAAGATTTAAATCGATTTAGAAACGAAATACCTCCTCGAGGTTGAACTACATTGGAGAATAGATGACCCCTGTTGTAAAACAAAGTTATCTCGGTGAGTGAAAACTATAAGTCTGTGTCGATTAGCTTGAAACTAAATTGGTGAAAGGTTTATATTTCAACGTTACAGTGGATTAACAAAAAACCAGTCTGGCTATCTACAATAGCTGTGGATGTTACATCACAGGTACATTTTTTGTTGTATATTCTAATGTTTGTACAATGGGAAAATGCATTTTGAAAGGAAATAATTTTGTTTGAGTCAAGTATGTCAATTTTGAGTTACTATGCTATACTGTGTTGTACTGGTTGTTCAATTCCATTTTATTGATTTTTATTTTGAGCTGTATTATTGAACATATGGACTTCTAAATGATGGAAAGTTGGAAAAAAGGACATTTAGTTGAACATTAGTTAATTTCTGCACATTTTTTTGTGTAGAATGTTTATTTTGTTAGGCTTCTTCTGGTCCGGGATCCCTGGTGTGTTTTCCACCGAAGCTGGATTCCTTTCTGTCCGCCCTGGTGCCTGGGTTTCTGGTCCACTGCCTCAACGAACAGCGCTGCAATGATTCCATTTGGGTGGTTTGATATGAACACTAAGTTTTGAAGGGGTGGTTGGACAGTTAAACATTTGAGTGCACTCAAGGGTAACTAATTTTTTTTCCTTGAAAGTTTTTTTGTTTTTGTTTTTTGTTTCATGAGATCTCAAAAGTTGTGGTTGATCTGTTAACATCAATAGTATTGATGCTGTGTAAACTGAACTGAATATTGAATTTTTTGAACAAGGAAATAAGGAAAATTATTTTAATAAGAACTACATTCAATATTTAATACATTGTCCTGTGCTTCCTTTTGAGTGGAATATTGAGTCTTTTGACTATATAATTTGTACATAACCGACCTCCTCATCGAATCTAGATTTAGATAACTCCTACAGTGGGTGTTTAGCCTGCCTATACGCAGAACTACCACCGGAGGGTTACACCCGCGTGACGGCCGACCCCAGAGGGTTAATTTAAGAAGGTTTTTAGACATCCAGTCTTGAACTTGATTAAGGCAATGATAAAGAGATTCAAGGGGAGCAAACTCGTTGGGAGATAAGGATAGATATAACTGTGTATCATCTACATAGCTATGGTAACTAATAGAATGGTTCTTCATAATTTGGCCAAGAGGGAGCATGTACAAATTAAACAAAAGAGGGCCAAGGATTGATCCCTGAGGGACACCACATGTTAAAGACACAGGAGCTGAGGCATAATGACCAATATAAACATAAAAACTCCTGTGTTCTAGATAAGACTTTAGCCAGCAGATGACCGAGCCAGAGAGGCCAACACAGCATTTAAGTCTTTCTACTAGTATGCTGTGGTCAACAGTGTTGAACGCCGCACTGAGATCCAACAGCATAAGAACAGTGGTTCCCTTTATCGAAAAAGGGAACTTCGAGATGCGTCGAACGACACGGTGGGAACGCCTCTTGCGTGATTGCGTCTGAAGCATCTATGCCAACTAGTCCAATGGAATGAGAGAATGAGCGTCACGGGCGGGTGACGTCATGAACCAGGAAAGGATAAGAGCACTTCCGCTGCTCGCCGGCATTTAGCTTCTGTTGCCTCAGCAAGCGATCTGTGTCAAACTGTCTCTGTCTATTTATTGTTGTCTGTTACAATATTGTCGGAAACGTTATGGCGAAACAAATGTACAAACAGTGTGTTCCTCCCTGCCCGCGTTTATTTAAACGGGTGGGGACACACACAGCTTTGTGGCATTTTGTTTGAGAGTAAGAGCATGCTGAGTGCTAACATTGTGAAAGTGAAACTACCAGATTAGCATGCTCTGCTCTCGCCTGTCACTCTGTATGATAGTGGCAGGCTCGCGATTCTCACGGGATACAGGACCCGCGTTTGCCGAGGCGGCGCGGAGAATGCATTCCTGGGGATCGCAAAAGGATCTTTTGGAGGGGTGGGAGAACGGTCCGAGGGCCTTTTCTTCTTCCTTGCCCGGAAGATCCAGCTCTATCTCCCCGGTGTTGGAAGCACGCTCTGCGGTTTCTTCCGCTCGGGGAGAGAGAGCCCTTTTTTCCTTCATTTCTTCCTCCGAGGAGGTTTGTGTTGAGAATATTGAAAGTGAAAGCAAGCACACACACTGTTGAATTAGATTCGCCATCTATTTTTCCAGTATATGATGAACTGGTGGAGGTTTTGTCCCGTGCTGTTAGTAAATTAAATATTTAATGGCCAGCTGAGAAAAAGGAACGCTCGTCCTAAGAAACTTGACGAGCGTTTTCTTATTTCTATCACATTATCTCCACCACGAGGCTTCCATTTTCCCTGATTTACACACTGAATATTTAAATTATGGAATAAACCGTATTTATCACTACTTTCAGCCCTCGTGTTAAATGTTTATTCAAGATTAGAGGGTTGAAAGATTACGGTTATGATATGATGCCCCAGGCTGAACAGAAATAAAAATAGGAAAAGCATTTTTTCACTGGTCATATCATCTTTAGTCTCTGCTTTGCTCATAAGCCTATACTAAAGAATCTCGCGTTTGCCGAGGCAGCGTGTAGGTTTAATGTTGTAATCAGAATCTAGCTCGGATCTCGCGTTTGCCGAGGCACCGCCTAGATTTCGAATGTATTTTGCAAAAATAAGATTCTGTGGCTGGGATCTCGCGTTTGCCGAGGCAGCGCGTAGGTTTAAGCAGAACTACTTTGGTTTTATGGGTAAAGCTTATACGGCAGCAGGTCAGCTGGAGAATGTTTATAGAAATCTATATTATAATGCTCCAGGCTTATCAGGCCGATCTGCTGGGGTTCTGGATATAGCGAAATTTGAGCCTTCGGGTCTCTTCGGCGACGCATTCCATGCGGTCGTTGTTAGGTGATAAAAGATATATATATATATAAAAAAATATATATAATAAGGTTTCTCCCTCGCTGTGTCCAGCCCCCCTGGGGCTGCTGGGCGTGAGCAGCCCCAGCCGTCGAGTTCATCATATTATGTGCACAGAAAGAGAGTGCTGCGTCTCGTGTTCCTCCATGTAGATACTGGAGACAGACGCAACCCTCTCAACCGAAGTCGCCTAAGCCTAAGCCGGATCTGAGGACCGTTCTTCAGGCGAAGAAAGCTTCGGTTCAAAAAAAAAAAAAAAAAAGGTCCTGATGCTTAGGCATCAGGCCTGTGAGGACAGCCCCGACCGAAGTAGAGTGGTGTACACCTCATTTCACGGTGCCCGTTCCATTTCGGGGTCCTCACGAGACCCTCCTGCCAACCCTGCCACCTCCGGTGCTTCAGGGCGCAGCGGTCTCCAGCGAGTCGCTGATGCTATGCTGCGGTACAGCATTGGTTTCGCGCCCTCTGAGGGGGGCTTTTGAGTAGTCAGGTCAGGTAGTTCCTGCCATTATGTTTCAGGCTCCAGATTTGGCTCCCTCAGTAACACCAGAGACCAGCCTCGAGGGGCTGGTTCCCTTAGTAAATTTTCTGGCAGCGTGGAGGCTTCTGCCGAATATTTCTCATTGGGTCCTGCAGTTTGTAGAGAAGGGATACAGAATCCAGTTTGGCTCTCGTCCTCCTCATTACAGCGGGGTGCTGCCCACAGTGGTGCATCCCGAGCAGGCTCTGGTAATGGGACAAGAAGTAAAGGCCCTGTTAGCAAAGAAGCTATAGAACAGGTGTACTCACCCGTCAGAGAGTCGGGTTTTTACAGCCATTATTTCATTGTTCCAAAAAAGGATGGAGGGTTGCGTCCCTTTTAGATCTTCGCCTGTTTATTCGGTCAGTTCAGAAACTAAAGTTCAAGTTAGCTGACCCTCAAACAGATCGTGACCCAAATCAGATCCGAGGACTGGTTCGTCACGATAGATCTAAAGGATGCATACTTCCATATCTCCATCCTCCCTCAGCACAGGAAGTTCCTGAGGTTTTCTTTCAGGGGCAAAGAATACCAATATCGGGTTCTTCCTTTCGGCCTAGCTTTGTCACCCCGCACGTTCACGAAATGCATGGATGCAGCTTTAGCCCCTCTCAGGCTTCAGGGCATACGCATTCTGAATTATATCGACTGGCTGATTCTAGCGGAATCAGAGCAGTTGGCGGTTGGCACTGAGGTGTCGTTCTCGCTCATATAGAGATGTTGGGGTTGAGGCTCAATGCCAAGAAGAGTGTACTTTCTCCAGTACAGAGAACCACTTTCCTTGATGTGGTATGGGATTTATTATCCTAACAGCCACAGAAGAGCTGAGGCTAGGCCAGTCACGCACTGTAAAACAGTTCGAGACTGTTGGGTCTACTGGCAGCAGCGTCCAACGGAATTCCTTTTGGCATGCTGTACATGAGACCTTTACAGTGCTGGCTCAGGACCAGAAGGTTCTCCCCGAGGGGAAACCCACTTTGCATATCAAGGCACGCGGCGATGCTTTCGTGCCTTAGTTATATGTAAATTCTGGTTCTTAACCCAGGGTCCGGTGTTGGGAGCTCTTTGCCATCGAGTAGTGATCTCGACAGATGCTTCTCTCACCGGCTGGGGAGCGGTAATGGAAGGCCGCTCGGTTCAGGGTCTGTGGAAAAGCCATCATCTTTCTTGGCACATAAATTGCCTGGAGATGATGGCCGTCTTCAATGCGTTGAGACATTTCCTTCCGGACCTAAGAGGCCATCATGTGCTCGTTCGAACAGACAACACACCAGTGGTCTCTTATCTGAACCGCCAGGGGGGTCTGCGCTCGCGTCCGCTTTGCAAACTGGCGCACCAGATCCTCCTGTGGTCTCTGGGGAAGGTACTCTCTCTGAGGGCAGTGTATATTCCTGGGGACCAGAATATAGGAGCAGACATCCTGTCGAGGCAGGAGCTGAGGCCAGGGGATTGGAGACTCCACCCCGAGGCGGTGGAGAAAATCTGGGAGGCATATGGTCAGGCAGAGGTGGATCTGTTCGCGTCTCAGAACACGACGCACTGTCCTCTCTGGTATTCTCTGACGCACCCAGCCCCCCTGGGGCTGGACGCCATGGTGCAGACGTGGCCGAGGCTACGTCTGTACGCCTTTCCCCCTGTTGCTCTGCTCCCAGGAGTTCTGGAGAGGGTCCGTCGGTATGGAATAAGCCTACTGCTAGTAGCACCACGCTGGCCAAGTCGGATCTGGTTTGCGGACCTGATCCTTCTGCTAGACGGGCCTCCATTGGAGATCCCTTTGAGGAGGGACCTTCTGTCTCAGGCCGGGGGCACAATATTTCACCCTCGACCAGACATGTGGAATCTTTGGGTTTGGCCTCTGAGGGGGCCCAACTTATAGATAGTGGTCTTTCAGCTGAGGCTGTTGAGACCATCCTAAGCTCCAGAGCTCCAGCTACGAGGAAACTGTATGCGCTTAGATGGAGAGTTTTCTCCTTATGGTGTCACCGACATCAGTGGGATCCGGTTAATTGTTCTGTCAACACAGTAATCGAGTTCCTGCAGGAGCGCTTTGTGTCAGGTCTATGTCCTTCCACACTAAAAGTTTACGTGGCAGCCATTGCGGCTTACCATACCATGGTGGGAGGTATATCTTTGGGTCGAGACCCCCTGATTACACGTTTCCTTCGTGGCACTTTGAGGCTGAGGCCTGCAATTCGCACTAAGGTGCCAGCTTGGGATTTGACTGTAGTTCTAGTAGGCCTGTCTAGGGCTCCATTCGAGCCCTTAGATTCGGTCTCAGAAAAGTTCCTTACTTTCAAGACTTCTTTCTGCTAGCTATTTCGTCCCTAAAGAGAGTTGGTGACCTTCAGGCTCTTTCGGTCTTCCCCACCTGCCTTGAATTTGCACCGGGGATGGTCAAGGCGTTCCTATATCCAAAACAGGGATACGTCCCTAAGGTTCCAACCTTGACTCCGAGGCCTATTGTGCTGCAGGCTTTCTGTCCTCCTTTTGCAACTGCGGACCAGGAAAGACTGCACCTCTTGTGTCCAGTGCGAGCATTGGACACGTATGTACGTCGGACATCCTCAATCAGGAAGTCCGACCAATTACTGATTTGCTTTGGATCACCTAAGAAAGGTCTTCCTGCTTCCAAACAGACAGTCAGTAAGTGGATAGTCGAGGCTATTTCACTGGCATACGAGTACTCGGGCCAGCCTTGTCCTTTGGTGGTCCGAGCTCACTCGACCAGGAGTATGGCGGCTTCTAAAGCCATATTGCAGGGGGTATCTCTTCAAGATGTTTGTGATGCGGCGGGCTGGTCCTCTCCGCTCACATTCGTGAGATTTTACAGTTTGGACCTGGATGCTGCCCCAGGTTCTCAGGTGCTGAGTGCTTAGATCAACAGACTGACACTCAGGTACTTGTAATTATGGCGGGTTGGGTATTCTCGTTCCCACCGTGTCGTTCGACGCATCTCGAAGTTCCCTTTTTCGATAAAGGGAACGTCTCAGGTTACTATTGTAACCATAGTTCCCTGAGAAACAGGGAACGAGACGATGCTTCCCCCTGCCATACTTCCTGCGTCCCTGCGATCGGCTTGCTTCGGCAACTGTCGAAGCTAAATGCCGGCGAGCAGCGGAAGTGCTCTTATCCTTTCCTGGTTCATGACGTCACCCGCCCGTGACGCTCATTCTCTCATTCCATTGGACTAGTTGGCATAGATGCTTCAGACGCAATCACGCAAGAGGCGTTCCCACCGTGTCGTTCGACGCATCGTCTCGTTCCCTGTTTCTCAGGGAACTATGGTTACAATAGTAACCTGAGACGTTTTTCCAGCATCATTATTTAGCCGAATGTCGTTGACTACTTTAACCAAAGCTGTTTCAGTGCTATGGTATTTTATAAAACCTCACTGATTGAGATCAAAACAGGTAGTTGAGGTTAGAAACGCAGACACTTAAATAAAAACAATTTTTTTAATTATTTCACCGATGAAAGACAAATTTGATATGGGTCTGTAGTTGTTAAGGACAGATTCATCCAAATTGTTCTTTTTAAGTAAAGGTTTTACAATGGCTATTTAAAGGGACTTAGGAAATACGCCGCTCAGTAGAGAGGTATTAGTTATTGAAAGCACATCAGTTGCAATTAGATGAAACACAGATTTAAAAAACCTAGTGGGTAAAATGTCCAGCTCAGATGTGGAGGAACTTAGACTTTGTACAGTCTTTTCAAGAGTGTCAAGGTCAACAGGGCTGAAATTTGAGCGAGTGCTGAGCTCATCGCTCAGACTAATTGGTGATACAAAGTGAGAGATGCTATGCGACGTATATGAGATGTAATGTCTTATGTTCTCTACTTTGTTCTTAAAAAAAGAAGCAAATTCATTGCACTTTTCAACTGAGAGTAGTTCAGGAGCCAGATAAGGTGAAGGATTTGTTAACTTCTCAAAGGTGGAAAATAGCGCACGGGTGTTATTAGCTTTACTATTGATAATAGTGGAGAAATGAGATTGTCTTGCTTTACAAATTACAGAATTGTATTCGTAAAGTGTCCCTTTATGGATCAGATAGTCTGAATTAAGTTTAGATTGACGCCATTTCCTTTCTGTTCTCCTACATTCTTTCTTTTTCAATTTAACTAACGGATCATTCATCCATGGAGCTTTTTCAATGGATTTTTTCAGTTTTAAAGGGGCAATATCATCCATTATATTTGCCATTCTTAAATTAAAATCTTCCAACAAGTTATCAGCAGTCTTAGGAAATTAATTTTTGGACTCAAAGAGTGTTTGCTCAAATAGAGCACAAGTTTTGTCATTTTTGGCTCTCTTTCTGATCATAATAGAGTTATTCTGACAATAGGGGAGCAAGCAGATTTCAAAGAAAATACAACAGTGATCAGATAAGGCTAGATCCACAACAGATGTGGAAACAGTTACACCCTTTGTCATGACAAGATCGAGTGTATGGCCCTGAGAGTGAGAGTCTCAGGGCTCTTGCATGTCTCTTGCATGTTGGTTTTCAGGGTTATCTACATGGATGTTGAAATCACCTGATATAACGTAGCTGTCAAAGTGAACACAGATTTCAGAGAGCAATTCACAGAAATCTTCAAGGAAGACTGCAACTGATAAAATAGGAGGTCTATATACAGTTAGCAGCAGGATTTTTTAACAACTTTTAAGGACAGCACAAAGATATTCAAAAGAAGCATAGTCACCATAGGATGACTGTTGACACTGAAAAGAAGTTTTAAAAATTTTAGCTATTCCTCCCCCACGTCTATTTTCACGGTTGACACTTATAAAGTTATAGTCGGGGGGAGAAGATTCAATCAGAGTACTATTACAGTTCACTGATACAGTTTTAGCCCCAGCCATCTAGCTCCTCATACAGAGCACAGCAAAAAGAGAGTGTTGCATCTCGTGCCCCTCCACAACATTACTGGACTGTTTCCAGTCTGCTGCAGATGCAATGTAATGTGGACAACATTGAATAAATTAATTTTCGTCAGGTTAGATACTGATAATTAATCACTCAAACCTCTTTATCTAAACATAACCGCCGGACTCGCGCGTCCTCCATGTCTGTAGTTTTTTAACACCTTTTCACTTGTGTTTGTAGTTCTAACCGAATCCTCGTCCAACGCGTGATGGGTTGTGGGCAATATTAGCCGTTAGAGTGTGCATCAATCTGCACTTCGGATTCTGACCGGAAATAGTAGACCATCCGGGTATCTTTGAAACACTCATTTCAACATACTATGATTTGGGACATACTAGTTATATTTTCGAATACTATTTAGGACGGATAGTATGCGAATTGGGACGCAGCAATAGTATTTTCCTGTTTGGGTAACAGGACCTCACGTGACGCAAAGATACAAGATAGACTCACGAGAACAGGGATCGAGGTCAAATACACAACAGTTAAGGCAAATACAGCATACAGTGGAAAGCAATAAAACGTCTCGGGTTATGACTATAACCCTTGTTCCCTGAGAAGGGAACGAGACACTGCGTCGAGGAACTCGACTCTTTGGGGACGCTCCCTTAGCGTGCGCCTCTGAAGTAAGAATGAAACTAATCCAATCCTGATTGGTGTTGCGTGGTGACGTAACTTGTGACGGCATAACCGGATGCATAAAAGTGACGCTGACACAAACACACATCAGCTCCACGATGAAGCAAGACGCTCTAAGGCCTCGAGGGGCGTGGCAGGACGACGCAGTGTCTCGTTCCCATCTCAGGGAACAAGGGTTATAGTCAAAACCCGAGACGTTCCCTTTCGAGGGAACTCAACACTGCGTTGAGGAACTCGACTCTTTGGGGAACGAATGCCCACTAGGCCACGCACCAAATAGGCCTGTCCCGGAGTGAAACTGATTCAGGCACTCAACTAGGACGAAAGCACGTGTGCGCCAGGTGTACTAGGGAGGTGTAAACTGTAGAACCTAATAAAAGTGTGCGAGGTAGCCCAGCCGGCTGCCTCACAGATCTCCTGGAGGGGCACTCCCGAAAGGAGGGCCCTAGAGGACGCCATGCCTCTAGTAGAATGAGCCCTTGTGGCCAAAGGTGAAGGCAAATTGCGCACCTTGTAGGCCTACCTATGGTTTGTATAGCCGGGAGCCCCTAATAGGTGATCCAAAACACACTACAGTAGGTCCGACCTCCTCCAAGAAGAGGACCTCTCAAGGTAAATACTCGGAACTCTAACTGGCAGAGCAAGGAAACTCTCCTTTTCTGCCGACGCATGAGGTGAAGGATGAAATACTTGCAGGACCATGGACCTAGCCATGATAAATTGCACTTAAGGCACATAGCTGGGTCTCGGATGCAGGATGGCCTAAACTCCGCCGGGGGCACACCCCAAGCAAGCTGGCGATAATGCCAGGGCTTGGAGATCTCCCAGTCTCTTTAAAAAATAGCTAAGAGAAAGGTTATCTTGAACCTGAGGTCCTAGGCGAAGCCGACAGGAGGTGTTCGAAGGTAGCCAGGGATAGCCCTTCGAGAACCACCGCCAGGTCCTAGGAAGGAACCCTGGACCTGACTGTCGGTCTCATCCTCCAATACTATGGAGAAATAGTATGACCAGTTGGTGCCTCCCCAAAGGCCCAACATTTAGTGGTGCATGGAATGCCGCAATGGCAGCCACGTACACCCTACGTGTGGATGGGGAGAGATTCGCAGAGAAACGATCTTGAAGAAACTCCCGAACTGAAGCCATTGGGCAGTTAACTGGGCCTAACTCAAGTTCTCTACACCAAGTGGAAAAACATTCCACTTGAGGCCATATAATCTCCTAGTAGACGAGCCCTAGAGATAAATATGGTTTCGAACACCCCAGATGATAGACCAGCATCTAGGTACTGAGCCCCATCAGAGGCCAGACCCACAATTTTCACAGCTCTGGATGAGGATGGAATATAGTGCCCTCCACCTGAGACAACAGATCCCTCCTCAGAAGAATCTGCCATGGCGGAGCTATCAGGAGTGAAATTAAGTCAGAAACCATACTCGGGCTGGTCAAAACAGGGCTACCAGAAGTAGACTGATGCCCTCCTGACGGACCCTCTCCAGGACTCCCGGGAGCAGAGCGATCGGGGAAAAAGCGTACAGGCGAAGCCTCGGCCAGGCCTGAGCTGGATGAGTGAGGGAGAACCAAAGTGGACAGTGGGATGGATGTCCCTCGAGACGCAAACAGATCCACTTCCACTTGTCCAAACCTCTGCAATATCAACTCCACCACCTCTGGATGGAGTCTCCATTCCCCGGGCCTCAGCCCCTGCCTCGACAGGATGTCTGCTCCCTGATTCAGAACCTCCGGGACATATATTGCTCCTAAGATAATATTTTCCCTTGGGACCATAAAATGATCTGATGCGCCAATCTGGATAGAGGGCGCAATCTGAGTCTCCTTTGTTGGTTCAGATAAGCTACCACTGAGACGTGGTAACCTTTGATGTCTGTGAGGAAGCTCCTCAGAGCCCTGAACAGAGCCAACATCTCTAGGTAATTTATATGCCAAGAATGATGATGGTCCTGCCACAGACCCCTGGCAAAGCGGCCGTCCGAGACCGCGCCCCAGCCAGCGAGGGAAGCGTCTGTCGAAACTGTTTCCCGGCGACATGACGCCCCTAACACTGGACCTTGGGACAAAAAACCAAGGTTTCTTCCATATAAATAGGGAACAAAGGCATAAGCTTTATTATACGGAACAGATTCCCCTTGGGGAAAAAACCCTTGGCTTTGAGCCACCACTGAAGGGGCCTCATGTGAAGCAGGCCCAAAGGAATTGTGTTGGATGCCGCTGTTATGAGGCCCAGCAGTCTTTGAAATTGCTTTACAGTGATGGCCTGGCCTAGCTTTATCCTGGACACCATGGCCAGGATGGATTCGATACGAGCGGGAGACATACGTGCCCGCATCGTAACCGAAATCCGTACCACGCCCAGAAGAGTAGTCTTCTGAGCTGGGTCCAACACATTTTCTTAGTGTTGAGCCTCAATCCCCGGTTCTGAATGTGGCCAAGGACGACATCTCGATGCCGAACTGCCATTTCTCGAGACTGGGTCAATATGAGCCAGTCGTCGATGTAATTCAGTATATGGATGCCCTGAAGCCTCAGTGGAGCAAGAGCCGCATCCATACACTTTGTGAACGTGCGGGGAGAGAGTGCTAGGCCGAACGGAAGAACCCGATATTGGTATGCTTCGCCCCCGAAAGCAACGCCCCTCGTTGACTACTTTAACCAAAGCTGTTTCAGTGCTATGGTATTTTCTAAAACCTGACTGATTGAGATCAAAACAGGAAGTTGAGGTTAGAAACGCAGACACTTGATTAAAAACAATTTTTTCAATTATTTCACCGATGAAAGACAAATTTGATATGGGTCTGTAGTTGTTAAGGACAGATTCATCCAAATTGTTCTTTTTAAGTAAAGGTTTTACAATGGCTATTTAAAGGGACTTAGGAAATACGCCGCTCAATAGAGAGGTATTAGTTATTGAAAGCACATCAGTTGCAATTAGATGAAACACAGATTTTAAAAACCTAGTGGGTAAAATGTCCAGCTCAGATGTGGAGGAACTTAGACTTTGTACAGTCTTTTCAAGAGTGTCAAGGTCAACAGGGCTGAAATTTGAGAGAGTGCTGAGCTCATCGCTCAGACTAATTGGTGATACAAAGTGAGAGATGCTATGCAACGTATATGAGATGTAATGTCTTATGTTCTCTACTTTGTTCTTAAAAAAAGAAGCAAATTCATTGCACTTTTCAACTGAGAGTAGTTCAGGAGCCAGATAAGGTAAAGGATTTGTTAACTTCTCAAAGGTGGAAAATAGCGCACGGGTGTTATTAGCTTTACTATTGATAATAGTGGAGAAATGAGATTGTCTTGCTTTACAAATTACAGAATTCGCAGAGAAACGATCTTGAAGAAACTCCAGAACTGAAGCCATTGGGCAGTTAACTGGGCCTAACTCAAGTTCTCTACACCAAGTGGAAAAACATTCCACTTGAGGCCATATAATCTCCTAGTAGACGGAGCCCTAGAGATAAATATGGTTTCGAACACCCCAGATGATAGACCAGCATCTAGGTACTGAGCCCCATCAGAGGCCAGACCCACAATTTCCACAGCTCTGGATGAGGATGGAATATAGTGCCCTCCACCTGAGACAACAGATCCCTCCTCAGAAGAATCTGCCATGGCGGAGCTATCAGGAGTGAAATTAAGTCAGAAACCATACTCGGGCTGGTCAAAACAGGGCTACCAGAAGTAGACTGATGCCCTCCTGACGGACCCTCTCCAGGACTCCCGGGAGCAGAGCGATCGGGGAAAAAGCGTACAGGCGAAGCCTCGGCCAGGCCTGAGCTGGATGAGTGAGGGAGAACCAAAGTGGACAGTGGGATGGATGTCCCTCGAGACGCAAACAGATCCACTTCCACTTGTCCAAACCTCTGCAATATCAACTCCACCACCTCTGGATGGAGTCTCCATTCCCGGGCCTCAGCCCCTGCCTCGACAGGATGTCTGCTCCCTGATTCAGAACCTCCGGGACATATATTGCTCCTAAGATAATATTTTCCCTTGGGACCATAAAATGATCTGATGCGCCAATCTGGATAGAGGGCGCGATCTAAGTCTCCTTTGTTGGTTCAGATAAGCTACCACTGAGACGTGGTAACCTTTGATGTCTGTGAGGAAGCTCCTCAGAGCCCTGAACAGAGCCAACATCTCTAGGCAATTTATATGCCAAGAATGATGATGGTCTTGCCACAGACCCCTGGCAAAGCGGCCGTCCGAGACGCGCCCCAGCCAGCGAGGGGAAGCGTCTGTCGAAACTGTTTCCGGCGACATGACGCCCCTAACACTGGACCTTGGGACAAAAACCAAGGTTTCTTCCATATAAATAGGGAACGAAGGCGTAAGCTTTATTATACGGAACAGATTCCCCTTGGGGAAAAACCCTTGGCTTTGAGCCACCACTGAAGGGGCCTCATGTGAAGCAGGCCCAAAGGAATTGTGTTGGATGCCGCTGTTATGAGGCCCAGCAGTCTTTGAAATTGCTTTACAGTGATGGCCTGGCCTAGCTTTATCCTGGACACCATGGCCAGGATGGATTCGATACGAGCGGGAGACATACGTGCCCGCATCGTAACCGAAATCCGTACCACGCCCAGAAGAGTAGTCTTCTGAGCTGGGTCCAACACCTTTTCTTAGTGTTGAGCCTCAATCCCTGAATGTTCTGAATGTGGCCAAGGATGACATCTCGATGCCGAACTGCCATTTCTCGAGACTGGGTCAATATGAGCCAGTCGTCGATGTAATTCAGTATATGGATGCCCTGAAGCCTCAGTGGAGCAAGAGCCGCATCCATACACTTTTTGAACGTGCGGGGAGAGAGTGCTAGGCCGAACGGAAGAACCCGATATTGGTATGCTTCGCCCCCGAAAGCAACCTCAGGAACCTCCTGTGACATGGAAGGATGGAGACATGAAATAAGCGTCTTTTAGATCCATCATGACAAACCAGTCCTCGGATCTGATTTGGTTCATGATAATGGGAATAGTAAGCATTTTGAACCTGAATCTCCTCAAAGAACGATTCAAAAGCCCTAGATCTAAAATTGGCCTCAGTCCGCCATCCTTCTTTGGAACTATAAAGTACCGGCTGTAAAACCCAGACTCCCTGTCTGGTAGGGGAACACATTCTATGGCCCCTTAATTCCAGTAGAGTCTGTACCTCTTGTTCCATAACCCGAGCCTGTTCTGGAACCACTGCAGTCGGTACCACCCCAGCAAACTAGGGAGGTTGGTGACCGAACCGCAAACCGTACCCATATTTTATAATATTTCATAATATACAGGACCCATATAGATATATATTCGGAAGGTGTTGCCATTCTTCTACAAAATCTACTAAGGGAACCAGCCTCTCGAGACTGGCCTCGGGTGTTTTCCGAGCACTATTCTCGACTTCCTGAAGCCGAGGACCGGCAGGAAAAAAGTCGATACAGATTTTGTGATCATAGTCAGTGCCCTGTTGCAAGCTTTTGGGGCGAACGCCACGGTGTGCGTTCGCTGGAAATCGATGTGGCCCGAAGTGTCAAAGACGGCGGGACAACATCTTCTTCCCCGAGGGCACCTGCTGCTAGAACAACCTCGATTGTTCCACAGCGGGGGGCAGCCCTCAGAGGTCCTACACTACCATTAAGACCTCTTTCCCGAAGCCTTCTTCGCCTGAAGGACGGCCCTCAGGTCACCCTTCTGGCTATAGGACTTCGGTTGAGAGTGCTTCCTCTGTTGCCAAACTCCCGCAGGAGGGGCTCTAGAGGCAACGCTCTCTTTTTTTTTCTTTTTTTTTTTCGCTTCCTGAAACCTGTCAACGACTGTAGTGACAGCGTTGGCAAACAGGCCAGAAGGAGATAGCGGAGCGGCCAACAGGAAATATTCCCTCATTTAGATCTTTAAGAAGATCGGCCTGTTACGCCTGCAAAATCGTCATAGAGTGCAGGCACGCACCAGCCTGACCTTTTTTTTTTTTTTTTATATTTTACCAAAGGAACCAGGCTCTCGAGCCTGGCTTCGGGTATTAATCGGGATTCGTTCTCGACCCCCTGAAGCGGGTTTCCGGCAGGGGGATGTGTCCCGAAACGTTTTTAACGGCGGAAGAGCAACATCGATTTCCTTCACCATATAAGCCCAGCCAACCAGTGCAGAGGTGTCCCTGCACGGTTTGTTGAGCAGCGCCGTGGCTTAAAGCGAAGATGCCAGATCAGGAGAAAGATAGCCAGAAGGGTGATATATATATATATTATATATATATATATATATATATATATATATATATATATATATATATATATATATATATATATATATATATATATATGTATGTGTGTGTAAATATATATATATATTTATTTATACTGGCCACAGCACGCATCACAACCTCCACGAGCTCTACATAAGCAGAAACATAAGTCGGCGAGTGTGACTCATGTTGCTCGTTCCCGATGCTGAGCACATCTACTTCCTTATAAACAGATAGCTCGAGCACCGGGCACTCGTCACGGGCAGAAGAAGCCGCATCGCGGGCTTCTGCGTCGTGAAGAGTGTCATAGAATCTGCGGATGATGAACGAAAAGGTGCCTCAGCAGTCTTGTTCTCATACGCGAGATCCTTCTGCGATCTCCACGATCTAAGCCATCGCGCCGCCTCAACGGACGCGGGACCCGAATCCCAGGGATAGCGAGCCTGGCCATCATCAGGAAATAATATAACCAAGCGGGAGCGCAGCACTCTAAAAGGAAGTGCTTCACAGTGTTTACAGGCAGCTCTTTCGAGAGAGCGCCCCTAAACAATACACACACACACATCTGATGCGTGTCCCCACCCGTGGCATATAATCTTGGGCAGGGGTGCACACACTTATGGCGCTTTTCCACTGCATGGTACGGTACGGTTCGGTTCGGTACGGCTCACTTGTGGTGCTTTTCCACTGCATAGTACGGTACGGTACGGTGCGCTTCGGCGCGCTTTAAATGGTACCTGATCTGTTGAGGTTCCAAGCGTACCGTACCGGTACTAAAATGTGACGTGAAACACTGCAGATCACTGATTGGTCAGACAGACAGAATCGTCACTACCAGCGTCATTGGATTTGCGACACGAGACACTAAACACGCTATACAGAGTCATATAACCAGTAGACAACAGCCAACACGGTAGCACCTGTGTTTTACTTACTTGAAAAAAAGAAGAAGAGATCAACACTTTAAAAAGGAAATGGCTGAATCGTGGTCGAGGTGCAGACGTTCCTCTCGTTGGTTGCCTAGGAGCGGGTCCAGCGAGAGCTGGATGGGGCAAAACAGAATGAAAAAGTGTTCCAAGAAGTAGCAGCTAGCTCAGCTAGCCGCACACGGCTATCACCGGACCTACAAACAGTGTAACGATCAGTCCCACCCACTTTGAATGGGTACTAACTGCAGTGGAAAAGCAACCGAGCGCGAACCGTTCCGCGCCGAATCGAACCGTACCGAACCGAACCGAGCGTACCATGCAGTGGAAAAGCGCCATTAGTGTATTGTTCACTCGCCATAATATAGAGCTTTGCACAGACAAAGCAACACCAAATAAGACAGACAGTTTCACAGAGAGCGCTTGCTGAAGAGCGAAAGCTGATGTGTGTGTGTGTCAGCGTCACTTTTATGCATCCGGTTATGCCATCACATGTTACGTCACGACGCAACACCAATCAGGATTGGATTAGTTTCATTCTTACTTCAGAGGCACATGCTAAGGGAGCGTCCCCAAAGAGTTGAGTTCCCTCGAAAGGGAACTAATTGACAACAACCAACTTAATCTCAGTCAATTAATACCAATAAGCTTTCCCTTATGTGGCCATGCTACATGTTTACTAATGAACTTATTAAACATTACATAATGATTAGCAGGTCATTATTTAATGTAAATTGAAATGTTTACAAATGTCATTAACTTTCAATTCATATGATCAAGCACTTTTGGCTTGATACAGTCTTATTATTTACATTTTGCATTTCTTTTTTTGCTGGCATTCACTGATTTACAATGTGCATCATGCAGCAGCAGCATCATCATCATACATGCATCAATGTCATTTAATGCAGCATGGACATTTGTTAATCTGGGAAATGTCTCTAAATGAGATGCCCACACACCACCGTCAATTCCTGAACTCTTGTGTATGTGGTGTGTGTGTGTGTGTGTGAGAGAGAGAGAGAGTGTGTGAGGAGAGAGAGAGAGAGAGAGGAGAGAGAAGAGAGAGAGAGAGGAGAGAGAGAGAGAGAGAGAGAGAGAGAGAGAGAAGAGAAAGAGAGAAGAGAGAGAGAGAGAGAGAGAGAGAGAGAGAGAGAGAGAGGAGAGAGAGAGAGAGAGAGAGAGAGAGAGAGAGAGAGAGAGAGAGAGAGAGAGAGAGATTTAACCAGAGGGTTTCTGACATAAAACCAGCACACTCACCAGATTTGCACAAACCCATTTAAGGAGGTCAGATATAATCATCTATCATTCCTCATACACAGTATCCATGGAGCTTGTTTATACGCGACCCTCGTGGAAAATTATAGAGTTATTGCGTCCTGGAAAACTCTATCACGGCCAGAGATATACTAAGCATTACAAAACAGATCCACTCGTGAGAAAGATGTAATAAACCATGACATATCATACAAATATTTATATCGCTGTCACTTGACATCATATTCTGTTAAGATTCACACCAAATGAATCATGAAAACATGTCTGATCCTTGTCATTACAATGTGACTTGCATAAATTCATCAATTTTACCTCCTTTACTAAAAGCTCATAGTGGGATTGCCCCTTTAAGGATAGTCTGCATCCTGGACTACTGTCACTGTCATCTATTAATCACTGTCTGCACAACATTTTCGTTTGCTCATTGTATTTTCATTATTAGCTTTTGTTATTAGTTATTTTTTATTATAACTTACATTTTTGAAACAACTTTTTGATTTATTTTTTTTCTGTGGTTGGTGTGTTGTGTTAAGTGGGTTTAAATAATTATTTTATTTATGGGTTTGTTTCGTTGGTTGGTTTGAAGTGTTTTGATTTGTATTTTTTCGGTTTCATAATTTGAGCGATCTAATGTTTTGTGCAAAGACATAACACCAAAGAAAGAAAGCACCTTTGCTTAGTTGTGTATCTTCCATTTTTGTGATCTGTATTTTGTTAGTTTATTATTAGTGTTGTTTTTTGTTTTGTGTGTGTTTGGCCAGCGTAGGGGTGGCCGGTCCATGTGATCTGACTAAAACGAAGCCCTATGGGCTGATTTACTCACAGTGATTAAAGTCTTCTATTATTGACCTCATAAGTGAAGTATTTTGGCTAGTCATGCCAATGAATGTTTGCTAAAACCAAAAGTAAACATTCATCAAAACATTCCTACTGGATGAAATTTTAAGTGTAACGTGTGTCATAGAAAATTTAAACTGAATATTAAGCTAACCAGGTTTTTAACATTAACCTTATTTAATATTCATATGCTCTTGAATTTGAAATATATGTCTCCCCTTTAGTTGAAAACTTGTGACTTATGAGTGTGTGTGTCAAACCCATGACTATGTGTAAAAATAACAAATATGGGAAATGAGACTAGACAGGGATGATTAAGTTAGAACTTGTGATAAATGAAGTAATGGTTAAAACATATTATTCTCTACCCAGTAACAGAAGAGACTGTGAATGAATAACCAATCAAATTATGTCATTATGCCATACCTCCCTATTGTATAAAAACTGTTGTTTTCCGTGTTTTCGGTGGGATTCTCAATGGAAATTGTCTGAGATCCACCGGCCTTGTTTTTACTTGGGAGATTCTCTGAGTATTGCTCGGGAACTCTCCTGGCCGTTAATTAAAAGCATTTGAGGGATAATTACTGAAGTCTGTCTGTCATTTAAAAGCTGCGCAGCTGGAGAAGTTAGGATTAGAGAAAACTCGAAGCTAAAGATGTCGACGGACACTTTGGGAGCTTGAGTAGAGTAGTTCAGAAAACTCGAAGCTAAAGATGTCGATGGACACTTTGGGGGCTTGAGTAGAGTAGTTCAGAAAACTCGAAGCTAAAGATGTCGGTAGACACTTTGGGAGCTTGAGTAGTGTAGGATTGAAAAATCAGCGTTTGTCTGAAGTATCGTTAAGAGAAGACTTATAGGAAAGCAGATAGTTAGATTTTAGGTTAGATTTTAGGGAAAGAAAATCCATCACATTTTGGCGAGCCAGCCAGGAGTCCTCGGAATCTCCCTCTGTCGGATGGACGGGGACGAGGAACCATGTTGTCTTCACTCTGCCAGACTGCAGAACCCTGTTCGACAGAGGGACCCATTCCAGACGGACTAAAAGGACTTAAAATTATTAAGGTAGGACACACAGACTTCAGTTTATGTTTTCCTTTTTAATGTGTTAAATAAAGCATTTTTGTGCGTATGAAAAAAAAAGATTTTTTTTTTTAAAAAAAAAATAAGAATTTGGAACGTGTTTCTAGTTTGTTCTGTTTTGATGGTTGAAATTGAAATTTTCCATATCTGAGAAATCTAAAAGAGGGATTTTAGAAGAATGAAATTTAATTGAGAAATTATTTAGCTGAAAAAAAAAAAAAAGAAGAGAAGGGAAAACACACTGGCTGAGCCCAGGTTTAAACGATGTATCTCATTATCATATGAAGAAGACAAAAGTCAACTAAATTTACCACAGTGAGATAATTTATATTAAAAATATATACATAGCCTATGTAACATTGGCTATCACATTAAAAGATTTAAGGATTTTGAAAAAAAAATGTTTTTACCTTGTCTATTAAGGACAATGAGCAATGATTATGGTTAAATTCAACTAAATTGGTATTTGTTGAGTATTGTATTTGTGGTGTCAATAAAACTTCCTGCAAAGAGAGCAACTTGTCATGCTGGAAACCAGATCCGGGAGGGAAAAAATACCCCGAGATGCTGTAATGCTGCAATTTGCTTTTTGTTTGAAGTTTTTGTTTGAATAAAGGTTTAATTCTGAGAGAATATAAAGACACATTGAAAGAGTTGAGACAAGATACATGGATCAATTGTTAACATGAGATTATGCATGGTTACATTTTGAAATCAATTAGAAATGTTATAGAAATTGTTATAAATAAATAAAATAAAAGTTATAAATCATAATAATAAGAATATGCATTCTGAGATAATTAGGAAATTTTGAATCATAAAGAAACTTTTGTGAGTTAAACTTTGATTTATTTATGTAGATGAGATACAGTATATAAGACTAAGCAATTAGGTGCTCTTAAAGTAATAAATAAATAATAAGATATTAAGTACACGTGTTTAAATATTATACTTTCTATCTGAAGGTGTCTAGAATTTGTATTCCGTTATCCCATGGGAGACAGTGTGAAAGAACTTGAGAAAAAATTATCCATTGCAGAGATTCGAAGAACCAATTGTTTATGTTTTAACTAAGATAATTTTTGTGCATTATGCATTATATGAGGTTGAGTGACCAATTTAAATATAAATTGTGATTTGAATAAGCACATTACATATATCTTACAGTCATTTTATTTTGGATTTTTGAAGAGAAAAAAAAAAGACAAAGAAAGGAAGTTAAAAAAAAAACTATTGTAATTAGTTTTTTTTTCCCTGCTTTTTCCTGCATTTTGGCAATGAAGAATGCTTGCTTTTTCCGCAATGAAGTACGCTTTTTAATAAAATGAAGAACTGCTGTCTTGATAACCAGATGAGATATTTAGTTATTAAACTAAGTTTAATTTGAGTTTTGCAGTTCTCTGAGCGTTCAAGATTTCAGACGCCTGGCTTGAAAAGTTGGATGACTGGAGAGAGAGAAAGAGGAAGTGGTGCCCTCAGCTCCCCAGCTCCCGAAAGAGGAAGTGGACACTTCTGAGGGGTCAACTGAGACAGTGCAGGAAAAGGTGACAAGTTCACTTGAGACTTTTCCTAAAGACAATTTTTGCCATGCATTATGAAATGTTGTGCCAGGGTGGATCAAAAGCCAGAAAGAGAGGGCCATCGCAGCCTGATGATCAAACGTATCAGCCTAACAAGTCAACTGAACGACAATCACAGAAAAGAAAGACCTCCATCCCCTCACTTGTGGGCCAGGTGCTGAATTTCAATGATCACTACAGAGAACATTTCAAATTTAGTTAATTAACATATTAACTTGATTATTGTTTTTGATTATCCACTGGTTTCAGCAATTCTTCGTATTTCTTTAACTAACACTTTGAATCTGCTTTCAAATAGGGACCAGTCCAGCTGGCCTAATACAAGAAGTTCAATAGCAGAAGTGAGAGAGTGACTCACCAATCAGTTAAAACACTGGGACTGGATTTGGATAGTGAGGCTTATTACTTAAACCAATAGTGGTAAAAGCATGTATTTGTTGAGAATAGATTATTGACTATATATATATATATGACTAAAATTAGGGCACAAAGTGTCCCAAAGAGACATTATGGCTAGAAAAGCAAAATTATTGGTCACTCCATTTCATTTAAAGGTAATTTTCTGGATTCAATAAGAACAATGAATCTAATTATAAACTTTTGAAATCACATGCTGTCATCACCAAGGGTGATAGAAATGTTTTTGTTTTTGTCCATGGATCCGAAATTGTGTGAAGATTTCCAAATCTTCTTTTAAATAGCATAGGAGCAACAAAAAAAAGTTTTGAAAAATTGAAATTGTGTAATTAATGACAAATTGCATTTGAGGGATTGAAGCTGAATCTCTCAACTGCAACCGAAGGTCTATATGATTATTATTTTAAAGTGTTTAATCTATTTGATTTTGAGGTTTACGTTCACTGTGTTAAACTCAATCACATGACGACGGCATCGGATAATTGAGAATTAATAATCCTAATGTTTAGACACTGTCGCAAGGGGAATGCCACAGTGTGTCTACGTTGAGTAGCTTCTGTCGTAAAAGTTGTTACCGTTCGGATTTGGTGGTATTCCACTCCTAATAAAATATATGTTCCTCATTCAGTTCATAAACTGCTATGGCAGACAAAAAGGTATGATTCTCTGGCCAGAGAGGGGTGGGATGTTTGTTTGTGTGTGTAAGTGTGTGAATGTGAATGAATGGAAATTTTAATAGATAAGATTAATTATGGTACTAACCATAAAACTTTGATTTTATATTTCTATCTTATGGTAAACTTTATCTACTTCCCATTTTCATGTCTGATGGTGATTAACTTTCCATTCTAGATCCAACAATAGAACAAAATAAATCTTCCTTTTATTTAGGATGTAGCCTTCAGACAAATTTTCGATATGATCTAATCATCTAAAGACACTTTTGACTGGATGTAACCTTGGTCAATGGAACTTTACAAATGGACTAAGCGTCCTGTTCTTTGACTGTATTGAGAAATGATTGACTGAAATATTAACCCCTTACAATGTTTTTCGAAGATACAGGATATTTTTTGCTGATATCACTAACAGAGTAAATTATAACCACAGGGTGAAATATGCCCAATAAAATAATGGCATGGATGATTTTGGCTAACTATCCTGAGATGGGTTATTGTTGTGGCAGAAATAAACAGTGTCACACATGCGCAGCGTATAACTCTGGGAAGGCAGAGAGCAAGAAAGCTTGCCCTGTCCACCCCACATTTAACTTCTTCCTTTTTCTAGGATGTCATGATGGATCCTGTCGAACAGAACTTATTCTGTTCCAAATGTAGTCTTGTTACAAATGTAGAAATATTGTCTTGTTACTGTTTATCATGAAATTTTACAGGTCTGATCAGAAAAGACGACCGGCCAGACAAGCAGATTATGTTAATAGATGTTGTCACTAACAAAAATAGTTAAGGTCTCCCTTAACAGGTCAAAGCTGCTTTGCCGGTTCCAGGTACAGAGACACAGCACTCTTACGAGCCAGGACAGTGGGTCTGGATCAAGGATCACAGACGTAAGGCGTGGTACAACCCGAGGTGGCTGGGTCCGTATGAGATCATTCTAACAACGAATACAGCAATCAAGGTTTCGAGCGTGACGCTTGGGTTCACGTGTCACATTGCAAGCCCCACCAACCGCCATCCAGAGGAAAAGTAGGGGAGGGAAAATAAAAGGACGTGCTGGTAACGTGCCTCCTCTACCTACGAGGGAAAGACCTTGCTACGGCTCGCAAAGAGTCAAAAGGTGAACATGGAACGTTTCAGACGTCTGTGGGGCCAACGCGACAACAAAGTGTTCAAATGCAGCATATGTGTTATTATATCTACAAGTGTGTTAATGTTGATCATATTGCTATCGAGCAATATGATCAATAGCAATAGAGCCTACTTCCTGCTCAGCTACTGTTCGGACGCTCTTGCTTACTGCTCCGCGCTTTGCTCTATCGCTTTTATTTTTTTATTGCTCTATCGTGTTTATATTTTCATATTTTATTTCCTTTTATCACCTAATTTTAACTTCAGCAAATCAGCACAGTGCTCAAACGCTTGATTACTAGAAAAAAGCGGAATACTTTTCTCCGACCAGCCTCCCACTGAAAGCTTACATTCCGGGGA
Organism: Chrosomus eos; assembly: GCA_036326025.1. NCBI lineage: Eukaryota > Metazoa > Chordata > Actinopteri > Cypriniformes > Leuciscidae > Chrosomus > Chrosomus eos. Next base: position 47,299,729 of record CM070818.1, read on the forward strand.
AGAGAAAACACAACTGCCTACATTCATAAGGATAAGAGAAAATGCCTCTTCTGGAATCTACTTGCTGCACTAACTGCCAGAGACTTTTACAAAGGATTGCAGTTCTTGAAACAAAGTTACTTGTGGGACCTCCAAACCAGACAGAACACACAACAGAGCTTCATCATGGACGCCCTCAGCATACAGCCGGTGAGTCCCATGAATCTAGTGCTCCAATACAGGCCATACTGAGTGTAGAGAAACAAGCCGATCGACTTACAAATCGATGGCACAAACAGGGAGCGAGACCCAAAGGCACTCGAGACATCAGATTGTCACGAGCATCACACATTGCCGCAGTAGCATCCTCTACCCCAGATACGGCTCTGACAAGGATTGCAAACACTGGTCTCCTACCACCGCCTATACATCTTGAGAACAGATTTGCAGTATTAATGAATGAGGAATCCCTGAATGTGATGAATGTGATCGAACACAGACTGAATCAGCCAGTAGCTAACACTGCTAACAGGCGCTCAAGGTCGAGCAGACAGCGGCACTCAGCTCAGAGCGCAGCCGAGCCCAGGACTCTGATAGTGGGTGACTCTATAATCAGAAACATTAGTAGCAGGGACACAACTACATGCTGCCTTCCACAAGCAACAACTTCTGATGTAAACAGGGAACTTCAGAACATTCTGATGAAACATAAGACTGCAAATCGACTCATTGTTCATGTGGGGAACAATGATATTCATAAAGGGCAGTCAGAACTCCTTAAGAAGGATTTCAATGAACTTTTTGAAACACTTAAAAGACTGAAAGTTCAGACATTCATCAGTGGACCACTCCCAGCAAGAGGAACAAACAGGTTTTCACGGTTGCTTGGGCTTAACACATGGCTGCAAAAAACCTGCAATATAAAAGGATTGAACTTCATTGACAACTTCAATCTTTTCTGGAGTCAGAGGCAACTGTTTCAACAGGATGGGCTCCACCCAAACAAACTTGGTTCAAGAGTGCTAAAGGACAATATCTTCTTTTCAATCCATCATCCTTCTGCAGTATGTGCCAATCCACTCAACCTGAATGGCACACACACACCTGGACACAGTATTAATGACCACAGGACTTCACTTCAGCACCTGAATGGACATGCGGTTGACACATCACACAAGGACTATGATAACACCACTCAGCCACAACAACCTCTGCTGACGGACACAATCTCAGCTGAGCCCTGCCCACAGAGCTCACCACAGACAGACTGTGACATACTAGAACTGCTAGAAGATTCAGCACCCAAGGACGACTTTCTGGAAAACAGCCAGGAAATCCAGGACAGCATATTACAGCCTCCGATTACACCAGAGCAACAGCAAACACCAGACACGCTATCCCTCTCTCCATCATCTCCACTTCTGTGCTTCTCAGAGAAAATGGAACAACTGGTGTATGCTGGAACCAAACTATCCCACTCTTTTGCAAGCCCCCAGATGTCAACCAAAAAACGGCAGGCCCCACAACCACCAAAGCCTGCGGGCCCAGCTCGCCCTCCCCCTCCTCCTGTGAGAGCTCTTCGGCCTCTGCCACAGCGCCAGGGCCAACACCCTCCTCCAGCAGCTCGCGGTGAACCAAAAACAGCTGATACCAGCTCTCAGTGATATGTGTCGGGTCCCCGCTATGATAACAGTAACTTTCTTAAATGTTTACAAAACAAGCGGGAACCCAGTGTGCCTGAATCTTTCTCTATTGCTGCTCAATTACATGATAGAAAATCTAAGGCCTTCAAAAGCCGTACAGCAAACCCATCTAATCTGGTGCCTATTACACGCCAAACTAAGATCGCTGTGGGGACAAAAAGTAAGACTGTTAAGTTAGCACTTTTAAACATCCGCTCACTTAAAAATAAATCACTTCTAGTCAACGACTTAATAACCACATACAACCTGGACTTTATGCTTCTAAATGAAACTTGGCTAGAAGACAGCTGCAGTGCAAAGTCCTCAATGAAACATCCCCTCCTAACTTTACTTTTATGAGTGTTTGCACGCGGGTAAGAGAGGCGGGGGCTTAGCTGCTCTTTCTAAAGATGTCTATCGATGTAAGCAAATATCACTTGGGAATTACCCTTCTTTTGAATATCTGGGTATTGTGTTAAAAGGTGCTCCACGCATTTTACTTATCATTGTTTACAGGCCTCCAAAATACTCTCCAGCCTTTGCTGAGGACTTTACAGAACTGTTATCAACAATTTCCTCTGAGTTTGACTGTTTTGCCATTGCTGGAGATTTTAACATTCACATAGATAATGCAGAAAACAATATGGCAAAAGAAATCAAAACTGTTTTAAAAACTTTTGATCTGACACAGCATGTAAATGGACCCACACATAATCGGGGACACACTCTAGATCTACTTATCAGTAAGGGTCTAAACATCTCGTCGATTGTTATTAAGGATGTAGCACTGTCTGATCATTTCTGTATTTTCTTTGATATTTTGATCTCTCCTGCCATTGAAGCTAGATCTGTGTCTGTCAAGAAGAGATGCTTAAATGAGAACACTAGTGTGCTATTTATGAAGGCTATATCTTTAAAACCAAGCATATCTGCTGACTCTGTTGATTTTCTCCTTGAATCTTTTAACTCAAAAATTAAAAGTGTAATTGATCATATTGCTCCTGTGAAAGTCAGGAAGAATAGTGGTAGACAAAAAGCACCTTGGAGAAACTCAACAGCAGTGCAAAACATGAAAAGACAATGCAGAAAAGCAGAGCGCATGTGGCGGAAGACAAAACTTGTAGTCCATTATAACATCTACAAAGACAGCATCCATGCTTTTAATATGGAACTAGGCAAAGCTAGACAGACTTTCTTCTCGAATATTATAAACAGCAACTTAAACAACACACGCACTCTTTTTGCTACTGTAGAGAGACTGACAAACCCCCCAAGCCAGATTCCCAGTGAAATGCTCTCAGACAGCAAGTGCAGTGAGTTTGCTTCTTTCTTCTCTGAGAAAATCAATAATATCAGAAAGGTGATCAGCACATCCTTGAGTTGCGCTGGGGTCAAACAGATCCGACCACTACCTGAGAAAATAGTTACTATGTCTGTTTTCGAAGAAATTGATGGCAAAATTTTGGAAGAAACCGTACAGCACCTTAAAACATCAACCTGCGCCCTTGACACACTTCCCACATCTTTTTTCAAAAGTGTGTTAAACTGTTTAGAAGCAGATCTTATAGAAGTGGTAAATGCCTCACTTCTCTCTGGGAGTTTTCCAAACTCCCTGAAAACTGCAGTTGTCAAGCCCCTCCTGAAAAAGAGCAATCTAGATAAGACCATATTAAGCAATTATAGACCGATCTCAAATCTTCCTTTCATAGGCAAGATCATTGAAAAAGTTGTCTTCAATCAGCTGAACAAATTCTTAAGCTTGAATGGTTACTTTGACAATTTTCAATCTGGTTTCCGATCGCATCACAGCACAGAGACAGCTCTCATAAAGATAATAAACGATATTCGCTTAAATACTGATACAGGCAAATTATCAGTGCTGGTACTACTCGACCTCAGTGCTGCATTTGACACTGTCGATCACGACATACTTATTGACAGGCTGGAAAACTGGGTGGGGCTTTCTGGGATAGTCCTAAAATGGTTCAGGTCTTACTTAGAAGGGAGAGGTTATTATGTGAGTATAGGAGACCATAAGTCTGAGTGGACATCGATGTCATGCGGAGTCCCCCAGGGCTCAATTCTTGCGCCACTCCTATTCAACCTGTATATGCTCCCAATGAGCCAAATAATGAGAAAGAACCGAATCTCTTACCACAGCTATGCAGACGACACACAGCTCTACTTAGCCCTATCGCCTAACGATTACAGCCCCATTGACTCCCTGTGCAAATGCATTGATGAAGTAAATGGTTGGATGTGCCAAAACTTTCTTCAGTTAAACAAAGACAAAACTGAAGTCATTGCGTTTGGAAACAAAGATGAAGTTCTCAAGGTGAATGCATACCTTCACTCTAGAGGTCTAACAACTAAAAATCAAGTCAGGAATCTTGGTGTGTCTCTAGAGTCAGACCTTAGTTTCAGTAGTCATGTCAAAGCAATAACTAAATCAGCATACTATCATTTGAAAAATATTGCAAGAATTAGATGCTTTGTTTCCAGTCAAGACTTAGAGAAACTTGTGCATGCTTTCATCACCAGCAGGGTGGATTATTGTAATGGACTCCTCACTGGCCTTCCTAAAAAGACCATAAGACAGTTGCAGCTCATACAGAATGCTGCAGCCAGGATTCTGAGCAGAACCAGAAAATATGAACATATCACACCAGTCCTCAGGTCTTTACACTGGCTCCCAGTTACATTTAGGATTGATTTTAAAGTATTATTACTGGTATATAAATCATTCAATGGGCTTGGACCTCAATATATTGCAGATATGCTCACTGAATATAAACCCAACAGATCACTCAGATCATTAGGATCACATCAGTTAGAAATACCAAGGGTTCACTCTAAGCAAGGAGAGTCTGCTTTTAGCTACTATGCCAGCCGCAGCTGGAACCAGCTTCCAGAAGAGATCAGATGTGCTCCTACAGTAGTCACATTCAAATCCAGACTCAAAACACTTCTGTTTAGCTATGCTTTTACTGAATGAGCACTGTGCCACTGTTCGTCCGACTGTTTTTACTGTACTTTATTTTATTTTTTATTCTAAACTGTTTTAATTATTCTTATTTGTTTTGATTATTTTATTTTCTCCTATGTAAAGCACTTTGAATTACCATTGTGTATGAAATGTGCTATATAAATAAACTTGCCTTGCCTTGCCTTGCCTTGCCTTGCTATTTCTGTTTGAATTTCTTCTAGGCTGTGATGTTCTTCCAGAGGCAATAATGTGATGTTTATTGATGTTTTATTTGGTTCAATCAAACTGTAGGACCGAGAATTTAGATAGATCTGATGATTTGACAAATTACTGATTAATTTGAAAATATTTCAGGTACACGTAAATTGAGAAGAGTAAAATCTCTTAATTCTGAAGAGTATATAGACTCTAACTAGGTACATTACTGTTAAAATAATAAATAATCTAGGGACTATTATTGAAGAAACTTGAGGGTTTTAAAAGTCTAAGACAGATAAAATAGATGCTAAAATGTAATAGCAATACTTGTTCACTAATAAGAGAGAATAGGTGATAAGTTACTTTGCCAGACTAGGTCTGAATAGATAATTGGGTAAACTTCTATTGTGATGAATTAATGACTACATTAAATATATTTTAGGTGTTTCAAATTGCTAAAATAGTGAAAGAAAAACTTTCAAAAGGGGATTGATTTTGGGAAACCTTTAATTTATGGATTATTATTAGTTGAAGAATTTACCAGTGTGATTACTGAAATGTTCCTTTCATGTATTGTCTAACGTCTGTGTATTTGATATCTGAGAGGTGACTGCGGGTCTAGCTAGCTAGGAATACAGCAACAGTGCTTGCTTATTTAGCCCGGCTTCGAGGAATGAAATATTGTTTTGTTATTATATTATTGAGAAAGGTTTTCAACATATTAAAACAAATTATGTAGGGGACAGAGTTAAAACTATAGACCAAGAACAATAGGACCCAAAAACATGTTCAATTTAAACTGAAAATTAGTCTAATCAGTTTAGACGATTTAGAGAAATAGAGTATTTGCTAATATAGAAAAAAATTCTGAAAAGCTTTCTAAATTCACATTTAAGTTACAGATTTAATGATCTGGATCAATGGATCCATTATGAGCTATTCCGCATTGCAAAAACTTAGAGGTGGTATAAGTTATGTCCATCAGTTAATTCTGGATTGTAGGAAGATACTTAATTAAAGATTAAATGGCATGTCATCAGCTAAGGCTATTCTAGTGGCAAGAGCTGGGTTAAACAGAGATGATTTTAAAATAATGACATTGTTTGAAACAAGATAATAAAATTATTGATATTAGTGTTAAGGATAAAAATGAAAGATTATAGAACCTTTTTGGTTAGATTTTATTACACAGATCCTTAAATAGATCTGACTAAGTAAAACAATCGCCTTCTTGAATTAAAAGCTAACAACATAAGATTAAGAAAAATGGTTAATCAGCATTATTGGCATGATAAGGCCTTGTTACGATCTTTAAAAGGCCTAGGGAATATCGTACCATTAACATATTAATATGCCGCTAGATGTGAAGTAGACTGGAACAAACACGTCAGACAAACTTTGAGAGAGAGAAATTACTGGATTTTATTCACAGAAAAGCCGAAGCCACTAGTTCCAGTAATATGATGGATGCGCTATGTACAATGCAATGAAAAAAATAAATTGGGAAGACAAACAAAAGGTGGCGCCAAAGAAAAGAACATAACATAACAAAAACAACCCTTAAGCTAACCCTAACCCTACTCAAAACAAAATGTGAAAAGGAAACCGTAATCTTCACGCACGCGGCGCTGACTAACCTAACTAAAATAACAAAAGTACAAGAGTTGGCGCTCCCCACTAACCTAATGTGTATAACAGAGAAAAACCTACGGGCAGTGTATACCGCGGCATACTGACCTACCGTTCGTCCTCCCAAATTATCGTAATGCCTCTATGTTATAGGATACACACACACCAATACATCGCACATCACTCGGTTCGCTATACAGAGCTCAACACGCCACAGGAGAGAGTGAATGAATGCCCACAGGGGAGAGTAATGGGCGCGCCACCCCCTTAAAACCAGCTGAACGGCCGTTGATTGGTTCCGGAACGTCGCCTCAATGATGACTAACGTCCAGCTCAGCCAATCACAGCAATCCCGATAGCAGAGATAGTAAACTAGGGACGAAAGAAAAACACAATGAACATAATGGCCAACACGTGAAACAGACCAGTGAAAGCAAAAACGCACGTGGAACGTAACACTTCCCCCCTGAGGAACCAACTATATGGGACAAAATCAACCATATAGTTGTTCAGATAGTTATGCTCAACTACAGTTATACGCAATTCTAGACAGTGCGTCAGCTATCACATTTTCGATGCCCTTCTTGTGCTTAATTATCAGGTTATAACCCTGTACAATAAGAGCCCAGCGCATTAAACGCTGATTCTGGTTATACATGCGCGATAGAAAAACTAAAGGGTTATGATCGGTGAACACAATTACCGGAATGTTACTCGAGCCAAGATACACATCAAAAAACTGGAGAGCCATTAGAAGCGCTAAAGCCTCTTTCTCGATTGTCGAGTAGTTTAACTGATGTTTATTAAACTTACGAGAGAAATAACAGATGGGATGATCAATACCATCTTTGCCCTCCTGAATTAACACTGCTCCAGCACCAACGGCACTCGCATCCACATCAAGTTTAAATGCAGCAGCGCAATCTGGTGCGGCCAAAACAGGAGCGTTACACAAAAACGTTTTAATCGAGTTAAAAGCATATTGACAATCGTCAGACCATAAAAACGTGCGGGAAGGACTAAGAAGCGAAGTCAACGGCTGTGCAATTGTCGAGAAATTTTTGCAGAAGCTACGATAATAGCCAGCCATTCCCAAAAATCGACGGAGCTCACGCCGGGTGGTTGGAATAGGGAAGTCGGCTATCGCGGTAACTTTAGCTTCTAACGGGCGCACTTGGCCTTGACCAACTTCTTTCCCAAGATAGGTAATAGTGGCCTGGCCAAACTCACATTTAGCTAAGTTTAAAGTTAGCGAAGCGTTCTCAAGTCGTTCAAAAACCATTCGCAACAAGGAAATATGTTCTGGCCAGTCATCCGAATAAATCACCAGGTCATCTAAGTATGCGTTACACTTAGGCACTCCAGCCAACACAATATTGATTAATCGCTGAAAAGTGGCTGGGGCGTTACGCATGCCGAAAGCCATAACACGGTATTGTAGGAAACTATCAGGTGTCACGAAAGCGGAGATGTCAGAAGCACGAGTCGTAAGCGGAACTTGCCAATAACCTTTTAACAAATCTAGCTTGCTGACATAGCAAGCTGAACCAATGTTATCCACACAGTCCTCCATGCGCGGCAATGGAAAACAGTCGGGTACGGTTACGGCATTTACTTTCCGATAGTCGGTGCAGAATCGCGCAGTACCATCGCTCTTCGGCACTAATAAACATGGAGAGCTCCAGGGACTACAACTGAACTGAGCAAGGTCATGCTCTAACAGATACTGAACCTCATTCCGCATAATATCTCTTTTCACTGCGTTCACACGATATGCATGCTGTTTGATCGGAGCAGCATCACCCACATTGATGTCGTGCTCTAGGACTGTAGTGCAAGAAGGTACATCATTAAACAGAACATTAAAATCATTAATCAACTGCATAACATCATATCCCTGTTGTTCAGATAAATGAGATACAAAAGATGTAAAATCACTCAATACCTCTGAGTTCTTAAGATGAGCACACTGTTGATGGGTATGACGCAAGATCACTCCATCATCCTCCGGATCAGCAATCTCGACAGCAGCACAAGCGATCAACACAGGAGATGCCCCAGGAATGGCAGTTTCGTCTGCAGGTGAAACATCACTCTGGACAACTTCTCGGTGGTGAAAAGTTTTTAACATGTTCACATGACACACACGCGTTTTTCGTTTCCTGTCAGGAGTCTCAATCACGTAATCGGTGTTACTAAGTTTTCTCACCACCTCATAAGGCCCAGAAAACTGTGCTGATAGGGCAGACCCTACCATAGGCAACAAAACCAACACCGAATCGCCCTCGTTAAAGGAACGCTGCACAGACTTACGATCATAATGACTCTTCATCTTTCTCTGTACAACTTCAAGTGACTCTCTCGCCATCGAACACGCTTTATGTAAGCGTTCACGGAATTTACTCACATAGTCTAACACGTTCACTTTCGGGCTAGACTCATACGACAGTAAATTTTCCTTAAACATCTTCAAGGGTCCTCTGACGGTATGTCCGAAGACTAATTCAGCAGGACTGAATCCAAGGCTTTCCTGAACTGCCTCTCTAATTGCAAATAAAAGTAGTGGTACCCCCTCATTCCACTCTTTACCCGTATCCATACAATACTTCTTCAGCATTGACTTAAGCGTTTGGTGGAAACGCTCAAGCGCCCCCTGACTTTCAGCGTGATAGGCACTGGCAACTCTATGAGATATACTTAAGCTGGACAACACCTGAGTAAAGATTCTTGAAAGAAAATTAGTGCCTTGATCTGACTGCACAATTTTGGGTAAACCAAACGTAGAAAAGAATTTCACAAGAGCTTTAGTTACAACAGGCGCTGTAATCCTTCTCAAAGGTATCGCCTCCGGAAATCTAGTCGCTGCGCACATTATTGTCAAAAGGAATTGATTGCCGGACTTGGATTTAGGCAAGGGACCAACGCAATCGACAATAACATGCTCAAACGGCTCTCCTATCACAGGAATAGGAACAAGAGGAGCTCGCGGAATTACCTGATTTGGTTTCCCAATAATCTGACAGGTGCTACAGGTGCGGCAAAAACGTGTGACATCAGTTTTTACTCTCGGCCAAAAGAAATGTCTTAAAACCCGATGATAGGTTTTCTTGATTCCTAGATGTCCTGACAAATCATGATCATGAGCTAAAGACAAAACTTGTGGTCGGTAACAAGAAGGAATCACAATCTGATACACACTGTTCCATCCCGCATCATCTGCACTCTCAGAACACCACTTACGCATCAGTAACCCGTTCTCAACAAAATAAGCAGTTTTCCTCTCTTGAATTTTCTCTAGAGGAACAACAGCAGCAAAACACTTCCGAAGACTTTCATCCTCTTCTTGAGCAGCAATAACTCCTTTGCGCGTTACACGCAACTTTACATTCAGAGTGCTCAGAGCAGGCGATTTTTCATCAATTTTACTCTCATTATGGGGTAACACATCACTGATACAAACAGGTGCCATAAATGTTTCAGCCAAATCCTCAGCATCCATTTTACGAGACTGGGCTCGCGTAACTACACAAATTGGAAAAGTTTCGGGATAAACCCTCGACAGTTCATCAGGCTGACCTGACAGAACTGGTCTATCAAACACTTCCAGCAAAGGCATAACTTTCCCACCGGCTAAATCATTGCCAAGGATAAATTGTACTCCTCCCACAGGCAAACTCTCACGGACGGCCACCTTCACAAAACCCGTACACAATTCTGACTCTAAATGAACCTGGTGCAACGGAACCTGGACAAAACCCATCTCAATGCCCTGTACCAGCACATTACTGCCACAATAGGTTTGTTCAGAAAACGACAGTACATTTGCACTAATAAAAGACTGCATTGCCCCAGTATCCCGCAACATTTTTACGCATATTTGCTCCTCAGAATTTCCCGTAAAGGAAATTAACCCTTCCAGCAGAAAAGGAGCGTAACTAGGATCAGGCATATCACTACGCTCAGTTTTAACAGGATCAACCACTTTAACAAAACCTGTGCTCTTATGTGTATAATTCGACTGTTTTCGTTTTAACACAACACAATCAGCAATTAAATGACCAGGTTTGTGACAATAAAAACATGCTCGATCCTCTTTCACCTTCACAGTAGCTGTTTTTGGACGTGATGAACTATTCGAATCCACTTGAAATGCCACAGCTCTCTCAGTACGCGCAAAAGTGAACACATTTTTATGTGTCAATGCGAATTCATCTGCCAAAACAGAAGCCTGCGACAAAGATGACACTTTCTGTTCATTTAGATATACGACAACACGCTCAGATAAACAATTCTTAAATTCCTCTAGAAGAATTAATTCTCGCATGTCTTTAAAATCATTCACTTTACTCGATATGCACCACTTATCAAACAATACGCTTTTTTCTCTCGCAAATTCAACAAATGACTGATTAGAACTTTTCTGATGGCTTCTAAATCGTTGCCTATAGGCTTCGGTTACTAGCTCATAAGCGCGCAAAATTGCAGCTTTTACTGCTTCATAATTCACGCTATCCTCTAACGACAGTGAAGCGCAAACATCTTGGGCTTTCCCAGTTAACTTGCACTGCAACAGCAACGACCAGACCTCTTTGGGCCACTGAAGTGTAGACGCAATCCGCTCAAATACATTAAAATATGAATCAACCTCTGTTTCTCGAAACTGCGGCACAAGCGAAATATGTTTACTGACCTCAAAGGTGGTTCCCCCCAAGCCAGCATCAGCGGGTTGTAAGCGTTGCGTAACTGGACCAGGTGTCTTGCCTGCACTCAATTCAAGTTCACGCAGCTTCACCTGCGTCTCCGCCTCGATTTCGAGTCTACGGATTTCAAGTCGAAATTTCATATCTGCCTCAATTCGACGGCTTTCTGCTCGTTCGCGTGACTCCATTTGCACTCGTGCTAAACGGACCTTCACTCGCGTACCAGCCTCATCTGAACCAGGAGAGGAAGGATAGAAGGGCGGCAGAACAGCTTTGGCTTCAGAACCCTCCACCTCAGCCGTTTCGCTCAGCTCTTCCTCACCAGGACCTTCTCTCGCACCAGAGGCAATATCACCGACAGACAACTCCAAGACACCTAATTCCACCAAACCTTTGGGACACAGCAGACTTAATCTCCCTTTTAAGCTGCTGCTTCGAAACAGCGATCTTGAAATGAGCAGCGATACACATCAAATCATCTTTTCTACACCTATCAAATTGCTCTACCGTAGGTGCACTAATAAAGGAATCTAAATCAAAATCAGCCATACTTACTCCTATCAGAATATAGTCCACCAGCCCATCTGTTAATCACTACCTCGCGAACACTAATACTCTACAAAGGAAATACTGAGCATGGTCATTCCACCACTCACATCAGCAGCAATCAATATCCTAAGAAAAAAAAAAATATGACTTTTAAGATCCTGGACCTCTTGCAACGGACGAGCCCCCATTTAATGTTACGATCTTTAAAAGGCCTAGGGAATATCGTACCATTAACATATTAATATGCCGCTAGATGTGAAGTAGACTGGAACAAACACGTCAGACAAACTTTGAGAGAGAGAAATTACTGGATTTTATTCACAGAAAAGCCGAAGCCACTAGTTCCAGTAATATGATGGATGCGCTATGTACAATGCAATGAAAAAAATAAATTGGGAAGACAAACAAAAGGTGGCGCCAAAGAAAAGAACATAACATAACAAAAACAACCCTTAAGCTAACCCTAACCCTACTCAAAACAAAATGTGAAAAGGAAACCGTAATCTTCACGCACGCGGCGCTGACTAACCTAACTAAAACAACAAAAGTACAAGAGTTGGCGCTCCCCACTAACCTAATGTGTATAACAGAGAAAAACCTACGGGCAGTGTATACCGCGGCATACTGACCTACCGTTCGTCCTCCCAAATTATCGTAATGCCTCTATGTTATAGGATACACACACACCAATACATCGCACATCACTCGGTTCGCTATACAGAGCTCAACACGCCACAGGAGAGAGTGAATGAATGCCCACAGGGGAGAGTAAATGGGCGCGCCACCCCCTTAAAACCAGCTGAACGGCCGTTGATTGGTTCCGGAACGTCGCCTCAATGATGACTAACGTCCAGCTCAGCCAATCACAGCAATCCCGAGAGCAGAGATAGTAAACTAGGGACGAAAGAAAAACACAATGAACATAATGGCCAACACGTGAAACAGACCAGTGAAAGCAAAAACGCACGTGGAACGTAACAGCCTAATAGATCAATGCGATTTGAAAGATAGCTAAAAGATGATGAAACTTGACTCAAGGTCTAAAGTTAAAAGGCAATGTACTATGGTATGTTTAGTTTTTTACTTGAGATAGAATGTTGGCAAACAGATGAATAGATGAGAAGATGGTATGTGTATGTGAAACATTGGAAATTGGATGTTGATTGAAGGAATATCTCAAAGGTATTATAAAGTAAAAGATGAAACAAGGAAATGGTTAGAGATAACAGGTGGTATTAAAATCACTGACTTGAAATAGGATGATTAGGTGGAGCAGGTAAGTCATGCAGGTATAGAAAATTGATTAGAAGAATTAAATTTAATATTGGCCATGTTTGATTATGGCCAGAGAGGGGAAACTGTCATAGAAATTTAAACTGAATATTAAGCTAACCAGGTTTTTAACATTAACCTTATTTAACATTCATATGCTCTTGAATTTGAAATATATCAAATTATTTTTGTCTCCCCTTTAGTTGAAAACTTGTGACTTATGAGTGTGTGTGTCAAACCCATGACTATGTGTAAAAATAACAAATATGGGAAATGAGACTAGACAGGGATGATTAAGTTAGAACTTGTGATAAATGAAGTAATGGTTAAAACATATTATTCTCTACCCAGTAACAGAAGAGACTGTAGGCGTTTCTCAATGTCAAGGAAGGATCCTCGGAAGCCGTTATTTCGAGAATACTACGTCATCGACATCCGTCGAAGGACTGTTCCAATGTCGAGGATCCTCAGAATTTCAACCAAGGACTGAGTCCTTCGTTCGGAAAATATCCCATACACAGGAAAGGATGCATATGTGTAGCCTTCGCGCTCTCAAATCACCCACAATCCTATGCGCAGCTTTGCTATCTTGTTCAAAAAATAAAAAAATGTCGGACGTTAGCGGAGTCGGAGTGATAACGGCGCAATATTCAAATGTAAGGTTTAAGGATAAATAACGTTACAGTTTTTGCCATTTATTTGATGTTTGTTAAACTATTAAACATATCGACACAACTGATTTGCAGAGGGGGATTTAAAGCTGTTCCCTTGGTGATTCACCTTGTAATTTTTACTTCATATAGCATGTTTTGTTGATCACATATTTTACCATTGCATCATGTGTTTTAACAGATGTTGCTATGGACACAGTTCTGTTCACTCAGGCAATATAATCGTTTTTAAATTAATAAACTCCTTTTTAAATCAATATTTTGTGTCAAATTATTGATTTATTTGGTCGGTAGCCATGTTATAAACGTGAAAATGTATAAGGCGGTTGATACAGCGAATACAAATCCCTTCAGGCTGATTCAAGACCCCTCCGATTCACGTTAGAGTTCGCGGGGTTGAATTCGCTATAACAACCGTACATACAATTTCTATGAGGGCCGACAAGACAAAATCAGCGCTGAAAGCGGTCTTTTTCACTGACGTTATGACGCACTGACGTGCACTTGCTAGCCTGTTCCATTTACGTGTTCTCCGAATGCTAAAGAGGAGCCTCGCCTAGCCTCTGAAGGAAATGACTTGGAAGGACCCGTCCTGCCAAGGAAGTATCCTTGACATTGAGAAACACCTTGTGAATGAATAACCAATCAAATTATGTCATTATGCCATACCTCCCTATTGTATAAAAACTGTTGTTTTCCGTGTTTTCGGTGGGATTCTCAATGGAAATTGTCTGAGATCCACCGGCCTTGTTTTTACTTGGGAGATTCTCTGAGTATTGCTCGAGAACTCTCCTGGCCGTTAATTAAAAGCATTTGAGGGATAATTACTGAAGTCTGTCTGTCATTTAAAAGCTGCGCAGCTGGAGAAGTTAGGATTAGAGAAAACTCGAAGCTAAAGATGTCGACGGACACTTTGGGAGCTTGAGTAGAGTAGTTCAGAAAACTCGAAGCTAAAGATGTCGATGGACACTTTGGGAGCTTGAGTAGAGTAGTTCAGAAAACTCAAAGCTAAAGATGTCGGTAGACACTTTGGGAGCTGGAGTAGTGTAGGATTGAAAAATCAGCGATTGTCTGAAGTATCGTTAAGAGAAGACTTATAGGAAAGCAGATAGTTAGATTTTAGGTTAGATTTTAGGGAAAGAAAATCCATCACACGTGTTTTGTTTTTTTTGTTATTGATGTTGAGCTCAATGTGTTTTAGTTACTATTTGATAAATAAACTTGGGTTCTATGGCATTACGTTTCTGCTTGTCCTTTTCATTGAGTTGAAAGCCTGTTATCAGAGTGGCTTGATAATTTGGGGTCCCGAGTACGGGCTTTATTAAAGGATTAGTTCACTTTTAAAAAAACTGCTGTTAATTTACTCACCCCCATGTCATCCAAGATGTCCATGTCTTTCTTTCTTCAGTCGAAAAGAAATTAATGTTTTTGATGAAAACATTCCAGGATTTTTCTCTATATAATGGACTTCAATGGCAACCAAATGGTTCAAGGTCCAAATGACAGTTTCAGTGCAGCTTAAGGGCTTTAAACGATACCAGACGATGAATAAGGGTCTTATCTAGCGGAACTAGATACTTTTGATTAATTTAGAACGAGTCTTTTTTCGAGTCATTTCGTTCATTCAACGAACGAAATAAACTAAATGACTCGAAAAAAGATTCGTTCATTTTGATGAACGAGTTTGAACAGGAGAGTCACGAACATGCATCACAGAACAGAGCAAGGCGAGCATTTGTGCTAATAAAACGTCTCTGGTTACTCACGTAACCTATGTTCTCTGAATAGGGAACGAGACGCTACGTAGCTTAAGACGCAGTGGGACCGCCCTCTGGGTGTGCCGATTGTCTGAAGCCCTTATAAAATCACGGCAATCCATTGGCTGATCGCCCCGACGCTCCTACGTCGAAACATTATATACGGGCGCGCGCCATCTGCTCCTCAGATTTCTCTGCTGAAAAAGAGACTTGTCGGCAGCGCAAGGAGCTTGGCAGCGAACACAGCGTCTCCTTCCCTATTCAGAGGACATAGGTTACGTGAGTAACCAGAGACGTTCTCTTTCATAGGTTCACTCGACACTGCGTAGCTTAAGACGCAGTGGGAACGAAATACCAAACTCGCCAAGCTAACGCGCTGCCATAGCTAGTACAAGACCAGAAATTCTCACACGACTGGTTCAAGCAGATAAAACTTGGGAACCTGGAGTCATGTCAAGATCTAAATTATAGAATCTGACAAAAGTGTGCGGAGAGGACCAGCCTGCCGCCACACAGATGTCTTCGAAGAGGGCCCCTCTAAAAAGAGCTTGAGAGGAAGCCACACTTCTAGTGGAATGTGCTCTGATGCTAAGAGGTGAAGAAATGCCACGCACCTCATAAGCCAGTGAAATAGCATCCGTAACCCAATGGGAAACCCTTATGCTTTGATGCGGCAAGCCCGCGGCGGCCAGCACCAAAACATAACAAGAGCTGGTTTGATTTCTTCCAACCGCTCGAGCGATCCACATAGAACTTCAATGCTCGAACTGGACAGAGCAAGTTAAGTTTCATATCTCCCTCGGAGGCAAAAGGAGGAGGATGGAACGCGTTAAGGTTAATAACCTGAGAGCGGAACGTTGTGGTCAGAACCTTGGGTACATACCCTGGTCTAGGCCTTAAGGTGACCTTGACCAGACCAGGAGCGAAGTCCAAGCATGAAGGAATGCCACGCACCTCATAAGCCAGTGAAATAGCATCCGTAACCCAATGGGAAACCCTTATGCTTTGATGCGGCAAGCCCGCGGCGGCCAGCACCAAAACATAACAAGAGCTGGTTTGATTTCTTCCAACCGCTCGAGCGATCCACATAGAACTTCAATGCTTGAACTGGACAGAGCAAGTTAAGTTTCCTATCTCCCTCGGAGGCAAAAGGAGGAGGATGGAACGCGTTAAGGTTAATAACCTGAGAGCGGAACGTTGTGGTCAGAACCTTGGGTACATACCCTGGTCTAGGCCTTAAGGTGACCTTGACCAGACCAGGAGCGAAGTCCAAGCATGACTCGCTAATAGAGAGAGCTTGCAAATCCCCTATCCGCTTCAACGAAGTTAAAGCCAACAAAAGAGCAACCTTAAGAGTCAGAATCCGCTCAGGGGCTGACTCCAAGGGCTCGAAGGGAGCCTCTGTCAAGCCCTCCAGGACGACTGACAGGTCCCACGAGGGAATTCCAGGGGAGCGTACCGGTTTTAGGCGCCTAACCCCACGCATAAAGGCCGAAACTAACCTAAGTTTCTGTGTATGAGCGGCCGCGACATATACTCTGAGAGTGGTAGCAGCCGCTCCAGAAGCAAACTTTTCTTGGAGGAATTCCAACACTGAGCCAACTGGGCAGCTAATTGGGTTCCTAGCATGTGCTGAGCACCATGACTCAAACACCCTCCACTTGGAGGAGTACAGCTTCCTTGTAGAAGGGGCTCTCGCACTTGCAATGGTCTTCTGAACATCAGCTGGGAGACCAAAGCTTAAAGTTAGCGGCCTCTGATGGGCCAAACGTGCAGCTTCCAAATGTCGGGGCGAGGATGCCATATCCTGCCCTGAAGTTGGGAAAGTAGGTCCTCCCTGACCGGGATCTCCCAGGGGGAGAATTCCAGCAGAGGAATAAGCTCCGAAAACCACGGCTGGGACGGCCAGAATGGGGCTACAAGGCTACGTGAACCCCCGTGTCGGTTTACATGGGACACTACCGCCATATTGTCTGTTCTGACAATTACATGGTGTCCTTTGAGACAAGGGAGAAAGTGATGCAGAACCAGGAAGACGGCTCTCAGCTCCAAGCTGTTTATGTGCCAAGAGAGGGTCTCGCCAGTCCAGATTCCACATGCTGGTCTGCCTTCGAAGACCGCTCCCCAGCCGGTCAGGGAGGCATCCGTCGTAATCATATGGCGACGGAATACTGCACCCACGCTGACCCCTTTCCGAAGGAAGAGGGGGGTAGTCCCGCCAAATTGATAGGGCGCGGAAGCAACTGGTCGACACCTTCAATAGGCGAATGGCTGGGCCCGTGGGCCAAGCCCCTGAGAGCTTCATCCACCATAGAAAAGGTCTCATGTGGAGCAGACCTAGGGGTAATACAGGGAAGGCTGCGGCCATGAGGCCCAGAAACATGATGGCCTAGCGTGAAGCGGGCCAAACATGTCACCAAACTGGAAATCCGTGCAGGAGCCAAGCGGGCCTGCATAAGAACGGAATCCATGTGCACCCCTAAGAAAGCTGTATGTTGAGCTGAGGTAAGAACGCTCTTCTCTGTATTTAGTCTCAAACCGAGAGACTGAATGTGACGAAGGACAATGTCCCTGTGGTGAGTCACTAACTCTCTGGAGTGGGCTAAAAGGAGCCAATCGTCCAGGTAATTGAGAATACGGATGCCTTGGAGCCTTAACGGGGCCAGAGCAGCATTCATACACTTCGTGAACGTCCTCGGTGCTAGGGCGAGACCAAAGGGGAGGACCCTGTATTGGTACACTCTTGGATGTGAAAATATGCATCCTTGAGGTCTACTGTCACGAACCAATCTCCTAGCCGAATTTGAAATACGATAGCTTTCAGCGCCAACATCTTGAATTTCCCTTTGTAAAGGGAGAAATTCAGTCGGCGGAGGTCTAGTATGGGTCGCAGGCCGCCGCCCTCTATCGCCCCTTTGATAAAAAGGGTGGAAATCTCTTGCTGTAGTACAGAGGCCTCTGTGGCTCTGTCGACTACAGTAGGAAAGACCCCGTTGAAGCAGGGGGGTTGCGCCAAAACTGAAGCGTGTAGCCAAGTCGAACTGTGCGAAGGATCCACGGCGATACCCCTGGTAAGCGCTCCCATTCTTAAAAGAAATGTGATAGAGGAGGAGGGGTGTTGCAGTGCAGAGGACATACCTGAGTCAGGGTGTCACGCTGATTCCCGTGGGTGTGACAGTGACAGGGTCTGCCTGCTCCTGAGGAAAACGAAAAGTGCCTCCGAGGATGCGATCGGCAGGAACAGAAAACGTCGGGGGTGAGGGGAGAGAGCAAAATGCGTCTCCTTCCTCCTGCGCCGAACTGAGTGAAACGGGTAGAATAGGGACTGCACTTCGAAACACGCTGGGTGGCGAAGGTGACAGGGTAGGAAAAGGAGAGCGGGACAGAGGCGGGCAGAAACGCTTGTACGGTCTGTCCCAACCTCGTAGATGGAATGGAGCTCTCCTTTTTCTGACCAGAAGGTCAGGAACGGCTCGAGGAAACTGGAGCGGCCGGTGTGTTGGACCGCTTCAACTGAAGACGTCTGTGAGGTCGCTGGCAGGGAAATGGGCGATCGCGGGCTCCCCAAACCGTGGTTGGTGGGAGATGAGCCGGGTCACTCCTCCCCGTAGGGAACTCCACTCTATGAGAGTAGCGTTCTCTGGGATGAGAAGGGGAGGGGTTGGACGATTCCCTAACCCGTCCTAGGCATGAATTGCTTAAACGCTGCCGACTCAGACTTAGCAGCTCGGAATTTCTCAACCACCGTGTTGACCGCTTCGCCAAACAGACCAGACTGTGAAATAGGGGCATCGAGGAGAAAAATCTTTCTCCTTGTCTCGTATCTCAGTGAGATTGAGCCATAGATGACGCTCCGCGGCAACCGCACCCGCCATAGAACGGCCTACAGCACGTGCGGTGTGCTTAGTGGCTCTTAAGGCCAGATCGGTGGCTTTACTCAGCTCTTTGACAGCCTCAGGAGTCACTCCAACTCCCTCGTCTATTTCTTTCAGGACGTCCGCCTGGTAGGCCTGAAGAATGGCCATAGTGTGTAGGGCCATGCCTCCCTGACCAGCTGCCATGTAGGTTTTCCCTATAAGGGAGGAAGTAGTCCTGCACGGTTTAGAAGGAAGGAGGGGACGCGACTTCCAAGATGGCGCAGACGACGGAGCGAGGTGGTTAGCTAACGTGTCCTCGACCCCTGGAATGGCGGAATAACCCTGCTCCACAGAACCCAAGAGGTTGGTGAAGTCAGCGGCTGCCGCATTAGTCAAACGAGCAGAGAAAGGCTGCTTCCAGGATCTGGAAATCCCGTGATGCAGATCGCTGAAAAAGGGCAGCTTTCTTCACTCGGGCCTAGAATTAGGGCCACTAAGAAATCTCTTGTCGAGTTTGGACGACTGTGACTCGCGGGGCTCGTCAGGCCAGTCGATAGCGAGCTTTTCCGTAGCGCGCGAAAGCACGTCAATAAGTTCAGAGTAGGCCGCAGAAGGCCACGTTTCCTGGCCGCTAGGCGGGATAACGTTGTCGGTAATAGCAGGCCCGAAATCCTCGGAGTCGGAATCTGCAGTATAAATTACGTCTTCCTTAGGCATTTAAGGAACTTAAGGACTTACTTAGGCATTAAGATTTCCTCCAGACTGTCAGAGTTGGTAACACTCAACTTCACACCACTGCTAAAAAAAATAGAAGACGATTTGCTTCGATGGCTCAACCTTCCAATCTCCATAATCGGCAGGATAGCAGCAATAAAAATGACGATTTTACCGAAAATTAATTACCTTTTCTCAATGATTCCAACCCACCCCACACTCACCTGGTTTAAATCACTAGCCTCCATTATAACCCGCTTCTACTGGAAAAATAAAACGCCAAGGATAAAACTCACTACACTACAAAAAAGTAAGGTTCAAGGAGGACTAGAAGCACCAAATTTCCAATATTACTCAATGGCTAACCAACTGCAATACATATACAAATGGATTCAGCCCACCCAATCTGATATTATATGGCTAGATATAGAACAATCACTATGCAAAGAATTAAATATAGCTGACATACCGTTCCTCACCAAATCAATTAAACAACACACATGTTTTAATGCAGTAACTATAGCCACCACTCTGACAGCCTGGTGGAAATTTCACCAAATCACAAATTCTACATTAGCTCCATCTAACCTCACCCCACTATGGAACAACCATGACTTTATAAGCAATAAAAAAAACCATTGAATTTTCACACATGGGCGGAAAAGGGTATCACCCACATCAAGCATATTTTCAAATCTAACAGATTTAAACAATTTCCCCAACTGGCCCAGGAGTATGGCATCGGGAGCAACGAATTTTTAAAATATCTACAACTCAGATCTTCTGTTCTGACAAAAATAAACATCAGAGACACCAATTTAGAACTTCCACAGGCAATATCAGACTTGGTCAACATTTCCTCCCCAAAGAAACTTCTCTCTAAAATATACAAAATGATTTCAAACCAACTTCAGATCATATACTTACCAACAATAAAATGGGAAAACGATCTTTCAATAGCCCCTGATGCCAACTTCTGGACCCAAATCTGTACAAACATCTATCTCATGTCCAAAAATGTGAATATTCAGTTAATACAATACAAAATACTTCACAGAACACATTACACGGGCAATAGATTAGCTAAAATGGGTTTCACATCAGAAGTTTGCACACATTGTACTCACAATTCTACAGATACATACATTCATGCAACCTGGCACTGCACTCCAATCAACCACTTTTGGAAAGAGGTCACACAGTCACTATAGTTGGCTGCCACATCCCACTGTCGCCTTCTCTTTGCTTGCTGGGGGACCTGACAATAATCACTGATAAAACTATAATAGCTCTAACCATCACCAAGAAAACTATCCTCATGAACTGGAAAACTAGAAATAAATTACACATTAACATTTGGAAAAATCTTATTACAGACTTCATTGCAATGGAATACGCATCTCCCCTTCATAATTACGCATCTGAAACTGATCTTTGTCGTCCAACACTTTCTGACCTCTTACAGCTATGAATCCTTTCTCTGTTTTCAACTCCGAGTCCTCCCACCTTCTTAATCAACCCACGAATATTAATGCATTTTAGTTGCTTGAACTTGTTTATGTCATCATTGTTATTACTATCTTTACTGTTATTGTTATGATTACTATTTTCACTTTTATTTTTTCATTGTTGTAATTGCTGTTGTTGCTGTCTTTTGCTTTCACCATTGCGGTCACCACTGCCATCATCATTATCATTTATTATCAATATTATTATTATCATTATTATTATCATCAATATTGCCATTGTCAATGCTGTATTGGAATTAAGTGTCATTTTCATCACTACTGCAATAATTCCCCCCTTATCTCTTCATGGGTTTTTAATGCACCACAACATAGAATAAAATAAAATAAAAAAAAATAAAAAAGGAATATGTATATATGGAAAACCTCACAAACACCAGGGCAGGCAAGACAGGCGAGAAGTGGTTTCAACGGGACAGCATCTCTGTCCCAATTTGAGACACTCTCGCACTGTACTCCCTCTTTTAATGCACCTTAGACATTGCACATAACACACACACACAAAAAAAATAATAAATTAGGAAAAGATAGGGACTGATGAGATGTGGGGGAAGGTTATCTTATATTATCTTATATTATCTTATTATATCATCTTTTATTTTATACAGGATTGACAATGGCAATTGTTACATAGGAGGAAGGATGGAAATAAAAATCGACCAACACAATATTGGCAATATGGTGATAGTGGGGAGTGGGGTGGTGATGGTAATGACAATGGTAATAAATAATAAATGGTTACTTTGTTTACGCATACACACACATACACATACCCACACTCACATCCGCTCACATGCACACTTAGATCAAACACTTAAATCACTTTTATGTCACTTCTGGAATTATGGATTTACAAGATTGCTCACTAATGCACTATGTTGGTTTGTATGTATGTCTGACTGTTAAATAAAAAAAATAAAATAAAAAAATAAAATAAAAAAATTACCTCTTCCAGCCGAAAGAAACCGTCTCGCGTGCTCCCGGGCTGGGGCATAAATAATCATGTGCGAACTCGACTGGCATGCCACGTGCGTGTTCGAGAGAGGGAGGGAGAGAAAGGGAGAGGCCCGTCTGCTCATATTCCAAATCTTCGAGCTCCACATCCGATCCCCAGGTCGCAGATCCTCGAGGAGCTTCCGTGGTCTCGGGAGCGCGACAGGGGGAAACGAATGACTCCTTCTCAAAAACCGCGAGCCTAGAGCGGAGGTTTTTGAGAAGCATATTGTCACAGAATTTGCATTTAGACGATCCTAAAACAGCCTCACACGCATGTGAAAAACCCAAACACTTAACGCACTTACTGTGAGGGTCGTTACTCGCAATGAAGCGAGCACATGGTGGAGAACAACGACGATATTCCATTGCACTTCACTGTAAGGAGAACAGAGTTCCACTTATTCCAGTCGCTGAAGTGTGGAAGACAATGAAGCAGTTAAAAATCCGAAGTTTCAGGCTCAGAAAAACCGAAAGCAAAGGGCATGAAATGGCCGCTTCGTGAAGGCAGAGAAATCTGAGGAGCAGATGGCGCGCGCACGTATATAATGTTACGACGTAGGAGCGTTGGGGCGGCGCCCACGCCATCAGCCAATGTGTTGGCGTGATTCTATAAGGGCTTCAGACAATCGGCACACCCAGAGGGCGTTCCCACTGCGTCTTAAGCTACGCAGCGTCGAGTGAACCTATGAAAGAGAACTTAAACTTTTTTATTTATTTTTGAATTGACCGATGGTTTCGCTAGATAAGACCCTTATTCATCGTCTGGTATTGTTTAAAGCCCTTCAAAGCTGCACTGAAACTGTCATTTGGACCTTAAACCGTTTGGTTGCCATTGAGGTCCATTATATGGAGAAAAATCCTGGAATGTTTTCATCAAAAACATTAATTTATTTTCGACTGAAGAAAGAAAGACATGGACATCTTGGATGACATGGGGGTAAGTAAATTATCAGCAAAAGTTTTTTTAAAAGGGAACTAATCCTTTAAGTTGATCGGGTCACGATCACACTCAGATGTAATTTGCTTTACTATATAAAATCAGTGCTGATACAGCAAATGATAAAATATCAAGGTTTCTGAGATAATGAGCAGATACATTTTATTAAACATCTTACGGTGAGAAGCAACATTATTGTTCTACTGCAGAGGTTCGCTTAACACTGCTTGTTCAGATGATCATTAAGCGGCTCTTCTGCAGTGAAATATTTGTATGCTAATTGTCTGTTTTCATGCAGCGGGCTAATTAGCGCAGCGTTTCTGACATAATGCCGTGGGAAACGTGTCCTGCTGAGGCCCTACAGGACAGAGACACGGATGCACATGAACCCAGTGTGAAGACGCTTTGACCTTTCAGCTTGCCTTCTTTTTATAACTTGTAAGCAAAGGTTAGTGTCGCTGATGTTTAGCGTCTGGGCAAATTGTATTGACTGTATCATATGTAAATATTATTTGGATATATGTAGTGACAACTGAATATGATTGTATAGTAGATTAATATGTAGGTGTCCTGCATGCTGTCATCTTTGGTCAATGGCTCATGTTTCAATCAAATAAACTCCAAAAAGTGTATGCATTGCCTTTTACAGCACCATTTACTACAGTATAATGATAATTGGCATTTATATATTACATTCAAAATTCACAGCATTGGAGAAAAATGTTTTTTGCCACCACAATTGTATATTTACAACATCTATGTGACGATTGGCAGTTGTAGTGCCCTCGAGAGCCTCTGGAGGGCACTCTCACATTGTGTTATGTTTTCCCCATGGACTTCTTATGTTTTATTATGTTCAGCTGTGTTTCATTATTGGTTATTGAGCTCCTGATTTAAACCTGTGTTTCTCCTTTGTCCTTTGCGAAGTCTTGTTACACTGTAAGCGTGCATTTCTGAGCGTTATTCCCTGTTCTGTTTCTCCATGTTTCCCTGGATTCTCGACCTTTGCCTGTATACTGGACTGTTTGTGAACCTGTGCTGCCTGCCTCGACCTAAGCCTGTTTGTACCACGATTTATTGGATTGCCCTTGTTTCTTTGTGTGCCTGATTGTTTAATAAATAAAGTTCTGCGCATGGATCCGACCGTCCCTGCCCGTATGTTACAGAAGACTTCGCCAAACATGGATCCAGCTATCTTTCAGCATCTATCCACCGTGGTCAAGACCCGAGCTTCCATGCTAGCCTCTCATCGTTCTCAGCTGGCGAGACTAACTTCTCTCCTCGAGGAACTAGCAAACTCCGTGCAATCCTGGTCTCCGCAGAGCTCAAGCACAGCCGCTAATCTAGCCCAAGCCCCCGCTGCACCTGTTCCACCGCAAACCAGTTTGAGTACTGCATCTAACTATTCCAGTCAGTCATTTCCTGAAAAGTTTGATGGCTCACCTGTGGCGTGTGAAGGATTTCTTCAGCAGTGCAGCTTGTACATGAATCATGATCCCCAGTTTTACACCTCGGATAACGACCGCGTTTCCCTCATCTGCTCACTGCTCACTGGAAAGGCTCTGGAGTGGGCAGGCGCGCTCTGGGAACCAGGTCGGATGTCGTTCCCTTCTTATGACGTGTTTATCGCCCTATTCAGAGAGGCTTTTGAACTCCCCGCAGGAGAGGAGGATCCCGAGGAACTGCTCTTGTCCCTGCGTCAGGGAGGTTCGTTTGCGGCTGATTTCTCTCACTCATTCCGCACGCCGCTAAAGCCACATCTCAACAAACTGTTCGATCCTCCCTTGATGACCGTCATAGGGGCTTTCAAGTTTACCGTTCCTGCCAAACCCACTCATCGTATCGGACCCCTCGAGCCCGTATTCCGCACTGGTTTTGTTGAATTTGCTAATCCAGATACAGCGGAGGTTTCGCCGGCCGAACTGGAGTTTGAGCACGTGCCAGCCGACTCTAAAGAATCGAATCCCGAGTCAAGTGAATCTAGCCCTGAGTCAAGCTCCAAGTCAAGTGAATCTAGCCCTGAGTCAAGTTCCAAGTCAAGTGAATCTAGCCCCGAATCAAGTCCCGAGTCAAGTGCCGAGCCGAGTGAATCAAGTGAGTCATGTGCCGAGTCAAGTGCAGAATCAAGTGAGTCAAGTGAGTCAAGTTCGTCTGCCGAGTCAAGTGAGTCAAGTTCGTCTGCCGAGTCAAGTGAGTCAAGTTCGTCTGCCGAGTCAAGTGAGTCAAATTCGTCTGCCGAGTCAAGTGAGTCAAGTTCGTCTGCCGAGTCAAGTGAGTCAAGTCCGTCTGCCGAGTCAAGTGAGTCAAGTCCGTCTGCCAAGTCAAGTGAGTCAAGTCAAGTGAGACGCTGCCGCAGGAGGAGAAGGAGGATTCGTTCGGTTCGCCAGGCTCCGGTGAGCGTACCCAGACTCCTCGCCCTGCCGGCCCCGCCTCTGCGCCTCGCCCTGCCGGCCCCGCCTCTGCGCCTCGTCCTGCTGGTCCCGCCTCTGCGCCTCGCCCTGCCGGTCCCGCCTCTGCGCCTCACCTTGCCTGCGCCCTTCAAGCTCCAGGAGGCCTTTCCTGAACCCGTTTACCACCCGGAGGTTCCTCCCTTGGATTTCCCCAAGTATTTTTTTTTGGGGGGGGGGGGGGGGGGGCAGTAGGTACTCTGCGGGTGCCATGGAGGCGATGATGACATGGACCGCGTCTGAGTCTGCTCCGCCTTTGTCTCCGTCTGAGTCTGCTCCGTCCTGGTCTCCTGTCAAGTGTGTTCAACCCTGGTCTCCTGTCAAGTGTGTTCAACCCTGGTCTCCTGTCAAGTGTGTTCAACCCTGGTCTCCTGTCAAGTGTATTCCACCCTGGTTGTCTTCGACGTGTGCTTTCCTGTGGTCTCTTGCCCCGCTGTGGTCTCCAGGCCCGAGGCCTCTCCATGTGCCTGGCTTCCTGCCTCTCCACGGGCCTGGCCCGTATCCTGCCTGTATCCTGGACTGTTTGTGAAGCTGTGCTGCCTGCCTCGACCTAAGCCTGTTTGTAACACGATTTATTGGATTGCCCTTGTTTCTTTGTGTGCCTGATTGTTTAATAAATAAAGTTCTGCGCATGGATCCGACCGTCCCTGCCCGTACGTTACAATCTACTAGTCCAGCATTTCCTGAACTTATTTTGTCAGCCGAACCTTGAAGTCAGCCCGAGATTAATATTTCAGTAAATTAATGACACATTGCCATGTTCACTGTTCTCTGATGTTGGTGAATGGTCACATGCCATGCAGATAAAAGAAAAACATTAAAAGAAAAACACTTTTTAGTAAGTGTTTTATTTTTTATAAAGGCCTATAAGAAAAACACTTAAGAGACTCAGAAAATGGTTTGAAGTAAATAAACTTTCTATAAATCTGCAAAAAACTAAATATATTGTATTTGGAAACAAGGTAGTAAACAAACTATGTCGACTCAAAATTGGGGAGGTAGAAATTGAAAGGGTGTATGTAATAAAGTTTTTGGGAATTAATATTGATGATAAGTTAAATTGGAAAGTGCATATAAATATATTAAAGACTAAAATTTCAAAACTTATTGCCATACTGTGTAAAATAAAAACCTTTGTGAATCAAAACGCATTATATATATTGTATAATTCCCTCATCTTTCCATACCTTAGCTATTGTGTGGAAATATGGGGGAATACTTATAAAACTAATATACAACCTATTTTTTTATTACAGAAGAAAGCAATTAGAGTGATTAGCTATGCTGAATATCTTGCCCCAACAAATCCACTTTTTATTA
Source organism: Chrosomus eos (assembly GCA_036326025.1). Taxonomy (NCBI): domain Eukaryota; kingdom Metazoa; phylum Chordata; class Actinopteri; order Cypriniformes; family Leuciscidae; genus Chrosomus; species Chrosomus eos. The sequence continues at coordinate 47,326,949 of CM070818.1, forward strand.
GATTCAATATATTAAAACTCCATGATCTTGTTGATGTTTACACAGCAGTTGTGATGTACAAGGCTCACAATTTTATGCTTCCTCACTGTTTACAAGAGATGTTTCGAATCAGAGAATCTAGATATAGCCTCAGGGGAATTGATTTGTTACAAAAACCCATGGCGAAGAGTAATATTAAGAGGAGGTGTTTATCAGTTAAAGGAGTTGATTTATGGAATAGTCTTCTTATTCAACTTAAGAGCTCTAAAACTATTAATGCATTTAAGAAAAAAATATAAGTTAAACATTATGGAAAAGTATAGAACACTTGAATGAAGAACATTAGAAAAGTAAGCGAAAGTGGATGCATGGTATAATTTTGATTGTTAAAGTTTAAGTTCTCTGCTTACATGTTATCATTTTTGGTATAAGAGAAACCGTATAATTGTGTCATCTTTGGACATAGTGTTTTTGTTGTAAAAGGGGTTGGGCAAAATAAGTCTCGACTTCAGCCTAAACCCCTTCGGTCAGGTATTTTTTAGCATTTAAATTCCTAAGGTACTTACTTTGTATTTATCTTTCTAATGTATTTAAATTTTCTTTTCTTTCTCTATTTGTTTAATTGTTTTATGTTTGTTTTTTTCATTGTATAATGTACAGGATTTTTTTAATTACATATGACCTAAGATAAAATTGTTCAAAATGACCGAAGAAATAAATACTACTACTATATGGATGCATGACTTGGCCAACAATATATATTGTGAAGTTTAATAATAATAATAATAATTGTAATAATTGATTTTTTTCTGAAATCAAAATATACTAATCCCTAGTGAAAAAAGTATACTTCATTGTATTTGAAATATATTCCCCTTTTCAATAGTACATTCCAGATATACTAATATAAATTGTACCATCTCTAGATATATTAAAAGTATATTAGCATCATGCGTTTACCTATTTTCACAATACAACTTTTAACACACTTTAAAATAAAATATTTTATTTTTTAAAAGTGTATTTATTTGCACTTTATTAAAAATATATTTTAGGTATATTTAACTGTGTGCTGAAAATGATCATTGTAACAATGCAGTGAAAGTATACGTTCAAAATACATTATAGTATACAATAGTATTTATTTTGTACAAAGTATAGCTAAGTTTTATTTGTCTAATAATGCACATTTGTTATTGAAGACAAAGTATACAATAATAAGCCAAATGTATTAATGAGCCTATTCTTTAAACTCAAATATATCTCACCACGAGTCTCGTGGGCAAGTGCGCTGACATGTGCTTTGGGAGACACGAATTCGAGTCCGGGCTCGTAAACCTTTCCTGATCCTGTCCCTCCTGTCTCTCACTTCCAGTGTAGCTATTGTCCTACCCTACTAAGGTGAAAATAAATACACTTATGGTATATTGCTTGTATGTATCGATAACACTTGTAATTACTTTATAATGTACTTGTAACACAAATAAAGTACACTTTAATATCACTAATCAAGCATGTAATTAGTCCCAAGACAGGCATATACTTAAAGTATACTAAGAATACTTAAAGTTGGTCCATTTTAGAACACAAAAGTACACTAAATACACTTAAAGTTATGCTTTACTACAATTTAATTACAACTAAAATATACCTGGTAAAAAAAATAGTTGTTTCAAAATAGCACACTTCAAGTTAACTAATCATTCACAATTGAAGTATACTGATAATTAGTCTGGCTGCAAGTATGCTTAGCTTTTTTTTGTCTTAAATTATTAAATTCTTTCAAATCCATAAGATTTTATTTTGGTGGAATACTGGTAAAATGCTGTAAACTTATGTCCACAAAATTAAGTGGACCCAGAGCACATTGGGTTCCCAAATACACATTAATCTCAGATGGAATCGAGTTTATTGTTACATATACTGTAAACTGAGCTGCAACAGACTATCTACTTAATTAAATCACAACATTTGATTCTATAATTGCTATGTTGATTTCAGGTTTCAGTTTTATTTCTGCCCCATTTATTTATTTTAATTTTACATTCAATTTAATTAGCTTTTAATTAACTCACATACTCCCTTTTGGGAAACACTGAACTAAATTTACAAAAAAATAATTATACTTCAAGTTAATTTTATTAAGTATACTTTAGTAAAGTTCAAATACAGTATATTTTCAAGTATACTTTATGTAGTAAGTATACTATTATCAATATACTAGAAGTATACCTGTAAGTGTCACGAATCCAGTCTGTGGCCTTCCGCCCGATAGCAACCAGAGGTCGCTTCTCCATCATATTGACTCTCTAACCACACAGCACACTGGACTGCATTTCCCATCATCCATTGAATGGACAACACACACAACTGATTACACTAATCACACTCACAGCTTAGAATTAACTCACAATCACTATCACTCAATCACATTCTTTATAAGCCTTGGACTTTCTCTCTGTGATCGCCGAGTATTGTATAGCGCTTATCCTAGCGATTGCTACTCTACAGAGCCCACTCAGTTGTTTTAAGCCTTGCCTTGCCTGTGTTTTGATATCTGCCTGTGTTTCCAGGATTAACCCTTTGCCTTGCCCTTCGGACTCTGCCCCTCGTTTGATTCATTGCTTGCGTACCTGGATTATCTCTCTGCCTTGCCCTGTTGGATATTGTTCACCGATCGTAGACCCACGCTTGCCCTAGGATCTCTCTTGTGTCTTGCCTGTACCATACCTGTTTACCGTTGTCTGACCCGTGCCTGTTTACTATGTCTCTAAATAAAAGCTTGCACATGGATCCGCACGCCTCACGTCTTGTTCGCCCCGTTACAGAATACTCGGCCACACAAGGATCCAGCATCTTTTCAGATGGACATTTGTCAGGTATGGACACTACAAGACTATTGTTTGCACTCAAACAGGGCCCGCGATCACTAGAGAACCATATTAGAGAGTTTTTAGCCATTGCTCATTATTCTGATTTACCGGACATTATTTTGATTGAGATTTTTTGTGATGGCATTAATCAACCTTTGCAATCTCAGCTTAGACGTGAGGGTCCCCGTTAATCTCTCAGTCAGTTTATGGACTATGCCTTGTTGAGTGTTGGTTCAGCATTCACTGTGGGTGTTGCAGAGAAACACGACTCCACACTCTCTCAGGTAATGTCAGCCATACCAGAGCACGCTCCCAAGATGGCGGACACAACAACATCCCGTTCTGTCACAGTTGATCGTCACGAGTCAAGCCAAGTCACAGCTGATCGTCACGAGTCAAGCCAAGTCACGGTTGATCGTCACGAGTCAAGCCCAGTCACGGTTAATCATTACAAGTCAAGTCATGTCTCAACTGATCATCACAAGTCCCGTCACATCTCAGCGGATTTTCCAGAGTCTCGTCATGTCACCGCTGACCAGCCAGAGTCTTTTCACGTCCTGTCTGCCACGCCCAGATATTCAAGGTCAGTGCTTCGATTTCCCAGTCTGGTTTCCAGTGTGAGGGATGTACCGCTGGGGTCGGCACGTGCAGCTGGTATCCCCAAATCTACTGCCTTTAATCATTCTGTTACTGCACTAGTTACCCGGTCAGAAGCGCTTCCCATGATGGGAATCGCTCTATGTTGCGTTTGGGCTGCGTACACCACCTCAGAACTGCCCCAGGCGATGGCACCTGCTGCAGTTTCACCAGAGGTGGCGGCACGAGCTGCAGATCCTCTCGAAGCGGCGGTGCTCGCTTCAGCCCCTTGTATGGTGGTAGCGCCCAGCAATGTCTTCCCAGCCTGTCATGTCCCGGTCAAAGGAACCGTAGATGAGCACTGTACCTGTCCTGTTAAAGAACTTTACCTGATTCTTGATGCTACCCCTGTAGAACCTCCAGAGATGGTGGCGTCTGCTGCAGAACCTTCGGAGGTGTCAGAGCCGGAGCTTCACGTCAGCCACGTCCAGCCAGAGCTTCACGTCAGCCACGTCCAGCCAGAGCTTCACGTCAGCCACGTCCAGCCAGAGCTTCACGTCAGCCACGTCCAGCCAGTGCCTGTTCCTGAGCCGGTGTCGCCCGAGGGGTCTTCACCGCCCTGGCCGCCCGAGGGGTCTTCACCGCCCTGGCCGCCCGAGGGGTCTTCACTGCCCTGGCCGCCCGAGGGGTCTTCACCGCCCTGGCCGCCCGAGGGGTCTTCACCGCCCTGGCCGCCCGATGGACTGTCTGCTCAGCCCTGGTCTCCCGTCCTGCCGCAGTCTCCAGGCCTGCTCCATGGGCCTGGCCCTCCAGCCCACCCCCGGGTCCGCCTCCGCTCCACCGCCCTCCTGGATTGTATTGGAGCGTCTGGAAGCCGCTCCTTGAGCCACCAGAGGTCGCTTCTCCATCATATTGACTCTCTAACCACACAGCACACTGGACTGCATTTCCCATCATCCATTGAATGGACAACACACACAACTGATTACACTAATCACACTCACAGCTGAGAATTATCTCACTATCACTCAATCACATTCTTTATAAGCCTTGGACTTTCTCTCTGTGATCGCCGAGTATTGTATAGCGCTTATCCTAGCGATTGCTACTCTACGGAGCCCACTCAGTTGTTTTAAGCCTTGCCTTGCCTTGCCTGTGTTTTGATATCTGCCTGTGTTTCCAGGATTAACCCTTTGCCTTGCCCTTCGGACTCTGTTTGCCCCTCATTTGAATCATTGCTTGCGTACCTGGATTATCTCTCTGCCTTGCCCTGTTGGATATTGTTCACCGATTGTAGACCCATGCTTGCCCTAGGATCTCTCTTGTGTCTTGCCCGTACCATACCTGTTTACCGTTGTCTGGCCCTTGCCTGTTTACTATGTCTCTAAATAAAAGCTTGCACATGGATCCGCACGCCTCACGTCTTGTTCGCCCCTTTACAGTAAGTGTACTGTTTCAATACTACTTGAGACTAAATTAGCCCACTTTAAAAGAATATAAAATTATAAGTGTAATTCAAGTGTAACAGTAGTATACTTACACATCTAGTTTACAAGTCTTTTTGTTTGCACTGCAACCCCAGTTGAAAAAAAAGTATTTGAAATATATTCCATTTTTCAATAGTACACTGCAAATATACTAACAAAAAATGTACTATCTTGAAATATATTAAAAGTATATTAGCATCATGCTTTTTACCTATTTTTACAATACAACTTTTAACACACTTTAAAATAATTGTACATTAGTATATTTTCTAAAAGTATATTGAAAAACAAGCATACTTTTAACATATTTCTAAAAAGTGCACTATAAGTACATTGGTTAAAAATATATGCTTTGTTACACTTTTAAAAAATATGCTAAACACAAGCATACTTTTAATATATTTTTAAAAAGTGCATTATAAGTACTTTGGTAATAATAATATGCTTAGTTAAATTTTTAAGAAATATGCTAACACAAACATACTTTTAGTGAAGATTTAGCGCATTTAAAGAAAACATACTTGTGCAGCTCTTACAATACATTTTTGCAGTACTTTGTGTAGCAAAATGAATAAGCTTTTAGTGGGTTTAAAATATATGAACTTAACACTTTGGCCTACTGCAATATATTTTAAATATGTATGTATTTATCATTTTAATATTTTAATATATAATATATATATATTATATATATATATATATATATATATATATATATATTTACAATGTACCAACTTATAATGTATTAGAAACATTTGTCAACTATTATTAAGCATTGCTGCATTGCAATAAGCATACCTAAAATTGATGTTGTTCACTTTTACTTGTTTGTAGGCTACGTAAAAGGCTGTTGTCCACTGCATGCTACGTTTGTACTACTGAAATTCCCACAAGGATTTCAACATCATATTATTTGAAATTGATCATAGATACATTTTCCAGAGATGTTAAAAAAAGTTTGTACAATAGCATAATACACGTGACTAGTCCTGATTTGTTCCAGAGCCTCCGTCTATCAGATCATTTGCTGCTGTGCTGTGCGTGTATGTTACTTGAATGTGATTAGATTTAGAATCCTAAATTTAAACTGTTAAAAATATATAGAGCGATAGTGTCTCTTTAGAGGACTAGGAGGAAACCACGCGATTCATATGGATTAGGTGATATTTTTTGTGATTAACTTTTTGAAACGTATAGCGTTTTAAGAAAACTAGTGTTTATTTTACCCAGCTTCTTCAAGTTTGCATGGCGTGTGACATTTGGAACCTCATTATGTTGTGATTCTAGGTAAGATTTGTATTACATTAACTTTACTTGTCTTTGCCAGTAGTATTTTTTACACAAAGTGTAACAGCACGTTTTTTCAGTTCAGCTACATTCAATTTGACCAATCAGAGCCAAGCTTTTCAAGTTGAAGCAGACTCGAAGAGATGAAGATGCTGCCTCAGATGTTACTGGTAAGTTTTAGTTGCTGTTTGCATAAATAAAAAGCTCACTGTTTAGTTTTTTAATCTTAATAAATCTGGTAACACTTTACAATAAGGTTCATTAGTTAACATTAGTTAATGTATTAACATAACAGGAACTAACCATGGGTAATACATTTGTTACTGTATTTGTTCATCTTTGTAAACGTTAGTTAATAAAAATACATCTGTTCATTGTTAGTTCATGTTAGTTCACGGTGCATTAACTAATGTTAACAAGATTTAAATAAAATATTAGTAAATGTTGAGATTAACATTAACATAGATCAATAAATGCTGTATATGTGCAGTTCATTATTAATTCATACTAACCTTATTGCCTTATACCTTATTGCCGTATGTATGCATATATAATTCTCTTTTTTTTTTTCATATTAATATTTGTTGTTTTTCAGACAGCTGCTATAGAAGAAAAACTTAAATCAGGCCTATTGAACGGTGGTCGACAGTTAGGAAAATGTTAGCAACGTGTCCATTTCAGGTGTCTAATATGTGCTGCCTTTGAGTCATTCATGTAAAAATCTGTTTATTCAATTGTTTTGTTTTTTAGTAAAGCTTTAACCCTGTAAGACCCGTGGTTGTAAAATTACAACATCACTTTTAGCTCTTCAAAAAACACATCTGCAAAAAATTTTTTTTTTGAAAGACCACATTTATATAGCCAATGGGTCCTATTGTTTAGCCTCACAATGTCATTGGATAGTAAATTTGTATATAGGTCTTGCCATAAGGTCATGAACTCATACAACCTGCAAACTTTCCTGGAAGCGCATCTCCTTGTTCCATTGGACTGGATATCTCAACATTAAAGTAAGTAAAACCCCAGAAATATTTTTTTTTTGTGATTGTTAGAATGTCTAGTTCATGTAAATACTTGGTTATTGTGGAATGCATGCATCAAATTAGATTTTTAGCTTGTTATGTCTTTGTTGTAATTTTACAACGTTGGGATATAATGGTAGTCAAAATAGCATGTGCACCTTACACATTACATGGAGGCATTGCACTTCTCAAATGTTCACATATAAGAGAAATACTTACAGAAATACAATGTATTTGATGATTCCCAATATCTAAATGTGTTATTTGTTATAATTTTCAGTTTATATCAGATTTTAATCATTTTAAATGAATAAATTATTTCTGGTTGCAGTGTTTCAAGTCTTTCAGTACCAGTATTTGAAATTGTTCCTGTATGTTAGCAGTACTATATACAGTTTTTTTGGGCTTTGTTTGTTTGCCCAAATATCTGCTTGTAGCAAGGCAGACACTGTTTGTGGAGTGCTTTGGAGGATGGTTATTCTAGGACAGGTGTGGATGTTCGTAGGGGGTTGCATGGTCCATTGTTCAGGGACAGGTGTTAATGTTCTGGAATGTGGGGATGTAAGAGGTCTGGGGGTTTGTATATTCCTTTTAGAAATGTGTGACTTCAGTAGTGCTGGGACGGTATGGATTTTTTTCTGACCGCGGTTGAAAAGCAAGAAATTCCGCGGTATAGCGGTAAACCGCGTTAAATACTGGAACTGGAGCATCTCATAAATAAAACTAAACTCAGCGTATAGGCTACTTGCCTCACAGACATGAGAAATAAATAGAAAGCTTGAAAGGTCTACTTTTAAACAAAATTCAAAATGAAATGATAAAATTGTACAGTAGCCTAGTCAGGTAAGGTCAGGTTTGCCGATGTGCATTTTATTTAGGCTATTTATTTATTTTTGTCACTGTGCGCAGATCGGAGACAGAGTTCATGATGATATTCTGGGGATAAAACAGCTAATATGCTATACTACTTTAGCCTTTAAATATCTTTGCTGCATTGGATCAGTCTCCTTTCTAGAACAGCCGATAGCTTTCTAGCCTCCCGGCAGCAGCGCCTCACATTGCTTATAGACCTTAACACAATCAGTCGGTTTTGAAAATTAGTCAAAAAACGTTGGAGCGGATGATGCCGGACGGATGATGAGTTTGTGATGTGGTTGCGGATTAATAATAGCCAATCCACGCATCTCTAATACGAATGGAATGTTATTATGTGTCATGGAACATTGCGCTCCACAACTCGCAAAAGGTCGGATTTGCTCCATCTTTTGATAAGTTATGTTTAGAAAACCTTGAATCCATGGAAGACACAATGCATTAGACATAGTCCATGTCATTAGAATCAATTAATCCATGTCATGGGACACAACGTGCACACATGTGCAGGCCAATGCTTTTGGCCTGACCCGCGGTAGGCGTCACGTGACCGCGGAATTGTGGTAACCGTGTCAGTCCTAGACTTCAGTGGAATGTATCACATAAATAGGATTCATTTACATATAAATTATTTATACTTGAACATACTCTGACTCTTATAACTATTATTTTCATTTCAGAATGAGAGGACGCTGCAGGCACTGAAAAAAAGTATATTCGAATACGCTCTGCAGGAAGTGCAATGTCCGTCACTGCTTTTCAGAGGAAAGGAACTGCTTTTGGGACTACCATTGCAAGTGAACACTGGACACTGTTTCTTTGACAGTTTTCAATCTGTTTTGTATTTCATATTTATATTTTATGTTTATTTTTAATCAATTATAATTCATAATATGACTGTTGGGAGATTATTATTATTATTCATATTTACTGTTATGGTGCTATGTAAGCAATCCACACTTCAAATGAGCCCTTAGCAGTTCTGTATATTTGTTCTGAAAGTGTGAGTGCAAATGCTGAAATTCTGCTACCCAATAGGCCCAACGTTGCAATATTACAACGTTTCCTTAAAAACTTACTAAAACATAATTTTTAAAAAAAATCCTTCATTATTTGCATCAGAGGCCTCCTACAACAACATCTGACAGGTGAAAAATTTTTTGTTTGTTTTTTTTTTTCTATATTTGGGTCTTACAGGGTTAAGTCAACTTGTCCTAGTTGTCCGGGCTTACAATATGCAGTAAACTGCATAGTGTACTTTTCAGTAATACATGTATAACTGAAATGTTCCACAAACAAATTATAAATATAGCTCTGCCATAGCATTTCACTGATCTTTTTTAAGTTACTTTTATTTCTTTTTTTACTCTTTTGTAATTTACACAAGATACTCAACTCCATCTGAAGTGCGAGTGGCCATCAGGCGCAAGTGCAACAATGAGCAATTTAGCAAGAAAAATTGAAGTTTGCTTGCTGTTCCACAATGTTTCAATTTTGTTTTCTTTCAGCATTCTTTTGAAAACATGGTGCATTTTGTTCTGTTTTTCAATGCTAATACCATGTGAGGATTTAATAAACACAGTTTGAGTTCATTATGTGTATCTGTATGGTATTGAAGTTGCATGTTATTTATTGTAATGACCCTGACAAGTGCATTCAGCTTTGTGGAAGAAAGTATATTTTTACTCAAAAATAATATATTTATGGTATATTTCTTGTTTGGAAGACACTCTTAATTAATTTGTAATGTACTTGTAATACAAAAAAGTATGCTTTAATATCACTAATCAAGTGTGAAAATACGCATGTACTTAAAGTGTATTAAGTATACTTGAAATTGTCTCAATTTAGCATCAAAAAGTACACTAAATACTGAAGTTATACTTTAGTATAATTTATTTATAACTAAAATACACTTAGTACAAAAAAATTGATCCAAAGCACACTTCAAGTTAACTTGACAATTGACTTCAAGTTAACTTGACAATTTCTCAACACACTTGAAGTATACTGAAGTATACTGACTTAGCATACTTTTTTTCACTAGGGACTATACTACAAGTGACTTATAGGTATACTGATAGTTTACAAGTTATATACTTGTAGCACATTTTTTAAGTTTATAAAAGTACACTTTGAAGTATACTCAGTAAACTACTAGTTTAGAAGTTTTATACTGCAAGTATACTTGTAAGTTTTCAAGCGAACATAACATCTTATTTATAGATTACTATCTACATGTTATTTTTGCACTTTATGTATACTACTTTGTTAGGTTTTTGTTAAACATTTTATTCTAGCTGCCTGCATCTTTTTTTTTAACAATACTTGAATAAGTTTAATTAAAAAAAAAAAAAAAGAAGCAAAAACCTGAGAAAATCACATTTCTGTCGAAGACTATGTCTGGATCAGATTCAGAATGAAGATGGATGAGATCGAGTCCATCAACACTCCCTAAGCTTCAAAGTCGTTAACCCTTCTGGTTCAACATTTTATTCAGTAACGTTAGGCAGTTTTAAACTTATATGCAGTTTAATTGCTTTATTTTATATAAGCTTATGCACTATTCTATCACTTGTTTCTGCTTTTCAATTTCTTTAAGTGCAATTTTAAGTATATTTCTGTTAAGTGCATAAAGTAAATTTTTGAGAAGTACATAAAACGTAGACAAAGTATACTTATTTTTAGTTTAAAAGAAGTATACTAATATCATACTTGAATAAACTTCTTTTCTGTAAGGGTAGACAGTGCCAACCAGCTAAACCAATTAAGGAGGTCTATTATACCTAGTGAAAGTTTTCTTGATTAACTTGGTTATGGGTAGACAACATACTAACAATACACTAAAATAATGTCCACCCTAGCAACCAAATTGTAATGCACTAACCTAAAGATTGTTCCTGCAGAGTTTAACCTAATCAAACACATCTGAAAAACTGGACCAAAGTCTTAGCTAGTGTTGCTTTCGTCAACGAAAATTATGACGAAATATCGTCGTCAACGAACCTTTTTCACGTGACGAAAACGAGACGAGACGCAACGTAAATGCTGGTCATGTGACGACGACTATAATTAAATGTATAATGTAATATCGTTGACGAATAAAAACGAGACTAAATGTGGTTTACAAAATAAAAACTAAGCTAAAATGTCTCTTCATTTTCGTTGACCAAAACGAGACGAGACGAAATGTTATTTAACGTTATTTCGTCTCGTTTACTTGCGTTATTACCGGTATGCAGCATTTCTGTTTCCTGTGTTTCACTTCAGGGGCTGCATCAGATCACACTGCGCAGACGCAGGCGACATCACATCCTCAAGCCCCACTCGCGGCATTATTTAGAAGATGCAGCTGCGTGAGTTACGGCTGTTTCACACATACTCCGTGTGTAGTGCGTATGCGGTGCGGTGTGTAGGCCTATGCAGGAGCAGCAGCAGCAGCTCGAGCTATTGTGTTTTTTTCACATGTGCTGCGTTTGCAGTGCGCAGCTGATCTACGGCTGTAATACCACAATCACAACATTTATTCTCTATTTTTTATTTCAAATCAATATTTCTAGCCTACATCCGTTATGTCGCGTTGTTGAGGTAGGCTACTGTGTAGATCTCTGCTCTGCTGTTATGCACGCACCGCTCCCGCGTGCGGTGTGAGCGCTCTAACCTAACATGGGTGCGGGAAAAAATACACACCGCAAACGGAGTAGGCTATGTGTGAAACAGGCGTTAGCATAAACGACAACAAACGCAGTTAAGTCTGACACAGAGAAAGGGATTCGTCTTTGGGAGAAAAAGAAGAAATGACATTTGGAAAAACTTTAATGTCATCGTGTGTAGGCAACATGTTTGGTTGGTAAAATAAATATGTTCTAAATTCATATCAGAGCGTCTTCTGTGTCTGGAATAGCATTCTTGAGTCTATAAGGTAACAATAATATAATAAGATAGACTAACAATAAAAAGATAAGATTTTTTGAAATGGGTTTGGCTAAAAGAAAATGTTGGTTTCGTCTACTACTAGGTATACATATTGACTGGGTTAAATAGAATTGCATTACTAAAATGAGACTAAAATACAATTTTCATGGACTAAAACTAGACTATGTCTTTCGTCGACTAAAACTAGACTAAAATGTCATCAGTTTTCGTCGACTAAAACTAGACTAAAATGTCATCAGTTTTCGTCGACTAAAACTAGACTAGACTAAAAAGAGTATGAACGTGACTAAAACTAATAAAAACTAAAATGACAGCTTGACACAAAGACTAGACTAAAACTAAAATTAAAACAGGCCGCCAAAAACAACACTAGTCTTAGCTTTAGGCTATTTGAAAATGACCAGCAGGTGTGTTTGAGTGGAGCTGAATTCTCCAGAACCTCGGTTGAACGTGCATTTGGAAACTCAAGCTTGATGGCAACGCTCAGATTCTAGAAGTTTCCAGAGTTTCTCTAAACTCCAATCCCTCTCATTTTTCTTCAGCGCAATTGCTTGATTTCTTTCTTCCTAGGGACAAACTGCTTTTATTTATTTCTGGGGTGGTGATAAAATATCCATGTTGCTCAGCGCGGGCCTGGTGGCCGGCAGTCGAGCTGAAATTAGATATCTATAATTCAGTTCACACTTCAGACGGGCGGCCGCCACACTCTATGTTCAGCGAGGAAAGACGGCTCGTCTCAAACAAGCACTGCATGAAATTCTCATCAGCAAAGCTCTGAATGTGACCACCTGAGGCTGGAAACAACAAATCATAAAATAAAACCACAATGAAGCTCACTTTCCCAAAGAGCAACTTTGCATTCAGACGGCACAGAGGATCTTGTTTTGTGGATTCCACATCAGAGTAAATTGTCCGTGATAATTACACCGTTCCACCTTCGCTCTTGTCACGATTTGACACGTGGAAGCGTGTTCTTTCGCTTAGGATGCAAGCGGTTTTGAAAATTGCCTGCTTCTCCTCTGTGATCGCGGCTCCTTCAAGTTATTGAATTTTGGTGTCCAATATCTCTGAATAGCTCTCGACCATCTCTCGCACCAATATTTTCACTTATTGCACATGGGCAGAAGAGGATTCTCTGAGGAGCATTATAGGCATGAACGATTGTCATGGAGGGGAAGAAAAGCTGAACAAGGCCACTAAGAGCGTCTGGACCGGCTCAGACAAGACAGTCTGGATGTTATTGCTCAGTAGATTTTATTCTTGAGTTATCCTGCTTTTAACTATACAACCATAATAACAGCATTTGTTTTCATTTGACAAACATTTGATTACAGATTTTGATATCTTGGCAAATCTGTTGAGATCTCAAACTCATGTTTGAGATTTTTCTCAGGAAAAAAATCTGACTGAAGTCACATTCATCCCTGTGGTGGTCTAGGAGAAGCAACTGAGTTATTATTGAGATCTCTGATATAAATTTTCTTTCTTACATGAGTCAAACAGTGAAGTGAAAGTCTTTTTCTTCTGCTATAATGGATTTTTTTTATTTTATTTTAGGGCTGTCATTGATTTTAGTTATTATGGGGGGGGGGGCTCTATTCTCAATTTTTCATATTTTTTTAATTGTGAGCACCTCACAATAGCACCAGGGGCCTGATGTATAAACATTCGCATACACAAAATGGGCAGTGAAATGTGCATAGGGCCTATGCAATTTTCCATGCACATATCAGGATTTAATTTTTTTTTTAAAAAACTTAGCGTAAATGTGTGTGCACCATCTGTTTTATTAGAGGTAGCATTTTAATTTAAACTTTTTTTTTTTTTTTTTTTTTTTTTTATACACAATTAGATTAAAAATGCCATTTTCTATATAATGCTAAGATATATTAACAATATGTTTACAATAACAATTTTCGGAAAATATAACATTACGATGTCCAAAAATCAGGTTCAATAGCACATTGGGTTTAATTTGTAGTGGGAGAACTTTTACCTAGCATGTCAGAGGTTCTGGGTTCTAATCTGTTCTAATCTAATCTAATATGTTTATTAGTGGTTGTATATCAAGCAGCCACGTTTGTGTGCATTTTGTTTTGTGATATAGATAGATAGTCTCCGCAAACAGCGATAGATTGAAGTGTGCATCCGAGTGTAGACTGTGTGCGAGACACAAGAGAACACTGTATCCATGCAACTGATAGCAGCTGCAACGAGCTCAGCAGCTTGATTTAGAAAATAACACATTTCAGGGCTAGAACACCTCTTATTTGACAAACAAATTAAATGAATGCCCTGTTAGTTAACTGGAGATGTTTTATTTGTATTAGGTACATTCGTGCTAGCCTGGTCCCACCAGACTCTTTGTACATAGTCTGGCACCTCTCCATTGACAAGCGTTAACTTCCTTGTAGGCGGGAACTCTATTGAAGTCTAAAACTATTGGATCTGCCCAGAGTCACTCTATCAGCCATAACCAATCGCTAACGTTTGGTCGTGAAATATGTGTTTTCCCGAACCCCGTGGGGAGGATGGCCACCAAAAAAACAAAGCAAAGATTGTTCTTGCTCCGGCTTTAACTTGCGAGCATATTCTGCAGCATTGCCACTACGGACCGAATGGCTTCGCTCGCATCTTTCTTATTTTGAACTACAACTCAAAATAACGCACAAGTCGACATCAACGTCATTGTTCTGATGTACAGATTGTACAGATATTACAATGTGCAGTTTTATTTTAAGTTCACAGGGCTCCAGACTAACATTTGAAGGCAGCAGCACCAGAGTGTTCTACAAAAAAAATATCTGGTAGCACTGGTGCTGACAATAAAGCACTAAGCTTAATTTAGGGTGTAGATGAAATTAACTTTAATTATTATCATTCATAATGTCTTAATATTATTTAAAAAGCAAAACGGGTGAAAAAATATATATTAGGGAGGGAAAATAGCCAATAAACATCCTACTGGTAACTGTCACCCCCCCTTTTGATAATTGACATTAAAATGCACTATACAAACTTAAATGGTTGTAATTCAAGAATGCTTTGGAATATATACCTAAGTTTGGTCTTGTTTTAAAGAAAACAATCAGCAGATTATTACTGAAGTGAAAGCATTTCAAAAAAATAAAGTATGAAAAAGTTATGGAAGTTATAATCTACAGTAAATCAAATATACTTTATTAATATATATTTTTTAATATAAAATAAATATTTTACAAAATATGTTTTACTGTAAAATTACTATAAAATGAAAGCTATATATCTAACCAAGTTGTGTTCCAAATTTAAAGTTGATATCACAAAAATTGAAGTTCCCATGAGATTTTGTTTAGGCGTTATACCAAAAATAGCCACCGGGTGCCATTGAATTCCATTGAATTTAATTGTATGCATTCTGCCATAACAAATTAATAAATTTCGATCCAAATATCACTTCTGTCACTAAATATGGAACCTTGAGACTCAGACCTTTCTGACAATATGTGTTTTGTCAAGATTAGAAAAAGTTTTGATAATAAATTATGAAAGATGATGCCCAAAAGGGGAGGGGCCTAATAAAAAAATACCGTTTCTATGGTAAGGCAACGTCCAATTTCAAAATGGTTTTCACAGGATGAATTCTGAGTTCGTAAGCTTTCAAATGATACCTAATTTATGATAACTACTAAAATATGTGATATAATAAAAATAAAAAAATTATATATAAATATATAATATATATTATACTTTTTAGATGACTTCTTACTTTACTTTTTAAAATATAATTTTATCTTTTTTTATTGAAAAATACTAGATTATGTTTTATTATGAACTTTTAGCACTAAAAACCAAAGTTTCAATTATTAAAAGTGTGTGTGTCAACTTTTTGTTACAAAGGTCAGAAACTCCTGTAATGACGTCGATTTTTTGAGGCGCACTCTTGTCATAAATTCATATTTTACTGTTCATTCGTAATTTGTAAGAAAAAACAACGCTAAAATATCTATTTAGCAGTCTTAGACCTTTCCAACGATATATAGTTTGTCATGACTAGATTAGGATTTAATAGTAATATAGTGAGGTAAATTTAGTTAGCCCGTATACGGGCAAGTGACAGTTAAGGGGTTGGATTTAACTTTTAGTGTTTTGCTGTGTTAATTGTTGTTGAGATGATACAATGATGGGGTTTTGTCACTGACCTAATAAAAGTGTGGGCTAAGAAAATAAAAAATAAATAAAATCTCTCTCTCTCTCTCTCTCTCTCTCTCTCTCTCTCTCTCTCTCTCTTCTCTCTCTCTCTCTCTCTCTCTCTCTCTCTCTCTCTCTCTCTCTCTCTCTCTGTGATTGTGTCTGTTACAGTGACAAGAGTGTAACCCTTTAAGGCCTTGTCTTTTTGGATATATATCTTTTTTTTATTAAAAAGAAAATGTGCATACAACCCATATATTTTAAATGCATTGTTTGCTTTAAATTAAATTAAGATTGTATGTTTGGTAATTGAACCTAAATAAATTTAAAATTAATGTGCTATATTTCAGATCAATAAATTTGTTTGCCTTCATTTTAATCAACACTAACTTTATTCTCATCTGAATTATAAATAACTTATTTCTGTATAAAATAAAAAATCCAGAATAATCCAGACCAACCAGAGCGCACTATTTCTACAACATCATCAGTGCTGAAGCGGAACTACCAGAGCCGTTCGGCAGATAGCGAGCAGATATTTTGATATTTTGTGTCACGTCGTGCACAATAACCCTAAAGGCACCAGGGTGGTGATAAATGACTATAAATATAGCTGCGAGCAGCGATGAAGGGCCAAAGCCGGCTGCACCGCCACCCCGGTGCCATTAGGTAACTAAAGGAACCGGGGTTGCGGTGCCACCGGCTTGGGCCCATAATCGCTGCTCGCAGCTATATTTATTATTATTATTTTACTAACTTTTGGGCACTTTTGGGGGCCTTAACATGCTCGAAAACTCTTGAAACTTTGCACACGGGTCAGAACCCGCGGCCATCAGGGCCGGGCTGAAGCTGGTACCCGGGCTTGGCAGGGGGGCTCGACAGCGCCCCCTGGAACGGGGTCCGAAAACTTGGTCCATAAATCAAACACGCTTGCATGTAATAATATGAAACTCAGTACACATATAGATCTTACTTATAGATAGATTTACATATAGATCTTACACTTATAGATCATATAACTAGTCCAACGTGTTACACTTTACTTGAGGACAAGTAAAATATTCATGACACAGTTATAATGGTGTCATGACGGCCAAAGTCAAAAGCAACCACATATGACAGGGTAATGTAATGTTAACGTAAAGCTAAATAACTTCTTTAAGTTTGATAATTAGACCTGTTATGACATATTTGTGACAGGTTGACAGGTTATGATTTCTTGGTTAATGTCAAGTTGTCATAACAAAGACATTTCTATCTTTGTTAATGTCAAGTTGTCATAATCAAGACATTTTTGTCTTGGTTAATGTCAAGTTGACATAACAAAGACATTTTTTGTCTTTGTTAATGTCAAGTTGTCATAACAAAGACATTTTTGTCTTTGTTAATGTCAAGTTGTCATAACAAAGACATTTTAAACAATGTCAACTTTGCATAAAAAGTGTCATAATTTACCGAATGACAGTTAATGACAACAGTAACAAACATTCATAAAGACTCCTTCATGTTCATGACAGGTGTTATGTCATGTTTATGATAGTGTCATGTCAGTCTTATGCACACCCCTTCAAATAAAGTGTTACCTAATCAATCTAGACTAATCTAAATGAAAATGGCTCATTTGAATTCTGCCGAAGGCATTCAGAATATGTCTGCTACCTACCCAAATAATGACTAAAAGTAAGTCTTTTAGAACAGGTTTCTCAAGCCAGGTAGCGCATTAGACCAGGGGCTCATCTCCTGTTTCCAAAATGCATCACAAAATGCTTGAGAAAGCTGTTCTACTATGATAGTTGGTGAAGAAAATAAATCATGTTCAATAAGATGTACTTGTGTTTACTAACTGTTTATTAAACATGAATTCTTGAATGGGTTGATTTGTTTAGATCTAGTGAAGTCGTCGTCATCATAGGCTTAATTTGCGGGTGGGACATGTCTCCACCACTTTTTCTCAGGATCGATATTGTCCCCCACCATGTTTTGAAACATTGCACGGATGCACCTAATACAAATAAATAAAACATCTCCAGTTAACTAGCAGAGCATTTAGGTTCGCTATTAAATAAGACATCTAGCGCTAAAATTTGTTGTTTTTTTAACTCAAGCTGAGCGCTCGTGTCCGCTGCTATCAGTGTCATGGATACAGTTGTACTCTTGTGGCGCGCACAGTCTTCACTCGGACGCGCTCTTCAATCTATCACCGTTTCAGAGACTCTCTATTCAGTTCGGTGAAATCACAAAATATAATGCACACAAACGTGTCCCTGCTTGATATAGACTGTAACCAATGATGAACATATTCGGTTTTGATGAGAGAGGAAAAAAAACTACGTGAGTGCAGATTAGAAACTGTAACCTCTGACACGCATGGTAAAATATCTACCACTAGACCATTTAAGAACTCCAACAAAATCAGCGGATCGATGCATTTATTTACGGGTTGAGCAGAGAGGCTGCACAGTTTGACCAGCGGGCAGCGGCCGCTGTATGGTGTTGCTAAGGACTTGCAATGTATAACTATTATCAGACCGTCCCTCACGGCCTCAAAACACTACCTACCGATATATATATATATATATATATATATATATATATATATATATATATATATATATATATATATATATATATATATTTTTATATATATATATATATATATATATATATATATATATATATATATATATATATACACTCACCTAAAGGATTATTAGGAACACCTGTTCAATTTCTCATTAATGCAATTATCTAATCAACCAATCACATGGCAGTTGCTTCAATGCATTTAGGGGTGTGGTCCTGGTCAAGACAATCTCCTGAACTCCAAACTGAATGTCAGAATGGAAAATAAAGGTGATTTAAGCAATTTTGAGCTTGGCATGGTTGTTGGTCCCAGACGGGCCGGGAATTTCACAATCTGCTCAATTACTGGGATTTTCACGCACAACCATTTCTAGGGTTTACAAACAATGGTGTGAAAAGGGAAAAACATCCAGTATGCGGCAGTCCTGTGTGCGAAAATGCCTTGTTGATGCTAGAGGTCAGAGGAGAATGGGCCAACTGATTCAAGCTGATAGAAGAGCAACTTTGACTGAAATAACCACTCGTTACAACCGAGGTATGCAGCAAATCATTTGTGAAGTCACAACACACACAACCTTGAGGTGGATGGGCTACAACAGCAGAAGACCCCACCGGGTACTCATCTCCACTACAAATAGAAAAAAGAGGCTACAATTTGCACGAGCTGAACAAAATTGGACAGTTGAAGACTGGAAAAATGTTGCCTGGTACATTCAGATGGTAGAGTCAGAATTTGGCGCAAACAGAATGAGAACATGGATCCATCATGCCTTGTTACCACTGTGCAGGCTGGTGGTGGTGATGTAATGGTGTGGGGGATTTTTCTTGGCACACTTTAGGCCCCTTAGTGCCAATTGGGCATTGTTTAAATCCCACGGCCTACCTGAGCATTGTTTCCGACCATGTCCATCCCTTTATGGCCACCATGTACCCATCCTCTGATGGCTACTTCCAGCAGGACAATGCAACATGTCACAAAGCTCGAATCATTTCTAATTGGTTTCTTGAACATGAAAATGAGTTCACTGTACTAAAATGGCCCCCACAGTCACCAGATCTCAACCCAATAGAGCATATTTGGGATGTGGTGGAACGGGAGCTTCGTGCCCTGGATGTGCATCCCACAAATCTCCATCAACTGCAAGATGCTATCCTATCAATATAGACCAACAGTTCTAAAGAATGCTTTCAGCACCTTGTTGAATCAATGCCACGTAGAATTAAGGCAGTTCTGAAGGCGAAAGGGGGTCAAACATAGTATTAGTATGGTGTTCCTAATAATAGTAAAAAGTAAGTAAGTAAAATTTATTTATATAGCACCTTTCACAGACAAGAAGTCACAAAGTGCTTTACAAACTGTTAATAAAAAGGATCAAAACATGCATACAAAAAATACACCATAACACAACAACACAAAACAATCTTTACAAACATGAAACAACAAGTAACCACAGCTGTTAAATAAAAGCAAATCCAAAAAGATGCGTCTTCAGGAGTTTTTTAAAAGAATCAACAGAACGCACAGTTCTCAGTGCTAATGGGAGTGAGTTCCAAAGCCTCGGTGCCACAGTACAAAAAGCACGATCCCCTTTAGTCTTAAGACGTGTTCTAGGGACAAGTAAGAGGTCCAAACAAGAAGACCGTAAAAGCCGACCCGGTGAATGTTTATGTAGAAGATCCTGAATATAGAGAGGTGCCTGACCGTGCAAGGCTCTATAAGTGATAACTAAAATTTTAAACTGCACTCTGAATTCCACTGGGAGCCAATGAATGTCCTTGAGAACTGGTCTTATATGAGACCACTTACTGGTACCCGTCAAAAGCCTTGCTGCTGCATTTTGTACAACTTGTAGTCGCTCCAGAGATGACTTATTTAAACAAGTGTACAGAACATTGCAATAGTCCAAACGTGACGAGATGAAGGCATGAACAAGCATCTCCATCTCTTTTCTTGAGACCACCGATCTAATCTGAGCAATGTTCCTAAGATCGAAAAAACATGAGCGAACTACAGACTTTACATGACTGTTAAAACATATGGCTCTATCCAGAATAACACCTAGATTTCTTATCTCATTACAATCTGAAGTGGCTGAAACCCCCAAAACCTGCTTGATCTTAGGTATAATATTGTCAGGAGCAAAGATCATCATTTCAGTTTTATCCTTATTAAGTTGCAAATAATTGTTTGCCATCCATTTATTAATGGAGACTAAACAATCCTGTAGAACCGACAGTTTATCTAGACTATCAGGTCTAAACGAAATAAGTAACTGAATATCATCTGCATATAGATAAGAAATTTTTTTAAAACTATTAATAATCTGGCCAAGGGGAAGCATATACAAATTAAACAACAAAGGGCCCAGCACAGAACCTTGTGGCACACCACAGGACAAAGGTACAGAGTCAGACATAAAGGATCCAACAGATACTGAAAAAGTCCTATCTGACAGATAAGATGAAAACCAATCTAGAGCTGAATCCGAAATACCTACTAAACAGCGTAATCTATTAAAGGGTACCTATCATGGAATTTTGAAAATTACCTTTCATGTAGTGTGTAACATAGATCTAAGTGAACAAAAACATCCTGCAAAGTTTTAAATATGAAAGTTCACCGTATACAAAGTTATTATCTCTCAAAAGTAAGAGTCGACTCTGAGTCGTTGATATGAATCGATAGACGAACGATGCACTTTCGTACGTCACTTGTCCAAGTTATTTGAATAAGATACGCCCACTCATTGCATTAGGAGACACCAGGGAAAACATCATGTCGACGAGACGCTGCTTGTGTTTGAAGTGCGACGCAAAAGCAAACTTATTTCATCTGCCCAGTGAGGAGCATTTGAAGACAGTGGCTACAGTTCATAACTATACCACAGAAGTATTATAGCCCGAACTCGTTCTGTGTTCGCGTCATTTTGAAGATGATTGCTTCACAAACCTAAATGCTATAAAGTATGAATTTGCGAGCCGATACTGAAGGAGGGAGGTTCAGTACCGAGTTTATTTGGATCAGCTTCCTTCTCCGAATCACAATCTGTAAGTAGGCTGTTGCTTTTATGTTTGTATCATGTTCTATAATTATTTTGTGTGTTGTGTACGCACAGGCACAGCGCAGCTTCTAGCAGCTAACTTAGGTCTTCAATGTCAATTGTATTGAAATATGTGAAGTGTTTGTCGTTGTTAATGGAGTTGTCACAGGGCTCTCGAGTGTCACGCATTGAGCGTGACAGTCACTCATTTCGGTCTTTTGTCACGCTCTCCGGCCACACATTGTATTTCTCACGCTGATAAACTATTTGTAATATATTTAATATGCCGCAGTGCCCAAAACTCACTCACTGTGGAACCGGCAGGATGCAAGCGCGTCTCCTCCAGTGTTGCCAGGTCTGTATGCCTGCACTGTTTCCGCGGGTTGTTTGTGTAGTGCACGCTGGTTGACGCGATTGTTTTATCCACTGGAACATGATTGTTATTGAGGAAACACCCGGGAACGCTATTTGAATAATTTTGGCCGTGATTGGGTTAGTTTGATGAGCAATTGGGCTGGTTTTGTTGTGCAGACCTGGCAACCCTGGTCTCCTCTGGTGTTGTTCGTCTGGTGTTGTTAGCCAATCAGAAAATAGCACTGTTGTATCTGGGTAAGATCTAGCGCAACAACCAATGACACCCCGTCGGCTGGGTGTCTAACATATCACCACAGATTAGCGTCACGCAAAGGCGGGGTTTGGAAAAATGACTCGCTAAACGATTCATATGGGAGTCGGTGAGCAAATCAGGTAAAAATAAATGCATATTATAAGACAACAAAAGTGTTTTTTGTCATTGCATGCTTGTAAAACTGTTGTTGGGGACTCCCAGAACAATATTAGGAACATTTTAAATGCCATAATAGGTACCCTTTAATCAAAGTGCAGTGATCCACCGTGTCAAATGCTGCGCTGAGATCTAACATAACCAACACCGAACATTCCCCCGCATCTGTGGCCATCAAAATATCATTTGATACCCTGAGTAGGACGGTTTCAGTAGAATGATTTTTGCGAAAACCTGATTGAAATTTGTCATAAACGTTATGAGTCTCCAAAATATCATTCAACTGCATTGCCACAACCTTTTCCAAGATCTTCGAAATGAAGGGCAACTTAGAAATAGGCCTATAGTTGTTCAGCGATGTAGCATCAAGATTACACTTTTTTAACAGCGGTTGAACAACAGCGTGTTTAAAACACCTAGGGACCTGGCCCAACTTTAGCGAAAGATTAATAATTGAGACCAAACATGGACCAATGGATGTAATAGTTTCCATAACCACAGAAGCAGGCAGAATATCCGCCGGACTTTGGGAAGGTTTCATCGTACAAACTATCTTTACAAGATCATTAAAGTATATTGACTGAAAAGAGCTTAACCCTCAGAGACCTAAGGGTATTTTTACAATAAATTTTCCGTCTGGTGTTATTAACTAAAAAAGCTTGTAAAACATCAACCCTTTTGTGCACAGACAATTGACACACCTCTTTTTTTTCAGGACAAATTGAACTTTCAGCACATTTGTGTTACATTGATGTCACCTGAATGTAAAATAAGTTATGGGACCATAAGGACAAATGAAAAAATAAATCGGAAATTGAATCACTCAAATATTTATTGAAATCACACAGAAATAAATAAAAGCTAAGCAAATTTCCTCTGGAAAACAGTTTGTTCATGTCTTTGGAGTCCTGGAGCACAGGAATAAACATTATAACTTGTACAGAACCAAAACTATTTACATTTTTCCAAAAGAAGTCCAGGCGTTCATGAAATTCACTGGTGCCAAGCCTCAAAACAGTTCCTATCAGCAATCACAAAGAGGGCCACATCACAGGCTTTGCATTTATATTTTATTTATTACTTTATTTATTCTATTCTTTTTATACTACATTTATACTTCTATAATACTTTTTTATAGTAAATAAATAAATGGCACTTCAGCTGGGTCTATCCTGGTAATCTAGTTCCTCATCTGTCAAAAAGCTCTGTTCTCCTGAAAATCCATCTTTCAGCGCTCGATTTCATCTATTACTCTGTGTTCTCTGTGAAACCTGAGTCTCCGTCCTATGGTCTCCGTGCGTCTCTCTCTCTCTCTCTCACTCTCTCTCTCTCCCTTGGTGTGTGCGTAATGACCCAATGACGCACCCAATGTTTACGACGGATCAGCCTGTAATTGGTCAAAAACCATCACGTGTATATCCAAAATGGCAGCTAGCATCGAGCTAGCGGCAAATATGAAGGAATATTTATAAATTATGGACTTCAAGTGTATCAAAGTTGGATATAAACGTTTGGATTTATTGCTGAAAAACTCAGAAAGTATGCACAAGTTCCAGGCTGGATAGAAAACCTTCTGTAAAGGCTAGAAAGACACCAAAGACACCCCCGTGATGGCTAGCTCGTTAGCTTTCTGCTGGAAAAAACGGTAAGAAAATCCATAAATCTGTCATCGAGTTATATCATAATTTCTCGGAGCTGATTTGTGGCGTCGTCGACGATGCCGTCGGGCTCAGAGGGTTAAAATTGAAGACCACTCTGTAATAATTACAGAGGGGATAGCTGATGGTAAAATGCTAGCCCTAACAGCCATAACCTTACCCACAAAATGAGACAAAAAATGATTACAATCATCGTTAGAAAAAACAGGTACAGATGATATGACAGGAGACACAAGACCATTAATAGTGTCAAACAAAGTCTTAGGATTCCTTTTACAGGTTGAAATCAATTTTTTAAAATAGAGCTCTCTGGCCACCTTAATCATCTCATGTAAATCAGACAGTAACTCTTTAACATGCAGACGATGAACCTGGAGCCGCGTAGATTTCCACAAGTGTTCAGTCTTCTGACACACACGTCTGAGACTGCGAATGGCATCATTTATCCATGGAGAAGTATCAACCACGGGCATATGTCGATTCCTAAATGGAGCCACTTTATCCAGTAGCAAAGTGCAGTGATCATTAAACGACTGTACAGAACTGTCAATATCATTTAAGAAAATGACCGAGTTGGAATCAAAAGCGGACGAGAAATTTTCAACAGCAACTTGGGTAATCATGCGAGAACAAGACACCCGCTTGACCGGCAGTGGTTTTTCGTTACTCGTAAGATTAAATAAAACACATTTATGATCACTGACATAAACATCCTCTGTACACACATCATCAATATTTAAACCATGAGAAAACACTACATCAAGCAAGTGTCCTTTTTCATGTGTAGGACCGGAGACATGTTGAACAAAATTAAAAGTATCCATTAAATTAAAAAAAATTAAAACAGTATTACATGCAGCATTATCCACGTGAATATTAAAATCACCGACAATAATAACTCTATTCAACTTAATGATAGAGGATAAAAAGTCAGTAAAGTCACTTAGAAAAGGACCCAAAGACCCAGGAGGCCGATAAACCAGAATACAATAAAAAGAATTTGATCGACCAACCTTAGACATCTGTAATTCAAAGGACGAGTACGTGTTGGAGTTCATCAACTGACAAATAAACAGATTTTTGTAGACAACAGCAAGACCACCCCCACGGCCCACGAGCCTTGGTGTGCTGATAAATGAACATTCCGCAGGACAGAGTTCAATCAAATGGGAAAAATCCATACTCCGTTGCCATGTCTCCGTCAACAACATAAAATCCAGATTTTTATAAGTGAATAGTTCATTGAGCAGAAATGACTTGTTTCTGATTGATCGAACAATCAGAACCTAATACTTTAGGTGAGTGTAATATATCGCCCTTCCAGCACCGGAACCCATGCAGGTCGACACATATCATCTCACTCATATGGAGTGTCAAAGAAGAATACTCAATCAGCTGTGCCAGTATTGTGGGGGAGAAGGTCACATCCTCACCACCTGTTCAGTTTGACCACCACGCCCAACGGTGAGTACTCTTCAACTTCCTCCCAAAATCGCTCCGTTAACCCGTACACTGCTGAAAGAGACGCGATCTGAAATGCGTCCCATTTTCTTACAAATCTCTACGTTCATTTAATACTTTATTTAAATCATTTAAGACTGCTCTTATGAGCAGTGATGGGCAGTAACGCGTTAGAAGTAACGCGTTACTGTAATCCAATTACTTTTTTCAAGTAACGAGTAAAGTAAGGGATTACAATTGCAAAAACAGTAATTAGATTACTGTTACTTCCCCGTAAGCAGGCTGCGTTACTGCGTTAGTTAACCGTCATTTTGTTTCGTGAGACTGTCTCGTGCGTGAGTGACAATGACATATGAGCGCCGCGACGTCAGTGGTGTAAGGTTTTTAGGGTTCATAAGCTCTTTTATCAATTTTAAGTTTGGGGATAGATATTCAATAATTATTAATCTATGATCAACAAATTATTGAATACAGTTTGAACCGGGTCCTTACGTATTTAAATTACCCACGAAGGGTTGTACAGCGTACCCGTCTGTTCAGGGTAAGTATATAACAATTAAACACAACGAATTCTGGTTAATTATTAATATACATCCTACACAGAGGAATGGCTGATCTTCAACAATACCAAAGCATTTGACCCCTCCTCGCTCATTCACACGTCCGCCGTGTAGTCCGGCTGGAGGCTACAAATGACTTTTGGTCTATTTTAGCTTAAATTAACTGACAACGATTATCAGATTGTAGCTAGGATCTTTATATTAAAGAGGCTTTGTTATACGAGCAACAACCACAGAGTCAATAAAGTATAAAATGAGGTTTAATGAATGAACTACACTACATGTAAAACAAGGATATAGATTAAACAAAATGAAATAAAAACAATAAGAAAGGAAAAATACAAGGAAAATACAATTGCTAGCACAGTTTTAGACCCTTTTGAGACAGCCACAGGAGATATACTTTACAACGTCTAAAATTTAGGTGAAACAGCTTTGCATTCAGACCTGTATGTTTGTTGGTGTTCGGGAACAAACGTGCGACGTCCAGAAGATGGAGGGCGGGTTTCTTTGGCTCCAAGCGTGGTTGATTCGCGGGAGATTCAAACGTTCTGACTTAGTTCTGTATGCGTGAAGGGAGTCTTTTCACCGGAGTGCTGGAAGACTTACGAAACGCACGTGGAGGTCTCAGTCGGGAGACGAGAACACTAAGAACGGACTGGCTATGCGCAAAATGAAACGAAGTTAAAGTAAAACAGGAACATTAAAATAAAATACGAAGATTACAAAGAATACACAGGAACAGGGTACACACGAACAGAGAGACTATACACGAACAGAGAGAGAGATCGTCTCTGTTTTGGGGATTATAAAGATGAGCTAGGCACGCCTGGGTAAGGCGCGCCGGCCAATGATAGCATCCCATATCGAGGAGCGCGTACACCCCCCTGAGTGGGGTGGAGATCAGCGGTAATATGAATTTATGACCAAGTAGAAAATTAAGCTTACTTTGGTAATAGCATATGCATGTAGTTATACATTTTACGATATGGATATACAGCTTAATAGATAGATCAGATTTGTAGGATTACAACGATATCACACACATCATACGTCCAAGACATACTCTTGCAGAATTACATCTCAAAGCGTACTTTCAGACATTTATAAGTATCTTACATTCATGAAAACATTCGTAATACAAGTTTGCACATTTACAGTTCTTCTCCATGTATTTTACACACCAAAGATGTTTTACTAACGACTTAGGATGTAAAGTTAGGGTTCCTGTGTTGTGTAAGTATGTGCGTAGGTGTATGTGCGTGAATGTGTATTGCTCTCGGGCAGGAAAAACAGACAAAGGGAACGTCTGTTTTTGCGCTTCTCCCCCCTGATTTCCGCTGGGAGGGAGAAGATGGTCTGGGTGTTGTCTCAAGTGAGAGGACCCGCTGTTTGGGGAACACTTAAAATCATTTATCAGCAAAAAAAAAAGTCCAAAGTCCATTTGTTCCCTAGACTCATCGGCGCCGATTTGGGAGATAGGGGTCCCCAGGGCTGACCACATGACCTTTTAGGAATGTTAGTTAAAGCTTGTTGTCCTTTTAAATTTGTTGCGAGTTCGTGATTTAATAAAAGCGAATTAATGATTGCATCCAGAATCTCTACAGTGGTAAACACGGAAGCGCGGAGAGAGACACGCATTTGATTGGTCTCACACACCACACCCCTATTTCTCACGCTGAACTGTCAACCCGGTCGGTCAAATGCCTGAAAGATGAGTTTATCTATAGATCTACCTGTTGAGCCACTCGTGATCGACTAGTTATACCACAAATTAGTTCAAATCTCTTGGAATCTAGAGCGAGCCTGCATACGAGACAGAGACCGTGCACGGAGAGGGAGAGCGAGAGATCTTGCGTGTGCAGAGAGCATCCTGATCTAGAAACAGGACCCCCGTTGGAGAATGTCAAAATCCCACCTCAAATCTGAGCAAGCACCTAGCAAGCCGGCACAGGAATGTGAAACTTACTGAAAAAAACCCTGAACCCCCAACTGACATGACATGGCTGTTTTGGTAAACTCATTTGCACTTTACTGTTAAAATACGTTAGTGTTAATAATTTAGAATACAGTCAGGAGAGACTGTCATTTTAATTATTTTATTGCTGTATTTTATTTACATATATTCGTATGAAGGATTTTACAAAAAAATATATTTATTTTATATGCTGGAATATGCAGAAATATAAGTTAACAGAAGAAGGACTTTCTTCATTTCATTAAAATATGGTGGAATGTGCAAAAAATAGGTTTAAATGTTCAACAATTTTCTTCAAGTCTGAGACTGTTGCATTTAATAACATTTTTGCTTGATGCAATGTGCATGAAGTAAAAATATTGAAACTAATAAAACAAGTTTAAAAAAAGAGTGTTTCATTTGATTAAATTTTAGATGATGGAATATGCAGAAAGAATATAATTAGGCTGAAAGGTCTATTGCTTTATAGCGTATTCAGGTCGTGCATCATGTTTTTGAAAAGTAACTTAGTAAAGTAACTAGTAAAGTAACTAATTACTTTTGAAAATAAGTAATCAGTAAAGTAACTGGATTACTTTCTTGGAGAAGTAATCAGTAATCAGTAACTAATTACTATTTCCAAGTAACTTGACCAACACTGCTTATGAGGACAGTCGACAAAACTGACATTTTGGCATAATTTGTGTGTTATGGTTTGTTCAAGCCCGAAAGAGAACTCGATACTGACGTGCGTCTTTTCCTCCACACAGCCGACATGTTATAAGTTTAAGTTGCTGGCGCTCATGCTACGTTCACGGTCGTCATGTGCGCATAGTAAACCCGCCACCCTATCGGCAAGGCTCCCAAGGCAGATATCTGCCGATGATGATCATTTTAAGCTGTTATCGGCCGATACCGATGTCGTGCCGATATCATCGTGCATCCCTAATATGAACAAAGCCTTCGGTGAGTTCCTCCAAAGTTTCGTCACAGTCTACATAGACAACATCTTAACCTACTCAGGAAACCTGGCTAAACATCATTACCATGTCAAGCAAGTTCTCCAAAAGTTACGTGACCATCACCTCTACCTGAAGAAATGCAAATTTCCACCACCCATCAGTCCAGTTCTTAAGGTATGTCATTGACCAACACTGCATCCAGATGGACCAGAGGAAGGTGGAAACCATCCAGAACTGGCCCCAACCCAGCAGTGGATGTCTGCCAACTTCCTTCAGTTAAATCAGTGGTTCACAAGTTCACATCTACATATAATTATTATGGGGAAGGTTATGCGTACTTGGCGTGCTGTCCGGGTGGAGGGCTCCGAGCTCGGAATTTCTGCCCGAACCCAGAGTTCTCCTCCCGTTGGTAAGAGTAGATGGAACTAGAGATGGAACTAAAAGTGAGGATATGGGGTGGAGGTTGGGATGCTGATAAACTGTCAAGGAACAAAGGTGGGTTCTGCTGTTATTTATCTTGTCCTGAGTTGATTACTGATTGATCTCCACTTGTGCTGATTGGGTTATTAATTATCTGCACCTGCTCCTCCCGAACCTTGTTAAATAAAACATAATTTCACGAGATCACATCTACATATAATTATTATGGTAAAGGTTATGCGTACTTCGCGTGTTGTCCGAGTGGAGGGCTCTGAGCTCGGAATTTATGCCCGAACCCAGAGT
Organism: Chrosomus eos; assembly: GCA_036326025.1. NCBI lineage: Eukaryota > Metazoa > Chordata > Actinopteri > Cypriniformes > Leuciscidae > Chrosomus > Chrosomus eos. The sequence continues at coordinate 47,356,881 of CM070818.1, forward strand.
ACTCCCCCCAAAAAAGCAAAAGAGCAAAAGGATGACTAGCAAAAGAGCAAAAGGCGACTGAAATTTAGAACGTATCACTTTATTGTTTCCATGGTGACACGTCATTGCTTGTTACGTGACAGCGCAGCCACAATAGCTTGTTTGCATATGAAAACACACCACACGTTGCCATGGCGCGAAATGCAGATGGAGGGCAGGAAGTGATTTGCTATATTTAGGAAGCATTATAACAAACTCAAAATGCCTATGTTTTGCGTCGTTTACGGTTGCTCAAATCGATCAAACCGAGAAACCACGAGGAATTTTTTAGTGTCTACCAAAAGTTGTTGTTCATAAGGGGGAAAATGCAAGAAATTTACAGAAAAACGGCAGAAAAGTGGCTTGCAAACCTACGTCTGCGGTCGGGAGGAGCCGAATCGGAAAATGCCTGTGTGTGCAGTGAACACTTCGTCAAAGGTGAGTTAATACAAATTATGTGGCTATGTTTGTGTAACATACCAGTTTCTGAACTTTGTAAAGTTCTCCTATCGCCCTATAATCCATCGCGCTCTTTAAGATCACAAAATTCGAGGCTTCTGGTCGTTCCTAGGATATCTAAGTCTACTAAAGGAGGGAGGGCGTTCTCACATTTAGCTCCTAAACTCTGGAATAGCCTTCCTGATATTGTTCGAGACTCAGACTCGCTGTCCCAGTTTAAAACTAGATTAAAGACGCATCTTTTTAACCAAGCATTCACTTAATGCTTACCTTTTATACTACTTCTGAATCAGTTCGAATGCATTAATATTATGAACATCAGCTATGCTAATTATTTCCCATCTGTCTTTCTGCTGTTATCTCTAGGTAAATAGCGTTCGTCAGCTCCAGTTTGTATCCAGCCTCTCACGGAGACTTCAGATGCCCCAACACCTGTGATGAGACGACTAAACGCCTGTGGAGAGACGACTCGAGCCTGTGAAGAGACGACTAAACACCGGCGATATGTTATGCCTAAATTTATACATGATTAACTAACTGTATTTTTCTTTGTACATTTCTGAAATGCACTTTCTGTAAAGCTGCTTTGAGACAATGTGTATTGTGAAAAGCGCTATACAAATAAACTTGACTGGACTTGACTTGACTTAAAGTTAAAGTATGTCTGTAAGACAAGGTAGTTGTTGATATCTACCGCCTCGATGGCAGGCAAATCTTTCAATTCAGTTGAATTCATAACGTAAGGATCACGTCCAACATATGTTAAGTTTTTTTGTTTATAACTTTCTCTTGTAATAGCGTCTAAAGTGGTACAATACGGACTTTCCTCCATCTCCATTTCGCTCTTCACTTCCTGCCGTCCAGCTGAATTTCGCATGTCATCACAATCACGTGGCTACAATCACCTATTCCTTTTTTAAAGGGTACCTATTATGGATTTTTGAAAATTGCCCTTCATGTAGTGTGTAACATAGATCTAAGTGAACGAAAACATCCTGCAAAGTTTTAAACATGAAAGTTCACCGTATACAAAGTTATTGTCTCTCAAAAGTAAGAGTCGACTCTAAGTCGCTGATATGAATCGGTAGACGAACGATGCTATTTCTCTAACTTTATGACGTCACCTGTACAAGTTATTTGAATAAGATACACCCACTCATTGCGTTCAGAGACGCCAGGGAAAACTAACATCATGTCGACGAGACGCTGTGTTTTGAATTGCGAGGCAAAAGCAAACTTTTTTCATCTGCCCAGTGGGGAGCATTTGAAGACTAAGTGGCTACAGTTCATATATACAACTATACCACAGAACCTTGGTCTGTGTTTGCGTCATTTTGAAGATGATTGCTTCACAAACCTAAATGCTATAAAGTATGGATTCGCGAGCCGGCTGATACTGAAGGAAGGTTCAATACCCAGTTTATTTGGATCAGCTTCCTTCTCCGAATCACAACCTGTAAGTATTATTCAGAGGTGGAAATTAACGAATTACATTTACTCGCGTTACTGTAATTGAGTAGTTTTTTTGTGTACTTCTACTTTTTTAAGTAGTTTTTAAAATCAGTAATTTTACTTTTACTTAAGTATGTTTTGTTTGAAGTATTGTAATTCGCTATATTTTAAAACATATCCGTTACTGAGTAAAAAAATGCTTTGGGTGAAAACATCGCGCTCCGGAAACTACAGCATTGATTGAGTGAAGGGCGGGAGAACAGACGCGCTAAAATCACAAACAATATGGAGAAGAAGTTGACGGACAGACAGTGATGCAGACCCAGCTGAACGAGACATGCTGTCGAGATCTCACTCGTGCACATACCGGTATGTGAAGCCCTGGCCAGGGAATACTTTGAATATAGAAAGAAGTGGAAGTCACAGTATAATGCAGATGTCACGTAAAACACGCAAACTGGTAGATGTATGGATGAATAATTCGAAAGTAAATCTGTACAATAAATCAAATCGCGACACGATCTGTGAATATTAAAGCACAAAAGACTGCTATGTAAAATATAATCTGCTTGTCTCTGGGTGAATGAGCTGTGCCGTTTCGTCTACTTACTACATACTCAAGTACGCGACGCGCTCTTGGTGTTTTCGTTTTCAGCATCTCACAAACAATACGAGTAGCTGCTACATGAATAGCTACATTGTTACGGCGCCCAGTCTCCCCGATTCCACCTGTTCTCAGCCACGAGCGCCCTCTCCTGAATTCTAGTGATTTGCATACTTTCCCCTTAGTATGCATCATTGGCACTCTGATTACCTTCACCTGCATCATTGGCACTCTGATTACCTTCACCTGTTACGAATCATATCTGATTGCCAAGCCTTTATCTGCCTCGTTCACGGAGCGCTCTTTGCGAAGTATTGCCTCTCTATGTGTGCATGCCCAAGCAATCCTCCTATTCTGCAATCTACCTGTTACCTCTGACCCACGCTGAACTAACCTTATCTGATTGTCCGCAGCCTGCTTCTCGACCTCCAGCCAGTCCCGGATTCTGATTCTCAGCTGCCTGCATTGACCAAAGCCTGTCCCTGGATACTGAAAGTTCGCTGCCAGCCCTCGACCTCCTGCCCGGTTTGACTCACGCCTCTGCCTGCCACCTATTATTACTATCCTGAGTTGCCTTTTGTCTGACTTTTCTGTTCAATAAATCCGTTGCATATGGATCAGTCTCGGCCCTCTGAGTCATTACATACATGAACATTTTCAGAGCTGCTCTGAGAGAACGCCTAATGAGCATTTTCATTATTTTATTTAAGAAAAAACATTGTCAAATACCGGTCAAATACACTGAAACAGGACTTAACAACCCGTCAAAATAAAAGTTCGGTTTTGGTTCATTCTACGAAAATGTCCATTTTTCTGCCCCTATCCTTTACAGAAATATTACACTTAAAAAACACTTTAGAATTACAATTTCTTTACATTTTAAAATAAAACAATATATTTGAACAATTACACCTTCTTGAGCCATCAAGTGGCAATATTTTTTTTTTATTAATTATATAGACTTCCAAACACCACAGAAGTGCTTGTCCCCACAGTCATGTAGGCTACAGAGGGAAAATGCTTTATTTTGAGGTCAATAACATGTTTTTTTATAAAAACATATAATACTGCCAAAGAAGCAAGGTAACACCAGTGACAAAAAAATGGTGCATGCGATCTTTAAATAGATGCACAAAAAATATTTAAAATATCATTAAGCTGTCATTTATGCATATTCATAAAGCCAAAGGGTAATCTAATAATGTGGTGCAAGTTTAAATGTTAGAAAAAGAAATAACACATTTTAAGACATCTTGCCATACCAAAAGTGGACGTGTCTGTAGAATGACCCTTTTACTAGAAGAAATTATGACAGATATATTACTATTTTAGGCCTACAGTATATTGTACCTACTTCTCATAATAATATTAACAACAACAATAATAATACTACAATTTATTTAAACTTTATTTAAGGAATATATATTATTTGTCCGTGGTTTGAGTAAATCTGTTTTGCAGCACTTTGCCAAAAACTAAAAGGATAAAACTTTTGCTAAACTTTTATTTGATTACCACCGTTTTTGATAATATATTTGTATTTAATCATAAAAAGAAAAAAATTCTGAATAAGAATCATTTCATAGAACTCTATTTTTAAACATTTTAATAAGTTATTAATGATAAAAAGTTGTTAATCTATTTCATAATCAATTATTGAAATTAGTTGATTAGATATGTTTTATTTATTTAACTGTCATTTTAACTGATGATAATAACCATAATTTAATAATACAGTTTATATAAACCGTGATATTTTCTGAGACGGTTATCATACTGTTAACTCTCATACCTTTACAGCCCTACACAGGAGATTCCACCACCACACCCCCGCTGTTAAAGTTACTCAGTAACTTTTACTCTGAGTAAATTTTAAATGAGCTACTTTTTACTTTTACTTGAGTAGATTTTTAGACCGGTACTTTTACTTGTAATTAAGTAAAACTTTATTGAAGTAATAGTACTTTTACTTGAGTACAAAATTTTAGTACTCTTTCCACCTCTGGTATTATTAATATTATTTGTTGCTTTTATGTTTTATGTATCATGCTCAATAATTATTTTGTGTATTGTGTACGCACAGCGCAGCTTCTAGGTCTTCAATGTCAATTGTATTGAAATAATGTGAAGTGCAGGGCTCTCAAGTGTCACGCATTGAGCGTAACAGTCACTCATTTCGGTCTTTTGTCACGCTCTCCCGCCACACATTGTATTTCTCACGCTGAAAAACTATTTGTAATATATTTAATATGCCGCAGCGCCCAAAACTCTGGCCGGGCCGCTCTCACTGTGGAAACGGCAGGAATCAAGCGCTTCTCCTCTGGTGTTGTTCGTCTGGTGTTGTTATCCAATCAGAAAATAGCACTATTGTATCTGGGTAAGATTTAACGCAACAACCAATGACACCCCGTCGGCTCGGTGTCACTCCTTTGGGCTATGATAGCTAACATATCACCGCAGATTGGCGTCACGCAAAGGCGGGTTTGGAAAAATGACTCCCTAAATGATTCACATGGGAGTCGGTGAGCAAATCAGGTAAAATAAATACATATTATAAGACAACAAAAGTGTTTTTTGTCATTTCATGCTTGTAAAACTGTTGTTGGGGACTCCCAGAACAATATTAGGAACATTTTAAATGCCATAATAGGTACCCTTTAATATTCACAAAGTTGTTAGCTATGGCATGAAATATCTGATATTCCGATTGTCAAATATGTGCAAGTGGAAGTGTTTTGTTGTTTAAACACCTTTATAACGATCATGTTAGTTGAGCTATATGCGCTGCCATGTTAGTTTGTGCCACTATTCAGAGAATCGGATCTGTTGGATTTACAACACTTGAATTCATCAATTTCCCCCGAAATACATGAAAGTAAGTGGCCAGTGAACTGGGAGAAAAGTAGAGTTAACTTTAAAGTTACTTGCACAATGTGTATTTGATATGAATAAAACGTGTCGTCTAATTATAATGGAAATTATTATTATTGCTGCTTCCATAGTAGGGGTGTAGCGATGCACAAAATTGACGGTTCAGTTTTCCCACGGTTTTGACGTCTCGTCTCGGTTCGGTTCGGTTTAGAAAGCTAAAATTGCTTTTTTTTTTTAAAAAAACAGTGGTTTAATGACAAAATTGTCTTTGTCTTTAAATTAATTAAATTACAATTAAACGTTTCACAAGGATTAAAAAAAATCTGCTAATTCCGTAAACTATATAGGGAGCCGCACATTACTATAACATTAAACGTTGTAGCCTAGACTTTTAACCTAAATTCAGATGCCATTTATTTTTTAGATATAATAATCAACACACAACACATTGTATGAAAACATGTAACCTGAACATAAGGCAGTTTTTGCATTAACTTGTGTTTTTACTCTAATTTGTTATTGAAATATAATAATTTACACAGTTGTCATTGAAATATAATAATTTACACAGTTGTCACTTTCATGAAAGATATTTTAAACATACATTAAATAATCAAGATATCATTAACAGGTTAAGTAAAATATAATATATAGGCCAACATAGTGCATTTATTTAGTGCAAGAGTTCATTTATAGGAACCAAAGTTGTGGACACTGAATCACTTGCCTGTTGAGGTAAATATAATGCTAGTGACAAGCTATGCTGTTTTATTGTGGTCTTTCCGCTGCTGAAACACTGATCGAGCGATTACACGAGTTATGATGCTTTTCAGTAAGTATACTGCATCTTTCAACATACCTTCAGGTGTCCATTCTCTAACTGAGGAAGAGATGATCGCATTTACTCGCGCGCCGCGCTGCCGCTTGAAATGAGGAGCTTAGTAGGCCTATACAGCGATCTGTCACGCCACATCAAAGAGCGCCAAAACGCCATTTATTGTTTGAATTTCGTGATCAAATAGACATAATTTGAAAATTTACACCTTGCTTATTATCGAAACGAAAGTAACAAAACACGGAGCTTGTTATTTGGTGTTAATGGTGGTTAGGCTACAAAACTGAATTCGTTGTGTACTGTACACAAGACATGAGGACCATTGAGCCGGGCTGGGCGGGGCCGGGGTAGCAGGGGGTGGGGAGGGGCGTGTTCGGTATGCAATGAGAGTATCGCGATTCGAATCGTGTGTTCTGTATCGCGGTTTTCGGTTCGGTTCGAAAATCGTTACACCCCTATTCCATAGACATCAGTGTGTATTTTACAAATTCTAAATGTATTGTTTTTTAGTACTTGTCGTACAGTACTAGCTCAGTGCCAATCAACTGCGAAAGCACATTTGAATTTAGTAGTTTACCATGTGATGAACTTCACATTCACCCTTCGATCGACCAGTGTTTGTTCCCTGTAACTTATTAATAAAATGTGTTTATATGATCACCTGTCTGTTGTCTTCCATTGTGTGACAGAGCCATTAACGCCTTTTCTTTTAATAACAGTTGGTTTATAAGCGCTTTTCATTTTTTGTTTTTTGAATGTTTTTAGAATGTTTGTTTCATTCACATATGCACATTAAAGCGACTCAGACCAGATATAGATCATGGAGCAGCATTTACCGTGAATCGAGATGCTCTGAGAACGCTGAAAACACTGGCGGATCATGAGCAGCCCACAAGTAAATAAACACAGTGTAGCGCTTCCACCCCCCCCCCCCCCCCCCCTCCTCCACCCCCTCCCTCCCTCACACTCACACACGCACAAACACATGCACACACATTTATTTACATCACAGCCTTTACAATTTAGTAACTGGCCTAAGCCCTATTATGGTTTTATTTCAAACTGTCGTGCAGCCGTACTGTCTTGATTCTTGTGGGAAAATGGTGAGATTTGACCTGAGGGTGTTTGGATAATGAACTGGTAGCAGTGATAACGCCTAGCTTTGGCAGGTGTGATGTAGGCCGATTCCCATTTAATCTGCTGAGAAATCCCACTGCGAGAATCACGTGCAAATAGATCCTGTCACATTCATCTGAGAGATTCATCTGAAGTTGACTCGTTCTAGTGTGTGTGTGTGTGTGTGTGTGTGTGTGTGTGTGTGTGTGTGTGTGTGTGTGTGTGTGTGTGTGTGTGTGTGTGTGTGTGTGTGTGTGTGTTGGTCTCGGAGATCAATATGAAGGCAATCATTGAGTGTTTTTGAGCTGTAGCACTTCTGACCTTGACTGGATAAACGCAATCTGTGAGCCGAGTGAAAATATATGAGCTGGCAGCACAAAATGGGCCTGTCCGCATATAACTTTATCTGTTTAATTTAACTAGTGAAGGACCAGTATGTAATTTACAGATACAAATAGTCAACATTATTGTGCACGATTCATCAGTGCATGTTATTCCAAAAGGCATGTAAAAAACAGTATCTGTGTAGTGTCTATTCTTTAGAATATAAATAGTATGTTAAACAGCATGCATAATAAACTGCATATAATATACAGTTATTTGCCATTTTTAATGCATACATTTTGGTACCTACAGTCTGATCAAATGATGAGTCAAAAGTTAATTCACTTTGACATTTGACATTTTTTATGTAGTAGGCCATCTGAGTGTCCATCCATATAAAGTGTGCATACTGTTGACAATATGTATATACAAGCATGTAAATGCATTAAAGTCCCACTCCGATCATATTTTGAGCTATTTTTAAACATTCCCAGTGGTCTTTAAATTATGATTATGCCATTTTTAGCCAAAATCACAAAACATGTGCCGTTTTCTGGTACTTTGCTTCAGTAGAGCGGCAGTAGCTCATTAGCAATTCGTCTCTGCGTTGTGGGCGGAGCCGTTGGCACGGAGACGACCCCCCCCTCCCCCCTCCCCGTTGCTGAGAGCTCTGTCTCTCCAGCTAGCTGTTGGTGAAACAGTCTTCTGTGAAGTGCTGACCGCAAACCGATGTGTGGTTTTTAACATTGCTGTGACCAAGGAACATAATCCATCTATCTCTCACATGGAGAGAGAGAGCGAGCGAGACAGTTTGAAGACGGTGAGTGCGCGCGAGCACGACCGGGGCTTTCACTCTCTCTGCTCGCTCTCAGTTAAACAAGCGCAGCAGACAGCAGTCCGTCATCTACAATACATCACTCATCTACATCACTTACCTGTCAAACTTTGGCGGGACAAAAATACGCTTTAGGAAGGCTGACAGAAAACAGCGCGCAAGTTCCAGTATTCTTGGTGTTGATCCGCCATCGTCTTCTCTACTCAGAAAACTCCGAACCTGAGCGGGCGGGCGGAGGGGAGAATGAGCTTGTGGCCCCGCCTAGTGGAGTTACTACGTCACAACTCCAGTCTATTTTAAACTGGATTTTTGCGTCTGTTACTGATTCACAGCCATTTGAATGTAGAAATACTCAGAAATACAACATTGAGCTTATTTTTCTCTAGATATGTCCTCTAACATCAGAAAAATTACACAAGAACATGTTAACACCTAGAAAAACATTATTTTCATCGGAGTGGGTCTTTAAAGCTGAAATGCATTTGAATTTGCTCTCACCATATGGTTACGTGCTAGTTGTAATTGCACAGACCTTCAGTTTGTCTTACGGTCCATATAAAGAGAACATAATCTTTTGATATCTGCAGGTGATAAAATTTCAGAGGTCCATAACAAGTAATTTAGCCTCAATTAAGATATTGTAGTTTGTCTTTGTGTTTGACGCTCATTAAGGCTAATCGGCCTGAAAGAGTGAGCGACAGATCTTGGCTTATATCAAGGCTTAAAACCCATTTTATCTGTCACGCACAATTTGAGAAACCATTCGTAATTTCAGCAGCATTTCTAATGCTATGAAAGAGTCATTCTCCCTCGTTCTTTGGCTGTCACGCAGAAAACTGAAGCCAGCACTGCTCCCACACACCAGTCCATATTTGCTTAGCATCCACGTAATCGTTTTTAACAAGAGATGTCTAAAAATACCATTGCATGTAAGATGAATCCATGAACCTGCCAGCATTTGCTTAAATGCAGGTACTCTGAGACCTTGTGCCACACGTCAGGAGCAGCAACGGTGACGAACTTCAATCAGAGAGGAGATGCTTTTCAGGGAATCAGTGTTTGGATTCATAAATCTGAAATGATTCCTATGAGCTTATTATGAAACAGTTTCAAATATCATGACAAGTAAGAACTAAACTGAATAAATAAATTGTCCGTTAACGGTGGTTTATTGATGCAGATGTTCAATATCATGCTGGTGCACTGTTAAGGATAGAAAGTTTTAGTCAGCCATAACTAACTAACTAAATGTTGTACTGCTCTTGTCAAAAACATTTGATTAAACTTCAAAAGGACAAAAGACTATAAGAAAAGTATTGTTACAGGTGTCCCCTTGTGAAAAGGGAATGTGCATAATTGTATTAAATGTGCACTTTTAGTGTACCTCAGATTTTTTAGTACACTTTTAATAAATAGTGCACTATGTAATGTCATGTTAAAAGTTTTAGTGTATTTTTTAAATCATTGTTTTAATAATTTACACTTTTGATGTGCTTTTAAGAAGTACACATATTTTGATGATTTGACTATAATTTTAACTGTATAGCGTTGTAGGATTTGAGGATGAACCAAACACAAATGAATCTTCCATGTGATTCATTCAAACAGAATTCAATCACCAATTCAGCCATAAAAGATCCCGGCTCCAGCTAGTCTGCTAGCCAACAAACCCAGGCCCAGAAAGAACTTCATGGCCCTGCAAACTTCAAAGAGATGTGCCCAACTAAAGGAGAACGTCGTCAACGTTAGATAATTTGGAAAAGACTGATTGGTTCAGAGATGGAACCACTAAGATAACGACGGAGGTGTTTGATCCCAGGACAATGGATTTAAACCAGACCGCTGTAGTCGTAAATACCTCTGAAGGACCCAGAGCTGAAATCTCTCAAAACCATGAGACTTTACTTATAAAATACATAAAATCATCCCAAAACAATTATTGACGGACTTATAATTAAACATTGTTCCACTACATAATCCTATATTGTAGCTATGTAGGCCTATGTGTCTATTATGCTTGGATCACATACAAGTCATGTAATTGTTATAACTATTAGATGTATGAATGAAAGTGTGTCTTGTTTCATATCAGTAAGATCATATATTCTTAATTCATAAGATGGCTTGAGTGAAAACTGTGTAAAATGTTTTGTGTTATAATAGGAATCATGTCTAAACTGTATACTTTTGTACTCTGCTAAAGCCGGAGAGTAAAGAGATCACAGATAAGCATGATTTACGATGAGAGGTGAAGAGAATGCCACCTCTAAAATAAATACAGTGCCTAATTGGTCAGAACTCATCCAGGAGGCTGGACAAACATTGGAGTTTAAAACCTTAGACGCAAGAACAGAGTTAGACAAGAATAATGATCTAGAAGAATAATCTCGAAGAATGCTGCTAGAATAATGTAGCCGACAGAGCAACAGACAGACAAGTAACCATGTAGACGAACGAAGACAAAGAACCCAAATTAAGATCAGAAGAACATGGGTTAAAACAACAGCTTCATTCAAGCCATTTAACTACTCGTCTCACTTTCCTTTCTTTTTCTTAGTTGTCTTTTCTTTTCTTTTCCGTTGAAAGTCTCGGTTCTAAGTTAAGTTTTGCTGCAAAGTTTCGTTTAAAACGTTTCGACTGCAAAACCCGCTCCAACTTAAAGGTTGTGTAGGTAAGACATTTATAAAAAACTTTTTTCCAAATTTGTTTAAACTTTTTTATATACATCAATGCATAATTAAAATCTAAGTACTCTGAAAAAAGAGTATAAAAATCGATTGACTCTAGACCGTTTAATCTGCATTAAACACAGCTCATTATTTCGAACCGGGACGAAACAACGGATTGGCCTAGGCGACTGTCACTCTCTCGCAACCATGGCAACCACCCCTTCGCCACACAGGACCTGCCCTTTTGCGCGCACTCGTTTGGTTTGTGTAATTCAAGAGCCACGGAACCTAGGATTACCAAAACAATGGCAGAGAAAGACCAATCTAAGTCCACATTTGCAGTTCACGAAGGCAACCCAGTCAAAAAAAGGAAGTCATTTACATTACAAGAAAAGGTAATGAACAAAAAGTTGTTGGATAAACAAAGAAATAAAACTCGGGTGAATATCGGCGAATACCCTAGTAGCACGACCTCCTCTGCTTCGCCCTCGACCACGGTTCTGTCCTCGAGCTGACGATGTGGTACTTGTCTCGGGAGTGTAGTCCTCATCAGAATCAACTATGCTTTCATCAAGCAAACTCTTACATGCAGAACATCATATATATTATAAATCTTACACGAAATTCATCTACATCACAGTGTAAATGATGGCAATGGAACAACGTGTATCACGCAACCTGTGTTTAGCTTTGGCTTATAGATAACTAGCTCGTTAGCGAATCAATAAATATATATTGTAAAGTTTACCAATATCAATATGCTAGTTTGATAGTGAGTAATAAAATACAACTTATTTGTTTAACTTCATAATGATAAAGTTAGATTTTTTTATTTACATGTGTGTCTGACATGATGTCACTACATGCACTCGTTCCTCTACTCTTCGCTCGTCTCAGGTAAATAATGCGTCTTCAGCTCAGCTATCAGAGTTGCTCGTTCATGTGTTTTGGGGGCGTGGCTTTGGAAGGAGACCAGAAGGGAGGGGGTGAAGTGAATGGAAATAATGAGCTGTCTTTAAAACAGTCGTGAGAGGTCTACAGACACTCGATTTTTATACTTTCTTTTTCAGAGTACTTAGATTTTAATTATGCATTGATATATATAGAAAGTCTAAACAAATTTTGATTTTTTTTTTTTTATAAATGTCTTACCTACACAACCTTTAAAAGACTCTCATCCATCCGCCAACACATCACGTGATTGGCTGCCCACGATCTATCCAAGCACGAGAAGACCAGCCACGCAACGGACCCGGGAAACCCCTCTTACGCCGAGAAAAGGGAACCCCAAAGCAACGCAAGGACAAGCAAGTAGCCTCCAGACTCTTAGCTGAACTGGTGCATTGATATAAAATTGAATTACCGGCCTTATTATTTATTTATATTATTTATTATTATTTATATCCACTGCAGAGGTTAGTACGGCCCGTTCAAATGAACGCTGAACGAGTCATTTGCTCGGCCGTAAAGTGATTCTGTTAAGATTCCCTATAAATAAATTGATTATTCCTTTTGAGCTAAATTGGCCTGTCTGGTGTCAGGGTTGTGTGCAGGTAGCTGAAGACGAGGATGCAGGCATTTCAAAAGTAGTTGATTTATTTACAAAATTAACTTCAGGAACAAGAACAAAATAACAAACTCCAGGAATTCAGTAACACAACCATACAAGGACGACGACCAACCAACACTGAGGGAAAACACAGGGCTTAAATGAACAGGGACTAATGGGATAATTAACAGAACACAGGTGAAGGGAATTACTAATCAGACAGAGCGGGAAAACTAACAGGACTAAACCAAAATCACAAAAGACGGGGGAAACAAGATCTCAAAACAGAACTTAAACACACAGAAACGTGACAGTACCTCCCCCCTCCCCGAAGGCGCGTCCTCGCGCCGTATAACATCCAAAGGGGTGGGAGGGTGGGCGCCCTGGAGGCTGACGAGGGCATGGTGCAGGTCCAGGATGCCTCCAGGGCGGAGCAGGCTGTGGGCGTGGCCACGATGGTGCAGGCTGTGGGCGTGAACACGACGGTGCAGGCTGTGGGCGTGGCCACGACGGTGCAGGCTGTGGGCGTGGCCACGACGGTGCAGGCTGTGGGCGTGTCCACGGCGGAGCAGGCTGCGGGCGTGGCAATGGCGGAGCAGGCTGCGGGCGTGGCCATGGCGGAGCTGGCTGTGGGCGTGACCAAGGCGGAGCTGTGGGACCCTCGGGCGTCCAGGGCGGAGCTGTGGGACCCTCGGGCGTCCAGGGCGGAGCTGTGGGACCCTCGGGCGTCCAGGGCGGAGCTGTGGGACCCTCGGGCGTCCAGGGCGGAGCTGTGGGACCCTCGGGCGTCCAGGGCGGAGCTGTCGGACCCTCGGGCGTCCAGGGCGGTGAGAACTCTTCAGGTGGCCACGGTGGTGTGGACCCTTTGGGTGGCCACGGCGGTGAGGACCTTCAGGTGGCCATGGCGGTGAGGACCCTTCGGGTGGCCATGGCGGTGAGGACCCTTCGGGTGGCCATGGCGGTGAGGACCCTTCGGGTGGCCATGACGGTGAGGACCCATCAGGTGGCCACGGCGGTGTTATTTTTTCCGGGCCTCCGTGGATCTTTGGCCGGCCTCCGTGGATCTTTGGCCGGCCACGGCTAAGGCGTATAGCCCCCCCCCCAAAATTTTCTTGGGGAGAAGGACAGGTTCAGGAACGGGAACAGACTTGACATCAACGGGCGCTGGGTCAACGGGCTCTGGGTCAACGGGCTCTGGGTCTGGGTCAACGGGCTCTGGCGCTGGGGCAACGGGCTCTGGCGCTGTGTCAATGGGCTCTGGCGCTGGGTCAACGGGCTCTGGCGCTGGGTCAACGGGCTCTGGCGCTGGGTCAACGGGCTCTGGCACATCATGGGACTCGGAACTGGACGGGGCCAGCACATCATGGGACTCGGAACTGGACGGGGCCAGCACATCATGGGACTCGGAACTGGACGGGACCAGCACATCATGGGACTCGGAACTGGACGGAACCAGCATTTCAGGGGACTCGGAACTGGACGGGGCCAGCACATCATGGGACTCGGAACTGGACGGGACCAGCACATCATGGGACTCGGAACTGGACGGGACCAGCACATCATGGGACTCATGGGCCAGAGCAGATGTGCGTGCGGCCCACACACACAGAATCGCTGCAGACATCACTATCAGCGCTGTGTCTTGTGTGGACTCACGTGTGGCATGAACAGTCTCTGGCAGGGCGGACAACACATGCTCAGGCTCTGGCGGGCAGGCGACGATCTCTGGCTGGACGGTCTCTGGCTGGAGGGTCTCTGGCTGGACGGTCTCTGGCTGGACGGTCTCTGGCTGGACGGTCTCTGGCTGGACGGTCTCTGGCTGGACGGTCTCTGGCTGGACGGTCTCACGCTGGACGGTCTCTGGCTGGACGGTCTCTGGCTGGACGGTCTCTGGCTGGACGTGGCTGGACGGGACCAGCGGTGAAGGCTTGACTGGGCTGGACGGGACCAGCGGTGAAGGCTTGACTGGGCTGGACGGGACCAGCGGTGAAGGCTTGACTGGGCTGGACGGAACCAGTGGTGCAGGCTTGGCTGGGCTGAACGGAATCAACCCAGGCTCGAAGAGGGGCCAGAGTGGAGAGTGGTGTTGGGACTCCTCTCGACCACCGCCTCTATTGCGGCCTCCACGGGTCCCGCGAAATATGGCCAGACGGGTTCCCACGAAGGCCCGCTTATCAATCTCCATGATCGACTGGAGGCCTACACTGGAGGTTTTTCTTTTAAAGGTCGATCGTTCTGTCAGGGTTGTGTGCAGGTAGCTGAAGACGAGGATGCAGGCATTTCAAAAGTAGTTGATTTATTTACAAAATTAACTTCAGGAACAAGAACAAAATAACAAACTCCAGGAATTCAGTAACACAACCATACAAGGACGACGACCAACCAACACTGAGGGAAAACACAGGGCTTAAATGAACAGGGACTAATGGGATAATTAACAGAACACAGGTGAAGGGAATTACTAATCAGACAGAGCGGGAAAACTAACAGGACTAAACCAAAATCACAAAAGACGGGGGAAACAAGATCTCAAAACAGAACTTAAACACACAGAAACGTGACATCTGGGGCCTGTACCATGAAGCCGGTTTAGGTGGCTAGCCAGCTATGTTTCAGCTTAGTTTCCGCCAACCCTGGGTTTTAGGTACTATGAAAGTAGCTCGGCTTTAATCGGTGTTCGTTGCCATGGTCCGGGGCAGGTTAAGTTCTGGATTCGAGATCTCAGACTGAAGTTTGACCAATCAGCTGTGAGCAAAGAAACATAATAGGTGACGTAACTAATTCCCAGTGTTGGTTGCAATTGCTTTACATTTTCTTTCAAATCCTGTGGACATCTCAGCGCAAACTGTAAGACGAGCACATCGTAGAGAAAGAGTTTTTAGCCGGACAAAATCCCCTTGCCTTTCCTGATAGTTAGGCTACTTGTATCAAAAATACAGATTTTCTGCGGAAGGAATATCTTATCTTTGCGAACTTATTGAGCCGCTCATAAATAATTTAACACGTCGAATTCATGCACTTACTTTACCATAAATGGGATTGCGTTGCGTTTTTTTTGCAAGTGCTTGCATACTTGCACGCAATCGCAACACGCAAACATACTTGCGGTGATGCACAGAATCTAGGAGAAAACACGGTTTGTCGAACCATTCGCAAGGTGGTCCTCGCTCTGCAGGAGTACATTAATAGTTTAATAGTGTTCATTTATTGACCATGTCCATAAGAGAGGCTTTTTATAAAATTGTCGGTAATATTGATAGGGTGACATCACTTTTTTTTTTCTTCCAAAAAGCAAATTTCACAAATGTACTATACAATACAGTAGCTACTTGTTAAGCATTATTTTAATATTTTTTTATTCGGTTAATCTTATGATAGGATTCCCTATAGAGTCATTGAAGGAATATCCTGCACACATGTTGCAATGTCCACTTCTCTAGGAGAACATGAGGCAGATTATATTAATAGAAAGTCCTTTCATAGCCTTAATGTTCAGGTAGAGATTATGTGAACATGTGAAATTATTATTTTCTGTGAGATGAATCTTTAAATTAATAGTAAAATTAACAGATAACAATCTACTTTCCGTGAGTATGTTGTGTCAGTGCTTTGAGGAAAGCTAGTTAAATTTGGTACAGTACAAAACACTGTTAATTTGAATTGGGACAGCAAAACCTACACAATAACCCCCTATCATGACCCTCATGTGTCAGTAAAACCATAGTCAAAATTAGAGATGATCTTTGGCATCCTAAAGGCACGTTTCAACTGTCTTCGGCGCTTAAGAGTCACCAGAGTGGGCATCACAGATAGTGTCTGCATGTGCCATTCTGTACAATATAGCCACCATAGAAAGGAGCCAGAACCACCACAGAAAGCTTCTCCCCGATGAAACTGACCCGAACACACTTGACCACCCAGCTGGTGCAAATGTAGTTGCAATCACCATACAATATTACACTTAATAAAAGCACATTGGAACTGCAGATAGGTCTCAAACTGTTTTATTGGTTTTGTGGGATGGGGGAGAGAGAAAGAAAGCAATAGAAAGTTGCATTAATAAATATTCATGCTAAAGTGTTACTTGGTTTAATAAGTTCACTGAAATCAGTTTAATCTAGCTGTTGCATTTATTTTTTAAATGTGGAGCCTCCTCAGCTCACAGTCAGGCTCATTTAGTGTGCAGTCTAGCTCTATAGGCTCATTTAGTGTGCAGTCTAGCTCTATAGGCTCCTTTAGTGTGCAGTCTAGCTCCATAGGCTCCTTTTGTAAAGGGCCCTGACTGAGTCTGCTTCCACCTGAAACATAATTCCACCACAAACATGATCATTACAAGTTTTTGGGAGGCTAATCAACTCACAAAAAGGTCCTTGACAAACACCTGTAATGTATGTCAATGGTTTTAAATCCTTTGTTCACATTTCTTTTGAAGCCTGTTGAGGTAGAGGCTTTAGTTTCTGGGACAGGTTGTGAAAAATCCTACAATAAAATAGATGTGTAACTTGGGCCAGTCCCTGTTTTATGCCACACATTCTAATGTTTGCCTTAATAAAAAGCCCAGTGCATTCACCTCAGCAACTGTCCCAGAACACAGAGTGTCTTCATCATTTCCTCCTCCCTGATAAATAAAAGTAGGCCCATATGTTTCTGGTGTGTCTGCTGCATACTGACCTCTGTGTGGGATACTGTGTGTGTGTGCTGGCTTCAACAGGGACACTGCATTTCCCTCTACTGCAGAACATACAGTCAGCCATATTTAAAACTTAAAATAGTAATGTATCGCACTGATTCGCACACGTACCCAGTGTTACTTGCTTAGAGGAGCCAGCACCAGGGTCAGATTGTACAGCACCTGTAATCCCATCCATAATCGGCCGTCCCTTACTCCTATCAGAGCCAACTCAGTGTATTCTGGAGGAGTGGCCCTCCACTGGTTTTCTGAATTTCACTCTTTTTTCGGTTTGCCTCAAACAAATAAAAAAACAAATAAAAGGTTGTGTGTAAATAAATACTTACTAGGCTACTTTTAATTATATTTTTATATTTTGTCTTTATCAGCTGCCCAAAACGTTTGGAGTTGCATCTAAAATCAATGAATATTAATCCTTACAGGTATATACATGCAATTTTTTTTATATATTATAAAAATATAGGCTATATTTTACACACACATACATTCATAGCCTATATATACATCATTTCACATGAATAAAGAACGTATTTATTTAGCTTACACATTAACGCAATCAGCAATCTTTCTCCAACAGTCTTCTCTTGCTTTGGCAGCAGAGACCGTATTGTTTCGAGCTTGTAATAGATATTTAAATTCATCGTAATTCTGAATGATTATCTCTTGCTCCGCGGAAAGAAAGTATCGCTCTCGCTCTATCCATATCGAACGTGATTGGTTGTTCGGTGCCAACGTCACTTTGGTATGTGCACGCGCTCGTGGAGTAATCATAGCTTAAGATCAAAGCCTGAGTTGACAGAGAAAGTTGATGAGCTGCTTCATGGTACCAATAAAGCCTGATTGCATCGGTTTGGTTTTGTCAACTCAAAACTAATCCTGTAACTCTGAGTTTGTTCAGCTACCTTCATGGTACAGGCCCTGGCCCCTTAAATACATATTATTATTATTATTATTATTATAATTATTTTTATTATATATTTCCCTTACAGCGTGTTATTCAATATTAGGCCTACATATAAAGTTAATATATTTTAAATATACTAAACTACAACTTCATTATTACAAATATGTAACTACAAATTTATTAATAATAATAATAATAATTCATTACATTTATATAGCGCTTTTCTGGACACTCAAAGCGCTTTACATAGAAGGGGGGGAATCTCATCAACCACCACCAATGTGCAGCATCCACCTGGATGATGCGACGGCAGCCATATTGCGCCAGTATGCCCACCACACACCAGCTTACTGGTGGAGAGGAGACAGTGATGAAGCCAATCAGTATATATGGGGATGATTAGGAGGCCATGATGGACATTGGCCAAGGGGCAAATTTGGCCAGGATGCCGGGGCTACACCCCTACTCTTTCGAACAACATCCTGGGATTTTTAATGACCACAGAGAGTCAGGGCCTCGGTTTAACGTCTCATCCGAAGGACGGTGCTATTTTGACAGTATAGTGTCCCCATCAGTATACTGGGGTGTTAGGACCCACACAGACCACAGGGAGAGCACCCCCTGCTGGCCTCACTAACACCTCTTCCAGCAGCAACCTGGTTTTCTCAGAAGGTCTCCCATCCAGGTACTAACCAGGCTCAGCCCTGCTTAGCTTCAGTGGGCAACCAGTCTTGGGCTACAGGGTGATATGGCTGCTGGTGATATAATAAATGGCATCCAAGTTTCAATAGAAATAACATTAAAGTATATTTTAATTTACCATAAATGCTTGTCAGTCCATAAATGTAATAGAAGTACAATATAAGTAATTATGAAATTGCATATATCAAATATATACTTAACCCACAGACGGTCCTCGGTCATTAATGACCGTCTTGAATTTCTAAAAATCACAGCTTCATCGGAATGTTATGAAACTTGGTGACTTTTATGGCATTATGTATGTAAATACAAAAAAAATTGAGGTCATGATCCGAGCATGCTAAGTGGTCGTAAAAAAAATAGTGACGATTTTACCCATAGGAAATGAATGGGAAATTGACAAAAAACACAAAAATGCTCCGAATATTTGTGTGTACAATCAACAAATCGGCCACAATGCTAAAAAAAGTACACAGCAGTAAAGGGGTGACACTCTACAACATCAAGAGTGCAAAACAGACACACACACACAAACACACACAAACACACTTTTATACACATACACACCAATAAATTCTGATTACTAAAAATCTGTTTCGAATTTTTAAAAATCACAGTTTCATCGGAATGTTACGAAACTTGGTGACTTTTATGGCATTGGGTATGTGAACACACAAAAAAATGAGGTCATGATCCGAGGATGCTAAGTGGTTGTAAAAAAAATAGTGACGTTTTTGGTCTTCGGTCAAAAATGACCCCCATAGGAAATGAATGGGAAATTGACAAAACACAAAAACACTATTTCTAATATATATATATATATCTAAAACTTGATAAGAAATACATTTTGAGATTGTTTAAATATGTATTCAAATCCACCGGGGAAAAAAAATAAGTGAATGTGTCCATAAACAGCTGGGGAATTCACATGCCTCGCCATAGAGAGCCATCTAGTGGTTACACCATGGTCCTACTCTTTCTCTCCATACTCCCACCAGATGGTGCTAATCTGCTTAAAATATCTTTTTTTTGAAGGCCTAGACTCTATATTAAACTAAAATACTGCATAATTTTTTTTTAAAAAATTAATTAAAATATATAAAAATTTGTTTTAATTTCAATGGCAAAAATAGACCATAAATATTGGATAAATATTAATAAATTCAATCAAATTCTCTCAAAATGCAAAATTAAAAAGAATAAATATTATAGAACAAAATTAAATTGCATTGGTTTTACTGGAATGGAGGAAGTTTCATTTTTAGGCCTCCGGTCACTTTTGACCGGGTAGGCTCAGCATGTGACTCCGAAAGGAAGACCGTCTGACTGTTAAGTCCACTTAAGTGGGTCTAAATCATATATTTTTGAGAATGCAAGAGACACAAACACATGCCTATCTTCATAATTCTAGTTTTGACTTCTAAAGTTTTTTGCATTAGACCCAAATCCAAAATTTCACTGCAATATACAGTGAAAGTCCAAAGTTTCAATACTGCTCAACACCATCTTTTATTCATGATTAATATTGCATTTAATATAATGTGTGCTGGTCAACTTGTCTAAAATTAAGAAACCCCTAGAATACAGTAAAACAAATTAACAAAAAAAAAAATAGGAACATGATGTGTGTAGGGCCTACTTGTTATTTATTATCAATTGGCTACTTTATTATTTCAATATCCAAATTTGATACTAAATCCCACATGGAAAAGGGCTTCTATTTGTGACATGCTGTCTTTGCATTTGAACATTGCACATTTTAAACAAGACACGCATTAGCGGAAAAAATGTTAGCCAATACAATCGTAGGCTATTTATAGAAAACAGTTGACAACGAATAGACAGGAGTCCTGCTACATTATCAATAATAGCAAAATGAATCACTTATTCTAAAAATAATATCAAGTATAAGTTCGAATAAGACAAATCCGACATTGAGTGCTGTTAAAGCGTCCGTCATTTAATGAATAGTGGAAACACACATGGATAGGCTAATAGCCAGCAGCCATATCACCCTGTAGCCCAAGACTGGGTGCCCACTGAAGCTAAGCAGGGCTGAGCCTGGTTAGTACCTGGATGGGAGACCTCCTGAGAAAACCAGGTTTTTGCTGAAAGAGGTGTTATTGAGGCCAGCAGGGGGTGCTATCCATGTGATCTGTGTGGGTCCTAACACCTCAGTGTAGTGATGGGGACACTGTACTGTTAAAATAGCACCGTTCTTCGGATGAGACGTTAAACCGAGGTCCTGACTCTCTGTGGTCACAAAAAATCCCAGGATGTCCTTCGATAAAGTGTAGGGGTGTAACCCCGGCATCCTGGCCAAATCTGCCTAGTGGCCTCTGTTCATCATGGCCTCCTAATCATCTCCATATACTGATTGGCTTCATCACTGTCTCCTCTCCACCAGTAAGCTGGTGTGTGGTGAGCGTTCTGGCGCAATATGGCTGGATATCCAAGTGGATGCTGCACATTGGTGGTGGTTGAGGAGATTCCCCCTTCTATGTAAAGTGCTTTGAGTGCCTAGAAAAGCGCTATATAAATGTAATGAATTATTATTATTATTATAATACAAAATGCTTTCTGACATTTTGACAGAAAAAAACACAAGAAAGAACAAAAAACTTACCCCGTCAATTTTCATTTTACAATTATCTTCTCTCTCTGTGCGCACGTCAATGTTTATGATAGAAAGCTCGCGCAGCACTGATACAACGGTAGCCGGTAGGACTACATTTTAATCCATAAGTAACTAACGTGCTAGTTTTCATACAAAATAAATATGTAACATAATTAGGTAGGCTACTTTAGGTATTATTAAAACAATAATGTAACACATGCAGGCTACGTTTATCAACACTGAGAATGAACGCCAGTTTCTCCAGACTCGAGCTTATCAGTCATCCACACATCACAGCACTTTCATAATCACTAAGCCATAGCGATTTCAATTTTATTTAGATTTATTGTTCAGCATTACTTGAGCATTTTATCATTTGCATGGCTGAATGATGTCTTTTAAGATAATCCATGCGATCACTCCCGTGTGATAATACAATATTTCAACTTTCCACATCTGGTTGCACGGGGGAGCAACTTCCGGTGTAACACCGGGCCGGTTCCGGTGACCATATAGACACATATTGTGTCTGGTCACTTTATATCTTATAGCAGAATATTATATTACTGTTAAGCCTGTTCTATGCTGTTATCAAAGAGAGAAGTTAAGTACTTTCATCAATGTACAAATGAGTGATGTTATGAAGCTTTACCAAGAACATTCTGAAAACTGACTTGAGCTGGTTGACAGTGTGTGTTGTTTCTCTCACTGTGAGTCTCAGAGACCAAAGAAGGAACTGGGCTTTATATGATCCTTCTTGAAAACTGATACCCCCATGTGAAAAGCCATCTGTGGATTGTCTGACCCTGCAAGGATGGAGTGAAGGCCTGTTCACGAGAGGTGATGTGGCATTGCAGTGTCCGAAAGTGTGAAGTGAGCACATGTAAAGAGTTTTGATATATGCACAAGTGTGGGAGACCAAATCATTACCATCACTTCATAATCTTTGTTTGGGAAAGCCTAACCAGTGGGATATCAAGGATTTAATCTGATCTTTCGATTATCAAGTTGTGTCCAGGTTCCAAATCAATCTGCCCTCGTTCTATGAACTGAGAGATCCTGTGAATCATCCTTCTGAAGTGAGTCTGCTGACTTCTGTGTTTAATCTGCTACTGTTCTATGAACGGAAAGATCCTGTGAATCATCCTCCTGAAGTGAGTCTGTTGACTGCTGTGTTCAACCTGTCGTTCTATGAACTGAAAGATCCTGTGAATCATCCTTCTGAAGTGAGTCTGCTAACTGCTGTGTTCAACCTGCTGTCGTTCTATGAACTGAGAGATCCTGTGAATCATCCTTCTGAAGTGAGTCTGCTGACTGCTGTTTAATCTGCTACTGTTCTATGAACGGAGAGATCCTATGAATCATCCTTCTGAAGTGAGTCTGCTGACTGCTGTGTTTAATCTGCTACTGTTCTATGAACGGAGAGATCCTGTGAATCATCCTTCTGAAGTGAGTCTGTTGACTGCTGTTTAATCTGCTACTGTTCTATGAACGGAGCGATCCTGTGAATCATTCTTCTGAAGTGAGTCTGCTGACTGCGGTGTTCAACCTGCTGTCGTTCTATGAACTGAAAGATCCTGTGAATCATCCTCCTGAAGTGAGTCTATTGACTGCTGTGTTCAACCTGTCGTTCTATGAACTGAAAGATCCTGTGACTCATCCTTCTGAAGTGAGTCTGCTGACTGCTGTTTTCAACCTGCTGACTGCTGTGTTCAACCTGCTGTCGTTCTATGAACTAAAAGATCCTGTGAATCATCCTTCTGAAGTGAGTCTGCTGACTGCTGTGTTCAATCTGCTGCCGTCCGATGAACAGAGATCCGGTGAATAATTCTTCTGGAGTGAAGTAGAGTAACCCGGAGTCATTCCGTTGCTGTTTTAAGTGCTATTAACTAATTGAATAAAAAGAAGAGTTTTTATATTACTTGTCTCGCCTGATTGGTGTCCTTGGTGTCGGCTCCTCCAGAGCGTGGTAAAATAACCCTTGGCCTGTGACATATATATATATATATATATATATATATATATATATATATATATATATATATATATATATATATACTTATTAACTACAATTGTTCGGATTGAGCTGATCTGCGGCAAGCGGCGCGAACTACGTCATCACGTTGAAAGGTCACGCTCGATGTCGCCGGCCCACTGTTTACAAAGTGACCATGCGAAGTCAAGTCATCCTCATTTATATAGCGCTTTTAACAATGTAGATTGTTTCAAAGCAGCTTTACAGAGATAAACATATAATTTAAGGTAACAGAGATTGGTTTGGTTTTATAGCGGTTCTTGAATAATGTTTCCAGCTAATGTTAGTTTTGATTGATTCCCTTCCATTGAAATGATCATTTGTTATTAAATTAGGGGCCTCTAAGACGACGCCGTTCTCTCTAAATAGACTTTAAACGCGAACCTGTGATAAACGCTGATGGCGTTCACATGCGCATTAAGAATTGATTCTATAGTTATGTTTGTCTGATTATATGTGTGCAGGTTTGTAATTCCCTACAAACCATGCCTAAACAAACTACTTGTCTTGCCTATAAATTTTGATGCAGAATTTTATTTTATCAATTCGGGACGCGAAACCGGAATTTCATAGCGCTTTAACTGTAGAGTGGAATAGGGATCCTCCATAGGGAGAGGCTAGTTGGCACTTTAGCACTGCGTTGTCATCGGGTCCAGGCGAAGGTCCTTCGTCAGATCTGGAAACGGCCTGGATCCGGCAGGCTGCAGGAAAACCTTGGGATAAACAAAGACACTAATAT
This sequence comes from Chrosomus eos, assembly GCA_036326025.1. NCBI lineage: Eukaryota > Metazoa > Chordata > Actinopteri > Cypriniformes > Leuciscidae > Chrosomus > Chrosomus eos. The sequence continues at coordinate 47,381,300 of CM070818.1, forward strand.
TAGCGTAGATGCCATTCTTCTTATGATGTAACGCAGTGGTTCCCAACCCTGCTCCTGGAGTACCCCCAACACTGCACGTTTTCTTTGTCTCCCTAATCAAACACACCTGATTCAACTCATCAGCTCATTATCACATGGCTTAATGAGCTGATGAGATGAATCAGGTGTGTTTGATTAGGGAGACAAAGAAAACGTGCAGTGTTGGGGGTACTCCAGGAGCAGGGTTGGGAACCACTGATGTAACGAGTACATCAGGATTTAAAGGAACACTCCACCGTTTTTTGAAATAGGGCTTATTCACATTCTTTCCTACATTTAGATAGTGTGCAAATGCATTTTTCTCAGTGCATGCATTGTTTTAGTTTGACAGGGTAGGCACTAGCTTAGCTTAGCACAATGAATGGAATCCTTTGTTGCCAGCTAGCATGTCCTGAGTAAAAGTGATAATTTTTTTTTTTAAAAAACACGTAATTACTTCTTGTGGCCTGTGTATTCACAACGAGTACAAATAGCGCTGCAGATTAATACTAGGCGATTTCCTAGGCAGATATTGACTTGGGACTATATTAGGGGGAAGCACAGGCGAAGCACTTCTGCTTAGGCGAAGCACTGCTACTTGGGATTTCATGTGTTGCGTGATATCTCTGCGCCCAAGTAGCAGTGCTTCGCCTAAGCAGCAGTGCTTCGCCTGTGCTTCCCCCTAATATAGTCCCAAGTCAATATCTGCCTAGGAAATCGCCTAGTGTTAATCTGCATCGCTATTTGTACTCGTTGTGAATAAGCAGGCCACAAGAAGTAATGACATGGAGTTTTTTTAATTTTTTATCACTTTTACTCAGGACATGCTAGTTGGCAACAAAGGATTCCATTCATTGTGCTAAGCTAAGCTAGCGCCGACCCTGTCAAACTAAAACAATGCATGCAATGAGACAAAAATGCATTTGCACACCTATCTAAATGTAGGAAAGAATGCGAATAAGCCCTATTTCAAAAAACGGTGGAGTGTTCCATTAAGGGAAGTGTTCCCGGTTCCGGCTGGCCTAATCTATGCAGCCTAACATTTAATTATAGAAGTCGATAATGTTGTAAAGATTCTGGGCGGATCTAATCCATGGGGAATTTGCATATCATAATTAATAATTGGTAATTAATAATTATTCATACATGTGTGGATTAGATCAGTCTTACATGTTAATAAATCTCCCTCTAAGGGAGAATCTGTCATTTTACCTGCATGCATACATGTGAATCCTTTCATTTTAATGACAAGTTGACTGCAGTCAATTACACAGATCACGTCTTACAAAGCAGGCAAAATTAATTTAGCTCAATTGTCAGAATAATATTGTGGGGGTTCCCCAATATCATCTTACTTTATAGGGTTTCAGGAAACGCAATTCTCTGGCCAGAAGAATTGGGCTTCCTGCCCTATAACGAATACTCTTTAAAATATTAATTATTGAAATAATTAATTTGTAAAGCTTGTAGCATAAGTTTAGATCTGGCACTTAAGGGACTTGAAATTGAGCAAAGAGAATGAATCAATCAAAATGAATAAAATGAATTTAATAAGGCAGAACTACTTATATTTTTACTATGTTTACACGGGATATATATGTATTTACAAACACATAGACATACACAACACAATAAGACATTAATGAACGAGAAGTGGTAAAGTTTGGGCAATGGATAACTTACACGCGTGAGCGCAAGTAAGAGAGAGAAAAAAGGAGTTACATTCACCTAGACAGACAACCTCTCTGAAACACGAAAACACATTCTTAATGCTCTGAAAACAGGGTAACCCAATTTTACTTGCATGTGGAAGGTTCTCTCATGTGTTGCTGCGTCTCTTGAGCGGCCTGCATGGTCTAGCCGTGTTTTGGACGGCAGATCTTTTGTCCTCTGTGCGCGTGCGGTCCGCATGGTTTAGCTGCGTGCGTGAGCTGAATCCTTGGTTCCTTAGAGAGTCACGTGATGCGGCGCGAGTCTTTGAACAGCGGTGGGAAGTCTTTTAGGTAACGTTAACAACGGAAATAGTTCGGCTCAGTGCATTTCACTTCGTGGAAGTGAAACGAGTTGAATACAGAAAACAGATTTTAGACTAGAAAGTAAAGAAAAGATCCAGGGTAGGATCTGATCCCCTGAGGGGACATCCGCGTGAATTACATGTTTCTGACGCACTGGAAAGTTCAACAGAGAGCTGGGCGGAGCCGCGCTCCTTCATTTATCACCTTGGAGAAATCCATCCCCTTCCTGTTGTCTGAGCCAATCGGGGAATGGCTGTTTCATGCGGGAATCCTCGGTTTATTGTCCTTTGTTTGAGAGAACGCACCCCTCGTGGTAAAGGGGTGTGTTCAAGGAGGGTGTATAGTTTAACAGTTTGAATCTTCAATGGCAGTAAAAAAAATTAAATTTACACTTTACTTTATATCTCTGTGCATATTCAGATAGCCCGTTCCATGAGCATTTTAGAGGTGTCAAAAACATCAAATGAAAGTCAAAGGAAAAATACAAGGGTATTTAAAATGCATAAAGAAGGTATTTCTAATGTCTATTTATGCCACGGCCAAACAAAGATATTTCACTGTGAAATGGGGGAAAACACACATACATTTAACAAAATATATTTAATTGTTTTTATGTCTTTAAACAACAGAAATGTCCGTCTCTTTGTTCAGAGACACTCTGTGACATTCCGGTGAGCCATAAAGTCTTGTAACAGGATGCGAGCCGGCCTCGTGTGTGTGTGGGTGAGGGGCTCGTGGTGGAATGTGTGTGTGTGTGTGTGTGTGTGTGTGTGTGTGTGTGTGTGTGTGTGTGTGTGTCTTGTCTGTTTAAGTCCTGGGGGAGGACGCTGGTTTGGAAGCAAGTTCTAGGCCTTTGAAGGCTCTTGGGATTTTAGTTATCCAGAATATATTTAATTATTCAGATTCTTCGATCCAGTCCTTACAATGTATTATGTGAATGCTAGGTCAAAGATATGTGTTTTTAGTCTAGCTTTAAACTCAGACTGTATCTGCTTCCCGGCAGGGTCGCCGTATAGGGGGGAAAAGTTAGGACAATTCCAAGGGCCCCTGACTGACAGGGGGCCCAGCAAATAGGTAAAAACTTATTTTTTAAAATATATATATAAAACATCATCATGCATATTTCAAATAATAATCAATTAAATGATGTCTTTGATTTGACTTATTTTGGCAATAAAAGTTTATCCCATTGACCAAACAGTAAATATCCATATTGACCGACCACCCCCATGTATCTGCATGAAATGGTTTGGTCCTGCCTAAGCACGCGCATCGGTGACGGTGTTTAGCACATTAGCAGACAGTCAATCGGACAGTGAAGTCGCCGGCGCGCTAGAAATACAGAGAGACCATAATGTCGAATAGTAAAATAAAATCTGGTTTCCAGAAAAGGAAAGAGAGAGAGGAAAGACTATAGAAAGGCTGTCGTTCTGTATACCAGTTTTTCACAAAGAAAGGTGGGTAGCCTTTAGTCTGTGAGTGGTATTAACCTGTTGTCCATACTGAAATAAGCTAGCTAGCTGCAGGCTAGTGTTAGCCTACATTTCATCAACATTTAATAAGTGCAGGGAAACGTTTAGCAATATATTCATATTGAATCATCCATGCCCCTTTTAGCAGACTTAACAACAACAGATGAGTCAGCAGCACCCCAGTCTCCCCATACTAACTACACCTGTCCCTGTCCCTGTCCCTGTCCCAGTCCCAGTGAAGAAGGTGAGCAACATTGTGTTAATGACTTAGCATCATTCCAGGGAGTCTGTGTGGGGTTCTCTGTCTCTCTTGCTGTTTTTTACCATAACAAAAAATTATGACATCAACAAAAATTATTTTTGCCCATTATGACAATAAAAAAAAAAATACAAAAAAAAAATCTCCTGTCTGTACAGTAGATGCAGTTAGAAACAATAAGTAGCTTACCTCAACCTGCATGTAAGTTACAGACAGTATTAAAATAATCCAGTTTGATCCGTTCATTTAGACTGAATTTTGGCCGTAAATGACATCTATACAGACTTTTATTATTTTCCATCATGAAGGGCAATTTGTTTGACACACACACACACACACACACACACACACACACACACACACACACACACACACACACACACACACACACACACACACACACACACACACACACACCACACACAGTATCTATTGTATTTGTGTCAATGTTCTGTAGTGTTAGTGTTATTTATTGGTGTATGGCACAAAAATATTGAAATGCATACTGTATGCAGACTTGCATTTATAAATCACCAGCAGTAAATATTGTACTAGTACTAGTATTGAACTACAAGAAGCAAGACAGCTGCGAGCCTTTGATTGGAGTTATGTAAAGCTTTTGATGGGACAGTTAGGTCCTAGAAATGTGGTGACAACAGCTGCGCAGAGGGGGCCCAACGTGATTTTTTTTCATGGGGCCCAAAATTCCTGGCGGCGCCCCTGCTTCCCGGACAATGGTAGGAAGATTGTTCCAGAGTTTTGGTGCTAAATAAGAAAAGGATCTACAGCCAGCAGTCGATTTAGATATTCTAGGTATTATCAACTGGCCAGAATTTTGAGATCGCAGTAGACGTGCAGGACTATAATGCATTAAGAGCTCGCTCAAGTACTGGGGAGCTAAACCATTTAGTGCTTTGTAAGTAATCAGCAATATTTTAAAATTTATACAATGTTTAATAGGCAGCCAATGCAGTGTTGACAGAACCGGGCTAATATGGTCATACTTCCTGATTCTGGTAAGAACTCGAGCTGCTGCATTTTGAACTAGCTGTAGTTTGTTTATTAAGCGTGCAGGCAAACCACCCAGTAGAGCTTTACAATAATCTAGCCTTGAGGTCATGAACGCATGAACTAATTGTTCCGCATTTGTCCGTGAGAGCATATGGCATAATTTAGATATATTTTTAAGATGGAAAAATGCTGTTTTACAGATACTAGACACATGACTTTCAAATGAAAGATTGGTATCAAAGAGCACACCCAGGTTCCTAACTGACGACGAAGACTTAACAGAGCAGCCATCAAGTGTTAGACAGTATTCTAGGTTATTAGGTGAGGAGTTTTTTTTGTCCAATAATTAGAATCTCTGTTTTTTCAGAATTTAGTAGTAGGAAATTACTGGTCATCCAATTTTTTATATCAGCTATGCATTCCATTAATTTTGTGAATTGTTAAGTTTCGTTAGGTTTTGAAGAAATATACAGCTGAGTATCATCAGCATAACAGTGAAAGCTAATTCCATGTTTTCTAATGATATCTCCAAATGGTAGCATGTACAGAGTGAACAGCAGCGGTCCTAGTACTGAAACTTGTGGTACGCCATACTGAACTTGTGATCGATAAGACATCTCTTCATTTACTGCAACAAACTGATAACGGTCAGATAAGTATGATTTAAACCATAATATTGCAATTCCACTAATGCCAAAATAGTTTTCTAGTCTATTTAAAAGAATGTTGTGGTCGATAGTATCAAATTCCGCACTAAGATCGAGTAACACTAATAGAGAGATACAACCACGATCGGATGATAAGAGCAAATCATTTGTGACTCTAATGAGAGCAGTCTCAGTGCTATGGTACGGTCTAAATCCTGATTGAAAATCCTCGCAGATATTATTTATTTCTAGAAAGGAACATAGTTGTGAGGATACTGCTTTTTCTAGTATCTTTGACAGAAAAGGTAGATTCGAGATCGTCCTGTAATTGACTAATTCTGTATGATCAAGTTGCATTATTTAACAAGTTGTTTAAACATAGCCAGCTTAAAGGTTTTTGGTACGTATCCTAGAGACAAAGATGAATTAATGATATTGAGAAGAGGATCTATGACCTCTGGAAGCATCTCTTTCAATAGTTTAGTCTTTAGACTTTTTCGTTAGTTTAGCCACTGTTTCAAAAAAATACCTAGGATTATGTTTATTTTCTTCTAAAAGGTTTGAAAAATAAGCAGATCTAGCAGCTTTTAAAGCCTCTCTGTAAGCAATCGAGCTCTCCTTCCACGCAATCCGAAATACCTCTAGTTTTGTTTTCTTTCAGTAGCGCTCCATTTTTCTGGCTGCTCTCTTAAGGGCCCGGGTGTGCTCGTTGTACCACGGTGTTGGAATATTTTCTTTAATCTTCTTTAAGCGCAGCGGAGCAACTGTGTCTAAAGTGCTGGAAAAGAGAGAGTTAAAAGTTTCTGTTGCAATATCAAGTTCTTCTAAGCTATCCGGGATGCTGAGATAATGAAACTGATAAGGAAGATTATTAATAAAGCAATCTTTAGTGGCAAAAGTGATAGGTCTAACATATTTATAACACGGAGTTGGCTTTGCAGCCTTGGCTAAATGTAATTTACACGAGACTAGATAATGATCTGAGATGTCGTCGCTCTGCTGCAATTTCAACGGCATCAACTTCTATTCCATGTGATAATATTAGATCAAGAGTATGATTACGACAATGAGTAGGTCCTGACACGTGTTGTCTAACTCCAATAGAGTTTACAATGTCTTTAATTGCCAATCCCAATGTATCTTTTTCATTGTCTACATTTATATTAAAATCACCAACAATCAGGACTTTATCTGCAGTCAATATTAATTCTGATAGAAAGTCAGCAAATTCTTTGATAAAATCTTTTTGGTGCCCTGGTGGCCTGTTTACAGTAGCCAGCAGAATTCTCAAACGTGATTTATCGTTTACACTATATATATTTACATTAAGCACCAACACTTCAAAAGAAGTATATTTAAAACAAGATTTCTTATTGGTTTTGAAAATATTACTATAAATTACAGCAACACATCCCCCTTTGCCTTTCGGACAAGGCTCATGTTTATAACAGTAACCTTGCGGGGTGGACTCATTTAAAGTAATGCAATCGTTTGGTTTTAGACAGGTTTCTGTCAAACACAGCACATCTAGTTTATAATCTGAAATCATATCATTAACTATGAGCGCTTTTGAAGTAAGGGATTGAATATTCAGCAACCCAAGCTTTATCGTTTGCTCATCTGTATTATATTTGTTTTTTATGTGTTGAACATCAATTAAATTTTTACCTCAGAAAGGTTTGGACGTTTTTTGGATTTCCAAATTCGGGGAACAGACACAGTCTCTATATGATGATATCTAGGTGAAAGAGGATAGTTCGAATTGTATTGTATGTTGAATGACATATTTATGTCTTTGTGTCATATTATTGTTTAAAATGGTCCTTACGTATGCGTATCCTGGGTTTTTAAATCTTTTAAAATCTAAACGCTTTTTTAGAGCGTGACCTTTCAAAGTGATGACGTAGTTCCCGGTGCGTTGCAGATCAGCTCAATCCGAACAATTGTAGTTAAAAAGTATGTATGTATATATATATATATATATATATATATATATATATATATATATATATATATATATATATATATATATATATATATATATATATACTTACAATATAACTTAGATTTAAAGGAGATTTAAAGACTCAGTTATCTTCTAAACAGAAAAATAAAACAAACACAACAGTGATACAGTACATAGAGTTATTTAACAGCCTTTAAATCTCCTTTGTAAATGCTTTACAAGGCATAAATAGTCCTCACTTTAGATGAGCTCATAAAAATAGTTAACTGACCACTACTAAATGCTTTATAACTACCTGAAGTGATCTTATGATTACCTTTACAACTCTTAAATTATAAAGTGTTGGTTTAATAAAGGCCAACTGAAGCTTTTTGTTTTTGTGAGAAAAATATACATGTATGTACAGTATGACTTCATAAACTATAATCACTAGCTTCCGAGTTTAATGGCTCGAAGAGTAAACTCTGACCCAACGCATGATATATTGCAGATGCAGAAGCGCAGAAGATAGAGCAGAACAAAACACCAGTCACAAATTAGAAGTCTAAAAAGAGAACTTTTAAAGAGAAATGTTGGAACATGAGTTTGTTGCCCAGTCGTATTTGTTTGAACTGCGAGAGGCGTCTACTCTCACCAAAGCTAGGCTACTCCTAAAGGCTACTCCTACATCCTACGTCATGCGTTGAGTCAGAGTTCACTCTTCGCCTGAAACTTTACTCTAGTATGGCCGTATCCATAAGCTACACTGTAAAAATGGCTGGGTTAAAAACAACCCAATTGGAAACCCAGCACTGGGTAATTATTGGACAGAACACATGCTGGGTTAAATGAACCCAGGGACATTTTAACCCAGCAGGCTGGGTTGTTGAGAAAACCCAAGATGTAGTCTTTTTTTTTTTTTTTACAATTAATGGATTTGCTATTCTGGGTTATTTTTGCTGGGTTATTCTTATAATTTCACTTGTGCTTTACTGTAAAACTATGAATTAAGAAATAATGAAGAACATAGAATGTTAAAAGAATCATTTTTAATGCTTGTCAACTGAATTCACAAATGTGTTAAAGTTGGAAGCAATGACAACAAACTGCACATTACATTTAAATGCAAAACATAATTTAGTGCTGCAAAGTTAAATATTGTCAGTTTAATAAATAAATAAATAAGATTAGTTCTTAAACTATTACATGTTTAACGGTTTAAATACAGTGACATTGACAATTATATTTTAAAGTCGGCGAATGCAAAATCATTTAAAAATACATCAAGTATTAAATAGTCAATTATAGAAAGAAGATTAATTATGAACAATGGCATTTATATGTTTAACTATCAGGCCTACATGGTTTAAATACGCAGTAAAATTGACAGACAATTAAATTTTAAAGTAAATAAAATGTGCTTGTCCATTGATGATGAAGGATTGCAATATCTGCTGGGCATTTCCCATGGCCATGACAAAGGGATGGGTTTTCGTGGACTCTAGAAAGTAAATACAATACACATTGTTTAATGGCAACAGTGTCATTATTCAGTTGAAGTCAGTTCAGTGTTGATTTAATTCAGTTCAATAACTGTTTAAAGTTCATCATGAAATGGAGTTCATCATGATTTCAACAATCATTATTTTTATTTGGCAAAAACCCATATAATAAGTGGTATGCTTACATTATTACCTAAATGAGAAGAGATGTCTTATCGATCACAAGTTCAGTATGGCGTACCACAAGGCTCAGTACTAGGACCGCTGCTCTTCACTCTGTACATGCTACCATTAGGAGATATAATTAGGAAATATGGAATTAGCTTTCACTGTTATGCTGATGATACTCAGCTGTATATTTCTTCAAAACCTAACGAAACTTACCAATTCACAAAATGAACGGAATGCATAGCTGATATAAAAAATTGGATGACCAGTAATTTCCTATTACTAAATTCTGAAAAAACAGAGATTCTAATCATTGGACAAAAAACTTCCTCACCTAATAACCTAGAATACTGTCTAACACTTGATGGCTGCTCTGTTAAGTCTTCGACGTTAGTTAGGAACCTGGGTGTGCTCTTTGATACCAATCTTTCATTTGAAAGTCACGTGTCTAGTATCTGTAAAACCGCATTTTTCCATCTTAAAAATATATCTAAATTACGTCATATGCTCTCACTGACAAATGCGGAACAATTAGTTCATGCGTTCATGACCTCAAGACTAGATTATTGTAATGCTCTACTGGGTGGTTGCCCTGCACGCTTATTAAACAAACTACAGCTAGTTCAAAATGCAGCCGCTAGAGTTCCCTTTATCGAAAAAGGGAACTTCGAGATGCGTCAAACGACACGGTGGGAACGCCTCTTGCGTGATTGCGTCTGAAGCATCTATGCCAACTAGTCCAATGGAATGAGAGAATGAGCGTCACGGGCGGGTGACGTCATGAACCAGGAAAGGATAAGAGCACTTCCGCTGCTCGCCGGCATTTAGCTTCTGTGCCTCAGCAAGCGATCTGTGTCAAACTGTCTCTGTCTATTTATTGTTGTCTGTTACAATATTGTTGGAAACGTTATGGCGAAACAAGTTTACAAGCAGTGTGTTCCTCCCTGCCCGCGTTATTTAACGGGTGGGGACACACACGAGCTTTGTGTGATTTGTTTGGGATTTGAGCATGCAGCCTCAGCCTTCGAGGGGGCTGAGTGCCAGCATTGTGAGAAGCTACCGCTTCGCATGCTCAGATCCCGCCTGTCACTTTTTGATAAACAGAGTGGGCAGGCTCGCGATCCACAAGGATCAGGACCCGCGTCTGCCGAGGCAACGCGGAGAATGCATTCTTGGGGATCGCAGTTAGATCTCGCAGAGGGGTTCGAGACGGGTCCGCGGACCTTTTCTCCTTCCCTTCCTGGGAGATCTAGCTCTCCTCTCCCGGTGTCGGAAGCACGCTCTGCGGTTTCTCCCGCCCGGGAAGAGAGCTCTCCCTTTCTGCATTGTTCTTCTTCTGAGGAAGTTGATGTTATGAGTGTTGAAAGTGAGAATGCACACACGGGGGAAAGAGACACACAATTTATTTCCCCGGCGTATGATGAGCTGGTGGATGTCATGTCACGAGCTGTAGAGAAGTTAAATATTGAATGGCCATCTGAGAATAAAAACACTCGCCCTAAAAGCAAGTTAGATGAGCGATTTCTCTCTTCAGCCACATTATGTCCACCACGAGGGCTCCCTTTTTTCCCTGATTTACATAGTGAGATATCTAGATCTTGGAATAAACCATATTCATCTCGTGTTTTTAGCCCTCAAACCACCACTTATTCAAGAATTAGAGGGCTAAAAGAATATGGTTATGAATCGATGCCCCAGGCTGAGCAAAATTTAGCGAGTTATCTCGCGCCTGGTCCAGCATCGACTATGAGAGCCCCAGTTTTGCCCACTAGACCGCTAAAAACTACATCTAGTTTAGTGGGCAAAGCTTATGCGGCGGCAGGTCAAGCTGGAGCGTGCTTACACACTATGGCGCTGCTCCAGGCTTATCAGGCTGACCTGCTGGGAGATTTGGATAACAGTGAGGGTGTTAGTCATGACGATGTTCGAGAACTTCGTAGGGCTACCGATCTTTCTCTTAGGGCTACTAAAGAGACCGCTAGAGCTATTGGGCGGTCTATGGCAGCTTTGGTAGCCACTGAGAGGCACTTATGGTTGAATCTTTCTGAGATTAAAGATAAAGATCGAACTTTTTTATTAGACGCTCCTCTTGAACCCTCTGGTCTCTTCGGTGACGCAGTCCACGCTGCAGTGGAAAGGTTCCAGGAGACTAAAAAACAGTCTGATGTATTTAAAAAGTTTATCCCTCGCCGTGTCCAGCCCCCTGGGGATGCTGGGCGTGAGCAGCCCCAGCCGCATAGCTCATCATATCGTGTGCAACAAAAAGAGAGTGTTGCGTCTCGTGCACCTCCACGTAGATATTGGAGACAGACGCAACCCTCTCAACCGAAGTCGACTAAGCCTAAGCCGGATCTGAGGACCGTTCTTCAGGCGAAGAAGGCTTCGGCTCAAAAAAAAAAAAAAGGTCCTGATGCTTAGGCACCAGGCCTGTGGGGACAGCCCCGACCGAAGTGGAGTGGTGTTCACCTCATCACACGGTGCCCGTTCCACTTCGGGGTCCTCACGAGGCCCTCCTGCCAACCCTGCCACCTCCGGTGCTTCAGGGCGCAGTGGTCTCCAGCGAGTCAATGATGCTGTGTTGCGGCACAGCATCGGTTTCGCGCCCTCTGAGGGGGGCTTTAGAGCAGTCAGGTCAGGTAGTTCCTGCCATTATGTTTCAGGCTCCAGATTTGGCTCTCTCAGTAACACCAGAGACCAGCCTCGAGAGGCTGGTTCCCTTAGTAAATTTTCTGGCAGCGTGGAAACTTCTGCCGAATATTTCTCCTTGGGTCCTGCAGATTGTAGAGATAGGATACAGAATCCAGTTCGGTTCTCGTCCTCCTCGTTACAGCGGGGTGCTGCCCACAGTGGTGCGTCCCGAGCAGGCTCTGGTATTGGAACAGGAAGTAAAGGCCCTGTTAGCAAAAGAAGCTATAGAACAGGTGTACTCTCCCGACAGAGAATCGGGTTTTTACAGCCGTTATTTCATTGTTCCAAAGAAGGATGGGGGGTTGCGTCCCATTTTAGATCTTCGCCTGTTGAATCGGTCAGTTCAGAAACTCAAGTTCAAGATGTTGACCATCAAACAGATCGTGACCCAAATCAGATCCGAGGACTGGTTCGTCACGATAGATCTAAAGGATGCATACTTCCATATCTCCATCCTCCCTCAGCACAGGAAGTTCCTAAGGTTTTCTTTCGGGGGCAAAGAATACCAGTATCGGGTTCTTCCTTTCGGCCTAGCTCTGTCACCCCGCACATTCACGAAATGCATGGATGCAGCTTTAGCCCCTCTCAGGCTTCAGGGCATACGCATTTTGAATTATATCGACGACTGGCTGATTCTAGCGGAATCAGAACAGTTGGCGGTTCGACACCGAGGTGTCGTTCTCGCTCATATACGAATGTTGGGGTTGAGGCTCAATGCCAAGAAGAGTGTACTTTCTCCAGTACAGAGAACCACTTTCCTTGGTGTGGTATGGGATTCAGTGACGATGAGGGCCAGCCTGTCGCCCGTACGTGTAGCTGCTATCCTGTCAGCCATCAAAGAGCTAAAGCTAGGTCAGTCACGCACTGTAAAACAGTTCGAGAGACTGTTGGGTCTACTGGCAGCAGCGTCCAACGTGATACCTTTTGGCCTGCTGTACATGAGGCCTTTACAGTGGTGGCTCAGAACCAGAGGGTTCTCCCCGAGGGGAAACCCGTTTCGTATGATCAAGGTTACGCGGCGATGCCTTCGTGCCTTAGAGATATGGAAAAAACACTGATTCTTAACCCAGGGTCCGGTGTTGGGAGCTCTTTGCCATCGAGTAGTGATCTCGACAGATGCTTCTCTCACCGGCTGGGGAGCGGTAATGGAAGGCCGCTCGGTTCAGGGTCTGTGGAAAAGCCATCATCTTTCTTGGCACATAAATTGCCTGGAGATGATGGCTGTCTTCAATGCGTTGAGACATTTCCTTCCGGACCTAAGAGGCCATCATGTGCTCGTTCGAACAGACAACACATCTGTGGTCTCTTATCTGAACCGCCAGGGGGGTCTGCGCTCGCGTCCGCTTTGCAAACTGGCGCACCAGATCCTTCTGTGGTCTCTGGGGAAGGTACTCTCCCTGAGGGCAGTGTATATTCCTGGGGACCAGAATATAGGAGCAGACATCCTGTCGAGGCAGGAGCTGAGGCCAGGGGATTGGAGACTCCACCCCGAGGCGGTGGAGAAAATCTGGGAGGCATATGGTCAGGCAGAGGTGGATCTGTTCGCGTCTCAGAACACGACGCACTGTCCGCTCTGGTATTCGCTGACGCACCCAGCCCCCCTGGGGCTGGATGCCATGGTGCAGACGTGGCCGAGGCTACGTCTGTACGCCTTTCCCCTGTTGCTCTGCTCCCAGGAGTTCTGGAGAGGGTCCGTCGGTATGGAATAAGCCTATTGCTAGTAGCACCACGCTGGCCAAGTCGGATCTGGTTTGCGGACCTGATCCTTCTTCTAGACGGGCCTCCATTGGAGATCCCTTTGAGGAGGGACCTTCTGTCTCAGGCCGGGGGCACAATATTTCACCCTCGGCCAGAGATATGGAATCTTTGGGTTTGGCCTCTGAGGGGGCCCAACTTATAGATAGTGGTCTTTCAGCTGAGGCTGCTGAGACCATCTTAAGCTCCAGAGCTCCAGCTACGAGGAAACTGTATGCGCTTAAATGGAGAGTTTTCTCCTTATGGTGTCACCGACACCAGTGGGATCCAGTTAACTGTTCTGTCAACACAGTACTCGAGTTCCTGCAGGAGCGCTTTGTGTCAGGTCTTTGTCCTTCCACACTAAAAGTTTACGTGGCAGCCATTGCGGCTTACCATACTATGGTGGGAGGTATATCTTTGGGTCGAGACCCCCTGATTACACGTTTCCTTCGTGGCACCTTGAGGCTGAGGCCTGCAATCCGCACTAAGGTGCCAGCTTGGGACTTGACTATAGTTCTAGAAGGCCTGTCTAGGGCCCCATTCGAGCCCTTAGATTCGGTCTCAGAAAAGTTCCTGACTCTCAAGACTATCTTTCTGCTAGCTATTTCGTCCCTAAAGAGAGTTGGCGACCTTCAGGCTCTTTCGGTCTCCCCCACCTGCCTTGAATTTGCACCGGGGATGGTCAAGGCGTTCCTATATCCAAAACAGGGATACGTCCCTAAGGTTCCAACCTTGACTCCGAGGCCTATTGTGCTGCAGGCTTTCTGTCCTCCTCCATTTGCAACTGCGGACCAGGAAAGACTGCACCTGTTGTGTCCAGTGCGAGCATTGGACACATATGTACATCGGACTTCCTCATTCAGAAAGTCCGACCAATTACTGATTTGCTTTGGATCACCTAAAAAAGGTCTTCCTGCTTCAAAACAGACAGTCAGTAAGTGGATAGTCGAGGCTATTTCACTAGCATACGAGTACTCGGGCCAGCCTTGTCCTTTGGTGGTCCGAGCCCACTCGACCAGGAGTATGGCGGCTTCTAAAGCCATATTGCAGGGGGTATCTCTTCAAGATGTTTGTGATGCGGCGGGCTGGTCCTCTCCGCTCACATTCGTGAGATTTTACAGTCTGGACCTGGATGCTGCCCCAGGTTCTCAGGTGCTGAGTGCTTAGATCAACAAGAAAGAAAGACTGACACTCAGTTACTTGTAATTATGGCGGGTTGGGTATTCTCGTTCCCACCGTGTCGTTTGACGCATCTCGAAGTTCCCTTTTTCGATAAAGGGAACGTCTCAGGTTACTATTGTAACCATAGTTCCCTGAGAAACAGGGAACGAGACGATGCGTCCCCCTGCCATACTTCCTGCGTCCCTGCGATCGGCTTGCTTCGGCACTGTCGAAGCTAAATGCCGGCGAGCAGCGGAAGTGCTCTTATCCTTTCCTGGTTCATGACGTCACCCGCCCGTGACGCTCATTCTCTCATTCCATTGGACTAGTTGGCATAGATGCTTCAGACGCAATCACGCAAGAGGCGTTCCCACCGTGTCGTTTGACGCATCGTCTCGTTCCCTGTTTCTCAGGGAACTATGGTTACAATAGTAACCTGAGACGTTCTTACCAGAACCAGGAAGTATGACCACATTAGCCCGGTTCTGTCAACACTGCATTGGCTGCCTATTAAACATCGTATAAATTTTAAAATATTGCTGATTACTTACAAAGCACTAAATGGTTTAGCTCCCCAGTACTTGAGCGAGCTCTTAACGCATTATAGTCCTTCACGTCTATTGCGATCTCAAAATTCTGGCCAGTTGATAATACCTAGAATATCAAAATCGACTGCTGGCGGTAGATCCTTTTCCTATTTAGCACCAAAACTTTGGAACAATCTTCCTAACACGGTCCGGGAAGCAGATACAGTCTGTCAGTTTAAATCTAGACTAAAAACACATCTCTTTGGCTTAGCATACACATAACACATTATAGATTTCTATAATTCAATGTTAGGCTGCATAGATTAGATCAGCCGGAACCGGGAACACTTCCCATAATTCCTGATGTACTTTGTACATCATAAGAAGGATGGCGTCTACGCTAATATTAGTCTCTCTGTTTATCCCGAGGTTTACCGCAGACCGCCGGATCCAGGGCATATCCAGATCTGATGAAGGACCATCACATGGACACGACGACACGCATTATCAGCGCTGTGAAGGCCCATGGACACCTCACCACTCATCTCCTCACCGGCTGGATGACCCAACCCAACCAGATGAACTGGATAATATCGTGAAAGTTCTGATCCCATCTGACTCCTGACATTATGCTGCCTAACTCATAATCATACACTGTTCATTCGTTGGCCAAAGGAGGACTGGCCCCCGACTGAGCCTGGGTTCTCCCAAGGTTTTTTTTCTCCATTCTGTCACCTGATGGAGTTTTGGTTCCTTGCCACTGTTGCCTTCGCCTTTTGGCTTGCTTAGTTGGGGACATTTAATTTTCAATTGAACAATACTATTACAACATTGTTTTCCTGTTATCTCTGTAAAGCTGCTTTGAAACAATTTGTATTGTAAAAAGCGCTATATAAATAAAGGTGACTTGACTTGACTTAAATGTCTTGTTTGATCTTGTTTTTTTTTTTTTTTTTGTCTAGGATTGTAGCTGCTTAGTGGGAATTGTTTTGAGGTAATAAAGTTAAATCCAGGCAGTTTTAATAAAAAAATAAACTCCTTCATGGTGATACAAGATCCCTCCACTTTGTGTTGATAACCCTGTTCTGCAATTTCAACTGGCTGGATGACGTACAGCATCCCTTGCTTAATGCACAGGCAGTTCCAGTCAGGTTACAATGCAATTTGAATAGCAGTTATGCAGTTTTATACTTACTGGTTGAAGATCAATGAAAGCCGGTCTGTACACTGTGGCAAGAAGAAGGACCAAAAGAGCAACATCACCTCTATTCTCTGCAGAACAGAGACATACTGTAACGAAGAGGCAGAGTCGAGCGGATCCATTTGCAGTAACTTTATTGAAATACAGCAGACAGAGAGCAAACAGTGATCAGCTGTAATGAAGGGCAAATCCAAACTCAGAGACGATACCAGGCTGGGGTCGGGGCAGGCAGCAGACAATACTCGGTAGACCAGGAGAGCAGGCTAGGATCAGGAAACCAGGATAAACAATAGAACGTAGAATGCTCAGAAGTGTAGGCAGTAGTTGATACAAGACTTCGCACTGGTGTAGTGAGTGGAAGGGGTTTATAAGTGTGTGTGAATGAGATGCAGGTGTGTGTGTAATCAGCACAGTGCAGGTGTATGGTGTAATCAGTCCAGGGAGATGTATGATGGGAAATGTAGTTCAGTACTCGGGAGACTGAGATCTTTGATGACTAGGAAGGGGCGTTGAAGAGCGATCTATGACAGAGCCCCCCACCTGCGAGCGGCTCCCGAAGCGAGGACCGGTGCGCCGACGAGGTCTCCCACGGGGTCTAGGAGCAGGTCTCTCTGGGTGGTTCTGGTGGAAGGTGGTGGTGAGAGCTGGATCCAGAATGTCTTGAGAAGTTACCCAGGATCTCTCCTCTGGACCAAATCCCTCCCAGTCAATGAGATACTGCAACACCCTGCCTCTGCGTCTGGAATCGAGTATCTCCTTCACCTGGTAGACCCCCTCGTCCTCGATGATGATGGGGGGAGAGTTCTCTGCTGTGGTCTCCTCCTGGTTACCCTCTCTCCTCGGCGCAGCTGCAGGTTTAAGCAAAGACATGTGAAAGGTGGGGGAGATGCGGTAAGAGGGTGGTAAGGCTAATCGAAATGACACCGGAGTGATCTGTCTGAGGATCCTGAAGGGACCCACGAACCTGGGGCTTAACTTTTTACTGGGGAGCCGGAGGCGTAGATCCTTTGTGGAAAGCCAAACCCACTGTCCAGGCGCATACCTGGGACCCCCTCTCCTATGACGATCTGCCTGTTCTCTGACTCTGCGCATGGCACGTTGTAGGTGGACATGAGCATTGTTCCAAGTCTCCTCGCTCCTCTGTAACCAGGCGTCGACAGTGGGAAGGTCAGTGGGCTCACCCGACCAAGGAAATAGTGGAGGCTGGAAACCTAACACACACTGGAAAGGCGTAAGACCAGTCGAGGGTTTGCGCAGGGAATTCTGAGCGTACTCAGCCCATACGAGGAAGCGACTCCAATCTTGCTGGTTTTGGTGGCAGTAAGTGCGTAGAAAGCGCGTGAGCTCCTGATTCAACCTCTCCACCTGTCCATTAGCCTGTGGATGATAGCCAGAAGTCAAGCTGACGTTGATGTTGAGTTTCTCACATAATGACCGCCAGACCCGGGAGGTGAATTGGGGACCTCTGTCAGAGATGATGTCCTCCGGTAAACCGTACAAGCGAAAGACATGTTGTAAAAGGGCCTCCGCCGTCTGTAACGCTGTGGGTAACCCGACTAAGGGAATAAATCTGCAGGCCTTAGAAAAACGGTCAACCACTGAAAGGATGGTAGTGTAACTTTGACTGGGAGGTAGATCAGTAACAAAGTCGACCGCGATATGGGACCATGGCCGCTGTGGTATGGGTAGGGGTTGTAGCAGACCAGCTGGCTTGAGATGGGAGGACTTGACCATATTACATGTGGTACACTGCCGGACGAAGGAGATCACGTCAGCTTGGAGCGAAGACCACCAGAAGCGGCTGGAAACCAGATGTGTGGTCGCAGAAATCCCGGGATGTCCTGCACTGGGAGTGTTATGTACCCATTGTAGGAGTCGGGTGCGGAGGCATTGAGGCACAAAGGTGAGGTTGGGTGGACACTCGGAAGGCGGCGGATTCTCCCTCAGAGCCGAAGAGATCTCGGTCATTATGTCCCACTGGACAGGAGCAACTATGAGAGACGAGGGTAGGATGGGTTCGGATGTTGGTGGAACAGTGGAGCTGTCAAACTGGCGGGACAGGGCGTCCGCTTTACCATTCTTGGAGCCAGGACGGTAGGTTATCTTGAAGTCGAATCTGGAGAAGAAAAGAGACCATCTGGCCTGTCTGGGATTTAAGCGTTTGGCGGACCTGATGTACTCTAGATTACGATGATCCGTTAGAACAGTGAAAGGCTGACGAGCTCCCTCCAGCCAATGTCGCCATTCCTCTAGTGCTGCCTTCATAGCTAAGAGCTCCCTGTCGCCCACGTCGTAATTTCGCTCAGCCGAAGAGAGTTTGCGGGAGTAGTAAGCACAGGGAAACATTTTTGCTGGGTCTCCATGCCGCTGAGACAGAATAGCACCGATGCCCGTGCTGGAAGCGTCCACTTCTACAAAGAATTCACGCTCGGGATCAGGATGGTGGAGGATGGGAGCGGTGGTGAATCTCTGCTTTAATTGGTTGAAGGCAGATGAACTCTCGGGCGACCACCTTAATTGATGTCCCCCTCCCCGTAGAAGGGATGTGAGTGGAGCTGCGGTGATGCTAAAGTTTCGGATGAACCGTCTGTAAAAATTAGCAAAGCCCAGGAAACGTTGCAACTCCTTAACGGTGTTGGGTTGTGGCCAGTTAACAACGGATCGAACCTTGCTGTCATCCATGGTAACTCCCTCTGCACTGATGATGTATCCCAGAAAGGAGATCTGAGTTTGATGAAACTCGCATTTCTGCACTTTGGCATACAGGTTGTTCTTGATGAGGCGTTGTAGTACCGCTCGCACATCCCGCACATGAGACTCAAGTGTGTCAGAGCAGATCAGGATGTCGTCGATGTATACTATTACCCTCTGGTTGAGCATGTCACGGAAAATCTCGTTTACAAAGGCTTGGAACACTGACGGACTGTTGGAGAGCCCGAACGGCATGACCCGATATTCATAGTGCCCTGTTGTTGTTGAGAAGGCGGTCTTCCACTCATCACCTCTTCTAATACGGACCAGGTTGTAAGCATTGCGTAGATCCAGCTTAGTGAAATATCTGGCGGTGCGGAGTTGTTCCAGGGCGGCCGGGACCAGGGGTAAAGGATAGCGAAACTTGACCGTGATCTCGTTGAGGCTGCGATAATCAATGCAGGGTCGAAGTCCGCCGTCCTTCTTTTTTACGAAAAAGAAACCGGCTGAAGCGGAGAAGTGAGGTGGTGATAAAGCCTTGGCGATTGCTCATCAATGTAGCTTTCATAGCATCGGTCTCTGTTGAGATAATGGATATACTCTACCCCGCGGGAGGGTGGCACCGGGGATTAAATCGATGGCACAGTCACTGGATCTGTGTGGAGGAAGTTGAGAAGCTTTGTTCTCGCTGAAAGCCAGGGAGAGATCATGATATGCAACGGGTACCCCTTGGAGATCAGGATTTTCAGAACAGTGGTTTAGCAGAGTGTTACTGGTGGGAGTGTATAAGCATTTCCTCAGACAGGTATCAGACCACTGAATAATCTGTTTGTCGGACCACGAGATGGAAGGGTTGTGTTGTTCTAACCAGGGAAGACCCAGTATGAGGGGATGGTGAGGTGAGTCAATGGTGAAGAACTGAATGATTTCAGTGTGCTGAGTGTCCGTGATTAACGTGATCTCTTGAGTGGTGAACTGAACTTTGCCAGAGCCTAGGGGACGTCCGTCTAACGCTGCCACTGCCACCCGAGAGCCACATGGAATGAGAGAGAGGTTGTTAGATTTAGCAAAACACAAGTCAATAAAATTCCCTGCAGCTCCTGAATCAATCAAAGCACGTGTTTTAATGACCTTTTCGTCAAAGTGGAGGGAGACGTTCAATACAAGAGATTTAGAGACATGAGGACTGTAACTCACCGCAGCAGAGTCTCGGGAAGTGGGTCTGATGGGACAGGTCGCCCTCCTGTGGCCGGGTTGGGCGCAGTATAGACATACAGTAGGTTACCAACCAGAATAATACTTTCAACGCCGCCGCTTTGCCGCGGTGGTGAAATTCGGGGTGTATTTGCTGCCTTTAACCGCTAAGAGGCGCTACAATCACAGACTTTGAAAAGTGTCCGTTTATTCTCTCTATTGCGTAATCTGCCGCTGCGTCGCGGCTCATTCAGAGCGATTGAAAGCTGGTAGCAGATGAATTTAAGTGAAATGTAGTTAAAATAATTCATCACAATACTTAAATTAAATTGAATAAATAATGAAAACATTTCAATATAAAACATTGCAATAGAAACATATTAGGCTACATCAAGGCTTTGGAAGAGTATAAGACGTTGACGTAACAGTGTTCAGGCGGTAGCTCTGTGGTTAACGCAACGACACGGAGATCCAAGAGACCCGAGATCGAATCTCAATGAATATAACACCATATTGGCCGACAGCATTAATCTTTAACCGTTCTTGATGCTTAAATAGGTGACTGTTTATTTGCGAGTTTATTAACTGTTTATTTATTTAAAGTCAAGCGTTTTTTTTAATAATCAATGGCATATTACAACATTGCTGGGGGGTTGTATGTTGGGCTTCTTACATTCGCTTCATAAACACACGCACACTAGCACACACATGCAATCTTTTTTCTGCACCCGATGGATAGACTCATAATTTTCAAGCCCCACTGCCCCCATCACCCCAACACAATGCTAATGAAATACGCAACAAGCTTAAAATGTTCCAATTTATTGAAGTAGGCCTAACAAGTAGGCTAGTATCTAAATACAAACTAAACAAACAAAAACAAAAATAGAGAAAATAAAAGTGCTGCTGTGTCAAAATGTTAAAAAAAGAAAAGAAGAGAAATCCATTTGGCAAGACAAAAAAATGAAAAAATTCAAATAGACATAACATAGGCTAATGTGTTTGATATGGGATTAAAATTATGGGCAGTGCATGAGATATAAACTAATGATTAATTATGTCAAAATCCCTTTGTTCCGATCAGAGCATGTGAGCATTTCTGGATATTCCTCGGCTCGCTCATTCCGCTCAGGGTCGCGCGCTCAGGCTGTCTCCGACTAGTTTTTTTATAGTCAACTAGTAGCCTAGTTGTTTATTTAAGCCATCAGTGGACAAATCACCCCTTTATATTGATTTAATAACTTAAATAGGCTATACAGGGTAATGAGTGAGTGTTATAAAGCTGCACTTAAGCGCACGAGCCGGAGACAAAAATAGCAAGGAGACTGTCACGTTTTGATGTGTTCTGTTAATGTTTTGAGATCTTGTTTCCCCCTGTCTTTGTGGTTTTTGGTTTAGTCCTGTTAAGTTTTCCCGCTCCTCGTTTGTGTTCAGTTTTATCACCTGTGTTCAGTTAATCATCCTATCATTTCAAGTGTATTTAAGCCCTGTGTTTTCTCCCAGTGTTTGTCGATCGTCGTCCTTGTATGGTTGTGTGTAAACCTTTGAAGTCCTGGAATCTTGTTCTTGTTTCATTTTGAAAGTTTCAGTTTTGTTATTAAAAACCATTATATTGAAGCTTCCGTGTCCTCGTCTTCAGCACCTGCACAAACCCTGACAGAACGATCGACCATAACAAAAAAAAAAAAATGGAGAGCTGGAAGCAGGCCTTCGTAGGCACCCGGATGGCCATATTTCGTGGGACCCGTGGAGGTCGTAGTAGGGGATGTGACCGAGTTCAGGTGATCCCGAGTCCAGTATGGCCTGAGCCCATTGCATGCACGCCAGAGCCTGACCCGTTTGACGACCTTCCAGAGCTTCTTCCCCCAGAGCCTTCACAGCTGGTCCCGTCCAGCCCAATCAAGCCTTCACCACTGGTCCCGTCCAGCCCCGAGTTTCCTGATATGCTGGTCCCGTCCAGCCCCGAGTTTCCTGATATGCTGGTCCCGTCCAGCCCTGAGTTTCCTGATATGCTGGTCCCGTCCAGCCCCGAGTTTCCTGATATGCTGGTCCCGTCCAGCCCTGAGTTTCCTGATATGCTGGTCCCGTCCAGCCCCGAGTTTCCTGATATGCTGGTCCAATCCAGCACAGAGCCCGTTGACCCAGCGCCAGAGCCAGAGCCCGTTGACCCAGCGCCAGAGCCAGAGCCCGTTGACCCAGCGCCAGAGCCCGTTGACCCAGAGCCAGAGCCCGTTGACCCAGAGCCAGAGCCTGTTGACCCAGAGCCAGAGCCCGTTGACCCAGAGCCAGAGCCAGAGCCCGTTGACCCAGAGCCAGAACCAGAGCCCGTTGACCCAGAACCAGAGCCCGTTGACCCAGAGCCAGAGCCCGTTGACCCAGCGCCAGAGCCAGAGCCCATTGACCCAGCGCCAGAGCCCGTTGACCCAGCGCCAGACCCAGAGCCCGTTGACCCAGAACCCGTTGACCCAGCGCCCGTTGATGTCAAGTCAGTTCCCGATCATGAGCCTGTCCTCCCCAAGAAAATTTTGGGGGGCGCCATACGCCTTCACCGTGGCCGGCCAAAGATCCACGGAGGCCCGAAAAGATAACACCGCCATGGCCACCTGAAGGGTCTGCACCGCCATGGCCACCCGAAGGGTCTTCACCGCCATGGCCACCCGAAGGGTCTTTACCACCACGGCCGCCCGAAGGGTCTTCCCCGCCGTGGCCACCCGAAGGGTCCTCACCGCCATGGCCACCCGAAGGGTCCTCACCGCCATGGCCACCTGAAGGGTCTTCACCACCACGGCCACCTAAAGGGTCCTCACCGCCATGGCCACCCGAAGGGTCCTCACCGCCATGGCCACCCGAGGGTCCCACAGCACCGCCCTGGACGCCCGAGGGTCCCACAGCTCCGCCCTGGACGCCCGAGGGTCCCACAGCTCCACCATGGCCACGCCCACAGCCTGCTCCACCATGGCCACGCCCACAGCCTGCTCCACCGTGGCCACGCCCACAGCCTGCACCGTCGTGGCCACGCCCACAGCCTGCACCGCCCTGGCCACGCCCACAGCCTGCACCGTCGTGGCCACGCCCACAGCCTGCTCCGCCTTGGCTACGCCCACAGCCTGCACCGTCGTGGCCACGCCCACAGCCTGCTTCGCCTTGGCCACGCCCACAGCCTGCTCCGCCTTGGCCACGCCCACAGCCTGCACCGTCGTGGCCACGCCCACAGCCTGCACCGCCGTGGCCACGCCCACAGCCTGCTCCGCCCTGGAGGCTTCCTGGACCTACACCATGCCCTCGTCAGCCTCCAGGGCGCCCACCCTCCCACCCCTTTGGATGTTATACGGCGCGAGGACGCGCCTTCGGGGAGGGGGGAGGTACTGTCACGTTTTGATGTGTTCTGTTAATGTTTTGAGATCTTGTTTCCCCCTGTCTTTGTGGTTTTTGGTTTAGTCCTGTTAAGTTTTCCCGCTCCTCGTTTGTGTTCAGTTTTATCACCTGTGTTCAGTTAATCATCCTATCATTTCAAGTGTATTTAAGCCCTGTGTTTTCTCCCAGTGTTTGTCGATCGTCGTCCTTGTATGGTTGTGTGTAAACCTTTGAAGTCCTGGAATCTTGTTCTTGTTTCATTTTGAAAGTTTCAGTTTTGTTATTAAAAACCATTATATTGAAGCTTCCGTGTCCCTCGTCTTCAGCACCTGCACAAACCCTGACAGAGACATTTAATTGTTTATTAATAAACTGGTGTTTTCTGCGTCACTGCAAAGATGAAGATGCGATGTAGACTCGCCATGAACGAATAAAGATATAAAGGCATAAAAAGGAAAAGTTCCTCCCGTTGGCGCGCCCAACCTGTCACTTCTCTATTTCCCACCCATAGAGGGGCGCGCCCCACACTTTGAGCGGCGACTACCATCTGTAGTTAGGGGGGATCTAGCCGGTGTTCTGTCTCTCCCTCTCTCTGCTCTCTGCCGTGCAAGCGGCCGCGCGCTACACAGTTTGAACCTACAGTCTATGGTTTGAACTTACATAATCACGTAGCCTTTCGAGAACCGGGACATTCAGTGTCCCGGGAGAGTGCTTAAATTTCCCGGGACAGGTTATTAAAAGAAGGACAATCCCGGTAAAACCGGGACAGGTGGCAACCTAACTTGCATTTAGACTTTATTTCCATGCAAAAAAGAAACACACAATCTTATTCTTGCTACATTTTAAATTTGTTTTTCCAAAGAAATTGCAGCTAAATTAAACGAAACGGTACAAATCGAAAATAGTCCACAGCAACATAAATTAAAAACATGAGTTTTGCCTCTCTCGCGCTGGATCTCAGCAAGTTTATTTAGTCTCCCTTGCTCAAACATTCTTAAACTCTACAGAACCAGTTGAAACAACTGGATTGAACACTTCAATTTAAATTTGTGTGTGAAAACACTTTAAATAGGCTACAATAAATAAACTACAATATTTATAATTTAATCAAATATGGGGACACATCGAGAGATGTAGCCTATCCTTAAAATAATTTTGCCTTTGCCATCGGGCTGGCTATCCGACACTCTCCATATGAATGAGGAACATTAACACCTATTGTCTGTCCCTCCAAATCCCCCACAGGCTCTCTGAGTCTGACTTAAAATAAAGAGAAGTCGCAATTCACACTTAAATCGCTCTTCTAGCATTAGGCTATTAAAGTGTTGATAATGAAAGAATTAAATGATCTAAGCTACATGTAGTGGTATTTCTGTCATAAAAGTTTATTACTAAATATTTCATTATTTAAATAATTTAAGAAATAAAACTGGTTTGGGCCAGCTTTTTCCAAGCAAAACTAAATATAATCTTCAAACGCATGTTCATTTTGTTGTCATGAACAAAATGCTCAACTCAATATTAAATTCTACAGGGATCTTTGGATCCAGGCATGCAAAATGTGAATTAGTTATTTTTTAAATTATTATTATTCAAATAAATATCGGTGCTTCGTGGTAGCCTACTGCTGATAAACTAAATAACATTTAGATAATAATTATGAACTTTAAATGAAACAATATAGCAACACTTCGACGAATAAATGATTTGATCTGTTTTTACATTTTAATTCAGGGCGATTTAGTCTCTACATTTAATTAAACGAGATTTTCACCTTGTCATTTTCTCATTGCGAGGCGCTCACAATCACATCAAACACATTTGAGCAGATTCTCTGTACCTCTCGTTTTCATATGGATTACATAATCAGATAACATTTATTAACCTAAATATTTAGACATTTAAAGGCTTTCCGATTTCCTATCGTGTCTGAGCTGAGGCAAGTGGCCTTCGGTTTATTTTTGTGACGCGCAGTTCCCGGAGACCGAGAGAGACGACAGATAAACTTTTGTCATTAGCCTAAAAAAAAGTTTACAGTTTTGAACGATGTAGGCTACTCTACTCTTATCTGTATGACCAAAAAAAATCACGTATAGCCTATTAAGTTATTTTAGCTGTTATGAGAAAAATAAATCAAATGAACGCGCTGCCTCGTTTGTCGAAAACTTTACTTAAAACCATGTTTTTAAAAACTCTAGGCTATAGGGAATAAAACAAATATAGATATATAGGCCTATATATCTTTTTTTTAATACAAAACTGCTTTTGAACAATTGGTATTATTAGCTACAGATCTAAAGTCGTTCTGCCTATTTGTTCCTTAGTGTAAAATGGAAATGCATGGTAATAGGCCTATTATTTTATAAATATAAGCAAAAAAATATGTGGTGTAACAGAGTTTTAGAACTAAACAAATCTGCATTAATAGCCTAAAAATATATATATATTTTACAGAAGTCCATGTTTGTTCGGGATTTGAACGCAGGTCTTCCGATTGATGAACCGTCAGCTCTACCACTCGGCCATGTCGAAGCTCACTGAGAAAAGCCCAAACGTTTATTTCACCAGTGTGTGTTCGCTCAAATGAGTGAGAACGTTTTGTTGTTAGCCTATTGTGAGTGTAACCTACTTTACATGAATAAAATAGACCTTTTACAGTTTTAAAATATGATATCCTATCTGTATGACCAAAAATTACGAAGTAGGCTATAGCCTATTAAGTTATTTTAGCAGAAAAATAAATTCAAGTGAACGCGCTGCTGCGTTTGTCGAACTTAATTCAGTGGCAGAAGAAAACCCTATTTTATACGCACTAGGCGTGGTGTGTCAAAATACTTAATTATAAACTTCAATATTTCGTTCAAAACCACATCAAAACGCTTTGTGACATTTTAAAAAGCCGTGAATGTATTAATGCCATTGGAACCAGGATCGTAACTGAAATGCGCTGCATGTTATCTCTCAATACAGGAGCAGAAGCGCTGGTTCAGATTTTATTGTTTGTTGTTTAAACGTGCGTGTTTTAGGCTATATTTAAAAATATATATACTATATTTGATAAGGTCTATTTAGGGTAGGCCTATTCGCTATAGCCTACTGTGGAGGGGGGAAATCACCCACCGGCAAATCACACCTTGCTTAACCATGTTTTTTTTTAATTATTTCTGCATATGGAAAGAATTCCAGTCCTGCTGTCTGCTGTCCTGTCCTTGAAGTTTTTTGTTTGTTTGTTTGTTTATTTTTTAACAGAACTGTTTTTGGAGACGTAAATTTAGTCAAATCTGTTGGATGAGATTTGTTCCTTAGTGTAAAATGGAAATGCATGGTAATTATATAAAAAACATATTTATTAGGGTTTCGAACCCGTGTCTTTGTACTGCTTAAACCTTCAGCTCTACCACTCGACCACAAGTTCGGTTGTCCACGCGTCAGTGTGCCCACAAACGACAGATGCACTCTTCAATCTTCTCATTCCTCAATAATTTAGCATCATTGATTGCACCTAATTTATTTTCACTGACTGCGAGATAGGCCTCTTTTAAATTTTGATTCATAAAATGTTCTGCTCTAAAAGTTTGCTATATTCTATTTAAAATGTAGGCTACTTTTACATACGTTTTGCTTTCGCTAAATGTCCCTTTGCGCCACCTGGCGGTCATTTCGCGAATGACTTAGAAATGCGACTGGGTTTTTTTTGCCGCGGTGAATTCACCGCGGTAGACGCCGCGGCGGCAATAGGCATTCTGGTTGGCTACCTACTGTAGATGGTTACGCATTCTTCTCTCTCTCTCCTCGGGAGTGATACGAGTGAAACCAATCTGCATGGGTTCAGATTCGTGACTCGCGGCGGGGAATTCGGCGACTCGGTGCCTAAGGGGTGTTCGTCTAGCTCGCATCAAGTTGTCCAGACGAATAGTTAACTCCATCAGTTGACTGAGAGTTCTGCCCTCATCCCGGCATGCCAGTTCCCCCTGCAGATCAGAGTTTAGACCCTTACGGTACAATAATTTCAGTGGATCGTCACCCCAGCCTGTCTGTGCAGCGAGAGTGCGAAATGATAGGGTGTAATCAGCCGCGGAAGATCCTCCCTGGCGTAGCGCCAGAAGCAGCTCGCCCGGCTCCTTTCCGCTGGCCGGGTGCTCAAAAACCTCTCTGAACTGGGTGAGGAAATCGTTATAGGAAGGGAAAGTGAGGTTACCTCCTGACCAGAGCGCGGTGGCCCACTCTAGTGCTCTTCCCGTTAACAGTGAACAGATAAAAGACACTCGACCGTCATCGTTGGAGAACTGGTTGGGTTGTTGGTTAATGTATAGAGTGCATTGGAGTAAAAATCCTTTACACGTAGCAGCTGAACCATCGTATTTCTCAGGAAGGGACAGACGAGGATTATTAGGCAGTGTATTTACGCTGGGAGGTGGCTGAACTGGTGATGCAAAGGATTGAACGGGTGCGGCGGCTTGTGTTGAGAGAGACCGCATGGACCTCACCAACTCCTCTGTGAGTGAAGTGAGCTTCTCAAGCTGTTGTTGGTGTACAACCAGTACTGAGGCTTGATTGGAGACTTCAGAGGTTAGTTGTTGCAGGGCTGCTGGATCCTGAGGTGGCGAAGTCTTCTGTAACGAAGAGGCAGAGTCGAGCGGATCCATTTGCAGTAACTTTATTGAAATACAGCAGACAGAGAGCAAACAGTGATCAGCTGTAATGAAGGGCAAATCCAAACTCAGAGACGATACCAGGCTGGGGTCGGGGCAGGCAGCAGACAATACTCGGTAGACCAGGAGAGCAGGCTAGGATCAGGAAACCAGGATAAACAATAGAACGTAGAATGCTCAGAAGTGTAGGCAGTAGTTGATACAAGACTTCGCACTGGTGTAGTGAGTGGAAGGGGTTTATAAGTGTGTGTGAATGAGATGCAGGTGTGTGTGTAATCAGCACAGTGCAGGTGTATGGTGTAATCAGTCCAGGGAGATGTATGATGGGAAATGTAGTTCAGTACTCGGGAGACTGAGATCTTTGATGACTAGGAAGGGGCGTTGAAGAGCGATCTATGACACATACCATCTCAGAAACAGGACCAGCTACAAAAAAATATACTAAAGTTATTGCAACAAGCTACAGACATAAACATAAATATCCAATAATGATACTTAATACCTAAAGTTGTCTTTTATGTTGTATTATTTTGAAGATCTAAAACAACTAGCCTAACCTTGCAGATATGTTTATGCACAAACACCAACATAACACACTAACTAAAGTTGTGACATATGCTTTATGTTTTTAGCATTAGTTTTAGCAAAAAAATTAACATGTAACGTTAGCCACTACATCTGATATTTGTCCAAAATGAATCGACATTGAATCAAGATCGGAATCGAATCACAAGCTTATAACATTAAATTGCTAAACTCAGAAGTTGGCAGCCTTGTGAACTAGCCTACCTATATTTAAAGCAGCACCAGGTAACTTTTCAACCTTCATAATATATTTCCAAGTCTCTTGTGATGGTACATCGACTTACAATAGGTTGAATGACACGTCTGCCATAGCCTGACGGGGTCTGTAGCATTTTTAATCTTACTTTTAACTTCAGGTTTTGGGTAGTAACCGGCGAACAAAGAGAACTACAAAATTCGACTGCTTTACGGCATATACGTCACTTCCACCTCCACCCCCACTTCCTTAAAATCGCAGGGCTCTCAAGTGTCACGCATTGAGCGTGACAGTCACTCATTTCGGTCTTTTGTCACGCTCTCCCACCACACATTGTATTTCTCACGCTGAAAAACTATTTGTAATATATTTAATATGCCGCAGCACCCAAAACTCTGGCCGCGCCGCTCTCACTGTGGAACCGGCAGGAATCTAGCGCATCTCCTCTGGTGTTGTTCGTCTGGTGTTGTTAGCCAATCAGAAAATAGCACTATTGTATCTGTGTAAGATTTAACGCAACAACCAATGACACCCCGTCGGCTGGGGTGTTTTTTTGTCTGCCTGACTATGTTACGGAAGCTATCTTATCCTCCGTTTATCTTCATGAATCAGGTAATGATTATTTGTCTTGCCTCAAGCTATAATGCAAATCGATTTGTAAAATTTGCAGATTCATTTATGGTAGCTTGATATTATAATATTGACGATATATGGTTATTATCTACCACTCAAACATTGCATTTAAGTATCATATAGATTCAGTAAAACGGTAACCAATAGACTAGGCTACTATAATGATGCTGGCTTGTAAACGTGATCATCGCGATCATTTGTCGTTAGAAAAAAATAAAACCCATGAAATTATATTCATATGACATGCTGAAATATATATCACGCTGAAATATATGTCACTGTACCTGGGATGAAGACATTTCACACGCGACGCAAGCAGAACACCTGCATGTGACCTCCTCCTACAGTGTTCAGGGTTATCATGGTTGTCAACAAATGCACGTGCATGTAGGATGAGTTTACGACAGTAGTAGAGGACAATACTGTTTCCCAACTGTAGGGGGACCCCGAGAGAAAAAGCTACCTGGTGTTACTTTAACTATAGCACGGATCACATTTATATGCGTTAGTTAAGCGAGTTGTTCCCTTATCATAGGGAACTTCGAGCTGCGTCACCGCTGTGGGAACGCCCCTGCGTTGTGCGTCATGAAGCACGAATCAAATCAGCCCAATGGAGAGATGGAACGTCATAGGCGGGTGATGTCAGGTCTTATAAGTGTCTTATTAACTGTTAATTACTGCTTATTACAAGCACCTTAAAATAAAGTGTTACCTATATATATATCAGAGAGATAATGGCGAACGAACAGCAGTTTAGAAAGTGTGTTCCTCCCTGCTCGCGTTATTTAACGAGTGGGGATACACACGATCTTTGTGTTGTTTGTTTGGGAGTGCAGCATGCCAAATCTTCTCTCGAGGGAGCTGATTGTGAGCATTGCGAGCGTCTGCCGTTAAGGACGCTCCGCTCCCGCCGAGCGCTCTTCGAGGAGGGCGGCTTGGTGCGCGCTCCCCGCGGTTCGGGTCCCGCTTCTGCTGAGGCAGGGCGGCGGCTCTTATCGTGGGGATCGCAGATGGATCTCTCAGCGGGGCTTGAGACAGGCTCTGCCTTATCTCTCCCTTCACCTGTGAGATCCAGTGTCTCAGTCCTGGGTTCGGAAGCACGCGCTGCGGTTTCTTCTGCTCAGGCTGAGGCACCAGTATTACATTTATCCAGTTCTGAGGAGCTGGATGTTGTCAGTATTGATATGGGAGATGTGGAGGATTCGCCACCTCGCACTCCTGAAAATGATGAGCTTATGGAGGTTTTAACTAGAGCTGTAGAAAAACTCAGCATTGAATGGCCAGTGACTAGACAGGAGTCTGTTTCTAAATCGAAACTAGATGAGAGATTTTTGCCGTCACGAGTGCAATCTCCACGCAGGTGTCTGCCTTTTTTTCACGATCTCCACACTGAGGTGTCGAAATCATGGAAAAAGCAAGTATCATATAGAGTGTTAAGTCCCCAGACGTCAACATATTCTAATATTTTGGGGGCTAAATTATATAGTTATGGTGCTATGCCTCGCGTCGAAGAGACGCTCGCGAGCCATCTCTCTTCCGAGACTGCATCATCTTTTAAAACACCGGCGTTACCCACCAAGCCTTTAAGAAATACCTCGGCTTTGGTGGGTAAAGCGTATTCGTCTGCAGGTCAGGCTGCGTCATGTCTGCATAATATGTCTATCTTGCAGTCATACCAGGCTGACTTGCTGAGGGACGTGAGTGAGGGTGAGGAGGTCGGTGCTGACGTAATTCGCGAACTGCGTCAGGCTGCTGATTTATCCCTGCGTGCCACCAGAGAATCGGTCAAACTAGTGGGTCGATCTATGGCAGCTCTGGTGGCCACAGAAAGACATCTATGGTTAAATCAAACTAATATAAAAGAAAAAGAAAAAGCTTTCCTTTTAGACGCTCCTCTCTCTCCCCTGGGTTTATTTGGTGATGCTGTGAATTCTGTCATTGATAAATTTCAGGAAGAGAAAAAGCAAACAGCAGCTTTTAAAAAATTTCTCCCGTTAAAAGTTCACGTCCCTGGGGCTGCTGGGCGGGAGCAGCCCCGGCCGACTACGAGCTCGTCACATAGGGCACAGCAGAAGCAGAGTGTCGCGTCTCGTGCTCCCCCTGCTGGACAGTGGGCTCAGCCGCGGCACTCTCAGCCGAAATCTTCCAGCAATAGACCTGATCTGAGGACAGTTATTTTAGCTAAGAAGGCTTCGGCTAAGAAGAAGTCCTGACGCTGCGGCGTGCAGGACACTGAGGGTGGTCCCCACCGAGGCGGGAAGGTGTTCACCTCTTTTTACGGTGCCCGTTCTTCCTCGGTGCCCTCAGGGGCCCGTTCTGCCAACTTCATGCCGGGGCGCAGACGGTCCCAGCGAGCGCTTTCCCGAGGGACGCTCGCTCCCTCTGAGGAGGGTCTCACAGCAGTTAAGCCAGTGGTTCCCTGCCGGTGCGCCGTTACAGGGCGCTGTGTTTGCTGCTCAAATTACACCAGAGGCCGGTCTCGAGAGATTGGTACCCTTAGTAGATTTTCTGGCAGAGTGGAAAAGCCTTCCAAAAATATCTCAGTGGGTCCTGCACACAGTAAAAAAGGGTTATGCTATCCAATTCAGGTGTCGTCCACCAAAGGGGTTCTGCCCACAGTGGTGGGCCCCGAGTAGGCTCTGGTAATGGAACAAGAGGTGAAAGCGCTCCTGAAGACTGAAAAAAATACTGTTTAATGTATTTTTTTATTTTCTTTGTATTATTTTTCTTTATTCATTTTCACAATAATTTCATAATGAATTTTATGAAGTCAGACAGTGTTTGTACATGTGTGCTGAGCAGAGAGCTGCTTGAGTTATATTTTGCTTAGAGGTATCCAATGTTCACTGAGACAGTTGGCATGTTCTTTGCAGGGAAAGGAATGTTTCCACTGATGCAAATGTACCACTAATGTATACACCAAGGTTAGTTCTTAATATGGAAGTGGATTGCGCCATGTTTAAGCATGACGTGTACATATTACATATGTGTTCTAATTTTAAGAAGCTCAAAGCAACATGTTTTGTTACCTTACAAGGAAGCTGTAAGTCTCTCTGTGATGTATAAAAGCTCAATCTTACTGTACCACCACAGAGAAACATGAAGGCATGAGGGGGTGAGAGGAAGGAGGAAACTTAGAGATGATGGGGTAAGGAAGGAGAAACCCAGAGAAACCATATACAGCTAGCATGATGGGGTGAGAAGATAGAGAAATGGGGAACAGAGAAATCTAGAATGAAGACCTTCTCTCATGTAGCCTTATTGTTATATGCCTGTTTCTCTCTGTCTGACATGACACATGTTTAAATAATAAATCTATTGGCAAAATATCTGGTGTAGCTTCCGTGATTCAACAATAATGGGGAAGCATAATTTTCAAGTCTACATTTGGCGTCATGCACGAACAGGATTGCATCTTCAGGCATTTGTCTCAGTCATTTCAGGTAAGACTTTTCCTATTCTAAAATAGTTCTGAGTCTGCCTGATGATTTGAGACATTGACTGAGACTGCTTAAAAGAACTGTGTTATTTAAAGTACCAGATGTGTTGCCAAAGAATATGTGTCAGACATAAAATAAAACACAATTAAGAAAATGGAATTAAATTACGTAATTCATTTTAATTTGGCTTATTTGAGTTTCTCTGAAAAGCATACCTGTAAAACTATTTGATATGCTGGATTGAAAAGTGGATCTTTTTTAGAAAAAAAGACCATCTTAGTCAAATTTTGGAAATAGCTGTAAGGCGATTTAGCAATTAGCTTGTATGGTGGTTGGAATGTGGCGAGACTGCGATAAAGGGCAGATTTATCTCTAAAATATATCCAATACACGGAAAATCGTCTCAGAAGACGACGAAGATAGTGTGACAAGCAGTGATTTATAGCGGTTTACAGTGGCGGGTCTGTGCTGAGTTAGTGCAGTGCAGTATAAAAGATACAAAGAAACCCTAAAACGTAAATACGCAGAGGATTGAACCCTTAGAAGAAGGGTATCAATGAAAAAAAAAAAGAGCTAGGATCGCGGGCATTCTGATTTTGACCGCAGAGCTGTTCAAATATTTGAGGAGGATACTGATCTGAGTAAGCTTAAAGGAAAAAAGGAAAAAAAAAATGTAAAAAATAAATAAAATAATAATCTGAGATAAACTAGAGATAAAAAGAAAGAAAAAGAAACAGATCTGAGTTAAACTGATAAAGGAAGAAAGGGAAAAGACAACTGAGGGAGAAGGGAGAATGAAGCAGCCCTTTCTT
Organism: Chrosomus eos; assembly: GCA_036326025.1. Lineage (NCBI taxonomy): Eukaryota > Metazoa > Chordata > Actinopteri > Cypriniformes > Leuciscidae > Chrosomus > Chrosomus eos. The sequence goes on from CM070818.1 coordinate 47,415,208, forward strand.
TGAAATCTATACCCTCCTAGAGACACACACAGATATAAATAGAAAGCCTGTTGCTTATAGTATACACAGAGAGTGACCGAACACTCCGAAATGACCGGAGGTAATGATTAGCAAAACATTATCTTTGGGTATTTGAAGAGAAAAACAATCTAAGGCTTTGAATAAGAATGTCTGGTGTTAATGTGGGTTTAAAAGTAAATCATTGTTAATGTTACAAAATTTAAGTTTGTCTAAAAAGAACAAGAGATAAAAATAAGATCATAAGATTGAAGTTAAGGAATTATTTTTAGGAAAGATCTATGATAATAGTTATATAGTTATTTGACAAGTACAAGCTGGTGAAAATTATAGATAATAACTCCAGAAGAATGAGAGTTGGGAAAATATATGGAAAAATTATGAATATATATAAAGATGCTTATTTGGAAAACATGTAATTTCTGACTAAGTCAGAGTAAAAGTGAGTAGAATGAAATTACAAAGTTATGAAAATGCAGAATTACTCTGAGGCATTCTGGACTTTCTCACAGAGTTTTTCTCTCACTCAAAGTCAGTTAGATTCTGCTATTTGAGCCTGTGTCATAAGTCAAGAGCTATTTATAGTAAAGCACAGTGTCTCAGTTGAAAATTATTGACACAGAGATGTTAAATGTTTCTAGAAATTATAATCTACCTTGAATGATAGAAGTGAACATTCTTTGTATTTGTTTATCCCATGACCAGTAACTTCTTTGTCTCATCTTTGTCTTCACCATGAACAGGGCTGATGGCATCGGTTATTGATGTAACAGAACATTACACTGAATGAACGGGTGTAATAACTAAATTCACTAAGTATAACTCATCATGGCTGATGTTTTAAAGATGTCTAATGGATCTTAGTGATGAAATGCTATCATTAATTTGTCTCCATGTGTTTACACTATTAGGCATTCCAAATGGCTCTGATGGCTCTTGAATGGACTTTCCTGAGGTCCAGAAAATACTTGTTAAAATTTCCTAAAGAGCGGTTACAGTGTGCATGAGTTGATTTCTCAAAGACGGGTAAGATTCTCTAATGGCCAACAGAGGACAACCCAAGGCAGAGGGTCACCGCCACTGGCATCTACTCTGAAGGGAGGTGTTTATGTGAGATGGGTATGGTTGAGCAGATGTTTGTTAGGCCAACAACATCATTGAGGGTTACAGCAGTCTGTCCGGGAAAATGTGAGCTCTCCAATGCCTGATCACCAGAAACCGCATTCCTTGGATGTGACAAGTGTCATAACTTGATATAACTATGCCAGGGGGAACACCCTGAGGAAAGGGAGATTATTTACAAAAGAGCTGATGGGAATGAGTTTTCAAGAACTATCTGAGACCATGAGGGTGATTGTTGTTAACGTTATGGAGAACATAAACATTATTAATTAATTTGGTAACACTTTATTTCGATAGTCCACTTTAGACATTCAACTAACTATAAGTAACTTTGCAGCTACATGTCAACTAACTGTCAGTAGAGTATAAGTAGACTGTCTGCTTAATATCTGCTAACACTTTATTTTGTTGGTCCCCCAACAGATATTCTACTGACTGTAAGTAACTTAGCAACTAAAAGTCAACTTGTTCTCCTAACCCGAACCCTAACACCTAACCATAACCTACCAGTCTACTGACAGTCTACTACAGCCTACTAATACTCTAATGACAGTTAGTTGACATGTAGTTGAAAAGTTACTTATAGTTAGTAGAATGTCTAAAGTGACTATCGAAATAAAGTGTAACCATCAATTTTAGGAATTTGGTGTTAGTTGCCTTGTGGACAACATTGTTTTAAAGTTTTAGATCCAGAATCTGTAATGGCTGAATCTGTGAATTAATATGTCTACCATAGTTTTCAGTTTTGCAGATCATTAGACATGCTATTGGATAATTCCAATACATGGTGGTGTTTAAAGATGAAGACTTTGTTTTTGCCAATTCAAAAGAAGTCTGGATAACAGGGGATGAATGAATTCATTATTTAAATGAAAGATAACTTTAGAAATGTTCCTTTGATAACAAATAGATAAAGCTGAGAATGGAACATACGGAGTGAAATAAGATATTTTACACATCCTACACAACCTCACAAACAATGAACATCCGATTACTGATTTTCAACCCCAAGGGATAGGATCCTTTATCATCGACGTTTATTTTGGTTATTGTTTTAGCACGGAACTGAAGGATTTAATTAATTAAGGAGTTAATTAATTAATGAGTTCAGGCACGGGCAGAAGACTTATTAGTTTTTCTTTTCTTAGATGATTGGGGTTCATTTTAAAAGCATACACATATATATGAAAATACACATAGAATACGGGGACATAACATGGGTGGGGTTTTGTTCTTTTCTGTTTTCCTTATGTTTCCATTCTTCCATTCTTTCTGTCTATTTTCTTGGTCTACTATTTCTTTTCCTCACTATCGCTTCATTAGGTGGCCACTGGTGAAGTGACGGTGTGGAACTGACTGTCGTAGTTCCAGTGGAGGGACTGAAGACTGAAAAAAATACTGTTTAATGTTATTTTTTTATTTTCTTTGTATTATTTTTCTTTATTCATTTTCACAATAATTTCATAATGAATTTTATGAAGTCAGACAGTGTTTGTACATGTGTGCTGAGCAGAGAGCTGCTTGAGTTATATTTTGCTTAGAGGTATCCAATGTTCACTGAGACAGTTGGCATGTTCTTTGCAGGGAAAGGAATGTTTCCACTGATGCAAATGTACCACTAATGTATACACCAAGGTTAGTTCTTAATATGGAAGTGGATTGCGCCATGTTTAAGCATGACGTGTACATATTACATATGTGTTCTAATTTTAAGAAGCTCAAAGCAACATGTTTTGTTACCTTACAAGGAAGCTGTAAGTCTCTCTGTGATGTATAAAAGCTCAATCTTACTGTACCACCACAGAGAAACATGAAGGCATGAGGGGGTGAGAGGAAGGAGGAAACTTAGAGATGATGGGGTAAGGAAGGAGAAACCCAGAGAAACCATTTACAGCTAGCATGATGGGGTGAGAAGATAGAGAAATGGGGAACAGAGAAATCTAGAATGAAGACCTCCTCTCATGTAGCCTTATTGTTATATGCCTGTTTCTCTCTGTCTGACATGACACATGTTTAAATAATAAATCTATTGGCAAAATATCTGGTGTAGCTTCCGTGATTCAACAATAATGGGGGAAGCATAATTTTCAAGTCTACAGCTCCTCCAAAAGGAGGCTATAGAACAGGTTCCTCCTCCCAGTCTGGAGTCAGGTTATTACAGCCGATATTTTATCGTTCCAAAGAAGGATGGGGGGTTGCGTCCAATTTTAGACCTGCGCCTGTTGAATCGCTCGGTAGCGAAGCTAAAATTCAAGATGCTCACTATCAAGCAGATCGTGTCACAAATCAGATCCGAGGACTGGTTTGTCACGATAGATCTAAAAGACGCATACTTCCACATTTCCATCCTTCCACAACACAGTAAGTTCCTGAGGTTCGCCTTCGGGGGCAAGGCGTACCAGTACAGGGTTCTTCCATTTGGCCGAGCTTTATCTCCTCGCACTTTCACGAAATGCATGGATGCAGCTTTAGTGCCTCTGAGGCTTCAGGGCATTCGTATCCTCAATTACATCGACGATTGGTTGATTTTAGCTCAGACAGAGCAGATGGCGGTTCGGCATCGAGATGTCGTTCTCGCTCATATCAGAAAGTTGGGGTTGAGGCTGAACGCGAAGAAGAGTGTTTTATCTCCTTCTCAGAAGACCACTTTTCTGGGGGTCGTTTGGGATTCGGTTTCGATGCGGGCGCGACTCTCTCCGACCCGCATCGCTTCGATTCTCTCAGCTGTGAAACAAGTAAAGCTAGGCCAGCTGCTCACTGTAAAGCAGTTTCAAAGACTGTTGGGTCTGATGGCAGCAGCGTCCAACGTTATACCTTGCGGCCTGTTGTACATGAGACCGCTACAGTGGTGGCTCAGGACCAAGGGGTTCTCCCCGAGGGGAAATCCGCTCCGCACGATCCGCGGCGCTGCATTCGTGCTCTGGTCATGTGGAAAGAAACTTGGTTCCTATCCAAAGGTCCTGTGTTGGGGCCCTTCCCTCACAGGGTGGGGGGCGGTCATGAGTGGTCGCCCAGCCCAAGGTCTGTGGCAGGACCATCATCTATCATGGCACATAAATTGTCTAGAGATGTTGGCTGTGTTTCAGGCTCTGAAACACTTCTTAGCAGACCTGAGAGGTCATCATGTGTTAGTTCAGTCAGACAACACGTCAGTGGTCTCTTATATAAATCATCAGGGGGGCCTGCGGTCTCGCCGTCTTTAAAAGTTGGCCCGTCAGATCCTCCTGTGGTCCCAAGGGAGGTTACTGTCACTCAGAGCAATGTATCTTCCTGGGTATTTGAATATGGTAGCGGACTCCCTGTCGAGGCAGGGGCCGAGGTCGGGGGAATGGAGACTCTACCCCGAGGTGGTGGAGCTCCTTTGGTTGAGTTTCGGTCGCGCCGAGGTGGACCTATTCGCTTCCAAGGAGACCACGCATTGTCATCTATGGTTCTCCATCAGTCATCCAGCCCCTCTGGGGTTGGACGCTATGGTGCAGCCGTGGCCGAGGTCACGTCTGTACGCCTTTCCCCGATTGCTCTGCTACCGGGAGTTCTGGAGAGGGTTCGCCGGGACGGGGTCAGTCTGCTACTAGTAGCCCCGTTCTGGCCGGCCCAGGTATGGTTTGCGGACCTGGTCTCTCTCCTGGACGGCTCTCCTTTGGAGCTCCCCGTCAGGAGGTACCTACTCTCTCAGGCGGGCGGCTCGATATTTCACCCCCGCCCAGAATTGTGGAAGCTGTGGGCTTGGCCTCTGAGGGGGCCCAGCTCATAGATGCCGGTCTCTCAACCGAGGTTGTTGAGACCATTCTTCACTCCAGAGCTCCATCCACGAGGAAGCTTTATGCCTTGAAGTGGAAGCTTTTCACTTCTTGGTGTGGAGAACACCTGCAGGACCCAGTTATCTGCCCAGTGGGTGCAGTGCTGGAATTCTTGCAGGAGCGCTTCTCCGCAGGGTTATCCCCCTCCACACTAAAGGTGTATGTGGCGGCACTAGCTGCTTACCATGTCCCTTTCAGTGGAGTTTCTCTTGGGAGACACCCGCTTATAACTCGTTTCCTTTGTGGCACTTTGAGGCTGAGGCCAGCAGTTCGCACGAGGGTGCCTTCCTGGGATCTGGCCATTGTATTAGAAGGTCTTTCCCTAGATCCTTTTGAACCTATCGAAGAAGTTCCTGAGAAGTTTCTCACTTTTAAAACTGTCTTTCTTCTTGCTATCTCCTCCCTAAAAAGAATCGGAGATTTGCAGGCTCTGTCGGTTTCACCCTCGTGCCTGGAATTTTCGCCTGGCATGTTGTTAGACCTAAAGTTCTGCAGGCTTTCTGTCCTCCTCCATTTCAATCGTCAGACCAGGAGAAACTTAATTTACTCTGCCCTGTTAGGGCGTTAGACGCTTATGTCCACAGAGCTGCCCTGTGGAGAAAATCAGAACAACTATTTGTGTGTTTTGGGCCTCCCAGGAAAGGGTGTCCCGCGTCTAAACAAAGAATGAGCAAGTGGGTGGTCGAGGCTATCTCACTTGTTTATGAGTCAGCTGGTCAGCCTTCACCTTTGGCTGTACGAGCGCACTCTACTAGGAGTATGGCTGCTTCTAAAGCTCTATTGTCAGGAGTTTCCCTAAGTGATGTTTGTGATGCGGCTGGATGGTCTTCACCGCATATTTTTATTAAGTTCTATGATCTAGACTTAATTTCTACCCCTGGGGCACAGGTGCTCTCGTCCTCTGTGCGCTAGTTCTCACATGACGGTCACTTGCTCCTATGGCGACGTGGGTATTCGCGTTCCCACAGCGGTGACGCAGCTCGAAGTTCCCTATGATAAGGGAACGTCTCGGTTACGTATGTAACCCTAGTTCCCTGAGTAGGGAACGAGACGCTGCGTTGTTCTGCCATACTCCCGGCACTCCCGTTAGCGCTTCCTTCAGGCTTATCAGAAGCTGATGTGCTTGTGTTGTTTGGGGTGCTTTATAGTTTCCTGGTCGATGACGTCACCCGCCTATGACGTTCCATCTCTCCATTGGGCTGATTCGATACGTGCTTCATGACGCACAACGCAAGGGCGTTCCCACAGCGATGACGCAGCGTCTCGTTCCCTACTCAGGGAACTAGGGTTACATACGTAACCGAGACGTTTATCACAGGCAGTAATGTAAAAGCTGCAAAAGTGTATAATAAACATGAACTTACCGTTAAACTTGTCGATAAGACTGGGTAAGCTGCCACTCGAAGAGTTTTCCCTCACAAATGTATCCATAATGCATTTCTGACAAGAAAAAAAACGACATTTTGAATTACATCACTTACCAATAACAAATGTAACGTTATACGTAAAAATACTTTTTGTAATTGTAACACATGCAAATCACTTCACTGGTTCAGCCCATGGCACTGAGCATGCACGCACGTGCTATGAAAGTTTTCACGGTTCTGATAAGTCGATTCAATTCTGGGAATCATTTTTGTTTCAAAATAGGTGAACCGGTTTATTTTAACCGGATGGTTGGTTCTTGCCACGACATTTTACTTACTTCTTATGTCTTTTACATGCCGGTGTTTGCAGGAGTTTTACATAAGAGCAGTGAGTCATATTACTCAATTGTTTTGTTTTGTTTTGAGTGACTCGACTCACTTTGTTCAATTCGATTGTCAGTGACAGAAACGACTCTTTCCTCTGTTTTCACAGATATTCACATATTTCAGGATTCCGTGTGGTACATAATCACAAACTGTATATTTAAAATAATTATCAATAAAATAAAAAAAAAAAAACATTAAACTTAACTTAAAACAGTTGCACCCAGCTGCTTTGCACCCAGCTGCTTTGCCCTTTGTCCTCTCAAAATGACAGGTTCGGTTGGGAGCGACATCTCCAAGGTGCGAAACTCGTGAAACAACCCAGCGTTGCGACCCAGCAGTTTTAACCCAACAACTGGAAAACTACCCAAAGGTGTTTAAATGTGATAAAAATAACCCAACAAAATTACCCAACAGACTCAACCCAGCATTCTGGGTTAAAAAACAACCCAGCATTTTTTAGAGTGATTATAGTTTATAAACTTATAAAGACGGATATTTTTTTTATGAAAATGCATCACTTCACTTCAGAATTCCTTTATTAACCCCTGGAGCCATATGGATTACTTTTATGATGGATGGATGGATATGGGATCATTTTAATTTGTGGGTGAACTAACACTTTAACGCTTACGAAAAATATGTGAATTAAAAATGTCTCTAAAACTGCATTCTCAATTTTGTTGGAATAAAATATCAGATCTTGTCAAATGAAAGGGATGGTGAATGATAATTCTGGGATGTGAGGGAGATCTTTGAGCTTTTGCAGGGTAAGATGATGGAATAAAGTTGGAAAGACTCCATTTGTGTCTCTTGTGGAATCACAATCAGACTGCAGAGAGCTCACGTCAGCGAACACACGTCCGGTTTCATTTTTAACTCCACTTCATCTGTCTCTAACTAAGCAAATGCTGCTTTAATGTATGTGAAAGGAGACATTCTGAATGCTGTATCAATGTGTATACATGACGGATTTCATGGGATGGGAATAATTTTCCTTTCCCAGACTTGTTATCCACAAGGGTGGGCTTTAATTATTCAACATTAACAAGGTTTTCTATGCACATCAGCATTCAGCTCTGTATTGAGTTTCAAAAATATCCCCTCAAATTGATCAGTCTGCAGAAAGACGATGTTAGCACAATATCCAGGAAATATAAAGCATCACTCACCTGGGGCCCAATTCTGACCTTCAGACAGAAAACACCCTTAGAGACTGTCCATGAACTGAACTTGTGCTTAGATATTTCAACAAATTCATTCATTTGCAGTAACAAACAGTACACACAACACACACACACACACACACACACACACACACACACACACACACACACACACACACACACACACACACACACACACACATACAAAAAGGTTCAATTGGGCTCTATATAGAACCCTAGGGTTTTTGACAAATTTTTAAAGAACACTTTACGTTAAAATCCTTTCTATGTAAGTACAAATGTCTTTAATTATTCCATAATGTGTATATATTTATTGGGTTTTTAAATTACTTTTTAGTGGTAATGTTTACAAACTGCTTAATTCATAAAATTTTATACAAATAAAAAATAATTAAAATAAAATAAATATATATTAACTAATACTTATGGATCACCCTAGCAACTGTTTATTTGTTTACTTTTTCTTGAGAGGCAATTAACATTCTTTAATGGATTTAACACAGATAGTTAATAGTCAGGGATGCACATAACTTTTTCAGTGAGTTACTCAGGTGAGTACCAGGAGATGGTGTTTGGTACTCACCCCATGTAGCCTGGTCTTAATAAGTGCAGCCTTCCTCACTGTCCTCCTCAGTTTAGAAGCTGTCAATCATGATGTCACATTCCCGTTTTTATAGCATAACTAACTAAAGACCAAACTTATTAAAAAAAAATGAACACTTAAATTTACATCAGCGTGAAAAAAAACTACATAAAATGACAAAACATGTTTGGAAAAAATTCATTTGAAGTGTAATTTGATTGTTCAATTTCCATCGCGTTCTTTAGACTTCATGGGGATGATTTTCAACAACTCACTGTAGCTGTGGCAGCCGGTATGCGATTTGTCAGTTAAAAATAGTCGATCTCCGAATGCAACTTAACAGGGAGGAAAGTAACAATGGAAAGCTCCTAAAGCTTATAGTTTCATATAAATGCATGGTTAATTTGTTGTTTTATCGTAAGTTAAAAACAAAATTGACCTTGTATTTGAAAAAGGATGCTCGTATAAGAAATAATACTAAAATTCAGAGTCAGTTCATTCGCGTTCGGAGATCGACTATTTTTGACTGACAAAATGTCTGCGGACACAGATACAGTGAGTTGTTCAAAATCTTTCTATTTAGTAAACTCTGTGTACACAAACAATGTTCTCAATGCTCGAGTTCATGTGTAGATCCCCTGGTGATACTTCAAGCAAAGTTTCATGGTGTGTCAAGCCTTCTTAGTGTTTTAAAAATTGCGATTTTTGATGCTATCATATACGTGCCCCTAGCTCTCCCATTCAAAAGGCAATTTGACCGAAAACGAAAATACGGTCAAACTTAAGTGGCGTTTTCATTCTAATTATGCTTTTAAACGAAAGTTTGCCTCGGGTAGATTAACAAAAAGACATTAGGTTGCATTTTGGCGATAGTTACCCTTAAAGTACGCAAAGGCGCGTTGTAACACAAGTGGCATTACGCATTCCTGATTTTTGTCGCGCATGCGTAGCTGCGTACCAGTTATGTGCACTCCTGTTAATAGTAATCTATTAGAAAAAATTGTGAGTGAGTGTGTGTATCTAGTGATTGTGTTCAGTGTCAAGGAAGGGTGAGTGTATAGTCTGCCCTCAGAGACGTACCCACTCCATCTGTTCCACGCACCTTAGAGTTTCACCTGACAGTTAATTAATAATCAGCTTACGAGCAGCAGGAACAAAGTTCCCTTTCAAGGGAACTTAACACTGTGTCGAGATATCGACTCTTTGGGGACGCTCCCTAAGCGTGCGCCTCTAAAGTAAACTGAATCTAGTCCAATCCTGATTGGTGTTGCGTCGTGACGTAACATGTGACGGCATAACCGGAAGTATAAAGGTGACGCTGACGCATAGAATACCAGCTTTCGCTCTTCAGCAAGCGCTCTGTGTTATGACTGTCTTATTTGGTGTTGTATTGTCTGATTCCTCATATATATTATATATATATATATATATATATATATATATATATATATATATATATATATCATATTATGGCCGAGCAGTTCAAAAAGTGTGTGCACCCCTGCCCTCGTTTCATTACGGGTGGGGACACGTATGATTTGTGTGTGAACTGTTTGGGAGCGCAGCATGCACAAGCGTCTCTTGAGGGAACCGCTTGTGATCACTGTGAAGCACTGCCCATGAGAGTGCTGCGCTCCCGGCTGGAGTGTTTTGATGAGCATGGTCGGGCTCGCGTTCCCCGTGGTTCTGGTCCCGCGTCTGTTGAGGCAGCGCGGCGATTGAGATCGTGGGGATCGCAGCGGGATCTTGCAGATGAGAATGAGACTGCTGAGGCACTTTCTCATTCATCGTCTGAGGATCCTGAGCCCACTGTTAGTGGTGCAGAAGCCCGCGTCGCGGCTTCTTCTGCCTGCGAACAGGTCCCAATGCTTGAGCTCTCTGCTTCCGAGGAAGTGGATGTGCTCAGCATTGATGAGGACGACCGTGAGTTACCCGCGCCAGTTCACAGTCAGGCTTATGAGGAGCTGGTTGAGGTTGTGACGCGTGCCGTGGCCAGACTTAATATCAGCTGGCCACAAGATGAGCAGGGAACGGATCACAGCCTCAGCGCCGGGGTTTGCCGTTTTTTCCCGATCCCCATAAAGAGATAATGAGATTGTGGGATAAACCGCATTCGTCCCATGTCTCCAGCCCCAGTGTGGTTGACTATAGTAATGTTGTGGGGGCACGGGATATGGGTTATGGAAAGATGCCTAGTGTGGAGGAGGCTTTAGCCGGTAATCTCTCTCCTGAACTAGCATCTTCCCTTAAAGCCCCGGCGGTTCATGCCTGCATTCTATGGCGATTTTGCAGGCATATCAGGCAGACCTCCTGAAAGATTTAGATGAGGGGGAGTGGCCAACTCCTGAAGATATTGCAGTGTTGCGTAAGGCCACAGATTTGTCTCTCCGGGCCACTAAAGAGACGGCCCGCGCTATTGGCCGCTCTATGGCAGCTATGGTGGCCAAGGAGAGGCATCTGTGGCTGAATTTATCTGGCATAAAAGAGAAGGATAAATCGTTTCTTATTGATGTGCCACTCTCGCCTTCTGGCCTGTTTGGCGACGCCGTTACATCGGTCGTCGACAGGTTTCAGGAGGCGAAAAAGCAATCGGCGGCGTTCCAGCAGTTCCTCCCCCGTAAATGCAAAGCTAAATCGAGTAGGGTGGGGCAAGCAGATCAGCCCCAGTCATCAGCCAGCTCCTCACACCGAGCAGAGCAAAAGGAGAGTGTTTCCTCTAGAGCCCCTCCTCCGGGAGCTTGGCAACAGAGGAAACGCTCCCAGCAGAAGCCCTCCAACCAGAGGGGCGACCTGAGGGACGTCCTTCAGGCTAGGAGGGCTTCTGGAAAGAGGTCCTAACCGAAGTGGTAGGACCTCTGAGGGCTGCCACTCCGAGGTTGTTCTCACAGCGGAGTCCTCACGAAATCGGTGTAGGTTTCCCGCCGTCTCTGACGCTTCGGGCCACATCAATTTCTAGCGAACGCACACCGTACCGTTCATGTCAGAAAATAAAAAACGAGCATCTGTTATGCTCACAAAAACCGTTTCGATTAAATCCTGCCGGTCTCTCGCTTCAGGAAGTCAAGAACAGTGCTCGAAAAACACCCGAGGCCAGCCTCGAGAGGCTGGTTCCCTTAGTAGATTTTGTAGAGGCATGGTATCATCTTCCCAACATATCTGCATGGATCCTGTGTATAATAAAATCAGGGTACAAACTGCAGTTCGGGCACCGTCCCCCCAAATTCTCTGGGGTGGTGCAGACTACAGTGGTTCCAGAGCAGGCTCAGGTGATGGAACAAGAAGTGCAAACTCTGCTGCTAAAAGAGGCCATAGAACGTGTTCCTCTTTCAGACAGGGAGTCCGGGTTTTACAGCCGGTACTTAATAGTTCCAAAGAAGGATGGGGGGTTAAGGCCGATTTTAGATCTCAGAGTGTTGAACCGGTCTTTGAGAAGGTTCAGGTTCAAAATGCTTACAATTCCTGTTATCGTGAGTCAGATCAGATCCGAGGACTGGTTTGTCACGATAGATCTAAAAGACGCTTATTTTCATGTATCCATCCTTCCATGTCACAGGAGGTTCCTGAGGTTCGCTTTCGGGGGTGAAGCTTACCAATATCGGGTTCTTCCGTTCGGCCTAGCACTCTCTCCCCGCACATTCACCAAATGTATGGATGCAGCTCTTGCTCCACTGAGACTTCAGGGCATCCGCATACTGAATTATATCGACGACTGGCTCATTCTGGCCCAGTCTCGAGAAATGGCGGTTCGGCATCGAGATGTCGTCCTTGGCCACATTCGGAATTTGGGGTTGAGACTCAACACAAAAAAAGAGTGTGTTAGAACTGTCCCAGTGCACAACGTTTCTGGGCGTCGTGTGGAACTCGATTACGATGCAGGCACGCATGTCTCCTGCACGTATCGAGTCCATTCTGGCGATGGTGTCCAGGTTAAAGCTAGGCCAGGCCATCACTGTAAAGCAATTTCAAAGAATGCTGGGCCTCATGGCAGTGGCATTAAACATTATACCTTTGGGTCTTCTACATATGAGGCCCCTTCAGTGGTGGCTAAAAGCCAAGAGGTTTACCCCAAGGGGAATCCGTTTCGTATGATCAGAGTAACGCGCAGATGCCTTCGTTCTCTACAAATATGGAATAAACCTTGGTTCCTGTCCCAAGGGCCAGTGCTGGGAGCGTCATGTCACCGGAAAACCATTTCAACAGACGCCTCCCTCACTGGCTGGGGCGCGGTCATGTATGGCCGCTTTGCCAGGGGTCTGTGGCAGGACCATCATCATTCTTGGCACATAAATTGCCTAGAGATGTTGGCTGTGTTCAGGGCTCTGAGGAGCTTCCTTCCAGACATCAAGGGTTACCATGTCTTGATAAGTTCGGACAATACATCAGTGGTAGCTTATCTGAACCGACAAGGGGGACTCAGATCGCGCCCTCTGTGCAGACTGGCGCATCAGATTACTCTATGGTCCCAGGGGAAAATACTGTCTATCAGAGCAATGTATATTCCGGGGGTTCAGAATCAGGGAGCAGACATGCTGTCGAGGCACGGGCTGAGGCCCGGGGAATGGAGACTTCATCCAGATGTGGTGAAGTTGATATGGGAGAGGTTTGGACGAATGGAAGTGGATCTATTTGCGTCTCGAGAGACGTCCCACTGTCCACTTTGGTTCTCCCTCTCACATCCAGCCCCACTGGGGTTGGATGCCATGGTACAGGCCTGGCTGAGGCTTCGCCTGTACGCATTTCCCCGATCGCTCTGCTTCCGGGAGTCCTGGAGAGGGTCCGTCAGGAAGGCATCAGTCTATTACTGGTTGCCCCAATGTGGCCGACCCGAGTGTGGTTTTCAGACGTCATATCACTCCTGATAGCTCCGCCATGGCAGATTCCTCTGAGGAGGGATCTGTTGTCTCAGGCGGAGGGCACAATTTTCCACCCTCACCGGAGCTATGGAAACTGTGGGTCTGGCCTCTGAGGGGGTTCAGTACCTAAATGCTGGTTTGTCAGCCGGGGTGGTTGAAACCATACTTAGCTCTAGGGCTCCGTCTACGAGGAGATTATATGGCCTCAAGTGGAATGTGTTTGTCACTTGGTGTAGAGAACAGGAGTTGGATTCAGTCAACTGCCAGTGGCTTCAGTTCTGGAGTTCCTTCAAAATCGTTTCTCTGCGGGTCTCTCCCCTTCCACGCTTAAGGTGTATGTGGCTGCCATTGCGGCTTTCCACGCACCGTTAAGTGATGGGCCTCTGGGGAATCACCAGCTGGTCATTCGTTTTCTTCGTGGTACTTGAGGATGAGACCGACAACCAGGTCCAGGGTTCCTACCTGGGATCTGGCAGTGGTTCTCGAAGGGCCACTCCTTGCTCGGCTCTGATGAACCAGCAAACGTTCTGATGAATCCAGACACAGCAGTGGCTGCGTTTACACTTGGCATTAACATGTGATCACCGTGATACGATCAAGCAGATCGGATCATTAGCCAATCAGGACATGGCGCGTTTACATTTGTTCACATTAAGTAGCTTCTGTATCTGGATAACCGATCGGATTTCTGTTTCCTGCATAATATTTTATTTTATAATATAAATTAGGTATTTGGCACGACACCAGATTAAGAGATGACACCAATTAAACAATGTACCAAATGCTTTTACTTACTTTACTTTTCTTGTGCAATCTCCAGTCTTAGATCAAATCAAGTTTTTTGAATGAAGCAACAGGCCTACTTCCAGAGTTGATCATACAAAAATTACTGGGTTGATCATGTTAAAAAAGTCACATCATCGGATCATCTGGGTTTATGGTTATAGTGTGCAATGACTATATGGACAGAAATTGGAGATTGATAAACATGCTGAAACAATAAAAACATTCAACATTTAAAACATTCCAATTCCGATTATTCCTCTGGAAAAGCAGCGTGCCGCTCTTCATTAAGATCTCATGACTGACTGTGATTGTACAGGCAATCGCCTCGTTCAGATAATGTTGCACAATTAAAATGAAAAATGATTCATATCATGAATGCAGACATGATGGCTGGATTGCGTTTACATTACACTGAGATTCGATCACAATGCGCCCTCGACTACCTCCGAACCTGGACACGCTGATCGGATAACATTCCGATCAGAAGTGCGTTTACACTTGTTTTTTCAATGTGTATGTGGACAACATCCGGATACAGGTCATATATTAATGCCAAGTGTAAACGCAGCCACTGTTTGATTTGTGTCCAAATATGGGGATAAAACAAACTTCAGAAAAATCCACCACTGCTCTTTATAATCTCTTAAGTATGAAGTCAAGACATCAAGTGCACGCTGAATAAAATTGGTATAAAAAGATGACAATTTTTATTAGTTCTCACCTGTTCCCTGTTTATTAAAGTCCCTTCCCAGGTAGCAAAGAATTCTGGCCCAGATTTGGCATGTGTCTGGCACAGCTGGCATTCATCCGGCACTGGCATACAGCATGTGGGCCAAACATGGCCCGGGCTTGGCAGAGATGGCACTGGATTTAAGACGGCACCCAAGACATGGGCCAGATATCAAATGGAGTATTTGGCCCAGATGTCAAATATAGATATGTGGGCCATATGTGTATGGCCGATCTTGAGCCACATTTAAAATCATTTTAAAATATTTTTGAGTAAAATCCCAATGTTTTCCCATACAGAAAAGTAATATATTCACATATATGTGAAACACTGTAAAATATATTTTACAGTGAACATGTTAACATGTTATTTAAGAATAACATGTTATGCATTTTAAAAATATATTTTCAAAGTGTATTGCAATATATTTTACAGTGTTTCACATATTTGTGAATATATTACTTTTCTGTATGGGAAAACATTGGGATTTTACTCAAAAATATTTTAAAATGATTTTAAATGTGGCTCAAGATCGGCCATACACATATGGCCCACATATCTATATTTGACATCTGGGCCAAATACTCCATTTGATATCTGGCCCATGTCTTGGATGCCGTCTTAAATCCAGTGCCATCTCTGCCAAACCCGGGCCATGTTTGGCCCACATGCTGTATGCCAGTCCCGGATGAATGCCAGCTTTGCCAGACACATGCCAAATCTTGGCCAAATTTGTTTGCTGTCTGTAGCTTAAGCTGCTCAGTAGCAAAGAATTCTGGCCCAGATTTGACATGAAGCTGCGGCACGGCATTCAGTCGGCACTGGCATGAGGCATGCGAACCGAACATGGCCCGGTTATGGGCAGATTGAACCGTTTTTAAGGCGGCAAACAGGATATGGGCCAGTGGTTAAAACGTGTATTATTTGTCTCCCACGTAAAATATAGAAATGTGGCCCACATATGCAGGGCCGGTTCTAGACATTTGGAGGCCCTAGGCAATATTCATGTTGGAGGCCCCCCACCCCCAATAAAAAAACTCTTGAAACAAATATGATTCCTAACCTTTTAATTTATACAACATTTCATTTTAAATGTAGTATATTTTTACTTACACAGTACATAAGTTTGGACACATTACTATTTCTAATGTTTTGAAAGAAGTCTCTTATGCTCATCAAGCCTGGATTTATTTGATCAAAAAATACAGAAAAATAATATATAGTGAAATATTATTAAAATTTAAAATAATGGTTTTCCTATTTTACTATACTTTAAAATATATTTCTGTGATGCAAAGCTGAATTTAGTGTCACGTGAGCCTTCAGAAAACTTTATAATATTCTGATTTATTATCAAATGTTAGAAATGGTGCTTAATATTTATTTTATAACCTGAGATACTTTTTTTCAGGATTATTTAAAAGTTGTTTTAAAAAAGTCTTCACAACTTTTTATATATTTAACACATCCTTGCTGTATTTTTGATCAAATAAATGCAGGCGTGTAGAGCATAATAAGAAACTTCTTTCAAAAACATTAAAAATAGTAATTGGTCCAGACTAATATCAGTATAAAACCAGTAGGCTACTGTATTAATCAAACTTTATCTAAGGTGATTCTTTTTCTTTTTTGTTTAATGAAGATGTTATTGTTATTGTTGTTATTTTGCTGTTTTATTCAATTTATTCACAGTTTCAGAATACCACTTCAGGAGATGAACATAAGTGCTTTTATCATTTTTTTCATAGCTGTGGTACGGGCAGGATTTTTCCCTCCCATTTAATCAATATTGACTGCAGATATTGTCATATTATTAAGTAATATGATATTATGCATTGCATTGTTACCTTAAATATGGTATACACAAATCAAGTGAAGAGAAAGACACGATCTCTACTTATTAGAAAAAAAATTCTAAACTGATATTATTGGCGTAAGTAGGTTATGATGTCAGCGTCTAATCTAATCATCAGCAGAATTTAGAAGATAGACCCATACAAGACCCAAATGAAACATTTAAAAATGTTGTAGTGTTTTGGCTTTTTAACTTTGAATACAAACGTCGTGTCTTTTACTTTTGTAGCTTGTTTACTAGTCAGCTCCCGACGCGATGTTATTCATTGTATGCGCAAATTCAAAGCGTCGCGTCTGGGCACATTAATGACGCTCGCGCTCTTTTAAAACTCGGCGGTGATGATTTTTCCAGAAATTACGCTGATCTACAGTAGCCTACAAGTTTATATTTAGAATATTGCAATCACTTGAAAATAGATGACGACAACTCACACACCTGCATTACGAGCTGTGTTTCTTTGCGTGCCTATTTAGGCTTTTGCTTCGCAGCACCTGATGGATGCGTCCGTTACACAAACTTTCAGAAGCCGGCACCCGCTTTGAAACGGAAACATTAATTGGTTTAACTGCAGATGAGTGACAATTCAACAATATCCAATGAACAATAAGGCTAGTAGCCTATTTCGGCCCGTCGGGTGGAATATAGGGGATGTTACGGGGAGGGCCCCTCCTCAAAGCCCGAGGCCCTAGGCAATCGCCTGCTCTGCCTATAGCTAGCGCCGGCCCTGCACATATGTCTGGCCAGACTTATCCCACAGTTAAAATGTGATTTCAGATATTTTATAATTGATAATATTTTCATAAACACAGCTGTTTCCCCTATTCCTGTTTGCAGCATTGGGCTTATTGCTCTCTATTAACAAGGTTTAATTAATAATAATTTAAATTATGAAACACCATAAATTTTAAATTTACAATAGAACTTTAATTGTTTGATTGTCTCATTTCATGCACAAGTAGGCCAATCGTTTCTTTCTTACAACGTTCTAATATGGCAAAAAAAAAAAAAAAAAAAAAATGTTTTTAAAAAGTTTTACCAATCAGGTTGCACCTAGAAAAAACGCGCCCAGAAAGCGCGCCTAAACCGCAATGCTTCATGGGTTTGCAGTTTTACCTCATTGTAGTCTTTACACTCAATCAAGTATTTTTGTCTTCTTTATATATATATATTTTTCAATTATTTTTTTCTTCAATTGAAACTGTGCCATCTTGCGATTTAGCCGGTTTAGTTAATGGTTTAGAACGCTTTAACCCAAATTTAAAAAATAGATATTTATTTATACTTCCGGATCCAGCGCTGCCGAAGAAGAAGTGGGCGCGCACAGATGCACTCGACTGCATTTCACTAACGGTTGCGGACTTCTCACCTCAAAGCGAACGAAGTTTGGTAAGTGATAATATTTAATTTTAGAGTTAGAATGAGTTAGTATAGTCGGAAAGTTAAATGTTAAAGATGTGCCACAATGTATAATTGTAGCTGTTAGTTGACTAAATGACTAAATGTTCGTCGATTACATTTAACGTTAGACGACATCAGACATCTTTATTTTATATCACAGCCATTTATTTATTTCAATTTAAGTGACATACACTGATGGATTAACATACTAAAATGTAGGCCACCTGAAAAACACAAAAATATAAATATCATAAGGATATTGATTAATGTTACTTTTGTTTATATTCTATTGATTGAGGATTTTAACAATTTTGTGCCCTTATGATATTTATATCTTCTAACGTTATAGAGATTATCAAATTTAAAGTTCGATAATTTTTTATGCTAATTTGTGTTATATAAACAACATATCACGACAAAGCCCTCTTAAAATTTCAAATATGCATAGACACAATGAGATAAAATCAGTATTGTAACACATACAAAAAAAAAAAAACATTTATGAAATAGCCTATCAATTTTTTGCAATTATGCGAACTTACATCATTACAGCGATTACATGTTATTATCATGTATATTACACACTGGCAGTTTAAAGTTTTGAATAACAGCTGTATTTTTTAGCAAGTAAGTTAGCCTAAATGTAAGTTAGCCATGATGAGTAAAAGAGACATTAGATTTTAGAAATTAGAATTTAGAAATGTTTAGACCTCCTAAACATTTGACATCAAATTTAGCCTATATTTGTGTGTGTGTGTGTGTGTGTGTGTGTGTGTGTGTGTGTGTGTGTGTGTGTGTTGGTGTGTGTGTGTTGTGTGTGTGTGTGTGTGTGTGTGTGTGTGTGTGTGTTTGCATTTCTAATCCATTGTGGATTTTGTTGTGGTCTCACTCATTATTTATACAATTTGATAAAAGTTTTGTTTGATAAATTATGTAACAAGTGAGCAAATGGGTTTATGGGTTTTGATAGTTTGTCTTTCATTTTGAAATTAAATAAGAAGAAATGGAAAAAAAAAAAACAAGATTTCAGCTGTGAACCAAAAAATGAAAATATAGTCAAAATCTTATATTCTTGTTCATTAAAAAAACAAACATTTTCTTGTTTCTGCTTATTTCATTTTAAACTGAAAAACAAACTACTCAAAACGTGTGTGTGTGTGTGTGTGTGTGTGTGTGTGTGTGTGTGTGTGTGTGTGTGTGTGTGTGTGTGGTGTGTGTGTGTGTGTGTGTGTGTTGTGTGTGCTTTCTATATTATTAATAATTTATATAAATATTTTTTCAATTTATAAATGTTCTCTTTTGTGTTTGTTTCAGGTTCCAGAACAAAAGACCTGAGTAAAGCCACGGTATGGAAAAGACTTGGATGTACAATGATAGGGGTAATTCACGAAGAAGGGCATTAAGGCTAGTTGGTAAACTAATGGAAAATGAGCACCATGTGGAAGGAAACGTGAATGATGAGACAAGTGTTGTTGATGATGATCCAGAGGAATCTGACATGCAAATTAGTGATGATGAGGATCTAGCTGATGGCATTGATGATAAGGAAGTACATGAAAAGACTGCAGCTTCTGTTGAGGATCTGCCTGATCTTGGAGAGCAGTGTAGTGAGATGAATGGTGATTTTCAGAGTTCTCTGGCAGACTGGGCAATTGAATTTGGAATATCTCTAATAGCTCTGTCAGCTCTTCTCAGTATCCTCAAAATCTATCATCCTTCTCTGCCAAAAGATGGACGAACATTTCTGAAAACAAAAACAAGCTACAAAATTAGCAATGTAGCTGGTGGAATGTTCCATTATTGTGGGATTCTGAATTCTCTTCAGAAAATTCTAGATGTAATTTGGTCTAATGTGCCAGACAGACATGTTTTTAAACTACAGTTGAATTTTGATGGTCTGCCCCTCTTCAAGAGTACTTCTACACAATTTTGGCCAATTCTTGGTTTGTTGCAAGGATACACCAAGAACCCGATTTTGATTGGACTGTTTTGTGGTACTTCTAAGCCAAATTCATTGACTGAATATCTTCATGATCTGGTTCAAGAGCTGAAAGTGTTGAAAGATGGGTTTCTGTTCAAGCAGAAAACCTTCTTTTTGAATGTTGTTTCTGTTGTGTGCGATACCCCAGCCCGAGCCTTCGTCAGAGGTGTAAAGTCACACACTGCATATTATGGATGTGACAAGTGTCACCAAAAAGGTGTCCGCAAATCTAATAGAATGACATTTCCTGAGGTCAATGCAAGGCGTAGAACTGATGATAGTTTTAGGCAAGCAACAGATGAAGAAGAACACCACCTCCAACACTCACCTCTTACAGAGGTTGGCATTGACATGGTCACTTGTTTTCCATACGATTATATGCATCTTGTTTGTCTTGGTGTGATGAGGCGTCTCTTAGACTTGTGGATCAGCACCACTGGTCCCTTGCACTGCCGCATTTCATCTAGTCAAGCTTCCATGGTTTCAGATAGACTTCTTGCACTAAGAAATTACATTCCAAGTGAGTTTGCTCGAAGGCCACGGGCTCTGGCTGAACGATGTAGGTGGAAAGCCACTGAACTACGCCAATTCTTGTTGTACACTGGTCCAGTTGTGCTAAGAGATGTTCTGCAGCCTCAGATCTATGACAACTTCATGCTGTTGTCAGTAGGTGTGTACATTTTGGCAAGTCCAAAATATTGTTTGGAGTTGAATGACTTTGCTAAAACTCTGTTGGTGTCATTCGTTGAACACTTTGGCCAGCTTTACGGTGAAGAGTTTTTGGTTTACAATATTCATGGTCTGGTGCATCTCAGTGAAGATGTCAAAATCCATGGCAATTTAGACCTCATATCAGCGTTTCCCTTTGAAAATTTCTTAGGAAAACTTAAACAATTGGTTCGAGGGCCACTTAATCCTTTGACTCAGGTGATGCGCAGATTATCAGAGATGGAAAATGGCAGCTATAGTCCTTATGTTAAAGAGGCAACTAAAAAACTGGAAAATGAGCATATGGATGGGCCAGTGCCAGAATGTTTCTCACGACAAGTTCGTCAATATAAAGTGCTTGTTTCAGATGATGTAGTTGTGAAGGTCAAAGAGAGAGATTGTTGCATCAAAATTGAAAAAAAGTTGGTGTTGGTCCAGAACATTGTTGAGGATAAAGGAGTAGTGTACATTGTGGCCAATGAATATAAACAGGTGGAACACTTCTTTACATATCCTATTGACTCAAGAGAGCTGGGAATTTATGTTGTTTCCAACCTCTCTTCTAACATCAAATGTTTCATGATTAGAAATAAGCCCCAGAAGCTTGTGAGATTACCATTCCAAAACCGATTTGTTGTTGTTCCACTATTGCATTGAGACAACTAGCCCTTTTGCTCTAGTATTTCAGTAGGCTAAATAGTATGTTTATGTGGTTTTGATTTGTTTAATCTTTAGACGTTTCACATAGTTGTTTTTGACAACACCAATGAGGTAGAAGTTGTGCCTTCCATCTGGATAAAAAATGGAGAGTGCATGTGGCCTCCAAATAAAACTGATGTAGCAAAAGCTGTTAAATTGCAAGAATATCCTGGAGAGGAATGGAAGCCCCATAAGGCCAGAATTATTTTCACATCCCGTAAGTAACATTCTTTCACTTATTTCTATGAACTGAACTAATGTATTACTAAATGCCTCGTGTATTATTTAAAATTACTTTCCCAGATGACTACAATGAAGCTAGAAGAAAACTTCCTCAAGCTGTTGATCACACTGACATTGGAAGTGATGGAGGGAACTCACCAAATAAACTTAAAAGAAAAAGAATGTAGGGGGAAGAATGTGTCCCAAAAAAAAAATGTTTTTTGTTTTTTTGTTTTGTTTTTTAATTGATTGGTGGTACACACCATTTACTAATAGTTGCATATCTTGAATTTATGGAATATGTTCTTAGACCTAAAAGCAATCTTTTCCCTGGAGAGGATGATGATGAGATGGAAAGCACTGTGAAAGAAAAAAACTCAAAGAAAGGGTAAGAATCTTCTGCAATTTTATATTATAGTTTAATTTATCATACCAAATAAAGTCCTAAAATCTTTTGTACTTCTGAGCAGAAAGTTGCCCAATGCTCCAAAGATCGTCAGGCAGCACAAAAGTCCTGCATTAGAACCAGTAAAGCCAAACAGCTCCAAGCCTCACCAAAGAAGCCACATAGCTCCTCAGGTCCACCCAAAACACCACAGCGCTGCTGACCTCCACCCAAAAGACCACAGGACTCCTGACCTCCACCCAAAAGACCACAGCGCTGCTGACCTCCACCCAAAAAACCACAGCGCTGCTGACCTCCACCCAAAAGAGCACAGGACTCCTGACCTCCATCGAAGAGGCCACAGCAGTCCTGAGCTTTTTCCAAGTGACGACAGCACTCCTGAGCTCTACCCAAGAGCCCACAGCAGTCCTGAGATTTACCCAAGTGACGACAGCACTCCTGACCTCTACCCAAAAGGCCACAGCACTCCTGAGCTCTACCCAAAAGGCCACAGCACTCCTGAGCCCAACTCAAGAGGCCTCAACAGACATGAGCTCCACCCAAGTCAGCACTATAGCACTAATAAGTTACCTTCAAGCAGACACATCATCACCGAGCCCTGTACCTCGAGGCACGTCAGCCCTGAGATTCGTCCATTAAGGCATGCCAGCAGTCAGATTTACACGTCAAGCACTGAGTTAAGCACCAGCACTGAGATAAGTAGACCAAGTCATGCCAGCTCTGAGATCCGTAGACCATGCCACGCTGGACCTTCTCTAGTCCCATTGAAACATACTGAGCCACACCAGTCCAGGGAGCAGACAACTAGTTTGCAAACATGTGAGTATAATTATTTTTATTATAGTTATGTTTCTTTTTTTGTTAGAAAAAAAAAATCTCTGGGAAATTATAATATGCATTTATTTTTACCTGATTTGCTCAACGACTCCCAAATGATTTGTTCAACGATTCATTTTCCCAAACACCTCCTTTGTGTGACGCAAATCTGCGGTGATTGGTCAAATGACCCAGTTGTGATTGGTATACCATAATAATAATAATGATAACTCAGAGAGGGAATAAGTTGAATTATGTTTATGTTAGCAGCGACCATAGCGTTTACCAAGTGTGTGTTTACCAAGTGGTAAACACACAATCAAGTCATTATTTGCATTAGCCCATACCAGAAACATATTGATAAGGCACTGCAGTAGTAGCTATACCAAGTACAATCCAAATAATAACAACGACAAACATTAGACATATTTCTAAACAATTGAGAGCAAAGACATTGCTGTTAGATGGAGACCTAGAAGCTGCGCGGAGCGTACACAACACACACAACAAAATACATATTGCGCATACTACAGAAAACACAACAGCAAAAATTATTAATAATACTTACAGGTTGTGATTCGGAAGGGGAAGCTGATCTATATACACTGGGTACTAGGGATGGTTCGATACCACAATTTTGGCTTCGGTACGATACCAGAATCTAATACCTCGGTATCGATACTAAATCGATACCAAGGGTAAAAAAAAAAAAAAAAAGTCTCAACAATTTAAGTGCCACTTAAAAAACACTGCTTGAAACTCTCCACTACCAAAGAAAAGATATCAAAAATGTACATTAAAAAAAAAAAAAAAAAAAAGGAGTCAGGGAACATACAGTAGGTTAAATTTTGATTTTGAAAAAAAAAACTGAAATTATACAATTAAAATAGGTTAATATCTATAATAATAGATTCACATATAGGCTAATAATAATAATAGAATAATGAAATGACATGTTAACCATTAGCTGTCATGCATCAACAGAGAATTATCAAGATGTATTGCATTTATTGATCTTGGTTTGGTTACTGTTTGGGTTTATATTAGTTTAATGCATTGCATAAAGTAATGTTAACATGCTAAACATGTATTAGTATATTTAATTTTTTAGGTCATTTAATTACTGATTGATAGGCTATAGATTAATAAATTCTATAATACTGTTAGGTCAGGTTACCTAATGAATTTTGACAAATGTAGCTTAATTGTAACATTAGTAATATTCATATCACTAATCTCTCTCTCTCTCTCTCTCTCTCTCTCTCTCTCTCTCTCTCTCTCTCTCTCTCTCTCTCTCTCTCTCTCTCTCTCTCTCTCTCTCTTAATATGCCATTCATTTTACTATCACTAATACTAAAATTAATATTATTCAAATTTTTATTCTTTATTCATACAAATTCAATTAATATATTTTTGTTTGAAAGTATAACAATGATGAGACCTAAACTGAATTGGTTCTAGCGTGTCATGCAAGCAGATCTGAGCTTTTGTGTTTACCGTATCATATAATTGATAAGCTCTTATGTATGTGCGCTGTTCAGTGTTCAATAAAAGTCTAAATAAAATCAGTTGAATAATGGACTAACCTGTCGATCTCTGAACAAGTCAAGATGAGCGACTGACGAGTGCTTAGGCAGATTTGATGTGTTGCCTCCCTGTTTGCTGAGTGGTGCATTGAGATCTGTTTCTTCACTTTTCTCATGACTTTTGTAGGCAAAGTAAAGCCTTATTTCACTCATACTGCTCTCTCTATTTATTAATTTCGGGCGTGTAGAAATTCGAATGAGCTTCGTTGATCCATCGTGTTCCTCTGTTGTCACCGTTTGCCGGTTTCGCATGACCCGCGTCAGTTTAGATAGCGCACTGCCGCCTAGCGGTGAACTTCGAAACAGCAGCACATTAAATACCGAAATGAACCAAATTATGATATTGTACCGTTTGAAATATAATATATACCGGTATTTTTGCAGTACCGGTATACCGCGCATCCCTACTGGGTACTGAGCCCTCCTTCAGGAACAACCGGCTTGCGAATCCACATTTGAATTCATTTATGTTAGTGAAGGATTCGTAATAAAATGATGAGAACACAACACAAGGTTCGGCTATACTGTTGTGGTATCGTTGCAAATATGAACTCTAACCACTGATTCTTCACATGCTCGTCCCTGGGCAATGAAAACAAAGTGGCTGAACTATCTCTGCATTGTAGAACACAGGGGACTTGGGGTCTAATAACACATTGGTACCGAGTCGACCGTTGTCTGGAATTTATTTTCATGATAATCGAATGTAAAGAGTTTTCATCTCTAAAAACTGTTTAGCTTATAACACTAGTATAGGGGGCATATCATAAGTAAAAGTAAATCGCTAGTTAATACCACTAACAAGGCTCAAAATAGACACTGACACGGCAGCATAATGAGGGTCCCTACATACAAACCGAAGCACTGAGAACTTTGTAAGTGTACAGTTTAATAATAATATACTTTATAAAAACAGTACCATAGCATATACAGGCAGGAGCCATCTTTGTAAAACAGCCTCGACCAGTCGAACCACGAACGCCGTGCTACGTGAGCTGAACCATGAGATTCCAAGTCACAGTTCAGCTCACGTATCATGGCGTTCGTGGTTTGTACGCGATGGTACTGTCTATTATTACTGACTATTACTGTCTATCAGTATATTATTATTAAACTGTACACTTACAAAGTTCTCAATGCTTCGGTTTGTATGCAGGGACCCTCATTATGCTACTGTGTTAGTGTGGGGCTATTTAGAGCCTTGTTAGTGGTATTAACTAGCAATTTATTTTTACTTAGTATATGTCCCATATACTAGCATTACAAGCTAAACAGTTTTTAGAGATAAAACTCTTTACATTTGATTATCATGAAAACAAATCCCAGAGAACAGTCGACTCGGTACCAATGTAAGTTGTTCTTTAACTTTTAAATTTAATTTGCATTGGAATAGTTTTAGTAAAAAAATAGTAACAATACCAGCAAATAGTCTGTGTTAACCTAATTAAAGTGACTGAAACTAATATTTCTCTTTCTTGTTTTCTCTTAGCCCTCCTGCGTAATATATTAACAAAACAGGATATGATGATGGACCAACTGCGAATCATCTTCAAGACCCTGCAAAGTATGAAATCAACTGATGAGTCAGAGACAGACCTCGCTCAAAATTTGTTGCCACTTAAAGATGTCAGTTCTCTTCAGGACATGGAGGAACAACTGCAAAGTAATCCCGACCTCCAGAAACAGTTGGTATGTTGGCAAATGAAAACTGAGGTGACTAGCTTCAGTGTTTTCCACGGACTTGCACTCTATTTGTGGTGGCACTTCCCCTGTTAAATGTGGGAACCGTAAAGCCGCTTTTCTGTGCACACATTGAAAGCATTCACACACTGACAGCCACATCTCAGATGCACGCACATTGAGTACTCTTCTGCTTCTTTTTGTGCTTGGAAGAACAAATACAGACAAAATTACATCAAAGTGGTCATCTTTTCTAACAGACCGATGTAATTTGTAATGTATGTTTTGTGTGTGAGAGGGTAGAGAGAGAGAGAGAGAGAGAAGAGAGAGAGAGAGAGAGAGAGAGAGAGAGAGAGAGAGAGAGAGAGGAGAGAGAGAGAGAGAGAGAGAGGAGAGAGAGAGAGATGTTACCAGTGTCACCTATAGTATTTAAGTATTTCATGATGAATTAAGCGATTGCCTTAAAAAAATCATTATGATTTCAGGTACACACACTGGCTCTCAAAGGTGGGGTGGATGTTCATGAGTGCATTTGGATGATTATGCATGGACTGGTTACTAACGCTTTGGCCAAAAAATCAATATGAGAGGAATAAATGGAAAAATTGGTTTCCAGCGCTTACGTTTACGGGATGTTGTGATTGGTAAGTTGTACTTCAAGCTATAAGAGTGGTTTAAGTTTTAAAAATCATTGCAATGTATTTAAATTTAAATGTTGTATTTAAATTACAAGGGGAGTAGAGGAAGAAAGCAGAGGAGAACAAGATGGAAATGTGAGGGATGGAGAGGGGGAGGGAGAAAAAAGGGCAGAGGAAAAGGAGAGAGTGAAGAAATTGGGGGATGAGGAAAGAAAAAGTTAAATTTAAACCAAACCTTACTACAAAATACTAACTAGAGCCCGACCGATATGAAAAAAAAAAAGCCTGATACCGATATATCGGCCGATATTATTTGTGTACAGTAGCAATGTTATTTATGTGTATTATAGTACAGTACCAGTCAAAAGTTTGGACACACTTTGCTATTGGTGTGTACAAACTTTTGATGGGTACTGTATATAGAATACACAGTATTTAAACAGAAAAATAATAATATACTTTATAAAAACAGTACCATAGCATATACAGGCAGGAGCCATCTTTGTAAAACAGCCTCGACCAGTCGAACCACGAACGCCGTGCTACGTGAGCTGAACCATGAGATTCCAAGTCACAGTTCAGCTCACGTATCATGGCGTTCGTGGTTTGTACGCGATGGTACTGTCTATTATTACTGACTATTACTGTCTATCAGTATATTATTATTAAACTGTACACTTACAAAGTTCTCAATGCTTCGGTTTGTATGCAGGGACCCTCATTATGCTACTGTGTTAGTGTGGGGCTATTTAGAGCCTTGTTAGTGGTATTAACTAGCAATTTATTTTTACTTAGTATATGTCCCATATACTAGCATTACAAGCTAAACAGTTTTTAGAGATAAAACTCTTTACATTTGATTATCATGAAAACAAATCCCAGAGAACAGTCGACTCGGGTACCAATGTAAGTTGTTCTTTAACTTTTAAATTTAATTTGCATTGGAATAGTTTTAGTAAAAAAATAGTAACAATACCAGCAAATAGTCTGTGTTAACCTAATTAAAGTGACTGAAAACTAATATTTCTCTTTCTTGTTTTCTTCTTAGCCCTCCTGCGTAATATATTAACAAAACAGGATATGATGATGGACCAACTGCGAATCATCTTCAAGACCCTGCAAAGTATGAAATCAAACTGATGAGTCAGAGACAGACCTCGCTCAAAATTTGTTGCCACTTAAAGATGTCAGTTCTCTTCAGGACATGGAGGAACAACTGCAAAGTAATCCCGACCTCCAGAAACAGTTGGTATGTTGGCAAATGAAAACTGAGGTGACTAGCTTCAGTGTTTTCCACGGACTTGCACTCTATTTGTGGTGGCACTTCCCCTGTTAAATGTGGGAACCGTAAAGCCGCTTTTCTGTGCACACATTGAAAGCATTCACACACTGACAGCCACATCTCAGATGCACGCACATTGAGTACTCTTCTGCTTCTTTTTGTGCTTGGAAGAACAAATACAGACAAAATTACATCAAAGTGGTCATCTTTTCTAACAGACGATGTAATTTGTAATGTATGTTTTGTGTGTGAGAGGGTAGAGAGAGAGAGAGAGAGAGAGGAGAGAGAGAGGAGAGATGAGAGAGAGAGAGAGAGGAGAGAGAGAGAGAGAGAGAGAGAGAGAGGAGAGAGAGAGAGAGAGAGAGAGGAGATGTTACCAGTGTCACCTATAGTATTTAAGTATTTCATGATGAATTAAGCGATTGCCTTAAAAAAATCATTATGATTTCAGGTACACACACTGGCTCTCAAAGGTGGGGTGGATGTTCATGAGTGCATTTGGATGATTATGCATGGACTGGTTACTAACGCTTTGGCCAAAAAAATCAATATGAGAGGAAATAAATGGAAAAATTGGTTTCCAGCGCTTACGTTTACGGGATGTTGTGATTGGTAAGTTGTACTTCAAGCTATAAGAGTGGTTTAAGTTTTAAAAATCATTGCAATGTATTTAAATTTAAATGTTGTATTTAAATTACAAGGGGAGTAGAGGAAGAAAGCAGAGGAGAACAAGATGGAAATGTGAGGGATGGAGAGGGGGAGGGAGAAAAAAGGGCAGAGGAAAAGGAGAGAGTGAAGAAATTGGGGGATGAGGAAAGAAAAAGTTAAATTTAAACCAAACCTTACTACAAAATACTAACTAGAGCCGACCGATATGAAAAAAAAAAAGCTGATACCGATATATCGGCCGATATTATTTGTGTACAGTAGCAATGTTATTTATGTGTATTATAGTACAGTACCAGTCAAAAGTTTGGACACACTTTGCTATTGGTGTGTACAAACTTTTGATGGGTACTGTATATAGAATACACAGTATTTAAACAGAATAAATATATAAACGTTTCGCAATGATCACTCAAATGTAGTGATCAAACACTTGTGTGACAGATGTGTAATGGAGGCAGGGGGAATGATAGAATGAGAATGATACAATTGAGCTGTAACCAAACTAGTTTGCATTGCATGTTATATTATATTATATTATATTATATTATAAATACTGTTAATCTTCACTAACGACTTTGTCTTTTAATTTAGTCACGTTATTTAAAACAACTTCAATAAATATATCAAAAAGGTCACTAACAAAACCTTATTATCTTCTATTTTTATTCTTAATTCCTCTAATCTCTACCAGTGGAGGAAGGACTCAGATCTTTTTACTAAAGTAAAATTAATAATATCATAATGAAACGTTTGTAATTACATATCATATGTACAGTACTTTTATACTATTTTAAATACTTAAGCAAAATGTAAGGTGAAACTATACTCTTAATGCAAAATGGCCCTTTATAAAGTGTTATAATTGTATAAATGATTGGAATGTTGCTTGATGTTGTAGCGTCGCGTTATAGGCAGAATGAGCTTTAACACTGTGTCTACACCCGACGCGGCCGCTATTGCTCACGTCGCAACAGCTGTTTACCATAGACTCGAGAAAGCGCCCGTTACAAAATAGAACGAGACATCAGTTTACTGTCAATGTTTCATCAATCAATTGCCTGGATTTAATAAAGTAAGAAGTAAATATAGCAGACAATATAATCAGGAGTTCTCAGCTGTAGGCCTACACTTGCAATAGTCACACACGCACACAATACGTGACAGAGGCTGGCAGCAGAGAAATCAATTCTGTGAATTACACGGCGCAAATCAAACGTAATAGAGTACTACCCACCGAATAAAGAAGCGTTGGCTCTCAACAGAACATAACATTCATTTTATTTTTCGAGTTTGCATTTATGAGGAAAAAAACTATGTTATGGACATGACCGCTCTGAAAGCGGCACTAAAATGCTTTAAAACTTTCACAGAGACCTCAAACAGAAAGCACAAAGCCTTTCATTAAAGTCAATTTCGTTTTGTATTAATCGTATCTTAATTTTAATCAATGTTTCATCAACCAAATGCCTGGAATTAATAAATAAGAAGTAAATATAGTGGACAATAGATAATCTCGACACGGAGGCGCCGGCGAGTGAACTGCAACTCGTCTCATAAATAAACCGAAACTCAGCGAATAGACCTGAGAAATATCTATATTGAAATGTCTACTTTTAAACAGAACAATTCAAAACGAAAGACAGACTGCTCTCTTCTTATATAATCCATATGAAATGTGCATTTCTCTCTGCCGTGTTCAAAGATCGCTAGTCTGCATCGTCCACTTCATCTTTGCAGCCCACAATGACTGAAAACACTTGTTATTAATAAACAATTAAAATGTCTCCTTGCTATATTTGATGTATTCATATAATTGCTTTTGCCAGTTCTATGTGACAGCTTTTAGGTGCTTTATTGGCAGCGCCACCCTTACATGAATCACCGCACGTGCATTTTTTAAAATATTAATTTATCGCCCATTTTAAATGCCGATACCGATAGTTATGAAAACGCCTAATATCGGCTCGCCGATATATCGGTCGGGCTCTAATACTAACACTATAGTAAGTAATTGATACATAATATTACTGTATTCTTAAATAACAATTACAACTATAAAAAGGACAGGAAAATATAGTGTAACCGACAATTCCACTAAAACCGAACCCGGGACATTCTGGTGTGATATATACATACATAGACCAGTTTAAATCGAAAGTGTAGACATACATGACTGGTTCACATGATTCATAATGTCCTTGTTTTCTGCTAAGCAAATTGTGTTGAACCAATCATACCATTGCACTAAGGCCGAGATAATAATAATAAAAAAAAAGTGCAGTCGTACATCTGTCCTTATTGAATTGCACATGACTCCATGAAAAGCAACTGCTTAGACTAGATTTCTCCTGGAGCCATATTGGAACCTGATAGGAGGATGGTGCCAGCTCATTACTGATCTGCATCATTTACAGTCTCTATGTGTAGATGTTACAGAATGTCTTTCAGTAGGTTCTGGGTTCAGTTTTAATGTAATTGTCCTTTAAAATCCAATAGCCACATTGTCTTTTGATACAGAAACTAATTTCAGACCATATATGTTTCAGCGGCTGTGAGACGTAACCGCCTGACGTCTGCGGCCACAGAAAAAGAAATCGATTCTACCATTAAGAGATGGCTATATCTGGCCCCGGATAGGGATGGTGGTAGAAGGGAAAGAATGAAGAGAAATGAGCGTCAGGAGAGTAACGGACTTGCGACTTGTGTGAACAGAATCACACAATGAACTTTTGTGTTCATGAATCAGATGTTGAAGAGTTTTGTGCATATGCATTTTGTTCACTTGTTCAAGAGCTGACATTCAAAAGCTTGTTCAAGAGCTTGTTCAAGAGCTGACATTCAAGAGCTGACATTCAAGAGCTGACATTCAAGAGCTGACATTCAAGAGTTTGTTCAAGAGCTGACATTCAAGAGCTGACATTCAAGAGCTGACATTCAAGAGCTTGTTCAAGAGCTTGTTCAAGAGCTGACATTCAAGAGCTGACATTCAAGAGCTGACATTCAAGAGCTGACATTCAAAAGCTTGTTCAAGAGCTGCCATTCAACAGCTGACATTCAAGAGCTGACATTCAAGAGCTGACATTCAAAAGCTTGTTCAAGAGCTGCCATTCAAGAGCTTGTTCAAGAGCTGACATTCAAGAGCTGACATTAAAGAGCTGACGTTCAAGAGCTGACATTCAAGAGCTGACATTCAAGAGCTGACATTCAAAAGCTGACATTCAAGAGCTGGCATTCAAGAGCTGACATTCAAGAGCTGACATTCAAGAGCTTGTTCAAAAACTGACATTCAAGAGCTGACATTCAAGAGCTTGTTCAAGAGCTGACATTCAAGAGCTGACATTCAAAACCTTGTTCAAGAGCTGACATTCATGAGCTTGTTCAAGAGCTTGACAATTAAGAAGTTTTTTTTTTTTGTAAATTGTTTTGTTTAAATGTGAAAAAAAAAAAATTTGTTAAGAATACTGTTGTGTTTCAGACATTTTTCAGCTGAGCAGGGTATATATAAAGTGGCTAGGTCATGGTTTAGTTGAGGCTGACATGAATCTTGTTTGGTCCTACAAAGGACCAGAATAGGGCCAGCTATAGTCATACATTTGGCTGAGATATGGCTATGCCATGGGCCATATTTGGCCCGAGTTCTGGCAACCAGACCTGGTCCAGAATAGGGCCAGCTATAGTCATACATTTGGCTGAGGTATGGCTATGCCATGGGCCATATGTGGCCCGAGTTCTGGCAACCAGACCTGGTCCAGTCATGTACTGTAATTCATTGCTGTATTTGGGCCAAGTGAAAGTGGGATGTGTGGCCCGTCACTGGGCCAAACCAATTTTGCTATGTGGGTTGGTTTATTGATCATTCTGCATCACATGTTATTCTTTAGATTAAGCACCGTGACAAAAATCATCAGTGGGAGGATTTTTTATTTTGCTGTTGGAGCAAATGGGAACACAAAAATGATGTGTACTGCACTCTTAAAAATAATGGTTCTTTATTGGAATCTGTAATAACTTTTAACATCCATGGAAACTTTCCATAGCACAAAAGGTTTTTTATACTGAAAAAAGGTTAGATTATTAATATTAATGTTCTTCATATTAAAAATACTTTAGAACCTTTTTTTTAAGAGTGAGCAGTCTCTGTTCACCATTATAGAAGTTCACCAACAATGATGGCTTCTTCTGAGAACCCCAGAAATGTGAAAAGCACCCACTGCAGTTTGTTAACAGTTGCCATTAGGCAAGGCTTTAAAATGTCAGAGGAACAAGAAAGTTGTTTCAGAGGAAGAGCAAGATTTTTTTATATTACAAAGATAAATAATATATTAAAACATACTGTTTAATCATTCACAATAAGTTTATAATCATGCAGTAACAAAGCACTGTAAATAAAGTCAGTTTTAAATAAAAATCATCAACTTTAAATAGATTTTTTTCTTTTTCTTGTTTTTATTTGCATACATTACCCAAAATAATGCAAAGGTCATGTTGTTTTCATTTTAAATTTAGACAGTAATTAGTTATTTGTCCTGAATTTACACAAATCTGACAAAGACAAGATTTTTAGCAGAGATTCTGAAAATGTTGCACCAAATCAGAGCAATACTAACTCTAATCTGACTCTCAACAATATGTTTTGAAATCCGTTTTTTAAGCGTTATTTTTGGAGTTTCCTGTGTGTGTGTGTGTGTGTGTGTGTGTGTGTGTGTGTGTGTGTGTGTGTGTGTGTGTGTGTGTGTGTGTGTGTGTGTGTGTGTGTGTGTTGTGTGTGTGTGTGTGTGTGTGTGTGTGTGTGT
Organism: Chrosomus eos; assembly: GCA_036326025.1. Classification (NCBI taxonomy): domain Eukaryota; kingdom Metazoa; phylum Chordata; class Actinopteri; order Cypriniformes; family Leuciscidae; genus Chrosomus; species Chrosomus eos. Next base: position 47,448,771 of record CM070818.1, read on the forward strand.
GTGTGTGTGTGTGTGTGTGTGTGTGTGTGTGTGTGTGTGTGTGTGTGTGTGTGTGTGTTTTAGCCCCCATCTGTGCTCTAGGCTGCAGCAGACAGGTGGAGGGTTACAGATTTACCTTAAGGCTCCTCAGAGGAATCACACTGCAAAGAATCACGGCAGAGGAAATTCATTGCATCAGTCTGTCCAAACTCTCAAATAAAGCTCAAAAACTTAGAGCTGAATGACAGATAACGAGGCGTGTAGGTGTTGCAGGAAACTTGGATAAACAGAAGAAATGCAGGGAGCTCAGATTCTTCACAAACATTCAACATTAGGGGATGGATGAGGGCTGGGTTCTCACATGGTGAATAGAAGGGTCACTGCAATAGAAGCAAAAGGTAGAAGGGAAAAGGTCTAAGGTTAAAAGACGGGTCACAGGGCAAAGGCAATGGTCAAATTTCACAAAGTTGGGTCACAAAGCAAAAGATGGGGTCATAGATGAAGGGTGGGCTGATGGTAAATTCAATAGGGATTCCAGGAGGCGAGGGTGGGATCAAAGGCAGGAGTAACAAGGCTTAAACATAAGCCCAAGTGTAGCACATAGAGGTCACTGCGCAATGGATGAGGTGAAGGATGGATGAATGAATGCATGAGGTGAAGGATGGGGTAACATGGCAATGAAATTGCCCAGAAATTATTGATTCTTAAGGCAAAGACAGTGGTTAAATTTCAAAAGGAAATCTCAAACAATGGGATATCAGGAAGTAAAGGATTGGGCCAAAGGGCAAAGGAAGTGGTCAAATGTCACCAAAGAAGAGCCACAAAGCAAAGGATGGGGTCACAGACGAAGAGTGGGGTGACGGGGCAAAATCAAGGATCACATTTTGAAGGGTGTGTTGACACAGTAAAAGGTGGATTCATGGAGGTGAAGTGTGGGGTCAAAGGTAGGGGTTACAATGCAAAGGGATAGGTCACAGGTTAAAGGATTATTTCACTTTTAAAAAAAAATTGCTGATAATTTACTCACCCCCATGTCATCCAAGATGTCCATGTCTTTCTTTCTTCAGTCGAAAAGAAATTAAGGTTTTTGATGAAAACATTCTAGGATTTTTCTCCATATAATGTTCTTTACTGGTATCCAAACGGTGCAAGGTCCAAATGACAGTCTCAGTGCAGCTTCAAATGGCTTTAAACGACAACAGACGATGCGTAAGGGTCTTATCTTGCAAAATGATCGGTCATTTCTAAAATAAATAAATAAAAAAGTAAGTTTTATGCCTTGCTCTGTTCTGTGATACGCGGTCTAGGCTTGGGCGGTATGCAAATTTTGATACCGTCAAACCTCCTCTCTATTTTACCGCGGTATACGGTATTACCACGTGACTAATTAAAAATGATGACATAAGGCTCAGACAGCATCACCAAACTGTTGGTTTGTGCAGGGATGAGTCACGATTTTCGAATATTCAATTATTTGATTTTATTATAAAATATGAAATAGGTTGTGGGATTATTGTCTATAAAAAATCCCCATGTTTTCCGTTCTGATGCGACACGTTCAACCAGAGGGTGGCGATGCCAATAATGCATCTAAAAGCTGTCAATCAACTCTCAGACAACAGGAGAGATGCACATTGTCTCACACCAGAGAATATGAGCGGAGTGGTAATATTTCCTCCAGAGCAGAGAGCGCATTTCTAAAGATCACGCGCTGCACGCTTAGTCCACTCAGCGCCGTGCGCTCAGAATGCCCGCAGTGACATGCTGGTTAGAAAATATGTGAAATAGGTAGGGCTGGGCTGCCCATGCACGACTAAAGTTTTTTTTTTTTTCTAGTTGACTAGAAGTAGTTCATTTAAGCCATTAGTCTAATCACATATTTATATTGATTAAATTACTTAAATATATAGGAGAGAATGCGAAACCATAATGAGCGTTTTCGTAATATATTGCATTCTGCATCTCAAAGCATGCATAAAGCTTGCCACAAAGAACCGGCAAAAGTAATTATTATGCATGAAACATTTTAATTGTTTAATAATAAAAAAATTCTATGTCAGTGGCTGCAAAGATAAAGTTGACGATGCAGACTCGCATCTTCACAGTAGTGAACGCGCATAGAGAGAAATGCACACTTCATATGAATTAGCCTACAGAGAGCAGCCCATTTCTTTTAGTTTTTAATTGTTTTGTTTAAAAGTAGACATTTCAAGCTTACTGTCTATATATACAGTACTTCTCAGATATTTAAGGCATGTATCTTATACGCTGAGTTTAGTTTTTTTATGAGACGCTCCAGTTCACGCGCTGGCGCATCCGTGTTCTGATTATATTGTCTACTATATTTGCTGCTTATTTATTAATCCAGGCAATTCGTTGATGAAACATTGATTAAAATGAATATACAATTTATATACAAAACGAAATTCGCTTTAAATAAAGGCTTTCTACAAAACAAAACATAAGTGCTCAAAATCATGTCGACCCATTCCAAATGTTTTCCGATATTTGGCATCTTATGATCCTATCTTATTTAGGCTATCTCATGCAGTTCACTTTTCATATAATCAACATAGATGAAATAAAAAAAAATAACATTATTAAACATAAATATGAAACGAATAAGTTTTTTTTTTTTTTTACTTAGCCTATATTTAAGCGTCACACCACTCCGCTGTATAGCTGTGTAGCCTACATCCATGTGTGCGTGCATGTGTGCATGCATGTGGTGGAGGGGTGCGATTTTCGAATAATAATCGAATAATACCAGGCGATCTTCAAATATTATTTTTGCTTGAAATGCCCATCCCTGCCAAACTGCAGAAGTCATGTTCTTCTTCGAGACCAGGTCACTCGATGCGCAACTTGCCATCTTTCCCCCTCTCTCCCCCACTCTTTCTCCTCTACACTCTCAGACAACCACACATAAGCATTTTAGGCATTAAATAAATTATATTTAATATTTAATCCTTGTCTCAGATATAAATGCATTGGATTTTTTTTATGACGGTATGACGATATTGAAACTGATATCGTTGCTATTATCGTCGCCCAAGCCTAGCGCGGTCGTGACTCTGCTGTTCGAACTCGTTCATCAAAATGAACGAGTCTTTTTTCGAGTCATTTCGTTAATTTTGTTTGTTGAATGAACCAAATGACTCGAAAAAAGATTCGTTCATTTTGATGAACGAGTTCGAACAGGAGAGTCACGACCGCGCATCACACAACAGAGCAAGGCATACAACTTACTTTTTTATTTATTTTTTTATTTAATAATTTATTTTAGAAATGACCGATCGTTTTGCAAGATAAGACCCTTATGCATCGTCTGTTGTTGTTTAAAAACCATTTGAAGCTGCACTGAAACTGTCAATTGGACCTTGCACCGTTTGGATACCAGTAAAGAACATTATATGGAGAAAAATCCTAGAATGTTTTCATCAAAAACCTTAATTTCTTTTCGACTGAAAAAAGAAAGACATGGACATCTTGGATGACATGGGGGTGAGTAAATTATCAGCAAAGGTTTTTTAAAAAGTGAACTAATCCTTTAAGGAGTCAGAGGGGAAAGGTAGCATTCAAAGGTCAAAAGGAGGTAGCACAGAAAAAAAGATGTGGTTACTGGGTTAACCCTTTCACACGTAAGTTTAAAATATTCTAACTGACCCCCCAGCGTGAGTTTTTCAAGGCAACCGTTATTTAGAACTTGCCACTTTAACGTTTCCATGGTGATGCGTCATTGCTTGTCACGTGACACAGCGCAACCACAACACAGTGCTGAATGAATGATGATCTGCTTTTATGTCATTTTTCCTTTTTTATTAAAATATTCACAAATGTATTAGCTATAGCACGAAACACTGATATTCCGATTGTCAAATGTGTGCAAGTGGATGTGTTTTGTTGTTTAAACACCTTTATAATGATCGCATTAGTTGAGCTGTATGCGCAATGGGCGGCGCCATTTTATTTTGTTTCACAGTTCAGAGAATCGGATGATGGATTTACAACACGTCAATTAACGGAAACTCTGGCCCTTGAGTTCCACTGTCCTGCAAAGTTTAGGTCCAACCTTGATCAAATACACCAGAACCAGTTAATCAAGGTCTTCAGGATTACTAAAATCACATGCAGGTGTGTTTGATTAGGGTTGGAGCTAAATTATGCCGAAAAGTAGACCTCAAGTGCCAAGAGTTTAGAAGCCCTGCTGTAGAGAGAGGGCTGTTGAACCATTTAGTGTCTGCCAAACCCCCAGTTTTAACCCTTCAGTAACATACTGGGCTGTCAGGCGGAACCGGTAAGTCAATGGATAGTCACCAGCTTAAAGCATCGCCCCACGCAGATGGTCTTACATCATAAGGTGAAAACTAACTGGATCTTGGGATTGATCATGTGTGAGGCTGGAGGACTAAATCCTGTTAGATAGTCCACTTGACCTGTGAGTTATAGAGCACACTTGGATTGATCATATTAAAGTGTGAGGTTCTGCTGGGGTGAAATTTCCATCACTGCTCTTCTATTTATTTTATGCTTGCTGTGGAGTTTTGAAAATAATCACTCTACTGTTTTTGCGGTCTTCACATATTTAATTGCATTTCATAATCCCTATTGTAGTGTACTCAGGACTTTCGTGTTAGACGCCGAGTTAGATTTAGTTTCATGTTCGCTTTCTTCTTTTTTGCACATTGTGAATAGGGACTATTTTGTTTATTATGATGCAGGCTGATATATTCACTGTTTCCCTAGTGTAACCAGCCTGCAGTTATCCTCTGGAACATAGAGTAGCAACTCTGCAGCTGGAGTCATGGACTGAAGACTTAATATTAAGACAAACAAACGCCTCGGTTACGACTGTCACCCGGGTTCCCTGAAGAGGGAACAAGACACTGTGCTGATGTATTGAAGCACATGTAAAATCAGTCCAATGGTGTGACGGAACGTCAGAGGCGGGTGAGGTCATGAACCAGGAAACTATAAAGCCTGCCCAAACAAAGCAGCGCTAGCTTCGTAAGGTGTGAACACGTTGCTTACAGGCACATAGGAGATATGGCAGGTGACGCAGCGTCTCGTTCCCTCTTTAGGGAATCGAGGTTACAGTCGTAACCGAGGCGTTCCCTTTCAAGGGAACTCGCGCTGCGTCGATTGATGTCTATACCAACGTCACCTAGGGCTGGGCGATATGGCCTAAAAAAAAATCCCCGATTTTTTGACAAAAAATCCGATTTACGATTTAAATCGATTTTTTTTTTCTCTCCCTACTTAAAATCAATCCTCAGATGACAAAGAAATTGTTCAAAACAAGTTTTTACTTTATTTTGTTTTGATATTCCCTTCTGGGATATTATCTTGATTAAAGTGCAATCAGAAACAACAACCCAAAAAGACCAGAGGGTCCTGTCAATGTAAATAGCCTAGTGTAAATGTAACATAACATAAAATGGGTGGATTGGGGGGGATGTGTAAAGAAAAAAAAAACTTGCATCACAAGAAGTTTATTGTGATTGTCAAATTATTTGGTAACTAAACATCATTTTATCAAGTTTATTAACTATGTAAACACAATGTTTACATGCATAAAGACTGGTATGCTACTGTTTTTATTATTGCTTAACACAAATTTCACAATTTCAATTCAATTCATGTGATTTTGATTCTGATATTGATTCAATATCAATTCCTTTGGATAAATATTAGGTACAGTAGATATGTTAATGTGTTATGTTAATTGTTCTCCAAAAATAAATCACCTAATGCTGTAAACATAGAGAGCCCTGTCAGCTGGTATTATTAAAGGTTAAAACTAACTCAAATTAAACATAATGCGTTTTTTATAATAACAAACAACGTTATAATATTTTAATGATATAGGTAAAATATAATAAATGTGTAATATAGTTATCATATTTAGCCAAATACTCCTCTCTATAGCAATTATTTTAAGTCCAACTAACATGCGTGCTATGGGTCATTAAAAGGCATCCTGAGGTAAATGTAACGTTACGTGACGCATGTTGTTCTCCAGCTGTTTTATGGACATCTTTCCGCGGTTGAAAAACACTGATGGATTGATTTTATTAGCTACATTTGGGTAAGTTAGTAGTGAAGAGTAACAGATGATCGGTTCATGTTCCGCTTGAACTGAGATCTGTCAGCGATCTTTCACGTCACATTTACAAGCGCCAAAACGGTGTTTATTGTTGGAATTTCGTAATAAAATTAACAGAATCTGAGAGCCGAGAATCTGTTTCATATCAACAGTAACCTGCTCTGTCTTGTATGTCGGTGTCAGTGTCCTCTTTGCTTCGCGATGTTTCTCTGCGTGAGGAAATGGATGTGTGTGTGAGAGCGTGTAAAAAGTGACAATTGCGTGTCTCTCAGTGAACTCGTGAGAGTTGCCGGCCCTGCAGATTCAGTTTGTAAATGTTTTCGGCGGGTGTGCTTCTGCTGCCGCGGTTTTGTTCATTTGCCATGTTGTTTTTGTATCTCTATCATGGCAAGCGCTGAGCGCGGTCGGAACTACGGGAGCCCATATGGGCGCGTCGGCGGTTGTTAAAGAGAAAACCGATTTTCATTCAAAAAAATCGGCGTAAACTCGCGTAAGCTACACATTCGAGTTAATCGATAAAATCGATTTATCGCCCAGCCCTAACGTCACCATAGAGAGAAGTGTCTGTCCAGTGTGAAATAAAAATGAGAAGCACTAGGACGAGAGCACCCGGGACCCTGGTGTAGAGTCCATGTCCAGAGAGTAGTGGGGACCTTGGGAACATAACCTGGTCTAGGATGAAGGAACGATTTAATAAACAAACTACAGCTAGTTCAAAACGCAGCAGCTAGAGTTCTTACCAGAACCAGGAAGTGTGACCATATTAGTCCATTTTTGTCAACACTGCATTGGCTGCCTATTAAACATTGTATACATTTTTAAATATTTCTGATTACTTACAAAGCACTAAATGGTTTAGCTCCGCAGTACTTGAGTGAGCTCTTAACGCATTATAGTCCTTCTCTTCTATTGTGATCTCAAAGTTCCGGCTAGTTGATAATACCTAGAATATCAAAATCAACTGCTGGCGGTAGATCCTTTTCATATTTAGTACCAAAACTTTGGAACTTCTTCCTAACATTGTCCGGGAAGCAGAAACACTCTGTCAGTTCAAAGCTAGACTAAAAACACATCTCTTTGACCTAGTATTCACATAATACATTATCAACTTCTATAATTCAATATTAGGCTGCATAGATTATGTCAGCCGAAACTGAGAACATTTCCCTTAAATCCTGATGTACTCGCTACATCATTAGGCAGCACTAGGACGAGAGCACCCGGGACCCTGGTGTAGAGTCCATGTCCAGAAAGTAAAATCTGACGAATGTGTGCGGTGAGGACCACCCTGCCGCATCACAGACGTCCTGTAGATGCACTCCTGACTAAGGCATTAGAGGCCACCATACTCCTAGTTGAGAGGGACTGAACAGCCATAGGTGAAGGCTGTCCGGTCGACTCATAAGCAAGTGAGATAGCCTCAACCACCCACTTGCTCAATAAGCATCCAGTGCCCTAACTCGCCATAGCAATTTTTTTTTTTCTGGTCCGCATTTTGAAAAGGGGGACGACAGAAGGCCTGCAGGACTATAGGTCGGGCCACATTAGTGGGGACCTTGGGAACATACCGTAAAACTTAGACGCCTGTCTCTTTTACACGCCTGTGTGGCGACAGGTTTGGGTAAATAAAGGCCGGTCTCAAATAGAGGCCGGGTCTGTTTTTTAGTTTCGGGTTGTATTTAATCTTCTAAAACCCGTCAGATCGTCCGCTTTTTGGCAGCCGCCAAAGCAAATTTGTGTCCCGCCAAAGCCTTTTTGATCGGTGAGTGATGTAGAATCACTGCTGCGCTTGACAGGGCACAAATGAGCAGAGAGAGAGAGAGAGAGCGCGCCCCGGTCGCGTGCGCGCACTCTCGTCTTCAAACAACACGAGCGCTGTCTTGCTCTCTCTCCCTCGCGCAAATGAATCAAAATCAATTGACATGATAGTAAAAGGTCGGAAGACCGCAGTTTCACGTGGAGCATTTGGAGATTTTTAGAGATTAGAGACTAACAACTTCTCAACACTAAATTATAAAGGCCTGTCTCATATAGACGCCTGTCTCAAATACAAGCCGGCGCAGTTCGACGATTTGGGAAAATAAAAGCCCGGGCTATTATTTGAAGTTTTACCTGGTCTAGGATGAAGGAACGCTTTAATAAACAAACTACAGCTAGTTACATCATAAGAAGAATGGCATCTACGCTAATTTTATGGCAATTGTTTATCCCGAGGTTTTCCCGCAGCCTGCCGGATCCAGGCCGTTTCCAGATCTGACGAAGGAACTTTGCCTGGACCTGATGACAACGCAGTGCCAACTAGCCTCTCCTTATGAAGGATACCTATACCACTGTACAGATAATTTCGGTTCGCGTACCTACCCGAAGTGATAAAATAAAAAAGAATTCTGCATCAAAATTTATAGGCAAGACAAGTAGTGTGTTTAGGCGTGGTTTGTAGGGAATTACAAACCTGCGCACATATATTCCAATGCACATAACTATAAAATCAATTCTTAATGTGCATGTGAATGCCATCAGCGTTTATCACAGGTTCGCGTTTAAAGTCTGTTTAGAGAAAACGTGTCGTCTTAGCGGCCCCTAATTTAATAACAAATGATCATTTCGAGGGAATTGAATCAATCAAAACTAACTTTAGCTGGAAATAAACATTATTCAAGAACTGCTATAAAACCAAACCAATCTCTGTTACCTTAAACTATATGTTTATCTCTGTAAAGCTGCTTTGAAACAATCTACATTGTTATAAGCCCTATATGAGGATGACTTGACTTGACTTCTGTTTTGTGTGACCCGCAGTCGTCTGTGAGGGGCTGCTGGCTTATACTTTTGTTTTTTTATTTGTTTTATTTTGTTATTAAAAGTGTTGAATGTTCGCCGGTTCTTCTTCTTCTTCCTTCCTTACATTGAACCTTGTTACAGTCTGCTTAACCTTAAGAAAATATCGATGTTAAAACTAAATATTTTATAAGCTTTTATTATTTTTACATTTGTTTTATTTTACATTTTATTTTACATTAAATTTACATTATTTTATCTTTTGTTCCCTGACCTGCACTCATTGTCTGGTATTGTTCATGTTTACACGTTGTTTCATATGTTGGCTTACTCGGAGAATCTTCTGTTATTGAATCTTCATCTTCATCTTCCTTGGAACTTTAGCATTACAGAATACCAGACCAAAATAGGAACTACGCAGCTAAATTTGCGGCTGTGGCTCAGAAGAGCCACAATTTGTCTTTTTCACAGAAGTTTTTTCGTCTTGCACTTACCTGCCACTACAACGACGAGACCCTGAATTCATTGTTCTGGATCGGGGCTAACTTCCATCAATTCCCTCGGCATTGCCTCTGTCCTCCATCACACCGGCTCCACCTCAGCCCTCGGGTACTCTGGCTCTGCTTTCAGCGTTTGTCGCGCGGTATCACCTTGGTTTCCAGAGCCAGCGATGTTGTTCCATTCCATCAGCTCTGCGCCTGTGGATCCATCAGCCTCGTCTTTGTTGGTCGTCCCCCAGTTGCATCAGCCTTAACACTCCTCCCTCTACTCCGCCGTGGGCTGTCAGTTCTGGGGAGTTCTGGGTCTGTGCTAGAGGACTACCTCCACCTTCACCGCCATGGGATTGTCCTCCAATTACCACCATCCCATCACCACCGTCTACACCACACTGAACAGGTCAGTTCCGTCTCCTCCCGGTCAGCTGTACTCCGCTTGAACCTTCTCCAGCTTCCTCTGCCGGCATGCCAACCCTTTGCCGTCCCTTCGCCATCTCCTGATTCCTTGCCTGCGGCATCGCCTCGGCCACCTCCAAAGCCCCCACCATCAATTATGTTACGACATGAGGTTGCGCCTACTGGGAGGAGGCGTTCTGTCACAGTATGTTCAGTGTGTTTAGTTTTTTATTGGACTTTCAGTTTGTTTTCATTTGTCATGTCTTTGTTCAGATTCTCGCCACTCGTTTGTCTCCATGGTTACCATTATCATTAGTTCATATGTGTCAGCTATGTGTGATCAAAAATTCTCATTTGTGTTACTTAAGTTGTTCCCTCACCTGCACTCCTTGTCTGGTATTGTTCATGTTTACACACTGTTTCATATGTTGGCTGTTTACTCTGAGAATTATATTAAATCTTCTGTTATTGAATCATCGTCTTCATCTTCCTTGGAACCTTGCCGTTACAACTATGTAGTTTGGGATTTAATAGCATAGGATTTTCTCCTCTAATGTGCCTCATCAAAACTACATTTAAAACAACCTTAAAACAGATAGGTATTTCCTAGAAAGACTAGCCCCACAGGCAAATATCCAAATCGGAGAGATTCTGATGAATCCTGTAATCAACATTGGTAACACTTTATTTTACGACCCGCAAACAACTGCGTAAGTACACCGAAATTACGGTGTACGTTTCTGTAATTATAGCGTATTTCCGTGTAGGTATAGGGGAACAATATGTTAAGTTTTGGGTAATAAAGGGGTAACAAGCAGATATACAACCTGTAAATAACTTCGTAAGTAAATCGAAATTACGGTGTACGTTTCTGTAATTATACCGTACTTCCGTGTAGGTATAAGGAAACAATATGTTAAGTTTTGGGTAATAAAGGGGTAACAAGCAGATATACAACCTGTAAATAACTTCGTAAGTAAATCGAAATTACGGTGTACGTTTCTGTAATTATAGCGTACTTCCGTGTAGGTATAATGGAACAATATGTTAAGTTTTGGGTAATAAAGGGGTAACAAGCAGATATACAACCTGTAAATAACTTCGTAAGTAAATCGAAATTACGGTGTACGTTTCTGTAATTGTAGTGTACCTCCGTGTAGGTGTAAGGGAACAATATGTTAAGTTTTGGGTAGGCTAATAAAGGGGTAACAAGGAGATATACAAGCAAATTATTTATAATGTAATTATTTTAAAACTAACAGGTACCTATTATGTTAATATATTCCAGGCAAAAATTGTACGTCTGTTACATAAAAGTTTTATCACAGAAATGTGATAAAAGTTATCACATTTCTGGCAAAATATGTTCATGTGCAATTTTACAGGGTAATTTTGACATCTGTGGGTTGAAAATGAAACGTGTATGGCTGTATGTAAGCACAGTATGATAAAATGAATTTATAGGCTTTTCTTACTAGATTTATTAAATCAACCCACAGATGCCAAAATTAAATGTAAAATTGCACAAGAACATATTTTGCCAGAAATGTGATGATAACTTTTATATACAACAGACGTACAGTGCAGTTTTTGCCTGGACTATATTAACCTAATTGGTACCTGTTAAAATAATTAAATTATAAATAATTTGCTTGCATAGCTTGTTACCTTATACCTACACGGAGGTACACTATATTTACAGAAACGTACACCGTAATTTCAGTTTACTTACGAATGTATTTGCAGGTTGTATACTATCTGCTTGTTACCCCTTTATTACCCCAAACTTAACATATTGTTCCCCTATACCTACACAGAAGTACGCTATAATTACAGAAACGTACACCGTAATTTCGGTTTACTTACGCAGTTGTTTGCGGGTCGTAATATAAAGCGTTACCTCAACATTTTATCTAAGCACACCGTGTTGGCCCCTCTTCATCTCTCAATTGATAAACATTTCTGCAGGACATGTGATCAAACCATCTGAGAGGAAAACCTGAATAAACCTCAAGCATCAGTCAGTGTTAATTATTTACAGGTGAATGTGAGCAGTTTTGGGGTAAGACATTACAATTAACTTGAGTTGAGGTATGTGATCATGCTCATCACACTTGCACAAAAACAGATTCAGTATTCCTCAAAATTAATAAAAACAGTGAAATGCAAACTTTATTTGATGCTAATCTGCAATAATTAAATGTTAAATTACACAAATTATTTGTGTACTGTATTTAACCTCTCTTTATTAACCAATGTCTTAGCTTCTGACCTTCGATGATCCAATTCAACCATACTAAGCTAAAATAACCTTAGATAAACATCAATTTGTTTTTCTTTTCTTTTTATTGCTGAAGTGTGTCAAACTTTCTTCTCTGTGATCCAGAATGGCAGCACAGCTGAAGGGTTGAGCCGCACCCTCTTCAGATGTGAATTTGCGTTTCCTTTAGCCTGAGACTTATTAGTTTCCCTTTTGGTGTGAAAGGGCAATTACATTTGGCAAAAATCTAACTTTTTCTCAAGCCCAGCCCAGATGAGAAAAAGTAACACAAAACTGAGTGTGAGGTGTTTTTAACAGCTTAGCTCTGGTTTCAGGCATCTTATATTATGGCTCAGACCTGATATGCATATGATGTGTAAACGCAGAGCAATTGGTCAGGACGACCTAGCATTAAAAGCCAAAAGAATGAGCATAACAGCCTCTCAAAGAGAGCAGGAGAAGGTTGGGAATATAAATGTTTAGTTGAGAAGCACTCAGCATGTGAAGCCTCCACAATTAAGACTCTGTGGAAGCCGCTAGAATCCTGATGGCGCTTCTGAGCACAGGTGTTTATTCAGTATTCACAGAATGCTGTCACAGAAAGAGACAGACTTCTAAGCATTAAGTCATTAGAGAATTTAATTGGCAAGCGACTAATGGTTTGGTTGCTAGACAAACTTCACAGAATGTCACTTAACAATATAAATATTTTCAAATGCAAAGTACATTGGCGCCAGATAAGGTGTTTGTTGGACACTGTGAGACAAAACAATCCTCTACCTCTGATGGATTTTAATGTCAGTCTTGAATTCTTTATGTTCTTGGTTATTGATGTGTTATTATTTTTTATAATTTAAATGACTTGCTCCTCTTATTATATAAACTTTGGTTTTTCACCAATGTCACTAAAGCTTCACAGGCTTTAATGTAAACTAGGGCTGTCCCTTTTGAGAAAAATCACATTCGAACAGATATTGAATATCAAGCAATATATTCAAATATATTCTAATATCTACAAGTAAAATGTAAAATGAAGTTAACGAACAACCTCAATCCATCAGGAAACGTCACATGGTCGCTGAATTTAACTGTGCTTCATAAAGAGTTTTTCTTTGGCGTGAAGAAGCCGTTCGCCGGAGATGTGTTAAAAGATAGCGGAGTACATTCATGATTCATGATACACACATTCATACCAGTATAATAATCCTCCTGGTGCCGGGTCTGGGAGAATAATTTACTCTCTTACCTTTATTCTTTGACACTTTAAGACCAGCCGTTGCTGACGCGATCTGACCACACAGAGATGGATCTGACACGCGTCCCATTTTCTCGCAAATCTCTACGTTCATTTAAGACTTTATAATTTAAGACTGCTCTTACGATGACACTGGACAAAACGGACATTTGACATAATTTGTGTGTTATGGTTTGTTCAAGCCCGAAAGAGAACTCGATACTTACACGCGTCTTTTCTGTGGGTCGTGTGTGTGTGTAATAGACAGGAATTATCCCAGATAGCAAAAAATATCCGCACGGCTTCTTTTTGCCGCCGGCCCTAAGCTGTCGGCTATAGGTGCGTCTCGCTGGCGGGGATCAAGCGTTTGCTGCCGAATTCGTCACGCCCATTTTTTGCGAGATGCCGCCGGTGAATAGCTGGCGGGCTGACTGCTTCATTTTCTCTTGCGGTTGCCTCCGTCTAATAGACAGCGGCCGGCCGGCGGCAAGCCACTTTGAAATACAAGGCTCTCTTACGAGAGTATCTCTCGTACTGCGTAATAGCTTACGCTATGGGGAAAACTCTTTTCATCGAGATATTGAAGCCAAAAAATTATCCTTCATTTTTAATCAATGTAAAACGCTTTGCAGCAGCAAGCAGACATAGGCGAGACAGCTCGCGCGCCTATTGGCTGTCTTGCGGCAAAAGCAGCAGCCTATCGAGAGAGGCTCTGCGTGACGTCATGACGAATGGGGGCACTTTGCGCCCATAGCGTCACGTCCCGCCAGAAAGGGCGTGGTCTCGCCCTATAAATAAACTCGATAAGCTGCCATAAATGATTTTTCAACTCTTCTATGGCAGCTTATCGAGTTTATTTATAGTTTATTTTATATCGAGTTCCCGCTTTTGCCGCAAGACAGCCAATAGGCGCGCGAGCTGTCTCGCCTATGTCTGCTTGCTGCTGCAAAGCGTTTTACATTGATTAAAAATTAAGGATAATTTTTTGGCTTCAATATCTCGATGAAAAGAGTTTTCCCCATAGCTTAAGCTATTACGCAGTACTCGTTCCCTCTCTAGAGAGAACCGAGGTTACGTTAGTAACCGAGTACGATTTCTACTCTCAAAATCGACCAGCCATGGCTATTATTATTATTTTTGCTCCAAAGCCATTAGGGTTTTTAGGCTATAACAGATTTGACTCTTGATTCCATTATAAGGTTTAGGAAATGACATTTAAATTACTTTGAAACTCTGAAGATTATACAGTATAGGCTATGCAAAATATATTTAATTATTTTATGCAGGTAAAAATTGTTTACATTTCTTTGATTGATGCACATTTGAGACATGCACCAATAAACCAAAAATGATTTGCCAATAAAATTTACTTGGCAATAAATATCTTTCTGATTAGATTTTAAAATAGATATTTAATTAATGGTATGGCAAGGCAATGGTAAAGGCAATTAAAAAAAATCTAAACACATTATAAATGTTAAAAATGTATTGCTAAAACCCATTACAAAGACTGTAAACTGTGAAGTAACCTACTGAATTGTGGAGTTGGACCGTTAAACAGTTTTGCACCATTGGTGTGTTCAGGATTTTTTGGACGGGGCTCGATGACGCACTGGAGCCCCTGAGGCTGGCTCGTGACTTGCACATTGCGCAGCAGTTGACGGGCTTTGGTTATGGGTTTGCCTCAGTTAGATTACAACACTTAAATAGCATGGTGTTATACACTCCTGTACAGTGGCGGTATGCACCTACAAGTTGGTTACATCTTACAATCCGCCATTAATCAAGAGAAGAAGAAGATTGCCGAAATTACTACAGGCTACAGTTTGCTAGCTAGAAAAGTCATCGACTACCATCGTTTAACCCTCTAAGACCTCTCCCGTTTTTTGTGTGTTTGTTTAAAAGCCTATAGAAACTGAAACCAAATGGCTAGCTCAATCATTCTTTTTGCATACAAAACCAGAGATGTAACATGTTCAGATCAAGCCTGCACTGCATTTGACCATGCGTTTGACTCCCGTTTGACTCCCATTTGCTATATGTTCCTTATATCGTTATTGTCTTTTTACCATCGCTTTATTTTATTATTTCTTTCTCCTTTAGATGTTCAGAAATACAAGGACATTCACACACACGCGCGCGAGCACGGGCGCACGCAGCGTTATGTCTAAAGAAAGTACACGCCTTTTTTTGAATGAGTGTAAAAATGAGTGTATCTTAAAAACGAATTTATGTAACAGTTCAAATCAATTCTGTATAGTTTTAAATTGTTTTGTGCACGTTTTTCTCATTGACAAGTTTGAGGTTGACATTTATTCATTTTTTTGTATTGAAGAAAATATGTAAAAACAAAAAAATAATATATTTATTTATTTATAATATATATTTCTTTTGAGATATTTATATAGTTACTATTGATTTATTACAAACATAGCCTTCAAACTGGGAGAGTAAGGATTATTTTGATGTATGGCATATGAAAATGCTCAAAAAAATTACAGCACAGCATGTAAAAATACAAAGATATACTCTGGTGGAATTGTTCTATGGCAGGTCATAAAGGGTTAAGTAAGTATATGTTTCCCTTTTGTGTATTGCAATATTATGTTTACATTGTTTTAGTTTATTTTTAAAATATCCAAGTTAGTAATCTTTGTTCTTGCAGTATGCTGCTAGTCCAGTAGCTAGAGTGGCTAACGTTAGCAAGTGTTAGCTAACACATGCTGTTTTGCCTATGTTACAGGACACACTGAGGTTAAGCAATGTTGCTAGTAAAGTTACATGTAGAAATGTAATTAGCTACTTACGGTAGTTAGCCAAAGCTTCACATCTAAAAAGACTTTTTTTTTCTAACAAAACATAACATAATAATGTATATAGGTTGTGTAATAAATTATTTTGTTTGTCCGAACAAGTATGCTGCTAGTTCATTTCACAATGTAGCTACAGTGGTTAATATTGGTTCATATTGGTTCTCTTTGATCACTGCAGCAAGCTTTATGGAAAAGAACATGTGACAAACAACATGCATGGATTGGTTTGGTGCACCTCATACAAGATGCCAAAAAGCATGGTGTCCTTGATAACATCCTTGATAACGTCCTTGATAACATCTCATGCTTCCCATTTGAAAACTTCCTTGTGTGCCTGAATAAATAATGGGAGAAAGTCATTGCTCAGTTATTGGCCCTTGGACTCCCCTGGCACCTCGTGTACAGCATTAGGTTTTCTGCTATGAAGGTATATACTAGGCCTATGTCTTAGTGTCCAGTGTTTTAACAGTATTGAAAATATTGCCTTTAGTTGTATATATATATATTTTTTATGTAGATTTCCAGAGACTCCAGAATGAAAAACAAGCCCTGAGGGAAAGCAATGCACCAGCAGGTGAGAACATGCACTCTTTCTTAAATTTAACTTTTATGTGTGTGTCCAAAATTACCATATGCCTTTTATTTTGTAACTTCAGATGACAGTGGCTCACTTCGAGAGCAGGTGAAGCAAGTTGGGACAATGTTGAAGATGTTTGCTCGCACTGGGCAATCAGGTACAACTTGCAAACAACTCAGGCGTTGGTTGTTGGTTTAATTCTGACTGGGGCCATCTGTACATGTAGTAGACCTAGATATAACTGTCATAGTTTAGTAGTTGAGGGGCCAGGACTGACTACTTTATTCTTTTATTCTGGGAACCCCTGTAGGTGCAGATCAGACCCCAATGCTGCGACGTCTTGGAGAGTTTGGCGATGTTGTGCGTAGCATGGACAACAAAATGGACACTATGCTGCAACATTTTCAGTGCCAATGTGTCTGTTGGAGAGTTATCCCTGCCAGGAGATCCGTTACTCCCCCTAGACACCCAGGAAGATTTGGCGTTACTTGACAACAGTATGAGGCAGGATAAAGAGCTCCAGGAACGATTTGTAAGTGTTCTGATTTCGTTTATAACGCCATAGGGTAATCTAAATAGTAAAATTACGATTGTACACTGCATACTCCACAGTCTGAATCCACAGCCTGTTACATTTTAAATTTATGAGAAGCTTCAGAGAAATGAAGCTAAGCGCTAGTTCTGCCAGGAAGACTCAATCGTTCACGTCATGTATTACCTTCTCACTATCCAATCACATCCTAATAGCCAGTATAAAAGGGTGGTACTTACTCATGTCTGAGTTCTCAGATGCTGTCGCTTCAACCACCTCCATCCTCCCCATCCACCACCAGACGGGACCTTCCTTCATCTCCCTACCATTCTACGCCGGGTCCTCCCCACCAGACAGGACCTTCCTTCATCTCCCTACCATTCTACGCCGGGTCCTCCCCTCCATCCTTCCCATCACCTCCAGACGGGCTCTCCCCTCTACCCTGAAGATGCCAGGATGTCCTATCCTCCTTCCTCCCCACCACCACCAGATGGCACCCTTCCTTACTTCGCGGGGGTGGGCTGCGCCCCCGCCTTCATCTCAGGCGGGATGCGCAGATTCCGTACCCTCGGAGGGCGAGTTACGGACGGGGCCTACGCCAAAGAATTTGATTGCTTGCTGAGCTCGTAAATAAATGTTATTGTCTCAGTATTATTCTCCCGAGTCTTTCTGGTAGAAATGTAATTTGTTACACTTTTTTGTATTTTCAGCTTCGGTTTTTGGAAATCGCACGTGGGAGGGACCTAAAGACAACCGTGTGGCGAATACTTCAGAGTATCTTCTCTAATCACCTTTCCATCAATACAATATGGACTGTTGTAGGGGATAAAGCATGTTTTAGAGACATGTTCCTGAAGACCATTGTTCAAAGTAAGTTGGATATTTCTTTTAATATTTAAGTAGATGTGTATGACCTTATGCCATTCAAATAGAATGACAGATCTGTATTTTCTACAGGAGCCATCCGGAAGAACCCAGCAACCCAGGATGCCACTGATGAGGCGATCCAGGTTAACGTTACGCGTTACCTGAAAGGAGCATCTGACCGTGAAGGCGGAAAAAGGCGCCACACCACTGAGAGGGACCCCTTAAACCTAGGCTGACTACTGACACCCCAGCATCACTGACAACTGGAACCCTTTTTTTATCCTGCAGTCAGTAACATCAAGACCTCTAAAAGAGCCTTGTTACAGTGTTTAACTGTTCTATTTTAAAGTACATTTGAAGGCAAATACTTTTGTACTTTTAC
This sequence comes from Chrosomus eos, assembly GCA_036326025.1. Lineage (NCBI taxonomy): Eukaryota > Metazoa > Chordata > Actinopteri > Cypriniformes > Leuciscidae > Chrosomus > Chrosomus eos. Next base: position 47,467,192 of record CM070818.1, read on the forward strand.
TAGTGAATGTTTAAAGGCAGCACTTATATATGTTTCAGTACATCACTGTACCAATGTACTGTAGTGTTGTAATGGAGGGTTGGTCTAACTGTTTGTAGGCCTACTATTCCATGTATATTATTGTACTCTATTTTTACATGAGCTTACTGTACACAAGTGGCAAACGCATAAGATTTCTGTTTGTTTTTACAAGTGCTGTGTAAATGCACAAGATTGCTGTTTTGTCTTTTTGTACAAGTGCTAAATGCACAGTTTTTTTTAGTTTTGCAACATGCATTTAGCCTACAGTGAACAATATACATTTATTTCTCCAGCTTTATGTCCTGAGCATTGTGTTTTCTATTTTTCTACGTAGTGTTTAGTGACTGTTCAGTAGTGTTTTTAATTTTGATTGATTCGGGGCATGATTTGACAACATATTTCAGTTTTGAGCACAGATTGAACTGTTTTGAGGTGAAAGTTTGGTTTTGCAAGAAGAGTCTGAGGTTTTGTGAAAGTAGCTTGAAAATTGGGTTCCCTATCGAGGGAACTCGACTGCGTCACATGACACTTTGGGGGGAACGCCCCTCAGCGTAGCGCCTCTGAAGGATGAATGAAACTAAGCCGATCTCCGTTTGGTTTGCGTAATGACGTAATGCGTGACGACACATAGGCGGAAGCTATAAAGGCACGCCGGCAACATGAGATGTCAGCTACTGTTCTTCAGCAAGCGCTATCTGTACTGTCTGTCATATTTATTGTTGTCTGTCACTAAGCACAATATATATATATATATATATATATATATATATATATATATATATATATATATATATATATATATATATATATATATATATTATGATGGCGAGTGTGAGTTTCAGGAGATGTGTGCACCCTTGCCCTCGCTATATTACGGGCGGGGACACACATCAACTGTGTACACATTGTTTGGGAATGCAGCACGCGCAGGCAGCTCTCGAACTAAATGGAGCTGCTTGCGAGCATTGTGAGAGATTGTCGCTCCGCGTGCTGCGTTCCCGGCTGGCCTTATTTAATGAGGATGGCCAGCCTCGCGAGCCCCGTGGTGCGGGACCCGCGTTCGCTGAGGCGGCGCGGCGACGCTCTTCATGGGGCTCGCAAATGGATCTGTCTGGGGATCCCGAGGCTGCCGAGGCACCTTCTCGGGATTCCTCGGGCAGTGCCGATGAACTCGAGCCTTGCGCGGAAGCCCGCCCCGCGGCTTCTTCTGCGCGAGCCGAGGGCTCGATGCTTGAGCTGTCTGCCTCTGAGGAGGTGGACGTGCTCAGCATCGAGGGCGGGGATTTCGGGGACGACTCGCCACCCCGTGTCCCCGCATATGAAGAGCTGGTGGAAGTTGTTTCCTGTGCCCGTTTGAATGTCAGTTGGCCACAGGAGAAGCAGGAAGCGCTGATTAAAAGCAAGCTGGACGAGCGCTTCCTGCAGCACAGCGAACAACCTCATCACCGACTTGCCGTTTTTTTCCTGATTTACACAATGAGTTGTGTAAATCATGGACTAGACCACACTCATCTCGTGTGTCCAACCCCCCAGTCCTTAATTATAGTAACATCGTGGGGGTACGAGAAAACGGTTATGGGACGATGCCACGGGTGGAACAGCCGTTAGCATATTATTTATCCCCCGAATCGGCATCATCTCTTAAAGCCCCGGTAGGGCCCCCGGTATAAGCCCCCCGGCAGGGCTTATATGGCAGCGGGTCGGGCTGGTGCGAGCCTTCACACCATGGCGCTGCTTCAAGCGTACCAGGCCGACCTTCTTAAAGACATAGATGAGGGCTAGGGTCCAACTCCAGAGGATATTGCGGAATTGAGGAAGGCCGCTGACTTGTCTCTCCGAGTCACTAAGGAGACGGCCCGTGCTATCGGCAGCTCCATGGCGGCTATGGTGGTCTCGGAGAGACATTTATGGTTAAATCTTTCGGGCATCAGGGAAAAGGACAGGGCTTTCCTCCTTGATGCCCCGATTTCGCCTTCTGGCCTGTTCGGCGATGCCGTTAATACCGTCGTCGACAGGTTTTAGGAGGCGAAAAAGCAGTCGGCGGCCTTCAAACAATATCTCCCTCGCCGCTCTAGATCTAAGAAGTCTGCCCCTGGTGGGCAGCCGCAGCCACAGCCATCCACCAGCTCCTCCGCCTATAGACAGGCTCAAAAAGAGAGCGTTGCATCTAGAGCCCCCCCTCAAGGAGCCTGGGGGCATAGACGGCGCTCTCAGGCGAAGCCTCAGCAGAAGCAGGGTGACCTGAGGGCCGTCCTGCAGGCTAAAAAGGCTTCGTCAAAGAGATCCTAGCTGCTCTAGGATCTCTGCGGGCGGCCCCACCCGTGGTGGAACGACCGAGGTCGTCTCCTTCGCGGAGCCCGCAGGAAATCGATGTTGCTCTTCCGCCGTTAAAAACGTTTCGGGACACATCGGTTTCCAGCGAACGCAGGCTGTATTGTCCGCCCCACAGGCTTGCGGCCAGTCAGCATTCGCGTTCGCCCATCGAGAATCGTTTTCGGTCCAGCCCTGCCGGAAACCCGCTTCAGGGGGTCGAGAACGAATCCCGATTAATACCCGAAGCCAGGCTCGAGAGCCTGGTTCCTTTGGTAAAATATTTCGAGGCATGGAAAAATCTAGCGAATATTTCTCCGTGGGCCCTGCGCACCATTCAAAATGGGTACAGGCTGCAGTTCGGTTTCCGCCCACCCAGATTCAACGGGGTGGTCTGGACTGTAGTCGACCCAGTGCAGGGTCGGGTATTGGAACAGGAAGTAAACTCCCTGCTGGCAAAGGATGCTATAGAACATATTCCTCCACCGGAGAGGGAGTCCGGGTTTTACAGCCGCTACTTCATAGTTCCCAAGAAGGATGGGGGGTTGCGTCCAATAATAGATCTCAGGCATCTGAACCGTTCTCTGAGGAGATTCAGGTTCAAGATGCTCACTATTCCCATCATCGTGAGTCAAATTCAATCCGAGGATTGGTTTGTCACGATAGATCTAAAAGACGCATACTTCCATATATCCATCCTTCCATCTCACAGGAAGTTCCTGAGGTTCGCTTTCGGGGGCGAGGCGTACCAATATCGGGTTCTTCCGTTCGGCCTAGCTCTCTCCCCTCGCACATTTACCAAATGTATGGATGCGGCTCTGGCACCGCTGAGGCTCCAGGGCATCAGGGTGCTCAACTATATAGACGACTGGCTGATTTTGGCCTAGTCACAAGAGCTGGCGGTTCGGCATCGAGATGTCGTCCTCGCCCACATCCAAAGCCTGGGGTTGAGACTCAACACGAAAAAGAGCGTGTTGACACCAGCCCAGCGAACTATGTTCTTGGGAGTGGTGTGGGACTCGGTCACGATGCGGGCACAACTGTCTCCCACACGAGTCGAGTCCATTCTGGCCACAGTGTCAGGGATAAAGCTAGGCCAAGCCATCACTGTCAAACATTTTCAGAGAGTGTTAGGGCTCATGGCAGCAGCGTCCAACATTATTCCATTAGGCCTGCTGCACATGAGGGCCCTTCAGTGGTGGTTGAAAACCAAGGGGTTCTCCCCGAGGGGGAACCCGTTCCGCATGATCAGGGTTACGCGCAGATGCCTTCGTTCCCTATCTATGTGGAAAAAAGCTTGGTTTCTGTCCCAAGGTCCAGTGTTGGGAGCGTCATGTCGCCGGAAAACCGTTTCGACAGACGCCTCCCTCACGGGCTGGGGCGCGGTCATGGACGGCCGCTTTACGACAGGCCTATGGCAGGACCATCATTCCTCCTGGCACATAAACTGCCTGGAGATGTTGGCGGTGTTCCGGGCTCTGAGGAGCTTCCTGCCAGACCTCAAGGGCCATCACGTCCTGGTGAGGTCAGACAATATGTCGGTAGTGGCCTATATAAACCATCAGGGGGGCCTGAGGTCTCGCCCTCTATGCAGACTGGCGCATCAGATCCTTCTGTGGTCCCAAGGGAAACTGTTGTCTCTAAGAGCAACATACATCCCGGGGAGTCAAAATCAGGGAGCAGACATCCTGTCCCTCCACCCTCCACGAGGAAATTGTGCGGCTTAAAGTGGAATGTCTTCACCATTTGGTGTAGAGAGCGTGAGGTGGACCCAGTTAACTGCCCAGTGGCTTCAGTGCTGGAGTTCCTCCAAGATCGTTTCTCCGCTGGTCTTACCCTGTCCACGCTCAAGGTGTACGTGGCTGCCATTGGGGCTTTCCACGCTCCTCTGAGTGGTGGGCCTCTGGGGAGACACCAGTTGGTCGTACGTTTCCTCCGTGGGGCTTGGAGGATGAGACCTGCGGCTCGAACCAGGGTTCCCACATGGGACCTGGCAGTGGTTCTCGAAGGGCTGGCCGAGGCCCCCTTCGAACCGCTGGAGTCGGCTGAGGCCAAGAACCTGTCGCTGAAGGTCGCTTTTTTGTTGGCCATTACTTCTCTGAGGAGGGTAGGAGATCTCCAGGCACTCTCCATATCTAACGGGTGCCTGGAGTTTGCTCCAGGCAACATTAAGGTTTTCCTTCACCCTAGGCCTGGCTATTTGCCCAAGGTGCCGTCCAGTGCGGCACGGCCTACGGTTCTGCAGGCTTTTCATCCTCCACCTCATGTGACGACGGATGAAGAGAGGCTTCACATGCTCTGCCCTGTCATCAGCAATTGGATTGTCCATGCGATTTCTGCAGCCTACCAGGTGCGCGGTATGCCTTCACCCTTGGCTGTGAGGGCTCATTCTACCAGAGGCATGGCGTCCTCTAGAGCCCTTCTCGCGGGGGCCCCCATCCATGAGATCTGCGAGGCAGCGGGATGGGCTACCCCCCACACCTTTGTTAGGTTTTATAGTTTGGACATTCCGTCTACACCCGGCTCTCTTGTGCTCTCGTCCTAAGTGTGCCTGTGAGCAGCTTCACACTAGGGCAGGCAGGGCGCGTTGTGGCGTAGTGGGTACTCGTTCCCCCAAAGTGTCATGTGACGAGTTCCCTCGATAGGGAACGTCCTCGGGTTACGACTGTAACCCTTGTTCCCTGAGAGGGGAACGAGAACTGCGTCCCTTGGCCACGCCTTCCCCTGCCTGGGGGCGCTTGGTTCATCACAGAAGCTGACATCTCATGTTGCCGGCGTGCCTTTATAGCTTCCGCCTATGTGTCGTCACGCATTACGTCATTACGCAAACCAATCGGAGATCGGCTTAGTTTCATTCATCCTTCAGAGGCGCTACGCTGAGGGGCGTTCCCCCCAAAGTGTCATGTGACGCAGTTCTCGTTCCCCTCTCAGGGAACAAGGGTTACAGTCGTAACCCGAGGACGTTTTGTGTACACAGTGTAGAGAAAAGGAGAGCAGCTTTCGAAAAATGTGTCTTAGCAATCGAGACAAACTGTAATACTGCAAATCTACAGTTGTACTTTTTATACTGAAGTATTACTGCAGTTGTACTTCAATGTACTGCAGTTATATTGCATCTATACTTCGTTAATACTGCAAATCTACAGTTGTACTTCATTGTACTGCAGTTATTTTTTGTAAGGGAAGTTTTGTTTTCTGTATTCGACTCTGTTCACTTCCACGAAGTGAAATGAACTCAGCCTGAATAATTTCTTTGGTAATTTTACCTCAAAGACATTTAACCTTGGTTCGAACGTGTGCGCACTGGATCATCCTAGGACCCACGTGACGCTCCAACGACACACCAAGGAGACGATGCCTGCTCAAAACGAACGCAGCCATTCAGACACACAAAAGAGAGCCAAGTTCACTTGCAAGTATATCTCTTTATTGAGCTTTCAGAGCATTAAGATGGTGTTTTTCCGTGTTGTCAAAGGGTTAAACTGTCTAGGTGAAATTGTCCCAACTCTCTCTCTCTCTCTCTCTCTCTCTCTCTCTCTCTCTCACACACACCCTCCGCGACTTCGACTTCCACTTTACATGTCCTCTCTGTGTTTTGTTCGTTATCTGTTTATATATATATATATATATATATATATCCCATGTAACCTTAGCAACTGTATATGTAGTTCTGCCTTTATTAAATTCCTTTATATTCATTGATTGATTCATCTCTTTTGCTCATGTCCAAGTCACTAAAGTGTACGATCTATTTACGAGCTCTAATACTTTAACTAAAGTTAACTAGGCTATTGTGTAAAACAGGAAGGTTAAATTCCTGGCCAGAAATTATCTTTCCTGTCTCCGAAATTATTCCTGTATGAGAATTGATAATGTTCGTGTGATTAGCTTGCTGGACACGCAGATCACAAGATAAAGTCAATTCACAGGGATACCATCGGAGGAAACAAGATAGACCTAATTGACACATTAATATTTAATTATAATCTGTTGTGATTGAATATTGATAGTGTTGTAACCTGGCCCTTTAAGTCCCTTAACTGCCTACTGTGTTCTTGTAGCTTATTGGTTGTTCAGATAAGCACTCCTTACGATAGAGCAGGAAGTGAAGTTAGTTGTTGTTCATAGAGGTTGCTCGCATGCTCATCGCACGTCGGAGAAACTGCCGTCCAGTGCCGGAGCAAGAGCGCCTATATCAGCTGCAGCAACCGATAAGTTTGTGTTCATGAATGTTGGTGAGTGCGCTGTGAACTGTAACTTACATCTGTGTCCGAAGATCTTCAGTAAAACTTGTGAAAGCATCTCCTTGTCGTGGCTCATTCCACCCGCGTTTCCATGTGCATTAATACAGCAACAACACGACAACTGGTGTCAGAAGCGGGACTGTGTTTGAAACAACGTGAATTAACCCAGAAGAATATCGGATATCGATAAAAAAAAAAAAAAAAGTGGATGCTGCAGTGGCATGCTAATTTGTTAGCGCTTCACTTGAGGCCAGAGGCGTGAGTTGCCTGATGTCATCGCGCCCGATGAGAACCGTGTTGACTCAACTACACTGAATTGCCAGAGACATTAAGAAAATCAAATGCTCCTGGAGGTCGTTTGTAAGGATAATTGACTGAAATAAAAAGTACGACAAAACTATCTGGTTAAAAAGCCCTTCACCATTCTTCAATACCAGGCAGTTCACTGGTAGCCGGAGGCGTGAGTTTGCTGTGGTCCTCGCGCTCGCACCCGATGAGAACCGTGTTGACTCAACTACATTGTGAACTGTCGGAGACATCAAGAAATTCAAATGCTCCTGGAAGATTTGTGTGAGAATAATTGCCTGTAAAAGAAAACATCAAAAAAAAAAAAAAAAAAAGCTATCAAAAAAAAAAAAAGAAAAAGAAAACATCAAAAAAAAAAAAAAAAAAAAAAAAAAAAAACTATCAAAAAAAGAAAAGAAAAAGAAAACATCAAAAAAAAAAAAAAAAAAAAAAAAGTCCAAAAAAAAAAAAGCTATCAAAAAAAAGAAAGAAAAAGAAAACATCAAAAAAGAAGCTATAAAAAAAAAAGCTATTAAAAAAAAAAAGACATATTAAAACATGTCCCAGGAAGATTTATACCAAGGAGCAATGGCAGCAGCAGCCCCTGATCCCGACCAACCTCCAGATTGGGTGAAGGCAATGCTTGAAAATCAGAGCAAGAATAATGAGCAACTGCGAACGATGATGACTCCAATATTGAACCATATTGCAAGTAGTACCCAAGCCCAGCAAACATCCATGTCCACTGCACCTAGGTGGGACACCCGTGAGAGCTTGCAGCCTACTGTCAGAGATAGGCGAATGCCTTACTGTGATTCACAGTTTCCCTTAGAGAATCCAGAGAGGTCACGCAACATTACAAGCGGACCGTTTGCTGCTGAGCTGGACGTCATACAACAGAGAGCACGTACTTCAGGCCCCACCAGAGCTACCCCATCCATAGAGACAGGTGTTAGGCAACGAAATAGTGAGCGTGGCTCTCAGCTACTGCCACCTACCTACGCTTTTGAACAAAGACACAACATTCCTCATCATCAAGGCCAACCCGTTTCTCATGAGGGTCCCAGAGCAAAGCTCGCTATTTTTGATGGTACTGGGGACTGGGAATCGTTTCTAGTACCATTTGAACGACAGGCCAGAAAGTTTGGATGGAGTGGAGCCCACAGGGTGGACTATTTACATGAATGCCTGAGGGGGGCAGCAATTAAGTACGTCTGTTCACTTCCTGAGCATATTCGAGAGGACTACACTCTTCTGAAAGAGCAGCTAACTCAACGTTTTGGTCAACGAGACCCCCCAACCACAATTAGGAGGAAGCTTGGAGAACTACACCAGTTCAAAGAGTCGGCAGCAGAGTTCGCTGAAGAGGTACAACGCTTAGTCACCTTAGCCTACCCTGGTGTGGACCTCGATCTGCAAGACCAACTTGCCACAGATTTCTTCCTCAAAGGGCTTCGTAACCAAAAGGTGGCTTATGAAGTAATGAACAGAGATCCCCATTCATTAGTGGAGGCTCAAAGATTTGTAGAGGCCCACGAGCACAATTATCGAGCCACTGTGGGGCGTGATGTTGATTCAAAGAGCAGAGCCAGGCGGATTTCATGGGCAGATGATGATGACGTGTCCATTGAAACTCCAGCAGCCTCACGCAGGGTGCATAGTCCAAGCTACGTCACTGCAGACCAGCTAGCCCTTCTCTCGCAGAAAACTGCATCCCTAACAGAGACAGTGGAGAGGATTAGTAAGAACTATGTGACTGCTGACCAGTTTCACCTCCTGATGAAAAAGATGGAGCAGCTACAATTGAAACTAGACAACCCTGTGGCTAAGGAGCCAAGAAAGCTGGAGGAAGCAAATCAGGAAAGTAGGCGAGGGCGGTCTCCAACACAACGTGGTGCAACACAAACCAGATCCTACTCCCCAAGTCCCAGCCGTGTTGGAACAGGTGTGTGTTATCACTGTGGTGAAGAAGGACATTTTCGCAGAGAGTGCATGAGACTGTCAACCCTGCCACCCAACTCCGGTCAAAGTAGTAAGGATCAAAACCGCAGTACTGCTCCAAGAGACTCGGTAAGCTGGAGAAGTCAGTCCCCCAGACCCCAGGTGGGACGCGCTACAAGTAGAGGCCCAAGCTTGCTCATTGATGCAACTGTGAACAGCATTCCAGTGAAAGCCGTTGTAGACACAGGAGCTGAAGCAACAGTTATCTCAGAAACCTTATATCAGCAGTTTCCCTCAAATAAGCAGATGGCTTTAACACAGACATGCCTCCATAATGCAGAATCAGGGAAGGACATGAGCGCCAAAGGTGGACTAAAAGTTAAATTCCAAATTGGTACCTGGAGTGCAGAATGGGACGTTTTTGTGGCTCCGATACGTGACTCTGTTCTTCTGGGCCTCGATCTTCTACAAGCAGCAAACGTAACAATCCACACTAATGGCAGAGTATTAGTCGAGGAGGAGCTGGTTCCGGCTAGGATTGTTGGCGGTGATGGAACAGACTATCACGTTGCACGAGTGGTCCTGGAGACAGACACAATGTTACCTCCAGAAAGTGAATGTCTTGTCTGGGGAGAAGTTGACAATCCAAAACCTGGTGTCTGTGCTGTTTTGGAACCCTACCCGATCACAGAAACTGTGGCTTCTGGAAGTGTTGTCACAACCATGGAGCAACGGGTGATTGTCAGGCTCTGTAATCTTTCCAGCCACAAGACTACCTTACTGAAAGGAGCCTGTCTTGGTCTCTTAGTTGAAACTTATTCAGATGAGGGCTTATCAAATTACACGCAGCAAGAAGAGGACTGTAGTCTTCAAGAGCAGAGTGATGACAACGTTCATTCAGAACTGAGAAGACTGACAACTGCCACTGACTTGCCCGAGCACCTCCAAGCCCTTTATGCTGCTTCAAGCGGGGCATTAAGTGAGGAACAGCAACAACGACTTGTTAAGCTCCTGCATTCATACAGGTTTCTCTTTGCCATTTCAGATGATGACCTTGGATTCTTAACAGCTGTCACACACAAGATAAATACTGGAGCGGCTAGGCCAGTACGCCAGCCTGTAAGACGGACTCCCCTTTGGTTTCAAGGGGAAGAGGAGAGGCACCTCAAAGCTATGCTGGAAGCAGGAGTCGTTAGACCTTCCTCCTCAGAGTGGGCATCACCTGTGGTGCTAGTCCGTAAAAAGGATGGTGGTGTCCGCTGGTGTGTCGATTATCGGCGCCTAAACAGCCTGACAATTAAGGATGCTTATCCTCTCCCCAAGATTGAGGAATGTCTTGATGTTCTTGGTGGCGCTTGTGTTTTCTCTACCCTAGACCTCCAATCTGGGTACTGGCAAATTGTAGTAGATGAAATGGACAGAGCAAAGACGGCCTTCATCACTCGCTATGGCCTCTATGAATACAATCGTATGCCCTTCGGACTGTGCAATGCTCCAAGCACTTTCCAAAGGGCAATGGAGCTTGTTCTTCGAGGACTTCAGTGGGAAACCCTTCTAATTTACTTGGATGACATCATAATCCTGGGTAAAGAGGTAGACGAGAGCCTTGAGCATCTTGAAGTTGTATTCCAACGCCTTGACAGTTACGGGTTGAAGCTGAAGCCATCAAAGTGTCATCTACTCAAAGATGAAGTCTTTTTTCTGGGCCATGTGGTCAGTGGTGAGGGTATACGCCCCAATCCAGCTTTGATTAAGGATGTGGAAGCTTGGAAAACCCCCACAAGTGTGCATGAGCTGAAGGCCTTCCTTGGACTGTGTAACTACTACAGGAAGTTTGTTCAGGCATTCTCTGAGTTGGCCAGCCCTCTAAATGAACTCCTTCGAAAAGAAGTAAAATTCCTGTGGACTGAGGAGCATCAAAATGCCTTCACACAGCTCAAGGAAAAGTTAACTTCTGTACCGATACTTGGGTATCCTTCGGCGGAAGGGAAATATATCCTGGACACAGATGCATCAAATCACAGCATCGGAGCAGTGTTATCACAACTCCAGTGGGGAGAGGAGAGAGTTATCACCTACGCCAGTAACCACCTTACCCCAGCTCAGAGGAGATACTGTGTAACGAGACGAGAGTTGCTGGCTATTGTCTGCTACACCCGCCAATTTCGACACTACCTGCTTGGCAAGAAGTTCCTTCTGCGGACTGATCACAACAGCCTGACCTGGTTGTTCCGTTTCAAACACCCTGAAGGACAGCTTGCACGATGGCTGGAAGAGCTGAGCCAGTATGATTTTGTAATTGAGCACAGGGCTGGAAAACACCATTCAAATGCTGATGCGATGTCAAGACGTGAGGGCGAGATCCACAACATGTGTAACTGTTATCAGGCAGGAAAGGATGTTTCAGATTTGCCATGTGGAGGTTGCCAACATTGCCAAAGACTCCATGACCGTTGGGAGAGGTTTGAAGAGGACGTTGATGACGTGGTGCCACTAGCAGTAAGGCGCATTGAGTGTGAAACAGAGGAACACGATGACATTTGCACAGGTGAAGAGAACAGGCCAGCTTCAGAGTTGCTTGGAGCCCCACGTGTTAATTGGTTAGAAACCATTACCAAACAACAGCTGGCTCAAGAACAAAAAGCTGATCCTGATCTTTCAATCTTGCATGAGTGGAAAGAGAGTGAAACCCTTCCCACAAAAGAGCAGGTAGCATTGAAAAGTCCAGCGGTAAGGAAATACTGGCTGTGTTGGCCGCAAGTCCAATCACATCAAGGTGTTCTCTTCTATCGTTGGGAAAGGCCTGGAGGACTCAGCCCTTCTTTGCTGCTGCTAGTACCAGCTTCAATGCAAACAGAAGTGTTGCAAGCCTGCCATAACCCGCCCCAGTCTGGCCATTTGGGGGAAGGCAAGACGTTAGAGCGACTCCGTCAGAGTTTTCACTGGTATGGCATGGGTGGAGATGTACATTTGTACATACAACGGTGCCAACACTGTAACGCTTGCAAAGTTGCAGGACCTATTAAGAGAGCCAAACTTCAAAATTACCAAGCAGGGGCCCCAATGGATCGGATCCATCTCGATATACTGGGTCCATTTCCTGTGTCTAGTTCTGGAAACAAGTATGTCCTCATAATCATTGATCAATTCACTCGATGGGTGGAAGCCTTTCCGGTTCCAGACCAAGGGGCAGAAACTACTTCTAGGACACTTGTTTACGAGTTCATTTCCCGGTTTGGTGCACCACTTGAATTGCACACAGACCAGGGTCGCAACTTTGAAAGTGCACTATTCAAGAAGGTCTGTAGTCTCTTGCAGATCACAAAAACAAGGACGACCCCTTACCACCCTGCCTCAAATGGGCAAGTTGAGCGGTTCAACCGTACACTCCTGCAGATGATCCGCTGCTATGTGAACCAGGATCAGAAAAACTGGGATGTGCATCTTCCCCTCTTGACATCAGCGTATCGTAGCTCCCAGCATGCAGTTACTGGATTCACACCAAATAGGCTGATGCTCGGAAGGGAAGTCTACCAACCTCAAGATCTGTGGTCTGGCATAGCAGAGCAGAGGTCAGAAAGTTTGGGAGTTCCAGACTTCCTGTACAACTTGGAGAAAGGCTTAAGAGAAGCACATGACACTGCCAGAGAGCACCTTCGAACAGCTCAACAACGTCAAAAGAAGACGTATGATCTCAGGGCTCAAGAGAGGATGTATAGTGTGGGAGATCTGGTGTACATTAGGGACAGCACCAAAAAGAAGGGACAGAGTCCAAAACTCCAAGCACCATGGAAAGGGCCCATGGTGATATCTGCCTGTCGTGGCCCTGTACTTTATGAGGTTCAGGGATTACGACACAAGAGAATCATGCATCATGATCGTCTTAAACCTTATGACTGTGAGGTGATTCCTGCATGGGTTAAGCGCCAAAGGAGCCAGATTCTGAAAAAGAGCAATAGTACCCCGGATGATCCTATCATTCAAGAACCTCAGCTTGAACCTGAACAGGTCGCAACCCAGGACAGTAGTGAAACAGATTCAGCATCTTCTGACCTGGAGCCCAAGGAGAACCTGGACAAAGGAAGAAAACGTCAGCCAACAGCTCGCAGACGAAGAAAAAAAGAAAGAGAACTTGGGTTTATGTTAGACCTAGGACAAGAAGAAATCAAGAGGACAAACAAAGGAAGAGAAATTCGTAAGCCTGCCAGATACAATGATTAAGAGAAAAAAGACTTAACTTCAGTTAAGTGCAAGTACTTATGGACTGTTATTTCAGAGCTAACGCCTTTGAAGACTTTTCCAGGCTAAAGGTACTTACTGTTCATAATTACATGTACAAATTTTTAGTTACTGATTTGGTTCCTGTTTTTGGGTTATTGTACTGAAGGGACTCAGTACTGCTAGAGGGGGGGATAGTGTTGTAACCTGGCCCTTTAAGTCCCTTAACTGCCTACTGTGTTCTTGTAGCTTATTGGTTGTTCAGATAAGCACTCCTTACGATAGAGCAGGAAGTGAAGTTAGTTGTTGTTCATAGAGGTTGCTCGCATGCTCATCGCACGTCGGAGAAACTGCCGTCCAGTGCCGGAGCAAGAGCGCCTATATCAGCTGCAGCAACCGATAAGTTTGTGTTCATGAATGTTGGTGAGTGCGCTGTGAACTGTAACTTACATCTGTGTCCGAAGATCTTCAGTAAAACTTGTGAAAGCATCTCCTTGTCGTGGCTCATTCCACCCGCGTTTCCATGTGCATTAATACAGCAACAACACGACAATATACAATTGAGCTAAATTTTACCTGTCTGTAAAACGTGATCTATGCAATTAATTATAACCAGTTTATGGTTAGTTGTCAAGATACACATGAATGCAGATTCAGGTTAACATATTATCATCCCTACTCGGGAGATTTAATTAAATGTAAAGTTGATCTGGTCCAAACCTGTATGAATAATTATGAATTATGAATTATAAAATATTTTATACAAATTCCCCAAAATCGACCGGGTCATACTCTACAGAGCTGTCATCTGCTCATGTGAATAGCAGTTGTCGTCCTGAGGAGAGCTCAAACGTGAGCTGCTCAAAAATGTGTCAACGAAAGCTACGGAGCGCAATCCAGTGAAATACCGTAAAAAGTGCAGCATGTATCTGTGAAGGAGAGCAGTGAGGGTGTGAAAAACTGTGCACAACATCTCCATTAATTTGCCCACGAAGTAATTTAATGTTTATAAATTTTAAAGCACTGAATTGCTATCGAATCAGAATTAATTTGATTCTTAGCATTTAACCCTCTGGGGACTAAGCCCTTTTTGGTCCGTTTTCTCTATTTTTACATTTGGGCTTATAAACCATATGTAATGGAGATGGAACACCATGTGTTTGGTATCTATGGATTCAGAAGACCCTAAGCTAACATAAGCTTGCATGTAATGTGTTTATAAAGGAAGTATGAGTGAAAAATTTACAATAAACTAGAGAATTTCAAAAACGAAAATTAGATTTTTGTCATTTATTACAAAAAAACACATCAAACAAAAACAGTGAACAGTTTTTGAACAAAAAATATATTTTTGGAACCCTTTGGTTGACAGACATTTGTAATTTTTCAATGAAATGTGCAAATAACAATGAAATAATTAACTTTTTATAAAAACAGTCCCAGGCGTTTTTTCTTAGGCATGCCAGTTAGCAAAGCATGGCCTCTCCAGGAAGTTGCAGTTCATTACTGAAATAAATGTAAAAGGAGAGAGCAATTACACAATGAAACTGGAAGCTTCTTTTTGTGTCAAAATCCAATGTAAAAAAAACAACAACTCCACTATAAACTCATGTAACCCTATGAAACTCCACTGTCCACTAAAAACACATTTCATCACTCTTGAACTGAGCTTACAGGGAAGGGGGAGGGGCAGTATAGTACACTCTCTGACTAAAAATTCAATACATACACATACTAAAGATGTATGAGACAATATTATAATGATAAATAGGTTATTTGAAGTTACATACCAGAGAGAGAATATAGGGCACTATTTGTCACTTTGAGTGATTTATTGCCCTTTGATTGACCACGCCCCTTTTTCCCACGCTTAGCCCCGCCCCTTTTCCCCCACGCTTAGCTCCGCCCCCTTTTCCCACGCTTAGTCCCGCCCCCTCCCACCCACTTCCGGAGAGGTCATGTGACCGTGGGAATTCCCACGGTACGGAACCCCTCCCATCCGAACCGGTTCCGAACCCCTCCCATCTGACCACATTTGAAGATGTACTTTTTTTTTTTTTTCACAATTACATAGTGCTTAAAGATGTATAAAAGATTGTATAAAGTTTAAAATACATATGTCTTTAGCGTTCATACACTTGTAAAATGTTAAAACATTAATGAAAAAGTTTAAATTGTGTTTTCTTAACGTTATCGAAATTTTCTAGCATTAAAACATCTAAAACAGTGTGTAATGCAATTTTATATCAAACAATAGATCTATTTTCTATCATACGTTTTCTAAAATTAAAACATCAAACAATATTAAAGCATATTAAAGCTTTATGTTAAAAATCATAGTATCAAAAACACATGCATATTAAAAAACTGACTTACGTTTTTTACATCCACGCTTTGTTGTTGAAAGAAGAACAAAAGTAATCCTGTTTAAAGATTTAATCCACCAGCAAAGATACATCCAGCACCAGCGGGATTGTCCAAAGGTATTAATCCATCTCCAAAGGTATATCAAACTCCAAAACTTTAGGGTTTTAATTCCAAAAGCTGTGTAAATGTAATTCCCCGGGAGCTCCGTGAAACACGTCTACACTCTTACATCCCAAAAGTTAGACTGACATCTGTGAGGTCTACAAAGCAGCCTGACATAGACTCCACCCCTAGACCCTCCCACTCCAGGTGTTTGGGCATGGGAAAAGACGACAGTTGTCGGAACCCCTCCCATCTGACCACATTTGAAGATGTACTTTTTTTTTTTTTTTTTTTTTTCACAATTACATAGTGCTTAAAGATGTATAAAAGATTGTATAAAGTTTAAAATACATATGTCTTTAGCGTTCATACACTTGTAAAATGTTAAAACATTAATGAAAAAGTTTAAACTGTGTTTTTCTTAACGTTATCGAGATTTTCTAGCATTAAAACATCTAAAATGTTAAAGCGTTAAAAGATCAACATCCAGTTATTTACAGAAAAGTAAGATGAGTTAAAAGTTGTTTTTTCATTACAAAAGATACATTTAACCTTCATTATTTTTGTAAAATGTGTTACATTTTACATAAAACACATCATGACATTAAAATTACATTGTGTTAAAAATATAGTTTTTTAGCGGTCACCATACATTTGTAAAATGTTAAAACGTTTAGACATAAAAAAATAAATAATTAATACATTTAAAAATATAATACGATAATTAAATAAATAAAAGTTTTAAATTGTGGTTTCTTAAAGTTATCAAAATGTTTTAGCAATAAAAACATCTAAAACTGTGTGTATTAAAATTACATCAAACAAATATAACTAATTACTATATTTGAAGATGTACTTTTTCACATAACACATATAGTGTTTAAAACTATTAAAACAATTTATATCATTAAGATACTTTTGTCTTTAGTGTTCATACACTTGTAAGTTGTTAAAACATTAATGAAAAAGTTTAAACCGCATTTCTTAAAGTTATCCAAATGTCTTCTTAAAACATCTAAAATGTTAAAACGTTAAAAGATCAACATCCTGTTATTTACAGAAAAGTAAAACGAGTTAAACGTTTTTCTTCATTACAAAAGATACATTTAACCTTCATTATTTTTGTCAAATGTGTTACATTTTACATAAAACACGTCATAATATTAAAACTACACTGTGTTAAAAATATAGTTTTTTAGCGGTCACCATACATTTGTAAAATGTTAAAACGTTTAGACATAAAAAATAAATAATTAATACATTTAAAAATATAATACGATAATTAAATAAATAAAAGTTTTAAATTGTGCTTTCTTAAAGTTATCAAAATGTTTAAGCATTAAAAACATCTAAAACTGTGTGTATTAAAATTACATCAAACAAATAGAAGTATCACTATATTTGAAGATGTACTTTTTCACATAACACATATAGTGTTTAAAACTATTAAAACAATTTATATCATTAAGATACTTTTGTCTTTAGTGTTCATACACTTAAAACATTAATGAAAAAGTTTAAAAGCTGTTTTCTTAACGTTATCAAAATGTTCTAGCATTAAAACCGTTTGTATTAAAATTACTTGCATCTAATATGTCTTCATTGTTCACACACACTTGTAAGTTGTTTAAACTGCATTTCTTAAAGTTATCAAAATGTTTTAGTTCATAAAACATCTAAAATGTTAAAACGTTAAAAGATCAACATCCAGTTATTTATAGAAAAGTAAGACGAGTTAAAAGTTTTTTTTTTTTTCATTACAAAAGATACATTTAACCCTCATTATTTTTGTCAAATGTGTTACATTTTACATAAAACACGTCATAATATTAAAACTACAATGTGTTAAAAATATAGTTTTTTAGCGGTCACCATACATTTGTAAAATGTTAAAACGTTTAGACATAAAAAATAAATAATTAATACATTTAAAAATATAATACGATAATTAAATAAATAAAAGTTTTAAATTGTGCTTTCTTAAAATTATCAAAATGTTTTAGCATTAAAAACATCTAAAACAAGATGTATTAAAATTACATCATACAAATAGAACTAATCACTATATTTGAAGATGTACTTTTTTCACAATTACACGTTGTTTAAAAGTATTAAAACATTTTATATCATTAAAACATATATGACTTTAGTGTTCATACACTTGTAAGTTGTTAAAACATTAATGTAAAAGTTTAAATTGTGTTTTCTTAACGTTATCGAAATTTTCTAGCATTAAAACATCTAAAACAATGTGTAATGCAATTTTATATCAAACAATAGATCTATTTTCTATCATACGTTTTCTAAAATTAAAACATCAAACAAATAGACCTAACATGTCTTCAGTGTTAAAAATCACAATATCAAAAACACATGCATACATTTTTAAAAAAAACTGACTTACGTTTTTTACATCCACGCTTTGTTGTTGAAAGAAGAACAAAAGTAATCCAGTTTAATCCAACACCATCGATATATCCAAAGGTATTAATCCATCACTATAAAGGTATATCCAAAGGTTTAGAGATTTTAACTCCAAAAGTTGTGTAAATGTAATTTCCCGGGAGCTCCACGAAACATGTCCATTCACTGGCATCCCAAAAGTTAGACTGACATCTGTGAAGTCTACAAAGTAGCCTGACTCAGACTCCACCCCTAGACCCGTCCCACATCTCGACCCCTCCCACAACAGGTGCTGAGGCATGGGAAAGGATGACAAAGAGTTCCCACGCGCACACACGCACACGCGCACACAAACACACACACACACACACACACACACACACACACACACACACACACACACACACACACACACATACACACACACACACACACACACACACACACACACACACACACACACACACACACACACACACATAATGAAAGAATAGACATCCGCACCCCATGCGTTGCGCATGCGCGCGCACACACATACATAATGAAAGAAGAGACGCCCCGTGCTCCGTTTGAAAAGACGCAAACTCGACGTAGGCCTACATTCTCTTGGAATTTAGGCTACGCTACTGCAGAGTCAGACCCAAAGACTCCTGAGAGATGCCTTGATGAAGCTATGATGGATTTAACTTTAGCTCCGCGAAAATTACAAGGATCGTGATTAACAAAATTAACCAGCCTGAACATGTGGAAAATATTTTACAGTTGATTGATCAATGTGGATATAACGATAGAAGATTTACATGGAATACAACAGAGCACCTTCGATTTGGTTTTCACAGAGCGAGATATTGGATTTTATTTTTACCACGTTATGGATCGGATTGAAAAGACTGAGGAGACGGATTAACAAATGAGGAATATACAGACTGCTCGTGGACCACGTTAATAAATACCCACGTATTAATTAGAAGGTTATAAGGTATATGTATAAATGTATTTAATGTAATAAATAATAAATATAGCCTACTTCCTTTGTATATCCTTTGCATCCATCCTATATCGTTGAACATCGATAAACATGCCCTTACATGCTCCCAGAGACACAGTCGAAGTCTACACGACATGCACGACATAACATACTGTACATATAACACAGGTAGATCACGTAACGATCAACGTGCAAACATAGTTAACATTGTAAACATTTAGACTGAATGCAATGATAGCGATCTTCAATCTCACTTATGAAAGTATTATACAATAAAACATGCACATGTGTTTACAATTAGTTGCACGCACACACATATTCCTTAGTTAACAACACTTGATTTCACTATTATTTACACTGAACAAGCCCATCCACAAATTCTCTCAACATTAGATGTTTTCAAACTTCACGGTAAGTTTTAGAACAGTCCAAATCGTGAGCAGAGGTGGGGGTGTTTGGGAGAGTCCATTTCTAAAGGGTCTTTTTTACTGTTTTAGAACAAATAACATTATGTCCAGGAGAAGTTCACGCTCACACACAAACACACTTCTACAATGTATTGTCTGTGGTAAGATCAGGGACTTGTTTTTAATTAAAGAAAGTTTTGTTTTTCACATATATTTGAAAAGTTCACCAACACATTTAAAAGTTTTAAAAAAGTTGTATAAAGTTATGGTTGGTATTCGTACATTTTACTACGTTATCAGAAAATGTTAGAGAAAGTTGTTACTTCTTTTTAATTCTGTATTTTTACAGACCTAAAACCATGATGCTTCAAAGTATGGAATATAAGTTTTTGAACATTTATAAGATTTTGAACATTTATAAATTTGTGTATTGCAAAAGCAGAAGTCTATTTTTATTCTGTATTTTTACAGACCTAAAACCATGATTAGAAGTAGTCAAAGACAAACGATTTTGAACATTTATAAATTTGTGTGATGCAAAAGCAGAAGTCTATTTTCTTTAAATAAGGATTTAACGTTTTAATTTCTTTAAATCAGTCTGATGACACGCATTATTTCTGTGATTAATTGATTAGTAATGTTGCGAGGGGGTTTCCTCACACGAGTAAAGCACTTTAGACGTGTTTGTGACAAACACATTGTATTTACTTAGACTTTTTAAACGTATTTAACATTTTAAATGTTTTTCTTCTGTCCAACTTACGTTTCATACGAATTGCCTGAGACGTTTAACAACCACATATAGGGAATGCACGCTGTACCACTACCATCACTGTAGTATTCTGAGGAAATATCAGTTACTTACTTGGGATAATCTCATTAAATTCAAAAACATTTGTTTAATTTATAAAATCAGACATGGTCTAGCACCACATGCTTTCTGAGTGCATTTAAACATTATATATTTATTTTATATGATTTGTATTTCACGAAGACCTGAGGGTCGAAATGATACTTTCTTAATACCATTTTGAAGCAGTACCTTTCAGTGTGCGGACTTCACACTTCTTTATTCAGTTTATTTCACTCAGTTGTCCTGGACCTAAGCCCAATTTGGATGTTAGGAATGTGCAAGCCAGCTTTATGTTTTTGACTCTTCATTGTATTTCCATAATGCGGTGTATGTAATTTTATTTTTGTGATTTTATACCTGCGTTTATCTTTAAGGTAGCCTTTTATTACACCGGCTGAGGGACTAACGGTGAAAATTACCACTCTTGAGCTAACTTGGGTACATTTACATTGTTTTAATGCTGATTAATGTAACACTGTCCCCCTTTTCAAATAAAGAGAAAATGAAAAAGTATGTTTCAGACATAGTGCAAACATGCAATGTTCGAGAAAAGCTCATATTGGTGTAATCTTTGAGAGGTCTCATCCCAAAAACGTAAAACTTTGTGTTGGGATAACCCAGACATACCTTTACTAAAATAAACTTTATGGAAGTCATTTTCAAGCTGTGAGTATGCTTCGACATGTAACTATACCATTATATATTTATATTATGTTCCCATGTTGCTTTAAAGTCTTTGTTGTTTGTTTGTTATTAACTATTACTTTTTATTTTTCAACATCCTATACAAATTAAAGAAACATATGAGCTAAGAATGTTCTCTAACCCAAAATAAACAGATAATGGAATGTTTGCAATCTACAATATATGTTAGATATTATAGTTGTATTTTACACACATCAACATATTTTGTCAGAAAGTTACACACTTGTAAAGCCTATATGGACTAACTTTAAAACATAGGCCTAATCTTTATACAGAAATCACACACGTCCAAACAAACATACAATATTCAAAAAGACCAAATCACTAAGAAAAGAGGAAATGAAAAGCATTTGTTTATAAGAAATACACAAAAGTTTGCAAAATGACGGTTTATCATTAGTTTTTAGCCATCTTGCACAGTAGATGACACCGTTCACATCTTGTTTCTCGGATTGTACGTGTTTTAGACGATGACTTTTCTTTAGAATTTATGTGATAGTCTTTCTGTTTGAGAATGCATGACTATCTATGACTGATGCTGAATCACACAAGTATTAACACATGCTGTGTTACACTTAAACCATTACCACAGAATCACTTGAGTTAAATTAAAGCTTGAGCTAAGTTAAAACCAAACGTATCTTCATACCTGATGTGCCAGACACAAATTGTTCTAACATTTTTTTTGTTTTATAAATACTCTTTTCTTATTTCTACAAATATTGGGGCTATATGAAGTTAATACACAATGAAACGAGAATAATGATGCCAAATACGTCTGACACTATGTTTTTAAGAAAAGGCAGTGTTTTAAAATACAGATGTTTTTTTTCTTTTGACAAAACCTACAATTCCAATGATCTCACCCCGGTGGTGCTTAACATCCAAGAGCTGAAGAAGCAATTCTTTATGCAAAAAAAAAAAAAAAAAAAGCAAATTAATTAAAAACAACAACAATACAAATAGTTTAAGTTATAGTCAACATTTACAATGTGTAATTCTGTCAGTTTGACATGATGTACCTGTACCATATTATTGTAATGCAAGCACTTTTGAGGGTTAACGTTACCTGTCCTTGTAAAAGGATATGGATAAAATTCAAGTATAATCTTTATGCAACAATCATGCTTCCACAATTTACTACAAAAGTGTGCACTGTGTATAAGCAGCTGTGTTAGTATAATAAAAGAGACATTTGACATGAGCAGTGTGCATTTGTACTAGAAGATAGTTGATAATTTTGCACAAACAAAAAGGTCATTTTTAAAAACATAAAATAACTAATTTTACATTCTGGCATATGTGCCGTTGACTTTCCCCTTGTTCACATTCTTGCACATGGGTATTCAAAAGAGATTGTTTTACCCGTTGTAAATTTAGGTATGATAGTATGTTTCTAGATTATTTATTTTGACAGCTATAGAAAGTTGAAGAGTTCGTTGATTATATCAATTCAATGAAGATTGAATAATCTTTGAATTACAGTAATTATTTGTATGTCACATCCATGAAGGTGCAACAATGTTGGAGGTTTTGAGAAACAGAACCATGATAACTGAGCAGTTGAACTTTAACTATAGTCTGTGCTCCCCATTTATTAATATGACTGGCACCAATGATACTTAAGCTGTCTGCTGCTTCTGCAATGGCACAATTTGCCTCCTGAACAGTTGTTGCTTCCTGTATCTAAAACAGTTGCGAAAAAAGCTATTTTACAAAACAGTGTTCCCCACCTCAAAGAATATGTATGTTACAGTCGTAACATTGGTTTATTCACATCATTATCGAATTCAGTGTTGTTTAATAACTTCAATAGTTATTAAGCACCTGCTGATTAAAGTTTTTTCTTCAAACAATGTGACAGAAGTAATTTTATGATAAATCATCGTACATGGCTGCGATGTGTTTTGCTGCATGCACAGAATTTGAGGGCCTCTTATAGATTTCAATTTAACACACGTTTCACAACTCGTGTAAATGTTTTCTTTAGCTGTACATTATGTGATGCAGGAAACTCCGGCGATAGTTGTGCGAGAGAGACGTACGCAAGACATTTCTACGGCTGATGACATTCTAAGAAAGCATAGTTGTTTTCAAGGTTTGTTTTTCAAAGCATAAGGAAAATAGACACGCTGCAATAGATTGAGAATGGTTATGTTAAATGGAAAGAATAAAAAAAAATTATCCCACCTTTCACTTAAAAATAAGTATCATTTATAATTCATTATCTTAACCGTTGTTTAGTGACACAAAATAACGGTGTATGATTGTACTGTGAAATGCACATCTTTAAGTGTAATAGTTAGACGGGTTTGAAGTGTAATTGTTTTTAGGTAACAGAAAAACAGCAATACTCATCTTTCATCTCGATGTTTCGTAGAGATAGCAGCTATATGCTGTAAAAGAAATATGTTGTAAAAGAAATGTAGAATTTGTGTAAAAGGACAGTCATTTATATCTCTTTATACTATATTTGTACGTTTTTTTTGTACTTAATTGGGATAGTAACGTATTAGGAATCATGAAATATGGAGTGATTTTTAAAAATGTATTATTATTTTATTACACACCGTCTCCAGTCATATTAATAAATGGGGAGTACAGACTATAGTTAAAGTTCAACTGCTCAGTTATCATGGTTCTGTTTCTCAAAACCTCCAACATTGTTGCACCTTCATGGATGTGACATACAAATAATTACTGTAATTCAAAGATTATTCAATCTTCATTGAATTGATATAATCAACGAACTCTTCAACTTTCTAAAGCTGTCAAAATAAATAATCTAGAAACATACTATCATACCTAAATTTACAACGGGTAAAACAATCTCTTTTGAATACCCATGTGCAAGAATGTGAACAAGGGGAAAGTCAACGGCACATATGCCAGAATGTAAAATTAGTTATTTTATGTTTTTAAAAATGACCTTTTTGTTTGTGCAAAATTATCAACTATCTTCTAGTACAAATGCACACTGCTCATGTCAAATGTCTCTTTTATTATACTAACACAGCTGCTTATACACAGTGCACACTTTTGTAGTAAATTGTGGAAGCATGATTGTTGCATAAAGATTATACTTGAATTTTATCCATATCCTTTTACAAGGACAGGTAACGTTAACCCTCAAAAGTGCTTGCATTACAATAATATGGTACAGGTACATCATGTCAAACTGACAGAATTACACATTGTAAATGTTGACTATAACTTAAACTATTTGTATTGTTGTTGTTTTTAATTAATTTGCTTTTTTTTTTTTTTTTTTTGCATAAAGAATTGCTTCTTCAGCTCTTGGATGTTAAGCACCACCGGGGTGAGATCATTGGAATTGTAGGTTTTGTCAAAAGAAAAAAAAACATCTGTATTTTAAAACACTGCCTTTTCTTAAAAACATAGTGTCAGACGTATTTGGCATCATTATTCTCGTTTCATTGTGTATTAACTTCATATAGCCCCAATATTTGTAGAAATAAGAAAAGAGTATTTATAAAACAAAAAAAATGTTAGAACAATTTGTGTCTGGCACATCAGGTATGAAGATACGTTTGGTTTTAACTTAGCTCAAGCTTTAATTTAACTCAAGTGATTCTGTGGTAATGGTTTAAGTGTAACACAGCATGTGTTAATACTTGTGTGATTCAGCATCAGTCATAGATAGTCATGCATTCTCAAACAGAAAGACTATCACATAAATTCTAAAGAAAAGTCATCGTCTAAAACACGTACAATCCGAGAAACAAGATGTGAACGGTGTCATCTACTGTGCAAGATGGCTAAAAACTAATGATAAACCGTCATTTTGCAAACTTTTGTGTATTTCTTATAAACAAATGCTTTTCATTTCCTCTTTTCTTAGTGATTTGGTCTTTTTGAATATTGTATGTTTGTTTGGACGTGTGTGATTTCTGTATAAAGATTAGGCCTATGTTTTAAAGTTAGTCCATATAGGCTTTACAAGTGTGTAACTTTCTGACAAAATATGTTGATGTGTGTAAAATACAACTATAATATCTAACATATATTGTAGATTGCAAACATTCCATTATCTGTTTATTTTGGGTTAGAGAACATTCTTAGCTCATATGTTTCTTTAATTTGTATAGGATGTTGAAAAATAAAAAGTAATAGTTAATAACAAACAAACAACAAAGACTTTAAAGCAACATGGGAACATAATATAAATATATAATGGTATAGTTACATGTCGAAGCATACTCACAGCTTGAAAATGACTTCCATAAAGTTTATTTTAGTAAAGGTATGTCTGGGTTATCCCAACACAAAGTTTTACGTTTTTGGGATGAGACCTCTCAAAGATTACACCAATATGAG
The DNA here is from genome assembly GCA_036326025.1 of Chrosomus eos. Taxonomy (NCBI): domain Eukaryota; kingdom Metazoa; phylum Chordata; class Actinopteri; order Cypriniformes; family Leuciscidae; genus Chrosomus; species Chrosomus eos. Next base: position 47,492,374 of record CM070818.1, read on the forward strand.
CTTTTCTCGAACATTGCATGTTTGCACTATGTCTGAAACATACTTTTTCATTTTCTCTTTATTTGAAAAGGGGGACAGTGTTACATTAATCAGCATTAAAACAATGTAAATGTACCCAAGTTAGCTCAAGAGTGGTAATTTTCACCGTTAGTCCCTCAGCCGGTGTAATAAAAGGCTACCTTAAAGATAAACGCAGGTATAAAATCACAAAAATAAAATTACATACACCGCATTATGGAAATACAATGAAGAGTCAAAAACATAAAGCTGGCTTGCACATTCCTAACATCCAAATTGGGCTTAGGTCCAGGACAACTGAGTGAAATAAACTGAATAAAGAAGTGTGAAGTCCGCACACTGAAAGGTACTGCTTCAAAATGGTATTAAGAAAGTATCATTTCGACCCTCAGGTCTTCGTGAAATACAAATCATATAAAATAAATATATAATGTTTAAATGCACTCAGAAAGCATGTGGTGCTAGACCATGTCTGATTTTATAAATTAAACAAATGTTTTTGAATTTAATGAGATTATCCCAAGTAAGTAACTGATATTTCCTCAGAATACTACAGTGATGGTAGTGGTACAGCGTGCATTCCCTATATGTGGTTGTTAAACGTCTCAGGCAATTCGTATGAAACGTAAGTTGGACAGAAGAAAAACATTTAAAATGTTAAATACGTTTAAAAAGTCTAAGTAAATACAATGTGTTTGTCACAAACACGTCTAAAGTGCTTTACTCGTGTGAGGAAACCCCCTCGCAACATTACTAATCAATTAATCACAGAAATAATGCGTGTCATCAGACTGATTTAAAGAAATTAAAACGTTAAATCCTTATTTAAAGAAAATAGACTTCTGCTTTTGCAACACACAAATTTATAAATGTTCAAAATCGTTTGTCTTTGACTACTTCTAATCATGGTTTTAGGTCTGTAAAAATACAGAATAAAAATAGACTTCTGCTTTTGCAATACACAAATTTATAAATGTTCAAAATCTTATGAATGTTCAAAAACTTATATTCCATACTTTGAAGCATCATGGTTTTAGGTCTGTAAAAATACAGAATTAAAAAGAAGTAACAACTTTCTCTAACATTTTCTGATAACGTAGTAAAATGTACGAATACCAACCATAACTTTATACAACTTTTTTAAAACTTTTAAATGTGTTGGTGAACTTTTCAAATATATGTGAAAAACAAAACTTTCTTTAATTAAAAACAAGTCCCTGATCTTACCACAGACAATACATTGTAGAAGTGTGTTTGTGTGTGAGCGTGAACTTCTCCTGGACATAATGTTATTTGTTCTAAAACAGTAAAAAAGACCCTTTAGAAATGGACTCTCCCAAACACCCCCACCTCTGCTCACGATTTGGACTGTTCTAAAACTTACCGTGAAGTTTGAAAACATCTAATGTTGAGAGAATTTGTGGATGGGCTTGTTCAGTGTAAATAATAGTGAAATCAAGTGTTGTTAACTAAGGAATATGTGTGTGCGTGCAACTAATTGTAAACACATGTGCATGTTTTATTGTATAATACTTTCATAAGTGAGATTGAAGATCGCTATCATTGCATTCAGTCTAAATGTTTACAATGTTAACTATGTTTGCACGTTGATCGTTACGTGATCTACCTGTGTTATATGTACAGTATGTTATGTCGTGCATGTCGTGTAGACTTCGACTGTGTCTCTGGGAGCATGTAAGGGCATGTTTATCGATGTTCAACGATATAGGATGGATGCAAAGGATATACAAAGGAAGTAGGCTATATTTATTATTTATTACATTAAATACATTTATACATATACCTTATAACCTTCTAATTAATACGTGGGTATTTATTAACGTGGTCCACGAGCAGTCTGTATATTCCTCATTTGTTAATCCGTCTCCTCAGTCTTTTCAATCCGATCCATAACGTGGTAAAAATAAAATCCAATATCTCGCTCTGTGAAAACCAAATCGAAGGTGCTCTGTTGTATTCCATGTAAATCTTCTATCGTTATATCCACATTGATCAATCAACTGTAAAATATTTTCCACATGTTCAGGCTGGTTAATTTTGTTAATCACGATCCTTGTAATTTTCGCGGAGCTAAAGTTAAATCCATCATAGCTTCATCAAGGCATCTCTCAGGAGTCTTTGGGTCTGACTCTGCAGTAGCGTAGCCTAAATTCCAAGAGAATGTAGGCCTACGTCGAGTTTGCGTCTTTTCAAACGGAGCACGGGGCGTCTCTTCTTTCATTATGTATGTGTGTGCGCGCGCATGCGCAACGCATGGGGTGCGGATGTCTATTCTTTCATTATGTGTGTGTGTGTGTGTGTGTGTGTGTGTGTGTGTGTGTGTGTGTGTGTGTGTGTGTGTGTGTGTGTGTGTGTGTGTGTGTGTGTGTGTGTGTGTGTGTGTGTGTGTTTGTGTGCGCGTGTGCGTGTGTGCGCGTGGGAACTCTTTGTCATCCTTTCCCATGCCTCAGCACCTGTTGTGGGAGGGGTCGAGATGTGGGACGGGTCTAGGGGTGGAGTCTGAGTCAGGCTACTTTGTAGACTTCACAGATGTCAGTCTAACTTTTGGGATGCCAGTGAATGGACATGTTTCGTGGAGCTCCCGGGAAATTACATTTACACAACTTTTGGAGTTAAAATCTCTAAACCTTTGGATATACCTTTATAGTGATGGATTAATACCTTTGGATATATCGATGGTGTTGGATTAAACTGGATTACTTTTGTTCTTCTTTCAACAACAAAGCGTGGATGTAAAAAACGTAAGTCAGTTTTTTTTAAAAATGTATGCATGTGTTTTTGATATTGTGATTTTTAACACTGAAGACATGTTAGGTCTATTTGTTTGATGTTTTAATTTTAGAAAACGTATGATAGAAAATAGATCTATTGTTTGATATAAAATTGCATTACACATTGTTTTAGATGTTTTAATGCTAGAAAATTTCGATAACGTTAAGAAAACACAATTTAAACTTTTACATTAATGTTTAACAACTTACAAGTGTATGAACACTAAAGTCATATATGTTTTAATGATATAAAATGTTTTAATACTTTTAAACAACGTGTAATTGTGAAAAAAGTACATCTTCAAATATAGTGATTAGTTCTATTTGTATGATGTAATTTTAATACATCTTGTTTTAGATGTTTTTAATGCTAAAACATTTTGATAATTTTAAGAAAGCACAATTTAAAACTTTTATTTATTTAATTATCGTATTATATTTTTAAATGTATTAATTATTTATTTTTTATGTCTAAACGTTTTAACATTTTACAAATGTATGGTGACCGCTAAAAAACTATATTTTTAACACATTGTAGTTTTAATATTATGACGTGTTTTATGTAAAATGTAACACATTTGACAAAAATAATGAGGGTTAAATGTATCTTTTGTAATGAAAAAAAAAAAAACTTTTAACTCGTCTTACTTTTCTATAAATAACTGGATGTTGATCTTTTAACGTTTTAACATTTTAGATGTTTTATGAACTAAAACATTTTGATAACTTTAAGAAATGCAGTTTAAACAACTTACAAGTGTGTGTGAACACTGAAGACATATTAGATGCAAGTAATTTTAATACAAACGGTTTTAATGCTAGAACATTTTGATAACGTTAAGAAAACAGCTTTTAAACTTTTTCATTAATTTTTAAGTGTATGAACACTAAAGACAAAAGTATCTTAATGATATAAATTGTTTTAATAGTTTTAAACACTATATGTGTTATGTGAAAAAGTACATCTTCAAATATAGTGATACTTCTATTTGTTTGATGTAATTTTAATACACACAGTTTTAGATGTTTTTAATGCTTAAACATTTTGATAACTTTAAGAAAGCACAATTTAAAACTTTTATTTATTTAATTATCGTATTATATTTTTAAATGTATTAATTATTTATTTTTTATGTCTAAACGTTTTAACATTTTACAAATGTATGGTGACCGCTAAAAAACTATATTTTTAACACAGTGTAGTTTTAATATTATGACGTGTTTTATGTAAAATGTAACACATTTGACAAAAATAATGAAGGTTAAATGTATCTTTTGTAATGAAGAAAAACGTTTAACTCGTTTTACTTTTCTGTAAATAACAGGATGTTGATCTTTTAACGTTTTAACATTTTAGATGTTTTAAGAAGACATTTGGATAACTTTAAGAAATGCGGTTTAAACTTTTTCATTAATGTTTTAACAACTTACAAGTGTATGAACACTAAAGACAAAAGTATCTTAATGATATAAATTGTTTTAATAGTTTTAAACACTATATGTGTTATGTGAAAAAGTACATCTTCAAATATAGTAATTAGTTATATTTGTTTGATGTAATTTTAATACACACAGTTTTAGATGTTTTTATTGCTAAAACATTTTGATAACTTTAAGAAACCACAATTTAAAACTTTTATTTATTTAATTATCGTATTATATTTTTAAATGTATTAATTATTTATTTTTTATGTCTAAACGTTTTAACATTTTACAAATGTATGGTGACCGCTAAAAAACTATATTTTTAACACAATGTAATTTTAATGTCATGATGTGTTTTTATGTAAAATGTAACACATTTTACAAAAATAATGAAGGTTAAATGTATCTTTTGTAATGAAAAAACAACTTTTAACTCATCTTACTTTTCTGTAAATAACTGGATGTTGATCTTTTAACGCTTTAACATTTTAGATGTTTTAATGCTAGAAAATCTCGATAACGTTAAGAAAACACAGTTTAAACTTTTTCATTAATGTTTTAACATTTTACAAGTGTATGAACGCTAAAGACATATGTATTTTAAACTTTATACAATCTTTTATACATCTTTAAGCACTATGTAATTGTGAAAAAAAAAAAAAAAAAAAAAGTACATCTTCAAATGTGGTCAGATGGGAGGGGTTCCGACAACTGTCGTCTTTTCCCATGCCCAAACACCTGGAGTGGGAGGGTCTAGGGGTGGAGTCTATGTCAGGCTGCTTTGTAGACCTCACAGATGTCAGTCTAACTTTTGGGATGTAAGAGTGTAGACGTGTTTCACGGAGCTCCCGGGGAATTACATTTACACAGCTTTTGGAATTAAAACCCTAAAGTTTTGGAGTTTGATATACCTTTGGAGATGGATTAATACCTTTGGACAATCCCGCTGGTGCTGGATGTATCTTTGCTGGTGGATTAAATCTTTAAACAGGATTACTTTTGTTCTTCTTTCAACAACAAAGCGTGGATGTAAAAAACGTAAGTCAGTTTTTTAATATGCATGTGTTTTTGATACTATGATTTTTAACATAAAGCTTTAATATGCTTTAATATTGTTTGATGTTTTAATTTTAGAAAACGTATGATAGAAAATAGATCTATTGTTTGATATAAAATTGCATTACACACTGTTTTAGATGTTTTAATGCTAGAAAATTTCGATAACGTTAAGAAAACACAATTTAAACTTTTTCATTAATGTTTTAACATTTTACAAGTGTATGAACGCTAAAGACATATGTATTTTAAACTTTATACAATCTTTTATACATCTTTAAGCACTATGTAATTGTGAAAAAAAAAAAAAGTACATCTTCAAATGTGGTCAGATGGGAGGGGTTCCGGAACCGGTTCGGATGGGAGGGGTTCCGTACCGTGGGAATTCCCACGGTCACATGACCTCTCCGGAAGTGGGTGGGAGGGGGGCGGGACTAAGCGTGGGAAAAGGGGGCGAGCTAAGCGTGGGGGAAAAGGGGCGGGGCTAAGCGTGGGAAAAAGGGGCGTGGTCAATCAAAGGGCAATAAATCACTCAAAGTGACAAATAGTGCCCTATATTCTCTCTCATACCAGTCCTCAAATGGATCTTCCCCATCCTGGTAAAATGTTTCTTCATCTGTGAAAAAACTGTCTGCTCCAGATTTCTCCTCGTCACTTTCCAGGTACTGTTCCAGAGCTTGTTCTGCCGTAAATCTACTGCTTGCCATCATAACAGTGCTAAAACAATACAATAGTAATAAAACAATAAAATAACAATGCTATTTATTCTGTCTCTCTTTCTCTCTCTCATATAATATCTGCGCGCTCTGTAATACTACGTTCACTCTCTGTCTCCTTCTCCACTCGACGCTGTCAGCTGTCACTTACTATTGTACCTCCCCTTGCAAGGTTACAGAGTCCTCTCATGGTAACCTTCCTCTGATTGGGTAAGAAAAATATTCCTCGCAGTGGTAATTTTTTCATTGGTCGTTGCGAGTGAAATCCGCCTAACAACATTGATTTCATTGATTTCATTGGCCTTTTTTCGCTGTGATACTACGCTACAAGGAAGTGTGTATCTACACAGATCGGGTACCGCTGTTTTCAGCGGAATCTGAGGAAGACGTCAAAAAAGACCGCACCTCTCTATCATTAATAGTTTTCGAGATAATTACACATTTGTAAAAGTATGCCATTTTGGGCGGTACCGCCCAATCCGTCCCCAGGGGGTTAAAATCGATTATTGACCGAAATCACCATTTCAAAATGTTCAAAATTCACGATTCAAAAATAAGTTTCAAGATCGATGCATTTGCATCGTCAGGATTAGTAATCAATACATCGGGAAAACGAGTAAATCGTTACACTCCTACTCACCCTTCTTTGTAACAGACTCAAGACTCTGTCCTGGACTCCATCTGCCATGGAGGCCTTTGATCCCCTGAAAGAAGAATGTTGACAAGCTCCCACTCTCACTCATCCAAATTGCAACTTACCATTCATCGTCAAAATTGATGCTTCCACCAGTGGAGTGGGACTGATATTATCACATGGATGGAGTTATGATATAACTCCATCCATGTGCTGCCTTCTCCAAAAACTGACCCCCGTGGAACAAAATTATGACATCGTCAATCGTGAACTGATGGCGATCAAACTAGCACTGAGAGAGTTAAGAGATTGACTGGAGGCAGCAAAACATCTGTTCGAGGAAATCACTGACCATAGTAATCTGGAGTACCTACAAGAAGCCAGAAGACTCAATCTTTGACAGGACTGATGGTCTTTATTCTTCACAAGCTTTCACTTTACAGTCTCCTACTGACCGGGACTCAAGAACATCAAGGCTGATGCTTTATCTCGTTTATATGCTCCAGACTGAGCCAATCCTCCCTCCAGCCACTATCATTGGTGCGATTCAGTGGACAATCAACGAACAGATCGCTGAAGATATGCAGGTTGAACCAGCTCTGCTGGGAGGTCCTGAGGGGATCTTTTCTATCTGCCATGCGTCTGCCCCTCATGGACTCAGTTCACTCATCTTCAGGATCAGGGCACCCAGGCAGCCAGCAAACCCTCTTACTCATCTGCATCCATTATTGGTGGTCCAGTATGACACATGATGTAAACCACTACGTAAGAGGCTGTTCCATCTGTGCAATATCTAACTCACCCTGCCACTTACCTAAGGGAAAACTGCTCCCATTACCCATTCCACAAAGACCATGGTCCCTCCTAGGAGTTGACTTACCTCCATCCATCTTAATCATCAAAGTTGCTGTGGATTGTTTCTCGAAGACTTGTCGACTCATACCCCTCAAGGGATTACCCTCTGTTATAGAGGCAGCTGAAGCCTTGTTCCACCATGTGTTCCGTTACTTTAGATTACCTGAGGATATTGGGTCAGATTAAGGACCACAGCTCATTTCCCGAGAGTGGAAAGCATTCTTTCAACTCCTAGATGTATCAGTGAGTTTACTTCCGGGCAACATCCTACAATCGAATGGGCAAAATGAGAGATTGGACACTACCTGAGGTCATAGTGCCACAATCATCAGCACAGCTGGAATAAATACCTTCCTTGGGCCAAGTATGCACAAAACTCACTACATCAAGCCACCACCAGTCTCACACTCTTCCAGTGTACATTCGGTTACCAACCTCCCCTGTTTCCCTGGTCAGGTAGCCATCAGAAGTACCAGTTGTGAACCACTGGATGCAGGAGAGTGAGAGGGTATGGTACTCTGCACACAACCACCTGCAGTGGGCAGTAAGGAGGCACAAGAGCCAGGCCAACACCTGTAGAGGTACGACTTCTACTTACCATCCAGGACAGAAGGTCTGGCTCTCCACCAGGGACATCCACCTCCGGCTGCCCTGATGCAAGCTGAGTCCCTGCTACATTGGACCATTCCCTATCCTAAACTTTAATCGAGTATAGTAAGATTACAAGGACTTTAGATACTTCTTTAGATGTGACTAGCCTAGCAAACCCCGTACATTGTTCGGTTCCAGTTGTAGAGCCGTGAAGCAGGGCAACGGTGATTGTGAGATGGCATAGTCGCGGGACAAAACAGCTGTTCCAATTAGAACATCAAACAGGTTCTCCACTCTCAGTGATGCACCCCCGCATGCCTATAGACTAAACACATAATACGCATGTGCTGCTGTCAACGTTTTCACAGATTCACGTTTTTCAAGTTTTCACAGAGATGATAACAGTATCGCTTTCAAAACTTGTTTAAAAAAAACTTGTACTTTGAAACCTACTTCAAATTTTGCATTCTCAGGCTACCAAAACACTGTTGTTGTGTAAATAAATGGCCAGAATGCATTAAACGTTTTCTGTTTTTAGTTGAAAACGGTGTCCTGTAAGCGCCTATAAGGTCAGGGTGCGAACTACAGGGAAGCTAGGGGGAGCTCTTCTCCCCTTAAAGACATGGGCTCCCCTGAAAACATGATTTGTGAAATTTTGGGGGGTCTCAAAAAATATTGACAATGTGTTATTTTGAAGTGCAATTTCAGTTTTGTGTAATGTGATCATCATGGATTATTATGTGTAAAATAGAAAAAATATTATTAATTCATGCATGATGGTGATTTAAATCTAATTCACTTCAACAAAATAACTATACATGCTACTCTTGTCATGAGCATCAAGGTGTGGTGGCGCTGCGGTGCAAATTCCACTCTTGTTTAGTACATGTGTTAATTCAAAGATTCGTATAAAAAATATAAACGTTGGAGGCCATTGATATGCGCGGAATGTCCTTAAAATCCATTCTGCAGGTAGCATATAGCTCCACTTGTTGGATTTCTGGACAAACAGCAAAGGAAGCTGACCCCAGGCCTCTGCGGTCGCTTCTGTGTTAAGGTAAGGCATGTTATTCCCAATTATGTGTTGTGGCTGGGTAGTTATAGGTCTGCGTGACTCTTGATGTCTTATGCCTAATTGAACTGAGGAATTATGGTATTCTTCTGCAGCCTGACAATTAATTTAACCGTTGTTATTAATGTGAACTGAAAGACATGATGTTTCACTAAACTAAGTTCGGCAGGAGCACGTTCAAATAATCAATCCAATTAACTTGTCATCAACAATCATCATGACTATCCCATTAGCATGAGAGGAAGCATATATAAAGGCACTCAGTCGACTCACCTACATTCCTTGACAGTTTTTCAGCATCCCTCCACCACCCCGACACCTCACACTCGGCTTGTTCCTTCCACAGCCAGGAATTGGGTTCGGGCCAAATACCGAGCCCGGAGCCCTCTCCTTGGACAGCACGCCAAATATGCATACCATTTACATTTTACATTTAGGCATTTAGCAGACGCTTTTATCCAAAGCGACTTACAACTGAGGACTAAGCCAAACGAGCCATCGTGAAGAGACAATAGCAACCCAAGAAGTGCTCAAAATACCAAGTTCAAACATTGCTCAGAGTAGCATAAACCATACAAGTGAGGATTTTTTTTTTTTTTTTTTTTTTTTTGTGTGTGTGTGTGTGTGTGTGTGTGTGTGTGTGTGTGTGTGTTTTATGTTAAGTGCTCACGGAAGAGATGAGTTTTCAGTTGTCTTTTGAATGCTGTCAGGGATTCTGCATTCCGGATGTCGGTGGGCAGATCATTCCACCAGCATGGAACCGTGAATGAGAAAGTTCTGGAGAGTGATTTTGTGGCTCTTTGTGAAGGTACCACGAGCCGTCGCTCATTGATTGATCGTAGGCTTCTGGTAGGGATGTAGACTCGTAGGAGCGAGTGAAAGTAGGAGGGAGCTGAACCTGTGGTCGATCTGTAAGCAAGCGTCAGCGCCTTGAACTTGATGCGAGCAGCGAGTGGTAGCCAGTGCAGAGAGATGAACAGAGGAGTGACGTGGGCCCTTTTGGGCTCGTTGAAGACAAGACGAGCTGCAGCATTCTGGATCATTTGTAGAGGTTTAGTTGCACACGATGGAAGTCCAGCCAGGAGAGCATTGCAGTAATCAAGCCTAGAAATGACCAGGGCCTGGACGAGAAGCTGTGTTGCATGCTCAGTTAGGAAAGGCCTGATCTTCCTGATGTTGGGCATTGCAAACCTGCATGATCGAGATGTCTTTGTAATGTGGTCTGAGAAGGTCAGCTGGTCATCAAAGATTACTCCAAGATTTCTGACCGACCTTGATGGGGTGATTGAGGAAGAGTCTAGCGGGATAGTGAAGTCGTGTTGTAGAGACGGATTGGCAGGGAGGACGAGAAGCTCAGTCTTTGTCAGGTTGAGCTGCAGGTGATGTTCCTTCATCCATGCCGAGATGTCAGCCAGACAGTTTGAGATTCGAGCAGCTACTGTGGGATCATCTGGTTGAAATGAGAGGTAGAGCTGGGTGTCATCAGCATAGCAATGGTAAGAGAAACCATGTGCCTGTATGATGGGTCCCAGTGATGTGGTGTAAATGGAGAAGAGGAGGGGTCCAAGCACTGAACCCTGGGGAACCCATGTAGTCAGTTGATGTGCTTTGGATACCCTGCCTCTCCATGTGACCCTGAAGGACCTACCTGTGAGATAGGACTCAAACCAGTGGAGGGCGGTTCCAGTGATGCCCAGTGATGAGAGAGTGGACAGAAGGATCTTATGATTCACAGTGTCGAAGGCAGCAGACAGGTCCAGCAGAATGAGAACTGATGATTTGGAGGCAGCTTTTGCGATCCGCAGGGCTTCTGTGACTGACAGTAATGCGGTCTCGGTTGAATGCCCCTTCTTGAAGCCGGATTGGTTGACATCCAGCTGGCTGTTCAGAGACAGGAAGGATGATACTTGGTTGAAAGCAACTCGTTCAAGTGTTTTCGCAATGAATGGTAGGAGAGAGATAGGTCTGTAATTCTCTAAGAGTGATGTGTTTAATGTTGGTTTTTTAAGCAGTGGAGTTACCCGAGCCTGCTTAAATGCTGTAGGGAAAATGCCAGCGTGTAGGGATGAGTTGATAATGTGTGTGAGAGCTGGTAGAAGTGTGGGAGAGATGGCTTGTAGGAGGTGTGAGGGGATGGGATCTAGAGGGCAGGTGGTAGGATGACTGGAGAGGAGAAGTTTAGATACCTCTTCCTCGGTTAGTGGAGAGAAGGAGGAGAGAAGGTTATTGGCTGTGGGAGTGGTTGGTCTAGGTTCCTGCGTGTGTGGATTAGAGAACTGACTGCTGATAGTTGTTGTTTTGTTAGTGAAGAAGTTAGCAAAATCATCAGCAGTTAGTGAGGAGGTGGGTGGTGGTGGTGGTGGACAGAGGAGAGAGTTGAATGTCTTGAACAGTGCTCGTGTGTTAGGGGCGGTGTTGATCTTGTTGTGGAGGTATGACGATTTTGCAGTGTGAACATCAACAGAAAAAGCAGAGAGCAGAGATCGATACATACTCAGGTCAGATGTATCTTCAGATTTGCGCCACTTTCTCTCCGCTGCTCTGAGTTTGGTCCGGTGTTCACGAAGAACCTCAGATAACAAGGGGTTAGAGGGAGTGGCGCATTCTGGCCTGGAGGAGAGAGGGCAGATAGTGTCTAAAGAAGAAGTTAAAGTGGAGCAAAAAGTATCCGTTGCGGTATTCACGTCCAGAGATCAGAATTTTGAGGGTGAGGGAAGAGAAGATGACACAGCAGAGGAAAGATGGGACGGAGAGAGTGAGCGGAGGTTTCGTCTGAAAGTAAATGGTGGGGAGGTTGCTGGAGCATGGGTAGTGAGTTTTAGATTGAAAGTAATGAGGAAGTGATCTGAGACATGGAGAGGTTTCACCGAAATGTTGTCTGTGATGCAGTTGCGTGTGTAAACCAGATCCAGTTGGTTACCTGACTTGTGAGTACCTGTGGTGATGAGCCGTCTGAGATCGAATGAGGCTAGGAGAGAGATGAAGTCTATAGCATACGGCTTCTCTAGATGAATGTTGAAATCACCAAAGACTACCAGTGGAGTGCCATCCTCAGGGAAAGAGGACAGCAGCACATCTAGCTCTTCTACAAAGCTTCCCAGTTGACCTGGGGGGCGATAAATAACTACAATATGGATCTTAATGGGAATTGTAAGTGTAATCACATGATATTCAAATGAGTTGTTATTAGGGGTGTCACGATTCTCCAAATCCTCGATTCGATTACATTTTCGATTCTAAGGTCACGGTTCGATTCGATTCTCGATTTTTACATTAATTTTTTTTAAGCACAGTTTGCGATGCCATTTTTAGACTAGACTTTTATGTAATATAATATATGACCTTTGTTCACAATGTACCACACTGTCAAATTTAAAACATTTATTAACAAAATAATGTTACAATAACTTATATCTTCAGTCAATTAGAAACTTAAGCAAAATAACCTGCCATGTAGTTTCTCTTTTGTAACTGCAGTCTTATTCACAGAAGATGACATTCAAGTTCACAACAAAACAAACAAGGTTTAACAGATACATATATGTTTTCCTTGCTTTACCTCGGTCTTAAAGTACAAATATGACTGTGAAAAATATTAGTATTTAATGTAGAATTTAATTAAATGCATTTATGATGAAATTACAACATTTTCGTGTCATGTTCATTTTGACCACGAACTGTGCGCTGTCGCTTTAACTCGGCGCGTGCAGCAAAAATAGAATAGGTGCGGAAATGAACGACACTTGTCTCATTCGTGGAGGTGGAGAATCAAGTTATTTGTGACATGCTAGATTTATTGTATAAAGATTTATACTGTTCTGAGTCTGCTGTTTTTGTCAATTTAAAGTTTTAATTTAAAAAGTGGAAGAATGGTACACGCACTGACGCACATACAGTAGCAGAGCTTGCAAAGTGTGGCTTTTTTTAAGCGCGAACTTTGAACGCGAATGTGAACGTTGTCAACATAACTCACTGGAAATCAGAAATACTCCCACTGTCCCACACCGGCGACTTTAGTGAAAGAGGAGGTCAGAAGTCCCGTCATTGGGTCTCCTGCATCTGCAGCCATGCTATCTTTTGACTGGCTGTAACTGAGGTAGAGGACTCGCAGCACTTCAACGCTGTTTTTTTCCGCTTTGCAAACCGACTGGACGTGACATGGGGGCGTGGCAGTATCGACGATTCCATTTTTGAATTCGATTATCGAGATTGTGACTTAATTTCGATCGATTTCGATTTAAAATCGAAATCGTGACACCCCTAGTTGTTATTGCATAGAGAAGAGAGAGTTGAGTATTTTCAATTGTTAGAAATGAGAAGACCAGTGCCCCCACCCCTCCCCGACTGGCGATTCTATTCATTTATTCTATCTGACTTATTTGTGAGTGTGAGCTGGCTGAATAAACATCATTTTTATTCATATCTTTCACATCTAATGCAGTCAGATTCACCGTGTTCACTCTTAATAAAACCACTCACATGGCTGTGCACTTGTAATGACACATCAAGGATGTTAAGAGGCTAAAAGCAGGTTTAAAACTTGCCCCGTTTAAGTCAACAGGGTGTAAATTTTAAAAAGAGGATAACACAGTGTAGGAAACACCGATTTTTGTCGTTGTTCTCTGTACTGACAGCACTCCAAATTTACAAAAAAAAAATGAGCTCAATGTTAAAATTGACCGGAGTTCTCCTTTAAGTTACATCCAGTTTATTAGCAACACCATGCACGAGCGTGAATCCCGTGAATCCCGCGATATCCGCCTTTGATCTCGCAGGTGTCAGATGACTCAGATCCACTACGAGAAGAGAGATCTGTCCGTCTTGCCTGCGCTTTTTTCACTCCTCCCCTCACTGCAGCCGCCTACTGCATACATTTCAGGCGAGGCAAGGTGCGTCTCAAACAAGCATATTTACACGGCTGTGCAGCTGCAATGCGTTTTACATATAGGCTTCAGTAAATCGAGGTTACGGAGTTTCCGAAGACATTTGTAGGCTATGATAAGAAAAACTACTAAATTAAAAAAATATTTTTTTTTGCACTGGAAAGAACATTCTAGAGGTCTAATTCTATTGAATAAGTTTGCACAAGGCTACAGAAAACTATTTTCTTCAAATGCAGTCTAAGCCGATGAGTTTTGAATGTTATATGTTGTATTTGTTTAAAATAAAACTTATCATAAACTAAAAAAATCCATGGTTCATTGTTGGCAAAATGATCATGATAGCCTTTATCTATGTGGTTCAATCTTGTGTATTAATTAAGCCTACTTTGCTATTCTATAAATATAGGCCTAATAAGTTGCATTATAATATGCTATAATTTATGAATTTCAGGGGTTATTTTTCAAAATTGTCTTCCGTGGGGGCATGTCACTGGGCCTCATGGGATAGTAAAGTGACCATTTTATGCACTCTAGAATCTCACAGGAAGTAGGTCATCCGGGTAATTTTTGCCTACTATGAGTACAGTGAATTATAACTTAATTATTTCATTACATGCTGTTTTTCGCCTACTAGTTGGGAAGAATGTGATTCCAGATACAGTCTTGGACATTTTCCTAACCAGCATGTATCTCGTGCTGATCACTAGTGTTGGTTCTGCACAGATTTTTCTCGTCTCAAACGAGCCAAATACTATATCCCTGCACAAGCAGGACCCTTCTGCTACGAGGCCTTTTTTTGGGTGAAACATAGCAAAGGCCACTACTGACCTGCTGTCTTGTTCGAGGTAGCTGATATCCTGCAGTCAGTGACACATACATCTGAAATATTAAAATTGTGCTGCATGCAGGATGGAAAATGCTGATTTCAGTGCTGTTTTTGTGTGTGAGCAACTCGAATCATACCAGTTACAATTTCACAGCAAATAACTTAGGCAATGACAGGAGAGAGAAAACCAACTTTATTAAATTCTTGCAGTTGAATTTCCCTTCTTACGTGACCCAGATTTAAGACGCATCGAGGTGTTCTTACTACTGTTTTTACAGGTCTGTGTATTCAAACAGCGGGCTGAAATAATGAGAAGGGGAAGAAGTGCTGCTTGCAGTGACCAGAGAGCATGTTGTGATACAGTGTAGGCTGTGCGACCCGGGCGACTGACTCTACTGAGCTACTGTTTGTTTAGATACCGTTTGCCCTGCTGCTGAATACAGCCAATCTTCAACATACCATAGCCTACATTGTAACTGTATTTTACCAAGGCTATCTCTTTCTCTCTCTCTCTTTCTAAATTTAAACTGCTTCAGTCGGTGCTTCAGTTTGAGCGGCGAATAAAGGCTAGCAGTGCCAAAATCAAATGTTCACTTTCTGTAATTTCTCTCGCTGGACTCTCATTTAATAACTTTGTCGTGGCTTCTATGAGACCGTGTGCGACTCTGACTCGCATTCAAACACATAAGATCCACACATCATTAATTGTGAGAAATGTGTGCCGTCTCTTTCTGTCTGACATTCTGCTCTCTCTGCAGACACTAACGGCAAGTGACATGTCCGTCTGTGTGTGTGTTTTACCGGCTGACGACACACATAGACACAGTGCTGAGGCTCTTCTGCGTGTGAGGTGAAAACTGCCTTTTTATTCTTTTCTATTTTAGACGCTGCTGAATCTTCAGCGAAACCATCAGTGAAAACACAACGAGAAACGTCACAGAGCGCGTATGCTACTTCTGAATGCACTTTAATCCCAGATAACAGGGAATAATATGAGTAACGTTCCGCTGGGATGGTACAGAATGATTAACAATAGCTACTTCAAGCCTAATATATGCAATTACTTTTTAGATAGGCCTAGTGCTCTGTAAGTTTTACTAATCACAATTTGTTATTTAGGCTTAGCCTATCGCAGAAGTTTAGAAATAAACAGCTGATTTCGGTTCGGATAAAAAAAAAAAATCAACCGATTGAGTAATTTACTCGCAGCTGAAGAGATAATGATTACAGTTCATGATCCATATCAAATGAACCTTTTTCTTAAGTCTTGCATGATCACGGGTGTGTGGCGCGTTTCACCGGCCATCCGGCGGCGCGAGGCGGAACTGCAGGCGCTCGCGAGCGCGCGTCAGTTTAGAGCACACAGTCACACACACACACACACACACACACACACACAAGAGTCAGGTATCTCCTCTCCGCGTGTGAGTGTTTCTCTGTGATGCTCGCGGGCGTCGGACGAGCGGATGATCGCAGCTGATTGTCAGTGTGTGGAATAAGACGCTCTTCATCTTCATCTTCATTTTCACCCTCTTCATCGCGGCTGTTTAGCTGGAGTGACAGAAAGACATAAAACCTTCCTCCGGTTCCTCAGCGCACCTCTGAAGGCTTTTGGGTGAGTCTTCGTCCTCTTGATCTTTATCAGCATTGATCTTCATCCTCCTCATCGTCTTCCCCCTGTACTGATGATTGTATGTTTCTCTCGTGTGTTTCAGTCAGTGGTTTGTGATCTTCAGCGTTTGGAGTAAGTACAGACACTTTCACTCACTAGAAGTGTGTGTGTGTGGATCGGGACATGTGTGCAGAAACTCACAGTGTGTGTGTGTGTGTGTGTGTGTGTGTGTGTGTGTGTGTGGGTGTGTGTGTGTGTGTGTGATAGCCTATATGAGGTCAGACTCATGTGTCTCTTCAGGAGTATGTGTGTGTGTTAACCAACATGTTTGCAGAAAGTGTGTGTGCTTCAGGTTTGTTGTTGGTTATAGGATTTCTCTCCTGATGATGATAAAAATGTCAGAAAGCTACAAACTCACATCTGTTATTATTTTCTTGGGTTATTGTGGCTTACAGTGTGTGTGTGTGTGTGTGTGTGTGTGTGTGTGTGTGTGTGTGTGTGTGTGTGTGTGTGTGTGTGTGTGTGTGTGTGTGTGTGTGTTCTGGACTTTGGGGTCAGTGGTGCTTCTGTGGTTCATCATGGGGTTTCTGATGATGATGATGATGATGATGATGATGATGAAGAAAACAATATCTGATCAGGCAGACAAACCTAGTCCAAGTGTGTGTGTGTGTGTGTGTGTGTGTGTGTGTGTGTGTGTGTGTGTGTGTTTATCTGTAGTTTGAGGACAATTTCTTTTTCTCTAGAAGTGCGATACATCTGACAAACTTCCATCCGGAGATGTCCTCATTTGGACACTCATCTTATAGTACACACAGTATATTTAAATCTAAAAATGCATGACTTTTCTTAGTGTTTGTAGTAGCCTATCCATCATGATCTAATGAAAGGTGCTCATTTAAATGTGTGTTTGAGTGAGTTTGTCGTCATTCTGAACTCTTGAGGATGTTTTTGCTGATCTCACTCAAATCTCACATTGTTCTCGCCATTGTCTTGTGTGCTTTGTAATGTGAATTCATTATTTGTTCACATTAAGGACTCCAGCAGCTCCATCAGCAAAAACTAGTAGGCTAATTAAAGTCCGCTTCATCATAATCATCATTATCACTTGCATGTTGACTTTAATTTTGTAAATCTAATTTAAAGACTTTTTTAAAAATAATGCCAGTTGGCCTTTATTTAGGCTACTATGTTTTTTCTGGTCTGTTTTATAGTCAAACTCAGGCTGCTGTTGTTGATTTGAGTGCCTGCCTGTCTATCAGTCTCGCTGTCTGTCTGTAGTTGATCCTTTCTTTACGGTGCTCCTGTGATGGTTTTTGTATCAGTAAAGAAGCGGCTTACAGAACAGTGGGATTTGGGACTGCGTGCATGTGTGTGTGTGTGTGTGTGTGTGCACGCATGCTCATTCATTTGGATTGTGGGAATCCTGCGAGTGCTGTGATTACTGGTGTTTGTGGATCGGGATAAGGCATGTTCTTCTCATGGATAATGCCCACGGCGCTCTGCTCGGCCGCTGGGCTGTTTAAAGCTTGAAGCAGAAAGAAAAAAACTCAAATGGAAAATGTTTTTAGGGAAGAGCTAACAGCTCAATGTTGATGCAAAAAGCGAGATCTTGTATGTGTCTCTCACTGAGTTTGAAATGTGCAGCATTTTTGAAAGTCACGACTGAATCTTGTGCTGGATTTTGTGCTGTTATGCCATTCTGTTGAACAACAAACACACACACACACACACACACACACACATAGAGAGAGAGAGAGAGAGAGAGAGAGAGAGAGAGAGAGAGAGAGAGAGAGAGAGAGAGAGGAGAGAGAGGAGAGAGAGAGAGAGACGAGAGAGGGGCAGTGTGTTTATATTGGGATATAGTGACAGGTCATTTGGCCTACTTGCTGTTTGACGTTTCCAGGAGATTCACTTCCATCATAAATATGTATGTGTGTGTTTCTTTCTGTCTCTCTCTCTCTCACTCTCTGGGGTGTAAATGATAGTTGATATGAAAATACTTTTGGGTAATTGACACATTGGTGTGACATCTAAACTAAACCCCATCTGAAACTATTTTAATCTTTTATAATGGTTATTCATGTTGAAAACCTCATATTAAATAAAAGACTCCATGGAATATTTGTACTTTTAAAAATTAATTTGTCTCACAGCAGGATTTTAAAAAGAGAAAGGAAGGGGAAAGGGTAATTAAGATAATTAAAATTAAATAATAAAAATAAAAGAAATAAAAATTAAAACATTTTCCCTTACACATTCATTTGGATTGTATGGTAGAAATACTGTTTTCATATTTCACATTTGTTTACTTTATATAGTATTAAATGATCTAAATTAAATATCGAAACACTAATGAAAAATGCTGACACAAGCTGTTGAGAAGTCTTAGGTTTAATCCTGTGGCAAGGGACATCATAAAAACTTTGTTATTACTGCTGTCATTTGAATAAAAACTTAAATTATACTAAATGCCTGCTTTAAGTAAACAAATTAATCATGCATATGAATATTTTCTGAAAAATACACATACAACAAGATTTGTCAAAGACCACTTTATTGTTGGAGAATCAATGAGTAAACAAAACGTGTCTTTAGAAGTCAACATATCAGTTTTATTTCAAAGCATGATTGAGTTCATTTTTTATTAGGGGCCAAGCAGCGAAGGTGCAATAGGCAGCTAGCTTTCCACTGTTGGGCCAGTGCGAGCCAGGGCTAACAATGTGTCGGCCCATAGCCTCAGACCTAAAGCACTCAAGCCCTGAGGCCAAAACTCTCCCGTTACTACAATATACTGTTGTCCTTTCAGCCAGAGTAACAGAGGGAGCTCATGAGAAGAAAACAGGAGTTATGAGAGTTACCAGAGTGCATGTTTTTTATTACATATATGCGGATGCATTAGTCCGACATCAACAAAGGCACAGGGAATAGAGAGATAAAACATGAAAGCAAATAAATACACGATAATCATATATGATTTGTCTACGTTCTTCAAACAGTCTCTGGTATTTTATCAGATGTGTGACACTATGATGTCAGTTTCAGGCATGAAAATGTTTTTCAAAAGATGGCAACAAAAATGTAATTCAAGTTGATTGTTTTTGATGACGTGTGAATGAATTCAACAAAGAGCACTCCAAAGTGGACATGAGGCTATATCTCTGCAATGCTTTAGCATATTCAGACCAAACTTGTGTGTCATTATAAGGATGATCTGAGAGTATATCCACCACCTAGCCTAGTAATCAGGAGATACATAAAATGGTAACAGTTTGTCCAAAACTTTCTTTTGTTTTAGTGCAGCATACTAAGTCAAATGATATACAACTGTGAAATTTATCATATAATACTATATTTTCCATGCAAAGCTTTGACATATTAACACTTAACTATGTGTGTCCATCCAAGATGAAGTTAGTTTCCATCATCTTTTTGTACTGTTTTGCAATCAACAAAGTTAATGTGTAAAAAAAAGAAATTTGCTGTCTCCAGCCTGTATCAATAAAATACCTTTTACCGATAAAATGGTATACATAATGACGTCTTCCTTAAAAAAGCTTGTTGCATACGTTTTTTTGTATAGCTAAAAAAATCTGCCCTCGAGTCGTTTCCATGCATAATTTTGCGTATATCGCAAATTATATTGTATCGCTCACGTTGTAAATAGCCTATTTGTAAAATGCAGAGAGAGTAATGAGAATTGTAATTCGCCAGTTTTCATGAGTAATAGGCCTATTACTAAATTTGTAAATATTAGGAAATCAGAAGATCGAAGCGAAGTGGTGCAGCTTGTCTGACAGGACTGCATGTAACTGCCTTTATGTGACAAAGCCCATGGGTTTGACACAGGGCAGCTCATTTGTCCTGTATGCAAAATTTTAGGATCCATAAAAAAAGATTGGTACAGTGAAATGATCGGTCATATAGTCAAGCCAGTCGCGGTTTGAAATGGCCAAGAATGAATACAGATCATTCAAACCAAAAAAAGTTATTTTTCTAATTTGTTTCAGATAAAATTATGTGAAATATTAATTAATTTGTATTATAAAATTATTTTATTAACAAGTGTCATGTTTGCGATTTTTATTTGTCAAGTTGCTAGCCTCTGCCCATGAAATTGTGATTTTATGACATTCATTTTATTTATTCAGAATACAGAAGTGACGTGTATTTTACATATATTTTTGTCAGCATTGGAAACTCCAACAGCCTTCCTCCGTTTGACTGTCACCCCATTTTTATTTTTGACGAGCTGCAGAGATTTTCAAGGCGCTATATTTTTCTCATCAATTTATAAAGAAAAAAATTTAGATCAATACTTTAAAGGTGCAGTGTGTAACTTTTGCCGACATCTAGCGGTTCGGTTGCGAGTTTGCACTAAGGGCTCAGCCCACCACTCACCCCTCCCTTTCGAAGAAGCTACGGTGGCTAAAACGGGACAAACATCGTCGTCTGAGACAGCAGAGAACTGCCAGAGTAAACCAAGTTTCTGTACCATAGTCCATTATAAACCACATCATGGATAAAGTTTACAAAGCCATAGTCAGATGAGGATCAAGGGTCTTAATACATAATATAATAACAGTAATCAGCTGATTGTCTCACAAACGTAACCAGCACATTCTCATAGCAAACCCATAATACAGCGAGGGAGAAGAACCACATGAAACTATGCAACTATATATTTTTTCTAACAGGGTAGTAAAAGTTTAGCTGGCTAATATGAGCTGTTACTGTGGCTGAGCTGGTTAAAGCGTTAAGCCTTGTTTATACTCGACGCGTCCGCATGAGCCCAAAGGTGCGTGCGGCAAAAATGACGTGATTGTAACAGCGCGTGCGCCTCCGCATCCCCTAGACAACACTTACTTTTTTTCTCTGATTTTGGAAACTCGATCGGCTTAAAATGCTTCCAAGATCGACGGTTTGGTGATTCCTGTAACTGTTTTCCGGTCAATGACAAGAGTAATTAGCCTACTAATCAGCTGTCTCACGAACGTAACCAGCACATTTATCCCCACATAGCAAAGCCATAACACAGCGAGGGAGAAGAATTAAGTTACATGAAACAATCCAACTACATATTTACACCACTGACAAGGGAAAAGTCACTACTCGCTGTGTTTATGACTAGCTTCTTCTAGCTTTCTGCGGCTTCTCTTTCAAGGTTGTGACGAAACACGCTCTGTAACGCTGTTTGTTCGCTGTCGGCTACGGTAGAAACATGACGTCACAATATGGCGACCTTCATAGAAGGGGATTGTAGATATAAATGTCTCATTCTAAGGTAATAAAAACATTACGGTTTATTAAGTAAGTTCTTTATACACCACTGAACACATAGTTATGGATGTCATATTGCATTTCTGTTAATAGATACTCAAAATCTTTACACACTGCACCTTTAAGCAATATTTAGAAACTGGTGAAGTTGTAGCAATTTTTTTTCTGATAAACCTTTATTAGATTGTAGATTGAAAATAATTAGTAATATTATTATTTTTAAAATAGGACTGGCCTTAAAAAAATATATGCAAAAATATGTGGGGGGGCCCCCCCACACACACACACCCACCACTGACAACCAAATAATTTCACAAAATATTCTAAAAACTGAAAGATTTTTTTAAATTGAAAACCGTGCAATGACAAACACCTGCAATAGTTTCACTTTGTAATGTCATTGAATCAGTGAAAATATAACAGTAAACAGTAAGAGAGAATATATAACAGCACCAATATGTAACAGCTTTTGACAGCCCCTCACAAGCTCAGCTTCTAAGTCTTCTCTCCGGAACATGTACAGCAGCAGAGCTGCGTGTTGACAAAAGCAGATTGTAATTCAGTCTGCTAAAGAGGTGCTTTTCTATGGCGAGCAACTTCTATGTCGGGCTTTTCAAAAACAATTCAGTGGAATTGCAGTTCATTGCCGCTTTGTAAAGTCAGAACGCCAACTGCCATTCACACACTTGAACGGCGTTGCAAAGACTGTTTTTTTCTGCTGATCTCCCTCACCCCCTTCAGTACCCACACTTTGAGAACCACTAACTTAAGATAACTCAAATATCCAAGTTGTCACTGAGTACAACCACATTTTAAGTTGACTAACTTGTTTACTCAAATGTTTTGTGTACAGAATGCAATTTGACTTGTTCAAATTGACTTCAAGTTAAAATGTATTTGTTTTGCTCTGAAAATGAAATTAAGATGCGTTATCAAGAAAAAAAACATTAGACAAAATGACAAAAATGATGAATGATGTTTGAGAGGTAACACCATTATCAATATTATATTATCAATATTATTATTGATTATGATGTATTATATTATAAATAGTAATAAAACAATTTATTATGCAGATAGATTATATATATTCTGTCAGAACTATATATATATATAGTTCTGACTTCCTGCTCAGCTACTGTTCGGACGCTCTTGCTTACTGCTCCGCGCTTTGCTCTATCGCTTTTATTTTTTTATTGCTCTATCGTGTTTATATTTTCATATTTTATTTCCTTTTATCACCTAATTTTAACTTCAGCAAATCAGCACAGTGCTCAAACGCTTGATTACTAGAAAAAAGCGGAATACTTTTCTTCGACCAGCCTCCCACTGAAAGCTTACATTCCGGGGAAGAGAAAACACAACTGCCTACATTCATAAGGATAAGAGAAAATGCCTCTTCTGGAATCTACTTGCTGCACAAACTGCCAGAGACTTTTACAAAGGATTGCAGTTCTTGAAACAAAGTTACTTATGGGACCACCAAACCAGACGGAACACACAACAGAGCTTCATCATGGACGACCTCAGCATACAGCCGGTGAGTCCCATGAATCTAGTGCTCCAATACTGGCCATACTGAGTGTAGAGAAACAAGCCGATCGACTTACAAATCGATGGCAGAAACAGGGAGCGAGACCTAAAGGCACTCGAGACATCAGATTATCACGAGCATCACACATTGCCGCAGTAGCATCCTCTACCCCAGATACGGCTCTGACAAGGATTGCAAACACTGGTCTCCTACCACCGCCTATACATCTTGAGAACAGATTTGCAGTATTAATGAATGAGGAATCCCTGAATGTGATGAATGTGATCGAACACAGACTGAATCAGCCAGTAGCTAACACTGCTAACGGGCGCTCAAGGTCGAGCAGACAGCGGCACTCAGCTCAGGGCGTAGCCGAGCACAGGACTCTGATAGTGGGTGACTCCATAATCAGAAACATTAGTAGCAGGGACACAACTACATGCTGCCTTCCACAAGCAACAACTTCTGATGTAAACAGGGAACTTCAGAACATTCTGATGAAACATAAGACTGCAAATCGACTCATTGTTCATGTGGGGAAGAATGATATTCATAAAGGGCAGTCAGAACTCCTTAAGAAGGATTTCAATGAACTTTTTGAAACACTTAAAAGACTGAAAGTTCAGACATTCATCAGTGGACCACTCCCAGCAAGAGGAACAAACAGGTTTTCACGGTTGCTTGGGCTTAACACATGGCTGCAAAAAACCTGCAATATAAAAGGACTGAACTTCATTGACAACTTCAATCTTTTCTGGAATCAGAGGCAACTGTTTCAACAGGATGGGCTCCACCCAAACAAACTTGGCTCAAGAGTGCTAAAGGACAATATCTTCTTTTCAATCCATCATCCTTCTGCAGTGTGTGCCAATCCACTCAACCTGAATGGCACACACACACCTGGACACAGTATGAATGACCACAGGACTTCACTTCAGCACCTGAATGGACATGTGTTTGACACATCACACAAGGACAATGATAACACCACTCAGCCACAACAACCTCTGCTCACGGACACAATCTCAGCTGAGCCCTGCCCACAGAGCTCACCACAGACAGACTGTGACATACTAGAACTGCTAGAAGATTCAGCACCCAAGGACGACTTGGGGAAAACAGTCAGGGAATCCAGGACAGCATATTACAGCCTCCGATTACACCAGAGCAACAGCAAACACCAGACACGCTATCTCTCTCTCCAGCATCTCCACTTCTGTGCTTCTCAGAGAAAATGGAACAACTGGTGTATGCTGGAACCAGACTATCACATTCTTTTGCTGCAAGCCCCCAGATGTCAACCAAAAAACGGCAGGCCCCACAACCACCAAAGCCTGCGGGCCCAGCTCGCCCTCCTCCTCCTCCTGTGAGAGCTCTTCGGCCTCTGCCACAGCGCCAGGGCCCGCAACCCCCTCCAGCGGCTCGCGGTGTACCAAAAACAACTGATACCAGCTCTCAGTGATATGCGTCGGGTCCCCGCTATGATAACAGTAACTTTCTTAAATGTTTACAAAACAAGCGGGAACCCAGTGTGCCTGAATCTCTCTCTATTGCTGTTCAATTACATGATAGAAAATCTAAGGCCTTCAAAAGCCGTACAGCAAACCCATCTAATCTGGTGCCTATTACACGCCAAACTAAGATCGCTGTGGGGACAAAAAGTAAGACTGTTAAGTTAGCACTTTTAAACATCCGCTCACTTAAAAATAAATCACTTCTAGTCAACGACTTAATAACCACATACAACCTGGACTTTATGTTGCTAAATGAAACTTGGCTAGAAGACAGCTGCAGTGCAACAGTCCTCAATGAAACATCCCCTCCTAACTTTACTTTTATGAGTGTTTGCAGAGCGGGTAAGAGAGGCGGGGGCTTAGCTGCTCTTTTTAAAGATGTCTATCAATGTAAGCAAATATCACTTGGGAATTACCCATCTTTTGAATATCTGGGTATTGTGGTAAAAGGTGCTCCACGTATTTTACTTATCATTGTTTACAGGCCTCCAAAATACTCTCCAGCCTTTGCTGAGGACTTTACAGAACTGTTATCAACAATTTCCTCTGAGTTTGACTGTTTTGCCATTGCTGGAGATTTTAACATTCACATAGATAATGCAGAAACCAATATGGCAAAAGAAATCAAAACTGTTTTAAAAACGTTTGATCTGACACAGCATGTAAATGGACCCACACATAATCGTGGACACACTCTAGA
Source organism: Chrosomus eos (assembly GCA_036326025.1). Classification (NCBI taxonomy): domain Eukaryota; kingdom Metazoa; phylum Chordata; class Actinopteri; order Cypriniformes; family Leuciscidae; genus Chrosomus; species Chrosomus eos. The sequence goes on from CM070818.1 coordinate 47,517,882, forward strand.
TCTACTTATCAGTACGGGTCTAAACATCTCATCAATTGTTATTAAGGATGTAGCACTGTCTGATCATTTCTGTATTTTCTTTGATATTTTGATCTCCCCTGCCATTGAAGCTAGATCTGTGTCTGTCAAGAAGAGATGCTTAAATGAGAACACTAGTGTGCTATTTATGAAGGCTATATCTTTAAAACCAAGCATATCTGCTGGCTCTGTTGATTTTCTCCTTGAATCTTTTAACTCAAAAATTAAAAGTGTAATTGATCATATTGCTCCTGTGAAAGTCAGGAAGAATAGTGGTAGACAAAAAGCACCTTGGAGAAACTCAACAGCTGTGCAAAATATGAAAAGACAATGCAGAAGAGCAGAGCGCATGTGGCGGAAGACAAAACTTGTAGTCCATTATAACATCTACAAAGACAGCATCCATGCTTTTAATATGGAACTAGGCAAAGCTAGACAGACTTTCTTCTCAAATATTATAAACAGCAACTTAAACAACACACGCACTCTTTTTGCTACTGTAGAGAGACTGACAAACCCACCAAGCCAGATTCCCAGTGAAATGCTCTCAGACAGCAAGTGCAGTGAGTTTGCTTCTTTCTTCTCTGAGAAAATCAATAATATCAGAAAGGTGATCAGCTCATCCTTGAGTTGTGCTGGGGTCAAACAGATCCGACCACTACCTGAGAAAGTAGTTACTATGTCTGTTTTCGAAGAAATTGATGGCAAAATTTTGGAAGAAACCGTACAGCACCTTAAAACATCAACCTGTGCCCTCGACACACTTCCCACATCTTTTTTCAAAAGTGTGTTAAACAGCTTAGAAGCAGATCTCCTAGAAGTGGTAAATGCCTCACTTCTCTCTGGGAGTTTTCCAAACTCCCTGAAAACTGCAGTTGTCAAGCCCCTCCTGAAAAAGAGCAATCTAGATAAGACCATATTAAGCCATTATAGACCGATCTCAAATCTTCCCTTCATAGGCAAGATCATTGAAAAAGTTGTCTTCAATCAGCTGAACAAATTCTTAAGCTTGAATGGTTACTTCGACAATTTTCAATCTGGTTTCCGATCGCATCACAGCACAGAGACAGCGCTCATAAAGATAATAAACGATATTCGCTTAAATACTGATACAGGCAAATTATCAGTGCTGGTACTACTCGACCTCAGTGCTGCATTTGACACTGTCGATCACAACATACTTCTTGACAGGCTGGAAAACTGGGTGGGGCTTTCTGGGATAGTCCTAAAATGGTTCAGGTCATACTTAGAAGGGAGAGGTTATTATGTGAGTATAGGAGACCATAAGTCTGAGTGGACATCCATGATATGCGGAGTCCCCCAGGGCTCAATTCTTGCGCCACTCCTATTCAACCTGTATATGCTCCCAATGAGCCAAATAATGAGAAAGAACCGAATCTCTTACCACAGCTATGCAGACGACACACAGCTCTACTTAGCCCTATCGCCTAACGATTACAGCCCCATTGACTCCCTGTGCCAATGCATTGATGAAGTAAATGGTTGGATGTGCCAAAACTTTCTTCAGTTAAACAAAGACAAAACTGAAGTCATTGCGTTTGGAAACAAAGATGAAGTTCTCAAGGTGAATGCATACCTTCACTCTAGGGGTCTAACAACTAAAAATCAAGTCAGGAATCTTGGTGTGTCTCTAGAGTCAGACCTTAGTTTCAGTAGTCATGTCAAAGCAATTACTAAATCAGCATACTATCATTTGAAAAATATTGCAAGAATTAGATGCTTTGTTTCCAGTCAAGACTTAGAGAAACTTGTGCATGCTTTCATCACCAGCAGGGTGGATTATTGTAATGGACTCCTCACTGGCCTTCCTAAAAAGACCATAAGACAGTTGCAGCTCATACAGAACGCTGCTGCCAGGATTCTGAGCAGAACCAGAAAATATGAACATATCACACCAGTCCTCAGGTCTTTACACTGGCTCCCAGTTACATTTAGGATTGATTTTAAAGTATTATTACTGGTATATAAATCATTCAATGGGCTAGGACCTCAATATATTGCAGATATGCTCACTGAATATAAACCCAACAGATCACTCAGATCATTAGGATCACATCAGTTAGCAATACCAAGGGTTCACTCTAAGCAAGGAGAGTCTGCTTTTAGCTACTATGCCAGCCGCAGCTGGAACCAGCTTCCAGAAGAGATCAGATGTGCTCCTACAGTAGTCGCATTCAAATCCAGACTCAAAACACATCTGTTTAGCTATGCATTTACTGAATGAGCACTGTGCCACTGTTCGTCCGACTGTTTTTACTGTACTTTATTTTATTTTTTATTCTAAACTGTTTTAATTATTCTTATTTGTTTTGATTATTTTATTTTTCTCCTATGTAAAGCACTTTGAATTACCATTGTGTATGAAATGTGCTATATAAATAAACTTGCCTTGCCTTGCCTTGCCTTGCCTTGCCTTGCCTATATATACTATATAGATTTATTGAACCTTTGAACTACAGAGAAACGATGCTTTAGCAGGAGCAATGCCACAAATGCTGCATATAGCCTAATTCTGTCATGATGTGACACCACATATGCTTTATAGCCCCGTTTCTCGACAAAAGTGTTTCCAAAGTAGTGTGTCAGAACATTTGAACATATAATTATTGACATAGGTTTTACGTGCTTAAGTTAAACAGAAAAAGAATGTCAACATTTGCAAATTAATTATCAATAATTGGCATATCCATCAGCTATATCTGTAAACATTTTGTGCGCTAAATATTTTTTCGCAAACAAATATTCTTGATTGGAAACCAACCTATTCTCACACAACACTGACCACACCAGATCAATTTGGTGTCAGCACCACCTATTGGTCAAAAGTAATAAGCAATTATGTCACTTTACAAGTGATTATATATGGGTTTTCAATGATTTTGCTTAAAATCGTCTCCAAATGTCTTTATTTACAAATATTTGTAGTTGGTCTGCTGCTCCTTGCCTTTATTTATAGATCCTCATTCTGCCTATGTTGTGCTTGGCCCCTTAATTTCTACTTGCAGCTATATTTGCAATTGCATTTGTCAGTTGATTACATATTCTCCAACACTGCAGATCTATATCACTTACATGATGAACTTTATTATTAGTGCTGATTCTTTATATTTTATCCTTTACTATTGTTTTATGAGTTATTTTCTCTGTGTTAATGTTATTTTTTCTTGTTGGTTTTCATTGTCAGCAGCTAAGCTACATCTGCCGTATAGCAATATTAATGTACTGTTATTTGTCATGCTAATAAAGCACATTAAAACTGAAATGATGAGGGGAGGGGGAGGTGGACAGCAGGCTGGTCTCACTGTGTGATCGACCATCTGCTCACCTCAATGCGAGTCACATTCCATGAAATAATGAAGAATGAAAGAATGAAGGAAACAAGGATGAACAATGAGAAAATCAGTCGCTATGAGAGGACGACAGACAAAGATGGTCAAGTTTCCATTCACCTGCTCCACCTTTGCTCTGATGAGCCTAATTTAACCAAACCTCTATCTGAATCTCTCTCTGTCTCTCTCTCATTTGATCCACTAACATCCTGTCCATATGTTCTCTACCCTCCATGCACCACTAATACGCTACCCAACTGAGGTAACTCCACCCACTAGGTAAGCTGACTCCACCCTTCCGATGATGTACAGTAACTCCACACAGTGAGATTACTCAGGCCAATTAGAGTCAGATAATCTTGACAGTAACTTACACTTTCTCACTAGAGTGCAATAACTAATAGGGGTGTAACAATACATCGATATTGACCGATGCATCGATCAAACGTCTAACGGCACGATGCATCTGCAATACATAAAATATCAATATACGGTGCCTTTATTTTGACACTCCACATCCTCACATAACTTTTCTCAGCTGAAATAGGTATTTTCCACTGTCAAGGCATCGCCAATTCATGTTTTACAGCAGAAACGACAAGCACCCTTGTTGTTTGTGAACACAACCCGAAAAGTCTGTTTTAGCGAATCAGTGCGCAGTATTCAGGTCAGGTGACAAGGCTGTTAGTCACTTTGAAAAGATGCGCTAGCTGAGAGGAGTTTCGTCAAAGCTGATTAAAAGTGATCGAGGATGGATTTCAACAAACTTGATAAACCAGTGATATCTTCTTCAGGGCGTAAAAGGAAAATAAAAGCTGAAACTTTTTCTCGGAATCTTGCTAAAACAGCACGTTAGCAGTGATGGAAAAGCTCTCCGTGTACGTTAATCACAACAACAGTTTGACAGGTGTCTATGTCAGCTGAGATTAACGTTACAAAGATTAACCACGTTTTGTATTAAGTATTATAGCAATTACTTGGCTTTGTTTAACTCTGACACATGAAATGTGGAGTTCTCTTACGAGAGTATCTCTCGTACTGCGTAATATCTTACGCTATGGGGAAACACTCTTTCCTCGAGATATTGAAGCCAAAAATTATCCTTAATTTTTTTAATCATGCAAAACGCTTTTGCAGCAGCAAGCAGACAAGGGCGAAACAGCTCGCGCGCCCATTGGCTGCCTCGCTGGAAAAGCTGCAGCCTATCGAGTGAAGGCACTGCGTGACGTAATGACGAATGAAGACGCTTCGCGCTCATTTCGTCATGTCCCGCCAGTATAGGCGTGGTCTCACCCTATAAATACCCCTCGATAGCTGTATTTCTCTGATTTTTTCATTCTTCACGCGAAGCTCACGCATCGCGGGATCCAGAGTGAGAAGCCGCGCCGTTGACTTGTAGCCTTCTCAGCGGGACGTGCCATCTTCTGAAGTCGCTGGCCCAGCCGCCTTCAACTGCCGTACCTGCTGCGCTTTCCGGCGTACTATATCCTTTACTCTGTCACTGTGTGTGTGTGTGTTTGCTTACGTGACGCAACACCCATTATATGTTCTAAAAGAGCTGCGTCTTTTTAAAGATGCCTTTCTGTGGCTCGTGCCGCTCTCAACTCAGCGATGAGGACCGTCACGTCATCTGTGTGTCCTGCCTGGGTCATGAGCACGCTGCTATCGCGCTCGCAGATGGTGGATGCCCGCACTGCGAACTTCTGCCTATGGCGACTCTGCGGACTCGCCTGGCGTCGTTCTCTGAACCCGCGTCCCAGCCGTCTGTGCCGCGCCGTAAGAAGCGTCGCGCCCAGCGCGCTCCCGAGCCTTCTCCAGCCCGCCAAAGCTCGCCGGTGCGCCCGCCTGCTTCGCCGGCTTCACCTGAGTCGCTCCCGGACGGACAGCGCCCGCCGTCTGCCGCCGCTTCCGTTCCCGAGCTGGACGAGCCTGCCGAGGTATGCTCTCTTGTGGCTTCCGATAGCGAGGATTGGGCGAGCTCTGTGGACCTCCCCCCCGCTGACGTGTCTAGCCAACCCTCTGTGAGGAGACCCGGCATTGAGGCTGAGCTGATGCGTCTGCTCACCCAGGCCGTAGAGAGCATCGGCCTCGAGTGGGAGGCGCCCGCCTTGCCGCCGCGCAACAGACTCGACGGGCGCTTTCTCAAGAAAGACGAAGCCCCGTCTAAGTCTAGGGCCGCCCCCTTCCTCCCTGAGCTCCACGACGAAGTCGCTAAGTCATGGACCGCCCCGTTCTCCGCCAGACTGCGCACTTCCACTTCTGCGGCCTTCACTTCTGTCACCGGCGCGGGAGATAAAGGATATCTCTCCATTCCTCCTGTCGAGGCGGCGGTCGCGTCGCATCTCTGCCCGCCCTCTGCGGGACGGCGCGCGCAGACGACGCTCCCCTCTAAAGCCTGCCGGGTGACTTCATCGCTACACGGACGTGCTTACACAGCCGCTGGACAGGCGGTCTCAGCGCTGCATACGATGGCGATCTTGCAGATCTACCAGGCCGACCTTCTCCTTAAACTGGACGAGGAAGGCCCGGGTGCGATCAACGTGGCGGATTTACGAGGCGCTACGGACCTTGCTCTACGCGCCGCTAAAGCCGCTGCTCAGGCCATGGGGCGGAATATGGCCTCTCTCGCCGTTGCTGAGAGACATCTGTGGTTGACGCTGTCTGAGATGACGGAAGCTGAGCGCTCTGTATTCCTCGACGCGCCCATTTCCCCTGCGGGCCTCTTCGGATCTGCCGTCAAGGATTTCGCGGACAGATTCTCGGAGGAGCAGAAGACTTCGCAGGCCATGAAGCACTTCCTTCCGAAGCGCTCGAGCTCCGCTGCAGGTCGCTCTAAGCAGCCGTCTGCTCGCAGCTCGCAGCCTCGGCCTGCATCGCCCGCAGCCGCCGCTACACAGCGCCGCCAGGCCCGGGATCAGAGACCGCGCTCTCGCTCTGCTGGACGCCGCCCCGCTCAGCGCGGGCCTCGGCCGAAGATTGAGCTCAAGCCCGAGGCCTCGAAGCTTTCCTAGCCACTCTAAGAAAGCGACGGTGTTCGGAGCCCGCTGCGGCCGGCTCCCCACCGAAAAGATTCGCTCGTTCAGTTCCTTGCGAAGTGACTGTGCCAGTGTATTTAGCAGTGAAGCAGCCGGTGTCTCAGCCCGCTTGCCTGCACAAAAAAGCCGTTTTCATGGCTACCCAGATAAATCCAATAAAGAGTGTATTTTCTGGTATGCCGGCCACGGCCGATGGTGTTATGAGTGTTGTAAGAATGCCCACGCCCCAGTGCCCATTCCCACACCCAGACACAGCCCGCCACGGTGCGAGGCGAGCACACATAAATCTGACTCAGGTCGATTGTGCAAACAATGTAGCGATTGCGCCCATACAATGCCCGCTCACGCTGCATGCCCCGTGTCCCTTGGTTTCTGTAAAAACGAAACCAACACACAATCTATCGGCTCCGGCCGAAAGCGTGCACAGTGCTGTAGATGTGCCCGTAGGTTTGCGCCCACATCCTCCCGCAAGCACGCCGAATCCCACGGGATTCGCCCCGCTCACTCTCGTTATGCGTCCCGCCATAGAGATTGTGAGCGCGGCCAGACTGCCCGCTGTGCCCAGCGCGCCCCCCGCCTCGAACGCTGTAAACACGGCGTCGTGTTCCCAGGGTACCGGGGCTCTCGAGCCGTTGCCAGGTCACGGCCAGAGCCCGGTCTGCATCCTACCCCTAGCTACTCGCGCAGAAGCGTGGTCGAAGCTACCCGGGGTATCAGACTGGGTGCTGAACACTATAAAGAGAGGCTACTCGCTACAATTCGCACGACGTCCACGCCGTTGTACGGCGCCCGTCGAGACTTCGGTGAAAAACGAAGTATCTCATCTACTTCGAGCCGAGATAGCGAAACTACTGAGCAAAGGGGCCATAGAGCCCCTTTCTCAGGCTCAGAGCGAAGGGGGCTTATACAGCAGATATTTTCTGGTACCGAAAAAAGATGGGGGCTTCAGACCCATTCTAGATCTGAGACAGCTGAACAAAGCGCTTGTGAAGCGCCAGTTCAGGATGCTTACGACCAGGAAAATCCTCGCGCAAGTGCGCCAAGGGGACTGGTTTATGTCGATAGATCTGAAAGACGCGTATTTCCAAATACAAATAGCGTCCCATCACAGGCGATTCTTGAGATTCGCGTTCGAGGGCCAGGCTTATCAATACACAGTCCTGCCGTTCGGCCTGTCTTTGGCACCCCGTACATTTACGAAGTGCATGGACGCGGCTCTCGCGCCCCTGAGACTTCAGGGCATGCGAGTTATGAACTACTTGGACGATTGGCTGATTCTAGCTCGATCACGGTCAGAGCTCATAGAACACAGGGCCACAATGCTCGAGCATCTCGAGACACTGGGCCTGACGGTCAACTGGGAAAAGAGCCTGCTGTGTCCCAGCCAGAGAATTTCTTTCCTGGGAACAGTGTTAGACTCGCTTTCCATGACGGCACGCCTGTCACCGGAGCGCGTACTAAGTATTCAGCGCGTCGCGGAATCCTTCCGCCACGGCTCCATAGTCCCGCTCAGACGGTTTCAGAAATTGCTGGGCCTGATGGCCTCAGCATCCCATGCACTCCAGCTGGGCCTGCTTCGCATGCGCCCGCTGCAGTGGTGGCTGAAAGCACGGGTCCCGCCCCGGGCATGGTCCACGGGCAGGTGTCGCCTCAGGGTCGACCAAAGGTGCGTTTCGGCTCTGGAACCCTGGAAAGTAACCAGCTGGTATCAGTCTGGTGTGAGTCTGGGGACCGCCTCAAGGGTGAAAGTGGTGTCTACGGACGCCTCCACCACGGGGTGGGGAGCGCTGCTCGAGGGCAGACCGTTGGCTGGCCTATGGTCAGAGCGGGAGAAGCTCCTTCACATAAACTGCTTGGAATTGATAGCAGTCGACAAAGCGCTGCGGCGCTTCTGTCCCCTGGTGAGGGGCCACCACGTCTTGGTCCGATCGGACAACAAGTCAGTGGTGGCGTACATAAATCGCCAGGGCGGCCTCAGGTCCGCACGCCTTTGCAGGCTGACGGAACCCCTCTTGGTCTGGGCCCAGCGCAACCTACTTTCTTTGAAAGCGGCGCACGTGCCTGGGCACCTGAATACGGGTCCAGACATGCTGTCCAGAGACAACGTCCTGACAGGAGAATGGTCGCTGCACCCGCAGACGGTCCAGCTCCTGTGGGAAACGTTTGGCAGAGCGCAGGTGGACCTGTTCGCGTCCCGCGAGAACGCTCACTGCCCAGTATTCTTCTCAAAGCGCAGGGACGCGCTGGCCCATACTTGGCCCAGCGGTCCCCTGTACGCTTTTCCCCCGGTCTCGCTCCTGCCACAGGTGTTGGAGCGGATCAGGGAAAATGGATGCCCAGTGCTGCTTGTGGCTCCGCTCTGGACGAACCAGGCTTGGTTTCCGGTCCTGATGCGGATGACCAGCACTGCCCCGTGGCCTGTACCGTTGAGGAGAGATCTCCTCTCTCAGGCAGAGGGCTCGATTTGGCATCCTCACCCGGAACTGTGGTCCCTGCACGCATGGGCCATCAACGGGTACCCGCTAGCCTCCCAGAAGGAGTGCTAAACACGATCGCACAGGCTAGAGCTCCGTCTACCAGACGGCTCTATGCCTCGAAATGGTCGGTGTTCTCTACTTGGTGTCGAGCCCGTGGCTTTTCACCCGTGGACTGCGGGGTTGAGGAAGTGCTTGCCTTCCTTCAGGAGCTGATGGATAAGGGAAGAACCCCATCCACGCTCAAAGTGTACGTGGCGGCCATAGCAACGTTTGCTAAACCTGTGTCTGGCCAGTCACTGGGGAAAAACGACTTAGTCGTGCGTTTCCTACGAGGGGCTCGGAGAATGAATCCTCCCAGGCCCCCTTCAGTCCCGGCTTGGGACCTTTCCACGGTCTTGGAGGCCATGAAAGGCGCCCCGTTCGAGCCGATCCAGCTGTCGGATATGAGGCACCTGTCCCTTAAGACGGTGTTTCTATTGGCTCTCGCTTCAGTGAAGCTTGTAGGGGACTTGCAGGCGCTTTCTGTAAGCGCGTCATGTCTGGAGTTTGGGCCCAACGACTCAAAGGTCGTACTCAAACCGAGGCACGGCTACGTGCCGAAATCCCTCAATACACCGTTTAGGGCCCAGGTGATTTCCCTGTCAGCCCTTCCGGTTCTCGATGAGGAGAGGGACGCGAGTCTCCTTTGCCCTGTCAGGGCGTTAAGGGCTTATGTGTCCCGCTCGGCTGGGTTCAGACAGACCGAGCAGCTTTTCGTTTTGTTTGGCGGCCGTTCTAAGGGACTCGCCGCCTCAAAACAGAGCCTATCCAGATGGATAGTGGATGCCATAGCGCTGGCTTACACTTCCAAGGGCCTACGGTGCCCATTGGGTGTCAAAGCGCACTCCACGAGAGGCGTGGCCTCGTCGTGGGCATGGTATAGCGGGGTCTCCCTGCAGGATATCTGTACGGCTGCGGGCTGGGCCTCGCCGTCGACATTTATCAAGTACTATAACCTGGAGGTGCCCGCCCTACAAGCTAAGCTTTTGGCGGTCTGAACTTCGGGCTTATTGGCCGCCAATGCGGCTATGTTGCCCTTACGGGTCAGTGTCCCTACGGGACTTTATAAAGGAGTGATGCTTTAGCCTCTCCTCCTCTACTCTATGTGAGTTATGGTGATTATGCACTAGATGTGCCCCGGGCTTTGCCCCGGGACTCTGGTGTTGGATCCCTGTCCGCACGGCGTTTTGTATGGGGTCCCCATAGCGTAAGATATTACGCAGTACGAGAGATACTCTCGTAAGAGAACGTACTCGGTTACTAACGTAACCTCGGTTCTCTCTAGAGAGGGAACGAGTACTGCGTATCTTGCCGTGCGTGAACTATGCTCTGGTTCGCTTCGGTGTACAAAATCAGAGAAATACAGCTATCGAGGGGTATTTATAGGGTGAGACCACGCCTATACTGGCGGGACATGACGAAATGAGCGCGAAGCGTCTTCATTCGTCATTACGTCACGCAGTGCCTTCACTCGATAGGCTGCAGCTTTTCCAGCGAGGCAGCCAATGGGCGCGCGAGCTGTTTCGCCCTTGTCTGCTTGCTGCTGCAAAAGCGTTTTGCATGATTAAAAAAATTAAGGATAATTTTTGGCTTCAATATCTCGAGGAAAGAGTGTTTCCCCATAGCGTAAGATATTACGCAGTACTCGTTCCCTCTCTAGAGAGAACCGAGGTTACGTTAGTAACCGAGTACGTTATTTTGCCACACACAAAAAAAAAAAATACTTTCAATGAACTTAAATTGTATGTTACCTGTATTTTTTGTGTTATTATTACTTAATCAAAACAACCCAAATGTTATTCAAATGTATGATACAAATATATGAAAATGAACAAGAACAAGCAGTTTTATCTGTTTTTGCAAATTAACTCTTCTGTTATAGTTCATTTGCAAAAACAGATAACTCCGTTCTTGTTCTTGTTAATTTTCATATATCATTTTATCAGTTTTTTTTACTTGTAACTTGTAACAAACAACTTGTAAATGTCCCAATTGGGACAGGGTGTGCCACTTTTAAAGAGTTTAGTTAAACTTTCATGTTATATATTTTTGGATGCATTTGTGAGTTAATAAATGTAACTGTTGTTGTAAACTTGGGACATAATATCTAAATATCGAATCGAATCTAATCGTAATCATATCGCAGAAGTTTTTGAGGTATCTATCAGCAAATATAATACTTGGGTGAGAGAATCGATATCATATCGTGATGAACTGTCCGATTTACACCCCTAATAACTAATGCCCATTACCATATGAATACAGGCAAAAGGTAAATGTGTGTGAAGTTTGTGATTTGAGTGTGTTTAGGATGGATTTCACACATGATCATTTGGTGTTATCATTGCTCTGAAGGTTTAGGTTAAAAGCAGATCCCATGAGTTTTCTTTATTAGTATCCTGTATGTGTATGTGCCATCAGCACCCATTATCAATCATGTTCTCATTATTGAGGAAATAGACAGTAGAGTGCCCAATCCTGTTCCCGGAGATCTACATTCCTGCAAAGTTCCTGATCGAACACAACTGAACTAGTTAATTAAGATCTTCAGGAGCACTTATAATTACAGACAGGTGTGTCTCTAGGAACAGGATTTGGCACCTAAAAATAGATGTGTGCAAACTGTAAAATGTATTTTCTGTGATCAGGTGTAAATGCCCTCCGAAACGCATTTGAGAAGGGTTTTTGATCGCTCAAACCAAGCGTGCCGCACAAGCCCTCAAAAGTGAAGCCAAAACGTCTTGATCACCCCCAGGTGACCGGTCCTAGTATAGGTCATAAACCCCGCCTCCCCATGTAAGTCAACGGGACGCGAGACCAACTAAACAATAAAATTACACTTCACATATCTTTTTTCTAAAGATAGTTTCTGTCATTTACTGTAGTTTCTATCACGTTGATGTAATTTCAAGTGTTTGTTTTTAAAATAAGTTATTTTTTATTTAGTTATTTGATGCTATAAAAATGGTGCTGTGACATCATGATTGACAGCTGTGATTGACAGGTACTCTGTGCGAAGTAGTCACTGAAGCACCAATGGACTTTTTTTCATAATGTTGACTATGTGTTTAGTAGTTGTATTTACCTTATTTTAAAGGGTACCTATTATGGCATTTAAAATGTTCCTAATGTTGTTCTGGGAGTCCCCAACAACAGTTTTACATGCATGCAATGACAAAAAACACTTTTGTTGTCTTATAATATGCATTTATTTTTACCTGATTTGCTCAGCGATTCCCAAATGATTCGTTTGACGACTCATTTTTCAAACCCCGCCTTTGCGTGACGCTAATCTGTGGTGATTGGTCAGATGACCCAGTCAGTTATTTTTCACGTTAACCCAAAGCTTAAACATATTGATAAAGCACTGTAGTACTACAATACGCTCTATTCTTTATGACAACTCCAATAACAACGACAAACATTTGACATATTTCAAAAAACACACACACACAGCTTGGAGACCTAAGCGCTGAGCGTAACTGATACACACACACACACACACACACACACACACACACACACACACACACGCGCACACACACACACACACACACACACACACACACACACACACACACACACACACACACACACACACACACACACACACACACACACACACACACACACACACAGCTTGGAGACCTAAGCTGCGTTGAGCGTAACTGACACACACACACACACACACACACACACACACACACACACACACACACACACACACACACACACACACACACACACACTTATTGAGCATGCTACAAAACCCTTAAAAGCAACAATTATTAACAGTACTTACAGGTTGTGATTCGGAGGATGAAGCCATCCAAATAAACTTGGTAGCTGCTACTGAATAGGGCTGTCACTTTACGTTCGAAAATCGATTGCACAATCGATCGGACCAACCAACAACAAGTATCGAAACGAAAATAGGGAATCGATTTTAGCTGCCTTTTTTTTTTTTTTTTTTTTTTTAACCAAAAATGTGTTTTAGGTGGACAGATCAATAGAACATGTAGGATGTTGGAAAATAATAATGTCTTTTCTGTTAACCAAATGCTTTTTAAATATTCGCTATTACTTCAATGCAAGTGAACAAGCGCTCCGTTATTTGTTGCCAGAGCCGTTGCTTAGTGACGTGTGTCTTCAAGTAGGCCAGAAATGCGCAGATTCTGCGCAATGCGCTGTATTTAATATATCACGAGGACTCACGAGTTGCGTATTTGCGCTAAATCCACACAGATTTGGATTACACGAACTTCCACAGCAAAGAAAGTGCGATTGATTCAACGAGAGTAAGAGCGGCGCGTTGATTTCGCGGCTTTACTTCCTGCTCATGACTGCGCATGACTGGTCCCGAAAACGCTACTGCACAGACTCAAGTTCCAATATGTCAGTTCTCTCCAATGGAAAAGAGCGAAGGGGCGTCGTCCATCTTTTTTTTACAGTCTATGGCTCAAACCACATCAGGAGATGGTCTGGGCCGCATTCCAGAGGAAACGCATCTGGTTGTTGAAACCACATATGTAAATTTTACTCCTCCCGATAATGTTTAAAAAATAAACGTGTGAGAGCGTGTCTTAAGCCCCGTTCACACTACGCGCGACCAAGCGTCGCGATACCATTCATTTCAATGGTGAGCGGGCGACTTCCGGCGATATGCGCGACAGCGACCGTTGGCGACTAGATGGGGCGTGTCTGTCGCGCGACAAAGTTGAGATCTGTTTAACTTTATGCAAATGAAGAGCGACTTTCGGGAGCGACAACCAATAGGAGTGAAGTCAGTGGAGCGCGTCACTCTTCAGTGCTGAGTCTGACCGAGGCAAGTCTAACGAGAAGCTCATTTTAGCAGTCAGAAACTGTCCTATAATGTATGATATATCTCCGTGTACATACAGTGGTATTCACCGTACTGACTCCGTGCCTGTATGGTTTCGGGAACCCAGATAGACCGGTATTTGCCCATTTACTGCAGTTAAATAGCCGCGATGGCAAAGAACACTCACTGTTTCTTGGTCATCTTTAATATTATGCATTTTATGTACTGATTCCATTTATATTTAGACTTTTCCTTCCAAAATGTGTGTTTGTAGCGTCAAGAAAACGTATTTGTTGTCTAACATAGAGTAACATCCGGGAATGTCACTCACAAACATTACTAGGCAACCAGTAGTGGGAACGCCCTCCAGCGCAGCCACTGGCGACCTGCAGCGACAAAGTCGTGTGTAGTGTGAACGGGGCTTTAGACTATATGTCATATTATAGTCAGATATGACAGCACTACTGGAGCACGCATTACTGCAGAAGAGCAGCATTTCATCAAGCCAACGTGAAAACTATGGCAATTCAAAGTGAAAGTAAGTCGCAGACGCTTAACACACAATCATCTTCATTAAAAGTAAAAAGTAAAGAAAAAAAAAACGATATTACCAGTGCTGTTGTCGCTCTCTCCTGTGGATGATTTTGAAATTAGCTGATGATCAATAAAATGCAGCTCATAGCAGCTGTTTCTTTCAGTGACGTGACCTCCATTAAATCTGCATATAGCATGGGAATTGAAGATCAGATTTATATCCTTTTGCGAAAACACATTTATGTGACCAGGTGTAAATGGAATCGTTTTGATACGCTATATCAGATAGCTAGCCTATCTGATCAGTAAAAAAATAAAAATGCATGAAGTGACCAGGTGAAAACAGGCCCTTTTTTTTCTAGATGAAACATAGTATGAAGCCTATAGTCATTATTTCAAAAGACGAAGTACAGAAACTGAAGTTACGACCGAAACAGTCAACACTGAGGAGGATATGGAGGAGGAAGATGACAAAAAAAAATATTTTTGAGGACAACGTAATGGACTGCAAGTACTGCAAAGGGCTAGCCTGACCTGTCATACTCAAGTCTGATACTGCTCCATAGGGCTTTGATTATGAGGCGTGTCTTAACCGAACCAGGGGAAAAAAACAAACCTCTGCACTCAATTGGATAGACAACAACCAATCAGATCAACGCAGTAAGTGACGTATGTTGAGCAATGCATAGTTGTCAACAGAACTCAACTGCACACACTCTGGAAAAAGTATAAAAAAAAATAATGAGTTTAACTTAAACACTTTGCCGGTGTTGCAAAAATAATTTTAGGATTCGTGGAGTACTTGCAAACACGAAAAGCATTTTTGAATGAAATACGTTTGATGACGTGATGATTACGTAACTGCAGATCATCTGTCCATCATCGTATAAAGCCCGCCCTGGCAATTTGATTGGCCCGACAATTTCTGAACCGATCATAATTACTCCTCAATGGATCGAGTCCAGACCGAACTTCCCGACCAAAAAATGCTGTGGGTGGGGTTTCGGGCTGGCATCCAGGCTAGCAAAGGGCAGAAGCAAGCGGACATTTGTTTTGTTTTAAGCACTTTATATTTTGTTGAGGTGTTCATACTTTTATACATTTTGAAGTAAAAAGAATTACATAATTAAAGCTGCAAGCAGCATTTAGGGGGGTTCAAGCATTTAAGGCCTTTAAACACATAAGCATTAAAGACAAGTTTTATTTAGCAAGCATTTATCCTCTGAGATAATAGATGGAAAAGACCATTTACAGCCAATATAGGCAATTTACCATAGGAAATTGTAGAGATTCTGGACAAAGCAATCATTAATTCTCTTTTATTGAGTCACGAACTCGCAAAAATTTAAAAGGACAACAGCTTTAACAAACATTCCTAAAGGGCCATGTGGTCAAGCCTGGGGACTCCTATCTCCCAAATAGGCGCCGATGAGTCTAGGGAACAAATGGATTTTGGACTTTTATGTTGACAAATGATTGAGAGCGGTCCCCAAACAGTGGGTTTCCTCACTTGAGACAACAAACAGGCCTTCTTCACCCCACCCCGGACGGAAACGAGGGGGGGGGGAAGCGCAGAACATACGTTCCTTTGTCTGTTTTTTCCCGCCGAACGCAATATACATTCTCGCACACGCATACAGATGAACTCTAACTTTCTCCCCTAAGTCGTCACTAAAACATCTTCAGTGTGTCAAAATACATGTAGAAGAAATGTAAATGTGCAAACTTGTATTACGAATGTTTTCAGGAATGTACGATCCTTATGAATGCCTGAATGTGTGCCTCCAGATGTAACTCTGTAATAGTACGTCTGTGATGTGAAATGTTTGATATCGTTGTAATCCTACAAATCTGATCCATCTATTAAGCTGTATATCCATATCGTGAAATGTATAACGCCATGCATATGCTATTACCAAAGTAAGCTTAATTTTCTTCTTGGTCATAAAGTTGCAAATTGACTCTGAACAACACCCACTCAGGGGGCGTACGCGCTCCTCGATATGGGATGCTATCATTGGCCGGCGCGCCTTACCCAGGCGTGCCTAGCTCATCTTTATAACCTCATTGTTTCTTTCATGTTAAGGGAACATGCTTGAGCTTGTGTTTACTATAACTGATATGAGTTGATTAATGTTTATGTGGATAAAAGCCTAAATTAAATATGTTAATCATATAAAGCGATCAAGTCTCTTCAGAAAGCTAAATCGTTCAATTCATATGGATTAGTTTTACGATCTCTTTATGAACTTTTTGAAGCACCAAGGTGGTAGTTGCATAACTGTCAATGGAGGGACAGAAAGCTTGCATATTTCATCACAAAGATCTTCATTTGTGTTCTGAAGATGAATGAAGGTCTTACGGGTTTGGAACGACATGAGGGAGAGTAAATAATGACAGAATAGTAATTTTTTGGTGAACTATCCTTTTAAATACAGTTTTACGGCAGTAATATATTTTTTGCATTCAAATTAATTAAATAATTTTGCTTATAAATGTCTCCTCGTATCCCTTTATTACGGAAAAAACAAATTTTTTAGTAAATTTCCATTGTGCCCCTAAAGATCTTAGGAGCACGTGCTCCTTCTGAGAAAAGTTAGGAACATTTCATTGGAACAAAACACATTTAAAGATTTACACTTAACTCTTTAAATAATAAAAAAACCAACTCCAAATCAATTTGTTATTTAGTTTCTCATTTGCTTTGTTCTAACCTGACCTTTTAACTTAAACAATTTAACTAAAATAGCTGTGGATTAACTGTTTTATTAAGTCTCTCTGTAGCCCTAGCAATGTCATGGGTTTGCTTCCCAGGAAATATAAGACCTGAGTGACAAAACATGTAGCTTGAATGCAATGTAGAGTAAGTCACTTTGAATAAATGCGTCTGCCAAATGTATGAATTTAAACATAGTCCTACAACTGTGTAAGGTTGCACTGTTTGTATCACTCAATTTTGTCAATGATGCACATTGTTCCAGTCCAGACGACATGTGCGACATGTCAGAGTTGTCATTGAAGCAAAGGTTTTTTTGTAAGTAAGACAACATCTACCAAACAGTTAAAGCGGCACAAAAGCGAAAGTCTGGATTGCAAGGGACAGGGTTTCTATGTGAGTGGGGAGTATTAAATGGAAAACCTGGAGAGAATCTCAAGTAAGTGATACAGAGTGCTTGATCAAGGAGGGGAAATATTGAGCGCATGAATGCAAAGGCCAATCTGAGGTGTTAAAGTTAGCGCAGAATCTACTCAATCAAGATCAAAACAGTTGTGTTTATTTACTGACTGAGTTCTGCACACTTGCGAATCCTCTCATTATAACCAATGAAGTGTAGACATGACACAAAAAAGAGATTTATAGTGTAATGTAGTCAGGTTAGACTAACAGGCGTTTTTTAGTGTTAGTTTAGAAGTGTGAATCGTCACTGGTCTCGATTCAATTTGATTACAATTATCATGTCAACGATTCAATATCCCGATACGTTGCAATATTACTGCACATGGCTACATTTTCGTCAATAATTACAAGCAGTCAAATATATGAACTCCCTTTTTATTCTATCTGCTCCAAGAAAGTACACTTTCTGACAAGTCTCAACAGCAGATGACAGGAGCATGTAAAACTAATAAACACTAATGCATACTAAAAGCGCATGAAACTGTCAAGTAGTACTTGTTGTTACAATAACACACACACACACACACACACACACACACACACACACACACACACACACACACACACACACACACACACACACACACACACACACACACACACACACACACACACACACACACACACACACACACACACACACACACACACACACACACACAAGCACACATTCACACTCAGAGGTGTGTAGAGTATCCAAAAACAACTCAAGTAAAAGTACAAGTACTTATATATATATATATATATATATATATATATATATATATATATATATATATATATATATATATAAAGTACTTGTACTTTTACTTGAGTTGTTTTTATATATATATATATATAATATTAAATATTATATAATATATAATATTCAGTTGATATATATATATATATATATACATAACGTTATTATTTAGATATTTTTAATTTAAATTATTATTATTTTCATCATTATTTCTGGCATCTGTAGCTCGAAAAGCATTGCCTGTCTTTTGGGACATTAATTACATTAGAAAAACATTAGAAAAGTACCCACATTTAAATCTACTCTTAAAAGTGAAATTTTTTCCCCAAAATACTCAAGTAAATGTAACAAAGTAAATGTCCTTCGTTACTACCCACCTTTGCTCACACTCTGTTAATGTTAAAATAGTAGGTTCATTTTTTATTATTTGCTTTTGTTTTGCCTCCCTCCGACACTTTTATGCTAGCGAAACTAGCGTGTATGCAACGAATGATTTCAGAGAAACGTCAGTAGGCTATGACGTCTAATCGATTATGGTCTATTACTGTGTTGATGCAGAATCGTCCACGTCCGCATTGCGATGCATTGTAGAAACTATTAATTCCAACACCCCTAGCGGGTGTGGTTCGGATCGAGGTCTTTGTCAAACAGTCGGGACTCTGCATGCTTGCTCTTTGCAGGAATATAAAAATACTCTTCTGATTACCATCTAGGCAGCAGGCAGCAAGTTAGCTCATTTCTGTGACACAGCCTAGGATGCTTCTATCAGATTTGAAGAACTGACAAAGCATCTTGCGAAACACATAAAATGACCTAAGCTGTCACTTGTGCTAGTCCCCACCTGCTCAGACACACACTTCTGCACTTCTCACAATCTGTGGTCTGCCTGTCAGACAGCGGGTTTCGTCAGATCATGTCCACCTGCATCTTTTCCTGCAGTAGAAAAAAAAAATCCTTACATTTCTGACAGCCATGTCCATTTGACAGCAACATTTTGGCAGCATTTAGATGACGGACAATCCAACTTGATTCTGGACTCCAATAGAGGATTCTGGTGGGCCAGAAGTCTTCAAGATGTGAAGTATTGGTGATACTTGTCTGCAGTCATTAGGGATGGGAGTTAATCCTCTCTTTGGCATCAGGATCATATGTTTTCTTGTTCACAGGGACTCTCACCAGACAGAGACTGGTGATATAATGATATAATTAAACATATAATATATAATTAATACAGTGTGCATATTTAGCGACATACTCCTCTCTGTATATATAATTTGTCTAGCCAACTAACATGCTATTAAATGTCTTTCCTGAGGTAAATTTAATGTTATGTGACATTGTTCTCTAGCTGATTTATTGACCTCTCTCCACGGTTGAAAAACACTGATTGATCGATATTATGTATGAGGCATAAACATTTTAGTAAGTTGTACTGTATCTTTCAACACACTTATAGGTAATTCGTGTTTATTTACTATTAACTAGTAAAGAGTAATAGATGTTTGGTTCACGACCACGATCAGTCATCACATTTACAAGCGCCAAAAAGCTATTGTTTGAATTTCGTAATAAAATTGACAGAATCTGAGAATTTGTTTCCTATCAAAAGTAACCTGCTCTGTCTAGTCTGTCAGTGTCAGTGTCCTCTTTGCTTCGCGATTGAGTGAGAAAAAAGATGTGTGGTTTGAGAGCGTGTGAAAATCGTCAATTGTATGAGTCCCACGCTGAATGAGTGAGAGTTGGCAGCCCATCTCTCTCTGCTCAGTGTCGGTTATCTTATAGCCAAAATATCGCAATATAACAGAGGTATAATTTTTTTGGCCACCAGTTCAGTGTCTGTCTGCTCGGCATCCAGCTTCACCTGTTCTCCGCTCTGCACACTGGAAAAAGTCACAACGTGAGCATACACAACACACGTGCCACATGTGCCACACGTGCCACTGCCTAAACTAAGTCTGGTCTTCTTTTTATTAGTGGTGTAGAAAATGACCAAACAGCTCTCAGAGAGAATGGGTTGTCATGTCCACACACATGCATTTATTTATTTCATAAAATTGCAGCATTTTGCATCATATAATCATGACAACGCTTGACATCGCAATTGCGATATGATTAATCGTGCAGCACTAGGTTATGGTTTAGCTTATTAGGCATTTTTATTTGCTCTAATGGAAAAAATTGCTCAGCCAGTGATCAGCTGTACCTTATTCCTGTGTAGCTTGCCCTCTACCCTACTCCTGGAGTCCTTGGTGTACGGTACTCTAAGATACTAATATGCAGCTTTAAAGGGGTCATATAATGCCATTTTTGTACAAGTTAATATGAATCTTTAGGGTCTAAATAAAAACTTTGTAGTATACTTTTATTAAAAATTCTCATTAGTATTTTAAGAAAACACTCATTTTACCTGCTCAAAAACAGCTCTGTTTTCAACACGCCGTTTCAGTGCATATGCCTTTAAATGACATTGAGCTTTGCTTACCCCGCCCCTCTGCGTACACAGTTTTTAATAACACAATAAACATAACGCGTTGTTCATTATAAACGTGGGATTACTAATTATATTGAGAACGTCGTAACGTTACATAGAACACATTCCGTAATGTACCCTGAGTGTAAACATTAGCCACATTCATCGTGAAGCGTGCAAGCGATTGCAAGGTTAATAAAACGTTACACTCACTTCAGTTCTCTTACGAGAGTATCTCTCGTACTGCATAATATCTTACGCTATGGGGAAAACTCTTTTCCACGAGATATTGAAGCCAAAAATTATCCTTAATTTTTTATTAATTAATTAATGCCATCAAGTCTGGAGTCGCTGGCCTCGCCGCCTTCAGCCGCCGTACCTGCTGCGCTTTCCGGCGTACATATCCTTTCCTCTGCTTAGAGTGTGTGTGTTGCATTATTTGCCTTTTTTTCTCACCCCTCTAAAAGAGCGGTGTCTTTTTAAAGATGCCTTCCTGTGGTTCTTGCCGAGCCCCACTCAGCGATGAGGACCGCCATGTCATCTGCGTGTCCTGCCTGGGTGAGGATCACGCGGCCACCGCGCTCGCTGATGGCGGATGCCATCATTGTGAACACTTGTCTATGGTGACTCTGCGGACTCGCCTAGCTTCGTTCTCCGAGCCCGCCGTGATGCCGCGCCGCAAGAAGCGCCGCAAGAAGCGCCGCGCCCAGCGCGCGCCCGAGCTATCTCCAGCCCGCCAAAGCTCGCCGGTTCGCCCGCCAGCTTCGCTCGAGTCGCTCCCGGACGGACAGCGGCCGCCGTCCGCACTTGAGCTCGACGAACTTACTGGAGACGGCATTGAAACTGAGCCGATGCGTCCGCTCTCTCAATCCGTGGATTACATCGGCCTCGACTGAAAGGCGCCCGCGCAACTAATGCGTAACAGGCTGGACGGACGCTTTCTCGGGAAAGACGAAGCTCCGTCACAGTCGAGACCCGCGCCCTTCCCCCCTGAATGGTGAGAAACATTTGTGGCTAACGCTATCCGAGATGACGGAAGCTGAGCGCTCCGTGTTCCTCGACGCTCTCGCTCTGCTGGACGCCGCCCCCCTCAGCGCGGGCCCCGGCCGAGGATTGAGGTAAAGCCCGAGGTCTCAAGGCCTTCCTAGTCTCTCTAGGAAAGTGACGGTGTTCAGATCCCGCTGCGGCCGGATTTCCACCAAAACTTCTCGCTCGTTCAGTTCCATGCGTTGTGACTTTCGCAGTGAAGCAGCTGGTGTCTCAGCCCGCTTGCCTGCGCACAAAAGCCGTTTCTATGGCTACCCAGATAAATCCAATAAAGAGTGCATTTTCTGGTGTTCCGGCCACGGCCGATGGTGTTACGACTGTTGTAAGAATGCCCACGTCCCAGTGCCCATTCCCACACCCAGACACAGCCCGCCACGGTGCAGGGCTAGCACAAATAAAACCGACTCATGTCGGTTGTGCAGAAAATGTAGTGAACGTGCCCATACAATGCCCGCTTGCACTACACGATGCGTGTCCCTTGGTTTCTGTAAAAACGAAACTAACACACATTTAGTCGGCGCGAGCCAGTGCAGTAAATGTGCCCGCATTTAGTAAATGTGCCCACATTCCCTCACACACGCCGAATCCCACGGGATTCGCCCCGCTCGCTTTCTCTGCGCGTCCCGCCATAGAGAAGCTGAGCGCGGCCAGGCTGCCCGATGTGATCAGCGCGCCCCCCGCCTCGAACGCTGTAAACACGGTGTTGTGTTCCCAGTACACAGGGGCTCTCGAGCTGCCGTCCTGCCGCGGCCAGAGCCCAGATTTCATTCTACCCCTAGCTATTCACGCAGATGCGTGGTCAAGGCTTCCCGGGGTATCAGAATGGGTGTTGAACACTATAACGAGAGGCTATTCGCTACAGTTCGCTCGACGCCCCCGCCGTTATACGGCGCGCGTCGAAACTACGGTGAAAAGCGAAGTGTTTCATCTACTTCGAGCCGAGATAGCGAAACTACTGAGAAAAGGGGCTATAGAACCTCTATCTCAGGGTGAAGGGGGCTTATAGAGCAGATATTTTCTGGTACCGAAAAAATATGGTGGGCTCATTCTAGATCTGCGACTGCTGAACAGAACGCTCGTGAAGCGCCAGTTCAGAATGCTTACGACCAGGAAAATCCTCGCGCAAGTGCACCAAGGAGACTGGTTCATGTCAATAGATCTGAAAGACGCCTATTTTCAAATACAAATAGCGTCCCATCACAGGCGATTCTTGAGATTCGCCTTCGAGGGCCAGGCATATCAATACACAGTCCTGCCGTTCGGCCTGTCCCTAGCACCCCGTAAGTTCACGAAGTGCATGGATGCGGCACTCGCCCCCCTGAGACTTCGGGGCATGCGAGTTTTGAACTACTTGGACGATTGGCTGATTCTAGCTCGTTCACGAACGGAGCTCATAGAACACAGGGCCGCATTACTTGAGCACCTCGAGGAGCTGGGCCTTACAGTCAATTGGGCGAAAAGCTCACTGCTCCCCAGTCGGAGGATTTCCTTTCTGGGAACAGTGTTGGACTCGCTATCCATGACGGCACGCCTGTCACCGGAGCGCGGATTGAATATTCAGCACGTCGCGAAATCTTTCCGCCACGGCTCTATAGTCCCGCTCAGACAGTTTCAGAAAATGCTGGGTCTGATGGCCTCAGCAGCCTCCGTACTCCAGTTGGGCCTGCTCCGCATGCGCCCACTGCAGCTATGGCTAAAAGAACGAGTTCCCCCCAGGGCGTGGACCGCGGGTCTATTTCGCCTCAGGGTCGACCTTCAGTGCATTTCGGCTCTGAAACAATGGAAAGTAACCGACTGGTATCAGTCAGGTGTGAGTCTGGGGATCCCCTCGAGTGTGAAGGTGGTGTCTACGGACGCCTCCACATCGGGGTGGGGAGCGCTGCTCGAGGGCACACCGCTAGCTGGCCTGTGGTCAGTACGGGAGAAGCTCCTTCACATAAACTGCTTGGAATTAATAGCAGTCGACAAAGCGCTATGGCGCTTCTGTCCCCAGATAAAAGGCCACCACGTATTGGTCCGGTCGGACAACATGTCAGTGGTGGCGTACATAAATCGCCAGGGCGGCGTCAGGTCCCGAAACCTTTACAGGCTGACGGAACGCCTCCTGGTCTGGGCTCAGCACAACCTGCTCTCGCTGAGAGCGGCGCATGTGCCTGGTCACCTAAACGTGGGACCAGACAGGCTGTCCAGAAACAACGTCCCAGAAGGAGAATGGTCTTTGCACCCGCAGACGATCCCGCTGCTGTGGGAAACGTTTGGCAAAGCGCAGGTGGACCTGTTTGCGTCCCAAGAAAACGCTCACTGCCCGAGATTCTTCTCGAAAAGCCGGGACGCGCTGGCCCATGTTTGGCCCCGCCGCCCCCTATATGCTTTCCCCCTGTCTCACTCCTGCCTCAGGTGTTGGAGCGAATCAGGAGGGAGGGATGCCCAGTGCTACTCATAGCTCCGCTCTGGACAAACCTGTCGTGGTTCCCTGTCCTGATGCAGCTGACCAGCGCTGCCCCATGGCCTTTACCGTTGAGGAGAGACCTCCTCTCTCAGGCGGAAGGCTCGATTTGGCATCCTCGCCCGGATTTGTGGTCCCTGCACGCATGGGCCATCAACGGGTACCCGCTGACCTCCCAGAGGGAGTGTTAAACACGATCGCGCAGGCTAGAGCCCCGTCTACCAGACGGCTCTACTCCTCGAAGTGGTCTGTGTTCTCTGCTTGGTGTCAAGCGCAGGGCTTTTCACCTGTAGACTGCGGGGTTACGGAAGTGCTTTCCTTCCTTCAGGAGCTACTGGATAAGGGCAGGACCCCTTCTACGCTCAAAGTATACGTGGTGGCCATAGCAACGTTTGCAAAACCGGTGTCTGGCCAGTCACTGGGAAAGAACGACTCTTTTCTGAACCCTCCCAGGCCCCCTTCAGTCCCGACAGGAGACCTTTCCACGGTCTTGGAGGCCATGAAAGGTGCCCCATTCGAGCCAATCCAGTCGTCAGACATGAAACACTTGTCTTTCAAGACAGCGTTTCTTATGGCTCTCGCTTCAGTGAAGCGCGTAGGGGACTTGCAAGCGCTTTCAGTAAGCGCGTCATGCATGGAGTTTGGACCTAATGACTCAAAGGTCATACTCAAACCGAAGCACGGCTACGTGCCAAAATCCCTCAACACAACGTTCAGGGCCCAGGTGATTTCCCTGTCTGCCCTTCCGGTTCTCAATGAGGAGAAGGATGCGAGTCTCCTTTGCCCTGTCAGGGCACTAAGGGCTTATGTGTCCCGCTAGTCTGGTTTCAGACAGACTGAGCAGCTTTTCGTTTCGTTTGGCGGCCGTGCTAAGGGACTTGCCGCTTCGAAACAGAGCCTATCCAGATGGATAGTCGGTGCCATAGCGCTGGCTTACACTTCTAAGGGCCTACAGTGCCCTTTGGGTGTTAGAGCGCACTCCACAAGAGGCATGGCCTCCTCGTGGGCATGGTCTAGCGGGGTTAACCTGCAAGATATTTGTATGGCCGCGGGCTGGGCCTCGCCGTCTACATTTATAAAATACTATAACCTGGAGGTTCCCGCCCTACAAGCTAAGCTTTTGGCGGTATACAATTCAGTGCTATCTGCCCGCTGTGCGGCTCGGATACTGAGTTTGACCTGCGTATTGCTCACTGACCGGTACAGCAGCTCATTAAAATGTTGACAAACATGTGGCCACCCAGTTCAGGCTGAATGTTCACCCTGACGGTATGGTCTATTTGTAACATGATTAGCTCCTTTCGGATGCTATTTTACAGGGAATGATGCTTCTAGCCTCTCTTCCCTCACTCTCTGTGAGTTTATGGTGATTATGCACTATATGCGCCCCGGGCTTCGGCCCCTGGGACTTTGGTGTTGGATCCCTACCAGCACGGCGTGTTGCATTGTGTTCCCCATAGCGTAAGATATTACGCAGTACGAGAGATACTCTCGTAAGAGAACGTACTCGGTTACTAACGTAACCTCGGTTCTCTCTAGAGAGGGAACGAGTACTGCGTATCTTGCCGTGCTTGGAATACGCTCTGGTTCGCTTCGGCGATGAAAACCAACGTAAGAGCAGCTATCGAGCCTATTTATAGGGCGAGACCACGCCCTTTCTGGCTGGACGTGACGATATGGGCGCGAAAGGCCCCCATTCGCCGTGACGTCACGCAGAGCCTCTCTCGATAGGCTGCTGCTTTTGCCGCAGGGCAGCCAATAGGCACGCGAGCTGTTTCGCCTATGTCTGCTTGCTGCCGCAAAGCGTTTTACATTAATAAAAAATGAAGGATAATTTTTGGCTTCAATATCTCGTGGAAAAGAGTTTTCCCCATAGCGTAAGATATTACGCAGTACTCGTTCCCTCTCTAGAGAGAACCGAGGTTACGTTAGTAACCGAGTACGTTCTTCTGGATGTGCAGGAACACGTATAGTTGGTACCGATTCCTTTTTCAGGAGCAGCGTCTTAGAAAAACCAGCTTTATGACCCTCCTCGTTTATAAAGCAGTCTGCTGAGAAATAATTTGCGCAAACATGAACCGAACGCATTGACGTTGATCGTGGAGAATATTACCATCGTAAACAAAACTCGTCACTGCGTCTTCAGCGGTTCGGATTTAGGAACATTAAAATGACTGCTGTGTTCCTTATTACACCCAAGAACAGAACACCACAATCGATTAGACAGCCGCCATTCTGCTCCAGTGAAAACAATGACGGACTATGAGGACAGCGTGCTCAGGGCGGGTCTGTGTTGAAACGCTGCTGTCAATCAACATTTGTGGGAGGGGCGTCCGTATTATCTACGTCACTAAAACGAACGGCTCAATTTGAGGCAGGAGAAAACATATAAGGAGATTAAAACAAAAAAACTGGATGGATTTTTAGCATTATTTGATGGTTGTGTACAGGCACTGCCAACACACATTTCAGTACAACTAGCTTGTAAAAGTGCATGTATGACCTCTTTAAGGGGTAAATTAGGTTCAAAGTTTTCCCTTTAAGGGTACCGTCCTAGTGGCAAGGTTTCAGTTTTACCCTGAAAGATGCGATTTTTGTATGGTGCAGTCAGAAACAGTCCACTCCTCAAGTTCCTCATAGTCACAAGTTTGCTGACTGTATATGTAGACACTGACAGAAGCAACACACAAGTACAGTATATAGAATAATTCCTTTGTAGACTGGTAGGTGGACACTGATATTTTCATCTCTTTACCAGGTAGTCCAACTTCCTCGCTTATTTTTCTCCAAGCTTTTTTCTTTTTTTGCCCGGTCTCTGTAAGCATTTGACATAGTATAGTATATTTCAGGGTACCCACAGACGGCAACAATTAGCATCTCCTCCATTTTCGACAACCGTGATAGACCGGACATATCAATTAGCTCTTCGTTGATTGGCTGGCGCAACAAAGCGTCATGCGAATCTTCCGCTCAAGTTCAAATCTTTCAACTTGCGCGGAAGACGTTCGCTGCAAACGCATCGCCCAATTTGCATCATTCGCGACGCCCGGCGTGAATGATGCGTCTATTCGCGTCTTTGCATTGACTTTGTAATCTATTTGTATGTAATCTACTTGCGCAAATAATTAAATTTGCGTTCAGTGTGAACACACCATAACAGTCTCTCAAACTGTTTCACAGTATTTTGTGGCTGTAAGGATAGCAGCTACACGAGAAAGCGACAGAACAGCTCGCATTGTGACTGAATCCCAGACCACTCCAAGAAAAGTGCTGGAGAAAGCACACTCTTCTTGGCATTGAGCCTCAACCCCAACCTTCGCATATAGGCGAGGACGACATCTCAATGCCGAACCACTAACTGTTCTGATTCCGCTAGAATCAGCCCGTAGTCTATGCAATTCAGAATGCGTATGCACTGCAGCCTGAGCGGGGCCCAAGTTGCATCGACGCACTTCGTGAAAGTCATAGAGCTAGACCGAAAGGAACTGGTGTTCTTTGCCCCCGAAAGAAAACCTCAGGAACCTCCTGTGCAGAGGGAGTATGGAGATATGGAAGTATGCATCTTTCAGATCTATCGATCTGCTTGAATGTCAGGATCTTGGACTTGAGTTCCAGCACCGAACAACATTGGACTGATTCCATACATGCTTCATGACTTAATCACGCAGGGGTGTTCCCGAAGTGTTTCGACGCAGCTCAAGTTCCCTTGAAAGGGAACAGTTGTTTAAATGTAACTACTTTTTTTTCAGAAATTAATTCAGTTTATTTTAGACTAATATTTAACTTTTTTGACTTTTACATTAACATGCCCACAGGAAATTCACACACATACAGTACATACCACGCACACACGCGCACGCACACGCGCACACACACACACACACACACACACACACACACACACACACACACACACACACACACACACACACACACCACACACACACACACACACACACACACACACACACACACACACACACCACACACACACACACACACACACCCAAGAAAACCAAACCTCTTCTTTTTTACAAACCTCAAACCTTTTCTTCCCTAAGTTCTACACAACTCCAATTATCTGTGTGTTTGCTTATTAAATATCTAATTGATTTTCAACTGCCAATAACAGTGTAGTTCACTCAGCTCTGTTTAACATATTTTATCAGATTAAAAACCATTCCACACAATTCTGCAGATTTCCCTCCGAAACCAGAGCAGTAGTTCCATTTTGGCCTACTGGTTAGGAAAACTACTTTTGGCCAGAATGTAATTAAATCGTGCCATATTTCCAATGACAAATACACAATCAACATTTTCTGCACATTCTTACAGAAAAAGTCTGTGAGCAAACTGAGAGCAGATCTCCTAAACACTACAGCTGGAGTGCATCTCAAAAACTCACTTTCAATAGTGAGATAAAAACATCTGCTGTAAAATCTCTATTGTACGCTGGAGAACTCTTCACCCCAGAGGAGCACAGAATGCAGATTCCTGAAAATTCCTGCTTCCGTTCGCACGATCCTCCTCTCAGCAGAAATACAGGATTATTTAGCAGTTCATTATACGGAGATTCAGCTGAAAACACAGACACACGCAGGTTTATCTGCCCTCTGACATCAGCAGCATGATATTTTCTTTATATCTATGCTCTCAACGCATCATTAACCAGCGTTTAGACTTTAAAATGTTACGGACTCTGAGGACATGAGCTGAGAAGATTTAATAATCACACTTTAATGTCTGATGTGATCTTTGACCCCGGAGGTCACACTCACACTGCACCCAGTGCATTATTAAATCAGCCAATCACAGTTTGTGATCATATTTAACTCCCCTTGTGAAAAAGCAATTTACTTTAGCATACTTTTAAAAAGAGTACTTGTGGAAATAATATACGAAAGTGTGAAGTACATTTAATGGTTTCCTTTCCTTTTTTCCCCCAAAGGAATTAGAATATTATAGTGCTTGAATGCATTTTAGTTTGTTTACATTAAATGCAATTAGCTGGACATTGATGGTGAATTAAAGGTGGGGTATGTGATTTGGAAAACGACCGGCAGATTTTGAAAATATACAATTCAAATGGTCCTACCTTCTTTCCTCCAACGCTGGCCCTGACTCCACCCATTCGAAGAACATGGACACGCAATCATGCACGAGCGAAAACTCAGATGCGTGAGAGATTGTAATGACGATTTACTACTAATCATGGAACCGGCTTTACTGACGAGATGCGCATGCGTCACAAGCTTTGAGTATGCGCACGAAGAGGGTCACGCGCGCTGGGGGGAGGGGGGTATGGTACAGCTGTTTGAATGACGAACTTACTGTCCAATGATTCTAGGTGATCTTGGAAATGATTGTCTGGAGTTTTTCGAGTCCTGCCCTTTCCACAGATGATTAAATTGATTAATTTTCATTTCAGTGCTTCTAACTCAGTGGCTGTAAGTGGGTTAGGAATAGGATTTCAAGTTATTTTGAAAAAATGGACAAAAAAGAGAATCACATACCCCACCTTTAAAATATACTTTAATGTCATTTCTATTGAAACTTGTTTGATTTTCATTCAAATATTTGTAATGATGAAGTTGCAATTTAGTACATTAAAATATATTAAAGTCCCTGTAAAGTCAAAATTAAGTATGTGTTCTGAGTTTGTCACACCACAGAAAAATGTGTTATTAGTCACCCAGCCAAATTTGAATGATAAAAAATGCCAGCAAGTACATAAAATAAGCTATCAAAATCTTGAAAAAATGAGCAGTAGTCTCTGCTCTCAAAAGCTGGGGGTGTGTCCGCTGGCTGCGCTGAAACCACGCCCACTCGCGGGAAAGCTGCCGACCGTCGCCACACTCAACTCTACAGCCGGAATGAACGCTCGCACGGTGGGCACGCACTGCCGATGATGGCACCAGTTGTCGGCGCGACGGGAGAATGAATGCCGAGGCGGGAGTCAGTTCGGCCCCATTCACCAGTAACAGCGGATTATCAGTGAATCGCAGTTGTCTCCGACGAAAGTTTATACAACTATCGTGTAAAATGATCACTTACAGAGGTGGGTTTTGGCGGTGATCCTCAGCTCTCCATCAAGGTGTCTCTTCACAAACTTAATCCACTTCTTCTTGATGTAATCGTTTTTCGGAAATTTAAATAAGGACACCGATCCGTTTGTGTGATCCGGTGATCGCATCCAGGTAGTACGCATTTCCGTGACGAAGGCATAGCTAGCTAGCTAGCAATCTGTAGGCTGTTACTAATAATAGTACTGACAGTAACTCGCGATTGAGCGGCCTCAGCGGCTCCAGTGCGTCATCAAGTAGGGGCGTGTCCAGGAGCTCAGGGGCTCCAGTGCGTCATCGAGTCCCCGTTTTAGCCCCGCCCAGAAAATCGGGAAAATAGCAATGGTGAAAAACTGTTTAACGGTCTAACTCCACAATTCAGTACTTCACAGTTCACAGTCTTTTTAATATGTTTTAGCAATACATCTCTAACATTTATAATGTGTTTAGAATTTTTTTTTTTAAATTGCCCTTACAGGGACTTTAACTTTAAATGTAATATCAAATAACACACTGCAGTTAAAATGATAATCAAGTACATGTGCTTTAGTATTTTAGTCAACATATCAAAATAAGTGTTTTTTTAACCCTCTGGGGACCAAAAACGCACCTGTGCGTTTTGCTAGTTTTTTTCACAAAGCAGAAAAATAGACTTAACCCTCTGGGGTCTGAGGTGTTTTTGGGGCCCTTGAGATGTTTTAACATGCCCTGACATTTGTGCTTATTTCATCTACTTAAAACATACCATTTGCCAACATATAAATGTGCTGTATTCAGCACAAACTCTGCTACAATAATATGTGAGCAAAATGGATGTACATGTTTGCATTTTATAGAAAAAAAATATTATGCGTGGTTAGTACATTTTGGGAAAAAAATGTCACCGCAATAAGGCCATTTAACACATACTGAATAGTTGTCCACAATACTTTTGAGTTACTATTCTTGTAGGCTAGAAATTTTACTTCAAAATGAAGTGAAAATCATTCTGACCACTCTTTCACAAACAACAATATAACGATTTAAATTTCTTACGTCAGTTTTTGGTCAGCACTGCTGTATGCGGGGTAGTGTGAATGGCCATGAATATTAATGTGATTTACACCTGGGTTGTAAGACTAAAGACACTTCCCCAATGGGCCCCATCAAGGTGCTGTGAGGCAGCCTGAACTAAGAATGATTCACTGATGAATAAAAAGTTAAAAAGAACATCATTTATTCAAAATAGAAATCTTTCCTAAGAACATAAAGACTTAGGGCTCTATCTTGCACCCGGCGCAAATGACTTTGTACACTGACGCATGTATCATTCCTATTTTGCACCCGCGCAAACCGGGCTTTTCCCTCCACAGACGCACGTCGGTAAACTAGGAAATGAACTTGCGCTCCCTGGGCGGGTCGGCGCAAAAAGAAGGTGTGTTTCGGCGCAAACATTCCCTGGTGCTATTTTGCAGTTCCAGAAAACAATTCCGCCACTGACCAGAAAAAACCTGGTCTAAAATCAGTGGCGCATTGCGCGTTGTTCATGCTATTTTAAGCGTGCATGCTTGGCCATAATGTAGCGGGTGCGCGCATACACTTTGATTCTCTCATCAACAGAGATGCAGCAGTTTTTATTTTTGCAAATCATACATTATAACAAGGAAATACAATTAATGGGTATACCACACGAAGGAAATCATTGTGGTGTCCATGAAGATGTGAAAAAATAGGCATAAATCTAGCTTACACATTTACCCAAAATTTTCAGGCAAATTGTAGTAATGACGGATCAGACTTGTTTGCCCAATAGTGGCGAAACACATATGTATATAAGGACATCTGACAAATTAGTTTGTCCGTCAAGAACCAGGGAAAAAAAAATCTGAAGACTGCAAAATCACCTTTACCATAATATAAGTACTAGGGGTGTCCATGGTTAACCGATTAACCGATTAACCGTTAAAAATTACGTAACCGAGTGAAACATTTTGCTCGGTTAAGTGGCGTCAATGGCGTGCACCACCAGAGACCGCCAGAGCGCTCGCAGACACTTGTTATGTACACAAGAAGTAGTCATGATCAGTTTTCAAATATGAAGCGGGCAAAGAAAAGCACAGCGTGGGAGCACTTTAAAATCGAGAATGACGGGGCAAAATGCAAGTATTGCAATGCAGTGCTTAGGTATACTTCAAGTACAACCTCGTTGTTGTACCATCTCAACAGCCAACACCCGGGCATCATTAGAGAGGCGGCCACGGAGCCTGCGAGTACCTTTGCCCAGCCTACCATCCCCACGATGCTAGCGCAAAACATGTGCAGTGGTGCTAAAGCCGAATCCATAACACAGGGGATTTGCAGAATGATAGAAAAGGACATGATGCCAATTAGAATGGTGGAGGGCGAAGGCTTCAAAGAACTGATGAATATTGTTCAACCCCGCTACAGCATTCCCTCGCGTTCGGCAATCACACGCCGCATTGAAAAACGATATGAGGCAAAAAGAGATTCGCTCAAAGAAGATCTACAGTCACCTGATGTAGTTGCCATCACTACGGATTGCTGGACTGCTCTAAACACGGAAAGTTACATAACGTCTCAGGTTACTATTGTAACCATAGTTCCCTGAGAACAGGGAACGAGACGATGCGTCGAAACGCTGCGGGAACGCCTTCTGCGTGAATGCGTCTGAAGCATCTATGCCAACTAGTCCAATGGAAAAAGGGAATGAGCGTCACGGGCGGGTGACGTCATGACCAGGAAAGGATAAGAGCACTTCCGCTGCTCGCCGGCATTAGCTTCGACAGTGCCGAAGCAAGCCGATCGCAGGGACGCCAGAAGTATGGCAGGGGGACGCATCGTCTCGTTCCCTGTTCTCAGGGAACTATGGTTACAATAGTAACCTGAGACGTTCCCTTATCGAAAAGGGAACTTCGAGATGCGTCGAAACGCTGCGGGAACGAGAATACCCAATGCGCCATAATTCAAGTACCTGAGTGTCAGACTGTTCAGCTAAGCACTAAGCACCTGAGAACCTGGGGCAGCATCCAGGTCCAGGCTGTAAAACCTCACGAATGTGAGCGGAGAGGACCAGCCCGCCGCATCACAAACGTCATGGAGAGAAACCTCATGCAGCAAGGCTTTAGAAGCCGCCATACTCCTGGTAGAATGAGCTCGGACCACCAAAGGACAAGGCTGGCCCGAGTACTCATAAGCAAGTGAAATAGCCTCGACTATCCACTTACTGACTGACTGTTTTGAAGCAGGAAGACCTTTTTTAGGTGATCCAAAGCAAATAAATAGTTGATCGGACTTCCTGATTGAGGATGTCCGAAGTACATATGTGTCCAATGCTCGCACTGGACACAACAAGTGCAGTCTTTCCTGGTCCGCAGTTGCAAACGGAGGAGGACAGAAAGCCTGCAGCACGATAGGCCTCGGAGTCAAGGTCGGCACCTTAGGGACGTATCCCTGTTTTGGATAAAGGAACGCCTTGAGCATCCCCGGTGCAAATTCAAGGCAGGTGGGGGAGACCGAAAGAGCCTGAAGGTCACCAACTCTCTTGAGGGACGAAATAGCTAGGAGAAAGATGGTCTTAAGAGTAAGGAACTTCTCTGAGACCGAATCTAAGGGCTCGAATGGAGCCCTAGACAGGCCTACTAGAACTACAGTCAAATCCCAAGCTGGCACCTTAGTGCGAATTGCAGGCCTCAGCCTCAAAGTGCCACGAAGGAAACGTGTAATCAGGGGGTCTCGACCCAAAGATATACCTCCCACCATGGTATGGTAAGCCGCAATGGCTGCCACGTAAACTTTTAGTGTGGAAGGACATAGACCTGACACAAAGCGCTCCTGCAGGAACTCGATTACTGTGTTGACAGAACAATTAACCGGATCCCACTGATGTCGGTGACACCAAAAGGAGAAAACTCTCCATTTAAGCGCATACAGTTACCTCGTAGCTGGAGCTCTGGAGCTTAGGATGGTCTCAACAGCCTCAGCTGAAAGACCACTATCTACAAGTTGGGCCCCCTCAGAGGCCAAACCCAAAGATTCCATATCTCTGGCCGAGGGTGAAATATTGTGCCCCCGGCCTGAGACAGAAGGTCCCTCCTCAAAGGGATCTCCAATGGAGGCCCGTCTAGCAGAAGGATCAGGTCCGCAAACCAGATCCGACTTGGCCAGCGTGGTGCTATTAGCAGCAGGCTTATCCCACACTGACGGACCCGCTCCAGAACTCCTGGGAGCAGAGCAACAGGGGGAAAGGCGTACAGACGTAGCCTCGGCCACGTCTGCACCATGGCATCCAGCCCCAGGGGGGCCGGGTGAGTAAGTGAATACCAGAGGGGACAGTGCGTCGTGTTGTGAGACGCGAACAGGTCCACCTCTGCTCTGCCATATGCCTCCCAGATTTTCTCCACCGCCTCGGGGTGGAGTCTCCAGTCCCCTGGCCTCAGCTCCTGCCTCGACAGGATGTCTGCTCCTATATTCTGGTCCCCAGGAATATACACTGCCCTCAGGGAGAGTACCTTCCCCAGGGACCACAGGAGGATCTGGTGCGCCAGTTTGCAAAGCGGACGCGACCTCAGACCCCCCTGGCGGTTCAGATAAGAGACCACTGATGTGTTGTCTGTTCGAACGAGCACATGATGGCCTCTTAGGTCCGGAAGGAAATGTCTCAACGCATTGAAGACAGCCATCACCTCCAGGCAATTGATGTGCCACGAAAGATGATGGCTTTTCCACAGACCCTGAACCGAGCGGCCTTCCATTACCGCTCCCCAGCCGGTGAGGGAAGCATCTGTCGAGATAGTAGCTCGATGGCAAAGAGCTCCCAACACCGGGCCCTGGGTTAAGAACCAGTGTTTCCTCCATATCTCTAAGGCACGAAGGCATCGCCGCGTAACCTTGATCATACGGAGTGGGTTTCCCCTCGGGGAGAACCCTCTGGTCCTGAGCCACCACTGTAAAGGCCTCATGTACAGCAGGCCAAAAGGTATCACGTTGGACGCTGCTGCCAGTAGACCCAACAGTTTCTCGAACTGTTTTACAGTGCGTGACTGACCTAGCTTTAGCTCTTTGGTGGCTGCCAGGATAACAGCTACACGAACGGGCGATAGGCTGGCCCTCATCGTCACTGAATCCCATACAACACCAAGGAAAGTGGTTCTCAATACTGGAGAAAGCACACTCTTCTTGGTATTGAGCATCAACCCCAACATCTGCATAAGAGCGAGAACGACACCTCGGTGCCGAACCGCCAACTGCTCCGATTCCGCAGAATCAGCCAGTCACCGATGTAGTTCAGAATACGTACGCCCTGAAGCCCAAGGGGGCTAGAGCTGTATCCACGCATTTCGTGAACGTGCGGGGTGATAAAGCTAGACCGAAAGGAAGAACCCGATATTGGTATTCTTTGCCCCCGAAAGAAAACCCTAGGAACTTCCTGTGCTGAGGGAGGATGGAGATATGGAAGTATGCATCCTTTAGATCTATCGTGACAAACCAGTCCTCGGATCTGATTTGGGTCACGATCTGCTTAAGGGTCAGCATATTGAACTTGAGTTTCTGAACTGACCGATTCAACAGGCGAAGATCTAAAATGGGATGCAACCCTCCATCCTTTTTTGGAACAATGAAATAACGGCTGTAAAAACCCGACTCTCGGTCCGGTGAGTACACCTGTTCTATAGCCTCTTTTGCTAACAGGGCCCTTACTTCTTGCTCCATTACCAGAGCCTGCTCGGGATGCACCACTGTGGGTAGCACCCCGCTGTAACGAGGAGGACGAGAGCCAAACTGGATTCTGTATCCTTTCTCTACAATCTGCAGGACCCAATGAGAAATATTCGGCAGAAGCTTCCACGCTGCCAGAAAATTTACTAAGGGAACCAGCCTCTCGAGGCTGGTCTCTGGTGTTACTGAGAGAGCCAAATCTGGAGCCTGAAACATACCGGCAGGAACTACCTGACCTGACTGCTCTAAAACCCCCCTCAGAGGGCGCGAAACCGATGCTGTGCCGCAGCATAGCACCAGCGACTCGCTGGAGACCACTGCGCCCTGAAGCACCAGAGGTGGCAGGGTTGGCAGGAGGGTCTCGTGAGGACCCCGAAGTGGAACGGGCACCGTATAATGAGGTGAACACCGCTCCACTCCGGTCGGGGCTGTCCTCACAGGCCTGATGCCTAAGCATCAGGACCTTTTTTTTTTTTTTTGAACCGAAGCTTTCTTCGCCTGAAGAACGGTCCTCAGATCCGGCTTAGGCTTAGGCGACTTCGGTTGAGAGGGTTGCGTCTGTCTCCAGTATCTACATGGAGGAACACGAGACGCAGCACTCTCTTTCTGTGCACATAATATGATGAACTCGACGGCTGGGGCTGCTCACGCCCAGCAGCCCCAGGGGGGCTGGACACAGCGAGGGAGAAACCTTATTATATACATTTTTTTTTATATATATATATCTTTTATCACCTAACAACGACCGCATGGAATGCGTCGCCGAAGAGACCCGAAGGCTCAAATTTCGCTATATCCAGAACCCCAGCAGATCGGCCTGATAAGCCTGGAGCATTATAATATAGATTTCTATAAACATTCTCCAGCTGACCTGCTGCCGTATAAGCTTTACCCAAAAACCAAAGTAGTTCTGCTTAAACCTACGCGCTGCCTCGGCAAACGCGAGATCCCAGCCACAGAATCTTATTTTTGCAAAATACACTCGAAATCTAAGCGGTGCCTCGGCAAACGCGAGATCCGAGCTAGATTCTGATTACAACATTAAACCTACACGCTGCCTCGGCAAACGCGAGATTCTTTAGTATAGGCTTATGAGCAAAGCAGAGACTTAAATGATGATACTGGACCAGGTGAAAAAATAGCATTTTCCTATTTTTATTTCTGTTCAGCCTGGGGCATCATATCATAATCGTAATCTTTCAACCCTCTAATCTTGAATAAACATTTAACACGAGGGCTGAAAGTAGTGATAAATACGGTTTATTCCATAATTTAAATATTCAGTGTGTAAATCAGGGAAAAAATGGAAGCCTCGTGGTGGAGATAATGTGATAGAAATAAGAAAACGCTCGTCAAGTTTCTTAGGACGAGCGTTCCTTTTTCTCAGCTGGCCATTAAATATTTAATTTACTAACAGCACGGGACAAAACCTCCACCAGTTCATCATATACTGGAAAAATAGATGGCGAATCTAATTCAACAGTGTGTGTGCTTGCTTTCACTTTCAATATTCTCAACACAAACCTCCTCGGAGGAAGAATATGAAGGAAAAAAGGGCTCTCTCTCCCCGAGCGGAAGAAACCGCAGAGCGTGCTTCCAACACCGGGGAGATAGAGCTGGATCTTCCGGGCAAGGAAGAAGAAAAGGCCCTCGGACCGTTCTCCCACCCCTCCAAAAGATCCTTTTGCGATCCCCAGGAATGCATTCTCCGCGCCGCCTCGGCAAACGCGGATCCTGCATCCCGTGAGAATCGCGAGCCTGCCACTATCATACAGAGTGACAGGCGAGAGCAGAGCATGCTAATCTGGTAGTTTCACTTTCACAATGTTAGCACTCAGCATGCTCTTACTCTCAAACAAAATGACACAAAGCTGTGTGTGTCCCCACCCGTTTAAATAAACGCGGGCAGGGAGGAACACACTGTTTGTACATTTGTTTCGCCATAACGATACCAACAATATTGCAACAGACAACAATAAATAGACAGGGACAGTTTGACACAGATCGCTTGCTGAGGCACAGAAGCTAATGCCGGCGAGCAGCGGAAGTGCTCTTATCCTTTCCTGGTCATGACGTCACCCGCCCGTGACGCTCATTCCCTTTTTCCATTGGACTAGTTGGCATAGATGCTTCAGACGCATTCACGCAGAAGGCGTTCCCGCAGCGTTTCGACGCATCTCGAAGTTCCCTTTTCGATAAGGGAACTATTACGAGCCACTACATTGACGAAGATTGGGTTTTAAAATCATTCGTCCTTTTAACTGAAGCCCTGCCCGTTCGCCATACAGCTGATAACCTAGCAGAGAAGTTAAGGGAGTCCGTGGAAAAGTGGGCTCTTACGGGACGAGTGATTGCCTGTGTGCACGACAACGCAAAAAACATTGTGGCTGCTAACAGAGGCGTTGATTGGCATTCTGTGTCATGCTTTGCACATACGCTTCAGCTAGCTATAAATGATGGATTTTCTCTTTTTTTGAACCGCGTCATCTCCGCTGCTGCAAAGCTTGTGAGCCATTTCAACCACAGCTCAGTGGCAACGAAAGCGCTTGAAAGAAAACAACAACAAATGAAACTGCCACCCCACAAACTAATACAGTCCTGTAAAACCAGGTGGAACAGCGTCTGTGATATGTTTGAGCGCCTATTGGAACAGCGGTGGGCAGTTACTGCGGTGCTGTCAGATCGCACTGTAACGGAAGTTCAAGATGCACGGATTTTGGAGTTAAAGGACGCGCACTGGCAGCTTATCGAAGATGTTGTGCCAACTCTAAAAGCACTCAAGTGTGCAACTACAGTTATGTCTGCAGAAAGGGAAGTGTCCATCTCAAACACCTATCCCATCACATTTGGACTAATAAATACACACCTACAAAGTGAAGCACAGCACAGGGTTCTGGTGGAGTTTAAAACTAAAGTCCGAAACTCCCTGTCTGAAAGAATGAATGTAGGTACCAGACGATTATTGATAATTTCACTAAGTTAATTTTGCATGTAGTAATGTCTAAATAAATACGTGTGTGCAGGTTACTCAGCCAGAGATGTTGTCATCCCCAGCGATGACCGCGTGCATGTTGGACCCGCGCCATAAGCATCTCGGGTTCTTATCTCCAGAAAAAAGAGCGCTGGCAAATGTACTCTGTAGCCTTGCAGCAAATGTTCCGAACAATGTACCAAATGTAACAGAAGCCGTTACGCAAAGTGTAGAACACGGGCAAGAGGAGGCGGCCGCGGCCCCAGCACAAAGTGCTAAAGACAGCGCAGCCACGGCGATGGCACTCATACTTGGCGAAAACTACTTTTCATCAGCCCTCACCAGTTGTGAAACAGAAGTCAAAAACTTTCTTGGCGACAGTCCCATTGGCCTAGAAATGAGCCCCGTGGACTGGTGGAAACTAAACGCCAGACGATTTCCCAGATTGGCCAACCTTGCTAAACAGTATTTGTGCATACCTGGCACATCTGTACCTTCAGAGAGGGTGTTTTCGGCAGCTGGACTTACAGTAAATAGACTGCGCACCAGTCTCACTCCCGATCACGTCGACATGTTAATATTTCTTAATAAAAACTAAGCAATTCGAATACAAGGATTTCTGTAGAGCAGCCTGATTTAATTTGTTGCCTAATTTGGGTAATTTATTCCCTGAAAATGCAGACAAGCATATTTGGTCATTTTATTTTTTTGGATTTTTATTTAAAAAAGAAAAGACAAATGTAGGTCCATGCTCTTGTGTTTTAATTATTTCAATTTTGTATTTAATTTGCCCTTTGTTGCAGTGTAACCTATAGGCATTAGGCACAAAACTCACCTTGTTACTGTTAAAAATGGGTGTAGATAAATGTTGTTGTTGTACGCATTTATTTGACTGTTTCTTTGCACAAAGTTTCTAAAAAAAAAGTGTGCTATAATATGACTGCATTAAATTCTAGGGCCTTGTTCACAGGCCGCGAACGCAAAAGTCAGTGACCTACTTTAACTGCTCTGTCCTTACCACTGCGTTTTATAAATTAATTTCGTTTCAAATGTGGTCCAACTAGTTAATAAAAGTTTTAAAAATGAACTACCCTTTTCTCGTGTGTCTGTATCTCCAACACAGTCTCATGAAAGTGCGTATCTATACCACGAATGTCATTTCTCGTGCCATTTATAGCCTACGCCAAAAATGTTCTTTTGCGTGCGTATGCTATACGTACTGAAAACCCCTTGTATGCGTGCGTATTACATGCACGCGAAAACTGCGTATCATATAGATGCAAAAACTATTTTTGTTGTATAAATGGCACGAGAAATAACATTCGTTGTATAGACACGAACTTTCATGTGATCGGCCGCGCGCACACTATGGTTAACCGAGTATTAACCGCTAAGGGCCTCGGTTAACGGTTAATGAAAAATTTTAAAACGTGCAGCCCTAATAAGTACATCAAAAACCTTACTCTTACTACCAGTTAAGTTGAGCTTTCTCATATTTTTTTTTCTATTGATTTGGGTGGGTTTGTCCCATCCCCAATGTCAATTCTCTTTCTTTTACGGCCCTGGCGAGAACATCAATCTCCTCGGCTGTGAACCGATTCTGAAGCGCGCCTGGTAAATGCGCCATAAAAATAACAATCTGCCATGCAACATGCGCACCTGCTCTTAAAGGGTATGTTGGATGACGCTCTGATTGGTTTATTTCACGTTACGCCCAAACCACACCTATGAATAATGAAGCTACTTCAGACCAACCCCTTTTAGATTTGCGCCAGGCGCAAGAGGCATTTATCCCGCCGGGAAAATAGCAACAGCGCCGGGATCCGCCCACAAAGTTACTCGCGCTTTGCGCTTTGACACTTGTGTTTCAGATCGTTAAAATAGAGCCCATTGTGTTTGTTCCAATGCAAGCTATATCAAAATAATGAATCCTTAACTTTGAAATATGTATGATCAAATGTATTGGCCTACTAAGACATTTATGGACAAATTTCTTTTCAAGATGTTTCCAACTCTAACTTTGAACCAATTCTGTAGAATGGCCCATATAACCTATTTGTACAGGATTTTTTTCCAGGTATGACTAAAAATGTGCTTTTGACTTTCATTTATATTTAGATTTTATATATATATATATATATATATATATATATATATATATATATATATATATATATATATATATATATATATATATATATATATATATATATAAAGGTCCCGCCAGTCCTGTGTAAGCTACAATGGCACGCAAGTTTTTATTTATTTATTTTTATCCAGCGTTATCGTGTGGTGTGATGCGCGGAGCACAAGAGAACAACAGAGTCTGAAGCTGCTCGTTTAAAAGACCTTGCTCGCCTCTCAATCATCCAATTTTAAAACGGTTTTCACAGGATGAATTTTGAGTTTGTAAGCTTTCGAATGAAACCTAATCTATGATGATTACTAAAATATGTGATATGAAAAAAGGCAATAAAAAAGAGCGCCAGTCGTCCCACTAGCAGGACGTGACAGTTAATTAAACCTGTTTTCCTCAAAATTCCATTTCTGAAATCACAGCGATCAGCCGACTTCAGATAACCATAACTTTTGTTACAGACAAACTATAAAAGAAATAAAAACAGATTTGGAAAGGGCTTGAACCCAGCTTTAATATGACCACAAAACCTGTAATATGTCAAATTTCACCATGTGGTGGGTTTTCCCAGATCGCATCACATTTACTTCAACAACACTTAATATTCATTTTTAAATGTTTGATTTCATGAAGTTCACAAACTTTGTCTAATTTTTCCCTCAAGTTCTTAGTGTATGAGACTGATGGAAGGTCTGCTAATCAGATACAAGTTTAATGCTTTAAGAAAGATCTTGGTGTTTATCCGCTGCGCTTAAAGAAGATCAAAGAAAATAGTCCAACGCCGTGGTACAATGAGCACACCCGGGCCCTTAAGAGAGCAGCCAGAAAAATGGAGCGAAACTGGAAGAAAACAAAACTAGAGGTATTTCGGATTTCATGGAAGGAGAGCTCGATTGCTTACAGAGAGGCCTTAAAAGATGCTAGAACTAATTATTTTTCAACCCTATTAGAAGAAAATAAACATAATCCTAGGTATTTATTTGAACAAGTGACTAAACTAACGAAAAAGAAAGCTTCAAGCCCAGAAGTTTATAAGAAACACAGCAGTAATGACTTTATGAACTTCTTCACTTATAAGATTGATAATATCAGGGACAAAATTATAACTATGCAACCGTCTACTACAGTATCGCATCAGGGAGTATATTGTAGTCTCTGTGAGGAACATTTTGATTCATTTGTTGCTATAGGAGAGGAAGAATTTTGCAAAATTGTTAATTCATCTAAATCGACAACTTGTATGCTAGACCCTATACCGACTAAGCTACTGAAAGAGATGCTTCCAGAGGTCATAGATCCTCTTCTAGATATCATTAATTCA
Organism: Chrosomus eos; assembly: GCA_036326025.1. NCBI lineage: Eukaryota > Metazoa > Chordata > Actinopteri > Cypriniformes > Leuciscidae > Chrosomus > Chrosomus eos. The sequence goes on from CM070818.1 coordinate 47,560,246, forward strand.
TCTTTGTCATTAGGATACGTACCAAAAACCTTTAAGTTGGCTATGATTAAACCGCTTGTTAAAAAACCGCAACTTGATCCTACAGAATTAGTCAATTACAGGCCGATCTCGAATCTGCCTTTTCTGTCAAAGATACTAGAAAAAGCAGTATCCTCACAACTGTGTTCCTTTTTAGAAAGAAATAATATCTGCGAGGATTTTCAGTCCGGATTTAGACCGTACCATAGTACTGAGACTGCTCTCATTAAAGTCACAAATGATTTGCTCCTATCATCCGATCGTGGTTGTATCTCTCTATTAGTGTTACTTGATCTTAGTGCTGCATTTGATACTATCGACCACAACATTCTTTTAAATAGACTAGAAAACTATGTTGGCATTAGCGGAATTGCACTAGCATGGTTTAAATCATACTTATCTGACCGATATCAGTTTGTAGCAGTAAATGAAGAGATGTCTTATCGATCACAAGTTCAGTATGGCGTACCACAAGGCTCAGTACTAGGACCGCTGCTCTTCACTCTGTACATGCTACCATTAGGAGATATAATTAGGAAATATGGAATTAGCTTTCACTGTTATGCTGATGATACTCAGCTGTATATTTCTTCAAAACCTAACGAAACTTACCAATTCACAAAATTAACGGAATGCATAGCTGATATAAAAAATTGGATGACCAGTAATTTCCTATTACTAAATTCTGAAAAAACAGAGATTCTAATCATTGGACAAAAAACTTCCTCACCTAATAACCTAGAATACTGTCTAACACTTGATGGCTGCTCTGTTAAGTCTTCGACGTTAGTTAGGAACCTGGGTGTGCTCTTTGATACTAATCTTTCATTTGAAAGTCACGTGTCTAGTATCTGTAAAACCGCATTTTTCCATCTTAAAAATATATCTAAATTACGTCATATGCTCTCACTGACAAATGCGGAACAATTAGTTCATGCGTTCATGACCTCAAGGCTAGATTATTGTAATGCTCTACTGGGTGGTTGCCCTGCACGCTTATTAAACAAACTACAGCTAGTTCAAAATGCAGCCGCTAGAGTTCTTACCAGAACCAGGAAGTATGACCATATTAGCCCGGTTCTGTCAACACTGCATTGGCTGCCTATTAAACATCGTATAAATTTTAAAATATTGCTGATTACTTACAAAGCACTAAATGGTTTAGCTCCCCAGTACTTGAGCGAGCTCTTAACGCATTATAGTCCTTCACGTCTATTGCGATCTCAAAATTCTGGCCAGTTGATAATACCTAGAATATCAAAATCGACTGCTGGCGGTAGATCCTTTTCCTATTTAGCACCAAAACTTTGGAACAATCTTCCTAACACGGTCCGGGAAGCAGATACAGTCTGTCAGTTTAAATCTAGACTAAAAACACATCTCTTTGGCTTAGCATACACATAACACATTATAGATTTCTATAATTCAATGTTAGGCTGCATAGATTAGATCAGCCGGAACCGGGAACACTTCCCATAATTCCTGATGTACTTTGTACATCATAAGAAGGATGGCGTCTACGCTAATATTAGTCTCTCTGTTTATCCCGAGGTTTACTGCGGACCGCCGGATCCAGGGCATATCCAGATCTGATGAAGGACCATCACATGGACACGTCGACACGCATTATCAGGGCTGTGAAGGTCCATGGACACCTCACCACTCATCTCCTCACCGGCCGGATGACCCAACCCAACCAGATGAACTGGATAATATCGTGAAAGTTCTGATCCCATCTGACTCCTGGCATTATGCTGCCTAACTCATAATCATACACTGTTCATTCGTTGGCCAAAGGAGGACTGGCCCCCCGACTGAGCCTGGGTTCTCCCAAGGTTTTTTTCTCCATTCTGTCACCTGATGGAGTTTTGGTTCCTTGCCACTGTTGCCTTCGCCTTTTGGCTTGCTTAGTTGGGGACATTTAATTTTCAATTGAACAATACTATTACAACATTGTTTTCCTGTTATCTCTGTAAAGCTGCTTTGAAACAATTTGTATTGTAAAAAGCGCTATATAAATAAAGGTGACTTGACTTGACATGTGTGCAATGTACATCGGATGGTCACTGATGATCTACGGCAGTCATGAGTTCAGTGCAGTTATTACAGTTACACACATGCATGACAGAGCTAATCTGTCACACTGTCATTAGGTGTATGTGTGTGACACACTGTGAAATGTAATTTTACTTTGACTCCTCTATCTGGTGTTGAAGGGAGTCATTCATCACCAGACTCAATGAATAACACATCACAACACAGCAATCATTACTCACATAAACACACACTGTCTGTCTCTCTGACTGTCTCACTCTCACTGGATGGAGAACAGATCACTGTGTCTTTTGGAGTGAATACATCATAACAGCTTGCCTCGCGTTTCTCTGAAACTCTCTGCTGCTCTTGTCAAGATAGACGTGTGTTTATTCCATTTCAGAAACCGTCCAGAATAATGTACGTTTTACTTCCTGTGACTTTCTTAAAGGTATAGTTCATGCAGAACATTCTGTCAGCATTCCTCTGTGATAAAGAAGTGCGCTTAATTGTATTGAATTGTATTGTATTGTCATATCTTACAAGTGCAAATGAATTTATTTAATCAAAATACAGTAAAAACAGTAATATAGTGAAATATTGTTACAATTTTAAAAAATATATATATTTGAATAGGCTACATTTAAATGTTGAAAACAATGTTGAAAACAATGATACTTTTCAAACATTTGTGGTAAGATTAAAAAAGAGAGAAATTCATAATTTTATTCATCAAGGATGCATTAAATTGATCAAAAGTGATAGTTAAAACATTTATAATGTTAAAAAAGATTTATATTTAATACATGTTTTAATAAATTGAATAAATACATGTAATAAATGTAAATAAATGCTGCTCATTTAACTTTCTAATCATCGAATTCTGGAAAAGTATCACCTTTTCTACAAAAATATAAAGCACTACAACTGTTTTCAACATTGATAATAATAATAAATGTTTCTTGAGCATCAAATCAGCATAGTAGAATGATTTCTGAACGATCATGTGACACTGAAGACTGGATAAATTATGCTGAAAATTCAGCTTTGACATCAAGGGAATAAATTAAATTGTTAAAATATATTTAGCCTTGGTGAACAGAATAGATTTCTTTCAAAAACATTAAGAAATTGTAACGTTTCAAAACGTTTGACAGGCACTGTATATACACTGACACACTCATAAGATTACACGACAATACAATTCAATACAATTAAGCGCACTTTTTTATAACAAAGGAATGATGGCAGAATGTTCTGGGTGAACTGTACCTATTGTCACGTTTTGATGTGTTCTGTTATTGTTTTGAGATCTTGGTTTCCCCTGTCTTTGTGGTTTTTGGTTTAGTCCTGTTAAGTTTTCCCGCTCCTCGTTTGTGTTCAGTTTCATCACCTGTGTTCTGTTAATTATCCAATTATTCCTTGTATATTTAAGCCCTGTGTTTTCCCTGAGTGTTTGTCGATCGTCGTCCATGTGTGGTTGTGTGTAAATCCTGATTTCCTGGAGTTTTGTTCTTGTTTCATTTTTGGAAGTTTCATTTTGTTTATTAAACCTATTATATGGAAATTCCGTGTCCTCGTCTTCAGCACCTGCACAAACCCTGACAGAACGATCGACCTTTAAAAAGCAAAAATGGGTAGAAGGAGGAAAAAAGAGGTGAGCCCCTTCAAAAACCCAATCCTCTTCCAAGAGGAGCGCTCACTTGAGGAATATGTGGGGCGTTACCTGGGTCTATACGATGATGTGACGCTGGAGGAAGAGGAGCTGAAAAAAAGTTTCTGGGGTGGACTAAGGGACCCTCTCGCCCAGATAATTTTGGTAAGGGACCTCAATCTATCCTTCCTGGAGTTTTTGGATCACACGCTGTGGGCCTGTGGATCCAGCTACCACTTGGAGGATCTCCCACTCCAGCCAGAGACCATCCAACCAGAGCCCGTCGCCAGCCCGCCAACGCCTGAGCCCATCACCTGCACGCCAACGCCTGAGCCCATCACCTGCACGCTCACACCTGAGCCCATCGTCTGCCCACCAGAGCCTGCACACCGCATCAGCCCTGCCGCCAGATCGGTCCCTGGACTTCCCGGCTGATATCCGGTATGACTGATCCCCCACTGATATCGGTGCGACTGGCCAAAAAGAAGGCTCCCAAGGCTGGGGTTCACGTCAGCCACATCCAGCCAGATCCTGAGCCCGTCGCCTGCCCGCCAGAGCCTGAGCCCGTCGCCTGCCCGCCAGAGCCTGAGCCCGTCGCCTGCCCGCCAGAGCCTGAGCCCAGCCCCAAGCTCTCTGATTTGCTGGCCCCGTCCAGTTCCGAGTCCCTTGAAATGCTGGTTCCGTCCAGTTCCGAGTCCCTTGATTTGCTGGCCCCGTCCAGTTCCGAGTCCCTTGAAATGCTGGTCCCGTCCAGTTCCGAGTCCCATGTTGAGCCAGAGCCAGAGCCCGTTGACCCAGAGCCAGAGCCAGAGCCCGTTGACCCAGAGCCAGAGCCAGAGCCCGTTGACCCAGAGCCAGAGCCAGAGCCCGTTGACCCAGACCCAGAGCCCGTTGACCCAGAGCCAGAGCCCGTTGACCCAGAGCCAGAGCCAGAGCCCGTTGACCCAGCGCCAGAGCCAGAGCCCATTGACCCAGCGCCAGAGCCAGAGCCCGTTGACCCAGCGCCAGAGCCCGTTGACCCAGCGCCAGACCCAGAGCCCGTTGACCCAGACCCAGAGCCCGTTGACCCAGACCCAGAGCCCGTTGACCCAGAACCCGTTGACCCAGCGCCCGTTGATGTCAAGTCAGTTCCCGATCATGAGCCTGTCCTCCCCAAGAAAATTTTGGGGGGGCGCCATACGCCTTCGCCGTGGCCGGCCAAAGATCCACGGAGGCCCGAAAAGATAACACCGCCATGGCCACCTGAAGGGTCTATACCGCCATGGCCACCCGAAGGGTCTTCACCGCCGTGGCCACCTGAAGGGTCTGCACCGCCATGGCCACCTGAAGGGTCTGCACCGCCATGGCCACCTGAAGGGTCTGCACCGCCATGGCCACCTGAAGGGTCTGCACCGCCATGGCCACCTGAAGGGTCTTCACCACCACGGCCACCTGAAGGGTCTTCACCGCCGTGGCCACCTGAAGAGCCAGCACCGCCCTGGACGCCCGAGGGTCCCACAGCTCCGCCTTGGACGCCCGAGGGTCACACAGCACCGCCCTGGACGCCCGAGGGTCCCACAGCTCCGCCTTGGCCACGCCCACAGCCTGCACCGTCGTGCCCACGCCCACAGCCTGCACCGCCGTGGCCACGCCCACAGCCTGCTCCGCCCTGGAGGCTTCCTGGACCTGCACCATGCCCTCGTCAGCCTCCAGGGCGAAGTTTGGATGTTATACGGCGCGAGGACGCGCCTTCGGGGAGGGGGGAGGTACTGTCACGTTTTGATGTGTTCTGTTATTGTTTTGAGATCTTGGTTTCCCCTGTCTTTGTGGTTTTTGGTTTAGTCCTGTTAAGTTTTCCCGCTCCTCGTTTGTGTTCAGTTTCATCACCTGTGTTCTGTTAATTATCCAATTATTCCTTGTATATTTAAGCCCTGTGTTTTCCCTGAGTGTTTGTCGATCGTCGTCCATGTGTGGTTGTGTGTAAATCCTGATTTCCTGGAGTTTTGTTCTTGTTTCATTTTTGGAAGTTTCATTTTGTTTATTAAACCTATTATATGGAAATTCCGTGTCCTCGTCTTCAGCACCTGCACAAACCCTGACACCTATAAGGAAGCCACATAAGTATTTGTAAAAATGTATTTTCAGTTAATATTGATGAAATAAAGGCCACTTAAGTGCACTTAAAGAGAGAACACTTTCATGACTTTCTTAACACACTTAAGTACACTTTTAAAAGTGTAACAATGTCAAATTAAAAATTTGACTTCAAAGTATATTTAAAATCAGTTTTAATACTATTTTGTTGTGCTTTACTTGATTATAATTTTAACTGTAGTGCGTTATTCAACATTACATTTGAGTTAATATATTTTAAATGCACTAAATTTTAACGTTTCAACAGAAATTACATTAAAGTATGTTTTTTTCCGTTCTTTTAAAGAAGTATGCTTGTTTTAATGTTTAATGTGTTCAGATTTTTTATTTTATTGCAATGCAGTTAAAAAAACATTACATTCAGTTTGCACTTAAGCACGTATTATTTCCATAAGAAGTAATCTTTTTGAAAGCATGCTAAAGTGTACTTCTTTTTCACTAGGGTTTACTCACTCTTATGTTTTCATGCAATGACAGTTCAGAGTGACCACGACTGCTCTATATTTCAAGATCGAAATAGATCGAAACAGCTCCACTATAAATGCATCACTGCATACGTTATTAGTCTAAGGAACAAGATTAAATGGTATTTGGCAGCAGAACGCAGAGCTGATGTTCTGTTGAACCTGGAACTTTCCTTAAACTCCTGTGATCTGTTTTCTGTTCGAGACGATAGAGCTGCAAGTTCCACCACAAATCTATTTTTGCTTTCTCTCTCTTGAGACAGAGCATGAAAAATGCATCAGTTTTATATGGCATTTTATCATCAGATCTGAAGAGAGACACACAACATTCAGACATGAAACTGAACACATGAAGCTGTTCTGAGTTCATCTGACCGCTTGAAAGAGTACTGACCTTAACTACTAAATTGTACTGAATAACTGCTTAATAGTTCAAATGTCAACACATTTTAACAGAAAGGAATAGGCAATTTGACAAAACATATTTTCTGTTATTTGAGAACCAGTTTTATAAATAGAGTATCAATTTCAGATATTTTTTTACTAGGAGTAAATGTGCCATATCAGCCCATGTGCCTTTTATTTTGATTCTGAAAACATGACAGAAAATATTTGTTTATCAGCATATGTTTGCCATTTTACATTGTATTTGGAGCCAATCAAAATATTTGAGTTTTTTGTGATCATGCTGTTCTTTGACAATACATCAACACAATTACAGCATTAAATTAAAGATTACATTACATTTATTGAATTTGCTTAATTTTTTTTTATACTTTTTTTAATTTCAATTTTATTTGTAAGTTTTAGTAATTGTATGTACTTTTGACATTTGTATTAGTTAAGAAAAATATATATTATTTATTTATTTCCAAGTTGCCAAGGCAACATTTTGAAAAATTTTCTTGTTTTGCCATTTACTTATTTACTAATATCATTTTAATTACCAAAATTGATTTTTTTCTTCCGTTTTTGCCTTTTATTAGGATATGACAGTTGCTAAGACAGGAAGTGAGGTGAGAGAGGAGAGAGAGAGAGAGAGAGAGAGAGAGAGAGAGAGAGAGAGAGAGAGAGAGAGAGAGAGAGAGAGAGAGAGAGAGAGAGAGAGAGAGAGAGAGAGAGGAGACGGGAAAGGTCCACGAGGTGGGACTCAAACTCGGGTCGCCCGAAGCAAAGCGGTGCTTCATGTTGGCGAGTTGCCCACGAGGCCATCGGCGCCACACCCCAAAATTTATTTTGAATAGTTTTAGTTAATGAACTATTACTACTAAAAAACTATTCTCTAGAAAGCTACAATACATTTACTAGATATATCCAGAGACAAAACTGTCTATGTCATGACTCATGAACTAGACGCAAAGACTGAGGATCCAAACACAGTAGTTTGTTAAAGGTAATCCAAAGACGTAATCCAGGAATAAGGTCAAATCCAAAGAGCAAACCATCCAGATAATAGCAAAAGTCCAGGGCACAGGCAAAATCAGTGAGACAGGAAGAAGATACGGAAACCAGAAGTAGCACTCAGAAATGCAGAACAACACAAACAATGAATGAACAAACATAAACCAGATAATATTAAACAGGTTGTAGTAACCATGACATGATGAGTGCAGGCAATGGGTTATAGGAAATGTAGTACATTAAGTGGTGGCAATGGACTACGGAGGAGTGTCCTCTGGTGGAGATCAAAGGCCCTCCAGCTGGTGGATGTGACTAAATATTGTACAAAAAACAAAAACAAAAATATTATGAGATTAATGGCTTATTTCATTGAATCCTTTAAAGCAATATTCTGTATTTGAAAAGATTTGATCTGGAATGAGATTCATCACGCCACTGAGAGAGACTGACAAAGATGTATGTAGTAGAACAACACAAAGTATTTAAAACCTGATAATCACATTCAATGGAAATATTTAAGAGTTCATAATAATATTTCATGCTCCGTCTGTAATTATAATCCTGAAATAACATTTTATTTTCTCAAGTGGGCTCATAAGGAATGGCTCAATTGACCCCTGTTGTAATAAGCCACACAGCTCAGAAACAGGATTAACTGAATTCACTGAGGTCACTTTAAACACTTACTTTATTTTCATTGGAGGGAAATAATGGGCTTCCTGATAAAAAAAAAAAAAATCATGTACTATACACGTATATTGACATCTATCATGATAGATCCAGACATCTATCATGCTTTTGTCTGAGACAGTCAGAATTTTGGTCTGATCACTTGCTAAAACTCCGCCATAAGCTGATGCTTTATTAATAGAAGAGAGAGAGGAGAGAGAGAGAGAGAGAGAGAGAGGAGAGAGAGAGAGAGAAGAGAAGAGAGAGAGAGAGAGAGAGAGAGAGAGAGAGAGAGAGAGAGAGAGAGAGAGAGAGAGAGAGAGAGAGAGGGGAGAGAGAGAGAGAGAGAGAGAGAGAGAGAGAGAGAGAGAGAGAGAGAGAGGCATGAATAATATGTGTATGCGACATGCTGCATGAACTTATAGCAACCTCTAATGGCACCTGCTCTTTCCGCTTTGAAAATTAATGCTGCTTTAGTTTGTGGGACTGTTTGTTAGCTGGTGAAGGACTGGCACAGTAATGCTGTATTTCTGATACACACAGGTCGATGATTTGGGAATGACAGACATTTATTTGCAGGAGTAAATGCCCCAAATTTTGCTTTCAATAGCGCCATTTCACATAGTAATAACCATTGACACATTTTGGTGTCCTGTGGCTTTGAACAAGAAAAATGGAAACCAACAGGCTGTAAATGAGGAGAGAGAGACAATCGAGCAAGAGAGGGATTTTATCAGTCAGCATCCTGTACTGTACAGCACTATACTATGTATATAGAGGTCTGTGATATGACCTGATTTAAATAGTTAATTAAACGTGTGTGACTTTAAGAGATTTCATAAATATGACATATGATTTAAGAAAACATTCGCTCTCCTTATCGTGGGAAATCTCACACATCCCTCTTAAGTGTAAATTAAAAATTATTTTTAACACCTTGTTTTCAAGGCTTTTTCCTAGATTAACAGATTCTCTCACTCTCATTATCGTTCCAGGATGTCAGAGAGATTTCATTACCCAGCACTTTAATTAGGAAGGTGTTAAAATCTACGCAATGGGACAAAAAGAGAGAAGGAGAGTCTCTGATTTTTTACAGTTATTTAATTAAAATATTTATCTGAAATGCATTACATCATGTTTTCAAAACCAGAAGAAAAAAACTAAACTAAATATAAATCAAAATAAGATTTTAACAGAAAAACTACAATGATCTATTTCCCAAAAGAGAAGCCACTGCTACTGTATTTTAGCTTGTTTGAATATATTGTGTATTTATTCTCTAAATACTTCAAATAAAGCTTCTTAATGGTTTCTTGAAGCTGCCAATGAAGATAGAATGCTGGCTCTGACCATGGGTACTTACAAGTTCCTACATTTAGTAAATAGATAAACAGAAGGTAGACCATTTAAATCCAGACTCTTATAATCTATTAAAGTAAGGCCAAATTCAATTCAATAAAAATACAATTTCCAAAAAGGGTGGTTTTCGCAATGGATGCCATAGAACATGGGTCACCAACTCCGGTCCTCGAGGGCCGGTGTCCTGCAGAGTTTAGCTCCAACCCCAATTAAACACACCTGAACCAGCTAATCAAGGTCTCACTAGGCATAATAGAAACTGTCAGGCAGGTGTGTTGGACCTGGTTGGAGCTAAACTCTGCTGGACACCGGCCCTCGAGGACCGGAGTTGGTGACCCATGCCATAGAACAGGTGTGCCCAACCCTGCTCCTGGCGATCGACTGTCCTGCACAGTTTATCTCTAACCCTGATCAAACGCACCTGCCTTTAATTTTCAAGTAATCCTGAAGACCTTAAATGGTTGTTAAGACCTTAATTGAAGACCTTCAGGTGTGTTTGATTAGGGTTGGAGATGAACTGCGCAGGACAGTCGATCGCCAGGAGCAGGGTTGGGCACACCTGCCATAGAAGAACCATTTTTGGTTCTAAAAAACTTTTATAACTTTTTCTTTCTGAGAGTGTAGTATTTCATTCTCAATATCACATTCCCAAAGCTCTGTGTTTCATTCCTCTTGAACTTTGATTTAAATTCATCCATTGATTTTATTATTAGTTCCATCTAGATAACACGTGTTGATGTTGAAGGTTTTTAGTGTTGTGTAACTCTTTACAAATATTAATGAGATGATTGTGGCATTGAAGAATCCAGAGTCATCTATCATCCTCCGTTAACAGCGATCCTTTTCCTCTTTTCTTTGCATTTGGATTCCAGTCAGCAAACGCTTTATATGTCCATATCAGACTCAGTGAGCAGCTCAGAGATGAGTACAGTATGCTGGGAGATTGCATCATGAGAACTAACAAACTGTCTCTGATAAGAAACGATACAGATCTTGCTGGAGTGCTAAAAGCGCTTATTCGCATATGTGACATCACTCTGAAGACTCAAACTGCTTGTTCTCTTACGAGAGGTTCTCTCGTATTGCGTAAGCTAGCTTACGCTACGGGAAAGATTCCATCTTTCTGAGAAATTGAAGCCAAAAATTATCCTATAATTTTGTATCCATTGTCAACGCAGTTCAGCTGCAGCAGACCATGAGAAGGCTAGCTAGCCGCTCATTGGTTCGCTCACGGAGAACTGCTTAAGCCTATGAGGGAGCGCGGATGAACCCGCGACCAATGAGAGTCTGACTCGCTCTCCCTACGTCACCGCCCCCGAAGCGGGCGTGGACGAGGCTATAAATACCCCGAATAGGCTGAATAAAATCTGATTTTTCATCCTTCAGCGACGCACCTGCATCTGCTGATCCTGAGAGAGAAGCCGCCGTCGTTTGAAAAGGCACCTTCTAGCGAGCGTTTGGGAGACTGAGGAAGCAGGCCGTCTTCGCCACCTTCAGCCGTCCTGTGAGCTAGCGCCATCCGACGGATTGTATCCTTTATACTAAAATGCTTCCTATATATTGTTGTATCTAAAAGAGCGAGCGTCTTTTTCAAGATGTCTCGTAAATTTTCTGGCGGCTTTTGCCGCGCTCCCCTCGAGGCTGGGGACCGCCACCTCTTCTGCGCTCTCTGCCTCGGATTGGAGCACGCCGATCTTGCCCCCGCTGTGGCGGCTGCGAGCTCTGCGAAACTATGCCATTGTTGACCCCGCGGGCTCGACTTCGGCCACTAAGATGCGTCCGTGCCGCCTCTGACTTCGCCGCGGAGAAAGAAACGCCGCTCTCAGAGGCCGCCGGACCCCCAGCCGGAAGCGTTCATCCCGCCGGAGCCTCTCGCTCCCGCTCTCCATCTCCGCCGCTTCCGGACATACAGCTGCCGCCGAGTGGCCGCTCTGTTGCCTCCGTTGACGCCGCGGACACCAAGGAGACATGTTCGCTTCTCGCTTCAGACGGTGAGGATTGGTCCGATTCTCACGCCTCCTCGGCCCGAGAATCAACCGGGACCCGCGCAGCTACTTCCACCAGCGTTCGACTCCCGCCGCTAAACGGGCTGCGCCCTTTCTGCCTGATCTGCACGCAGAACTCACGAAGTCCTGGAACGCCCCGCTCTCTGCTAGAACTCGCTCTGACTCTTCCACCCGCGTCGCGTTGTGGACGGAGCCGCAGAGAAGGGCTTTATCTCCATTTTCCCTGTAGAGGACCTGGTCGCCGCACGTCTATGCCGCCCTCCGCGAGATGGCGCTCATCACCTGTGCTACCCGCTAAAGCCTGCAGTCCGACTTCAAGCTTTCAGCCGCCGGCCAAGCAGCTTCTGCACCCCATGTCTACTACAGAGTGAGCTACTTCGTGAATGGGACGAGAGCGGGGGAAAAAATCCCCCTTCAGTCGCGGATTGAGGATTTCCTGCGAATTTTGTTCTGCCTCGTCGCGCTAGCTCCTCTGCAGGCCGCTCACGTGACCAGCCTCCTGCACGAGCCCCACCCTAGCGCCTAGCTAAACACATTCAGACTTCTCAGCGACACCAGGGCGGCCGCCCTCGCTCGCTCTGACAGCCGCCACAGACCGCCGCCTCCCCGGGGGCCTCGGCAGAGGATCGCGCTGAAAACTGATTACTCGAAGTCTGCCTAGCGTGGTTGAGGAAAAGACGGCGCTCTCCCGCCGCGGCCGGATCGCCGTCAAAGTTTCGCCCTCTGTTAGTCCCCGCTCACGCGGCTACTACAGCAGTGTACCCCGCCATTACCAAGCCGGTATCCCTTCCCGCTTGCATGAGCACAAACGCCGTGTTTACGGCGTCCCAGAGAAATCTCAAAAAGAGCGTAAAAGCCTCTTGTGTAGAAAATGTGCCCACAACACTGTGTTCACTCATACACAAAACGCCGTGTTTACGGCGTCCCAGAGAAATCTCAAAAAGAGCGTAAAAGCCTCTTGTGTAGAAAATGTGCCCACAACACTGTGTTCACTCATACACAAAACGCCGTGTTTACGGCGTCCCAGAGAAATCTCAAAAGAGAGTAAAAGCCTCTTGTGTAGAAAATGTGCCCACAACACTGTGTTCACTCATACACAAAGACACTCCTGTTCCCGTGTCTCACACAGGGTCCACTCTCATAAAGCGGTCCCAACCCGCTCGAGTTTCAGAGTACATAAGCGCGCCCACGAACCCGTGCGCGCGTCCCACCTCTGTTACACGGTCCATAAACTTGTGTAGAGAATGTGCCCACAACACTGTGTTCACTCATACACAAAGACACTCCAGTTCCCCTGTCTCACACAGAGTCCACTCTCATAATGCGGGCCAAGCCCGCTCGAGTCTCAGAGTGTATAAGCGCGCCCACAAGCCCTGTGCGCGTCTTACTTCTGTTCACTCTGTTACAGGGCCCATAAACTCCCTCCGAGTGTACGTCCCGCTGTTGTAAACACTATCAGCGCGCTCACGCAGCCCGCGAAGTGCAGCGACGGGGACCATGTAGCCATTTACCCCCTAGCGTCACGCTTAAAAGCGTGGGAAGCAGTGGGTGTTAAACACAATAAAGCTAGGCTATCGCTTACAGTTTTGCCGCCGCCCTCCTCGCTTCCGAGCGCGGCTAGAAACTACTGTGAACCCAGAAGCAGTGACGCGCTGCTCCGTTCAGAGATAGCAATTCTGTTGTGCAAAAAGGCTATAGAGAGGGTGCCTCTGGCTATGAGCGAGTCGGGGTTTTACAGCCGTTATTTTCTTGTCCCCAAGAAAGACGGCGGTCTCAGACCAATATTAGACCTCAGATCGCTGAACAAAGTTCTCATGAAGAGACCGTTCAAAATGCTCACTATCAGAAAACTCCTCGCGCACGTGCGCCAGGGGGACTGGTTCATATCACTAGATCTGAAAGATGCATACTTTCAGATCCAGATAAATCCCCTTCACAGGCCATTCTTACGTTTCGCCTCGAAGGCCAGGTTTATCAATACACCGCCCTACCGTTCGGCCTATCCCTAGCACCCCGTACGTTCACGAAGTGCATGGACACGGCGCTCGCCCCCCTGCGGAGTCAGGGGCTGCGAATACTGAACTACTTGGACGACTGGCTGATTTTGGCACAATCTCAGAGAGAGTTACTGTCTCATCGTACAGTTCTCCTCGACCATCTGAAAGTTTTGGGCCTCTCTGTCAACTGGACAAAGAGCGTACTACAACCCAGTCAGACTATCTCCTTCTTGGGTATAGAGCTGGACTCGGTCACGATGACGGCGCGTCTGTCAACGCAGCGCGCGCACCGTGTGCAGCGTTTCGCCGCATCTTTTCAGATGAACAGACTCACGCCTTTGAAAACATTTCAGAGAGCGTTGGGCTGTATGGCCTCAGCCTCCGCGGTGCTCCAGCTGGGGTTACTGCGCATGCGCCCGCTTCAGCTTTGGTTGAGGAGCCGTGTGTCTCACCGAGCGTGGACCACGGGCCACCAGCTGATAAAAGTAACGCAGACCTGTATCACAGCTCTGCAGCCATGGTCAGTGGTAGAATGGTTTCAGCGGGGCGTTTCCATGGGGACAGTTTCACGCCGAAAAGTCATCTAGACAGACGCCTCCAACACGGGTTGGGGAGCGGTCTGCGAGGGCTCACCGGCCTTCGGCCCCGGTCAGCTCAAGAGAGCCTCCTACACATAAACTGTTTGGAGAGGTTGGCGGTCGAGAACGCGCTCATGCGCTTTCTCCCGCGCATTCAGGGCCACCACGTGCTGATCCGTTCGGACAATATAGCCGTGGTCTCTTATATAAACCGTCAGGGCGGAGTCAGATCCAGGAATCTTTTCCAGCTGACAGAACGCATCTTAGTTTGGTCTCAGTGTCACCTGCTCTCGCTCAGGGCGACGCACGTGCCGGGACATCTGAACGACGGTCCAGACAGCCTGTCCAGGAACCCATTCCCCCGGGGAATGGTCCCTGCATCCTCTTACAGTCCAGAAACTGTGGCGTCTATTCGGCAGAGCAGAGGTGGACCTCTTTGCCTCGGCGGAGAACACCCACTGCCCAATATTTTTCTCAAGGAGCGAGGACGCGCTAGCCCAAACCTGGCCCAGCCGCCCGCTGTATGCCTTCCCTCCGGTCTCTCTGTTACCACAGGTGCTTCAGAGAATCAGAGAAGTGCAGCACTCAGTGCTCCTCATAGCCCCGCACTGGGAGGGTCAGACTTGGTTTCCGGAGCTCACGCAGCTGTCACAGACAGCGCCGTGGCCCATTCCAGTCAGAGCAGATCTCCTCTCCCAAGCTCGCGGCTCGATCTGGCATCCCCACCCAGAGCGCTGGGCGCTTCACGCGTGGGTGATCAACAACTACCCGTTGCTTTGCCAGAGGGAATGTTAAACACGATCATACAGGCTAGAGCGGCTTCTACCAGAAGGCTCTATGCGTCAAAATGGTCTGTGTTCTCGAAGTGGTGCACAGATAGGGGTCTGGACCCGCGGTTATGCGAGGTTCCCTCCTTACTAAATTTTCTCCAAGAGATGCTGGACAAGGGCAGATCCCCGTCCACTCTTAAGGTATATGTGGCAGCCGTCGCGGCGTTTGCTGAACCCCGACGTGGCCAGTCACTGGGCAAAGACGGGCTGGTAGTCCGCTTCCTCAGGGGAGCTAGAAGGATGAATCCCCCGCGCCCCCCTTCGGTGCCGATTTGGGACCTTTCCATAGTTCTTGATGCTATGAAAGCTCCCCCATTCGAACCGCTAAGCACCGTGGACCTAAAGTACCTGTCGCTAAAGACCGTTTTTTACTCGCGCTCGCGTCAGTAAAACGGGTGGGAGACCTGCACGCGCTGTCGACCAGCGCGTCCTGTCTTGAGTTTGGTCCTAATGACTCATTAGTCGCTCTCAAACCTAGGCATGGCTATGTTCCCAAGGCGTTTGGCACCCCGTTCAGGGCACAAGTTATATCCCTATCGGCTCTGCCTGCTTCCGATAGCGAATCAGATTCTAATCTCCTATGCCCGGTCAGGGCTCTGAGATTATATGTCACTCGCACAGCTCCGATCAGACGATCCAAGCAGCTTTTTGTTTCGTTCGGCGGGCGCACCAGGGGGTTGGCCGCCTCGAAACAGTCCCTACCCAGATGGATTGTTGATGCCATTGCAGCAGCATACGCATCGAAAGACCTGCCATGCCCTTTGGGCATCAGGGCTCATTCCACTAGAGGCATTGCCTCATCGTGGGCATGGTCCAGTGGGATTTCCATTCACGACATTTGCGTGGCAGCGGGATGGGCTTCCCCCTCCACCTTTGTCAGATTTTACAATCTGGAAGTACCCGCTTTGCAGGCTAAACTACTAGCAGTCTAGTATGTTTCAGCTCTTCTGGTTGAGCTGCACTATAGGGGGTTAATTCACACAGACCGAGTTCGCTCTGTCCCTCTCTTTTATGTGCTTATGTACTACACAATAACCGGCCCGCTCCGATGGCCGTTTGTCACAGATACATATATTCATTCCCACTTTCGGTGTTCCCCGGGATGCCCCGCGGGACTAATAGTGGATGCTTAGCACGCACGGCGTTGACAATGGGTTCCCGTAGCGTAAGCTAGCTTACGCAATACGAGAGAACCTCTCGTAAGAGAACGAATCGGTTACCTAACGTAACCTCGGTTCTCTCTAGATGAGGGAACGAGTATTGCGTTCCTGGCCGTGCTTGTGCTACTGGCGATGTTCGCTTCAGAATTGAAAAAAACAGATTTTATTCAGCCTATTCGGGGTATTTATAGCCTCGTCCACGCCCGCTTCGGGGGCGGTGACGTAGGGAGAGCGAGTCAGACTCTCATTGGTCGCGGGTTCATCCGCGCTCCCTCATAGGCTTAAGCAGTTCTCCGTGAGCGAACCAATGAGCGGCTAGCTAGCCTTCTCATGGTCTGCTGCAGCTGAACTGCGTTGACAATGGATACAAAATTATAGGATAATTTTTGGCTTCAATTTCTCAGAAAGATGGAATCTTTCCCGTAGCGTAAGCTAGCTTACGCAATACTCGTTCCCTCATCTAGAGAGAACCGAGGTTACGTTAGGTAACCGATTCGTTTTAATCCATAAAAAGTTATTAACATAAACAATTTACCCTTTAAAGATGACCTATACATTTTTCATACAATTTTCTTTAGTGGATTATGTTTGAGCATTAAAAAGGTCTGAAAAATTACAAAGCACAAAGGCACTCAAAGGGAGTTATTCTCTATATCAGTTAGCACTGTTTCTGAACTCCCTGAAACACCTCGATTAAATTCGTTTTTTTTTTACAGGAAGACAACACATCACTGGGACAAACACATCACAATATTCCTCATTTAAATAATTCCTGCATAGGAAATGTGCAAAATAAAGGGGCAAGGCCGGGTTGAGTTGAGTTAATAGTGTGTTGAAATGGTAAGGTGCGTGACTGGCGGGGCCGAGAGCCGTGGGAAAGGAGCGAGGCTACGCTGGTCTTGAGTCTTACGGAAGAGCTCTGGGAGAATAAAAGGAGTGATGACAGTGCAATGCGAGAGAGTACTTTATGTTGATGTTTTTTTTTAGTTTAGCTTTACTTTTGTTTTGTTGTTTGTAGGGCTGGGTGATAAAACGGTATCTGTATTTTTCAACGGTACACCATTGTCGGTAACGATATAAAAAATGTTCAATATAGCGCTCGATATGCTTTCAATCAATGATGACAGCTGATCAACTCATTTAGGGCCAGTTCTACATTTTTAACTAACACAGTAATGGTCGTACTGAGGCTGTGAGAGCTGATTTCTGCTCAGTGGACGTTTGGCCATGCATGTCAGGTGACCCATGAGACGAGTACGCGCTGCACTTGCTGCTGGTCCGGGAAACAGGAGGAGTTACAACAGCAACAATACAACAACGATACAAATGCTGTAATCTGTCGATTCAGAGGTTGCCTATGGCAGGGGTCGGCAACAGGCGGCCCGCGGGCCAAAACTGGCCCGCCAGCAATATTTTCTGGCCCGCCGGATTATTTTGGAATTTTTTTTTTTTTATCAGCCTATTTTTATTTTCCAATAATGGTTTACAAACAGGCGCCATGTATCATTCGTTCAATCGTTTTTTTCAAAGTAAAACCAAAATAAAAAAAAAGACTTGTTTTTCCATTATTTCCTGAACTAAAATGAAAAAAAAACGAATAACGACTCGTTTTCCGATTTTCTGATTGTGCGCTCAGATCAAAAATAGAAAGAATGAATAACGGGTATAGACGAATTTTAATTTTGAATCTTAATTTAACACCTTATCAGACATGTACGAATGAAATCATTTTAAACAGATCAAGTACTATTGTGGTAACAGATTACTGCCATTTTAATAAGGGTGTGAATAGCAATCATGCTCTCCTGTACCATGCTCTCCTCTCCTGTAACACACTGATAAATAATATGTGTTACCTGATAAAAAATATTTGCACTAAATGCTGCACAAAACTATTCCACTAGCTACTTGAGATAAGCCGTAGCCGCCGCGCCTACATCTGACATTTTTGGGTTCAAACACTCACATGAGCGGCTGATCTGCAAACCACACATACTTAACAGTGTTAAATTTGAAAAATACTGTTTGACAGAACTGCTTTGTTACCACAGTTATCTGCGTGCTTCCTCAGCGATTAAGTTCCACATTTGCGGCTATCCAACAAGAAAATGCATGCAGCAAGTCTTTCACAATATTTTCTTCAGATAACTCCAAATTTCTCCCACACACTGGACTTGATTTTTGATGACTTTTGTCGACAACTTTACAATCCCCACTAGCTATTCTTTTCTTCAACTCTCAGCATCCATCTCGACAACTGCAGATCACGGCATCGCACGCGCGCGGCTATGAGGAATTTTTAAAAGTGAAAGTAGTAACGTTATAGGTCCTGGGAGGGCGTGGCGTGTGGGCACAAATAAACTGATGTGGATTTTAAATTATTTTATCAACTTGAAATACAGCCATATTTTTGTAGATGTGTTCCTAAAAATATGCATATTTTACGTTTGCATGTGATTGTTTTAAACCCGTGTTACCCGTGTGTATGTTGCTTGAGTGATTTGAGTGTTACGCTTTGCCCTATTTAATTTGTTATTTATAATTCATAATTTTTTTTCTGTGACATTTTTTTCTCTGCTGACAGTAATAAA
The DNA here is from genome assembly GCA_036326025.1 of Chrosomus eos. Classification (NCBI taxonomy): domain Eukaryota; kingdom Metazoa; phylum Chordata; class Actinopteri; order Cypriniformes; family Leuciscidae; genus Chrosomus; species Chrosomus eos. The sequence continues at coordinate 47,579,140 of CM070818.1, forward strand.
TAATATTTATATTGACACAAACACAATTTTTGTATAGCATTTATAATTGTTATAGGCTACTTAATCTCTCTTTCCGTTAGAGACATTTGAATGAGAGATTCTGGAAATGAGATCTAAATTTTGCGGATCCGTCAGGTCAGGATATAAAAAGCGGGTGAACACAGAGGGTATTTTAAGCGGTTTAATTTGTTTCCATAGGCCTACAAGCAGCTACAAGTCGAACTACACTGCACTAGCTAGCTTAGCAGCCTGGAAACCAAGTTAAGCATTGAACGTTAGCATTTTGTTTTTTTAATTGCTATTTGGATACCGCCATGAAATATGAAATGCTATTTTCTGGACTGAAGACTGAGGGTTTTTTTTGCAGATGTGTGTGTTCAATGGAGCTAATGTTATATATTTTTGACCAACCAGTGTATGAAATATAGTGTGACAGTCTAGATTTAAGTAGCTATAACACAAGAACAAGCGGGTGACTTATTTATTTGCTCTGTGATTTAAAGGGGTCATATAATGCCATTTTTCTACAAGTTAATATTAATCTTTAGGGTCTAAATGAAAACTTTGTAATATACTTTTATAAAAAAAATCTTATTAGTTTTTTAAGAAAACACTAATTTTACCTGCTCAAAAACAGCTCTGTTTTCAGCACGCCGTTTAAGTGCATATGCCTTTAAATGATACTGAGCATTGCTGACTCCGCCCCTCTGCGTACACAGTTTTTAATAACACGATGACCATAACGCGTTGTTCATTATAAACTTGGGATTATGAATTATATTGAGAACGTCGTAACGTTACATAGAATACATGCCGTAATGTACCCTGAGTGTAAACATTAGCCACATTCATCATGAAGCGTGCAAGCAATTTGCAAAGATTATTATTTAAAGGGTAACTAAACCCCTGGTCATAGCCTGACTCCACCCACTGGCAATATTTGAAAAATGCTGGAAAAGTGGGCAGAGCCTAACGGAGATAGAGGGGATGAATCGAGGGCGGGGCTGAGCGGAGGGGCGGCCGCCTGAGACCCGCAGTGAGTGACAGCTGCTGTCAGACTCGCTAAAATGGAGTGACTGGAGTGACGCAATTAGCTTTGCAACAGAGCAGTCATTTGAAGACTTTTCTCCCCCACATTCTTCACCTGAAGTGGAGGATGTTGAATTGTCTGTGGACACAGGGCCAGAGCCATATCAATTCGAGCCGCTCAAACTGCGGTCTTAACTCCCGCATCGCGATCGGCATCCGATTATTCTTATATTCAGTCATTTTGAGGTAATTTATTTCCCCGATTATTATTACTATTACGTTCAGTATATTTTGCTGCTATGTGAAAAAAAAAACGTCGACACCAGAGGGTTAACTTTAGCCTAATAGGAATGAACATAAATTGTGATTAAAAATATATGCTCACTCACATCATGACACCGCTGCGGTGGAGGAGTACATGCAGGAAGAGCAGCGTTTGGCAGCGCGAGCTGTGTGGAGAAGCCCATTTCCACCTCCATTGCGTTGGAGAAGCAATCCCGCGTAAAATGCAGGTTGCACACTTGAGCGATATGCGATAATTAACTACCTAGGCTACACGAAATAATCTAAATAACTATATAAATGCTATTTGCACACTCCTCCAGCTCTAGGTGGGAACTCGCAGACTTCCATCCCAAGGACATGCAATCACTGGCGCCTAATTTCCAAGTTTTTTACAGTCCAGCAGTGCTATGGAACTAGCTAACTATGCTTCTAACAATATCTATCCTGATCGTTTTTCAATACTCGCAATTCCAACTCCTTTTTTTTACAGTCTATGCTCCTGACTCGTTACAGTGGTTTTTGACGAAGCAATATGGTTTTTTATACTGCCATGGGTGTGGTAGCTTGTACCAAGGGCGTGGTGAGCTAGAATCTGCCTACGTCAGCTCTCACCGCTTACGTCACGAACTACCGCAAACAGCCAATAGGAAAATTCAACTGCAGTAGCCACCGTTCAACCTGAAGAGGGCAGCACTCAGATGTTTTTACACCATACATTGTAGAATTAAAACACTTTATACACAAATGTCAAAAAAGTTACTCGAATCAATGAACAGTACTAATAAAGCCCCATTCTTATAGATCATTAACTAAAAAAAGTTGGTTTAGGGTTTAGTTACCCTTTAAAGGTTAAACCTCTGAGGTCTGAGGGCATTTTTTCACTTTTTCCTTCGATTTTACATATCTTAATAAATTCACCTTTTAAAGGCAATTACATTACAAAATCTCATATGTTTTATATCAAAATGTGCAGAGAAAAGCCAGCTCTCTTACTGGTGAGTTCACCACTTGTCCTAGCATTATGTAAAGAGAAGGAGAGGGATAATTTGGCTCTAAAAGGTGAAAAATATCAAGTCCGATTTTTGAAATTCTTCAAATCTCTTGTGGAAACATACCATTACTCATGTGGACGAATTATTTTGGTTCTTGAAATGGGTTACCCAGAGTCTTAGGGTCACAAAAGTAGTGTAATATATGAATAATAGTAGATAATGAATAATAATTGTCTAAAGTGATAAGTTTTGTCTGACACTACCTTCACCAAATGTTAGAGGGACTGAGATAAAATAGGACTAAAAATATCTTCCTACTACATATCAAGCTTTATGGGATGTGTGCAAATGAAAAAGTAGCATTACAACATGTCTTTCTTTGAAGCAAAACGTTTACTTTGTGAAAAAACTCACTACTAACAATATTCACAAAATGTACACATTTTCATATTTTCTTGTCTACATTACATGTCAACTTTTCTAAAAAAAAAAATTCAAACCAAAGACGAACTATATATTAGAAATAACACAGAAACCCACCACTATCCATGTCAGCTGTTTTTTTCCTCACTGTGAGGAGATGGGAGGGTACTTAGGGATTTCAACCGCATCTATTGGTTGGTTTCACACAAAACGCAGACAGGCAAGCTAGCCCACCAATCACGCAAGGTGAAAAACCATCTTGCTCTCTGTGTGAGTCACTTATGATCTCGCGAGAATAAGGTCGTTGAAACTGAGAATCTATCGGTTACGGCAAAATCAGAACCATTTATGTGTGCTGCACAATCGCGGAGATATTAACAGAAATATTTAGTAAACATCGAGTTGACGCACGGGCGCGTCATCTGATCTCAGGGGGTTAATAAAACGTTACACTCACTTCTTCTGGAGGTGCTGCAGGAACATGAATAGTTGGTACCGATTCCTTTTTCAGGAGCAGCTTCTTAGCAAAACCAGCTTTATACTGACCCTCGTTTAAAAAGCAGTCTGGTGAGAAATAATTCGCGCAAACATGAACGCATTGACGTTGATCGTTGGGAATATTCCGATGGTAAACAAAACTCAGCCACTGCCTCTTCAGTGGTTCGGATTTAGGAACATCAAAATGACGGCTGTGTTCGTTATTACACCCGAGAACAGAACACCACAATCGCTTAGACGCCATTCAGCTCGAGTGTAAACAATGATGGACTATGATGACAGCTCGCTCAGGGCGGGTCTGTGTTGAAACGCTGCTGTCAGTCAACAATCGTGGGAGGGGCGTCCGACCGTGTAACGTCACATGGTAGAACGGCTCGATTTAAGACAGGGAAAAACATATAAGGAGATTAAAACAAAAACACTGGATGGATTTTTATCATTATATGATGTTTGTATACAGGCATGCCAACACACAATTTCAGTACCAATCAAACAATCAAAAGTGCATGTACCATTATATGACCCTTAAGGACCGTTTAAATACTTTGTTTTCTCTTGGAGATAAAGGACTTTTTGTTTGTATCAATTAGTTCATCTTCACATTCACATATTTCTAGACGTTTCAATAGGCAGTGGCAGAGCAAATTGCATTCAAATGCCACAAATGCTTGAAGATGCAATATTTGTTAATTGTGTTAAAAATTTAGTTATGTAGTTATGAAAATAACCTTTATATATCTATCATTTACATAATTAGGCACATTGTTGACACCTCCGTTCTATTTGACATTTAATGGAGTCACAGCTGTTATTTAAGGTTTCCAGAGCCCCACGAACATCTGTATTTTGCACACTGATTCTAACCAATATGACAATGATCCTGCTTGACGTTTAAAGCTATTACTTCAAAGTGAATTGATTGATTGATTGATTGATTGATTGATTGATTGATTGATTGATTGATTGATTGATTGAGTGAGTGAGTGAGTGAGTGAGTGAGTGAGTGAGTGAGTGAGAGTGAGTAGAGTGAGTGAGTGAGTGAGTGACATTTCCCCTGGGTTAGGGTTAAGAAATATGAAGAGAAGCAGAGATATTCAGAGCTTCTTCTTCTTCTTAAAAATAGAACAGAGTTAGAGCCAGCCACAGCTTCTACCAGCATACACTCTGGTAGTCACTCCAGTGATACAATTACAACTGTCTGAAATATCACTACTCAAGAACAATAGTTAAAACAGTTGTAAAAGCCAGAAGAACAATAATAAAATGTGCATAATGCATAAATACACACAAACACGTGTGAAAAGACGAGGACTTTAATCCACTACAAGGAAATAGCTCTTAGAAAATGTGTACCCTATCCTGAACATAATTACTGATTAAAAATAGACATGTTAAAATAACCAGAGATACTTGAGGACTGTGATAGGTGGAAATGATATATATATATATATATATATATATATATATATATATATATATATATATATATATATATATTATTATTTATTTATTTATTTTTTACTGCATAGACACATTTATTTGACAGTTACGAGACAGGAAATCATGGGAGAGAGAGGGGATGTGACATGCAGCAAAGGACCAGGATTCAAACCACGGTCAGCTGCGTACGTATACACATTAAACTTCGCTATGCCATGGCCACCCCACACTAGCTTTGTGTTCCATCTTGGCCACCCCAGTAAAAATGTCCTGGATACGCCACTGCTCATATATCGCGTCTAAAAACATGTGGAAAGTGTGGTTGTGCTGTTGTCTCCTTTCCAAAGCGATTGCGCTCCCGTGGCGTCTGTTAATGCTATGCAACCATGAACTGCGCTCTCCACATCATGTTGACTGAAGGTTCCATTCGACCGTAAGTGGACTGCAAAGTTAAAGATGGCACGACCACCACAACTTTGCCCAACATAAATGGCAAACGCAGTGAAAGTGGAACGAAAACTGCACTACTCATTAGGCTATTTTGTGCTTCACGCTCAGTTTGGACCAATGTCAGTGCAGCGCGAGACGATCATAATCAAACGACACTGTTACTACACAGTGCTAAGAGATCCAGTAAAGAAAGCATTTGAATTCGCCACATAATTAATAATATTGCTGCGAGATCTAGTCAGTGCTGACGTGGAAACCAGGAGAAACATTGTGCCTTGAATTAACTAGATGCTATGTATAGGCTTTAAGTCCACAGATCAGTAACATTCACCATGGATTTAATGTAGTAACACTAACTGTAACCATGAAAGTTTGGCAGGAATATAAAAATGCTTTCAAGTTGTCAAACATCTTTTTCCACTTCAAAACTCAAATATTATCATATTTAAGTGTTATTTTTGATTTCAGAACATATTGCACTTTTCAGAAGGAGGGACTTTATAGAGACGGGTACTAAACAGATGCTGAATTTGGAACGGCATACTAGCATACTCTTAATATTTCTACCATAGAAAAGATATGGTAAACGTATTACGAGTTTTATACTATGCAGTTCTGAATTCAGCGAGAATGTTACTGATAGACTAGGAAGATATGTGCTGCAACAATGTAAAATATGTGAAAAGTATGAAAACCTATTCTAGTAGACCCCAAAAACAAAATTAAGACTTTGTAAAAGAGTATAATATGGCCTCTTTAAAACAAAGACACAGAATACATGTTCTACTTTGTGCTTGCGCTATTGGTGCTATACACTAACAAAACAATGATCCAGCAAAAATGCTGAAACAAAGGAAAACCGCATCAGTACAATATAGTAATTAGCTACTACCTCTGTGATGTGATGTGCAATGTATTCAGTCTTTGACAACACAGTTTAACATGATCACTCATCAAAATAGTTCCACCAATTTCAGCTTTTTTAAGATTTTTTTAAAAGATTTAATTATTACAAGACTAAAAAAAAGTTTAAATTACCGTTTTGATTAAACATTAAAGGGTACCTATCATGGAATTTTGAAAATTACCTTTCATGTAGTGTGTAACATAGATCTAAGTGAACAAAAACATCCTGCAAAGTTTTAAATATGAAAGTTCACCGTATACAAAGTTATTGTCTCTCAAAAGTAAGAGTCGACTCTGAGTCGCTGATATGAATCGATAGACGAACGATGCACTTTCGTATGTCACTTGTACAAGTTATTTGAATTCGACACGCCCACTCAGTTCGCGCGCCGAGCAGACAGAGAAACCTGACAACAACATGTCAACGAGACTCAGTTCTGAAGTGCGAATCAAAAGCAAACTTTTTTTTTTACTGCCCAGGGACAAGCATGTGAAGACTCAGTGGCTAGAGTTTATATTTACAACTATACCACACAAGTATAGCCACCTTGAGCTGTGTTCGCGTTATTTTAATGACGATCGCTTCACAAACACAAATGTGAAAAACACAAGTGTGGATTCGCGAGTCGCCTGATACTAAAGGAACGTTCAATACCAAGTTTATTTGGATCAGCTTCCTCCTCCGATTCACAACCTGTAAGTACTATTAATAATTGTTGCTTTTATGTGTGTGTGTGTGTGTGTGCGTGTGTGCGTGCGTGTGTGTGTGTGTGTGTGAGAGAGTGAGAGTTACGCTCAGCAGCTTCTAGGTCTCCAATGTCATTTTTTTTGTTTTTTGAAATATGTGAAATTATGTGAAGCGTATTGTAGTACTGCAGTGCTTTATCAATATGTTTAAGCTTTGGGCTAACGCAAAATATAACTGACTGCGTCATCTGACCAATCACCGCCGATTAGCGTCACGCAAAGGAGGGGTTTGGACAAATGAGTCATCAAACGAATCATTAGGGAGTCGGTGAGCAAATCAGGTAAAAATAAATGCATATTATAAGACAACAAAAGTGTTTTTTGTCATTGCATGCATGTAAAACTGTTGTTGGGGACTCCCAGAACATTATTAGGAACATTTTAAATGCCATATTAGGTACCCTTTAAAGACAGCAACAATTTGTATCCTAAACCAATGTTGTTACATGAAGCTTAAGCTACCGATTCAAAGGTAAAATAAGCTGGACTTGTGGCATTCAAACTGGCCCGTTTACAACATTTACTGGTGTTCTGTGTCATCAGCAGTTTGTCTCTGTTTGTATCTGTGACTCAGAGAAGTCCAGCCGACAGACACTGATGTGTTTAATATGCGTTAGGCGTGTTTTTGCTTGTCAGATTCACGCTCAGATGGGTCTTCATTGGGTCTGACTGCTGTCTGCTGTACATCTCACTTTGCTCTTATTTGTGTCTTTCTAAGAAGCATTGGAATTCATCCGCTTAATTAACTCACACACAAAGCTCTATCTTCCATCATCCCTCATTTGTTACATCAGTGGTGGTATTTACAGTGATTTACTGAATTCTGGGGGTATGTATCTTATAAAGTCGCTTGAATTGAACAATCACTGTGAACTCTCAGACAGTATTATATATATATATATATATATATATATATATTACCTGTCAACTACCAATTACCTACCAACACTTTATTTTGATGTTCCCCCAACAGACATTCTACTAATTATAAGTAACTTAAGTAACCTGGAGCAGAAGCTTTTCATCGACCTTCTCAACAATAAAAATATTAATATAACCCTCCAATGCATAGTTAAGGCTCTTTTGGTGACTTCGAGATGATATATAATTTTTCTGTCTCCAAAAATCATCAATTGCCTGCTGTGAAATATCTCCTACTGTGACAGCTGCCATAGCGCCTGTCACCGAATGTTGACTGTTTGTCCGAGTGAGTGGAGGGGGCGTGGCTTAGCCATAGGTCAATTGCTGCATTCACACCTGCCCAAACGAACCGCACCAAGGGGGAAAACGAACTCTAGTGCGATTCAACCGAACTAAATGAGTCAGGTGTAAAAGGACCCTATGTCAACACATCAAAATAAGTGTACATTAAAGTGCACAGTTTTTATATAGAATATTAAAACAATGTTTTAAAATCTACTTTAAAATAAAGCTGGTTACACTTTATTTTTAGTTACATTGTTACATTGTACATAGTTACATTGTACTTACTGAGGAATTACGGAGTAATATTAATTAACTAAATGTACTCGCTATAGAGTTACGGTTAGGGTTAGGATTTGGTTTAGTGTTAATTAGAGGTCGACGATAGTGGATTTTACCGATAACGATATTTAGGTTTGACCGTACATGCCGATAACCGATAATTCAACCGATATTTTTTTTAAATGGATGCTGGATTAAAAACAAACATAATACTCACAATAAAACAGTGCTGAACTGAAATGTGCTAAATTAAATAAATATATATAAATATTAATATTTTTAAAACTTTAAAGTTTATATAATTATAAAATAAAATAAGAATTAAAACTCGATTTCAAATGCATTAGTAAATGTTGAAATAAACTAACAATGAATAATTCTTCTACAACTTGTATTAATCTTAGTTAATGCTAAAAATGGAATCTTATTGTAAAGTGTTACCATTTCATATAATTCCAAAGAGTCGTGCTTAAAGATATCCATTAAAATGTAATAAAGACCTGTATACGTAATTTAGCCTATAGTCTCTCACTTTATTTGCTTCTATGTTAGAACACTTGATAATTATCTAATCAAAATAACAAGATGTATTGTAGTGATTAAAACGATCTTAAATCGAACACGTTTATGATTTGTTTATGTTTCTGTCGGCTGCATGAACATATCAATGTTGAGAAAGCAATCACGTCACTAGTTTTAAATATGCAACTTCGTCGGCTAATAAATGCATAAAAGTGACCAGCCGAATATAAAATAATGCAAATAGATGATAACAATTGCGCCATAAATCATTTGGGTCAGGTCTGCGTGTGTTTTTGTCCACAGGTTAGAGTCCTCACAGCCTCGACGGCAAACTACTGTTCTTTCTCTGCTGATGCAGCATCTAGTCAATAAAATAATTACTTTATAATGATATGGCAATATATACTTTAGTGTTATGTATTCATACCGTTTCGCTGACTGTGTTTTAAATGCGAGTCTGAAGTGTCAGCGGCGCTCTCTGTGCTGCGTGTTCTCTCCCTGGTCTGTGCTGCGCGCAGCCCCATGTGTGAATGTAAACAACTCAGCAAGTGATAGTTTATTAATTTGTCCTCTGGAGGCCGCTCTCGCTCTGTATAATGCCAGCAGTCTCTTCAGCGCTCTAGTGCTGTGTAATGACCGCGCGCACTTCTCAGCCGCTCCAGCAACGGATGCAACACGGAAAAACTATCGGTGTGGATTTTTGCCGATAACGATAGTTCCACCAATCAACTATCGTGCCGATTAAATGGCAAAACCGATGAATCGGCAAAACCGATGAATCGGTCGACCTCTAGTGTTAATTACTTGTAATTATACATAATTTACTGTTATTACTATAGTAACGTGTAACTACGTCCCCTTTATAAAGTGTTACCAAAACTTTTAATTTGATATTATAGAGTGCATTTTTTTAAGTGTGTTAAGAAAATTTCATGAAAGTGTGCTCTCTTTACATGCACTTAAGTGGACTTTTTTTCATTATATTATAATTTATGCAATTACAGTATTTTTTTAAAAATGTTCTTTTAGGATTTAAAGTACACTGCAAGGGCGCATTCAGTACAGTTAAATGCTCTTCTATTTTACAAGGGTATGCACATACACCGCAAATAAATGAAGTTTGCATGTATTTTTAAACAGGTAAACCTTTATTGAATTAGGCCCTCAGAGTATAGTTTGTTCCCTATCGAGGGAATTTGTGATGCGTCAACGACGCCTTGGGAACGCCCCCGGCGTGAATGCGCCTGAGCATCTATGCCAACTAGTCCAATGGAAAGAATGAGCGTCACGGGCGGGTGACGTCATGACCAGGAAGGGATAAAAGCACATCCGGTGCGAACCGGCATTAGCTTCTGTTGCCTCAGCAAGCGATCTGTGTTATACTGTCTCTGTCTATTTATTGTTGTCTGTTGCATATATATTTGGAATACCATGGCGAAACAAATGTACAAACAGTGTGCTTCTCCCTGCCCGCATTATTTAACCCTTTGGGGTCTAAGGTGTTTTCGGGCTCTTGTGATGTTTTGACATGCCCTGGCATTTGTGCTTTTTTCAGTTATTTATAAACATGTTAATGGCAAAGGTGTAAATTCACTCTATATAGCACAAACTGGCCTACCATGATATGTGAGCAACATGTATGTACATGTTTGTATTTTTAAGAGAATAATGTTTATGCGTGATTATTGAAAAAAATAAAAATTAAAGTTGCTGAAATAAGGCCACAAAACACATATTGATTATTTCTTCACAAGACTTTTGAAAATTGTATCACATAGTCTAGAATATTTGCTCCAAAACTATGTGAGAGTCATCCTGACTACTCATTCAGATAAGTCAATAAAGTCTTTTAAATTTTTAATGACGTGTTTTGTTTGAGAAAGCTTTATGCGAGGAGGCGTTATCTCTTATTAATATGTGTGACATTCCACACCTGAGAAAGACAGACACTCCCCATAATGACCCTATTAGGTGCTATTAGGCCTATTAGATTGTTAGATTATTTGGATTTATTTTCAACACACACACACACACACACACACACACACACACACACACACACACACACACACACACACACACACACACACACACACACTGCTTAGAATAAGTGAACACACCCATGCTAAAGTTGACTAAAAACAGGAATAAAAAATCTTAATGCCTTAATTAAAAAAATGAGGAAATGCAGACGTCTGGACACTTCTATCACACACCCTTCTTTTCAGTTCAAAGTTCAAAGTTAGAGTTGGAAACATCTTGAAAAGAAAATTGTCTTTTTCCATAAATGTCTTAGTTTGATCATATTTCAAAGTTAAGGATTCATTATGTCCGCTGCTATCAGTGTCATGGATACAGTGTCCTTGTGGCGGTGCGCGCGCAGTCTTCACTCTGACGCGCTCTTCGATCTATCGTTGCGAACACTATTCATTCCGGTGAAATCACAAAATAAAATGCTCACAAACGGGTGTCCTATATACGTGTGTTCTTGATATAGACTGTAACCACTGATGAACATATTCGGTTTTGATGAGAGAAAAAAAATATGCCGGGGGCGGATTCGAACCCGTAACCTCTGACACGCTTGGCAAACGATCTAACCACTAGAACACAGAAGAACTTAAACAAAACTTGCAGATCAATATATTTAAAAATTTTACACGAGGCCTACACGAATGTTGTGTTGAGGTAATATTTACTAGGCAAAATATAGTCTGAAAATGCATTTGCGCTCTATGATCAGAAAAGGAATTAAAAAAAACACTAAACAACTTACTCCGAACTTGAATCCTCGGGGTCAATTCGTTCTTCAAAATGGAACCGTCCGTCGTCTGAGTTTCAAAATCCACTGAGAAAAAGGTGAATTATTCCCATTTGTCCATAAACCTCTGAAGGAGTGACGTTAGCGTGCTTCCATCCCTAAAACCAAATGAACTATCAATGAATCTCTGATGAAGAATCTGTGTTTGGCATTGATCGGGGGCGTGCCGCGTGTGCGATGCATAGATCGCCTATTACCATGTCAAAAGCTCTGGGGGTGTGGCGGGCTCAGCTCATTAAAAATAATGAAGGGAGAGCGAAAAAACTGTAACTCTCCTTGGTTTCAAACGGATTACATAAACTGTAAATATATATTTTTTTCATTTTTCATTTAAAAGAAGAGAATTTCAGCTGCATAAAGAGACATATCTCGTATCTCTGTGACAAGTATTGACAGAGTTACAGTTAATATTTAAGACGCGTTTCAGAACGGACCTCACTGACAGAGAGAAGGTAAAACGCGCATCATGTTTATTTTTCTTTATTTGACGAAAAGCAGAACACTTTGTTTTTATTGTGAGTATCCACAAAAAATACACACTTAACAGGATCTAATTATGTACAACACTTATATTTAAGATCAAAATCAACAGAGTAATTTGATTCTCTTTCGCACTGATAAGGAAAAAATCCACCAAAACGCGAGGACGCGTTTTCCGACCCCTAAGGGTTAACGGGTGGGGACACACACGAGCTTTGTGTCATTTGTTTGGGAGTGGAGCATGCGGTCTCAGCCTTCGAGGGGGCTGAGTGCCAACATTGTGAGATGCTTCCGCTTCGCATGCTCCGTTCCCGCCTGTCACTCTTTGACGAAAAGAGTGGGCAGGCTCGCGATCCTCAGGGTACAGGACCCGCGTTTGCTGAGGCAGCGCGGAGAATGCATTCCTGGGGATCGCAAAAGGATATTTCGGAGGGGTTGGAGACGGGTCCGAGGGCCCTTTCTCCTTCCTTACCCGGAGGATCCAGTGCTCTCCCCCCGGTGTCGGAAGCCCGCTCTGCAGCTTCTTCCGCCCGGGTAGAGAGTCCTCTATTACTGCAGTGCTCTTCCTTTGAGGAGGTCGATGTTATGAGTATTGAGAGTGAAAGCACACACACACATGGGGAAAGAGATTCGCCACCTGTTTTCCCAGCATATGAGGAGCTGGTGGAGGTGATGACTAGGGCTGTAGATAAATTAAATATTGAATGGCCATCTGAGAATAAGGGCGCTCGTCCCAAAAGTAAATTAGACGAGCGCTTCCTTTCTTCAACCACATCATCTCCATCACGAGGCCTTCCCTTTTTTCCCGATTTGCATAACGAGTTATCTAAATCTTAGAATAAGCCGTACTCGTCTCGTCTTTTCAGCCCTCAGGTTAATTTATATTCAGGTATAAGAGGGCTGAAAGAGTACGGATATGAGGCGATGCCCCAGGCTGAACAGACACTCGCCAGTTATCTGTCACCTGGTCCAGCATCGTCTCTGAAGGCTTCAGCTTTGCCCACTAAACCGCTTAAAGCAACTTCGGTTTTAGTGGGCAAAGCTTATGCGGCAGCAGGTCAAGCTGGAGCATGTCTGCACACTATGGCAGTGCTCCAGGCTTACCAAGCTGACCTGCTGGGGGATATAGATAAGAGTGAGGGAGTTAGTCCTGACGAAATTCGAGAACTTTGTTGGGCTACCGATCTGTCTCTCAGGGCGACTAAAGAGACCGCCAGGGCAATTGGCCGTTCTATGGCTGCCCTGGTAGCTACTGAGAGGCACCTTTGGTTAAATTTGGCAGAAAAAAAAAAGAAAAAGATCAAGCTTTTTTATTAGATGCTCCGGTTGAGCCTTCTGGTCTCTTCGGCGACGCAGTTCATACGGTTGTTGAGAGATTTCAAGAGTCTAAGAAGCAAGCGGATGCTTTTAAAAAGTTTCTCCCTCGCCGTGTCCAGCCCCCTGGGGCTGCAAGAGGTAAAGGCCTTGTTAGCAAAGGAAGCTAAAGAACAGGTGTACTTACCCGACCGAGAGTCGGGTTTTTACAGCCGTTATTTCATTGTTCCAAAAAAGGATGGAGGGTTGCGTCCCATTTTAGATCTCCGTCTGTTAAATCGGTCATTACAGAAACTCAAGTTCAAGATGCTGACACTCAAAACAGATCGTGACTCAAATCAGATCCGAGGACTGGTTTGTCACGATAGATCTGAAGGACGCTTACTTCCATGTCTCCATCCTCCCTCAGCACAGGAAGTTCCTAAGGTTTTCTTTCGGGGGCAAAGAATACCAATATCGGGTTCTTCCTTTCGATCTAGCTTTATCACCCTGCACGTTCACAAAATGCGTAGATGCAGCTCTAGCCCCTCTCAGGCTACAGGGCATACGTATTCTGAACTACATCGACGACTGGCTGATTCTAGCGGAATCAGAGCAGTTGGCGGTTCGGCACCGAGGTGTCGTTCTCGCTCATATGCAGATGTTGCGGTTGAGGCTCAATACCAAGAAAAGTGTGCTTTCTCCAGTACAGAGAACCACTTTCCTTGGTGTGGTATGGGATTCAGTGACAATGCGGGCCACTCTATTGCCCGTTCGTGTAGCTGCTATCCTGACAGCCACAAAAGAGCTGAAGCTAGGCCAGTCACGCACTGTAAAACAGTTCGAGAGACTGTTGGGTCTTTTGGCAGCAGCGTCCAACGTGATACCTTTTGGCCTGCTGTACATGAGACCTTTACAGTGGTGGCTCAGGACCAGAGGGTTCTCCCCGAGGGGAAACCCACTTCGTATGATCAAGATCATGCGGCGGTGTCTCCGCGCCTTGGTTATATGGAGGAAGCACTGGTTCTTAACCCAGGGTCCGGCGTTGGGAGCTCTTTGCCATCGAGTTACTATCTCGACAGATGCTTACCTCACCGGCTGGGGAGCGGTAATGGAAGGCCGCTCGGTTCAGGGTCTGTGGAAGAGTCATCATCTTTCTTGGCACATAAATTGCCTGGAGATGATGGCTGTCTTCAATGCATTGAGGCAGTTCCTCCCAGACCTGAGGGGCCATCATGTGCTCGTCCGTACAGACAACACATCAGTGGTCTCTTATCTGAACCGCCAGGGGGGTCTGCGTTCGCGTCCGCTTTTCAAACTGGCGCACCAGATCCTCCTGTGGTCTCTGGGGAAGGTACTCTCCCTGAGGGCAGTGTATAGTCCTGGGGACCAGAATATAGGAGCAGACATCCTGTCGAGGCAGGAGCTGAGGCCAGGGGATTGGAGACTCCACCCCGAGGCGGTGGAGAAATTTTGGGAGCTTTACGGTCGAGCAGAGGTGGATCTGTTTGCGTCTCAGCATACAACGCACTGTCCACTGTGGTTCTCCCTTACTCATCCAGCCCCCCTCGATAGGGAACGTCTCAGGTTACATCTGTAACCATAGTTCCCTGAGAAAGGGAACGAGACGATGCGTCACCCTGCCATACTTCCTGCATCCCTGTGATCGGCTTGCTTCGGCAATTTTTTTAAGCTAATGCCGGTTCGCATCGGATGTGCTTTTATCCCTTCCCGGTCATGACGTCACCCGCCCGTTACACTCATTCTTTCCATTGGACTAGTTGGCATAGATGCTTCAGACGCATTCACGCCGGGGGCGTTCCCAAGGCGTCGTTGACGCATCGTCTCGTTCCCTTTCTCAGGGAACTATGGTTACGGACGTAACCTGAAACGTTTATCTTAGTTTCATTAGAGTAAAGTTGACATTAAACCTGTGCTTACAAACCTTGCAGGTGGTTCTGAAACTGGAAACCTGCTCATTTTCAGCGGATGTTTTAATGTCTCTTGGCTTTGAGAACTGCGCTTTGTGTTTGTGATGGTTGAGAGCCTGTAGGGATATTGAGGAGATATCAGTTATCTCTTGACTTTACTGACACGAAGAGACACAATACATTTATGGTGAAAGGGCATCTCAAACATGATCACACAAACACAGCACAAGGTCAGAGTCAAATGGTTTGAGAATCTGTTATCTGTGCTGGAATAACATTGGCAGTAAGTGAGGGACTGACATAAAGAAAACACTTCTATGAAGACATGATCATACTCTAATATATTTGCAAATGGATGTGTATGAATGATCCGAATCTATACAAAGGCTACACAGAATAGTATGCGGCGCTGCGTCGATGACGCCTTGGGAACACCTCTGTGTGATTGTCTGAAGCACTTGCTCACTCTCGCCATTGGACTAGTTGACACGTCACAGGCGGGTGACGTCACGACCAGGAAATGATAAAAGCACATCCGGTCTGACCGACTTCTGTGCCTCAGCAAGCGCTCTGTGTTCATACTGTCTGTCTTATTTATTGTTGTCTGTCACTATATCAGTCACAAGCATAGATATTATGGCGAACAAACAAACTTTAGATTGTGTGTTCCACCCTGCCCTTGTTTCATTACAGGTGGGGATACACACGATGTATGTGTTGTTTGTTTGGAATGGAGCATGCTCTGTCAGCGCTTGAGGGTGCTGACTATGAGCATTGCAAATTACTATCGCTTTGCATGCTCCGTTCCTGTCTGTCACTCTTTGAGGAGGGTGTTCAGGCTCTCGTTCCTCGCAGTATCGGCCCCCATTGCTGCCGAGGCAGCACGGAAGCTGGTATTATAGGGTTCGCAAATGGATCTCGCGGAGGGGTTAGTAGGGCTGGGTATTGGCAAGGGCCTCACGATACGATACATATCACGATACATGGGTCACGATACGATATATCACGATACGATACGATACGATACATATTGCGATATATTGCAATAATTAAAAAAAAAATCCAAAATGTAAATGAATATACAACTTGCTATGTTCCACCTGGGGTATTCAGGTATGTGACAGCAGACAAAAAAACTTTCTAATTAAACTATTCTAATTTATTCGCAAAGGTATATGCGTTGTACAGTCACTGAACAGTGAACACACTGAAATGTATGAAGTGCAGATCACTAAAAACTAAAAATGTAGATGCCACAAAAATTACATAAAAATAAAGTGCATCAAGTACATCATTACTGCCCGACTTACTTTTAAAACCAAAGTGCTTCCAAAGTGCTTCCACTCGTCCTGAAAGCTGCAGCTTTCAGAGCCGGTTCGGTAATCACGGTTCGGTACGTACCTCGGTTTTAAAGTCACGGTTCGGTACGTTTTCGATACCGCAAAAAGAAAGAAATGCCAGAGAAATTTCCTATTTATTAAAAGAAAAAAAATATTTTTTATATAAGTGTGAGTTTTCCTACATCTTGAAACTCAGGTTTAAATGGGGGTAATTTTTGAAGGATGAATAAATAATGTTTTGGTCATCACATTAAAAATGACATTTAAATATATATTTATTTATATAATATTTATATAATATTTGAGTTTTGAAGTGCTGGCAAAAGATGTGTGAAGTACTTGAAAGCATTTCACTATTCCAGCCAAACTGGTTACAATTAGTGTGTTACTATGGTGAATGTTGCTGATCTGTGGACTGTGGACTAGCCTAGTTCATTCACGGCACAATGTTTCTCCTGGTTTCCATGTCAGCGCTGTTTGATCTAATAGAGATCTACGGTTAATAACGGAGAAATGTGAATGCTTCTCTAGATCTCGCAGCGATGTTATTACTTCAGTGGCGAATTCAAATGCTTTCTTTACTGGATCTCCTAGCGCTGTAACAGTGTTGCTTGATCGAGATCGGCTCGCGCTCATAGAGCTCGCGCTGCACAGATCTAGGTTGCTGGTCCCGAACTGATAAACGTGAAGCACAATATAATGAGTAACGCAGTTTCGTTCCGCTTTCATTACGTTTGCCATGTGATGTTGCGCAACGTGTTGGCGGTCGCGCTCGCGCCAGCGTGGATTTTGTCGGCAGGACAAATGGTCCAAGGAATCGTTCGGTTTGTATGCGTACCGAACCGGAAGCCTCGAACCGAAACGGTTCAATAAAAATACATGTACCGTTACACCCCTAGCACACACACACACACACACACACACACACACACATAGCACTGATGACCGGTGTCTGCGCGTGAGAGAGATCTATCGGCTAAAAGCCATTAGCACATACACACACAGCACTGATGACCGGTGTCTGCGCACGGGTGACACCGGTGTCTGCGTGCAACATCTACAGGAACGGAGGTTGTAGTTCACCAGGTCACACCCCTTTTGAAACGTGATACATTTTTTTTTTTTTTTTTTTTTTTTACATCGATTTTTTGAGCTGGAAATCGATGTTGTATATCACGAATATAAAAATTGCGATATATTGCTGTATCGATTTTTTAGCACACCCCTAGGGGTTAGAGACGGGCTCCACCTTTTCTCTGCCTTCACCCAGGGGATCCAGCTCTCTGGGATAGGAAGCCTGCGCCGCGGCTTCTTCTGCCCTGGTGAGAGAGCCTGGTGTTTCAGCAGTCTATCTCTGAGGAGGGTAGAGGTGCTGAGCATCTATGCGGGGGAATAAAAACTCACCACCCTCATCTATGAAGAGCATGTTCAAAGAAAAGGCATAGCTCTATATTAAAATTAATATAAAGGGGCAGGCTGTGTTCATTTATACAATTTCCCGACGTGTATATGTGTATCTACAGGAGTTTATCCCACTACTATTTACTTAAAAAAAAAAACACTGTGCAATAAGAATCGAGTGGCTGAGGCAATGCATAGATTAAAGAGATACATAGTAGTGTATTGGAAGCTATGAATTCTTTGGTGCGCATTTCATCCGTGGTGCTTGTAGACCAGGACAGAAATATGGCGGCTAAGAAGCCTTATTATATAAGGAGGTATCCCTGCAGGATTTGGAATGCGGCAGGCTGGTCATCTACGCTGTCATTCGTAAGGTTTTACAACTTCGACCTGGGTGCTGATCCCCAGGTTCACAGGTGCTCTTGTCTTAGTTGTGCTCTCAGTATTCACACAGACAGGCTCTGGTTCGTATGGAGTTCGGGCATTCTCGTTCCCAAAGGGTCATTGACGCAGTGCGAATTCCCTCGAAAGGGAACGTCTCAGGTTATGACTGTAACCCTAGTTCCCTGAGAAGGGAACGAGATGCTGCGTCACTTTGCCATACTCACTGTATTCCTGTGATCGACTTGCTTCGGCTAAATCGAAGCTAATGCCGGTCAGACCGGATGTGTTTTTTATTAGGGCTGTCAAATGATTAATTCGTGATTAATCACATCCAAAATAAAAGTCTTTGTTTACATAATATATGTGGGTGCACTGTGTATAATTGTTATTATATATATAAATACACACACATGCTTGTATATATTTAAGAAATATTTTCATGTATATACTGTATATAGATTTATTTATAATTTATATTATATATAAATATAAATATTTTATATATAAATATTTTTTTCTTAAATATACATGCATGTGTGTGTATTATATATATATATATATATATATATATATATATATATATATTATATATATATATATATATATAAAAATAATTATACACAGTGCACCCACATATATTATGTAAACAAAGACTTTTATTTTGGATGTGATTAATCGTGATTAATAATTTGACAGCCCTAGTTTTTATAAAAAGCCCTAGTTTTATAGTTTTCCTGGTCCTGACGTCACCCGCCTGTGACGCTAACTCTCGCCATTGGACTAGTTGACACAAGTCCTTCAGACGCAATCACGCAGGGTTGTTCCAAAAGCATCAGCTGACGGAGCATCTAGTTCCTTTCTCAGGGAACCAACTAGGGTTACAGTCGTAACCTGAGGTGTTATTCCGCCAAGCCGCACTTTACACTTTCTCCCATTTTTATGATAATATGAATTAGGGCTGCACGTTTTCAAGTTTTTCATTAAACGTTAACCGATGCCCTTAGCGGTTAATACTCGGTTAACCATAATGTGCGCGCCGCAACCCCGAGATACAGTCACGAGAAAGGGGTAGTTCATTTTTAACACCTTTAATAACTGCACAAAACATCTTTAACTTTTAGGTGGCAAAATATTGTTTTAGACTACCTAATTCTGTGAATTACACTGCACAAACCAAAAGTACTAGGCTACTGCCGAATGAAGAAGGGTTAGTTCTCCCCAGAACATAAAATATTCATTTTATTTTATTTTTCGTGTTCGCATTTATATGGAACAACAAACAATGGGACGTGACAGTTCTTGAAGCGGCACAAAAACGTCCAGAGACCTCAAACAGAAAGCACAAAGCCTTTCTTTAAAGTGAATTTCGTTTTATATTAATTGTATCTTAATTTTAATCAATATTTCATCAACCAAATATATACCTGGATTTATTAAATAGAAGTAAATATAGCAGACATTAGATAATCACGACGCGGAGCCGCCAGTGCGTGAACTGAGCGCATCGAAACGAACCGAAACTCCGCGTATAAGGTTTTACTTAGTTGTAATTTACTTAGTTGTAAGCGGTCTTTTTACATGTTAGTTTTTCCGTGAGCGGGAATTGAAAACCAGGAGTGGACTATGAGCAAAGTGATTACAGAATGCTTAGAGTGGAGAGAGGAACGAGCGCTCGCTCCACTCCAGGCTTTGATCACATCCCCCTCAGCAAGGGTGAATACACCTCGTCTTTCCTTAATTTAAGACCTATTCAAACTAAAATTAAGACATTACACTATTTGAGAAATGAAAGCCTATTTACGGCCTTAAAATTATGAAAAGTGAACTTCTTGTGGACATTACAAATGTCTGTGAGCGGCGCTCTGGCGGTCTCTGGTGATGCAACAATTCACGCCATTGACGCCACTTAACCGAGCAAAATGTTTCGCTCGGTTACGCAATTTTTAACGGTTAATCGGTTGATCGGTTAACCATGGACACCCCTAATATGAATGAACCGTCTTGTTTAATCTTAAAGTTTTAGTGGGGAGACTCGGCTCAGAGAGCACAGAAATGATAACAAATAAATAGTGCTAACGTCAGCGGCCATGGCACTGAACGATCAATCATTATTATAGTTCAAAACAAGTTATTATGCGATTTAACTCGGGTCAAAATGGAAATCTGCAAAGTTGCATTTGTTATCCGTCACCGTGACAGCAAGTGGACTTTTGAAGCTGGAATAATGAGTGGATTAAGCTTGGAATAACTAGAGGTATAACATGAATAGAATTTTTTTTGCATAGGATTGTAATGCATCACAGTCAGTTTGCCTACAAGCAAAGGAGACGACGGCTACTAAAATAAGGGAAGACAACAAGTTTTATTTTTTGCAACTGGTTTATTGACTTAATAGCAATTTAGTATGGAATATGTGACAATCTGGTCCAGTCGGGTCTGTGCCTTCCCACCAGGTTCAGGTCCAGCTTTTAAATAAT
Organism: Chrosomus eos; assembly: GCA_036326025.1. Lineage (NCBI taxonomy): Eukaryota > Metazoa > Chordata > Actinopteri > Cypriniformes > Leuciscidae > Chrosomus > Chrosomus eos. Next base: position 47,600,044 of record CM070818.1, read on the forward strand.
AGACGGGTCCAGGTCGGTTCCGGGTAGTACATTTATGGCATTTCTCGGATCTGCACGGGTCCGGGTCCAGCTTTTGAAATAATAGACGGGTCCGGGTCGGTTCCGTGTAGCACATTACGGGTCCCTTCGGGATTTTTGGACCCATGTAGACCTCTAGTATCTGTGGATGCTCACACCTAATGAACATCAAAATGAGCAAGAGATTTTAAACACTAACGTGTCACTAGATGAACAACAGCAGGAGCAGTGCTTGCTTTATGATGTCATTATCAGCAGTTTGGTTTTAGACCAGGTTATTCAACCGAAATTGCAAACTGTTGTTTGACTGAAAATCTAAAACAGTCCATGGTCAGGTGGTAGGAGCTGTGTTTTTAGATCTAAAAAAGGCTTTCGAAATGGTCAGTCATAGCCTACTACTATCCAAGATGACATCCTTTAACTTTTCTGTTGAGACAGCTGGTTTACATCTTATCTTCAGGACAGACATCAGTGTGTTAAAGTTGGTCAGGATAAGTCACCATTTTTACGCATTTAGTTTAGTTTAGTTTATTTTTTTATATAGCACATTTCTACTGCCTCAAGTGCAGCCCAAAGTGCTGTATAATTCCAACAATAAAACCAAACAGAAAGGATACAAAACACAACAACATAAAATTAATATATTTAGGTCTCTCTTGGGTCGGAGTTAAATGCCAAGCTATAGAAGTGCTTTTTAAAAACCGTTTTAAACCCTCTGAGGTCGGCCGTGATGAGCTCACTTTTTTCCTTATCAGTGCAAAAGAGACTCAAATTACTCTGTTGATTTTTATCTTACATTTAAGTGTTGTACATCATTAGATCCTGTTTAGTTTCTATTTTTTTTGTGGGTACTCACAATAAAAACAAAGTGTTGTGCTTTTCGTCAAATAAAGAAAAATAAACATGATGCGCGTTTTACCTTCTCTCCTTCAGTGAAGTCCATTCTGAAACGCGTCCGAAAAAATAACTGTTACTCTGTCAATACTTGTCACAGAGATACGAGATATGTCTCTTTATGAAGCTGAGATTCTCTTCTTTTAAATGAAGTAAGCTACTAAAAAAAATAATATTTCCAGTTTATGTAATCCGTTTGAAACCAAGGAGAGTTACAGTTTTTTCTCTCTCCCTTCATTATAGATAATTAGGTGAGCCCGCCACACCCCCAGCGCTTTTGACATGGTAAATAGGCGATATGCATCGCACACGCGGCACGCCCCCCCGATAAATGCCATAACAACAGAAGATTCTTCATCAGAGATTCACTGATAGTTCATCGCGTTTTAGGGATGGAAGCACACTACTCCTTCAGAGGATTATGGACAGCGGGGAATAATTAACCTTTTCCTCAGTGGAATTTGAAACTCAGACGACGAACGGCTGGATTTTGAAGAACGAACGGTTGCATTTTGAAGAACGAATTGACCCCGAGGATAAGTTCAGAGTAAGTTGTTTACAGTTTTGTATTTCCTTTTCTGATCATAGAGCTCAAATGCATTTTCAGACTATATTTTGCCTAGTAAATATTACCTCACAACATTCAGTTTTAAATAGCTGCTTAGGTTATAATGATTTAGTGAAATATATCGATCTGCAAGTTGTGTTTGTGTTCTTCTGTGGTCTAGTGGTTAGATCGTTTGCCAAGCGTGTCAGAGGTTATGGGTTCGAATTCGCCCTCGGCAACATTTTTTTCTCTCATCAAAACCGAATATGTTCATCATACAGTCTATATCAAACACACACGTATATAGGACACACGTTTGTGTGCATTTTATTTTGTGATTTCACCGGAATGAATAGTGTCCGCAATGGCTTTAGATTGAAGAGCACGTCCTAAGAGCGAGTGAAGACTGCGCGCGTGTCGCCACAAGAGACTGTATCCATGACACTGATAGCAGCGGACACGAGCGCTCAGCTTGAGTTAAAAAACAAAACATTTTAACGCTAGATCTCTTATTTAAGAGCGGACTAAATGAATGCTCTACTAGTTAACTGGAGATGTTTTATTTGTACTACAGCCGTTCATTGAGTGTATCAGTAAATGCGTGCGGTCTATGGCCATAAACAGATACTCGCGGTTACGCGGTCTACCCATCAATAGATGTTTCTCTGTCTATCAACAAATACATTGTGCATCTATAATCATAATTGTCCATCAGTTTACTTTGGATAATGTGCTAACAGTTTTTTGCTTTTGTTTTGTTGTGTTTACATCGTCACCATCAGCCTTCAGAAATCATTCTGATATAATTTTTTTTTTAAATCAATGTTGTAAACAGTTGTGCTGCTTAATTTTTTTTAACCTGTGATAGTTTTTTAGGATTCTTTGAATGCACTTTTATATATATATATATATATATATATATATATATATATATATATATATATATATATATATATATATATATATAATATATAATATATATATATATATATATATAGCATATATAAGCATATATTTATATATATATATATATATATATATATATATATATATATATATATATATATATATATATATATATATATATTTATATAAAAGTTTTATTGCGTACTGCGTTTTACTGCGTTCTTTGGTCAAGTTTGGTCTTTTTATGTTTTTTTTTTTTTTGAAAGGATGTGTTAAGTGATATGAATGACTTTAAGTCTTTATGTTCTTAGGAAAGATTTCTATTTTGAATAAATGCTGTTCTTTTTAACTTTTTATTCATCAGTGAATCATTAGTTCAGGCTGCCTCACAGCACCTTGATGGGCCATTAGACAATGGGGGAGTGTCTTTAGTCTCCCCAGGTGTAAATCACATTAATATTCATGGGCATTAACACTCCCACGCATACAGCACTGCTGACCCAAAAACTGATGTAAGAAATTCAAATCGTTATATTGATCTTTCTGAAAGTGTGGTCAGAATGATTCTCACTTCATTTTGAAGTAAAAATTCTAGCCTACAAGAATAGTAACTCAAAAGTATTGTGGACAACTATTCAGTATGTGTTAAATGGCCTTATTGCGGTGACATTTTTTTCCCCAAAACGTACTAACCACGCATATTATTTTTTTTCTATAAAATGCAAACATGTACATCCATTTTGCTCACATATTATTGTAGCAGAGTTTGTGCTGAATACAGCAAATTTATATGTTGGCAAATGGTATGTTTTAAGTAGCTGAAATAAGCACAAATGTCAGGGCATATCAAAACACCTCAAGGGCCCCAAAACAGCTCAGACCTCTTAGGGTTAAAAGAATGCAACATGGGGATGGAGCAGATGGTGAGAGGTAAAGTGTTCCATACCCTAGGACCAGCTATTGAAAAGGCTCGGTCACCTTTCCGCTTGAGTCTGGACCGCAGCACCTGGAGCAATAATGTATCTGCTGATCTCAGATTCTTTACTGGCTGGTGCAGAATAATAAGATCAGATAGGTAGGAGGATGCCAGATCATTTCAAATTTTAAAAATGAATATTCAGGTCTTAAAATGGATCCAAAATCTGGTAGCCATTGAAGGGATTTTAGAATTGGGGTGATTCTATCACTCTTTCAGATGCTGGTCAAAAGTCTAGCAGCAGCATTTTGAACCAGCTGCAATCGATTCAGCAATTTCATTTTCGCTATTAATCTTAGGTAATAGAAACTACCTTTCACCACAGCACTTACTTGTTTTGTAAACTTTAATTTAGAGTCAAAAAATACACCCAGATTTTTTGCACATGGGTGGACATTACTGGATAGTGGCCCCAAATAGGAAGAGATGAGTGGTGAAGAGCCAAGAGGGCCAAAAACAATAACATCAGTTTTGCTCTCATTTAAGTGGAGAAAATTCTTAGCCATCCAGCACTTTACCTTTACCTTAATCACGGTATGCTTAAAACAGGACGGAATAATGCCAGTGCATAATGAACTATTCATTATAGTCAAAACTAGGGCTGTTTTCGACTAAGGATTTTCATAGTTGAATCTGATTCGTTAGATTTTGCCATAGTCGACTGATAGTCGAACCTTTTTTTTTTTTTTTTTTTTAGATAGCAGATAGATTTTTTCCATTTCAAACAAAAGAGCTAAAAAAAAGTTGAAAACAGAAAAAAAAGAAAAACATGGTGTGTAACCAATAACTTTTATTCATTTAAAGCCAGATGAACAAAACATATCACACATAGGTAGGGTCACCAGACGTCCCGTTTTTCCCGGGGCATATTTCAAGGCAAGGCAAGGCAAGGCAAGGCAAGTTTATTTATATAGCACATTTCATACACAATGGTAATTCAAAGTGCTTTACATAGGAGAAAATTAAATAATCAAAACAAATAAGAATAATTAAAACAGTTTAGAATAAAAAAATAAAATAAAGTATAGTAAAAACAGTCGGACGAACAGTGGCACAGTGCTCATTCAGTAAATGCATAGCTAAACAGATGTGTTTTGAGTCTGGATTTGAATGTGACTACTGTAGGAGCACATCTGATCTCGTCTGGAAGCTGGTTCCAGCTGCGGCTGGCATAGTAGCTAAAAGCAGACTCTCCTTGCTTAGAGTGAACCCTTGGTATTTCTAACTGATGTGATCCTAATGATCTGAGTGATCTGTTGGGTTTATATTCAGTGAGCATATCTGCAATATATTGAGGTCCTAGCCCATTGAATGATTTATATACCAGTAATAATACTTTAAAATCAATCCTAAATGTAACTGGGAGCCAGTGTAAAGACCTGAGGACTGGTGTGATATGTTCATGTTTTCTGGTTCTGCTCAGAATCCTAGCAGCAGCGTTCTGTATGAGCTGCAACTGTCTTATGGTCTTTTTAGGAAGGCCAGTGAGGAGTCCATTACAATAATCCACCCTGCTGGTGATGAAAGCATGCACAAGTTTCTCTAAGTCTTGACTGGAAACAAAGCATCTAATTCTTGCAATATTTTTCAGATGATAGTATGCTGATTTAGTTATTGCTTTGGCATGACTACTGAAACTAAGGTCTGACTCTAGAGACACACCAAGATTCCTGACTTGATTTTTAGTTGTTAGACCTCTAGAGTGAAGGTATGCATTCACCTTGAGAACTTCATCTTTGTTTCCAAACGCAATGACTTCAGTTTTGTCTTTGTTTAACTGAAGAAAGTTTTGGCACATCCAGCTGTTTACTTCATCAATGCATTGGCACAGGGAGTCAATGGGGCTGTAATCGTTAGGCGATAGGGCTAAGTAGAGCTGTGTGTCGTCTGCGTAGCTGTGGTAAGAGATTCGGTTCTTACTCATTATTTGGCACATTGGGAGCATATACAGGTTGAATAGGAGTGGCGCAAGAATTGAGCCCTGGGGGACTCCGCATGTCATGGATGTCCACTCAGACTTATGGTCTCCTATACTCACATAATAACCTCTCCCTTCTAAGTATGACCTGAACCATTTTAGGACTATCCCAGAAAGTCCCACCCAGTTTTCCAGCCTGTCAATAAGTATGTTGTGATCGACAGTGTCAAATGCAGCACTGAGGTCGAGTAGTACCAGCACTGATAATTTGCCTGTATCAGTATTTAAGCGAATATCGTTTATTATCTTTATGAGCGCTGTCTCTGTGCTGTGATGCGATCGGAAACCAGATTGAAAATTGTCAAAGTAACCATTCAAGCTTAAGAATATGTTCAGCTGATTGAAGACGACTTTTTCAATGATCTTGCCTATGAAAGGAAGATTTAATTTCAACTCTAATTCTAGTGTCCCGACTTAGGCTATTATGAAAAAAATCATGATTTGTCCCGTATTTCATCGTTAACATATATGTATTTTTATATATTATAAGTTTCGTTGAATACGTGCAAGACAGAGAGAGGGAGAGAGCGCGAGAGACCTTGTGTGTGTGTGTGCTAGAGTCCGCATTAATTACACGCGCGCAGGACAGAGGGAGAACGCGAGCCCTTGCGTGTGTGTGCTAGAGTAGGCTACTCATTAATACGCACGCGTCTTCCCCCAAAATTATATTAATAATATAGGGTTTATGTCTGTATTGACAAAAGAGTGGTATAACTGTTTGTTTGTTTGTTTGTTTGTTTGTAAAGTTAACAAGCCTTACCTGTTTCAAATGATACGCCATGTCGGTTGTCGTCGTGTGATATAAAAGAAGCTGCTGGCACAACTTGCACTTAACTTTCTTTGGGTCATCTTTAACCTTCTCGAAATACTCCCACACTTTTGATGATTTTTTAGAAGCCATTGTGAGTCAATAAATCCGTAAATGCTAACAAATGTGGTCCAGACGGTACAGGCATGTAGTGTGCTGCTGCTCATTCGTTGCATACCCGCGCGCCTATTTTGAAATAACGAACTTGAGCGCGCAAAAGACGCGATATGTGAACAGACCCCTACTATTCGACTATGAGGTTCATAGTCGAATCAGACCTCTCCGAATCGAATCGTCGAATCCTCGACTATTAGAAGCCAGCCCTAGTCAAAACGGATGGGCCAATCACACCTAACACCTCTCTAAAAAGACGTGTCGGCATAATATCCGCTGGTGAGTTAGTCGGTTTCAGTTTTAAAATTAGTTCTGTCATTTTAATGAGATCAATTGGAGTAAAATGTGTTAGCTGGACATTATTAAGGCTAGAATTGGAAGAATTAGAGGCATGATAGGTGGAAGAATTGAGAAAATTGGAGGCGTGATAGGTGGGGATACTCGAGTATAGAACCTCAATCTTATTCCTAAAAAAATCAAGAAATAGTATACACAACTCAGGAGTAGCATCTGGATGTGAAGGAGGCTTAGTTTTAACCACATTATCAAAAGCACTTTCTCGTTCGTCATCTGCAGATTCCATAACGCTTGCCCACGGTGCAGAAGCCCGCCCTGCGGCTTCTTCTGCCCGTGACGAGTGCCCAGTGCTTGAGCTATCTGCTTCCGAGGAAGTGGATGTGCTCAGCATCGGGAGCGTGGAACATGAGTTACACTCGCCAGCTCATGTTCCCCCTTATGATGAACTGGTGGAGGTTGTAACGCGTGCTGTGGCCAGACTCAACATCAGCTGGCCACAAGATAAGAAGGATGAATCTCGTCACAGTAAATTAGACGAGAGATTCCTGCAGCACCGTTTACAGCCTCAGCGCCGGGGCTTGCCTTTTTTCCCAGATCTCCATAAAGAGTAGTTAGATCCTGGGAAAAGCCCCACTCATCTCGCATCTCATATAACACATCGTGTGATTATAGTAATGTTGTGGGTGCGAGAGAGGTGGAGTATAGCAGGATGCCGCGCGTGGAGGAAGCGTAAGCGAGCTATCTTTCTCCCGAGGCGGCATCCTCGCTTAAAGCCCCGGCGCTGCCCAGCAAACCATGTAGGGACACCTCTGCTTTAGTGAGCAGGGCATATATGGCGGCTGATCGAGCTGGTGCGTCCCTGCACTCGATGGCGATTTTGCAGGCGTACCAAGCCGACATTCTTAAAGATCTAGATGAGGGGGAGGGGCCAACACCGCGGGGGGGGATATTGCTGAGCTAAGAAGAGCTGCAGATCTTTCTCTCCGTGCCACTAAGGAGACGGCCCGTGCTATTGGCCGCTCCATGTCAGCTTTGGTGGCCACGGAGAGACATTTATGGTTAAATTTATCGGACATAAAAGATAAAGATCGTTCCTTTTTATTGGATTCTCCAATATTGCCTTCTGGCCTGTTCGGCGACGCAGTATCTTCTGTCGTCGACAGGTTTCAGGAGGCAAAAAAACAGTCGGCAGCTTTTCAGCAGTACCTCCCCCGCCATTCTAGATCTGGGAGGGCTGGTCCAAGTGGCCAGCCTCAGCCGTCAGCCAGTTCCTCTCATCGCCTGGAGCAAAAGGAGAGCGTTTCTTCTCGAGCCCCTCCTACGAGAGCTTGGCAACAGAGAAAACGCTCTCATTCTAAATCCTCTGGCCAGAAGGGCGACCTGAGGGCCGTCATTCAGGCTAAGAGGGCTGCAGGAAAGAGGTCCTAGCCAGGGTAATAGGACCTCTAAGGGCTGCCCCCATGCCTTCGTTCTCTACAAATATGGAAGAAACCTTGGTTCTTGGTCCCAAGGGCCAGTGTTGGGAGCGTCGTGTCGCCGGAAAAACCGTTTCGACGTGGGGCTCAGTACCTAAATGCTGGTTTATCAGCTGGGGTGGTCGAAACCATACTTAGCTCTAGGGCTCCGTCCACTAGGAGATTATATGGCCTCAAGTGGAATGTGTTTGTCACTTGGTGTAGAGAACAGGAGTTAGATCCAGTAAACTGCCCGGTGGCTTCAGTTCTGGATTTTTTACAAGACCGTTTCTCTGCGGGTCTCTCCCCTTCCACGCTTAAAGTGTATGTGGCTGCTATTGCTGCTTTCCACACACCATTAAGTGATGGGCCTCTGGGGAGGTACCAGTTGGTCATACGTTTTCTCCGTGGTACTTGGAGGATGAGACCGACAATCAGGTCCAGGGTTCCGGCCTGGGACCTGGCGGTGGTTCTCGAAGGGTTATCCCCGGCCGCCTTCGAACCTCTGCAGTCGGCTTCGCCTAGGGATCTTACGCTAAAAATGGTATTTCTCTTAGCTATTACCTCTCTTAAGAGGGTGGGAGATCTCCAAGCCCTGGCAGTGACACCAGCTTGCTTGGAGTTTGCCCCTGGCAGAGTTAAAGCCTTTTTGCACCCAAGTCCGGGCTACGTGCCTAAGGTTTCTACGAATACGGCTCGGTCCACGGTCCTTCAGGCATTCCATCCTCCACCTCATGTGTCGGCAGAAGAAGAGAAGCTTCATTTGCTCTGCCCCGTCAGAGCTTTGAGCGTGTACCTCGAGAGGTCCTCTTCTTGGAGGAGGTCGGACCAATTATTAGTGTGTTTTGGGTCACCTAAGAAGGGGCTCCCAGCATCCAAGCAAACTATTAGTAATTGGATTGTTCAAGCTATTACTTCAGCCTACAAGGTGCGCGACTTGCCTTCACCTTTAGCTGTTAGGGCTCATTCCACTAGAGGCATGGCTTCCTCTAGGGCCCTCCTTTCGGGAGTGCCCCTCCAGGAGATCTGTGAGGCAGCCGGATGGGCTACCCCACACACTTTTATTAGGTTCTACAGTTTACACCTCCTAGTACACTTACCCCCTTACCCCCTAGTACACCTGGCGCACACGTGCTTTCGTCTTAGTCGAGTGCCTGAGTCAGTTTCACTCCGGGACAGGCCTGTTTTTCGGTGCGTTCCCCTAGGAGTTCCCCAAAGAGTCGATTCTCGACACGGTGTTGAGTTCCCTTCGATAGGGAACGTCTCGGGTTATGATATAACCCTTGTTCCCTGAGAAGGGAACGAGACACCATGTCGTTCTGCCACGCCCCTCAAGGCCTTAGAGCGTCTTGCTTCATCGCGAGGCTGGTATGTGGGTGTTTCAGCGTCACCTTTATACTTCCGGGTATGCCGTCACATGTTACATCATGACGCAACACCAATCAGGATTGGAATAGTTTCTTTCTTACTTCAGAGGCGCACGCTAAGGGAGCGTCCCCAAAGAGTCGATTCTCGACACGGTGTCTCGTTCCCTTCTCAGGGAACAAGGGTTATAGTCATTACCCGAGACGTTGCAGATGGATCTTGCATTTACCAGCGCCAGTTTCACCTGTTGCGTTCCGGTATCCATATGCACAGCCGGTAGTTTGACGTATTCCAGAGTACGAAGGTTCCGAATTTCAACACCTCTGTTGACGCGGCGTTGTCTTAACGGTTGGTGAAGGGGGGTCCATGAGTCCGAGCGGACTGGAACAGGACCGGTAGACTATAACGCCGAAGTGCTGTTGTGTTTAGTCAACCAATAGCTTCCAGGCCAGGCGCGGATAATCCGTGGCGATGAAGCCACACATCCCTTTAGCCTAACAAGAAGTCCACTGCGTTTTCCTCGTTTTCTGACACGCTTTTTACGATGCAAACAGCAGTCCGTCGAGTGACAACTGATCGCAGGAAAGATAGAGGAAGCCCGTGAGTTGAAGAAGTAATCCTCACTAGGGATGCGTCCGCAGCAGTCCGCCGAAGAGAGACGTAAATAAAGGAGGGCTTGACGATCGTAGGTGAGTACAGAAGTGGTTTCAATCACAAACCAACAAATCAACCATATCAATACATATAAAACAAATGAGCCAGCAAACAGACCGGCGCCATCTTGGATTACCAAATTGAGCAGCTCAATTACCAAATTGAGCAGCATTCAAAGGGGTATACCACAGGGCTCGATGCTGGGACCATTGATATTTAGTCTTTTTATAAATGATTTGCCACAAATCTGTCCGGATATAAAGTGCCAACTTTATGCGGATGATGCGTTTTTTTTATGCACCCACTAAGTCACCGGAACAGTCAGCGGAGGTTTTGACCACTTGTATGGCGGAGGTCAGTAAATGGCTCATTCAAAATCAGTTGGTACTAAATTCAACTAAAACTGTAGCAATGTGTTTTTCTATTAAAATACTAGATGTGGAACAAAATTTTAAAATTAATTGGCAAGATACTATATCTAATAGTACTATTTTATAGTTACAAGAAACTATAAAATTGGTAACAGATTTTAAATACCTTGGATTGGTCCTTGACCCTCAATTAAAATTTGACAAACATCTTAAGAAAATCTCAAAAACTATACAAAGTAACCTAAACTGTTTTAAACTAATTAGACAATATATTCCAAAACAGGCCGCGCTCCTGTACATGCATGCTATTATATTCTCTCATATATCATACTGTATGACAGTATGGGCACAGGCCATGCTCGCAACAACAGAAGCCAATTCGCTATCATCACTGCAATATTCTTCTGAAGTATAACTTGTTAAGCTTTGAAAGCTTTAGTGATTTATGTTTTCTCAAACTAACTTTCAAATGTCTCAATAATATAGCACCTGAGCCACTCAGTTCATTTGTGCAGAGACAAAGCATCAATAGAGTCACCGGAGGCTCTATCAATAACAACTGTATAGTTCCGTACCGTACGACTACATTTGGTCAGTCTGCTTTTTCATATAAAAGTGCAAAATTGTGGAATTCATTACCCACTGAATTTAAAACCATGACTGAGTTTAAACTGTTTACTTCTCGAGTTAACCCTCTGAGCCCGACGGCATCGTCGACGACGCCAAAAATCAGCTCCGAGAAATTATGATATAACTCGCTGACAGTTTTATCGATTTTCTTACCGTTTTTTTCCAGCAGAAAGCTAACGAGCTAGCCATCACGGGGGTGTCTTTGGTGTCTTTCTAGCCTTTACAGAAGGTTTTCTATCCAGCCTGGAACTTGTGCATACTTTCGGAGTTTTTCAGCAATAAATCCAAACGTTTATATCCAACTTTGATACACTTGAAGTCCATAATTTGTAAATATTCCGTCATATTTGCCGCTAGCTCGATGCTAGCTGCCATTTTGGATATCCACGTGATGGTTTTTGACCAATTACAGGCTGATCCGTCGTAAACATTGGGTGCGTCTTTGTCATGACGCACCATCGACTGACGCACGCACGAACCAAGTGGAGAGCATGGTGGAGAGAGATAGAGAGAGAGACGCAGGTTTCACAGAGAATCACAGAGAAATAGATCTAAATCGAGCGCTGAATAATGGATTTTCAGGAGAACAGAGGTTTTTGACAGATGAGGAACTAGATTACCAGGATAGACCCAGCTGAAGTGCCATTTATTTATTTACTGTAAAATAGTATTATAGAAGTATAAATGTAGTATAAAAGTATAAAAAGTATAGAATAAATAAAATAATAAATAAAATATAAATGCAAAGCCCTCTTGTGGCCCTCTTTGTGATTGCTGATAGGAACTGTTTTGAGGCTTGGCACCAGTGAATTTCATGAAAACGCCTGGACTTCTTTTGGAAAAATGTAAATATTTTTGGTTCTGTACAAGTTATAATGTTTATTCCTGTGCTCCAGGACTCCAAAGACATGAACAAACTGTTTTCCAGAGGAAATTTGCTTAGCTTTTATTTATTTGTGTGTGATTTCCATAAATATTTGAGTGATTCAATTTCCGATTTATTTTTTCATTTGTCTTTATGGTCCCATAACTTATTTTACATTCAGGTGACATCAATGTAACACAAATATGCTGAAAGTTCAATTTGTCCTGAAAAAAAAGAGGTGTGTCAATTGTCTGTGCACAAAAGGGTTGATGTTTTACAAGCTTTTTTAGTTAATAACACCAGACGGAAAATTTATTGTAAAAATACCCTTAGGTCTCTGAGGGTTAAGTCTTGGATGAAATCGAAACAGGAATGTACCCATTTGTAGATAACTGGTTTGTGTGTGTAAGTGATTCAATGCATTGAAAGAAAACAATATACAAGCACTGTAAAAGGTTTTTATTGACTGGCTTTTCTCCTGTATGATTTCACATTAGTCTCTTCAGACCTTACTGTACATTTAAGAGCTTTCAGAACTTCTGATTGAGGCTGTGTGTGACCTCCTAACTGAACTCTAGAAGTCTTAAGTGCAAACAATAAGTGCAAGTGCAACCATAATCAAAGTTAGCACACAGACTCTTTATAATTGTTTTGAAATTGTTGTTTAATTTTGCACCGACAGTTATAGGGTTAATGCGGTGAGTTCGGGAAAGGCCGGGTAGAGAGAAACGACGAGGCTGGTGTGTTTGTCTCCACAGTTGTTCTTGCGTTCCGATTATAAGTTCAGAAACAGAGCCTCTTGTCTGTTGTCTTTAACACATTACAGTACTCTCTCAATATTCGAAGTGCAAACTGAGACGATAGCCGCAAATAAACAGTCCAGTGATGGGTATTGGGAGACGGACGATTGTATGTTTGCGGCCTAATTTGTGCGCAATGCACATCAGCGAGCTTGTGTTTTACTTTCACTTTTGTGAACGCGCGTACTCTGTGTATAGCGGCGGTGCTGAGCGTGCATTCTACAAGATAAGATCAGACGTTTAGTCTCTGTTGCGCAACGAATCCTCCGCCATCCTCACGCGATCAGTGAACTGTGATTCGTGCTGCACTAATTGCAACGGCAACTCGTGCTGGATGAGCAGAGCAGACTTTTACATTAGTTTATAATGGTTTTTATTTCTTTTTATAAAAACAGCAAAACGATAGTTTAGGCGAATGTGAGTGTACTGGTGGAATATTCTATGATAATAGAAATCGCGAGACAGCATTTCACTCGACGGGAAATCTCGTCATGTTAAAGTCTCGCGAGATCTCGTGGCACGAGATCTCGTTACACCCCTATGAAATAGTAAATGTTGTAGTGTAAAGGCCCAACCATGGACTGGAGTTGAAAATTAGCACTAGCTATAAACTCTTTTTTTGCATAGCATCAGTTACAGATTTGTTTTGTACTATGTTTAATTGCAATGTACATGTCAAATAAATTAATAAATAAAAAAAATTAACATGCACTTTAGGGCTGTCACTTTTTATTCGATATTCGAATATGCATTCGAACATGACGTGAAATATCCGTATTCGAACTATAAATAAACTATCCGGTTTTTAAAATGCCATGTTTAGCGCATTTTTTACAGTCTATGATTAGACCGTTTGATTTTTTATTTTATTGTTTGCCATCTCATCCAGAAGCAGGCGCTCTAAACGTATTGTAGCGTCGGCTCATGACCAAATCAAGCGAATAATTGCCAATACCCTCCCTGTTTTGAAAATGGAAGATAACGCACAGTATTGTTGTCAAAAATATCGATATTTCGATACATATCGATTCTGAAATATGTGAACGGTACCAATACTAATTTCCCGAAGTATCGATACTAGCCAAACTGTGTCACTTTCACTTCTCTCCAAAGGCGCGTTGACAAACACCACACACACACGCGCGCACACTCGCACTCGTCTCATTCGCTCCAGTTAAATAGCAAAAGTGAAGTGAATGGAATATGGCGAGTGCGACGCGCGCGGGACCAGTTTTGGTTGATAAAGAACACAGCAGGAGTGCTATCTGGAAATATATTTATATATATTTTTTATATGAAGCAAATAAACATGAAAAGCCGAAGGACAAGCCAATATGCTACAGAGGAGTGCTAACAAAAGGCGCTAACACCTCTATATAGCAAAGCACCTGAAAGACCGACACTTGGATCTGTAAAGAATTTCGAGAGGTTGGTAAGTCCTCATTTCTGAAATTCTGAAACATTAACCAAGATGGCCTAGTATTGTTGTTGATATGAGTGTGTGTTGTCTTCAACTTGACTTCATGCCGATCCAGTGAGGATTGTTCCCTATCGAGGAAACTCGACAATGCATCGAGAATCGACACTTTGGGGACGCTCCCTTAGCGTGCGCCTCTGAAGTAAAAATGAAACTATTCCAATCCTGATTGGTGTTGCGTCGTGACGTAACATGTGACGGCATAACCGGAAGCATAAAGGTGACGCTGACGCATAGAATGCCAGCTTTCGCTCTTCAGCAAGCGCTCTCTGTGAAACTGTCTGTCTTATTTGATGTTGTTTGTCTGTGCTAAGCTCTATATATGGCGAGTGAACAATACACTAAGTGTGTGCACCCCTGCCCAAGATTATATGCCACGGGTGGGGACACGCATCTGCTGTGTGTGTGTGTGTATTGTTTAGGGGCGCAGCACGCACAGTCAGCGCCTCGAGAGGGCTGCCTGTGATACTGTGAAGCACTTCCTATTAGAGTGCTGCGCTCTCGCTTGGCTATATTATTTCACTGATGATGGCCAGGCTCGCGATCCCCGCGATTCGGGTCCCGCGTCCGTTGAGGCGGTGCGACGGCCTAGATCGCGGAGATCGCAGAAGGATCTCGCGGATGAGAACGAGACTGCTGAGGCACCTTTTCTCTCATCATCCGCAGATTCTATGACACTAGTTCACGACGCAGACGCCCGCGATGCGGCGGCTTCTGCCCGTGACGAGTGCCCAGTGCTCGAGCTATATGTTTATAAACAAACAAAATTATAAATAAGGAAGTAGATGTGCTCAGCATTGGGAACGAGCAACATGAGTCACACTCGCCGGCTTATGTTTCTGCTTATGTAGAGCTTGTATTGTTGTGATGAGTGCTGTGGCCAGTATTAGATAAATAAATAAATTATATATATATATATAATATATAATATTTAAATATATAAGCTGGCCACAAAATAAGCAGGATGATCCCCGTCAAAATGAACTAGAGAGATTCCTGCAGCACAGTTCACAAACTCAGAGCCGGGGCTTACTGTTTTTCCCAGATCTTTATAAAAAATATATATATATATATGTGTAGATCCTGGGAGAAACCCCACACTTTACGTATCTCACCACATTCATTATATGTTTATTCGAATGTGGTGGGTGCGAGAGAGTCGGGTTTTGGCAAGATGCCACAGATGGAGGAAGCTTTAGTGAGTTTTCTTTCTCCTGATCTGGCATCTTTGCTTTAAGCCCCGGTGCTGCCCAACAAACCGTGCAGGGACACCTCTGCACTGGTTGGCTGGGCTTATATGGTGCAGGAAATCGATGTTGCTCTTCCCCCGTTAAAAACGTTTCGGGACACATCGGTTTCCAGCGAACGCAGGCTGCACTGTCCGCCCCACAGGCTTGCGGCCAGGCAGCTTTCGCGTTCGCCCATCGAGAATCGTTTTTCGGTCCAGCCCTGCCGGAAACCCGCTTCAGGGGGTCAGGAACGAATCCCGATTAATACCCGAAGCCAGGCTTGAGAGCCTGGTTCCTTTGGTAAAATATTTCAAAAAAAAAAAAAAAAAAAAAAAAAAAAAAAAATAAAAATTAATAATAAAGGGTCAGGCTGGTGCGTGCCTGCACTCTATGACGATTTTGCACGCGTACCAGGCCGATCTTCTTAAAGATCTAAATAAGGGAATATTTCCTGTTGGCCGCTCCGCTATCTCCTTCTGGCCTGTTTTCCAACGCTGTCACTACAGTAGTTGACAGGTTTCAGGAAGCGAAAAAAAAAAAAAAAAAAAAAAAGAGGGCTGCCCCCCGCTGTGGAACAATCGATGTTGTTCTAGCAGCAGGTGCCCTCGGGGAAGATGTTGTTGTCCCGCCGTCTTTGACGCTTCGGGTCACATCGATTTCCAGCGAACGCACACCATGGCGTTCGCCCAAAAGCTTGCAACAGGGCACCGATTATGGTCACAAAATCTGTATCGACTTTTTTCCTGCCGGTCCACCGCTTCAGGAAGTCGAGAATAGTGCTCGAAAAACACCCGAGGCCAGCCTCGAGGGGCTGGTTCCCTTAGTAGATTTTGTAGAAGAATGGCAACGCCTTCCGAACATATATCTATATGGGTCCTGTATATTATAAAATATTATAAAATATGGGTACAGATTGCAGTTCGGTCACCGACCTCCCTAGTTTGCTGGGGTGGTACCGACTGCAGTGGTTCCAGAACAGGCTCGGGTTATGGAACAAGAGGTACAGACTCTACTGGAATTAAGGGGCCATAGAATGTGTTCCCCTACCAGACAGGGAGTCAAGGTTTTACAGCCGGTACTTTATAGTTCCAAAGAAGGATGGCGGACTGAAGCCTATTTTAGATCTAGGGCTTTTTGAATCATTCTTTGAGGAGATTCAGGTTCAAAATGCTTACTGTTTAAACCATTATCGTGAACCAAATCAGATCCGAGGACTGGTTTGTCACGATGGATCTAAAATACGCTTATTTCATGTCTCCATCCTTCCATATCACAGGAGGTTCCTGAGGTTGCTTACGGGGGCGAAGCATACCAATATCGGGTTTTTCCGTTCGGCCTAGCACTCTCTCCCCGCACGTTCACAAAGTGTATGAATGCAGCTCTGGCTCCACTGAGGCTTCAGGGCATCCGTATACTGAATTACATCGACGACTGGCTCATATTGACCCAGTCTCAGGAAATGGCAGTTCGGCATCGAGATGTCGTCCTTGGCCACATTCAGAACCGGGGGTTGAGGCTCAACACTACGAAAAGGTGTTGGACCCAGCTCAGAAGACTACTCTTCTGGGCGTGGTACGGAATTCTGTTACGATGCGGGCACGTATGTCTCCCGTTCGTATCGAATCCATCCTGGCCATGGGGTCCAGGATAAAGCTAGGCCAGGCCATCATTGTAAAGCAATTTCAAAGACTGCTGGTCCTCATAACAGCGGCATCCAACGTAATTCCTTTGGGCCTGCTTCACATGAGTTCCCTTCAATGATGGCTCAAAAGCCAAGGGTTTTTTCCCCAAGGGGAATCTGTTCCATATAATAAAGGTTACGCGCAGATGCCTTCGTTCCCTCTTAATATGGAAGAAACCTTGGTTCTTGTCCCAAGGTCCAGTGTTAGGGGTGTCATGTCGCCGGGAAACTGTTTCGACAGACGCTTCCCTCGCTGGCTGGGGCGCGGTCTCGGACGGCCGCTTTGCCAGGGGTCTGTGGCAGGACCATCATCATTCTTGGCATGTAAATCGCCTAGAGATGTTGGCTGTGTTCAGGGCTCTGAGGAGCTTCCTCACAGACATCAAAGGTTACCACGTCTCAGTGGTATCTTATCTGAACCGACAAAGGACACTCAGATTGTGCCCTCTATCCAGATTGGCGCATCTGATCATTTTATGGTCCCAAGGGAAATATTATCTATAAGAACAATATATGTCCCGGGGGTTCTGAATTAGGGAGCAGACATCCTGTCGAGGCAGGGGCTGAGGCCCGGGAATTGAGACTCCATCCAGAGGTGGTGGAGTTGATATGGCAGAGGTTTGGACCAGTGGAAGTGGATCTGTTTGCCTCTCGAGGGACTTCCGTCTAACTATCCACTTTGGTTCTCCCTGACTCATCCAGCCCCGCTGGGGCTTGGATGCCATGGTACAGGCCTGGCCGAGGCTTCGCCTGTACGCTTTTTCCCCGATCGCTCTGCTCCCGGGAGTCCTGGAGAGGGTCAGTCAGGAGGGCATCAGTCGTCTTCTGGTAGCCCTGTGTTGGCAAGCCCGAGTATGGTTTTCAGACTTAATTTCACTCCTAATAGCTCCGCCATGGCAGATTCCTCTGAGGAGGGATCTGTTGTCTCAGGCGGAGGGCACTATATTCCATCCTCATCCAGAGCTGTGGAAATTGTGGGTCTAGCCTCTGAGGGGGCTCAGTACCTAGATGCTGGTCTATCATCTGGGGTGGTCGAAACCATACTTATCTCTAGGGCTCCGTCTACTAGGAGATTATATGGCCTCAAGTGGAATGTTTTTCCACTTGGTGTAGAGAACTTGAGTTAGGCCCAGTTAACTGCCCAATGGCTTCAGTTCTGGAGTTTCTTCAAGATCGTTTCTCTGCGAATCTCTCCCCATCCACACGTAGAGTGTACGTGGCTGTCATTGCGGCATTCCATGCACCACTAAATGTTGGGCCTTTGGGGAGGCACCAACTGGTCATACTATTTCTCCATGGTATTGGAGGATGAGACCGACAGTCAGGTCCAGGGTTCCTTCCTGGGACCTGACGGTGGTTCTCGAAGGGCTATTCCTGGCTCCCTTCGAATACCTCCAGTCGGCTTCGCCTAGGACCTCACGTTCAAGATAGCCTTTCTCTTAGCTATTTCTTTACAGAGACTGGGAGATCTCCAAGCCCTGGCATTATCGCCAGCTTGCTTGGGATGTGCCCCCGGCGGAGTTAAGGCCATCCTGCATCCGAGACCCAGCTATGTGCCTTAAGTGCAATTTATCATGGCTAGGTCCATGGTCCTGCAAGTATTTCATCCTCCACCTCATGTGTCGGCAGAAAAGGAGAGGTTCCTTGCTCTGCCAGTCAGAGTTCCGAGTATTTACCTTGAGAGGTCCTCTTCTTGGAGGAGGTCGGATCTACTGTAGTGTGTTTTGGATCACCTATTAGGGGCTCCCGGCTTTACAAACCATAAGTAGGCCTACAAGGTGCGCAATTTGCCCTCACCTTTGGCCGTTAGGGCTCTTTCTACTAGAGGCATGGCGTCCTCTAGGGCCCTCCTTTCGGGAGTTCCCATCCAGGAGATCTGTGAGGCAGCCGGTTGGGCTACCCCACACACTTTTGTTAGGTTCTATATTCTGCTCCTCCCTAGTACGCCTGGCGCACATGTGCTCTCGTCCTAGCTGAGTGCCTGAATCAGTTTCACTCCGGGGCAGGCCTGTTTTCGGTGCGTGGCCTAGTGGGCATTCGTTCCCCAAAGTGTCGATTCTCGATGCATTGTCGAGTTTCCTCGATAGGGAACGTCTCGGGTTATGACTATAACCCTTGTTCCCTGAGAAGGGAACGAGACAATGCATCGCTCTGCCACGCCCCTCGAGGCCTTAGAGCGTCTTGCTTCATCGCGAGGCTGGCATTCTATGCGTCAGCGTCACCTTTATGCTTCCGGTTATGCCGTCACATGTTACGTCACGACGCAACACCAATCAGGATTGGAATAGTTTCATTTTTACTTCAGAGGCGCACGCTAAGGGAGCGTCCCCAAAGTGTCGATTCTCGATGCATTGTCTCGTTCCCTTCTCAGGGAACAAGGGTTATAGTCATAACCCGAGACGTTTTCGCATGTGATGCACGCACATTTGCGTTTAAATCTCTTCATCAAATAACGTTAATGTATTAACCAGCATTTATGGCCGATGAGCAATGCATTTGTTACAGTATATTTTAATCTTTGATTACAGTAGGTAATAAATACAACGGATCATGGACAGCTCTGGTCCAATGAAAAAATATTAACAGATAAAACTTTGGATTTTAATTAGTAGGCTAACTTACATGTATTAGTAAATGTTAGCTTAAATCAACTTTTAACCAAGATTAATAAATGTTTTGGAAGTATTTTTCATTGTTTATTCAGTTGTTATTCAGAAAATCTGCATATAACTGCAGCAACAGATTCCATTTAATTATTTTGATTACTAATTTGTTACTTGATGCATAATATTGCACTAATTTTGTTTTTGCTTGAGGTTTAAGTATCTTTTGTTGACATTGTGATTTGATTTTACTTGGAAATACAAAATATAGCATTTATTTACTTGCACTTTATTGGTTTTTGAATGTAGGCCTATACCAATCTGAGAGGCTTTTGAACAAGTGCACTACCTCAGGACATTTTGTTCATGTAAAATATACCTCATTGTCATGTTCTAGACTTGTTATATTTAGCTTTAAATTACCCCCCCTTGATATTGTGGCAGTTTTTTTCTCTGTGGTATCGAAAATGGTATAGAATATCGATATTTTTCAAGGTATCGTATCGAAGTTAGAAATTCTAGTATCGTGACAACACTAACGCACAGAACGGCCAGCCTTGAGCGGACAATTACAACCCCAACTCATCTAAAAAGAAGTGTCTGGAAATATTTTGGGTGATACCACTTCTCTCAACATTGACACGCAAATACCTGTGTGTGTGCGCGTGCTCCGAGTGCGTTCTCCACCGCGGGGAACATCGTCAATAAAAAGAGAGCCGCTCTTGATCCATATCAAGTTGATAAATTGGTGTTTCTAGCTAACAATATTAAGAAATAAATTAGGCTAGGCTATTACTCCTGCTGCTGTTTAAGCCGTCATGTTATTGTTTGTGCCGTGCTGTTCCGATTCAGTTTTTTTCCATGAAGCCTAATTTTGTGATTGGCTATGCATAGTGGAACTTCATATAGATTAAGTTGATAACCTGCTGTTTAAAACATTTTAAGTCAAAGATTTTTTTTCAGACAGGCCTGAGTCCTGTTTATGACTGTCAGTAGAAATTCGAATATATTCAAATACATTGCTTGATATTTGATAACCGTTCGAATTTGATTTTTCTCAAAAGTGACAGCCCTAATGCACTTCAACTTTTCCATCCTGCAGATGAAGTGAAACCTGGGAACATGGAAGTATAGTTTTGCATGCAATCATTATGTTAGTGTTACATATGTAAATACAGTTTGTAAACACTGATAGCAAACATTTGTAAGCCTATTAAGCTAATTAATCCAATTATCAATCAATTCACATCTGCTAGTGCTGCATCTTTTGCACATTTTTACTTTAGTAAAGTTCTTTGAAGTGACACACACACACACACACACACACACACACACACACACACACACACACACACACACACACACACACACACACACACACACACACACACACACACACACACACACACACACACTCACTCACTCACTCATCAAAGCTCTTGTGTCTCTCTGGATTGATGTTAATTGGTAGATGAACGTCAGTTCTTCACACCTGAGTGTTTCTCTGAGTGTTCTCATCTCTATCCACTAGCAAAGATCATTAAAACCCACTGGGAGCTGAACGGATTTGATACTAAATCCAAGATCCCAGATCTAAAGAAGAACTGCGTCCTGATTCGCATACTATTCACTACAACTACGTGCTTTTTATGGGAAAGTGCATACTTTTCAGCATGTCGTAAGATAACAAACATTTTGTGAAAAAAAGTGTGCTTCAAATCTTAAAAGTATAGATTTAAAAAAACTGTACTTGATGTTAATATAATACTAATGAAATAAAAGGCAGAAAGTGCACTAAATAGAGGACACTTTCATGACTGTATTTAGAAACACACTTAAGTACACTTTATAAAAGCGCCCTTTATAATAATGTCAAATTAATAGCTTTATAAAGTACATTTGAAATAATTTTAATCATCTATTGTCGTGCTTTAAAGAAGTACACTTATTTTTATATATTGACTAGCATACTAAAGCACATTAAATAATATATAATTCTAATGGTAACACTTTACAATAAGGTTCCATTAGTAAACATTAGTGTCATTAATATTATAGTTCATTTTAACATTTACTAATACATGTTAAAATCAAAAGTTGTATTTGTTAAAATAAGTTAATGCTTTGTGAATTAATATGAACAATGACCAGTTGTATTTTTAATAACTAGCATTAGCAAATATTAATAAATATTGTATCAAATGCATTGCTCATTGTTAGTTCATGTTTATTAATACATTATTACAAATGCGACCTTATTGTAAAGTCTTACCATTTTAACTGTAGTGTGTTATTTGATATTACATTTAAAGTTAATATGTTTTAAATGTACTAATTTTAAGATGCAACTTCATCCTTACAAATGTATTTGTATTATAATGTATTGTATGACATACAAGATTTATTAGAAATTACATTAAAGTATATTTTAGTTTACCATAAATGCTTGTCAGTACATTTGGCAGTACGCTTTAACTGTATTTCAAAGACAAGTAATTATGAAATTACATAAGATGTACTTATGATTTCAAAGCAGCTTTAGAGAGACATAAGGAAAATAATGTTGTAATAATATAGTTAGATATCAAATTAAATGTCCCCAACTAAGCAAGCCAAAAGCCAATGGCGAAGAAAGGCGAAAAAGGCGACAGTGGCAAGGAACCAAAACTCCATCAGGTGACAGAATGGAGAGAAAAAAACAGGCTCAGTCAGGCTCAGTTCTTCTCTGGCCAACGAACGAACAGTGTATGATTATGATTCAGGCAGCATTACAGGTCAGAAGTCAGATTGGATTGGAACATTATATTATGCAGTTCATCTGGTTGAAGATCGAATTCATCACGCGCGTATGGGGATGTCACGGTTTGGGTTTTGTTTCTTGTTCCTGGTTCTTGTCTTGTCATGTGATTCCGTTTGTCATGTGATCCTGCCTGCCATGTGTCTTGTCATTGGTTAATCGTCTGATTATTGTTCACAGGTGTCCCTTGTCTTGTCGTTAGTCTTGTGTATTTAAGCCCTCATGTTTGCCCTGTGTCTTTGTCTAGTATTGTATGCTGTATGCCACTTATCCAGGTTCTTGTTTTCAGTTTTGTGTCATGCCTCGCCATGTCTTTGTTTTGTTTTTGATTAGTGTGTTTAATTAAAGTTTGCATTTGGGTCTCTACATCTTGCCTCCTGTGGACCTCAGTCGTTACAGGGGATGAGTTTGTTGAGGATCAGTGCTGATGACTGTCGTATCGATGAGGCCTTCACAGGGGAGAGTCTAGTTGACACAATTTCTGCTGACACTTCAGGGATGCGTTGTAGTTGTGTCTAGGCGCAAATCCACCATCTGATCTGGATACGTCCCGGGTCCCGCTGATTACAGTTAACCTCGGAATAAACATAAAGACTAAAATTAGCGTAGATGCCATTCTTTTTATGATGTAGCGAGTACATCAGCTGTTATAGGAAGTGTTCCTGGTTCTGGCTGACCTAATGTATGCAGCCTAATAGTCATTTAACTGATTTGAATAATAGGAATGTATAGTGTTTATGTGTATACCAGGTTGAAGAGATGTGTTTTAATCTAGATTTCAACTGAAAAGAGTGTGTCTGCTTCCCAGACAATGTTAGGAAGACTGTTCCAAAGTTTAGGTGCTACATAGGAAAAGGATCTACTGCCAGCAGTCGATTTTTGATATTCTAGGTATTATCAACTGGCCGGAATTGTGAGATCGCAATAAACATGAAGGACTAAAATGCGTTAATAGCTCCCCAGTACTTGGTTTAGTCTAAAACATTATATTCTACACACAACATAGTGTGTAGAATAAAAACAAAATAAATTGAGAGTTGTGCAACCAGTGAAAATTTTATGAAACACAACAGCACTACACCATGTGGACTCATAAAATAATTCTAATATTAATAATAATTTTTGACATCTCATTTTCCTGATTTGCAATTTTTGTTTGGCTTCAAGCTGTGAAGGTGTGCGTTGATCTTAGAGGGAACTTAATTGGCTTCAGTGCCAATCTGGCAACCCAGCTTACAGGAAAAGAGTCTCCAAGTCACTGTTTACTCAGTCTATAGTCAGATAATTTATGGTAATGTATGCAAGGTTGTTCAGACTGGGCTCTTATTGAACTGGGCAGAGAGATTTTTATTTGAATATCTGAAGCCTCATAGTGCTGGAAACCAGAAACTGATTTTTTCATCCAACAAACAGAAACAGCTTGGAAACATTATATAATTATTTTGAGATGATTTAAAAATGGGTCATTAGCGAGCATTTTGAATCTGTCGAGGGCTCTGGACACAACGTTTGAATCTGTCTATCAAACCAATAACATTATCGCCACCACTGTAATTACAGGCCATGGAGTGCATTGGCATTCGTACTGTGATTATTTTAAGGCAGGAACAGCCAATAGTGTGTCTCTCAATCTGCAGTTTGTTTTTTGGATGTTATTTCTGGCATATCTTCCCCAGCTCTGACCTTTATAAGTTGCTTGTTTTCAGCGCTTGGAGCCATTTCTGCTGAGCGTTACACTTCTGCTAAACATCAGAGACATCAAATGACCAACGGCTGCTAAACAGAATTCAATATTTTCAGCGCATGGACACACAATTAGTGCCGCAGGAGGAGCAGCACAGCTTTTGTGAGTCGTCACACACACTCCTGCTCAAGAGAACAGAAGAATGGTCTCGTGATCTCAGGAGAACAACGGCCTGACTTCAGCTGCACACTATTAAACCACTCACTGCAAATGAAGTGCCGATCCCATTAAACAGTCTCATACAAATCCAAGAACATCTCCAGACACACTTGCAGGCCTCATGATTGTGCTGAACATCTTTTTGGGAAGCTGTTTTCAAATAGTTGCTTTCCAATGTATTTATGAATTTAGATTTGTAACGGAAAAAGAGGCGAAGGATTCAAATGCAAGTAAAGGGGTTTTATTGTTGTGCACATTCTAATTCTCCAATAGTAATTCTCCAG
The DNA here is from genome assembly GCA_036326025.1 of Chrosomus eos. NCBI lineage: Eukaryota > Metazoa > Chordata > Actinopteri > Cypriniformes > Leuciscidae > Chrosomus > Chrosomus eos. Next base: position 47,624,695 of record CM070818.1, read on the forward strand.
TAAACGGCACAAGGCAGCACAGGGACGCTGTGGGAAAACCCGCCACAAACGGCAGAGTGGTAGAAGTGAAGAATGGTCCATAATCCATGTGACTGGAAGGTGAGAGGAATCGCTGAGACAACCAGAGTGCCAAGACGAGCGAACAACCACCAGGACAGGAAACGGAGAACAGGAGACACGCGGGCCCACTGGTACATCCAACAATGAACTGACAAAGACAAGGTGAAAACAGAGGGATTAAATAGGGCGCGCTGATTGACTGCAGCTGGTGTGCTGATGAGCCACAGCTGGTGACGATCAGAAGTGGTGATCAGCGCTGCCGCCCACAAGCACAACACACACACACACACACACAACATACACACAAGACAAGAAGGAAACAGCGACTTTATCCACCGTGACAGTACCCCTCCCTCTAGGAGCGCCTCCTGGCACTCCCAGAACTCCTTACCTGTTGATTGTAATCATCAATCAGGGAGTGATCCAGTATGTCCCTAGCAGGAACCCAACTTCTCTCCTCCGGACCGTAACCCCCCCAGTCCACCAAATACTAAAATCCGCGTCCCCTCCGTCTCGAGTCCAGAATACGATTGACCGAATACGTGGGTTCCCCATCTACGAGTCGCGGCGATGGAGGAACCGGGGCCGGCGGATTAAGGTGAGAATGAAATACAGGTTTTAATTTGGAAACATGAAAGCCGGGGTGAATTCTCCTGTACGCCGGAGGAAGTTTGAGGCGGACTGCCACCGGACTAATGATCTTGGTGACAGGGAACGGGCCAATGAATTTGGGAGCAAGTTTATTAGACACGGAGCAGAGCGTTCTTGGTTGAAAGCCACACCTTTTGATCCACGAAGTATACGGGAGGCTTTGACCGATGGCGATCGGCCTTGGTGCGCGCCCCCACCTGGAGCAGAGTCTCTCGGGCTCGGGTCCATGTACGGTGGCACCTCTGGACAAAGGCGTGAGCGGAAGCATCTCTCCTCTGGACCGTAACCCTCCCAGTCCACCAAATACTGAAATCCGCGTCCCCTCCGTCTCAAGTCCAGAATACGATTGACCGAATACGTGGGTTCCCCATCTACGAGTCGCGGCGGTGGAGGAACCGGGGCTGGCGGATTAAGGTGAGAATGAAATACAGGTTTTAATTTGGAAACATGAAAGGCGGGGTGAATTCTCCTGTACGCCGGAGGAAGTTTGAGTTGGACTGCCACCGGACTAATGATCTTGGTGACAGGGAACGGGCCAATGAATTTGGGAGCAAGTTTATTAGACACGGAGCGGAGCGGAATGTTCTTGGTTGAAAGCCACACCTTTTGACCCACGACGTATACAGGAGGCTTTGACCGGTGGCGATCGACCTTGGTGCCCCCCCTCCACCTGGAGCAGAGTCTCTCGGGCTCGGGTCCATGTACGGTGGCACCCCTGGACGAAGGCGTGAGCGGAGGGAACCGCGACTTCGGATTCCAGACTGTGAAAAATTGGTGGCTGGTACCCTAGACTACACTCAAACGGAGAGAGGCCCGTGGATGACACTGGTAACGAGTTGTGAGCGTACTCAACTCTAGACAGTTGTTGGCTCCAGGAAGAAGGATTCTTGAACACAAAACATCGCAACATTCTCTCCAAATCCTGGTTGGCTCGCTCGGTTTGACCATTGCTCTGGGGATGAGAACCCGATGACAGACTGACCGTAGCTCCCAGTAATCTACAAAACTCCTGCCAGAATTTGGACACAAATTGGGGACCCCTGTCGGAAACCACGTCCATCGGGAGGCCGTGTAAACGACAGACGTGATCTACGACAGTTACCGCTGTCTCCTTGGCAGAGGGTAATTTGGGCAAGGGGATGAAATGTGTCGCCTTCGAGAACCGGTCCACTACAGTTAAAACAACTGTCATGCCATTAGAAGGCGGGAGGGCGGTGACAAAATCTAGCGCTATGTGGGACCAGGGTCTCGAAGGGACAGACAGCGGTTGGAGTAGCCCATCAGGAGGATGGTTAGACGTCTTACCAATAGCACAAACCGAACACGCCCGCACAAAATTGTGAATGTCGCGAGCCATCAATGGCCACCAGAATCGTTGCTTTACTAAACAGCTGGTGCGGTTTACTCCTGGATGACAAGCCACGTTGGAGCAATGACCTCATCGAATAACGTCGGACCGTAACCCCTCCGGCACAAATAAATGACTCGGTGGGCACCCAGGTGGAGGCGTTACCCCTTCTAAGGCCGTCTTGACCTTCATTTCGATCTCCCATGTGAGTGTGGAGATAACTATTTTCTCGGGTAAAATACACTCGGGAGTAACCGGGCGTTCGGATGGATCAAAAATACGAGATCAGGAATCGGGCTTGATGTTCATGGAGCCCGGGCGGTACAAAAGAGAGAAAAATCAAAACGTCCGAAAAAAAGTGCCCATCGAGCCTGCCTGGAGTTGAGTCTTTTAGCAGATCTAATATATTCAAGGTTCTTGTGATCGGTCCAAACGATAAAAGGTACCCCCGACCCTTTTAACCAATGACGCCACTCCTCCAATGGCAACTTGACTGCCAACAACTCTCGGTAACCAATGTCATAGTTACGTTCGGCAGGCGACAGACGATGGGACAAAAACGTGCAAGGATGCATCTTGTCGTCTGTGGAAGAGTGCTGAGAATGCACTCCACCTACCCCCACCTCTGACGCGTCGACCTCTACCACGAACTGACGTGAGGAATCAGGGCAACTAAGATTGGAGCCGAAACGAAGCGGCTTTTAAAGTTTGGCGAACACAGACTCGGCTGTGTCGGACCACCTGAACGTCACCCTGGGAGAGGTCAAGGCAGTCAGCGGTGCGGCTAGTTGGCTGAAATTGCGAATGAAACGCCGATAGAAGTTGACTAACCCCAGAAACCTCTGTAGGGCCTTACGGGAATCTGGACTTGGCCAATCCATCACAGCCTTAACCCTGTCAGGATCCATACGCACTCCCTCAGACGAGACGATGTACCCTAGGAAAGAAACAGACTGTGCATGAAACGCGCATTTCTCCGCCTTGACAAAAAGCCCATTTTCTAGCAACCACTGAAGCACTCGTCTGACGTGTTGGACATGTTCCTGAAGAGACAATAAAAAAATCAATATGTCATCCAGGTAAACATATATGAACTGGTCTACCATGTCTCTCAACACGTCATTGACGAGTGCCTGGAAAACCGCTGGGGAGTTGGATAGCCCGAACGGCATGACCAAATATTCAAAGTGACCCCTGGGGGTGTTGAACGCGGTTTTCCATGCATCCCCCTCCCCGATGCGAACCAAATGTGATGCGATCTGGGAAAACCCGTCGGATGTCGCGCTTGTACATTTTCAGTAAAGTCTAAAAATAGATTGAATGTCAGTTTATTGTCAAATTTGGGTTTTCAATAAATTATTATTCTATAACATCTTGTTTATCATCTCTGAATATATCTAGTGAAAATTCACTAGATTAGTGCAGAAAAATAGCGATTTATAGTGGCAAGCTGAAAAGACGTGTCTTTCTCTTTAAGAACACGCGCGGAGCGGAAGTGCAAAAAAACAACAACAACGGCTATTTAGTTCTCCTTCTCTTAACACTACAAAGACAGTTTCTCCTATCAAAATAAACCACATAACAGAATAAAGGTCCCGCCAGTCCTGTGTAAACTACAACGGCACGCAAGTTTTTATTTATTTATTTTTATCCAGCGTTATGTGATGCGGAGCACAAGAGAACAACAGAGCCTGAAGCTGCTCGTTTAAAAGACCTTGCTCGCCTCTCCATCGTCCAATTTCAAAACGGTTTTCACAGGATGAATTTTGAGTTTGTAAGCTTTCGAATGATACCTAATGATTACTAAAATATGTGATATGAAAAAAAAGGCAATAAAAAAAAGAGCGCCCGTCATCCTAGCAGGATGTGACAGTTTTTTAAACCTGTTTTTCTCAAAATTCCATTTCTGAAAATCACAGCGATCAGCCCACTTCAGATAACCATAACTTTTGTTACAGACAAACTATAAAAGATATAAAAACAGATTTGGAAAGGGCTTGAACCAAGCTTTAATATGATCGCAAAACCTGTAATATGTCAAATTTCACCATGTGGTGGGTTTTCCCAGATCGCATCACAAATGATAAGCGTTACGTAAATCCAGTTTTGTGAATATAGATGATCCCTGCAACCGCTCGAAAGCTGAAGACATCAGCGGCAAAGGATAAGTGTTCTTTATCGTGATGTTCAACCTTCGGTAATCAATACACGGTCGCAGAGAACCATCCTTTTTACCCACAAAAAAGAACCCCGCCCCAGCTGGAGAAGAGGAAGGTCGGATGAATTTGGAAGCTAGAGAATCAGAAATACATTTCTCCATGGCCTCCCTTTCTGGGACATAAAGTGAGTAGAGTTTGCCCTTAGGCGCAGACTTACCTGGGAGTAAATCTATGGCACAGTCATAGGGACGATGCGGAGGGAGAGAAGCAGCACGGGACTTACTAAACACCTCCTGCAGGTCGTGATACTCCACGGGCACGTTAGACAAATTCGCCGCCTCCCTCTGAAAGACAGAACTGGACACAGACGAACAAGCAGACACAAGATAGGCTTATGACATGAAATGCTCCAGGCTGAAACGGAGTTGAAATGGAAAAGATCTGCTCCTGGATGCGGTCAGCCAACCCATGCAGGAACATGTCCCACTGCGCCTCCTCGTTCCAGTGACACTCGGCAGCCAGGGTTCGGAAATCGATGGCGTAATCAGATACGGAGCGGTTCCCCTGGCGAAGATCGGTAAGCTGACGAGCTGCCTCCCGTCCGGTAGTAGCCTTATCAAAAACCCGCTTCATCTCCTCCGATAGTGTCTGGAACGAGGAACAGCATTGATGTTGATTTTCCCACACCGCTGTCCCCCACAGCGCTGCACGACCTGTGAGTAGTGTCAGGACAAAAGCCACCTTCGCCCTCTCAGTGCTAAAGGTCTGAGGCTGTAAGGAAAAAAACATAGAGCACTTAGTTAAAAACGCTCTACAAAAGTTCGGTTCCCCAGCATACATCTCGGGTGCGGGTAGTCGTGGTTCAGGCTGACGACTGGGTGAGCTGCTGGGTGAGCTCGGACACCTGTGCTACCAAGGCTTGAACGGCACGCCCGGTGACTGTCAGATTATCCTCCTGTTGATCCATTCTGGCAATGCTACGAGACTGGAACTCGTTTAACTCCGGCATGCTACTTGCTGAATCCATGATTGGTCAGTTCGTTCTGTAACGGAAAAAGAGACGGAGGATTCAAATGCAAGTAAAAGGGTTTTATTGATGTGCACAGAAGGATGATGTAATTCTCCAGTAAACGGCACACGGTAGCACAGGGACGCTGTGGGAAAACCCGCCACAAATGGCAGATTGGTAGAAGTGAAGAACGGTCCGTAATCCAGGTGACTGGAAGGTGAGAGGAATCGCTGAGACAACCAGAGTGCCAAAACGAGCGAACAACCACCAGGACAGGAAACGACCGGGAACACGGAGAACAGGAGACACGCGGGCCCACTGGTACATCCAACAACGAACTGACAAAGACAAGGTGAAAACAGAGGGATTAAATAGGGCACGCTGATCGACTGCAGCTGGCGTGCTGATGAGCCGCAGCTGGTGACGATCAGAAGTGGTGATCAGCGCTGCCGCCCACAAGCACAACACACACACACACAACATACACACGAGACAAGAAGGAAACAGCGACTTTATCCACCGTGACAAGATTAGGTAAACTACAGTCTAGTTACTCAATATTGAAAGTAATTAAACTAGAGACAAGATGGTTGTCAAGTAGTTAAAGTATACTTTTAAGTAAACACAAGTAAAATTCAATTACTGTATTTTCCAAGTATACTTAATGTAGGAAGTTTAGGCCTACACAGGGGAAAAAAATCACTTTGAAATTTCTAGCACATTTAACAAATAATTACAAAGAAATGGCAAAAAAACACTATCAGAGCATTAGTAGTTTTCTTTTTATATATTTCTTGCACACTTTTGAGTAGGCTCTCTGTAAAAAGTGTAATATTTTTTTTTAAATACTGGAAGTATACTTGTAAGTTTTTTTTTAAGTGAACTTAACATCCTACTTATAGTATATTTTTTGCAAATGATTTTTGCTCATACCATATGTTACATATAATTATTACAATAAACGTAATTGTCTTTAACATGCCATTGCTAGTTAATATCTAACACATGAACCTAAATATATTGAGTTGGTTCAACAAAACTTTGGTTGTTTAAATTTGAACTAGTTTTAGTGTTGTTGCACAGACCTAAACTTATTGCTTGGAAAATTTAATACTCGGGTATACTTATTTTTCCGCGTTCCGCTCCGTCTCATGCACAGTTGCGCACACGAGCCTTTCAAAGTATATTCATACTCATGGTTGAGGAAAGACGCTTTCGGCACATGGAAACTATATAGTGGATGTGCCGCAAAATGAACTTGTTTTCAAGCGCTCAAGTCACTCGCACATGCGCTGTTGTACGTGAACCTTCAACACGGTCACAAAAATTGGGCTGCACGTGGATGGGGTGTGCGGACGTCCGTGGACCATCCTGATGACGAAAATGACATAACATGGACAGTGGACATGGACTGTTGCGAACGTGGACAGTCTATTTTGGGCTTTATACTCAAGTTAAGTTTGCTGAAAAATTAAGTCATTAATTAAGTCATTAAGTCACTTAATTAAGTTAAGTAATGTTAGTAGATTAGCTACTTTTAGTTAGTTTCCACCAACACTCAGAATGGTTGACTATGGGACATGTTTGGATGGGTCTGATGGTGTTGTGCAATTATGATTTGTCATTATGGCATGTTAACGAGGTGTAAATAAGGTAATTTCCGGTTGTGTGTGCTGACTGTATTCTCTGCGTCAGATACAGAAGAACATATGTACCTGTCAGACTGTTTTATCAGCACCTTTATTTTAAGACTCTCCCTGTTTTGTAGGGACATTTTTCACCAGGTATATGAGAAGAGAGCTGTACTCGTGCTAAAATAAAGTCCTCAGAAAGATAACATGTCACTGCATGAATAAACAGCTGGATATTTCCTCTCTGCAACTTCGTGGACCTTATGGAAGAGTTTTGCTTGAGTTTTTGAGCATAACTGTCACCTCAACTCTTGCTATTACTTGTGGTTAAAAACTACTGTGATTTTAGTTTTAATTGCAATATTCACACATGCATATTTACATATTCTGTTGCATAAATATCAGAATTGTAAACCTTAGTACTCAAAAGAGTGGTTTTCCAAATGCATGTCAATAAACCAAATGTTTTATTATTCAGGTAGATACAATCATGTTGACACTTACTTTAACTTAGTCAGCTGTGAACTTCTGCATGGCAGTAATTAAGCTGAAAGATTCCCATGACTACTTGTATAATTACTTGTATTGATCTACTGACATACAACATCATGTCTAGTATTCACTGTAATTGTCTGGGATCATTTTATTCAGGATTTAGGTTGAGTATTTTGATAGCACCTGTTAGTGGATCCTCAAAACATCTCAGGTTACGTATGTCATGTATGACCCTGTGTCATGGCGGAACTGGTGTCTGAAGCACGTGTGTGCAAACACCAATTATATTGGCCAACTTGAGGTCAGGTGACAGTGTGATGCATCAGCGAGACCATAAAAGGGCATTTACAAAAGGGAATACCCAGATTCTAATTGTTTGAAGGGTTTGCACAGGCATACACAAAGTGTGGCAAAATGGTCTACATTTACATGCAACCAAAAAATTCCATTAGTAATCAGATTGACGGCTCAATCTGACAGAAAAGCCTTCATGTAAACACCTAATTGATCTGATTGAGCTCGATCCGAATTAAATTTCGATCGTATTGAAAGAAGTGGTTTATTCCTTTTCTAATCTTGTAAACATGTAAAACACTTGATCGGATTAAAAACCGAAACTGAAATCATGCGCATGTGCAATGATGTTGAAAGTGTAATGACGGATTACATGCGGAATGAGCTGTTTTTCCTGTTGAATAAAGTGTCATATAAAGAGTGTCCTGTGATTGTTAAATTCACCTTTCACTCAGCATCTGTGAAGTGGAACAGGACAATTTCCCACCAGTCCTTGTTTCAGGGTATCATTCACAGATGAATGATATGATTGGGTGTGGGGAGGGGCATTTGTACTTTGTGATAAATATAAGCAGCACAGCAAAATGGTTAATATATTCATTGTCTCCAAATTATGAGCAGAAATGGATAAATATTAGGTCTGCTGTTTAAAACAAATAAGAAACAATGTATGAGAATGGATAATATGCCCAAACAGTGGGAAACTCTGTATATACATGCAGTGTGCGCATGTCAAAAAATCGATTCCGATTTGAAGCTTGTGACATATAAACACACACATTAACCCGATCAAGTTTAGTGTTCATGTAAACACTACATTCAGAAGCATCAATCGGACTGAATTCAGTCCGATTGAAACAAAAGTTGTGCATGTAAACATAGTGACACATCATCTCATTCCCTTTCAGGTAACGTGTTGCATACATAACCTGCGACATTTCCTTTCTAAAGCCCTATTCGCACTGGATTAGTATTATCTGGGGACCTCGTGTAATTTAGAAATTACCCCGCCACATCTGAATTTCGTGTGGCGCATTCGCACGGGATAACCGAAGCCTGTGATTTTACTCGAATTTACTGACTTATCTCCCGGATATGGCGTCAGGCTATTGCTTGGAAATTTCTTTTCGTTCGGTCTAGCTGTATCATATGATATATTATGACATAGCCTAAACAGAATAAAGTTCCTTACCGCACGCTGCTATACATGCCAATTCATCTCCATTAATCATTCTTTTTGTTTTGCTCTTCCGATGATCTTCAGCTTTCACTTTCTGCAAATTGTGTAACTTAGTTGTGTGAAGCGATATGACTCAGCACCCAAAATACTATCAAAACACTCCAAACCAGCCTCCATTATTCGCGAAAGATGGATAAAAAGGCGCACATGAAACAAAAACCTTGAAAAAATGATATACGATCCGGCCAAATCACAGAGATGACGATTCGCACGGGACTAATATTATCACAGGACCTCGGTGTTCGGCGAAATATAGTAGGTAATTTGCGGGGGAATTTTTACTTTACAAATTACAGACATGGTCGATTCGCACGGGATTAAGATCTCAGACAAACTCCGCAATTATTACAAATTACAAGAGGTCACCAGGTAATACTAATCCCGTGCGAATAGGGCTTTAGGCAATTCAACTCTGCGTCATACTGCCCTACAAAGCAAAAAGGCAGTAACTGCATTTTTGGTCAAAAATGAGTTATTATCATTTTCATGACATTCAAGGCATCCTTTGTTATGTGACAAAACATCTTATCTCAAATGTGTGTCGTTTTGGAGAAAAATGGTAGTCGTTTGTACAGTAACTGCAAAAAGCCCTAGTGAAACAAAGCAAGAGTACAGTAACATCCATTACTGTATTCTTGTTATGTTTTACCCCACAAAAAAATCACCGTGTTACTGCGCAGTGTAGTTACTGTTGCCATGGTGAACACACGGGACGGTTTTAACATTTGCGATTTCACCCTTCTAACTTCACACAAATTTTGTTTGAGATGCAGTGTTTTCCCTAATTGTTCCCTACCAATCTAGATCCGCTCTTAAAGTCACTTTGTGAGCATTTAACCGCTTCATTTGAGAAAAACTATCGTCATGTCATAAACACAGAAACTCAAGGTCTTCACGGCAACCCGTCAAAATAAAAGTTCGGTTTAACTTGACAGAAATATATTACTGTTGTACAGTAGAATTTATAAATGTCTCAATGTAATAAAACTTTTAACACTAAAACAAATAAATTAAGATTAAAACTTATTTTTTAAAGGAATAATCACAATTTTTCTTCAATGTTTTAATTATAAAAGTAGGCTAAAGCTCATTGTGCAGCATGTTATTTGACCAAAAATGTTTGTTTAATTTCATATGATTAAAATAAATGTAATTAATATATTAGAATTTCGTATAGTATAAAATATTGTATAAGTTTAATAATAGTTTATAATAAAAGTTTCATGATTTAAATGAATTAGACATGATTTTTGATTACTAAAAATGTACACCACGTATCCGTAACACGCCTGCTCCGCAACACTATTTCGCAACACAAAAATGTTTTCCAAATGGTTCCAATTATTTCAAATACAGTCTAACACACCCAGAGCAAGTTTTGGCAAAATTGTTTTTGGAGAATCTGTAGTTACTGCCTTTTTCCTTGGTAGGGTGCCACATTTTTGGTAAGTAATACAATGCAAGAATACAGTAACTGCAAAATAGGGGTAAAATATCAAATTAAATATGAGGATTGATATGTACAAAGAATAAGCTAATACAAAGTGACAAAACAGCCACATGTCCAATAATCTATCTACAACTTAGGCTGGATGACAGGATAACTTTAAAGTCATTTTTCTCTCTTCTGCACTCTGCGTAGTTACTGCCTTTTTGCTTTGTAGGGCAGCATAGCTTTGACACTTAAGGGAACGCCAATGCCAATGCCACCACACTGAGGAAGAATGCTTTCCCAAAAGGCTGTATAACACTGGCACAGACAATTGTTGAGTGCAGATAGGACTAGGTCAAATATGAAGGACCAGTGACCCTGGGGATGAATCCATATCCAGTCCTGATGAAAAACCTGATGTATGTGAGCAGAGAGGACCAGCCTGCTGTAGCACAAACATCATGTAGGGGTGCAGCACTCTTAGATAGAGCCTTGGAAGATGCCAATTTCATAGTGGAGTGGGCCCTCACTCCTAGATTAGAAGCTATTCTGTTGTACTCGACATTGCGATAAAGTAACTATATGCTTTGTATTTATTTTTTAAAGAATGTCCATTATGAGCACTCATTAGCGTTTTTTTTTTTTTTTTTGCATTTGTCAAAGTAAATATATAGATATGAATCATATTAATTAAATTTTTAGGGATGGCTGATATCTTTTTGCATAAATGCCACAGATTTGTTGTTTAAAGTTTGCATGTTTTTTTAAAAAAACTTTTTAGCTGTTTATATCTTTATTTAAATTATTATTTTAGTTTTATTTTAGTAATTGAATGTCTTATTGGTTTTCATATAGAGAAATGCACATTTCACTTGTTCAAGTCTTTGTATTTAATGTTTATTTTGAATTTCAAATGATTATTATTCAAATGGCAGTATATTTTACATTCAATTTCACATACAGTACATACTCTGTGTAGTACTACGTACTATTGTAACAAAATGAACATGAAGGAAATAATATTATCGCATAATACATTCAAATGGAAAACACTACAACATGGCTACATATTAATATATTTTTAAAATGGAAAAAGTTGTCATTGAACGAACAATGAACTATTGTCAAGTCAAGTCACCTTTATTTATATAGTGCTTTTTACAATACAGATTGCATCAAAGCAGCTTCACAGTGATAACATGAATACAACAAAGTTTGTTTCTAGAAGAAAATTGCGTCATCGTCCACCTTAAGTAAGGCAGATCAATAATATTGCTGAATATGAAATGTCCCCAACTAAGCAAGCCAAAAGCCAAGGCAAGGAACCAAAACTCCATCAGGTGACAGAATGGAGAAAATAAATCTTTGGAGAAACCAGGCTTAGTCAGGGGGCCAGTTCTCCTCTGTCCAACGAACAAACTGTATGATTATGATTCAGGCAGCATTACAGGTCAGAAGTCAGATTGAATTCAAAATATTTATCCATTTCCATCTAGTTGGAAGTCGGAGTCATCACACCGGTATGGAGACAAGTTTGTTGAGGATCAGTGCCGATGGCTGTCGTGTCAATGAAGCCTTCACAGGGCTGATGAGGCTGGCAATTCAGGGATGCGTTGTGGATGGGTCCAGGCGCAGGTCCACCATCTGATCTGGATAGGGCCCGGAACCGGCTAACTTCAGTAAACCTCGGAATAAACAGAAAGACTAACATTAGCGTAGATGCCATTCTTCTTATGATGTAACAAGTACATTAGATGTTATAGGATGTGTCCCCGGTTCCGGCTCACCTAATCTATGCAGCCTACTAATCATTTAACTGATTTGAATAATAGAAATGTATAATGTTCTATATGAATGCCAGGTAAAATAGATGTGTTTTTAGGCTAGATTTAAACTGACAGAGTGTGTCTGCTTCAGCATTTTGAGATTGTAATAGACGTGAAGGACTATAATGCATTAAGAGCTCGCTCAAGTACTGGGGAGCTAAACCATTTAGGTGTTTAATATTGAGCCAATGCAGTGTTGACAGAAAACAGTGCTAATACGGTCATACTTTCTGGTTCTAGTGTGAACTCTAGCTGCTGCATTCCCTTTCAGTCGCTCATGTTCGACGTAGTCGACACGTCGACTGATTGGGATCACGCCAGGGAGCCAGTCATCTTCGAGAACTATTGAAACGAGTGAATGGAATTGGTGTGTGTGATTTTCACATAAATACAGAAGTGGATGCACACACTAGCTTCCTTTCGCTTCAGAGCTGATCGTCTGATGTCTCCGAAGAGTGCTGTTGTTTACAACTAGCGAGTGTGTCTGTGTTCTTATGGAAGACTCTCCCAGTGCTGGTGGTTTCTACAGAGCGAGTGCAGCGATGATCACAAGCTTTGAGCTCTCAATTGCTGTTTTAACAGCAACAAATTTCTAAATGTTTGTGTTTGTTGTCGGCTGGTTAGTGGCCAGAAAAGTGAGTGCTTCAATGTTTCAATTCACTGTTCAGTGTTGCCATGGCCATTCCCCTTTGTGGCGATGGATCCTATTTCCTTAAAGAGCAACACGAGTGCGTTTACGTCTTTTTCAAGATGCCATTCCACCTGTGCATTTCTGGATGCGGTCGTTCCCTGTTCCTCTCTGATGGTCACAATTGTTGCATCACATGTTTGGGCTTACAGCACGCTGAAGCAGCTTTTGTGGACAATTCATGACTCGGTATCTCGGGGTGGGCCGCGCTGGTTCTCAGCTCGCCGCCCCACTGCCTTTCTTTCCTGAAGTGCATGGAGAGCTTACCAGGTTGTGGGCTCCACCTTTATATCTCTTTATGAGGCTATCCCTTCAGTGGAGCGGTCTGTCGCGACACATATGCACCTGTGTCCGGCGGCCGCTGTCTTTTGGACGGGGGATCCTCGTCTCCCCCCTAACAAAGAGTATAGAAGCACAAGAGGTGAAACTCTGATGCTTTTCTGGTAACAGCCACTAGGTGGCGCTTCGGGAGCGCGGCCGCCATTTTGGGATGAAGATTCCAACGGGAGTTACTGGACAACAGCACAGATAACAGTTTTTTGAAGTAGTTTTTTCTTGCATTATTAAATATTTCCATTTTATGCAACTTTACACATTTACTACTATTATTAGTTACCAACTCCACTTGGCCTGAAATATATTTTGTACGTTTTAATCCCCTGGATCATGCTACAAACATGATGATCTTATAGAACATGATGCATTGCTGTGTCCGTTATCCTATAATTGCCACAATTTTGTACAGTGGCTGTGTTTTTGTTTACATACTCTTGCTTTAACGGTCATTAATATACGATATAAGAAGTTTACTGTAAAGCTATTTCTATTGCTGTTATATAGGCCTAATAGTTGTACAAATAGAGAGTCTGTAGGACTACTACTGTATGCGTGTTGTTGTAGCCATTAAATAAGCACATTTAGTTTCATATTTGTTCAAATATTATAATGTTTTTTTCCCCATGTTGATTATGAAAAGTGAACAGCATGAGTAGGATATGATATCGGGAGACATGAAGTGGGTCATACATGATTTTGACTCATTAGCCTACGTTGTGTTTTGTAGAAAGCCTTTCTTTAAAATTAATTTTGTTTTGTGTAAATTGTATCTTAATTTAAAAAAAAATAATAATAATCAACCAATTACTTGGATTTAATTAAATAAGCAAATATAGCAGACCATATAATCATGACATGCGGCACGGTCACTTGCAGTGCTCGTGAACTTGAGCGAATCTCATCATACATTAACCAAAATATGCCTCAGAGTCAGACATGAGAAATATAGAAAGCTTGCAACTAAATCTTTAAACGAAACTATTCCAAACGAAAAGAAATAGGCTACTCTCTGATTATGTTGCACACTCACATATTATGTATGTCGAAATAACGAGATATTATGTCGAAATAACATTATAAATAATAAATCTTTACATATATTTGATTAAATGCTGAATGTTGTGCTTATTCGATTTAGTAAAATGAAAACTTTAGTTGTGATAATTAAAATTATTGAATATTAAATATTGAAGTTTTGCTCATTTAATAATAGTATACAATATAGGCTATAAGTGCGCAGCTCCCCCTGTCAATAATCTAGCACCCCCTCGGCACCTGCGTTAAAAATTATCTGGCGCTGCCCCCTCTTTTACATAATCATTTCAACCTAAAAATGACCTCTGCACTGGACTAAATATATGTATAATATATGACTGCCGAGTGGCTTTCACCCCAAAATGGCGGAAGCGTAGCGCTGCTGCTGGGCGCTGGTGTTGCAATGGAACGTTCTATTGGCTTTCACTTCTTGTAAATATACGTTCTTTGCCCCTAAGGCCTGTGAGTAGGGGTGTAAATCGAACAGTTCATCACGATATGATATCGATTCTCTCAGCCAATGATACTATATTTGTTAAAAAAAATTCAGCGATTTATCGATATTAGATATTATTTACCAAGTTTACACAACCAGTTAAATTTTTATTTACTCACAAATGCAACCAAAATATAAAACATTAACCTTTTATTAAACTCTTTGAAAATTGCACAAAATTGGCTTTTGTGACAAAACGTTTTTAGGGTTCAGCCAATCTTGTCAGGCATTTATTTTAGTTTTTACCTGCATGTGACACACTTTCAGGTACAAGCGTTTCAGAGTTAATCGCAAACTCTGGATTAAAATAAAATACCTGCTGTATGCTCCTGACTACCTTGCTAGCTACTGCTGTTACCTTATTAAAGGGATACTCCAGCTGTGGGAAGATGAATGTGTATTTAATAGTGGTCATTTATGAAGTAGAAATGTGAAATTATTTTTGAAATTGAAGCATTCTGGACTGAGAAAAGGCAGAAAATGTATTTTTAACTCATGTGGCTGAAAGACAACAACTCCCAGAATGCACTTGCTTTGCTGCCCTTACTAGGCCACTCCCAAATCACGCCTACCGGTTACAGGCGGCAGATTCCAAAAAATGGATACAACTAGTCTTGCTTTGATACATCGTGAGTTATTTGATAAATTTCCATCGAAATGGTGCTAAATTGCGTTGTACCGGGATGTAGTAGCCTAATGTATATAACACAACTTAGACTGTCACATTAAAAATATGATGCAGAGCAGGACCATATCAACAGAGTAGCTTATAGCTCTGCATATGAACTGTTTTCCTCCTATTGAAATCACTATTTCTCTAAGCTAATACATTCTCTAGGCTAATCCATACTCTAGTAACACTAAAGGTTTATAAAAAGAACCACAACCAATGTGAGTTATAACTTTTAATAAAAAAAATAATGATATTAACACTTTTAATATCTGCGGATTCAGCGATCTCCTCCAGAAGAAAATGGCATCGCTGAGATTCGAGACGGTAATAGGACACTCTATATGCGGGAGATGGAGGAACGAGAGGCGGCCGGAGCGAGACCTGAGCCCGGCGCCAGACTCGAGCTGGGGCGGGCTGGCGGCGTCAGTGCTCTCACTGTGCGCCGGGCGCTCAGGTCTCGCTCCGGCCGCCTCTCGTTCCTCCATCTCCCGCAACTGTTTATCGCTGTAGTGGGGCTCGTACAGGTAGCCGCGAGCATCCGATGCTCGCACCAGATTCTCGCAACATATCTTCGAAATCCCCTTCTGCCATTTCAACTTCAAAACTACCTTCCGCCATCGTGATTAGCCTACTATACAAACTTTTTACACAGAGCAAGAGGCAAGAGCCGGTTAGCTTAGCTTCTACAGAAAAATGTCTGACACTATCTTTACATTCTGTGAGTGAGATCCCGCCCCATATGGGCGTGGTGAAAACATGCGGAACACTGGCTGTAGTCTTTAGCCTCTGGCACAAAAATCCTCCGATGACACAAAATGACGATTCTTGCGTCATCAGAGGATATTTTCCAGACTAAAAATTTATTTTTCTCTCATATCAGGGGGATATGAGGGGGGGAGCACGGTAATTCGAAAATACTACTGGTTTTCTACTGATACAATGCTTAATGCTAAATCCTGAAGTATAGTTGATCGCCAGTCATCCAAGCCGTCTTTCAGTCATTCCTCGTCTCAGCGTGGTTCCCTTGTGTGTATGTGCTCCAATGGTTCCAAATTTGGCTTGAAATCGCACTATGCCATTTATAAACACTTTAACACATGCATTCCTGATAGCTTGTATAAAATCACCTTATATAACGTGCCTGTTTTGTTAGTCTTTGCTTCACTCAATTCTGCTGCCTCCTGAAACGCTCTAGTTCTACAGACACAGTGGTAGTAATTTGCCGTTACAATCTGATTAATTTTGTGGTGCTTGATGTCTTATTCTCTCTAATTGCCCTGTTATGAACACTCGCTGAACTGTAATTAATTAGCTGTGTTCCTGAATTGCAGGGTGGGTTTCACTTGTTCTCCTGCGTTAATGTGTGTCTGTGTCCAGACGTCTCTCTGACTACCTCTCTAGAGTCTGTGCAATAGTGTCACTCCGTTCAGATGTATATTTCTGCACATGTAAAATAAAAATTACATGTGGAAATTCTTTGTATGCATTTAGAAATCTGACAAGCATGTGCAAAAAAAGTGATATCTCCGCTTTTAACTTTTGATGCATTATGAATGCGCTCTCATTAAAGATTCACTCGTTCTATTTCAGCTATTAAAGTTGTCTTGGTTATTTTGATCACTCTATCGCAGATGAGAGTGTGAAATTTGCTTAGAGCTCAGTATATACTGACATGATTCAGGGGCAGATAAAGGTCTTTCTCTCTTCAGTAGTTGTCATTTCTTCAGTATTTGAGCATCAAAAAAGAAACCGAATCAGTGTGTGACTGAGTATGAAATGACATCGACACACACCGCAATCTCACAAAACGTCTGTTGTCACAGCTCAGAATGTTGTGCCTTCAATGAGAATGTGAGTGCTCATATCAGACTTGCACTATCATCCTGTTTGTGTAGCCACGACCATCCCTGAGTGCTTCAGCACCAGAGAGAGAAGTTTTTCCTGAAAGAGCATACACGGTTTGACACTGTGTCTTTTTCAAGATGTCATTAAAACTGAATGTGGCCGTCTCCTATCCTCATATGACTGCCACTATCACTGTTTCACATGCCTGGGCTTAAGCATGCTAAAACTGCACTCGTGGGAGGTTCATGTTCTCTCTTGAGAGCATGACCACGTCGGCACATTGTTCGTCTTGCCTTTCTCAGGTTTAAGCGAACAGCATGCCGTGTGCCGCCGAGCTTGTCACGGCAACCCACCACGCGTCGTTCGGTGCTCTAGATGCGCGGTCGAGACTCAAGTGCCTCAAGCGAGGTGGAGTCCCCTCGACGATGCCCCGATCTAGTTGTTCTTCTGGAGCACCAGAAAAGGGCAACTTCTGTGTATAGCCAGGGTGACCGGAGGATTATAGTGAGGGCTTCTCCGCCCGGTAACCAATCCGCGTGGGTTCCTCACTCTATCACATTGCAAACATATTGAGACTGTGTTTGTGGGTGGTTATATTCTCTTATGAGAACATGACCACGTCAGCACGTTGTTCTTCTTGCCTTTCTCATTAAGGCTTAAGCGATCAGTGTGCCTTGTGCCATCGAGTTAAAGGCTACATTCACTGTCTCGCATGCCTGCCAGCTTCTAGATGGGATTGCTGGTCATTCTCATGATGGACCTAGCATTTCATTCGAGGCTCCAGGGGAGGATTAGATGTCGATCTCTGCATCAGAGAGATGATGCTGAGCTCCCACTGTATGTGTACGTGCTCATGCTGAATCAGATTCAGACTTGACAGCCATGCTTGCCTGAGTTACGCTGCGGGCGCAGTACGACACGTAATCGCCTTGCCCCACCCCCCGTGCCTTCCCGGATGTGTGTGAAGAACTTTTTGCAGTATTGAAGCATTGGCGCCAATATGGCAAGCACTCATGCCAAAAGCTGCAGATTTTTTTTTCCTTGCTCACTACCTTCAATGGTGGGGCGGCAGTGCTACTGCATACTGCCTCTTCCCTGAATGTGATGGCCACCCTGCAAAAAAAAAAAAAAAACTGTGGAAGGCCAAACAGTCATAATGAGGGTAGTTCTGAGTCGGGGTTGAGCTGTGCGTGGTGACTGACCAGGTTTATGTAACAGCGCTGGCCCTGGTTTGCGCTCTGCGCCTATACGTGGACAGAACGCAAAGCCTCAGGACCTCAGACCAGCTCTTTGTCTGTTACGAAGGCCAGCAGAAGGGAAAGGCTGTCTCCAGCAGAGGATGGCCCAATCCCAGCAATCCCAAAGTCATTATCGAATGCACAAAATGTGCAAACTAATAAAAACAATATGAACTTTATGAAATAATACACAATTGTAGTTTAAGTTCGCGCTGAAACTATGTTTACCTTTTTTTTAAATAATCCATTAAACCTGCTGAGAAACGAGAACCGTGAACTAAAATGAGCAGTTCCACGCGCATGCCCAGGAAATAATGAATATTCATGTAGGCCCCGCCCACTGCAAAATGGAGAGGCGCGAAACATGTCACTTGAAAGCGAAAAACAGTGTTTGAGATTTGTCGCAGTAGATTCAAACAGTTGTAGTTATGTACTTGTGTTTGTGCTAGAAAAATATAAAAGACATTTGTGAGAAAATATGGATGAATTCACATACTGATTTGCGGATGAGCAAATTTTATCCGTGACTTCACATTTTTTGATGCAGGTGCTTTTTGCACCATATTCACTGCAGCAACTGTAGCAAAAATGTGAGCATACGAGTTTTTTCATTTGTGATTTGTAGAATAGGATTTGTCTACGTGCAATGAAGAATTTGAGAAGGTGTAACTGTTGTGTTGTGTTTGTAGAAGAGAAAAAAGTCTACAAGTTTGCAACTCTTAAAGCATTTCTCTCTGTGACTTACAAATTTACTGATTTTTGATTTTGATTTGCACCAAAAATACTTTGATGAATAAAATGTTATATTTGATTGATTCTGTATTCTTCTAAAACCGTTATGACTAGTAGATTAAGTCAAGTCTGGTGTTACCGCAAATCTGTGTTCAGGATAGGTCAAACTTAAAGCTATTAGTTATTCCTGCATCCTCTGACTAAGATCAGACTGGCGAGATTGTGACCGTGAGATCTCCACTGGCTGACATGAGACTCTGTGACATTAGCCACGTTTCCACTGCCGAGCCGTGCAAGTGCGTGCCAGGGCCAGTTGCGTTTCCACTGTCACTTCCGGGGCTTGATTGGGGCTTACTCGGGGCCAACTGCCAGGATTTCTGGCCCATCGAATACCTTGGGCCAAAGCGGGCTAGCTCGGGCTAGAAGCGTGGGCAAGGTAAAAGGCGGAGTTTATCGGTGTTAGGGAAAGTTATGGTCTGCGGTAAGATGCACATTTCACTTTTTTATATTGCACAAAATAATCGCTGCTCGAAATGGAGAATCACCTGTACTGGTCTGTCGAAGATACCAAAGCTCTGCATTTGGACAGAAGAAAGGGTACAACGTCAATTTGACGGCGTGTGAAGAAACGAGGACGTTATTAAATACATAGATGCTGAATTTTCTAAGCTAAGCATTCAGCGAGCAACGCTTCAAGTTCGTGAAAAAATAAAAAATTTGCGGGCGCAGTATTGTACAAGGCGATTAAAACGCCCAATGGACAAAGCGGAGCTCAGAGAAGGAACTTTTCATGGTTCGATTTGATGGATGGTGTGCTGGGTCACCGTCCATCTGTTAGTGGCGACTCGCAAGCCAAGTCGGGACACTATGGCAGCCACGGCCGGTGAGTTAATATACATACTATCTTCCTAACTTAAAAAAATAAATACATTCATAATACACACTGAAATGGGTTGGGTTGTATGACGTTTGATCCAGAAAGGCATGTTAAGGGCGGGGTTTAGGGCAGCGCTGCGGGGCTACTGGCCCGGCAGTGGAAACGCAAGCCCGGTGCTTGAGGCCCGATGCCACTGGCCCGGCTCGGCTCGTTGTTAGCCCTGGCCCAGCCCTGGCCCGACAGTGGAAACGCGGCTATTGCGTCCCTAATGTACAAATAATTAGAGAGTAATAGAATACTAAAATAATCCAATATCCAAATTAAAACAGAACTAAATTTATAATCTCAGGCTAAATTGTTGAATTATTTGAAATTGGATTTGACAAAGAAAGAGAATGTAAAATCTAAATGAACCATTTAAACCAAATTTACAAAAATGATCCAGACTTCCTATAATAATTGAGAGAACATTAGTGATTTAAAAAACAACAACAGTGATCATCTTTTGTAACATTTTATTACACTGCAAATATAAATAGAAATATTAAAACAAATAGTTTGCTACCAGAAAAGTTTGACTATTTTGAATCCAGTTGAGATAGTTTTTAGTTAGTATTCCCCAACACTGCCAAACCAGAACATACACAGATAATGACAAACACACTCAGATCTCAATCCAGAAGCACTTCAGACCTGCACATAACTTTGATTGAGATCCAGAGACCTCCATCCAACTTCCGTTAGAAAATCCCAGCAGAGACTCAGAGGAATAAACCGCCAGCTGGTCACAAGCACACGCTTCCAAATAGTACAGAACAATTACGCCTCCATCCAAGATACCTTGTTACGGCCAAATACTAAAGCAGCAGCGCACGTGTCTGTCATGGAGGATTATCACAATGAGCTCAGAAATCACTCATTATGATGAGCAAGTAACCATGAAAGAAGCAGTGTCCGCTGTCATCGGGGTAGTTAACTAGTAGTAGTTTAACTACTAAAAAAGCTATTTTTTTATGATGCAAATAAAATAAATATTATTGTAGTACATTTTACTCTTTCTACTTAAAAAAAGTCACATTTAATTAAATGTTACTTGCGTTTTTTTGTAATTATTTGTAAATTGTACTAGTAATTTCTAAACAAATATCACACCCGTAAACAGACAGAACCCAATCCGCAGAGTGCAATTAAAGAGTTTATTTAGTCCACAGAGAAATCTCCCCACAAAAGGCCTGGAGGATGAAGAATAATCCAAATGATAATGAGCAGGGAGAAATCTGTCAGACAGTCCAATCTGTATAATCCAGGCAGGTAGTGAATGATATGGAATCCTTCGTGTAATGAATCAAAGCACAAAGAGATGGGAACAAGGAATATAAACTTTAGACGAGAAAAAAATATTCAGACTTCTAAAACCGTGCGTACGCCACCTGCGCAGAATTCACTTTATAAATCCCAGTTAGCGGAAGATTGTGCGCACATGCGTCTCCTCCCCGAAACAACCATATATGGAGCTTGCAACGCCTAGTTTTACTATGCATATCCTCATCTGCATGTCATTTTGCATATGATTATTCATCCACATGATAACATGTTTAACGGAACAAGACATTAGGGAAATATGAAATACGGATGTGCCGTCACATTAGTTCCCTTTTGTTGTCACTCTGAGTTCCGTCGGATGACGACGAATGGGGTTTCGCTTAGAACACCTGTCGACTTCGAGTATTACAAAACGAGCCAATGGCAAAGAAATGTCATGGGTCTCCGGAATTTGCATGACGTAACTCCGCCTTACCTCGTGGGTATAAAGGAGGACGCCGGCAATATGCAGATATGTTTTTCGCTTTGGAGCCAAGAGTATTTCTTCACTCCACAGTCATCTCTGACTTCACTCTACGAGACGAGCCTTTCTCTCCGGTGTTGGTGTGATGGCGATCTGCGGCGAGCTCAAAGTGCCTGCTGATCTGTGCAGTGATCTGCCAGTGTGTGTGTGTGTGTCTCCCCGCGCGCTTCAACATCAAAGAGTTTTTCTCTCCTCTCGTAAAAGAGCTCGCACGCGGCACGTCTTTTTAAAGACGGCTCGCCCGTGCATTTCTGGTTGCATTGGACTAGTATCGGACTCTGATGGGCACGAGCGCTGTCTAGTGTGTTTGGGCTTTGATCATGCTTGAACAGCGCTCGTGGGTGACTCACGTTCTCTCTGGGAATGTGATCATCGCGTCATATAGGCTGAGACTCGGTGAACTCGCAAGAGTGAGAGTCCCCTCATCCACACTCCGATCTAGTGCCCCCCCCGAGGGGTGCTACTTCGGCTGGTGGCCAGGGTGACCTGAGGGTGTTGGTCTGGAACAAGGCGCCGACTCTGCAAAAAGAGTCCACGACCCCAGCCCCCCTCTTCAATGACGGTGCCCGCTAGCGAACTGATGATCCCACGAGTCTACCCTAAAAACAAAAAAACAAAATGGGTGGCCCGTGTGTTTTCATTTGAAGCTACAGAGGATGATGCTGTGTCTGTAGCAGCATCACTAGGTGGGCTTATTCTTCTGGAAATGACGACTCGTCACAGCTGCCACCTTCTGGTCTGCATATGGCTGTGCCTGAGTCTGATCCGGAGATGACGGCCATGCTTTCCTGGGACGATTGGTTTTTGGGTGAGGCCGCTGACCCGCGTCCACGGCAAACCCCAATAACTTTCCTCCCAGACGTGCATGATGAGATCTCGAAGTCCTGGAAGACCCCTTGTCTTCTCGGGGCCGCTCGTTGGTCTCATCCACCTTTGCTCCCCTTAGGGGCCGCTGCCGATGGGTACACTGGGGTCGCCCCCGGTTGAACGCTCTTTTGCGATGCTACTGTGTCCTCAGATTGCTTCCCGGCGCAATCCTAAGCACCCGTCCGAAGCCTGTAGTTCTTTTCGTCTACACTAATCTGTGGCGAATCCTATAGTGCCATAGGACAGGCAGCCGCCTCACTGCATCCCATGACCGTTCTGCTGGTCTCCTGACCCAGATGCTCATGGACATGCACGAGGGCGGGACTGACCCGAGGCTCTTCAGTGAGCTGCGCGCCGCCACTGACCTTGCTCTCCGGGCGACGAAAGTGGCCGTACGCTCTCGGAGTCAGGTGATGTTCACCAGTCTGAGGCTGACCGGTCTGATGTGCAGGATGTCTGGCGGACCCGTCTGCTCGACACCCCCATATCCCAGGTCGGCCTCTTCGGCGGTGCGGTTGAGTGCTTCTGCCCAACAGTTCTCAACCGCCCGTGAGCAGATTGAGGTTATTCTTCCCGTCGGCCCCGCCGTCCGCTCAGTTCCCTCAGTCTGCCCCCCGCCGAAGGCGCCCTCCCACGGTTCCAACCCCGCCCGTTCACCCGTGCCTAGCTCTGGAAGACCGTGGGACGGATGCCACAGCCCTCTCCAGCCCCGCCCCCCGCTAAAAGCCGGGTTAAGTGGCACTTTTCAGATGGGCTGCTCAGAGATGAGTCTCAGTTCTTTCCAGGAGTTGGTAGCAGGGCCACTCGTTTCCACGGTGGAGGGCTGGGGAAGAATCCTTTTTTAGAAAGAACTGACGCTCTCGTCTCTGAGCATACAGAGTTCTCGGACGACACAGAGCGCCGCCCACAAGCCATGCTCTCTCCTCGTCCCCCTCTGTCCCAGAGGCGGTTGACACGGCGGGTCGTCCACGGACCGCCTCGACCCCCGACCGAAGGCGGTCCGCCAGACCCCCGACAGAGCAGGCCCCCATAGAACGCTGTTCCTTCCCTGGCCTCCTCTGTCCGGGCACGGTTGCTAACTGTGCCCCCACATCGGATCGCTATGCCTTCCACGTCTGGGCCAGTTACTCCGCTTCGCTGCCCCTCCGGGGGGACGCCTGTGGTCCGCATGACCCCGCTGGTTCAGTTCCTGGGAGCTTGGCTAGAGCTCCCCGTCTGTCCCGCTGGGTCGCCTGCACCATCAGGTTCGGCTATGCGATTCAGTTCGCACGGTCTCCTCCCCGCTTCAGGGGAGTCCGCTCGACTTTGGTCGGTGGCAATGCCCCCATCATCAGAGCAGAGATTGCCACCCTGCTGGCGAAGGGTGTCCCTCCAGCCGAGATGAGGTCCGGCTTCTACAGCCCTTACTTCATTGTCCCCAAGAAAACCGGTGGGTTACGACCAATCCTGGACTTGCGCGTGCTGAATCGCTCCTTACACAGGATGCCGTTCAAGATGCTCACTGCCAAACGCATTTTCGGCCCAACCCCAGGATTGGTTTGCAGCGATCGACCTGAAGGACGCCTACTTTCATGTCTCCATTCTTCCTCGACACAGGAATTCGGGCCGGCTGACTCTCACGTGATCCTGAGACCCCGGCCTGGATATGTGCCCAAGGTTCCTACCACTCCCTTCCGGGACCAGGTGGTGAACTTGCAAGCGCTGACCCCGGAGGAGGCAGACCCAGCCTTGGCACTGCTCTGTCCAGTACGTGCTCTCCGCACCTATGTAGACAGGATGCAGTGTTTCAAGACTTCAGACCAGCTCTTTGTCTTTTATGGTGGGAAGCTGAAGGGAAAGGCTCTCTCCAAGCAGAGGTTGTCCCACTGGATAGTGGACACCATTGCTTTGGCATACCAGCAGCAAGGTCGACCGTGCCCCCTTGGTGTGACGCCCCACTCCACCCGGAGTGTGGCATCCTATTGGGCTCTTGCGCATGGCGCCTCGCTAACAGACATCTGCAGAGCTGCAGGCTGGGCGACACCTAACACATTCGCCAGATTCTATAATCTCCGAGTGGAGCCAGTCTCCTCCCATGTACTGTCTTTTTCAAGCTAACATGGGACCCGTTAGGTGTCTTCGCTTGCTCGCCATTCTACTCCACGGACTTGATGCGTGCGATCTCAGATTTACGCAGGGCACTGGAAGACAGCTGTGAAGGTGGCGTGATTAGACTGGTAACCCCATTCGTTGTCATCCGACGGAACTCGGAGTGACAACGAAAGGGAACATCTCGGTTACGGATGTAACCCTCATTCCCTGAGTAGGGAACGGAGACTTTTCGTCTACTTGCCACTTCCGCTGTACCGCGGGGATTGCCTGAGCTCAGTCTTGGCTCCTCAGCGAAGAAACAGAAACATATCTGCATATTGCCGGCGTCCTCCTTTATACCCACGAGGTAAGGCGGAGTTACGCCATGCAAATTCCGCAGACCCATGGCATTACTTTGCCATTGGCTCGTTTTGTAATACTCGAAGTCGACAGGTGTTCTAAGCGAAACCCCATTCGTCGTCATCCGACGGAACGTCTCTGTTCCCTACTCAGGGAACGAGGGTTACATCCGTAACCGAGACGTTACATTAATAAAAATCATTTAGTAGCCTATCCTTGCCTTGTTTTTGAATAAATAAATCAAATAGTGTCAAATACATTTCAGAGAAAGTTTTTCTCAATCTTTTCCAATGGCCAAAGAGTATCTTTAATTGATTTATATTTTTAATGCAAACAGATAGACCTTGTTGTGCATTATTTGCACAAAACTATTTTCTCAGACAATCTGCTATTATTATGATAAGCTATTATCTCTGTAGTTAAAACATTAAAACACAGCATGCCAGAGGAAAAGTGTTCGAAATCATTGCATCCACAACACATATTTCTATTTATTGAAT
The DNA here is from genome assembly GCA_036326025.1 of Chrosomus eos. Lineage (NCBI taxonomy): Eukaryota > Metazoa > Chordata > Actinopteri > Cypriniformes > Leuciscidae > Chrosomus > Chrosomus eos. Next base: position 47,650,403 of record CM070818.1, read on the forward strand.
ACAATCAAATTGAATACAAAAATGTTGTAACTTATCAGTAAAGATTTCATGTAATTTAAGTGTTTAACTCCAATAACCAGAATGGCATATTTAATCTAAATGTTTATATCAGAAGTAAAACAGTTTAAATCAATATTTTATTTATTTAAACTGTTATTGTGAACATGCACTGTATTTATGATTAGGTCTTATAATGAAGATTTACGGTTTTAGGCTATATATGTGTCAGTTTTACTAAACGGCCTAACGCGCTCGCTGGCTCGGACATTTAAGAAGGGATGGATGTTTGCTTGTGATAGGCTTGGTGAGTGAAAATATATTTGTATTATCTTTCTGTATGTGTATAATTTTCTTTAGATTTTCTGTCTAAAAGTGACCAAAAAGACATTCAACTCCAGTTCGCCATCGGTGTTGCCAAACTGCTCCTTCTCCAAAATGTTCACACGCACGTCAGAGTTTGCGTGCAGGTGCGCAAATTTTCCCGTCAAGTTTGTTTTTATAAATCACAACTTGTGCGTTGGAAGTGGCGTACACCTTTTTCAGGGCCTGTTTTGTGCGTACACAACGGTTATAAATGAGGCCCCTGAACCATGACAGTACCCCTTCAAGATCACCTCCTGGTGATGACACATGGTGATTTACCTGTTGATTGTAATCACAAATCAGAGAGTGATCCAATATATCTCTCATAGGAACCCAACTCCTCTCCTCCGACGTAACCTTCCCAATCCACCAAATACTGGAAACCGTGTCCCCTCCACACCAATTCCAGAATACGATGAACTGAATATACTGGTTCCCCAGACAAAATGCGGCGGTGGAGGAACCGGAAAAATGCGGCGGAAATGCGGCGGTGGAGGAACCGGAGCAGACAGATTAAGGGGAGAATGGAAAATAGGCTTCAATTTGGATATATGAAAATGGATCAATTCTCCTGTGTGCTGGACTAAGTTTTAGATGAACAACTACCAGACTAATAATGTTGGTAATGGAATATGGGATAAAGGCTAATTAATTTGCAAGCTAATTTCTTACAAATGGAACGGAGAGGAATATCACTGGAAGTGTTTTGACCAATGACGTAAACCAGAGGTATTGACTGGTGGGGATCAGCCTTAACCTTGGTTACCATTGTTTTCCAGTGATGGGAATAAAGATAGGAATAAATGGGAATAAATGAGTCATGCGCATACTCAACCCAAGATAACTATTTCTAAGCTGAAATCAATTCTCCTTTAATGACCTGGGGCCTCATTTATAAACATTGCATACGCACAAAAGAAGGCATACGCCGCTCTCCATGCAATAATTGGTATTTATAAAAAGCAAACTTGACGGGAAAATGTGCGGTCCTTTATGCAAACTCTGACCCAGGCGTACGCACAAAAATGGGTGAAATGAGAAATGGCGACACCGTCGGCAGATGGAAGAAACACGTGAAAGTGTATGAAACTGTAGACCGTTGTGTAAAAATGAAATGGCAATAGGGCCAACATGAAAACAAATAATCAGCCAAATATTAACACATATTTGCAAAAAATAAAAGTGAAATATGTTCTGCAATAATATTGGCATGTTATGCAATTCATCCTCATAACACATCTGTAGCTTGTCAGATGCAATCAAATGGATGATAATAAAATGCCATGATGCCATCACAATGACGATGGAGCGCTAGACGTTTATTTGCATCGACTTTGATGTCCGATGTCTCTTTTTTATTTCGGCCTTGGTCCGAAGTTGTGAGGCTGCAGCATTAACGGCGTCTGCAACCTTTTGCCACTCAAGTGCCTTTTTTGGCATTAGTAATGCCCACACTGTGCCCTCCAAACAACATTTTACTCCACCTCGCCAACGATAATTTCTACTTCACATTCAGTGAAGTTACGTTTCTTGACATTACGTTCGTGTTTGCCATGATTTTGCAATCGATGAATATTAACTTGGGGCGTTTCACTGACTATTTATGGGCAACTATGGGCGTGACATGAAGCCGCAAAAGCTGCGCTACATTTAGAATTGATTGTGATTTATTAAGGGAAAACGTCCTCGGGTTACGACTGTAACCCTTGTTCCCTAAGAAGGGAACGAGAACTGCGTCGAATGACACTTTGGGGAACGCCCCTCAGCGTAGCGGCTCTGAAGGATGAATGAATCTAAGCCAATCTCTGATTGGTGTTGCGTCATGACGTAATGAGTGACGGCATACAAGCGGAAGCTATAAAGGATGCCGGCACACATGAGATGTCAGCTTCTGTGATGAAGCAAGCGCTCCCAGGCAGGGGAAGGCGTGGCCAAGGGACGCAGTTCTCGTTCCCTTCTCAGGGAACAAGGGTTACAGTCGTAACCCGAGGACGTTCCCTTTTGAGGGAACTCAACTGCGTCGAATGACACTTTGGGGGAACGAGTACCCACTACGCCACAACGCGCCCTGCCTGCCCTAGTGTGAGGCTGTTTAGAGGCACACTTAGGACGAGAGCACAAGAGAGCCGGTGTAGACGGAATGTCCAGACTGTAAAACCTAATAAAGTTATGGGGGGTGGCCCATCCTGCTGCAACGCAGACCTCCTGGATCGGGGCCCCCGAGAGGAGGGCTCTAGAGGACGCCATGCCTCTGGTTGAATGAGCCCTCACGGCCAAAGGTGAAGGCAAATTGCGCACCTGGTAGGCTAAGGAAATAGCCTGGACAATCCAGTTGCGCACCTGGTAGGCCAAAGAAATAGCCTGGACAATCCAGTTGCTAATGGTCTGTTTTGACGCGGGAAGCCCCTTCTTGGGTGACCCGAAACACACCAGCAACTGGTCCGACTTCCGCCACGAAGAGGACCTCTGAATGTAGATTCTTAGTGCTCTGACAGGGCAGAGCATGTGAAGTCTCTCTTCATCCGTCGTCACGTGAGGTGGAGGATGAAAAGCCTGCAGAACCGTAGACTGCACTGGACGGCACCTTAGGCAAATAGCCAGGCCTAGGGTGAAGGATAGCCTTAATGTTATGTTGCCTGGAGCAAACTCCAGGCCTTCGTTAGATATGGAGAGCGCCTGGATATCTCCTACCCTCCTCAGAGAAGTAATGGCCAATAGAAAAGCGACCTTCAGCGACAGGTTCTTGGCCTCAGCCGACTCCAGCGGTTCGAAAGGGGCCTCGGCTAGCCCTTCGAGAACCACTACCAGGTCCCATGTGGGAACCCTGGTACGAGCCGTAGGTCTCATCCTCCAAGCCCCACGGAGGAAACGTATGACCAACTGGTGTCTCCCCAGAGGCCCACCACTCAGAGGAGCGTGGAAAGCCGCAATGGCAGCCACGTACACCTTGAGCGTGGACGGGGTAAGACCAGCGGAGAAGCGATCTTGGAGGAACTCCAGCACTGAAGCCACTGGGCAGTTAACTGGGTCCACCTCACGCTCTCTACACCAAATGGTGAAGACATTCCACTTCAAGCCGTACAATTTCCTCGTGGAGGGAGCTCTAGAGCTGAGTGTGGTCTCCACTACTCCAGCTGATAGGCCGGCCTCTAGGTACTGTGCCCCCTCAGGGGCCAGACCCACAGTTTCCATAACTCGGGCCGAGGGTGAAATATTGAGCCCTCTGCCTGTGTCAGCAGGTCCCTCCTGAAGGGAATCTCCCACGGAGGGCCGTCAAGGAGCAATATAATGTCTGAGAACCATACTCGGGCCGGCCACAACGGGGCTACCAGCAGTAGACTGATCCCGTCGCGACAGACCATCTCTAGAACTCCCGGGAGCAGAGCGATCGGGGGAAATTGATACAGACGCAGCCTCGGCCACGTCTGCACCATGGTATCCAGCCCCGCTGGGTAGGGAGAACCACAGTGGACAGTGGGTCGTCTCTCGAGACGCAAACAGATCCACTTCCACTGGGCCGAACCTCTGACATATTGACTCCACCACCTCGGGGTGGAGTCTCCATTCCCCGGGCCTCAGCCCCTGTCTCGACAGGATGTCTGCTCCCTTATTTTGACTCCCCAGGGTGTATGTTGCTCTTAGAGACAACAGTTTCCCCTGGCACCACAGGAGGATCTGATGCACCAGTCTGCATAGAGGGCGAGACCTCAGGCCCCCCTGACGGTTTATATAGGCCACTACCGACATATTGTCTGACCTCACCAGGACGCGATGGCCCTTGAGGTCTGGCAGGAAGCTCCTCCGAGCCCGGAACACCGCCAACATCTCCAGGCAGTTTATGTGCCAGGAGGAATGATGGTCCTGCCATAGGCCTGTCGTAAAGCGGCCGTCCATGACCGCGCCCCAGCCTGTGAGGGAGGCGTCTGTCGAAACGGTTTTTCCGGCGACATGACGCTCCCAACACTAGACCTTGGAACAGAAACCAAGCTTTTTTACACATAGATAGGGAACGAAGGCATCTGCGCGTAACCCTGATCATGCGGAACGGGTTCCCCCTCAGGGAGAACCCCTTGGTTTTCAACCACCACTGAAGGGCCCTCATGTGCAGCAGGCCGAATGGAATAATGTTGGACGCTGCTGCCATGAGCCCTAACACTCTCTGAAAATGTTTCACAGTGATGGCTTGGCCTAGCTTTATCCCTGTCACTGTGGCCAGAATGGACTCGACTCGTGCGGGAGACTATTTTGCCCGCATCGTGACCCAGTCCCACACCACTCCCAAGAACATAGTTCGCTGGGCTGGTGTCAACACGCTCTTTTTCGTGTTGAGTCTCAACCCCAGGCTTTGGATGTGGGCGAGGACGACATCTCGATGCCGAACCGCCAGCTCTTGTGACTGGGCCAAAATCAGCCAGTCGTCTATATAGTTGAGCACCCTGATGCCCTGGAGCCTCAGCGGTGCCAGAGCTGCATCCATACATTTGGTAAATGTGCGAAGGGAGAGAGCTAGGCCGAACGGAAGAACCCAATATTGGTACACCTCGCCCCCGAAAGCGAACCTCAGGAACTTCCTGTGAGATGGAAGGATGGATATATGGAAGTACGCGTCTTTTAGATCTATCGTGACGAACCAATCCTCGGATTGAATTTGACTCACGATGGTGGAAATAGTGAGCATCGTGAACCTGAATCTCCTCAGAGAACGGTTCAGATGCCTGAAATCTATTATTGGACGCAACCCCCCATCCTTCTTGGGAACTATGAAGTAGCGGCTGTAAAACCCGGACTCCCTCTCCGGTGGAGGAATATGTTCTATAGCCTCCTTTGCCAGCAGGGAGTTTACTTCCTGTTCCAATACCCGACCCTGCACTGGGTCGACTACAGTCCAGACCACCCCGTTGAATTTGGGTGGGCGGAAACTGAACTGCAGCCTGTACCCATTTTGAATGGTGCGCAGGGCCCAGGGAGTATATTTTACCAAGGGAACCAGGCTCTCGAGCCCGGCTTCGGGTATTAATCGGGACTCGTTCTCGACCCCCTGAAGCGGATTTCCGGCAGGGCTGGACCGAAAACGATTCTCGATGGGCGAACGTGAATGCTGCCTGGCCGCAGGCCTGTGGGGCGGATAGTGCAGCCTGCGTTCGGTGGAAACCGATGTGTCCTGAAACGTTTTTTAACGGCGGAAGAGCAACATCGATTTCCTGCGGGCTCCACGAAGGAGACGACCTCGGTCGTTCCACCACGGGTGGGGCCGCCCGCAGAGATCCTAGACCAGCTAGGATCTCTTTGACAAAGCCTTTTTAGCCTGCAGGACGGCCCTCTGGTCGCCTTGCTTCTGCTGAGGCTTCGCCTGAGAGCGCCGTCTATGCCCCCAGGCTCCTTGAGGGGGGGCTCTAGATGCAACGCTCTCCTTTTGCACCTATTTGTAGGCGCCAGCATTTTAATTCCTCAGAATTAAATGCAGCCAAAAACACAGGATAAGTGAAAAACGGTCTGAATGATAGACTGAATTAAAATATCTAGCTTTCTAAGTCAGATAATATTCCTTCATTTTAATTTCTTAAAATTCAATGCAGCATAATTATCAGACAATACTGTTTTAATGTGTTATACGGTCTCATAATCAACACCCTGCCTCGGGAAACGCGAGATTCGAGCCGTTACAATATATTTGACTTTCATCACTCGAGAAGAAAGTTAACAGGTGCGAGGCTGAAACATCCAACAATGCACGGATGTACGCGTCGAGATATTTCTCAATGAACACAGCCAGCACCCTCAGGAGCTGACTGTGAATGCCTCGCACCCAAACTTTTTTTCACAAATTTCACAAATTGTGTGTGTACTTTATTGCAGTAGACTCATGATCTACGCGCTGCCTCGGCAAACGCGAGATTCGAGCCGTTACAATATTTGACTTGTATCCCTCAAGTTAACAGTATTATTTCACAGATCGTGTGTGTATCTTTATTGCAGTAGACTCGTAATCTACGCGCTGCCTCGGCAAACGCGAGATTCGAGTCGTTACAAAACATTTGACTTTCATCCCTCGAGAAGAAGGATTGGCGCTGCACACGCGGCGACTCGCAACAGGTGTCTGCAGTTGAGTGTGATTGTGTCCATTTGTGTTGGTGGAGTAGGCTACGTTTCTCTTGGTTTGTTTGAAGTTCTTTTTACTTTTTATCCTATTTTTAATACAATTTTTTATATTATTCTGTGATGGCTTCAAGGAAGATGGGGATCATATTATTGCTGGTTTTAACATTCTTACTCAACTTTGCTGCTGGAACATTTCCGAACCGGATTCAATATACCCGAGATTTTCTCCTTGGACTGAATACAGGCAGTTTTGTGCCGAGGCAATTCACAAATTCCCCTCTGTTCAAGGACATTACGGCTTACAATGATTGCCAGCTTTTTAGTGGAGAAGACGGCAGGACCAGAAGAAAAACGCGGAAAAGAGGCAAAAAATGTGGCGTGAGGCGTGAGGCAACGCGTGATAATTTTAACAAGGAAGAGACGTCTGCCACTACCCTCAATAGTCCTGGCTAATGTCCAATCACTGAAAAATAAGATGGACGAACTACAAGCAGAGTTTCGTACACACGGGAGTTTAGAGATGCGTGCGTATTAGCCTTCACCAAGACTTGGCTGACGGCTGCAGATAGGGATCCTACAACTGACATTGAAGGATTCGGGGTACCAGTACGTCTTGGTCGTGATCCATGTATGACGGGGAAGCGGCAGGGTGGTGGAGTATGCTTTTATATTAACCCAAGATCAAATTTGCCTACCTGACATTGAGCTATTGACAATTTCGGTGAGACCATATTATTTGCCAAGGGAATTTCCTCAAGTGTTTTTGTCTGTTGTGTATATTCACCCCAAGGCTAACTTTAAAAAGCAAATGAGGTGTTGTTTTCTGTGTTACAAAGACTTCAGTCCATCTCACCTGATGCCCCATGTCTTGTTATGGGTGATTTTAACCACAGAAATTGCAACAAAACATTTAGCCATTTTCATCAGTACATCACATGTCATACTCGTGGAAATAAGAGTCTTGACTTATGTTATGGATCCATTCGAGGAGCGTATAGATCTGATGCTGAGTCCCCACTGGGCTCCTCTGACCACAGTGTGGTGCACCTGTTCCCAACATACAAGTCTGTGCTGTGAAGGAAAGGCATAGAATCACGGACAGTCCAAGTTTGGAATGAGGATGGTATATTGGCCCTACAAGGGTGCTTCGAGTGTACGGACTGGTCTGTTTTTCACGCATTATCGGACAATATTAATGAGTTGACTGATGTGGTGGGTAGTTATATTTAATTCTGTGTTGATAATGTGATTGATACTAAGGTTATCACCTGGCATTCAAATAATATGCCTTGGTTTAATGCAGAATTGAAAAGTCTTCTTAAGAAGAAAAGTGTTGTTTTTAAAAGTGGTGATAAAGTTGCTTACTCTGTTATTAGGAAGGAAGTAAGAGCTGCTATTGTGAAGGCAAAACATAATTACAAAGAAAAAATAGAACATAAATATTTAAATGCTGATCAAAGGGCGGTTTGGGATGGAATGAAACTAATGACAGGCATACAGGAAAGTATTAGACCTACCTTATCTTTAAATGTTTATACATCTAATGCATGTTTAGCGAATGAACTTAACAAATTTTATTTAAGATTTGACGTGGATGATGATAATGTGAGGTATGACTCGTGGCAAAGTAATACGGTATTTAGTATCGATGCTCCTACGGTGGCTAGGTTTTTTAAAAGGATAAAAGTAAATAAAAGTCCTGGACCAGATAATATTAGTGGTAAGGTGTTGAGAGCATGTAGTGTACAGTTAAGTGGTATATTTACACAGATTTTTAACATTTCTATTAAAACGCAAACTGTCCCATTAATCTGGAAACATGCCATAATTGTTCCTTTGGCGAAGTGTAGGAGTCCGAAGGTTTTAAATGATTTTAGACCGGTAGCCCTCACCTCCCTTGTGATGAAAACATTTGAGAAAATCATGAGAATAGAGATACTGAAGTATGTCGAAGATAATTTAGATCCTCTCCAGTTTGCGTACAGAGAAGGAAGGGGTGTTGAGGATGCCATAACTACTCTTGTACACTTAGTAGCTCAACATCTGGAGACCCCAAAAACAAGGGCACGATTAGCTTTTATTGATTTCTCATCCGCATTCAACACAATCAAGCTACATTTGTTAGCCGAAAAACTAGTCAAATTATTTAACCTTGATCTGAATCTAGTAGGATGGATTGTAAATTTCTTATCAAACAGAACCCAGTGTGTGAGAGTCAATGGTTTGCTTTCTTCTAAGTTATGTTCTTCTATTGGTTCCCCTCAGGGGTGTGTTCTTTCCCCTTTGCTTTTTATCTTGTATACTAATGATTGTAGGAGTACATTTGACAACAGGTATATGTTAAAGTTTGCAGATGATACTGTGATTGTGAGTCTCCTTGCAAATGAGGAGACATCGCATGGTCCAGTGGTGGAGGATTTTGTCTCTTGGTGTGCAGAGTGTAACCTAAATTTAAATATAACGAAAACCAAAGACATGATTATAGACTTTGGAAAATCGGTCATCCCTGTCTCTCCTACTGTCATAAACGGGAGGGATATTGAGTTTGTGGATGAATATCGATATCTGGGTACAATCATTGATAACAAATTCAATTTTAATGCCAACACGGATGCCATTTGTAAAAAGGTGCAGCAGCGTATGTTTTTCTTGAGAAAAATGAACAATTTTAAAGTATGCTCAGTGTTAATGACACTGTTTTACAGGAGTTTTATCGAACCCGTAATTTCATATTGTGACATTGTATGGTTTGATTGTATTAGCCTGTCAAATAGAAACAGAATGACTAAGCTGATTAAGACTGCTTCTAAAGTGACTGGAGTCCAACAGATATTGCCTCAGGACATTTTAAAAAAAACGTGTTGTTAAAAAAGCTTTCTCAATAATCAATTGTCCATCACACCCATTACATAAAGAGTTTGTTATTCTTCCATCTGGCCGCAGATATAGAGTAATTGGGGGGAGAACTAGGAGGTTCAAGAACTCATTCATACCAACTGCTATTTTAATGTTGAATAGTCTGTAATTATGTGTGTTCTTTTTGCTTTGTGAGACTCTATGTGAGTGTTTTTTGTGACGTGTAGCACCTGTGCAAACTAATTTCCTAAGGGATAAATAAACTAAACTGAAAGTTTAACAGACCGAGGCTGAAACATCCGACAACGCACGGATGTACGCGTCGAGATATTCTCAATGAACACAGCCAGCACCCTAGGGAGCTGACTGTGAATGCCTCGCACCCAAACAGTATTATTATTTCACAGGTCGTGTGTGTTGATACAATATCTTTATTGCAGTAGACTCGTAATCTACGCGCTGCCACGGCATACGCGTGATTTGAGTCGTTAACATTCACAATATGTTTGGCTTTCATCTCTCGAGAAGAAACCGAGAAGAGATCTCGTCCTTGAGATCTATCGTGACAAACCAGTCCTCGGATCTGATCTGTGGCACTATTTGTCTCAATGTTAACATCTTGAACTTGAGCTGCATGACTGAGTTGTTCAGCACTTGAAGATCTAGAATAGGACGCAATCCTCCGTCCTTTTTTGGAACTATGAAAAACCGACTGTAAAACCCGGTTTCCCTGTTGGAGGGAGGTACATGTTCTATGGCCCCTTTCTCTAACAGAGTTTTTACTTCTTGTTCCATAACCAGAACCTGCTCGGGGCCCACCAGTGTGGGTAGGACCACCATAAACCTTGGTGGGCGAGACCCAAACTGTATTAAATACCCTTTTTCTATGGTCTGCAGGACCCAACGAGAAACATTTGGCAGTAGCTTCCACGCTGTCAAAGATTCAACCAGAGGTACCAGCCTCTCGAGACTGGCTTCTGGATTTTGTTGTTGTTGAGCAATCAGTCCGTCGCCCTGTTACGGAAGACAGGCAGGGAACGACTGAACAGACTGTTCTGATTCCCTCCTGAGAGGGGGCGGGCATCCCGAGGCCATTACGTTTCCGGGTGGTCCTTAAGATAAGTGCTCGCCGGAGACCGCTGCGCCCTGAAACACCATAGGTGGCAGGGTTGGCAGAACGGTCCCCTGAAGGCACATAAGAGAGACGGGCACCGTAAAAAGAGGTGTTGACCGCACTACTTCGGGGGGGGGGGACTACCCTCATTGTCCTGAGCCCTCGAGCGTCAGGACTTTTTCCCCGCAGCCTTCTTGGCGATAATAACGGTCCGCAGATCCGCTCTACCCATCGAAGACTGCTGGGTTTGAGAGCGCCCTTACGTTGTCCCCTAGCTGTTTGCGGGGGAGCACGGGAGGAAACGCTATGTTTTTGAGTGGCACGATGTGAAGAGCCTGTTTTAGATGAGTGAGGCTGCACCCGCTCAGCAGCCTCATGATAAGAACGGCGGGGGAGGAGTTTTTGAAAGGCAGCTGCCTGTTTAGAGGATTCTTGGAATTTAACTATTTAACAGTGTTAACAGCATCACCGAATAAACCTGAAGTAGAGACTGGTGCATCCATAAGAAAACTCTTCTCCTTTTCTTTAATATTACTGAGGTTGAGCCACAGATGCCTCTCAGTGGCCACCAGGGCTGCCATAGAGCGGCCGATGGATTTAGCCGTCGTCTTGGTGGCCCTGAGAGACAAATCTGTGGCTCTACGTAATTCACACACAACCTCAGAATTAATACCCCCATCCTCATCTAAATCACCCAATAATTCCGCTTGATATGCTTGCATTAACGACATCGTATGTAAACATGCTGCAGCTTGACCAGTATGGAATATGCTTTGCCCACCAGAGGATGTTACTCTGACGGGCTTAGTGGGTAACATCGGAACCTTAAGAGAAGATGCCGTTGCTGGAGAGAGATAACTAGCAAGTGTCTCTTCCACCTTCGGCATTTCTCCATAACCATGGTCTTTATATGTATATATAGATGAGTAGTGTGATGTTTGTGCACTGTAAACTCTATATGATACCGGTTTCTCCCACGATCCTAACACCTCAGTGTGAAGATCGGGGAAAAACGGAAGGCTCCGACGCTGAGGTTGTGATCTAGCCGGCAGGAAACGTTCATCGAGCTTACTTTTAGAATGAACGTCCTGCTTATCAGATGGCCACTCAATATTCAGTCTTTCAACTGCTCTAGTCACAACCTCTAATAGCTCTTCAAAAGCATGAGACTGAGGTGGCGAAATCTCAGACTCACATCCACAACATCCAGCTCCTCAGAACTGGATAGTTGTAGCATTGGTGCCTCAACCGGGGCGGAAGTAACCACAAAGCGTGCTTCCAAACCCCGAGAAGAGGCACTGGATCGATCAGGTGAAGGCTGAGATAAGGCAGAGCCTGTCTCAAACCCCGCTGAAAGATCCATCTGCGAACCCCAGGACTGCAATCGACGCCGTGCCTCGGCAGCGGCGGGACCAGAGCCCTGGGGAACGCTAACCTGAACGTTCTCGCGAAAGAACGACAGGCGGGATCGGAGCAAGCGCAAAGGCAGCGCTTCACAATGCGCACAGCCCGCACCCTCGAGTGCAGACTGAGCATGCTCCTCTCCCAAACAAGCAACACACAGCTCGTGAGAATCACCACCCGTTAAATAACGCGGGCAGGGATGTACCCGCGATATATATATATAGATATGATATATAGACAGACAACACCAAATAACGTGGACAAATCACACAAAGCGACACAGCGAAGCGAAGCGAAGCGAAGACACAGAAGCTGTCGCTCTCTGTTTTCAGGCAGGCTTTATAGCTTCCTGGTACGTGACGTCACTCGCATCTGACGTTCCGCCACACCATTGGACTGATTTTACATGTGCTTCAAGACATCATAACGCGTCGCGTTCCCCATGGCGTCAATTTCGACACAACAGGAGTTCCCTTTGAAAGGGAACTCTTTGGAGATAAATTTTCAAAATTTTGGAAATAAAATTTGGTCCCCTGTCAGAGACCATGTCCGCCGGGAGGCCATGTGATTAATGACAGCAACGGCTGTCTCTTTGCAGGGCTCGCAAAATTTCAAAATCGCTGGTAGCCCATTGGGCAGGCACTCTTCAGATTTTGGTTTTCCAAAATTAATTTAACTAACGAATAAAAAAACAAATTTCTTTTTTATGTATAAGATTGGATAGGAGTCGAACATCAATCAAAACCATTTTCAAAATTACAAATATCAACAATGGTATATAAAATAATCATATTACAATAATCAATACAAATGTGCATTTGGCTCTAACTGAACTGAAATTTCTATGAATTTACATCTTCTTCATCTTGACCTGTCTTTTTGGAGTGAGTAGAATTGAAACACCAATGAAATATATGCTCCTCTTTACATTTTAAAAACACACACACACACACACACACACACACACACACACACACACACACACACACACACACCTAAACTTCACAGCGGACAAATTAGCATGATCAAAAACATCCGTGATCTTATTTGTCCTTCAGATAACAAGTCAAGAGAGTGAACAATGTAAATCAAGGAAGGAATTTTATCTCACTTTTTAAAATAGCCAGTCAGGCAGGGCGGTGATACATTTCGGTAGCCTACTGGAAGATACAATAGCCCCGTGACATCGAGCTAATGACTTTGCAAGTCCTGGTATGGCAGAGGATAATTTAGGCAGAGGAATAAAATGAGTTGCCTTTGAGAACCATCTACCACGGTTAAAACAACCGTTACCCTGGGTGGGAGGAGAGCCGTGACAAAATCTAATGAGATGTGGGACCAGGGTCTCGAAGGGACTAAAAGCAGTTGAATGAGCCCAGCAGGAGGTCGACTGGAAGTCTTAGAACTGGCACAAACCAAACAGGCCAAAACAGACTAGTGCACATCCCAGGCAACGGATGGCACCAGAACCGCTGCCTAATAAGGACAATGGTATGACTCACTCCTGGATGACAAGCTACCTTGGAACAATGACCCCATGTACAGCACGGACACTACCCCACGGACCTTTGATTTGATTTCCCACATCACAATCCCCACCACAAGTCCTTCAGGAAGGATGGGAGTGGGGAAAGCCAGACGCTCGGATGGATAAAAAATACGGGATAGGGCATTGATGTTCTTGGAACGCGGACAATAAGAGATGGAAATTATAAAACGACCGAAAAACGGCCTGCCTGGAGTTAAGTCGTGGTTCTTATGATCGGTCCAGACGATAAAAGGCACTCCCGCACCCTCCAACCAGTGATGCCATTCTTCCATGGCCAACTTGACTGGCAACAACTCCCGTTGCCAATGTCTTAATTGCATTCTCTCACAACAGTGTTGCGTTCCCCCAATAAACTTAGTGATCACTTGGAAAAGTACACTTGTTTTTCCTCCCACTTCATATTATTTCCATTAGCCAATTTGTGAGAAAATGCAAAAGTTTTGTGATTGAATTTGTTTGCAAATGTACCTGAATTCCATAAACTTTAACCTTAATAGAATAATAATACTGATATATTGACAGAAAAGACAACTTTTACATCCTCCCCTTGGGCCTCCAAAGGAATATATACAATAGGCAATATATTTTATATATATATATATATATATATATATATATATATATATATATATATATATATATATATATATATATTACAGTGATGGTTTACACTAATTTCATAATTTACAAACTTTGTTTGATCTATCTGTTTCCTCCTTTTTTTCTTTATCTGAGATTGAGATCAGCCATGAAGGCATATGGAGTTAAATGGAACACATCACTACCTTCGCATGATGGTTTGATGGTTTCACAATTTTATACCACCTTTTTATAAATACAATGCAAATGTTTGCCTATTGAGTGTGTGAGAATGATCCTAACTGCACCATATGCAAAAGTTGGCACAATGTATATTTTTTGTGTATGTTAAGTGATAAATCATTTTTGGACTCAAGTTTGTTGTACTTTATAAAAACTGTCTGGGTGTAATTTTACTCCGGACCCTTGCCTGTGCCTTTTGAATGCTGAATCTTCTTTGAATCTTAGAGCAATGGACAAAATTATTATTTTTTCAGGCTTTACTGCAGCAAAGTGTTTTTTTTTTGTTTGTTTAATGTGGAATGGGCGTGTCAATGAATGTGGAATGTGTGGCAGGCCATTGAGTGTGAGAAGAATAGAGAGTGGCCACTGTCAGTGACTAATGTGTGGAGGGGGACGGTCCTAGAGATAATCGAGCGCGTCTAAACGTTTGTGGGAAGGACACGTAGACAAATATCACAACCTGCTATGTGTGTCTGAGCAATGAGCAAGCGGACTATTGACTCTTTCTTCCGACCTGCGGCCAGTGCCCTATTCTACAGTGTCACAGTCGTATGATGATTCAGAGACCGAGGTTTGTGTAGCGAAAAAGGCCCGAACCCAACATTTTCGGGAAGACTGGCTGCGAGAATTCAGCTGGTTGAGATACTGTAAAGAGACGAACTCCATGAACTGCGAATGTTGCAGTCGCTACCCCAGAACTGCGGGGAACACAAAGTTTGCTGACAGTGCAGACACTTCGCAGTTTAAACACAATACGCTAGTTAAACACAATCTTTTTAATTGAATGTGAACCTGAATTTGAAACTGCACATTGTAATTTCTGCATCTATTATCAACATTTTTATTAGTAATACAGTAGAAATGTGAATATTTGGTTAGCATGTTGATTTACGGTGTGTGCCCCTACATTTTCTGGTGGCGTCCCTAACATTTTCAGTTGGGTCACTGTGCTCCTAGTGAAAAAAGTTATTCTGGAGCCCTGAAAGTGACATGTGAAGGCCAAGTGTTGTAACCCATTCTCAGAAATTGTCCTCTGCATTTAACCCATCCTAGTTAGTGCACACTAGACATGTTTATTATTCGGTAATACGATATATCACGATAATGAACATGCACAAGATTGTTATTGTGGGCACTTCAAAATACCATAACTAATTATTTATTATGAATTATTCAGATTTTTAGAGTGCATTTTAAGAATACTTTACCCATCAACTGTTTAAAATGCACAACACCTTGCACAGGCACGCGCACTGTTGTAAACAAGCCCAACACGCATTAGAAGCGCATGGCGACACGAGTGAAGGAGACGCTCTGAATGAAAATGCACATTCACTTCACTCTCTGACAGCAGATGGCGCTGATGGAAAAGCAGAAATGCAGAAGTTACCCCGGTAACCCCTTGAACAAAGCAGCTGCGCTACTAGCCTACTATAGTATTTAAATGTTTCAAACAGCCATTCAGATTTTTGTATTCACTATAGTGTTAATCACATCACAAAATACATAAAGGTTTACTGATAATTTACTCACCCCCATGCCATCCAAGATGTTCATGTATTTCTTCAGTCAAAAAAAAAAAAAAGGTTTTTGAGGAAACCATTCCAGGATTTTTCTCCATATAGTGGACTCCAACAGGTTGAAGGTCCAAATTGCAGTTTCAATGCAGCTCCAAAGGGCTCTACACCAGGGGTTCTTAACCTTTTTGATGTCGGGGCCCAAATTTTACAGTACAAAGTGGCCCAGGGCCCATTCAAATATTACCACTTTATTGGTTTATTGATCTCACCCTGGATTCGATTTGTATTCAATAACTAAATGGAATCCAATTGCAGTTTAACAGTTTATTATTCATGCATGTAAACCTGCATATAAGAAGATGCCAAACAATTTTCAATCTGCATCAAGAACAAATTTAAAGGCTCAAGTCAGGCATTTTAACACAAAAATCAGTTAGATTTGACCAATTTTAGGCTACTTACAAACAAAATAGAAAATGTATATAAATAAAAATAAATAAAAATAAAAAAAATAAAAATGTGTTGCTAAAAGAAATAAATTCTAAATAATATTTTTCAAATTAAATAAGTTGTAAATGAAAATGAAATAAAGTGCAAATGAAAAATATATAATCTGCAAAATAATTTGATAATTGTTTCAGCAGTCTACATTTTTGCCTGGCAGAACCTGAAGTTGCTTTTCAAATCTGTTTGAAGAAGCTACAACTCCATATTTATGTTCCTATGACGCAGCAACCTCTCTGATTGTCTCACGGCACATATCGACAGAGGCAGGCAAAACCAACTCCTCTGCTATTGTGAATGCTTTATTTTAGGGCGTCGCACATTGGCCGCGTCGCGTTTGACAACTCGAGGTATCGCACACCGGACGTAGCCTGGCTAACGCCAGACCCAATTCTCGTTGAGACTTGGGTCTGGGAACCACATGTACATTTTCTCGTATTTGAGGCGTGGTTTACGAATGCCCGGCGCTGTTTATTGGGTGCTAAGAATGTCTATCAAATGCTCATAGCCAACATATGTCGTCATCGTCTTGCTGTTCCCTCCCCGTTCTGTGATCCCGTTCTGTGATTGGTTCCCTAAATGAGGCGAAAAATCTGGCCATGGTATCCAGACTGCCTTTCAGCGTGAATTGAATCGCGCTGCGGTAAGGCAGTATGGGGAAACCCAGGCTACACCGGACGCGCACTTTATCAGTTTCTAGCCAGCAATATTGTTATGTTTAAGGACATTATGGGATTAAGATCATGTGTGTACTGTGTTATGATTGTACTGTACAATTAAATAGATGCTTAGGCTGAATTCACTTTACCTCAGAGCCTCTGTTAACTGGATGAATTCAGAATATCTGTTATTTAACATGAAAGCAAGCAGTCTTCTGCGTGCATGGTTTGGCATGACTAAAAGCGTGCAAAGTGCACTCCCTTAATAATTCCTGAAAAGCTGACAGTTCATCACGATCTCACACATCTCTGTTATTATCAATGAATCTTTCATAATATCCACACTTTGTTATAATTAGAGGATTTGCCAGCATACAGAATTCATCACTGCACAAAAAGTCCGTTTTGAGCGGTGAGGGGAGTCTATCGTAAATGTTTCTGATTGGCCATTGCGTTCAAGAAATCAACACATATGTCTGTGATTGGCTGCAACGCTGCAAACGTGTTATAAATAGAAACTCTGGCCTGTAGATCGTTTCTATTTTGTTTTAGTTATTCTTGTTGCTTTTCTGCAACAGATGAATAAAAGTCTACTAGTTTTATATGTTTTATTCATAGATATTTGTAGTTTGCGGGAGTCCCACGAATCGTTTTATTCTCCCGCAACCCGACCACACAGAGTGAGTGCATTATCACCCGCGCTCGCACTCGGCTATCAAATATTGCCGCGCCGCAATCTATTGCATTGGGAGTGCACGTCTCTCAAGGGCCCGGCCCGAGGATAGTGTCGGGAAATATCGGATCAAGTTCGGATCACATTGTCTCGTGGATAACTGGTCATTCTGGTGTCTTCAATTTATAACTTGTTTGGTCCCGCGGCCCTCGCGGCCCACAGGTGAAAAACGTAAAGTTTTTTGCGGCCCTCCAGGTGGCGCTCACGGCCCAAGCGTGGGCCGCGGCCCTATGGTTAAGAATAGGTGCTCTACACGATCCCAGCCGAGGAATAAGGGTCTTATCTAGAGAAACGATTGGTCATTTTGTAAAAAAAAAAAAAAAATATATATATATATATATATATATATATATATATATATATATATATATATATATATATATATATATATATATATACTTTTTAACCACAAATGCACCATAAAAGCAATTCTCACAACATGAAAATGTGATACCGTCACATGCCTAGTGCACACACATGCCTAGTGCAGGAGTAGAGAGTGAACACACACACACTGCAAACCTTGGAGACACACACCCAGAGGTGTAGGCAGACATTTTTGCTTTGGCGCCCGGGGAGCGATAGGGAGTTAGGTGCCTTGGTTATTTCCTGCTGGTATTGAGAATCAAACCTGCAACCTTCAGGTTTCCAGTCTGACTCCCTAACCATTAGGCAACGACTGCCCCAGTGAGATGCAGATCAAGACTATGGTTATTGAATATGGACCATATAGTTAATATGGAAGGCTTTTTAGCTAGGTTTAATAAAGCTAGACCACGAACACAAGCTTGGTTGATGGTTTCAAAATCTATTTGTGATTTGTTCACGGTGAGATAAGGCATATTTGAATTAAACTGTGAAGAGCTTTGTACTTACTTTTATATGGTTTTATGTCAAGTGTATGTTTGTAATATTTAAATGCAGTGCTGACAGAATCATTGTGGTTTATTTTTGTGTTGGTGTTATGTAATAAAAAAAGAAAATCATAAACAAATAACTAGACATTTTTGAGAGATAGTAAATCTGGTTTACAACAACCAAGACTAGCTGGCCAGGCTGGTAGAAAAGTGAGACCAGCAAACCTTAATTTTCTTTTTCTGTATGTGAAATATACTTGCATTGCATTCTGTTTAAGTTGGTCAACTTAATCAAATATGTTATGTATGTGAAAAACAACAATAGAAGCATCTAAATGGATCAAGACCTTTTGCTTGGTCATGTCAGATCAGTCAATGTTAACTATGAATGTCTTAAGCGTGTTTAGTGGGAGTGTGTGTTATTATCAAGAGTTATTCCATAATCCAGCAACACCTGCTACATAATTTATGTGTTTAATTCATTATTCATGTTTATCATTAGCCACATATTGACAGCCTGACCTTATTCAAATCTGACTGTCTCTGTCCGTGTGTGTGTGTGTGTGTGTGTGTGTGTGTGTGTGTGTGTGTGTGTGTGTGTGTGTGTGTGTGTGTGTGTGTGTGTGTGTGTGTGTGTGTGTGTGTGTTTTACCGATGGTCTCCTCAAGAAAAAGCACTCAAAATCAATAAACGTACTAAATAATGTCTTTATAAAGGTAAAATGCGTTTGAGGGTTCAGGGTTATAAGAGCAAATATCAGCAGCTCATTTTAAAAATAATTAATGAAATGAAAATCCATAATTGAAGTTGTGTGTGTGTGTGTGTGTGTGTGTGTGTGTGTGTGTGTGTGTGTGTGTGTGTGTGTGTGTGTGTGTGTGTGTGTGTGTGTGTGTGTGTGTGTGTTGTGTGTGTGTGTGTGTGTGTGTGTGTGTGTGGTGTGTTGTGTGTTTGTGGTCCTAGTTTTCCCATTATGGACCAAATGTCCCCACTTGAGTAGTAATACCAGTCATTTTTAATAGACTTTTTTGTCCCTATGAGAAAAACACTTCATAAATCATTAAAAATTATGTTTTTTTGAACATATAAAAATGCAGAAAGTGGTCTTTGCTGGGTAGGTTTAGACGTAGGGTTAGAGTTATGTGATAGAATACGGTTTGTACAGTAAAAAACCATTACATGTTTTTGGAAAGTCCCCATAAAACATGAAAACCCAACCTGTGTGTCTGTGTGTTTGTCCAGAAGGAGTTGGATAAAAACTGAAATCCCAAGCTGTTCATGAAAGAACATCTCATTCTCCAGCAGGAAGACAGACAGACAGGCATTATCACTGCATTTCACTGGATATTTCTGATGCTTATGATGACTTGTTACTTTACATTGTAAGCATTTATTTACAATGGTATTAAAGGGATAGTTCACCCAAAAATGAAAATTAAGTCATTAATTACTCACCCTCATGCTGTACCAACCCCGTAAGACCTTCGTTCATCTTCGGAACACAAATTAAGATATTTTTGATTAAATCTGAGAGGTGGATCACTCATAGGCTTCCTAAGGAATTGAAACTTGACGCCCCAGAAAGTCATTGAAGAAAATGTTTAAATATTTCATGTGCCTACAGTGGCTCCACTATAAGCTTATCAAGTGACGAGAATACTTTTTGTGCGAAAAAAACCCCAAAAATAACGACTTTATTCGACTATTCCATTGCTTCCATGTGGGCCTGAGACGAGAGTTCAAGAGATTTCCACGACGCATGTGCGAGAACTGATGTTCTTCTTCTACTACTATGTACAGCGCGCGTCTTCCTCTGCTTGTAAGACGCGCGCTGTGTTCCTCTGCTTGTAAGACGCGCGCTGTGTAGTAGAAGAAGAACGTCAATTCTCGCGCATGCGTCGTGGAAATCGTCTCAGGTTACTATTGTAACCATAGTTCCCTGAGAACAGGGAACGAGACGATGCGTCGAAAACGCTACGGGAACGCCTTCTGCGTGAATGCGTCTGAAGCATCTATGCCAACTAGTCCAATGGAAAAAGGGAATGAGCGTCACGGGCGGGTGACGTCATGACCAGGAAAGGATAAGAGCACTTCCGCTGCTCGCCGGCATTTAGCTTCGACAGTGCCGAAGCAAGCCGATCGCAGGGACGCCAGAAGTATGGCAGAGGGACGCATCGTCTCGTTCCCTGTTCTCAGGGAACTATGGTTACAATAGTAACCTGAGACGTTCCCTTATCGAAAAGGGAACTTCGAGATGCGTCGAAAACGCTACGGGAACGAGAATACCCAATGCGCCATAATTCAAGTACCTGAGTGTCAGACTGTTCAGCTAAGCACTAAGCACCTGAGAACCTGGGGCAGCATCCAGGTCTAGGCTGAAAAACCTCACGAATGTGAGCGGAGAGGACCAGCCCGCCGCATCACAAACATCTTGGAGAGAAACCCCATGCAGCAAGGCTTTAGAAGCCGCCATACTCCTGGTCGAGTGAGCTCGGACCACCAAAGGACAAGGCTGGCCCGAGTACTCATAAGAAAGTGAAATAGCCTCGACTATCCACTTACTGACTGTCTGTTTTGAAGCAGGAAGACCTTTTTTAGGTGATCCAAAGCAAATAATTAGTTGATCGGACTTCCTGATTGAGGATGTCCGATGTACATATGTGTCCAATGCTCGCACTGGACACAAGAGGTGCAGTCTTTCCTGGTCCGCAGTTGTAAAGGGAGGAGGACAGAAAGCCTGCAGCACAATAGGCCTCGGAGCCAAGGTCGGCACCTTAGGGACGTATCCCTGTTTTGGATATAGGAACGCCTTGACCATCCCCGGTGCAAATTCAAGGCAAGTGGGGGAGACCGAAAGAGCCTGAAGGTCACCAACTCTCTTGAGGGACGAAATAGCTAGCAGAAATATAGTCTTAAGAGTAAGGAACTTTTCTGAGACCGAATCTAAGGGCTCGAATGGGGCCCTAGACAGGCCTTCTAGAACTATAGTCAAGTCCCAAGCTGGCACCTTAGTGCGAGTTGCAGGCCTCAGCCTCAAAGTGCCACGAAGGAAACGTGTAATCAGGGGTCTCGACCCAAAGATGTGCCTACCACCATAGTATGGTAAGCCGCAATGGCTGCCACATAAACTTTTAGCGTGGAAGGGCATAGACCTGACACAAAGCGCTCTTGCAGGAACTCGAGTACTGTGTTCACAGAACAGTTAACCGAATCCCAATGATGTCGGTGACACCATAAGGAGAAAACTCTCCATGTAAGCGCATATAGTTTCCTAGTAGCTGGAGCTCTGGAGCTTAGAATGGTCTCAGCAGCCTCGGCTGAAAGACCACTCTCTATGAGTTGGGCCCCCTCAGAGGCCAAACCCACAGTTTCCAAATCTCTGGACGAGGGTGAAATATTGTGTGCCCCCGGCCTGAGATAGAAGGTCCCTCCTTATCGGGATCTCCAATGGAGGTCCGTCTAGCAGAAGGATCAGGTCCGCAAACCAGATCCGACTTGGCCAGCATGGTGCTACTAGCAGTAGGCTTATTCCATACTGACGGACCCGCTCCAGAACTCCTGGGAGCAGAGCAACAGGGGGAAAGGCGTACAGACGTAGCCTCGGCCACGTCTGCACCATGGCATCCAGCCCCAGGGGGGCTGGGTGAGTAAGTGAATACCAGAGGGGACAGTGCGTCGTATTGTGAGACGCGAACAGGTCCACCTCTGCTCTGCCATATGCCTCCCAGATTTTCTCCAACGCCTCGGGGTGGAGTCTCCAGTCCCCTGGCCTCAGCTCCTGCCTCGACAGGATGTCTGCTCCTATATTCTGGTCCCCAGGAATATACACTGCCCTCAGGGAGAGTACCTTCCCCAGAGACCACAGGAGGATCTGGTGCCACAGACCCCCCTGACGGTTCAGATAAGAGACCACTGATGTGTTGTCTGTTCGAACGAGCACATGATGGCCTCTTAGGTCCAGAAGGAAATGTCTCAACGCATTGAGGACGGCCATCAGCTCCAGGCAATTTAAGTGCCACGAAAGATGATGGCTTTTCCACAGACCCCGAACCGAGCGGCCTTCCATTACCGCTCCCCAGCCGGTGAGGGAAGCATCTGTCCAGATCACTACTCGATGGCAAAGAGCTCCCAACACCGGACCCTGGGTTAAGAACCAGAATTTACATATAACTAAGGCACGAAAGCATCGCCGCGTGCCTTGATATGCAAAGTGGGTTTCCCCTCGGGGAGAACCTTCTGGTCCTGAGCCAGCACTGTAAAGGTCTCATGTACAGCATGCCAAAAGGAATTCCGTTGGACGCTGCTGCCAGTAGACCCAACAGTCTCTCGAACTGTTTTACAGTGCGTGACTGGCCTAGCCTCAGCTCTTCTGTGGCTGTTAGGATAATAAATCCCATACCACACCAAGGAAAGTGGTTCTCTGTACTGGAGAAAGTACACTCTTCTTGGCATTGAGCCTCAACCCCAACATCTCTATATGAGCGAGAACGACACCTCAGTGCCGAACCGCCAACTGCTCTGATTCCGCTAGAATCAGCCAGTCGATATAATTCAGAATGCGTATGCCCTGAAGCCTGAGAGGGGCTAAAGCTGCATCCATGCATTTCGTGAACGTGCGGGGTGACAAAGCTAGGCCGAAAGGAAGAACCCGATATTGGTATTCTTTGCCCCTGAAAGAAAACCTCAGGAACTTCCTGTGCTGAGGGAGGATGGAGATATGGAAGTATGCATCCTTTAGATCTATCGTGACGAAGCAGTCCTCGGATCTGATTTGGATCACGATCTGTTTGAGGGTCAGCTAACTTGAACTTTAGTTTCTGAACTGACCGAATTAACAGGCGAAGATCTAAAAAGGGACGCAACCCTCCATTCTTTTTTGGAACAATGAAATAATGGCTGTAAAAACCCGACACTCTGACGGGTGAGTACACCTGTTCTATAGCTTCTATGCTAACAGGGCCTTTACTTCTTGTCCCATTACCAGAGCCTGCTCGGGATGCACCACTGTGGGCAGCACCCCGCTGTAAAGAGGAGGACGAGAGCCAAACTGGATTCTGTATCCCTTCTCTACAAACTGCAGGACCCAATGAGAAATATTCGGCAGAAGCATCCACGCTGCCAGAAAATTTACTAAGGGAACCAGCCCCTCGAGGCTGGTCTCTGGTGTTACTGAGGGAGCCAAATCTGGAGCCTGAAACATAATGGCAGGAACTACCTGACCTGACTACTCAAAAGCCCCCCTCAGAGGGCGCGAAACCAATGCTGTACCGCAGCATAGCATCAGCAACTCGCTGGAGACCGCTGCGCCCTGAAGCACCGGAGGTGGCAGGGTTGGCAGGAGGGTCTCGTGAGGACCCCGAAATGGAACGGGCACCGTGTAATGAGGTGTACACCACTCTACTTCGGTCGGGGCTGTCCTCACAGGCCTGACGCCTAAACGTCAAGACCCTTGAACCGAAATTTTCTTCGCCTGAAGAACGGTCCTCAGATCCGGCTTAGGCTTAGACGACTTCGGTTGAGAGGGTTGCGTCTGTCTCCAGTATCTACATGGAGGAACACGAGACGCAGCACTCTCTTTCTGTGCACATAATATGATGAACTCGACGGCTGGGGCTGCTCACGCCCAGCAGCCCCAGGGGGGCTGGACACAGCGAGGGAGAAACCTTATTATATATGTGACCCTAAACCAGTCGTAAGTCGCACGGGTATATTTTTAGCAACAGCCAACAATACATTGTATGGGTCAAAATGATCGATTTTTCTTTTATGCCAAAATCATTAGTATATTCAGTAAAGATCATGTTCCATTAAGATATTTTGTAAATTTCCTACCGTAAATATATATAAAAAATATTTTTGTGAGTGGATGCAGCAAAATCGCGCAAAAAAAGTCAGAAAACACGCCTAAAAAAACTCGCTCGCTGCTAAGTTTGGTATCGTTGTCAAGCTTAGATTTCCAGCTTTCGGTTTCATAACTCTCCACAACGTCATTAGAGCAGTAAGCCAATAGAGAGCGTTAAAACAAAACTTTCTCGTGTAAAAAAAAAATGTTTTCTTCCTAGCAACGGCCTGCTACAGCGCCTCTCATTGGCTGGCGACTTCTTCGCGTGCACAGTGTACACAATCCGCAATGGTTACGGTGCAAGCCATGGATTCTGAGATAGCGCGTTTGCTCAATTTAAACTTTAATGACAGCATTAATGTAACGAACATAGTAAATTATTTTTTCGCAAATGATTGGGAAGATGATACAGAATGTCCAGAGACCGGCTTGGCAAATAATATGCCCTGGAAGACGACGAATTCGATCAATGTGTGTTGTGTGGATCTCTTCAATTTTATATGTTCCTGGTGAAATGTGATGCGATCTGGGAAAAGCCACCACATGTTGAAATTTGACATAGCCTATTACAGGTTTTGATAATCTGTTTCCCAAATCTGTTTTTATTTCTTTCATTGATTAAAATGTCGATTTTTTCTCTCTCTCTGTGCGTGTTCTTAAAGAGAAAGTAAGACAGTCTTTTCAGCTTGCCACTATAAATCGCAATTTTTCTGCACTAAACTTGTAAATTTCCCCAAGATATATTCAAAGAGGATAGACAAGATGTTATAGAATAATAATTTTATGAAAACCCAATTTTGACAAAAAACTGACATTCGATCTATTTTTAGACCTTATACTGAAACCGTGCAGCGCGACAGCCGATGGGTTTGACCAGATCGCATTACAAATAATGCTATTTTAATGAGATTTTTTATGTGAATAAAGGTTTAGTTGTGGTAAATCAATGGTGTAAATTTTATTTATTTCCCTTCATTAGTAATATGCGTAGCTGGACTTCATTTGGACAACTTTAAAAGGCGATTTTCTCAATATTTAGATTTTTTGCCCCATCAGATTGCAGATTTTCAAAAGGTTGTATCTCGGCCAAATATTGACATATCCTAACAAACCATATATCAATGGAAAGCTTATTTATTCAGCGTTCATGTGATGTATAAATCTCAATTTAAGGAAAATGACCCATAAGACTGGTTTTGTGGTCCAGGGTCACATATATTTTTTTATATATATATCTTGTATCACCTAACAACGACCGCATGGAATGCGTCGCCGAAGAGACCCGAAGGCTCAAATGTCGCTATATCCAGAACCCCAGCAGATCGGCCTGATAAGCCTGGAGCATTATAATATAGATTTCTATAAACATTCTCCAGCTGACCTGCTGCCGTATAAGCTTTACCCATAAAACATCTCGGGTTACGTATGTAACCCTTGTTCCCTGAGAAGGGAACGAGACACTGCATCGGTGACGACACTAGGGGAACGCCCTTCAGCGTAGCGCGTCTGAATTTATGAATGAAACCGAATCCAATCCTATTGGCGTTGCGTGATGACGTAGGGTGTGACGGCATATGCGGATGTACACAAAGGCACGCCGGCACACGGAAGATGTCAGCTTTTGCTATGAAGCAAGTGCTCCAGGCGGGGTGAGGTGTGGCGAACCGATGCAGTGTCTCGTTCCCTTCTCAGGGAACAAGGGTTACATACGTAACCCGAGACGTTCCCTTTCGAGGAACTCGAACTGCATCGGTGACGACACTAGGGGAACGAGATACCCACTATACCACAACGAACCCCGCTTCATCCTAGTGTGAAGCTGTCTTCAGGCACAACTTAGGACGAAAGCACTCGTGCACCGGGTGTAGAGGGAAGGTCCAGACTGTAAAACCTCATGAATGTGTGCGGAGTGGCCCAGCCAGCCGCCTCACATATGTCATGGATAGAAACCCCTGAAAGGAGGGCTCTAGAGGACGCCATGCCTCTGGTGGAGTGAGCCCTCACGGCCATAGGTGAAGGCAAATTGCGCACCTGATAGGCCAGGGAAATGGTCTGAACGATCCAGTTGCTGATGGTATGCTTAGAGGCGGGAAGCCCCTTCTTGGGCGACCCAAAACACACCAGCAACTGGTCCGACTTCCGCCATGAGGAGGATCTCTGTATATAACATAGCAGTGCTCTGACAGGGCAGAGCAGGTGAAGTCTCTCCTCATCCGCCGTCACATGAGGTGGAGGATGAAAGGCCTGCAGAACCACAGGCCGTGCCACATTCGATGGCACCTTGGGCAAATAGCCGGGCCTGGGATGCAAGATGGCCTTAATGTTTCCTGGAGCAAACTCCAAGCACTCGTTGGAAATAGAGAGCGCCTGAAGGTCTCCTACCCTCCTCAGAGAAGTAATGGCCAACAAAAAGACCAACTTAAACGTAAGGTTCTTGGCCTCAGCCGACTCCAATGGTTCGAAGGGGGCCTCGGCCAGCCCTTCGAGAACCACCGCCAGGTCCCAAGAGGGAACCCTGGTGCGAGCCGCAGGTCTCATCCTCCAGGCTCCACGGAGGAAACGTACGACCAAGTGATGCCTCCCCAGAGGGCCATCACTCAGAGGAGCGTGGAAAGCCGCAATGGCAGCCACATAAACCTTGAGTGTGGATGGGGTAAGCCCGGCAGAAAAGCGGTCTTGAAGGAACTCCAGCACTGAAGCCACTGGGCAGTGAACTGGGTCCAGATCACGCTCTCTGCACCAAGTGGAAAACACATTCCACTTAAGGCCGTATAGCTTCCTCGTGGAGGGAGCTCTGGAAGTGAGTATGGTTTCAACCACTTCTGTTGACAGGCCGGCTTCTAGGTACTGTGCCCCCTCAGGGGCCAGACCCACAGTTTCCACAGCTCGGGCCGAGGGTGGAGAACTGAGCCCCCTGCCTGAGACAACAGGTCCCTCCTCAGAGGGATCTGCCACGGCGGGCCTGCCAGAAGCAGGATGATGTTCGAAAACCATACTCGGGCCGGCCAAAACGGGGCTACTAATAGTAGGCTGACCCCGTCCTGACGGACCCTTTCCAGAACTGCTGGGAGCAGAGCGATTGGGGGAAAGGCATACAGACGCAGCCTTGGCCACGTCTGCACGATGGCATCCAACCCCAGCGGGGCTGGATGTGTGAGGGAGAACCACAGTGGACAGTGTGTCGTCTCTCGAGACGCAAATAGGTCCACTTCCACTGGGCCAAACCTCTCGCATATTAACTCCACCACCTCGGGGTGGAGTCTCCATTCCCCGGGCCTCAGCCCCTGCCTCGACAGCATGTCTGCTCCCAGGTTCTGGTCCCCCGGCACATACATCGCCCTGAGAGACGACAGTCTCCGCTGGGACCACAGGAGGATCTGATGCGCCAGTCTGCACAGAGGGCGCGATCTCAGACCCCCCTGACGGTTTAAGTAAGAAACCACCGACATGTTGTCGGATCTTACTAGGACATGGCGACCATGGAGGTCTGGCAGAAAGCTCCTCAGAGCTCGGAACACCGCCAACATCTCTAGGCAATTTATGTGCCAAGAGGAATGATGGTCCTGCCAGAGACCTCTCGTAAAGTAGCCGTCCATGACCGCGCCCCAGCCCGAGAGGGAGGCGTCTGTCGAAATAGATATCCGGCGACATGACGCTCCCAGCCTGGGACCCTGGGACAAGAACCAAGGCTTCTTCCAAATTGATAGGGAACGAAGGCATCTGCGCGTAACCCTTATCAAGCGGAATGGATTCCCCCTCGGGGAAAACCCCTTGGCTCTTAACCACCACTGTAGAGCTCTCATATGTAGCAGGCCAGAAGGTATCACGCTGGACGCTGCTGCCATGAGACCCAACACTCTCTGAAAGTGTTTGACAGTGATGGTTTGGCCTAGCTTTATCCTGGACACTGAGGTCAGGATAGACTCGACCCGAGCAGGAGACAATTGTGCCCGCATCGTGACTGAGTCCCACACCACTCCCAGGAACGTGGTTCTCTGGGCTGGTGTCAACACGCTCTTCTTCGTGTTGAGTCTCAACCCCAGTCTTTGGATGTGGGCGAGGACGACATCTCGATGCCGAATCGCCAGCTCTCTCGACTGGGCCAATATTAGCCAGTCGTCGATGTAATTGAGCACCCTGATGCCCTCGAGCCTCAGGGGTGCTAGAGCTGCATCCATACACTTGGTAAAAGTGCGAGGGGAGAGTGCTAGGCCGAATGGAAGAACCCGATATTGGTAAGCTTCGCCCCCGAAAGCAAACCTCAGGAACTTCCTGTGAGATGGAAGGATGGAGATGTGAAAATAAGCGTCTTTTAGATCTATCGTGACAAACCAATCCTCGGATTGGATTTGACTCACGATGGTGGGAATAGTGAGCATCTTGAACCTGAATCTCCTCAGAGACCGATTCAGATGCCTTAGATCTAAAATTGGACGCAACCCTCCATCCTTCTTGGGAACTATGAAGTACCGGCTGTAGAACCCGGACTCCCTGACTGGTGGGGAAACATGCTCTATGGCCCCTTTTTCCAGCAGCGAGCGAACTTCTTGTTCCAACACCAGACCCTGCTCTGGGTGCACGGCTGTCCGAACCACCCCATTGAATTTTGGTGGGCGGACCCGGAACTGCAGTCTGTACCCAATTTCTACAGTGCGCAGGACCCATGGCGAAATATTTGCGAGGTTTTGCCATGCCTCTGCAAATTTCGCCAAGGGAACCAGCCCCTCGGGGCTGGTGTCCGGTGTTTTGTGTGAGTCCTTGACGGCACCCTGAAGCGGAGGACCGGCAGGAGAAAACCGACAATGAGTCACAATGCGCGAGCTCGAACGCTGTCTGTCTGCAAGCCTTTGGGGCAGACAGATGGGCGTGAGTTCGCTGGGAGCTGGCGTGTCCCGAAGCGTCAGAGACGGCGGGATACTGACGCCAACCCTCTGAGGGCCCGACGAGAGAGGGGACCTCAGTCGCTCTCTCTCGGGGGGGGGCGGCCCTTTGAGGCCTCAGAGAAACTAGGACCTCTTCCCCTTAGCCTTCCTAAACTGAATAACGGTCCTCAGATCCGTCTTCTCAGGAGGCTGAGGGTGTGAGCGTCGACCAGATTCCCAAGCTCTATGAGGGGGAGCTCTGGAAGCAACGCTCGCCTTCTGTGCCTGGCGGTAAGAGGAAGAGGAGGGCTGCTGTGGTTGCTCCTTAGCAGCCGCCCTCCTAGACCTTGAACGACGAGGGAGATACCGCTTAAAAGCTTCACCCTGCTTCTTTGCATCTTCAAACCTGTCCACTACAGCGTTAACAGCCTCACCAAATAGACCTGAGACTGAAACGGGTGCATCAAGAAGGAAGCTCCTATCCTTCTCCTTGATGCCCGACAGGTTGAGCCACAGATGTCTCTCCGTGGTCACCATAGCAGACATGGAGCGACCGATGGCACGGGCCGTCTCCTTGGTAACCCGGAGCGACAAATCTGTGGCTCTGCGAAGCTCAGCGATATCATCTGGAGATGGACCCTCACCTTGGTCTAGATCTCTTAAAAGATCGGCTTGGTACGCCTGCAAAATGGCCATTGTGTGCAGGCTCGCACCAGCTCGACCCGCCGCCATATACGCCCTGCCCACCAAAGCAGATGTGGTGCGGCAAGGTTTAGAAGGCAATGCTGGTGACTTCAGGGATGATGCAAGGTCGGGTGAAAGGTAGCTGGCTAGTGCTTCCTCAACCCGAGGCATCATCCCGTATCCCTTATCCCTAACCCCAATTACATCACTGTAATTTAGCATCGGGGGGTTAGACAGGCGCGATGAATATGGCCTGTTCCAGGATTTACACAACTCGTTGTGCAAATCTGGGAAGAAAGGGAGAGACCGGCGTGGAGGATGCGTGCGGTGCTGCAGGAAGCGCTCATCAAGTTTGCTCTTTGTACGCGCTTCCTGCTGTTCTTGTGGCCAAGAAATATCAAGCTTGGCCACAGCCCGCGTCAAAACCTCCACCAACTCACTATAGTTCGGTGCCGGCTGAACAGGATGGTGTGTGAGAATATGATCCTCATCCCCAACACTCATCACGTCTAATTCCTCAGAATTAGACAGCTGTAGAACTGCAATATCATCCTGATCGGGAGAAGCCGCGGAGCGGGCTCCCGAACGGGGAACAGGGGAATCAGACTCATCAGAAGAGAAACGAGAATATGCCTCGGCAGTCTCGCCCTCAACCAGATCTCTTTGCGATCCCCACGATGAGCGCCGTCGCATTGCCTCGGCAGATGCGGGACCCGAACCGCGGGGAGAACGCATTTGGCCATCATCTTTAAACAAAGCCAATCGAGAACGCAGCACTCTCACAGAGAAAGACTCACAATGAGCGCAAGCAGCCCCCTCAAGAGCCGCTTGAGCGTGCTGTCTTCCCAAACATGACACACACATCTCATGTGTATCCCCAGCCGTGAGGAAACGTGGGCATGGGAACACACACTTTCTGAACTGTTCGCTGGCCATACTGAGCTTCAAAATAGACAAACAACAGTAAATAGTACTCACAAACACAGAGCGCTTGCTGAATAGCAAAAAGCTGACATCTTCCGTGTGCCGGCGTGCCTTTGTGTACATCCGCATATGCCGTCACACCCTACGTCATCACGCAACGCCAATAGGATTGGATTCGGTTTCATTCATAAATTCAGACGCGCTACGCTAAAGGGCGTTCCCTAGTGTCGTCACCGATGCAGTTCGAGTTCCTCGAAAGGGAACCAAAGTAGTTCTGCTTAAACCTACGCGCTGCCTCGGCAAACGCGAGATCCCAGCCACAGAATCTTATTTTTTGCAAAATACACTCGAAATCTAAGCGGTGCCTCGGCAAACGCGAGATCCGAGCTAGATTCTGATTGCAACATTAAACCTACACGCTGCCTCGGCAAACACGAGATTCTTTAGTATAGGCTTATGAGCAAAGCAGAGGCTTAAATGATGATACTGGACCAGGTGAAAAAATAGCATTTTCCTATTTTTATTTCTGTTCAGCCTGGGGCATCATATCATAACCGTAATCTTTCAACCCTCTAATCTTGAATAAACATTTAACACGAGGGCTGAAAGTAGTGATAAATACGGTTTATTCCATAATTTAAATATTCAGTGTGTAAATCAGGGAAAAAATGGAAGCCTCGTGGTGGAGATAATGTGATAGAAATAAGAAAACGCTCGTCAAGTTTCTTAGGACGAGCGTTCCTTTTTCTCAGCTGGCCATTAAATATTTAATTTACTAACAGCACGGGACAAAACCTCCACCAGTTCATCATATACTGGAAAAATAGATGGCGAATCTAATGCAACAGTGTGTGTGCTTGCTTTCACTTTCAATATTCTCAAACACAAACCTCCTCGGAGGAAGAATATGAAGGAAAAAAAGGGCTCTCTCTCCCCGAGCGGAAGAAACCGCAGAGCGTGCTTCCAACACCGGGGAGATAGAGCTGGATCTTCCGGGCAAGGAAGAAGAAAAGGCCCTCGGACCGTTCTCCCACCCCTCCAAAAGATCCTTTTGCGATCCCCAGGAATGCATTCTCTGCGCCGCCTCGGCAAACGCGGGTCCTGCATCCCGTGAGAATCGCGAGCCTGCCACTATCATACAGAGTGACAGGCGAGAGCAGAGCATGCTAATCTGGTAGTTTCACTTTCACAATGTTAGCACTCAGCATGCTCTTACTCTCAAACAAAATGACACAAAGCTGTGTGTGTCCCCACCCGTTTAAATAAACGCGGGCAGGGAGGAACACACTGTTTGTACATTTGTTTCGCCATAACGATACCAACAATATTGCAACAGACAACAATAAATAGACAGGGACAGTTTGACACAGATCGCTTGCTGAGGCACAGAAGCTAAATGCCGGCGAGCAGCGGAAGTGCTCTTATCCTTTCCTGGTCATGACGTCACCCGCCCGTGACGCTCATTCCCTTTTTCCATTGAACTAGTTGGCATAGATGCTTCAGACGCATTCACGCAGAAGGCGTTCCCGTAGCATTTTCGACGCATCTCGAAGTTCCCTTTTTGATAAGGGAACTCTTGAACTCTCGTCTCAGGCCCACAAGGAAGCAATGGAATAGTCGAATAAAGTCGTTATTTTATTTTTTTTTTTCGCACAAAAAGTATTCTCGTCGCTTGATAAACTTATAGTGGAGCCACTGTAGGCACATGAAATATTTAAACATTTTCTTCAATGACTTTCTGGGCCGTCAAGTTTCAATTCCTTAGGAAGCCTATGGAGGAGTGATCCACCTCTCAGATTTAATCAAAAATATCTTAATTTGTGTTCGAACGAAGGTCTTACGGGGTTGGTACAGCATGAGGGTGAGTAATTAATGACTTAATTTTCATTTTTGGGTGAACTAACCCTTTAAGGAACTTGTCAGTGCGTTTCTCCTGTCATTTGATCACTTACCATGGCAATAATTACAGTATGTGTATGGCTGTTCACACCACAACTGAATGTCGACCAAATCAAATTTTATGCTCAAAACGATGCGCGTCTGGTTGTACATGTGGCTTTTTAAGGCTGTTTAAGTGTTTGTCTTGATTTAAGGCTTAAGCCTGGTTCAATTGTAAATGATTTGTCAATGCATGTTATTGTAAAGAAATAAAAAGTTTGGTGTTGTTGTATTTTATCTAAGGGTACACATTATTCCACTTGAGAAACAACTTTTCGTTTGGTGTGATTTTAAAGCCTATTTCACATATAGAGCAACGGTTCAGGGTTTACTTGGTCAATTTCAACAGTGATTATATCATTATGCAGTCAAAAACCATCTTCCTCCACTGAAAGTCATTCAAATGTGGCATTTATCTGCTCATACTGTCTGTGTTGGTTTAGTGACGATTAACAAAAGTAATTATGCAGATGAGTCAAAGACGCAAACATGCTGTAATCTGTGAGCTTCAGTTCTTGTTTCAGCCGGTTCATCAAGATCTGACAACTGACCTCGACTGGGCCCTCAGTAGTCTCTTACACATGCTGAAAGTGTGCTTTACTACACCGCACATCTGGATAAATGCCCAGTTATTATAACCGCTTTCATTGGACAATATGGTAAAACCGCAATGTAAAACATTCATCTCTTGGCTCTAAGTTTAATGTATAAAGGATGTGTCTGAATGGATCTGAATGACAGTGACTTACACTTGCTTAAACGAGTTACCGAGTGGTGGTTAAAGAATAAGGTGCTTTTTTTACGGAGATACCACACTAATTGTTTAGTAAATTTGCCTTTTACTTTTAAAAAAGAATACTTTAATAGAATATACTTAGGTGTGAACTGAATGTAATGTTTACAGACACTTAATTGCATGTTAATTAAAATTAAATGCAATTAGCTGTAGTTTTTTTTTTTGACCCACTGCAGTAGGACTTAAGTATCTTTATGTTCAATTTCATAATTACTTATGCCCCTGGTTATGCTTCCTAGACTAAAATGCTTTATTGAACTGAAAGCAACTTGCAGTGACATATCTTAAAATATGTCAATGCCATAGTTTTGTCTCAAAATACACACCAGTTCAAGATTCAAGATTCAAGATGTTTATTTGTCATATGCACAGATTTACTCCATGCAATGAAATTCTTAAGCTGCAAAAGTTTCCCACAATATAAAATTAAAATGTACACAATATACACACAATATATTTAAAAGATGCAAGTATAGAATTGCATTTGGCAGAGAGACATTAAAAACATTAAAAAAAAGTTGGGCTGGGCAGTATGACTATACATCGTTACCACGGTATACAATGTCTATCGTTAGAGATTTTGCTATATTGTCTGTACGGTATGTAAATATGTAGCACATTGACTCTTCAGAGTGATGAAATGCATGATTGAGAATGTAAAGAGTGAGGTTTGCTTGATGTTAAAAAGAGTTTTAAGCAATATATCCTAAAAAGGAACACTGTGCAGTGCACATACTGACACACTGCCAAAGTATGCACACAGAAAGAAAGCTGCCTCTCTCAGAAGGCGATCACGAATTTGGGACGTGCTCGATGTTAAAAATAATTACCGTATATACCCGAATATTAGACGAGGTTTTTGTCCTAAAAATAGGCTGAAAAATGAGGGGTTGTCTTATATTCGCAATATAGACAAAATCACGGGGGGAAAAGGAAGAAAGCAGGAGAGAAACAGTAGAGGGCGCCAGCACAAGCTCACTAGTGTGGGGCAGGCGCCGCGGTGCGCTTCAGAAGAAGAGAAATACCGGTATGCTTGTTTTGGATGCATTCCGCGGACACTTGACGGAGCCCGTCAAAACTCAGTTGCGGAAAATGAACGGCGATCTAATGATCATACCCGGGGGGGATGACAAGCCAGCTACAGGTATTGGATGTAGTCGTCAACAAGCCATTCAAGGATAATCTGCGCAAGAGGTACACTGAGTGGCTTCTGTCAGGCGTTCACTCACTGACGCCTACTGGAAATCCAAGGTCTCTCGCTCTCTCCCTCTCTGCCATGCGCGTGCTACACGGTTTGGTTTGGAGCACACACAGTAGGCTATGTTCTGTCTCGCATGTGCGGCTCTAGTCTAGATTCCAGGAGATTTTAACTAATTTGCGGGCATCAGGGAGCCGCTATCAATATGCGGGATTTTATTGGTTATTAATAGAACTGATGCGCACAGTGAACTGAATTGAAAACAAAAAACAGCGCTGGACAGGGGGCTTAAAATCCGGACTCTCCGGGCAAAATCTGCACGTATGGCCACCCTAACCACAATTACATACATACATACATACATACATACATACATACATACATACATACATAGGCCTACATAATTATTGCATTTTTGTGAAAAGGACGGTTATTCATTTTTGTCACTCATTCATTCATTTCTCTCTTCAACTCATTAACAGAGTGCACTTTATTTTGTGACAAATTAATCCAAATATTTAATGAATGGTGTTACAATGTTTTTTTCCAATGAATTATCACTAGAATTTTCAAATAAAATTTTGAAAACCAGATTTTTTTCATTTTTCCACAAAAGTCTCTTTCCCCCAAAAAATAATCTGGAAAATGGGGGGTCGGTCTTATATTCAGGGTCAGCTAATATTCGGGTATATATGGTATTAAGGCCAATAATCTGACACACAGTTATAAACGCATACACAGAAAGCCTTGTCTCTCAGCGTGTAATCGTGAATTTAGTTCTCTTTCACATCTTATTGTGCTTGAATTATGTAAATTAGGCAATTATGTCAAAATGCCCATCGTGTGGATTATTTATTTTATACACAGCTGGTTATGTCTCAAGTGAAAGTAAACAGTTGTGTAAACTGGATGTGTATCAGTATAATGGATCCATGCGTTTGGTCTGAAAGTGAGAGCAGCCTAATATACCTACCTGCTTCTATGTGTCATCATTAATGTGAATCAAATCAAACAAAAGATAAAATAACTTACTGCTCTTAGGGATGGGACTTTTTTTATTTTTATCAAAAGCCACAAATCAATGTTTTTTTCTGGAGGTATTTCTACAAACATTGAACATAATATCTGATTGATATTAATGTTATTACTAGTGTATTGGTTCTGTGCATTAGACAATTCCTGCTGCTGTCTGTGTTCTTAATGTTAATCAAACTACAAACTTAACGGATGAACTGCTACATTTAACCATCACAGAGTGAAAGTTTACCCTGAAGCAAGCGTGCGGGCGGGTGGGGGGGGGGAGAGAGAGAGAGAGAGAGAGAGAGAGAGAGAGAGAGAGAGAGAGAGAGAAAGAGAGAGATGGGCGCGTTTCAGACTGCACTCGAACACCGAATTGTTTCCTCTTTCGCGTTTCCTTGCGAAAGAGGAATACAGAGGGTGCTTCTCAATTCTTATTTGTGCATCCTCGTTTCCTTTCTCCACTTCCTTTCCTCGCATCTTAGCTCCACCCCCTGTAGGGTAGGACACAAGGAAAGAAAATGAGGACGGAGGAATCGAGTGAAAGCTTTTTTTTATACATTGGAATACTTGATCACTCGAGCATCACTCCACAGCGTCATCAGCAGCGCTCCAAGGATCTGTACTTATGTTGTTGAAGTTTTTTATTTAAGAATTTCGGAATAAATAATAATAAAGCAATATACCCTGTTTAAATATGTGAGATGTGTGGTTTATATAAACTACAAAGGTAAAGTATAAATTTAAATGATTGTGACCGGTGTGAAGGGGAGAATAATTTATACGTACATCACGTTTAGTCAATAAAGCTCTTCCACATAGGATACACCTGTGTATCCTCGCTCATGACTCCTCTGGAAGCCTCCTCACTCCTCGAACCCTGACTCCTTGCGGTGCAATTAGATAATTGAGATGTCCTTCAAGATGGCTGAGCTTGATTGGTTTCCGGGTCATAGGATGGAGGAGCGAGGAGACGAGGAGGGATATTGAGAAGCACCCAGAAACACAAAATTATGCCAAAATACACGTCTAAATACCCATCTCGACAAGTATTCTCTTGTTTATGTCATACGTGAACAGTTGAGAAAGAAACCAGATGTTTGTCAGTTTTTTGGGTCGGTGGAGTTTGTCTTAAAGTGACAGCAGAGACCTAATATTCCTACTGTTGTCTGTGTCATTAATGTTAATAAAACAAACAAAAAAATACATCTTTAAAAAAGATATTTAATTTATACAGTGAAAAATGTTTGTTATTTTACTTTTAGGCTTAATTATTCATTTCTGTACCTGAATACTACTGTTAGACTATGTAACTATGTTATTTAGTGTGTATTTGTTCTTATTTTATTATTGACTGTTGACTTGTTTTAAATAATGTGTGAACTTTATCAGTTAGGCTAGTAGTTTTTGATGTAGTATCAAAGAACTTCAAGTGAGCTTTAAGTAATAATTGAAAAGCAAAGTTTTAATGGTAAAGTTGCAATTCAGTTTGCATAGGCTTTAAAGTGAAGCCTGAACCAAGCCCGTACCCGAAATCATTTAACCCCACCAGACCCGACCATTACGGTTATATTTTAAGCACGGACTTACCAATTAATAAACTTTGCTGTGGTTGAACAGGGTAAAGTCACAAATTACTCTGGAACTCAACACTATTTCAGTCACAACAAAGCTATATAGCAGTGGACGGCACTGAAACTGCGCACATACTTTCTCACTTGCTTTTATGGTCACAACACAGCAAGAAGGCAAGCATACGGCACGCAAACTATATATATATAATATATATATATATATATATATATATATATATATATATATATATATATATCAGTTAAACTCGTTATTAACGGCGTTAACGCAAACCCATTTTAACGGCGTCAATTTATATATCGAAAGATTAATTCTGATTGATTCTTTTACGCCTAGCAAACTTTGTAGTTTTTTTACATGCTGTTGCAACAACTAGTAACTTTAGAAAGACTACAACACCACACCGGATCTAGCTAGACCGGAAACAAAACAACAGGAAAACTGTACACACTTGGGCTTGCGCGCCGGCCAAAGAGTAGTAGGCTAACGTTACGTTTTGAGTGGATGGTGAGCGCGATACGCCGAAATACACTCACCTAAAGGATTATTAGGAACACCATACTAATACTGTGTTTGACCACCTTTCGCCTTCAGAACTGCCTTAATTCTACGTGGCATTGATTCAACAAGGCGATGAAAGCATTCTTTAGATATGTTGGCCCATATTGATAGGATAGCACCTTGCAGTTGATGGAGATTTCTGGGATGCACATCCAGGGCTCCCGTTCCACCACATCCCAAAGATGCTCTATTGGGTTGAGATCTGGTGACTGTGGGGGCCATTTTAGTACAGTGAACTCATTGTCATGTTCAAGAAACCAATTTGAAATGATTAGAGCTTTGTGACATGGAAGTGTCTGGAAGTAGCCATCAGGAAGTAGCCATCAGAGGATGGGTACATGGTGGCCATAAAGGGATGGCCATGGTCAGAAACAATGCTCAGGTAGGCCGTGACATTTAAACGATGCCCAATTGGCACTAAGGGGCCTAAAGTGTGCCAAGAAAACATTCCCCACACCATTACACCACAACCACCAGCCTGCACAGTGGTAACAATGCATAATGGATCCATGTTCTCATTCTGTTTACGCCAAATTCTGAATCTACCATCTGAATGTCTCAACAGAAATCGAGACTCATCAGACCAGGCAACATTTTTCCAGTCTTCAACTGTCCAATTTTGTTCAGCTCTTGCAAATTGTAGCCTCTTTTTCCTATTTGTAGAGGAGATGAGTGGTACCCGGTGGGGTCTTCTGCTGTTGTAGATCATCCGGCTCAAGGTTGTGCGTGTTGTGGCTTGGGACCTGTTTTTTGGGACCTCTCGGGTAGCAGACCTCTAAATTCAGTGCACTTAAAATATATTAACATTAAATGTACAGTAACATCAAATAACACATTACAGTGAAAATTCTAATCAAGTACTTTACATGTGCTTTTCTATGTTAGTCAATATTAAAATAAGTGTACTTCTTTAAAGTACAACAAAAACAACAAAAAACAGGCATGGAAGTGTACTATCTTTACTTGCACTTAAGTTCCATTTTATTTAATCAATATCATATTATTTGCAAGTACAGTTCTGCCATGACAACTCTCTGAGGGACACGTTTAATGTGTTTGGTCTTGGTGGAAAAGATCTGCTACTCTACTGCTGATGCTGTTATTACTGCTGCTGTTGATTATAGCTGCTGCCTCTGCAGAGCAAGTACTGAACTTGCCACTTCCAATACACACGCAACATGCTGCTATGAGCAAACAAGACATGGTGCTGCTGGGGACAAGGAAGTAGCGGCTGTAATAGCCTGACTCACTGTGGGCTGCGGGAGCCTTTTCCATCACACCCTTTTCTTGCAGAACCTGTACGGAACTGAGGAGAAATTGTATTTTTACTGGCAACAAACACAATGCCTCAAACGCCCGGAACTGAACAGCAGGTTGGTAGGTGCACACATAGTCGCTTTGGTGATGGTCTGGTCTCTGTGGGACTTAGCCTTCTCCTCTTTGTGCCTGAAACATCCGGACTGCTTGCGCAGCTCAGGATCCAGCACTAGCTTAGGGCGGGGTCCCTAGCACTTGGGAAACGGTTAACACTTTGCTGGTGCTGTTTCATCTCGTGTTCTGACATCTACTGGGGCTGAGCGGGCGTGGGTGTCAGCTTGGCATGCTGCAGAGTCAATGTTGATTTAGGGTGATTAGAAGCAGCTGAAGAACTTGCTGAGTCATCACAATCCTCTCCGGAGCCGGCGAATAAAACCATGCCATTCGCGCCAGAAGAAGGCCGTTGGTCATCGCGGGAGAAGAGCACTGGCGAATCAGCATACTGAGAGTGAGTCATGCGGACGCTGGGCCGAGATGGGCTCGCTGCTGCCCTGTTGCTTTGCTCCGCTGTTTCTTCCGTCTCGGCTTGAGAGGGAAAGAGAATGGTAGAGCGTGCGAGGCATGATCTGTGAAACGGCTCAGTTATCGCAGGGGAGAAGTACCAAATCAGCTGCGAGCAGTAAGGTGCCGTTGATCAGCTTGCAGAGGCTGTTCACAACTGCGAGTAGATGCTTCATCTTCTACAGAGTCAGCGAGGAAATGTGTCTTCACGCTGAAGGAGAGGAAATCTTACTAGATGGCTGTTTCTTTGTGACATGTACTTTCTGTCTTTATCTTTAAACCTTCTATCTCTGCCGCACTGAAATTAAAAGTTTCATTATTTCATTGTTATGTTTACCTCACAAAAGCTGCTTGTGTGTATCATCGGTTCCCTTTCGTAGTCACTACGAGTTACGTTGTGGCGACGAATGGGGTTTCGCTTAGAAAGCCTATTTGAGTATTACAAAACAAGCCAATGGCAAGGAAACCATGGGTCTGTGGAATTTGCATAGCGTAACTCCTCCCCACTTCGTGGGTATATAAGGAAGTACGCTGGCAACACGCAGTTATGTTTCTGCTTTGGAGCCAAGAGGTTCTCTTCACTCCTGCAGCCTTTTCTCTGATTATCTTTGAGAATCTTTGAGACGAGCAGCTTCCAGTCGGTATGCTAAAGTGGTGTGACGGCGTGTTCCAGCGAGTTTCACATTCCTGCCTGCTGATCTGTGGTCTGCTTCAGCACTGCTGCAAGCTTTCCCCTCAGAAAAAGAGCTTGCATGTGGCACGTCTTTTTAAAGATGTTTAGCCCCTGTATTTCTGGATGCGGTAGTTAGATTGATTTTGCTGATGGGCATGAACGCAGCTTGGCGTGTTTGGGCTTAGATCTCACCCGGATACGTCATGTGTCATGCGTTCGTGGATGCGTCATGTTCTCATTGCAGGAACATGACCGCCACAATGTTGCGGTCAAGACTCAATGACCTCACTAGAACGAAAGTCCCCTCGTCCTCACCCCAATCAATTTTCTCCACGAGAGAGGATACTTTGGCTGGTGAACAGGGGGACCTGAGGCAGCTGATGTGGAACAACCCGACAAATTTTTCTCTGTCCTCATACCTCTTTCACATTGCGTTAGGTTTCCGGATGAGTTCGCTGACCAGTTGCGGGCTGGAGATGAGGAGTCGGCTGTGCTGCCGCCTTCGGGTGTGCCAGCTTTGCCCAAGTCTGATCCAGAGTTTGGAAGCTTGTGTGGAACCTTCCGTCATGTGCATGTGCTTGATGATTGGTTTTTGGTGCTTTCCTTCCTGCAAGAAGGGTTGGAGCGATGGCTGTCTGCCTCCACCTTCAAAGTGTATGTGCTATCACCGCACATCATGACGCAGTTGAAGGTGAGTCCTTGGGGAAGCATGACCTGGTCATCGGGTTCCTGGGGGAGCCAGGAGATTAAATCCTCCTCGCTCTCCTCTCGTACCCTCTTGGGACCTCGCAGTGATCTTATCTGTCCTGCAGAGAGCTCCTTTTGAGCCTTTGCAATCATCCAAGCTCAAGATCCTGTCTATGAAGACGGCGCTCCTGTTTGCATTGGCCTCCATCAAGAGGGTAGGGGACCTGCAGGCATTTTTGGTTGGCAAAGCATGTCTGGAATTCGGGCTGGCTAACTCTCATGTGATCCAGAGACCCCGGTCTGGATACGTGCCCAAGGTTCCCACCACTCCCTTTCGAGACCAGGTGATGAACCTGGAGGAGGCAGACCCAGCCTTGGCACTTCTCAGTCCAGTACACGCCCTCCGTATTTACTAGGGGTGGAACGGTACACAGAAGTCATGGTTCGGTTCATACCTCGGTTCAGAAATCACGGTTCGGTATGATTTCGGTACAATGGAGTGTAAAGAAAAACAAAAATATAGAAGGCATTTTTATAAATGTCTTAAGCCTTGTATTTTTTAAATAAGTTTTATTAATAAAGGCATATAACCAATTTATTTGTTGTAGCGAACCTACATAATAATAATATACATAAAATGTATTTAAGGGGGCCGGAAGGCCAATTTAGCTCAAAGGGAATGATTCATCGATTTGCAATGAATCATTGACCGAATCACTATGGAACCGAGCAAATGACTCGTTTAGAGTTCATTTGAACGGGCCGTAATTTTTACCTTGGCAACAGATATTTATCCAATCTATAGTGAAACACCATGTATTAGCAAGGTAACTTTAGATCGACAGTACAAGACAT
This sequence comes from Chrosomus eos, assembly GCA_036326025.1. Classification (NCBI taxonomy): domain Eukaryota; kingdom Metazoa; phylum Chordata; class Actinopteri; order Cypriniformes; family Leuciscidae; genus Chrosomus; species Chrosomus eos. Next base: position 47,692,328 of record CM070818.1, read on the forward strand.
TAAATGTGTAAGCACAACACAAGACAAATATCTTTTCAAATATAAACAAGACTTTATTGATTATTCTAAACACATAAAACTAAGGTCTAAACACAATCACACACACACATTCATACGAGGCGCAGAGGAAGAGAGAGAAAGAGAGAGAAAGAGTGAGTTTTCAGAGTGAGATGCACTTTGCAAGACATAAACCTGAACGAACCACCAAGCATTAATTTAAACCTTCGTTTCTTAGACAGGTTATTCAATTTAAATTAAAAAAAACACCAGTTCAGCTAGAGTCTGGAGGTTACTTGCTTGTCCTTTGCGTTGCTTAGGCCAGGGAATGCCCTATTTGAGGTGCTTCGTCAGAGGGGTTTCCCGGCTGGGTCCGCGTGGCTGGTTGTCTTTGTCTGTATGGAAGTTGGACGGCCAGTCACGTGGTGTGTTGGCGCGGATGAATGAAAGTCCTTGAAGTTGGAAGCGGGTTTTGCAGCCGAAACGTTAAACGCAACTTTGCAGCAAAACTTAACTTAGAACCGAGACTTTTACAAAAAAGAAAATAAAGGAAGAAAGGAAAGTAAGACGAGTAAGGTGGCTTGAATGAGCTGTTTTAACCCGATCTTGATGGGTTATTTGTCTGCTGGCTTGGTCTAACTTGGTCTGGTCGATGTAGAAGCGTACGAACATGAACACTCTCTTGCTGTTTGTAGAGAGAGGCACAAACTTAATTCAACACCGAACCGACTCAAAACCGAACTGAACCGAACCGAAAACTGAACTGCTCTCTGAACTGCTCTCTGAACTGCTTTGTTCGGGTCTTTAACTTAAAGTTAGTCCAACCTCTTTTGGAGAATTCCGACCAATGAGACAATGGCATCATTTTAGGAGGTGGACCAGTTACTACTTATCATAAATCGTTATCTGGGACCTGTCTCCCAGCACTAAGCAGAGAGAACAAGAAATCACAGTTTAAACATTATAGATTATTATAATCATACAAAGCATTTTACACAGATTTCAAACAAGCCATCTTATGAATTAAGGGCATACGATTATTTTGATTGGAAGCACGATACTCGTTCATTCATACACACAGTTATAATCACCATTACATGATTTATATGGAATCTAAGATTTATATGTAATCTAAGCATAGTACAAACATGAATTGTTGGAACAACAAGAATTATGATGTTTGATTATGAGTCCACTGAGCATTGTTCTGTGTGAGTTGTTCTCTGCAGAATGTGCAGAATTAATGTGGTTTGATATGTAAAGTGTGTTGGTGTGTAAAGTTTCTGGGGTTTAAGAAAGACATTCCAATCTGAGGTCACGGCAAGGTCCCTGCTGAAGTCTGCTCTGTTCATCTTCTCATGGGACCTTGCTCCTTAAGAAAGACGAGTCTGTTAAACATCTGTCCTGCTGCAGCAGTGGTGGTGCTGAGGGAGGTCAAAGATGGTCAGTTTCCTTGGTCCCTGCGGGCCATAAAATCCTTTCTGAGGGGTTCTTTTATGGCTATTTGGAGCCAGTTTTGTGACGTTGGAATGTGTTCAGATCTGGATTGCTGAATCACATTTGAATGAATCCCATGAGAGATTAGAAAGATTAATTTGTGTTTGGTTCATCCGTAAATTCTCTACATTGTAGTGCACTGACAATAAGTTTATATAATTAGTTTATTAATTAAATTAATAAAAGACAAAACGACCTTGATATGTTTATGTTCTGTAAGACCTTTGCATTTAGTTTGCTACTTTCTCCCCTAGTGGTCACCTTGGAGTAATTCATTGTCTTCATATATAATTCTTACATTGCTTTCATTGGTTGATTTTATCACATGATGCAGTCTGATCAGGAAACATTAGTAGTTATATTCCATGCTGTCAGCATGCAGCTTCAGTCACCTTATCCTGTTCCCACTCTGATTGTGCCTTGGGAAAGCATCGCTTGTAAGTTGTATTTTAATTTATAGTTAATTACATTGATACTCAAGTGTCATGTAAGACGTTCTGTGATGTTATTTGAATATTTATTTGTTAACATGTGAAACTGCTATTGTAGCTATAGCCTTTCAGCTAAGAGGTAGCCAATAGTTTGTTAGTTAAGCTGTTGAGCTGCACATACTATATTTACAAGCTATTTCCAGCTATAGGTAGGGGTGTAACGATACACAAAATTGACGGTTCGGTTTTCCCACGGTTTTGACGTCTCGGTTCGGTTCGATTCGGTTTAGCTAAAATTTTTTTTTTTTTTTTTTTAACAGTGGTTTAATGAAAAAATTGTCCTTGTCTTTAAATTAATTCAATTACAATAAAACGTTTCACAAGGATAAAAAAAAACATCTGCTAATGCTGTAAAATATATAGGGAGCCGCACATTACTATAACATTAAAGGTTGTAGTCTAGACTTTTTAACCTAAATTCAGATGCTATTTATTTTTTAGATATAATAATCAACACACAACACATTGTATGAAAACATGTAAACTGAACATCAGGCAATTTTTGCATTAACTTGTGTTTTTACTCTAATTTGTTATTGAAATATAATAATTTACACAGTTGTCATTTTCATGAAAGATATTTTAAACATACATTAAATAATCAAGATATCATTAACAGGTTAAGTAAAATATAATATATAGGCTAACATAGTGCATTTATTTAGTGCAAGAGTTCATTTATAGGAACCAAAGTTGTGGACACTGAATCACTTGCCTGTTGAGGTAAATATAATGCTAGTGACAAGCTATGCTGTTTTATTGATGTCTTTCCGCTGCTGAAACACTGATTGAGCGATTACACGAGTTATGATGCCTTTCAGTAATTATATTGCATTTTTCAACATACCTTCAGGTGTCCATTCTGTAACTGAGGAAGAGATGATCGCGTTTACTCGCGCACCGCGCTGCCGCTTGAAATGAGGAGCTTAGTACGCCTACAGCAATCTGTCACGCCAGATCAAAGAGCGCAAAAACGCCATTTATTGTTTGAATTTCGTGATCAAATAGACAGAATTTGAAAGATTACACCTTGCTTATTATCGAAAGTAACAAAACACGGAGCTTGTTATTTGGTGTTAATGGTGGTTAGGCTACAAAACTGAATTCGTTGTGTACTGTACACAAGACATGAGGTCCATTGAGCCGGGCTGGGCGGGGCCGGGGTAGCAGGGGCGGGGAGGGGTGTGTTCGGTACGCAATGAGAGTATCGCGATTCGAATCGTGTGTTCTGTATCGCGTTTTTTTCGGTTCGGTTTGAATATCGTTACACCCCTAGCTATAAGCATACCAGCTGAATGTAATATAATATATGTTACAACTTTGTAGCTTAAAAGTATATTATTTTAAGTCTGTTAATGTATGATGTGTTTGAATAGCATTCAGTGATTGGTGCTGTCTTTCTGTATCATTTCAGTTTTACAAAAATTCCTTCATGAGAATTACGACAACAGTAAAGAGCCTTGAACTTTACTCCAGCCTCTGACTTTCTCTTGAAGCCTGTTAGCTATCTGTTGATTTGTGTACAGTCACACACACTGAGGACAGAATAATGTTTGGTAATTGTACCTGAATGAATTTAAAATTAATTTGCTATATTTCAGATCAATATATTTGTTTTCCTTAATTTTAATTAAAGGGTACCTATTATGGCATTTAAAATGTTCCTAATAATGTTCTGGGAGTCCCCAACAACAGTTTTGCATGCATACAATGACAAAAAACACTTTTGTTGTCTTATATGTTTTTATTTTTACCTGATTTGCTCACCGACTCCCTAATGATTCGTTTGACGACTCATTTGTCCAAACCCCTCCTTTGCGTCAAGCTAATCGGCGGTGATTGGTCAGATGACGCAGTCAGTTGTATTTTGCGTTAGCCCAAAGCTTAAACATATTGATAAAGCACTGCAGTACTACAATACGCTTCACATAATTTCACATATTTCAAAAAACAAAAAAAAGGACATTGGAGACCTAGAAGCTGCTGAGCATAACTCTCACTCTCACACACACACACACACACGCATGCGCGCGCACACACACACACACACACACACACACACACACACACACACACACACACACACATAAAAGCAACAATTATTAATAGTACTTACAGGTTGTGATTCGGAGGAGGAAGCTGATCTAAATAAACTTGGTATTGAACCTTCCTATATCAGGCGACTCGCGATTCACACTTGAAAGCATTTGTGTTTGTGAAGCGATCGTCATTAAAATAACGCGAACACAGCTCAAAGTGGCTATACTTGTGTGGTATAGTTGTAAATATAAACTCTAGCCACTGAGTCTTCACATGCTTGTCCCTGGGCACTGAAAAAAAAAGTTTGCTTTTGATTCGCACTTCAGAACAGAGTCTCGTCGACATGATGTTGTCAGGTTTCTCTGTCTAGTGCGCGTGTCGAATTCAAATAACTTGTACAAGTGACGTACGAAAGCTAGAGAGAAAGCATCGTTTGTCTATCGATTCATATCAGCGACTCAGAGTCGACTCTTACTTTGAGAGACAATAACTTTGTATACGGTGAACTTTCATATTTAAAACTTTGCAGGATGTTTTTGTTCAATTAGATCTATGTTACACACTACATGAAAGGTAATTTTCAAAATTCCATGATAGGTACCCTTTAACCCTAACCCCTTTATTCTCATCTGAATTATAAATAATTGATTTCCATTTAAAATACCATTAAAAATTTGGATGGATTCCATTTTGGATGAAAATGGATTTTCTTTTTTAATCAATGTAGAATGTGTAACTTAAAAATAAACAGATTAGTGCTCTGTTTGAGGACAAGAAATGAAAACCAATGCAATATGATGAATGTCCAAAAGATGGAACCCACAGACTAATGGGGTTGGATAAATATGTTTTGCTTAAAACTCTCTCTCTCTGTGTGTGTGTGTGTGTGTGTGTGTGTGTGTGTGTGTGTGTGTGTGTGTGTGTGTGTGTGTGTGTGTGTGTGTGTGTGTGTGTGTGTGTGCTGCTTCGGTTCAATACGAATACATGTACCGTTCCACCCCTAGTATTTACATAGACATAACACAGTGTTTCAGGACCTCAGACCAGCTCTGTTATGGTGGCAAGCCCCCTTGCCACCCCTGAAGTTGAAAGATTCCACCCTGTGGTCTGGATACTCCAGTGTTTCTCCATATGTTACCCCCTCTCGGGCCATATATGTTTTTTAAGTCCTCCCTTCGATTAGGCATTGTGTTGCATATCTCCTCTGATTTCCTTATATACCCACGAGGTGGGGCAGAGTTACGCTATGCAAATTCCACAGACCCATGGCATTTCCTTGCCATTGGCTCGTTTTGTAATACTCAAAGTTGATTGGCTTTCTAAGCGAAACCCCATTCGTCGTCACGACGTAACGTCTCCATTCCCTTCTCAGGGAACAAGGGTTACATACGTAACCGAGACGTTGCTTGGTAACATACCTGACTGTTGATTATTGAGCGGTTTAAGATTTTCTAATTAGACATACGATTCATAGGAAAACCCTAAATCAAGTTTAGATTTGCTTCTGTAATACTAATTTGTGAAAAATCCTAAATTAACATAATATTTTAAGACCTAAGATAGAAAGTTTCTTTAATACACCCCCAGGTGATTGGCTATAGCTTTATCCCCTACTTGAAAATCTTGCCCATTACATCAGATGACTTTAGTAAAGTCTTTTGTTGCTATTTTGCGTTGTCTTGAAGCACACAGTATGTGTGTGTTTTATGTTTTTGAGCTTCTGAACTTCACCGCAGTCTGAACACTTTAGTTCTTCACTTCAGGAGGGAAATAAACTCCACCAAACAAACACATGTATATATAAAATTTTTAGAAATGTGGCTCCCTGCTGCTGCCACGTTCTAGTTAAACTCCTTTTACGTTTAGTTCTTGCAGTGGAAGACATTTGCACAGGCAATTTCAGCAGACAAACTCATTTTCCCTGAGAGATCGCTGGCCGTTTCTTCTGCGAATGCATCTCATAGCTGATAAGAGCGGCCAGACTCATTTGTTTTCTGTCGAAATGTGTGTTGACGCTTTTACTCTGTTATCGGTTCTGGTGGTCTGGACCTTCCATGTTCGGACTGAATATGAGATGGAATATTTGAACATGAAAACAGGCAGGGAACGGTACTTAAAATGCTTATCAGAGACATGAGTGCTCCGAGAGCTCAATCTGCACTTATTGGTGCTTGTTTGGATGAATTAGACCATAAAGGCTGACATTAGCACAGGGAGAAACTCCTGCTGTCTGACAGACATAATTTACAGCATGTCAACAGACGGGAAAGAATCGGTTTCAAGATGAAGGGCCGATAAATGCCCTTGAAGGAGAGAGTCTGAGAGAGACAGCAGACAGGTGAGAGTATCTATAGTGCTGATATTAGGCGATTCTGTCCTGAGAAAAAGAGGTGAAGGAAATGTCAAAAGACTCATTTTTGATTTTCATGAAAATAATGCACGTTTAAAGAAGCTTTTCAGTTATCTGTGGATAATATAATCTAAGGTTTTATTTTTTTAAATCAGTATCCATATTAATATTAATAACAACAATGCAATAATAATACTACTACTATTATTGGGAATTTGTATTTGCATGTAAATTTCATACAATAATAATAATAATTAAAGTTTATAAAAATAAGTTAATGTTTTAAAATATCAAACATTTTAAAATGACAAAGTACAAATAATAATACCTGTCTGCGCGCGCAATCCTTAGTTATCTAGTTACCAATGATCGCGCGCGCGAACTCGACAAACGACTACTGTGGACTTCGGCCGAAAACAGGAAGAAAATACAGGTATGTGAGCTGGCTGAATGAACATATTTTTTATTCATATCTTTCGCATCGACTGCAGTCAGATTGACCGTGGTCACTCTTAATAACACCACACACCACTCACCACTCTGTACTTGTAATGACAAATCAAGGATGTTAAGAGGCTAAAAGCAGGTTTAGAACTTGCCCCATTGAAGTCAACAGGGTGCGAATTTTAAAAAGAGGATAACACGGTGTAGGATACGGTGACGCATTGCTGCCACATACATATTATTTTTTCCACTCAACTATGTCGTAATAACGAGATGTTATGTCGTTAAAACGACATCTTTTCTCGTAATAACGAGATCTTATGTCGTTATAACGAGATGTTATGTCATTAAAACGACATATTTTCTCGTAATAACGAGATCTTATGTTGTTAAAACGACATATTTTTCTCGTAATAACGAGATCTTATGTCGTAATAACGAGATGTTATGTCGTTAAAACGACATTTTTCTCGTAATAACGAGATCTTATGTCGTTAAAACGACATATTTTCTTGGCCTTATAAGGACATGTCATCGACAATATGCCTTTATCCACATGAAATGTATAACCAATCATGTCTGTATCATACTTCTACGTTCAAAAAGCTGAAGCAATAGCAGCCCACAATGGATGTTTATGTTAAAAGATCAAATTCTGTACACACCTTATTAATAAAGCATGTGTAGCCTACATATTCGCAGATGAGCCCAGAATACAAACATTGCGTTTAATTGCACATTAGGCTAAGCGTTTTCCTCCCATAGACAACCCTAATAAAGAAAAAGCTTAATGTGGCTTAGGCTATAGCTTACTTCAGTGATAAAGATCAAATGCTGGCCTACACGCCTTATTAATAAACCATACTATCCGACAGAAAAGCAGATGAGCCCAGAATATGAACGCAGCGCATTTAATTACACGTTAGGCGTTTTCTTCATATTATATAAACCCTTTATTATAAATAAAATAAAGGTGGCTCTTAACGTGTCTTTCTATGGGAGGATGGCATTGCAGTACACATCAAATACAAATTTAAATGGTATTCAATGCAAAACAAAAATGAAAAATATAAGTTGCCAATAAATTAAATAAATAAATTATTGTGGCATTAATTAGCCCACAAACAATATTTATTTTAAAGCCTAAACGAATGTATTTGTTTATCTGTATAGGCTAAGTGTTTCAGCTGCCCTTTTCAAACTGGCGCAAGAAAATGCAACAGAATTTGATTTGTTAACTGATTGATTTGTTAATTTACTCGCTCTAACATTAACCTAGATAAATGTTCGCTATTATTAAGCGCGTATCCAAGTGTTTGTGGAGCGCGCACTGCATGACATGGAGGCGCCGGTGCCATCACTCTCATTTTCCTATCAACAGTGGACTGGAAACAACTGAAATTACTCCATAATTTCTGGTCATACAGAAAAGAATTATCAGTCCCAACTACTTTTATTTGTGTAAATTCACAACAACAAGAAAACGTTGTGCTTTTGTAAAATAAAAGAAAACGAACAGGGCGCGCTTTCATGGTCTCAAAAGTGCGTCTCAAAAATAAACTGAAAAACAGTGTATAGACAAGCCTCACAGACATGAGAAATAAAGCCTTCTATACAAAGCTTATAAAAAATGTCCATCAACGAAAAAAAAACAATCGAAAGCAAATACACAGCCTACCATCTGATTATGTAATCATGCTGAGAAAATCAAGCCTATGCTGATTTAGAAAAGACTAGTTTATTAATAAACAATTAAAATGCTTCTTTATTTTTTTCAAACACATTTATTATCATTAACCGACTTCTGCCGGTGCTTTGCGGCAAGTTTTATGCATGCGCTTGAGCGCGGAATATATAGCCATATATGCACATTGAATATAAACGTGTGATTAGTCATAATTGTTTAAATTAACAGTCAAGAAAAATCTTTAGTTTATGGCTTAATTGAATCTAATCTATTGATTTAATATTTTACATTATTTAATCAGTAATTATATCCAGCTCTTACATTATATTAGTTGAGTTAGCATAATTAGTTAATGAACTAATACAATAATAAAATAAAGTTTAAATTAAGATAGGCTGTTTACCAATATTTCTAGCATTGCTTATTCCACCACACAACGGACTGTTTATAAGGTGACAATTCGTTATACATGTGAAGATTGTAGGCTGTATCTTGAAGATGTTTGTATTGTATTGTATTGTATCTTCTGTTATAAAGACGAAGATTGACATTTCGTTAAACAAAATAAGAACACAATGTTGTAAAAATAAACAACTTAGGTTATGTTCTGTTAGATGTGTTTTGACTTTGATAGGCTACATTTTATGTGGATAAAGGCATATTGTGCATGTCCTTATAAGGCCAAGAAAATATGTCGTTTTAACGACATAACATCTTGTTATTACGAGAAAAAGATGTCGTTTTAACGACATAAGATCTCGTTATTACGAGAAAAGATGTTGTTAAAACGACATAAGATCTCGTTATTATGAGAAAAGATGTCGTTTTAAACGACATAAGATCTCGTTATTACGAGAAAAGATGTCCTTAAAACGACATAAGATCTCGTTATTACGAGAAAAGATGTCGTTTTAACGACATAAGATCTCGTTATTACGAGAAAAGATGTCGTTTTAACGACATAAGATCTCGTTATATACGAGAAAATATGTCGTTTTAACGACAAAAGATCTCGTTATTACGACATAATTGAGGGAAAAAATAATATATATGTGGCAGCAATGCGTCACCGTAGTAGGAAACACCGACTTTTGTCGTTTTTGTCTGTACTGACAGCACTCCAAATGTACAAAAAAATGAGTTCAATGTTAAAATTGACCGGAGTTCTCCTTTAAAGTAGTGCATATTTACATAAGCATAATCATTTGAAGCATATTGTATGTTTTATACACAGTGAAAATAGTCTGATAAAAATATATTTGACCGAAATTGTAAGCAGACTGACTATCTAGATGAATGTGAATGTTTTTGTGGTTGTCAATGCTGAATAATATTGTTTTGGATTTAATACGATTTTACCAATAAATAGGCAAGAATATACTGTAAACCTGTGCCCTCCATGATTTATTTTCTTTCCAAACAACAAAGCACTAAATGTGACAAGCCAACCCGATCTCACGGCAATTCATCCAAATTTTACGAGGTGGCTAATTCGTACGAATTCATATGAGCTCACTCGTAAGAATTAGTAAGATTTGTACTATTTAATATATATTTTACGAGTTGCCCAATTCGTTTGAATACGTACGAATGACCTACCCCTGACCCCATCCCTAAACCTACCCATCACTCGATTTTAGACAAATCGTACAAATTCGTACGAGTTAGGTTGTACAAATTCGTACGAATTAGCCACCTTTTAATCACTCGTACAAATTTGTACGAATTGGTCGTGAGATAGCGTTGGACAAGCTTGTAATCACAACTTCAGAAGTGGGAAGTAGGACATGTCCAATAGCATGTGAAGGCATGCATTATTCTTGAGCAAAAATCATAATTTTAACAGTTAAAAAGCAAAGCATTCTGAGAACTAGAAAAAAATAGTTCTACCAGAAAGACTCGGGAGAATAAGTACTGTAACAATAAATACATTTATTGATAGCCCAGCAAGTAATAAAGTTCTTTGGCATAGACCCCGTCTATAGCTCGCAATCCAAGGGTTTGGACCTTGCATTTCCTGCCTGGAGACGAAGGCAGGGGCGCAGCCGACCCCCTGGGAGGTATAGGAAGGGACCATCCTGGTGGTGGTGGGGTGTTGGGGTGGGGGGACTGACTTGGTGGTGGTGGGGAGGATGGAGGTGAATGAAAGCGTCAGCATCTGCAAACTCAAACATGTGTAAGTACCGGTCTTTTATACTCCAAGTAGACCCGATTGGATAGATGAGAAGGTAATAAGTGACGTAGCAATTGAGTCTTCCTTGGCAGAACTTAACACTAAAGCTTCCATTTCTGCTTAATAAAATCAGTTATTTTTTCTTTTAATGAGCTTTAAGTAAAAAATTAAGTAAATTTGACTGTTAGGATTTACAGGGATACTATTGCTCAAACATATTGACTGTCATCTATGATGATAAGCCAAACAAACCAGGGCTTTCAGTCTAAAATAAAATTGGAGTCAAAAAAGTGCATCACAAAGTGAAGTTTGAGTAAATGGCTGTTCAGGATCTAGTTTGTGTCTGGCATCTAAAGAGCAGAGCTGCTAAATAGGTCAGAAAGATGCTGAATATCTCCTCCAATCTCAATTTAACAAGGGAGGATGTGGAAGAATATTTCCTCATCAGGGAAATTTGAGAAAGTTTATGTAAACTAGTAATATAAACATTCACCAAGGGCAAACATATACGCACATACACTGGCAGACTGATTCTCCTATTAGTCTGGTTTACTGTTGTTAATGAAAAGAATGAGCACAATAACTACCACTGTTGTTCTGTGATCTCATCTAAGATGAACTGCAGCTTGGACACGTTGCAATATTTCACTCGTTAAATGTTGAATCATGAACTTGTTTCTTCAAACTGTCTCAACGGCCGAAGAGCTTGTATGTTTTATCAGAAATTCATGCCAAGATCATTAGCACGATAAAGCCACTGACCTGAACGTCATGTAAGAACAAAACTAACTCTGGCTTTAGACTTTATTATAAAGAGACTTGAAAAGTTAAAAAAACTTTGAACCTCACAGAAAGAAAGTCTGATCAGCATTTTACATAAATACAGTACAATTAAATTGATTTTTTTGTTGTTGAAACTACTATGTGAATAAATTATTATCTAACATCAAAGTTAGTTTAATCATAGTTTAACGACTTTGGCAAATTTCCAAAATACCTCACATTTACCTGTATAAAATCCTGTTATTGCATGTATACATATTTGCTTAATTTAGGTTAAATCTGTAACCTTGTTGTTCATTCTGGCATAACCGTTTTGATATTATTAATGTTGTCTATTTCATTTTACCAGTATCACCACAGGAACCATTCACCTGTATACATATCTATGGTTTCACCTTTTGTATCACTCCACTTGCAGCATTTCTCATAGTGAGTGTCATGGCGAAGGAGCAAATACACTATAATTTTATAAATACTGTTGTTGTGTCATATAATGTAGTTTTAAGAGTTTTTTAGGCAAGAATGTATTTGTTTAAACTATAAATATGTGGTTTATTTACAAAGATAGCGCATATTTGAAAAATTGGTATTACGTTTTCAGAGATGTGAGCTCCAGGGTGTCAGTGGCCGTTCAACGCTCATGTACCAGCCAATAATCTTATATCTTATCCTAGAATCTTATCCACCATGTCTTCTGGAACTTGTCACTGACATGATATATAATTTGTTTTGGGTATATCTAATTTGCAATCTTTGGTTCCATTGATCTATTATTTGTTCCAGAGCAAATAGTTTGGGCTGAGGGCAAAGTTTCATAACTTTATATTTTTATATAGCTTTAATGCTGTATCAGAGTGCTGCTTTAGTACTTATGAATGAATTGCTTATGAACTTCTATAATGGCTATTGTTGTATATTAAATATTATTGTTCAATAAATAATACTTTATATAAATAATAGTAGTATTTGATTATACTATATTTGGAGAAATGTCTGTGTGTTAAAGATGGTGATTTTAACTTCAGTGCAGGTTACATTGTTACAGCATAGAATATATGGGTGCATCAGTAGCAAATACTTTTATATTGAAATGGACTGAATTAAGGTTGTAAACAAGGTCATTATTTTTACTTTCAGCAACACCTTGTAAGACCCAACCAAATTAACCAGCATTGTCATGGAAAATCCCCATAACAGTTGAAAGGATACTACGACAAAGATATTGCTTTCCTCTGCGTATTATGAATATGAGATTGACCTGAAGAATCAATGCTGTATTTGAAGCAGGTTATCACACTCGCTCATTCAATTTCTCTAATCTACATACTAATTTTACATATAGTTTATCGCATATAGGTCAAGTCAAGTCAAGTCACCTTTATTTATATAGCGCTTTTACAATACAAATTGTTTCAAAGCAGCTTTACAGAGATAACAGGAAAACAATGTTGTAATAGTATTGTTCAATTGAAAATTAAATGTCCCCAACTAAGCAAGCCAAAAGGCGAAGGCAACAGTGGCAAGGAACCAAAACTCCATCAGGTGACAGAATGGAGAAAAAAACCTTGGGAGAACCCAGGCTCAGTCGGGGGGCCAGTCCTCCTTTGGCCAACGAATGAACAGTGTATGATTATGAGTTAGGCAGCATAATGTCAGGAGTCAGATGGGATCAGAACTTTCACGATATTATCCAGTACATCTGGTTGGGTTGGGTCATCCGGCCGGTGAGGAGATGAGTGTGGTGAGGTGTCCATGGGCCTTCACAGCCCTGATAATGCGTGTCGTCGTGTCCATGTGATGGTCCTTCATCAGATCTGGATATACCCTGGATCCGGCGGTTTGCGATAAACCTCGGGATAAACAGAGAGACTAATATTAGCGTAGACGCCATCCTTCTTATGATGTACAAAGTACATCAGGAATTATGGGAAGTGTTCCCGGTTCCGGCTGATCTAATCTATGCAGCCTAACATTGAATTATAGAAATCTATAATGTGTTATGTGTATGCTAAGCCAAAGAGATGTGTTTTTAGTCTAGATTTAAACTGACAGACTGTGTCTGCTTCCCGGACCGTGTTAGGAAGATTGTTCCAAAGTTTTGGTGCTAAATAGGAAAAGGATCTACCGCCAGAAGTCGATTTTGATATTCTAGGTATTATCAACTGGCCAGAATTTTGAGATCGCAATAGACGTCAAGTCAAGTCAAGTCAAATATATTTATATAGCGCTTTTCACAATACAGATTGTATCAAAGCTGCTTTACAGTATCAATCAAAACAACTCAACAATGTTTGTTTATTACTGGACATCCAAAAAGGACATCCAAGTTTGGTAGAGCTGATCAATGGTATGATTGTTTAATTAATTTGAATATCCCCAACTGAGCAAGCCAAAGGCAACAGTGGCAAGGAACCGAAAAACTCCATCAAGTGACCCAATGGTGTCCTAAAACTCCATCAGATCACCCAATGGAGAAAAAAAAAAACCTTGGGAGAACCCAGGCTCAGTCGGGGCCAGTTCTCCTCTGGCGTTTATGAACTAGAGGCCGAATTTACAGTAACTGTAAGATAAAAATTTATATGAATGCCTGGCTAAATAGATGCGTCTTTAGTCTAGTTTTAAACTGGGAGAGCGAGTCTGAGCAACGAACAATATCAGGAAGGCTATTCCAGAGCTTCGGAGCTAAATGAGAAAATGCTCTCCCTCCTTTGGTGGATCTGGATATCCTAGGAGTGACCAGAAGCCTCGAATTTAGTGATCTTAAAGAGCGCGATGGATTGTAAGGCGATAGAAGATCCGTTAAATAGACTGGAGCTAAACCATTTAGAGCTTTATAGGTCAAAAGCAATACCTTGTAATTAATACGGAACTTTATAGGTAACCAATGAAGTGATGATAAAACTGGTGTTATATGATCATATTTTCTTGATCTGTAAGAACTCTAGCGGCTGCATTTTGGACTAACTGTAGCTTGTTTATTGAGGATGCAGGACAACCAGCTAATAAAGCATTACAGTAATCTAGTCTCGAGGTCATGAATGCATGAACTAACTTTTCTGCATCAGAAACAGATAGCATATTACGTAACTTAGCAATGTTTCTAAGGTGGAAAAAGGCAGTTTTTGTAACATATGAAATATGCTTTTCAAAAGACAGGTTGCAGTCTAATATAACACCCAGGTCTTTTACTGTAGCGGATAAAGTAACAGGGCATCCTACTATATTAAAGTTGTGTTGTGAGAGGTTTTGTAGACGGTTTTTAGAACCGATAAGTATTACCTCTGTCTTATCTGGATTTAATAAAAGAAAGTTACGCGTCATCCAATCTTTTATATCTTTAACACAATCTGTCAATTTGGATAATTTAGCGTATTCATCTGGCCGTGATGAAATATATATTTGAGTGTCATCAGCATAGCAATGGAAACTAATTCCATGTTTCCTTAGAATATTACCAAGTGGCAGCATATATATTGAGAATAATAAAGGGCCTAACACAGATCCCTGCGGCACTCCATGGTTTGCCGAAGTCATGATCGATTTTTCTCCATTTAAGTAGACGAAATGGTAGCGGTCAGATAAGTATGACCTGAACCAGCTTAATGCTTGTCCTTGAACACCAGTGTAATTTTGTAGTCGATCTAAGAGTATTGTGTGATCTATAGTATCGAACGCAGCACTAAGATCAAGTAAAACTAGTACTGAGATACAGCCTTGGTCCGAAGCTAAAAGTAGATCATTTATGATTCTAACAAGCGCAGTTTCAGTGCTATGATGTGGCCTGAATCCAGACTGAAACTTTTCATAGATGTCGTTTTCTTGCAAGAAAGAGCCGAGTTGAGCGGACACAACTTTTTCTAATATTTTTGACATAAATGGAAGATTCGAAATGGGTCTGTAATTTGCTAGGTTATTTGGATCTAATTGTGGTTTCTTAATAAGAGGTTTTATAACTGCCAGCTTGAATGCTCTTGGAACATGACCTAAAGATAAAGACGAATTAATAATATTGAGAAGAGGCTCTTCCACTATAGGTAATACTTCTTTCAGTAGTTTAGTTGGTATAGGATCTAATAAACATGTTGTTGTTTTAGATGAAGTGATAAGTTTATTTAACTCTTTTTGTTCTATGGTTGTAAAGCATTGTAATTGTTCTTGCGGGGTGATAATTGCGGCTGAATTATAAGGCGCGAGCAAAGATTGAACGTTTACGATTTTGATTCTGATGCTTTCAATTTTCTCGGTGAAAAAGTTCATGAAATCATTACTACTGAACTGTAACAAGGTATTTTGTTCAGACGACTCCTGTTTATTTGTTAGTCTAGCCACGGTATTAAATAAAAACCTTGGATTATTTTGGTTGTTTTCTATTGATTTGCTGAGGTGCTCAGCCCTGGCCGTTTTAAGGGCCTTTTTATAACGTGACATACTGTCTTTCCACGCGATTCTAAAGACCTCTAAATTAGTTTTTTTCCATTTACGCTCTAAATTACGGGTTTCTCTCTTTAAAACATACGTAGTATTATTGTACCATGGTGCTATACTTTTTTCTCTGACCTTTTTTAATCGAATGGGTGCAACAATATCCAATGTTCTAGAGAGAATGGTGCTCATAGTGCTAGTTAATTCGTCTAGTTCATCTGTTTGTTTGGGTTCAGGCAGCAGCTGAGACAGATCAGATAAGCTATTTGAGAAATTATCTAGGGTGGATGGAAGAATTGTTCTACCTGGTCGATAACGTGGCGCAGCATGACATAATACAGCAGTACGTAGTATGCAAGTTACCATGTAATGGTCAGTGACATCATCACTTAGTGGAATGATATCTATATCTGTTGGATCGGTTCCATATGATATAATTAAATCGAGTGTATGATTAAGACGATGAGTTGGTCCGGTGACGTTTTGCTTGACCCCGAAGGAGTTTAATAAATCTGTAAACGCAGCCCCTAACGCATCATTTAAATTATCTACGTGTATGTTAAAATCTCCAACAATTAATGCTTTATCGACGTTGACCAAAAGATCTGATAGAAAGTCAGCAAACTCTTTTAGAAAATCGGCGTAAGGCCCTGGAGGTCGATATACGGTAGCCAATGCTAGAGATAATAGGGATTTTTTTCTTACATCTAACAGCGTAACATTTAGCACAAGTACTTCAAACGAATTAAACCTATGACAAGTTTTCTGAGTAACATTGAGAATATCTCTATAGATTGTTGCAACACCGCCGCCACGACCGATCAGACGGGGCTCATGCTTATAACAGTATCCTGGCGGAGTAGACTCATTTAGACCGAAATAATCATTTGGTTTAAGCCAGGTTTCAGTAAGGCACAGAACATCGAAATTATTATCTGTGACCATTTCATTTACAATAACCGCCTTAGGTGTGAGTGATCTAATGTTTAGAAGACCTAGCTTTAGAAATTGTTTTTGTTCACTAATAGCGAGAGTTTTTGTTTTAATAACAATTAGATTTTTTCTAGATCTCGCAGTAGATTTATTATTTGATCTTAGTAAACGAGGAATAGACACAGTTTCTATGCAATGTTCTACACTAGTATTAATATCAATTAAATTGGTGCAGTAGAGACTGTGATTTGGATTTTTGGTTACTAGTCAAATGGTATTTAACATCTTGGAGATGTTATCTGACAGAAGACGTGAAGGACTATAATGCGTTAAGAGCTCGCTCAAGTACTGGGGAGCTAAACCATTTAGTGCTTTGTAAGTAATCAGCAATATTTTAAAATTTATACGATGTTTAATAGGCAGCCAATGCAGTGTTGACAGAACCGGGCTAATATGGTCATACTTCCTGGTTCTGGTAAGAACTCTAGCGGCTGCGTTTTGAACTAGCTGTAGTTTGTTTATTAAGCGTGCAGGGCAACCACCCAGTAGAGCATTACAATAATCTAGCCTTGAGGTCATGAAAGCATGAACTAATTGTTCCGCATTTGTCAGTGAGAGCATATGACGTAATTTAGATATATTTTTAAGATGGAAAAATGCGGTTTTACAGATACTAGACACGTGACTTTCAAATGAAAGATTGGTATCAAAGAGCACACCCAGGTTCCTAACTGACGACGAAGACTTAACAGAGCAGCCATCAAGTGTTAGACAGTATTCTAGGTTATTAGGTGAGGAAGTTTTTTGTCCAATGATTAGAATCTCTGTTTTTTCAGAATTTAGTAATAGGAAATTACTGGTCATCCAATTCTTTATATCAGCTATGCATTCCGTTAATTTTGTGAATTGGTAAGTTTCGTTAGGTTTTGAAGAAATATACAGCTGAGTATCATCAGCATAACAGTGAAAGCTAATTCCATATTTCCTAATTATATCTCCTAATGGTAGCATGTACAGAGTGAACAGCAGCGGTCCTAGTACTGAGCCTTGTGGTACGCCATACTGAACTTGTGATCGATAAGACATCTCTTCGTTTACTGCTACAAACTGAAAACGGTCAGATAAGTATGATTTAAACCATGCTAGTGCAATTCCGCTAATGCCAACATAGTTTTCTAGTCTATTTAAAAGAATGGTGTGGTCGATAGTATCAAATGCAGCACTAAGATCAAGTAACACTAATAGAGAGATACAACCACGATCGGATGATAGGAGCAAATCATTTGTGACTTTAATGAGAGCAGTCTCAGTACTATGGTACGGTCTAAATCCGGACTGAAAATCCTCGCAGATATTATTTCTTTCTAAAAAGGAACACAGTTGTGAGGATCTTTGACAGAAAAGGCAGATTCGAGATTGGCCTGTAATTGACTAATTCTGTAGGATCAAGCCGCGGTTTTTTAACAAGCGGTTTAATCATAGCCAACTTAAAGGTTTTTGGTACGTATCCTAATGACAAGGATGAATTAATGATATCTAGAAGAGGATCTATGACCTCTGGAAGCATCTCTTTCAGTAGCTTAGTCGGTATAGGGTCTAGCATACAAGTTGTCGATTTGGATGAATTAACAATTTTGCAAAATTCTTCCTCTCCTATAGCAACAAATGAATCAAAATGCTCCTCACGGAGACTACAATATACTCCCTGATGCGATACTGTAGTAGACGTTTGCATAGTTATAATTTTGTCCCTGATATTATCAATCTTATAAGTGAAGAAGTTCATAAAGTCATTACTGCTGTGTTTCTTGGAAACTTCTGGGCTTGAAGCTTTCTTTTTCGTTAGTTTAGTCACTTGTTCAAATAAATACCTAGGATTATGTTTATTTTCTTCTAATAGGGTTGAAAAATAATTAGTTCTAGCATCTTTTAAGGCCTCTCTGTAAGCAATCGAGCTCTCCTTCCATGAAATCCGAAATACCTCTAGTTTTGTTTTCTTCCAGTTTCGCTCCATTTTTCTGGCTGCTCTCTTAAGGGCCCGGGTGTGCTCATTGTACCACGGCGTTGGACTATTTTCTTTAATCTTCTTTAAGCGCAGCGGAGCAACTGTGTCTAAAATGCTGGAAAAGAGAGAGTTAAAAGTTTCTGTTGCAATATCAAGTTCTTCTAAGCTATCTGGGATGCTGAGATTATGAAACTGATTTGGAAGATTATTGATAAAGCAATCTTTAGTGGCAGAAGTGATAGGTCTAACATATTTATAACACGGAGTCGGCTTTGCAGCCTTGGCTAAATGGAATTTACACAAGACTAGATAATGATCGGAGATGTCGTCGCTCTGCTGCAGAATTTTAACGCCATCAACATCTATTCCATGTGATAATATTAGATCAAGAGTATGATTACGACAATGAGTAGGTCCTGACACGTGTTGTCTCACTCCAATTGAGTTTATAATGTCTTTAAATGCCAATCCCAATGCATCTTTTTCATTATCTACATGTATATTAAAATCACCAACAATTAGGACTTTATCTGCAGCCAATATTAATTCTGACAGAAAGTCAGCAAATTCTTTGATAAAATCTTTATGGTGCCCTGGTGGCCTGTATACAGTAGCCAGCAGAATTCTCAAACGTGATTTATTGTTTACACTATACATTTTTACATTAAGCACCAACACTTCAAAAGAAGTATATTTAAAACTAGATTTCTTAGTGGTTTTGAGAATATTACTATAAATTACAGCAACACCTCCCCCTTTGCCTTTCGGACGAGGCTCATGTTTATAACAATAATCTTGCGGAGTGGACTCATTTAAAGTAATGTAATCGTTTGGTTTTAGCCAGGTTTCTGTCAAACACAGCACATCTAGGTTATAGTCTTTAATCTTATCATTAACTATGAGCGATTTTGAATTAAGGGATCGAATATTCAGCAACCCAAGCTTTATCGTTTGCTCATCTGTATTATATCTGTTTTTTATTTGTTGAACATCAATTAGATTTTTAACCTTAGAAAAGTTTGGCAGTTTTTTGGATTTCCAAATTCGGGGAACAGACACAGTCTCTATATGATGATATCTATATTAAAGAGTCTCTATGTGATGGGATTTATCTGACCTTGGTGACGTGAGGCCGCTAGCAGACGGTCGGTTTAGCCAGTTTGTCTGCTTCCTGACCTGAGCCCCAGATTGTCATGTTTTATCTCTAAGACTATGAGCCAAATTACTAGAGAGAAGTGCAGCACCATCCCGGGTGGGGATGATACCATCTCTTTTCAACAGGTCAGGCTTGCCCCAAAAACTTTTCCAATTGTCTATGAATTCTATATTATGTTGCGGACACCAATTTGACAACCAGCCATTGAGTGAACACAATCTACTAACTATCTCATCACTCCTTCGAACAGGAAGGGGGCCAGAGCAGATTACAGTGCCTGACATCGTACTTGCGAGTTCAAACACCTCTTTAATATTAATTTTGGTGATCTCCGACTGGCGAAGTCGAACATCATTAGTGCCGACGTGAATAACAATCTTAGAGAATTTATGATTAGCATTAGCCAGCACTTTTAAATTTGCTTTGATGTCAGGCGCTCTGGCTCCCGGCAAACATGTGACTATGGTGGCTGGTGTCTCTATTTTCACGTTCCGTGTAATAGAATCGCCAATTACCAGGGCACAATCAACAGCATTCTCAGTGGGTGTTTCACTGAGAGGGGCAAATCGATTTGTTATGGTAACCGGAACAGAAGAGTGTTTTTTTGATCCGCGACTAGAGCGATTTCTCACCGTCACCCATCTGCCTGGCTGCACAGGCAATAACTCAGCCGGAACCGAATCATGTAAATGGTTCACTATGCTGGGCGCATCCAAAGTAGTATCTAAAGCTCGAGCACACTTACTATCCTCAATTAAAGTTTGGATGCGTGTCTCTAATTCTGAAATCTTCTCCGTCAGCCTGACTGTCTCCTTGCATTTATCACATATAAACCTTATGCCGACGGGGAAGGCTATGGTAAACATATGGCATGAGGTGCAAGTGACAATAACAGGACAAGACATTACTCACCGTGTTTGTTGACTGATTCTTACTCACCTGGGCTTTTTATGGAAAAATAAATAAATAACTGAGCGCACGGGTGGCGCCTTAACAGGCTAGCGAGATACTAGCGTGTTGTGCTAACAATAACGCAAGCTAGCGATGTTAGGTTAATCTGTTAGGTAAACTGTAATTAGTAGTATAAACAACTAGAAATGATAGTAAATGATGGTTCAAAACAGAAAGAAATGCGAGGCTTAGACGGAGCTAACAGCCTCGGAGCAAACACACTCACACACAGCAGCAGGCAGCGAGGCAGACAGGAGCAATCGATCGGCAGACAGGAGCAATCGCTCCTGTTTTTAACTAAGTAACTGTTACAGTAGCTGGCTGGATCTCTTCAGTTAGTCAGTAGAAGCCACTCGCGTTCTGAGCTTAACCACTGAGCTTACCCCCCAAGGAGATTGAAAAATAAAATCAATGTAGGTAAATATATAGCTTTCAAATATTTTCTATACTACTTTTACATATAATAGAGTCCAAAAGTGCCCGACCCCTTTTTCAGCGGCAATAGTCGGTTAATAAAAATACCGGTTTTAGTGAGGGAAAGAACTACAATCCCAGTGAAGCATTGCGAACAGCATAATCAAATTAAAAACTATGGAGGAATATTAAACTACTCATTTACATACGTTGATTATGTATAAAAACAATATATTTATTAGGGCTGTTTCCGACTAAGGATTTTCATAGTCGAATGTGATTCGTTAGATTTTGCCATAGTCGAACCTTTTTTTTTTTTTTTTTTTTATTTTTTTAAGATAGCAGCTAGACGTTTAGTTGAATAACTGTTTGTCTGTTATAGGACAACTCGCTCTACGTTTATTTAAAATGAACAGCAAGACATCTAGAAGTGAATGTGCCTTCCATTAAATGAATCCTTAAAGGGTAACTAAACCCCTGGTCAGAGCCTGACTCCACCCACTGGCAATATTTGAAAATGCTGGAAAAGTGGGCGGAGCCTAGCGGAGATAGAGGGGATGAACTGAGGGCAGTTAAATACTCTATCCTGATCGTTTTCAATACTTTCAATTCCAACTCCTGACTCACTACAGTGGTTTTGACGAAACAAGATGGTTTTTACACTGCCAAGGACGTGGTAGTTCGTACCAAGAGTATGGTTAGCTGGAACCTGCTTACATCAGCTCTCACCGCTTACGTCATGAACTACCGCAAACATCCAATAGGAAAATTCAACTGCAGTAGCCACCGTTCAACCTGAAGAGGGCAGCACTCAGACGTTTTACACCATATATTGTAGAATTAAAACACTTTATACCCAAATGTCAAAAAAGTTACTTGAATCCAATGATCAGCACTAATAAAGCCCCAGTCTTACAGACCATTAACTAAAAAAAGTTGGTTTAGTGTTTATTTACTCTTAAAAAAAACAAAAAAAACAATGAACTTTGCAATTTAGACGCGCAAACTGCGTGCTGGTGCGGTGAGACGTAGCCTACATGCTCGGGCAGATTCGGCTTGAAGTCGGTCGTCCTCGGACGCGGCGTCGCGCGCGCTGTTACAAAAAAAGCCGTGCACACAGAAAAGCGAAATGGGGTCTTGCCGGTCTTGCACACCCAACGCTTCATTTTTTGCCATGCGCACCTTCACGCTCATGCGGACACGTCGAGTATAAACAAGGTTTTAACTCCGTGTCAGCACACGCTCTGATCGGTAAAGGAGCACAGACCTCTTCCGAATCATCTCCAGCAGGAGCAGCCTCTGAAGCTCCAACTCCACCTCCACTTCCCTCGTAAGATGATATTAGTATTTAAACATTCTCTATGATACATTTTTTTTTGTAAAAAATATTTTAATAGCACAGTTTTGGCGGTTATAGGGTTCTAATGACAGTGTTCAACTATAACCGTCGGTCTCATGGTTATATAATAACTGTCACACCCCTATTGGTTATAACACTTCCCTGAGGTTCATAGTCTAATCAGACCTCTCCGAATCGAATCCTCGACTATTAGACGTCAGCCGTGAATAGTGACAATGAGAAAAGGTTGAGACACAATACCATCGTAATGCTAGGATAGTGTTTGTTTGTTTTTTCAACAATGTGCATGTCTCAGCAGTGCATTATTTGTTTGTTTTCTGTACATTTTACTGTGGATTATTTGGTCAATTTCGGTGCAGGCTTGGAAAACAGACTTTTACAATATGGATCTGCCAGCAACGCCACAAACATGCAAGTAATCATCTACTACAACAATCTACTACAATAATCAATCTACTTAAAAAATTAAATTGGAACAATATCTGTTATTATGTTTATTATATTATTATAGCGTGACCCTGCATAGTTAAAATACAAAATTCATCATCAAAATCAGAAACAAGCATAGACAAAAATAAAGTGGCACACTTCCAACAATGCAAAAAACATCCACAATGCAAAATGATCATGCTCGCCACACACACACACACACACACACACACACACACACACACACACACACACACACACACACCACACACACACACACACAACACACACACACACACACACACACACACAGGGATACATTTTTGAGACTTAGAAACAGTTAATCATCATAATCAGAAACAAGCAGAACACATAGACAGAAATAAAGTGGCACATTTCCAACAATGCAAAAAACATTATCATGCTCCACACACAACCAACACACACACACACACACACACACACACACACACACACACACACACACACACACACACACACAAAACCACACACACACACACACACACACACACACACACACACACACACACACACACACACACACAACAGGGATACATTTGTAATGGATGAAGAGTCCAGGCAGGGAGTTATGGGAGATGTAGTTTGTGAGGGAAAAACAATAATCTGATGTAGAGTGCCCACTGGTGGCTGATGACCGTTACACACACACACACACACACACACACACACCACACACACACACACACACACACACACACACACACACACACACACATAGAGGGAGTGCGAGAGAGATGAAAGGATGAGAAAAAAACAATTAAGCATGCGCATGCACACACACACAGTTCAAAATTTCTAACAAAATTTTATTTTTTTACTGCTTTATTTGCTCATTTGTTATTGCTGTTCAGTTCATTTGCATTTACATGAACATTCATGTCATGTATTTTTACTCAATATGTAATATAACTGTTCATTTCTGTTAATTTGTGTTCTGTTACAGTTAGTTACTGAAATGTTGATTATAATTATATTAAAAACAGATGATTGAAATAAATGATAAAATCTAAAGACTCTAACATTTCTCTTTGTAACATCTTGTTCAGATTTGATTCTAATCATAATGTAACATTACTGAAAAACTTTTTTCAGTACAAAGTTTTAAAATTTTTTTTTTTTTTGTTATAATTGTGATTTTATAATATTTAGATTTGAATCCAACTTGTGAAAATATATAATTCAGTTAGTAAAATAGCAAATAGCATATAGTGGAGCTCTATAGCCATCTAGTGGTTAAAGGGATACTCCACTTTTTTTGGAAATAGGCTCATTTTACAACTCCCCCAGAGTTAAACAGTGGAGTTTTACCGTTTTTGAATCCATTCAGCCGATTTTCTGATATTTAGAAAAATATCAGTTACCAGACAGTTTCTGGTCTCATTGACTCCCATAGTATGTTTTTTTTTTCCTACTATGGAAGTCAATGAGACCAGAAACTGTCTGCTTACTGATATTCTTCTAAATATCAGAAAATCGGCTGAATGGATTCAAAAACGGTAAAATGAGCCTATTTCCAAAAAAGTGGAGTATCCCTTTAAAGTGATTTTTTTTTTTAAGGCATTTTCCCAAAAATTTGCAATTTTTTTTTTACATTAAACCTAGTAAAATTATCCATGTAATCCCCATGAATGAAAGTTTGAAATCTGGGTCTTTTACAAAGTGAATTTTACATAAAATGCTGTTTTTTGTAAAAAAAAAAAAAAAAGCCTATTTAAATTAATATTTATTTATTTATATAAATTTAAAAGATATCATAAATCCTCCAAAAACTGCACAAATGTTAAGTAAAAAACATTAATAAATATAAATAATAAATATAAATAATAATAAAAAAACTATTATTCTGTTACAAAATGCAATGTAATTGTCTGAAGATAATGAGTGTAGACTCAAATGAAGATGGCCAGAGGGTTAAAATCATTCAATACTGTTTATGCATCAGTAAATCAAGCAAGTGACTTGACTAAACGATCAACTTCACTTCGTTTCTCTTAGTAGGATGAAAATGATCTTAATTAAACTGTGCTTAAATTATATACTGAAAGTGATCAAAGAACACTCCCATTCCAATCGCCCAAGCTGTCAATCACACAGCATGAGTTTATCTGGACACTTGCCAAAACTCCCGTTATGTAATCAGTGATGCTGAAATGTACAACGAAGCTCTTACTGTATTTACATTGTGTTTGCATTGTCATTTGGTGAAAGCATTAGTGAGAGTGCAGAAACTGCCTTCCAATGATGAGATATTGTGGTGGAAAATTTAAACTGAATATTAAGCTAAACATGTTTTAACATTTGACCTTGTTTGGCCTGCTAAATCTCTGAAACAATGTTCTAAGACGTTCTGTATTTTAGGTGAATGTGTGTGTGTGTGTCAAACCCATGACTGTGTATAAATAACATAATATGGGAAATGAGACTAGACAGAAATGACTAAGTTAGAACTTGTGATTAGTGAGGTAATCGTTCAAACAAATTATTCTCTACCCAGTAACAGAAGAGACTGTAAATGAATAACCAATCAAATTAATGTCATTATGCCATACCTCCCTATTGTATAAAAACTGTTTTTTTCCGTGTTTTCGGGGGGATTCTCAATGGAAATTGTCTGAGATCCACCGGCCATGCTTATTGCTTCTTTTTGGGAGATTCTCTGAGAAATGCTTGAGATTCCTGGCCGTAATTAAAAACATTTAAAGGACATTTACTGAAGTATGTCTGTCATTTAAGCTGCGCAGCAATAGAACAAGTAAGTTAGAATTATCAACTCAGTAGTAGTCGTCTGGAGACACTCTGGAGTATAGGATTTAGACTCGGCAGTAGTCGTCTGAAGACACGTCGGAGTAAAGTTAGGGATGAAAAGGCTGTAGTCGTCTGGAGACACGCCGAAGGGTTAACGTAGCTGACGTCAAAAATACATAGACGTGCTAGCGTATAAGTTATACTAGCCCTCTGATTATCTTCATTTAGGGTATACACTTGTTATCTTTGGGGTCTCCAGGGACCCCAGACAATAACATTGCATTTTGTAAAAGTATAATAATTTTTTTTTACAAATGTAATTTTACTCTGTTTATTAATGTTTTTACTCAGCATTTATGCAGTTTTTGGAGGATTTTTGATATCTTTTAAATTTCTAAAAATAAATAAATATTTAAATAAATAGGTTTTTTTTTACAAAAACAGCATTTTATGTAAAATTCACTTTATAAAAGACCAAGATTTCTAACTTTCATTTATGGGGATAACATGGATAATTGTACATGATTTAATGTAAGATTTTTGCCCTTTTATTGGAAAATGCAGTTTAAAAAAAAAAAAAATCACTTTAACCACTAGATGGCTATAGAGCTCCATTATATGCTATTTGCTGTTTGATTAACCAAAATACATCTTTTCACAAGTTGGATTCAGTTGGATTGAGTTGGATTCATATATAAATATTTTAAAAACAAAATTATAAAAAAGAATTATATACTTTTGGTCAAAGTTTAGCATATTTTGTATTGAAAAACGTTTTTCAATAATGTTACTTTATGATTAGAATCAAACCTGAACAAGATGTTACAAAGAGATATGTTGGAGTCTTTAGATTAAATCAGATTAGATTTAAAGAGTGTGTGTGTGTGTGTGTGTGTGTGTGTGTGTGTGTGTGTGTGTGTGTGTGTGTGTGTGTGTGTGTGTGTGTGTGTGTGTGTGTGTGTGTGTGTGGTGTGTGTGTGTGTGTGTGTCTGTGTGTGCATTTTAGTTGTCAGTGTCACCAATTTATATTTGTGGTGGTTCTGAACTTTTTGACAAATTTTAAGACTTTTTTTATAGCCGTACAAATGTGTGTGTGTGTGTGTGTGTGTGTGTGTGTGTGTGTGTGTGTGTGTGTGTGTGTGTGGTGAATTTTAGTTGTGTCAGTGTCACCAATTTATATTTGTGGTGGTTCTGAACTTTTTGACAAATTAAAAGACTTTTTTTTTATAGCCTTATACATATGTATTCCTGTGTTGTGTGTGTGTGTGTGTGTGTGTGTGTGTGTGTGTGTGTGTGTGTGTGTGTGTGTGTGTGTGTGTGTGTGTGTGTGTGGCGAGCATGATCATTTTGCATTGTGGATGTTTTTTACATTGTTGGAAGTGTGCCATTTCATTTCTGTCCATGTGATCTGAATAACAGATATCATTCCAATTTTTTTTTTTTTTTTTTTGTTAGATCTATGGCGCTTTTCCACTGCATGGTACGCTCGGTTCGGTACGGTTCGATTCGGCGCGGAACGGTTCGGTTCGGCTTCGCTTTTCCACTGCGTGGTACGACTCGGTACGGTACGGTTCGGTTCGCTAGCTCGGTTGCTTTTCCACTGCAGTTAGTACCCATTCAAAGTGGGTGGGACTGATCGTTACACTGTTTGTAGGTCCGGTGATAGCCGTGTGCGGCTAAGAGCTGAGCTAGCTGCTACTTGGAACACTTTTTCATTCTGTTTTGCCCCATCCAGCTCTCGCTGGACCCGCTCCTAGGCAACCAACGAGAGGATTGTCTGCACCTCGACCACGATTCAGCCATTTCCTTTTTAAAGTGTTGATCTCTTCTTTTTTTTCAAGTAAGTGAAACACAGGTGCTACCGTGTTGGCTGTTGTCTACTGGTTATATCACTCTGTATAGCGGTCTCGTGTCGCAAATCCAATGACGCTGGTAGTGACGATTCTGTCTGTCTGTCTGTCTGACCAATCAGTGATCTGCAGTGTTTCACGTCACATTTTAGTACTGGTACGGTACGCTTGGAACCTCAACAGATCAGGTACCATTTAAGCGCGCCGAAGCGCACCGTACCGTACCGTACCATGCAGTGGAAAAGCACCACAAGTGAGCCGTACCGAACCGAACCGTACCGTACCATGCAGTGGAAAAGCGCCAAAGCGTGCCGTACCGAACCGAACCGTACCGTACCGTACCATGCAGTGGAAAAGCGCCACTAGAAAGAGTTGAGAGCTGTAGAAAGTTTCATACCATTTGAACAAAGAGAACATTTTTTTTAATTTGACCAAAAGTCATTTGCGGGTTAAAAAGATCCCGAAGATAACCAGAGGGCTAGAGTAGTCAGTCTTAGGGAGACAAATCTAAAATAGTTAGGTTTGAGGATAGAAAAATCCATCACAATATCATTTATGCAATCAACTGTCATCTGCTTAAAGCTGCTGTCCGTAACTTTTGTGGGTTCAAAATTATCCAAAATCATAATAATTAAAAAAAAAAACATAACCAGCCAGCGTTCAAAAATATCTGCTTGCCTTTGCTCGATTCAAAACGGTAAGCTTGTAATAATGATTTTAATTCCAGTGGTACTGGTGGATTTCCGCAGGAAATTCAAGCATGTCTTTGCGTCATTACGTCACATCTGTAGTGTACACATAAAGAAGGATTCCCGGCTAGTAGGCTATTGCGTGTGAGGAAGATGTTGGAGGTGGAAATTTTTAGCCTTTTCTCACAGCACTTTAAATAATTAAACTTATGGCGGATCCAGAAAGGTTTAAACGAAAATCACCAGTGACAACTGTAGATTCACCAGTAAAACCCGAAAGAATTCGGACTTCGGAGTGGGTAGAGAAATAAACAGAGAGGATAAACATCGGCAGGGCTTTTGAACTCCGTGATTTGAAGGGGTTCAAAACGGACGTAGAGACGGCTTTTTTACGTTGGACAGGTAAGACATTTTTGCTATTATGGTAAATCTGAATTATTTTTGTGCTAGCTATGAGAGGGAGCAATTTACCTCTACTCCAAGAAAACCAAACACGCCTCCTCCGTTGTCAAGCAGTGGATCTGAATCAGATCGGTAAAGTGAAAATTGTCTTAAGATGTTATAGCGGAAGAGTTATATTATGTAAAACACGTTTATGTATAACAGGGATTCCGTTCATAAACCGTTTATTTCATAGCACTATGGTTGTTATTTGTTTGTATGTTAACTGCTCTACCATGTAATCTGCTGCACAGAAATGGAAACTGAACTACACGTAGCCATAATACACATTAAATGTAGTCACGCAATGCTGAGGTTGTTAACATTAACAATTTGAGAACAAAGTATAATTTGAAAGGTTTGACATGATATGATAAGCGATCGTTATACTTAATCAGCGCGATTTAGCCTACTGCAATTTTTTTTTCTTAGTTGATCAGAAAAAGTGGATGTTAGGCTTGCTTGCTTGTTGTTCAGATGACATTTTCCGATGAAAATTCATATGTTGTCATGGTCATACTGTACTTCCAAAAAGTAGAATGTGTGATTCTGAATGCCAGTATCCACACCGGCGAGGTGACTGACAGACGCACAGTCTCCTCAAAACATTGTGTTCATCCGCGCTGTTTCATGCCGAGGCACAACTCACGTAAAATTTATAATTCCGCGAATAACTGTAATTACAGATTTCGAACAGAGATGTTGACAAAGAGGAAAAACTGTGGACTGCAGCTTTCATGTTCATCACTGCAACCTTTCATGTGATGGGAATACATCTAACTTTTCACGATTCGTTAATCTCGATAGCTGTAATAGTAAAAACGTAGTAAAAGATTTCCAGAGAGTTCTACATGTAATACTAGCTATTTCATATGCAAACATGTCAGCCAATCACAGCAGTGGGCGTTTACACTGAAGTATCACACAGACACGCCCCTTTATAACACGCCCCTTTATACAGAGCGTTTGAATCAGATGCTAAAATACGGCTTGGGATAATACCTTTAATTTCTAAATTATGAAAGTTTTTGATGTAAAAATCGTACTAACATTATAAGGGCACCCCAAGAAACATAAAATAATCCAGTTCCTGACCCCTTTAAAGTTTATTGCAAAATATGCAAATAATATATATATATATATATATATATATATATATATATATATACACTCACCTAAAGGATTATTAGGAACACCTGTTCAATTTCTCATGAATGCAATTATCTAATCAACCAATCACATGGCAGTTGCTTCAATGCAATTAGGGGTGTGATCTCCTGAACTCCAAACTGAATATCAGAATGGGAAAGAAAGGTGATTTAAGTAATTTTGAGCGTGGCATGGTTGTTGGTGGCAGACGGGCCGGTCTGAGTATTTCACCACCGGTCTGAGTATTTATGCTTTGTTGATGCTAGAGGTCAGAGGAGAATGGGTCGACTGATTCAAGCTGATAGAAGAGCAAATATGACTGAAATAACCACTCGTTACAACCGAGGTATGCAGCAAAGCATTTGTGAAGCCACAACACGCACAACCTTGAGGCGGATGGGCTACAACAGCAGAAGACCCCACCGGGTACCACTCATCTCCACTACAAATAGGAAAAAGAGGCTACAATGTGCAAGAGCTGAACAAAATTGGACAGTTGAAGACTGGAAAAATGTTGCCTGGTCTGATGAGTCTCGATATCTGTTGAGACATTCAGATGGTAGAGTCAGAATTTAGCATAAACAGAATGAAAACATGGATCCATCATGCCTTGTTACCACTGTGCAGGCTGGTGGTGGTGATGTAATGGTGTGGGGGATGTAATGGTGTGGGGGATGTTTTCTTGGCACACTTTAGGCCCCTTAGTGCCAATTGGGCATCGTTTAAATGATGCCCAGCCTACCTGAGCATTATTTCTGGCCATGTCCATCCCTTTATGGCCACCATGTACCCATCCTCTGATGGCTACTTCCAGCAGGATAATGCACCATGTCACAAAGCTCGAATCATTTCAAATTGGTTTCTTGAACATGACAATGAGTTCACTGTACTAAAATGGCTCCCACAGTCACCAGATCTCAACCCAATAGAGCATCTTTGGGATGTGGTGGAACGGGAGCTTCGTGTCCTGGATGTGCATCCCACAAATCTCCATCAACTGCAAGATGCTATCCTATCAATATGGGCCAACATTTCTAAAGAATGCTTTCATCACTTTGTTGAATCAATGCCACGTTGAATTAAGGCAGTTATGAAGGCAAAAGGGGGTTAAACACCGTATTAGTATGGTGTTCCTAATAATCCTTTAGGTGAGTGTGTGTGTGTATTATATATATATATATATATATATATATATATATATATATATATATATATATATATATATATATATATTATATATTAGGGCTGGGACTCGATTAAAAAAATTAATCTAATTAATTAGAGGCTTTGTAATTAATTAATCGAAATTATCCGCATTTTAATTGCATAAATATTTGACCTGAGAACAGTGAGAAGTAATTTTTTTCACATGAATTTTTAGTATACCATTGAATAATGAGTGAATACATAAGCTTAAGCAACAAAATATTGTTTATTTTTGTTCAACCAAGTCCAGCAGACCAGAGCAATGTTTGTCATTGAGTGTGTAGCAATAGCATATTGCTACACTACACTAATAGCAATAGCGAATTCCTTGTTGCATAGCTTGCACACAACCATGCTCTTATCGACGCACGCTTCCATCCATTCGTTTTTTGTAACAAAATTTCCTATCCACTGGGCCAACCAAAGCGATCTCGTCAGCTTCTTCGTCATGAACGCTAGTTGGTGCGCCAGTATAATCGGTCCGCCGAAACTCGTACAGTGAGAAACGTTCCGCGGTGCAAAAATAAGTGCGATTAAAAATAATTTGTGTAATTAATTAACGCGTTAAAGTCTGTAATTAATTAATCTTAATTTTTTCAAGATCAAGATGGCCGATGTGTAGTTGCACGATATACTTGGTGTCTCAATACCACCAGCAATTATGCAGTCAAACTTCTTCAAAGAACATGTAAGAACATATAATTTGATCTGAACATTACTACCTATGATCTAAATCACCAGACCATTAGACCAAACGCTCAAATATGCCTAGACCATCTAAAAGTAAACAAGATGCCTCTGACCCAGCATCTGTTGAAGATTGCGGGGCTCTGACTTTGGCGTCCATCGCCAAACTTCTCAAAGAAAACCGAGTAGCATTGGCACTGGACTTTAAAGAAACACTTGCTAAGTTTGAGCATGAACTGGATCGAATTCATGATACTGTTGCAGCGCATTCAGTGATGATCGGCGAACTCGAGAAAAATGCAACTCAACAAGATTCACGTTTGGCAACACTGGAAGCAAACTGTGTCAAATTGAGTGACAGCAATACCAAGCTATTCGCGAAAGTAACTGTGGGTACAGTGACTTGGAGGGTAATGTAGTTTCACCAGGAATTCCACTGTTAAACACAATTATATAAAAAAAAATCATCTGACATAATTCAGGCTGGTGGCTTCAGCAGAAGCAAATACAATGGATTTACAACCTTGTAGCTCACAG
The DNA here is from genome assembly GCA_036326025.1 of Chrosomus eos. Classification (NCBI taxonomy): domain Eukaryota; kingdom Metazoa; phylum Chordata; class Actinopteri; order Cypriniformes; family Leuciscidae; genus Chrosomus; species Chrosomus eos. The sequence goes on from CM070818.1 coordinate 47,724,806, forward strand.
TAGGTCTGTCTTTAAAGGTTTACAAGTTATTATTCAAAATCAATTTCCTTATGGAGATTTTTTACTTCCAGAACCCAACTGTTGCAATCTATAGCTTTTAACTTCAAAGAAGGCACTCAGCGTTCCTTCGATACTGGCTCTAAAGTGACATTTTCGAATTGGTAACTGAGGCTTGTTAACCCTTTATGACCTGCCATAGAACAATTCCACCAGAGTATATCTTTGTATTTTTACATGCTGTGCTGTCATTCTTTTGAGCATTTTCATATGCCATACATCAAAATAATCCTTACACTCCCAATTTGAAGGCTATTTTTGTAATAAATCAATAGTAACTAAATAAATATCTCAAAAGTGCAATAAACAAAAAGAAAAAAAAATATATATTTTTTTTTACATATTTTATTCAATACAAAAATGGATAAATGTCAACCTCAAACTTGTCAATGAGAAAAAAGTGCATAAAACAATTTAAAACTATACAGAATTTATTTGAACTGTTTACATAAATTAGTTTTTAAGATACACTCATTTTTACACTCATTCAAAAAAAAGGCGTGTACTTTCGTTAAGACCTAATGCTGCGTGCGTGCAAATGACGCAGCGTGTGACGTCACATCATGCGACACACCTGGGGGTCATAGTGCACAGAACGTGATACGTCAATGAGTCATCGGAAGACATAACTATCAATCGCAGATCTACAGAACATGTGTGCAAAGCATTTTTGTGTTTTTGTTTTTTTGTAAACGCATATTAAGCAGTTTGTACAGACTGATTAGAGGGTGAAAACAACGCAACATGGGCATGTTGGAGGCTTGATCTGAACATGTTACATCTCTGGTTTTGTATGCAAAAAGAATGATTGAGCTAGCCATTTGGTTTCAGTTTCTATAGGCTTTTAAACAGACCGGTCTTAGAGGGTTAAACTGTCAACCTGAAATTTGAATCCATTGAAGAAGGAAGGAAGTAGTTGCACACAAAAGAGGGTTTTTTAAGACACCTCGTTGTTTCATAACACTCTTGTGTCGTCAAACTGTTGTATAAACGCAATATCACACTTGTAGCCTTGCGATATGGCTTGTATATTCCATAGAATTAAGTTGTTGTTATTATTAAATAAAAATGTAAAAAAAAACTAATAATAATAGTAAAAAAAAATAAAAGTAGCTTGAAAATAAGCTGCTTGGTTTCAGTATGTAGATCTTTTTGCACATTTAAAGAGTTTGTGGTCCTATTTCATACCTGTTCATTGTAAATCTCAGAATTTAATGGAACATGCTTTATGGTTATGGTAAGATTATGGTTCCTGAAGTCCGGTCCGGATTTATGTGTCATGTGTCACAATAATTTTATTTGGATGAATATTGACGGTATCGGCCAGCAGATTTTCATATGTATTTAATGAAACTTATAGCTCATCTGTAAACCAAAATCATATGTTTCATTTATGAGGCGTTGTGTTCTCATAAGACGAGGCGTTCAAGCATAAAAGTGTTCAGGGTATATTTTGCATGATTTTCCATGGCCTGGTCAGAAGGCCTTCAGGATGCGGCGGCTCGTGGAGCGTTTGCAATAGAATGAGCGCTGCAGTTTGCCGGAAGAAGATAATAATTCTGACTTTCTCAATGAGAGATGAAATGTTTACTCATTTTGAGTCGCCCGTGGCTGTGAAGCTTTCTGCTCTTAAAATCAGAAATGAATCTGTGCTTGAAGTACCAGTTAATGAGAGGCAGATATCCGCAGCTATCCTCACACTCATGCATACACATCCAGTGGCCTCACAGGACTGAAGTCACATTCACAATTTTGTGATGTCATTGCATTAGATTACAGCATATAAAATAAGCCCAGTCAAGCAAGTTGCAATGCATTTTCTTGTTGGCAGTTCAGATCGGCAGTGATGACCATCTAATGAAGAATGAAGTAAATAAAAATGTAAACAAGTAAGTAAATAAATTGAACAAGTAAATAAGTGTCATGTGAAGTTACTGTTTAGGTTGTACTTCTTACTTGATAACTTCCAGAGACATCAGTGTTTATATCCGAACAAAAAAACTTTTATCCCAGTACTCCTGTGATAATTTGAATATATGTAACAGAAATAATGATATTATAGAATATGACCTATAGAATATGTAGGTCATTCTGAGGTCACTGAGCCCCACCACATGGTCCAAATTTACCCCAAATAGTCTTGCTTGTTTGTGCTTTGTTATGCTGTTTTTTGCCGGTAAAATTTAGTGTTTTGGTTTTTTAGATATTAGGGATTGAATTATAGGTGATGATGTCACTCATCCACCTCGCGTTTTGACTGCCAACAGTACCCTTGCTTGATTGGCATAGTGTATGCCCGAAAGTAGCGATCGACTCCATTCTTGTTCGAGTGACCTCAGAATGGCAGATTAATCATTTTAATATCACAAACCAGCACAAACGGAGCATAAATGATTGAGACTATTTTGCTGACGTTTTGCATTTGGTGGGGGGATATATGTTTTTGTGGATGTGTGTCATCTGTACTCAAAAAAAAAAAAAAAGTGTACTTTGTTGACATCTAAACTTCATATAAGTAGCCCTCAGTTTCAGTTGATCTATGTTTGTTCTCGTCTGTTATGTTGCTTGCTGTTCTCTTGCGTTTCTCTTGTTCCCTTGTGCTTCTGCGTGTTTGTTTGTTAGTTATTTTGAATTTACTGTTAATAAATGTGAGTTCTGCAGGTAGATCTTGCCTCAACTGTTCTTTGCTGCAATTTGACTGACAATAAGTAAATGGTAAATAAGTTAATAACTAAATAAGTAGGTAAGTAAAAAAAGTATAAATAGGCAACTAAATAAATAGACCAGCTTACAAATGTGTTTGTTATTGAAAAACAATGCTAATTTAAGTTGATCCTGCACAGATTAAGTTTTTGCAGTGCAGGGTGACTATCACCAATGTATATGAATTGTATTTAGCAGCCTAAACCAGACTGGCTTCTGTATTCTGCTGCTGCTGTGTGAATGCTGCAATCGTCACATAAAGAACGGAGAGTAAAAACAGCAGATATCTTAGGTGTGGATGTGGACGCTTGTCAGTGGTCTTATCTGTAGTTCATTGTCCTGTAAATGTCAGCAACATCCTCAAAATGCTTGGCCCCTCTGAGGGAAAGGTGCTGGTTTCCTCAAATGTCAAGTGTCTTTTAAATGCTGACCTGCCGATTGGATATAAAACACTCAATTGTAGTGTTTGTGTTAACACAATTAACACAATTGTGTTATTTTAGGGGGCTTTCACACTGGGCATGTTTCCTGTGGTCCGAGTCCAAAAGTGATTGTTCCCAGTGCCCCCCGAAGCATTGTTCTGCTTTCACACTGAACTTGATTCTATCAAACCCTATTTTATATGTGTTCATATTATGTCATCACAGACGGGCACAGCACATGATAGGAAAAAGGACAGGGGTCAATATATTCCCCAGGTTTCTTAACCCTAGTCCTGAACTAAAATGCATGTTTGAGCTGTTTGAACTGAAAGCAACTTGCACTGGCATATCTTAAAATATGTCAGTGCCATTGTTTTGTCTCAAGTTGCGCACCAGGCAAGTTTTTTTTTTTTTTTTTTTTTTTCTCTCTAATGCACGTTTATAAAAGCTTCTCAATGTCCTAAGGCCTAATCCTGGCTTAATCTAAGCCTGTCTGCGAAACCAGGCCATTTATTAATTTGGTGCTATAATGCGCAGCAGAGTGAACGACACTTTGGTTTACTATACTGTATGTGCGTCGCATGAAAGCAGCTTTCTGCTGCTTGCAAACAAACTCTTTTGAGGAGACATCAGATTCCCGCATAAATTTGCCGCTCTGATTGCACTCACTGTGCATGATTACTCTCGCTTGTATCCTTTACATGTGTTTTGTCGAACTAAAAACACGACGCTCACGTAAAAAGAAGTTCAACTTTTTAAAAAATGCATATCGAGACCTTGCCTTTGTTGCATATTCCACTGCCTGCATCTTGCATTTTTCAAAACAAAAATGAGTTCTGTGCGAATGGCCACTTAGTGTCGTTGAAATATTGTTGCAATTTTTATTAAAGGGATATTTCACTGCTGGAAAGATGAATGTGTATTTAAATTGAGTAATGTGTTTAGTAGAAATGTGAAACAATTTTAGAACTTGGTGCCTTCTAGACTGAGAAAAGCCAGAAAATGTATTTTTGGCTCGTGTGGATGAAAGGCCACAACTCCCAGAATGCACTTGCTTCGCTGCCCTATGAGGCCACTCCCAAGCCAGTTAACTTGGAGTGTTTGTTCATTTCCAAGTTAAAACTGAAACAATTTACAGTGGTATTTGAGTAAATGTAATTAGTTACTGTACCGAAGTAACTTTTTGGATATCAAAGATATTAGCAACTTTTACTCTCTACTTTACATTTTTTTGTATGTGTATGTGTATGTGTACTCTAAAGAGTATGTGTACTCTTTAATTCAATACATATCTTTAATGAGTAATGCAATTAATCATCACATTTTGCATGGTAACTAGATTTTTCTATCCTAGAAATCGTCTCGGGTTATGACTATAACCTTTGTTCCCTGAGAAGGGAACGAGACACTGCGTCGATATCTCGACTTTTGGGGATGCTCCCTAAGCGTGCGCCTCTGAAATTTGAATGAAACTATTTCAATCCTGGTTGGTGTTGCGTCCTGACGTAACATGTGACGGCATACCCGGAAGTATAAAAGTGACTCTTTCACAACACATACCAGCCTCGAAGCAAGACGCTCGAAGGCCTCAAGGGGCGTGGCAGAACGACGCAGTGTCTCGTTCCCTTCTCAGGGAACAAAGGTTATAGTCATAACCCGAGACGTTCCCTTTCGAGGGAATTCTACACTGCGTTGATATCTCGACTTTTGGGGAACGAGTCCCCACTAGGCCATGCACCGAATAGGCCTGTCCCGGAGTGAAACTGTTTTAGGCACTCAGCAAGGACTAAGTACATGTGGGCCAGGCGTACTGGGAAGTTGAAGACTGTAGAACCGAATAAAAGTGTGTGGAGTAGCCCAACCGGCTGCCTCACAGATCTCCTGTAGGGGCACTCCCGAAAGGAGGGCCCTAGAGGAAGCCATACCTCTAGTAGAATGAGCCCTAACAGCTAAGGGTGAAGGAAATTCACGCACCCTGTAAGCTGAAGTAATCGCCTGAACTACTCTGCCAGGGGCAAACTCCAAGCAAGCCGGTGTCACTGCCAGGGCTTGGAGATCTCCCACCCTCTTAAGTGAGGTAAGAGAAATACCATTTTTAGCGTTAAATCCTTAGGCGAAGCCGACTCTAAAGGTTCGAAGGGGACCAGGGATAACCCTTCAAGAACTATAGCCAGGTCCCAGGTAGGAACCCTGGACCTGGTTGTCGGTCTCATCCTCCAAGTACCACGGAGAAAACGAATGACCAATTGGTGCCTCCCCAGAGGTCCATCACTTACAGGAGCGTGGAAAGCCGCAATGGCAGCCACGTACACCTTAATCGTGGAAGGGGGGAGAGACCCGCAGAGAAACGATCTTGAAGAAACCTCAGAACTGAAGCCACCGGGCAGTTGACTGGATCTTACTCATGTTCTCTACACCAAGTGACAAACACATTCCACTTGAGGCCATACAGCTTCCACAGCTCCGGGCGAGGGTGGAAGATAGTGCCCTCCGCCTGAGACAACAGATCCCTCCTCAGAGGAATCTGCCATGGCGAAGCTATCAGGAGTGATATTATGTCTGAAAACCATACTCGGGTCGGCCACATTGGGGCAACCAGAAGTAGACTGATGCCCTCTTGACGGACCCTCTCCAGAACTCCCGGGAGCAGAGCGATCGGGGCAAATGCGTACAGGCGAAGCCTCGGCCAGGCCTGTACCATGGCATAAAACCCCAGTGGGGCTGGATGCGAGAGGGAGAACCAAAGTGGGCAGTGGGACGTCTCTCGAGACGCGAATAGATCCACTTCCATTGGTCCAAACCTCTCCCGAATCAACTTCACCACATCTGGATGAAGTCTCCATTGCCCGGGCCTCAGCCCCTGCCTCGACAGGATGTCTGCTCCCTGATTCTGAACCCCCGGAAGATACATAGCCCTGATGGACCGTATTTTACCTTGGGACCAAAGAATAATCTGATGCGCCAATCTGCACAGAGGGCGCGATCTCAGTCCCCCTTGTCGGTTCAAATAGGCTACCACTGACGTATTGTCTGATCGTACTAGGACATGGTAACCTTTGATGTCTGGAAGGAAGCTCCTCAAAGCCCTGAATACAGCCATCATCTCTAGACAGTTCATGTGCCAAGATAAATGATGGTCCTGCCACAGACCCCTGGCAAAGCGGCCGTCCATGACCGTGCCCCAGCCAGTAAGGTATGCGTCTGTTGAAACGATTTTTCGGCGACAAGACGCTCCCAATACTGGCCCTTGGGACATGAACCAAGGTTTCTTCCATATTTGTAGAGAACGAAGGCATTTGCGCGTTACTCTGATCATACGAAATGGATTCCCCTTGGGAAAAAATCCCTTGGCTTTTAGCCACCACTGAAGAGGCCTCATATGTAGAAGGCCCAAAGGAATTATGTTGGATGCCGCTGCCATTAGGCCCAACATTATTTGAAATCGCTTTACAGTGATGGCCTGACCTAGCTTTACTCCTGAAACCATAGATAGGATGGACTGGATACGTGCGGGAGACATGTGTGCCCGCATCGTAACCGAATTCCATACCTCACCCAGGAACGTTGTTTCCTGAGCTGGTTCCAACACGCTCTTTTTCGTGTTGAGTCTCAAACCCAAACTCTAAATGTGGCCAAGGACAACATCTCGATGCCGAACCGCTAATTCTCGAGACTGAGCCAGTATAAGCCAGTTGTCGATGTAATTCAGTATCCGAATGTCCTGGAGTCTGAGAGGAGCCAGAACTGCATCCATACACTTCGTGAACGTGCGGGGAGAGAGTGCTAGGCCGAACAGAAGAACCCGATATTGATATGCATCGCCCCCGAAAGCAAACCTTAGGTACCTCCTGTGACATGGAAGGATGGAGACATGAAAATAGGCGTCTTTTAGGTCTATTGTGACAAACCAGTCCTCGGACCTGATTTGATTCACAATGATGGGAATCGTCAACATCTTGAACCTGAATCTCCTCCGAGACCGATTCAAGTGTCTCAGATCCAAAATCGGCCTGAGCCCGCCATCCTTCTTTGGAACTATAAAGTATCGGCTGTAAAACCCTGACTCTGTCTGGTAGGGGAACACTTTCTATAGCCCCTTTGACCAGAAGAGCCTGTACTTCTTGTTCCATAACCCGAGCCTGTTCTGGAACCACTGTAGTCGGCACCACCCCCACAAACCTGGGAGGTCGGTGACCGAACTGCAGTCTGTATCCTTTTTCTATTATATTCAGGACCCATATAAAATATTTGGAAGAAGATGCCACTGTTCCAAAAAATTTACTAAGGGAACCAGCCGCTCGAGGCTGGCCTTGGGTGTTTCTCGAGCATTTTTCTCGACTTTCTGAAGCAGTGAACTGGCAGGAAGCAGACAAGAACGATTTTTCGACCATAGGTGGTGCTCTTTTGCAATCTCTTGGGGCGAACGCCACGGTGTGCGTTCGCTGGAAATTGATGCGACCCAAAGCGTCAGTGACGGCGGGACGACATCTTTTTGAAAGGGCTCCGCTGGGAAAACAACCTCGGTTGCCTCACAGCGGGGGGGACAGCCCTTGGAGGTTCTATTATTTTGGTTAGGACCTCTTCCCTGAAGCCCTCTTAGCCTGAATGACGACCCTCAGGTCGCCCTTCTGGCCAGAGGATTTAGAATGGGAACGTTTCCTCCGTTGCCAAGCTCCCGCGGGAGGGGCTCGAGAGGAAATGCTCTCCTTCTGCTCCAGGCGATGTGCGGAGCTGGTGGACGGCTGAGGCTGACTACTTGGACCAGCCTTCCCAGATTTAGAACGTCGGGGGAGATATTGTTGAAAAGCTGCTGACTGTTTTTTCGCCTCCTGAAACCCGTCGACGACAGTAGATACTGCGTCGCCAAACAGGCCAGAAGACGAAATTGGGGCATCTAATAAAAAGAAGCGGTCTTTATCCTTCATACCCGACAAATTCAACCACAGATGCCTCTCCGCGGCCACCAAAGCTGACATGGATCGGCCGATTGCTTAGTAGCACGGAGAGAAAGATCTGCTGCTTTTCTTAACTCAGCAACATCCTCAGGTGTTGGCCCCTCCCCCTCATCTAAATCTTTAAGAATATCGGCTTGGTACACCTGCAAGATAGCCATTGAGTGCAGGGACGCACCAGCACAACCAGCCGCCATATAAGCCCTGCCCACCAATGCAGAAGTGTCCCTACACGGTTTGCTGGGCAGCGCCGGGGTTTTAAGCGAGGATGCCGCCTCGGGAGAAAGATAGCTCGCTAAAGCTTCCTCCATGCGTGGCATCCTGCCATACCCCGCCTCTCTCGCACCCACAACGTTACTATAATCACAGGACGTGTTGTGTGATACGCGAGACGAGTGGGGCTTTTCCCAGGATTTTGTAATTTCTCTATGGAGATCCGGGAAAAAAGGCAAACCCCGGCGCTGAGGTTGTGAGCGGTGCTGCAAGAATCTCTCATCTAATTTACTGTGACGAGTCTCATCCTGCTTATCTTGTGGCCAGCTAATGTTGAGTCTGGCCACAGCACGCGTCACAACCTCCACCAACTCCTCATAAGCAGTAACATGAGCTGGCGAGAATGACTCACGTTCCGCGCTCCCAATGCTGAGCACATCCACTTCCTCGGAAGCAGATAGCTCAAGCACCGGGCACTCGTCACGGGCAGAGGAAGCCGCAGCGCGGGCTTCCACACCGTGAGCGAGTGTCAGAGAATCCGCAGATGATGAATGAGAAAGTGCCTCGGCAGTCTCGTTCTCATCGCAAGATCCTTTTGCGATCCCCACGATCTAAGCCTCCGCGCCGCCTCAACGGACGCGGGACCTGAACCGCGAGGATCGCGAGCTTGGCCATCTTTAGAGAAAATAGCCAAGCGGGAGCGCAGCACTCTTAGTGGGAGTGCTTCACAGTGTGTACAGGGATCACAAGCGGCTCCCTCAAGAGCCGCCTGTGCGTGCTGCACTCCCAAAGAATTTACACAAAACGGAAGCCTGTCCCCACCCGTAATATATCTGGGGCAGGGGTGCACACATCTAGTAAATTGCTCACACGCCATAATCTGTCACTCAAGACAATACAACAGTAAATAAGACAAACAGTTCAGACATAGAGCGCTTGCTGAAGAGCGATAGCTGGTATGTTTTGACAGTGTCACTTTTATACTTCCGGGTATGCCGTCACATGTTACGTCAGGACGCAACACCAATCATGATTGGAATAGTTTCATTCATATTTCAGAGGCGCATGCTTAGGGAGCTTCCCCAAAAGTCGAGATATCGACGCAGTGTAGAGTTCCCTCGAAAGGGAACTAGACTCACCCTAGCGGCAGCAACATTTATTTTGCAGCCAGTGTAGTCTAGCAACTCTCCATTGGCTTTCGAGCTGGAAAAACCTAACTCTAGTAAGGCTAATCACATCGTTTATAGAGTTGGTGGGCAGGCTTAACATAATGACGGCAGACATGTGACGGTTCCGCGTGAATTCCCTGCTACTTGCTGCTGGCGAACAGTGGTCTTTCGAATCTGCTTTGGCCGCGACTCTGGAGGACTTGTTTTAGAGCACAAACATGGTTTTAATCTCATAAATTGTCGTGTATTGATGGTGTGCTAAGCTAGTGGTTCCCAAAGTGGGGGTCGCGACCCCTCCGGGGGGGGCGTGTGACAGCGTGGGGGGGTCGTGAGATAATTTCCAGAAAAAAAAATATATATATATATATAACGATTAGAAATAGCATATTGTATCCATAATTGTAACAAAATACAAAAAATAGTTGGCAACAAAGGAAGGCCAACAGAGGTGCCAGCGGAGGAGAGTGGAGAAGTACCACCGTCGGAAATGCCATCGCCGCGCAGCGGAGTGGCCGTTACACCTCGGGTGTGCATTATTTTTCTAATAATTCAACGGTCTGAAGTCAATTATTCCGCTATACTACAGTTATTTCACCTGGAAACATTGTTCAGATGATGCATTTCAAGACGTTTGTCAAGTTTTTTTTTCATTAAAACGCTCTTGTATGTAGGACTAATTTCTTACGCATTAATCCCATGCCTCCGTTGCTAATTCCAAAACGTCGTTTTAGAGCTAGTAACGGAGGTTTGAGCCACTGATAGCAGACTAATGATGGGGACACACTTACGACTTGCTGATACATTCGAAGACTGACTGTTTCCATCGACTGTAGCAGGTCTTAAACACCGACTGTGAACACAGACTGAACGCGCGTTTGGGCATGATCAGTCATAAGTATCAAATTACATTCATAACTGGCCTTAGAGTAAGCGTGTCCCCGGCTTCATGCAGTTATATTCATGCAGAGAGAGAGAGAGAGAGAGAGAGAGAGAGAGAGAGAGAGAGAGAGAGAGAGAGAGAGAGAGAGAGAGAGAGAGAGAGAGAGAGAGAGAGAGAGAGAGAGAGAGAGAGAGAGAGAGAGAGAGAGAGAGAGAGAGAGAGAGAGGAGAGAGAGAGAGAGAGAGAGAGAGAGAGAGAGAGGAGAGAGAGAGAGAGAGAGAGAGAGAGAGGAGAGAGAGAGAGAGAGAGAGAGAGAGAGAGAGAGAGAGAGAGAGAGAGAGAGAGGAGAGAGAGAGAGAGAGAGAGAGAGGAGAGAGAGAGAGAGGAAGCATGTGCGTCAATATTATTTTTTATTTATTTATTTATTCAATTCGTTTGAATTAATTAGTTCATTCTTTCTTCTATTACTGACAGTAGATAACCTAATAAATGAAACACACAAAGCCCTTTTAACAAGACGGCCTATCAATAATTATTTATTTGTTATATTATCTGGAATAATTACGAAAACCCGTGCAACAGGACTATCAATGTATTTATATATTCAGTTTAATTTATTTATTATAGATAGGACTACATACTTAAAAATTAAACTGCATGTGTCCATTGATTCTGAAGTTAGATATTGAAAATTGCAGATCAAGCGCATAGGGCTGCATGTTTTTTCTTGTTATGAATTGTATCCTATTTTCCGTTATTACAGTTAACTATGCGCAGTGATATGGAACTGTAATGCGGTCAAACCTGCCGGGAACTTACAGTTTCACGCAATGTTTGTATACTTTAACCATCTCCAAGGATAGTAGGGGTCGCGAGTCACTCGCACCTTTATTTTGGGGGTCGTGGGCTGAAAAGTTTGGGAACCCCTGTGCTAAGCTAATATGCTAGCTAGCTTGGTGCACCTGCTACCTAGCTGTTATATTTATGAATATTTCTTAATAGGACTGCTTGCTGAAATGTTTCTTTTTTCAAGAAGGTAATTTTATATAGTTTCAAATGTAAGATGAGAACTTTGAGAACTCTCCCTAAAAGAGATTAGGGGTTGAAACAGTGTGAATAGCCAGTCGTTAGTAATTATAATGCAGACAAAAGAAATGCATATTTACAGCCATAACCAGGCTGGAGAGGTGTGAATGTGTGCAGGGGAGACTGACACTGAATAGAGATCGGTTACACCACATAAGCAATAGAGAAAATAGACTGAATAGATGCTTAGAAGATGACAATAAACATCAGTTTGCATTTTAGAGTCTAATCAAAATAAAGTAGTATGACATGATCTTGAAAAACATTTAACTAAATAAAGAGTTTTAGACATATCTTCAGATTTTAAATATAACATGGTCAGACATGTGGCTTTAGCTGCAGTGCATTTCTAGATTGATACAATGCCAACTTCAATTTTATTTTCATGAAAATATTTCATAAAAATAATTTTCTAATAACTTGACAAAACTTTGAAGCTATTTATAACTATTTTTTTTCATTATGACAATAATTAATTCTACATTTGCAATAAACTGCCAGGTGTCAGCTTTCAAATGAGATCATACTTGTGCTTTTAGAACAAATGGTTCATGAACTGTATCTGTTTCAGTTTGGGTATGCCATTTCTGGGGATTTTTCAAAAGTGGGGTTGCAGCTTAACAGGTTAAAGGAGGCTTGAGCTTAAACGTTTAAGAGGCTGTTGTGCCGAACCTTGATTTGCAATTTTGAGGCATTCAGTTTTATTTAGATTTTAGATAATAAACGTGATTACAACTCACACCTGTTTCTTGCTTTTGCACTGGCATGTCTAAGACTTTTACTCAATTGGTACTGTAATTGCTGACTTGTAACTTGTAATAGAGTAATTTTCTCTTTAAGGTATCTGTACTTTTACTCAGTATGGCTTTCAAATATTATTTCCATCTTAACTTCAATTGCCCAAGCAGTAAAATTTCTAACATTATCATAACTTGTGACATAATTCAATAACTTGTTTTCGAATTCTGCCACTGTTGGTTTTAGGCTTTTGTAGGTCAGTGGATTGTTTTGGAGTTTTGGTCTTGTTGTAATGTTTTCACACTGGTTTTCAAGCTCAAACCGTGAGGCAGATGCTTTTATCCAAAGCAACTTGTATTTCATTCAGGTGTACAGTACATTTTATTAGTTAATGCTTTGCCTGAGAATCAAACCCATGCTTAATTTTGATAGTGGGAAACCATTCATTAATTAGGGCCCAAGCCTTGAAAAGGCGAAGGCCCTATTGTTTTCCCTAGCATTCTTTCTTTTCTTCTTCTTCTTCTTCTTCTTCTTCTTTTCTTTCTTCTTCTCTTCTTCTTCTTCTTCTTCTTCTTCTTCTTCTTCTTCTTCTTCTTCTTCTTCTTCTTCTTCTTTCTTCTTCTTCTTCTTCTTTTTATTATTAGGGCCCAAGCCTTGAAAAGGCGAAGGCCCTATGTTTTCCTAAGGATTATTTTTAGGGCCCAAGCCTTGAAAAGGCGAAGGCCCTATTGTTTTTCTAAGGTTTTTTTTTAGGGCCCAAGCCTTGAAAAGGCGAAGGCCCTATTTTCCTTAGGATTATTATTATTAGGGCCCAAGCCTTGAAAAGGCGAAGGCCCTATTGTTTTCCTAAGGATTATTAGGGCCCAAGCCTTGAAAAGGCGAAGGCCCTATTGTTTTCCTCAGGATTATTTTTTTTATTTATAATTATTAGGGCCCAAGCCTGAAAAGGCGAAGGCCCTATTGTTTTCCTAAGGATTATTATTTATTATTATTATTATTTTATTACCTTTTGGGCACTTTTGGGGGCCTTAACGTGCTCAAACTCTTGAAACTTTGCACACATCTCAGAACCCGCGGCCATCAGGGCCGGGCTGAAGCTGGTACCCGGGCGTGGCAGGGGGGCTCGACAGCGCCCCCTGGAACGGGGTTTGAACACTTGGTCCATAAATCAAACACGCTTGCATGTAATAATATGAAACTCAGTACACATATAGATCTCATCGGTTCATATATACTTCATGCTCTTACTTTTTACCCCAGCCCAACAGGAAGTCGGCTATTAAGGCTTGTTTGGAAAACGCATGCAATGGAATGTGAAATACTCCTCCTAGAGAATTCAAACACACGGCACAAAACTCGGTCAGCATGAAGTCAAGACACTGAGGATGAAAAATTGCCAGGGGATTTTTGATATCTCAAACGGTTTGGCCATGGCAAGGAAACGAAATTATGGCGAGAAACGTGAAACAGGAAGTGTGTTATAACTACTGTATACATTAACTAATCTTGATGAAACTTCAGCAGTGTGTTCGTTGTAAGAGCCCGATCACATGGATGTGACTATTGTGAGTCAAAGTTATAGCGCCACCAACTGGCAGCAGGAAGTGTGTCATTTTCAAAATGCTTTTAAATCACCCTCTTATTTTTACCCGATTTGCTTCAAACTTCATGTGCATAATGTAGACACACGCCAGATGAAGACCTGTGAAAGGATTATTGATATCTTAGATACTGTTGCCATGGCAATGCATCAAACATTAATATTCCTTTTTTAAGCTTTTTCATGCTTTTTTATGCTTTCGGGCACTTTTGGGGTTCTTAACGTGCTCAAACTCTTGAAACTTTGCACACGGGTCAAAACCCGCGGCCATCAGGGCCAGGCTGAAGCTGGTACCGGGCGTGGCAGGGGGGCTCGACAGCGCCCCCTTGAACGGGTCCGACAATTTGGTCCATATATCCAACACGCTTTACCCGATTTGCTTCAAACTTGATGTGTATAATGTGAACACATACCAGATGTAGACCTGTGAAAGGATTGTTGATATCTTAGATGCTGTTGCCGTGACAACACATCAAACTTTAATATTCTTTTTGGATGCTTTTGAGACTCTTAACGCACTTTTGGGGCCCTTAACATGCTCAAAAACTCTTGAAACTTTGCACATGTGTCAGAACCTGGGGCCATCAGGGCCGGGCTGAAGCTGGTTCCTGGGCGTGGCAGGGGGGCTCGACAGCGCCCCTGGAACGGGGTCCGAAAACTTGGTCCATAAATCAAACCGGCTTTACCCGATTTGCTTCAAACTTTATGTGTATAATGTTGACACACGCCAGATGTAGACCTGTGAAAGGATTATTGATATCTTAGATACTGTTGCCGTGACAACACATCAAACTTTAATATTCTTTTTGGATGCTTTTGAGACTCTTAACGCACTTTTGGGGCCCTTAACGTGCTCAAACTCTTGAAACTTTGCACACGTGTCAGAACCTGGGGCCATCAGGGCCGGGCTGAAGCTGGTTCCCGGGCGTGGCAGGGGGGCTCGGCAGCGCCCCCTGGAACGGGGTTGAAAACTTGGTCCATAAATCAAACACGCTTGCATGTAATAATATGAAACTCGGTACACATATAGATCTCATCGATTCATATATCCTTTGTACTTTTACTTTTTACCCCAGCCCAACAGGAAGTCGGCTATTATGGTTTGTTTGGAAGCATATGCCCCTGAAATTCGATATACTCCTCCTAGAGAATTCAACAAATCGCCACGAAACTCGGTCAGCATGATGTCAAGACATTGAGGATGAAAAATTGCCAGGGGATTTTTGATATCTCGAACGGTTTGGCCGTGGCGAGGAAATGAATTCATGGCGAATAATGGAAACAGGAAGTGTGTTATAACTTCTGCATACATTAACTGATCTTGATGAAACTTCAGCAGTGTGTTCGCTGTAAGAGTCCGATCACATGGATGTGACTATTGTGAGTCAAAGTTATAGCGCCACCAACTGGCAGCAGGATGTGTGTCACTTCCTAAAGGCTTTGAAATCTCCCTCTTATTTTTACCCAATTTGCTTCAAACTTTATGTGTATAATGTAAACACACGGCAGATGTAGACCTGAGAAAGGATTATTGATATCTTAGATACTGTTGCCGTGGCAACACATCACACTTTAATATTCTTGTTTAATGCTTTTGATTCTCTGAGCCAATATGGCAAGCCGTTTTAACATTTAATCATTTTAACCTACTAGTCTCTTTTTTCATGCTACTAGTACTTCTTTTTTAGATACTAGTATCTATTCCATTGAGTACTAGTGCTTATTAATTTGTGACTAGTGCTTATTCTTTAGTACTAGTGCCTATTCTTTAGATACTAGTGCTTATTCTTTAGATATTCTTTTGAATACGTATTAGTAGCTAATGAATAAGTACTGGTATCTATTTAATCGGTACTAGTATGTAATGACTTAGAACTAGTATTTATTGAATAAATACTAGTATCTATTAATAGGTACTATTATCTAAAATGTCATTATCTCTCTCTCTCTCTCTCTGAGCCAATATGGCAAGCCGTTTTAACATTTAATCATTTTAACCTACTGGTCTCTATTTTCATGCTACTAGTACTTATTTTTTAGATATTAGTATCTATTCCATTAAGTACTAGTACTTATTCATTAGCGACTAGTACTTATTCTGTTTAGAATATTCAAAGTGATTATTCAATTTGTATGCTTATTTATATTTTCAGAGCAGAAAATCCGATTTTTCTGCTTATTCAATATTGCATCTAAAATGTAAGTCACTTGGTGTGTGTGTGTGTGTGTGTGTGTGTGTGTGTTGTGAGAGAGAGAAGAGAGAGAGAGAGAGAGAGAGAGAGAGAGAGAGAGAGAGAGAGGAGAGAGAGAGAGAGAGAGAGAGAGAGAGAGAGGAGGAGAGAGAGAGGAGAGAGAGAGAGAGGAGAGAGAGAGAGAGGAGAGAGGAGAGAGGATTGTGTCTGTTACAGTGACAAGAGTTTTTTAGCCTTGTCTTTTTGGATATATATATTTTTTTTATAAAAAAAAAATATGCATACAACCCATGCATTTTAAATGTATTGTTTGCTTTAAATTAAATTAAGATTGTATGTTTGGTAATTGAACCTAAATAAATGTAAAATTAATGTGCTATATTTCAGATCAATATATTTGTTTTCCTTCATTTTAATCAACACTAACTTTATTCTCATCTGAATTATAAATAACTTATTTCTGTATAAAATAAAAAATCCCGAATAATCCAGACCAACCAGAGCACACTATTTCTACAACATCATCAGTGCTGAAGCGGAACTACCAAAGCCGGCGGCACCGCCACCCCGGTGCCTTTGGTAACTAAAGGCATCGGGGTTACGGTGCCACCGGCTTGGGCCCGTAATCGCTGCTCGCAGCTATATTTTTCTATTATTTTTCTTACGACTATTTGGGCACTTTTGTGGCCCTTAACGTGCTCGAAAACTCTTGAAACTTTGCACATGGGTCAGAACCCGCGGCCATCAGGGCCGGGCTGAAGCTGGTACCCGGGCGTGGCAGGGGGGCTCGACAGCGCCCCCCTGGAACGGGGTTTGAACACTTGGTCCATAAATCAAACACGCTTGCATGTAATAATATGAAACTCGGTACACATATAGATCTCATCGGTTCATATATGCTTCATACTCTTACTTTTTACCCCAGCCCAACAGGAAGTCGTCTATTAAGGGTTGTTTGGAAAACGCATGCAATGGAATTTGAAATACTCCTCCTAGAGAATTCAAACACACGGCACGAAACTTGGTCAGCATGAAGTCAAGACACTGAGGATGAAAAGTTGCCAGGGGATTTTTGATATATCAAACGGTTTGGCCGTGGCGAGGAAACAAAATTATGGCGAGAAACATGAAACAGGAAGTGTGTTATAACTACTGCATACTAATCTTGATGAAACTTCAGCAATGTGTTCGTTGTAAGAGCCCGATCACATGGATGTGACTATTGTGAGTCAAAGTTACAGCGCCACCAACTGGCAGCAGGAAGTGTGTCACTTTCAAAATGCTTTTAAATCACCCTCTTATTTTCACCCTATTTGCTTCAAACTTTGTGTATAATGTAGACACACGCCAGATGTAGACCTGTGAAAGGATTATTGATATCTTAGATACTGTTGCCATGGCAACACATCAAACTTTAATATTCCTTTTTTATGCTTTTTCATGCTTTTTTATGCTGTCGGGCACTTTTGGGGTTCTTAACGTGCTCGGAAACTCTTGAAACTTTGCACACGGGTCAGAACCCCGGCCGTCAGGGCCGGGCTGAAGCTGGTACCCGGCCATGGCAGGGGGGCTCGACAGCGCCCCCTTGAACGGGGTCCGAAACTGGGTCTATAACTCAAACACGCTTGCATGTAATAATATGAAACTCGGTACACATATAGATCTCATCGGTTCATATATCCTTCGTGCATTTACTTTTTACGCCAGCCCAACAGGAAGTTGGCTGTTAAGGGTTGTTTGGAAACGCATGCTCTGGCATTTGAAACACTTCTGCTAGAGAATTCATCAGATCGCCACCAAACTCAGTGTGCATGAACTCAAGACATTGAGGATGCCAAATTGCGAACAGATTTTTGATATCTCGAACGGTTTGGCCGTGGCGAGGAATCAAATTTATGGCGAATAAGGGACACAGGAAGTGTGTTATAACTTCTGCATACATTAATTGATCTTGATGAAACTTCAGCAGTGTGTTCGCTGTAAGAGTCCGATCACATGGATGTGACTATTGTGAGCCAAAGTTATAGCGCCACCAACTGGCAGCAGGAAGTGTGTCACTTTCAAAATGCTTTGAAATCACCCTCTTATTTTTACCCGATTTGCTTCAAACTTCATCTGTATAATGTAAACACACGGCAGATGTAGACCTGTGAAAGGATTATTGATATCTTAGATACTGTTGCCGTGACAACGCATCAAACTTTAATATTCTTTGTTGATGCTACTGAGACTCTTAACATACTTGAAATTGCATGAAACTCGATAGACACATGACATTTATTAGCCAGTAGACATGTGCAAAGTTTCAGAAACGAGCGTGGTGCAGGGGCTCAGAAGCGCCACCTTTTGACAAAAAGTGTGGGTGTTTTATAGTTTTACCTACAATCATAAAATTCGGTACGCATATTGTTCAGATCAAGCCGGACAACTTTCTAATTAACTGTCATTAGCTCAGACCAAGAGGAAGTCAGATATTTTAGTTTGAATGTGGATGTTTCTGAGAATTTTCTCTCCCTCTCTCTCCGTCTCTGTGTGTGAGGGATTTGTCTATTGATTTTAATGCATTTCAAGGTTTGAGGGGATTTTGGGGCTCTTAACGTGCTCAAAAACTCTTGAAATTTTGCACACAGGTCAGAACCCACGGCCATCAGGGCCGGACTGAAGCTGGTACCCGGGCGTGGCAGGGGGGCTCATCAGCGCCCCCTTGAACGGGGTCCGACAATTTGGTCCATATATCCAACACGCTTGCATGAATTAATATGAAACTCAGTACACATATAGATCTCATCGGGCCGAACATATTTCCCCCGGTCAAGTTTTACGCCAGCCCAACAGGAAATCGGCTATTATAGGTTGTTTGGAAAACGCTTGCTGTGGAATTTGAAGTACTACTCCTAGGCAATTCATGCAATCATCACCAAACTCTGTGTGCATGAAGTCAAGACATTGAGGATGCTAAATTGCGGACAGATTTTTGATATCTCGAACGGTTTGGCCTTGCCGAGGAAATGAATTTTCAGGACTAAAAAAGGACATATAAAGTCTGTTATAACTTAGTTAGTTTTACCTACAACTTAGTTAGTTTTACCTACAGTTACAAAACTCAGAGTTTATATTCTTCTCCTCACGACGAACAACTTTCTAATTTATAGTCATTACCTCCGACCCTCAGAAAGTCAGATATTGTGGTTTGAATATGGTCATTTTCTCTCTCTCTCTCTCTCTCTCTCTCTCTCTCTCTCTCTCTCTCTCTCTCTCTCTCTCTCTCTCTCTCTCTCTCTCTCTCTCTCTCTCTCTCTGAGCCAATATGGCAAGCCGTTTTGACATTTAATCATTTTAACCTACTAGTCTCTATTTTCATGCTACTAGTACTTATTTTTTAGATACTAGTATATATTCCATTAAGTACTAGTACTTATTCATTTGCGACTAGTGCTTATTCTTTAGTACTAGTGCCTATTCTTTAGATACTAGTGCTTATTCAAAGATATTATTTTGAATACGTATTAGTAGCTAATGAATAAGTACTGGTATCTATTTAATAGGTACTAGTATCTAATGACTTAGTACTAGTATTTATTGAATAAATACTAGTATCTATTAATAGGTACTAGTATTTAAAAGGTCATTTTCTCTCTCTCTCTCTGAGCCAATATGGCAAGCCATTTTAACATTTTATCATTTTAACCTACTAGTCTCTATTTCCATGCTACTAGTACTTATTTTTTAGATACTAGTATCTATTCCATTAAGTACTAGTACTTATTCATTAGCGACTAGTGCTTATTCTGTTTAGAATATTCAAAGTGCTTATTCAAATTTTATGCTTATTTATATTTTCAGAGCAGAAAATCTGATTTTTCTGCTTATTCAATATTCAATATTGCATCTAAAATGTAAGTGGCTTGACGTGTGTGTGTGTGTGTGTGTGTGTGTGTGTGGAGAGAGAGAGAGAGAGAGAGAGATTGTGTCTGTTACAGTGACAAGAGTTTAACCATTTAAGGCCTTGTCTTTTTTGATATATATATATATATCTTTATTTTATTTTTAAAAAATGTGCATACAACCCATATATTTTAAATGTATTGTTTGCTTTAAATTAAATTAAGATTGTATGTTTGGTAATTGAACCTAAATAAATTTAAAATTAATGTGCTATATTTCAGATCAATATATTAGTTTTCCTTCATTTTAATCAACACTAACTTTATTCTCATCTGAATTATAAATAACTTATTTCTGTATAAAATAAAAAATCCCGAATAATCCAGACCAACCAGAGCTCACTATTTCTATGAAGCGGAACTACCAGAGCCGTTCGGCAGATAGCGAGCAGATACTAACTAAAGGCACCGGGGTTGCGGTGCCACCGGCTTGGGCCCGTAATCGCTGCTCGCAGCTATATTTTTTATTATTTTACTAACTTTTGGGCTCTTTTGGGGCGCTCAAACTCTTGAAACTTTGCACACGGGTCAGAACCCGCGGCCATCAGGGCCGGGCTGAAGCTGGTACCCGGGCGTGGCAGGGGGGCTCGACAGCGCCCCCTGGAACCGGGTCAGAAAACATGGTCCATAAATCAAACACGCTTGCATGTAATAATATGAAACTCGGCACACTTATAGATCTCATTGTGTTGAACAACTTTCGTGCTCTAAGTTTTACGACAGCCCAACAGGAAACCGGCTGGAGCTCATTCTCATCTGAATTACAAATATTTTTTTTCTGTATAAAATAATACTCTGACTAAAAACACTTTTGATGTTTCTTTTTTAATCAATGTAGAATGTGTAACTTAAAAATAAACAGATTAGTGCTCTGTTTGAGGACAATACTGTGTGGGGAGGTGGCAGGGGGATTTCTCTTTTGAGTGAGATTTAATTTAAATTATTGTTTTTCAAGGTAGCATTCTAATCAGGTAAAGCAAGTAATATTCTATGTATCTTTGTAAAAATATACACTAGTTGCACGGTGTACCGATACTTCAAAAGTATTGCGATACTCGGAAATTAAAAACGTCACGATACCTAAATTTATTAGTATCAAAACTTTTTTCTCCTCACGCACGCAGCAAAAGAAAGCTGCAGCTCTCATGTGACAAACACTACAGCGAATTTTTGTCCCGCCAAAGTCTTATTTGATCGGTCAGTAATGTAACTTAGATGCGCGTGTGACGGGCGCATGTTTAACTGAACGAGCAGAGAGAGAGAGAGCTAGAGACCTGGTCGCGCGCGCACGCACTCTATCTGCGGAGCCAGGCGAAAGTATAAACAAGGCTTCCGTCTCAAAACTAAGCGCTGTTTTGCTCTCTCTCCCTCCCTCATATTAATCACAATAAATCGACACGATGGTATGGTCTGAAAACTAAAGTTTCACGTGGAGCATTTAAAGATTTTTTTCCCCTGAAGGCGCTGGGTGTGAATTGTGCTAAAATATGTTGCCTTATCTTCTCTGAAAAGCGTTCCGCACATTCAGCTGATATAAACCACACTTTAAATAAACGAAAAAAACCTATCCAGTGATGATGTTTTCTGTGATGACACAAATCTTGTGGGATGTCCTAAACTGCGGGGATAATCACACAACGCGTACACGTCCGATAATGACACATCCAATTCGCGAACTAATGACTCATTTGAACCGATTCGTACGGTGGCCGTGAGAGCTCAACGTGTTGCAACCTAAAGAAGACGCGTGCAAATAGAAAAAACACCCGCAAATTAAGAAAACATCTTCATCAGTTTCACAACATACGTGCTCCAAATACTCACAACACAACCAAATACAGAAACGGGCTGCAAACGTTCACAACACAACCAAATAAAGAAACGCGCTGCAAACGTTCACAACACAACCAAAAACAGAAACGCGCTGCAAGTAACACAGACCACAACGGAAATGTTTCCGGGGAACCAAATAAATGACGGCCCCGGCTGGGACGTGCTTGCCATAAACATAATATAATACATAGACGCCCTATTGGCCGCTTTGGAACGTTGCTGCGATACGTCAACGGGTCCGCCATTTTGCGGAGGGCAAGACTGCACTGTAATCAAGGGTGAGCTGTGTTTTTTTCTGGATAAAAACAAAAAATGTTTTTATATTTATCAACCGATTTCAGTGGTTTGTATGTGGTGTACAAAAAGTTCCATCTCTAGTTATTTAAAATCTCAATAGTTACACTTGTAAAATATTTGTTTTAATAAAGAATAGTCAAAGCTCAGGCTTGTCATGTATCTGGCTTTTTATTCTTGGATAAGAATGATGAAGACCCCCATACTGAGATATAATTTAAGTTTTCTTATTGTGGAAAAAGCATTTTCTGTGATTGACCAGATTTGAGCAATAACAAAGATAACTGATGGATCCTTTATGCTAATACATATGTTATGGTACAACTACTGTGCAATGCAGTAAATATAACATTTGTGAGAAGTAATAGTAAATAGTTTAGTCAAAATAAACATAGTATACAGCAAATAAAATAGTAATGAATAGTATAATTATATAATATCATACAATAATACAATCATAAAAATATTGATAATAGCATATGGTTTATTAATAATAGGCCTACTATAATAATAGCAATAGAATAAGAAATATCAATTACAGAATATACACAATAAAAAATAAGTTAAATAGTGACTTATATTTAATATTTAACTCTTTTTTTTAAATTTCAGTTGTATTGATCAGTAATAGCCATTATAACAGAAGTAGCTTCAGTCAAACAAACAGCAGGATACAACGTTAAAAAAGCCTAAATATAAAGTAATGAAACTTCACTTTGCCCTCAGCCAAAACGATTTACCAGGGAACCATTTATAGATTAATGAGACCAAAGATCGCCCGTTAGATATACACAAGACGAATTATATCTCATGTTTAACCACTAGACTAGAGACATCCGAGCCGGCGGCACACTTCAGAAGCACTGACCGAGGTAAGGATGTCGCATGCGGGGTACATGAGCGCTGAGCGCCCGGTGATTGCATCTTACAACTCCGAAACCGTCAGATCAAATTTTTAAATAGGCGCTATCTTTATAAACAAACCACATATTTGAGCTTTAAACAACTACATTGTCGACTGAAAAACTATTAAAACTACATTTCGTGACACAATAACCGTAGTATTTTTTTATTTATCTTCTGAACGTTACTATTACTAATTAAATCATGACCAAATACAACCAAAAACAAACGTTCAGTCTTGCCTGTGAAAGATAATTCCTCGAAAGCTGTTTTCAATTGTGTGGCGACTTGTACAGCCCCAAGCAGCGCACAAAACAGGCATTTTTCTCAATTCCCAGTATGAGAGGTATGGGAAAGTTGCCATCCCCAATATGGCGGCGCCGTTGACGTGCGCTCCAGCGGCCAATAGGGCGTCTATGTATTATATTATGTCTATGCGTGCTTGCTTACAGCAAAAAAAAAATTGACAAGTGAAAGCCTATATATTTTTTATAAATAAACTATAATATTAAAATAATATTGTATATAAATAAGCAAGGATTATTTTTTTTGCTTACAGCTCAAAATTCTTTATTTTATTTCTTTTAACTTTTTCCCCACAAAACAGAGATTCAATTTATTATGACATACAACTTGTATACAATATACAACATGTGTTAACAATATGTTCAATGTCATCAGAATACAATGAGAAAAGAACAATGATCTGAAAAATAAAATAAATAAATAAATAAATAAAAAAGATAGAGAAGAAGAACATGAAGGCAAGATATTAATCTATACATCAGTTACACTATACAAATTGTTTCATGTTATGTTTAAAGTTTCATAAAGAAAAGTTTTATAAGAAATGTTAGGTAATGTTTGGTCCAGAGTTTTAAAGTTGAGACACTGACACAGATATAACGGATATATAAAACGCATATTTTAATTTGCAACCGTTATGTTAACAGCATTATATTTCTGTCGTCAGAACAGCTTCAGCTGATGGACTACGTGTTGCGTTGTCATAGGAACATCCTAGGTAAAAAATAATTACATTGGAAATTACATTGTCTTTCGTTGCTCCCTTCATCAAGTGCGTTCCAAACGGCTACATAAATGACACACTAGTGCCCTGCTCACTCCAAAGTCCCACTTGAAGAGCTCTGCCATCTGCCCTTTGAAGGGAGTAGGGCATATAGGGATGCTCACGAGCAATAAGCACGTCCCAGCCGGGTCCGTCACTTATTTGGTTCCCCGGAAACATTTCCTTTATGATCTGTGTTACTTGCAGCGCTTTTCTGTATTTGGATGTGTTTTGAACGTTTGCAGCGCGTTTCTGTATTTGGTTGTGTTGTGAGTACTTGGAGCACATGTGTGTTGTGGAACTGATGAAGATTTTTTCTTAATTTGCAGATGTTTTTTTCTTTTTGCATTCGTTTTTTTCTATTTCCATGCGTTTTTCTATTTGCATGCGTTTTTTTCTATTTGCACGCGTCTTCTTTAGTTTGCAGCACGTTGAGCTCTATCGGCCACCGTAGATTCGTTTTAATGAATGGTTTAAACAACTGATCTGTCCAACACTGAACTCACGAGACATCTGAATCGGTTTATAACTAATTGGTAACACTTTACAATAAGGTTTCATTTATTACATAAATTACATAAAAATACAGTTTGCTTACTCAAGTGTAAGCTTTAAAACAAATGAAACCACTTGTTAGCATGAGACTACTTTTTTCCACACACTGCTATCAGGAATCGATAAGAGAATTGTTAAAGAATCGGATCGATAAGCAGAATCTTCAGTGGCATGGATATTGATCAAATCTTATCAGTTCCTGTTAACTCTTATGTTGCTTATGATAACTGAGATAATGGTGCTAAATTTATTATTTTTTTACCTTGAATGTCATTGCTCTAATTTATTTTTTATATTTTGTTCAAATGTTCAATATCATATCTGCTGTTTATATGTTCATTTATTAGTGTGTTGTATGATTAGAATGTTGTCCCGGTTTTAAAATAAAGCACAGCTATGGTATTTGAGTGTTTCTCCCTTTTCAGGAAAAGTATCGAAAAAGTATCGAAATCGCAATTCTTGACTTGGTATCGGTATCGAAACAATAATTTTGGTATCGTGACAACACTAATATATATATATGTAAAGATTCTGGGGATCTAATCCTTGGGGAATTTGCATATCATAATTAATAATTGGTAATTAATAATTATTCATACATGTTCGGATTAGATCAGTCTTACATTAAATTTAATCTCCCTCTAAGGGAGAATCTGTCATTTTACCTGCAGGCATACATGTGAATCTTTTCATTTTAAGACAAGTTGATTGCCGTTAATTACACAGATCACGTCTTACAAAGCAGGCAAAATTAATTTAGCTCAATTGTCAGAATAATATTGTGGGGGTCCCCCAATATCATCTTACTTTATAGGATTTCAGGAAACGCAATTCTCTGGCCAGAAGAATTGGGCTTCCTGCCCTATAACGAATACTCTTTAAAATATTAATTATTTAAATAATTTATTTGTAAAGCTTGTAGCATAACTTAGACCTTTTTGGCACTTAAGAGACTTGAGAATGAGCAAAGAGATTGAATCAATCACATCAATATAATGAATTTAATAAAGCAGAAATTTACTTATATAGTTATTACGTTACACGTTATTACGTTATACGTTATTACGTTATATACATATATATATATATATATATATATATATATATATATATATATATATATATATATATATATATATTTACAAACACAGACATAGACAATACAATAAAACATCAATGAACGAGAAATGCGTAAAGTTTGGGCAATGGATAACTTACCCGCGTGAGCGAGTAAGAGAGAGAGAGAGAGGGAAAATTTAGGGAGTTGCATGGTTGCAGTGAGATTAGGAAGACCCGATGATCTTTCTAAATAAGTTAGCAAATTCACATAGACAAACGGAACTTTGAGAGACAACAAGACTTCAACAAATCTTAAAAACGTGATCAAACACGGAGACTTGCAGAGGTTTGGTACTCTTTGCATGGCTTGTGAAGAAGCGTGTGTGTGTGTCTCCCAGCCCGGCGCGTCACGTGCGCGCGCCTCTGCTTCAGAGAGAGCGCGCGTTCGTTTGAATGTCCCTTAGCTGGCTTTGCTGAAGAGATATGTCACGCGGTGTTCTTTTCACTTCGTGGAGGTAAACAGCGTCGAATATGAAAACAAAACTAACTTTAAAGAAAAGAAATAAAGATCCCAAAGGGGAAATCACGCAGAGTTACGTCATGGCTGGTGAAGAAACGCGTGTGCGTCTCTGGGTCCGGTGCGTCTCGTGGTTACGGCGCTTGCTTCTCCTGTGCAGGGATTTCGACGATTGGAATTAAACACGGGGGCTTATCTAGACTGAAAAACACAAACTAACTAGAAACAAAATGAAAGAACGGCGAAGAGCTCGCCGGAGGCGCGACGTTACATGATGAAGACTAGGATCAGGAAGAGAGTGGGCGGAGCTGGGAAGAACCCTTTATCACCTCGGCGAAGTCCAGCCTCTTCCCATTGACTCGGCCAATCAAGAAGTTGAAACTCACAGGCGGGACTTCTGGTTTTATGATCCGTTGTTCTCTTAAGCAAGGCATTTGAAACCCTAATTTCATCGGGTGTTTAAAAGCAGAATCTTCATACTTATTATAATCATATGTGTAACAAAGTTTTAGCAAGATATGATATCAATGGCTAACTGGGGAGCGAAGATTGGAGCTCAGAGACTCCAAGCTTGCCACAAATGGATTTGGTTAAAGGAGCATTTCACCCCTGGGAACCTTGATCTTCATTGAAAGTGGGTCATATATGTATTCGAAATCTGTCAAAATTTTCAAATTTGGTGCCTTTTTGACCGAGTTATGACAGAAAGTAACTTTATAGCGCATTAGTTTGGTAAACCACATTTCCCACAATGCAACGCGTTTGAACAGCTCCAGAAGCCACTCCCACTAATCCAGAACGCGGCATTACTGCACAAACAGTTCACTGTTGACGTTACGTTTTAAACGGGAATCATAACGTGACAATGCTTTAAGATATTGTTTATATTTGACAAGATTAATCATATATACATGTAAAAGACTTACTTTACAGTCAGGCGTCCATTTCTCCCTGCTGGCTTCGGCTGTCGTTTCCGGTTAATTTTCGGGATGCGGAAATATAGCTATATCTAGGACGCCTCTGTCCATATGCGGTGCGAAACTCGGATGGTTCACAACACAACACTCCATGTCCGTGTCTGCCTCAGACAGACTCTAGCTCGGTGTCCATAGGCGCACAGTTTTACAGCACGAGCACCACCAATTCGCTACAGGGCGAGCAAGCCCGGGATTCTCGTCTGCGCCGGGCTGCTCTCCTGCGGCGGCCGCAGCCGACGCCGCCGCCTCTTGTTCCTCCATCAGCCTCAGCTGCTCTTCGCTATATTGTGGCTCGTATACATAGCCACGAACATCAGTTTCGAGCAAAAGATTTTCAAAATCCTCGTCTTCCATATCGTGTGTCGTAAATTCAGCTATTATGGTAAATCTAACTCCTTGAGCGCTTGTTAGCTTAGCTTGCTGTCTTCCAAGCAAGATGGTGGATTAATAGTTTAGTTTCTTCAGGTTTAGTCCCACCCACTGATCTGTAATAGGCCGGTGGGGTCAGTGGGTCCCACGCCCTTGAATAATAATGAGCTAAAGGCTGTAGTTTTCTTAATATGCAATGAAATTTATCTTCCGTCCTATCGTGACGCAAAATGACGATATTTACGTCACGATAGGACGGAAGTAAAACACTTAAATCCTTTTTTCTCCCATCTCAGAAAAAAAACAAGCAAAATTCCACCATCATTATAATATATGACTGGGTTTCTAACAATACAAACCTTAATGCAAATGGGTGAAGTGACCCTTTAAACATTAGTTGGCAAGGCTTGAAATATTATCCCAATTTTCGAGAAACAGACCAACACATACAAAAGAAATCGTAAGATGAGATTAGATACATTGTTCGTACACTTCTAAAGGGGAAATATAATAGAATATATATAAATGAATGTAGAATTCAATAAGTGTAAAACAATTCATAATGATAAAGTCATTGTTATTTCACTGTAACAATGACAAACAAAGCACACATAGAACACATTGAATATATTTGTTTAAATGTCTCTAAACAAAGAGAAGATTCTTCGATTTGAGTCGATGCCGGTCGACCATGCCGGTGGTACCGCATCCCCGGTTATAGCGCCACCAACTGGCAGCAGAAAGTGTGTCACTTTCAAAATTATTTGAAATCACCCTCTTATTTTTACCTGATTTGCTTCAAATTTCACTACTATAATGTAAACACAAAGCAGATGTAGACCTGGATGTAGACCTGACCTTTCAGAAGGTTGCTCACGCATACTTTATGATTGATATGTGCCCTCAATGCGCACTTTTGCAGAGCCCACACCAATGCAAGCTCTACAGCACACTTCTTTTCGACAGTCAAAGCAGGGTTATGTTTTTTTGCACGTGGTGCACAATAACCCTAAAGGCACCAGGGTGGCGGTGCCACCGGCTTATATATATATATATATATATATAGCAGCGATGCAGGGCCAAAGGCGGCGGTACTAGAGCCCTGCACGGGCCTCAAATCTAGGCCCTAGCCCGGCCCTGGCCCGAGACGCTCAGGCCCTAGCCCGGCCCGTGTCCGACAGCTCATCAGAATGATCAGCCCGAGTCCGACCCGAGCCCGTTAAAAAAAAAAAAAAAAAAAATACCTTGGATAATACACAGCCTGCCCTATGTTGCAGTCCGTAAACCAGATATGTTTCGTTTTCAAAGGCAAAGTATTTACCGGTAAGTTTATTTTCATTTCTTTATAAAGTTAATTAAGAAAAAAAAATGTTTTTTATTTTTATGACGACCAAGTAGCCGACAGCGAGTTAAACATGTTTGATCCATTGATTTATAGCCTCTCAAATCAACACTTTACTTGGCTAACTTACAATAAAATCCATAGATATAAAACAACTTAAGCATATCACACAGACAGTTAACGTTAGTTTAAACGTTTGTTTAAACGTTTTTTGTCATTTTTGAAAAGCTAAGGCAAACTGCTCTGCTGCTCAGAGCAACAGCGCTCGCAAACTAAATGAGTTTATACAATAGGCTACAATACAGAGAACGCAATCTAAAAAAATCAACATAAATTACATTAAAAACAACCATGCAATATCTTACCTCAAAAATCAAGTCTTCACTACAGAACATGGCCATTCTTATTTCCACCTTACATCCTTGTTTCCAACAGACTCATGAAAATGAAGTCCAATCAAACAAAAAACAGCCTCCTAACATGGCTAAGAACAGTCTCAGAGCATCGTGAAGAAAAAGCACAGCATCCACAGTGGAAGGTTTTAATCCAGTCGTACTTTTTCCAGCTGCGCTGAAGTCACGCGTGCTACCGGGACACTAAACACAGAACGAGCCGGTCGCGCGAATCTCAGATCGCGCCGCCGGGAAACCTGTGCGCGTGCGTGTGTGTGTGTGTGTGTGTGTGTGCGTGAGCGTGAGCAGACTGTCATGTCAGTCATATGTCAGTGTGATAGGTTATAAAACGTCTTTCTATGTTTGCGTTTCAATCGTCATCTTCTCATATTTATTTTAATTAATGTCTAAAATATGCTATAAAAAAAGATAAGCCTAAAACCCGGCCCGGCCCGGCCCGGCCCGCGTGTGAACTATGACGTGAAAATTGGCCCGAAGCCCGGCCCTAGGAGCGTAAATAAGTCGGGGCCCGTCGGGCTCGGGCTGAAATGCAGGCCTCTAGCGTGTTAAAGGCACCGGGGTTGCGGTGCCACCGGCTTGGGCCCGCAATCGCTGCTCGCAGCTATATTTTATATTGTGATTTCAATTGCATGGATAGCAATAAATATGAGCGTGTGCAGAAGGGATCGTTGTCGCTTTCTGATCCTAAAATCAAACAAAGAGTGAATTTAGTCCTGCTGGCCAGTCATTATAACACACTAACAAAATGAAGTGAAAACTCCTGTTAGAAACATCACTGGTGATAGCTGCAACTGTAAATGACATTTACGAACATTATTTTGTAGGTCACGTAAATTTAAAAGAACCCGTCGGATCTGTGAGAGACCGGGTCAAAGGTCACAGTAGAGATGCACTAATTGAGCTGCAGCGCTGTGCTCTGAAGGAGCACATATTTATGAAAGTCAGCGACTAGAACAGCTGAAGCTCACACACAGATGACAGGAACATTCATCACATCCCACTGATTTATAACACACACACACACACACACACACACACACACACACACACACACACACACACACACACACACACACACACACACACACACTTACAGACGTATAATTCTGTTATAATAAATGGCATTAGTGTGAGATTCACTCTGAGCCACTGAGATTTGTTATGCTTCACTCTGGTCTTTTCTGTTCTGAACACAAACACAAACTCTCTGTTTTTCTATCATGCTGGAACTTTCCACTAACTTTTATTCTGTTTTTATACAGATCAACTGATTTTCTTTATTCAAAAGTTTTTCAGTGGTGACGCAAATCTGCGATGGGATGGCAAATGAGATTAGATTTCAACCAAGAGTTGTGAGCCTGCAGTCTGAAATGAATGTGATGAGAAAAAAGACATCTTTGCACGCAAAAAGCACAATCAGACTACAGAGTGGTCCAGTTCATAAACAAATTGCTCTTATGAGTTGAATCAGTCTGACGAATCCTTTATTAAATGAACTCAGAGTAGTTGCTGAATCAATATCTGACTCACTCACTGAACTGTATCATTACTTTGTGTTTTTTGCTCAAAATTAAGTAATTTTAGTCTACATAGGGATCTTGAAAATTGACATGATGGCATGTAGATAAAGGTACACATTTGCAAGAGAACATGATTTGACATTGATCTTAAATTTTAATGGGAGTTTGACATTGATCTTAAGTTTTAATGGGAGTTACAAAGAATTCAAAGAGCCACACGATCAGTGGCACTGATTTGAACTATTTATTATAAATATTAGTTTGATTTATTTATTACTTTTGGTTAAAAAATGAGGCCAAAATGATAAATCTCAATATGTCGTTCGCAGCACTAATACAATGTTAATATATTACTGAGAACTTATACAGCTGTGTATGAATATGAACACATCAGTGACAGTCTAAACACAGCTAGTATTGTGTGGGTTTAGAGTATATCACTCTTGTATGCACGGATAAGCTGTTTGTTTAAATATACATTTATTCTAATCAAGGTGACTCTTTTAGAGGTGTGTTATATGCCTGCAAATAAAATGTAAACATTGATTATTTTATTCGCTTACTTCTTCACACTAATAATAATATAATTTACACGTACTGTACCATGTGGTCTGACTGTCTCCTAACTATGGGATGTTTGCTACTTGGCACTCCCATGAGCTCACAGTGCCAACCAATGGTGCCGTTTCCATGGCAACAGCTGGCAGGGAGGCATGTGAGATTTTTTTTTAGCATTTATAGGCGGGTTTGGATATGTATAGGTACATCAAGATGTAGATGATAATCTTAGTGCAAAACAATAAACAAAGTTTGTTTAAAGAGTTTTCTAGTGGAATGTAAAAAAGAACAATCAGTAATCGGTTAAAATAAAAATTGTTCTCCCAGAAAATTTGTGATGTTTGGGTTCACCAAAAATCTGTCAATCATTAGGAATTATTGATCTAACATTGAATCCTGAACCGGTTATATCTGCATCAT
Organism: Chrosomus eos; assembly: GCA_036326025.1. Taxonomy (NCBI): domain Eukaryota; kingdom Metazoa; phylum Chordata; class Actinopteri; order Cypriniformes; family Leuciscidae; genus Chrosomus; species Chrosomus eos. The sequence goes on from CM070818.1 coordinate 47,756,591, forward strand.
CTGCATCAAACACGCTTTCCGTTCTCACATTCATGTCTGATCAAGGCAAATGATAATTTTATGTTGGAAAATTTCATTTTTACATGCTAAATATTCACAGAATGCAGGACACTTTCTGTGCCTACATAACAACCTGGGCCATCTGTTCTCTCTGTCTTTGTGTGTGTGTGTAAGCATGGATCATACTGCGAAGCCGGAGATTGCTCACAAATTCTCGTTGTAAACAAAGACAGACGCCTATGCATTACAGTACTCTTCAGTGTCTCTCTCTCTCTCTCTCTCCTCTCTCTCTCTCTCTCTCTCTCCTCTCTCTCTCTCTCTCTCTCTCTCTCTCTCTCTCTCTCTCTCTCTCTCTCTCTCTCTCTCTCTCTCTCTCTCTCTCTCTCTCTCTCTCTCTCTCTTCTCTCTCAAACACACACACATGCACTACCTCTGTGAGGGTCCACTACTGTCAATCACATGTTAAAGTTTTTCAGATTCCCTTGCAGAAGTGTCTTTCTAACAAGAGAGAGAAAAAAAGACAAATATATGCATATTCTAGTTAAAGTTTAAAGGGCACCTATTATGGCATTTAAAATGTGCCTAATATTGTTCTGGGAGTCCCCAACAACAGTTTTACATGCATGCAATGACAAAAAAACACTTTTGTTGTCTTATAAAATGCATTTATTTTTACCTAATTTGCTCACCGACTCTAATGATTTGTTCGACGACTCGTTTTTCCAAACCCCTCCTTTGCGTGACGCTAATCTGCGGTGATTGGTTAGATGACCCAGTCAGTTATTGTTTGCGTTAGCCCAACTCATAAACATATTGATAAAGCACTGCAGTATTACAATACGCTCTATTCTTTATGACAACTCCAATAACAACGACAAACATTTCACATATTTAAGAAAAAAATTACATTGGAGACCTAGAAGCTGCGCTGAGCGTAACTTACACACACACACACACACACACACACACACACACACACACACACACACACACACACACACACACACACACACACACACACACACACACACACACACACACACAAGCGAAAAAGTTCGCTTTTGATTCGCGCTTCAAAACACAACGTCTCGTCGACATGATGTTTTCAAGTTTCACGGCGCACGAAATGAGTGGGCGTATCTTGTTCAAATAACTTGTCGAGGTGACGTCATTAAGCTAGAGAAAAACCATCGTTTGTCTATCGATTCATATCAGCGACTCTTACTTTGAGAGACAATAACTTTGTATACGGTGAACTTTCATATTTAAAACTTTGCAGGATGTTTTTGTTCACTTAGATCTATGTTACACACTACATGAAAGGCCATTTTCAAAATTCCATAATAGGTGCCCTTTAAAGGAGGTGAGTAAACATCATGTACTATTGTGGAAAATTCACACAGTGTTTGTCCACTAAGTCAAATGAAATCTTCTGCTACAGTGACAAAGTTGTCATGGTTACTGGTTTAGGGGGCAGTACAGTTATAAGGTGTGTTCGACATCGGCTGCGGCTGGATGTAACAGATCGGTGAGAGTTTCACACTCTGGTGAGTTAAGGTCTTTTGCCTTAGTAGGGCAGCGCTGTTCTGGATTAGTGGGAGTGGCTTGCGGAGCTTTGCAATGTGTGGTGCATTGTGGGAGTTGCTGTCTTGCATGCAAATGTGCCCTTAAGTTATTTTCTGTGTTTTCTCGGTCAAGCAGGCACCAAATTCAATATTTATTTTACATATCGACTACATATTATGACCCACTTTCAATAAAGATTAATGTTAAGTATAAGATTAAAAGGGTGAAGAATCATAATACAGAACTGAACTTTTAATTTAAATAAACAAAACCAGTTGGATGAACTGAACAATATATAAAAGCTTAAATATATGACTACTTTTGACAGGGCCTCACATCACGAGCTCAGATTCTTGTTCATCTTCTCACCGGAACACACACAAAGTTGCAGTTGCTTGCGCGTTCGCAATAGCAGCTTGTGATTCGGTCTATTCTATGTTGGGCTTGTTCCAATGGTGACAAGTCGGTCTGAAGAACGATTCCGTGTAATTGTTGTTCAATGCCGCTTTATTAAGGATAGAGCGCTAACCATTATTCACACACTTGAACGCCAGTGCAACGGCTGTTCCATGTTCCATCCCTCTCGCCCTCCATGCAGTATCCTTGCGCGTGGAACAAGGATATTGCATTCGGGGGCCCGAGAGATCAGCAAAAAAAAAAGCCGTTGCACAAGTGCGTGAATGAATAAAGCCTTAATAAAGCAGCAGACAGCAGAGGCTCTACTGGAATATTGCAAATTTATGTTGTAATGTGCCATTATTAATTAAACAAAACGCTTGAATTCAACAATCTGTTTCCTATTTAAGCATCAAGAACGGTAAAACATAAATGCTGTCGGCCAACATCGGTTAAGAGCATGTAGGTTACAATTGTTCTTCTCTAAATGCCTATAAAAAATAATAAAAAATGACAGACAATGAATAACAAGGTCCGAAAAGTGTTTCGAATCAATAAATGAACATTTCAAAAGTTTTTATTACGCTCTTTTTAGAACATGAGCTTAATTCTCATGCAAAGCTTCATTGATGTAAAATTTTTCTACTGCAATGTTTTTATGTTGAAATGTTTTTATTATTTATTAAAGCAAATTATGCTAATCATAACAACCTACTGTAAGCCTATTTAATTCTTAATATAATAAAGAATGCTTAAACACAAATGCTGCTGACTGACATCGGTTAGCAAGTCCTGAAAATGTTTTAATTTTACTATAATTTAGAATCAATTATTGTTTATTTCATGTATCAGTTAATAAATCTACTAACAAACTAAAATAACATGAAGTATAAGACACATAACCTATTGACATGCATAGCCTTTCAAAATTATAGATAAACTGGGTGGGGACACAATATTAACGTTTATCATACTTTGCTTACATTTGATTCAATAACAGAAGCCTACATTTGTTTCAGGTCTAAATTTGTACTGTAATTTCAGGATTGTGATTATTAATTCGTTTAACTACAATGTTTCACTTGAATTTATCTGCAACAGCTCTCAATGAGCCGCGGAAGATTACGTAATAGAGAGAATAAAACGGACACTTTTCAAAGTATGTGATTATAGCGTCACTTAGTGGTAAAAGGCAGCAAATACACATCCCCGATTTTGGTAATATCATTATTCTGGTTGTCTACCAGCGGTACGTTTTTTTTTTACCAGTTTTATTATGATAAGCATGACAGAATATAATATTGCGACTACATGAAAAGAGATTGTACTGTTATAAAAATGCTGATTTGTGAGCATTAGTGGAACTGAAGGTGTTCGAATAAACATGAAACACACGTGATCGTTGGATTCGGCCAATCGTGTAACACAGTGGTCACCAACCTTTTCGAGCCTAAGATCACATCCCAAGTCCAAATGTAAACCAAGATCTACCACTTGCAAAAAATTATGAAAAAACAAGGCCACAATGTAGTTCTACTTTGACATTCTTTGTTGCCAGTTAGTCACTAGCAAAATATATATTTAACTATACAAATATATAACTATACAAACTGTCAACTATAATTCAACATTTTCAACAGTAATATAACATTAAGTATTTCCACAGGCGTATTACTCATAAACACAAACAATAATTAGTCAATTTGGCTACAGGCGCTTTCACTTTTAAAAAAAAAACATTGCAAACACTTAAAAATGGAAATACTCCATACAAAATGTTATGACAGACCTGCTAGGCTACTATTAATTAGCCTACTAACTAGTCATTACCTCAATAATCAATCAATTACAGGCTTAAAACAATCATATTCAGCACTGATTATCTTTCCTTTTTTCAACAACATAAAACACAGATCTCCTTTTAACAATATAGCCAACCGATTTCAAACTAGCAATACTCCCTCACTCTGAGGGCTCAGATGAGATTCTCTCCCCACACTTATATTCAATGTGATTGCACACTTACACTATCAGCAAGTGCTCTGTAGTCTGGTTTATAGTTTGACAGCAAATCTTACACAGCCATCGTTTCGTTAGCTTGCGTATCGTTAGCTTGAAGAGCTTGATGTGAGCGTATGAAGTGGCTGAGCTGGTTAAAGCGTAAGCTTGTTACTCGACGCGTCCGCATGAGCGCAGGCAAAAATGACGTAATTGTAACAGCGCGCGCGCTTCCGCATCCCCTAGACACCATGTGCATTTTATATTGGGTTTTTTTCTCTGATTTTGAAAACTCTTCGTGATCGACTTAAAATGCTTCCAAGATTGACCTGTCGATCGCGATCGACGGGTTGGTGACCACTGGTGTAACAGTTGTGTCGTCATCGGAGCTTGTGAAGCCGCTCTGGGGTGCGTTTCCCAAAACAATAGTTGCTAACTAAGTTAGCAACTTTGTTGGTTGCAATGCAATTTCCCATTCGGCCAATCGTGTAACAGTTGTGTCGTCATCGGAGCTTGTGAAGCCGCTCTGGGGTGCGTTTCCCAAAACAATAGTTGCTAACTAAGTTAGCAACTTTGTTGGTTGCAATGCAATTTCCCATTGCCAACCAACTAAGTTGCTAACCGGTTAGCAACTATGCTTTTGGGAAACGCACCCCTGGAGAAGCTACGCAGAATGAATCAGCCGGCTGCTCTCGAATGGTACTCTCGTGGTACTGTGATGCCATACGTCACAGTCAAGTAGGGGTGGGCGATATGGCAAAAACGATTCACGATTTTATCACGATTCTCGTTCATGTTGTTTTTACTATTTTACAAGTGACTAAGCATTACATCCAAACTAATTTCCCTATTTTAAAAACAAACCCTTACAAGGTAACAAAATATGAAAAAAGAATGGCAGACAATTGACCCTTCGCTAAGCCCCGCCCTCCCTAGTTACTGTTGCTACGCCTGTCAAGCTTTCGCGCCTGGCACGTCTATTACAGTGTGTATACACCGGTGTCAGACATTCCCAATGAGATAATTAGTAATTTTTGGCTAACATGAAATATCTGAGAGAGCAAGACAAAAGGGACTGCAGTATGCATTTGAGGGATATATCCACGACATAATATGCAACCGATTAGCAAATAATTTCATAAAAATTGAAGCTAAAGCCATAGTCCCAGCGCAAGCACCAGCCGCCTCATACGCTGACCATTCAAATGGGAAACATACAAATTGAGGAACAGCTATGTTTGTGCACAGCAGGGTAAGTGAAATGTGAAAATAATCTACTAATTATAAGTCAAACAGTTTATCCATACATTTTGTGGAATAACACTAACACCGGGAGAGCCGCGATCGGATTGGGTTAAAGTTACTCAGTCAAGGTAGTAGGCCGTCGATTAACAAAATGCTGAAATATATTTTAAAGTATGTCAGTGAGCCTCCGTCTTGTCTTTAATCGTCTTATTTTACATTAAAATATATGCATTATGAACAAAGAACCGCCATTATTTCCAACTTCCAAGCAATAGGTGTTTTTGTTAATCCTGTCGACATTAGTTGTGAATGGGGTCTCCCACACTGCTGGATCACGCCCATAGTTTCTCCCCTTGGCTTTTAGATTTTCAGGAAGGAAAAAAATTCCACTCCCTGTCCAAACTTTTAGGATACCGGTATCAGATTTGCACAATCCATACGCACAACGCTTCGGCATGTTTCCCTCACTCGAAAGCTTGCCAGACCCCCCACACCTAGTTACGGTTGCTAAGACACGATTGGCCAGTGGCGGTTTTCGGGCGTGGCTTAGCGAAGGGTCAATTAGGCCAAAGTGTCGCAGATAAAAATAGGCTACACAACATAATATACAAATGAAATAAACAGTGCTTTATTTGTTCAGCTACAGTAGGTGTATTTAAGAATAGCATTCAAATTAAAGGAAATTAAACAAATATAAAAATAAAACACTACATAGGCCTAGACATCACTGTATAAATTATACATTGATTCTTATTAAAGCTGCTGTCCGTAACATTTTTAAGTTAAAAATAATCCAAATTAATTATTTAAAAAAAAACATCTTCAGCCAGTGTTCAAAACTATCTGCTTGCCATAGCTAGATTCAAAACGGTTAGCTTGTAATAATGATTTTAATTCCAGTGGCACTGGTGGGTTTTCGCGGGAAATTCGAGCATGTCTTTGCGTCATTACGTCACATCCGTACACATAAAGAAGGAGTTTCGGCTAGCCGGCTATACTGCGCGTGAGGAGATGTAGAGATGGGCTTTTCTCGCAGCACTTTACATGATTAAACTCATGGCGGATCCAGAAAGATCCAAACAACAATCATCAGTGTCAACTGGAGATTAACCAGTTATAAAACCCAAAAGACTTTGTACTTCAGATTTAAGGTGGAAAGAGAAAGAAACCGTCTCATGCGAACACAAGGATACACATCGGTGGGGCTTTTGAAAGGTGCGTGAACTCCTGAAGGGGTTCGAAACGGAAGAAGAGACGGCTTTTTCTGCTGAACAAGTAAGACATTTCAATAGTTCAATCGTGTAACAGTACGTTTTCTTAATTCACACAGTTGTGGAGTTTCCTTTGTTGTGCCTTTCTCGTTTAGCTATGGAGAATATGAATTCTGAACTACACAGGTAATCATAAAACACATTAAATAACGTTAGTCACGCAATGGTGATGTTGTTAACATGAACAATTTGAGAACAAAGTAGGCTATGATTTGCACGGTTGCTGTAAATCGCGCTGATTAAATCTAACGATCGCTTGTCATGTTGAATGCTTTTCCCCCCTTAGTTGATCAGAACAAAAATGGATGTTACTTACTTGTTCAAAAGACATTTTCCGGTGAAAATTCTTATGTTGGTCAAGCTTTCAAAAAGTAAATCTGTGATTCTGAATGACAGTATCCACACAGCACGGTGATTGACAGCAGCACTCGCCTCAAAACACTGTGTTCATCCGCGCTGTTTCATGCCGATTTACAACCCACATAAAGATTATAATTCCGCGAATCACTGCAGTTACAGATTTCGAACAGAGATGGCGACAAAAAGGGAAAATGCTGCGGACTGCAGCTTTAACGCTACTTTTAAAATTCTCAGTCAAGAGCAATGAGAGTTTTTCTCTTTGTGTTTTGTTGTTTTATTAACCCTCTGATGGTCTTCAAAAAAAAGTCACACTCGTGGTCTTTGGGGTCTATTGGACCCCAGACAATAAGATTTAATTTTGTAACAAAACAATATATATTTTTTTAACAAATATAATTTTACTCTGTTTATTAATGTTTTTACTCAACATTTGTGCAGTTTTTGGAGGATTTATGATTTTTTTTAAATTTCTATAAATAAATAAATAAATATTTTTTAAATAGGATTTTTACAAAAAAACTGCATTTTATGTTAAATAAACTTTATAAAAGACCCAGATTTCTAACTTTCACTCCAGGGGATACCATGGATAATTTTACAAGGTTTAATGTAAGATTTTTGCCCATTTTTTGGAAAATACAGGTTAAAATTTATAAAATAATGTAATAAATCACTTTAACCACTAGATGGCTATAGGGCTCCACTAGGCCTATATACATTTGAATTACTGAAAGATATAATTTTTCTAAAGTTAAATTCAGTTGGATTCATATCTAAATATTATAAAATCACAATTATAACAAAAATAAAATACTTTTTGTCAAAGTTTAGCATTTTTTTTGTACTGAAAAAAACAACAGTATTTCAATAATGTTACATTATGATTAGAATCAAACCTGAACAACATGTTACAAAGAGAAATGTTGGAGTCTTAAGATTTAATCATTTATTTAAACTGAACAGCAATAACAAATTAGCAAATAAAGCAGTAAAAATAAAATATTTGTAAAATAAAATAATAAAAAAATAATAAAAAGAAAATAGTTTGGAACAATAGAACAATAGTTGGTCTCATTTCTTTTATTTTTTTTTATAGCCTTACAAATGTATTCCTGTGTGTGTGTGCACATTTTCAATGTGTCTAGTGTTACCAATTTATTTTTGCGGTGGTTCTGCATTTTAGATTATTTTATTTTACAAATGATAAGAGAACAGTTTTTATAGTTTGTATGTATTCCTGTATATTGTATTCCTCTATATGTGTGTGTTTGTGTGTGTGTGCGCGTGTGTGAGAATGATAATTTTGGATTGTGGATGTTTTTTGCATTGTTGGAAGTGTGCCACTTTATTTCTGTCATTTCTGTCTGTGTTCTGCGTTATTTCTGATTTTGATGATGAATTTTGTCTATTTTGAGTCAATAATAAATCAAGAATAAATAATTATTTATTTATTTATTTATAGATATTTAAAAGATATCATGAATCCTCCAAAAACTGCACAAATGTTGAGTAAAAACATTAATAAACAGAGTAAAAATATATTTGTAAAAAAAAAAAACTATTGTTCTGTTACAAAATTTAATTTAATTTTTTGGGGTCCAATGGACCCCAAAGACCACGAGTGTGACTATTTTTGTCACGCCTACATAAAAACAGATAACATTCCATTTTAATTTTTTTTTTGTAGATCTAGAAAGTGTTGAGAGCCGTAGGAAGTTTCATACCATTTGGAAAAAGAGAACATTTTTTTTTAATTCAAGCAAAAGTCATTTGGGGTCCAGTGGACCCCAAAGACCATCTGAGGGTTAACATTAAAGGATTAGTTCCCCCCAAAATGAAATTGTCATAATTTACTCTCTCAAGTTGTTTTAAACCTGAATAAGTTTGACTTCCGGTATGGCGTCGAGGCGAGTGGCAGTGTAGAACGCGAGCTCCCAGACAAGTCGGTTATACTCCCCTGCTTAATTTAACTTTACGCCGTGTAATTGATGAACAAATATGGAGGGGGAGAAACAACGGAAAGCTAGAAGCAAATTAACCCAAAAACCTGAGAAAAACGAGAGACAAACAAAGGAGAAGGATGGCGATGGCAACGCTGGCGAGGAGGCCACGGATACAATGCAAGCCTGCATCAGCGCTATATATTCTGAAATTAAGACACTCCGATCTGACGTGAACACTGAACTAAACAATTTTCTAAACAACAAGAGACTCTCTCCAGGGACTGGAAAACAGACTTGGCAAGCCTGAGTACAGACATCAACCTTAAATTGAACGAAATTGCCAAAGATTTGAAAGACACGGTGAGCAGAGTGGAGGAGGCCGAGCACAGGGTGGCAGATTTGGAAGAGTGGAACGCGGAGGCCAGAGAGGTGCTAAGCCAAACCCTCGACATCCAACAAAAAATGCAAATAAAACGGACAGATCTTGAAGCAAGATCACAATGAAAAAATATACGCTTGTACGGGATACCGGAAGATGCAGGAGATGACAACATACAGGAGGTTGTTGAAAATTTCATCAAGACAGAATTGTCCCTCCCCGATACTGAACTTGGTATACAGCGTTGTCACAGAGCGCTCGGCCTTATGTAAAATTTCTTGGGAAACAGCGGGCGCGAAACCACGACACAACCGAGATGACCATCAAGAGAGGCCACGGAAAAGACTCCAGGATTTCCGCCGGGACACAGGAAAAACTGTTTGACTCTCACTCAGGGTAAATTATCAGTAAAACCGTGACGTCCGAAATCATCTAAAACAGCAGTTTAAAATATAACAACGGTAGACTAATGTTAATTGTTATACAATAATTCTGTTATAACTGTGCATGTTCAAGCTCAGAGCCTTGATTTTGGCGTTTTATTATTAGTTGAGTTTACGCTATAGCTTGAAAGACCTGTAAAAATGAATCAACGTCTATGTCTGGGAGGCGGGAGCTGAGGAAAAGACGTGCTCTGATTTTTAGTATCAGTTTGCACGGGGAAGGCCCTTCGTTAATCGAAGTTTTTCCTTTCCAAATAGAAGTTTCTTTAAAAGGAACTTTGATTATGGAAGTTGTTGTTTCCTTTGATTGTACACTTTTTTATTTTTTCACTTTTTTGTTCTGTGTTATTTGTGTTACAATGTTAATGTCACTTGGGATTTTTAATATGATAGTACATCAGAAGATAAATGTCACAACAAGAATACAGAATTATTACACTTAACGTTAATGGGTTGCAACTTTAAAGACAAATGGGGGGTGGGTATCCAGCAGAGTGGTACAAAAAATTTAAGGAACTATTAAAACCTATGCTGTTAAAATGTTTTAACAGTATTCTCAAGGGGGGAGAGACGCCAATATCTTGGAAGCAGGCTATCATATCAGTAATACCAAAAGTTGGAAAAGATAAGACGGAATGTGGGTCATATAGACCTATTTCGGTTTTGAATATAGATTATAGATTATATGCTTCGATAATTGCAAAAAGACTAGAAAATATAATTCCTGAGTTGATTGATACCGACCAAACAGGATTTGTGAAAAACAGGCAGACACAGTTTAATGTGAGACGGGCATTATTTCTGATTGATAGCATAAGCAAAAGCAAATCTAAATCTTTGGTAATTAGCCTCGGCGCCGAAAAGGCTTTTGATTCCGTGCGATGGGAATTTTTGTACCTGGTACTGCAACGTTTTGGCTTCAATGAAAAGGTTATAGGATGTATTAAACCACTTTATCATTTACCGACGGCACAGATTAAAATAAATGGTAGTATTTCTAGTTCAATTACACTGGTACGGGGATGTCGCCAGGGATGCCCTTTAAGTCCCACACTTTTTGCACTATTCATAGAGCCACTTGCTCAAGCAATTAGAGAAGATGTAGAAATAAAAGGATTCCAATTTAAAGGAAGTGAACACAAAATATGTCTGTATGCAGATGATATTCTTCTGACTATCTCTGACCCCGACTCCAGTTTACCTAAACTTATGTCATGCCTTGAACAGTTTGGTTGGTACTCAGGATATAGATTAAATTTAGATAAAACTCAAACCCTCTCTTTTAATTATTCACCACAGGAGAACATACATAATAAATATAATTTTAAGTGGAAAACTAATATTAAATACTTAGGAGTTAGCATACCAAAGAATATGACAAAAATGTACACTATAAATTATGAACCCATAACTAAAGAACTAAAAGCAGATTTGGACAGATGGAGGCCCTTACTCATTGGTTTATATAATCGAATTGAAAGAATGAACGTTTTGCCACGATTACTGTTTCTATTCCAATCGCTGCCGGTAGAGATTCCGAAAAAAAAACAGTTTAATGACTGGAACCGAATGATCTCTAGATTCATTTGGAAAAATCAGAAACCTAGGGTCAGACTTAAAACACTACAATTATCAAAGGAGAGAGGAGGACTGTCTCTTCCCTGTTTGGAAGATTACTACAAAGCGGCACAGCTGAAATATCTAGTTTGTAGGTGTACTAATGAGTATGAAGCAAGATGGAAAGAATTAGAATTTAGCCAGCTGGGCATTCCCCTCCCCTCCTTATTGGGCGATAAAACCACTAAAATCAAATATTCTAATAAACTGAGTCATTGGACGATGGTTCCTCTCAATATTTGGTTCAAGGAATGTAAAAATTTTAAGCTCGAGAAGCATGCACGGTTGTTAAGATGGGTGGCCTATGACAATGATTTTAAACCTGCACAGTTAGATTCAAGGTTTAAACAATGGACGTTTCAAAGGCATTACATCATATTGTACATTATCAGCCAACACAGGTTTAAAGAGCTTCCAACATCTTACTGACACCTATATTTTAGAAAAACAAGATTTCTTTAGATATTTACAACTTAGGAACCATTATAATAAAAATATAAAAAATAACAATAAAATTGAAATGAATTTGATCAATATTTTATTGATGCGTATAAGAATGGAACTCACAAGAAACTGATATCAAGAATATATTCAAGTATACAATCTTCTAAAAATCACTCTACAGTATATGTGAAAGATAAATGGGAGAAGGAAGCGAACATAATTTTATCTGATGAAGAGTGGTTAAACATTTGCAAAACACAGTATACTACCAGTTCAGGTCAATGGAGAGAAGAATATCATAAGATTATTTATTACTCCCAAAAGAAAATATTTACAGAATGGTAAACCAGAGTCTGCATTCTGTTGGAGACAATGTAATACCTCTATGGCAGATTACTTTCACATATTCTGGAAATGTCCAACGATTTAGCCTTTTTGGTTAGAGATAAGCACTGAAATAAAATTGATACTCGGATTCGAGACGGAGTACAGTTTCAGTACTATATATTTAGGAAATATACCAACTAATCTTAATACTCAAGACAAATACCTACTTAATGTATTATTAGTTGCGAGTAAAAAAACAATAACTAAGAAATGGCTGCATGAGAGTCCACCAACAAAAGATGAGTGGATAGTGATTGTAAGTCATTTTTAAGATATGGAAAAGCTGACCTTCTCTTTACAATTAAAAATGGATAAAAAGTACTGGTCAAAATGGCTAAAGTATAGAAGCAGGGAGTGAACATAAGGAGATATTGTGAGTGTAATGCAAATTATTTTTATTTTATTTATTCTTTTCTCATTCACATTTTATTGGTAATACTATATTGAGAACATCTCCCCCTCTTTCTCTTTTTTTTTTCTTTTTCTTTTTTTTTTCAGTATGTAAAATATTTATCCAGTGAAAACATTCTGGAATTGTATGTTGTATGATGGGACCTTGCACCTTTTATTGACTTGAAGGGACAATTACAATTATTCTCCTGATATTATTATAAAGGAAGGAAGAGAAGTAACCCCTGATTTGACATTAACGGATTATGAACAATACAACATAATTGTATGCTATACCCCTAGTGACCTGTTTGTTCTGTTCTTTTGTGTTCTACTAAAAAACATATAAAACAATAATAAAAAAACAGAAAAACAAGTAAAAAAAAAAAACTGAATAAGTTTCTTTCTTCTGTTGAAAATAAAAGTTATTTTGACGAATGTGGGTAACCAAACAGTTGCTGGTCCCCAGTGACTTCTATAATATATATTTTTTCCCCTATGGAAGTCAATGGGGACCAGCAACTGTTTGGATAGCCAAATTTGTCTCTCTCTCTCTCTCTCTATATATATATATATATATATATATATATATTTGTTCAGCACAAAGAAGAAATGAACACAGGTTTGAAAATAATGACAGAATTTAAATCTGTGGGTGAACTACTGTCTCCCTTTTAACACGTTGCTGCATGTTTACTATTAAGCTACTGTCGCTTTAAGACCAACGCATCTAATGGACACGCATATGACACCCGCCCTATTTTCTCACCAAATGTGTTTATGTAAACCTTGTGTGTATTTGACAGTATTAGCGCAATAAGACTTGAACGATAACCTAGTCCAGTAATCAGGCGCTGTTTGACGATTTAGTGTGTGTGCTTCGGGTGTATGCGCTCAGAAAATCGCATGTTAGTTAAAACGTACTCGGTTACTAACGTAACCTCGGTTCTCTCTAGAGAGGGAACGAGTACTGCGTAATATCTTACGCTATGGGGGAACACTCTTTCCTCGAGATATTGAAGCCAAAAATTATCCTTAATTTTTTAATCATGCAAAACGCTTTTGCAGCAGCAAGCAGACAAGGGCGAGACAGCTCGCGCGCCCATTGGCTGCCTCGCTGGAAAAGCTGCAGCCTATCGAGTGAGGCACTGCGTGACGTAATGACGAATGAGGACGCTTCGCGCTCATTTCGTCATGTCCCGCCAGTATAGGCGTGGTCTCGCCCTATAAATACCCCCTCGATAGCTGTATTTCCTCTGATTTTGTACGCCGAAGCGAACCAGAGCATAGTCCAAGCACGGCAAGATACGCAGTACTCGTTCCCTCTCTAGAGAGAACCGAGGTTACGTTAGTAACCGAGTACGTTCTCTTACGAGAGTATCTCTCGTACTGCGTAATATCTTACGCTATGGGGACCCCATGCAAAACGCCGTGCGGACAGGGATCCAACACCAGAGTCCCGGGGCCAAGCCCGGGGCACATCTAGTGCACAATCACCACAACTCACACAGAGTAGAGGAGGAGAGGCTAGAAGCATCACTCCTTCATAAAAGTCCCGTAGGGGTACCGACCCGTAGGGGTACACATAGCCGCATTGGCGGCCGATAAGCCCGAAGTTCAGACCGCCAGAAGCTTAGCTTGTAAGGCGGGCACCTCCAGGTTATAGTACTTGATAAATGTAGACGGCGAGGCCCAGCCCGCAGCCGTACAGATATCCTGCAGGGAGACCCCGCTATACCATGCCCACGACGAGGCCACGCCTCTCGTGGAGTGCGCTTTGACACCCAATGGGCACCGCAGGCCCCTGGAAGTGTAAGCCAGCGCTATGGCATCCACTATCCATCTGGATAGGCTCTGTTTTGAAGCGGCGAGTCCCTTAGAACGGCCGCCAAACAACACGAAAAGCTGCTCGGTCTGTCTGAACTGGACACATAAGCCCTTAACGCCCTGACAGGGCAAAGGAGACTCGCGTCCCTCTCCTCATCGAGAACCGGAAGGGCTGACAGGGAAATTACCTGGGCCCTAAACGGTGTATTGAGGGATTTCGGCACGTAGCCGTGCCTCGGTTTGAGTACGACCTTTGAGTCGTTAGGCCCAAACTCCAGACATGACGCGCTTACAGAAAGCGCCTGTAAGTCCCCTACACGCTTCACTGAAGCGAGAGCCAATAGAAACACCGTCTTAAGGGACAGGTGCTTCATGTCCGACAGCTGGATCGGCTCAAACGGGGCGCCTTTCATGGCCTCCAAGACCGTGGAAAGGTCCCAAGCCGGGACTGAAGGGGGCCTGGGAGGTTTTAACCTCCGAGCTCCTCGTAGGAAACGCACGACTAAGTCGTTTTTTCCCAAGTGACAGGCCAGACACCGGTTTAGCAAACGTTGCTATGGCCGCCACGTAAACTTTGAGCGTGGATGGGGTCCTTCCCTTATCCATCAGCTCCTGAAGGAAGGCAAGCACTTCCTTAACCCCGCAGTCCACAGGTGAAAAGCCACGGGCTCGACACCAAGTAGAGAACACCGACCATTTCGAGGCATAGAGCCGTCTGGTAGACGGAGCTCTAGCCTGCGCGATCGTGTTTAGCACTCCTTCCGGGAGGCTAGCGGGTACCCGTTGATGGCCCATGCGTGCAGGGACCACAGTTCCGGGCGAGGATGCCAAATCGAGCCCTCCGCCTGAGAGAGGAGATCTCTCCTCAACGGTACAGGCCACGGGGCAGTGCTGGCCATCCGCATCAGGACCGGAAACCAAGCCTGGTTCGTCCAGAGCGGAGCTACAAGCAGCACTGGGCATCCATTTTCCCTGATCCGCTCCAACACCTGAGGCAGGAGCGAGACAGGGGGAAAAGCATACAGGGGACCGCTGGGTCAAGCGTGGGCCAGCGCGTCCCTGCTTTTCGAGAAGAATACTGGGCAGTGAGCGTTCTCGCGGGACGCGAACAGGTCCACCTGCGCTCTGCCAAACGTTTCCCACAGCAGCTGGACCGTCTGCGGATGCAGCGACCATTCTCCTGTCGGGACGTTGTCTCTGGACAGCTTGTCTGGACCCGTATTCAGGTGCCCAGGCACGTGCGCCGCTTTCAGAGAAAGGAGGTTGCGCTGGGCCCAGACCAAGAGGGGTTCCGCCAGCCTGCAAAGGCGTATGGACCCGATGCCGCCCTGGCGATTTATGTACGCCACCACTGACATGTTGTCCGACCGGACCAATACGTGGTGGCCTATTATCTGGGGACAGAAGCGCCTTAGCGCTTTGTCGACTGCCATTAATTCCAGCAGTTTATGTGAAGGAGCTTCTCCCGTACTGACCATAGGCCAGCTAGTGGTCTGCCCTCGAGCAGCGCTCCCCGCCCCGATGTGGAGGCGTCCGTAGACACCACCTTCACACCCGAGGCGATCCCCAGACTCACACCTGACTGATACCAGTCGGTCACTTTCCACGGTTTCAGAGCTGAAACGCACTGAAGGTCGACCCTGAGGCGAAATAGACCCGCGGTCCATGCCCTGGGGGAACTTGTGCTTTTAGCCATAGCTGCAGTGGGCGCATGCGGAGCAGGCCCAACTGGAGTACGGAGGCTGCTGAGGCCATCAGACCCAGCATTTTCTGAAACCTTCTGAGCGGACTATAGAGCCGTGGCGGAAGGATCTCGCGACGTGCTGAATATTCAATCCGCGCTCCGGTGACAGGCGTGCTGTCATGGATAGCGAGTCCAACACTGTTCCCAGAAGGAAATTCTCCGACTGGGGAGCAGTGAGCTTTTCGCCCAATTGACTGTAAGGCCCAGCTCCTCGAGGTGCTCGAGTAATGCGGCCCTGTGTTCTATGAGCTCCGTTCGTGAACGAGCTAGAATCAGCCAATTGTCCAAGTAGTTCAAAACTCGCATGCCCCGAAGTCTCAGGGGGCGAGGGCCGCGTCCATGCACTACGTGAACGTACGGGGTGCTATGGACAGGCCGAACGGCAGGACTGTGTATTGATATGCCTGGCCCTCGAAGGCGAATCTCAAGAATCGCCTTTGATGGGACGCTATTTGTATTTGAAAATAGGCGTCTTTCAGATCTATTGACATGAACCAGTCTCCTTGGCGCACTTGCGCGAGGATTTTCCTGGTCGTAAGCATTCTGAACTGGCGCTTCCCGAGCGTTCTGTTCAGCAGTCGCAGATCTAGAATGGGTCTGAGCCCACCATCTTTTTTCGGTACCAGAAAATATCTGCTGTATAAGCCCCCTTCGCCCTGAGATAGAGGTTCTATAGCCCCTTTTCTCAGTAGTTTCGCTATCTCGGCTCGAAGTAGATGAAACACTTCGCTATACACCGTAGTTTCGACTCGCGCCGTATAACGGCGGGGGCGTCGAGCGAACTGTAGCGAACAGCCTCTCGTTATAGTGTTCAACACCCATTCTGATACCCCGGGAAGCCTTGACCACGTATCTGCGTGAATAGCTAGGGGTAGAATGAAATCTGGGCTCTGGCCGCGGCAGGACGGCGGCTCGAGAGCCCCTGTGTACTGGGAACACAGCACCGTGTTTACAGCGTTCGAGGCGGGGGGCGCGCTGATCACAGCGGGCAGCCTGGCCGCGCTCAGGTTCTCTATGGCGGGACGCGCAGAGAAAGCGAGCGGGGCGAATCCTGTGGGATTCGGCGCGTGTGAGGGAATGTGGGCACATTTACTAAATGCGGCACATTTTCTACACTGAGAATACTGTCAGCTCGCGCTACTAAATCACTGCTGTGTATACAGCGTGCGAGGCGCGCGCTGATCAAAGCCGGCAGCCTGGCCGCGCTCAGCTTCTCTGTGACGGGTTGTGCAGAGAAGACGAGCGGGGGTGAATCCCGTGAGATTCGGAGTGTCTGTGAGAAATGCGGGCGCGAGACAGCGGGCACATTTTCTGCACGGAGAATACTCGGCTCGCGCCGACTGAATCAACGCTGTGTTCACAGCGTGCGAGGTGCGCGCTAATCACAGCGGGCAGCCTGGCCGCGCTCAGCTTCTCTGTGACGGGTTGTGCATAGAAAGCGAGCGGGGGTGAATCCCGTGGGATTCGGCGTGTCAGTGAGGAAATGCGGAACAGCGGGCACATTTACTGCACTGAGAACACTGTCGGCTCGCGCCGACTAAATGTGTGTTAGTTTCGTTTTTACAGAAACCAAGGGACACGCATCGTGTAGTGTCAGCGGGCATTGTATGGGCGCGTTCACTACATTTTCTGCACAACCAACATGAGTTGGTTTTATTTGTGCTAGCCCTGCACCGTGGCGGGCTGTGTCTGGGTGTGGGAATGGGCACTGGGACGTGGGCATTCTTACAACACTCGTAACACCATCGGCCGTGGCCGGAACACCAGAAAATGCACTCTTTATTGGATTTATCTGGGTAGCCATAGAAACGGCTTTTGTGCGCAGGCAAGCGGGCTGAGACACCGGCTGCTTCACTGCGAAATACACTGGGACAGTCACAACGCATGGAACTGAACGAGCGAGAAGTTTTGGTGGAAATCCGGCCGCAGCGGGATCTGAACACCGTCACTTTCCTAGAGAGACTAGGAAGGCCTTGAGACCTCGGGCTTTACCTCAATCCTCGGCCGGGGCCCGCGCTGAGGGGGGCGGCGTCCAGCAGAGCGAGAGCGCGGTGTTCGATCTCGGGCCTGGCGGCGCTGCTAGTTAGCCGAAACGACGGCCTTTGTGCGCAGGCAAGCGGGCTGTGGAACCAGCTTGCTCACTGCGAAATACACTGGAACAGTCACATTGCTTGGAACTGAACGAGCGAGAAATTTTGGTGAAAATCCGGCCGCAGCGGGAACTGAACACCGTCGCTTTCCTAGAGAGACTAGGAAGGCCTTGAGACCTCGGGCTTTATCTCAATCCTCGGCCGGGGCCCGCGCTGAGGGGGGCGGCGTCCAGCAGAGCGAGAACGTCGAGGAACACGGAGCGCTCAGCTTCCGTCATCTCGGATAGCGTTAGCCACAAATGTATCTCACCATTCAGGCCGATGTAATCCACGGCTTGAGAGAGCGGACGCATCGGCTCAGTTTCAATGCCGTCTCCGGTAAGTTTGTCGAGCTCAAGTGCGGACGCGGCGGCAGACGGCGGCTGCTGTCCGTCTGGGAGCGACTCGAGCGAAGCCGGCGAAGCTGGCGGGCGAACCGGCGAGCTTTGGCGGGCTGGAAATAGCTCGGGCGCGCGCAGGGCGCGGCGCTTCTTGCGGCGTGGCATCACGGCGGGCTGGGATGCGGGCTCGGAGAACGACGCTAGGCGAGTCCGCAGAGTCACCATAGGCAAGCGTTTACAATGATGGCATCCGCCGTCAGCGAGCGCGGTGGCCGCGTGATCCTCACCCAGGCAGGACACGCAGATGACACGGCGGTCCTCGTCGCTGAGTGGGGCTCGGCAAGAACCACAGGAAAGCATCTTTAAAAAGACGCAGCTCTTTTAGAACAGTAGAAATGGGTGTTGCGTCACGTAAGCAAACACACACACACTTATCAGAGTAAAAGGATATAGTACGCCGGAAAGCGCAGCAGGTACGGCAGTTGAAGGCGGCTGGGCCAGCGACTTCAGAAGATGGCACGTCCCGCTGAGAAGGCTACAAGTCAACGGCGCGGCTTCTCACTCTGGATCCCGCGATGCGTGAGCTTCGCGTGAAGAATGAAAAATCAGAGGAAATACAGCTATCGAGGGGGTATTTATAGGGCGAGACCACGCCTATACTGGCGGGACATGACGAAATGAGCGCGAAGCGTCCTCATTCGTCATTACGTCACGCAGTGCCTCACTCGATAGGCTGCAGCTTTTCCAGCGAGGCAGCCAATGGGCGCGCGAGCTGTCTCGCCCTTGTCTGCTTGCTGCTGCAAAAGCGTTTTGCATGATTAAAAAATTAAGGATAATTTTTGGCTTCAATATCTCGAGGAAAGAGTGTTCCCCCATAGCGTAAGATATTACGCAGTACGAGAGATACTCTCATAAGAGAACCGCGCAACAGCATGCACATGAAATGCTTAACCGGCAAAGCTTTAATGCACAGGAAAATAATGAACTTTTGTGAACTGCAGTGTCCTGTGAGTGTAACTCTACCGTTGCGTTAACATGTGATGTGTGAATGTACGTCACATTGAGTATGTTGAGATGGAGGTGCCAGAATTGAACTGATAGAATGCACTGTAACACGATACTACGATATTTCTTCAAAAGCAGATTGTGGAGGCATTTTAATCGCCTACGATCAAAAACCATGATATCGCACACCCCTACAGTCACGTGACGTCGGCGCTGTCTCATGCTGCATGAAGTTGAACAAGCCTATTTTTACAGGTTTCGTAGTTGACAGTGTTCTTGTGTGATTTCTAGGTTGGAGGAGAGTATGACGTTGTCATAAGCCACTTTTCCACCGTCAGGCCAAACGGTTCTAAGAACGATTCCAGTTCTATTTCCACTTGACCTGTCTACGGCATAGCACGATTACAAAACGTTCTCGGCCCAGAAATCTCAGCATGGTTGGCTAACCGTGCTGACCCGTGCTGGTAGAATGCGTGAAGTGACGTCACCACTCAGGATTGCTCACTTGTCTGTTGCCTTGCTAACAGTTTCTCTGTAGCTGGCTAAGCATTCTATTTGAGCAACGTAAGCACACATTAATAATACTATTAACATAAATATCCGAACTTCCTCCATAATGCAGTCGCTATTTAAATCTCATAGCATCTGTAAACATTTGTGTTACAGAGTCAACCACCGACACATTAGTATTATATTCCAAAGAGCTCTGTTAACAGCTTCACAGTGGAAAATGAAACCATATCTATACCGGCTGGGCCGGATCGGCACGGAATAGAGCAGTAAAACAATAAGAACGGTTTGGCCCTATGGCAGAACAGTGGTCATAGTGACTTTAATAGAAGGGAACAGTAGAATTGCAGTGAGGTTGTTGTCATGGTGACTGGTAGAAGAGATAATATAGTTACAGTAAGGTTGTCATGGTGACTGAAAAAGAGGTTGAGTTGCATTGAGGTTGTTACAGTGCTGTTATAGATGGATGTGTAGAGTTTGAGGCTGTCATGGTAACTGAAAGAGTGGAGGGTAGAGGTGCAGTGTAGTTGTCATGGTGGCTTATATATGGTTGTAGTGAGGTTGTCATGGTGACCGTAAAAATGGGGTAGGTCAGTTGCAGTTAGGTTGTCATGGTGGGGAGGGGACTGCAGTGAGAACTGTTGCAGCGAGGTAAACTCACTGGTCAACCTTTCTACTATTATCCAGTTTAGATTTAAGTGTATCAGATTGTCCTCCTTCCTGATAGGTTATCAAATAATGAAGGATAATCAAATCAGCTCTCTCTACAGTGGAATGTGTCTCCTGTTCTGCTCCTCAAAAGCCACTTACAGACAGGCATTCCTCCTCTCATCACTCACTAATGAGCTCCTAAAGCGTTCACTGCTAGGGAGAGCTCAGACCACAAGCGCATGAGCTGGGGGAGTGGGGTGGGAAATCGTTCCTGGTGTTGGCAGAGAGGCAGACAGTCTTACCGTCTCAATGTGAACATCTTCAGAGATGCTGCAGTCTATATTTTCAGTTATCTGCTCTCCTAAAACTCATTTGTTCTTATTCAGCTGGAGAGTAGAGAGAAGGAGAGTACTCCATATATATGAACTTCAAAAGTAATGTTGAATAACACACTAGATAAACATAAAAAATAAGCGTACTTCTTTAAAGCTCAACAAAATATTATGAAAAAATAATGATTTATAAATAGTGTATTTTGAAACTTTTAATTTGAGACTACTACATAGTGTACTTTTATGTGTTATGAAACATATGAAAGTATTTTGTTTAAGTGCACCTTTTATTTCATTAATATAACCCTAACCCTTGTTAGAATAGAAATTTGTGCATAGAAACACCCTAGCAATCCATCCAGAATAACCAAGCAACCGTACAGCAACACTCAAAACACATAAACATATTTATAGCAATGCCCTGGCAACCATCCAAGCACCATATAAACTGAATATCATGGTGTTAAAAGCAGTATTAAAAAAAAAAACACCATGTTGTTGTTTGAGCATCAGTAACTCAGGGGTTGTTTGTGCTAGAGCTCTCAAACTTTAATACACTTTTGCCACATTTGTCTACTACAAATAAAACTCACTTGGACCTGTACTACAATCAGTTAGTGTGATTATGTGAGTTTAAGGTGCTGTATACAACCCCAAATCAGAAAAAGTTGGGACATTTTGTAAAATGCAATAAAATCAAGAATCTGTTATTTGTTCATTCTTTTTTTAACTGACAAAAGTACAAAGAAAAGTTTGCCAATGTTTTGACTGACCAACATAATTGTATTTTGTAAATATGAACAAATTTTGATTTTGATGGCTGCAACACAGCTTAAAAAAGTTGGGACAGAGACATGTTTACCACTGTGTCACATCACCTTTCCTTTTAATTACACTTTTTAAAGGGTACCTATTATGGAATTTTGAAAATTACCTTTCATGTAGTGTGTAACATAGATCTAAGTGAACGAAAACATCCTGCAAAGTTTTAAATATGAAAGTTCACCGTATACAAAGTTATTGTCTCTCAAAAGTAAGAGTCGACTCTTGAGTCGCTGATATGAATCGATAGACGAACGATGCTTTTTCTCTGTCTAGATGACGTCAACTTGACAAGTTATTTGAATAAGATACGCCCACTCATTGCGTGCGCCAGACACCAGTGAAAACATCATGTCGACGAGACGCTGATCTGAAGTGCGAATCAAGTAAAAATAAATGCATATTATAAGACAACAAAAGTGTTTTTTGTCATTGCATGCATGTAAAACTGTTGTTGGGGACTCCCAGAACAATATTAGGAACATTTTAAATGCCATAATAGGTGCCCTTTAATAATTGTTGCTTTTATGGGTTTTGTAGCATGCTCAATAAGTGTGTGTGTGTGTGTGTGTGTGTGTGTGTGTGTGTGTGTGTGTGTGTGTGTGTGTGTGTGTGTGTGTGTGTGTGTGAGTTATGCTCAGCGCAGCTTAGGTCTCCAATGTCATTTTTTTTTTTTTTTAAATATGTAAAATGTTTGTCGTTGTTATTGGAGTTGTCATAAAGAATAGAGCGTATTGTAGTACTGCAGTGCTTAATCAATATGTTTAAGCTTTGGGTTAACGCGAAAAATAACCGCCTGGGTCATCTGACCAATCACCACAGATTAGCGTCACGTAAAGGAGGGGTTTGAAAAATGAGTCGTCAAACAAAACATTAGGGAATCGGTGAGCAAATCAGGTAAAAATAAATGCATATTATTAAGACAACAAAAGTGTTTTTTGTCATTGCAGGCATGTAAAACTGTTGTTAGGGACTCCCAGAACAATATTAGGAACATTTTAAATGCCATAATAGGTGCCCTTTAATCATTTGGGAGTTGAGGATACTAATTGTTGGAGTTTTGCTAGTGGAATATTTGCCCAATCTTGTCTAATACAAGACAGCCGCTCAACAGTCTGTGGTCATCATTGCCTGATTCTCCTTTTCATGATGGGTCATACATTTTCCATAAGAGACATATCTGGACTGCAGTAAACAGGCAGGCACATCCCTTCTATGGTGCAGAGTGTCTAGAAACCACTCAGTTGCAGCATGTGCAAAATGAGGCCTGGCATTGTCTTGCTTCCCAGGAAAGATGTCATCTTAATGGCAGTTTATGTCTATGTACAATCCAAATATGCCTCCATGTCAATGGTACCTTCACAATAATGCAAGTTACCCATACCGTTTGCAATGATGCACCTCAATACCAGGACAGATGTTTGCTTTTACACCTGTCGCTGGTGAAAGTCTGGTTGGTCTCTTTCGTCTTTGGGACTGAGAACTCGATTCCATTTTCTCCCAAAAACAAGCAGAAACATGGACTCCTCTGACCACAGCAGACATTTCCACTTTCTTCTAGACCTGAGATGAGCTCAGACCCAGAGAACTCGCCGGCATCTCCACATAGAACTGATGTAAAGCTTTGTCCTTGCGTAACAGAGATTCAAGTGGCATTTTTTGATGCAGCGTCAGACTGTGTTCAGTGAAAATGGTTTTCCAAATTACTCCTGAGCACATGTGGCTGTATTTGACAGAGTAGCATGATGGTATCTTGTGCAGTGCCATCTGAGGGCTCAAAGGTCACGCAAATTCAGCAGAGGTCTGCTGCCTTACCCAACACAGACTGAGATTTCTCTGGATTCCCTTAATCTTCTGACAATATTATGTATGGAAGATGATGAAAGGCATAAATGCTTTGCAATCTTGCATTGAGTAATGTGATTATTTTATTGTTTGACAATTCTCTCAAGATATTTGGCACAAAGTGATGAGCCATGTTTGCTTAAAAAGACTGAGAAGCACTTTTACACCCAAACATGATACCCTCAACTATTACCAATTCTCCTGCTCACTGTGGACTGTTTCAAAATAGTTGCACAATCTAATTTGGATAATCTTTTCACTTTTATTTGGTCTCTGTCCCAACTTTTTTGAGCTGTGTTGCAGCCATCATAATCAAAATTTGTTCATATTTACAAAATACAATTATGTTGGTCAGTGGAAACATTGGAAAACCTTTCTTTGTGCTTTTGTCAGCTAATAAAAGGTTAAATAGAATGAACAAATCACAGATTCTTGATTTTATAGCATAAAAATACCATAATATGTTTGCAGGAATTTAGGAAAAATGCTAAATTCATATACCTGTTTTTCAGAATATTCGACTTTGAAATGTGTTTTTTTTTTGAGAATGTCTGTTTTTGTTTTGGTCTTGGTCTGTGTGATCCTGCCCACTGCCAATTTACTCAATAGTATTTCAACACCTCTGGTTGCCAGTTGGCGAAAAACAGAGTATTGTAGCCATGGAAGCCAGCAAACAAACTGGGTCAGAGATCACAGATTAAAGCTCAATGTCCAGATGCATTTTAAAATGCGGTTAAATCAACTCATAAACTTACAGTGAATTCTCGTCACCTTCCATTGTAAATTGCGCTCGTTCCTGTTGGTTGTCCTCAAACTGGCAACCCGCATGAGGTTCGAGAGGAGGAGGGGGTGGAAAAAATGTACGATTATTATTATTTTCTGACTTGTCAATCTGACAGTTACAACTGACCCGACAACACTCCCCGGTCTCTCCTACACGGGCATTTTAACACATTGCTATGTACTTGCTAGGTTGTTGCTATGCATAATAATACTGAAAAATGCTTAACAGCTGAATAACAATGTCAAGTCAAGTCACCTATTTTTATATAGCGCTTTTTACAATACAAATTGTTTCAAAGCAGCTTTACAGAGATAACAGGAAAATAATGTTGTAATAGTATTGTTAAAATCAAAATTAAATGTTAAATGTCCCCAACTAGCAAGCCAAAAGCCAATGGCGACAAAGGCGAAGAAAGGCGAAAAAGGCAACAGTGGCAAGGAACCAAAACTCCATCAGGTGACAGAATGGAGAAAAATACCTTGGGAGAACCCAGGCTCAGTCAGGGGGCCAGTTCTCCTTTGGCCAACGAACGAACAATGTATGATTAGGATTTAGGCAGCATATTAGGTCAGAAGTCAGATGGGATCAGAACTTTCACGATATTTATCCAGTTCATCTGGTTGGGGGTCGGAGTCATCACGCCCGTGTGGAAATGAGTTTGTTGAGAGGTCCATGAGGCCTTCACAGTGTTGATGAGGCTGGCACATCAGGGATGCGTTGTTGTCGTGTCCATGTGATGGTCCTTCCTGAGATCTGGATATTGCCTGGATCCGGCGGTTTGCGGTAAACCTCGGGATAAACAGAGAGACTAATATTAGCATAGACGCCATCCTTCTTATGATGTACAAAGAACATCAGGAATTATGGAAGTGTTCCCGGTTCCGGCTGATCTAGACTATGCAGCCTAAAATTGAATTAGAAATCTATAATGTGTTATGTATAGGGTGGTGATGGCGCAGTGGATAAAACACATGCCCTTGGTGTGAGAGACCCGGGTTCAAATCCACTGTAAAACACCAATGTGTCCCTGAGAAAGACACTTAACCCCTAATTGCTCCAGAGGCGTGCGACCTCTGAAATATAGCAATTGTAAGTCGCTTTGGATAAAAGCGTCAGCTAAATGACTAAATGTAAATGTAATGTAAATGTTATGTGTATGCTAAGCCAAAGAGATGTGTTTTTAGGCTAGACTTAAACTGACAGACTGTATCTGCTTCCCGGACCATGTTAGGAAGAATGTTCCAAAGTTTTGGAGCTAAATAGGAAAAGGATCTACCACTAGCAGTTGATTTTGATATTCTAGGTATTATCAACTGGCCAGAATTTTGAGATCGCAATAGACGTGAAGAACTATAATGTGCTAAGAGCTCGCTCAATACTGGGGGGCTAAACCATAAAATGTTTAATAGGGAGCCAATTCAGTGTTGACAGAACCGGGCTAATATGGTCATACTTCCTGGTTCTGTTAAGAACTCTAGCTGCTGCGTTTTGAACTAGCTGTAGTTTGTTTATTAAGCATGCAGGGCAACCACCCAGTAGAGCATTACAATAATCTAGCCTTGAGGTCATGAACGCATGAACTAATTGTTCCGCATTTGTCAGTGAGAGCATATGACGTAATTTAGATATATTTTTAAGATGGAAAAATGCGGTTTTACAGATACTAGACACGTTACTTTCAAATGAAAGATTGGTATCAAAGAGCACACCCAGGTTCCTAACTGACGACGAAGACTTAACAGAGCAGCCATCAAGTGTTAAACAGTATTCTAGGTTATTACGTGTGGAAGTTTTTTGTCCAATAATTAAAATCTCTCTTTTTTCAGAATTTAGTAGTAGGAAATTACTGGTCATCCAATTTTTTATATCAGCTATGCGTTCCGTTAATTTGTCCTAGCGACAATCCAAAACACCTCAGCAACCACATTGCCACATCACTCACATGTTCTTCAGATAATGTATCTAGATCTAGCTTTGCCATGACATCATCTCAACAGCTTATGATATCAGTTATTATATCTCAACCTTTTTCTCGTCCTGTGGAAACAGGCAGGATAATGAGTCAGTGCCGGATCACAGGCGGATCTTTATTCTGGTAGCAGAGAAGATCAGATCCACCGCTCAGACAAAAGCCAACGCTGATGAATACGACGAGTCTTTCAGAAGTTTGTTATTGTTACCTGTCAGGTGTACAGTACATCGCTGTAAGTCTGTTTCAGAGATTCTGACGGCTGCTTCCTGCTTGCACAACATCAAGTTCTCCAGCACAGAGCTATCACACGTGTGTGTGTGTGTGTGTGTGTGTGTGTGTGTGTGTGTGTGTGTGTGTGTGTGTACATCCTCCAGGCCCTTGTTAGCCACTTTCCCACATCAGTTTGCAACTTGAAAACGTTCCTCTGGTTGTTTTGAGTTATTTTGTAGAGTTCATCTGCTGATTGGTGTTCGACTGTCAGAAAAATCGTATGTTTGTCAGAATCTTGTCTCACGTTTGACTATTGTCTTAAAGTCTGGTCCCAAGCGCACACTACAACACTCGCAGACACTGTCGTAGTGTGCATACTGAATTAGATGAACGGACGTGCAATCAGATTTCAAACCTGTTTGAAGATCGGATCAACTTACCATTTTGTGCAAATTAGCATTTCTGCATTCATTCTTTTTTTTTTTTTTTTTTTTTTTTTTTTTCAGACAGAACATAAAGTGGAATATAACCTGGCAAACTTTGTCATTGAAATTGTTTCCTTTTGTCAAAGTGAACAAAATAAATATATTTTTAATTATTTATTTATTTATTTGTTATTTGTTTGTACTGAAATAAATTAGAAATGTTTTGTCTCTTTGATGTTTAGAAAATAACAAAATCACTCAAACCAAGGATGTAAACTGTATTTAGGGTTTCTAAATGTTTGTAACTGTTGCATAGCTAATAATGGATCTAAAATATAACAGCTCATAATTTATTTAGTTTGGGCTTCTTAGGTTAAGAATCAATATTGTAATAAGTTATTCCTTTCACTTAAGGTTTAACATTAACATTTGATAACTTCATTATTAACATGAGCTAACAATTAAAATACATTTACAGTGTTTATTAATCTTAGTTTGTTAATCTTAACATTTACTAATACATTTTTAAGATCAAAAGTTGTATCCGTTAACATTAGTTAATGCACTGTGAACTAACAGGAACATTATTAACTATCATTAACAAAGGTTAATATGCCATATGAATATATTGCTCATATTTATTTCATGTTAAATAATCTAGTTAACTAATATTAAAAATTAAACTGTATTGTAAAGTGCTCTCACTTCAGATTTGCTGTTATCCTGTAAGAGTCCAGTGCTTTCATCTTTCAGACTGTCAGCGGTATCTTCACTCCTATGTTGTTGTTATACACTGTAAAACGGCAGCATTTATTCAGTGTAAATATGATGAAATCCCACAACGATATTCTGCATGTTGTAACAGATTATATGGACTGCAAAACACAATGTAAATACTGTGAAATACATGAACATATTTTTTATGTCAAACATTTTGTTCATTGTTTTATATAATTTTCTGTGAGAGATATGTTTAGGTTTAGGGGTTAGAATACAGTTTGTACAGTATAAAAAATCATTACACATGTAACACATGGAAATCCTGTGTGTGTGTGTGTGTGTGTGTGTGTGTGTGTGTGTGTGTGTGTGTGTGTGTGTGTGTGTTTGTTTGGTTTGATGGATGTCAGCTGTTTGAGACCAGATTTTGTTGACCAAAAAAAGTGACTGTGATGTTAATTAAACAGAAAAAAAATGACAGACATGATTAATATTCTGCTGTAGCATACAGAGCTAAAGAGAATTTGTATGTATTAATTCACATTTGTAACACACACACAAGCACACACACACCACACACACACACACACACACACCACACACACACACACACACACACACACACACACACACACACACAAAAGCACCAACGCAACACACACAGCACACCACACACACACACACACACACACACACACACACACACACACACACACACACACACACACACACACACACACACACACACACACACACACACACTCTCCTGTGTCATGAAAAACGCATCCATGCAGCTTCATTCAAAGATTCTCACAGTCGGTTTCTCATTTCTGCTTTGACCTTTTTATTTTATTTCTCATCTTTATTCGCTGGCCATATTAAGCTCTCAGTCCTGTTAGATGTTTAGGCCAAATAACTCATTACATCTGCAGGTGTGTGTGTGTGTGTGTGTGTGTGTGTGTGTGTGTGTGTGTGTGTGTGTGTGTGTGTGTGTGTGTGTGTGGTCTGACAAACCCTACATTATGGGGACAAAATGTCCCCACAAAGATAGCAATATCTGAAATCCTTGTCCTTGTGGTGACATTTTTTTTGTCCCCATGAGGAAAACAGCGTATAAATGATATTAAGTGATGTTTTTTGAAAATGTAAAAATGCAGAAAGGTTTCTGTGATGGGTAGGTTTAGGGGTAGGGTTAGTGTAAGGGGATATAATATACAGTTTGTACAGTATAAAAATCATTATGCCTATGAAGAGTCCCCACAAAGATGTGGTGTGTGTGTGTGTGTGTGTGTGTGTGTGTGTGTGTGTGTGTGTGTGTGTGTGTGTTGTGTGTGTGTGTGTGTGTGTGTGTGTGTGTGTGTGTGTGTGTGTGTGTGTGTGTGTGTGTGTGTGGTTTCTTGTAAACCCTACATTGTGGGGACCAAATGTAGAACCAGAAAAGTTTGACCTTGTGGGGATATTGTTTGTTTCACTATATTAGTGAGGACATTGCATTTGATTATATCAGGTTATTGATATTTTCCATGGTCTAACCCAACCCCCACCCCTAAGCCTAAACTTCACAAAAACATGTGCAAACCATTAGATTTAGAAACTTTTTTTTTCTTCTTCGATTCAGACTTTTTTTTAAATAGTGAGTACCAGTTAAATGTCCTCACTAGTCTGTTGTCACGATATTTCACTATATAAGTGAAGACATTTGGTCTTCAAAAGTATAGCCAAACCTGTACACACACACACACACACACACACACACACACACACACACACACACACACACACACACACACACACACACACACACACACACACACACACACACACACACACACACACACACACACACACACACACACACTGGAGTCAGTGAATTTCTCCTGTGGCTCCAGACTGTCCAGTCATTTATTAGACGTGATCAATTATTAATCAAGCTGTTTAAAGGGGCTGCTTAGTTTCACACTTCCAGACAGAAAGCAGTGTATCCATATTGTGTCACATTAGCAGAAGTAATATATTATCATTCATGATGATAAATACATACTGAGTCTTCCATGAAACAAGATGGAGTTACAGTATTATGCTACTATGTGTTATGCTACTATGTTAGTGTGAAGTCAAGCGTTTTTATGAACACACACACACGCACACACGCATGTTTATCTAGCTGTCAGTTAGCCTAATAGCTGGTTTGATTTGCATTGAGAGATGATCTTATGGAAAGTACCCCATGTCAATCTCTAGGTATGGTGAAGGGTATGTGATGATGTCATAAATTTTGAAATTTAAATTTGCAATGCTCAATTATATTACCTCTAATCATAAGCTGTGCTTAGAAACTTATAAAGTATAAATAATTATTTATCCCTTCTAAACCTAAACTTAATATTGTAAAGCGCTGCATTATTCTTTTCTATTAAAAATATAAATATAGAGTAAATTCTTCCGTTTCAAAACATATTTTGTGTTAACATTCACATTATGAATCTTTTGAATGTTTGAATGAGTTTTAATGTACAGAAATGTCTAAACAAAGACCTCAATTAGCAAATATCATTGCAATACAGTCATTGTGTTATCAATATTGTTTGTGCTTTGTGCCCAGAAAATATATTTTATCTGCAAAATCAATCAATAAATAACATTTCCCTCATAAAATGTTATTTTCAATATTTATGATTTCATACTTTCAAATATGATGTCAGATACATTGTAAGAAACTGACGGACAAAGACACATTCTAGAACAAGAACAAAGGTAGGATTGGACTTGATTTTGTCTATGGGGGTTTGTTTGGATGGTTGGATTGTTTTAGTTTACTATTGGTGGATCTCATGTGAGTGACAGGTTGTTTTGCCCTCACACCATCAGAGAAGAGAAAAGATGTGGCTGCATGAGGAAGGGGAAGTTATTTTGATTAAAGATCACGATAAACATGAATTTAAAAGCAGTATGATGTTCACAGATCAATCATGGAATATTCCATACAAATATAAGAATGGTCCATTTTGACTTTAATTTTTTTTTTAAATTCAGTGTCCAGTTAATGAGTAATAAATGAGATGGCAGTGATGACTGACACGTCTACTGACTCCAACTCAGATTAACAGCCTGCGGTTCTTCACAAGTGAATAAAGACATTATTGAGTCTCTTTGGGACATGTTATGCTTTTGAGGACAAGTTGTTCTTTGAGTTGTTTTTAATGAGACAACTTTTTGCAATATCATCCCCACAAGTATTACTCGGTCATAAAGAGACACACACACACACACACACACACACACACACACACACACACACACACACACACACACACACACACACACACACACACACACACACACACACACACACAGTCTGGTTTACTATCTTTGTGGGGACTCTCCATAGACGTAATGGTTTTTATACTGTACAAACGGTATATTCTGTGCCCTTACACTAACCAAACCCATAAATCTAATCATCACAGAAAAAATCTTACATTTTTTAAAATAACTCATTCTGTACGATTTATAAGCCTGTTTCCTCATCGGGACCTCAATGTAGGTCCCCACATTGACACAAGTCTCCATAAGTCTATATGTGCATACAGGGTGAAGTCCCCTGCGGGATAGAAAAACATGAACGAACACACACACACACACACACACACATACACACACTGATCGATTAACAGTAAAACGGGCAGCAGAAGTGAGTCAGTGAATGGCACGCTTTTCCTCCACACTCCTTTATTAACGCTGATAGTTTGATTTGACTCTTTTTGCTTACATGTATTTTCCAGCAGTTCTGTGTGAGGGGAAATATAAGCTTTATGTTTACCTCGTCTCATTTGGATAATGTGTCATATAAATGCTAAGCTCAGGGATTTCGCCTTCTCTGTTTGATCCATTTCTTACTGTTTTATAAGGTTCTGCGCCATTTTAAACATGATGCAAATGAACAGACGCAGAATATTAGTTCTGAAAATCTCTTTTTTATTATTTACTCTCTAAAAAAATTGAGAATTCTTGAGTCTCTCTCTCTCTCTCTCTCTCTCTCCTCTCTCTCCTCTCTCTCTCTCCTCTCCTCTCTCTCTCTCTCTCTCTCTCTCTCTCTCTCTCTCTCTCTCTCTCCTCTCTCTCTCTCTCCTCTCTCTCTCTCTCTCTCTCTCTCTCTCTCTCTCTCTCTCTCCTCTCTCTCTCTCTCTCTCCTCTCTCTCTCTCTCTCTCTCCTCTCTCCTCTCTCTCTCTCTTCTCTTCTCGTCTCTCTCTCTCTCCTCTCTCCTCATCTCTCTATTTATTGTGGTTTGGATTTGGTTCCATCAGCCATCTTGGCTTTACGGTTAAAGGCAGCTGTTTAGTTTGGCTCTTTATGGTTAAAGGCAGCTGGTTTAGTTAACGGTCTGCTGGTCGGGTTAAAGTGAAACATGCACTGAGGGAATGCTCGCTGTCACATGCTAATTGAAACACAATCACAGCAGAGCTGTACTTAATCTGCGCTAGATGAGACTCACATCCAAACAGTGCTGAGCGTAACGTGACTGCACTCAGATTATTGTTCTGAAGTGATGTGTGCTAAATAATCTCTTTACAGTTCAATTGAATGTACAATTCTACAAGAATGATTAATTAAAAAGCATCCAAAATGAATGCTGCTAATTGTGCTGCTAACTAAGAGAATGGAAGAATCAAGTGGCTGTTTTGCAAAAATAAAATGATGCTGATTAACATTCACTTTATTTTATTTTAGTATTATTAAAATTATAAAAATAAATAAATAAAAAAAACACTAATAATACAAATATGAATACACTCTCAGAAAAAAAAAGTACAAAGCTGTCACTGGGACAGTACCCTATACGGTATAAAAGTCTTTGTACCGTACCCAGATAGCAAGCACCTATCAAAACAATGTTAAATCAATGTTAACCACTTTTGCACTCGCAATTAATGTTGAATTTAAAATTGTAATTAAAATGTCATCATTGATCAATGTTACAATGTAATAGTTCAACAACTGGTTAAACACTTTCAGAAAATGGAATACAACAACTACAACTGACTTAAAGCCACACGAGCCTCAAGATTTCAGCAGAAGTTATTTTTGAGAATTAAAAGAGGTTTAGGGTAGTTTGACTTTTGGCTCTTAATATGAGTTTGTGGTGTTTGTATCAGTGTTTACCAAAACACATAATTTGTTGCAAAGGAAGCCAGAAACAAGGATGATCAGGGCCTCATTTATAAACGTTGCGTACGCACAAAAGAATGTGTACGTCGCTCTCTACGCAATAATTGGTATTTATAAAAAGCAAACTTGACGGGAAAATGTGCGGTCCTTCACGCAAGCTCTGACCCAGGCGTACGCACAAAAATGGGTGAAATGAGAAATGGCGACACCGTCGGCAGATGGAAGAAACACGTGAACGTGTGTGAAAGTGTAGACCGTTGTGTTAAAGAAATGGCAATACTGCCTCTCATAAATAAAATGAAGACTTCACAAAGCAAGTATTACAATTAACAGCCTACACGAACACCCGTTTGATCGATCTGCAGTGCAAAACAAACAAAATCAAACAAAGATTAGCCTACAACAGAAATGCAAACTAACACATATTTGCAAAAAGAAAAGTGAAATATGTTCTGCAATAATATTGGCATGTTATGCAATTCATCCTCATAACACATCTGTAGCTTGTCAGATGCAATCAAATGGATGTTACAAAAATGCCATGATGCCATCACAATAATGGAGCGCTAGACGCTTTTTTGCATCGACTTTGATGTCCGACCATTTCTTTTTTATTTCGGCCACGGTCCGAGGTTGTGAGACTGCAGTATTAACGGCGTCTGCAACCTTTTGCCACTCAAGTGCCTTTTTGGCATTAGTAATGCCCACACTGTGCCCTCCAAACAACATTTTACTCCTCTTTTTCACCTCGCCAACCATAATTTCTACTTGACATTGAGTGAAGTTACTTTGCTTGCTTTTCCTCTCTGTATTTGCCATGATTTCGCAATCGATGAATATGAAATTGTGGGCATTTCACGGACTATTTATGGGCAACTATGGGCGTTTCACGGACTATTTATGGGCAACTCTGGGCGTGACATGAAGCCGCAAAAGCTGTGCTACATTTAGAATTGATTGTGATTTATTAAGGGAAAACTGCGTAGGATGTGCGTGCGCACGGTTATATAAATCCGAATATTTCTGTGCGTACGCACGTCCTATGTTTCATCCATACGCCACTTCTGACGCAAATCCTACAAAAGTTTTATAAATGAGGCCCCAGGTGATATAGTTTTCAGCATCATAACGTAGAATAATTTACCAATCTTATCCCTGGCTAAAAGTGGTTATTTGTTATTACTAGATGTTTATCACCAAAAATATATTCTTGGCACAGATCAGAAATATTAAATCAATTATGGGGGAAAGCAAACTTTAGACACACACACAAATCAAGAATCAGCATATGAATCTCAACAATGGTGACATGCTTAATGCCACAATGCATGCTGGGACCTGGGAGCCACCATAGTATAAAACTCATAGCACTCAGCATGCATTGAAGCATGTCAGCATTGTTAAGGTTCATATGCTGATCGTCTTTGTTTCTGGGATCCTTTGCAACAAATGATGTGTTTGCGTAAACACTGTTACAAAGACATCAAACTGACATTAAAAGGCAAGAGTCAAACTGCCCAACTAAAGGAAACACTGATCACCATAATGTTTGACCAATTAAACATCAACATCTAAACCTCTGTTAATTCTCAATATTAACTTCTGTAGATGAATATCAGAAATAAAGTAAATCGGGTTATTAAGTGAAGCTGGTTTTACTCTTTTTGGAGTGGTTTAATCCTCCTCTGTTGAGATATTAAGACATTTATTGTCTTATTTTATTTGCAGTCGATTTCAGGCTGTGTGGGTTTAAGTCAGTTGTAGTTGTTGTGTTTCATTTTCTGAGAGTGCAAGCATGATGTAACATTGTAACATTGATTCAATTATGAAATTTCAACATTTTTGTAACATTAATTGCAGATGCAAAAGTGATGTTTATTCAATGCGGTTGACATTGACACATTAACATTGATTTAACATTGTTTGGATGGTTGCTTGCTATCTGGTACAAAGAGATTTCACTTTTGTACCTTAGGGTACTGCCCCAGTGACAGCTTTGCACCTTTTGTCTGAGAGTGTAATGTAATAATAATAATAATAATAATAATAATAATAATAATAATAATAATAATTATTATTATTATTATTATTATTATAATATTTTACATGACAACAGTAAAATTAAAATACTAATATTTATGTCTTAATTTCTTAATTTTCAAATGTGTATTATAATTCATCAAGCTTTCACTTTGGTGGAAAAGCCTCTTTTTTGTTGAGGGCAGGTTTATAAACTACGGTGACGCATTGCTGCCACATACATATTATTTTTTTCCACTCAACTATGTCGTAATAACGAGATCTTATGTCGTTAAACGAGATGTTATGTCATTAAAACGACATATTTTCTCGTAATAACGAGATCTTATGTTGTTAAAACGACATATTTTTCTCGTAATAACGAGATCTTATGTCGTAATAACGAGATGTTATGTCGTTAAAACGACATATTTTTCTCGTAATAACGAGATCTTATGTCGTTAAAACGACATATTTTCTTGGCCTTATAAGGACATGTCATGGACAATATGCCTTTATCCACATGAAATGTATAACCAATCATGTCTGTATCATACTTCTACGTTCAAAAAGCTGAAGCAATAGCAGCCCGCAATGGATGTTTATGTTAAAAGATCAAATTCTGTACACACCTTATTAATAAAGCATGTGCCTACATATTCGCAGATGAGCCCAGAATACAAACATTGCGTTTAATTGCACATTAGGCTAAGCGTTTTCCTCCCATAGACAACCCTTATAATAAAGAAAAAGCTTAATGTGGCTTAATAGGCTATAGCTTACTTCAGTGTTAAAGATCAAATGCTGTAGGCCTACACGCCTTATTAATAAACCATAGCCTACTATCCGACAGAACAGCAGATGAGCCCAGAATATGAACGCAGCGCATTTAATTACACGTTAGGCGTTTTCTTCATATTATATAAACCCTTTATTATAAATAAAATAAAGATGGCTCTTAACGTGTCTTTCTATGGGAGGATGGCATTGCAGTAGGCCTACACATCAAATACAAATTTAAATGGTATTCAATGCAAAACAAAAATGAAAAATATAAGTTGCCAATAAATTAAATAAATAAATTATTATGGCATTAATTAGCCCACAAACAATATTTATTTTAAAGCCTAAACGAATGTATTTGTTTATCTGTATGCTAAGTGTTTCAGGCGCCCTTTTCAAACTGGCGCAAGAAAATGCAACAGAATTTGATTTGTTAACCGATTGATTTTTTAATTTGCTCGCTCTAACGTTAACCTAGATAAATGTTCGCTATTATTAAGCGCGTATCCAAGTGTTTGGATACTGCATGAGGCGCCGGTGCCATCACTCTCATTTTCCTATCAACAGTGGACTGGAAACAACTGAAAATACTCCATCATTTCTGGTCATACAGAAAAGAATTATACATCAGTCCCAACTACTTTTATTTGTGTAAATTCACAACAACAAGAAAAAGTTGTGCTTTTGTAAAATAAAAGAAAACGAACAGGGCGCGCTTTCAAAAGCGCGTCTCAAAAATAAACTGAAAAACAGTGTATAGACAAGCCTCACAGACATGAGAAATAAAGCCTTCTATACAAAGCTTATAAAAAATGTCCATCAACGAAAAAAACCCAATCGAAAGCAAATACATAGCCTACCATCTGATTATGTAATCATGTCCGTATGAAAGGCGCATCTAAGCAACATTACAGCGGAGATGTATGGATGGAGATATGATTGCAGCAGGCAGCCTATGCTGATTTAGAAAAGACTAGTTTATTAATAAACAATTAAAATGCTTCTTTATTTTTTTCAAACACATTTATTATCATTAACCGACTTCTGCCGGTGCTTTGCGGCAAGTTTTATGCATGCGCTTGAGCGCGGAATATATAGCCATATATGCACATTGAATATAAACGTGTGATTAGTCATAATTGCTTAAATTAACAGTCAAGAAAAATCTTTAGTTTATGGCTTAATTGAATCTAATCTATTGATTTAATATTTTACATTATTTAATCAGTAATTATATCCAGCTCTTACATTATATTAGTTGAGTTAGCATAATTAGTTAATGAACTAATAAAATAATAAAATAAAGTTTAAATTAAGATAGGCTGTTTACCATATATTTCTATATCATTGCTTATTCCACCACACAACGGACTGTTTATAAGGTGACAATTCGTTATACATGTGAAGATTGCTCTATCTTGAAGATGTTTGTATTGTATTGTATTGTATTGTATCTTCTGTTATAAAGACGAAGATTGACATTTCGTTAAACAAAATAAGAACACAATGTTGTAAAAATTAAACAACTTAGGTTATATTCTGTTAGATGTGTTTTGACTTTGATAGGCTACATTTTATGTGGATAAAGGCATATTGTGCATGTCCTTATAAGGCCAAGAAAATATGTCGTTTTAACGACATAACATCTTGTTATTACGAGAAAAAGATGTCGTTTTAACGACATAAGATCTCGTTATTACGAGAAAAGATGTCGTTAAAACGACATAAGATCTCGTTATTACGAGAAAAGATGTCGTTAAAACGACATAAGATCTCGTTATTACGAGAAAAGATGTCGTTTTAACGACATAAGATCTCGTTATTACGACATAATTGAGGAAAAAAATAATATATATGTGGCAGCAATGCGTCACCGTAATAAACAGATGTATACTGTATATTGTCATTACATATTTTGGAAGGTGACTTGCGTTTTTTTTTAATTCATGTTTTAAGCAACCGAGTCACTCTGCTCACATATAAATGCATTAAAAAAATTACTGAATCAGACCGTTATTATAAAAATTTTGATTAAATTGAAATAAAAATAAAATTGTTCTGGATTTGAAAAACTTCACAAACCCATTAAACTGCAAATCAAAGTGATTTAATGTCATCCCAAAAATGTACATCCCTATTTTGAATGAGACGTTAAACAGAGGTCCTGACTCGCTGTGGTCATTAAAAATCCCAGGATGTCCTTCGAAAAAGAGTAGGGGTGTAACCCCAGCATCCTGGCCAAATTTGCCCCTTGGCCTCTGTCCATCATGGCCTCCTAATCATCCCCATATACTGATTGGCTTCATCACTGTCTTCTCTCCACCAGTAAGCTGGTGTGTGATAGGTGTTCTGGCGCACTATGGCTGCCGTCGCATCATCCAGGTGGATGCTGCACATTGGTGGTGGTGAGGAGATTCCCCCTTCCATGTAAAGCGCTTTGAGTACACAGAAAAGAGCTATATAAATGTAACAAATTATTATTGTTATTTAGAAATGAATTAATAGGGAATGTAAAGACTAATACTGTTCAGAGAGATTAATAGATTCATTAAATTAATAAGTGCTTTTAGAAAAGCTCATTGGTGATCAGTAACAGTATACTCAGATCAGTTTCTTAACGATAATTCATTCTAGATTGTTCAGCCTGGGTGATTTATTCATGAGTTATTTTAAAATAAGTAATTGATTTTGTTTGATAGTTATGTAGCAAAATGTAATTTATCCCTACAAAAATATAAAAATATAATATTTCCATACAATAAACCATCGTAGAGTAAATTAAACGTAAGGGAGGTTTTTTTGTTGTTGTTGTTTCAGTGAATTGTCTTTAATGAATGCTCAATCAGATATATTTATGTGAACATGTGTGTGTTTGTGTTACACAGATCATAACTTTGTTTCATGTATTGGTTTAAATCTACGGCAGTGCGCTGACATGAACTGCAGGTCTTTGTTTAGGGGTCACAGGTAAAATAACTCAGAAAGAGGCTTCGCATGAAGGTGAGAATGAGAAACGAGGATTTTCTTTTTCTTTTGAGTGTGTTTTTTAAGGGATAATCTGATTATGGAATCTTTGTTCTTGAGCTCTGTTGTCTCTGCGGAACCTTCAAACATGAGTGACATGAAGAGAAATCTCACATTTATTTTTTGCAAGCACCTGAATTACACACACACACACACACACACACACACACACACACACACACACACACACACACACACACACACACACACACACACACACACACACACACACACACACACACACACACACACACACACAACACACACACACACACACACACACACACAATTAACAGCATAGACTTGGATTTGACTTGGACTTTTTTACTGGTAATTTTGCCTTTGAAATAGTTTTAGCTAACAGTAATAACCCTTAAAAGACACCTGGACTAATGCTTGTGTGAAGGATTTTCTCTCAGGATGAAGAACGGTGAAGCTGCTCGCTAGCCTCCTTACATAATGAGTCTAGAGTGACCTATTAAATATCTGGTCACACACACACAAACACATTCATTCGCTCTCATTGTATTTGACTTTCCTCTTCCTCTAGTTTCCTCTTGCTGTCATTCTTAAAGGGATACTCCACTTTTTTTTTTAAATAGGCTCATTTTACAACTCCCTCAGAGTTAAACAGTTTTTTTTTTTTTACCGTTTTCGAATCCATTCAGCCGATTTTCAGATATTTAGAAGAATATCAGTAACCAGACAGTTTCTGATCCCATTGACTTCCATAGTATATATTTTTTCCTACTATGGAAGTCAATGGGACCAGAAACTGTCTGGTTACTGATATTCTTCTAAATATCAGCAAATTGGCTGAATGGATTCGCAAATGGTAAAACTCAACTGTTTAACTCTGGGGGAGTTGTAAAATTAGCATATTTCCAAAAAAAGTGGAGTATCCCTTTAAGAATTGAACAGTGACATCTCAAAATGAGACATAAATCGAGCTCAAAATGAATAGTTAGAGCAACGAATGTCTCCCAGAGACTTGTGACAAATATTAATGTATTTTGAGCAAAATGCTGAAAAAGAGAGAAAGATAAATGAGGTTTTGTAGGTTCAGGAGCATTTGTGTTCTTACAGGCTATGGTCATTATTCACAATGTTCCATTGTTTACTTGTTCATTTGCTGACATTTCTTTCTTTTTTCTTCCTCCCTTTCTCTCTTTATTTGCTTGCAGATGTGACCAAGAGTTTTCAAAAAGGTAAGGCATGCTCTTTGTTACATTCATTCTGATGAATATGAATGACATACATTAAACACTAAACACAATTGAGTGCTACACAGCAATGACACTTATCAATTGCAAAATGTGATCTTTTTTCCTTCAAATGTTGCTCTTCAAAGATGCTAACAGTGAAATAACAAAAAATATTTCAATTAGTTTAATTAAACTTTTTAATTAAAAAAGGGTTCCAATTTATATTAGGTGTCTGTACTAACATTTAAATTAATAATTTGATGCAATGCGCTTATTGTGTACATACATGTTTTTTACATTGTTCTCATATTATTAAAAACACCTGCATGTAATTACAGCTGTAATTAATTTCTGTAATTTCATCTATAATTGTTGAGCCTTCCCTTATACCTAACCCACCCTTAAACCAATACCACCTAACCTGTTCCTAACCTTAACCGTATCCTACTCGTATTTGCCGATACAATATGAACACAAAATGTTAGAACATAGTAGTCAAGGAAACCTAATATAAAGTATGACAAAAAAAATACACCTGTTATGTTCGGGTCAAAAAAACAAGTGTAGACTTAAGAAAAGGCAGAGCATTCAGCTAAAGGCTTATCTAGATATTTTCACAATTAGTCTTGGCTATATCATCACCTTTATGTCGGTAGTGATATTGCATTTGATCAATACAAACATGTATACTATTAGACCAGATAGGTAACAGAAACTGAGAATACTACAAATTTTAGGCATTTTAAATAAATATTGACTGTGATTTTTATATTCTGAAACTTCCTAAAAAATCCTATCAGCAAAAGAACTATTGAATGAATGAACAAATGAACGAACGAACGAACAAATAAATAAATAAATGCTGTGTGTGTGTGTGTGTGTGTGTGTGTGTGTGTGTGTGTGTGTGTGTGTGTGTGTGTGTGTGTGTGTGTGGTTCAGCAGGTCTACCCTACGTTACAGGGACAAAATGTCCCTACAAAGATGGCTATAACTGAAATCCTTAACTTTTTTTGGTTACAGCTCTGTGCTATTATAAAATAATGAATAGTAAATTAATCTTTATTTTCCCAGTCAAACACATCAAGGAAATACAGATTATTAATCAAAATAATGATTTCTCATTAGAGTATGTGGAAATGGCACGTAATGTGAAATAATATTTGATGCGTCAGAGATGGATACAGTGTCTCACATTACAAACAAAAGCTCTTTTGCTCTGTGCAGTATTTACATGTGCCTGCAGCAAGAGCTTTTTTCACCTGTACTTGTGAACGTGCGCTCTGCGTGCGGCCATCATGCCTGGCTAAAGAGGAAGTCTCGAGTGACTCCCAGCCTCTAGAGCCCCTTTGTGTTTCAGCTGCTCGACTCTCCACAAAAAAAAAAATCAATCTGCAAACTTTCTCCAACCACCATTACAGATCCGGATCAGTGACCTATTTACAGTAGAGCTCAACACCTGCTGGAAACAAAATGGTGCCGAAGTTTCCAGAGAGCGGAGGGGAATCTCTCTCTCTCTCTCTCTCTCTCTCTCTCTCTCTCTCTCTCTCTCTCTCTCTCTCTCTCTCTCTCTCTCTCTCTCTCCTCTCTCTCTCTCTCCCTCCCTCCCTCCCTCCCTCTCTCTCTCCTCTCCTCTCCTCTCTCTCTCTCCTCCTCATCTCTCTCCTCTCTCTCCTCCTCTCTCTCTCTCTCTCTCTCTCTCTCCTCTCTCTCTCTCTCTCTCTCCTCTCTCTCTCTCTCTCTCTCTCTCTCTCTCTCTCTCTCTCTCTCTCTCTCTCTCTCTCTCTCTCTCTCTCTCTCCTCTCCTCTCCTCTCCTCCTCTCTCCTGTGTCTCTGTCTCTGTCTCTCTGTGTGCTCTGTGTGTGTTTGGTAACAGAGCCCAGAAACACACTGGAGTGACAAAGACAGAATCACAGGAGAGGAGAGGAGTGGAGAGGGCAGTGAAACCCCTGGATGGAGTGAATAATAAGGGCCCATGGGAGAAGAACAGATGGACGTTTAGAGAAAGGGAGAGAGAAGAGAGGGAAGATTGTCAGACGTGATGCCAAAACTCTGCAGGGGACACAC
This sequence comes from Chrosomus eos, assembly GCA_036326025.1. Taxonomy (NCBI): domain Eukaryota; kingdom Metazoa; phylum Chordata; class Actinopteri; order Cypriniformes; family Leuciscidae; genus Chrosomus; species Chrosomus eos. The sequence continues at coordinate 47,798,606 of CM070818.1, forward strand.
ACATACTCAATGCTCATTAGAGTGGCATGATTCTGAAGTTTGGTGGGAATTTCAGAAGGTTAAAGATGACATCATACTGTTTACTGTTTCCATCCGATTTTTAATGTACTTGACTAGACCAGGGACAGCACTCTGAGGTAAAATGATTAAGAAATGACTGTATTTGGCATTTGCCTGTATGAGACCCACGATGATTCTGATCCAAGATCAGATCCGAGCTGATTCTGTTCTGTTATCAGATCAGACCTGAGGTGATTCTGTTCTGAGATCAAAACCAAAGTGATTGTGTTATGAGATCAGACCTAAGGTGATATGAGATCAGACCTGAGGTGATTTTGATTCTGAGTTCTGAGAAAAAAGTATTTCATTGCATTGATGACATACATTTGATCAGATCATGCATTCCCCGCAGAGGTGTAGTGGTAAAAAAGAGGTGGGGTAAACTATAAATTCTGGTGGACCACGACGTGGTCACCCGGTAAGGAATCAGGATTAATAGCATATGTATGTAATTTAGTCGGGACTAAAATACTACCCAGTGTTATTTTACATTTGGTTACTTTATTCAGTCTCTGTAGTATTTCTGAATACTAGTGTTAGACCTAAGCAAAAACTTTTCTCTTTATTTCTCTTTATTGGTATCTTTATTCTATTGTATTGATTTGTGCTACTTTTTTCAATTTTGAATTAAATTGATTGAATTAGAATTGAAATCAAGCTTTCTTGTGTTGTGTAAATTGTAAAAATGCATACATGAGCATACATTTAGGTGAGATAAATGTAATAAAAAAAAAGGTCTAAACTCCCCCCTCAAATTAAAATTCCTCCCCCGCCATAAGAATCACCTAGGGGGGATTTTCCCAAATGAAATTCAGGCCCTGCATCTGAGGTAGACTGACCACGAGCTACGTGGTTGTGAAACGAAAGTTTCTGCTTCTGTAGAAGCTAGAGGGCTGTATGAAATCAACCTTGTTACAAGAAAAACGGTTAACGCTTTAGATTACAGCCCCGAAAGTACTGCGTTATTAAAGGGGTGATGAACTGAGAAATCAAATTTTACTTGAGCTTTTGACATCTAAGAGGTCATCATATTATAAGAATATCCTCTAAGTTTCAGAACTGAAAACGTCCTTGTTAGTCCAATAAAAGCTTTTATTGACACCAGGCTCAGCAAACGACTCGTTTTTTCAAAGCTATTTAGAGGTGGATAAACGCAATTTAGAGGTGGATAAACGCACTTTGGAGGTGGATAAACGCTATTTCCAAATTTTGGGAGGTGCGCAAACGGCATTTACGTGCATTTAGCCTCCACTACTTCCCTGATTCCCCGGGAATCAAACCGATTGACCTTCACACTGTGCTTCACACCGTGCTCCAGTTTGAGCTATAGGAATTAGATGGTTCCTGTGGAATCTAAGATCAGATCAAACGTGGTTCTGGCTGTGAGAGAGGGGTGAGGTATTATCACATTACTGCAGTAAAAATTTGTTTCCAACTAGGGCTGTGCGATTAATCGTAATTGATTTCTGGTTTTGATTTTGGCTTTTAACGAATAAGAAAACGTAACCTCTGTTCCCTGAGAGTAGGAAACGAGTATTGGGTAGCTAATATAGAGTGGGGAAACTCCTTTCCTGGAGAAATATTGAAGGCTATATTTTAAAACGCAGTACAGCTTCACAGCAAACACAGCAGAGCGTCTAGCTTGCCTATTGGCTGTGCTGTAGCAACCAATCAGGTGACTTGGCGCCAGAGCATGTCAGAGCCCACCAGAATGGGCATGGCTTATGGCTATAAGAAGCCCCTATTTTTCGCCATATAGAGTTTAAATCGAACCTAACAAATGTGGATGGAGAGGATCAGCCGTCTGTCGCACATATGTCTTGAACTGACACACCACTGGACCAGCCCCACAAAGAGGCCATGCCTCTTGTTGAGTTGGCTCTAGAGCCTATGGGACAAACCTGGCCCACCGAGGTGTATGCCAGAGAGATGGCGTCCACTATCCATCTGGACAGTCTCTGCTTCCTGTTTGGAAACCCTTTGGTGCGACCACCGAAGCATACAAAGAGCTGTTCTGACTGGCTAAACGGTGCTGAACGCTCCAGGTAGATTCATCCTCCTGGCTCCTTTGGGGAGAAACAACCTCCTTGTTCGTTTCCTTAGTGTCTGGCCAGCCACAGGAGCATGGTAAGCTGCTATGGCTGCCACATACACTTTGAGCGTGGATGGGGAGTGACCCGCATCCAGAAGCTCTTGTAGGAAAGGAGAGTACCACTGACACCTCGCATGACTGGGGCTCGAGGTCCCTAGCTGTGCACCAGCTGGTGAATACTGACCACTTCACAGCATAGAGGCGCCTGGTAGACGGTGCTCTAGCTCTGATGGTATTTAAGACATTTTTTGGGAGGTCCCTGAATACCCGTTGAGGGGCCACACATGGAGGGCCCATAAGTCGGGACGAGTGCCAAATCGTCCCGTTCGCCTGCGTGCAGAGATCTCTCCTCACTGGCATCGGCCAGGGAACAATGTCCATCATCTGCGCCAGCTCCGGAAACCACGTCTGGGATTTCCAGAGGGGGCTACTAAGAGGACTGGGCATCCAGCTTCTTCTGACTGTGCTTCTTCTTCTGCGGCTGAAGTAGTGTGGGGAAAGGAAGAGCAGGAGGAGCGGTGTCGCCATCTTGAAAGAGAGCTAACCGCGTCCGCAGTAAGAGCAGCCTGTGGCAGAGAGTGCAGCTTCAGCGTGGGCGGCTCCCAGGCACGTGGCACACTCCGTGTGCCCACCTGCCTCGTGCAGAAGGGATCCGCATGAGATGCATGAAGAGCAAGGCATTTGGAACAACGCTCTCGAAAATTGCTCTTTTAGAACTGAGTGCCGCAACGGCGATCACACAGTAGCAATGAAAAGGATATAGCGTGTTCGCCGGATGGCCACAGGAGAACGGCGGCAGAAGAGAGGCAGCTTCTTAGGTAACTGACAAGGTGCTGTCCACTGCATACATGGCTCTCTCTATCTGTATGGCTTGTTTCCACGGCAAAGGCTTCAGAGGAGGCAGCGACGTAAAGGTTGCTGAAGGAGATTAAATCTGAATATGACGAAAAATCCCTTCTTATTGTCATAAGCCACGCCCATTGTGGCGGGCTCTGGCGTGCTCTGGCGCCAAGTCACCTGATTGGTTCGCGCATCAAAGGCGCTTCGCCATAGAATGTGCAGTTGCCACAGCACAGCCAATGGGCGAGCTAGGCGTTTTTAAAATATAGGCTTCAATATTGCTTGAGGAAAGGAGTTTCCCCACTGCGTATTAGCTACGCAATACAAATTGACCGTTCTCGAAAGGGAACAAGATAATCAAGGTTAAACAATTATTGTACCGCTGCCGCATTCCGTTTAACGCACCTTCCTTTCCTTCAGAGCGGTTCCTCCTAAAACCCCAAACTTAACATCCAAATCAGCCAAATAAGTCAGTGCTGTAAAATGCAGGATATGTTTGATATATACACAGTGGGGCGAGACATATTAACTCTGATATTAAGCTGCAAAAAAAGTATGTACACAAAAATGTAAAAATAGCTTTTTGGAGAGTATTCACATAAACACAGTGGGTTATGTCTAAGGCAGTGGTTCTCAAACTGTACGCGAGGTGACAGAGGAGGTACACGGACAAAATGCTGAATTTTGCCATTCATTTAATTCTAAAATAACATGAAAACTGAGCTTGTATTTCTAGCAGATAAAATAAACTAAATACATGGCATCCAATCAAATTACCTCATCTTTTGCAGTCAAAACTGACTGCATCCACCAAGCCTGGAGCATATGATAGGTTGCATGCAGAGTGTCTGCCTTTGCAAATCGTTCCACATTACTGTGGTTTGAAAATGTATCTTTGTAAAAGTGTGGATTTAGCACTTAACTAGCAACAAATATAGACACAGACTGTACATAAAAATCGATTTAAGATTCACACACTCTCTTTGATACAAAAACATACCCTGTGTGAGTTCTTGTTTTTAATGTTGATCATATATACAAGCAAGAATGCAATGTTTTGCTGTATCAGTATTCATTTTTGCTGAAGTATCAATAATTGTGAAATTTCACTGATATTTAAAATAAGACATTGATCATGTCGCCCACAAATAAATGTGTTAAATAATTGTGAGTATTAATTATTGATCCTGATTATGATTTTTGCAAGGATGTGTATATTTAACCTTCAAATTGTGAAGCTACTCTTAGAAATATCCTGCAGTTCAGTTTTCACTACAGAGAGAGAGAGAGAGAGAGAGAGAGAGAGAGAGAGAGAGAGAGAGAGAGAGAGAGAGAGAGAGAGAGAGAGAGAGAGAGAGAGAGAGAGAGAGAGAGAGAGAGAGTAGGGGGAGGGGGTGGGGGTGGAGGTGGGGGAGAAGGTTTGGTCTCCAGGGTCCAGGCCTCTTCCTTTTGTCTCTATTTTTAGAATTTGTAGAAAGTTGTGGAAATGTGAGTTGAAGCTGTTTTCTGTAACCTGCTCTCTGCTCAGCTCATGTTATCAGCTGTTTTAAGGGAACTAATGCATTTCTCCTCATTTCTCTGGTAATTAATAAAGACCAGTCAAAGTGATTTGAGGAAACACTGGCCTCACAAGGATTTAAATGTTTAATTACATAATCACAAAAGCTAATAATGGAGTGTAGAGGCCAAGTAAGATTGCACAAGCATATTAAGCTTCTCCAGAGTGCTGAAATATCAGCAATACCAAAGGTCTTTTCTGAAATTTCTGAAATGAACACCAGGGATATTTATAGGACAGCTTTTAGAAATGTATATCACTGAAATTCAGTGGTGGGCAGTAACAAAGTATTGTCCCTAAGTAGGTTTTTATAAGTGTCTGTAGTTTATACAAGTTTGTGTTGTTGCGAACACTGACTTTTAGTACTGATTATTGTAAATAAAATCCTATTTAGGTTATGACTGTTCATTATTTGTAAAGTTGATCTGCTGTGAAAGGGAGAACTGCTTAAGCCCATTGACATGCTTGAATGTGGGCATTTGTGTGTCACATCTTTATATAGGTGTTATTTTTTTTAACGTAAAATCGCCAATTAATGCATGCATCTTCCCCACTGTTGTAGCAGTTACAAATTATATAAAACGTTTGTTTGCACAATGCTCCTCTTAAAATATGAATGCATATTGACCCATGTGATGTCTTTACATTGTATTTTGATCAAATGTTTCAGCCTCGTGCCTCGAGCCTCTCATGCCTTTCTTCTCGAGAGATGAAAACCAAATTTATTGTGAACGACTCGAATTTCACATTTGCTGAGGCAGCGCATAGATTACTTTTCTGCAATAAAAGGGGCACAAACGATCTGTGAAATAATACTGTTTGGGTGAGCTTCACAGTCAGCCCCTGAGGGTGCTGGTAGTGTTCATTGAGAAATATCTCGACGCGTACATCCATGCGCTGTCGGGCATGGATGTTGTATTTTGATACAATGTTTCAGCCTCGCACCTGTTAACTTTCTTCTCGAGGAATGAAAGCCAAATATATTGTAACGGCTCGAATCTCGCGTTTGCCCAGGCAGTGTGTAGATTACGAGACTGTATAACAAGACCACTTCGGGGGATCGAGAACTAATCTCAAATAATATCCGAAATCAGTCTCGAGAGGCTGGTTCTGGTACCTGCCAAATATTTCACCTTGGGTCTTGCGCACAATAGAGAAGGGTTACAGGCTGCAGTTCAATTCCGCCCACCGAAATTCAGCGGGTTGGTGAAGACTGCAGTCGCAGGGCAGGGTCAGGTATTGGAACAGGAAGTAAACTCCCTGCTGGTAAATGAGGCCATAGAGCATGTTCCTCCATCAGACAAGGAGTCCGGGTTCTAAAGCCGCTACTTCATAGTTCCCAAGGAGGAAGGGGAGTTGCGCCAATTTAAGATTTCAAGCTTTTGAATCAGTCTCTGAGGAGATTCAGTTTCAAGATGCTCTCTATTCCAGTCATCGTGAGTCAGTTCTTCCACATATCCATCCTTCCATCTCACAGGAAATTCCTGAGGTTCGCTTTCGGGGCGAAGCGTTCCAATATTGCGTTCTTTCGTTCGGCCTAGCTCTCTCCCCTTGCACGTTTAACAAATGCATGGATGCAGCTCTAACTCCGCTGACGCTTCAGGGTATAAATTATATCGACGACTGGCTTATTATGGCCCAGTCACAAGAGCTGGCAGTTCGGCATCGATATGTCATCCTTGCCCACATCCAGAGCCTGGGGTTGAGACTCAACACGAAAAAGAGCGTGTTGGCACCAGCCCAGAGAACCCCATTCCTGGTAGTGGTGTGGGACTTGTTCACGATGTGGGCACAATTGTCTCCTGCACGGATCGAGTTCATCCTGGCCATGGTGACCAGGATAAAAGCTAGGCCAAGCCATCACTGTAAAATACTTTCAAAGAATGTTAGGGCTCATGGCAGCAGCGTCCAACATCATTCTTTTCTGCCTGCTGCACATGAGGGCTCTGCATTGCTAGTTGAAAGCCAAAGGGTTTTCCCCAATCAGGGTTACGCGCAGATGCCTTCGTTCCCTATCTATGTGAAAAAAAGCTTGGTTTATGTCCCAAGGCCCCGTGCTGGGAGCATCATGTCGCCAGAAAGCAGCATCGACAGACGTTTCCTTCGCGGTTGGGGTGCGGTCATGGATGGCAGGGTTCTTAGGAGCTTCCTTCCAGACCTCAGGTGTCACCACGCAGACAATGTGTCGGTGGTCTTCTACTTGATTCATAAGGGGGATCTGAGATATCGCGCCCTCTATGACTCTATTGGCACAGCAGATCCTCCTGTGGTCCCAGGGGAAACTGTTATTTCTCAAAGCAATGCACATCCCAGGAGACCAGAATAAGAGAGCAGACATCCTGTTGAGGGACTGAGTTCCGGGGAATGGAGACTTCACACAGAGGTGGTGAAGTCGATATGCGAGAGGTTCGGCCCAGTGGAAGTTGATTTGTTCGTGTCTCGAGGGAAGTCCCACTGTCCACTAATGTTTTCTCTCACCCATCCAGCCCCATTGGTGTTGGATGCCATGGTACAGACGTGGCCGAGGCTACGCCTCTAAGCTTTTCCCCCGATCGGTCTGAAGAGGGTCCGTCGAGACGGGATCAGCCTACTTCTAGTTGCCCCGTACTGGCCGGCCCGGGTATGGTTTTCAGACATCATAGCACTCCCGGCAGGTCCCTTGGCAGATCCCTCTGAGGAGGAATCTGGTTCCACAGGCCTGGGGCTCAATATTCACCCTCGACCAGACCTGTGGATACTTTGGGCCTGACCCCTGAGGGGGCTCAGTACCTAGAGGCTGGCCTGTCAGCTCGAGTGGTTGAGACCATACTCCAGAGCTCCATCCACGAAGAGAGCCTAAAATGGAATGTGTTTCAACTTGGTCTAGAGAGTGTGAGGTGGACCCAGTTAACTGAAGCCCGGTTGGCTTCAGTGCTGGAGCTCCTCCAAGATCACTTTTCGGCTGGTCTTACCCCGTCCACACTCAAGGTGTACGTAGCTGCAATTGCGGCTTTCCACACTCCACTGGGTGATGGTTACGTCATGCAAATTCCGCAGACCCATGGCATTTCTTTGCCATTGGCTCGTTTTGTATACTCGAAGTTGATAGGCTTTCTAAGCGAAACCCCATTCGTCGTCATCCGACGGAACTCGGAGTGACATACGAAAGGGAACGCTATTCATATATGAATCGATTTTTTCCTGCACCCCTGCAATTTGGCACAAGTGTGTATTTTTATTGGAATTTTACTACCCCCCCCCCCCCCCCATTTCCTTTAATAAATATTTTTTTACACTAAGTACACAAAATTGTTACACCCATTGAAACACCATTAAAACTGCCATTTATCTATACAATTACAATATACAAGGCTTCAAAAGGCATCAGATAGTGCCATCTCAGGTCTGGCCTATAAAGCAAATACTCGTTTTACTCATGTTTTCTGCCTCTGCATATTATAAATTATGCATCTATTAATGTGTGGGTTATTTCGGTCAAGGTTTTTTTTTTTTATTATGTATTTCTTTTTTTTTATGAGACCAAGCTTAAGTTATTTTCAAATTGTTATGAGAGTTTTTTGACATGGATTTTTTTGTCCTCTAAGGACCTCAGAGTAAGTTTGATAAATTGATGCACAAGGGGTAAAAGGACAAACACTCTGTTACATCATACATGCAATTATGAACCAGAAATGTACCTTGTGTCACACAGCACTGGATCTGAGAAAAGCCTCAGGGTGTGTGTGGACCTCTGGTCACTGTATTATAACCTCAGTGGAAATCTGCCTCACTAGAGATCTGTGCTGATATCACACCAGGCTATTCAGGCATGCTTTAGTCCTTTAGTGTGCACTTGCACACACCCTGGTGCAAGTGCAGTTTTACATCAGAAGAGATCTAATGTGCTCTAGAGATTGCATTACTGCTCCAATTTTAGCTCTACTAACATGCCTTGGACAAAAAATAGATGATGCTGATATATGAGAGCGTATTACACTGGTACATATTTAGACATTCATGATAATGTTCTTTAAGAGTTATGTGTTGATACACTGTGCTAATGTGTGTTAAGCTGCTCTAGAGCTCTGTGCTGTACGATTTTAATTAAATTGCACATACTCACTGTATGTTGCTCTATAGACACACTGTGGAAAGAGGTTAAGAGTGCCATGTGTGGCTGCTAAAGGTAATCCAGGTCAAATGTTCACTGAGAGAGAGAGAGAGAGAGAGAGAGAGAGAGAGAGAGAGAGAGAGAGAGAGAGAAGAGAGAGAGAGAGAGAGGAGAGAGAGAGAGAGAGAGAGAGAGAGAGAGAGAGAGAGAGAGAGAGAGAGAGAGAGAGAGAGAGAGAGAGAGAGAGAGAGAGTGAGAGTGTATTGGAAGTTAAATGCTAAATTAATGTATAAAAATCATTCTCTAATTGCCATCCGTTCAAAAAGCATTCAGTGATATAATCCTATTTGTTTGAATGTGAGGCTGCTGACTTTTTTATTCTGATTTTTTCTTGACTGCCATTTATTGAGTGTGGCTCTAATGATCCAAAGCTTTGGGCAGCTTGTAAAGATCTGAAGAGTAACTCTGCCTGTTTGCTGCTGGTAATTGGAAACTCTGCCTTGAAGAAGTTTGTAAGAGAGAGAGAGAGACACAGAGATCTGCTGAGAATGCCCTTACTGTATGTTATATGTTCTATCTGTTATTTAGATTCGTATGACTGACGTGGGCACACAATCAAATTATTATTCCAAAGATCTGTGTTCACATACATTTTTGTAATATCTGGCTTATTGTTTGTTCTTCTGGAGGCTAGTCCATATTTTCTGGATGTCTGGATTTTTTTGTTTACCTGTGTTAATTTACACATTTAGTATCTCATAATCATAATGCTCTCATAATCATAATACTCTTCCCGGAGACTGGATTTCAATTTATTGAAGGGTTCACCTAAAATTTTAATCATTTACTCAACCTCGTCCTGATAAAACACATATGACTTTCTTTCTTCAATGAAACACAAAATGAGGAATTAAGAAAAATATAGTAGTTGCTGTTTGGGGACAGAAGCAAAAGCACCATAAAAAGTACCGTATATACCAGAATATAAGACTAGGTTTTTGTCCTAAAAATAGGATGAAAAATGGGGGGTCGTCTTATATTCGCGATATAGACAAAATCACGGGGGAAAAGGGAGAAAGCAGGGAGAAACAGTAGAGGACGGCAACACAAGAGGGTGCCGCAGTGCGCTTCATAAGAAGAAATATGCTCGTTTTGGATGCATTCTGCGGACACTTGACGGAGCCCGTCAAAACTCAGATGCGGAAAATGAACGGCGATCTAGTGAATTAGTGATCATACCCGGGGGGATGACAAGCCAGCTACAGGTATTGAATGTAGTCGTCAACAAGCCATTCAAGGATAATCTGCGCAAGAGTGGCTCCTGTCAGATGCCTACTCGAAACGCAAGGTCTCTCGCTCTCTCCCTCTCTGCCGTGCGCGCGCTACATGGTTTGCTTTTTTAAAGCACATACAGTAGGCTATGTTCTGTCTCGCATGCGCGGCTCTAGTCTAGATTCGAGGAAATTTCAACTAATTTGCGGGCATCAGGGAGTCGCTATCAATATGCAGGGATTTTATAGGTTAATAATAGAACAATTCAGTGCAACTGAATTGAAAACAAAAACAGCGCCGGACAGGGGGCTTAACCCTCTGGGGACCAAAAAATGTGCCGGCGCGTTTTGGCAGATTTTTTTCACATAGCAGTAAAATAGACTTAAACTACGCCATCATTTCTGGTCATACAGACTTAAGACATATGAGAAAATAAACTGTTAAATATCTATTTTTTATGTGTCCACTTACAATCGAAACGAAACTTTGTGCTTTTGTAAAATAAAGAAAATAAACAGGGTGTGCGTTCTGCTTCTCCGTCTCGTTGAATTTTTTTTCTTGAGCACGTCTCTAAACTTAAACAAAAATCAGCGAATTCTATTCACCCAGGCCTGAAATGTATATCTTTATAATCATTTAAGTTTTACTTTTAAATGATCTGATTCAAAATGAAAACTAATTTTCTCTAAGTAATTTGTATAAAACGTCTCAGGTTACAACTGTAACCTATGCTCCCTGAGAACAGGGAACTCAACAATACGTCATCGACGCTATGGGGAAACGCCTCAGGCGTGACAGGTGTCTGAAATCAAATACCAACTCACAGCAATCATGCTGACCGGCGACAGGCCGTGCATCATCAGCTCGAATGATGAGCGCGCAACCTGGATGTATAAAAATGGTGCCTTGAAACCGTGACAACATCCTATCGTCTGAAGGGACTGTTGCAGGCAGGACCCGAGGCATGGCAGGGATACTAATTGTCTCGTTCCCTGTTCTCAGGGAACATAGGTTACAGTTGTAACCTGAGACGTTCCCTTTCGAAGGGAACTCAACAATACGTCATCGACGCTATGGGGAACGAAATACCCACTCCGCCATGCTGAGGGGAGTGCATGCCAAAAGGCAGTGACAACTGTCAGAATCAGTAATTCCAAGGAACACTGAAATCAATCACCCTAGGTCACGTTGGGCTGTCAGTGACAGCACTCCCTACCGGTCATAGCCCAAGCTAATGAACCGAGAAAACTGCCAGAACATAGTTCATGGGAGGTAAATCTGGGCCAGCTCAAAGGCTTAGGACCACAACTTCCTAATAGAAGGGGTCCCTTCTAGGGAGTGTGGCTAGAGGACCCAAGGGACTCCTAGCCAGTCACTATTCAGGAGAGCATGCCCCCTGACATGCCACCAGGCTGGCCTGGTGATCTATACTAAGATGCACAGTCTGGCCATTGCCTGTCTGTCCGAGACAGAGCCTCTGCAAACTGCCTTAGAAAGACATCCAAAACCGAAGGCCTGCAAAGCTGGCAGAAACCATTCAGTTCTGGATCACAGAGACGGGACTCAAAACCAGGAAGGTCTGCTGAGGCCAAAGACCTGATTACCCCCTATGTGGGAGCTCCAGAACATGTGAGCTCATATCAGGAAGGCCAGTGAGGCCTGTAACCTGGCTACCACAGTATGTGGGAGCTTACATTCAGGAAGGCCGGGTGAGGCATAACCTGGCGACCACAGTAAGTGGGAGCTCGTACTCAGGAAGGCCGGTAAGGCCTATAACCTGGTGACCACAGTATGTGGGAGCTTACATTCAGGAAGGCCGCTGGGGCCTGTGACCTGACGACCACTGTAAGTGGGAGCTCGAACTCAGGAAGGCCGGTGAGGCCTATAACCTGACGACCACCGTAAGTGGGAGCTCAAACTCAGGAAGACCGGAGAGGCCTATAACCTGGCAGCCACACAATGTGAGGCTACCTTCAGAAATGCCTAATGAAGCCCGTCACCACAGAATGTGGGAGATAGCTTGAAAAGGAGGCGCCTGTCGTAATACCGTGCGACAGAAGACGCATCTAGAGTGGGACCCAAGGTGAAGAACCGGGATCTGAACCACATAAAAAAGGGAATGAAGCAAACAGTGCATAACCCTTACCATACATATGGAAAGTACACAACATGAAAATGTGCTTAGCCACTCCAAATCCAGGAGACCTGGATCAGAATGTGGAAGATAGCTAGAGAAAGGCGTCTGTCGAAGCATACTTTGACGACAGGACGCACCTAGAGTGGGACCCAAGGTGAAAGACGGGGGTCTGAGCCACATAGGAAGGGACCGAAGCATACAGCGCATGACCCTTACCATGAAAATGGATTTTAGAAAGTACACAAGACGTTCCGTTGTGTGATTTACCATAAGTATGGTTTTAACATAATCAGGAAGGCCATACGAGGCCTGTAACCTGAAAGTCAAAATGTGTGGGAGCTCACATTCAGGAAGGCCTAATGAGGCCTACAACCTGACATGTGAAAACTCACAACCACACCCTAGCGACCACAGTGAGTGGGAGTTCACATTCAGGAAGGCCTGGTGAGGCCTGAAACCTGACATGTGACAACTCATAACCAGGAAGGCCGAGGAGGCCTGAAGCCTGGTGACCACTGAGTGTGGGAGCTCATAACCAGGAAGGCCGGTGAGGCCTGTAACCTGGCGACCACAGTATGTGGGAGCTCGTACTCAGGAAGGCCGGTGAGGCCTATAACCTGGCGACCACAGTATGTGGGAGCTTACATTCAGGAAGGCCGCTGAGGCCTGTGACCTGACGACCACAGTAAGTGGGAGCTCGTACTCAGCAAGGCCGGAGAGGCCTATAACCTGACAGCCACTCAATGTGAGGCTACCTTCAGGAATGCCTATATGAAGCCTGTCACCACAGAATGTGGGAGATAGCTTGAAAAGGAGGCGCCTGTCGTAATACAATGCGACAGAAGACGCATCTAGAGTGGGACCCAAGGTGAAGAACCGGGATCTGAACCAAGTAAGGGAATGAAGCAAACAGCGCATAACCCTTACCATACATATGGAAAGTACACAACACAAAAGTGTGCTTAGCCACTCCAAATCCAGGAAGGCCTGGTGAGGCCTGTAACCTGGCGAGCACAGTTGGTGAGAGCTCAGACTCAGGAAGGCCAGAGAGGCCTGAAACATGGTGACCACAAACCTGTGGGAGCTATTCTTCAGGAAGGCCTGATAAGGCCTGTAACCTGACAACCACACCGTGTGGGGGTTACTTTTGGATTTTGGGTTACTAAAATGGATTTTAGAAAGTACACAAGACGTTCCGTCGTGTGACTTACCATAAGTATGGTTTTAACATAATCAGGAAGGCCATACGAGGCCTGTAACCTGATAGTCAAAATGTGTGGGAGCTCACATTCAGGAAGGCCTAATGAGGCCTACAACCTGACATGTGAAAGCTCACAACCACACCCTAGCGACCACAGTGAGTGGGAGTTCACATTCAGGAAGGCCCGGTGAGGCCTGAAACCGGACATGTGACAACTCATGACCAGGAAGGCGCTTTAGGAGGCCTGAAGCCTGGTGACCACTGAATGTGGGAGCTCATAACCAGGAAGGCCGGTGAGACCTGTAACCTGACGACCACAGTAGGTGGGAGCTCATTTCAGGAAGGCTGGTAAGGCCTGTAACCTGACGACCACAGTAGGTGGGAGCTCATATCAGGAAGGCTGGTAAGGCCTGTAACCTGATACCCAGTATTTGGGAGCTCATAACCAGGAAGGCCGGTGAGGCCTGTAACCTGGCTACCACAGTATGTGGGAGCTCTTATCAGGAAGGCCGGGTGAGGCCTGTAACCTGGCGAGCACAGAAGGTGAGAGCTCATATCAGGAAGGCCGGTGAGGCCTGTAACCTGATGACCACATCATGTGGGATTTCATAAACAGGAAGGCCTGGCAAGGCCTGCAACCCAGCGCCCACAGCATGTGGGAGCTCATAACCAGGAAGGCCTGGTGAGGCCTGTAACCCGGCAACCACAGTATGTGGGAGCTCATAACCAGGAAGGCCTGGTGAGGCCTGTAACCTGGCGACCACAGTATGTGGGAGCTCATAACCAGGAAGGCCTAGTGAGGCCTGTAACCCGGCGACCACGGTATGTGGAAGCTCATAACCAGGAAGGCCTGGTGAGGCCTGTAACCCAGCGACCACAGCATGTGGGAGCTCATACCCAGGAAGGCCTGGTGAGGCCAGTAACCCGGCAACCACAGTATGTGGGAGCTCATACCCAGGAAGGCCTGGTGAGGCCTGTAACCCAGCGACCACAGTATGTGGGAGCTCATAACCAGGAAGGCCTGGTGAGGCCTGTAACCTGGCAACTACAGTATGTGGGAGCTCATAATCAGGACCAGAGATCCTATCTCCCGCGGGAGTTACGCCTCCTGCGCGCCCTACTCCCCCTACCGGGAGGAGGGGATGTACGGGAAGCGACACTGGGACAGCAGGTTGCTTGGTAGCCCGGAGTCCCACAGCAGGTCGGTCTAGTAGGCCTGAAGACCGCAAGGGTGTGCAGAACCGCACCTGCTTGACCTGCTGACATGTACGCTCTGTCATTCAAGCGCGAAGATGTCTTGAGCAGCCTGGATGGCAGGGTCTGAGCTCTTAGTGAAGAGGACCGACCAGAGGCGAGATAGTAAGCCAACGTCTCGTCCACTGGCGGCATCGACACATATCTGTGCTCCACGGCTCCCTCCACAGCAGCGAAACTAGCCTGCTGATGCAGATAGAGATGTGAGGAGAACGGGTTCTTCCATACCCTCTCGATCCCAGCGTGGAGATCGGAAAGGAATGGAAGGCTCATCCAGGCTGGTGGCTTACGGGTGGGGAGGAACCGCCCATCCAAAATACCATGAGCGGGTTCCTCCTAGACGCGCCTCCACTGCAACTGCAATCTGTCTGTGGCGCGCCCCATAATGTCAACCAGCTCAGCGTACACTGGGCAGGAGGGCTGAGATGGTCCGGTCTCAACCAAACTGACATCCTCAGCAGCCAACTCCTGCCCGGCCTGAAAAGAATAGTTACAGATTCACCAGAGAGAGAAAGAAAGAGCTCAACATTGACCTGTAACTCACCCTCGTCAGCTGGTAGATCATCCGCGAGGTTAACGCCCCTCTCCAGATAATCTGCCAGCTCCATCTGAAAGCTCCACGAGCTCAACCGCCACTGAGCCTCAGCCCGAGCGGAAAGGCGGGGTTCAGATGCCGCGCCCACTTCCCTCGAGAAGTGAGACAGACGAGAGCAGAGAGTTCTGATAGGAAAACTCTCACAGTTCGCGCAGAAAACTCCCTCGAGAGCTTCCCGCGCGTGCTCTTCTCCCAGGCAGAACACGCACAGATCGTGTGAATCCTCCGGTGTCAATATCTGGACACAGGTCGGCACACTCGCGAAAAGTGTTTATCCGCGTCTCTGCACGCTTCATCGTTGATACTATCAAACAGACAAACAGTCCCTGAAGACGAAAAGGATGTTGTCACGGTTTCAAGGCACCCTTTTTAAACATCCAGGTTGCGCGCTCATCATTCGAGCTGATGATGCACGGGCTGTCGCCGGTCAGCATGATTGCTGTGAGTTGGTATTTGATTTCAGACACCTGTCACGCCTGAGGCGTTTCCCCATAGCGTCGATGACGTATTGTTGAGTTCCCTGTTCTCAGGGAACTAACAAGATTTCCAGTTTCTCAAATGCTTGCTCATTATTTTTAATTTGACCACGCCCACGCCCGCAAAAGAGACTGATATGCAAATCTCCACGAAGGAACGCGAACGCCCTCATTAACTCAAGAACAAAGCACCAAACATCATCAGTCCTCTGCTTTTCGTCGAGTTTAGAAGACACGCAGTGAGCTTACATTGGATTTAGTTACATCAGAAGAAGAAGAACGCGCTCATTACCTCAAAAACAAAGGACCAAACTTCATCAGTCCTCTGCTTTTCGTCGAGATTAGTAGACACGCAGTGAGCTTACATTGGATTTAGTTACATCAGAAGAAGAAAAACGCGCTCATTACCTCAAAAACAAAGCACCAAACTTCATGAGGAGTTCCTCTCTTCTGCTTTTCGTCGAGTTCGGAAGACATGCAGTGAGCTTACATTGGATTTAGTTACATCAGAAGAAGAAGAACGCACTCATTACTTCAAGAACAAAGCATCAAAGAACTCTTTGCTCAAGCTCGCCGTCTCTGCAACATTAACGTTGGCAGTTTTCAAGCACAGCTACTAGAAGATTTACATCTGTCAGGCGGGTTGCTCACGTCATCAAGCTTAGTTTGAGTCGGTTTGAGTCTGCGCGTCAGGAACGGAAGTGCTAAAAAATCGCTAAATGTGGGCTTCAACTGTCTCAACTGAGTTCCAATGAGATGGCTCTGTCCATTTCTTATACTGTCTATGGCGGTCCCCGAGCAATGACGTGACTCAGACAGCAAGCACACACAAGGTGACTACACTTCCTTTTTATACCGTCCCTCCTGTTCGTGATTGGACCTTCACTACCCCCAGCACATCAGTTTAATTATTGAGCCACAATAAGTCCCACTACACCTACGCCCTTAAAGAAAAGTACAAACATATACCATTTCAATGATAACATGCCTCTGAAGTTTGACTTTTTGCCCAATTACAATACTGATAGGCAACCAGTCATAATATCTTACGCTCCATGAAACACATGTTAATGCTCAGTAGTACACCAATATGGTTATTTAATGTATTTGCATTTTACTAAAATGGAAATTGGACTGAAATTCATTTTCTATGGGCATATATGCGGCTGAAACTGGTAGTGCATCCCAAATTTTTCAACATTAACATTTTATTATAACGTTATAGATAGCTTTAGAAAAATGTTTTTTTGAGGAGGTGGGATAGTGCACTCTAGGCCCATGTGGCGCGACCTAAGCTTTTGTCCTTAATGCCATTTTTTTCTTGCATTACTTTTACTTTTATACTTTAAGTAGTTTTGAAACCAGTTACTTTTACTTGAGTAAAAAGCTTGAGTTGATACTTCAACTTCTACAGAAGTCTTTTAAAACCCTAGTAGCTATACTTCTACTTGAGTAACGAATGTGAATACTGTTGACACCTCTGTTTGAATCTTGCCTCAAATAACCCAAACCAAATAACCCAAACCCAAAAGACTAAAAAACTAACACTAAAACTAATAAAAACTAAACTAAAGCTAAGCATTTTTAAAAAATAAAAAGTAAACTAAACTAGCAAACCCACTTTAAAAATGAATTAAAACTAAACTGAATTTGAAAACAAAAAGTCAAAACGAAATAAAAATTAAAATGAATGAAAAATGCAAAACTATAATAACCTTGGTTTATACCAAGGGGGTAATCCACCAGCCGGAAACTGAAGTCTCCCCGGGGGCCGCCATTGGCTAACAAGGCTTCACCTGCTGTTAGCATTCCATTGACTCCCATTCATTTTGGCGTCACTTTGACAGCAAATAACTTTACGTCTGAGGTGTTTAAAGACTCCATTTGTCCATTGTTTACTTCTAAAGAAACACGACAATGTATAAAAGGCTCCATTACCTTGTATCTTACGTTGTTGCCCTGTAGAAGCAGTTTTTGTAAAAATAGGCTAACGATTGCATCATAACTCTCTGTCGCACAGTAGAGAAATTTCTGTATAGACAAAAGTAGAAGCTTGCGCGCAATCGGGTGGACGTGGAGGCATAAAGTCAAGGGAGAAGCCCATAGAGAGTTGTAAAGTTGCTCCTGCTGCGAGCTCATGGACAGCTAATACTCACGTTCTCCGTCTCTGCAAGATTCGGAAGGGAATGATTCAGATTCCGCTTGGCATAGCTACTAGAAGACGTACAACTGTGAGACAGGTTGCTCACGTCACATCTACGTCATCAAGCTCAGTTTGAGCCTGCGCAGTGCGCTTGGCAATCAGGAAGTGAGTGCTTCTAATTGACTTTTCTCTATTGAAGTCTATGGGGTTGCTGTGTCCATTTCTTTTACTGTCTATGCGGGGCAGAGTGTGTGATGCAATTCTCAAATGCAAATGTGCATTGGCTCGTTTTTACAATACTCGAAGATGACAGGGTCCCTATTTTGGGAAGTGTTAAAAGGCTGTAATTGTAGAACAGAAGCAACAAACAGAAAATATACTACAAATATGGATTTTAAACAGAACACTTATTTTTCAGGACATTTAATGCACACTTTCTTGATATAATTTTTATAACATTAATATGATTCATTTATTTTTATATGTGATTCATTCTAATAATATTTTATGGTTTAATACAGATTACCAGTAGGAAGACTTTTGATGATTTTGCTCCATTTTCTTTTGATATAATAAAAGGAAAAGTTTAATGTTTTGTTCTATTGAAGTCTTGACAAAATCAATGAGTGTCAATCAAGAATACAAACACTGAGATGACATTTTTTAGTCACATCATCCAATTATGAACCAAAAATTAACCTTAGGGCTTTTCAGTAAAATCCGAGAGTAAATGTCTGTTGATCATATGAGATGCAGAAAGAAGCTGCATGTGTTTCAGGCGGATGTGTTGAGATTTTCAATGCAATGTAGTTCCCCAAGCTTCATGCAATGTTTCCGTTCACATGTTGCGTGTTTGAAATGCAAGTATTCTAATTTCCATCCTCCTGAGCTGACATTTAATGAAGTCCTACAGCATTTTGGTCATTATTCATGTTGCTGTTTAAAGTGCAGAAGGTATGAACCTGAGCAGGAACACACACACACACACACACACACACACACACACACACACACACACACACACACACACACACACACACACACACACACACACACACACACACACACACACACACACACACACACACACACACACACAATTATTTTCATTGCGAAATAAATAAAATGCACAGAACTGAGAATGAGTCGTACTATCAGCACCTTCATCCCCTGGTGAATAAGATTTTAGAAGGAAAAGAAAAAAAATACAAGATATCAAGAGCATGACAGAAAGGAGACTAACAGTAACCAGGTATGTCTGCAGAAAACAACTCAGTAAATTGAGCAGTTATTGTCACAGCAGAAACCAAGTTCCTCTGTAGTAGTGAACCGATCCAAAGAGTATCAAAGAGGATTTATGTTAGATATATGAATTTAGCCAAACATTGATTTTTATAACATATGCACTACCATTTTTGGTAAGGATTTTTTATGTTTTTCTCACCCTGGCTGCATTTATTTGATTTGTGAACATCTTTTAAAATGTAATTTATTCAAGTGAATTGGAAGGACTTTATTGTCCAAATAAGCTGGCTTCAATTTAATAGTTTTAATAAATGAAATCATCTCTACCGATTTATGTACAACAATGTGCAAATAGTATCTGCCACTATTTATAAGTATAATATCATCTAACTATTTACACTTATTGAAAAGAAAATACAGCGATTTTTACACAGTGTAAATATAATCTATTGCTATTAAAACAGAGTAAATAGCATTTAACTATTTACACTTATTGCAAAAAAATACTGCTATTTTTATATAGTGTATATAGAATGTATTGTTACTCGCACTTAGTGTAAATAGCATCTATCACTGCCGCTGCCTATTCAAATTATATTTTGTGATGATGTACCTTGATGATATTTTGTGATGATCAGACCTTCATCCTCAAAAACACTCAATAATCACATTCAGAGACACGCCTTTTGTTTAGAAGCAGATGAAAATACCACTTTACAATAAGGTTTCATTAGTTAAATTTGTTAACACAAAACAATAATGAAAGTCTCGGTTACGTATGTAACCCTCGCTCCCTGAGTAGGGAACGGAGACGTTACATATTCCTGTCACTTCCGCTGTAACGCCGAGTTCATTCTTGGCTCCTCAGCAGGAAACATATCTGCATGTTTCCAGCGTCCTTCCTTATATACCCACGAGGTGGGGAGGAGCTATGCTACGCAAATTCCGCAGACCCATGGCATTTCTTGCTCTACTCTACTCTCTACTCGAAGGTGATAGGCTTCTAAGCGAAACCCCCATTTTGTCGTCACTCTACGTAACGTCTCCGTTTGCTACTCAGGGAACGAGGGTTACATATGTAACCGAGATTTTCATTATTATTCAGAGTTACGTCGAGTGACGACGAAATGGGGGTACCAGTCTAATCACGCCACCTCTCGGCTGTCTTCCAGTGCCCTGCGTAAGTGTGAGCTCCCTGTCGTGAGACTGGCATGGACGAAAGGCTCCAACTTAACACAGGAACACCAAGGTACACTGGGAAGCATATCTCAGTGGAAATATACAAACCATGCCCGCCCGAAGGGAGGTCTTAGGAATACAAGTCTATTTTTGCTGTCCTGCACTGCACTGAATTTAAGTGCCAGCGCATTGTTCACATTAAAATAGACATAGATTGACAAGAAAATGTAATAATTTCATCATATACGCATAATTACACTTAATGTGTTCTACAGTTACTAAATTACAGGGTCAAGAAAAACAAAAAAGTATGATTATAGTCCCAAAAGTTGCAAAATGCCATCATATATAATTTTTTTCCCCATCAAAAAATACATTATATATATTTTGGGGAGAGGGTTGGGGGAAACTACATGTAAAACAAAGAATCACAATGATTAAAATAAATGTTCATACTTCAAGTTAACGTTTGGATTCAAAATAAAAAAGCGTTTATTTAATTTTTTTGGCACACAAATTGCAGATCAGTAGCGCACTGCAAACGCAGCATATGTGAAAGCACTATAGCGCGTGCTGCTCCTGTACCATATACGCACCGCAACACGCACCGCATACGCACTGCACACAGAGTATGTGTGAAACGGGCGTTACAGTGGAAATACACATGTGGGGAAATAACCATGCACATGGAGGCACCTAGCCAACTGCGAAAGGTGCCGGGGGCCTTGGCGTTGACGTCAAGAGTGCTTGAGGGCTTCTCAGGGAAACTCACCTGAGGAGAATATCGCACATATCCAGTCCGTGGAGTGGAATGGCGAGCAAGCGAAGACACCTGAGCGGATCCTAGTTACTGGCTAGTTGAAGCGAGTACACGAGAAGACACTGGCTCCATCAGTGGAGATTATAGAATCTCGCAAATGTGTTAGGTGTTGCCCAGCCTGCAGCTCTGCAGATGTCTGTTAGTGAGGCACCATGCGCTAGAGCCTAAGAGGAGGCCAGACTCCCGAGTTGAGTGGGCCTTCACACCAAGGGGGCACGGTCGACCTTGCTGCTGGTAAGCCAAAGCAATGGCGTCCACTATCCAGTGAGACAACCTTTGCTTGGAGCGGCCTTTCCCTTCAGCTTCCCACCATGACAGACAAAGAGCTGGTCTGAGGTCCTGAAACACTGCATCCTGTCTACGTAGGCACAGAGACCACGTACTGGACAGAGCAGTGCCAAGGCTGGGTCTGCCTCCTCCGAGGGCAGCGCTTGCAGGTTCACCACCTGGTCTCGAAACGGGGTGGTAGGTACCTTGGGCACATATCCAGGCCTGGGTCTCAGTTAGCCGGCCCAAATTCCAGGCACGCTTCATCAACAGAAAATGCCTGCAGGTCCCCTACCCTCTTGATTGAAGCCAATGCAAGGGCTCTCGGGGAGCACTCCGCAGAGCAATTAAAACCTGTCGCGAGGAGTACAAGTTCGGAGAACAATGTCCGGGAGGGCCAGTGAGGCGCAACCAAAATGACCTGTTCCTCGTCCTCCCTGATCTTGCACAGGGTCTGTGCGAGAAGGTTCACTGGGAGAAACGCATACTTGCGGAGGCCCCCCGGCCAGCTGTGTACCAGTGCATCCATGCTGAGCGTGCCCTCGGTCAGGAAATAAAACAGGCTGCAGTGAGAAGAGTCATGGGAGGCAAACAGATCTACCTGAGCGTCTCAATCTGATCCCAAATCAACTGAACCGACTGGGTATGGAGTCACCATTCGCCGGAGAGAGGCTGAATCCGTTAGCGCTCGTCGGCTGCACAGTTCAGGTCTCCTTTATTATATTATATTATAGACCTCAGATGCTTCTGACTCCATAAGAGGAGTTGGCGGGCGAGCTGCGACATACGGCGTGGTACAAGGCGTGGTACAACCACCTTGTCGGTTGATGTGCGCTACTATCGCGGTATTGTCTGATCGGACTAGTACGTGCTGGTCTTTGAGCAAAGCATAGAAGTGGTGCAGAGCCAATTGAGGCAATTTGAGGCAATTGACATGCAGAAGGCACTGGGGTCTTGTCCAGGAGACCGCGCCAGCATGTCCATTGCACTTGGCACCCCATCCCATAGTGGAGGCATCTGTTGAGACAACAACATGCCTAGAAACTCAATCTAGGGGCACACCGGCGCGTAGGAAGCTGAGGTTCGACCACGGGGAGAAGGTTTGACGGCAGGTCAGAGTAACTGGTACTCGGAGCGTGTCCTGTTGACATGCCAACCTTGGGACTCGATCGTGGAGCCAGTGCTGATGCGGTGTCATTTGAAGCAAGCGGTGTGGCTGCTGCTGCCGCTGCTGATGCCATAATGCCCCAGGAGTCTCTGAAATAGTTTCAGTGGAACCGCACTCTTGCTCTCTTTGACACAGGCAAGTCAGCAAGTCGCTTGTAAGCTGCGCGGACATGGTGACCGAGTCGATGTCCATACCAAAAAAAGAGATCCTCTGCACGGGGCAAAATTTGCTCTTCTCCCAGTTGACCTGAAGGCCCAGACGAGCTAGGTGCTGGAGCACTAGGTCCCTGTGTTCGCAAACCTGGTCTCAAGAGTGAGCTAGGATTAGCCAGTCGTCGAGATAGTTCAGGATGAGAAAACCCTGCGTAGCCGAAGCAGTACAAGGGCTGCCTCGAAGACCTTCGTAAAGATGCGAGGAGACAGGGCTAGCCCGAAGGGGAGAACCCATACTGATATGGCTTCCCCTCGAAAGCAAAACGAAGAAGCGGTCTGTGTCAAGGAAGAATGGAGACATGAAAGTAGGCATCCTTCAGGTCGATCGCTGCAAACCAATCCTGTGGCTGAACACATTCAAAAATGCGTTTGGCCGTGAGCATTTTGATCAGAAGCCTGTGAAGGGATCGGTTCAAAACGCGCAGGTCCAGGATTGGCCATAACCCACTGGATTTCTTTGGTACAATGAAGTAGGGGCTGTAGAACCCGGACTTCATTTCAGCTGGAGGGACAATCTCGACCGCACCTTTCACCAGGAAGCGGACTCCCCAGAAGCGGGGAGGAGATTGTGCGAACTGAATCGTATAGCCGAGCCTGATGGTCCTGGTTGGGAAGCTGAAGCCAGGTAGCTTGACTTTGTCATACTCATATTCTGGTCAGAACATGAGTCTGATACTGCTCCGTAGGGCTTTGATTATGAGGCGTGTCTTAACCGAACCAGGAAAAACAACAACTCTGCACTCAATTGGATAGACCGATAACCAATCAGAGAAACGCAGTAAGTGACGTATGTTGAGCAACGCATAGTTATCAACACAGAACTCAACTGCATACACTCTAGAAAAAGTATGAAAAAAAGAATGAGTGTTAACGATCTTTGCCGGTGTTGCAAAAAGAATTTAAGGATTCGCGGAGTAGGCCTACTTGCATGCATACACGAAAAGCATTTTTGAAAGAAATACGTTTGATGACGTGATGATTACGTTATTGGATGGATTATCTGTCCATCATCGTATATAAAGTCCGCCCTGGCAATTTGATTGGCCCGACGATTTCTGAACCGGGCATAATTACTCCTCAATGGATCGAATCCAGACCGAACTTCCCGACCAAAACATGTTGTGGGCGGGGTTCGGGCTGGCATCCAGGCTAGAAGCCAGGTTCCCCAAAAACTATCAGCGGAGTCATGGGGACCATCAAGGGCAGAGAAGGCGGAGGAGGTCGCTGAGCGATCACGGAAAAACAACGGGGACTTCCAGGAGCTTGTGACCTCCTCATGCACTTCCGGGAAGAAAGGAAGTGGGGGGGGGGGGGGGGGTGGTGCGCCGCGTGTGCAGTCAGCGTGTGCAGTCCCCAAGAACCAATCATCCAACCGCGAGCGTTCAGGAGAGGGTGGAGAGTACCACGCTAACCCGACACTCGCGGCGGACCGGTAAAGCATAGCTGTTAGTTCCGGGTCGGACTCAGACAGTTCCCGCAGTGAGAACATGACTCATCCATGAAAGCTGCATTTGCGTGTTCTAAGCCCAAACACGCAAGACAACGATCATGCCCACCAGATAATGAGACAGAACGACCGCACCCAGAAATACACGGGCGAAACATCTTGAAAAAGACGTGCCCGTGAAAGCTCTTTTGTGAAAGGATGCTCAGCAGCCTGTGCTGAAGTGGCCAGGGAGAAACACACACGCTGGATGCAGACCACTGCATAGATCAGCAAACAGGAATGTGAAACTCGCTGGAAATCGCCTTTGCACCAACACAGCTGCTCGTCTCAAAGGATACTCGATGACACTCAGAGAGAATTCAGGCTGTAGGAGTGAATTGGACCTCTTGGCTCCGAAGCAAAAACATATCTGTATGTTGCCAGCCTCCTTCCTTATATACCCAAGAGGTGGGGCGGAGCTATGCTATGCAAATTCCACAGACCCATGGCATTTCTTGCCATTGGTCGTTTTTTTAATACTCGAAGGTGATAGGCTTCTAAGCGAAACCCCCATTTCGTGGGAACTGCACTTCTACAGCATTTATTTATCTTAGTTAATATTAATTTCAGCATTTACTAAAACATTATTAAAATCAAAAGTTGTATTTGTTAACAGTAGTTAATGCACTGACATGAACAAACAACATGGTTAGTTTGTGTTAGTTAATACATGAATAATAAACAAATGAACCTTATTGTAAAGTGTTACTATGAAATCAACTATATAAATTCCTTACAATTTAGAGTTGGACATGGACTTAAGATTTCATTTCACTAGATGTATTTCCCCAAGCTAACACTTGCCTTGGATAAAACCAAATGACATTGTCAAACTCAGAATGCGGCTGAAATCGAGTTATACTTTTATTTTAGTTAAGCATAACTCGCATGCTGCCACAACCTTTACAGTAGCATTGTAGGATAAAGGTAACTTTTCCATTAGCTTAACGTTACCTGCTGCTCCTGTAGTTTGAAAACTTGCAGCTAATTGCTGCGTACATAGCGCTGCAAAGGAAACTCCGCCTACCAATTCATCTGCCAAATGCTTCCGCCAAAAACATTTTTTATTATTGTAAGTGTCAATAGTGTATAAGTGTATTGTTTTCTATTAAACTATTTAAAATTTTTATCATAACCCCCCCCCAACACCCCCCCGTCCCCGTCCCCGTCCCCGTTGATCAGCAATAAGTGCTAATTAGAAAATATTTATGTCAGAAATTCATATAAATGTGTAAAAAAAAAAAATTGAAATTGTTTGTATTATAAACACTAATTATGGTCATTTACCATGGTAAATAATCTGAACGTCTGCAGCCAAAGTGTCCTGATGGCATCAGAAGACAGGTTGTAATTGAAAGAACTTTTAAGGCAAGAGCTCATCGTCACAGATTCCCAAGATGACAGAAAGGAATGCAGTGATTTAATCAACGTGTTGAGAACAGGTTATTTAGTCGCTCCTGAGAGCGTGAATTATGATTGTATTAGCATAATCTGCTGTGTAAATGAGAACGAGTCAGTCATTAAGAGTTAGTTTCTTACTTATCAGATGTGCTAATTCTTCATGCGGTGAGGGAGCTTCGATCTTAATGAGAAATGGGGACACTCTCACACACTCAGACAGGTGCACAAAGACACACTTGCATCACGGCTTACAGAAAGTAATTACCCTGTAATGAATTTTAAAAAACACACAAACACAACAAACATTGTGCTGCTCGGTAGAATGAAATTAAGGTTCTGTCACTCTAAACACACACTTTAACAGTGGGATTGTTACAACACATAGAAGTGGGACACAGTGAAGATTAAATAGAGAAAATAATATAGATAAAGTGAATGTATGAGATGGCAGAACTGAGTGAATAAATGGGTGGAGTCAAGGGGAAGAGTGGGAGGAGCTTTGTGGTTTTAACGAGTGTGTGATTGAGTATGTAGGTGGAAATGACAGTAGGTGTGTTCGACATTGGCTGCACCTGGATGTAACCGATCGGTGAGAGTTGCCGCGTGCAGGCGGGGGGAGCTGGAAACGGAGCCGTAAAGTTCTGGACACTTTCTGCTTCCTGTAGTGACCACTCACATGGTGTTTGCATACTTTGTCATAGCTGAAATTAAATAAATGCAATATTTGTCAAATACATAGATACTTTTCTATTTAATACTTTATGTACTGCTCAATACAGCGTCTGTTTGTACAAGAATGTGTTACATTCCACACATCCTGTGATCCGCAGTGTCCCTTAAAAGTTGAAACCGCACGTAGGTAACAGTTCAGTAAATATTGTGATTTGGTTTGACGTTTCGGTCTTAGGCTACCTTGTTACTTCAACTGTAGTTAGCTTACTGTAAAAAAAAATAATAGATTGAGCCTGTTTGGGGTAAATTTGGAGCAGATAGGGGGCTGGTGAAGTCACCATTTATAATTCTCTTTCATTCAGTGTCTGATATTTTAAAACCTGATGCAGCACAAACGAAAATGTTACCGGCACAAACCAGCACAAACGAAGCACAAACGAAGCACAAACGAAGCACAAACGAACGAGACTATTTTGGGTGAATTTGGATCATGTGGGGGCTGGTGACTAGCCTGGTTCTACCAGACTCTCGTACATTTCATTTGTACATAGAGTCTGGCACCGCTCCATTGACAAGCGTTTACTTCCTTGTAAGCGGGAACTCTATTGAAGTCTAAAACTATTGGATCTGCCCAGAGTCACTCTATCTGCCATAACCAATCACTAACGTTTGGTCGTGACACATGTCTTTTCCCGAACCCCGTGGGAGGATGGCCATAAACACAAAACTAAGCAAAGATTGTTCTTGCTCCGGCTTTAACTTCTTGATATTCGGCAGCGTTGCCACAACGGACCGAATGGCTTCGCTCGCATCTTTCTTATTTTGAACTACAACTCAAAATAACGCACGAGTCGACATCAACGTCATCGTTCTCAGCCACTCCCTCTGTTCGCTGATTGGTCCTACAAAAAATTGATTTCTGGAAACCGAAGTCTACAGCACAATCCCAGACGTAGTACTGAAGGAAAATGAAATTGAGCGGAAGTGCGTAGGAGGGCGGAGCCAGGCTAGCTGGTGACGTCATTAACAATAATTTAATGTCTAATATTTTAAAACCCGACGCAGCACAAACGAAAATTTTACCGGCACAAACCAGCACAAACGTAGCACAAAACAAACAAGACTATTTTGGGTGAATGTGGGGGGCTGAGTGACCTCAGAATGACCTAAAAATATTATTTTATTATCTAAAAAAACTGAAGTAGCTCAAACGAAACTTTTTACAGCACAAACCAGCACAAACGAAGCACAAACGAACAAGTCTATTTTGGATGAATTTGAAGTATGTGGAGCATGGAGAATTTGGAGCATGTGAATTTGGAGCATGTGACCTCAGAATGACCACCTAATATTATTTTAATATCTAAAAAAACGAAACAGCTCAAACTAAACTTTTTACAGCACAAACCAGCACAAACAGAGCACAAACGATTGCGTCTATTTTGGGTGAATTTGGAGCATGTGGCATCTGGTGACGTCATCGTCTATAATTCAATTTCCTATATTTTAAAACCCAACGCAGCACAAACGAAAATTGTACCGGCACAAACCAGCACAAACGAAGCACAAATGAACAAGACTATTTTGGGTGAATTTGGATCATGTGGGGGGGCTAAGTGACCTCAGAATGACCTAAAAATATTCTTTTAATATCTAAAAAACCGAAACAGCACAAACAAAACTTTTTACAGCACAAACCAGCACAAACGGAGCACAAACGATTGAGCATAGTTTGATGACGTTTTGCGTTGGGTGGGGGGCCAACTTCACGCAGGTAAGTCATCAAACTTTTTCAGCGATTTTTATCATATTTTACTGCTGTTTCTATACATGCAGTTTTATGTCCCGATGACCAGTGAAAGTGCAGTTCTGACTATCTGCCCATTCATTTAGATAGGAGCCTGGTCTTGTTAGTCCCAAATAGCTGCCCGGAGGCGTTGCCAAGATGGCGGTCGAGTGGCATGACTTGCCTAAAAGGACTTTGGTCGCAGTCACGTAGCTGTCGGACAAAATTTCTAACCTGCATGCACTGCTTCAAGTCAGCCATCGATAGGTCTGCGCAGCACTGCATTAAGTGTGTTAGTGGGTGTTGTCAATGTAAAAGTTGTTGGAACAGTTATTAGTGGATGGAGCTGTGATTGAGTAAGTAAGTGGAAATTACTGAATGGATAAGTGAGTGGGTGGAGTCAAATGTAAAGTGGGTGGAGCTGTATAATTGAGTAATTAGGTGGAAATGACTGAGTGGGTGGAGTCAAGCAAAAAATAGGTGGAACCATGTGGTGACAGATTCAGGGACAGGTCTTGGAACAGTTCTTGGAGTAGGAACAGGTCTAGGAACAGGAACAAGTCTTGGAGCAGGAACAGGTCTAGGAACAGGTCTTTGGACAGGCTCTGATGTGGCGGCGGCCAACCTGGCTGAGGGCTCAGGTAGCGAGGCGGCGGCCATCTTTGGCGAGGGCTCGGGAGGCGTGACGTGAACAATCTCTGGGGTTTCTCTCACGAGAACGGGCTCAGACGTGGTGGTGACCTCGATGGGACGAGACTCTGGAAGGGTGCCGGTCTCGACGGGACGAGACTCTTGAAGGGCGGCAGTCTAGACGGGCAAGACTCTGGAAGGGCGGCAGACATCTTGGCTGAGGGTTCATGGGCTGGAGCCGATGTGTATGCTGCCCACACACAATAGCCGTGGCCACTATGATCAGCACTGCATCTTCCGGAGCTGACTCAGGTGCACCGGCCATCTTGTCCGAAGACACAGGTATGGCCGGCATGACGTGAAGAAGCTCAGGCTCGGCAGGCATGACATGAAGAAGCTCAGGTTCGGCAGGCATGACGTGAAGAAGCTCAGGCTCGGTAGGCATGATGTGAAGAAGCTCAGGCTCGGCAGGCATGACGTGACGTGACGTGAAGAAGCTCAGGCTTGGCAGACTTGACTTGAAGACATTCAGGCTTGATAGGCATGACGTGAAGGTATGCAGGCGGTGTGGCGAGGAAGATGGCTGGTGATGGTGGTTGAGTGGCGATGTCATCATCAGCCTCACCCACAGTAAAAGCTGAATAGCTCAACAACAGCACATGATCCAGGTATTGTGCGAATTAACCTGGTTTTGTCCAGTCCAGTTTTTTTTTAATTTCATCTGGCCAGTTGACCTGGTTTAAAGGGGGGGTGAAACACTCAGTTTCAGTCAATCTTCTGTTAATCTTGAGTACCTATAGAGTAGTATTGCATCCTTCATATCTCCAAAAAGTCTTTAGTTTTATTATATTTATAAAAGAAAGATAGGCTGTACCGAGTCTTTCCGGAAAAAAACGAACGGCTAGAGGCGTACCGTGTGGGCGGTGCTTACGCGCCGATAGCTAACAACACACAGACATTTGAAGCAGTTTTACTCACCACCTGCGGTTCCAACGCACGACTGTGAACCTTTATCATTGGGACTGCTCCATCCTTAAGCAATGGCATTAGACGATCTGCAAATCCGGCATAGAACTGAACTTCCCTAAAGCCGAGCACAGCGCTTTGATGGGCGTACTGCTTTCGCTCTCTCGCTCTGGTCTACAGGTGCGCGCGCGCCCTTCCGGGAGAAGTGCTCTTAGGACCCGTATAAGGAAATTCCGCCCCACCTGACGTCACACACACCCATACTCGAAAAAAAAAACTTTCCAAATCTTGTGACAAACCGGAAGGAGTATTTTTGGCACAGAAATACTCAATCAAACGTACAACTTAATTTTTGAAACTATGTCCATGTTTAGCATGGGAGTCCAACTCTTTAACAGTGTAAAAAACTCAGTATGCATGAAATAGCATTTCACCCCCCCCTTTAAAATTTCTAGGAACTCTTTCACATATTCTTCGATCAGACGGCCATCCTGGAAACAGTTTATCAGACGATCGGTTGGGTTTTGATGGATACTGGAAACGCCCATACTTTATGTTTAGGATCTGGTCTTCTGTCATGAAACAGAAGTATTCATACAGGTAAAGTAATCAACACTTTATTTGCAGATGTACATGCACATTTAAATAGTTTATTAATCATTTACTCACACTTTCTAAGGGATCTTATGAACCACTGACAACTACTAAATAATAAGATTGTAAATAATGCAATACTTAATTTAGAAATGATAAATTGATCATTAATAAAGTATGAAAATACAATTATTAAACACATTATAGATATGCTTATAAATCAAGTATATAGCATTTATAGCTGTATTTATAAACTGATTGTTAATGTATATTAAGGCTTTATAAATGATGAATTAACTGTTTACTAATGCTTAACTAATGATTAATAGCATGCAGTTATTATAAAGTGTTACCTGTTTTGTTTCTTTCTCCCATTCACAAACAATGCATCTATTTTTAAATAGTTAACATGAACTAAGACTGAACAATACTTTTGACAGCATTTATTAATTTGTTAATTTCAACATTTACATTATAAAATAAAAAGTCGTGTCTCATTTTCTTTATTATTATTTTTTACATGTCTCATTTGTTAACTTTTGTATTAACTAACATGAATGAACTATGAGCTATACCCTTGTTACAGTGTTCACTGTAACATTAACTGATGTTAATGCACTGTGAACTTACATGAACAAACCATGAACAAATGTATTATTTATTAACTAACATTAATAAAGATTAATGAACACTGTAACAAGGGTATAGCTCATAGTTCATTCATGTTAGTTAATACATTAACTAAAGGTAACAAATGAGACATGTAAAAAATAATAATAAAGAAATTAGATTTAGACAAATAAATAAATGAATTAAAATAGTTTTTTAATATATTAGTTTAAATTATATTAAAACAAATAAATAAATAAAATATGTATTAAAGAGGCTATATGCAACTTTTCCCCAAAAATAAACGTAACAATAGCCTTTTTATTTTACCATTTATGACTCAAACATCTCCTGTTGAGCATACTGACACCTTGTCCGCTCACAGTGGGTGCACCTTTAAGCCTGTATCCTATTTTTCCTATTTTCTGTCGGGTCGGATTTTTCTGGAAAGTTTTGTTTTTTGGCCACAGGTGTCAGTCGCGAGTTTAAATTTCAGAAAAAACGAAATAGGCCCTTTAATATAAATGCAAATTTAATTCAATAAACAAACAATCAGATTTATAAATAATACACTTAAATGTAAACAAAAAATATATATAATAATGTAACAATAGAAACTAGTTTTAGACTTATAACAAAATTTTCAGATAAAAACTATCATATTTGAGGGTCCATGACATCTAAAAGATTGAAAAGCCCTGATCTACACGGATGAGTGTACTACTCATTTATGATTTACTTTCTGCTCTTGATCGTATGAGTAACATGACGTCACATAAATGATGGAGGAGAAACAAGAATAATGCTTTTTGAGGTAGTAAAAGAAAGCGAATGGCTGTGCTGCTAGGAATCATTGTTATGATTTGCAGTGAACATAACAATAAGAATGATTAGATGATGGATGTTTTGAGTCTTGTGACGTACAGCATGCTTTACAGAAGTGGGAGGAAGGCTTGATGGCTTTAATTTGATATTTATAAATGTGTGTGCTGCTGCTGTCTGTTCTATAGCAGGTAATACATTGTCTTTCTAAACAAGAGGACAGTCTGTTGGGGGAAATTTTAATTGCACAGAGAATGATGAATGGATGTAAATTAGAGAGAGCTTCACGCTGTGTCACAGAGAGCAGTTACTAAGTTCAGGATCTGGATGTGATGCATGTAAGAGTCAAATACGCACACGCTAGAGAAAATCACATGACTGTGTGGCTACACTGTAATGATATTGTAGTGCAGACATAATGTATGTCATCTGTGTACATTCTTACTGACAGATTTTGCTGAGTGAATCACGCGATTTCTCTTACACAGCAGGAGGAACATGCCTCTGACCACATACTACAAACAAGCACAACAAACTGTGTTTGTACATTTCACAGCATGGGATTTTACTTTCTGTTAGGTTAAGCCACAGTAAATGTTTCTAAAGCACTCTAGAAAGAACAGCTAAAATGTAAAAGAAAAAGAAAAAAGTAGCCAAACCATGATGTGCATATTTTTTGTCATATTTGACTAAAAAGTACCAATGTGTATCATTGGAAATTGTTTACATTTTAGTATTTGCACAAATGTCTTAATTTTATACTATAAAAAGCCAAACTGCAGGATCTGAAGGACATTTACTCACTTACATGCTCACTCACTAACTAAATAGATTAATAATTAAATACATGTTTGATAACTGACTTAGAGGAGGCAAAAACACAATGGGCCCTATCTTGCACCCGGCGCATTTGACTTTGTACACCGACGCATGTATCATTCCTATTTTGCAGTCGCGCAAAGCGGACTTTTACCTCCACAGACACATGTCGGTTAACTAAGAAATACACTTGCACTCCCCGGGGCGGTTCGGCGCAAAGAGGAGGCGTGTTCCGGCGCAAACTTTCCCTCATGCTATTTTGCTGTTCTATAAAACAATTGCGCCACTGACCAGAAAAAAACTAGTCTAAAGTCAGTGGCGCGTTGCGCGTTGTTCATTATGCTATTTTAAGGGCGCATGCTTAACCATAATGTATAGCGTGCACAACGCGCATACACTTTGCTCATGTAACCTACACAGATGCAGCAGTTTTTATTTTTGCAAATCATACATTATAACAAGGAAATATATTACCACACAAGGGAAATCATTGTGGTGTCCATGAAGATGTGAAAAAATAGGCATAAATCTAGCTTACACATTTACCCAAATTTTTCAGGCAAATTGTAGTAATGACGGATCAGAGCTGTTTGCCCAATAGTGGACACATATGTATATAAGGACATCTGACAATTTAGTTTGTCCGTCTTGAACCAGGAAAAAAAAAATCTGAAGACTGCGATCACCTTTACCATAATAATGTAAGTACATTAAAAACCTTACTCTTAACTTACCAGTTAAGTTGAGCTTTCTCATATTTTTTTCTATTGATTTGGGTGGGTTTGTCCCATCCCCAATGTCAATTCTCTTTCTTTTACGGCCCTGACGAGAACATTGATCTCCTCGGCTGTGAACCGATTCTGAAGCGCGCCTTTTATTTGCGCCATAATAATAACAATCCGCCATGCAACATGCACACCTGCTCTTAAAGGGTATGTTGGATGACGCTCTCATTGGTTTATTTCACGTTACGCCCAAACCACACCTATGAATAATGAAGCTACTTCAGACCAACCCCTTTTAGATTTGCGCCAGGCGCAAGAGGCATTTATCCCCCCGGGAAAATAGCAACAGCGCCGGGATCCGCCCACAAAGCTACTTGCGCTTTGCGCTTTGACACTTGCGTTTCAGATCGTTAAAATAGGGCCCTATATCTTATTATATCTCATAACATTATATAATTGAGTAAGTTTAGGAATGGCAGAATTTTAAAGAAGATTAAATATAATTAGTAAATATTATAGAGATTCTGGTATTTGTAGTGGTGTCCGAAACCATAGTACACGTTATTGAGAGTACTCAATCAATCCCACAATGCACCGCAATAATGAGTGTAGAGCCGATGTACATTCAAGGGCTGTCCAAATTCGCTCACTTGTTTTCCTTCACTCCTTCAAGTGAACTGTACTTGTGGACTAACGTAGGGAATAGTGATTGAGGGTTTAGGGGGCTATTTCAGCCCTCCATACGCTCCCAATCACCAGATAACTGATCAGCACCTCCTGCACCCAATAATCATCACAGTCACCATATACACCAGCGCACCTCATTTCATCTTTGTCTGGTCTCGTCGTTATACATTGAACACTTGCCTGACTACCCACCTGTGGAACATTACCTGCAATCCTTTCTCGAACTGTCCAGTCTTCTTTAGTCTTCAGTGGTCATGCTGTCTTCCAGTCATTTGGTCCTCCATTCACCTCTCTTTATCATCTGCAACAGATAAGAACTGTCACTTCTCTGCCAGTATCCCTATAATGATCTGCTATCCAGTTCATTGATCTGCTCAGTATCCAGAGACACGACCTTATATCGTCCCTTGTGTCTCTCAAACTCTGTTTGGATTTTACCTGTGTTTGCATTCTTCTGTTCCGTAACACATATAGCCTATATGTGATTTCAAAACAGTGAACTATGAAGAAATGTCTCACACTTATTAGGGCCCGAGCACCGATGGTGTGAGGACCCTCTTGGAATTGCTCTGTTTATTATTATTATTATTATTATTCTTCTTCTTCTCCGCAATGAATCGCATTTTTGAGAGCCTAAACATGCACGAAAACTCACGAAAATTTGCACACGCGTCAGAACTGGCGAAAATTTACATCTGATATGCGTTTCAAAATTGGGCGGGGCAAAATGGCTCGATAGCGCCACCTATAAAGGTTCAACGGAGTGCGCCTCGCGTTACGTTTCACGTACGTGTACGAAATTCGGTACATACATGTAATGGCCCAATACCTACAAAAAAGTCTCTTGGAGCGTAGCCCTAAACACAACAGGAAGTCAGCCATTTTGAACTTCCTCTCAGATTTTTGTGCAGTTTTTGCCATTTTCAGGCCTCGTACTTTAACGAACTCCTCCTACAGTTTTAATCTGATCATCTTCAAATTTGGTGAGTGTAATCTTAAGGCCTTTGCGACGTTAAATTGCGAAGATCTTGAGTTTTCGTCGAAGGGCGTGTCCTCGGCGGCCTGAGAAATTTTGATGTTTCGCCATGAAACAGGAAGTTGCTGTAACTCAGGCAAACAATGTCCAATCTGCCCCAAACTTCACATGTTTGATAAGAGTTCTGTCCTGAACACATGTCCATGCTCATATTCAGTTACAGTCACAGCGCCACCTGCTGGCAACAGGAAGTGACATGTTTAACACTGTTGTGGACTCCTGATAACATATAAAAAAGTGCCAGCAAGTGTTAAACATGCTAACAACATACTTGAAACATGCTAAAACATGCTAGCAAGCACTTAGCTAAGTGCTAAAGCATGCTATTACTGCAATTCAATAGGAATTTGCTGTAATTCAGGTATGGAATGTCCAATCTGCCCCAAACTTCACCCGTTTGATAAGAGTTCTGTCCTGAACACATGTCCATGCTCATATTCAGTTACAGTCATAGCGCCACCTGCTGGCAACAGGAAGTGACATGTTTAACACTTTTGTGGACTCCTAATAACATAAAAAAGTGCCAGCAAGTGCTAAACATTTTAACAACATACTTGAAACATGCTAAAACATGCTAGCAAACACTTAGCTAAGTGCTAAAGCATGCTATTACTGCAATTAAATAGTAATTTGCTGTAACTTCGAACCCCGAAACCCCGAAACTTCACACATTTGATAAGAGTCCTGCCCTGAACACATCTACATGAGAATATTCAGTTATAGTAATAGCGCCACCTACTGGCAACAGGAAGTGACATGTTTAACACTGTGATGCAGTACTAGCAACATATTAAATATGCCATTGAATTATAAACATGTTATAATCATGTTAAAACATGCTAGTAATTCTTAGCTAAGTGCTAAAGCATGCTAATGAAATGAAACAGGAAGTTGTTGTTACTTAAGAAGACAATGTCCAAACTGCCCCAAACTTCACACATTTGATAAGAGTCCTGCCCTGAACACATCTACATTACAATTTTCAGCTATAGTAATAGCGCCACCTACTGGCAACAGGAAGTGACATGTTTAACAGTGTGATGCAGTACTGGCAACATAGTAAATATGCCATTGAGTTATAAACATGTTATAAACATGTTAAAACATGCTAGCAATTCTTAGCTAAGTGCTAAAGCATGCTAATGAAATGAAACAGGAAGTTGTTGTTACTTAAGAAGGCAATGTCCAAACTGCCCCAAACTTCACACATTTGATAAGAGTCCTGCCCTGAACACATCTACATTACAATTTTCAGCTATAGTAATAGCGCCACCTACTGGCAACAGGAAGTGACATGTTTAACAGTGTGATGCAGTACTGGCAACATAGTAAATATGCCATTGAGTTATAAACATGTTATAAACATGTTAAAACATGCTAGCAATTCTTAGCTAAGTGCTAAAGCATGCTAATGAAATGAAACAAGAAGTTGTTGTTACTTAAGAAGACAATGTCCAATCTGCCCCAAACTTCACACATTTGATAAGAGTCCTGCCCTGAACACATCTACATTACAATATTCAGTTATAGTAATAGCGCCACCTACTGGCAACAGGAAGTGACATGTTTAACAGTGTGATGCAGTACTGGCAACATAGTAAATATGCCATTGAGTTATAAACATGTTATAAACATGTTAAACATGCTAGCAATTCTTAGCTAAGTGCTAAAGCATGCTAATGCTACGAAACAGGAAGTTGTTTTTACTTAAGAAGGCAAAGTTCAATCTGCCCCAAACTTCACATGTTTGATAAGAGTTCTGTCCTGAACACATGTGCATGCTCATATTCAGTTACAGTCATAGCGCCACCTGCTGGCAACAGGAAGTGACATGTTTAACAGCATGCTACTATACCCATAATAAAGGACATTTTTGTAACTGACTTTGACATACTCCCACTATATTTATCTACTTAAATGCACATTGCCCACCGTGGTCTGTCTTCCTAAAGCCACCGGGTGGCGATGGCACGGGTGCGAGGGCCCTTTCAATGCTGCTTGCAGCTTTAATTAAGGATTTGCTTTCCTTCACTAATACAATTTTATGTTATAACGTAATTGTGAAAGATGTACACAGCAAAAACATTTTGATAATCACATATTATTTATCAGGCAGGATGTGGATCCTAAAACAGGACTTGTTAAAGCTGCGTTCACATTGCTAGCGACAAAGCAACACAATCCCATTCATTTAAATAGAGATCTGGCAATTTCTGATGACACGAGCAACATTGACCGTTGGCGACAGGATGTACAAAGTTGAGATGTTATGCAACTTTATGCGAATGAAGAGTGGCTTTCTGGAATGACAACCAGTTAGATTGAAGTTAGTGATCAGTCACTTTATCCTGTAGTAGAGTGTTGAGGCAAGATGGCAGAGAAGTTAATTTTAGCGGTCAGCCACTTTCCTATAATTTGTGATGTCTCAAGCCTGAAAGGTTTCGTTAACCTAGAATCTAGGTCCTAGATAGACAAAACCTGCTACCTCCCATTTGGAAGCGAGCGAATGAGGAAATCACATGAAACTGCTGCGATTTGCATTTATCTACTAGCAGGTTTCCGAAGGGATTCATGTCTGCTTTTATTTAACATTTGTGACAATGCCGCATGAGATCAATAAAGACGTGCACCTGGTGAAGAGATTGGCTGCAACAGCAACTTTGTACTTCAGAACAACTAGTTCATTAGTGAAAATGATTAATACTTGCACTGTAGCATAGAACTTTTGAGAAACACAGCTATGAGAAACGGAGGAATAAGCATATTCCATTTACTTGAATTCATCCACTGAAAACTTCATCGTTCGCTGTCAGTTAGTGATGGTAAGGGACAGAATTTGACTTCAGCTCACTGTCGGAGAGATGGGTGAGCGAGAAACCACAGATGGTATCTTGTATCTATTCTTATTAATTAGGAAAATTAGTATTGGAAAGGGTTTCAGTATCGGTATCAAAAAATCAATTTTTTTTGCATTGCACATATTAGTATTATTTCAGATGCCTTTTTTTAAAAGACTAAAACTGAAAAATGTATATGTTATACATAAAATTCAACCCACCAAAATGGCTAGAAGGAGTGACTGTGTTACACGTGTGTGGATGTTAATGTCAAGTTTAGGAAGAGAAAAAAATACAAAATCAACAAGAAAATATAAAAATAAAAATGACGAATGAACCAGGAATGGTTAAGGGAATTGCAACAATACATAGGAGTCCATCTCTGAACTTCATAATCAATCAATCTGGAGCTCTCAACTGGATCCTCAACTTTTAATGAAAAAAAGTAATAATTGGTAACTGTTAGCATATAAAAGAAACAAATGGTGTCAATTGTTTCATTTACATTTATTCATTTAGCAGACGCTTTTCTCCAAAGCGACTTCCAAATGAGAACCATAGAAGCAGTTAAACTAACAGCAGGACAACAAAATGTAAGTGCTATAACCTTTCACAGTTTAATCCAACGTAGAACCCGTAATTTTTTTTTTAATTTTATATATATATATATATATATATATATATATATATATTATATATATATATATATATATAATAGAAAGGAAGAGAAAGTGTTAGTAATACTGGAACAAGTGCTGCCGAAAGAGATGCGTCTTCAACCATTTCTTGAAAATGGCTACGGACTCAGCAGCTCTGGTTGAGTTGGGTAGGAACAGTCATGGTAAAGGTCCGAGAAAGAGATCTTGTGCCTCTTTGACATGGCACCACAAGACGACGTTCGCTTGCAGAGCGCAAATTTCTGGATGGGACATAAGTCTGAGTTTAGGTAAAAGGGAGCAGAGCCAGTGGTTGTTCTGCACCCCAGTAGGTAGATGTTGTGACTTCGACACCTCACTCCTCCACGACACCCTGAAGGACCTACCTGAGAGGTAAGACTTCAACCATTGGAGTGCGGTTCCCGAGATTCCCTTCATCTTTAGGATTGACAGGAGGATCTGGTGATTAACTGTGTCAAAGGCAGCAGACAGATCTAGCAGGATGAGAACTGAGGATTTGGAAGCTGCTCTTGCCAGTTTCAGGGCTTCGATTACAGAGAGAATTGCAGTCTCAGTTGAGTGTCCACTTTTGAAACCAGACTGATTGCTGTCCAGGAGGTTGTTCTGTGTTAGAAAGGAAGAGATCTGGTTAAAAAACAACTCGTTCAAGTGTCTTTGCGACGAATGGAAGAAGGGATACCGGTCTGTAATTATCCAGATGTGCTGGATTAAGAGTAGGTTTCTTTAGCAGTGGGGTTACCCGAGCCTGCTTAAATGCTGTGGGAAAGGTACCAGTGTGAAGAGAGGTGTTTATGATGTGAGTGAGTGCGGGTATAACGGAGGAAGAAATGGCTTGAAGTAGGTTAGTAGGAATAGGATCAAGCGGACAGGTAGTAGGGCGATTGGAAAGGAGTAGTTTGGAGATTTCTGCCTCTGAAAGCAGAGAGAATGAGGGTAGAATGTGTGTGATAGCTGGTAAAATGTGTGTGTCAGTTTGTGGATTGTTAAATTGGCCGCTGATGGTGGTTGTTTTATTTATGAAGAATGTGGCAAAGTCGTCAGCTGTTAGGGTTGATGAAGGAGGAGGAGGAGGAGGGTTGAGAAGAGAGGAGAAGGTTTTAAAAAGCATGTGAGAGTCAGAAGAATTGTTAATTTTGTTGTGATAGTAAGTCATTTTAGCAGTAGAGACATTAGCAGAGAAGGAAGAGAGGAGGGATTGATAAAGACCAAAGTCAGTAGGATCTTTCGAATTGCACCCCTGAGTTTAGAACAATGTTCATGGAGAACATGGGATAACCAGGGGGCAGAGGGTGTGGTGCGGGCTGGCCTGGAAGAAAGGGGGCAGAAGTTGTCCAAGCAGTGTGTTAGAGTGGAGAAAAGAGAGTCAGTTGCACTGTTAGTATTAAGTGTTGAGAACTTGTCAGGTGGAGGAAGTGTGGATGAGACCAAAGAGGATAGGCGAGAGGGTGAGAGAGAGCGTAGGTTTCGCCGAAAGGTGACCTGTGGATGAGTGCGTGTTGTGCTCTGAGGTAGGTTGAGGCTGAGAGTGAGGAGGAAGTGGTCTGAGGTGTGCAGTGGAGTGACCAGTGTAGCTGCAGTAGATACTCGTTTGAGGTCGAATGAGGCAAGCAGAGTGTGGAAATCAGCAGCCTTCATTTGCAGCCTTCAGCCTTCATATGCAGTTTCATATGCTAACAGTTACCAACAAGAACAAATTCTTAAAAAATAACTTATTTACCAAGTAAAATGATTGGTATTCCTACTCCTAATTTATCGGATAGTGTCTCTACATTCAAGTTACGAAAGGCACAAAGGTACAGTAAGGTACACAGGTATAATAAGAGTTGTGTTCCTGTACCTATACGACTGGCCATTGATATGCCATTGTATGCTTATTTTTATCTATCTATCTATCTATCTATCTATCTATCTATCTATCTATCTATCTATCTATCTATCTATCTATCTATCTATCATATCTATCTATCTATCTATCTATCTATCTATCTATCTATCTACTGTATATCCAATCTAAATTGAGATTTCTCTTTTTATGCTGAATGATAAAGATGCCAATTTTGGAACATACTTTGCATTGGGAGACTTCACATGCTGCCTACATAGGCAGCTCACGAGAGCATAATGTGCATTTACTATCCTCCATATAATAGTTTATTTAAAATTGCTTACTGTGTAATGTCTTTTTTTTATAAATGTTTTTTTTTTTTTTTTAAGTTTCTTTCTGGCTCATTAGTCGTGTTCCACCAGCAGATTTTCCAAGAGACGTCTAGAATGGGAATCGATCTTTATCGTTTTGTGAGGTGCTTTTCCTAATGATCTCTGCCTGCTTTTTAGCATTAGAAGATATTTTATCAGGAGAACGTTAAAAAATAATGACGCCACAAAACTACAATGAGGTCAAAGATTGCGGTGTCATCATGGTGACAACAAAAGATGACAGATTGACACGTCATCTGTCAGATTACTTCAGTCAGAAGCAGATCAACTCAATGCAGGAAAAGACACTACAATATGAGCTTCATTGGAGCATTGAGCAGACTGAATGATTCATTTATCACTAACGGAACATAAATTAGTTTTTACTGGTAATTAAGTACAATAATTAAATAAGGAGACCCTGCTGGACTTGTATGTGGATTTACCCAGCTAAAGTTTAGAGACATAATTTTTCCCATGCACATCTTAACTATACTACATTGATGAAAGTACATCCAGATATGAATAAATAATAAATATAGCTGCAAGCAGCGATTAGCGTTCAATAGTTCAAGCGCTTTAAGGCCTTTAAGCATATGCATAAAAATGTATTATGTTTTATTTAGCAAGCCTGTTACCACCTATTGTAGATGGAAAATACAATTTACAGCCAAAATAGGCAATTTACCAAGTAAATTTATGTTTTAAAGCTTTTTTACAGTTATGCTACACACGGTTTAGGAGTTATGAGCCAATACATACTTTTGATCGCTGTTGCGCCACCATCAGGCCGATTGGGGCGAGCCTTGGTGACGTTGTAGATGGATACAATCATCCCTCAAAGTTTCAAGTCTCTATGACTTAAAATAACATAACATAAATAAGATATAATATTTTTTTAATCTTGTATACAGTTTTGTTGATCATATTCAATTCAATTCACATTTATTTGTATAGTGCTTTACACACAATACACATGGTTTCAAAGTAGCTTTACAGGAAAAGTCAAAATTTCTGATATCAGAGGTAACTGTCTAAGTTATGTATTTCAGAAATATACATATAAAAAATCACAGTTAGTCCATTAAGAATTTCCCCGCCTCAAAAAACGCACTCAAACCAATCAATTAATCTTAATTTGGGTTATCTAAATAAACAAAACATAGTTTGTGAATTGTACAGATTTATAGATTTTTACAATATATTGTCTTAAAGTTAACTAAAAAGTTTTAGTTAGAATCACGGTTGGATTTTACAATGTAATGATGAGTGAAAGTTAAATTGTATTTTGACCACTGAACTAGGTAATGTCACGATTTCAGATTTCTATTTCAGAATCTGGTCAGTTTAGGGGTCCAAATAAGACAGATAGTTAGATCAGTCATTGGGACCCGTTAATAAAACATTTTTAACAGTTGAACTGCTTAAGTCATTTTGGCTTTAAGTATTTTGGCAGCAGCTGGTTCAGGGCATCATTACATGCATTCGTGTGTGCAAGCTCATTAAATGGTGCACGAACATGAGAATCGTGTCGTACACCTTCCTCTGAGAGCAAGCCGATCTTCTGGAGTTGAGTTGAGTTCTGATGAAGTTTTGGCAAGCAAACACATCGGACCCTGGCGAGAACGCAAAGGGTTTAAAATTAGAACATTCTCTCACGATCTCGCTCCAAAAGTGTGATGAACATTCATTTACAGCCTTTCACTGTTTTTATTCGCCAAGATCCTGCATCT
Source organism: Chrosomus eos (assembly GCA_036326025.1). NCBI lineage: Eukaryota > Metazoa > Chordata > Actinopteri > Cypriniformes > Leuciscidae > Chrosomus > Chrosomus eos. Next base: position 47,840,891 of record CM070818.1, read on the forward strand.
TCTCACGTCTGTGTCTGCGTGTCTGTGTGTGTGTATGTGTTTCTCACGTCTTACTCCCTTGATGTCATGACAAAAAGATGGCGAAAAGAAAGTTGAGCCGAGAAGAGTTTATAAAACCTGTGAGTTTGTACTGTATGTGAGAGGAAGAGCGAAAAAATCTATAAGTATAAAGGTGATGATTTTTCCCATTAAGGCAAAGTTTTATTCCGACAATGAGATGTTGAACCCACAAGATCATCGGTGTGTTTTATTAACGTTCATACAAAAGACTGTGTGTTTCATTGTTTCTTGTGGTTTAGTCTGGAAAACATTTGTGTTGCTTATTTATTTGGAATGCAATTATCAATTTTCCACCATAATTCACAGGACCGTTGAAGGAACCCCCACAGATAAATCACACATTTTGGACACACACACACACACACACACACACACACACACACACACACACACACACACACACACACACGTTTACCTTTTTTTGTAGTTTTTGTCTCTCTGTCAGTCTCTTTCTTTTAGCTAACATCTCCCAGGAAATTAGTATTTGTTGTCAGTACTCTTGTTCAATTTAACTAATTAGACATATGTGAGGAAAAATATTAGTTTGTTTATTAAAATGTGCATGCTGGGAACAGTTTGCTGTTTGCAGTTAGCTGTCTGACCTCTATCTACCTGTCTGTCTGGGTTTGGAAACATGCATCATCTTTCTGTTCAATGCGTGTGTTTTTGTGAGAAGTTAATGTCTGTTCAGTATCTGCAGCAGAATGGTCTTGTGATTGACAGATCTAGTCTGTGGTTAGTTGGAGGACAGCAGCAAAACAGCAAAACAACCAGAGAAAAGAAGAAACCTCTTAAAGTGTGTCTCATTCTTACCTTCTGTGGTTTTAGCCTTGGAGAACCTTATATATTTTGCTGTTTATATACATCATTAGCCTGGTTAAAACCAGACCATTCTCAGTTGTAACTGAGTTAGGGTCTGGCAAAGCTTCATAGACAAATCATTTCCAGATGGGCGTCACCAACGGACGTCGCTCAAATGCCTCTGGGCGCAATTGGATAGACCTAAAACCAATCAGAGCGATGAAGGAGATGACGTATGCAGAGCGACGTTGGTCTGTTATAATCTGCTTCACCGTCGATGTGCTGTCGTCATCGTGTAAAGCCCGCCCCAACGTTTCTGATTGGTGCCGTGATTTCGACGGATTGGAAATGGACTTCAATGAGCTCTTTGCCAGACTAACTTTCAGAGCAAATCTAAATTTGCCAGAAGTTGTCTGGGTTTTCCCAGGCTAATACATCATATAAACCTCACTGATTTGAATCAGACTAAAAAAAATGCTGCAAAGCTTTTTTTATACAACAAATGTCCAAGTCTCCAGCACAGTAGTTGAAAAATGTATGAAATCATTTGTCAGAAACGAACGAAAAAGAGGTCAATCCACGACAGGGTTTGATATGGTTGGGTTCAGATGTGTCAGGATGGTTGAGCTGTTGATTTATGGTCTGGAATCTGCTGGTGTCTCTCCAATACTCCAGTGTGTGAACTGCTGTGTCAGGTTGGCGGCTTTGTGTTCTTTCCTGGAACTGCATACTTCTCCATGGATTATTTGATAATGCAGGAACTTTTAGGGACTTTCAAAGGGCTGCAATGGAGGATTTTTGCAGCAGTTGTGAAAAATAGAGGATAGTCTCTGTCCCTCAGACATCTGACTAGTTCTGAAAAACACTGTAAAATGCATTTTAACTGGTCAACCATACACATACAAATATTTAACAAGATATTATATATTACAAACAATATATCTTATTTTACTGTAAATTGATCTCAAATTACTGTAAAACTGATGTTCTTGTATAGTATAGAAAGTACAGAAAGCAGTCAGTGTTAACAATAAAGCAGAAAAAAAAATTACTGACACAATAACTAGGTTGTGATGCATTAATTAAAAGTTTTGGGTGAGTTACTATATTTTGCAGCTATGCAATAAAGTCCTGATGTTCCAGCAAACAATTGTGACCGTTGAACTTATTTTTTTTACCATTTATCAGTAGGTGTGGGCAATACTGCAAACTTTTGTATTGTTTTGATACCAAATAAATACGAGACCAATATTGCCAAGGTTGTACAGATATACATTTTACACTTAAAATCATGCACTTGAACTTACATGTACTTTCCTTTAGGGGTGTAACGGTGGCTGTTTTGGAGGAATGAGAGCGGGATCTAGATGGAGCATTTATTCAAACAAACATAATAAAAGTAAATACAGGCAAAACTGATAAATGTAGACATGGGCAAGGAAGGCAAACAAAACTGACAACAAGCGCACACAGAACATCCATAGAAGGACAACACCAAGTCAAGTCAAGTCACCTTTATTTATATAGCGCCTTTTACAATACAGATTCAAAGCAGCTTTACAGAGATAACAGGAAAATAATGTTGTAATAGTATTGTTAAATTTCATCCCCTTGGAATTATAAGGTTCTATCTGACATTTTTGTAAACATTTAGTTATTCACATATTCTTATTCTGTGACCACTTCTTTACATTATGTGATGTTATTTTTTAAGTTGTGTACATTTTGGAACTTTTTATTTAGAAAATAAAAAGGTTCTTTCTGCACAGTCGAATGGAATGCAAAAACTTCAAAGCTCAATATCTCAAAACCAGTCAGAATGCAGATAGAACCTTATAATTCCAAGGGGACGATTTAAAATTAAATGTCCCCAACTAAGCAAGCTAAAAGCCAATGGTGACAAAGACGAAGAAAGGCGAAAAAGGCAACAGACAAAGAACATGAGACAGACTTGGGTATATATACACACACTCAAGGGGAGATTGGCGAACAAGACACCTGGTAACAATCATGAACAATCAATTAACTAGAAAAACTACAAAGGACTACACAACATGGCACAGAACAGGAAATATCAAAAGTCCACACAGGACAAGGGGAACATCTTGTCCGAAGACACAGGCGGATAAGGCTGCCATCTTGTCCGAGGGCTCTGGAACGGCAGCCATCTTGTCCGAATGCTCTGGAACAGCAACCATCTTGTCCGAGGGCTGTGGAACAGCAGCCGTCATCTTGCCTGAGTGGTCATGGGTTGGAGTTGATGTGTGTGCTGCCCACACACACAAAATAGCCGAGGTCATGACGATCAGCGTTGTATCATCCGGAGATGACCCAGGCACGGCGGCCATCTTGTTCGAAGACACAAGAAGTGCGGCCATGACGGTACAAGACTCTGAAAGGGCGGCCATGACGGAACAAGACTCTGGAAGGGCGGGCGTGGCGGGTACAGCGTGACTGTCGTTTTCCTCCTCCATGACAGCCACAGTAAAAGCAGAACCACTTACCCCAAGGGCATAATCCAGGAACTCACTCACCTGGAGCGAAGGTCCACTCCCTGGAGTCACACACCAGGGACTTTTTGGAGTTGGTGTGCCTAACGCACTATCCCAAGCATTTGAGCGGTCAGGATAGTGCATTAGGCATGCAAACTCCAAAAAATCCCTTGTGTGTGACTTAAGGGAGCGGTCCTCGTGAGGATTTCGCCGCATTCGTGGAGTGGGTGCTGGTGACCAAGATGTTAGAAGGAGTCATTGCCCCGGACCCTATACCACTGCTAGAGTCTGACCAGGTGCGTGAGCCAACAACACCACGGATCGCTGAGGGAGTGCTTATGGAGCTTGAGGGCTGGGAGGAAAACCCCGCCCACAACCCCACCGCTGTGGATGAGATGTTTATGGCCTCTGGTACATATTTAGGGGTACTAAAGGACATTTTTGAGGAGGATTTAATGGACTTTTTGGAGAAGTTTTTCGTAGTCCCCCTGTATCTCCAGTATAGCACGTCCCTCCAGCGGCCCCTGTCTTTCCAGAATGCCCGCCCTGCCTCCCTCTCCCACCTCCTCAAACAGCCTGTTCCTCAGCCTCGCTTCCGCTAGTGTCCTTCAGCCCTTTTGCATCTCTGGGCTCCCTCGTCCCTACGGATCCGCCTTCTTTAGACATCACCCTGCCTGCGCCTTCAGCTCCGCCTGGCCCCGTCCTCCCCCGGTTCTGCCGTCATCCCCGGTCCCACCGGCTCCCCTCTGTCCTCTGTTTATCTGGCTCCACCTCGGACGCTCACCTCCAGTGCCAACGGTTTTGCTTGCTAAATCGGCTCCACCAGTACATCTTCGGTGACTGCATCTTTGTCAGTCGTCCCCAGGGTGTCATCTTCCACCAGGTAGCCTCCACCATTGCTCCACCCGCCTTGACTCTGCATCGTCCTGGCTAGCCTCTGGCTCACCATCTGGCTCCTACTGCTTCTGGCATTCCCTTGGCACCTACCACACTCCACTCCCCCATGGAGTTTGGAGTTGGTTTTGATTTTCCACCTTGGGAGGGGACGTACTGTAACGTGTAGGCTTTGTTTTGTCTTTGTCTTGTCCCATTCCTGTCTTTCACAGCAGCACAGGTGAGACAGGCGCTAAGGAAAATCAAGGGGAGGAAAGAGCAGCAGGTCCTGATGGTATCAGCTCCAGACTCCTGAAATCCAGTGCAGACCAGCTGAGTGGAGTTATGGAGAGGATCTTCAATCTGAGCCTGAAACTGGGAGTGGTACCACAGTTGTGGAAAATGTCCTGTGTGGTACCGGTGCCAAAAACATCGCACCCTAAAGATCTCAACAGCTACAGGCCAGTGGCTCTTACATCACACCTGATGAAGACGCTGGAGAGATTGGTCCTGCAACATCTCCGCTCCACAGTGGGCCCCTCCATGGACCCGCTATAGTTTGCCTACAGGCCCAACGTTGGGATGGAGGACGCTGTCATCTTCCTGCAGCATCATGCCCTCGCCCACCTGGAGAAGCCCGGCAGCACTGTAAGAATCATGTTTTTTGATTTCTCGAGCGCTTTTAATACCATTCAGCCGATGCTTCTGAAGGATAAGCTGGAGAGGACTGGTGTGGATCACCTGCTGTCACAGTGGGTTTTGAACTATCTCACGAACCGCCCACAGTTTCTGAGAGCACGTGACGGCGTGTCTGACCGTCTCATGTGTAGTACGGGTGTCCCCCAGGGAACTGTGCTGGCCCCCTTCCTCTTCACGCTCTATACGGCAGACTTCAGACACAACTCGGACAGATGTTTTCTGCAGAAGTTCTCTGATGACTCTGCTATTGTTGGCCTCATCACTGAGGATGATGATGCAGAGTACAGAGGACTGACACAGAACTTTGTGGACTGGTGTCAGCGAATCACCTCCGGATCAATGCGGGGAAGACCAGGGAGATGGTGGTCGATTTTCGCAGATGGCGACCTGCTCTCCCACCTCTGGTGAACATCCAGGGAAGGGATATTGAGAGAGTGGACACTTATAAGTACCTGGGTGTTCACTGAATAACAAGCTGGATTGGACCCATAACACTAATGCTCTGTACAAGAGGGGTCAGAGCAGGCTGCACTTCCTGAGGAGGCTGAGGTCCTTTAGAGTGACAGGGCCTCTCCTTAAGACTTTTTATGACTCTGTGGTGGCGTCAGCCATCCTTTATGCTGTGGCTTGCTGGAGCAGCAGCATTACTGAGAGGGACATAAAAAAGTTGGATAAGGTGATCAAGAAATCCAGCTTTGTCCTGGGCTGTCCTCTGGACTCAGTGAGGGAGGTAGGAGACAGAAGGGTCCTTGATAAATTGACAGCTATACTGACCCATGAGTCACACCCACTGCACTATACTCTGTCAGCCCTGGAGAGTAGCTTCAGTGAGAGAGCTGTGCCATCCCCGCTGTGTGAGGGAGAGATACCGCAGATCTTTCCTACCAGCGGCAGTCAGACTGTACAACGAACACTGTTGACTTTGGACTATTTTATTTATTTTTTTAATTTTTATATTTATATTTATGTTTATATCACATCTCCCATATAATGTGCTATACCTGACTTATGTGCATTGACCTTCTAATTGTACATTTATCTACCTCTGTCCTGTCTCTACTGTTGCAAACCGTAATTTCCCCATTGTGGGACAAATAAAGGTTTATCTTATCTTATCTTATCTTTTCTTATCTTATCTTATCTTATCTTATCTTATCTTATGACCTAGTTTCTTAGTCTGATTAGTCGTTATGTTTACTTGATCTGTTAATTACCTCATTCGTTCTCCTTGTAATTTAAACCCTGAGTTCTCCCTTAGGCTGCATTTACACTGCAGGTCTTGTTGCCCGCTTTTTTTGACCACCCGCTTACATCATCTTTTAAAAGTGACCCATATCCGATTTTTGCATTTACACTATACACTGCTGAAACTACCAAATGTAGACGTTCTGAACCAGAAAAGGAAGCAAAACAGCACGAACTGCAATGGATGCAGATGCGAAAAAAATTATCCAGTGTTTTGCTTTCGCTTTGTATTTGTTTTAAAGCTTGTTTAAAGCTGCTGTCCGTAACTTTTTTGGGTTAAAAATTATCCAAAATAATAATAATTAAAAAAAAACATAACCAGCCAGTGTTAAAAAATATATGCTTGCTTTTGCAATTCAAAACGGATTCAAAATGGTTAGCTTGTAATAATGATTTTAATTCCAGTGGTACTGGTGGATTTCTGCGGGAAATTCGAGCATGTCTTTGCGTCATTACGTCACATCTGAACACATAAAGAAGGAGTCTCAGCTAGTAGGCTATATTGCGTGTGAGGATGTTGGAGGTGGAAATTTTAAGCCTTTTCTCACAGCACTTTAAATAATTAAACGGATGGCGGATCCAGAAACGTTCAAACGACAATCACAAGTGACAACTGGACATTCACCGGTTGTAAAACCCAAAAGAATTCGGACTTCGGAGTTGGTAGAGAAAAAAAGAGACTGCAACTGGCCCACGCGAAAACAAGGATAAACATCGGTTCAAAACGGACGCAGAGACAGCTTTCTTTCTTTTAGGACAGGTAAGACATTTCAATAGTTCAATCGTGTAACAGTAGCACACTTGTTCGCTTAATTCACACAGTTACGGAGTTTTCTTTGTTGTCTTTATTCGTTTTGCTATTATGGTAAATATTTTGTGCTAGCTATGAGAGGGAGAAATCCTCTACTCCAAGCAAACCAAACCGGCCTTCTCCGAAATTATATATATTCCAGTTTTAAATATGCATCGGATTACAGATACGTGTTTTTTTTTCTTTTTTCTCAAAGAAAACCAGTAAAGAAACATTAATTTATTGGTATGACAATTAGAAATTAGACTGCACAGAAATAGAAACTGAACTACAGGGTAATCATAATACACATTAAATGTAGTCGCAATGCTGATGTTCAGGCCCGGACTGGCCATCGGGAGCAAACAATTCCCGGTGGCCTGGCGACTAATTTGGCCTGCTGCCAGCCAGCGGTTTTTTAATTTTATTTTTTATATGGTTAACTTTACCAGTGATCATTTTCAAATTCATCATTCAATTAAAATATTATTAATATTAATAATAATAATAATATATAAATAAAATCATGAATTTGTTAGTCTTGACTGGCAAGGCTACGATTCGACTTTACGCCTCAGCCAAACGGTTAAACAGAAAATGCGAGCAGCACCTAGTCTGGGTCTCCCCATGCTGCACCCGATGATGGAGAGAAAACGGCCAGGTGGAGCAGAGAGGGAAAGGACAAAGAAAAAGAAAGCACTCCAAGAAGAAGCAGCAAAATATTGCAAAATTATTGGCCTGTTCAGGGCTTCAAGTGCAGGTCAGCTTAATCTGTAAATACTGTACTTTTTTCTTCGTTAATTAAGTAACTTATTGAACAACTGCTAGCAAATGTAAGTGGTAGCGCCTGTCTAACGTTACATTCGTGCAGAAATTAAAACAAATGAGTGAAACAGCACACAGAAAACTCACCGAAGAAATGTACTGAGGTAAAAATTCTAGTTTTTTTTTAATAACATGATTTAACATAACACAACTAGGGAGCTAGCTGTTTGTTTAGCTGAATCACCATTGAAAATGTTACATTGAATTTATTGTTCAATAAACAAGTAGCGTAGTTCATATTTATTATTAAGTTACTTACATTTTAGTAACACAGTCTCATCCCAAGAAGTCATATATTGACGTCTTGGGACGTCTTTTGACCATACATCAATATCCGCCTTTTTAGGGTACCCTTAAACGTTGGTTATATGACGATCCTGGGACGTCATACAACTGACGCTTTACCTTTAACGTCAGTTAGGTGACGGGGTAGGTTTAGGGGTAGGTTTAGGTCTAACCTGACTCCGCCAGATGGATTTGCTCCGCATATCCATCTGGAAACCTTCCGTTGAAGTAGTTGTGGTAAGGGGCGAAAATACTGGTTAGCTGATTGGCCTATGTTGGTGATAGACGGGCCAAATCAACCAATCAGATCAACGAAGCATATGACGTACTAACAGAACGACGACGAAAACACAACCACAAGCCAGCCCACTGAGCAAAATGATGTCCAAAAGACGTCTTTTTCAAGTCTTTGTCACAAAAGTCGGACGTTGAAAAGACGTCCACTGAGGAGCCAGAATGAAAGTTTTTATGACGTCTTTTTTTGACGTGTTCTGCACGTCCGATATAGACGTTCATGGACCCTTCGTACAAGGTTAAAAACTAGTTCAAATGTGGCCATTGTGGACATATTTTTACATCATTTATGGTCTCATTTAGACATAATTACTTTGACTTGCTGTCAGATGATCTTAGTGAGAATTAGCAGAGGTTTAGATGTTGATATGTTTCATTTGAAGTGTCACCATTGTGGCGATCAGTGTTTGCTTTAGTTGCGCTCTTGGTCCCCTTTATTTTTACTTTAGCTTTTCTTTGGCTGTTGTATCTCTGTGTTTGTAAAACACAGTTGATGTTGCAAAGTAAGCCACAAAGAAGTAAGAGCAGTTGATATCAGCTTCATGATGATGATGAAATCATCACAAAACAAGCATCTAATGTTGTCAGATATTTTGGCATTTCTAGTTGCCTATCTTGTGAAATTGCAATATTGGCACCAATAGCATTTATATTATCACTTATTTAGAGGTGGATACAAATTATGTGCATACAATGTTTCAGAGCAAAAATCGTAATTGTCTCACACGGACATCAATATTTTGCATATGATTCACAACAATGGTGACAATAAAAAAAATCGTCATGCTGCAATGCATGATGGGTAGTTTTCATAGTTCAAAACTCATCATTGATTCCCAATAATTTTTGTTTTGATTGTCACCGTTGTTGTGATTCATATCCAAAATCTTGATATCTGTGTGTGACCTCATGATGCACATGCTTTTTATACAAAAAAATATATATATATTCTATTGGCAGCAATATTGCAGTTCCACAAGGTTGGTGTTTATGAATACCAATTATGAACACAATTTCTAACTCAACAATGATGCAAATTGATGCTTGTTTAATGATGATTATGTCATCATCATCATCATTGAGCTGATAACACATGATCTTACTTTTTCTTGGCTTTCTCTGCCACAACAATTGTGTTATACAAACGCACAGTTACAGCAGCCAAGGAAAAGCTAAAGTAAAATAAAGGGAACCAAGAGCCCAACTAAAGCAAACACTGATCGCCACAATGGTGACACTTCAAATGAAACATATCAACATCTAAACCTCTGCTAATTCTCACTAAGATCATCTGACAGCAAGCCAAAGTAATTATGTCTAAATGAGACCATAAATGATGTAAAAATATGTCCACAATGGCCACATTTGAACTAGTTTTTAACCTTGTACGAAGGGTCCATGAACGTCTATATCGGACGTGCAGAACACGTCAAAAAAAGACGTCATAAAAACTTTCATTCTGGCTCCTCAGTGGACGTCTTTTCAACGTCCGACTTTTGTGACAAAGACTTGAAAAAGACGTCTTTTGGACATCATTTTGCTCAGTGGGAGGCTACTCTTGCTGCTGCAGGTAAAGGCTCGTTAGCTCAGCAAATAAGCAACATGTCGGCAAAGGATATTTGCCGTTTATGTAACTACAATTTACAAATAACTGAAGCCGCCATGTTCTTTAGACTGAACTGTCGCGCTTCTCGTTGCGTCACACCTCAACCCGCCTCAAAGCCAACGCTGATTGGACGTTCGTTTGGTGAACTGCTCCCAAATTTTCTTTAACGGAAAGTATCCAGACTGATCTGCGAGTGAAACCTTGAAAGCTCGCGAGATCAGGATGGTCTCACGAGGCTAGTTTAGGTCTGGGGTAGAGTTAGGATCCGATAACGTCATCTAACCGACGTTTAAGGGTACCCTAAAAAGGCGGATATTGACGTATGGTCAAAAGACGTCCCAAGACGTCAATATATGACTTCTTGGGATGAGACTGCACTGATTTTAGACACAAACCATATGAACTGTTTTTGTTCTATTACACCGACGAAAATAGTTCCAAAGGTACAGTGCGGGGTTTTGTTACTGAATGATTCAGCGTTTTGAACGAATCTTTTGTATGAATGACTCCCTAATTAAGACAGTCACTTGCCGCCACCTATTGGCGGTTTAGTTTCATGTTTAAGTATTGAATTTTTTTTATTTGTATATTCAAACATTTATTTAAAACATCAATCTCATAACATTATTTATTGCAGTTGTAATTCCAGTGTACCTTATATAATTTGATGGGTAACAGCCCTATAGTGTCTTATTATTATAACTGAATTTATTGATCAAATGCAAGAATTTGACATGAAAGATTAAACATACATTTGCTTTACTTCTAGGTTGGTTGTTTATGTTTTTATGTTATGGTCATACTGTGAAATAAATGTAATTTAGGGGGGAAAAAACAGAGTTGTAGTGTTTCTAAATTTTATTTGGGTACATAAGATGGCCTGGATGGGTGTAGGATTTCCCGGCCTGAAATTGTGTCCCAGTCCGGCCCTGCTGATGTTGATAACAATTTGAGAACAAAGTATAATTTGAAAGGTTTGACGCGATCGTTATATTTAATCAGCACAATTTACTGCAAGACTTTTTCCCCCTTAGTTGATCAGAAAAAAAGTGGATGTTAGGCCTGCTTACTTCAGATGTTACAATGTTCAGATGACATTTTCCGATGAAAATTCATATGCTGTCATGGTCATACTGTACTTCCAAAAGTAGAATGTGTGATTCTGAATGCCAGTATCCACACCGGCGCGGTGACTGACAGACGCGCAGTCTCCTCAAAACATTGTGTTCATCCACGCTGTTTCATGCCGATGTACAACTCACGCAAAGTTAATAATTCCGCGAATAACTGCAATTACAGATTTCAAACAGAGATGGAAAGAGGAACTGAAAGAGGAACCTGCAAAGAGGAAAAACGCCGGACTGCAGCTTTAAGCTTTTTACCTTACGTTGGCTCTGTAGCCACGAGCGCTTAAAACGTGCCTCCCCATATCTTGTGAAATGTCTTCAAACACGGATTTATTTCTGTAACAACCCTGCATTTTTGCCTGCACTGTCTCTTCGCCCCAAACACTCACAAGAAACCTCCGCATTGCTCCACTGTGTGTATCCTTCGTCCTCCATCGCGCCTATAATAAGTCATGTGATCTCAGTTGGTGGTGTCCACCTGAGTTGACGTCACTTTTTTAATGACGTACGACTCGCATTTACTGGGAAATATCCGATTTGTCTGCTTACATGGCACACGCAAATGCACGTATCTGATTCATATCCGATTTATTACCACATATGAGTGAGGCCTGAATCCGATCTGAGACAACTGGAATCCATGCGTTTTTTTCCTGCTTGCACGTTCATGGGTCATATCCGATCTGTGCCACATGAGAGGAAAAAATCGTATTTGGGTCACTTGAACCATGCAGTGTAAATGGGGCCTAAGTCTCTGTCCGTTCTCGTCAGTGTATGCACTAATGTCAATGCTGTTTCTTTATCTCTTACGTGTTCTTATTAAAGATTATTCTGGGTATTCATTGTCTTTTTGAGCTTTGATACCACATAACGTGACATTACTGTCTCTTTTATTCAATTTAATGCATCCTTGGTGAATAAAAGTATTAATTTCCTTCTAAAAAATCTTATAACATCAACATTTTGAACGGCTGTGTACACTTTCAATTTATTTTATTGTGAAATAACTCCTCATTGTTTCTCTGTCATCTGATAAGCATTGTTCAGGGTTAAGTTTACCAAATGCATTGTGAGCCTTTTGATCTTATGCTTATGAATTTTATGCACTGAATTTTGTGCCAGATAAATAAAATTACTGGTTATTTTTTTTATTTGAGGATTGATCCTTTCAATACAACATCAGTATCGATTTTTCAGCAGCAGCCGATCTCAATCACGCGACCATTAGTTAACAGAGCTGCACGATCCTTTGAGAAGCGTTTAAATTCCGTGCAGAATTCTCTACTATAATCCCACATATGTCTCTGTGATTTAAACTAGTTTAAAGCCAGTTAAACAGCACTGATATTCTCAACAACACTGACATGGGAAACAGGAAAAACATTGTTCCTAGAACTAACCAGTTAGACATTTCACTCCAACTCATGAATTTACTGTAGTAAAACAAACTCTTTTGGCAGAAATGTTGTATATTTTCATATTGAATAAAGTTATATTAATATAGTCATGTATAAATGTATTAAATGTGTTACATTTGTAACACAGTAATGGAATATATTTACAGTATGTTTATGGTCAGATGCTATGGGAGTTTTTTTCTTTTTTATATATTTTATATGTGTAGGCTACTGGTTTTCATAACAAATACCATAGGTTTATGGAGAGTACTGTATATAGTTGTTGTTTTTATTTTTTTACTGTGGCAGTGAAGAGCCATGCATGGTTTTACCTGGGTTACCATGATCTACAAATGCATGATACTATGAAAGACTAAATGGTAAATTGTAATGAGCAAATAAAAATTAGAAGCAAGGGCTGTCCATTCCCAACTCAGTCTGTCTGAATATTTAAATATTTAAAAATTACATATTTACACTTCTTACAGATGTAGTTAATTTAAAAACATTTATATTTGCATCGCAACTTAAGCTTTATTGTCCATTTCCATGAGACAAAACCAAACATTTATTGTTGCCACTGTGGCAAATTACTCTTAAAAGTGTTTGGCAGTTAAATATTCAGGAAAAGTGTAATGTCATTTTCAAAGAGAAAATTATAATTGTACATGTTAGTTCATTCACAGGAGAAACCACATTCATGTTCTTTGTGTGGAAAGAGTTTTTCACGTCTGCAGAATTTAAAATCAGAAAATACATACAGGTGTAAGAAATCATATTTGCAATAAATCTGAACAGACAACAAAGTTAATCAATCAATCATACATCAATATATATTTTCATAATTTTTCAGGAATAGTTGTTGAATCCAAAATAATTTATAATGCTTGTAACACAGAACCAGGATATCAAAATCAACCCCCGCCCTACATTTGTTCTTGTTCCAGAAGCAGTTTCACTTGAATATACTTTGCAATAGGGAAGAAAAGTCTAGCACAACTTCCATTTCATGACAACTAACAAAAATGGTTTTAATAGTTTTAGTTTTACCTAACTATAACTATAATATCCTCGGTTTGGATTCATCTCAGATTCAGAGACACTATCTGCACATGACCAAGACTCTGAAAGGACTGTCAGAACAAAGCAGCTGTATCCGGATCAGATGCCATCTGCTGCTTTTCCAGCTCGCAAAATTAGAATAAAGAGAAATCTGAAGTTAAGATCTCCCTTGAGTAGAAACTAATTATGATCTTAACAGACGTGTTCTTACCTAAATGACTTAAAATAACACACACAAAACACAAGCGGCTAATTAGCAGGACAGGTAGCTGAGAGACTGACACCAGGGAGAGAGACCCAGAGGAACATTTATTGCTCTTTCAGAGCTCAGGAGACTAAATGGAGGCCGTCTGTTTCATTTAAGCATCAGCTTTGTCCCAGATGTTTACCAAAAAATCCCATAAGAGACAACGGACACATTTGATTCAATTGCTGACCTGCAGTTAGAGTACAGCATTTGACGAGACATGTTGGAGTCTGTATTGAGATCTCTCAACATTGACGGTCCCCAGCATATGTTGTGTTTTGCATTGGTCCCCGTCATGTGAATCTGCCTTGCCGCTGGACCCAGAGAGGTCTATAACATCCGCAGAGAGACATGTTCAATATTGCCATTCATCTCAGTAGCAGTTGCTCTGCTGGTGTCGGTTCCCCACAAGTATGTGATTAGATATACAGCATCTTTGCTCATGTTCTCTCAGTTCTTCTGCCAGGGTTTCGAACCAATCACCTGAGTGACATGTGACTAATCTATGGAAGCTTATTTCTGCCATGGAATAATTTTGACTATTTTTTTTCTTGCATTTGCGAGATATAAACTCTCAATTGTGAAATATCACAAATCTCAGTGGCTTCATTGGTTCATGGATGTCCTGCTAGGCAAAAATCGCATTCTGGTGGGGGGAATCTTCACCACCTTTCTCCCCTCGACGGCCCTGTGCTTGTGTTTTTTAAAATTATTTATTCTTAATGTTAACCTTAATTTTGTAGATCTTTGTACATAAAATGCATACATATTGGTATGTGTATATAATAAAGCACATGATGGAGCAAACAGGTGAGAGAAAAATTTACAGCTATTAAAATAAATGAAGACAAATCAATTTTCAGATGTTCAAAAGCACCATAACAGTCGGACATTTTCCAATTCATCCTTCAGTGTTTCCTCTGATATTGTTGAGCAGATTAATGAAAATTATGATTTGATCAAATTAGCCTACTAAAATGCAGCTAATAAATGGCAAGAAGAATAGAGCAGTGGGGAAAAGACTCGACGTCTTTAAATAGAATATGAATACAATGTACACCGAATATACAGAGTTACCAACTTGGAATAAATAATAGGAATATGTATGTGCATTTAAATATGGTCAATTAATGAATCATGAATAAGTATAGGACGCGTCCTATATTTATATAGTTAAAAAACTATATTAATCTTGCTCAAAAACAAATAAAATAACACTTAATTTCTACATTTGCTCTCCTAATTCGTAGCAAAGCATGCTGGGAAATAGATTAGTAATGAGTAATAAATGTAGTTCCTGAAACAGATCAGTGTTATTTCCCTATTCCCATATATTTTGATTAAAATTGAACACAAATGATAAGTATATCTAGCAAGTATAATTCATTAGTCAAATACTTATTTCTTTTCATGAAATAAAGCAAATAATAGATACACATTTTGGACAAAATAGTTGGATTTTTAGGAATTCCAACTGAAACTAACTTAAGTGATATAAAGAGATTTTATGACGGCAGTATAGCTTTCTATTTAAAACATTCCATTTTTAACACTTTTATTTGATATTAACAAAGCTACTGAATTTAGATTGTGAAGGTAATTGTGGCATTCTGTAGGTTGAGTATGCTTGTTCACATGATGGTGCAATATTAATAAAGCAGGATGGAGTTTTTTTTTACAGTATGAGTATATGGGTATTTTAAAAACCACTTTTTGGAATATTTAGAATATTTAGTTGGGATCACGCTTGTCATCTTCGAGTACTGTTAAAATGAGCCAATGAGATCTGCATCTTACACTCCGCCCCACTGCGCGGGTATAAATACGGTAGTGGATACACGCACCAGTTGTATTTTGCGTCGGAGCCGATCGGTCTTCATGTCGATGTCTCTTTGTTGTATAACAACGAGCGAGTGTGTCGGCGCTTCTTCAGGAAGTCTCTCCCGGTGCTGGTGATTCTACAGCACGAGTGCAGCGTTGGTCGCGAGCCTTATGAGCTATCTACTGCTGTTTTAACAGTGAGTGCTTCACTGGTACTGGCTGCACCATCCTTGTCAGTGTTGCAGCGATCATTCCCCTGTGTGCTCCGGCACTGGTGAGAGTTTTTCATTTCCTGAATGAGCAACACGGGTGCGTCGGCGTCTTTTTCAAGATGTCATTCCATCCGTGCGTTTCTGGATGTGGTCGTTCCCTGTTCCTCTCTGACGGTCACAATTGTTGCATCACATGTTTGGGCTTCAGCACGCTGAAACAACTTTTGTGGATGGTTCATGTTCCCATTGCGGGAATATGACTGTCCGCGGTGTAGAGATCGAGACTCGCCCTTATCCGCACAGCTGGAGTCTCCATTACCCTGCCCTACCCCCGGGTGCCATGTGGGATGGGTGATCGGAGGATAGTGATGGATATCTCGCCCGCTAACCATTCCCTGTGGGCTCTCCTGGTGAAATTTCCTGTTGAACGTGCTGGTCCCTCTGTAATGGGCCGATCAGCCGTTTCAATTGAGGTTCCCCCAGAAATTGACTGAATAGCTTGATCCCCCTCACTACCTTTGACGGAGGAGCGGTGAAGGATTGCGCGGCTATCCCTCCATTGGAGCGGTCTGTCGCGACACAGGTGCACCTGTGTCCGGCGTCCGCTACCTTTTGGACGGGGGATCCTCGTCTCCCCCTAAGGCCTGTGAGTTCTCGTCCGTAAAACAACTGGTGCGTGCATCCAATTCAGTATTGATACCCGCAGATGCAGGTCTCTCACGCCAATGTGCTTTGGCTCGTTTTAACAATACTCGAAGATGACAGGCTCTCTAAGGTTGATCCCAATCAGTCGACACGTCGACTACGTCTCCGTTCCCTCCTTTAGGGAACGAGGGTTAAATAAGTAAACGAGACGTTAATTTTTCTATGTTCACATTTAAAATTATTACAGTCTAGGCATGTCTAGGCATGTCTACATCATGTTATAAATGAAATTTTGGTTTTTAATGTGTCTTCTCTCGACACTAGTCAAAGAGAAAGGATGGGCATAAAGAACAAACTCAGCAGAGCAAAACTACAACCAATTTAGACAAATTTTCCCGAAACAACAAAGGAAATTGGGCTTGTCTGGAGAACAAAGGGATACGAGGCAGAGATCAGGCAGACCGGCCGCTAATAAACACTGGAAGCTTCACTAAGTTCAGAATCAATAACGATTCACTCCTGAGGATCTGAACCCAGAGACACTGATGCTCTGAATGCATTAAATGCTGATTTTCAGCTGTCATTCTGACAGCGCATTTATCCAGAATTACTGTCTGTCTGTCTACATCAATATGTCTATGTGTGTACTTGTCTGGCTGTCTGTGAACATTTCTGTCTATTTGTCCGTCTATCTGATATTCTTGTTAAGCCTCCTCACATTTGAATTGCAGATACTGTATCGGTAGTTCAGTTCGAAAATCTCAATCAAGTCCCTGTTAACTAATTGGGGGAGCTTTTAAGACGATATGACGGATAAACAGATGGAGATGAGTACATGAAAAGAAAAGTGAACATGCAGCAGAGCAGGAAATAAAACGGAGTGTGTGTGTGTGGGTTGGTTTATGTGATTTATGAGGACACAAATTTGTATAATGACATGTGTATTATTACACTGGTATTACAACTTATGGGTGGTTAATGAGGACATTTCAAAAGTCCTCATAAATCAATTGGCTTAAAAAACATAAAAAACAATGTTTTATTAAAAAATTAATAAAAAAGTCTCCTGTGATGGGTAGGTTTAGGGATAGGGTTAGTGTAGGGGGACAGAATATATAGTTTGTACGGTATAAAAACCATTACGCCTATGGAGAGTCCTCATAATGCTGTTGCACCAACATGTGTGTGTGTGTGTGTGGGTGGGGGTGGGGGTGGGTGGGTATGTGTGTGAGGGACAAATCAAGGTGAATGTTTATGAAGTGAATTTATTCAGATTATCTTTAAAGAACAGTGAATCCCTGAGACGAATCCACTGCCCTGAATCGCTTGTGTATTTAGTGTTTTAGAGGTATTTGATATGATTTCCTCTCTAATGCTGTTGTCTCTATCAAATCAGGTAATTTCTGCACCTGCTGGTAAACACAATATAAATATACAGATATAATATCTGTTTTACCAAAGGTCCACGCGACTGATTAACCAACAGTGACACTGGACTTTCACATACAGCATTTGCCTGTCTAAAGATCATGTGTAAATTGGACACTTGGTTGAAATGCTGGCGAATCTGCTCTGGCAGTTTGCTGGTTTAAAGAGTAGCAGTGTGGAGTTTGCAAAGACGAAGCTTTCCGATCTGCTGCGTTCCTATTTTTGATGTCTTGTATAAGTACTGTAGCTGCTTTATTTTCCTTATTCACTGATATTATACCTGTACACGTGAACAGACTGCATTGGGTTTTACAATGCTTCTGAATTCTAACAAGGCAGCTTGTTTCTGCTCTCTGGCTGACTAATTTAAATATTTTGTTTCTTGGTCATTCCTCTGCGACAGAACCTTTTGAACTGTGGAACTTTTTAAAAATGAGTATGCTTGTGTTGTATTACGTAAGTAAGGGTTTTAGCAGACTTTCAGAAATCTGCTCTGGTCTAACTCAAGACACACACTTTATCTTTGATTTACACAATGACAAGTCAATGAGAGCTAAAGTGAGTTAATGCTCAGTGAGGGATTGACAGTTAACTTACATGATGACGTCAACTTGAAGTTCAATTTCTTATTTTTAATCATCTTTTGAAATATTGACATTATCAGAATTGTGTCTCTTAATCAAGCAGGATGAAAGTTGTAGGGAGACACAAAACCAAAAAACACCACAAAACATTTCAGGAATTCACCAAATCTGTTGATGTTTGTGTTGCGGGTTTCCCTCCAAAATGATACTTTTCTGGAGGATGTATATTTTTAGCATAGGTGGATACTGGAAATGACATCAGAGAGTTGTTGGTTTCTTTCAAAATTGAATCTTTGGAAATATCAAAGTACTGATAGCAAAACACTGAAGTAAAAAAAAAAAAAAAACTTTTGAAGGCTTCTCCTCCTGAGTGGTTATCTAGTTATCCAGCTGCTGCTAGTACTCATGGTACTTACACCGATGGCACAACTTGTCGAGCTTCTGAGCCAAATAACACAGTGTGAAATGAGACTCATTGTGTGAAAGCCTCATTGGCATTTTATTGATACAAGTGTTGGATTTATGTATAAAACACTGGAATCTGCTGCTTGTGTGAATAACAAATGGTTGTTTGTTTAAAAAAAAAGGCAGGTTACATATGTTTAAATGAGAAAGATATTTTCAATAGTAAATATTTACAGCAATTATTGGAAGATTGTTTTTTTTTAGATTTGTTTTTTCTTTTTTTCTCACAATTCTAAGTTTATAACTCACAATTCAGTTTTTTTTTCTGACAGAAAGAAGCCTCCATAATATAATTTTGTTTTTGTTTCATTTAAAAGGCAATTAAACGTACAGTATGTAACTTTTGGCCACCAGGGGTCACTCAATCAAAATAATAGCAAAAGACGTATTCTGATGACGTCGTGAAAGAGCGTGTGCTCATGGGAGTTGTTGTCGTTGTCGAGAGAGAGAGAGTGGGAGTGCGCGCGCGAACCAGCTATACGATGTTCATTGGGACACGCGCGATCTGTCAGTCCCCAGCCATCTAGCATCTCCGGCAGATAACATGTTCACTGACGAGGTAATGTGTTGTTATTTATATTATATCTCTATTCTTGTTACATTTAGTTACGGCTATTAACTTTATGTAATGCCATTGTAATGAACACGCGCGCTCTGTCGCTCCCCACATTCCTCACTCATTCTAACTTAGTGTTTTTAAAATCACGTCTCTTCGAACGGAGAGATATATGAATTATCAGGGCTATTGAATCAATATTCCACCTAGCTAGTATTAATAGATGTTAAAAAACACGGTCACCTTTCGTTAATAATTATAATTACGTTTATACTATGATATTGAAAAAGATGAACTGCATATGAAGCTACTTTCTGCAGCTATATCTACAACAAATGTGAATTTTACATTATACTGTACATGAGAGCTAGTCCGTCTGCGTTTTACACATGCCATCATCGTTTCACAACATATAAGTTACGGATAGATATAGTTCCTGAATGGGTGCTTACTTGTTTATTAGAATGCAAGCGAGATCGGCATCTCTCTGTAGTTCCAGTTTGTCACGAAGCTCGTGGAAATGCAACTCCAATGTTAACGCGAGTCATGTCTCTTCTCCTGTCCCAAACCCTTCTCGGGTCATTTCTTTCACCCGTGCATTTCCGCTTCACGGCTCTGCCTCCAGCAGCAGAACGTGCAGGCAAAGCATAATCATGGTCCATTATATCCAACTATTGATTCTTTATCGTCTTCTTTTATTTTAGTGACGTGCGTCCGGTGTTTACATTTGCGTTTGGCGGTTTTTCGCCGGGATCCGCACGAAGTTAGAGAAACTAGAGTCAAAGGTTATATGACGTCATAGACGGGCGACGAAACGGAAATAAAGACACGGCCCGTGTCTTCAAATTAAAATATAAATTTCTCCGGATTTGAAAGTTGGTGGGAACTTTTGGGATAATGTTAGTACACAACTAAAAGAAATATATAACATAGATACAGTTATTTTTGCTATTTTGAAAGCCGAAAAGTTCCATATTGTGCCTTTAAACAGACATATGGATTGTGTGTTGTACGAGTGCCATCAAATGATTTGCATGTTTCCAGAAGAAGAGGAGAAATACAGTGACGTGACAGAATCTCCTATCATTTGCTGTTCAAAAGCACTTCACTTTGATTTGAGTTTTGACGCCCTAAAGAGACACTTGCTGTCATTTTAAAGATTTTTGTTTTAATCTCGAGCTGTTCTGAAACCACAAATACATTCAAGAAAATACAGCAATAGGCTACAGCATAACACTATGCATAATACACTTGTATTAAAAATGAAAACTCTATATAAATAAATATATATATATATATATATATATATATATATATATATATATATATGTGTGTGTGTGTGTGTGTGTGTGTGTGTGTGTGTGTGTGTGTGTGTGTGTGTGTGTGTGTGTAAAAAATACAAAATATTTGTTACAATTCATCGTATTCAAAATAAAATAAAATAAAATAGTGTATATAAATTATACCTTAACTTCTTTTCATGTATATTTCAGCCAAACTTCATGTACTGTATAGTTTTGAGATGGCACACTACTGACTGATGGGTAAATGTCCCTTTGAACCTCATGTGAGGTCATGTGTCAATGTACACTTGTTCTCAGTACTGTGGCAGATACAACATATTTATGGAGAAGGCGGGGCCTACAGAAGGGGACAGGGCTTTTGAATATTATTTTTTGTGCTCTTGTCTTTAAATTTTACATTTTGTGGAAGGACTTGAAAGCTCATTATAATGACCTATAAAACTCTTCAGAGAGAGTGAAGTATGAAAATGTTTTCTTCAGATCCAGTTTCTGCGCTGCACTGCAAAAAATCGACATACAAAAATAAGAAAAAAAAACTTAAATTAAGAAATAAAAACTAAAATCAAGCAAAATTATCTGCCAATGGGGTGAGAAAATTCTACTTGATAAGACATATTGAAACAAGACAAATAAACTTGTGATAAAAAAGATCTTAAAATCTTAAAACAAGAAAAAATGAAGTAAATTTAGATATTTTAACTTGATTCAAGCAGTACAAATATCTTAAAACAAATGCAAAAATAGTAAAATCTAGTATTTTTTTCTTGTTTTATTTGTGGTTAGGTTTAAATACTCTTGGGAAAAATATCTTAATTTAAGAATATATATACACATTTTAAGAGTTTCAGGCTTATTTTAAGGGAAAGGTTTGGTTTAAAATATCTTGATATAAGAATATACGTACACATTTTAAGAGTTTCAGGCTTATTTTAAGGGAAAGGTTTGGTTTAAGATATCTTGATATAAGAATATATATACACATTTTAAGAGTTTCAGGCTTATTTTAAGGGAAAGATTTGGTTTAAAATATCTTGATTTAAGAATATATATACACATTTTAAGAGTTTCAGGCTTATTTTGAGGGAAAGGTTTTGTTTAAAATATCTTGATTTAAGAATATATATACACATTTTAAGAGTTTCAGGCTTATTTTTAGGGAAAGGTTTGGTTTAAAATAAGTATTTAAAGTATTAAAATAAGTAACTAATAACTAATATGGATGTGCCCTATCAATCTAGACAATTTCTAAAAATAAGCTCTGAAACGGAGATACATTTAATAAATCTGGTACAACAAACATGCTCTTAATATTGCTTTATTAACTCAACTGCAAAAGGAAAGCAAACGATTGTTAAAAAATTACAGCAATGCATATCACAGCAATTTGTAAGCCTATTAAAACAAAGCTGTAAAATCCAATTAGTAAACCTTACTTGAAAAAAGCATGCAAACCAATTGCCTTGAAAAAAACGAGTAAAGTGAAATAGGAATAGTATGTAGTACTAACAAGTGCATGTCTAGTAGTGTACACTTACAAGTAGGGGTGTCACGATTCTCCAAATCCTCGATTCGATTACATTTTCGATTCTAAGGTCACGGTTCGATTCGATTCTCGATTTTTACATTTATTTTTTTTAAGCACAGTTTGCGATGCCATTTTTAGACTAGACTTTTATGTAATATAATATATGACCTTTGTTCGCAATGTACCACACTACATTGTCAAATTTAAAACATTTATTAACACAATAATGTTACAATAACTTATATCTTCAGTCAATTAGAAACGTAAGCAAAATAACCTGCCATGTAGTTTCTCTTTTGTAACTGCAGTCTTATTCACAGAAGATGACATTCAAGTTCACAATAAAACAAACAAGGTTTAACAGATACATCTATGTTTTCCTTGCTTTACCTCGGTCTTAAAGTACAAACATGACTGTGAAAAATATTAGTATTTAATGTAGAATTTAATTAAATGCATTTATGATGAAATTACAACATTTTCGTGTCATGTTCATTTTGACCACGAACTGTGCGCTGTCGCTTTAACTCGGCGCGTGCAGCAATAATAGACTAGGTGCGGAAATGAACGACACTTGTCTCATTCGTAGAGGTGGAGAATCAAGTTATTTGTGACATGCTAGATTTATTGTATAAAGATTTATACTGTTCTGAGTCTGCTGTTTTTGTCAATTTAAAGTTTTAATTTAAAAAGTGGAAGAATGGTACACGCACTGACGCACATACAGTAGCAGAGCTTGCAAAGTGTGGCTTTTTTTAAGCGCGAACTTTGAACGCGAATGTGAACGTTGTCAACATAACTCACTGGAAATCAGAAATACTCCCACTGTCCCACACCGGCGACTTTAGTGAAAGAGGAGGTCAGAAGTCCTGTCGATGGGTCTCCTGCATCTGCAGCCATGCTATCTTTTGACTGGCTGTAACTGAGGTAGAGGACTCGCAGCACTTCAACGCTGTTTTTTTCCGCTTTGGAAACCGACTGGACGTGACATGGGGGCGTGGCAGTATCGACGATTCCATTTTTGAATTCGATTATCGAGATTGTGACTTAATTTCGATCGATTTCGATTTAAAATCGAAATCGTGACACCCCTACTTACAAGAGAGTTCCAGTAACTTAAAACTAATTTGTATAGTATACGTGATCATTTAGTTTAGATGTACTCATTTATGCTAGTTGTGTTAACTCTGATGGTTTCTGCATACAACTTGGAATTACTGAGTTTACTTTACTTCAAAAGCAATCCAGTTTACTTGTTAAAACCATGCAAACCGATTGCCTTAAAAAGAGCAAGTAAGCTTTACTCCAATAAATTAAGTACTATTAATCATCTATTATAAATCATTGTGAATAGTTTCACAATTTTACAAAGATAACATTTACAACTGGACAACTAAATTTAAGGCAATGATACAGTTCAAAGGTAAATTTATTGTGTTTGTTTTATTGTATTAGTTAACAACTGACACAGGGGTGGTCCACACAAGTTTGCTTTGGGGTATACAATTTATGTAAATAGTCACAATTTATGTAAATAGTCACACATTTACCTAACACTTACTTTAGGTAAATACAAAAACGGAAACACATTATAATAAGGTTCATTAGTTAGTGTATTAACTAACATGAACTAACAATGTGCAACAAATTCGCTAGTGTTTATTTCTTTTTGCGAAATCCAAATTTAAAGCATAAGACAGACCAAAACAGATGCAAATTGCCTGAGGCAGGTTCTGCAGATTATCCATTACAATACCTCTCTCAACAATGATGGCAGTAGACACTGGGCAAAGGTAGTTTAGTTAGAGAGAGAGGTTCTTCTTCAGTCCCCAACAGATACTTGTGTCCAGGCTTCATCAACATCATCACATACCTGAATGAAAACCAAACAATAAAAATATTACAACAGGGAAAAGTGAAAAGGCATGATTAATTGTCAGTTATCTGCCCTGCATACACTGCCTTTAATCCATGTCCCAATAAGTTTATATAATTTATCTTTTTTATTTTATTCAGACTCTTAAAGGGATAGTTTACCCAAAAATGAAAATTAGCCCATGATTTACTCACCCTCAAGTAGGGCTGGGCGACAAAAAGATAATTATCGCGAAATTTTTCATGATAAAACGATATCAAGAGTTCGATAAATGTTTGTTCGCCAAAAGCGGAACGAAACTCATTTGAACCACGCGCCACACGGACCATTTATCCGCTCGGCTCAAAGTCCAAATGGCATCGCAGCGCAAGCTCACTAGAGCAGATGCGTTTACTCCGATCGTCTCGCTCACGAGATCCAGTGAGAAGTGCTTGAATGCAGCGAGGAACACAAATGTCTCAGTGATTTAAACCAGTTTAAAGGCAGATGAAACAGCGCTGACAAACAGGAGAAACACTGTGCGCAACGATACAGTCAGAATCTGAATTGATACTGAATCTATTTACCGTGGATTTACTGTAACGTTAGCCTAGTAATAACTGCACCATGAAATGTGGAATATACATATTGAATTAGATTATTATATTATTAATGTAGACAATGTATTAAATGACTAATGGAATATAATTACAGTATTTAATAATGTATTTAGGCTACTGTTTTTCATATAAATAGCCTACCATAGAAACCATAAATTTACATTTAGCCATGATAGTGAGGTGCTATAGGCTATGCCTGGGTTTATCTGTGGTTATCATGATCTAAATGCATGATACTGGATGACCAATGGTTCAGCCTAGGCATCTAGCACAAAGCCCCAGAAAGGTAAGAAAGACAAAGTAATCCATGCAAGTCTAATGGTATATAATCTTAATTTTGGGACGCAATCGGAGTATTTTGTTTGTGCAAAAAAAATAAAATAAATAAATAAATATATATATATATATATATATATTCCACTTCATTTACAAAATAACTGACCTGCAATGCGTGTTCACGAGGACATCACAAAGTATGTGTGTTTTTCTAATGCATGAGCAGCCAGTTGTTGTTCTTTGAACAAATCGATAAGATTTAGTAAATACTGTTGTTGTTTTTTTTTTTTTTTTTTTTTTTGTTTTTTTACAAAAAACACTCATGTCATTACCATTAGGCCTATGCCTTTAAAGGAGTAGTTCACTTTTAAAAAAACTTTTGCTGATAATTTACTCGCCCCCATGTCATCCAAGATGTCCATGTCTTTCTTTCTTCAGTCGAAAAGAAATTAAGGTTTTTGATGAAACATTCCAGGATTTTCTCCATATAATGGACTTTATTGGGAACCAAATGGTTCAAGGTCCAAATGGGAGTTTCAGTGCAGCTTCAAAGGGCTTTAAACGACACCAGACGATGAATAAGGGTCTTATCTAGGACTCTTCGAGTCATGACTCGAAAAAAAGATTTAATTTTGATGAACGAGTTCGAACAGGAGAGTCACGAACGTACATCACAGAACAGATCAAGGCGAGCATTTGTGCTTATAAAACTTAAACTGTGTTATTTATTTTTGAAATGAGCGATGGTTTGGCTAGATAAGACCCTTATTCATCGTCTGGTATCGTTTAAAGCCCTTTAAAGCTGCACTGAAACTGTCTTTTGGACCTTGAACCGTTTGGTTCCCAATGAAGTCCATTATATGGAGAAAATCCTGAAATGTTTTCATCAAAAACCTTAATTTCTTTTCAGCTGAAGAAAGAAAGACGTGGACATCTTGGATGACATGGGGTTGAGTAAATTATAGCAAAAGTTTTTTTAAAAGTGAACTACTCATTTAAGTGGAGAAGTGACTATTAAGATTACAGTACACAGTTGGGTTTATCAACCAAACCCCACAACACTTTAGACAACAGCTAGATAGATTGTAAGCAAAACCATAATCAACTCAGAATAATAATAAAACATTAAGGCTGCAGTAAACTCACCTCAGTATTAATTTGCTGCATAAGCTCATCCAATTTCTCTCCAATGCTTCTTGAAGACTTGAAGATTGTGACAAAGCGTGGTTGTAGCGATTCACAGCAAAATAAAAGTTACTCTGCAGTCGGCAGATCTGTGGTGACTATCCTGTCAAACTCTGCAAACACCTACAACACAGACACACACACAAAAAGCTTGGGACAGTGTGGGCATTTTTCAATGCATGGTCAGGCCTACAGGCCAATTCTAAAGCCAAACTTAAACAGAATGTGGTTCTCTTACGAGAGTATCTCTCGTACTGCGTAATATCTTACGCTATGGGGGAAAACTCTTTTCCTCGAGATATTGAAGCCAAAAATTATCCTTAATTTTAAACATGCAAAACGCTTTGCAGCAGCAAGCAGACAAGGGCGAGACGGCTCGCGCGCCCATTGGCTGCCCTGCTGGAAAAGCTGCAGCCTATCGAGGTAAGGCACTGCGTGACGTAATGACGAATGGGAACGCTTCGCGCCCATTTCGTCATGTCCCGCCAGAAGAGGCGTGGTCTCGCCCTATAAATACCCCCTCGATAGCTGAATTTCCTCTGATTTTTCTACTCTTCACGCGAAGCTCACGCATCGCTGGATCCAGAGTGAGAAGCCGCGCCGTTGACCTGTAGCCTTATCAGCGGGACGTGCCATTCTGAAGTCGCTGGCCCAGCCGCCTTCAACCGCCGTACCTGCTGCGCTTTCCGGCGTACTATATCCTTTTACTCTGCTAAGTGTGTGTGTTTGCTTACGTGACGCAACACCTATTCTCTGTTCTAAAAGAGCTGCGTCTTTTTAAAGATGCCTTTCTGTGGCTCGTGCCGCTCCCAACTCAGTGATGAGGACCGTCACGTCATCTGTGTGTCCTGCCTGGGTCACGAGCACGCGGCTATCGCGCTCGCGGATGGTGGATGCCCGCACTGCGAACTTCTGCCCATGGTGACTCTGAGGACTCGCCTGGCGTCGTTCTCTGAGCCCGCGTCTCAGCCTTCTCTGCCGCGCCGCAAGAAGCGTCGCGCCCAGCGCGCTCCCGAGCCTTCTCCAGCCCGCCAAAGCTCGCCGGTTCGCCCGCCTGCTTCGCCGGCTTCACTTGAGTCGCTCCCGGACGGACAGCGCCCGCCGTCTGCCGTCGCTTCCGCTCCCGAGTTGGACGAACCCGCTGAGGTATGCTCTCTTGTGGCTTCTGATAGCGAGGATTGGGCGAGCTCTGTGGACCTCCCCCCCGCTGACATATCTAGCCAACCCTCTGGAAAGAGACCCGGCATTGAGGCTGAGCTGATGCGTCTGCTCACCCAGGCCGTGGAGTGCATCGGCCTCGAGTGGGAGGCGCCTGCTTTGCCGCCGCGCAACAGACTCGACGGGCGCTTTCTCAAGAAGGACGAAGCCCCGTCTAGGTCTAGGGCCGCCCCCTTCCTCCCTGAGCTCCACGACGAAGTCGCTAAGTCATGGACTGCCCCTTTCTCCGCCAGGATGCGCACTTCCACCTCTGCGGCTTTTTCCTCTGTCGTCGGCGCGGGAGATAAGGGATATCTCTCCATTCCTCCTGTGGAGGCGGCGGTCGCGTCGCATCTCTGCCCGCCCTCTGCGGGACGGCGCGTGCAGACGACGCTTCCCTCTAAAGCCTGCCGGGTGACGTCATCGCTGCACGGGCGTGCTTACACAGCCGCTGGACAGGCGGTCTCAGCGCTGCATACTATGGCGATCTTGCAGATCTACCAGGCCGACCTTCTCCTTAAATTGGACGAGGAAGGGCCGGGCGCTGTCAGTGTGGCGGATTTACGAGGCGCTACGGACCTGGCTCTTCGCGCCGCTAAAGCCGCTGCTCAGGCCATGGGGCGGAATATGGCCTCTCTCGCCGTTGCTGAGAGACATCTGTGGTTGACGCTGTCTGAGATGACGGAAGCTGAGCGCTCTGTATTCCTCGACGCGCCCATTTCCCCTGCGGGCCTCTTCGGATCTGCCGTCAAAGATTTCGCGGACAGATACTCTGAGGTGCAGAAGACTTCGCAGGCCATGAAGCACTTCCTTCCGAAGCGCTCGAGCTCCGCTGCAGGTCGCTCTAAGCAGCCGTCTGCCCGCAGCTCGCAGCCTCGGCCGGCATCGCCCATAGCCGCCGCTTCACAGCGCCGCCAGTCCCGGGATCAGAGACCGCGCTCTCGCTCTGCTGGACGCCGCCCCGCTCAGCGCGGGCCCCGGCCTAAGATTGAGCTCAAGCCCGAGGCCTCGAAGCTTTCCTAGCCACTCTAGGGAAGCGACGGTGTTCGGATCCCGCTGCGGCCGGTTCCCCACCGAAACGATTCGCTCGTTCAGTTCCTTGCGATGTGACTGTGCCAGTGTATTTAGCAGTGAAGCAGCCGGTGTCTCAGCCCGCTTGCCTGCACACAAAAGCCGTTTTTATGGCTACCCAGATAAATCCAATAAAGAGTGTATTTTCTGGTATACCGGCCACGGCCGATGGTGTTATGAGTGTTGTAAGAATGCCCACGCCCCAGTGCCCATTCCCACACCCAGACACAGCCCGCCACGGTGCGAGGCTAGCACACATAAATCTGACTCAGGTCGATTGTGCACACAATGTAGTCAAAGCGCCCATACAATGCCCGCTCACGCTACATGCCGCGTGTCCCTTGGTTTCTGTAAAAACGAAACCAATACACGTTCTATCGGCTCCGACCGAAAGCGTGTACAATGCAGTAGATGTGCCCGTAAGTTTGCGCCCACATCCCCCGCAAGCACGCCGAATCCCACGGGATTCGCCCCGCTCACTCTCGCTGTGCGTCCCGCCATAGAGAATTTGAGCGCGGCCAGGCTGCCCGCTGTGTTCAGCGCGCCCCCCGCCTCGAACGCCGTGAACACGGCGTTGTGTTCCCAGGGTACCGGGGCTCTCGAGCCGTTGCCTCGTCACGGCCAGAGCCCGGTCTGCATTCTACCTCTAGCTATTCACGCAGAAGCGTGGTCAAAGCTACCCGGGGTATCAGACTGGGTGCTGAACACTATAAAAAGAGGCTACTCGCTACAATTCGCACGACGT
Organism: Chrosomus eos; assembly: GCA_036326025.1. Taxonomy (NCBI): domain Eukaryota; kingdom Metazoa; phylum Chordata; class Actinopteri; order Cypriniformes; family Leuciscidae; genus Chrosomus; species Chrosomus eos. Next base: position 47,870,183 of record CM070818.1, read on the forward strand.
CCCCGCCGTTATACGGCGCGCGTCGAGACTACGGTGAGAAGCGATGTATCTCATCTACTTCGAGCCGAGATAGCGAAACTGCTGAGCAAGGGGGCCATAGAGCCCCTTTCTCAGGATCAGAGCGAAGGGGGCTTATACAGCAGATATTTTCTGGTACCGAAAAAAGATGGGGGCTTCAGGCCCATTCTAGATCTGAGACAGCTGAACAGAGCGCTTGTGAAACGCCAGTTCAGGATGCTTACGACCAGGGGAATCCTCGCGCAAGTGCGCCAAGGGGACTGGTTTATGTCAATAGATCTGAAAGACGCCTATTTCCAAATACAAATAGCGTCCCATCACAGGCGATTCTTGAGATTCGCGTTCGAGGGCCAGGCATATCAATACACGGTCCTGCCGTTCGGCCTGTCCTTGGCACCCCGTACATTTACGAAGTGCATGGACGCGGCTCTCGCACCCCTGAGGCTTCAGGGCATGCGAGTTATGAACTACTTGGACGATTGGCTGATTCTAGCTCGATCTCGGTCAGAGCTCATAGAACACAGGGCCACACTGCTCGAGCACCTCGAGAAGCTGGGCCTGACAGTCAACTGGGAAAAGAGCTCGCTGTGTCCCAGCCAGAGGATTTCTTTCCTGGGAACAGTGTTAGACTCGCTGTCCATGACGGCACGCCTGTCACCAGAGCGCGTACTAAGTATTCAGCGCGTCGCGGAATCCTTCCGCCACGGCTCTATAGTCCCGCTCAGACAGTTTCAAAAAATGCTGGGCCTGATGGCCGCAGCATCCTCTGTACTCCAGCTGGGCCTGCTTCGCATGCGCCCACTGCAGAGGTGGCTGAAACCACGGGTCCCGCCCCGGGCTTGGACCACGGGCCGGTGTTGCCTCAGGGTCGACCGATGGTGTGTTTCGGCCCTGGAACCCTGGAAAGTAACCAGCTGGTATCAGACTGGTGTGAGTCTGGGGACCGCCTCAAGGGTGAAAGTGGTGTCTACGGACGCCTCCACCACGGGGTGGGGAGCGCTGCTCGAGGGCAGACCGCTGGCTGGCCTATGGTCAGAGCGGGAGAAGCTCCTTCACATAAACTGCTTGGAAATGATAGCAGTCAACAAAGCGCTACGGCGTTTCCGTCCCCTGATAAAGGGCCACCACGTCTTAGTCCGGTCGGACAAACACGTCAGTGGTGGCGTACATAAATCGCCAGGGCGGCGTCGGGTCCACACGCCTTTGCAGGCTGGCGGAACCCCTCTTGGTCTGGGCCCAGCGCAACCTCCTTTCTCTGAAAGCGGCGCATGTGCCTGGGCACCTGAATACGGGTCCAGACAGGCTGTCCAGAGACAACGTCCCAACAGGAGAATGGTCGCTGCATCCGCAGACGGTCCAGCTGCTGTGGGAGACGTTTGGCAGAGCGCAGGTGGACCTGTTCGCGTCCCGCGAGAACGCTCACTGCCCAGTATTCTTCTCAAAAAGCAGGGACGCGCTGGCCCATACTTGGCCCAGCGGTCCCCTGTATGCTTTTCCCCCCGTCTCGCTCCTGCCTCAGGTGCTGGAGCGGATCAGGGAAAATGGATGCCCAGTGCTGCTCGTAGCTCCGCTCTGGACGAACCAGGTTTGGTTTCCGGTCCTGATGCGGCTGGCCAGCACTGCCCCGTGGCCTATACCATTGAGGAGAGATCTCCTCTCTCAGGCAGAGGGCTCGATTTGGCATCCTCGCCCGGATCTGTGGTCCCTGCACGCATGGGCCATCAACGGGTACCCGCTAGCCTCCCGGAAGGAGTGCTAAACACGATCGCGCAGGCTAGAGCTCCGTCTACCAGACGGCTCTATGCCTCGAAATGGTCGGTGTTCTCTACTTGGTGTCGAGCCCGTGGCCTTGCACCTGTGGACTGCGGAGTTAAGGAAGTGCTTGCCTTCCTTCAGGAGCTGATGGATAAGGGTAGGACCCCATCCACGCTCAAAGTTTATGTGGCGGCCATAGCAACGTTTGCTAAACCGGTGTCTGGCCAGTCACTAGGGAAAAACGACTTGGTCGTGCGTTTCCTACGAGGAGCCCGGAGGTTAAACCCTCCCAGGCCCCCTTCAGTCCCGGCTTGGGACCTTTCCACGGTCTTGGAGGCCATGAAAGGCGCCCCGTTTGAGCCGATCCAGCTGTCGGACATGAAGCACCTGTCCCTTAAGACGGTGTTTCTGTTGGCTCTCGCTTCAGTGAAGCGTGTAGGGGACTTGCAGGCGCTTTCTGTAAGCGCGTCATGTCTGGAGTTTGGGCCTAACGACTCAAAGGTCGTACTCAAACCGAGGCACGGCTACGTGCCGAAATCCCTCAATACACCGTTTAGGGCCCAGGTAATTTCCCTGTCTGCCCTTCCGGTTCTCGATGAGGAGAGGGACGCGAGTCTCCTTTGCCCTGTCAGGGCGTTAAGGGCTTATGTGTCCCGCTCGGCCGGTTTCAGACAGACCGAGCAGCTTTTCGTGTTGTTTGGCGGCCGTTCTAAGGGACTTGCCGCTTCAAAACAGAGCCTATCCAGATGGATAGTGGATGCCATAGCGCTGGCTTACACTTCCAAGGGCCTGCAGTGCCCATTGGGTGTCAAGGCGCACTCCACAAGAGGCGTGGCCTCGTCGTGGGCATGGTATAGCGGGGTCTCCCTGCAAGATATCTGTACGGCTGCGGGCTGGGCCTCGCCGTCTACATTTATCAAGTACTATAACCTGGAGGTGCCCGCCTTACAAGCTAAGCTTCTGGCGGTCTGAACTTCGGGCTTATTGGCCGCCATGCGGCTTATGTGTACCCCTACGGGTCTGTACCCCTATGGGACTTTTATGAGGGAGTGATGCTTCTAGCCTCTCCTCCTCTACTCTGTGTGAGTTGTGGTGATTGTGCACTAGATGCGCCCCGGCCTTGGCCCCGGGACTCTGGTGTCGGATCCCTGTCCGCACGGCGTGTTGCATGGTGTTCCCCATAGCGTAAGATATTACGCAGTACGAGAGATACTCTCGTAAGAGAACGTACTCGGTTACTAACGTAACCTCGGTTCTCTCTAGAGAGGGAACGAGTACTGCGTATCTTGCCGTGCTTGGAATACGCTCTGGTTCGCTTCGGCGTTGAAAAATCAGAGGAAATTCAGCTATCGAGGGGGTATTTATAGGGCGAGACCACGCCTCTTCTGGCGGGACATGACGAAATGGGCGCGAAGCGTTCCCATTCGTCATTACGTCACGCAGTGCCTTACCTCGATAGGCTGCAGCTTTTCCAGCAGGGCAGCCAATGGGCGCGCGAGCCGTCTCGCCCTTGTCTGCTTGCTGCTGCAAAGCGTTTTGCATGTTTAAAATTAAGGATAATTTTTGGCTTCAATATCTCGAGGAAAAGAGTTTTCCCCCATAGCGTAAGATATTACGCAGTACTCGTTCCCTCTCTAGAGAGAACCGAGGTTACGTTAGTAACCGAGTACGTTTCTCATGGTGGAAAAAGGGAATGCATAAGTACTTAACTTACTTGTCTCTCTGTAAAAAGAGCTGGTCACTGCTCCATCTGCATCCACAATCTCACATCTTCGCATTGAGAAGGTCTGGTCCATCTTTGATGCAATGAGAGTTTCCACTAGGATAACATCAGTAGGGATAACATCACTTAACATTACTAAGCTTATCATCTTGTTAAAAGATGGCTAATTTTATCAGCAGTGATAAAGCAGTTGAGTTTGAGTAAAGAAAATCACTTTTACATTGCCTGCATTACATTCTGAATTTACTCAATTTAAAAATAAAAGTATAATGTTGTTGTGAAATCACAAATACGGTCAAAACTCATGACAAACTTGCAAAGCTGCAGGTTAAAGTTACCTTTAATTGTAAATGTGCGCCATTTCACCCGATTTGTAACGTTAACCTTAATAATTTATAAACCAATGCCACCAGTGGAGAATGCATCAGTGAAAATGGTAAAATAGAAAACCATAATTCTTACATTTGGGACAAATAAATCGTTTTTTGGCATTCAGGAACTGTTATGGTAACTTTACATGATAGTTTTATGCACAAAAAAACAGGCCACACCATATTCTTCAAGCTCCGAATATGGTGCACATTAAGGAGATCAGTAAAAAATAGCGACACACAGTAAAAAAGAAATCATTCACACAAAAGTCGCATGCTTGATTACTCACCTTATTATTATTCCAAAAACGTAGCGAGGCTCCAGATAAAAGTGTAGTCAGTCCGTCAACGTCTTTCCACAGCTGTAAAATTGGCGCCGAAATATGAACAAAATCCATCGCGCATGCTCTCACAAGTGCCGCTTCTTCTTCGTTGTTTTTTTCTGCACATTTGGCACGCTTTAATGCACTGCTGCCTCTCACTGGTTTATTAACGTCATTGCGTCCTTTGTTGCTACTTGCTTGTAAAACCTAGTAAGAAGTATGTATTTTATATTACTGAGTAAAGTTAACTAAGTGTATGTGAGTCAGGAAAGCTATTGGATTTTACAGTGAGCTTGGTCAAGGTTAAACATACATCACTGAGAAAGTGAATATATAATATAAAATAAAGAGACAAAAAAACAGAATTTTAATTTAAGCAACTGCTGTCTATAAGAACCTGATGAAAACAACTGCTGTCAACAATTAGTGATCAAAAGACCTTCACTGACTTTTTCCACTACTCCCCAATTAACTTTTCCAAAAAAATGAAAATTTCCTGATAATTTACAAACCCAAATGCCATCCAGCTGAGGATAGGGTCTTATTTAGTTAGTCATTTAAAAAAAAAAAGTATACTTTTTAACAACAATTGTTCATCTTGTGCTGGTCTGTGATGCGCCGGGCATTACATCATCACGTGGGAAAGTATATTATTAATATATATATATATATATATATATTTTTTTTTTTTTTGAAAATGACTATTCGATTCGCTAGATAAGACCCATTGATTTGATTTGGACTAAGACATTTTGGTTGCAATTCAAGTCCATTGTGTGTAGAAAAATCCTAAAACGTTTTCCTCAAAAAACATAATTTCTTTTCCACTGAAGAAAGAAAGACATGAACATCTTGGATGGCATTGGGTTGAGTAAATTATCAGGAAATTTTCATTTTTCAAATTTTCATTTCATTTTGAAACTTTCATTTAAAATGAAGTTACTGGGTTGGTGTACAAGATGTATTGACAGTTGTCAGCACCGAATAAAATGATATGGTTCAAACTAAATAATGTTTAATTCACTGGCTTTATCTCTCTCTCTCTCTCTCCTCTCCACTACAACTGGTGTGTGGTGAGCGCACTGGTGCTGTGGCTGCCATCGCCTCATCCCAGTGGATGCTGCACACTGGTGGTGGTTGAGGAGAGATCCCCTGATATGATTGTAAAGCACTTTGGGTGTAAAGTAGTACGTGAAAGTGCTAAATGCCTCACGCATTCATTCAATGTAAAGTAGGAAATGATAATTAAAAAAATCTTTGTGTCTGAATGTGCTAACATTGTTTTCTAAAAATAAGAAACGTTGTGCTCTTAAAATAAGAAAATATGGCTTGAAATTGGATAGACTGTGTCAAAATATACCATACACTTTAAAAAGATACTTAATTCATTTAAAAAAATCACCAGAATTGGCATTTTTTTTCTAAGTAAGAAAATTCAAGTTATATTTTCTCAAAATAAGCAAAATAATCTTTTGCTTTTAGTTCTAGGCTAGTTAATTTATCTTAGAAGAAAAAAAATAAGAATTCTTGCCTTATTTTAAGATTTTTTAACTCAGCAAGATTTCATTTTTTGCAGTGTGATTAGTGAAGTTTAACTGAGAGAAATTGTGAATGAAAGGAAACGCATCCTCTGTGAACTAAATGAGTTTCTGATGATCCTGCTGCATGATAGTTTATCTCTCATTTTTTTTTATGTGATTTTAGAAAGTTTTCATCATTTCAATTTGTTTTTATACTAAGAATCTTTCTGTCTGTCGGTGTGCTGCAGAACTGTCTCTGGTGCGCGAATGCGACAGACAGGGAGTGAAATCACTTGTCTATTTTTAGACGTGTTTAAAGTCCATGCTTATTATTTTTTGCATAGTCGTGATTTGAATTACAACCAAGCGCACCTCAAGTCACACAACTGAGCACACTTGAGCTTTATTTACATGACTTCAACATCTTCAAACCTTCAGCGATTTGACTGCAGCTCGTCTGATGTACGACACACACACAAATGCACACACTGTCTGCTTGGTTGTTTAGTTATTGAGTCACAGCTCTGGAAGTTAATGGTGTACTTGAGTCAAATTCTGCTGGAAACAGGAAAAGCTCTGGAGACGCTGAATATATTACACTCTCAAAATAGAGCATTAATAAGAAAATAACGCGCACACACACACACACACACACACACACACACACACACACACACACACACACACACACACACACACACACACACACACACACACACACACACACACACCACACACACACACACACACACACACACACACACACACACACACACACACACACACACACTCTGAAGGCCAAACGGAGACATGTTACAGCCTCTTGCGTTGTCATTCAATATATACGGAGAACGATTTGTCTTTCAAATCACAGTCTCTCAGCTCGTGTCCTATCTGTCTGTCTGTAATGTTTCAGTGTGTGTTATTAGCAATACTTTTTTGTTGGTTTTTTTGATGATGTAATATTGCAGTTCTTATTAGTAACAGAGAGACAGATGATCAGCTCAGTTCATCATGTAAGAACTACAATTCCCATAATGCTCTTGGGGTCACAGCACTCTCTGTGTGTGTGTGTGTGTGTGTGTGTGTGTGTGTGTGTGTGTGTGTGTGTGTGTGTGTGTGTGTGTGTGTGTGTGTGTGTGTGTGTGTGTGTGTGTGTTTATGTCAGGGTCTGTGAATGTTACTAGTTTTACATTACTACATTACATTACTAGTTGAACAGCACACACTAGTGGCGCATCTGTGAATCTCTCACACAGCCTCTTCATTATCTTTTTTCATCTGCTCTTTCACACGCTCTGCTCTTTAATTCAGCTTTTTCCTCTTTTTATGTAGACCATTATTTCCATTTTTGGCCATATTTCCTCCAGCTGTCTCTCTCTCTCTCTGCCTTTCTTTCTGTGGTAGATTTATGAATATTGCTCTTTTCTCATCCCCTGCTGTCTGGCCCACTTAAACACAGCGAGAGATCACCAAATTAATTCACTTACAATGAGCTGTGTGTGTGTGTGTGTGTGTGTGTGTGTGTGTGTGTGTGTGTGTGTGTGTGTGTGTGTGTGTGTGTGTGTGTGTGTGTGTGTGTGTGTGTGTGTGTGTGTGTGTGTGTGTGTGTGTGTGTGTGTGTTTGCCATAGTGGAGCTCTACTAGATTTGCATGACCTAAAAATGCCCTTCTACTGATTTTACCCCATTCATCCAGATAGATAGATAGATAGATAGATAGATAGATAGATAGATAGATAGATAGATAGATAGATAGATAGATAGATAGATAGATAGATAGATAGATAGATAGATAGATAGATAGATGGATGAATAGAATGATGGACATATAGATAGATAGAACAACAGACAGATGGATAGATAATATGACATCTCAGCAGTGATTGAAGCTTTAACCTATCAGCATTCGTACGTGTCACTTTGAGTCCTGTGAGATCGTCCCACAAGCTTACTGTCACCTGCTGTCAATATCATCTCAAATAAGCAACCAGACTCCAAACACACTCTACTAAATTTAGACACAGTGAGACGGCAGCCATGAGCCAAACTCACATACAATAATGGCAATGAAAACTCTCAAAATGTAGTTAAATTAAAGAGACATCCGAGTAATCTGTAAATGTATAACGCGTCTCCTGTGAATAATAACACTGTGCTTATGTCTGAATTAATACAGAACATCTTAATTAACTTAGAGCTTTTCAACAGTCAAGGAGCATCATGGCAGGGACCAGACAGCCGTACGAGAGAGAGAGAGAGAGAGAGAGAGAGAGAGAGAGAGAGAGAGAGAGAGAGAGAGAGAGAGAGAGAGAGAGAGAGAGAGAGAGAGAGAGAGAGAGAGAGAGAGAGAGAGAGAGAGAGAGAGAGAGAGAGAGAGAGAGAGAGAGAGAGAGAGAGAGAGAGAGAGAGAGAGAGAGAGAGAGAGAGAGAGAGAGAGAGAGAGAGAGAGAGAGAGAGAGAGAGAGTTTCAAATGATTCAGTGATAGAAACTGTTTCCTGTTGGTTCGTTTGTGCTCTGCTTCTTTGAGAAACAGTGAGCTCTGCTCTCACAGCGTTCTGACAGAATGGTGTCAAACCTGTGTGTGTGTGTGTGTGTGTGTGTGTGTGTGTGTGTGTGTGTGTGTGTGTGTGTGTGTGTGTGTGTATGCGCGGGCAGGTACACACATGCGCACACAGCGGGGAACAGTTTGTGCGGCTGCATGCTCAAACTCTTCAGCATAGAGCTGTTAATTAGCAGCAGAGCCAAAATTAGCACACAAAAGTAAAGTGTTTGAGGACAGAAATGATTCGCCTTCAAAGAGTTTCCGCTCAGCACAGAGATCTGAAGAAGAAAGAAAAAAACAGCCGGTGATTCTGCAACTGTTTGGTTGTTGTAAAATAAAATACCTTTACCTCTCTATGTGCGGCATTACACAAAAAGTCAGTGGTTACAAAAACTAACCAGATGATGATATATTTTTGGTCAAAAACAAAGTATTTCTGAAAGACTTGTTCACATGACACAGCACTTACACTTCTCAAAACTTCCTGTCAAATAAGAAGCGTACTGAGACAGTACTATGCTACAACGATGTTTTAGATGGTGATATAATAGTAATTGAATAATAGTAGTTAAAGAAGAAAATGAACATTGAACAAAATGAACAAGAAAATGTAACATTCCCTACTACTATATCAATACAATTGTTAAAATTTCCTGAACTTTCACTGACCTTCGATGCACATGTCTATCTGCACAGATGTCAAATACGTCTGGTTTCAAATCCCAGATTTGAAATAGATACCAGTTTATTTGTCTAAAAAATAAAACTCATCTTACATTGGTAAATTGTGGTGTTCCACAAGGCTCAATATTAGTTCCTTTGCTTTTTCTCCGTCCATGGCATTAGTTTTCATTACATCATTGTATTTTGAGAAAAAAATTGTGTATACAGAAAAAGTGTATATTTTAAAAATAAAACAAAATAAAAATATATATGTAGTAATGTTTAAGATTGAGGGAAGAAGGAGACGGGAACCAGTGAACAATTAAAGACTTTGTAATCATAAAATAAACAAATACAAAACAAAAGGATCCGCCACCAGCCCCTCACGGACAACTGCTGGCTACACAAAACAGAAACAAAACACAACATAAAATCAGGCCTGTTCCTCTCTCGGTCTTCACTGTCGTCGCTCCTCCTTTTTTCTCCGCTCCTCTGTAAGAGATATGAGACTGGTGCGTCTCGCAGGTGTCGCTCATTATCAATCACACACCGGCCTCGCGCCGTTCTCTCACGTCCCTCTGTCTCTATTTAGGTAATATTTGTAACGTTTTTTGTTATCTGTAAACAATGTAATGGACATTGTGCATGATGCTGTAATTTAGTTGTATTTGTGTTGTGTACATTTGTGTTTTGACATTTTCAACTCATATTTCATTTTGAGTTCAAGTGTGGCAATACCAATTCAATTCAGACTCACACTTATGTAGGGAGCCAGCTATTTAATTCAGAATTTTGCCTGATATATATATATATATATATATATATATATATATATATATATATATATATATATATATATATATATATATATATAGCCTAACGAGAGAGGCTCTGGGTGATGTCATGACCAATGGGGGCACTTCGCGTCCATATCGTCACGTCCCGCCAGAAAGGGCGTGGTCTCGCCCTATAAATAAGCTCGATAGGCTGATCCAGAGTGAGAAGCCGCGCCGTCGACGCAAGCCTTTCAGCGGGACGAGCCCTCGAGTCTGGAGTCACTGGCCTTGCCGCCTTCAGCCGCCGTACCTGCTGCGCTATATATCCTTTACTCTGCCTGAGAGTGTTTGTTTGCTTACGTGACGCAACTCACACTTCTCTATCTAACTCTAAAAGAGCTGCGTCTTTTTAAAGATGCCATCCTGTGGCTCGTGCCGCACCCAACTCAGCGACGAGGACCGTCATGTCATCTGCGTGCCCTGCCTGGGTGGGGATCACGCGGCTATCGCGCTCGCTGACGGCGGATGCCCTCACTGCGAGCAATTGCCTATGGTGACTCTGAGGACTCTCCTGGCACCATTCTCCGAGCCTGCATCCCAGCCCGCTGTCGTGCCGCGCCGCAAGAAGCGCCGCGCTCAGCGCGCTCCCGAGCTCTCTCCAGCCCGCCAAAGCTCGCCGGTTCGCCCGTCAGCTTCAATGGCTTCGCTCGAGTCGCTCCCTGACGGACAGCGGCCGCCGTCTGCTGCCGCGTCCGCCCCCGAGTTCGACGAACCTACCGAGGCATGTTCTCTCATGGCGTCTGATAGCGAGGATTGGGCGAGCTCCGTGGACCTCCCCTCCGCTAACGTTTCCCGCCAACCCTCTGGGAAGAGAGCCGGCATTGAGGCTGAGCTGATGCGTCTGCTCACCCAAGCCGTGGAAAGCATCGGCCTCCACTGGGAGGCGCCCACGCATCCACCACGCAACAGGCTGGACGCTTTCTCGGGAAAGACGAAGCTCCGTCAAAGTCTAGGCCCACGCCCTTCCTCCCTGAACTTCACGAGGAAGTCGCTAAGTCGTGGAACGCCCCTTTCTCCGCCAGGCTGCATATCTCTATCTCTGCGGCATTCTCCATTCCACCTGTGGAAGCAGCTGTAGCGTCTCATCTCTGCCCGCCCTCCGCTGGACGGCGTGTTCAGACGACGCTCCCATCCAAAGCCTGCCGAGCGAACGCCGCCGGGCAAGCAGTTTCAGCGCTGCACACGATGGCTCTCCTGCAGATCGACGTGCCTATTTCCCCAGCGGGCCTCTTCGGATCTGCCGTCAAGGACTTCGCGGACAGATTTATTGAGGTGCAGAAGACTTCGCAGGCTATGAAGCACTTCCTTCCGAAGCGCTCGAGCTCCGCTACAGGCCGCCCGAAGCCGCCTGCTCGCAGCTCTCAGCCGCAGCCTGCACAACCCGCCGCCGCCGCTTCACAGCGCCGCCAGGCCCGAGACCAGAGACCGCGCTCTCGCTCTGCTGGACGCCGCCCCCCTCAGCGCGGGCCCCGGCCGAGGATTGAGATCAAGCCCGAGGCCTCAAAGCCTTCCTAGCCACTCTAGGAATGCGACGGTGTTCCCACTGCGGCCGGATTTCCACCAAAACTTCTCGCTTGTTCAGTTCCAAGCATTGTGACTGTCCCAGTGTATTCCACAGTGAGACAGCCGGTGTCTCAGCCCGCTTGCCTGCGCACAAAAGCCGTTTTTATGGCTACCCAGATAAATCCAATAAAGAGTGCATTTTATGGTGTTCCGGCCACAGCCGATGGTGTTATGAGTGTCGTAAGAATGCCCACGTACCAGTGCCCATTCCCACGCCCAGACACAGCCCGCCACGGTGCAGGGCTAGCACAAATAAAATCGACTCAGGACGATTATGCAAACAATGTAGTGAACGCGCCCATGTCACAATGCCCACTTACACTACACGCTGCGTGTCCCTTGGTTTCTGTAAAAACGAAACCAACACACATTCAGTCGGCTCTAACCGACGGTGTTTTCAGTCCAGTAAATGTGCCCGCAGTCCCGCACCCACATTCGCTCACAGACACGCCAAATCCCACGGGATTCGCCCCGCTCGCTCTCTCTGCGCGAACCGCCATAGAGAAGCTGAGCGCGGTCAGGCTGCCTGCTGTGATCAGCGCGTCCCCCGCCTCGAACGCTGTAAAAACGGTGTTGTGTTCCCAGTACACCGGGGCTCTTGAGCTGCCATCCTGCCGCGGCCAGAGCCTGGATTTCATTCTACCCCTAGCTATTCACGCAGATGCGTGGTCAAAGCTCCCTGGTGTATCAGAATGGGTGTTGAACACTATAAAGAGAGGCTATTTGCTACAGTTCGCTCGACGCCCCCGCCGTTATACGGCGCGCGTCGAAACTACGGTGAAACGAAGTATCTCATCTACTTCAAGCCGAGATAACGAAACTACTGAGCAAAGCGGCTATAGAACCTTTATCTCAGGCTCAGAGCGAAGGGGGCTTATACAGCAGATATTTTCTGGTACCGAAAAAAGATGGGGTCTCAGACCCATTCTAGATCTGCGACAGCTGAACAGAGCGCTTGTGAAGCACCAGTTCAATGCTTATGACCAGGAAAATCCTCGCGCAAGTGCACCAAGGGGACTGGTTTATGGACAATAGATCTGAAAGACGCCTATTTCCACATACAAATAGCGTCCCATCACAGGCGATTCTTGAGATTCGCCTTCGAGGGCCAGGCATATCAATACACAGTCCTGCCGTTCGGCCTGTCTTTAGCACCCCGTACATTCACGAAGTGCATGGACGCGGCTCTCGCACCCCTGAGATTTCGGGGCATGCGAGTTCTGAACTACTTGGACGATTGGCTGATTCTAGCTCGATCACAAACAGAGCTCATAGAACACAGGGCCGCATTACTCTTGCACCTCGACAAGCTGGGCCTTACAGTCAACTGGGCGAAAAACTCGCTGTCTCCCAGTCATAAAATTTCTTTTCTGGGAACAGTGTTGGACTCGCTATCCATGACGGCACGCCTGTCACCGGAGCGCGGATTAAATATTCAGCACGTCGGGAAATCCTTCCACCACGGCTCTATAGTCCCGCTCAAAAGGTTTCAGAAAATGCTGGGCCTAATGGCCTCAGCAGCCTCTGTGCTCCAGCTGGGCCTGCTTCGCATGCGCCCACTGCAGATGTGGCTAAAAGCGCGGGTTCCGCCAGGGGCTTGGACCAAAGGTCTGTTTCGCCTCAGGGTCAACCTACAGTGCGTTTTAGCTCTGGAACCTTGCAAAGTAACCGACTGGTATCAGTCAGGTGTGAGTCTGGGGACCGCCTCGAGTGTGAGGGTGGTGTCTACGGATGCCTCCACATCGGGGTGGGGAGCGCTGCTCGAGGGCAGACCGCTAGCTAGCCTGTGGTCAGAACGGGAGAAGCTCCTTCACATAAAATGCTTGGAAATGATAGCAGTCGACGAAGCGCTACGGCGCTTCTGTCCCCAGATAAGAGGCCACCATGTCTTGGTCCGGTCGGACAACATGTCAGTGGTGGCATACATAAATCGCCAGGGCGGCATCAGGTCCCGAAACCTTTACAGGCTGACGGAACGCCTCCTGGTCTGGGCTCATAACAACCTGCTCTCGCTGAAAGCAGCGCATGTGCCTGGTCACCTAAATGTGGGACCAGACAGATTGTCCAGAAACAACGTCCCAGCAGGGGAATGGTCGCTGCACCCGCAGACGATCCAGCTGCTGTGGGAAACGTTCGGCAGAGCGCAGGTGGACCTATTCGCGTCCCACGAAAACGCTCACTGCCCGATGTTTTTCTCGAAAAGCAAAGACGCGCTGGCCCATGTCTGGCCCCGCTGTCCCCTATATGCTTTTCCCCCTGTCTCGCTCCTGCCTCAAGTGTTGGAACGAATCAGGGAAAACGGATGCCCAGTGCTGCTCGTAGCTCCGCTCTGGACGAACCAGACTTGGTTCCCTGTCCTGATGCAGCTGACCAGCGCTGCCCCATGGCCTGTACCATTGAGGAGAGACCTCCTCTCTCAGGCGGGGGGCTCGATTTGGCATCCTCGCCTGGATCTGTGGTCCCTGCACGCATGGGCCATCAATGGGTACCCGCTAACCTCCCAGAAGGGAGTGTTAAACACGATCGCGCAGGCTAGAGCTCCGTTTACTAGACGGCTCTACTCCTCGAAATGGTCGGTGTTCTCTGCTTGGTGTCAAGCCCAGGGCTTTTCACCCGTAGACTGTGGGGTTACGGAAGTGCTTTCCTTCCTTCAAGAGCTGCTGGATAAGGGCAAGACCCCATCCACGCTCAAAGTATATGTGGCGGCCATAGCAACGTTTGCAAAACCGGTGTCTGCCCAGTCGCTGGGAAAGAATGACTTAGTCGTGCGTTTCCTTAGGGGATCTCGGAGGTTAAACCCTCCCAGGCTCCCTTCAGTCCCGACGTGGGACCTTTCCACGGTCTTAGAGGCCATGAAAGGTGCCCCATTCGAGCCAATCCAGTTGTCGGACATGAAACACCTGTCTTTCAAGACAGTGTTTCTCATGGCTCTTGCTTCAGTGAAGCGCATAGGGGACTTACAAGCGCTTTGGGTAAGCATGTCATGTATGCAGTTTGGGCCTAATGACTCAAAGGTCATACTCAAACCTTAGCACGGCTACGTGCCGAAATCCCTCAATACACCGTTTAGGGCCCAGGTTATTTCCCTGTCTGCCCTTCCGGTTCTTAATGAGGAGAGGGACGCGAGTCTCCTTTGCCCCGTCAGGGCACTAAGAGCTTATGTGTCCCACTCGTCTGGTTTCAGACAGACTGAGCAGCTTTTCGTTTTGTTTGTCGGGCGTTCCTAGGGCCGCTTCAAAACAGAGCCTATCCAGATGGATAGTCGATGCCATAGCGCTGGCTTACACTTCTGAGGGCCTGCAGTGCCCCTTGGGTGTCAGAGCGCATTCCACGAGAGGCGTGGCCTCCTCGTGGGCATGGTCTAGCGGGGTCACCCTGCAAGATATCTGTACGGCTGTGGACTGGGCCTCGCCGTCTACATTTATAAAATACTATAACCTGGAGGTACCCGCCTTACAAGCTAAGCTTTTGGCGATCTAGACTTCAGTGCTATCTGCCCGCTGTGCGGCTCAGATACTGAGTTTGACCTGCGCATCGCTCAGACCGATGCAGCAGCTCCATGAGTGTTGACACACGTATGGCCACCCAGTTTAGGCTGAAAGCTTTCACCCTGGTTGCGTGGTTTAATTGTCATGTGATTAGCTCCTCTGGATGCTATTTTGTTAAGAAAGACGCTTTTTAGCCTCTCTTCCTCCACTCTCTGTGGGTCTATCTATAAGGAATGACGCTTTTAGCCTCTCCTCCTCCACTCTCTGTGAGTCTATGGTGATTATGCACTATATGCGCCCCGGGCTTCGGCCCCTGGGACTTTGGTGTTGGATCCCTGTACGCACGGCTTGTTACACTGTGTTCCCCATAGCATAAGATATTACGCAGTACGAGAGATACTCTCGGAAGAGAACGTACTCGGTTACTGACGTAACCTCGGTTCTCTCTAGACAGGGAACGAGTACTGCGTATCTTGCCGTGCTTGGAATACGCTCTGGTTCGCTTCGGCGATGAAAACCAGGTTGTATCAGCCTATCGAGCTTATTTATAGGGCGAGACCACGCCCTTTCTTGGTCATGACGTCACGCAGAGCCTCTCTCGATAGGCTGCTGCTTTTGCCGCAGGGCAGCCAATAGGCGCGCGAGCTGTCTCGCCTATGTCTGCTTGCTGCTGCAAAGCGTTTTACATTGATTAAAAATTAAGGATAATTTTTGGCCTCAATATCTCGTGGAAAAGAGGTTTTCCCCATAGCGTATGAAATTACGCAGTACTTGTTCCCTCTCTAGAGAGAACCGAGGTTACGTTAGTAACAGGGTACGTTTTACTTAAAACATGTTCTGAGGGCAGAAGGAAAATGATTGGTTTACAGTTTCAACCAATGAAACTGAAGCAAAGGCGGGGTCAAGAAGTTTGAACGTGCGGAGGGATTATTTTAGTCCGACTCCGGGGAAACAGATGTTCATCGTGGGAGAAAGAATTGCAATTGCAAGGTAAGTGATTTTACTATATTTTGTTAAAATTCATCATCATCTAACGTTTATTAGGTTAATAAACAGCGATGCACAGAACTAATAATAGTCTACATATCGTATTCATGCATTTTGATTCGACTGTTTCATCAGTCGACCGCCACAAAGCTGCTTATGGTGTAAATGGTGTAAAACACACTTTTTTAATGGTGTATCGCTGTGTGTTAAATTGATATGCGACAACAGAACTTGTTCAAATCTCCGCGATATTTCAACGGTCAAACTGATAACATCTCCCGCCCTAGCGCTGCTCTCAGAGCAGGAGTAATCAATAGATTCAAATCTCCTGTTATTTTAGTGTGTTACATGCTGCTCTCAGGGCAGGAGTACAAATCGCTGTTATTTTAGTGTATTACGCGCTGCTCTCAGGGAAGGAGTGCTCAATAGATCCAAATCGCTGTTATTTTAGTGTGTTACGCGCTGCTCTCAGGGCAGGAGTGCTCAATAGATTCAAATCGCTGTTATTTTAGTGTGTTACGAGCTGCTCTCAGGGCAGGAGTACTCAATAGATTCAAATCTCTGTTATTTTAGTGTACTACACACTGCTCTCAGGGCAGGAGTACTCAATAGATTCAAATCGTTATATTAGTGTGTTACGCACTGCTCTCAGGGCAGGAGTACTCAATAGATTAAAATTGTTGTTATTTTAGTGTGTTACGCGCTGCTCTCAGGGCAGGAGTACTCAATAGATTCAAATTGCTGTTATTTTAGTGTACTACACGCTGCTCTCAGGGCAGGAGTGCTCAATAGAATCAAATTGTTGTTATTTTAGTGTGTTACACGCTGCTCTCAGGGCAGGAGTACTCAATAGATTCAAATCGCTGTTATTTTAGTGTGTTACATGCTGCTCTCAGGGCAGGGGTGCTCAATAGATTCAAATCGCTGTTATTTTAGTGAGTTACGCGCTGCTCTCAGGGCAGGAGTACTCAATAGATTAAAATCGTTATATTAGTGTGTTACGCACTGCTCTCAGGGCAGGAGTACTCAATAGATTAAAATCGTTGTTATTTTAGTGTGTTACGCGCTGCTCTCAGGGCAGGAGTACTCAATAGATTCAAATTGCTGTTATTTTAGTGTACTACACGCTGCTCTCAGGGCAGAAGTGCTCAATAGATTCAAATTGTTGTTATTTTAGTGTGTTACGCGCTGCTCTCAGGGCAGGAGTACTCAATAGATTCAAATCGCTGTTATTTTAGTGTATTAGGCGCCGCTCTCAGGGCAGGAGTGCTCAATAGATTCAAATCGCTGTTATTTTAGTGAGTTACGTGCTGCTCTCAGGGCAGTGTACTCAATAGATTCAAATCGCTGTTATTTTAGTGAGTTACACGCTGCTCTCAGGGCAGTGTACTCAATAGATTCAAATCGCTGTTATTTTAGTGTGTTACGCGCTGCTCTCAGGGCAGGAGTACTCAATAGATTCAAATCGTTGATATTTTAGTGTGTTACACACTGCTCTCAGGGCAGGAGTACTCAATAGATTCAAATTGCTGTTATTTTAGTGTATTACGCGTTGCTCTCAGGGCAGGAGTACTCAATAGATTCATATCACTGTTATTTTAGTGTATTACGCGCTGCTCTCAGGGCAGGAGTACTCAATAGATTCAAATCACTGTTATTTTAGTGTGTTACACGCTGCTCTCAGGGCAGGAGTACTCAGTAGATTCAAATCGCTGTTATTTTAGTGTGTTACGCGCTGCTCTCAGGGCAGGAGTACTCAATAGATTCAAATCGCTGTTATTTTAGTGAGTTACGCGCTGCTCTCAAGGCAGTGTACTCAATAGATTCAAATAGCTGTTATTTTAGTGTGTTACGCGCTGCTCTCAGGGCAGGAGTACTCAATAGATTAAAATCGCTGTTATTTTAGTGTATTACGCGCTGCTCTCAGGGCAGGAGTACTCATTAGATTCAAATCACTGTTATTTTAGTGTTACGCGCTGCTCTCAGGGCAGGAGTACTCAATAGATTCAAATCGCTGTTATTTTAGTGTACTACACGCTGCTCTAAGGGCAGGAGTGCTCAATAGATTCAAATCGTTATTTTAGTGTGTTGCGCGCTGCTCTCAGGGCAGGAGTGCTCAATAGATTCAAATCGCTGTTATTTTAGTCTACTACGCTCTGCTCTCAGGGCAGGAGTACTCAATAGATTCAAATAGCTGTTATTTTAGTGAGTAACGCGCTGCTCTCAGGGCAGTGTACTCAATAGATTCAAACCGCTGTTATTTTAGTGTGTTACGCGCTGCTCTCAGGGCAGGAGTACTCAATAGATTCAAATCGTTGTTATTTTAGTAAGTTATCTTATTATTTTAGTAGTTATCTTAAAGGGTTAGTTCACCCAAAAATGAAAATTAAGTCATTAATTACTCACCCTCATGCTGTACCAACCCCGTAAGACCCTCGTTCATCTTCGGAACACAAATTAAGATATTTTTGATTAAATCTGAGAGGTGGATCACTCCTCCATAGGCTTCCTAAGGAATTGAATCTTGACGGCCCAGAAAGTTATTGAAGAAAATGTTTAAATATTTCATGTGCCTACAGTGGCTCCACTATAAGTTTATCAAGCGACGAGAATACTTTTTGTGCGGAAAAAAACAAAAATAACGACTTTATTCGACGATTCCATTGCTTCCTTGTGGGCCTGAGACGAGAGTTCAAGAGATTTCAGTTCTCGCACATGCGTCGTGAAAATCTCTTTTCCAACTAATTTCTCCTCGGGAGACAAATAAAGATACTTTGACTTTGATTTTCCATTTTAAAAGTCCATACTTTTCTCAGGGTGGATTAGGGTTCAGTCTTCAGGGCTGCTGAATGACTAAAGGAACGCTTCTCTCAGGACCACTGACGCTACGCTTGATCATTAGCAAGATAGTCGAAAACTGTATATTTCTTGTCTATTAACACCCACTTCTACCAAAGACGTAAATACTCAGCTCAGTTACAATAGCTAAATATGTGGGAGAGCGTTGTTATCATCAAGTAGTATACATGTTTAGAATAATTTGAAATGTCTCAGGGTGACTGGTACAAATGTCTCATTTCCAAAAAAAGTAAAACAATAGGTAATAAGGTTTTTAAAGAGTTTAGAGATAACATACACACAAAGGAGGGTGGGATGGTTAAACCCTCCTGTTCTCAAAAGGTGTTCTGAATGCAAATTACCATTGTTAGCACATGTTTCCATGTGAAATAAGTTTTTGCCTATACAATGATATGTAGCAAGGGGCTCGGGGCCTTTTCTGTATCTTAGATCAGCCCGTGAGGCTGAGAGCGGCCGAATCTCTCAGCTTCATGTAATTTCCAATGTCGGGTTCGTATCTCTTCTCTTTATTCCAGAGCATTTGATGTTTTGTATTATCTTGTAACTGATTATGAAGTTATCAGACATAATAAATCTTAAACATTTGATTCTAACGGACTCTTGACATTTTCATTAAAGAATTAAAAGGAATATTCAAACATTCGCTTATAATGATGCACAGATATCATTAAAAAAAACTTTATTTATGGAGTCAGATGAAATATCGAGAGAATACATATGAGAAAATAGACTGGGCAGCATCAGAGGCGTCTTCAGTGTTGGTTCCTTAGATTCATCCAGTTTCTGCCAGCTCAGTCAGGTAACTGAAGAATGAGATAAAAGAAAAAGTAAATAATAGACTGAAAAGAAATGGTCTACTGATGTAACAATGAAACGATTAAAAATAATCAAATAATAGCGTATAGATTTACTAGACTATAAAATTGCCCTGAGAGCAGCGCGTAACACACTAAAATAACAGCGATTTGTACTTCTGCCCTGAGAGCAGCGCATAATACACTAAACAGCGATTTTGAATCTATTGAGCACTCCTGCCCTGAGAGCAGCGCGTAGTACACTAAAATAACAGCGATTTGAATCTATTGAGTACTCCTGCCCTGAGAGCAGCGCGTAACACACTAAATAACAGCGATTTGAATCTATTGAGCACTCCTGCCCTGAGAGCAGCGTGTAGTACACTAAAATAACAGCAATTGGAATCTATTGAGCACTCCTGCCCTGAGAGCAGTGCCAGTACACTAAAATAACAGCGATTTGAATCCATTGAGCACTCCTGCCCTGAGAGTAGCGCGTAATACACTAAAATAATAGCGATTTGTACTCCTGCCCTGAGAGCAGCGCATAATACACTTAAATAACAGCGATTTTAATCTATTGAGTACTCCTGCCCTGAGAGCAGCACGTAATACACTAAAATAACAGCGATTTGAATCTATTGAGTACTCCTGCCCTGAGAGTAGCGCGTAACACACTAAAATAACAGCGATTTGAATCTATTGAGTACTCCTGCCCTGAGAGCAGCGCGTAACACACTAAAATAACAGCGATTTTAATCTATTGAGTACTCCTGCCCTGAGAGCAGCCCGTAGTACACTACAATAACAGCGATTTGTACTCCTGCCCTGAGAGCAGCGCGTAACACACTAAAATAACAGCAATTTGAATCTATTGAGTACTCCTGCCCTGAGAGCAGCGCGTAATACACTAAAATAATAGGAATTTGAATCTATTGAGCACTCCTGCCCTGAGAGCAGCGTGTAGTACACTAAAATAACAGCGATTTGTACTCCTGCCCTGAGAGCAGCGCGTAATACACTAAAATAACAGCAATTTGTACTCCTGCCCTGAGAGCAGCGCGTAACACACTAAAATAACAGCGATTTGAATCTATTGAATACTCCTGCCCTGAGAGCAGTGCGTAATACACTAAAATAACAGCGATTTGAATCTATTGAGTACTCCTTCCCTTAGAGCAGCGCGTAACACAATAAAATAACAGGAGATTTAAATCTATTGAGCACTCCTGCCCTGAGAGCAGCGTGTAGTACACTAAAATAACAGCAATTGGAATCTATTAAGCACTCCTGCCCTGAGAGCAGTGCCAGTACACTAAAATAACAGCGATTTGAATCCATTGAGCACTCCTGCCCTGAGAGTAGCGCGTAATACACTAAAATAATAGCGATTTGTACTCCTGCCCTGAGAGCAGCGCATAATACACTTAAATAACAGCGATTTGAATCTATTGAGTACTCCTGCCCTGAGAGTAGCGTGTAACACACTAAAATAACAGCGATTTGAATCTATTGAGTACTCCTGCCCTGAGAGCAGCGCGTAATACACTAAAATAACAGTGATTTGAATCTATTGAGTACTCCTGCTCTGAGAGTAGCGCGTAACACACTAAAATAACAGCGATTTGAATCTATTGAGTACTCCTGCCCTGAGAGCAACGCGTAACACACTAAAATAACAGCAATTTGAATCTATTGAGCACTCCTGCCCTGAGAGCAGCGCGTAACACACTAAAATAACAGCGATTTGTACTCCTGCCCTGAGAGCAGCGCGTAACACACTAAAATAACAGCGATTTGAATCTATTGAGTACTCCTGCCCTGAGAGCAGCGCGTAACACACTAAAATAACAGCAATTTGAATCTATTGAGTACTCCTGCCCTGAGAGCAGCCCGTAGTACACTAAAATAACAGCGATTTGTACTCCTGCCCTGAGAGCAGCGCGTAACACACTAAAATAACAGCAATTTGAATCTATTGAGTACTCCTGCCCTGAGAGCAGCGCGTAATACACTAAAATAATAGGAATTTGAATCTATTGAGCACTCCTGCCCTGAGAGCAGCGTGTAGTACACTAAAATAACAGCGATTTGTACTCCTGCCCTGAGAGCAGCGCGTAATACACTAAAATAATAGGAATTTGAATCTATTGAGCACTCCTGCCCTGAGAGCAGCGTGTAGTACACTAAAATAACAGCGATTTGTACTCCTGCCCTGAGAGCAGCGCGTAACACACTAAAATAACAGCGATTTGAATCTATTGAATACTCCTGCCCTGAGAGCAGCGCGTAATACACTAAAATAACAGCAATGTTAATCTAAGTACTCCTGCCCTGAGAGCAGTGCATAATACACTAAAATAACAGCGATTTTAATCTATTGAGTACTCCTTCCCTGAGAGCAGCGCGTAACACAATAAAATAACAGGAGATTTAAATCTATTGAGCACTCCTGCCCTGAGAGCAGCACGTAACACACTAAAATAACAGGAGATTTGAATCTATTGAGCACTCCTGCCCTGAGAGCAGCGCTAGGACGGGAGATGTTATCAGTTTGACCGTTGAAATATCGCGGAGATTTGAACGAGTTCTGTTGTCGCATATCAATTTCACACACAGCGATACACCATTAAAAAAGCGTGATTTACACCATAAGCAGCTTTGTCGACTGATGAAACAGAATCAAAATGCATGAATACGATATGTAGACGATGATTATTAGTTCTGTGCATCGCTGTTTATTATCCTAATAAACGTTAGAGGATGATGAATTTTAACAAAATATATAGTAAAATCACTTACTTTGCAATTGCAATTCTTTCTCCCCGGACGAACATCTGTTTCCCCGGAGCCGGACTTAAAGGAGTAGTTCACTTTTAAAAAAACTTTTGCTGATAATTTACTCACCCCCATGTCATCCAAGA
The DNA here is from genome assembly GCA_036326025.1 of Chrosomus eos. Classification (NCBI taxonomy): domain Eukaryota; kingdom Metazoa; phylum Chordata; class Actinopteri; order Cypriniformes; family Leuciscidae; genus Chrosomus; species Chrosomus eos. The sequence goes on from CM070818.1 coordinate 47,892,552, forward strand.
TGTCCACGTCTTTCTTTCTTCAGTCGAAAATAATTTAAGGTTTTTGATGAAAACATTCCAGGATTTTCTCCATATAATGGACTTCATTGGGAAGCAAACGGTTCAAGGTCCAAAAGACAGTTTCAGTGCAGCTTCAAAGGGCTTTAAAGCAGAACTTGGTAACTTTTTTAACGTAATAAAGCTGTCTAGAAATCATTTGGATGGTTAAACAACCTGTTCTGTTGATATTGGTGACTTTCCTAGCTCCCCCCAGCGTTCCCAGGCGGAAAACCAACCTTGCAACATGGGGACTACCGTCCCGGCAAAATGAAAATAGGAAGTCTCGTGAGAAGCGAGACGAAAGTGAGAACGAGCGAGAAACACAAACTGCTTTACGGGTTGATAACAGAATACAAAATGTACATGTCAATGTTCTATGATAATGTGTATGATGTATTACCCACCTCGGTAGACAGCTCCGCAAGTAAAGTTGGCCGGCTCTGATAATAACAAATGCACGTGAGCAGCGGTAGAATGGGGGAGAAGGGTGCCGCAAGTGAGGTTTTTTTTACGATAGTGTTGTGAAATATACGGCCCACAGCTGTAGGGGGAGCTCGTGGGGAAAACATGCGACAAAAAAAGGGAAAATCATGCGAAGAAGACTAGATGTTGCCGAATTCTGCTTTAAACGATGTCAGACGGTGACTCTCATTTGGACCTTGAACCGTTTGGCTCAGAAGAAGTCCATAATATGGAGAAAATCCTGCAATGTTTTCATCAAAAACCTTAATTTCTTTTCGACTGAAGAAAGAAAGACGTGGACATCTTGGATGACATGGGGGTGAGTAAATTATCAGCAAAAGTTTTTTTAAAAGTGAACTACTCCTTTAAGGCCCCATTTACACTGCATTGTTCAAGTGACCCAAATCCGATTTTTTCCTCTCATGTGGCACAGATCGGATATGACCCATGAATGTGTAAGCAGGAAAAAAACGCATGGATTCCGATTTTCTCAGATCGGATTCAGGCCTCACTCATACGTGGTAATAAATCGGATATGAATCAGATACCTGCATTTGCGTGTGCCATGTAAGCAGACAAATCGGATATTCCCCAGTAAATGCGAGTCATACGTCATTAAAAATGTGACGTCAACTTACTCAGGTGGACACCACCAACTGCGCGATCACATTCTTATTATAGGCACGATGGAGGACGAAGGATACACACAGTGGAACAATGCGGAGGTTTCATGTCTTTTGAGTATTTGGGGCGAAGAGACAGTGCAGGTAAAAATGCAGGGTTGTTACAGAAATAAATCCGTGTTTGAAGACATTTCACGAGATATGGGGAGGCACGGTCGTGGCTACAGTGCCAACATAAGATAAAAAGCTTTAAAAACAAATAGCCTACAAAGCGAAAGCAAAACACTGGATAATTTTATTCGCATCTGCATCCATTGCATTTCGTGCTGTTTCCTTTTCCGTGTGAGAACGTCTACATTTGGTAGTTTCAGCAGTGTATAGTGTAATGCAAAAATCGGATACGGGTCACTTTTAAAAGATGATGTAAGCGGGTCGTCAAAAAAATCGGATATAGTCAGAAAATCGGATTTGGGCATCAAGACTTGCAGTGTAAATGCAGCCAAAATAATCCCTCCAAACGTTCGAATGTCTTGACCCCGCCTTTGCTTCAGTTTCATTGGTTGAAACTGTAAACCAATCATTTTCCTTTCTGCCCTCAGAACATGTTTTAGTAAGTAAAACTCCCATCTGCATATTTACTAATTTCAAAGATTGAGGCCACTGACGTGACTGCAGGTCCTAACGTCTTTGTTGGCCATACTAATGAAAGGACTGTTTAGAACTGTAAATAATACAGAGGGAAGAAACTTTGATCTGAAGAGTAAAGATATCCATCTGCATAATTAGCAGTGAAGCTAAATAAAACACTAAGCTCCAGGGACTCACATGAGAAAAAAAACTGAGAGTGTAGAAAGGACTTTGTTTAATGCTTTTTTATCTGATTTTCCTTGGAGACTAATTGCTCAGGTATGACATTGTGTGGAGCTCCCAAAGCTAATCAGTCAATCAATCATTCAGTCAATCATCAGCTGTCATGTGGCTAGACAATCTACTGTAAAGATGTACACAAAGGCCCTATTACACTTGATCACATGTGACAGATTTCCGTTTTACATATGAAATGGACCTTAGTCAGGCAAGACAGCACATTTAATATGATACGAATTTAAATTAAGCTGTGAAGGATAGACGCTACAGTCTGTTTAAACAGTGGCAGAAAACTCATTGGCAGAATAAGTTTATGCAACAGCACACCAGCAAGTCTAAAATCAACAAAAATGGTGTGTAATTTATGATTGCTTTGAAATACAGACCTAAAGTCACTCAGCAGATTATTGCACTTCAAAAAATGATAGTGTCAAAAACATTTGGACTCTACATTTACTAGAAAATCAAAGCCTAGTCTTCAAGTTGTGTTCCAAATTTTAAGTTGATGTTGCAAAAATTGAGTCTACTAATGTAAATGTAAATAAGCATTTAGTGCTGAACACTTGCCACTGGACCACAACACATACAAGAAGCTATGTCAATGCATATAATAAAGTCAGCACAATATAAACAGAAATATAAATTCATACAGAAATACTGGGGAGCAAATATTGTGACTTCTAAAATCTTAAATGTTTATGTTGTTTTTGTCTTCCAGGTGAAATTCTGAGGAGTTTTATTATTTCAGTCCTCTGGCCGGAGACAGCTCAGATGACGAGGGTTTCATGAACGGTAAGACTGAAATCCAAATGCATCTAAAACTGGAAATTGTGTACCATGAGCATAGCTTGTAGAAAATAAATATTTTCACCTCCAAAATAAATAGAGATTTACTACACTTTAAATACTTAAACTTTAAAAATAAGTTTATTCTTTTTTATTCTTAAAGTTATTCTTTGAATGTTCAAAATGTTTAGTTTTGAAAAAAATATTAATTTTAGTCATATGAACATTCCATTTGATCATTCTTTAAACATTATGGGAACATTATTTTTGAATGTTCTCAACATTCTGAAAGAATTAGTAACATCCAAAGTGCCACTATTATCCTTTTTTGAATATTACCTTTCATGCTGTAAAATAGCTGTTTGTGAATGTATAAGATCTGCAAAGTTATAAAGATCAAAGTACACAACAAATAAAATCGATTCTGAAATGCTGAAAGTCATCAGCAATTCCAGTATCACTTCTTGTTACATAATGTACCTACATAACAATGTAAATGCATACTGTCAGTCTTTATTAGCTGCCTACGAATGATGTCTATGTTGACCCACCCTCAAACACTGTAGTTGTAGCTGAGGCCCAAAGAAGTTGTGTTGGTGTTTTCGATATGTTGAGAAGATTCTGTTTTCCACACTGCGATTCCGCACATTGTATGCACTTCAAAAGGATGAGGACTTGCGCTGGAATTGATACAGAAAAAAAAACAACTCATCAACAATCATTAGTATAACTGTGTATCAAGCACAGAGGAAGCCTCTGGAGCTGAAATCCAGATATGGTAATAGGCTGTAAGTGGTAGACAGACACATTGGCCCTTATTTATCAAAAGTGCGTACACCAAATTTCCAGCGTACACCTGGCGTACACCCAAAACCACGGTGACTTTGAGATTTATCAATATGGACTTTGGCGTACGGCACGCTCAAATCCCACGCCAGCTCAGGAGGTGGTGTACGCACGTTTGAGTTAGTGCGGAAATGCGCAGAAAAACAATATTCCTCCACAAAACGCACTGACAAACTAAAAGATATATAGGCTATATTATGAACTGTAAAAAAAAAAAAAAAGTTATTATAAACTTCAGTGTTTATTTTTGTGCAACATGGACTTCAATGTTTAATTTGTGTGATTTTATCAAAACATTTGATTTGTAGGCATATGTATTCCTTCAGTTGCGAGCCTTTGCGCTTTACCTGACATTTCAGGGTTAGGTGGTGCGCGCACGGACTTGGTTCAGTAATAAAAGGCTTTCAAATGACCAAAAAATTATTCAGAATGACAAAATATTAAAAATCACATTACTCTTGTATTGTTCTTGTGCAGTCACTCAAAATAGTGTCGTACCAAAAAATAATCAAGAGCACACACGTTTGCGTCTAACTTCAGTCTTTACTGGATATCAACTGACTCTCATTCAAAGAGCTAACAACCAATCCCCATTCAGTATGCAAATCATTACACGTGGATCGATAACATTACAATTCTTCTTTTAAATAATAATAACGACATTCTTCTTCTAAATAATAATATTAATAAAATGAATAATAAAAATCATAAAAATAATAAGATCTTCAATGCCGAGACGCGCCTCTTTGTGGCGATCTTTAGATCTGACCACTTTTTTTTCACCTACAATAAACAAGAAAACTCATGCTTAACTTGATCAGTATTGGTCTATATTAAGCAATAAAACATTCTTAACTCTGCTGGAGTGCGCTTCTCAACCCCCACACTATTAACATAACTCGTAATAGAGGTGGAATTAATCCCACTTTAATCCACTTTAACCTTTAATCCCACTCTTTAAACTCCCAAATAAAACAATTTTGTTTCTTTCCATTTCCCTGGTGATGGTCTCGATCTCCACGTCGGAGAATTTTCTCTTCTTTGCCGTCTTCTGTGAGTTTATGGCGTAAAATGAGAGCGTGGGGGAAGCGGAGACTTGAATATATAGGGGCGTGTTATTCTAATGACGATCGTTTTCAGCCGCTGCATTTATCAAGGACAGGTATTGCGTACACCTAGATTTCAAAGGTACGCACAGCTTCATAAATCAGGCGGTGAGAGGAGTGTAAGCATAATCTTACGCCAACATATACGCCCTTTTCTCCGCAAGAATGATAAATGAGGGCCATTGCGATTACATCACATCAAGCGTAAATATTGAATCTGATGATGTGTTTGCAGGTGCTCTGTGTCTAAAGGGTTTGCGCAAAGCATGGCACTGCAATGCAGAATCTAGTTCCCTTCTTAGGTAACTGAAGTTGCATATGTAACCCTATGACTTTCCCTTTGGAGGGAACTCTAAAAAGTTGCATATGTAACCCTATGACTTTCCCTTTGGAGGGAACTCTATTTCACATCAGATGCTGACATATGGGAACGTTAATACCCACTACACCATGCTGACCATTGCCTGCCTGTGTGCTAAAAAAGCTTTTACACAAGTACAATCCTCTCGGGACTAGGCTTTGAAGGGCTTTTCGGGCCCCAACCTAGAGCACCCTATGCATCCCCAGTTAATAGTTAACATAACTAGTTAATAGAGTTTATAGAACCCTTAAGCTCCATGCTCAACAGTTTTTGAAACGTGGACTCTTACACTAGACCAGGGGTTCCCAAACTTTTTCATTCTAGGACCCTCCTAGACAAGTATAATCAATCTCAAGACCCACCATAAAATGTTTAAATGGAAATATGGGGAAAAAAACACATCTTCATTTAGTAGTAGAGAACAGTTTTTATTGTCCTATTGTCAGGGTTTGTGTGCAGGTAGCCGAAGACGAGGACACGGAAACTGCAGTTTTTGAGATTTATTTAACAAAACGTAAACTTCCAAAAACAAACGAGAACAAAAGAACAAAACTCCAGGACTTCAGAAAACACACAACCATTCAAAGATGACGACCAACAAACACTGAGGGAAAACACAGGGCTTAAATGAACTGAACCAAACGAGATAATTAACTGAAAACAGGTGAAGAAACTGAACACAAACGAGGAGCGGGAAAACTTAACAGGACTAAACCAAAAAAAAAAAAAAAAAAAAAAAAAAAACACAAAGACAGGGGGAAACAAGATCTCAAAACAGAACTAAACACATTGAATCGTGACAGTACCTCCCCCCTCCCCGAAGGCGCGTCCTCGCGCCGTATAACATCCAAAGGGGTGGGAGGGTGGGCGCCCTGGAGGCTGACGAGGGCATGGTGCAGGTCCAGGAAGCCTCCAGGGCGGAGCAGGCTGTGGGCGTGGCCATGGCGGAGCAGGCTGTGGGCGTGGCCACGACGGTGCAGGCTGTGGGCGTGGCCACGACGGTGCAGGCTGTGGGCGTGGCCACGACGGTGCAGGCTGTGGGCGTGGCCGGTGCAGGCTGTGGGCGTGGCCAGGGCAGAGCAGGCTGTGGGCGTGGCCACACAGTGGGACCCGGCCACGGCGGAGCTGTGGGACCCTCGGGCGTCCAGGGCGGAGCTGTGATGGGGGACACCTCGGGCGTCCAGGGCGGAGCTGTGGGACCCTCGGGCGTCCAGGGCGGAGCTGTGGGACCCTCGGGCGTCCAGGGCGGAGCTGTGGGACCCTCGGGCGTCCAGGGCGGAGCTGTGGGACCCTCGGGCGTCCAGGGCGGAGCTGTGGGACCCTTCGGGTGGCCATGGCGGTGAGGACCCTTCGGGTGGCCATGGCGGTGCAGGCTCTTCAGGTGGCCATGGCGGTGAGGACCCTTCGGGTGGCCACGGCGGTGAGGACCCCTCAGGTGGCCGTGCTGGTGAGGACCCTTCAGGTGGCCGTGCTGGTGAGGACCCTTCAGGTGGCCGTGCTGGTGAGGACCCTTCAGGTGGCCGTGCTGGTGAGGACCCTTCAGGTGGCCGTGCTGGTGAGGACCCTTCAGGTGGCCGTGCTGGTGAGGACCCTTCAGGTGGCCACGGCGGTGAAGACCCATCAGGTGGCCACGGCGGTGAAGACCCATCAGGTGGCCACGGCGGTGAAGACCCATCAGGTGGCCGTGGTGGTGAGGATCTTTTTTCAGACCTCCGTGGGTCTTCGGCCGGCCACGGCGAAGGCATATAGCCCCCCCCCCAAATTTTCTTGGGGAGAAGGACAGGCTCAGGAACGGAACTGACTTGACATAAATGGGCTCTGGCGCTGGGTCAACTGGCTCTGACGCTGGGTCAACTGGCTCTGGGTCAACGGGCTCTGGCTCTGGGTCAACGGGCTTGGCTCTGGGTCAACGGGCTCTGGGTCAACGGGCTCTGGCTCTGGGTCTGGGTCAACGGGCTCTGGCTCTGGGTCTGGGTCAACGGGGGCTCTGGCTCTGGGTCAACGGGCTCTGGCTCTGGGTCAACGGGCTCTGGCTCTGGGTCAACGGGCTCTGGCTCTGGGTCAACGGGCTCTGGCTCTGGGTCAACGGGCTCTGGCTCTGGGTCAACGGGCTCTGGCTCTGGGTCAACGGGCTCTGGCTCTGGGTCAACGGGCTCTGGCTCTGGGTCAACGGGCTCTGGCTCTGGGTCAACGGGCTCTGGCTCTGGGTCAACGGGCTCTGGCTCTGGGTCAACGGGCTCTGGCTCTGGGTCAACGGGCTCTGGCTCTGGGTCAACGGGCTCTGGCTCTGGGTCAACGGGCTCTGGCTCTGGGTCTGGGTCTGGGTCAACGGGCTCTGGCTCAGGATCAACGGGCTCTGGCGCAGGATCAACGGGCTCTGGCACATCATGGGACTCGGAACTGGACGGGGCCAGCACATCATGGGACTCGGAACTGGACGGGGCCAGCACATCATGGGACTCGGAACTGGACGGGGCCAGCACATCATGGGACTCGGAACTGGACGGGACCAGCACATCATGGGACTCGGAACTGGACGGGACCAGCATATCATGGGACTCGGAACTGGACGGGGCCAGCACATCATGGAACTCGGAACTGGACGGGGCCAGCACATCAGGGGATTCGGAACTGGATTCATGAACCATAATCGAGTGTGCTGCCCACACACACAGAAGAGCAGTAGACACCACAATCAGCGCTGTGTCCTCTTGTGTGGACTCTCGTGCGGTGTGCTCAGTCTCTGGTGGGCAGGCGACGGGCTCAGGCGCTGACGGGCAGGCGACGGGCTCAGGCTCTGGCGGGCAGGCGACGGGCTCAGGCTCTGGCGGGCAGGCGACGGGCTCAGGCTCTGGCGGGCAGGCGACGGGCTCAGGCTCTGGCGGGCAGGCGACGGGCACTGGTGGATTGATGACGGGCTCAGGGCATACCAGACTTGGAACTGGCTGGAGTGGGAGATCTTCCACGACGTAGCTGGATCCACAGATCCAACGGCGAAGGCAACAGTGGCAAGGAACCAAAACTCCATCAGGTGACAGAATGGAGAAAAAAACCTTGGGAGAACCCAGGCTCAGTCGGGGGGCCAGTCCTCCTTTGGCCAAGAACTCCAGGAAGGATAGATTGAGGTCCTTCACCAGAATTACCTGGGCTAGTGGATCCTTCAGTCCACCCCAGAAACTCCTTGTCAGTTCCTCCTCATCCAGCGTCACATCATCATAAAGGTCTAGGTAAAGACCAGCGTATTCTTCGAGTGAGCGCTCCTCTTGGAAGAGGATTGGGTTTTCGAAGGGGCTCACCTCTTTGTTCTTCCTCCTTCGGCTCATTTTTGTTTATGGTTGGTCGTTCTGTCAGGGTTTGTGTGCAGGTAGCCGAAGACGAGGACATGGAAACTGCAGTTTTTGAGATTTATTTAACAAAACTTAAACTTCCAAAAACAAACGAGAACAAAAGAACAAAACTCCAGGACTTCAGAAAACACTCAACCATTCAAAGACGACGACCAACAAACACTGAGGGAAAACACAGGGCTTAAATGAACTGAACCAAACGAGATAATTAACTGAAAACAGGTGAAGAAACTGAACACAAACGAGGAGCGGGAAAACTTAACAGGACTAAACCAAAAAATCACAAAGACAGGGGGAAACAAGATCTCAAAACAGAACTAAACACATTGAATCGTGACACCTATTAATTTATTTTATTTTCATATGAATGAAATGTATAATTGATTGCAATACTAAAAAGCTTGAAAGAAATACAGAAAGTTATATTCAGATGTCAAAACAGCAGCCCAATGGTTATGTTAAGGTTATGAGAGGAATAGCTGAGTACTTCTGATTAACAAAAACATGTACAAATCTCAAGAACTGAAATATTGTGTTTATTAACTACTTCAAGCTTAAAGGGGTGGTTCAGAATTTTGGACATCAGGCCTCATTTCCAAGTGAGCCTTAGTGTTATCTATCAGTAGAGACATTTTTTTTTTTTAATTCATCCAGTCGTCCCAGTTGCGTAGTTGGCCGGTGCTAGGCTAGCGCAAATCAATGGTACCAGCTTTAGCATGCCATTAAAACATTTTACCCACTCCACAGTACACTAAAAGCAAATCAATTATAACACCAGACTATCGATGTAAGTGTCCGTTGAGAGAACAATGTTAGAAATCAAACTATCCTTTTCATCTTAATGATTGCATTACATTTACAGGAACTAGTTTCTCAGCAGCGGCGGAATTATACTTCGCTCCGGTTAGTAGTAACGTTACTGCATCAAAAAAACAGAACAGAAGCGCACGACAGTCGGGAGGTCTAGCTAGCTTAGTAATAATTGTTGAGGTAAACAAAGGCAACATGGTGATTCGGTGTGCATTTCGCAATTGCAAAATCAAACCTAATAAATGTTCATCGCGAAGTTTTCACACATTTAATTTTGAAGATCCAGAAAGGATTCAACTTTGGATTATTTCTTCGGGCTTGGACAAGGAGACACCGGCAGAGATTCTAAATTTGGACTCTAAAAAAGGATTTGCAGTGACCATTTTAGACCAGACGACTTTAAAGAACCATTTAATCGAAACGGTCACAGGTTTATGACAAGGAATGCAGTTCCAGCCGTCTTTCCAGATGCACCAACAGCTACAGATGTACAGGTAATAACTTTTTTTAGGCTACTCTAGCTAGCTAATGAAGCTAGCCATTTCATAACAGATAGATCGACACTGACAACTGGTGCTCCGTTATACGCATTGGTCTGTCTCGGGAGGCGCTGTGCCCGGATACATTTAAATTTTGGAAACTAGTGTCTAGCTCCAGTTCTGTTAGCTATCTGTGTGATAACTAAGTTCCACTTGCAGCAAAAACACTCGTCTTCCGTCGGCATTTGTATACATTTTCTGCAACGGCACCACCAGTCTCCCGATGTTCTGTCCCTGTTCTCTACGGCATCTCCACTGGCTACTGTCTCTACAGACATTCTTTCTCTTTCTGCCCTTTTAGCATTCATCTCGAATAATTCTTCATCTGTGTATTCTGCCCTACAAAGGCAAAGTGCAGTAACTACGCAAACAAAGAAACGGAGAAAAAGGCCTTTCAAGATTTTTATACCAGCCAGTCAAACATGTTATGGGTAGATTAGTGGTAATGCATCTCCGAAACAAGACATAATTTAACCCAGATATTTTTTCACAAGACAGAACACATGTCATGTGGCCCATTACAAGTCTTAACTCATTTTTGACCAAATGTCATAGTTACTGCGCTTTGCCTTTGTAGGGCAGTATTCTGGCTCATACATATATGGTTCGTTGAATAACTCACATTCATCGTCTTCAAAGTCCGAAACAATGGTATTGCTTTCAAACGTTGCCATAGTCCTCTGTCTTGCTATTACATATATCATAAATTATACTCTGTTTCTGTAGTGATGAGTGTCAGCGGCAGGTAAATACACTTGCGTGATTGTCGTGTGGACCGACTCTCTCGGTTGCCTAGGTAACATATCACTCCACCGCTGCTGTAGACTGTGCTAATAAATATAGGTAAAACAATATAACTATTGCAATGTGATGAAAAGGATAGTTTGATTTCTAACATTATTCTCTCAACAGACACTTACATCGATAGTCTGGCGTTATAATTGATTTGCTTTTAGTGTACTGTGGAGTGGGTAAAACTGTTTTATGACATGCTAAAACTGGTTCCATTGATTCGCGCTAGCCTAAAACCGGCCAACTACACAACTGGGACGACTGGATGAATTTTAGGCCCATTTCAGTGCATAGCGATGTAAAAAGTCGTGAGGAGAGTGCCCCGGCCTTGATAGCATTTACTATTTTGATGGCAGTCTGCAACACATCGTTTAACTCCGAATGCAGTTTCTTACTGGCAAGGCCTTCTCGATGTAAAAAACAGTGGGTAAAAGTAGCTAATTGGGCCAGCTCCCTTACTCGAGCAACAAGACCACTTTTCTTGCCTGTCATTGCAGCCGCACCGTCCGTGCAGAGGCCCACACAGTTTTCCCACTGGAAGCCCTCGGATGTTATGAATCCATTTAAGCAGTCAAAAATATCTGCCCCTGTCGTTCGTTCTTTCAGTTCTTCACAAAATAAGAAGTCCTCAACGATGTCAGTGGAGTCAACGTACCTGACATAACCCAGTAACTATGCACATTTTGCAACATCTGTGCTTTTGTCCAGTTGTAGAGCAAATCCAACACTACTCCGGATTTTGTCACTTGTCTGTTCACGTAAATCAGAGGACATTTCCTCAATATGCCGTTAAAAGACATTGAGGGACTTCCTCACCATCTGGACCTCTGCAGGCAATACAACCAAGATCAAGGTAGGACTGGTCATATTTTCTGCTAATTTAGCTAATTTAGAATTGTTGCTGATAGGGGAGGGCAGGGCGTTGGTTCCGTATTGGCCGAAGGGCAAAGCCGTCTGAACGTCTGAAAACGAAAGCGGGAGAGCGCGTCAGCAATTACGTTGCAATGACCTGGTATATGAGCAGCCTTAATAATGAAATTGAAAGTAACTGATTGCCAGATTAAGCGTCTTAGAAAAGGCATGATGGTCTGGCACGATGATCTGCCTTTATTGATTATGGCAACAGTGGCTTCATTATCGCAGAACAACAAGATGCGTTTCCTTGACCACGCTGAACCCCAAATTACGCTGGCTAAGACTAAAGGGTAAATCTCGTAGAGCGCGGAAGAAACAGAGCCTGATTTTGTCTTAGGGAATTCATTTGGCCATTTCTCTGCGAACCATTGCCCTTGAAAGAAACCACCGAAACCGATGGATGGGGCAGCATCGGTAAATAAATGTAGGTCTGCGGATGATTCGAAAGCATCATTATAAAAAAAAGAAATGCCGTTCCAATCGTTAAGCAACAGAGTCCAAAATTTGATATCGGACAAACACCCATCATCCAACTGGATCGGATCACTTAACTTTTGAACGGAATGGGCCAGAGTTAGTAGCCGAGAAATGAAGGCTCTGCCTTGTGGAATAATGCTCATAGCAAAATTGAGGTGGCCGAGCAGAGAGAGCATGTCGCGTTTCGTAACGCTGCGTAGAGAGGAAAAAAATTCCAGGAACGACCTGATCCTTAGAAGCTTCTCTTGTGGGAGGGAAGCTTGCATTTGAACTGAGTCGAGAGAAATACCTAAGAATTCTAACGAGGTAGAGGGGCCCAAAGTTTTTTCAGCGGAAAGGGGGACGCCGACGTCGCTGAAAATCTGTTTGAGAATATCGAGAATAGAGGATTGGGAAGATGGAAAATCGATAAGCAAAAAATCGTCTAATAAATGGAAAACGAAGGGAAGCTTACAGACGTTCAGCAGAATCCAGCAAAGAGCCTCAGAGAGACTGTTAAAGATATGCGGGGTACTTCTGCAACCGAATGTGAGTCTCACGGCGAAAAAGAATTTCGAATTCCATTTAATTCCGAAATACGGCCAATCAGAGGGGTGAATTGGCATGGTTTTGAAAGCGTCGGTAATGTCAGCTTTAGCTAGCAAAGCACCTTGACCGGCTAATTTAATTAGCTGAATAGCATTATCCACGGTAGCGTAATGAAGAGAAAAAGGTGATAGGGGAATGCATTCGTTAACGCTTGCTACGTTGGAGGAATGTGGAGAAGACATATCGAATATAAGACGTTTTTTGCCAGAATATTTGCGAGTTGCGACGCCGATGGAATTAATCCGAAAGGGAGAAAAAGGAGGAGAGGTGAAGGGGCCAATCACATATCCTTTATTAACCTCTTTGTCAAGAAGAGCTGAAACCACGTCGGGTTCATTCCTGGCAGATTGTAAATTTTTTGCAACGAAAGAGGCAGAAAGATGTGAAAGGATGCCCACCCGAAACCCTTGGGACAGACCGGTGATTAAATAATCGACGAATAACGGATCTGGGTGGGAAGAAAGGTAGCTTGAAAGGTTAGGGATATTTATAGGAGTAAATGGGTGTTTATTCAGAACTTTTTCCGAATTGGGGCTTTCCCTCGGGGTGTGGGTTTGTACCGGCGTGGACAGACAGATTTCGGGTGTGGATCCTTGCAAGAACTGCAAATGTGAGCAAATTTGCAATTAGGAAAAGAACAGACAGCCTCATTGAATTGAATACATAGAGGTACACCATTGAAATCAGTAACAGGGTGACCTCTGCTGTTTGACGAAAGTCTCACATTTTCAGTACCATGGACAGCGCCTGGATCATTGCTAGCGAAGGCTTTAGGGCAGAATGGAGCTTTGTGACCGTGCGCACTACAAATAGCGCAAGCCAAGCTTTTTTGGCCCCCGAAATGGCGGACGAGCAGTTCGGTGTCAGTAACTGACCAGTCTAGCCTTGTATTGTAGAGAGCGATGAAGGAGGCGGATTTGGCAGAGAAAGACTTGTGGTATTCATAAAATAAAGTGCCCCCGTTTCTTTGGTTGAAATCTGCCATCATGGTTAGATAAAGATCTAACTCTTCCCTTCTGTCAGGGTAAACTTGGCACAGAATATCTCTGTAGATGCTAAAAGCAATTACAAATTCGCCAAATGAAAGATTATTCTGTAACCGCGGGTCGGAAGTTTTTAGTAGTACTGCCACGTCACCACAGTCAACCATTTTCCTGTCGGCAGCAGGCGAAGGAAGCAGTAAGGAAGCAAGGTTAATGTCCTTACCTTGTACAATATTAGCTCTTAGAGAGTTAGATATTGTTGCAGCGGCTGGAGAAACGAAACGCCTACCGAACGCTTGTGCTGGAGCTGCTGTGGAGAGGTTGAAATTTGAAATTTGTTGAAAATTGCGGAGACATCTTGGAAAGGCGACTGAAGTAGAGGAGCTGGCAGGATAGCTGAAGTCGAAGGCACGCTTGGAAGGTTGCTTAACCCAGGAGGATGCAACTGTGGATCAAGAGAAGAGTCTATGACCGTATCTGCGCTGGAATGGAGGTTAGTAAAGGAATGTTCGAATTTAGCCATTTTGGACTGCAAGCTTAGGACTGTTTGAGAGAGGCTTTGAACGGAAGAGAGAAGCTGAAAATTTGTAGCAGTAGACTTGTTGGTCTGTGGAGACGATGTTACGAGGGCAGGCTGAGATGCTCTTTTTGCAGGAATAGGTGAGGAAGATTTAGTGGTTCTTTTCCTTCCGGTTTGGCTAGTTTTAGCTGTCGATGTCGATGCTTTTGGAGTCGAGGAGATAGAAACAGGTGGATCGCCCAGAGTGTGCTGGGCAAGGAGAAGTAGATCCTCTCTTGAAAGGCCTTGGTTGATTGGTATACCTGCGTCTTCGAGAGCTTTAACTATGTTTTCGGAGGACCACTGCGCCCATGGGGAAGAACGGCACTGGATGCGCGAACTTCGCCTAGCGGACGTAGGAGATGGCAAGACGATTCCATCGTCAGAATCAGAATATTCACAGACAATGTGCGAATCTTGAGACATTTTGGTCGGCTACTGGACGCGAGCAATTAGGTGAAGGCGTCAGCATCTGCGAACTCAGACGAGTGTAAGTAAGGATCTTTTATACTTCACGTATTAGAACGTGATTGGATAGATGAGAAGGTAATGAATGACGTAACAATTGAGTCTTCCTGGCAGAACTTACGCTACGCTTCCATTTCTCGCGATGTAACGAATTGCTTTACGGCAAGAAAGATCTGCTAAAATGAGCATCAAACAGAAATAACCCAGCGCAGTATATATGTGGTGTTCGAGGCGCACATACAATACAGACTGCCGACAGTTCAACAAGTCGCGCACAGCTCTTAAAGGGCCACACTTTAATTTTCCACTCGTTACAGCTTTCATCCTACTGAACAGGTACCGGACTGGTTTTGTTTCACGCATCATAACGTAAATTTAGCTGCAGCTATGTGCCTTTGTGTGACCCACCTTTTCTCACGGTGCGACCCACAAGTGGGTCGCGCCCCGCAGTTTGAAAACCACTGCACTAGACCAGTCCGAGCTCAGCTACCAGACAGCCCAAAGCCCCTAAGAGCAGAACTAATAGAGGTGACTATAGACATAGCCTCAGCTAAGTCCAAAACACCACATCCATCAACCTATTTTATTTATTTCTCAGGCAAGTTGTTAATATATAAAATATAATATGCTGGCAGCAACTCTATATATAATTTCCAGACATAAGCACAACAGATAATGGGTCACTGTAATCCAATCATTCCAATAGTCAAGCCCTGATCCAACAGTCGAGTAGTCTGTTAGGATGGGGCTAATCCGCACAAAAGGAGCATAATCTGCTTCTTTCTTTTTTTACCAACCAAGATTACTTCAACTCATGTCAGTCCGTGCCAGGGAGCTCCACCCTACTTCAGCCCCCAGTCTATGAACTGGGGAGGGCAACAGATTCATCTGTTAGGCTCAGCCAGAGCCATATGTTTCTAGCTTTGCTTAACTGATCAAAACAATTTAACCAATTTCTACTTTGTTTTATGTTATTTGAGATTCAACAAGACACATTTTTTAAAAAAATGACAGGCAACAACTGAAAACAAGTTAAATTAGATATATTTTTTTACAGTGTATTTATTTATCTCTCCAGCTAACACAAATAATGTTTTGCTAACGTTCCCATTGATTAAGTAATGTTTTCTGAGTGTGGTGGTTTCAGTAAATTGTATGATGCAGGAGAATGAAACAAAAACAGTCTTTACATGATAAATCCCAAATACTCATGGGATCACAAGGAGGAATATATCACAACCACATAAACTAAGACAACACTGAACGCTGAACAAAGGTAACTAAGGGCTTAAATAATCAGCAGAAGATGAAACAGGTGGTGATTAGCATATAATCGTTTATTTCGGTCAATATTCGATTTAAAATGCTAAGAATCGAATAATTTGCGATTCTATAGAGATTCGGTGCTTTAAAACAAATAAACACTCAATGACTACATGCGCAAATTAACGAGGCGTTGTGCGGCGTCATTTCGCGTCCTCACAGGTAAGTTAAGGTTTAGTTGGGAAAGTTCATGGTATTTTTAGTCTCACAATGGAAGGATGTTTAATGTACCAGGAACACTTTAAGTACCCCTCTAAAGAGGATGGGAAAGGTGAGACAAGAAACTAGGTCACCAGGGAGCTCCACCCTACTTCAACACCCAGTTATGAACTGGGGAGGGTGGCAGATTCCATATTTCAAGCTCAAACTAGGGATGATTAGCTCATAGATAGAATGGGATAAATTAGGCCGCCCGGGGACCATAACCATATCTAAACTCATTGAGCAAAACAAGGAATGGCAACTATGGGATCGTAGCCTTGCTTAAAAATAGCAAAACTGGGGAAGGTTACAATAACAGAGGTTTCATTTTTCCGAGTTCCATCTGGCAGCTCTACCATTTCTTATTCTACCAAAGAGCATAATCATGCTAATGTGCCTGTCAGGAAACACCCCAGTGGACTAGGCAAAGGGAGAGCTAGACATATTTTCCTGAATGGACCTCAGATATATCTGTGGCTATGTGCTCTTTGGCGACTGCCTCACGAGATAGACCCTTGACCTGGTCCTTTAACGCTAGAACGGCCATTGACCGTTTTGAATTTTATGTCTGCAATAACTTTGTTAAAAAAAAAAAATCCTGCTGGTACCTGACTTTTCCTAAAAGTGTCTGTATTTTCATTGAAAATGTTTTTCATATAAATTACACAAAGCAAAAAAAACAAATGTACATATTTACCTATTTCGGCCATAGACGGTCATATTGACTGCACTGAATTGTGCGTTGTTCTTTTGTTACATTTCACGTGGTTGACCTTTGTCTCTCTCACTGTCAACAGAATATCTAAATAAGATACTTTTAGTTGTTATTATCTTGCACTGAGTTATGTTTAATGGACAGGCTATATTTACACATCTGTTGTGAATATGCGATAATTAGCTACGTTAGACTACTGTGGCAAGCAGGACGAGGTTGAGGGACGCGAGAGAGAACGGCGCGAGTCCGGTGGTGTGATTGATAATGAGCGACACCTGCGCGACGCACCGGTCTCGTATCTCTCACAGAGGAGCGGTGCTCATTATCAATCACACCACCGGTTTGCCAACCAGGCTAGATGTTATCTGGCATGGCTTGGATGGCATAACGGGAGGCTTCAAAGCTGAAGATGTCCCAGGGGAGAGATAGCTAGCCAAAGCATTTTTATCCCGAGGCATTCGTTCATAACCCCGCTCACACATCCCTATTCACACATATTCACATAACTTGAATTTGAAGGGAATATGCAAGCAGAGTATGGATGATGTCCAACTCAATGTGCAGGTCCGGGAAAAATGGAATACGAGCAAACTGCTCTCATCTAACCTGGAAGAAGACGTTACGCAAGCTTCCGGGCCAGCACGATCCACAGGATTGCATTCGCTGCGCTGCCTCAGCAGATGGAGGACTGGAACCACAGGGCTCAGAGGCTTGACTCCCAGAGAGCCAAGTGGGAGCAGAGCGTTCTCACAGAGCATGTACCACAGTGAGCTCACCCAGATCTCATCCCCTCAAGTGCTGAATGCACATGCTCTGCCCGTAAGCAAAAAAACAGAACTCCTGTCCGTCTTCAGCAGTAATAAAACATGGACACAGGAAAACACATCTCTTGCACTGTTTGTTCTCCATATAACTTGACACAAGACAAACTGCTTTTTCCGGGCTGTAATGAACTAACTCCTGACACAAGACACAAGAGTTCACTGCCACAATCACACTGATTTGTTACACACCACACACACACACACACATGCAGGTTCCTGAAGACAAAGAAGCTGATGACGCAATCAATCAAAGCATCAAATGATGAAGCAATTAAAATGTGACATGTGGGCTGCGTTCGAGTCAAAATTTGTATGCCCTTCCCTCGCTAACTTCCTTCTGTCTCATTCACTCATGAATGTACAGCATGGTTTACGTTGCAGGAGGACCCACTTCTGACTGAAACTTTGCTGCGTTTAAATGGAAAACTCTAAGTCCTTGATCACTATTTTCCCTTATGAATTTGTTGTATGGACCAATAGGCTAAGGCCAACATTTTTAGAGTGTAATCAACAGATGTGATATATATAAGGTAATTTTAGGTAATGCCTCACCCTGTGAGAGATATTGCGCCAGAGACTTTTCAACAGGGGGCATCCTTACATATCCCCGCTCGTGTAATTCCTCCACATCAGCTTGGTTCAAAGGCTAGAATGTATAAACTCTAGCTGAACATTGTTTCTTCCATGACTTCTCCAGTTGGGCATGGAGCTCTGGAAGAAACATAAGACTCATAGGTAGAGACAGTTATTGTCTGACAGGAACCGTTTTGTCGAATCTGCCCCAAGTGACTTCCTGTTTCTAGTGCCCCCATTCCAGTTGCTGCAGATTTGTCAGTTGCATACCCACAATGTGAATCTCCCATTCCACCACATCCCAAATGTGCTCTATTGGATTGAGATCTGGTGATGGTGGAGGCCATTTGAGTATAGTGAACCAGCTAGAGATGTTTTGAGCTTGTTTATCCTGCTGGAATTAGACATCAGAAGATGGGTACATTGTGTTCATAAAAGGATGGACATGCTATTGATACAAGGCTAAATTAATTGACCAAATTTTGACCTTTAGATGGCGGGCCAGAACATATAGTCAAAGGAAAATTTAAGTAATTAATTGATGAAAAATACAACTAGAATTGCCTGTGACAGAGTAACAGCTTACTACCAGTTACAAAATACACTGTAACAGTCTGTGTTAAATCCTGTAATAGGACAGTCATTAACAAAACTCCACATTTGTGTGGCATTGTCCAGGTTTTACACTGGATAAATTAATAAAGCAGTAGTGACACGTAACCTGGCAAGTATCTTCATTTACCAACTTGCAACACAAACCGCCTTGCTAAAACACACATGTGGGAGATGCAGAATGGATAAAGATAATGTGGCAAAGCGGGAGAGGAGGGAGGCACTCTTGCCACTTAGAGCAAAATAGAAGCTCGATAAGAACGAATCGGTTACCTAACGTAACCTCGGTTATCTCTAGATGAGGGAACGAGTATTGCGTAAGCTAGCTTACGCTACGGGAAATATTCATCTTTTCTGAGAAATTGAAGCCAAAAAATTATCCTATAATTTGTATCCATTGTCAACGCAGTTCAGCTGCAGCAGACCATGAGAGGGCTAGCTAGCCGCTCATTGGTTCGCTCACGGAGAACTGCTTAAGCCTATGAGGAGACGCGGATGAACCCGCGACCAATGAGAGTCTGACCTGCTCTCATTACGTCAGAGCCCAGGGGAGAGATAGCTAGCCAAAGCATTTTTATCCCGAGGCATTCGTTCATAACCCCGCTCACACATCCCTATTCACACATATTCACATAACTTGAATTTGAAGGGAATATGCAAGCAGAGTATGGATGATGTCCAACTCAATGTGCAGGTCCGGGAAAAATGGAATACGAGCAAACTGCTCTCATCTAACCTGGAAGAAGACGTTACGCAAGCTTCCGGGCCAGCACGATCCACAGGATTGCATTCGCTGCGCTGCCTCAGCAGATGGAGGACTGGAACCACAGGGCTCAGAGGCTTGACTCCCAGAGAGCCAAGTGGGAGCAGAGCGTTCTCACAGAGCATGTACCACAGTGAGCTCACCCAGATCTCATCCCCTCAAGTGCTGAATGCACATGCTCTGCCCGTAAGCAAAAAAACAGAACTCCTGTCCGTCTTCAGCAGTAATAAAACATGGACACAGGAAAACACATCTCTTGCACTGTTTGTTCTCCATATAACTTGACACAAGACAAACTGCTTTTTCCGGGCTGTAATGAACTAACTCCTGACACAAGACACAAGAGTTCACTGCCACAATCACACTGATTTGTTACACACCACACACACACACACACATGCAGGTTCCTGAAGACAAAGAAGCTGATGACGCAATCAATCAAAGCATCAAATGATGAAGCAATTAAAATGTGACATGTGGGCTGCGTTCGAGTCAAAATTTGTATGCCCTTCCCTCGCTAACTTCCTTCTGTCTCATTCACTCATGAATGTACAGCATGGTTTACGTTGCAGGAGGACCCACTTCTGACTGAAACTTTGCTGCGTTTAAATGGAAAACTCTAAGTCCTTGATCACTATTTTCCCTTATGAATTTGTTGTATGGACCAATAGGCTAAGGCCAACATTTTTAGAGTGTAATCAACAGATGTGATATATATAAGGTAATTTTAGGTAATGCCTCACCCTGTGAGAGATATTGCGCCAGAGACTTTTCAACAGGGGGCATCCTTACATATCCCCGCTCGTGTAATTCCTCCACATCAGCTTGGTTCAAAGGCTAGAATGTATAAACTCTAGCTGAACATTGTTTCTTCCATGACTTCTCCAGTTGGGCATGGAGCTCTGGAAGAAACATAAGACTCATAGGTAGAGACAGTTATTGTCTGACAGGAACCGTTTTGTCGAATCTGCCCCAAGTGACTTCCTGTTTCTAGTGCCCCCATTCCAGTTGCTGCAGATTTGTCAGTTGCATACCCACAATGTGAATCTCTCCATTCCACCACATCCCAAATGTGCTCTATTGGATTGAGATCTGGTGATGGTGGAGGCCATTTGAGTATAGTAAACCAGCTAGAGATGTTTTGAGCTTGTTTATCCTGCTGGAATTAGACATCAGAAGATGGGTACATTGTGTTCATAAAAGAATGGACATGCTATTGATACAAGGCTAAATTAATTGACCAAATTTTGACCTTTAGATGGCGGGCCAGAACATATAGTCAAAGGAAAATTTAAGTAATTAATTGATGAAAAATACAACTAGAATTGCCTGTGACAGAGTAACAGCTTACTACCAGTTACAAAATACACTGTAACAGTCTGTGTTAAATCCTGTAATAGGACAGTCATTAACAAAACTCCACATTTGTGTGGCATTGTCCAGGTTTTACACTGGATAAATTAATAAAGCAGTAGTGACACGTAACCTGGCAAGTATCTTCATTCACCAACTTGCAACACAAACCGCCTTGCTAAAACACACATGTGGGAGATGCAGAATGGATAAAGATAATGTGGCAAAGCGGGAGAGGAGGGAGGCACTCTTGCCACTTAGAGCAAAATAGAAGCTCGATAATAACGAATCGGTTACCTAACGTAACCTCGGTTATCTCTAGATGAGGGAACGAGTATTGCGTAAGCTAGCTTACGCTACGGGAAATATTCATCTTTTCTGAGAAATTGAAGCCAAAAAATTATCCTATAATTTGTATCCATTGTCAACGCAGTTCAGCTGCAGCAGACCATGAGAGGGCTAGCTAGCCGCTCATTGGTTCGCTCACGGAGAACTGCTTAAGCCTATGAGGAGACGCGGATGAACCCGCGACCAATGAGAGTCTGACCTGCTCTCATTACGTCAGAGCCCGCCGAAACGGGTGTGGACGAGTGTATAAATTTGGCGTCATAGGCTGTAAACTCTGGTTTTTCATAGAATGAAGCCAGAACGCTAGTAGCACAAGCACGGCCAGGAATGCAATACTCGTTCCCTCATCTAGAGAGAACCGAGGTTACGTTAGGTAACCGATTCGTTCTCTCTACGAGAGGTTCTCTCGTATTGCGTAAGCTAGCTTACGCTACGGGAACACCTGGTCAACGCTGTGCGTGCTAAGCATCCACTATGAGTACCAGGGGGGACCTCGGGGAACCCTTATGAGTGGGAATGAATATATGTACATGTGACAAAAGGCCAGCAGAGTGGGCCGGTGATTGTGTAGTACATAAGCACATGATAGAGAGGGACAGAGCGAAATCGGTCTGTGTGAATAATTCCCTATAGTGCAGCTCAACCAGAAGAGCAGTAACATACTAGACTGCTAGTAGTTTAGCCTGCAAGGCGGGAACTTCCAGATTGTAAAATCTGACAAAGGTGGAGGGGGAAGCCCATCCCGCTGCCACACAAATGTTGTGAATGGAAATTCCGCTGGAACATGCCCACGATGAGGCCATGCCTCTAGTGGAATGAGCCCTGATGCCCAGAGGGCATGGCAGGTCTTTTGATGCGTATGCGGCTGCAATGGCATCAACTATCCATCTGGATAGAGTCTGTTTCGAGGCGGCCATCCCTTTGGTGCACCCACCGAACGAAACAAAAAGCTGCTCGGATCGTCTGACCGGAGCAGTGCGAGTAAAGTATAATCTCAGGGCCCTGACCGGACACAGGAGATTAGAGTCAGATTCGCTATCGGATGCAGGCAGAGCCGATAGGGGGATAACTTAAATAAATAAGAGCGCCGTCTTTTTCTCAGCTGTGCTAGGCAGACTTAGCTTGATCGGCTTTTAGCGCGATCCTAGGCCGAGGCCCCCGAGGAGGCGGCGGTCTGTGGTGGCTGTCAGAGCGGGAACGAGGGCGGCCGCCCTGGCGTCGCTGAGCTGTCTGACTGTGCTGAGCTGGGCGCTGGGGTGGGGCTCGTGCAGGAGGCTGATCACATGGGCGGCCTGCAGAGGAGCTAGCGCGACGAGGCAGAAAGAGATTCATGGCCTGGGAAGCTTTCTGTACTTCGGAAAAACGGTCGACGATACCCGTGACAGCAGATCCGAAGAGGCCGGCTGGAGAGAGCGGGGCGTTGAGAAAGGCGGCTTTCTCAGAATCTCCCATGTCGGCGAGTGTGAGCCACAGATGTCTCTCAGACACACAGATGGCGGCCATGCATTTCCCCAGGGCTAGAGCAGCAGATTTTGTGGCGCGAAGGGCAAGGTCCGTGGCGCTCCTCAAATCCGCGACCGAAGGGGGATTTTTTCCGCTCTCGTCCCATTCACGCAGTAAGTCACTCTGTAGAATTTGAAGGACGGACATGGAGTGGAGTGCAGAGGCTGCTTGGCCGGCGGCTGAGTAAGCGTGGGCGTGAAAGCTAGAAGTCGCTCTGCAGGCTTTAGAAGGAAGCACAGGTGATGAGCGCCATCTCGCGGAGGGCGGGCATAGATGTGCAGCGACCAGGGGCCTTATTTATAAACGTTGCATACGCACAAAACAGGCCCTGAAAGATGCGTACGCTACTTCCGACGCATAAGTTGTGATTTATAAAAACAAACTTGACAGGAAAATGTGCGCACCTGCACGCAAACTCTGATGCGTACGAACGTTTTGAAGACCAATGGTTAGCATGGTTAATGTCTTTTTGGTCACTTTTAGACAGAAAATCTAAAGAAAATTATACATATACAGACAGATAATACAAATATAATTTCACTCACCAAGAAATTTTACTCAAAGCAAATATCCATCCCTTTTTAAATGTCCGCGCCAGCGAGCGCGTTGGGCCGTTAGTGAAACTGACACATGTATAGCCTATCTAACGGCATGATGAAGGACAACCGTAAATTTTCATTATGAGTCCTAATCATAAATACAGTGCATGTTCACAATAACAGTTAAAATAAATAAAAGAATGATTTAAACTATGTTTTACTTCTGATATAAACATTAGATTAAATACGACATTCTCATTAATGGAGTTAAACACTTAAACGAGCCTACATGAAATCATTCTGAGAAGTCACAAAAAAAAATTATATTCAATAAAAATAAATATTTGTTGTGGATGCAATGCTTTTCAACACTTTTCCGCTGGCGTGCTGTGTTTTAATGTTTTAACTACAGAGATAATTGCTTATCATGATAATAGCAGATTGTCTGAGAAAATATTTTCGTGCAAATAATGCAAAACTAGGTCTATCTGTTTCCATTAAAAAAATATAAAAATACTATTTGGGCAGTGGAAAAGATTGAGAAACTTTCTCTGAAATATATTTTACACTATTTGATTTATTTATTCAAAAACAAATCAAGGATAGGCTATTAAATGATTTTTATTAATGTAATGTGACGGCACATCCGTATTTCATATTTTCCTGTCTTGTACCGTTAAACATGTCATCACGTGGATGAATAATCATATGCAAATGATATGCAGATGAGGATATGCATAGTAAAACTAGGCGTTGTAAGCTCCATATATGGTTATTTCGGGGTGGAGACGCATGTGTGCACAATCTTCCGCTGACTGGGATTTTTAAAGTGAATTCTGCGCAGGTTCTGGCTTTCGAACGGTTTTATAAGTCTGAATATTTTTTTGCGTACGCCATTTTTGGCTTTCGGGCGCACGCACACTTTTAGTAAGGATCCTACGCACAGTTTTATAAATGAGGCCCCAGGTCCTCTACAGGGGGAATGGAGAGATAGCCCTTCTCTGCGGCTCTGTCCACAACGCGGAGCGGGGTGGAAGAGTCAGAGCGAGTTCTGGCAGAGAGCGGGGCGTTCCAGGACTTAGAGAGTTCTGCGTGCAGTTCAGGCAGGAAGGGCGCGACCCGTTTAGCAGTGGGAGTCGAGCGCTGGCGGAAGTAGCTGCCGTCCATGCGGTTGATGGTCTGCTCGGGGGGAGGAGACCAATCGAGGCCAAGGCGTTCGACGGCCTGTGAGAGGAGGTGCATTAATTCCTCCTCAATTCCAGCGCGGGTCCTGGTAGAATCTCGGGCCGAGGAGGCTTGAGAACCGGACCAATCCTCACTATCTGAAGCGAGAAGCGAACAAGTGTCCTTGATGTCCGCCGCGTCATCGGAGGCGACAGAGCGGCCACTCGGCGGCAACTGTATGTCCGGAAGCGGCGGAGAATGAGAGCGGGAGGCGACAGGCTCCGGCTGAATAAACGCTTCTGGCTGGGGTTCCGGCGGCCTCTGAGAGCGGCGTTTCTTTTTCCGCGGCGAAGTCAGAGGCGGCCTGGAAGCAGCTTTAGTGGCCTGAAGTCGAGCCCGCAGGGTCAACAAAGCCATGGTTTCACAGAGATCGCCGCCATCGGCGAGGGTGACCCCGGCGTGCTCCGGTCCGAGGCAGAGGGCGCAGATGACGTGGCGTTCTCCAGCCTCGAGGGGAGCGCGGCAAGAACCGCAGGAAAGGTTCCGAGACATCTTGAAAAAGACGCTCGCTCTTTTAGATAAAATAATAGGAAGCTTTTTGTAAAAAGGATACAACTCCGTCGGATGGCGCTAGCTCGCAGGACGGCTGAAGGTGGCGAAGACGGCCGGCTTCCTCAGTCTCCCAGATGCTCGCTAGAGATGCCTTCTCGACGACGGCGGCTTCTCTCAGGATCAGCAGATGCGTGTAGCCTCGCTGAAGAATGAAAAATCAGAGTTTACAGCCTATGATACCAAATTTATACCCTCGTCCACACCCGTTTCGGAGGGCTCTGACGTAATGAGAGCAGGTCAGACTCTCATTGGTCGCGGGTTTATCCGCGTCTCCTCATAGGCTTAAGCAGTTCTCCATGAGCGAACCAATGAGCGGCTAGCTAGCCCTCTCATGGTCTGCTGCAGCTGAACTTTGTTGACAATGGATACAAATTATAGGATAATTTTTTGGCTTCAATTTCTCAGAAAAGATGAATCTTTCCCGTAGCGTAAGCTAGCTTACGCAATAAGAGAGAACCTCTCGTAAGAGAACAACGGTCGACTACGCCACCCCAGAATACTGGGGACTAACTGCCCTAAGGAAACACAGGTTCGCTATCTAAAGTGTGGGTGAAGAGACGTGGGACACACGTAGGAAAAATATACACTTTTATTTCTCATCAGCATTGCTTAATAAATCGTTAAAAAAAAGTCACAAACAGATTCTAAGAATCAACTTTACAGCACCATGCACAATCTGCATCAGACACAACAAACCGATAATTCAGTTTAGCTATTTGACCAGCAGCGGAGGTACCTGGAGGTACAGGCTAGCTGCCAAATTTACAGGAGCCCCCGTAACCCCATACACGCGCCCATACACACACACGTGAAGATCAAATGCAAGAAAACACACAGCCAGGTGTAATCACCACACAAGATAGCAGCTAGCCTCCCCTCTCCAGAAACCCCCAGCTCCTGTAAAGAAAATGACACAGAAACACAAATCAACAAACTTATAAAAATACAATACAGATTTAACACAGCAACAAGAAACCACAAAGAAAACCATACAAACTGTTCTCGTAAGAGGGAACAAATTAAAAACACAAAATTCACTAGACTCAGTAATATGTCCAGAATAATTATGAACCATAACAAAAAAATAACAAAGTCATAACGATACTCAAGATACGGATGCGCAATCAGCAGATCAAAGTGGCCGCAGGTGAAGATCGACCAGCCAGCGAGCCGCACCTGCTCCAAATAAGGCGCATAATGATACTTCAACAATGTGCACAGTTACTAAAATTAGATGTAGAGGCAAAACAGCAACGTAGTCACCTCACAAATTAATATTGGTGCTCAATCCCATTAAGTAGGCAGGGAGGACCCTCAGATCTGCAGATAAACCAGCAGAGCATAATATGTTAAAGAGAGTAACATTACCAAATCAATAAAGCTATAAATATACATACCGTGAGGTGATCAACAAATAAACCAGTCATGGTCGCGCATCATGCAATACAGACGCTCCATTAGAAACATACGCTGAAAATGACATGTTATAAATATTTCAGCTAAAAATAGAACCGATAGCAGCTAAACATGGTCAACGCTCGTTTAGGACACGGCTGAACATACCTGATACAAGTGGGCTGCGTTCCAGTCTAAAATTGACATGCCCTTCACTTGCTAACTTCCCTCCGTCTCGTTCACTCGGATGTACGTCATTGCTTACGTTGCACGAGTGCCCACTTCTGGCGGAAACTGCAATGGGCTGAACTGGAACGTCCTAAGCCCTTGATCACTTTGAATCAGCTATGGAGTTGATTTATTATTTAAAAAAATGTTCACTTTAAGAATTTGTTTAATGCAGCATTCAAATGTATTTAGGTGTGTTTGGGTTGTTTTACATAAAAAAATATATAATTAATATATCATAGAGTTGTTTGTTGTGGTTGTGATTAGACGCGATTAGACGAGATCTGTGGTGACGTCACAATCGTACTGCATTGTGGGCCATATGGTGCCTGAAGTGTACATATGAAGTAGACTCGCTCCCTCGGTCTAAATCGAGGGAACAAGTGTCTGTCCATATAAACTCCCCTCGTCCACTTCACGAAGTGGAACGCACTTCAAAATGGCGGCAGGGATTCCCCCAAGGGGAAGTGCTTAGGGAGTGTCTAAAAGTGGACTGGAACGCAGCCAAGTGGGCAGCGAGCGCACGGCAGACAGGAAGACAACAGTTTAAACATTCGGCGGCAACAGATGACGTAACATCACGACAGTACCAAGACGCATATTCAGTCGCCAAAGCCCGTTTATTTTATACTCCATACAAGGGCAGCCAATAAGCCACACGCATGCGCACGATCTCCCAATAGGTGGAATTATTCCACCCTGCTACAATAACAAAAAATAAATAAAAGAGGACTTGAATAAGCCCATTAATGGGATGTTTGAGTCATGCTCTTAACAACCTATGTTTTATTTCCTCTTTCCATATTGTGAATAATAAATGTTTATCATTTTAATTTGCTTGTTACACAATGGAGCCTAACTTGTAATAATTATTTGACGTCAGCCTACTTTTACACTCAGAATTATTCCTTGGCATCCTCACATACTAAACTGCATTTTTTTATTGTTTGTATGCTGGAGGTATGCTATTACGTTGTGTGTAGAGTGATGTTAAAGGAGAACTCCAGGCAATTTTTAAGTTAATCTTGATCGTCATACCTTTGTGAGTACTGTCTATAGAAAAAAAAAAAACGAACCGGATCGGTGCTTGCAACACGGAGCTGTTCCCGCAAATGCCCAGAGCTCCCACTCAGCTAAAATGGCAGTTATGGGGGCATGTACAAAAAGAGTGTTTTTGTGCCTCTTAACAGACACAAAATGCAATTAAAATGTCTGTCCAACATGAACAGGGGCCTTACATGACAACAAGATGCGTTTAGCAACATAGCCATTGTTTAAATTCACCTAAATAGTGTTTTAGACGGCTAGCTGAAGTCTCGTGCTGAAGACCCGTGGGAACTCAGTTGTAGCTGGAAAAAGGTAAACAGCAGTGTGCAGGTGTGAGGAGCGTAGTGGATCGGCATCTCTCCTCAAGCTCACAGACAAGCTGTGTGTGCCCAAATGGAAGGATAAATAAAGTTTACATTACCTCCGCAGTGGTTGCACCCATCTTCGTCCACGTAATGGCTTTTTTTTTCAACCGGCCTACTGTGTTGTGTCTGTGTAGTACAGTATTCATTGTAGGGTTGCCAACCGTTCCGTATAATATGGAATCGTCCCGTATTTGACACATAAAAGTCTTGTTCCGTATTGAACTGATACGGAACGCACTTTGCATATTTTTGAGAATCAATTCAGTGCAAATCCAGGACAGACACACAGCTTCTAATATGTCAGACAGACTATGAATGAACAAACTAAGACCTGCTATAATGGCAAATTCGGGGACTTGGCGCCCCCTTGGCGGGCTCTTACGTGTAATGACGTAGAGTTAGCTCATTGGTCGCACGTCAGAGGCGCACGCGCTATTGGATGTGCAGGTGCCGCAGCGCAGCCTATGAGGAGCCAGACGCTCAATGTGCAGCAAAGATACACGGCTTTGCTGCAAGGCTTCAGTAAATCGAGGAAAAGGAGTTTCCGAAGACATTTGACGTCTAATTCTATTGAATAAGTTCGCACAAGTTTACAGAAAACTGGTGTGTTTATTTTTCTTCAAATGCAGTAAACTGATGAGTTTTTGAATGTTATATGTTGTATTTGTTTAAGTTAAAAATAAAACGTATTATAAACTAAACAAATCCATGGTTCATTTATAGCTTTTATATATCTATGTGGTTCAGTCTTGTAGGCATACTTTGCTATTCTATAAATATATAGGCCTAATAAGTTGCATTATAATATGCTATAATGTATGAATTTCAGGGATTATTTTTCAAAATTTTGAAAAGTTGGCAACCCTAATTCCTTGTCAAAGTGTTCGCTGCAAATGCGGTAATCTTTAGCGTGTAGTACTTGTATGGGAGTTTGCACATCAAGTTGAAGTACAACTAGCACAACTACAACTACAGAAGTACAACTACAGAATCTCGAGGTCATGGAAAGGCTCCTCTCACCTGCACACTGCTGTTTACAACTGAGTTCCCACGGGACTTCAGCGCGAGACTTCATCTAGCTGTCTAAAACACTATTTAGGTTAATTTAAACAATGGCTAAGTTGCTAAACGCTTCTTGTTGTCATGTAAGGGCCCTGTTGCCCTCCGTGTTGCAAGCACCGATCCGGTTCATTTTTTTTTTTTCTATAGACAGTACTCACAAAGGTGTAACGATCAAGATTAACTTAAAAATTGCCCGGAGTTCTCCTTTAACATTTAAGCTAGCTGGTGAGAGAAAATAGCACTATCAAAGAATCTAAAGAGGAAAGTTGAAAGCGAAAATAGGGAATACAAAGAAGAATGGAAAGACAACTATGCATTCATCATACCTAGTTTTGTGAATGCAAAGCTGATGTGTCTTATCTGCAACGAAGCGATCCACAGCCTCTTTTGAATGTCTTTCAGAACTTTTCAAATTAAAAGCTCAATTAATCTCTAAATAAAACATTGGAAAAAATATTCTCATACTTTTATTTTGAAGGCAAAATCACTAAAGACTATGAGATTTTGAGTAACTGTTGCTGTCATGACAGATCTATTTCAGAACTAGCTGTTATCAAAATAATCTGGCTGCGGGCGTGGTTTATTACAGATAATATTTCTGGCGGGCCGCCTGTTGCCGACCCCTGTTGTATACTGTATTTGTTTCAATGCACATTTGAATCGAATGGATTATGATGGAAAGAATGGAGAAATTGACAGATAAATAACTGTAAAGAAATGAAACAAAGAGCTTCTAGATCTGATAGATGGACAACTTGTGTCTATTCTCAACCTGTCTGTTTGTCTGCAGGTGTGGTCTGGCTCGGAGCGTGTCCAGTGTCTTTGGTTCAGGGATCCAGATGGAACCCGCATGAAACTGCGGGTGGCAGCAAGTGTAAGTCCACCAACTCACCTAACCTTAACACAAACACACTAATTCACGTCTATCACACAAATGAGAAAAAATCTGCTAAAACTTGCAATAAAGCATAATTTTACTTTTTATAATCAAGATCAATGCTTCTTCTCTTGGGAGTCAGAACAGCATCTTGAGTATTCGAGTGTTATTTCGATAAATGTGGTAATGACACTGAATTAAACTTAAAGATATAGAGTCATTTCAGAGGATTGAGAGTCAGTTTGATGCTCCCCGATGCTGTTTCATGTTCAAACCTGCTGTTACAGGCATCTTTTCATAAATGATGGATGAACACAATGATTCAACACACATGGCAACATTAGACCTGATCAGAATTAAAATAATCATCTCTTTTAATTCACCTCCAGTATCAAGTAGAGATAAATGCAGTGTTGTTTATATTTTGTATCCATGCCCATCATCACAGCAAAAAAGTCATGATAATGTTAGCATACTCACAGAGTAAGTTAATAATTCAGCACTCACCATAAGCATGTCAATCAGTGTTATTTTAGTATTATTTTTACACTTTTAAAGCATTTATAAATATTTAATATTTTGAATTTTTTTAATTTCTGTATAGATTTAATTTATTTTTATTTCCTAATTTTTGTTATTTTATTACTTCAATTTACATTTTTTATTTTTATTTTCTGTTAGTTTCAGTTTCAGTCTTTTTTATTTTAGTTAGCACTCTGAGGAGTTTCTATAACTTCTTTGCTCTAAATTTCTTTTTGGATCATGTTGTTTAAAAATAATCTAAAAAGTATGAAAATATTATTTGATTGTATTTATTTTCTACAAATAAAATGCATGCTATGAAATTTGCCGTAGCATTACAAAAGAGTCAAGTGTTTAATCTAAAAATGTCTAAAATGTTTTCTACCACAGAATGGAACAAACAAAATAAATAGTCTGAGATGTGATGCAAATGTGATTATCTTGTTATAATGTAGCCTATACAGCAGCCTCAAAAATTATTTTAATGTGCAAGTCACTTAAAATGTGTAAGTGTGTATGTATTACATTGCGGAAATTAAGTAAAGTGGTATTTATTTTAAAGATAAACAGCACAAGAACATGCCAAAGTATTTTACAAAATTCAAATTGTTAGGCTTCAAAAATATAAAGGAATAGTTACGACCAGACATAACATTATGACCACTGACAGGTGGAGTGAATAACACTGATTATGTCTTCATCATGGCACCTGTTGGGTGGGATGTATAAGGCAGCAAGTGAACATTTTGTCCTCAAAGTTGATGTGTTAGAAGCAGGAAAAATGGGCAAGCATAAGGATTTGAATGCGTTTACAAGGGTCAAATTGTGATGGCTAGGCAGAGCATCTTCAAAACTTTAGCTCTTGTAGGGTGTTCCCGCTCTGCAGTGGTCAGTATCTATCAAAAGAGGTCCAAGGAAGGAACAGTGGTGAACCGGTGACAGGGTCAGGGGCAGCCAAGGCTCATTGATGTACGTGGGGAGCAAAGGCTGGCCCGTGTGGTCCGATCTAACAGACGATTTACTGTTGCTCAAATTAATGCTGGTTCTGATAGAAAGGTATCAGAATACACAGCGAAGGCAGAAGAATATTCGATATTAACAGAAGAGAGGAAAATAAATTATGTTTATGCATATCCAATATACTGTATGCTACATAGCGTACACAGCTGTATACTTACATACATAGTGCATAAGTTCTTCCATAACCAGGATTTTTTCAATAATTCCAAACCATTGTTTACACTTCAAAGTAGTATCTTTAAGCCAGTTTATTTCCAAGCCACAAAACGGATCTTACATATTTTTTGATCACTTTTAGAAACTATGCTTTTAATATTTAATTAAATATTTAAATATTTAAAATAAACTATTCAGAGTAAGTTATTAAGAGAGTTTGTTTTCTAGTCTTCAAGTCCAGAGGAGCAGAATTGACCATAGAACAACAGAGAGAAGCATCAGTGTTTTCAGTAACTGAGATTCAACATATAAATTATAATTTAATAATTTATCTGTTGTATAAATAATTTTATAATTTTATAATTTATATGTTGTATAAATTATGATAATTAGTACACGGAAATGTATGTTGGTCTCCAGTCATTCATTCGTGTCCATACATATAAACAGATGGTACATCGCTAGGCTATTGTAAACAATCGCTATTATTCACGTGTCTTAAATGCATGCTAATTCACAAAAGCAATGAAATCTTAAGTTGCTTTTATTTTAAGAATGAACATACATGTTTATCACACATAGACACACACACACACACACACACACACACACACACACACACACACACACACACACACACACACACACACACACACACACACACACACACACACACACACACACACACACACACATTTTTCATATTGAGCATTTCATAATGATGTTTGCTCTTTCATGACCCTCAACTCCAGCACAAGCCTTTCGCATTAAATATAATGCCATTAATAATGTCATAGAGATAATACTCTTTTGCCTTAACTCTCACATAGAAATTTATGAATTTTTATATTTTTATTAATAGTACATATTGCTTTCATTTTGATTTAATTTTAATTTTAATTTTTCAACTTGGCACAGCAGTTGAAATGCACTAAATCTAGCAAAACACGTAAATCAAATCTCAAATCAACCCATTCTTCCAGAACACTAGCAAAGGTTGTCAACCAACAAACACAATTTGTCACTCATAAAACAACAACCTAAAAAATACTTAACAACAGGTAACAGTGTTTTCTTTTGTAAAATTTCTTTACAATACAAGAATAACACTGTCTACTGTTCAGAATTCACTGAAATATATTACATGGTCCATGTTTACATTAGGCTATGCCCTTTTCTTTAAAGCTTGTGCCCTTTTGTATAGATGGTAACGAAATTTGAAGATTGCAGTTTTTTACAATCGCTAGGACACATTTCTCAACACTTGGGTCACTTTTACAACACTTTTCGCACAGTGATCACAACATCAGTCCATGGCCTTAACTGTGGATTATGTATCATTGCTTTGGCACAACATGCAGTCAATGAATACATCTTTTAAATTACATGAATACATTTTTCACTTAGACACAATTACCACCAAAACTCTCTTACAGGCCAATTTGCCTGTTTATTCTTTTCAAAAACTATTAACTTTAACTTAGGTTAAAACCCTACCATAATGCAGCTCCACCAGCAGATGTCATTGTAACACCACAAAATACACACTGTATACAACACTCATGCTATGTGCTGTATGTGCCTTTTTTATATTGGGAAGATCCAGATTAACTAGATTTCTAAAGAAAAATGCTATATAGAATACTGAGATGACAACTGGTAAAACAACATGACAACAATCTAGCATACAACCCCAATGCTTTAGATATAGTTTCAGTTTCAGCGTACATTGTACAGCAGGGGTGCCCAGTTATGTTTCTGGATAACAAATAAATAAATAAAATAACATAAATTATGCTTACATTTTGTTGAAAGTAGTTTTATTATGACTAAGCCTTTTACCACACACACACACACACACACACACACACACACACACACACACACACACACACACACACACACACACACACACACACACACACACACACACACACACACACACACACACACAAACGCACACACGCACGCACACCAGGACATTATTTGTGTGACATCAGTAAGGAACACAAAGCTACAAATTAACACTTTATCAT
This sequence comes from Chrosomus eos, assembly GCA_036326025.1. NCBI lineage: Eukaryota > Metazoa > Chordata > Actinopteri > Cypriniformes > Leuciscidae > Chrosomus > Chrosomus eos. The sequence continues at coordinate 47,926,358 of CM070818.1, forward strand.
TTTCTCAAAATCAACTATTCACCCCAACCTATATGTTACAAGGTGACAAAGGTGACTTGGTATTAGAGGAAAACCAGTTGTGTTCATTAAAAGAACATTTCAACCAAATGTAATAATACTGTCATCATTTATTCACCATCATGTTGTTTCAAACCCGTAAGACTTTCTTCCTCCCGTGGAAACACAACCACCGATATTTATCAGAATGTTCACACTGTTCTTTTCCACATACTAAAAAACTGAATGAACAACATTTGTCAAGCAAGATTTTCAAGACAAGATTATCAAACAAATAATGATGTAAAAATGTCCTCTAATGACTATATGTAGCACATGATCCCTATGGACTAGAGTCATGTAGTAGTCTTAGTGTTATGTAACTGTATGGAAATGAGCTGCTTGGGCAAACTGAGAGTCCTGCAGGTGAGTAAATGATGAAAGAATTTCACTTTTGGGTGAACAATTTCTGTTTATTGAGTGTTCTACAACACCACTAGTCTCCAGCAGGTGGCAATATGATCACACTGAAAGTATGTTGCTCTACTTCTATGTGTCCGTCATCTCACTGCCTTTATCTGTTGTGTGTCATTTGATTTTCTCATTCCTGGACAGAAATTTAAGAAGGCTAGTCTTTCTCCAGTCATCATCCTTGCTTGTGTAAATGCATGGGAAACCGAGCACGAGATTGAGCCGCGTGTGTGTCCGTTTCTGTGCCATCTGTGAAGTCTGTCAGAGGCTGTAATATCAGTCCTTTCCTAATGTTCTCCAAATTCAGTCTCTCCTCCTCTTCATAAAGCCGTCTGTCTCTCTCGTTGAACTGGGTTTTCTCTCTTTTATTATTGTTTTAGACTCAGTTTTGTTGTGGGGTTATATTTTGTCTGATCATTGTCACTGATGCAATCGCGTGCAAACATTGCTCCTTTGGAGTAGATGTGTGTTTCTGCACGTCTCATTGGGTTTGAGGTTCTAGTGTGCTGTTTATCCACACACACACACACACACACACACACACACACACACACACACACACACACACACACACACACACACACACACACACACACACACACACACACACACACACACACACACACAGTTTGGGGCTGAAGACTTTCCATGAACAATAATAACTAAATTTTTCTGAAGAAAATGTGAATTATGTTTGCAAAATGTCTCAAGTTCTCAAGTTCATGATGGTTCACGTCTTCATGGTGGTTTCTGGGTTTTTTCTTCCTGTCTCCAGTGAAAAAAGCGTCTCTGTGATGCGCTGGTGTTTACTTAGTGATCAAATCACTATTAGTAATAGTAATACTGATGCTTGACTTTGTAAACATTTTAAAAAATGAATAATAATAATATGTAATTATCTTTGGCTTTTTGGCACCTATTGGCTCAGAACATGAAAACATATACTGATGACACACAAACATGGCTTTATCATACTGTGTGTGTTTCAGTATCAGACTTGAGAATCAGTGTCTCATTGTGGCATCAGAATAGAGTTGATTAGGTGGCACTCTCAGGAGAGAGGAGCATAATGGCATACAAACAGAAAACAGGAGGACAGAACACACACACACACACACACACACACACACACACACACGCACGCACGCACGCACCCACCCACCCACCCACCCACACACACACACACACACACACACACACACACACACACACACACACACACACACACACACACACACACACACACACACACACACACACACACACACACACACACACACACACACACACACACACACACAGTAAAAGACACACCTGCTAACTTGTCTAAATCAGGGCATATCATAGACTTGTATTGATTTTATGTAAAGCTAATTATAATGGCTATAGACTGGCCTAAACCATGCTAAAAATAAAATACAAACCTTACATTTTTGCTTTTAAACCCTGTGGCACAATTGCCTTTTTCATTTCCATTGCAACTTTTCTGTTCTTTTCACAAACTGAGACATAAGCCAATATTATTCTCTGTGGTAATCAACAGCATGTCACAGAAATGTTAATATGTTCAGAAATAGATAGATAGATAATAGATAGATAGATAGATAGATAGATAGATAGATAGATAGATAGATAGATAGATAGACAGAAGGACAGACAGACAGACAGACAGATCAGATAGATAGATAGATAGATAGATAGATAGATAGATAGATAGATAGATAGATAGATAGATAGATAGATAGATAGATAGATAGATGAACTCATTGGCACGCTGTTCTCTCAGGAGTTAGTGCTCATGAACATCATTCTCTCTGCCGCTGTGGCGATAACAGCACCAAGCATCCCTTCACAGTTCGTAAACCTTCACCTTCAGCAGCTGACCTTTCCATAAATCCTGTCCTGTGCTCCAAACGCATGCAAATAACACAAGGCCTGTGTTTTTCTCAGTGACATTTTTATGGTGATCGGTTCATTCGTCTGGCATCAATGTGCTGAGACAGAGATTCTAATGGATTTCTGGAGCAGAACAGAGTCGACCGGGCCCCTCCACGAATGGCAGATCAGGAGAGAGAACAGGCATTTTCCTGCTGGCTGAGCACAATTAAAAATAGAACAGACAGACAGACAGACAGACAGACAGCTAGATAGATAGATAGATAGATAGATAGATAGATAGATAGATAGATAGATAGATAGATAGATAGATAGATAGATAGATAGATAGATAGATAGATAGATAGATAGATAGAAAGATTGATAGATAGATAGATAGATAGATAGATAGATAGATAGATAGATAGATAGATAGATAGATAGATAGATAGATAGATAGATAGATAGATAGATAGATAGATAGATAGATAGATAGATAGATGGTAGTACTCCTTGTTGTGAGGCAGAACATGCTCCTCATTCAGTACACAGTGGGACCACAGCTAATGGTGGTATTTTCATGAAGAAGTACATAGTGGACAGAAATGTTGTCTGAGGAACCCATATGTTTCTCACCACACACAGGTCTGCCTAAGAGGTAGTCATGACCCAAGCAATCATGGACAAATCTTATCAAAAACTTTAAGATTACTTGAAAAGTGCAGGCAGGTGCCAGTTGCTAAGTTCTGCAGCACAGTGAATCTGAAGGACCAGATTTGCCGATCCTTGGCGTACAATCTGAACCCAACATTTCTCACTATGGTCAAAGCAAGTTTGCAAAAGTTTGCAAAGTTTACTTTGCAAAACACAGCCTTAATCTTCACAATGTGAGAGGTTAGTGTGATTGATCTGTAGTCACCTGTAGTCTCTCTTTGTTATTGATGAGGTTTTCCAGAGCGACATAGTGTCAATGTCATGCCCATATGGCTCACAAGTCATATCTTAGTCATGTCAAGGGAAATTGATCCAGATCTTCAGCAGATCCACACTCTCAATTCCAGGTCCATTTTACAGTCCTCATTAGTCACTTTTCCACTGTCATGCCAGTGCGAGCTGTACAATGTGCTGTACGGGGCCAATAGCCTCGCCGTACGTCAATAGCAATAGCCTGACGTCGAGCCACGAGGCCAAAATCAGGCTGCTTTTCCAGTACCCCCGCAGCGGTACACTAAAACCCACCCTTAACCCTATAACTCTGCCCTGAAACCCATGCCTCCATAGAGCAACATCACACAACCCCACCATTTCACCAGCATGGGGTTGGCTGACTAAAAACTACATCGCAAAATGATCCTGACTGTATGACATAGCATCGATATTTTACCAATGATTTACGATAAAAACACATTTCCAGTGACAATAATTTATTAATTTGTGTCAGGAGTGCACATCAATCATGCTGTTTATAGCAGTGCGCAACACAACTTCATCAAGGCTTTCAATTCAAAAGGCTCACACATTTACAAAAATGTTGATAACATGTCATGTGTTTGTCACATTTCTTTAGAAAGAATAAGCATTTCTATACATTTTCTATGGAATTATGCGATCATCTGAGGATGTTTGAGCGATCTCTCCCGTCTCAGTATACTGTTATCCTTTCAGCCAGAGCAACAGAGGGAGCTCACGGACATAAAACAGGAGATATATGAGTTAACCGGAGTGCATGTTATTTATGACATATGCGGATGTAGAAATACGGTATCAACAAAGGCACAGGGAAGAGACAGATGAAACATGAAACCAAATAATACACAATTATAATCATATTGTATATGATTTGTCTAAGTTTTTCAAGCAGTCTTTGGTATTTTCCATACACTTCTATTATGCCAATGGTTAGCATAAGTAGCATTTAGCATAGCATATAAATATTTCTGCTTTTTTTCCATGATCAGAATCCCCATCAGATCGTAATCAGAAAATATTTCAGATACTCGCTGGAGTGAGAAAGTGAGTCAGCTAAAAATATTTGTTTTTAAATCTTAAATGTTGAGGTAAGCTGGTAGCCTGATATAAAAACATTGGAAATGGCGGCAGTGTTGACCCTCTATAATATCCACCTTTATTCAAGACCACTCCTCAAGTCCCAGCTGGAATGCTTTGGACAAAGGTATGTAAAGGTGTTTTTGGCCGTTGGCCCCGAAGAACAGGGGTGGATTAGAAGCCCTAAGCAATTCTAGGTATGGGGCCCCAAAATACCAACTATGTGCCCTTTTACTTCTCTAACCTGTATTTTTCTCTCTTTTTTTTTGTTTCAGTGGTTTAGCCCAAGTTAAAATGAGAAGGGAACGCCTTAGTCTAACTAGACAAATACTCTGTCAGTCACTAATAAAGCAAATAGAAATAATAGAACACATTTGTAAATAATCTGTAAATCTTAATGTGACACAATGCAATTATAGCCATCATTATAGCCATAATGTATAAGAACATTACCAATACATTAAATAATAACAATCGTATAAAGCTTCCATGGATAGACTATCCTAGAATATCTTGCATTTATAAATGCCAACTAATCCTAAACTAGTAAAACTGCCATCTTTATTTTCGCTCTCCTATGGTGTCTTAAGGTGATTTAAATCGTATTGAGTTATTCTTAACTATATTTATTTACTCCAAATATTTTATAACACACTCCTGAAATGCAGTTATTGTACTTCCTACTGTTGCTACAGTAATGAACAGAACTTTCATGCGCAGCTGATCGACAGATAAACCACACACTCTTATTTCAGTGTTGTTGTTAATGTTGTGGTTATTTCAGCAAACTATTTACTTCCTACATTCAGTTTAACAGCATTAAGTTAAAGATGGCAAACTATATCATTCAACTGAACTTTTCACATGAATTTTAGACACATATATTATGTTCTTGCTCCACTCATGCAAAAAATGCACATCCTTAAATGAGCAAGGTTTTTTATAGCATATTTAATTACACTTATCAGGTCAAATGTCAAAGGTATGAAACATTTCTGATAATTAAAATATTTAGATACAAATCAGAGCTGTAGAAATATAGTTTTATATTGTTATAAGCAAAAAGCTCTACTAATAAGCTCGCGCTCGCTGTCGCTCTAAACTTTCTGCTTGCAGTACCAATGAAATGGTCCATTGTAATCCATGGGGCCCTGTTAATATGATAGAACATTACTAGGTTATATTTGATCTATATAGGTTATATTTGATCTATATAGGCTTCTGGGTATTTGATGGAGTTTCCTGATTCGATGGGGCCCTAAGCGGCTGCTTACCTCTCTTATTGGTTAAGTCCACCCTCTCCAAGGAAAGTGACAGTGGAGACGTGTCACACCCTATCACACTTGCTTTTGGCCTGACAGTGGAAACACAGCTATTGTCACAGAATGATGTTGAATAGAGGCTTGCAGAATGACACAAACTGAACAAGGCTGTCCCTGCTGAAAAATCCAGAACATCCAGAAATGTTGCATGTTGCTGGTTACCAAGGAATGGTGATTGCTTGTTTGCTGGTCACCAGCACAGGGATTGGGAGTGCAGCTACACCAGCTCAGTTTTGCTTGAGAACAGCGTGACAAATTCTGGTCCACCAGCTGGACCAGCACTAGACCTGCTCTAACCAGCATAAATCAGCCTGGACCAACATGGAATTTATGCTGGAGAGTAGAGAAGGATTTAAAGTTCCCTTACATTGGTAACAAAAGATATGGCTGTGTGCATAACATCACAAGGTGCATCCTGCCATAAGTGTAAAAGTAAACAGCTGCAAAGGTGCAGAACGTAATCTCTAAAGGCAGATAAAAAGGATGTGCTTCAGTAGCAAGCATTTCAATATTTGGTCATTACAAACACTTCGTATTATTAACAATTTCAGAATTCCTCTTTCTTTCTTCTGGCTTTCTGTGATTGTAGCGTTAGTCTCCAGGATATGTTACTGCAGCCATGTCTCAGAGAAGCATTGATACTGTGCTCTCTACACTGCCTAACCAGTACTCCCAACATTTGCTCTCCATAGTAAATATTACACTCTTGCCATTTATTCGTCCATTCCAGGACCGATGGCCTCTCACTACTGAATTAAGTCAGACAAACTATTGCAATTAGCTGGTCACATATGTAAACAATATACTCTCAATCCTCATTGTGGAAGCCTGGAACAGTAGACAGCTACCAGGGCCGGATTAAGAATTCAGAGGCCCCTGGCCATAATGTCTTGTAGGCCCCCCTTAGACAGGCCAAATGTATAGTTTGTCCAATTGTAATATGGCATTAACAGTTTTACTGACTTAAAAGGAACTTTCTTGTACTATGCTGGAGTAAAGTTCATAAATTATCGTTCTTTCCCATAGGATTTTGTAAAACTATGTTGGGTGGACCTCTGTCCCTCTAGGGGGATTTGGGGGCATGCTCCCCTGCAAGAAAATTTTGTACATTAAATGCATCAATCTAGTGCACTTTGAGAGTTAAAAATTAAGATCTTCAACCGGCTTTAACCCATGAACTGTGCTCATTGAACAAAGAAAAAGCATTGACTTGTACCTGGACATTAAAGAGGGCTCAAACATCTTTTTAGTTAGATATAGAGTCTCAGTCTACATTACATTATCACTGGTGTTTTAGGATGCCAAACAATTATTATAATAATGTAATAATGATTATAATTATTCCTATGACGTAAAATCCATATAGCCTATAAATGTATTGTATAAATGAAAATGAATATTTCTAAAGTATATTTTACATTACACTATAGTATAGGAAAATTACAATACTTTGCCCTAATTTCTTCACTTGCAAGAAATAAACCCTTATCATGCTGATCGTGTGAGCAAAGTGCACACATTTATTTAAATCACGCAGCACAAACTGACTGCCGATATAGGCTACTTAATTAAAGTCTTATGCTGTTTTATAAAGGCACAAAGCCATATCACCGTTTCGATTTTAGTTTGTTTGCAAAATATAATGCTAGAGCCCTTTATCTTAGGCTATACATTTTACATCTCATATGTGTTGGGAAAAGGGAGAAGAGCGAGTTCGGCAAAAGTCGGATTCGAACTCGGGTCGAACACGTCAAAAGCTGCTTTCAAGAACCTCATGACTTGTGCAAATATACGCTCTGTTATCGGAAATGTAAAAAAATAACTTTTTTTTTCTTCGCCTCGCTTCCCCTCGCCCCAAGTGCGCATGGGCCCCTGGGCACGTGCCCATAATGCCCATTGTGTAATCTGGGCTTGCAGCTAGCAAACCTTAAGAAATTAAAGACGAAATCTTCTATGTCCCTTAATAAAGATTTAATCTTGAATTAAAAAGATTTCTGATTTCTTGTATCTCTACTTATCAATACCATTATAAACCACCGGTCGATGTGATGTTACACTAGATCAGAAGTTTAGATCAGAAGAAAAAAATGGTGTAGTCTATATATGTATATACACTCACCTAAAGGATTATTAGGAATACCATACTAATACTGTGTTTGACCTAGCCTGACTACGTCAGACTTCCACTCAATTTCATTTCGCTTCTGTACTTAGTCTGAGACATCGACATGTCTCTCAGTTTTCCTCCGGCCTGAAAACAGCCGGCCAATCAACGAACAGAGGGCGGGCTGAGAGCCGTGACGTAGACGCTAAACGCCGAGTTTGAGATTGGGGAAATCGAAAACGACCACGGATATGGAGACAAGGGATGCAATTCGCTCTGTTGTGGAAAATATTCCCGCCATTTCCAAACTGAAGGACGAACAAGAAGAGTGTTTGGTAAACATTTTGAATGGAGGTGATGTCGTGGCCCTACTTTAATTTATCAAATATTGCCGATCGTCAGCGAGAAACTGGGGAGGCCAAAGGCCGGCAAGGCGATAGTTGCGTCTCTTTTATCTGTCGAGCTCGAACTGGCACCCTTTTGACAGGTCAGTGTCTCCTTTTTTCCCAGTTCTTAAATATTGCCATGTCATGCTGTAATCTTGCAATTAAGTTGCAGCATTTCCAACAGACTCGAAATGAACAAAGAGCTGTGTTTGACAGAATTAATCCTAACTTTGACAGTTGGCTGCAAATATTTTCCTGTTTCTCTTTACTGTCAAATATTAGTTTAGAGGCCCCGATTGTGCCGTGGATGCGTAGATTTACATCACATAATCTACAAAAGTCGTTGACAGACATGTTCACTCCGGTATTTCGCACGATGGTTTCGTTTTCGCATTATAATGTGTTTACAGTGGAAGTTCGATGCGGCTGAGCTTGTGCATAACACACGGCATAACCAAACGTTATGTGATTGGCTTACGGGTAACCAATGATTTTATACTTCAGACGAGCGCCACTCGTGCACCCGTGCGAGGACCCTCTTGAAACTGTTAGGATTATTATTTTTTTTTTTTTTTTTTTTTTTTTAGGGCCCGAGCACCCGTGCAAGGACCCTCTTGAAACTGTTAGGATTATTATTTATTTTTTCTTTTTAGGGCCCGAGCACCCGTACGAGGAGCCTCTTGAAACTGTTAGGATTATTATTATTTATGCACGAAATTTGGTGGGGACGTGTATCATATCAAGACGCACAAAAAAGCCTCAAGAAGCCATAACCTAAACTCGACAGGAAGTCCGCCATTTTGAATTTGGCGGCCATTTTGGGACGATTTACACACTCCGTACTTTAACGAACTCCTCCTAGGGATTTAGTCGGATCGACTTTCTGCTGTGCCTTCTAAAGGCATTGACGATGAAAAGTTGTGCTCTCTGCACGTTTTCGTCAATGGGCGTGTCTGTGGCATCGATGATTCGCCATGAAAGAGGAAGTTGGAGTAACTTTGCTGTACATGCTCAGATCTGCACCAAATTTTGCACGCTTGACAAGAGTCCCGCCCTGAACACATGTACATGCCGACATTCACCCCCAGTCATAGCGCCACCTGCTGCCAACAGGAAGTGACCTTTAACGAAGCAGCCCCCGCCGCACGTTTGACCTACATGTACGAAATTTCTGTGGCACATCAACCATGTCCAGACGCACAGAAAAGCCTCTTGGAGCGATGCCCTAAACCCAACCGGAAGTCGGCCATTTTGAATTTGTCAAATTTTGGCTGATTTACACAATCCGTACTTTAACCCTCTGGGGTCGAAAACCGCATGCCCGCGTTTTGCTGGATTTTTTCCTTATCAGTGCAAAAGAGAATCAAATTACTCTGTTAATTTTGATCTTAAATATAAGTGTTGTACATCATTAGATCCTGTTAAGTTTCTATTTTTTTTGTGGATACTCACAATAAAAACAAAGTGTTGTGCTTTTCGTCAAACAAAGAAAAATAAACATGATGCGCGTTTTCCCTTCTCTCTGTCTTTGAGGTCCGTTCTGAAACGCGTCCGAAACATTCACTTTAACTCTGTCAATACTTGTCACAGAGATACGAGAGATGTCTCTTTATGAAGCTGAGATTCTCTTCTTTCAAATGAAGTATTTTTTTTTTTTTTTTTAAATATTTCCAGTTTATGTAATCCGTTTGAAACCAAGGAGAGTTACAGTTTTTTCGCTCTCCCTTCATTAAAAATAATTAGGTGAGCCCGCCACACCCCCAGCGCTTTTGACATGGTAAATAGGCGATATGCATCCCACACGCGGCACGCCCCCGATCACTGCATAACAACATGAAGATTCTTCATCAGAGATTCACTGATAGTTCATCGCGTTTTAGGGATGGAAGCACGCTAACGTTACTCCTTCAGAGGATTATGGACAGCTGGGAATAATTAACCTTTTCCTCAGTGGAATTTGAAACTCAGACGAGCGGTTGCATTTTGAAGAACGGATTGACCCCGAGGATACAAGTTCGGAGTAAGTTTAGTGTTTTATAATTCCTTTTCTGATCATAGAGCTCAAATGCATTTTCAGACTATAGTAAATATTAACTCACAACGTTCGTGTAGGCCTATACGCTCGTGTAAACTTTTTAAATAACTGCTTAGTTTGTAATGATTTAGTGAAATATATTGATCTGCAAGTTTTGTTTGAGTTCTCCTGTGGTCTAGTGGTTAGATCAATTGCCAAGCGTGTTAGAGGTTACAGGTTTGAATCCGCCACTAGCATATTTTTTTTCTCTCATCAAAACCGAATATGTTCATCAGTGGTTACAGTCTATATCAAACACACACGTATATAGGACACACGTTTGTGTGCATTTTATTTTGTGATTTCACCGGAATGAATAGTGTCCGCAATGGCAATAGATTGAAAAGCACGTTCTGTGCGCGCGCCGCCACAAGAGACTCACTGTATCCATGACACTGATAGCAGGACACGAGCGCTCAGCTTGAGTTCAAAAACAAAACATTTTAGCTCTAGATCTCTTATTTAAGAGCGGACTAAATGAATGATCTACTAGTTAACTAGAGATGTTTTATTTGTATTAGGTACAGCCGTTCATTGAGTGTATCAGTAAATGCGTGCGGTCGATGAGCCATAAACAGATACTCGCGGTTACGCAGTCTACCAATCAATAGATGTTTCTCCAGTGGTGTAGTCTACGTGATACGCAGGTATACGCCGTATACCCACTAGAAAATGTCAAGGATTTCCGTATACCCACTAGGAAATGTCAAAGATCTCCGTATACCCACTTTAAAACGCGTGAGGATTCGTAACAACATCGTTTTGTGAAAGAATTTTCATTCATAAATTCACCCCGCCGTGACGTCTGTGTTTGCGCAGCGACACGGATCGAATCGCGGAAGCCAGCAACAAATGTAACAAATAACCTAGGCTACTGTAAAGCGGAACGTCACGCAATTTAGCCATTTTTGAATGAATAAATCAAAAGTAGGCTAATGATATAATCAAATCTCGATATTTACTAAGTGTCTATGAATATTAAAGCTCAAAAAGAAGCTCAAAATAAACTCTGAATGTTCTGCGTGTTTCTGTGAATGAGCGCTCAATGTGTGCTCTAGCCTACTACACACTGAACACTACACACTGACGCGCGCGTGACACTCGTGGTGTTTTCAGCGTCTATGAGGAGAACATGCACACATTTGAACTTCATTGCAGAGCTTTTATGAGAGTCACTTCACAAGAATTTTACCATTTCATTTGATAAAACTACCGTCGTTCATTCGTATCATATACACACTCACAAACTTTAAAGTCTCCATGACAACCTTTCAAAATCAAAGTTTTGTATAACTTAAAATATAAAATAGAACATAAATATTTTACTATTGCACAGTAGAGTATACTTCAAGTAGGCCTAATAATAATAATAATAATAGTTTATTAAAACACAGAAGCTCAAATGTCTTTAATTTACAACCCACCAATATATATTGTGGGTATCACAATGTATATCACAATGTATATCACAGTATACTCACTACAAAAAACTAGACTACACCACTGTGTTTCTCTGTCCATCAACAGATACATTGTGCATCTATTATCATAATAGTCCATCAGTTTACTTTGGATAATGTGCTAACAGTTTTTTGCTTTTGTTTTGTTGTGTTTACATCGTCACCATCAGCCTTCAGAAATCATTCTGATATAATTTTTTTTTTAAAATCAATGTTGTAAACAGTTATGCTGCTTAATTTTTTTTAACCTGTGATAGTTTTTTTAGGATTCTTTGAATGCACTTTTTTTTATTTATATAAGCACTATATAAGCAATATTTTATATATTTTTTTATATAAAAAAAAACAAGTTTGGTCTTTTTATGTTTTTTTTTTTTTTTTGAAAGGAAGTGTTAAGTGATATGAATGACTTTAAGTCTTTATGTTCTTAGGAAAGATTTCTATTTTGAATAAATGCTGTTCTTTTTAACTTTTTATACATCGAATCATTCTTAGTTCAGGCTGCCTCACAGCACCTTGATGGGGCATTAGCACATTGGGGGAGTGTCTTTAGTCTCCCCAGGTGTAAATCACATTAATATTCATGGGCATTAACACTCCCACGCATACAGCAGTAATGACCCAAAAACTGATGTAAGAAATTCAAATCGTTATATTGATCTTTCTGAAAGAGTGGTCAGAATGATTTTCACTTCATTTTGAAGTAAAAATTCTAGCCTACAAGAATAGTAACTCAACAGTATTGTTTTCAACTATTCAGTATGTGTTAAATGGCCTTATTGCGGTGACATTTTTTTTCCCAAAACGTACTAACCACACATATTATTTTTTTTCTATAAAATGCAAACATGTACATCCATTTTGCTCACATATTATTGTAGCAGAGTTTGTGCTGAATACAGCAAATTTATATGTTGGCAAATGGTATGTTTTAAGTAGCTGAAATAAGCACAAATGTCAGGGCATACCAAAACACAGAAAGAGCCCGAAAACAGCTCAGACCCCAGAGGGTTAACGAACTCCTCCTAGGGATTTAGTACGATCGACTTGAAATTTCTGCTGTGCCTTCTAAAGGCATTGACGATGAAAAGTTGTGCTAACTGCGAGTTTTCGTCAATCGGTGTGTCCGTGGCATGGCATCAAAGATCAACTCATCGCCGTGACACAGGAAGTGGTTGTAACTTCAGTGTACATGCTCACAGCTGCACAAAACTTTACATGTAGGATAAGAGTCCCGCCCTGAACTCATGTACATGCCCACATTCACCCACAGTCATAGCGCCACCTGCTGGCAACAGGAAGTGACGTATAACACCTTCATGCAGTGTCTGAAAAGCGTAGCAAATTCACAGCCGCACTGGCAGAGCTCCAGAATAAGCAACAGAATATGCGGCCGCATCACTCCCGGACGAGCTACATGTGCGAGGGCCCGCCCATCGCTGCTTGCAGCTTTAATTTTTTCTTTTTTTTTTCTTTTTTTTTTCTTTTGTCTGCAAAGTAAGCCCCATTTTCGAGGCCGCAACATGCTCGAAAAGTCACAAAATTTTGCACACATGTCAGGACTGGTAAAATTTTTTTGTATTTTGTGGGTTTCGCGGATGGGTGTGGCAAAATGGCTCGCTAGCGCCACCTAGAAAATTAGAAAAAATTAGCCCCTCGTCCATGTTCGACCTACATGCACGAAATTTGGTGGGGACGTGTATCATATCAAGACGCACAAAAAAGCCTCAAGAATCCATACCCTAAACTCGACAGGAAGTCCGCCATTTTGAATTTGGAGACCATTTTGGGACGATTTACACACTCCGTACTTTAACGAACTCCTCTTAGGGATTTAGTCGGATCGACTTCAAATTTCTGCTGTGCCTTCTAAAGGCATTGACGATGAAAAGTTGTGCTCTCTGCGCGTTTTTGTCAATGGGCGTGTCCGTGGCATCGATGATTCGCCATGAAACAGGAAGTTGGAGTAACTTTGCTGTACATGCTCAGATCTGCACCAAATTTTGCACGCTTGACAAGAGTCCCGCCCTGAACACATGTACATGCCGACATTCACCCCCAGTCATAGCGCCACCTGCTGGCAACAGGAAGTAACTTTTAACGAAGCAGCCCCCGCCGCACGTTTGACCTACATGTACGAAATTTCTGTGGCACATCAACCATGTCCAGACGCACAAAAAAGCCTCTTGGAGCGATGCCCTAAACCCAACAGGAAGTCGGCCATTTTAAATATTTCGTCAAATTTTGGCTGATTTACACACTCCGTACTTTAACGAACTCCTCCTAGGGATTTAGTCCGATCGACTTGAAATTTCTGCTGTGCCTTCTAAAGGCATTGACGATGAAAAGTTGTGCTATCTGCGAGTTTTCGTCAATCGGTGTGTCCGTGGTATGGCATCAAAGATCAACTCATCGCCATGACACAGGAAGTGGTTGTAACTTCAGTGTACATGCTCACAGCTGCACCAAACTTTACATGTAGGATAAGAGTCCCGCCCTGAACTCATGTACATGCCCACATTCACCCACAGTCATAACGCCACCTGCTGGCAACAGGAAGTGACGTATAACACCTTCATGCAGTGTCTGTAAAGCCGCAAACTGGCAGAGCTCCAGAATATGCAAAATAATATGCGGCCGCATCACTCCCCGACGCGCTACATGTGCGAGGGCCCGCCCATCGCTGCTTGCAGCTTTAATTCTATGTGGCATTGATTAAACAAGGTGCTGAAAGCATTCTTTAGAAATGTTGGCCCATATTGATAGGATAGCATCTTGCAGTTGATGGAGATTTGTGGGATACACATCCAGGGCACGAAGCTCCCGTTCCACCACATCCCAAAGATGCTCTATTGGGTTGAGATCTGGTGACTGTGGGGGCCATTTTAGTACAGTGAACTCATTGTCATGTTCAAGAAACCAATTTGAAATTATTCAAGCTTTGTGACATGGTGCATTATCCTGCTGGAAGTAGCCATCAGAGGATGGGTACATGGTGGCCATAAAGGGATGGACATGGTCAGAAACGATGCTCAGGTAGGCCGTGGCATTTAAACAATGCCCAATTGGCACTAAGGGGCCTAAAGTGTGCCATGAAAACATCTCCCACACCATTACACCACCACCAACAGCCTGCACAGTGGTAACAAGGCATGATGGATCCATGTTCTCATTCTGTTTACGCCAAATTCTGACTCTACCATCTGAATTTCTCAACAAAAATCAAGACTCATCTGACCAGGCAACATTTTTCCAGTCTTCAACTGTCCAATTTTGGTGAGCTCTTGGAAATTGTAGCCTCTTTTTCCTATTTGTAGTGGAGATGAGTGGTACCCGGTGGGGTCTTCTGCTGTTGTAGCCCATCCGCCTTAAGGTTGTGCGTGTTGTGGCTTCACAAATGCTTTGCTGCATACCTCGGTTGTAACGAGTGGTTATTTCAGTCAAAGTTGCTCTTCTATCAGCTTGAATCAGTCTGACCATTCTCCTCTGACCTCTAGCATCAACAAGGCATTTTCGCCCACAGGACTGCCGCATACTGGATGTTTTTCCCTTTTCACACCATTCTTTGTAAACCCTATAAATGGTTGTGCATGAAAATCCCAGTAACTGAGCAGATTCTGAAATACTCAGACCGGCAGATTCTGAAATACTCACTCCTACTAGCTACTTTGGCGGGATTTTATAATATATACACGTTTCAATTATAGTCTTTTAAAAAGACATCTGAAAAAATAAACTAAGTGCAATGTAGTGTTGTCAATAATATACATTTTTCGATACATATCAATACTGAATTATCTGCAATGCTTCCAATTGCGCTTTCTCGCTCTCACATCTCTCCAACAGAGAGTTAATACACAAACCCGCCTCCCCTCACACACAATTTTATTTTGCTCCAGATGAATATTGTTGGTGTTTGCATTGTTGGGCTTGCATCTCGCGTGGGATTGTGCATATTGTGCATGATTTGACAAATACCCGCATATTTTGTTCTCACACCCAAAGTGCACGCGAATAAGTAATTGTAAATTGTCTATAAAACAGTATAATGGGTCAGATCGTAAAGCGACATCAGCATAACAAATTGGCTGTCAAATTATGGTATATTATAATATTAAAAATATCTAAATGACAGTTTTTCCCTATGGTATCGGTGTCAAAATTGATGCCAGTGAAACTGCGGAGTGGCTAGTAACTTTGGAAAAAACACTAGCCACAGTGTCTGGTGAGCAAAAAAGTTAATGTCAAGCCCTGTATATATATATATATATATATATATATATATATATATATATATATATATATATATATATATATATATATATATATATATATAATACACATGTTCTTACTACAGTAATAAAGTAAATTGTGCATAATCACAAGCAACTAACCCTAAACATAATCCTATAGTAAGTACATGTCGTTAATTAATATTACTCCTACTTAATTGTATAATTACACTGTAACAAGAACCAAGCCTTTTTAAAGCCATTTTAGTTTGTTCCAGATTTGTTTTAGATTTAGCTGAACTGGCCTGTCTTACAGCAAATGCATTTACCCATAATGCCCTGCTTTCAACTGAACTATTTATCATTGCCTGGTGCAGATGGCTCGACCTAAACCACATGGATGAAAGTCATTTAGTAGAATATTATACCTGCCTAAAAGCCAGACACACTCGTCGGTTCATGCACGCAGTCACTGTTCCTTGTGGATATATTTATTTTGTTATTTTCGAGGAAGTCTAATATGTTTCGCTGCTTCAAGGGAAATGCAATATTCTGTGTTTTCATCAATAACTCATGTTAATTCAGAACTGGCAACATTAAATTATATATTTTTTTCTGTTATTTTATCCCATCAGTGTTAATAAATACATACAAATGATAATATAAATTTGTTTTATTTGGCAGAATACATGAGATGCTGTTGGAAAGCTGATATGCAGTGTGACATCAATCTAATATATTTCAAACAAAATATTGCGGATTCCTTCATCATTATTATTATTATACATGCTGTTTTTACAAACTCATATTAATTAAGTGTACTTTGTAATTTGCCACACCACAGAACTACTTGAAAAGAAATGATGACCGTAATCATTAGATGCATTACTCCTTCCATGATCAATAAAAAAGCACAAAGAAGTTTTAATGAAATTCAGTTTTTCTTTTGCTTTCCTAACTGCACTGGACAAGCAGTGCTGAGTTCTGGTAATAAGGCTTACTCAAGGTGCATCACTATTAAAGCATTGTGCACATATACTGGGCAAGTTGGATTGCGGATGGTCGGTGTATAAGAGGCAGGTTTTTGCACTGAAATGATTTTGCAAATGTGCAGCGACTGTGTAATGAATTCAGTCACTCCTATGTGTTTTGTACTGTTGTTGTGACCTGTTGTTTTGTGCCTCTGCGTCACACTTTCAGATGTACAAACTGCAGAATGAACCTTCGGAGAAGGTGTGAGATTGTGTGTGTGTATCTGTTATGTCATGTTATCTCCTGCTTGCTGAGTGTCGACCTCTGATCTCTCCACTCTGCCAGCTCATTACCCACAATGCCGGGCAGCTTTTCCAAAACAATCCAGCTTCAGTAGAAGCAGCTCTCTCGAGTCTATCAAATAACCCTCACAGCCTGCTGTAGAGCAACAGACCACAAACGGACAGATGGCTTTTAATATTTTGTTAAACAATTATTTACACAATTTACATCTATCAAGTCCACACTACATACTTTGAGTAACTCTGTTCACTTAGTATGATCTAATCCATCAACTTCAACAGAACGCAATACCCGTATTTTCCCACATTTTTCTTTATATCTTCCACATTCTTCATATATTTGTAAAACATAAAAAAAATGTGGAAACTGCAACCCTCACTGATGCAAGAAATTGGAGATCAAAAGACATACAAATCGTCTGTCATGACTCGCATGACTTCTTACGGTTTTTACCTCAATGGAAAATTAACTATCATACTGTAGATTTTTATACGATGTCTATGTGGAATTTTCCTCAATTAAACTACTTATCTTTTACATTCTAGGCTGTCAATTTGGTAAAAATAAGTTTGGGGTCAGTAAAGTTACTAAAATTACTTTTACTCAGCAAGATGTCATGGTGTGTGGCCCTTAATATTCAACAATATTATTGATTTGACTGCATTGACACTATTGGATAAGAACTGAACTGAGCTGGACAATGACATCACCGTTTTCTGCAGAACTGCTTATAGATGAAACTATAACTAATTTAATAATTGATGATATTTACAACGGAACTGAATCAACACTGAACTGACTTCAACTGAACAATGACAATATTTTCTTTTAGAGCTGCTGTGCAGCCGAAATGAACTGGAAACCATGGATTCTAATAACAACCAACACGGGCAAAACAGACTTCAACATAACCCTGACACAAAGACGCATTCAACTGATCAAAAATTACAGTAAAGACAATGTTTCAAAAGATTTATATTTAAAATTATTGCAGCTTATTTGAACTTCTATTCATCAAAGGATCCTGAAAAAAAGTGTATCACGGTTTACACAAAAATATGAAGCACAACAACTGTTTTTGATATTGATAATAATGAGGAATGTTTCTTGAGCATCAGGTCAGCATATTAGAATGATTTCTGAAGGATCAGTGTATTTTTTATCAGATAAATGCAGTATATATATATATTATATATATATATATATATATATATATATATATATATATATATATATATATATATATATATATATATATATATATATATATATATATACACTCACCGGCCACTTTATTAGGTACACCTGTCCAACTGCTCGTTAACACTTAATTTCTAAGCAGCCAATCACATGGTGGCAACTCAGTGCATTTAGGCATGTAGACATGGTCAAGACAATCTCCTGCAGTTCAAACCGAGCATCAGTATGGGGAAGAAAGGTGATTTGAGTGACTTTGAACGTGGCATGGTTGTTGGTGCCAGAAGAGCTGGTCTGAGTATTTCAGAAACTGCTAATCTACTGGGATTTTCACGCACAACCATCTCTAGGGTTTACAGAGAATGGTCCGAAAAAGAAAAAACATCCAGTGAGCGGCAGTTCTGTGGGCGGAAATGCCTTGTTGATGCCAGAGGTCAGAGGAGAATGGCCAGACTGGTTCGAGCTGATAGAAGGGCAACAGTGACTCAAATAACCACCCGTTACAACCAAGGTGGGCAGAAGAGCATCTCTGAATAGGGCTGTCACTTTTTATTCGATATTCGAATATGCATTCGAATATGACGTGAAATAACCGAAATCGAACTATAAATAAACTATCCGGTTTTTAAAGTGCCATGTTTTGCGCATTTTTTACAGTCTATCATTTGCTTTTTATTTATTGTTTGCCATCTCATCCAGTAGCGGCCGCTCTAAACGTATTGTAGCGTAGGCCCATGACCAAATCAAGCGAATAATAGCCAATATAGCCAGCTTGTTTTGAAAATGGAAGATAAAGACAAGACAAAAGAAACCGCGCTATAATTCCTGCCTATTACACACACACACACACACACACACACACGACCCACAGAAAAGACGCGTGTAAGTATCGAGTTCTCTTTCGGCTTGAACAAACCATAACACACATAATGTCAAATGAATGTAAGAGCAGTCTTAAATTATTTAAATAAAGCCTTAAATGAACGTAGAGATTTGTGAGAAAATGGGACGCGTGTCAGATCCATCTCTGTATGGTCAGATCGCGTCTCTGTCAGCAACAACGGCTGGTCTTAAAGTGTCAAAGAACAAAGGTAAGAGAGTAAATTACTCACCCAGACCCGGCGCCAGGAGGATTATTATACTGGTATGAATGTGTGTATCATGAATCATGAATACTCCACTATCTTTTAACACATCTCCAGCGAACGGCTTCTTCACGCAAAAGAAAAACTCTTCATGAAGCGCAGTTAAATTCAGCGACCATATGTGACGTTTCCTGATGGATCGAGGTTGTTCATTAACTTTTACATTTTACTCGTAGATATTCGAATATATTCGAATATATTGCTTGATATTCGATATCCGTTCGAATGTGATTTTTCTCAAAAGTGACAGCCCTATCTCTGAACGCACAGTACGTCGAACTTTGAGGCAGATGGGCTACAGCAGCAGAAGACCACACCGGGTGCCACTCCTTTCAGCTAAGCTAGAACAGGAAACTGAGGCTACAATTTGCACAAGCTCATCGAAATTGGACAATAGAAGATTGGAAAAACGTTGCCTGGTTTGATGAGTCTCGATTTCTGCTGCGACATTCGGATGGTAGGGTCAGAATTTGGCGTCTACAACATGAAAGCATGGATCCATCCTGCCTTGTATCAACGGTTCAGGCTGGTGGTGGTGGTGTCATGGTGTGGGGAATATTTTCTTGGCACTCTTTGGGCCCCTTGGTACCAATTGACCATCGTTGCAACGCCACAGCCTACCTGAGTATTGTTGCTGACCATGTCCATCCCTTTATGACCACAATGTACCCAACTTCTGATGGCTACTTTCAGCAGGATAATGCGCCATGTCATAAAGCTAGAATCATCTCAGACTGGTTTCTTGAACATGACAATGAGTTCGCTGTACTCAAATGGCCTCCACAGTCACCAGATCTCAATCCAATAGAGCATCTTTGGGATGTGGTGGAACGGGAGATTCGCATCATGGATGTGCAGCCGACAAATCTGCGGCAACTGTGTGATGCCATCATGTCAATATGGACCAAACTCCCTGAGGAATGCTTCCAGCACCTTGTTGAATCTATGCCACGAAGAATTGAGGCAGTTCTGAAGGCAAAAGGTGGTCCAACCCGTTACTAGCATGGGATACCTAATAAAGTGGCCGGTGAGTGTGTGTATTATATATATATATATATATATATATATATATATATATATATATATATATATATATATATATATATATATATATATATATATATATATAATATATATATATATATATAATATATATCTTTAAAAACATCTTACTAACCCCAAACTTTTGAATGGTACATATAGGCTGATAATTAATTATACAAAACTAACAATATATGGATAATTCCTAGGTGACGCTTTATTGCCAATGATTTCTCAGTTTGATTATACTCCTAAATAAACACAGATATATTTAACCTTTGTTGTGGTCCAGTGATTGTGCACTTTAAACTTGGATAAAAAAAACAAACATCAAAAACACCACATACATCAGCTTTATAGTTTACAACATCAAGTGTCCTGTGATAACCATATTTAGTCATGTTCATCTCCTATAGGCTATGACATTACCGGCACTAATTCCCACAATGAGTTCACAACGAGTACCTTTACTACGCCTTCAATGTCACCATAAAGTGCTTTAATCACAGCAATAAAGCCACGAGAGGAGCCCAACATCTCAAGATCATTCCAGAAATACTGCCTTCCAGCCGCCCAAATACTTTTTCTTGGTTTAATGGTATCAAAGCAAACGTTGACTGTGTCTAATATGTCTAATTAAGGGGATGTTATCACTAATGGATCTGCCAGGTGCCCAGCAGGACTGATCCATATGTATGACCTGCTCTTGCCACTATTTTAATCTCTATTCATAGCGAAGACATGGGCCTTCAGTTCTTCGTTTCTCTTTCAAGTGCCTTTTATTGGGTAAAGGGTCATGTCTAGCACTGAGAATACACACTGTTCTACATTTCCATTAGCTTACGTAAGAATGGTGCTGTACAGTACAATATTCCTCAGAGAGATTTAAGAAGAGTAAAACAAAGTCAACATAAAATCATAATGGACTGTATTTACTTGGCCCACTTTTCACAATCCAATAAGTTCATGATGAAAAGAAAATTGCCCATGCTGTCGGAGCTAAAGGCACAATAATTACCATGATAATAAATAGCTGGCTGACTTTTCCATTTGTTGTCATGACATGGTTAGATTCAGATGGTAAATATATATCAAGTTGGTGTCCACCTTAGAGATAATCACCATATTTATAATGAAACCATCATATTTTTAACATGATATTAATCATATCATAAAATATCATATGTATGTGTTACAACTGTAAAGCTGTATTGAATTATTACAGGATCTTATTCAATGCTTTTGGAAGCTTTACTTTAAATAATGTTGCTGCTGTATTTTTAAAATGAATTTGTATAACAGTATATTTATTGAACAAAAATGAATTCTTTTATTTATCAAAATAAACTGAAAATAGTACAAACTTTACTAAAGTGATTGTTTTGAACAAGTTGTTAACTTAGACATTATTAAAAACATTATTTTAGCTAAAGTATTTGTATCAATACTTTGTGCCTTTTACCGCTCGTGAGCATTTTACCCCATGTGTGAGGTAAAGGCTCACCTTGCCACCTGATACATTTGTAAGAAATTTATTTTATAAACCACTTTATTTTATTTGTACACAAAATGTGTTGCTCCATCAATGTTCAATAAAAAGGTATATATTTTCCCTACTAGACCCATGGCTTTTAACTTCCATTTGACTTACATAATTTGGAAACCTGTCTTTTTCTCATTCAATATGACAAAATAAAAATAATAATAATACTTGCCCTGTGACTTAATTTTCTTAGTTTTTACACTAATCAAGCTCAACCATTCCACTATTCTACCACAGCTATTTTAAGAAAATTTAATGAGCAAATATTTTTCTTTTTACATCATAATATTTAGCAATAACTACAAGCCAACGTCTGTTCCCAAAACTAGCAGTTCTTTTCATTTCTTGATAAAGAAACACCTTGAACTACCATGTTGTACCATGTTAATGAAAATTACTTTGTGCCAAATAGAGATGAGCGAATATGAAACAGACACGAGGTTCGTGTTAGCAAAGGTTTCGTCCCCTGCGGTCAGTGTGAGGTGGGCTGTTTGGCGTTTGGACAGATGTGTTTTTGATTAGTTCACGCTGCAATTCTGTACATCTAATTGAGTTGATTTATCATTATGAGCCCTGCAGCACCATGGAAGTAATTAACAAATGATCTCAATCTCTGTCTGTCGTAAATTGTGAGGTTCGGTGCTGCTGATGTGGTTTGTGTGTCAGCGATTTCGAGTCTGAACACTCAGCTTCTGCCGGAGAGAGCGTCTCTTCTGCAAGAAACTCAGTCGACTCTAGGCTGTTTGTGAAGGTGTTTATATGTTTATCACTCTGAACCCAATCAACATTTGTTTTTTTCAAATCCGATCTTTAGGAATGACTGTTATTTTGCAAGTGATTAAGCTGGATCTGTGTTTTCAGACAGTGCAGTCTATGTCTGTCATGATGCCGAGAAACTTCCTTCAAAACTGTCAGTCTGTCAGTGTGGATGCAAAACATCCAGTTTTCGTTTCAAAACGCTCACTGAGATGATACACACAGAACAAGACATGATCAAGTTATCACAGAATTATTCTGGCAGGATCATTTTTTTTAGCAAAATATCTCACCATTTACTGATGCGTCCAGGTCACACTCACTCACCAGTTTGGTCTAAAACACAACTGCTATCATGTTTTTCCACAGGACAGCAAATTTCTTTGCTGGACTGTGATATGAAGAGTGTGCAAAGTGAATAGCACATAACAGACATAAGACCGGTATAAACATGAATATCTATGGGTTCAATATGCATCACATGACCAAACTTACGTCATAATTTTTAAATAGCTCCATTTTCACAGTCCACACTACAATGCGTCAATGGCATTTTAAAATGTATCCACTTTGGAAAGCGTTTTCAAAAAGGTTTTTCGTTGCTAAAAAAGCCAGTGTGGACGGAAGGCAAAAACTGAGAGAAAAAGATGCATTTTCAAACAAAAAACGCCTTAGGCCATAAAGAGCGTCAGACAAACACTGGACAAATTTCCTTTGGCTAAACTTAAACTTGCGTACTGAAGAAAATAAGTTTTCTGAACAAGTTCGACATGATCATCTTATTGTTACATTTAAACTGCCGTGTATAACATTTGTGAGATATAATTAAAATACAAGATAAAATTGACATTTTCTTACAACTTTTTATTAAAACAACTCTGTACCATCATCAGCCTCGCATCACAATGCAACACCATTTAAATAGCTTTTTAAGATAAAGTCATATGGTCAATAATTTGCAAGCGAAACATCAGTATATAAAACATGTTTAGAATAGAACTTAATACAAATTAGAACTGAAACAAGATGAATGAAAAAAACAATTTTCATATTAAAAATAACTCAGTTATTGGTGGTGTGAATGGTAATGTTCACAAATCAAACAACGTTCCAATGTTTGATATACGTATGGTCTGTCAGTTTTAGTGACATTTGTGACCGAACACGGAAAGTAGGGACACAAGTCGGTTCTTGGGCATTTTGAGTTATTCACAGATTCTGAAAGTGTAGCCTCCAAGCTTTCCAACGATGTGTAACACATAGAAATCTGATAATATTTGGAGAAAATGTGGCCATTTGAAGGTAGGCATTTAAAAAAGCTCAAACGGTAGAAAACTGCTTCTAAAGATGTGTAGTTCTCACCTCTCTCTGCTGCTGGGAGTGACAATAGGGCTCATTTACATCTCATTTAGATAAGCCATACCCCCTGTAAAGCTCCCCCCTCTTTCCTGAGCTAGCTAATAACAATAGGTAGGTATGGGAAGGTCTAAACAGACTAAACATGAGATAACATGTATGTGTTCTTAGAATGAAAACAAACAACACACTTTAATGTTTATGGAAACTCACCCCCAGGACCGGCGAATGCACTTCTGCCGCTCTAGGCGAAAAACAATTGTGCTGCCCCTCTATTTGCAACGTATACCAGCAACAACACACAAAGACCAATATGCCATACATATAACGCAAAACCAGCAACAACACACAAAAAACTATATGCCATATAACGCAAAACCAACAACAACACACAAGACCAATAAGCCATAGCCTACATATAACGCAAAACCAGCAACAACACACAAAGACCAATAAGCCATAGGCCTACATATAACGCAAATAGTGCGCAACGCGCGTGTGCCCAAAATGTCAACAATATTAAAGTTTATGCAGGAGGCAAATGTCTGCTGGCATTTTTCTTTAAGCAGTCATGACAGGAATTTTCCAAATAATCATATTTCACCTCCTCAAATTACTGTTGCAAATCTCTTTACACCACTTTCTTATGTGCGTATACACACACAAATGAAAAATGTCCGCAAGCACATTATATCATCAGCAGGTTCAGCACCTTAAATAACGACTAAAGAGCAAATGAAGCTTAACTTACGTTTCAGTAACGCGCACGGCAGGCCTTCATCGCAGTAAAGGTCTTAACTGCATCCTATATTTCGATTCTCTGTGCCAGTTCATGTTCTATGGAGATTGTTGCCAGTCCATTAAGTCTGTTCCCTGTTCACAAAACATTCCCCATTCAAAGCAATCGGGACGTCACATATGAAACAGCCAGCCACCGCTGTCAGCGAGCTGAGCCGCCGTATTCAAGCATCGAAGTGTTCCGAGCCCACAAAATGCGGCGAAAACTTTTTCGGTGTAACTGCCACAGTTCAGCTCGTCTGCGACAATCTTTGCGGCGTCAATCTTCATTGAATTTTGAGCAGGAGCAGAGAGCGCTGCATAATAAGTAGCCACGCTGTTGGGGGCGGGGGCAAAAGCGCCGGCGGCTATTCAGTATGGAAATACACACAGACAATGACACGCTCCTACTGCATGATAGAATCTCCGAAAAACAAGCCGATTTTAACCTCAAAATGTACGCTTTTAAATATACCAATACTGTTATCTCAAACATGGAGAGGCTTCTTCATGATCTCAACTAACAGATTCCGCAAAAAAGCGGAAATTACCAATTTTGGAAAAAAACGCTTCTTTCTCATTTTCCTCGCAAGTTGTGCTGCCGACTTGTGTCCCTGGTTTCCGTGTTCGGTCACATTTGTTCATGACGTTCTAGAAAAGAAAACCTCTCGATTACGTATCTAACCCTCGTTCCCTGAGCAGGGAACGGAGAAGTTACGTCGTGACGACAAATGGCGTTTCGCTTAGAAAGCCTATCAACTTCGAGTATTATAAAACGAGCCAATGGCAAGGAAATGCAGGTATGCAGAATTTGCGTAGCATAACTCCTGGGCTTCCCAGTCTAATCGAGGCACCTTGGCTGTCTTCCAGTGCCCTGTGTAAGTCTGAGCTCCCTGTCGTGAGACTGGCACGAACGAAGGACTCCAACTTAACACAGGAATACCAAGTTACACTGGGAAGCATATCTCAGTGGAAATATGCAAACAATGCCTGCCCCGCAGGATACACATATGACCCGCAAGCGGGATGCATATGGAACACTGCAGAACACTGCGGTACCCAGCCCGCAGGGTGGAATCTTTCCACCCTTTTGGAATCTTTTGGAATCAAGGTGGCTTGCCAAGGGAAAGACACATGGTTAGAAAGGCTTACAGTGGAAATACACACGTGGGGGTCGCCCAAGGGGGGAACCATGCACATGGAGGCACCTAGCCAACGCAAAAGCTGCTGCTGGCATAAACTTTGACGTCAACAGTGCCGGAGGAACTCAGGGCTTCTCGGGGAAACTCAACTGAGGAAAATATTGAACGTATCCAGTCCGAGGAGTGGAATGGCGAGCAAGTGATGACACCAAGCGGGTCCTATGACTGGCTACTGGGGGCGAGTACATGAGAGGACACTGGCTCCACTCGGAGATTGTATATCTCACAAATGTGTGGGTATCGCCCAGCCTACAGCTCTGCAGATGTTTGTTTAGTGAGGCGCCATGCGCCATGAGTGAGCCCTCAGACCAAGGGGACATGGTCGACCTTCCTGCTGGTAACCCAAGAAATGGCGTCCATTATCCAGTGAGACAACCTTTGCTTGAAGAGTGCCTTTCCCTTCAGCTTCTCACCATAACAGACAAAGAGCTGGTCTGAGGTAATGAACACTGCGTTCTGTCTATGTAAGGACAGAAGCGCGTACTGAACAGAGCAGCGTCAGGCTGGGTCTGCCTCCTCTGAAGGCAGCGCTTGCAGGTTCAGCACCTGTCCAGGTGGGAACCTTGGGCACGTATCCAGAACGGTGTCTCAGGAACACGTGAGAGTAGCCAGCCCGAATTCCAGGCACTCTTCGTTAGCCAAAATGCCTACATGTCCTCTAGACTCTTGATGGGGGCCAATGCAACCAGAACGCTGTCACATAGACAGGCTGACTATAAAGGCTCAAGGGGAGCTCTCGCAGGGCAGATATCTCGACTGCGAGGTCCCAAGAGGGAGAGGAACCTGACGACCAAGTTATGCTTCCCCAATACCTTCAACTGCGTAGTAATGTTCGGCGAAAGCGGCAACAAATAGATAGAAGGAGGAGAGAGACAGCCTTCGCTCCAACCCATGCTGCAGCAGGAAGCACGAGAGTGATCGGGCACAACTGGAGTCTTCTCGGGGAGAAGAGCGCCAGGTGACGAAGAGGTTTCCACTTCAACGCATAAGCGTGTCGATAGACAAGGCCCAGCGGAAGTGATAGTAGCCACCATCCTTTAGGGTAGTCAAACCTGCCTCATCCTGTCGAGAAGCCACACATGTAGGATCCATAGATTGGGACGAGGTTGCCAGAGGGTGCCCCATCTCGAGGAAGGCCAGGGAAGTGCTGGCGTGAGGAGTACTAGTTTGGATAACCAGGTCCGGGTTGGCCAATGAGGCGCAACCAAAGTGACCTGCTCCTCGTCCTCCCTGATCTTGCAAAGTGTCTGTGCAAGAAGGCACACTGCGGGAAACGCATTCTTCCGGAGGCCCCGTGTCCAGCTTAGCACCAGTGCATCCATGCCGAGCATGCCCTCGGTCGGGGAATAAAACAGGCTGCAATGGGAAGAATCGTGGGAGGTGAACAGATCTACCTGTGCCGGACTGTTCCCAAATCAGCTGAACCGACTCGGGATGGAGTCTCCATACTCCAGGAAGAGGCTGAAACCGTGAGAGCTCGTCGTCTGCACGATTCAGGTCTCCCGGAATATAAATGGCTCAAAGCGACATCAGATGCTTCTGACTCAATATGAGTAGATGGCGGGTGAGTTGCGACATACGACGGGAGCCTAGACCACCTTGTCGGTTGATGTACGCTACTGTGGTCATATTGTCTGTTCGGACTAGTATGTGTTAACTCTTGAGCAATGCCCGGAAGCGGTGCAGAGCGAAATGTACTGCCAGCAACTCGAGGCAATTGACATGCTAAAGGTGCTGGGGTCCTGTCCAGGAGCCCATGGCAGCATGTTGCTTGCACTTGGCACCCCAGCCCGCGGTGGAGGCATCTGTTTAGACAACCAGATGACTGGAAACTCATTCTAAGGGTTCTCAGGCCCGTAGAAAGGAGACGTTCAACCATGGGGTGAAGGTCTGACGGTAGACCAGAGTAACTGGTACTCGGAGCGTGCCTGGTTACCATGCCCATCTTGGGACTTGATCGCGAAGCCAGTGCTGAAGCGGTCTCAAATGAGCAGTCCGAGTGGGGCTGAAGGTCTGACGGTGGACCAGAGTAACTGGTACTTGGAGCGTGCCTGGTTGCCATGCCCATCTCGGGACTCGATCGCGAAGCCAGTGCTGAAGCGGTCTCAAATGAAGCAGTCCGAGCGGGGCTGCCGCTGCGGACATCATATGCCCCAGGAGCCTCTGAAAAAACTTCAGTGGAATCGCACTCTTGCTCTGGAATTGACAATTCAGCAGTGACTGCGCGTGCTTGCCGACTGAGTCGACCATACCATAAACATAGATCCTCTGCACGGAGGAGAGTTTACTCTTTTCCCAGTTGACCCAACGGGTGAGGTACCGGAGCACAAGATCCCTGTGTTTGCAAACCTGGTCTCGAGAGTGAGCTAGGAGAAGCCAGTTGTCAAGATAGATCTGGATGCGAACCCGGTGTTGCCGGAGTGGAAAAAGGGCTGCCTCGACGACTTTCGTGAAGACGCGAGGGGACAGGGCTAACCCCAATGGGAGAACAGTGTAAACCGAAGAAACTGTCTGTGTCGAGGAAGAATGGAGACATGAGAGTACGTGTCCTTCAGGTTGATGGGCAGCAAGGCAGAATGACCGGCCCAGACGTGGAAGGCGGAGCGTCCCGGTGTGGGGGCACGGTCATATGTCGCATCCTGACAGAGGAGGCCAGGGAAGGACCAGCGTTCCACAGGGGCCTGCTCTGTCAGGGGTCTGAGTGGGATGAGAGTGCCATGGCTCTTAAACGGTGCTCACAGCCATCTGCATCCTCTGGGGGCTCAGAGATGGGAATGTCAGTTCTTTGAAAGAAGAGGGTTAAAGGAGTGGCCCTGCAACCACTTCCTGGAATTGCAACCCATCTTTGAGCTGCCCGTAATGGGAGAACCGCATCACCTAGCATTCAGCAGGCTGCGGGGCTGGTAAGGGCTGGGGTGCCTTCCTGCGACTACCTCCATGTCGCGGCCCGGTTGAAGGCTGGTGCTGGGGGGCAGGAGGGTGCCCTCGGCAGCGAGCGGACTGAGGCGTCTGAGCCAGCGGCTGGGTGGCAGCAGCTGCCCGCGGGGTCAGAACATGTTTTATCGCCTCTGGGTGCCCCATTAAGTCTGCTTCTGGGCGGCCCGAGAACTGTTCGGCAGAGTCCTCGACCGTGCCACCGAAAAGGCCAGCCTGGGATATGGGGGAGTTGAAGAAGTGGGTTCACTCAGCCTCACACATATCAACCCGGGTAAGACAGAGATGTCTTTCCTGGACCACACATGTGGACATCAACTGAACCAGGGAGCATGCGGTCACCTTCGTAGATTGTAGAGCGAGGTCGGTGGTGGCACACAGGTTTTGCATGAGCGCTGAATCAGCCCTACCCTCGTGCATGTCAGTGAGCACCCTGGCCTGGTAGACATGAAGGATGGAAGAATCAGCAGAATCAATCTGCCTACGAATCTTAGCCCAGAAAAACACGGGCTAAACATCTTAAAAATACGTGTCACATGCAAGCTCTTTTTATGAGAGGAAATTTCACAGCAGTGCTGAAACGCAGAGTGAGAAACACAGACGCTGTTGCAGACCACTGCACAGATCAGCAGGCAGGAATGTGAGACTCGCTGGAACACGCTGTCACACCAAAACTCACTGGAAGCTGCTCTTCTCAAAGATTCTCAAAGATAATCAAATAATAGGCTGCAGGAGTGAAGAGGACCTCTTGGCTCCGAAGCAAAAAACATAACTGCGTGTTGCCAGCGTACTTCCTTATATACCCATGAGGTGGGGTGGAGTTACAAATTCCGCAGACCCATGGCATTTCATACTCGAAGTTGATAGACTTTCTAAGCAAAAGCCCATTCTTTGTCACAACGTAACTCGTAGTGACTACGAAAGGGAACAGACAATTCTCTTTAGATGTAAATCCATTGTGGATGGATTAAATGTTTAAATGTTCCTTTAATGTTCATATAACCAAGCAAAATAAAAACCTTTCCATGTTTTGAACATTCAGGGAATATTAAAAAATAATATTTTCACAACTTAATGGGAAAGTTATCAAAATGTTCTTAGAATGTATTTTTTGTTTATCTGGAGAAACATGATCAAGTGCTTTAATGCTGAAGTAACTAAATCGCTCAAATTGCAGCTGCAAAGGTGAGTCACTTTTGGATAATTAGCCATTAGCAGGTGCATTAAAAAAGCCCCGGCAGCCTGACGCACCCATGGATGAGTTTACTAGCAAAGCCAGATAGTCAATGGCCAAACGTGCAGGTGCATGAAACACATTCAGCTAAATTATTTAATGTGTGAACGGGAACGTTTTCAAGAAGAGCAACAGCATGTGCCAAACTCACACAATTCCATAAAACAACTCAAAGCTCATGCACTGATAGACAGACAACAGGTGCCGATGCTGATGAATGGTTCAAATATTGCAACAGAACTTTTGCCATTAAAGCTGTGTGACCAAAATTCAGAGTTCTGGCAAATGGTTGTGACCCATCATACAGTATGTGTTTTCTACTCGTTTGTAACAGGAAGTTTTGTCAATGATGTCCTGATGTGTTGCATTGCGTTCATTTCCATCCCATCTCCTTGCGTCTCTCATTTAAAGCGCTGCAGCATTAGCAGAATCTAACAAGATGAAAGCTCATCTGAGAGACGCAAACTCACATTCATTCTCGACTGTTTCTCTCATACATTTAGTGCCTCGCTTCATTTCATGCTCTGTGGCTCATGGTGGCCACAGAAACGGAAACACTCAAACGGCTATAAAAAAACACAAGCCTGACCAATAAAACACGCTGAACTAAGAAATTCAATTAATTTGAGTTGCGTGGTAAAAACATCATCTTGGATTGTGCTTTTTATCCACGAGCGCTAATTTGATGTCATGCTGTGTTGATTTGATAGTCTTATTAATAAACCCTATCAGTGACACACAAACAGCCTTTAGAAATATGACCTCATTCCATTACAGCAGTTATTTACTTATTTATTTTTATTATTTGATATCTGTTTATTTATTTGTTTATTTATTTTGCTGGATGAATGAAATTGCTTTTAGTTAGCTGCAGTGTCTTCTTCACACACAGTCATGTCAGTGTTAACTAGATAAACAACACAATCAACTAGATAGAACATTTTTGTCAAGACCAACTTTGATGTCTGGCTAGAAAGTAGATTAGAAGTAGACAATAGACAATAGATAGACATACAGACATGTCCTAGCTATTTTCTAGTGTTAGATGGCTAAATAAATTCAGGGTTTTATGTTATTTGGAGACATGAGGACTTTGAGCACTAGTAACAGCTGATTACCACTCTAACTAGGTAACGTTATAAATCCAAAGCAGTCACTGAAGTGGTTCCATCTGGTTTATGATGGAAAACATGACTCAGCTGTGTGCATTAATACTTGTGAAAGAAGCAGATATTTAACTTTTAAATAACAAAATAGTGCTGCTAGAAAATGTTGTTAAATACAAATATCACAAAGAACAGGATTTACATTAGTTCATTAAAATGGGTCTGAACACTGTACATGTGTGTTTGCAAACATAAGCTTATTAAAATATATTCATATCTTTCTTTTTTTACATTTCTGTGGAAGACAAACACCTTTTATTTGCGGTGAAGTACAGAGCAGCTGGCGACGTGAACGCAGGGAAAGCCACCGATCAGAGACAAAGACTGGAACCGTTTGAGCGTAACATAATTACCAATAATTGATTGTGTTGAAGGCCATTTTTATTTTGGCAGGATGAATGAAGCTGGCAGCTTTTTCAAAAGCACCTTGGGTTTTGTGAGGGTCTGTGAGACACGGCGGTCGGGTTTAATTTATATTTCTGTCCAAATGAAGCCGCCCACCACTATTTGCTTCAAGATTTTACAGTCTCCAAAACCACCAAAATATTTAATTACATGCACCGAGTGTGTGTGCGTATGATATTTGAGTGCAAGCTAAGAATATTTCTTTCAAAGCCTTACAACACTCAAGGTGTGAATGAGTGAGTGAATGAGATGTGTTTGTCACGATAGTTCCTCATGAGCAAGGGTTAGTTTTCGGAGTGGGGTCTTTTCTTCCTGTATTCCAGTACACATCTAAACATTCGTAAATCAACATATATTAACTTGAGAAGCAAAATTTTAAGTCTGAAAAGAATTTATCAAAATTGAGTTTATGCTGAAAACAAGAACAAATATCTGCCAACGGGGTCAAACAATAATCTTGTTCTCCCTTAATTTAAATTAAGTTCATTTTTATTTCCCCAATGTCATTTTGATTCCAAGTAAATGTATTTTGATTTTAAAAATGTTTAGATATTTTAACTGGAAAACAAGAAAAACATACTGAGGAAGAATATATTATAATATATAATATTATAATATATATATATGTATGTATAATTTTGATTTTTTGCCATTTACTTCCAATTCATTCATCACACCTTAAACCTAATGTCAAGTAGAGCGCAATGCATTGTGGGACACAGTATCTCATGCAGTGATACCCATCTGACAGGGAACATTCTCATAACTTTGGTTCTCTCAGAGTTATATCAAAACTATTTTCCAGTAACTTCAGAGAACATTCAGAAGTAACATTTTCATAACTTATTGGGGACATTTGCAAAACGTTCTTAGAACATTCTTTTGTTAGCTGGGTATGCACAGTTAATAAAATGCAATAGTTCATACAGAAATGTGTATCTACAGCAGAAATAGTAACAACAAAACAACTTGACGTTTATGATGTTAATGAAATATTAACACTCCGACAACCAGCTGAAAATGAAAGCAGACACTGTCCATCATCTTAGCAAACAAACGGAGAACATCTGAACATCTCTCTGGTGTCCTGTTGAAACCAGAACGAGAGAGATGAGAAGCTCTTTGCCATAAATTCTCGTCTTTAGCAACGGTGTGGGAGGCCGTATAATCCCAATCATAGTTTGTAATAATATGGTTAATTTAATGAGCTGGCAGGGTTCAGGGACGCTATGTGGAGTTTGATTAATGATGGAGTTGATGTGTTCAGATGTAATTAGGGGAATTACTACTCCAATTCCGTCTGAGAGAAAATATTAACCACGGTGCTGTTAGTGTACTTCAAATCACCACTAAAATACTGCAGAAAAATACTTAAACACATTTTTGATCTTTTTTATTTTAAGCACATTATTTATTCCTGCAAAGTGACTTTTGGCGAAATGTATCATTAATTACTGTTAACAAGAAATATGGGCCTAATGCATTAAAACATGGTCCATTTAGTCATTAAATATTAAAATACAAATGCACATTGTCCTTAAACTTAGATAATGAATAATTAAAGATGGTAACATAAGCTAACACTTAAGGATGAGCGATGTGATTTTCATTTTGATCCCAAGTGCTCATTGTAAACTTCTATTTTATTAAACTTCTATTTTATCAGTTAAGAAACAACAACAGAACACATACAACTTTTGATTTACACTTGCAGATATCACAGAAATCGGTTCAAATTAGTCATATACTGTGGTAAAATACACTCTAAATAATTATTTTTCGATATTCAAAGTAAATTAAACAAAGATTATTGGAGTGTATTTCACAACTTAATTTCACTTTTAATTCAATGTGTAAGTTGCCATTTCTTTGTAATTTTTTGTATAGTCTACCCATTTCTGAGTAAATCATACAGCCATATTTTTCAGTGTATCTAACTGATAATAACACATGATCCAACTCTCTCATTGACCATTTTAACTGAATCACTGAATGGTCTATATATATTGCCTAAAACTTACTATAATATGCAGTTCCCTTTTCAGTCGGTCACGTTCGACGTAGTGGACGTGTCGACAGTTTGGGATCACGACAGGGAGCCAGTCATCTTCGAGTACTAGCGAAACGAGCCAATGGAATTGGCGTGCGTGATTTGCATCAAACACTCTGCCCCCTCGTGGGTATAAATACGGAAGTGGATGCACGCACTAGTTGCCTTTCGCTTCAGAGCCAATCGTTTGA
Organism: Chrosomus eos; assembly: GCA_036326025.1. Classification (NCBI taxonomy): domain Eukaryota; kingdom Metazoa; phylum Chordata; class Actinopteri; order Cypriniformes; family Leuciscidae; genus Chrosomus; species Chrosomus eos. Next base: position 47,960,597 of record CM070818.1, read on the forward strand.
TGTCTCTGAAGAGTGCTGTTGTTTACAACGAGCGAGTGTGTCTGTGTTCTTCTGGAAGACTCTCCCAGTGCTGGTGGTTTCTCCAGTGCAGCGGTGATCGCAAGCTTTGAGCTCTCAACTGCTGTTTTAACAGCAACACATTTCTAAATGTTTGTGTTTGTTGAGTCCACATCAGCTTTTTTTGTCTTCAGGAGCCACTTGTTTGTATGCACATGCAAGGATAAAAGCTGGGTGAGCTCACTGCTTTGCATTTGTGGTAAGCTCTGTTCTATGTTAATTCTCTCCCAAGGGATGAGAATATAGAGTTTGCAAGAAGTGCGTTTGGCTCTTGAGGGAATATGAGTAACTCTTGGCGATGCATTCACGGTAGGAAGTTCTGTTATTGCTTTATTCTTTCTAAATATAAGAAACTAGCATATGCATTGAGGGAGCTGAATATATTAATTGTGATACATTCGCTGTGAGAAGCTCTGCCTTTACTCGACTCTCTCTCTCGATGAATGAGAGTCTATTGTTTGCATCTGCAGTTCGGTCCCACGGCTGCCGAGAGAGCAAGACAGGATCAATTGCACGGATTGTAGGTGGAGTTTTGGGAGGAGTCCCAAGGTTGCAAGGATGCCCCAGTTGAAGAGCTGCTTAAGACCTATCTCTCCCCTAGTGTTGTAACCTTTGCAAAGGCTCCCATATTACCAAAAGAGTGAGCATGTTCAGCTCTTGAGGGAGCTGAATATGCTCACTGTTTTGAGTCGCGGTTAGGAGCTCCCTTAGCACTTGACTTTTTTCTTTTGAAATGGGAGTCAGGTGTTTGCACCTCGCAGTTCAGGACCCGTGTCTGCTTAAGTCGCACGGCAGCTTCGATCGTGGACTTGTCGGTGGGCAGATTAGAGTAGAGGCAGATATTATCAATTAAGTCTGCCTTCTCTGCTTAACACTTTGCGACTCATGGTGGGAAATATGCAGTGCTTTAAGTGGGCCGGTACGCGCCGGTACTCAGTACCGCCACTTCCAAATATAGCTCTTGAGCGTACCGCCACCTCTCCATGTCCCACCGAGAGCAGAGTCTACATTACCCATATACATACATGTATACATATACACCTCCCCGCTGAACGCGAGCTATTACAAATGTGTGAAATGCACTCACAGTGGTCTGAGTTCAGTTGCTCCCGAACCGTGCCGCGGTTCGCATGAATGTGAAAGCAACACTTACTCGGGTGTGCACTGTTTCAGGAAGTAAAGTAACCTGCGCATACGTTTTAGCTTATTGTGATGTATTCAGTTAAATAAAGAACTTGTAAGGGATGATAGTGTTCAGGGCTCCAGACTGCGACCAAATGATCGCATTTTGCGACTAAAATTTGAGAGTGTGCGACTGAATTTTACATCCAGTCGCACGTGTGCGACAAAGTAAATTTGTGCCTTTTTTTATTACACGTTAAACGTGGAAGAGGCTTATCAATGAATCCGGAATGTTGGCAGGCCAATGAGTGTGAGCAGAATAGGGTGTAAGTGGCTGATGTGTGGAGAGGGAAGATTCTAGAGATAATTGAGCGTGCGTTTAAACCATGGTTTGAACGTCTGTGGGAAGGAGACGGAGACATATCACTTCCTGCTATGTGCGTCTGACTGAGCAACGAACAAGCAAACTATAGACTCGTTCTTCCGACCTGCGGCTAGTGTGCCAGTTAAATTATCTTGCTGGCTTCCAAAATAATACATTACAACAGCGATAATCAAAAAAACATGAACAAAACGACTACTATATGTAAACACTGTTCACGTGAGTGCCAAATGCTCGAACATGACCTGTCATTTACGCCGTCATCACCTGGGAGTTGATAGCGCACGAGCGCAGGAGAGACCTGAACTGCAGACGTTACCATCGGTGTTTAAACTAAAGCTTAAACTAAACTCATTTAAGCTTTGCCAATGTAAACATTTAAAAGCAAGACGCGAAAGAGAACTCGCGTCTAGAAGATTTGTGCGCGTGTGTGTGCGCGTGCGTGCGCGCGCGATCGCGTGTGTATGTGTCTGTGTGTATGTGTAGGCTACTCATCTCAGACAGCCATGACAGCGCGCAAATATTGAGTTCTCTTTCAAGTCTTGCACTTGAATGGACAAATTCACATCAAAAAGTATGTCAACATGTCCGTCTTGATGAGTATCCTAGCAGACAGTCACTTTGTGACAGTCGTCAATGTTGTTTTCCTATTACGTACTGGAGATGGCGCTGTTGAGCGTATATCCGGGAAGCCAGACGGAAGTTATTTTAAGGAAGTGTGATTGCGCTTCTCTCTCTCTCTCTCTCGCTCTTCCACCTTTGTTGTCAGGCGCGGGTTATTCGCGGTCATGGTCACGTTAGTGGACGGCTTGTGAGTATGGTTGTTGTAGGCCGTGCTACATTGATGTGTTAATGCTGCGGACCTGTTCTGTTTTGCGATTCATATTTTGAGGAATATGTTTCCCTCATTGAATCTCGTAAAGCATTGGAAAGTTGGTTCGAGAGCGAGTTTTGCGTGTAAATGGAGCGTGTGATTTGCGTGCGATTGGAGCGTTTGAGAGAGAGCTGTTTCCAATCCGGTTATGTTGTGCTTTAGATGTGGATTCAGGGCATTATAGGTAGGATGTTTTGAGGAGGTTTTGTGGTAGGAAGGGTTTTCTTTTGGGGGTTTTTTTTGGCGCTCGAGTTGCCGAATTACTTTGTAAATATTGTGTGTGATGTAATGAATTGTATTTCAGTCCCAGTAGTCAATGAGTGACATGGTAAGAAACACTTTTTTTTTGTTTTTGTTTGTTTTCCACTTATGTGGTTGCTTTATTGTATTTTGATTCGTTTTGCATAAGATTTATTGCATTGCATTTAATTAGCTGAATTATTTATTTTGATTTATCTGTCATTCATTTTGTTACTGTAAGGTAATTAAAAGGTAAATGTTCCTGGGACTGAAATTAAAAGAACAAGTTCATTAAATCTGTCTTCCATTCTAGTTATTACTTTTGAAATGGAATGTATTGATGTGCTGAATGAAAATACAATATGATTGGAATTGAACTTAACTAGTAAATATTAAATTGACTTGACTTCTGGTCCCTTGTTCTGTTTCTTAATTGATAATATCATCTCTATGTATAGTGTTTATGAGTGATTCATTAAATAATTGTGGTGGTTTTTACCCCTGGCGCCCGAACTTAATCTTGTAAGGCCTAATACCGTCACAGAAGTGGCGCCCGAACAGGGACATTCAGATGTTGTGTGGTTATTGGCCTATTGTGATTATCTGTGTAACTATGGAATCCTGTTTTTCTCTTATAAATTTTACTGGACCTGGAGATGATAGCAGTCTGGGACCATTTCATGATAGCCCTTCCACTCCCCGGAGTGTAGAACGGTCTTTATTAGATGATAACACCGGTTTGGAACAACCATTTCTTGGTGTTCCTTTAATTGGTTCAGGAAACCAGGCAGATGATTTAACAATATTTTCTCAAGCAATTGATTCACTTAAGAGTGTATTTGTGGATACTGTGGCCTGGCAGAAAAAATGGTTTGAGGAAAATGCTAAATCTGCTGCTAAAGACATTCCTAGAGAGACATTGACACTGGTTGAAAAGGCGCAAACTGATTTTTTAGAGGTGCTTAATGATCGTATGAAAGTTTTTTCCAGTCAAACAATTGATGCCATTAAGTGGAATGCAAGACAATCATGTACTGAGTTTAAGGAATTGGTTGATGATACTAGCAGTTCATTACTTTCTTCTTTTAAAACAGCTATTAAAGAACATAGTGTAAGTGGAAAGGAGTTACGAGATGAAGTATGCAGTCTGCAGCAGCAAGTGTTTACTATGCAGACTTCTCTGGATGCCCTTTTGCAGAAAAGTCCACAACGTGACAGTAAGATAGTTGAACAGAAGGATGTTGATGTTGCCTCTACTCCTTTTCAGGTATGTTCAGGTTTAACAGTACCCAGTAATACTGGTGATTTGGTTAGTCAGGTTTCTGTTCCATCTAATTTAACCTGTGGTCGTGTCCTGCCTATTAAAATGATATTTCCATCCTTTGGTGGAGTGCATGATGAGAGTGATCCACTAGTTTACTTGGAAAGATGTAAAGATTTCTTAGCTCTTAGACCAATGTCAAATGGTGAGATTCTTGCAACGATGCGTAGTGTTTTGCATGCTTCTGCCCGTGATTGGTGGGAGACAGTGAGATTTAAAGTTGACACTTGGGAAAGTTTTCAGCAAGCTTTTTTAGCAGTCTTTTTGCCGGAAGACTATCAAGATGTATTGGAGGAACAAGTACGAAATCGGTTACAAGGAGCAAATGAAAGTGTTCGTGATTTTACTTTCTCATTTCAAGCCTTGTTTAAGCGTTGGAAAAAGGAAGCCACTGAGGATGAGGTTTTGAAAGCTCTTTTTAAAGCTATGAACCCTTGTTTTGCTAGTCAACTTCGAGGTCGTGCACAGACTGTTGAGGAACTAGTGAGGCTCGGAACTCAAATAGAAAGGGATCATGATCATCAGAGAAGGTATAATCAGCTTCAGTTGTCCAAGAGCACTACATTTGATCAGAATTCACAGGCTAGAAAAATAAAAGAAGTAGAATTAAAAGCTGTCTTGCCTTCAGAGCAACGAAATCCAAGCTTGTTGTGCTGGAGGTGTCATGAAAATTATTCTCCAGGTTCTTGTCCTAATTTCAAGGGTTCTTTGAGTGGAAAACACTTTGGTGGGCATACGCAGGGTGGTAAAGAACCTCAGGGGCGTAGTCATCAACGAGGTGTAGTCTCTGCTTATGATGTGCAACGACTGGAAAAGAAAGATCCAATTGGTAGCAAACAGGACAAGAGAGTTGGCTCTGTAGCTCTTAAACAGTTAGTGGTTCCCTTAACTGTGAGGGACTGTACTGGGAAAGCACTTGTAGATACAGGAGCCACATATACATTATTGCATTTTGATTTATGGAATAGGATGAAAGGACCTACAGAGCAACTTGATGCATGGCGTGAAGGACCACTTTATTTGGCTAATGGGGATGCTACTGTTCCTCTTGGACAGAAAATGCTTGATTTCCATTTGCATGATTGGCATTTTCAGGTTCCTACAGTAGTCCTTCCAGCTCAGAAACTTGTGTACTCAATGGTGCTGGGGTTAGACTTTATAGCGTTGGCGGGCTTGCAGCTTAATATTAAAGATCAGTTGTACAGTTTTTCGGGAGACCTGGAAAATCGTGTTTTCCCTTTTCAACCACCAATTACCTCGGGGGATGCTTGGAAGTCTTGTAAACCACCTGGGTATGGTAAGCCTACTGCATCTCTTTATTCCTCTGTTCCTCCTGTCCAACTGGAATGGTCAGTGAGTGAGTGTATGGAGAACTGTGTGCAGGGAAAACCTGTTACAGAACTTGTTGCGCTAGTACAAAGCAAGGTCAATGAGAGTAAATTACCAGACAAAGAGTCTCATGTTCTTTTTACACTTTTGTATGATCATCCTGAAGTGTGTACTCCTTCTCTTGGCAGAACTCATCTGGTACAGCATAAGATCGCTGTCCGTACAGATGTGGTTGTAGCACAAAAGCCCTATAGGTTACCAGTACATAAGAAGGAAATAGTAAAGGATCAGATTGATGATATGCTTTCACGAGACATTATTCAGCCATCTCATTCTCCTTGGGCATTTCCTATTGTACTCGTTCCTAAGAAAGATGGAGGCCAGCGCTTTTGTGTTGATTATCGACGATTAAATGCTGTGAGTGAAAGTGATGCATTCCCTCTCCCTACGGTGGGTGAAATCCTGGAGTCACTTGCTGGAGCCAGTGTGTTCAGTACTCTGGATCTTAACAGCGGGTACTGGCAAGTGGCAATGGACCCAGACAGTATGGCTAAAACTGCCTTTGTGTCCCCTTTTGGGCTGTATGAATTTAAGGTTTTACCTTTTGGTTTGAAAAATGCCCCAGCTACATTTCAGCGGCTCATGAATAGGGTGTTAGCTGAGTGTTTAGGACAGTGTTGTTTGGTTTATCTAGATGACATAGTCATTTATTCATCAGATTTCAGTCAGCATATACAAGATCTCCAAAGGGTTTTCAGGTGTTTACAAAAGGCAGGATTAACTCTGAAACTTCAGAAATGTCATTTCTGTTTAACAGAGGTTACGTTCCTTGGCCACGTGGTGACCACTGAAGGGGTGAAAGCAGACCCTGCTAAAACAGAGGCAATCCAGAACTTTCCAGTACCAAAAAATCTAAAAGAACTTCAGCGGTTCTTGGGGATGAGCGGATGGTATCATCGTTATGTGCCAAATTTTTCAGCTATTGCCGAACCTTTAAACGCCTTGAAACGAAAAGGAGCTCGTTTCCATTGGTCAGCTGACTGTCAAGCTGCTTTTGAGAACTTGAAAATGCATCTGTCGTCCTCACCAATATTGGGACATCCTAACCATTCTTGCACATTCATAGTTTATACAGATGCTAGTTCAACAGGTTTGGGTGCTATTCTTGGTCAACGTCCATCTATGTGTGGTGCGTCTGAAGAAGTACTGGCATATGCAAGTCGTACACTTACTGGTGCTGAAAGGAATTATTCCACCACAGAGAGGGAGTGTTTGGCTGTTGTTTGGGCGGTCGAAAGGTGGCGGCATTATTTGGAGGGCAAATCTTTTATTGTTGTGACTGATCATGCATCTCTCCTTTGGGTGTTTAACACCACCAAAGCAAACTCTCGCCTGATTCGGTGGGCTTTGAAATTGCAAGAGTTTGAATTCACACTTGAATATCGCAAGGGAAAGCTTAACAGTGCTCCTGATGCTTTGTCCCGTATCAGTAACCATGACGCTACTCCAATAGTTGCTGCTTATGCTAAACAAACCCCAGACAGTTTGATTTTGCAGTTTCCTCTTTCTGACGAGGATATCTGGACAGCACAACAGCAAGATATGGAGGTCCAAAAGGTATATCAGAATATAGTTGGTAATATGCAGAGTTCTGAGGAGTCTGGTTCTGGATTTGTTATCTTAGAGGATAAGGTTTACCGGAAGGTGATTCATCCTTCCAAGGGAACCTATTTTCAAGTGTATGTCCCACAGATCCTTCGCCAGACTATGTTGGAAGCATATCATTCCAACCCATTAAGTGGACACTTTGGCCGTTATAAGACACAAAAAAGGTTAACAGAAGTTGCTTTTTGGCCAAATATGTGGGGGGATGTTTCAAAGTTTGTTAAGAATTGTGTCAATTGTCAGCAGTGTAAGCCTGAGTGTCGTAAACCAGCGGGCCTGTTACAACAAACTGAAGCACATGAACCATGGGAATTGCTCGGCGTGGATCTTATGGGACCGTTGCCTCGTAGTACGCAAGGTAACACCCAGCTAATGGTGGTAGTAGATTATTATAGCCATTGGGTGGAGTTGTTTCCACTTCGGAAAGCTACTGCTGTGGTAATCGCGCAGACGCTAAGGAAGGAGATATTGACACGGTGGGGTGTTCCAAATTTCTTGTTATCGGACAGAGGTCCGCAATTTACCTCTGAAATTTTGCGAGAGCTGTGTAGTAGGTGGGGAGTGGTGCAAAAACTTACAACCGCATACCATCCCCAAACCAACTTCACGGAACGCGTGAATCGGACTGTTAAGGGGATGATATCGTCTTATGTGTTTGGAGAGCATAATCACTGGGATCATTATTTGCCAGAGCTGAGGTATGCCATCAATTCTGCTGTTCAGGAGAGTACGGGATACTCCCCAGCAGAATTACTCTTGCAAAGAAGGTTGAAAGGACCTTTTGAACGTGTTCTAGAACCACACCAGACTAGTCTCAGGGTTCTTAAAGATTTGCAGGAGATTGTAGAGAAGAACTTGTCTCGAGCGAAAGAGAAGCAGAAACGTTTTTATGATGCTGGTCGTAGGAATGTGACTTACTCCAGGAGAGATAGGGTTTGGATGAAGGCCCATCCCCTCTCCAAGGCTTCTAACCATTTTGCAGCCAAGTTAGCAGCCAAATGGATTGGGCCTTATCGAATTATAGAAAAGTTAGGTCCAGTAAATTTTCGGGTAGTGCGTGAGGACAATGGAGAGGACTTGCGTACTGTCCATGTGTGTAATTTGAAGCCTGCCTTTCCTGCCGCTGACGAGTTTGATCTTAAGGAAAGGGAGGAAGCCTTGAAAATTTTTACTGAAGAGTCAGATGAAGAGGATTTTCTAGGGTTCTAACATGGATATAATGATGTCCTAGATTTATTAGCACTCCATTTTGCAATGATTTTACAAATGACGGAAATCTAAATGTTGAATGCAGGAACTAATGCTTTATGCTGACGTTGTTATAGGGTTTCATGTATTGACATTTCCCTGTTGATGAGCATATGGTATGTTCCAGAATATTAGGGAATCTTTTCCATGGGGGGAAGAATGTGACAGTCGTCAATGTTGTTTTCCTATTACGTACTGGAGATGGCGCTGTTGAGCGTATATCCGGGAAGCCAGACGAAGTTATTTTAAGGAAGTGTGATTGCGCTTCTCTCTCTCTCTCTCTCGCTCTTCCGCCTTTGTTGTCAGGCGCGGGTTATTCGCGGTCATGGTCACGTTAGTGGACGGCTTGTGAGTATGGTTGTTGTAGGCCGTGCTACATTGATGTGTTAATGCTGCGGACCTGTTCTGTTTTGCGATTCATATTTTGAGGAATATGTTTCCCTCATTGAATCTCGTAAAGCATTGGAAAGTTGGTTCGAGAGCGAGTTTTGCGTGTAAATGGAGCGTGTGATTTGCGTGCGATTGGAGCGTTTGAGAGAGAGCTGTTTCCAATCCGGTTATGTTGTGCTTTAGATGTGGATTCAGGGCATTATAGGTAGGATGTTTTGAGGAGGTTTTGTGGTAGGAAGGGTTTTCTTTTGGGGGTTTTTTTTGGCGCTCGAGTTGCCGAATTACTTTGTAAATATTGTGTGTGATGTAATGAATTGTATTTCAGTCCCAGTAGTCAATGAGTGACATGGTAAGAAACACTTTTTTTTTGTTTTTGTTTGTTTTCCACTTATGTGGTTGCTTTATTGTATTTTGATTCGTTTTGCATAAGATTTATTGCATTGCATTTAATTAGCTGAATTATTTATTTTGATTTATCTGTCATTAATTTTGTTACTGTAAGGTAATTAAAAGGTAAATGTTCCTGGGACTGAAATTAAAAGAACAAGTTCATTAAATCTGTCTTCCATTCTAGTTATTACTTTTGAAATGGAATGTATTGATGTGCTGAATGAAAATACAATATGATTGGAATTGAACTTAACTAGTAAATATTAAATTGACTTGACTTCTGGTCCCTTGTTCTGTTTCTTAATTGATAATATCATCTCTATGTATAGTGTTTATGAGTGATTCATTAAATAATTGTGGTGGTTTTTACCCCTGGCGCCCGAACTTAATCTTGTAAGGCCTAATACCGTCACAACTTATCTACTGAATCAGCTCCGAATTGAATAGCTTTTGTAACTTTAATAAGGATTATTCTTTAATTTATACAGTCAAATATGCAATGCTATTTTACATTTGATTATTTTATTCAATTTCTGTACCTGAAAACTAATGTTAGACCTACCTGAAAAGCATAGTTTATTTTATTAGTATCTTTGCTCTAATGTATTTATATGTGCTTTTGCTTGTTGTTAGATTATTTATTTCTTTATTTTCTTTGACAGCAGAGAGCAATTAAATTTGATTGCAAAGAGAAGGAAAATTTTATCCGACGCACACTTGCCAGGCTGATCGTGAAGAATCGGCGGGTCTCGACACTCCATACCTTTAAGGAAGTCTCCGTATAGAAGGGGGTCTTTTTTTCCCTGAACATAGCCGAATCATACTGAAACCGTGAACCTAAAACCGTGATACAAACTGAACCGTGAGCTATTTTTAAACGTTGCAGCCCTAGTACAGTGTCACAGGCGGATGATGATTCAGAGAGAGAAGTTTGTGTGGCGAAAAGGCCGAACCCACCATTTTCAGGAAGACTGGCTTTGAGAATTCAGCTGGTTGAGGTAGTACTGTAAGGAGAATTCAGCTGGTTGAGGTAGTACTGTCAGGAGAATTCAGCTGGTTGAGGTAGTACTGTAAGGAGACGAATTCCATGAACTGCGAATGTTGCAGTCGCTACCCCATAACTGCGGGGAACACGAAGTTTGCCAACAGTGCAGGCCCTTCACAGTTTAAACAATACACTAGTTAAACACAATCTTAGCCTCAAGCATAGAGTATGCAGTGACATGTTAATAAATCAAAAAGCAACGCCACTGCTGGTTGCTTTTAGAAGACGAGGTTGTAGCGTTAAATCAGAGCGCAAAGGCATTGTAATTTCTGCATCTATTATCAAGTATCAAGTATTTATTAGTAAATAGTAATACACTGGAAATTAGTTGAAATGTGAATATTTGGTTAGTATGTTGATTTACGGTGTGTGCCCCTAAATTTTCTGGTTGTGCCCCTAAAAATTTCAGGTGTTGATGATTTACCTTGGATTAGAGTTCTCAACGGGCCTGAAAATTATAACCCGACCCGACTCGGCCCGTGGCATTTAAAGCCCGGACCCGATGTAACCCGACACATCAACATGAATTATCTGCCCGAACCCGGCCCGTGGCCCGACTCGGACGCGCTTTTCAATCTATCGTCGTCGCGGTGACTCTCTATAAATTCCGGTGAAATCACATAATAAAATGCACACAAACTTAGAAAGATTTACTTACTAGTCCATCAACAAGATCGCCAGGTCAGCATCACTGTTCCAGTGCTGCTTTTTAGCTCGCACCAACGAGCAAAGCCCTCTTGTCCGTTCTCAAACGCGGTCAGATTCTCTTTTCCTTTTCCTAGTCTTCCGTCCGCGTTTTCTTTGCTTTTTCCATCGTCTATCACATCTGAAATGCGCGCAAGTGGAGTGTTGCCAACTATTTTTAAAGGAAAGTAGCTAACGCCTGTTTTAATAAAAATCTTAACACAATAATAAATAAAAAGAACTCAACAGCCAGCCAGCGGGCGGGCTACGAGTTTTGAAACAAAATAGGCATAGCAAACATAATCGTATGCTTATATGGCATTGTGGAGGAACAGTAGTGCGTCCACAGTGCATGGACTGATGCGTGTTCTCCTCTCTTACGGCCAGCCACCCGCACACAGCAGCCAAAGCGATGATTAATAAATGTTTTTTTTTTTCACTGAGCGGAAAAGATTAAGACCGAGATCCGACCCGACCCGAGTCATTTGCTTATATTTTCGACCCGAGCCCGGCCCGAACCCGCGGGTCCCATCGGGTTTGTTGGGCCGACCCGGCCCGTTGAGAACTCTACCTTGGATACGAGCGAGAGTGAGCCTGCAGTGTATTCGTGCATTGCGCGTGGAATCAGGGCAACAAATTTGGAAATCCACTGTCTCCTCAAAGGCTGCATTTACACTGCAGGTCTTGGTGCCCAAATCCGATTTTCTGACTATATCCGATTTTTTTGACGACCCGCTTACATCATCTTTTAAAAGTGAAAGGTATCCGATTTTTGCATTTACACTATACACTGCTGAAACTACCAAATGTAGATGTTCTGACCCGGAAAAGGAAGTAAAACTGCTTTCGCTTTGTATATTTGTTTTTTAAGCTTTTTATCTTACGGTGGCACTGTAGCCACGAGCGCTTAAAACCGTGCCTCCCCATATCTCGTGAAATGTCTTCAAACACGGATTTATTTCTGTAACAACCCTGCATTTTTGCCTGCACTGTCTCTTCGCCCCAAACACTCAAAAGACATGAAACCTCCACATTGCTCCACTGTGTGTATCCTTATCTCCATCGCGCCTATAATAAGAATGTGATCGCGCAGTTGGTGGTGTCCACCGAGTTGACGTCACTTTTTTAATGACGTACGACTCGCATTTACTGGGGAATATCCGATTTCTCTGCTTACATGGCACACGCAAATGCACGTATCCGATTCATATCCGATTTATTACCACATATGAGTGAGGCCTGAATCCGATCTGAGAAAATCGGAATCCATGCGTTTTTTTCCTGCTTACATGTTCATGGGTCATATCCGATCTGTGCCACATGAGAGGAAAAAATCGGATTTGGGTCACTTGAACCATGCAGTGTAAATGGGGCCAAAGAGTCTGTTTGAAAGCAGCAGAAGTCCACCTTATGTGACACACGCACAGTAAACCTGTATTGTTCACTTAACTGCGCATAATAGCAGCAAATTAATAAAAAACACAATATTGACCCGCGTTCAGTTTTCTGTCATGCGCCATGCATGTTTGCAATGACGTAATATGCACGCAAATGCACCAGGGTTCGATAGAATCAAGTTTAGTGTGAAACCAAACCAATGCTGCGGGGGCGCCGGGAACAAGCGCGCTAAGTAACGGACCGCAGCAAACGAGCCCAGTGTAAAAGCCCCCTTAGTGTAGAGCAGGGTGGATGGAACTACAATGGGCAACTCACAAGACTCCCTCTGTTTCATTACCTCCCTCCTAAAATGGTTGGGATTTGCCATTTGTTTAGGTACCACACTCAAGAAGGGCTTGAACACTCTCCACTAATTGCTCTATGGTATTTAAGTAAAGCCGAAGCTCATCTGCAGTTTCACTAAAGGGGTTGAGTTTTGATGGTGAGAGTCTTTGGCAATTATGTTATGCCACTCTTGTATTTGCATCCCTTCTGATAAAGTTAAAGGATGCATTCTCCCCCTAGAAGTAGTGGTAATATCAAAGGTTGAAGTTGATATTCTCCATTTTGTCAGCTACTCCCAAAGTACTTTGTCAAGTATAAGAAGCTGATATACCTGAGCTATTTTTTTCTTAGAGCTCTGCTCTTTAAACCCTAAAAGGCTGATGCTTGTCCTGCAAGTGAGGGAGGAAGGTTGTAAAGGCAGGGACTTCCCTGGCTTTAGAGCAAATAAGCTTGTGTATCTTCTCCTTCTATCCGAAGATATTGGCTTAGAGAGGGGTATATAGCCTACTCAGGGAAATAGGGTTACATATAATCTAGACATTTTGCTTCTCGGGTAAATTTATTGTGTATTAAGAATGAAGGAATAAAACCACTGATTAAGATAATGTATTTTGCAGTGCACATACATATTATGCTCTTAAACAACAATGATTTCACTTTAACAAAAAATATATTTTAAATTACATTCAGTTTACACTTAATTGACTGATCACTGTCTTGTCAGGCTTGAAGTGATGCTGTTAGTGTCACTGTCACCTAACTCTGACATGAGTCGAAAAGTTTGACCCTGATGTAAACCGTCACACTTTAAACCTTTAAGCGGATGTTAAAATTAATATTTACAGTGATTCTCTCTCATACACTGATGCTAGGTTCAGTAATCTCATGTGAGAGATCTTGTCAAGCAGAAAAAAAATAATCCGGGTCTGTTTTTCAGTGGTGTAGTGCAGCGGCACAGCTTGCAGACATCAGCCCTCAGATACAGTAACACTAATACTCACTAACATGCCTGCTTGTTTTAGCATGTTGCAAGCACAATGCTAGCATGTATTAACACAGTGTTAATATGTGTTATGCTAAGCATTGCTAACACATTGTAACAACATTTTAAAACATTTCTAGCCATTTTTCAGTAAGCTGTTAAGGTTTGACATTTTGTTTGCATGTTTTAACACATAGAGTATGTTATTATGCTAAGTATTGCTAACATATTGTAACATCTTTCTAACATACTTGACAGCATGTTTTAACACACGCACACACATCACATCAGTAAAACAAACTAAACTCTGAGTCTGACGTCAAACTCATGAAAGTGCCCTGAAAAGCTGAATGCGAGTTGATTACTACAGACAGAAAGATAGAAGTGGCGTTTGGAGATTCACATTACCCAGAAACACCCTCGAACGGTTCCTCTCAGAGTTGAACGAGACCCACAGGCTCATGGCAAGAGATTCTGATGCTTATCGCTGATGTTTGCTTCAGTTTATGAGTGTTAAAGTCTCATATCATGAGGAACTATATATGTCAGGGTCCTGCCCTGACAGTCTTGTCTGTTTTGTCTTTGTTTAATGTTTCCTTGTTTGTCTTGTGCTTGACCACATGGATCTGTCTTTTCTTTGTGTTGGCCATGTGCTCTTCTTGGATCCCGCCAAGAATGGTTTAATGGTTTCCCGTTACAACGCTCCCTTGTTTAGACCTTTGCTGCGTCCCAATTCGCATACTATCCGTCCTAGAAAGTATTCAAAAATTTAATTAGTACGCACCAAATTGTAGTATGTTGAAATGAGTGTTCCAAAGATACCCGGATGGTCTACTATATCCGGTCAGAATCCGAAGTGAGGATCGATCCACACTCTAACGGCTGATAATGCCACAATTATCAACAACAAAAAAAGAAAATGTATTTATTCAATTTTGTCTACATTTTAATCCATCTGCAGCAGCATTGTGAACTTTTGTAAAGATACGTTTAGCCATTAACTTTTAACTGCATCATACATTCAAATTGCAAACACGTGAGGAGAGTCTCCGCATGAAAGACCCACGACTGACAGATCAACGTGCTACTACATTTCTCTCCGAAATGGTAAGATGCCCCTGTGAGAAAAAGCTTGGCCCTCCTTGTGGCCCCCCAAAATCTGGAGTTTGGAATAATTTTTACAAAACTGTTTTTTGCTATCGTTGTTATCGTTGTATGCGTATTATTTTTTATTATTCTATCTTTGTGGATTTGCATTTTCACGTGACAATTCACATCACATTCGCGGGAATGACGGCAGAACAACGTCTGTCTCCTGCACGCGAGAGAGGAGAGAAGAAGAAAGTTGGTAAATGTCAGTTCAGTTGTAAGTTAATTCTTTATGTGTGCATGGGGTGGGCGATGTGTATTGTCTATTATGATATTGTAATCATTGTTTTAAAGGGTTAGTTCACCCCAAAATGAAAATTAAGTCACAAATTAAGTTCAAGTGACTATAGTGACTCGGTCTTAAGTTTATCAAGCGACGAGAATACTTTTTGAGCGCAAAAAACAAACAAAAATAATGACTTTCTTCAAGTATTCACTTCCTTCTCTGTTTGGCCTTTGGATTTCACTTAGTGTAATTGCGTAGCGCTTCTGTGTTATACGTCACACGTAGGCTCACTATTGGCCGACGCTGGTCATGTGTGTGATGCGTGTGACGTTCAACCAGAAGCGCTATGCAATCAAACACACTTGCATGTAATATTATGAAACTCGATTATGATCTCATCGGTTCATATATCCTTTGTACTTTTACTTTTTACCCCAGCCCAACAGGAAGTCGGCTATTATGGTTTGTTTGGAAGCATATGCCCCTGGAATTTGATATACTCCCCCTAGAGAATTCAACCAATTGTCAAGAAACTCGGTCAGCATGAAGTCAAGACATTGAGGATGAAAAATTGCCAGGGGATTTTTGATATCTCGAACGGTTTGGCCGTGGCGAGGAAAGGAATTTATGGGAATAATGGAAACATGAAGTGTGTTATAACTTCTGCATACATTAACTTATCTTGATGAAACTTCAGCAGTGTGTTCGCTGTAAGAGTCCGATCACATGGATGTGACTATTGTGAGTCAAAGTTATAGCGCCACCAACTGGCAGCAGGAAGTGTGTCACTTCCTAAATGCTTTGAAATCACCCTTTTATTTTTACCCGATTTGCTTCAAACTTGATGTGTATAATGTAAACACATGCCAGATGTAGACCTGTGAAAGGATTATTGATATCTTAGATACTGTTGCTGTGGCAATGCATCAAACTTTAATATTCTTTGTTGATGCTTTTGAGACTCTTAACATGCTTGAAATTGCATGAAACTCGACAGACACATCACATTTATTAGCCAGTAGACAAGTGCAAAGTTTCAGAAACGGGCGTGATGCAGGGGCTCAGTAGCGCCACCTTTTGACAAGAGTGGGGGTGTTAGTTTTATAGTTTTACCTACAATCAAAAATCTCGGTACGCATTAGTGTTGTCAAAAAACTCGGTACTTCGGTACCAAGTCGGTACTAAAAAAAATAAACGGTTACGGTACCAGCTTTTCTAGGTACCGAGTACCGGGTTAATCCGGTTCTTGATGCGCTGTCACAGTTGCGTCCTCTTCATAAAAACACTGAGACATGGCGACCGGCGGGCGGCGGCGCTGCTAATGCGGCGGCTCTGAATCCACTTGTTGACACGAGAGGAGGAAAGAGCCACATATGGAAATATTTTGAATTAGGCTAATGTCACGTTGCCATAAAGGGCCGTTCACACGTGGCGCGTTTTTTGCGCGTGCAAATTTCAAATGTAGGCGCGCGGCAAGCGCGCTCATAATAGAAGCGACGTGCAAGCTTGTTTCTCCAGACGCGTCACTGTTCATGGTTGCATAGCGGAGACACGCGAGAGCGAGCGCTTGAGGAGAGAAGGAGAAAGCGGTGCGAATTGCGCTCTCCATGATGACGAGAAAGTATCAGCAAAGAGTTAATTGCCCTTGCATTAGAAATCAGCTACACTACAGGGTTCTCAAGTTTTGAAGACAGGCAAGAGTGACATGTTTGGCAGTTTTGGATTAAATAAAAGTACAGTTAAGTCAAATAAAACATGCTTTATCTCCTATAGTTTGGTAACACAACAAGATACCATTCATTAACATTAATGCATTATCTAACATCAACACATTGAGTGAACAATATATTTTTACAACATTAATTAGTGTTTGTGAATGTTATTTAATACAAATATTTGATTGTTCATGTTTTTTCACTTCATTCATTGTGCATTAAATAATGTTAACAGATAAAACTTTGATTTTAAAAATGTATTAGTACATTTTTAAATGAACCCCAAGGAGAATAATTGCTACATAGAACTATTGTTTATTGTTAGGTAATTTTATCTAATGTTATCTATCAAATAGAATCTTCTTATTGGTGTTTTTAATAATACAGTTACCATCTTTGTAACCGTGATATACACTTTAATATATGTAAATATAATCAAAATTAAGCTTTGGTACCGAAATTGGTACCGAGAACCGTGAATTTTCACTGGTATTGGTACCGAATACTGAAATTTTGGTACCGTGACAACACTAGTACGCATATTGTTCAAATCAAGCCGGACAACACGAAATTCGGTCAGCATGAAGTCAAGACATTGAGGATGAAAAATTGCCAGGGGATTTTTGATATCTCGAACGGTTTGGCCGTGGCGAGGAAACGAATTTATGGCGAATAATGGAAACAGGAAGTGTGTTATAACTTCTGCATACATTAACTGATCTTGATGAAACTTCAGCAGTGTGTTCGCTGTAAGAGTCCGATCACATGGATGTGACTATTGTGAGTCAAAGTTATAGCGCCACCAACTGGCAGCAGGAAGTGTGTCACTTCCTAAATGCTTTGAAATCACCCTCTTATTTTTACCCAATTTGCTTCAAACTTTATGTGTATAATGTAAATACACGGCAGATGTAGATCTGAGAAAGGATTATTGATATCTAAGATACTGTTGCCGTGGCAACGCATCAAACTTTAATATTCTTGTTTGATGCTCTGAGCCAATATGGCAAGCCGTTTTAACATTTAATCATTTTAACCTACTAGTCTCTATTTTCATGCTACTAGTACTTATTTTTTAGATACTAGTATCTATTCCATTAAGTACTAGTACTTATTCATTTGGGACTAGTGCTTATTCTTTAGATACTAGTGCTTATTCTTTAGATATTCTTTTGAATACATATTAGTAGCTAATGAATAAGTACTGGTATCTAATAGGTACTAGTATGTAATGACTTAGAACTAGTATTTAGTGAATAAATACTACTATCTATTAATAGCTACTAGTATCTCAAATGTCATTTTCTCTCTCTCTCTCTCTGAGCCAATATGGCAAGCTGTTTTAACATTTAATAATTTTAACCTACTAGTCTCTATTTTCATGCTACTAGTACTTACTTTTTAGATACTAGTATCTATTCCATTAAGTACTAGCACTTATTCATTAGCGACTAGTGCTTATTCTGTTTAGAATATTCAAAGTGCTTATTCAATTTGTATGCTTATTCAATATTGCATCTAAAATGTAAGTGACTTGACGTGTGTGTGTGTGTGTGTGTGTGTGTGTGTGTGTGTGTGTGTGTGTGTGTGTGTGTGTGTGTGTGTGTGTGTGTGTGTGTGTGTGTGTGTGTGTGTGGTGAGCGAGATTGTGTCTGTTAAGCCTAGTTCACACTACATGATTTTAAAACGTAGGGCTGAACTGTGCAGTTCACACTACATGACTTGCTCTCTGTGAAATCAGGAGTGTTCAAGTTGTTGAGCCGTTCACACCAAACGACACATCGTGATTGATCCGCAACTGGAGCTGACGCACTACAGGATTTGACAACAACTCTGTCACCCAACGATTCTATCTCGTCTACAAACCACGTTTTCTCACGAAAAATCACGCGATAAAACGAACCGGAAATGACAATAAACAGAATTACAGTAAGATTTAATGTACATTTCAACCTATAACATTTTGCTTTACCTGGGTGTTTGAGGGCGTTTGTAATTTCCATCCACCTTTTCTCTTTCTCACATCTCATGTCCAACATCATAAAGGCATTCATGCTCCTTCCACAGTTCGATTAAACTTTGCTCCTAAAATTTGCTGTTGAGTCCATTGCTTTCTTGACGACATGTTGCTCATCTTTCTGTAAACTCGTCTTGGTCGTGTTTGTTTGAAAATCGCGCATTTCTCGTATTTACCGGTATTTACCATGCTATTTACCCGGTGACCTCAACCCATGCCTTGCTCTGATTGGCTCTAGCTCATGACATCACTGAGATTGAGTCGCGCGACAGCTCTGGATATCTAGCATGCTAGATATTTTTCTGGGCTCGGCGACGCGTCTGCGAGGTGTCTGTGAGCGTCTTTGATGCGTTGTTGGCTCTTTCACACTAACAGATTGGCGAGCGTTAATCTTCCGCTAATCGCCCGCGATTTGCACGCGATAACACCCTGACTTGTCGGCGACTCAACGATTTGCAAATCGGGCTTAAATCGGGCTTAAAATCATGTAGTGTGAACTAGGCTTTACAGTGACAAGAGTTTAACCCTTTAAGGCCTTGTCTTTTTGGAAAAATGTTGAAAAAAATCTTTAAAGGGGTGGTTGATTGCGATTTCACTTTTTTCATTTTAAATATTGTGTAATGTTGCTTGTGGTGCATGAACATTATCTGCAAAGTTGCATCGCTGAAAGTTCAATGTAAGCAGAGATATCGTCTTTTAAAAATCAGGAAGTGTAAATGCCTACAAAAACGACTCGATTGGGACTACAGCTGGGTTTTAGACGTCACTAACCCAGACATTTGCATTAACCCTCCCTCCGGAATACGCAAAAAAAGGGCATGGCCATATTTCTGCGGCTTTGCCGAAGAGGAAGAGTTACAGGGGAGAGCTAGGCATGCGTCGAAAGTGTGTTATTTTCATCCAGCTGTTAGCTCTTCTGTGTTCGGGCTTCTTACGGACGCTGTAGTTCGTCAACAATGGCTACAATTTATGTTTGATAATGTTTCTGACAATTACAATCGTAATTTAGCTCTTTGTGAGGGACATTTCACTGAAGACAGCTTCCTGAATCTCCAACAATTCAATGTCGGATTCCACAAGAAACTGTTGCTAAAACATGAAGCTGTTCCAACGTTAAAACCAGATGCAGCAGTTGTTGGGCGACAACCTGTAAGTAATACTTAATAATTTTAAATGTATTTGTATAATTTTAGACGTAATGGTTTCGTTTTATCAAGGACATAAACAAATGCCAGCGCTGGCTTTATAGTCACTTGGTTATGCTACAAACATTTTGGACCTGAATTTGTAATCATATAGATTTTGTAAATATATTTGCCATGTAGAGCTACTTTATGACGTAATTTTTCGATTTGATCATGAACGTGATCAATGTCAACAGTGTTTGTTTATAGTAGCCAGTTATATCGATGCTAAGAAAACGATACACAGAGTAAACTACGTTTTGTTAATAGCTAAACGGTTGTTCATTATATCGATAAAACAATAACTTTAACCCTAAGAGGTCTGAGCTGTTATGGGGCCCTTGAGGTGTTTTGATATGCCCTGACATTTGTGCTTATTTCAGCTACTTAAAACATACCATTTGCCAACATATAAATTTGCTGTATTCAGCACAAACTCTGCTACAATAATATGTGAGCAAAATGGATGTACATGTTTGCATTTTATAGAAAAAATTTAATATGCGTGGTTAGTACGTTTTGGGAAAAAAAATGTCTCCGCAATAAGGCCATTTAACACATACTGAATAGTTGTCCACAATACTTTTGAGTTACTTCTTGTAGACTAGAATTTTTACTTCAAAATGAAGTGACAATTATTCTGACCACACTTTCAGAAAGATCAATATAACGATTTGAATTTCTTACATCAGTTTTTGGGTCAGCATTGCTGTATGCGTGGGAGTGTTAATGCCCATGAACAGTGTTGCCACAGTTACTTTGAAAAAGTAACTAAGTTACTTTACAAGTTACTTGATATTAAAAGTAACTAAGTTACTTTACAAGTTACTTGATTTTAAAAGTAACTAAGTTACTTTACAAGTTACTTTTATTAGTTACATTCAGCAGTTGCCGACAACACCCCCACCACCTCAACATAAAAATGACAACCGGTTTTGCCAACACTCACTTTATTGGAAGTGTATTTTTAACAGTAATATCAACAATCTATCTCCTGACATTTAAAGTTGAACTTAAAAACTATTTCCTGAAAAAACAGTCTTTCTTGACTTCACTTAATATAAATACTTGTTTTTATAAAATATATATTGTTTTTTTGTTTTTCTTGACCCTGTAATTTAGTAACTGTAGAACACGTTAACTGTAATTTTGCGTATATGATGAAATTTATACAGTTTCTTGTCAATCTATGTCTATTTTAATGTGAACAATGCGCTGCCACTTTAATTCAGCACGGTGCAGCACAGCAAAAATAGACTAGGTGCGGAAACGATCTCTGCACTGCTGTATACTCACGCACCTGAAACGGATCGACGGACCGCACCCGCGTGCCGTGTGAAAGCTCTAACCTGTTAACATGGGTACGGGAAAAAATATGCACCGCATACGCACTGCAGACGGAGACAAGTATGTGTGAAACGGGCGTAAGTTTAACTGTGCGGTGCTGCGACTCCATATGTTTTTTTCAAATTCGACGAAGTGTTTCTGTAGGTAGATAACACTTTGTCGCCACCAGCACAGAGTTTACAAGGGACCTTAATGTTGCCATCTTTAGCTGACAGACACAAACTCAAAATAGTGACTGTATTTCCAGCTAGAAAAACACTCCCCGAGATGCAAGAAGAAATAAATATATATTTTTACTAAGGAAAATGACAAAAATAGTAACGCACAGTGACTTGGATAAGTAACTTTAATCTGATTACTGGTTTTGAAATAGTAACGCGTTAGATTACTCGTTACTGAAAAAAGGGGTCAAATTAGAGTAACGCTTTACTAAGTAACGCGTTACCGGCATCACTGCCCATGAATATTAATGTGATTTACACCTGGGAAGACTAAAGACAATCCCCCAATGTCTAATGGCCCATCAAGGTGCTGGGAGCTCCCTCGGGTCGACAACATTCGCCCCCAACCAGTAACACGTCTTGATCGCTTCGTTCTCCAAACTGCAGGTGATGGCGAGATGGTAGAAAGACTCTGTATACTCAAACAGATCGCGGCTGTCCTGAGCGATCGCCGCAATCTGTCCAGCGAGTTTCCAACTCATTTTTCTTTGGCTGGTTATTCTGTCAAGGTCCACGGGTGAATGAAGACGAAGGTAGGCAAAGATACAAATAGCAAAGGTTTATTAACCATAAAGTGGAACATTAAACAGTGAGTGTGGGCTCAAACAATAACCAGTAATGGCAAGGAGTGAGAGGGGAACTTAAATACACAGATAATGACAAAGACAACAGGTGACGGTGATGATGATGATGAGGGTGATGAGGAGCAGGTGCAGGTGATGAAGACAGAGGATACTGGGAAGTGTAGTGCAGAGACAGATGATGAAAACAGACGGTGGATGTGACAGCAACAGACAGCGATTATTTATTGACTGCAATCCGCGTTTTGAACGAATCACTTGCTTCTTTCCCGAATGAATCAGCGGTTTGAACAAATCGGTTGAATGAATGAATCCCTCTTACAGGGATTGCCGCCGCCTACTATCGGTTTTAGTTTCATAAAAGTATCCTTTAATTAAAACGTTAAAATTAGAAATCATTTCATATTTAAATATTGATTTCAAAAAAATCTCATAGCTTTATTTATGCAATTGTAAATGGAGTGTAAATATATTAATGCCATTTCTGTGTTCCTTCTGCACCGCAAAGATTGATTTTGATTCAATTAATTAATTTTACTGGTAACAGTGGTATGGTATAATTAATGTATAATTAAGTATTATTGTATAAATAAGTAAAATAATTTTATAAATGTAATGTTAGTATTTGACATAAAAGGTGATGCATAACTCTAAATAAGTGATGCATAACTCTGAAAATACCCTGGAAATCAATTTAAGGTGGCAAATATTGCCCCTTAATTGTCAGCTGTCAACAACAGGCCTAAACCAGCCATGGCACCAAAACGTTGAAAATATTGAAATATATTTTTGTCAATATTGCACACCCCTAATGCACGGTATTAATTTTGATTTCTTTAGGTCTTAAAAAGCCTTAAATTTGACTTTAAAAAGTGTGCAGGAACCCTGTAAACGGTTAGACGTAGTTACCTAGAAAGTCAGTTATTTTCAGTAAATGAATTAATAAGCTTATTGGTTCCCATTGCTTTTGCTCTTCTCATAATGAAGAGAAAGAAGGACATCATGTATATTACAGTTAGATTAGATTAGATTAGATTGTTTATTTAGCCACACGACAATGCCGGTGGAATTTGTTTTCGGTACAGTATGTTTAAGCTCTACATCATGCATATAAATTACAAACAACAAATAGACAATACACTTCACAACATGTAACAATACAAGATACAGTGGGTAAATGACCATGCGTAGTGTATGAGAAGACAACTAAACTAAAGAGAGGAATTCAGAGTCCTGATGGCTATGGGGAAAAAGCTGTTTGCGAAGCGTTTGGTCTTGGTAGAAAGAGACCTGTAGCGCCTCCCTGAAGGAAGGAGCTGGAAGAGGTGGTGAGCAGGATGTGAGGGGTCGGAGATGATTTTCTTTGCTCTCTTTACAGTCCGATGTGTATAGAGGGAATCGACTGAGGGCAATGGTTTTCCTATAATCTTGAATGCTTTGTTGACAATCTGCTGTAGTTTTTTCCTTGTTTGGCTGTCTGTGCTACCATACCAAACTGTAATTGATGATGTAATGATGGACTCGATGATAGCGGAGTAGAACAGAACAAGAAGCTGATGTTTGATCCGGTATTTTTTAAGCTGCCTGAGGAAGTAAAGTCTTTGTTGAGCTTTTGCAATGATGTGTTTAGTGTTAGCTGTCCACTTCAGGTTATTGCTAATGTGTGTTCCTAGGAATTTAAAGGAGTCAGTGATGGTGATTGGGTTGCCGTTTATTTGTATGGGTGTTTTGGGAAATGGCCTACGTCTAAAGTCCATAATGAGTTCCTGGGTTTTGGCTGTGTTGAGTTGGAGGTCATTGTTCGAACACCAATTTACAGCTTGGTCCACCACCATGCGGTACTGGGTTTCATCATTGTCTGAGATGAGGCCTACAATGGTTGTGTCATCCGCATACTTTATTGTTTTCACTGAAGTGTCCATGGATGCAAAGTATGCTGTGTAAAGGGAGAAGAGCCAAGGGGAGAGAACACAGCCCTGAGGAGCTCCTGTACTGAGGGTGAGAGGGTGTGAGGTTATGTTATTAACCTTCACCCTCTGTGATCTGTTCCTGTGACTATAATACTGAATATGTAATGCAAATGTAAAAATATAATGGAAATGCAACATTGTTGAATGATTATAAACAGTATTTTGCCTGTTAATGCCTGCAGCAGTGCAGAAAATGATATGACAACAATAAGGTCTAAATGTAACTGGCCCCTCTAACAGTACAACTGTCCCCAACTTGCCCCCCTGTCACGGAATGCACACAAACAGGTAGGGTAAGATCCAATAGCAATTTATTGGGGTAGTCCGTAATCATAATCCAAGTCAGGCAAAAGGTCAAAATCCAACAAAGGCAGTCCAGAAAACACGAAACAATACAGGCATGGAAACATGGAAGTGCGCGGACATCAAACAAGGACTCCATGACAAACACTGACACAACAGGGTATAAAACAAAGAACTAACAATGAATAACAGGGAACAGCTGGGTACAATGATGACGGGGAACAGCTGAGTGCAATGAACAGTGATTGGTACAGACAAGGATTGTGGGGAATGCAGTTCCAGAGTGAATGGTGACAGTATGGGGAAGAGACCTCTAGTGGACACCCGGGGAAACACAAACCAGACACTGTGACCCCCTACCCCCCCACCCCCCCCCCGCCCCCCCGTCTTGCCCCAGCACATCTATATTGTGCTGTTACTTTGTTGTCAATAAATAACACCCCTTGCTTATTCTGCATTTGGGTCCACCCTCTCAGAGTTCCTGACTATATTTATTATTTTATAGTAAATATGATATTTAATCACAAAATATTTCAGTCACAATTGACCCTTCGCAAAGACCCGCCCTCCTTAGTTACTGTCGCTATGTTCCGACAAGCTATGCTGCTCTCATGCTCTCACCATGTTCTCACGCAGTGAAAAATACATCGCGGAGCAGAGAGGAGACTGACAACACGCGGACAGACAGGACAGACCAGGTTACTTTTCGGTTACTTTTGATATTAAACATATTAAACAAAGTCTCAGCTTTCAAATGTGGTCATTTTTTGAAAGAAATTTAAACAATAAATACCGTTTTGGGGCTCTTTAATGTGCCGTGACAGATCGCTGTAGAGCATCCGTTAAAGCTGCTCGTGATCCGATCATCTCTTCCTTCTAGTTCATTTATAGCATCAAATAAACATGAACGAACATAAGAAGTAATGTTGTTTTAACCGCGGAAAGGCGTCAGTATATTCATTTTACCAAGTTAAAATCCTCCTAACTCTACTGGCTGCTTTTTCTCACAAAATGGCGGATGGCGAAGTATGATTGGTTAGAACACCTGTCAATCAAGCTCCACGCGAAGGGTCAATTGTTAAAAGAAAAATCAGATTTTCCCCCCAAATTGTGCAGCACTAATTGCCAGGGTCAGATGGAAAATGTGCAAGAAAAAAATTATTACATTTTGAAATGTTATTACGTTCTAAATGTACCTTAAAGTAATATATGATATGACTCGTTTAAAGCGTGAACCCACCACCATCTCGTCTGTGTGACCTCATGCCCATGGCGGATAACCTGCATCTGCTCAGAGTGGCACTCGCTGGCACACAGTGACCCTCACAGGAGCTCAGACACTCAGAGTTGACGCAGACAGATGCACGCTGTCACAGTGGCTGCAGTCAGTCATAACACATGCAGTTTGACAGGAGTGGACGGCTGCAGGAAAAACACACACATTCTGCAGGACACAATTTTTGCTTTTGTAGTGGTTTGAATGTGATTCAACTTTCCTTTGCAAAATCACAAAAAAAAAAAAAAAAAAAAAATTAAAATCACAGTATTTGAAAAGGCAAGCTGTGGACTGTGCCTGCTCAGTCTACTGCTTACATGATAGTTATGCAAGGAACATAAGTGCATAAATGATATTAGGACTCATTTCCAGCTTTGATGGACTGGCCATCTGCCCTGTAGCCCGAGACGCTGGGATCGGCTCCACTGCAACCCTTCGGAGAACAAACTTTGGGAAGTTGTGTCGGCGCATTTCCAGAGAAAATAAAATTAACCTATTGTTTCTTCAGAGGCTCGGATGAAGGAACTAAAAAATACTTTTGTGTTCATTTGTACATCCGAACACTGATCAACTGCCAGAGGGTTAATATGTTTATAAGCAATTGAAAAAGCACAAATGTCAGGACATGTAACACATCTCAAGGATAAGAACAATTCATTTTATTTAAATCTCTCTTTATGAATGGACCATTGAATCATTGGTTAACCTGATTGATTCGCTCAAAACGCATATTCATTCAAAAACAAAACAAAGCTAAACAAAACAAACAAATACGAGTCATACATCCCTACTAGAGGTCTTCACGGGTCCAAAAATTCATGCCCGACCCGGAAGAGACCCGTAATGTGCTAAACCGAACCGACCCGGACCCGTCTTTTATTTCAAAAGTTGGACCCGGACCCGTGCAGATCCGAGAAACGCCGTGCCCGGACCCGACCTGGACCCGTTTATTATTTGAAAACTGGACCCGAACCCGACGGGAAGACACAAACCCGACTGGACCCGATTGTCACATATTATTTCACACAAGTTGCGAAAAATAAAACTTTTTGTCTTACATAATTTTAGTAGTCGTCGTCTCACTTTCTTGTAACGTTACCTGACTGACTGTGATGCATTGCAATCCACCGACAAGAAAGTTCTATCCATGTTATTTCTCTCGTTATTCCAAGCTTAATCCACTCAGTATTTCAGCTTTAAAAGTCCACTTGATGTCACGGTGATGGATGACAAATGCAACTTTGCACATGTGCATTCTGACTCGAGTTAACTCGCATAATAACTAACTTAACCGTTTGTCCTTTTGAACTAACTTATAATAACAATTGCTCGTTCAGTGCCATGGTCGCTGACATTATTTATTTGCTATCATATGTGCTCTCTGCTGGAAGCTCCAGTTGCCAAAGAAACATGACATGATGCGACAAACTTGAGACTGCACATGCGCGCTAGCTGGATCAGCCTAAAATGTTGGGTTTTTTTTAACGAATTTGAGAGTCATAGAAAACATTTATGTGACAATTCACCTCAGATTTTGTTGCTGATTTGAAATATATTTAAATATGAGTGTGTAACTCAAAGTCTGCAAGCATTTTTGAGATTTGAACCATTTACTATGTCACATAATAGGAACACGAACTCAAAATGACACTTATACATAGTAGCCTACCTACATATCAATAATTACTACCAAGAAAAACATAAAATAAAATATAGAAATAAAATAAACTTAAATATAGTAAAGATCTGTTTCCCCACTGCACACAAAGGTATCCATCATTACCGTGCGTGCAGTTGCATTAACTCTCTTTGAGTCTGGGCGCGGCCGCGCGCTCTGCTTCTAACGGGAGGGAGGGAGGGAGAGAGAGAGAGAAAGAGAGAGAGAGAGATCGCTTTTTTTATTATTTCTCTTTTCTTTACCTACTTTTACAAGTTGCAAAAAAACGCAAGCAGTGCTGATCTGACTCATTCTGGCTCTGATCGAGTCCGATCGCACGGGTATTACACACAATTTTAAACAGACCCGGGACCCGAAGTAATAAATTCGGACCCGACCCGGACCCGGCCGATCATTTAAAATTTAGACCCGAACCCTACGGTCCGGGTCGGTCCCGGGTCGACGGGTCTCGGGTGCACTGTGAAGACCTCTAATCCCTACCAGAAGCCTACGATCGGTCAATGAGCGGCGGCTCGTGGTACCATCACAGCGAGCCACAAAATCACTCTCCAGAACTTTCTCATTCACAGTTCCATGCTGGTGGAATGATCAGCCCAGCCTCATTCAGAATGCAGAATCCCTGACAGCATTCAAAAGACAACTGAAAACTCATCTATTCAGGGAGCACTTAACATAAAAAAAAAAAAAAATATACTACTACGGAGTTGGCTTATACTACTCCGAGCTATGTGTGAACTTTGTACTTTGAGCACTTCTTGCGTTGTTTTTGCCTTTTCACGATGACTCGCTTGGTTTTGTCCTCAGTTGTAAGTCGCTTTGGATAAAAGCGTCTGCTAAATGACTAAATGTAAAATGTAAAATGTAAAGCTGTTTGTTGCTTCGGAGACGCACAACAGTTCTGCCCTGGCTTTACAGGTAGCATTTTCGTTGGCAAAATTGAGCAAAAGCAGACAGTATTGCATCTAAACTATAACACAATATTAACTTCTTATTTATTGAACTGTTGTATAAAATCAAAATCACATTTGCACCATTCAGAACAAAAACAGCACTCGTGTGATATTGCGCTTGTTACTCGTGTGATATTACTTAACCGTGTCTTATGATATAAATACGAGACAAAAACTCATACACTGGCATTTTTGCCCTAATATCTTGCATTTTAGGGACATTCTAACAGCATTTTATAGGTAACATAAAAGTTGCACTGCTTCAGGTTCGTCACTAGCCTGGTTAAAACCAGACCCTCCTCTGGTTAGGTCTGGTTAGGTCTGGAAAGGTCTGGAAAGGTTAATTGACAGCTCATTTCCAAAGGGGCGTCACCAACGGATGTCGCTCAAATGCCTCTGGGCGCAATTGGATAGACCTAAAACCAATCAGATCGATCGTCATCTTGCAAAGCCCGCCTCAACGTTTGTGATTGGTGCCTCGATTTGGAAAGATTGGAAATGAGCTTGAATGGGCTCTTCGCCAGACTAACTTGCAGAGCAAATCTAAATTTGCCGGAAGTTTGTCTGGGTTTTCCCAGGCTAGTTCATCACCAATCAACTATATGAAATGTAAGATGACCTACGTAGGTCTGGGGCGAGGCAGGTGCGTTAACATCTCATGTTACTCATGTAACCATGGTTGTGATACGTGATACGTTTTGTCCCAGCTAAAGCTTTGGGGAACGCCCTCAGCGTGACTGCGTGTGAAGCACGTGTGCAACTAGTCCAATCTTGATTGGTGCCGCTTCACCTTGTGACATGTGCCGATCTAAGGTGGAAGCTATAAAGGGAAGCCGGCAGCATAACAGCTGTGAGAGAACGGCGTGAGGCTGGTGGCGTGAGTGATAATAAACGTCACCTGTGAGACGCACCGGTCTTGCATCTCTCACAGAGGAGTGGAAGCATATAAGGAGGAGCGACGACACTGAAGATCAAGAGAGGAACAGGCCTGAACCTGTGTTTTGGTTTGTTTTGTTTTATTGTGTGCCAACAGTCGTCCGTGAGTGGCTGCTGGCTTTTACTTTCATTTTGTATTTGTTTTATTTATTATTAAAAGTCTTGAATGTTCGCCGGTTCCCGCCTCCTTCTTCATATAACATCAAAACCCTGTTACAACAGCATTAGCTTTTTATAGGCTGAAGCAAGCCGCTCCCAGGCATGCAGAAAGAATGGCAAGAGGATGCAACGTCTCGCTCCCATCTACTCGTAACCTTGATTATGCAAAAAGTGTTGCCCCACAAGGAAACCTCCCTGGTCCACCACTGTAGGGGTCTCATATACAGCAGGCCAAGAGCCATAACAGTCTCTAAATCTGTCTCACAGTGATGAGTTGGGCCTTGCTTGATTCTGGTCACTTCTAACAGAATTGAATCTATACGTGCAGGAAACAGATGTGCCAGCATCATATCCAAAATCCATACAACTCATAGAAAAATAGTTCCCTGAACTGGAGAAAGCAAACCTTTCTTGCTGTTTAGTCTCAACCCCAAGCACTTGATTTAGTCGAGCACGACATCTCGATGCCGGGCTGCCATCTCTTGAGACTGGACTAATATTAACCAGTTGTGTATGTAGTTCAGTATACGGATGCACTGAAGTCTCACAGGAGCCAGTGCTGCATCCATACATTTCCTGAGCAGGTCAGTCTGATACGCTTTTTTAAAGGTCCCCTGAATTGGGGTTATTTTATTATTTTATAATGTTTCCTGGGTTGCCCTTATAATGTTAGTATGTTTTTTAGATCAAAAATAGTCATAATTTAGAAATAAAAGGCATTTTTCCTAGCCTGATTTTAGCCTCTGATTTGAACACTCGGGGCGTGTCTGCTGTGGGATTCAGTGTAACCACCCACTGCTGTGATTTGCTGACATGCTTGCATATGAAATAGCTACGTATTACATGTGAAAGTCTCTCGAATACCTTTACTACAGCTATTATACGTTTTTACTAATACAGTTATCGAGATTAACGAATCGTGAGAAGTTTTTAAAGTATTTAGATCTATTCCCATCACATAAAATGTTGCCGTGATGAGCATTGAGCAAGCAGATGACAGTCTGTCGATCGCGAGACTGAAGATCTTATCATTGCAACACAGTTTCTGCGCTCTCTCTAATGCTTTCACCAATGCAAACACGATGATGTACATACAGTTGGAGTTCCGTTGTGCAATCACGTGCATCATTGATTTCATAACAAGTTGTCCAGATAAACTCACGCTGTACGTGTGGAAAGATTTTTTTTTGATCGCTTTCTGTATATTATTTGTTCACAATTTAAATAAGATTATTTTCATCCTACTAAAAGAAACGATGTGAAGTTGATATTTTAGTCACTGGCTTGACTTACTGATGCATAAACAGTATTGAACGATTTTGAGAGAAAGATTATCTGTCTGAACTTGAACTTGAATTGTTGCTTGGTAGCTTGATCGTTTCATTTTCAGACGTTCATCGAGGCCAGCTCTGTATTGGCCCAAGTTGAGGAAACAGTCGTCTGTGAAATGTTTGGACCATCCAAAACTTTGGGAAGTTGTGTCGGCGCATTTCCAGAGAAAATAAAATGAACCCATTGTTTCTTCAGAGGCTCGGATGAAGGAACTAAAAAATACTTTTGTGTTCATTTGTACATCCGAACACTGATCAACTGCCATGCTTCGCTCATTTGCAAGCCATTGTATCTCTCGCGGAAAAACTCAAGTCGTGCTCTGCAAGGGAAATGCAGATATAATTTTAACGCAAATTTTTCTCCATAAATAATTAATTAACATTAACATTAAAATAGACAATTATATATATATATATATATATATATATATATATATATATATATATATATATATATATATATATATATTATATATATATATATATATATATATATAATTGTCTATTTTAATGTTAATTTAATATATATATATATATATATATATACTGTATATTATTTTATTTTTTTGACATCTTTAAAAATGACACTTCTCTCTGATCCAGAGGTGAACTTTCATATTCACTGGAAATATGGCAGTTTTCTTCACAATGTGTCCAACTCAAGACTGCAGTCAGACTATGTTTTTCTTTGTTTTGGTCATACTTTTTTTTTCCAGTTATGTCTAATTTGAATCAGAAAATTAAGACCGATTACCCATTGACTAACTGTTAGTTCATCAGACTAGTTCTTAACACATGTTAAGTCTTAACATAGAGGCTATGTTCATTGAAAAGAGTCAACACTAGGGTGACCAGATGAGATTGGCTGAAATTGGGGGTTGGGTTGTGGGTGGCTGATTATGGGTAGGCCTGCTATGATATTAGACTACATAGCCTATAATAAAATATATGAATATCATTGAGAAATAATGAATTTGAGAATAATAGAGGGCCTAACACAGATCACTGCGGCACTCCATAGTTTACTGAAGTTATGATAGATTTTTCTCCATTTAAATAGACAAAATGGTAGTGGTCAGATAAGTATGATCTAAACTTAATGCTTGTCCTTGAACACCAGTATAATTTTGTAGTCGATCTAAGAGTATTGTGTGATCTATAGTATCGAACGCAGCACTAAGATCAAGTAAAATTAGTATTGAGATACAGCCTTGGTCAGAAGCTAAAAGTAAATCATTTGTAAATTTAACTAGCACAGTTTCAGCTGAAACTTTTCATAGATGTCATTTTCTTGCAAGAAAGAGCCCAGTTGAGCGGACACAACTTTTTCTAGTATTTTAGACATAAATGGAAGATTTGAAATGGGTCTGTAATTTGCTAGGTCATTTGGATCTAATTGTGGTTTCTTAATAAGAGGTTTTATTACTGCCAGCTTGAACGTTCTTGGAACATGACCTAAAGATAAAGACGAGTTAATAATATTGAGAAGAGGCTCTTCCACTATAACACTTCGTTTAGTAGTTTAGTTGGTGTAGGATCTAATAAACATGTTGTTGTATTAGATGAAGTGTTTATTTAAGTCTTTTTGTTCTATAGTTGTAAAGCATTGGAATTGTTCTTGCGGGGTGATAATTGAATTATAAGGTGCACGAGCAAATATTGAACGTTTACAATTGTAGTTCTGATGCTTTCAATTTTCTCAGTGAAGAAGTTCATGAAATCATTAGTACTAAACTGTAACGAGGTATTTTGTTCAGATGACGTCTGTTTATTTAGTAGTCTAGCCACGGTGTTAAATAAAAACCTTGGATTGTTTTGGTTGTTTTCTATTAATTTGCTGAGGTGCTCAGCCCTGGCTGATTTTAGAGCCTTTTTATAACGTGACATACTGTCTTTCCACGCGATTCTAAAGACCTCTAAATTAGTTTGTTTCCATTTACGCTCTAAATTACGGGTTTCTCTCTTTAGATCATGCGTAGTATTGTTGTACCATGGTGCTTTACTTTTCTCTGACCTTTTTTAATCTAATGGGTACAACAATATCCAATGTTCTAGAGAGAATGGTGTTCATAGTGCTAGTTCGTTAGTTAGTTTGAGCATTGGGATCACTAGAACAGGGCTTAATAAACTCATTCTTGTTTCCCCTGTAGCTCGTAATTAGCATGTGTGCATTCCGAGTCATTTTGCCAGCACAGGTCACATTTAGATTTTTGAAAAAGGACATGCAGACTTTTAAACAAAGACACAACTAGGATGGATCCCGTCCTCAGCAAACTTTCATGTGATCAGTAGTGATGTGCTTTAGACAGTCCAAACTGCATTTAAAGAACTGGCTGTGTAAAAGCATTCATATTTCATATTTGTCTCGCTTCTAAACTTGAGCTCATGAATACATATTGCAGGATATGGAAAATTCAACTCAGCAAAGTCCAATGCGTAATATTGCCATTTCTTATCAAAGCCGTCTGAAAGCCTAAATTATTGTCATCAAAGTGAAACGGTTTTGGGCACCTCCAGCGCTGAGAGCTAAATGCTTTTACACAAACCCCATTAGAGGCTCATTGTGCGCAGATAGCAGCTCTGAGTCGGAGAAAAACACGCTGCAAGTCCTTTCGGCCGGCTTGCTCTTTCTTTCACAAATGTGACACCTCTTATTAAAGTGATAAATGGCCTCTACCGATGGGCAGATTTCAGGTGTCAAGAGTTGTGCGGCATTCTGG
This sequence comes from Chrosomus eos, assembly GCA_036326025.1. NCBI lineage: Eukaryota > Metazoa > Chordata > Actinopteri > Cypriniformes > Leuciscidae > Chrosomus > Chrosomus eos. The sequence continues at coordinate 47,993,811 of CM070818.1, forward strand.
CCCGACTGTTCCAGGCCAAACTGGAACTCTGTGACAGAAAAAAAAGCTGATAGAAGCGTGTTCGCTCTCTCTGTCCGTCTGTCTTTCCGTCTGTCCGTCTTTCTAAAGCTATTAAAGGGCTACTTCAGTTCTTTATTTACAGTTTCCTGTGAAGGAAAAGTGTTTACCTGAGGTTCATGTCACACTGAGACTCAGAAGTGAAGAATTAGTCTCAAAGCGGACTGAACTCAACATGCTTGTGCTTCTCCTGCAGTTTGTGAGACAGATCGATACGAGTGTTTGGGGCGATACGTCACTGTCAATCTGGGAATTGCGGGTAAACTTCCTGCTCTCTTCAGAGGGCTGGACACATCTCGGTGTACAGATGGATCGTCACAAGACAGCAGAAGCAGCTGAAGAACTGAGATTGTGTGTAACCTTCATTACTGTATGGTCTTAGGGCGAATTTGCTTGACAGTTGCGCTATTTTGCACATGCTACTTCTTATTGAATTTTTTTATTTCAGTTAATGTTTATTTTATTTCATGTGATGATTATGTCTGTGATTACACTTACTTCAATTTTTGTAGGTCAGTTGCACTAGTTTTGCACATGCTACTTCTTTGCAAACATACTCCTGTTTAACCAGGCCCTAATTGTTTTTCCCTTTAACGTAGGTGAAAAACAGTAGCCTATGTTGCAATAATAGTTTGTCTGAATTTGTAGTGTTAATAAAAGTAGTAGGATAAAATGAACTGACACTTTACTATGAGGCCATGGACAGCTGTAAAGTGATGCAATTGACTCTGAAATGTTCTGAAATGTTTTGAACATGATGAAGATGATGTGTATGAGTCCCTCAATTGAGGCTCAATTGTCCTCTGCGTGAAAAAGATGGATCTCAAAATCGTACAGTCACTCACTGCTGGAAAAGATTGAAATATGCAAAAGATGCTGGAAAACCAAGTAATTTACGGAACAATAAATAAATGGAAAATAACAAACTAATAAACAACCCTCACAAACCCCCCCCCCCCCCCCCCACCCCCAAAAAACAGTCATGGATCATCCTGGTAACTGCACACATTATTAAGAATAAAGCGTAAAAATCAAGCAGTGTTGTATAAAGTATCCAAACATCTTACTCAAGTAAAAGTACAGATGCCATTATGGAAATTGACCCGAGTAAAAGTTAGTCATTAGAAAAATACTTGAGGAAAAGTATTAAAGCAACTCAAAAGGTATTGAGTATTTTAAAAGGTATTGAAATTGTACTGATATTGAATTATTAAAGGATCGTACACACACTCAAATGAAATAATTTATTGACCCTCATTTATAGTTAAACCTGTAGGACTTTCTTCTTCTGCAGAACATTAAATAAGATATTTTGAACAACAAAAAAAGTTATTTCCATACAATGAAAGTGAAAGGGGTCAAAACAACTCTGAACTCCATTGACTTTTATTGTATTGGTCAAAAAAACTTTATATATATATATATATATATATATATATATATATATATATATATATATATATATATATATATATATATTATATATAATAATATTATACAACACACAACTATATATATATTTTTAAATATATTATTCAATTTTCCATAAAAGAAATGGATACATGTTGGGAACAACATAAGGGTAAGTAAATTACAGAATGTTGGGGTAAACTGTCCCTTTAACTCAAGAATTGAATGATTCAGACTAGAGTGTCCTCCTACAAATGCACTGAAATAAAGCAAACTATCCAGAGAAAAAAAGGCAGTAAGATGAAAGAACATTAATCTTACCGTCTATGCATGTTTACATAGAAGAAGAAGCTTTTCACCTTTTTAGCTCTTGTGGCGGGAGAGTTCGGTCACATATCTTGTCACATATCTTCACAAATGTATCTGAGTCAAAGTATACATTTTCTCTTTAAAATGTAAAGTAAAAGTAGAAGTCATCAAAAATATTAACATTTGAGTAAAGTACAAATGTACAAACACAATACTTTATACTTTGTTACTATACACCACTGGAATCAAGCATATGTAAACTTTTGAACAGGGTCATTATATTTTATATAATTCCACAAAAAAAAACAATGACTAGCTGGCATGAACTTAATGACTAATGTCACATGGAAACCGGACCCTTCAGAGTTTCTGTTAGCATAATCACATTACTGTTCAATAATAATTTGTAGATAATTAGCATGGCTTGATGAAAATGAAGCTGCTCTTTCTCAGCTGTGTTTTACTCCACATGAAATCATTCTCTAATTCTTCTCTTTTCCTGCATCTGATGTCCTGATACCCGAGGCAGATACATCCTCAAACAGCCTCTTAGTGTGTGTGTGTGTGTGTGTGTGTGTGTGTGTGTGTGTGTGTGTGTGTGTGTGTGTGTGTGTGTGTGTGTGTGTGTGTGTGTGTGTGTGTGTGTGTGTGTGTGTGTTGTGTGTGTGTGTGTGTGTGTGTGTGTGTTCTTAAAGACATTTACCTTTGGTGCTCATCCAATCTGCTTATTCAAACATCATTATCGCTGTTAATATCTGGTTTGCACAAGAGCAATCTCCTGATCTCCCTCCATTTACAACCGTTCAGTTTGGATTTCTGTTTGGTCAATTTTCTTTTTCTCTTAATCTCTTAAACTGCATGTTTCTCTTTCCCGCTGGCTGAAGATCTCTGAAACCACTGAGGCAGAAACACACACACACACACACACACACACACACACACACACACACACACACACACACACACACACACACACACACACACACACACACACACACACACACACACACACACACACACACACACACACACACGTTTGTTTTTCAATTATGGTGGGGCTTTACATTGACTACTATTGTTTTATCTTGAGCTAACGTTATATTCTAAGCTCTAAACACACACACACTGCATTTCTGTGCGAACAAATGTTCTTTAAATCGGTCCAATGGCTATCCGATAGAACAGGTGAAGGTCTCTGCTCGTTATTGTCTTTCCTTTCACGCAACACAACAAGATTAAATGAAATACATTTTCTCATATGTATTACCTCGTTATTTTATCTAACTCCATAGATGAAAAAGGTTTTAATGATATCCTAGCATCATTAAAAAATATATACAAACACAATACTTTATACTTTGTTACTATACACCACTGGAATCAAGCGTATGTAAACTTTTGAACAGGGTCATTATATTTTATATAATTCCACAAAAAAAAAAAAAAATGACTAGCTGGCATGAACTTAATGACTAATGTCACATGGAAACCGGACCCTTCAGAGTTTCTGTTAGCATAATCACATTACTGTTCAATAATAATTTGTAGATAATTAGCATGGCTTGATTAAAATGAAGCTGCTCTCTCTCAGCTGTGTTTTACTCCACATGAAATCATTCTCTAATTCATAAATCATAAAATATGAGCGAATGTTTGATTATTCCTTTTAACGCCTTCTGCTTAACGCGGGTCTCACGATCACAAGCTCGTCAGTTTTGGACACAACAAACTGAGGTAATTCGCTATATGTGATACGATCTGGGAAAACCCATCACATGGTGAAATTTTACCTATTCAGACTCCGTTGTTCTCTTTGTGCTCCGCTCCGCCTCTCACAATAACGTTGGATAAAAAAGAAATAAATAAAAAAGTAGTTTAGAGTAGTAAAAGTAGACCTGAGATTGGTCGCATTCACGCTTACACAATTAAAGCTTTGGTATAGCCCCTGTGGTTGCATACACTTGAAATTAAAGAAACGTTTACTTCAGGCAGAGGTATGGCCACTATTACAGATATAAGCTGACCAACATTACTTCTCTTATAACATTACTTCTCTTTGGTTTCCCACGTACACTTATCTAAAGTGACATTAAATTAAAACAGAGGTAAGACACACCCAAATTTAGATTGGTCAAGCAGCATTTTTGCTGTTCTAAACGGAAATTCACTTCTTGTCTTTGTGAACTACGTACACTTGAATTAGTGCCAAAAATTAGCCGTCAGTAATCTGACACAAATCTTGTGGTAACATATGAATCTGTTTAAAACTTGGAAAAACAATTTCAGAATCAGTCAGAATAAAATAAAATGTAACAATTTATTATGTCAGGTAAATGTATCATGCCAAACAATTGCTAACGATGGGAATTTGCATTCAGAGTTTACACCTTTTGGGATCAGAACGCCATTTGCCTGGAAGACACACCCTCCTCTGTGTGCAAGTTATCTCTAAACTCTTAAGAACTGTATTACCTTTTGGTTTACTACTTTGGGAATGAGACATCTGTACCAGTCACATAATTATTCACATTAAACCATATAGATTGTTGGGTGAATTTAGGTGATCTCAGCATTAGAGAGAGAAGGAATGGGGGAAGAGGGAAATAGATGGTGCTAGGATGATGCTAACTTCACAAGAGAGAGTTTAAATGTTAATTTCATTTTCTCATAAAGTTGCCCTCTCTTCCAGTTCTTCCAGTTTTTCCCAGTCTTAAGCCCTATTCGCACGGGATAAGTATTACCGGGTGACTTCTTGTCATGTGTAATAATTGTAGAGGTTGTCTGTGATCTTAATCCCGTGCGAATCGGCCATGTCTGTAAAAATTCTCCCGCAAATGACCTACCATATTTTGCCAAACACCGAGGTCCTGTGATAATATTAGTCCCATGTCAATCGGCATCTCTGTGATTTTGCGGGGTCGTTTATCATTTTTTCAAGGTTTTTGTTTCCTGTGCGCTTTTTTATCCATCTTTCACGAAGAATGGAGGCTGCGTGGGAGTGTTTTGATAGTATTTTGGGTGCTGGGTCATATCGATATACACCATACAACTATATAATTTGCAGAAAGAGAAAGCTGAAAAACATCAGAAGAGCAAAAACAAAAATAATGCTTAGATGGAAATGAATGACAAGTATAGCAGCATGCGGTAAGGCACATTCTTCTGTTTATGATATATCATACAGCTACACCTATAATAATGACAAGATATTTCCAAGCAATAGCCTATTGACATCATATCCGGGAGATTAGTCAGAGTAAAATCACAAGCTTCGCTTATCCTGTGTGAATGCGCCACACGAAATTCAGATGTAGGTCGGGTAATTTCACACGAGGTCCTCAGATAATACTAATCCCGTCCGAATATGACTTTTCACAGTAACATGAACAGAACAGTTTTGCAAAGTATCTGGCATTTAATAATGTCCTCGAAATATTATTTATACATCGTCCATGGAACACTTTTTGGTTACACTTTTTTTGTAGGTGTCATTGTTACAGTGTAATTATTCATTTAAGTACATGTACTTAAATGTACATGTACTTACTATAGGGTTAGGGTAGAATTATGATTTGGGTGAGGTTTAGTTGCAAAATAATATTAATAATAATAATAATAATTCATTACATTTATATAGCGCTTTTCTGGACACTCAAAGCGCTTTACATAGAAGGGGGGGAATCTCCTCAACCACCACCAATGTGCAGCATCCACTTGGAGATGCGACGGCAGCCATATTGCGCCAGAACGCTCACCACACACCAGCTTACTGGTGGAGAGGAGACAGTGATGAAGCCAATCAGTATATGGGGATGATTAGGAGGCCATGATGGACAGAGGCCAAGGGGCACATTTGGCCAGGATGCCGGGGTTACACCCCTACTCTTTCGAAAGACATCCTGGGATTTTTTGTGACCACAGAGAGTCAGGGCCTCGGTTTAACGTCTCATCCGAAGGACGAATGTGAATGTGAAAATGTGAAAAATTATCGTATCGTGGAGTCTCAGGTGATTTCCCATACTGCCTTCTACATATTGATGGCATTAAGAACAAAATGATTGTAAAGCTTAATGTGGAACACACACACACACACACACACACACACACACACACACACACACACACACACACACACACACACACACACACACACACACACACACACACTAGCAGCATGTTCGTTCCAGAGCCCAGAAAACATTTGGACAAATCCAGCTCCCAGCTAAATGTGTTGGTCTGCCAAAGTTCTGAGAGCATCTCTGGAGCTCCTCCAGCATCCTCTGGTTGCGTGGCCGCAGGAATATTACTGGGTTGGATTTGTTTACTGGAACTGTCGCAGGAGTTCATCATTGCAGTAAAACGCTTAAAAAGATCCTTGATTTGTAACGTTCGTTTTGCGTAAATGCAAACATCTCTGGTTTTTCAGTCAGGGGCTGACTGCGTCACCCACAATGCCTTGTGATTGTGAAATGCCGCAGCGACATGGCTTTCAGTCTAATTTATTCATCCATTTTCAACGGAAGCCATTTTACCCAGTAGAGAGAGACTAGCGTAATTATCCTAATTAGTGCTAATTCAACATGCCTGAGCCCATTTTTGTAATGAGCCCCTCATGGAGAGCTCAGAGGAGGAGGGTCTTCGGTCACCGCCTCCCTTTGTTGCCACAGTAACCGTTTCCGTAGCGACCCACTCTTGACAGTGATGGGAAATGAAGAGGGGTTAATTTCCCTGTGAAGGGGCACAAATTAAAGCTGAAATGAAAGAGAAAGTCAAATGCCTCCTGTTTGCAAATGAACTTCTGACAGACATTGGCAAAAAAAAAAACACCATAATGAACAGATCCACTACCAAATACAGCTTCAAATCAGACAACATGTCAACATCACAAAATCACAAAGCAACCCTTGTGAAAAACGTACACTTTAGCATATACTTTACATAGAGTGTTTGTTACAGAATAATGTATTTAAAAAATGCTTAACTATGAACTGCATTTAATGTTTTAAGATTGTAATGCATGTAATGTTCATGTGTTGTACAAAGTTTTTATCAGTCAAGATTAATTAAATTATAATAAAACTAAAGACTAAAACATATTGAACAACTAATATACTTACCATTGTCATTCTATTTGTAGTAAATGTGTGCACTTTACTTGCACAATGTTTGATTTGTTGTGTGTAATGCAGGCAGAAATGATTTGGTAATCTACTTACCATCACCAATTTTATTACTCTTCATTTTGTGATGATCTTCTAATACTATTAAACATTCTCTCTTGACTAATGTGTTGTCCCTTTCACCTACTCACTGTTCATTGTGTTTTGGCTTTTTCAAGGAATTTGTCAATCATTTCATGAGGAACATAGGCTGTTGTTACTGGTGTTGTAAAATTGTGCTGTGTATGAAAACGGGAGTTATCCCCAAAAGTTATTGGGATAAATAAATAGCCTATTTGACAGCTTCATGCTCTATGACGAAATTGTTTAATTATAAACCGATCCACATAAGCATTATTTTGTTGTACATTATTTAACATGCCTTTTTAGTTTAGGCTATAAATATATTAAAAACTAGAAACTACTATTTAGTTCCCTTAACCGCTTTTGAATTGGAACCGGTATCGTTCAATTCTATGACAGCTGTGTTGCTTTCAGTCCAAGATGGTGGAACTACAGCTCTGTGCATGGGTGCGTTTGTTGCAATGGAAAATTCTATTGAGTTTCGCCTCTTGGTACTTCTATACTCGTTGTTTTTTTTGTACAGCAGGTAAAAACGATGCACCCGATCACAATGAGGTGACTGACGTATGTGCTGAAGTTTTGTTCCAAATAGATGTATTGAATTGAACTGACTTGCAGTTTAGGATATATTTCAAGAATTGGATTGGATTCATTCACATCAATAAGAATCAGCGCATGTAAACATACATTTTGCTTTATATAGCACCACATTTTCTGGCCTACAGGTTGACATTCAGCACAATGACATTTGGATGCTAAATATCTCAGCAATAGTTTTTACGCAATATAGTGCTTGTTCTTTGTAGATTTATTATGATAATAATAATAATAATAATAATAATAATTATACTGTACAATAATGTTACAATAATGACCCTACATGTCCACTGGCGCAGAATGGCTGGAGCTGAGTCAACATTTTCATTATATTCTCTATAAAAGCTGAGTGACACGCTGCTGCAGGGGATTGTAGGATTCCCAGCGGGGAGTACATGACTGCTGAACTTGATGCAAATGAATGGATTTAGTGCTGAGATCACATCGTTGAATGTTACTGTGTTTAATGCAGGTTTCAAATAGCCTGGTTCTACCAGACTCTCGTACATTTCAGTTTGTACAGAGAGTCTGGCCTCGCTCCATTGACAAACGTTTACTTCCTTGTAGGCGGGTTCTCTGTTAAAGTTAAAAACTATTGGATCTGCCCAGAGTCACTCAGGATCTGCCATAGCCAATCGCTAGCGTGTGGTCGTGCGAACCATAGAGTGTAAAAAAAGAACTCATTCACCACTAGCGGAGTGAGCTGGAAAATCAAACTTTTCTCAAACCCCGTGGGGAGGAGGGTCACAACATCATGGCCACCAACAAAACTTGGCAAACATTGTTCTTGCTCCGGCTTTAACTTCTGTATATTCGGCAGTTTTGCAACGACGGACCGAATAGCTTTTCTCACGTCTTTCTCAGCTCCAACTCAAACTGACGGACTACATCGACGTCATCGTTCTCAGCCACTCCCTCTGTTCGCTTATTGGTCCTACAAAAAATTGATTTCTGGAAACCGAAGTCTACAGCACAATCCCAGACGTAGTACTGAAGGAAAATGAAATTGAGCGGAAGTGCGTAGGATGGCGCAGCCAGGCTAGGTTTCAAATGCAGTTCAAATGGACTGTGGCTGGACTAATAAAAGTGTATTAAATAGGCACATTGTGGTGTTGAGAAGAAAGTATTTGGTTTTCTCAGCTATAAACATGCACATGTGGTCAAGTTGATATATATATATATATAATATATATATATAATATATATATATATATATATATATATATATATATATATATATATATATATATTATGCGTTATAATTAATTGTAAATATTTAAATGAGCTTAACAATTTCCTGATAGTCGGTAGTTGTTATGGATATTCATTCATTCATCACACATGTTCGTTATTTAGTCATCATTACTTTGTATTTTAGTTTTTCTTTGTTCTCAGTTCAGTTTTTTTTTGTCGTGTCAACACGCTGTTTCTTTGCACCTGTGGATTACCTAAGTTTGTTTTCTTTAATAAATACTTTTTCGGGAGAGAGAGCCGATTGTCCTCATTGTGAGCAGTTTTCTGGATGCTATTTCAATAGACAAATCTGATCTTTTTAATATATTTTCTTTCCCACACACACACTCAAACCAGAGGCTTCCTGAAGACAAAGAAGCTGGTGATGTTTATTTCAGGCATCTCTTTATGGTCTTTGGCCAATTAAATTGCCGTGTTTCCAAATGTACTTTAGACACGGTTCATACAGACGCGTTCCCATAGTCAGTGTTATGATACAGTGTCAAGTGCATTTTCTTTATTTAATTTCTGGTTAAAAAAAAAGGAAAAAAGAAATGGACGCAAAAGTGCTCAAACCCTTCACATAGATCAGCAATCAGAATCAGCAACATGTTATTATTTTAACAAAATAAGAGGGAATAAAAAATGTAAACATCTGTAATGTGAAATAGCTTATAGTACTAGTTTAAAACAACATTTTGCAGGTTCTGCAAGGTGTTTATGAACAAAATTTGTATTCTCCGATTCACAACCCACCAAATCTGTTATCATCTGAAATATTTCCAAACATTGTGTTCCAAACATTGTGTTCAAAATCAACATCTGTGATTTTGTATATTTCAGCCTGCATGTATAGTTTTAACCTACATTATGGGCCCAAAATTGTCCCCTCTGTGTAGAAAAACCTGACTTCACAAGCACATACTACTGACCCTGAGGTTTGTCGATAATGGAAATTAAATTTAAAAGTTCAAATATACAGAAACTGAAGACGTTTAATATGCCATAAACCCTTGATGTTCTTGTTGGAGGTGTGGATCGGTTTTAAGGATATCTGACAATATAATTTCTATCCAGAGAGAAATGTCTCTATTCATCCTAAATTTACATGTATTGATGTTTGCTGGTCACATTGTGTGTTCCTCCAAGCATATAATCAACATTTCTAATGAAAAATAACAATGTTACGGCACAATTATCCTAAAATGTCAGAGTCGCTTTTCAATACGACTACTGCCAAATGAAATTCAAATGAGTAATCATTATGCATATTTTTATTTCTACAAGATACAGATGAAACATCATAACAATTACATATCTGAGTGGCATGTCAGTGATTAAAGGGATAGTTACCAAAAAATTAAGATTCTGTCAATAATTTTCAAATGAGGGTGCACAAATTATGCGGTTTCTCCATGACGCTTTTTTTCTATACTAAAACAGATCAACGGGACCATGACTGACAGAGCTTTTTTTTGCCCTTTTTAGAGTATAACAGTTGTGGTCACTTTTTGTATCTGTTGTTGTATGTGTTGCATCATGAAGATTCACAATGTATATATTACAGGGTCTCTAAGACTCTTTTTTTTTATATATATATAAAAAAAAAACTTTTTATTTAGCAGGTATGCATTAGATTGATCAAAATGGGCATTTATAATGTTACAAAAGAATTCTATTTCAAATAAATGCTGTTCTTTTGAGTTTTATGTTCATCAAAGAATCCTAAAAATAATAATACGAAATAATAATAATTGATAATAATAACATTTTCCTTGATCATCAAATCATAATATTAGAATGATTTCCGAAGGATCACAGGAATAAATTACATTTTAATATACATTCACAAAGACATAGTTATTTTAAATTGTAATAAGTAAATAATCAAAACTCTTCTTAAATCTCTATATTTCACACATTTTAAAGAATCACATAAGTTTAATGATGATGTTAAGTATATACTGTTTGAATATTTTCATATAGTTTCTCATATGAAATGTTTGTGTTTTTTTGCAAAGGTCTCCGGAGGGAAAATGTTCCACTGACTTTCAGTTCTGCAACCTCAAAGTAAGATCAACCCACACACACACACACACACACACACACACACACACACACACACACACACACACACACACACACACACACACACACACACACACACACACACACACACACACACACACACACACACACACACACACACACACACACACACACACACACACACACAAACACACACACACACACACACACACACACACACACACACACACACACACACACACACACAAACACACACACACACACACACACACACACAAAATTCATGAACAGCTCTGAGAAACCTGTACACATGCATGAACCAGTGTTTGAGGCTAATCTTTGAACAGTTAATAAGTGATAGTTGGTTTGGTTGTGATAACATTGGAGACAGATGAAGATGGATATGTCTGTTTGTCTCTTCTGAAGGCTGCCTGCGCCGTCAGGCTTTGATGGAGGTGTGAATATGGATCTCTTAATGCTCATCTGATGGGCGAGTGTGATCTGTGTTTGTGATCATTGGTGTTTGTTTGCATTGTTTTGCACAGAGACAATCATCAGCGCTGATTTGGCACACACTTGACTGCTGAATTTGTCTCTATAATGTGCTGTTGTTTCTTCTGTTCGGTCTTGATTTCTTGCAGATGTTACAGAGATCTCACTGATGAACAATCAAATAAATGTTTTGCCACCATGTCTGAGATGAACCATAGATCCGGTTCTTCAGGACGTGCCATTTGAACAGATCTGCATCAATTCTTATTCATCTTTAATCTTTATACTTCTGCGTCCAACTCACACCATAGCTACGTCGTAGGCTGTGTGTAGCATGCGTAGCCTACGGCATACCCTGACCTGCACCTCTCCAAAAATATAAAAACGTGTCAATTCTACACGGACCACAAGCGCTGTGATTGGTGTGCTAGAACCCCTCCCTCGGGTTACACATGCTCCATCTGTATGTGTAATTGCACGTCAACGCGGACAACAACACAGAAGTATAAATGAAAACCAACGCGTAGCCTAAAGCAGCGTAGATCCGACAGCCGCGACACTTTGATAGCCCAGAAGATTCATTAGGATCCAAACAGAGATGAAGTTAGAAGCAACCAAACAAGAAGCAACCAAACACCTCCACGTTTACCCTATTTACAGTTTTTTTCATTCGCTAACAAGCATTTGTCCAATCAGTTGTCACATTTTCAAAACTCTAAACACAGTTAGCACAGCATCGGTCTTTTGTGACCATACCATTCACACATTTCATGTCGTTTTCACACAATATGCAGTCAGTGAACACATTTCCACAATGCTTACATTTTCTTAACAGACAAGCTATACCTCCCAACAAAATAATGGATTGTTTTTGTAGTATTTACAAATGTTAACACACACCATCCCACAATAGCAAAAACAATATTCCAAACCTTAGATACAGTATAAAAACTTCTTGTTCTGCAATGATATCAGTTCAAAAACAATATATTTATACATTTCAGCTGAAAATAAACAAACAATTGAATTATTGACACACAGCTGATTTATGTTGGGTAAACTGGGCCAACCACAACTGATTCCAGTCTGGCTCAGTCTCAGTGGCAGGGGTTATTTTTTCTATTACATTGACACTTATACAGTAAAAGGAGGACTTTGAGGAGCGATGTTTTTGGAAACAGAAACAGAAAAAGACAAACACTGTAATGTATGGACGAGGAAGAATAAGAGCAAGGGGTCCAGGGAGAAGAGCAGGCCCAGTGAGAGATGCAGTGAGAGATCCAGTGAGAGATCCAGTGAGAGATCCAGTGAGAGATGCAGTGAGAGATGCAGTGAGAGATCCAGTGAGAGATCCAGTGAGAGATCCAGTGAGAGATGCAGGAGCAGTGAGAGATGCAGGAGCAGTGAGAGATGCAGGAGCAGTGAGAGATGCAGGAGCAGTGAGAGATGCAGGAGCAGTTAGAGATGCAGTGAGAGATGCAGTGAGAGATGCAGTGAGAGATGCAGGAGCAGTGAGAGACGAGGAGCAGTGAGAGATGCAGTGAGAGATGCAGTGAGAGATGCAGGAGCAGTGAGAGATGCAGTGAGAGATGCAGTGAGAGATGCAGGAGCAGTGAGAGACAAGGAGCAGTGAGAGATGCAGTGAGAGATGCAGTGAGAGATGCAAGAGCAGTGAGAGACGAGGAGCAGTGAGAGATGCAGTGAGAGATGCAGTGAGAGATGCAGGAGCAGTGAGAGATGCAGTGAGAGATGCAGGAGCAGTGAGAGATGCAGTGAGAGATGCAGTGAGAGATGCAGGAGCAGTGAGAGATGCAGTGAGAGATGCAAGAGCAGTGAGAGACGAGGAGCAGTGAGAGATGCAGTGAGAGATGCAGTGAGAGATGCAGGAGCAGTGAGAGATGCAGTGAGAGATGCAGGAGCAGTGAGAGATGCAGTGAGAGATGCAGTAAGAGATACAGGAGCAGTGAGAGATGCAGTGAGAGATGCAGGAGCAGTGAGAGATGCAGTGAGAGATGCAGGAGCAGTGAGAGATGCAGTGAGAGGTGCAGTGAGAGGTGCAGTGAGAGGTGTAGTGAGGTGCAATACCAAGCGGTTTTATCCCAGGTGCATCGCCTTGGATAATACCAGATGTGATGTTGATGAAAACATGTGGCCTAACCCTGAAAATCACAGAGATTAGATACAGTAATTTTGTGCTTTTTTTAGTTCCCCCCCCCCCCTTTTTATCTGGGCTTTTTGCTGTTGCTTTTTTGTTCAGAATGCTCTTGTGTGTTTCATGGATATTTTGTTCATTGTAAGCAATACTGTAAAAAAATTCTGTTCTATCATACCATTGTAAGCAATACTGTAAAAAAATTCTGTTCTATCATACCGAGTTTCTACTGCACCTCCTGTAGTAAACAGTAAAGGAGGTGAGATTGCTTTTGCTTTAAAAGATTGCTTTTGAATGTGAACATTACTGTACATGTGGACATACAATTCCCAACCAAGAAATTTAGTGTAAAAACCGTGGATTGCATGTTTTGCATGCAAATACCTATAAAACCGAAACATAAAAGTCTATGCAGTTTTTGTAATGTCAACAATAGCCAGTATTTTGAAACCTGGTGTACTTTGATTGACTGCATGTACTTTGTGAAGTGAAAACAAGTGTTATTCTTTGACAGAATAATTTCATTTTGAGTCAGATTTCCAGTGTTTTGGTAAAGTTAGTGTGTGCAGAGAAAGATGTGTTCTGTTTTGAAATGAAGAGTTAGTATATATTTAACAAAATGTGTTTTTGAGAAGAAAATTATCCATTTGGCCAATTGTGTTTTATATGTGTGAGTCTGTGTTAAGAGTTTAGAAAAAGTATCTGAAGTATGGGTAAGCGCTTGTTAGCAATTGAAAAAAACTGTAAATACAGTTCTACCAGAAAGACTCGGGAGAATAATACTGAGACAATAACATTTATTTACGAGCTCAGCAAGCAATCAAATTCTTTGGCGTAGGCCCCGTCCGTAACTCGCATTCCGAGGGTACGGAATCTGCGCACCCCGCCTGAGATGAAGGCGGGGGCGCAGCCCACCCCCGCGAAGTAAGGAAGGGTGCCATCTGGTGGTGGTGGGGTGGAAGGAGGAGAGGACATCCTGGCATCTTCAGGGTAGAGGGGAGAGCCCGTCTGGAGGTGATGGGAAGGATGGAGGGGAGGACCCAGCGTAGAATGGTAGGGAGATGAAGGAAGGTCCCGTCTGGTGGTGGATGGGGAGGATGGAGGTGGTTGAAGCGACAGCATCTGAGAACTCAGACATGAGTAAGTACCACGCTTTTATACTGGCTATTAGGATGTGATTGGATAGTGAGAAGGTAATACATGACGTGAACGATTGAGTCTTCCTGGCAGAACTAGCGCTAAGCTTCATTTACACGAGTAGTTACACAACCAAGTATGGTGACACAAAATAAAATGTGACGCTTTTCTAAGCGGGTAAAATGGATAACTATAATGTATGGCGGAATAGCACTTGGGAGCACTTCGACTCGGCGCAGTAATTTCATCACTTCTCCTGAAGTGATGATATTACTGCGCCGAGTCGAAGTGCTCCGAAGTGCTATTCCGCCATACATTAGTTATCCATTTTACCCGCTTAGAAAAGCGCCACATTTTATTTTGTGTCACCATACTTGGTGAAAAAACAGTGGAGTATCCTTTAAGTTTAACTGTTTTATCTTTCTTAAACTTCCCTGTCTGCTGTCCTAATACGTCACAGTTTGTAGTGAAAGTGGGCAAATTTCAAACAGCATTGATCCGCTCCATTGATGGGCACCCCGGGAAGGCGACACCATTTCTAGGGACTTTCCAAATGAAAGTAAACAATTTAATCCCTTCATTAAATGTAAGATCAAAATCAACAGAGTAATTTGAGTCTCTTTTACACTGATAAGAAAAAAGGGAGCTGGTATCGCCAGCGAGACCGCCGACCCCAGAGGGTTAAGAGACGTTATAGAGTTGCCAGCGGCACTGAGCGGAGTTTTGCTGCTGTAGTGGACACACACCATTAAAATAATCAGCGGATGGCGGGCTGGTGCGGCTGTTAAAAAAGTAACATGAATATAATGTTTTTTTTTTTCCATCAGTCTGTTATAATTCATAAATTCATACTCATTTTCATGGCATTTCTGGTACCCTGATTTATGTTTTCTTTTCCCCGACATTATTCAGTCAGTCTCCTGCTCTTCCACCAAGTTCATCGTTGTCTTCAGGCAGCTGCCGCCTCAACTCTGATTGGTTCTGTTCACAAGATGGGGTGGGACTTAAAATTTTATTGGGTCCATCTGTCACTGACTGAATAATTAATAAATACTTTAGATTTGACTAAACCATTTTTAGGGCCTGTTCACATATCGGGTCTTTTGCGCGCTCAAGTTTGTTATTTCAAATGTAGGCGCGCGGTATGCGCGCTCATAATGGAAGCGACACGGTCGTTTTTTCCAAACGCGTCCGCGCCGCATCGAGATAAAAACATCTCAACTTTTCAGAATGCCGCACGCGCACCGTGGCTTAGCAACGACAGTTGCCTACAGATCGATGCACACTCTAACGGCTAATATTGCCCACAACCCATCGCGCGTTGGACGATGATAGAGAGCCCTCCCCTTCCGGTCGACCACCATGGGACCTTATTTCGGAAAAAATATTGTATGGTAGTCAATGGCGAGAGACAACTAATATTTGGAATTGTTTGAATTGTGCCCTGAATTACACATGATGTTTGTCAATTTAAAAGATACATTTTATAGTCAAGAAAGTCGTACCTATTCTCTCAATGAATGAAGCTAACTTTACTGAAGCTAAGGTCTGTCATTTTTTCTATAGTCTAACGTTATAATCGTAATGTTACACCATCATGCCTGTGCGTTTTGTACCAGACTGCACACATACGAGCTGACGTACATATTGCGAGACGAGAGATATAATTCATTGAGCAATTTTCTCATAAAACCAAATGTTACTCTTCTATTTTATGACAAACTGTGACTTTCTTGACTTCCATAATTATCTTTTATATTGACAAACATGTGTAATTCAGGGCACAGTTCAGACGGAATAAAAAGATAAGTTGTCTCTTGCCATTGACTACCATACATACATGGAGGACACGCGAGTCCGGCGGTTATGTAGAGGTTTAGATAAAGGGGTTTGAGTGATTAATATCAGTATCTAACCTGACGAAAATGTATTAATTTAACATTGTCTATATTATATTGCACCTGCAGCAGCATTGTGAACTTTTGTAAAGATACGTTTAGCCATTACCTTTTAAATGCTTCATTATATTCAAATTGCAAACACATGAGGAGGAGAGTCTCCACAGAAAGACCCTCAACTGGCAGATAAACGTGCTCTCCGAAACGGTAGGAAATCAAATTAGATTGAAGGATTTTAACTGTGACAAGATGATTGACAGGGCAGTTCACGGTGACAGGATGCACGCAACAGATCTGTCCATTAAAGATGACATGATATTATGTCCCAAAGCTAGCCAACTCTTTTGCTACACACTCAAAAGTATGTACTTTTTCTTCACAAAAAGATTACATACTTTTAGGTCGTAGTATAAGTAGGCGAATTGGGACTGGGCCCGTGTCTTTTTTGTTATGGTATAACCTACGGCTTACCATCCATTCTGCCCCCACTCTGGATGCTTTTAAAACAGCTTTAAAGAAGCATTTTTACACCTTGGCTTTAGAGTCTGACCCAGGAGAGGATTTTGTTGTTTTATTAAGTCCTGTTTTAGTGTGTTATGTTTGATTGTGTTGTAGGCTACAGCACTCTGCACTTTGGGCTGCAAGTTTGTATATAGGCTAGCACATTTCACATTAAGACAATGGTAATTGAAAGTGATTTACATAAAATAATACTCTATTCCTAACTGGCTGATCACTAAGTTTTCAGGGCTCATATGGAATGGAAGAAAATGAGTCAGGTTCATGATTTTATACTAGAGCTACTTCCCGACTTCTGTCTTTACACTCCTATGGGTGTAGCATCTCCTATGTAGCAGAATAATTTATTTTAAATTTTTTTTTAAATTGCGTAAAAACAATAATTATTATGAAATAATGTTACAATTTCAAATAACTGTTTTGTGAATATATTGTAAAATGTAATTTATTTATGTGATGCAAAGCTGAAATTTCAGCATCATTACTCCAGTCTTCAGTATCACATGACCCTTCAAAAATCATTCTAATATGCTTGTTTGTTGCTCAAGAAACATATCTTATTATTAACAATGTTGAAAATAGTTTTGCTGCTTTGTATTTTTGTGGAAATCGTTATATATATATATGATTTTTTGATAAATAGCAAATGAATGAAAAAAAATGTGAATTTTCAAATATAAATACTTTGCAACATTAGTCTTTATAAATCAGTTGTCAACATTCTTGCTGAATAAAGTATGCCTATTCTTTTTTTTCTTCAAAAAAATAAAATTGTGAAAAAAATATTACTAGCATTAAACTTTTGAACAGAAAAGTACATATCACTATATTTAGCTATCGCTATGTTTACTAGATGTTTTAGTGGATGATTATTTTCTGTAGGAGTGTAATGCTCAGTCATTAGTCACATGATGATGAAAGATCTCTCCCACTATATCAGACATCGAGGTGAAAAGACAGAATTTGACCCAGTTTAACAGTAGACCAAACAAGATATCATAAGATCCTGCAATGTAGCCATAGCCTTTTTCCTTTACTGGATCTATGTCTAAACATTGTTTTCCTTTTGACTCTAAAGGTCTATTAACATACGCACAAAAACATGAGATAATTATTTCGACAGAGTCACGATTCAGAAAACTCCGATAATTGAATTCTCCTCTTCATTTCCCTAAAAAACCAGAGCCAGCAGTCCAGAGGCAGCTCTCTGAAGTTAATTATCTTCATTATGGAATCATCCTTTCTTCCATACGCAAACTTTTCAGCACAATATTGAGTAACTCATTATGCAACTTTATGAACATGTACAATTGACTAGGCAATCCAGACATAAACATTTATACCATTTCATAAACTGCCCCAATCTTGCAGTGGTTAAATAAAAAAGCGAATTTGTTTTTTAGTTTTAAGGAATTATAAAGCTAACTTATCCGTAAACTACACACACACCACACACAAACACACACACACACACACACACACACACACACACACACACACACACACACACACACACACACACACACACACACACACACACACACACACACACACACACACACACACACGAACAACACAATAAAACCTCAAAATAAAGCTGGACTAAATTAAGTTTTTCAGATGGGCTTATACTCCAGGGAAAGATTGTGGCACTTTCATTCTTGCCAAGATGGATTTACTGATCAGCACAAAACAAAAGCCAGTTGGAATTACAGAGCGACAGTAAGCTGGAATGGTTTGTAAGATGTGTCAATAGAGTAAAAAAGAAAAAAACATTCACAACAAATTATATCACAAACAGTCTGAGGACTTTTTAAAGAACGCATTAAATTGATCAAAAGTGACAGTAAAGACATTTATAATAATGCAAAATAGTTATTTTTATAATTAAATTCTCTCTTGAACTTTCAAAGAATCCTGAAAAAAAAAATCACGGTTTGCACAAAAATATGAAGCAGCACAACTGTTTTCAACTGTGATAAAAATCATAAATGTTTCTTGAGCATCTAATAATCATATTAGAATGATTTCTGAAGGATCATGTGACACTGAAGACTAGAGTAATGATGCTGAAAATTCAGCTTTGATCATAGGAATTAATTACACTTTCCTATATATTCACATAAAAACAGCTGTTTTAAATTGTAATAATATTTAACAAGTTTACTGTTTTTTTGTTGTTTGTTTGTTTGTTTTGTTTGTTTGTTTGTTTGTTTTTTTTTTTTTAATCATTTAATCAAAGAAATGCAGCCTTGGTGAGCAGAAGAGACTTCTTTTAAAAACATTAAAAATCTTACCAATCAAAAACGTTTGAACGGCAGTGTGCGTATATGTGTAGACAAAAGTCTCAGCTAATGAACCATGTAAGGAAACAGGTTTTCCTGAAAATGTTTTTTTTTTTTCTAAAAACGTACATTTATTTACTTCATTACTTAATCTGTCAACTCCGTCAGATCCATTAAAAAACAAGCTATTTTAATTTAATCTATCAAACAACAGTGTAAAGAAATTATGAAATAATGGTGTTTAGTAAAGGAGCTAAATGAAAAAATGTATATATTCTCTAAAAAAATGTTTCTGGGTTAGGGTTATTATGAACAATTGACCGTTCGTAAAAGCCACGCCCCCTAGTTATTGTTACTACGCCCGTCAAACAAATGGTCAAACATGACCAGCGCCACAGATTGCCATGACGGGAAGAGGTGCGTGTCAGTGACCTTTTTTGGAGCAATACCTCCGCGATATCCTCCAGATCAAGGCAAAAGGGGTTACAGTATGCAGTGGAGGGATATATTTAAAATATAAAAATACACAATGAAGGAGACACGACTACTATCGAGGCTAATGCTTATACTGGTCTCAAGTGAAATATGAGAAACCCCATGACCTGTACCTCAAATGCAACCAGCACAGCCTTGAAGAAGATTTTATAAGCTGGTTCAGTGGCTAATTGTTTGGAGTTAAAAATATATAACTCACACTGCATATTTAGTAATTTTGCCTCAGATTCAGGATTATACAATCGCTTTAACAAGCAGGTTCATTACCACGGCTACCGCTTGCGTGTCATGCTGAATGCGATTTTCGTGTTTAAAAAGTAACTATACATAAGAGACGGAAAGATGCAGATAACCATACATTATTTCTATTCGTTACGATATTGATATATGAACTGATGTTGTCAAGTAAGCTTCATGCTTTCCCTGTTGCGAACGTGCACTTCTCTAAACTGTAGCTACGGGTGCTGCACTGCTAGTGACTGCTGCTCATTTCCCCCGAAAATATCATGTTAACAACAACCCTTTAGAAAATGTACTTCCTTTGTGGATCCTCTTGATCTGCTTTCTCCATGTTTCTTTGACTAGTAATCTCAGTGTCTCAGTCTCACGCACGCTGCATGCGAGTTAACCATGTTCGACACATTTAACTGGGAGTGGGGCCATCCACACAGTTTTATCCATTGTAGGCACCACTCACGTTGTGTTTTCGGCTTTGGGAACGGAAAGAACACAACTCCTCCAGACAATCTCTCGGGGTATCTAGTGTCCGATTTACAAACGCCGTGGGCGCACAGCTTCACCATCTTGCTTGGAGTCAATGTTTGACGGACCTGCTCACATAGTAACGGTTGCTATGATGTGCGATTGGACAATAGCCGTTTTGGGGGAGGGCCTGCGAAAGGTCAATTCTGTTCCTAAATTATTTTACGCTACACTTCCTATTAAAAAGGATAATTCCGGTATTTAGCACTTTGAGTCTATTTTCTAGTTTGTTTTGGATGAACTAGAGTGGTGGACTTAGAAATTTTGACAATGGGTCCTGTCTCGACTTTTTGACTATTTTAGAATCGCCTCTGACCGCTTCAGAGTGGCTGTCTACGAGCATACTCAAACATATCCTTAAAACAAGTGGTGGTTAGTGGTGTTCGTTGATGTTCCAAAACAAGTAGCGTAGCGAAATACAGTTTCTGTCATGTTTTATTCGCCATTTTTTAAAATTCCATTGATATCTGTTGAAGGACTCAGTGCTCGTTGATATTACTGCGCTACCGGATACCGAAAGGGGTCTGTTTACATTTGGTTGTAGTCTTTTCGCTCGGTTCTCCATCTCTCAGTAGGCTAGCGTGAGCAGAGCAACTGCGGCAAAGTGGTTGTCGCCATCAAGTGGTCGGGAGTGTGCTAACACTTCAGACTCAAATATCCAGCGGAAGTTTATACGCGGTTGTGAGGTATCTGAAAAAATAGTTCCACTATAGTAAATAACACGGATTGAAAGCATACATTGCGCTGATATATTTGTTTTTAATCATCAACGGACACCACTAACCACTCGATGAGTTGCACAGTTTTGAAAACGAACGTTAAGGGTTGTTTTAAGGACATATTTGAGTATGCTCGTAGACAGCCACTCTGAAGCGGTCAGAGGCGATTCTAAAAGAGTCAAAAAGTCGAGACAGGACCCATTGTCAAAATTTCTAAGTCCACCACTCTAGTTCATCCAAAACAAAATAGAAAATAGACTCAAAGTGCTAAATACCGGAATTATCCTTTAAAATTAAACATATATAACCAATGTTCTGTTAATTCAGACATAAAATTGTGTAGTTCTGTTGATATTTTACTATTTTAAGACCATAAATGGAAAAATTAATCAAATATTTATTTTAAAATTAACAGAAACCTTCATCTGACTGTGTTAAATACTGAGGGATTGACAAAACTGATAGAGTTGACAAAGGTCAAACTGGTTAATTTGTCTTAATTGATCAAAAGTCTTGTTGTCTTGTTAATCAGTTGTTGTAACAACAACTGATTAACAAAACAACAAATTAAGACAATGGGCACATTTTTGAGCTAATATTTAGTTTAATGTGTCGCCCTGTAGCAGCAGCAGAACGTTCCCAATGTGAATCCAAAGGATCTGTAGCATTTCTTTAAACCGCATCAGTTAGGTACATTTTATTTGTGCCTGACCTGCATGACTTAAGTGGGAAACTGGCATGTTCGCTCTCTATGAACTCCATTACATCAGGGTTTGCTATTACTGTGATCTCATGTGAGTGACAGAATGTAAAAAAGAAAAGAAAAAGAAAAGTGTACAAATCAATTATTTACAATAAGAATTGGAATATTCAATAAAACAAATAAGAAACATCAATTTTGAATTTGACAGTTGATTTAAAGATGCTATGTATATAAGGCATGTTAATCTGGCCAAATATATATGTAATTAAAATCCTGAAACGATGTTAGATGAATTCCCTATATATATATATATATATATATATATATATATATATATATATATATATATATATGAAGAGTTCAGATGCAAAAGTATGAAAGTGAAATTATTGAACTTAAATATATGAGGTTGATAATAATGAAACTTGGAAAGATTTTAGAGTAGTCAATGTGCTGCTTGTACAGTAGTATATTTTTATTGTCCTCTGAAAATAACTCAACATACAGCCATTATTGTCAAAATAGCTGGCAACAAAAATGAGTACAGCCTAAGTGAACATGTCAATATTTTGTGTGAGCACCATTGTTATCTAGCACTGCCTTAATCCTCCTGGCCATGGACTTCACCAGAGCTGCACAGGTTGTTGCTGGGATCCTCTTCCACTCCTCCATAATGACAAAACGGAGCTGCTGGATGTTAGACACATGGCACTTCTCCACCTTCCGCTTGAGGATGCCCCACGGGTGCTCAATAGGGTTCAGGTCTGGATAAATACTTGGCCACTCCATCACCTTCAGCTTCCTCGGCAAGGCAGTTGTCATCTTGGCGGTGTGTTTGGGGTCGTTTGGCCAAGTTTCTGAAGGGAGGGCATCATGTTCTGCTTCAGAATGTCACAGTACATATTGGAATCCATGTTTCCCTCAATGAAGCTCAGCTCCCCAGTACCAGCAACACTCATGCAGCCCCAGACCATGATGCTACCACCACCATGCTTGACTGTAGTGTTACGTCCTACGTATGTCTAGGGGTCAGAACGTAACATAGTAAAGATTTTTAAAGAGCAATAGTCAGGGCCCTGCCACAGCACCACAACAACAGAGTTCTTTTCAACTATTTTATTCAAAAAAAAATTAACAATAATTTACTTCGAGAGTAAATATTGGGAAGGAAACAAAGACTTCAGGAGGGGGCAATGCCAAAATAACAAACAAAAGTTTAATCTGCCTGGGGGAGTCAATTTCTTACTAAATCTCACAAAGAAAATACAAATAAATAACAGAAATGTACACTCTCTCCCTCTCTGACCACAAACCAGGAGAAAACAGGGGATAGCAAAATAAAAATGGCACCCACCTCCCTACAGTTCCCAGACAGTAAACAAAGCAAATGATCAGATAAATAACAGCTTAAATGATAAAGCAAAAAGGTATCGTCTCACAAATAAGCAACGTTGTGTGTGGCTCCAGTAGTACACAATAAGCAACAGTTCTCTAGGCCAAAACAACTGAAAACTAGCACAGTGTTGAACGGGTCCACAACAAGGAACACAACAGCTCTCAACAACAGGGCCGGGCAGGACACAGACCATGCTCTGGAGAAAGGTTCTCTCTGAATGATTGTTCTGCTGGCTTTTATGCTGTGTCCGTCCTGGTTGATAAGCAGGTTCAGCTGGAGACGTAATCAGCTACCTGCCAGAGTGAAAAAGTGGGAGGAGCCAAAAGAGAGCAGGAGACACCAAAACAACAAAGAAAGCACACACAGATCACAGTACCATGTACTTCACAAAAATATACGTCCTTGGACGTAACACCCCCACCCATAAGTTACAAACAATACTCTCAAAGAAATGTTTGTAAACTCATGAATTAGTCATTTCCAATAACAGTTTCATACTTGTTATTCACATCATCCTAGTTATCCACACTATATACTCTGGAAAGTGCGTCGGCTACAATATTTTCTGAACCTTTTAGATGTTGAATGTCAAGGTTGTATTCTTGAATGATTAAAGACCAGCGCATTAGACGTTGGTTTGAGTTACACATTCTCCCAAGGAATACTAAGGGGTTGTGATCAGTGTAAACCACCACCGGATTACAATTACCACCCAAGTAAACTTCGAAGTGTTGCAATGCTAAGAGTAAGGCTAAAGCCTCTTTCTCGATAGTACTGTACTTCTGTTGACATTTGGTAAACTTCTTGGAGTAGTAACTCACAGGATGCTCTATACCGGCTGAATCTTCTTGTAGCAGAACAGCACCTGCCCCTGCAGAACTCGCATCCACCTGCAACTTGAAGGGCAGAGTAAAACTTGGAGCAGAAAGGACGGGGGCATGGCATAACAGGTCTTTCGCAGCATTAAAGGCATTGTTACAAACATGACTCCACACAAATTTTCTGGAGGTACTCAGGAGATCTGTCAACGGGGCAACCACAGAAGCAAAGTTCTTACAGAAGCTCCTGTAGTAACCAGTCATACCCAGAAATCGTCTAAGTTCTTTTTTGTTACTAGGAATGGGAAAATTCAGTATGGCAGCAACTTTTTCTTCAACTGGCCTCACTTGTCCTTGGCCCACCTTTTTACCCAAATAGGTAACTACAGCCTTCGCAAATTCACATTTCATCAAGTTTAACGTCAATGACGCCTGGGACAACCTACTAAAAACTTGGTTAAGACTATTTAAATGGCTTTCCCAACTATCTGAATAGATCACCACATCATCCAAGTAGGCCTCACAGTTGGTCACTCCTGACAACACATGCTGCATTAGGCGTTGGAAGGTCGCAGGCGCATTTCGCATCCCGAATGCCATAACAGAATACTTGTAGGAAGTTGTCAGGGGTAACAAAAGCAGAGATTTCTGAGGCTCGAGGCGTGAGTGGCACTTGCCAGTATCCTTTTAAAAGATCCAACTTGGTGACATAACGTGCAGAACCAACTCTGTCAACACAGTCTTCTATTCGAGGTTTGGTAGAGTCTGGTTTGGTAACGTTATTAACCTTGCGGTAGTCAGTGCAAAAGCGAAAGGACGAGTCAGATTTAGGAACCAGCAAACATGGTGAACTCCAGGGGCTTTGGCTGGGACTAGCAAAACCATGTTGCAACAAATATTCAACCTCTGATTTCATTACTTCCCGTTTATGTGGATTAACACGGTAAGGATGTTGCTTAATGGGCACCGCGTCACCTATGTCGATGTCGTGTGAGAGAACAGTAGTTTGACTGGGAACATCAGAAAACAAGATGGGATACCCATTTATTAACTCCACTATATCTGAGCGTTGTTCCTGAGGTAAGTGAGCAAGATACGAGTCCAAGTTACTCAGTACTGCAGAATTGTTTAGACGCGTACAAGACATTCGGTCTTCCTTTTCAATCAGATTATCCTCTGATGGACAATACGCAGTAGACAACACTGTAGAAATAGCCGCAGACACAACATCAGAGACAGGGGTTTCATTTGAGGCTTCGCTTGTGACATAAGCCTTCAACATATTCACATGACATACTCGACTTTTTCTTCTACGGTCTGGGGTGGAAATTAATAATCAGTGTCAGTAAGCCTTTTCTCAACTGCATAAGGACCTGTGAATTTAGCCTGTAATGCTGTCCCTGGGACCGGAAGTAGAACCAAAACTAAATCGTTGGGTCGAAAATTGCGCTCTACACATTTCCTGTCATAACGCAATTTCATCTTGGATTGTGTAGATACCAGATGGGCTTTGGCTACATCACAGACCTTATGAAGGCGTTCACGAAAGTCACTCACGTAGTCCAGTACATTACTAGACACTGGGTTCTTTGATAATAACTGCTCACTTAGCAGTTTCAAGGGCCCACGAACAGTGTGTCCAAAAACAAGTTCTGCAGGGCTGAAACCCAACGACTCCTGCACAGTTTCTCTAGCTGCGAACATTAACAACGGCAAACCCTCAACCCAGTCTTTGCCAGTACTAAGACAATATGCACGTAGCATTTGATTTCAGGGTTTGGTGAAAGCGTTCCAGCGCACCCTGGGATTCTGGATGGTATGCACTGGAGAGTTTATGATCAACTCCTAACTCCTTCAATACTTGAGCAAACACTTTGGAAGTGAAGTTAGTACCTTGATCAGTCTGGATAATTTTAGGCAATCCAAACGTTGAGCAGAACTTAACTATCTCCTTCACCACCGCCTTAGCTTTGAGAGTACGGAGCGGAACAGCTTCTGGGAACCGAGTTGCAGCACACATCAAAGTCAAAATATATTGATGCCCTGATTTTGATTTTGGTAACGGCCCAACACAATCCAAAATTAACCGTTCAAACGGCTCACCCACTATTGGAATCGGATGGAGGGGAGCAGGAGGTAAAATCTGGTTCGGTTTACCCGCAAGTTGGCAGACGTGGCAACTCTTGCAAAATTTGGAAACACTAGACTTCAATCCTGGCCAAAAGAAGTACCGTAGTATGCGCTTGTAGGTTTTATTAACCCCCAGATGGCCAGAGAGTGGATGCTCATGAGCAAGCTGCAATACCTGAGAACGATAATCAGAAGGCAAGACAATTTGATAGACATTTAAAGCATCCCCATCCTTCTGTGGCTTCCAGCAACGCATTAGGACACCATCTTCCCAAATAAAAGCTATTCTATCATCGTGCGAGTCCTCTACCTGACCAGCAGCAACAATGCAGGGGGTTAGAGATTGGTCAGACTTTTGAGCAGCAATTAAGTGTTCTCTTTCAAATTTCAGAGCTGATGCTTCTAAGTCAGAGTTCATAGAATCATTAGGAACTAACTGTGGTTTAACAGATAGAGTACACTCCAGAGGACTTTTTACTGGATTCAAAAATGAATCAGCAAGATTCACTGTTCCTTCCCACTTCCGTGCCTGAGCACGAGTTACTGCACAAGCAGGAAATACAGAAGGGAAACAAACAGCAATATCAGAGTCAGACAATATCTCTGGTGTATCAACAACAACTGGAGAGGGGAAAACCTTACCACCTGCCAAGTCATTCCCCAATATAAGGCTTACACCATCTACAGGCAGCTCAGTTCGCACACCAAGAGGAACCACACCTGTAACTAGATCAGACTTAAGATAAGCCATATGCACTGGCACTCTCACACATCCCAACTCAATTCCACGCACCAACACATCAGTACCAGAATACGTTTCAGCAGAAAATGGTAAAACATCTGCTAAAATAAATGACTGTGTTGCACCCGTATCCCTCAGAATTGAGATCGATTTTCCCAGAGTTTCAGTACAAAGAGAAACGGAACCACTAAAGAGAAAGGGTTCATACCCAGTACCTTGAACCGGCATCGAAACATTTTTAGGGATTGCCACAGCCTGAGCAAAAGCTACACTTTTGGACTTCCCAGCAGCATTTTTCTGTTTCCATGCCTTACAATCATTAATCAAGTGGCCTGGATCCAAACAGTAGAAGCAAGAACGTTTGTTACCGGAAGGTTTTACATCAGCTTTACGACTCTTATCTGCCATCTCCCGCACAGCATGGGAAGTTTCCTTCTCTAACTGCTCAGTATTAAAAAACTGACGTTTGGGCTGACGTGAAGATGGAAATACCGTCTTATGGGTGAGCACAAACTCGTCTGCTACCACAGCAGCTTCAGAGAGCGTGTTTACCTTCTGTTCATTCAGATGAACTACTACCAGCTCAGGGAGACAATTTTTAAACTCTTCCAACAAGATAAGTTCCTGCAACTGCTCAAAACTGGTGACTTTATTAGAGAGACACCACTTCTCAAAGAGTGTTTTTTTCTCTCTTGCAAACTCTACATATGTTTGTTTGCCTGTCTTCACTAGGTGTCGGAAGCGCTGACGGTAGGCTTCAGGAACCAATTCATATGCTCTCAATACTGCCGCTTTTACAATATCGTAATCGAGAGATTGCTCAATTGGAAGTGAAGAACAAACTTCCTGTGCCTTACCTACGAAATTGCACTGTAGAAGGAGCCCCCACATGTCTTTTGGCCATCCTAACTTTGCAGCAATACGTTCAAAAGTGGTGAAGTAACAATCTACCTCAGCTTCTCTAAAAGGTGGTACCAGCTTTACATACCTCACAACATCAAAGTTCGGCTGGGTATTGCCTTGATCATCATCGCTGACTACGTTGGATCGTGAAGGTGAACTCTCAAACGTTGGTGAGGAGGGAGCTCTCAGGCGTGGAAGGGGAACAGGCTTCCTGCGCAAAACCTCAGCTTCTAATTCAAGAGTTTTAAGCTTAATGTCACGCTCTGCCTCTACCTCGACAGTACGGAGTTGTACTACCTTAATATCATGCTCTTGTCTTTTTAGCTCCAAGTCAAGCTCTTTTAACTTAACTGCCGTCCTTGGATCTACTCGAGATTCAGCGGAAAGGGGTAAAACTGAAGCTAAAGTTTCTCCCTCTACCACCTTCTCCTCTAACACATCTAGTGGTGATTCAGCAGGTAAAATGCCTGTACTCACCAACTCACTATACAGTTCCTCCTTAATCACTTGTTTGGCAGCATCTCTGGACACAGTGACATTAAAGAAATCCGCAATTACCAAAAAATCTTTTTTCCTGCACCGATTAAAGACTTCCGTCGTTGGAGCAAGTGTAAACGCCAATAGATCAAATTCCATTTTGACGCCTGCAGTCTGCCCTCACCACAAAGCGTAAGTTCAACAACAAATAGCTTGCTTTGTAAAGAACAACTCTTAACTCTACAAATAATGGAATTCAAAGATCCCGGACGAGCCCCCAAATATGTTACGTCCTACGTATGTCTAGGGGTCAGAACGTAACATAGTAAAGATTTTTAAAGAGCAATAGTCAGGGCCCTGCCACAGCACCACAACAACAGAGTTCTTTTCAACTATTTTATTCAAAAAAAAATTAACAATAATTTACTTCGAGAGTAAATTGGGAAGGAAACAAAGACTTCAGGAGGGGGCAATGCCAAAATAACAAACAAAA
The DNA here is from genome assembly GCA_036326025.1 of Chrosomus eos. NCBI lineage: Eukaryota > Metazoa > Chordata > Actinopteri > Cypriniformes > Leuciscidae > Chrosomus > Chrosomus eos. The sequence continues at coordinate 48,022,830 of CM070818.1, forward strand.
GTTTAATCTGCCTGGGGGAGTCAATTTCTTACTAAATCTCACAAAGAAAATACAAATAAATAACAGAAATGTACACTCTCTCCCTCTCTGACCACAAACCAGGAGAAAACAGGGGATAGCAAAATAAAAATGGCACCCACCTCCCTACAGTTCCCAGACAGTAAACAAAGCAAATGATCAGATAAATAACAGCTTAAATGATAAAGCAAAAAGGTATCGTCTCACAAATAAGCAACGTTGTGTGTGGCTCCAGTAGTACACAATAAGCAACAGTTCTCTAGGCCAAAACAACTGAAAACTAGCACAGTGTTGAACGGGTCCACAACAAGGAACACAACAGCTCTCAACAACAGGGCCGGGCAGGACACAGACCATGCTCTGGAGAAAGGTTCTCTCTGAATGATTGTTCTGCTGGCTTTTATGCTGTGTCCGTCCTGGTTGATAAGCAGGTTCAGCTGGAGACGTAATCAGCTACCTGCCAGAGTGAAAAAGTGGGAGGAGCCAAAAGAGAGCAGGAGACACCAAAACAACAAAGAAAGCACACACAGATCACAGTACCATGTACTTCACAAAAATATACGTCCTTGGACGTAACAGTAGGCAAGACAAAATTTTCTTGGTACTCCTTACCAGGTCGTCGCCACACATGCTGGACACCATCTGAGCCAAACAAGTTTATTTAAGTCTCATCAGGCCACAGGTCATGGTTCCAATAATTCATGCTCTTGGGCAGGTTGCTTTCAGCAAACTGTTTGTGGGCTTTCTTGTGAGGTAGCTTCAGAAGAGGCTTCCTTCTGGGATGATGGCCATCCAAACTGAATTGTTGCAGTGTGTGGCGTATGGTCTGAGCTTTGGCAAGCTGACCTTCCACTTCTGCAACCTCTAAACCAATGCTGGCACGATCATGCCCTGTTTTTTGAAGCCAGCTTCTGCACCTGACGCACAGCACGAAGACTCAACTTCTTTGATTGACCCTTGCGAGACCTGTTCCAAGTGTAACCCGTCTTGGAAAACCTCTGTTTGACCCTGGCCTGTACTGTAACTCAGTTTCAGGGTGTTACCAATCTTTTTATATATAGCCTTTTTATTTTATAGCCTAGGTCAACTTTGTGGAGATCAACAATTTTAATTATTAAATCCTTAGAGAGGGTGCCATGAGGTTCCATGTTGAACATCCTGTGGTCAGTTTAAGAGAATTGTACTCAAAGCACAAATTTGAACTGCTCTAATCCGAGATACACAAATTTGTATGGTCCTGTCAAGCAGACAAAAACATGAAAATGATGAATAAGATACGTGGCTTTGCATGGTTAAGTGACATACAGCTATTATCACTTAGGGTGTACTCACTTTTGTTGCCAGCTATTTTGACAATAATGGCTGTATGTTGAGTTATTTTCAGAGGGCAGTAAATATGCTATACAAGCCACAACGCATGGTGTAGTCAGCCGTATCCGGGCCGTATCCAGACCAGATGGAGGACCTGCACAGGACACTACCACAACGCATCCCTGACAACATTTATGACATAGCCATGCACACTTCCTATACAGTCTAATTATAGTATTTAATGCTGAGGAGGACACTAGCCTTCAAGCCTCTGAAGGACTGGACTAGGAAGTGCACAGCCTCGGTAGGATGCAGCCTTCCATTTGATAAGCACGTGTCCTACTGTGAGATCCACAATGAGCAAGAAATAGGAAAGTGGTCATCAGAGTTCAAGTTAAATTACATGTATTTTCCAAGTATAGAGCATGCATTTAAAATAACAGTAAATAAAATAAATAAAAGCAATGAATGTCCTGACTATCCAGATTTCCTTGAGATAAGGGACAAAACATGTTGAACAAGTTACATCTAAAGAATCAGTGATATATCATATATACTGTATAATGTAACTTATGTTATGGGTGTTAGATGTTATGGGAAGGAGGAGGTGGGAACCGTCGAACATTTAAAGACTTTGATAAATAAATACAAAATTAAAGTAAAGACGGCAGCCCCTCATGCTCGACTGCCGCCACATAATGAAACAAAACATAAAATAAATTAAAAAAAAAATATATATATATATATATATATATATATATATATATATATATATATATATATATATATATATATATATATATATATATATATATATATATATACACACAACGGAAGGCCACCTTTGGACCCAGAGCCGAGCTAGTCTTCAGCCATGCCCACTACGAATAATAAGCAAGAGCCCACCGCATACTCTTTTATTACATAAAATATTATGTCGTGAGCTGGATGATGAAATGTTTCAAGGTCTTCAGTCTCCGTCGGTCACATTTAGTTTCAAGTCGTCTTCCTTCCTGCTGGTTCAGTCCAGTTCCAAGTCATCTTCCTCACCACTGGTTCAGTCCAGTCCTAAGTCATCTTTCTCACCACGGGTTCAGTCCAGTCCTAAGTCCTCTTTCTCACCACTGGTTTAGTCCAGTCCCAAGTCATCTTCCTCACTGCCAGTACAGCCGAGCACCAATTCAACCAATTCAACCTTTGCCACAAATGGTCCCATCCAGACTCCATCTCCCACCTCCTCTGCCAAAGATATCCAGTTCCTAGGCCTTGATTCTGCAGGTTCTTCATGCGTCTTCTCGCCTCCATCTGGGTCTCCTGATCACGTTATCACCTCTGCCAGTCGGCTCCTGGCTCCTGGCTCCTGGCTCCATCATGGCTCCCCCTCCATCAGTTCCGCCGTGGGCCTTCATCCTGTCTCTGCTCTGGGTCTCTTCTCCCCCCATTTATTTATTAGTATTTATTTATTTTAGTTGCCAAGGGAAGATTTCATTTTTTTTTTAAACATAACAAATTTACTGAAACTTATTTTGAAAATGAAAACTGAAAATATCATCAGAATTATTATTGTAAAATAAATAAATTATTGTGAAATAAATTGTTCAAATTAATTAATAAATGCAATAAGAATATTTAAATATTATTAGCATAGTGTCACGGTCACCAGCTGAATCACCACCCATAATTACATTTCCCATCATCCCTTCATCTGGTCACCTGCAAGGAATCACCAGACTCCACCCTCACTCAGTCAATGATGGTGTGATATCACACCTGAATATCAATCACCACCAGCTGTCACCCATCACCTCTGCACCATTCAAAAGGACTTGCCACACACACACACACACACACACACACACACACACACACACACACACACACACACACACACACACACACACACACACAACACACACACACACACACACACACACACACACACACACACACACACAGTGTCTAGTCTCGTCTTAGGGTACGTTTACAAGACAACGATATGCTTAAAACTGAGAATTTTTTCCTTTGAGCTTTCCGCGTACAGACGACACCAATGTCAAAACGATCCCCATTCACACGGATCCGCGAAAATGACTAAAAACGCTGTATTCTTCTGCCAGGCCATTAGATGGCGATGAAACACTATAGACTGAACATGTAATACGCATATGTATGATGTCATTGTCTTCAAAGATTCACGTTTTTGTTGTTTACACGGAGACAGTCTTCAAAGACTGTATTCATTTGGATTATCTCCTTCCTGAAGTATATCTACCTTCTTGTTCCTCTCCTCGTACCTGGTCCTATCTCCAGTTCCTCATTCTCCTCCTGTCTCCATGTGATCTTTCTGCAAAGATAATAAGGGAAGTTAATCAATACCCATCTGTTTAGAGGGTGTGTGTGGCTACTCACCATTCCTCCTTTCACTGTCTTCACTCAACTGTCCCAATATTTTGTGTTTAATAAAGACACTATTATTTTCTGTAACTTACCGTTTTGTCTAGTGTGTGTTGTCTAGTGTGTGACCAGTATTGTTTTCTAGTGTTTTTCCTTATTGTAACTTGCCAGTCGTGGTCTTCATGAATTGATATTGTACAGAAACAACATGAAAAAAGTAGCACAGGTTAGTAACGTTATGAGGGTGCATTTTATTTACGCATTTTAGTAACGTACAATAAAGGCAGAATTCAACTTTTTAAATATCCATTTATAAGATTTTCTGCATTAGACACAATCTAAATAAAACACCACAATGGTTTAAAAATTGTTACAGATTAGTGACAAAATGAAAAATGACAGAATGAACACTCAACAGCAGATGCACTGCAAACAGATGTGCACACATTAAAATCATCTTGCAGCGACTTCAGATGAAAACAGGTCAAGTTTACGCACCTGACTGTGTCCTGCGGGATTCACAATACATCTTTAATTAAGAAAACAATCTTCCTCTACTCAGAGTTCACTAAACTGAGACTACTTCTGGATTTACCATCTTTACTGGTGTTGTTTTTATTGAGAAGTTTTTCGTCTGAGAATAACATTTAATCTGTGTTTAAGAAACCGTCTTGAAATGAACAGTTCAGCCAGAAATTATCATTCTTTTTCAGGCATCACTTGCCCTCATGTTGTTACAAACTTGTATGATTTCTTTCTTCTGTGGAACACAAAATAATGTTTAGCAGAATGTGCTCCTCTTTTCCCTTTAATAATAATTGTATCTGCACACACGCCTCTTTGGGTTCCACAAAAAAAGGGATTTTTGGAACCAAGAATTAATAAATTATTGTTTTTTTTTTTATAAACAATGTAACTTATATTAATATACATGGGGAGTGGCCCTTTGATAAGACAGTATTCCCTAACATGATTCAGTGACGTGGAAATTGAAAACAAGTGACCACATTAACAGCCATTTATTACAATTAAATATAGCACCAAATATTTGTCTTGGCTCAGATGGCCAGTCAGTTTGTCTTTCAGTTGAGTTTTGTTGGTCCTTGAACCCAAATCTGTTCAGTAGATTGTATATGAATGAACATTATAAATTGTAATATTAACTTGTATCATTGGAGAGCTGATCCATAATGAGGCATGTACTAGTGATTTGTAACCATGTAAAGCCCTATTCGGACGGGATTAGTTTTACAAGGGTTGATGGAGAAATGTAATTTTACCACAGCAAGTCAATATTAATGGCCAATTCGCACTAAGAAATCTCAGTAAAACTAGCAGAAGTGGGAGGGTAACTCAATTTATACACCGTCACCTTCCTGTAGTCATGTGCGTATTACATTGCTTCTTGATATCACGTGCGCCAACATATATAGTCTATATATATAGCCACATACAGTATAACAGTTAGTTCCGGTCGAAAGATTGGTTACACTTTATTTCGATAGTACACTTTAGACATTCCACTAACAATAAGTAACTATATGTCAACTAATTATATTATATATATATATCATTATACCATGGTCTGGGTGAATACTCGATTCTGATTGGCTGCAGGGTGTCCGTTAAAAAGTGAGAGAGGACACCTAGTATAGTTCTGGTGAAGCTGCCTGTTTACCATTCGAAATTAATAAATAAATGCGCTGCCTACAACAGCTGTGAGTAACCATAGCAACAGGCAGTCAAAGTATCTGTTAACAATTTGCTCTATCAAAACAAACATCTAACGTTAGTTAGATATTACATAGCCTACTAATACAACAATGAGCGACTTCGTTATTTCATCTTCAGTCTCTCACGGAGTGACGGAGCCCAGTAAGCCCGCAGACCGCTCTTGCATCGATGGCCTGTCACCGACATTTTTTGACGGCTCTCCAGTCTAGCATCGGAGAGTCGACCTACAGCGGTGCTTCGGAGGCTCTGGTTAGTGTAGACAGTAGTCTTAGTAGACATAGTGTTGTATGTGTAATAAAAAAATAACTATGCCTAACCTTTGTGTTTCATGAAAAAAAAAATGCATTTTTGAACCTGAAGGGTTCTACAGCTGAGCGGACTATAAATATCTCAAGTTGCTAAATAAATCGTCAGGCAAGTTATTATTTGAAAAAAACTAGATTTAGCCTAATTAAAATATAAACTAATGTTTTAAAAATGTTTTATTTGGCAAGTGACCATGGTATAAGCAGGTTAATGCCCTCCGGGGTGTCCATTGTCAGGTCCATTGTCTCCGCTGCGCGTCGGCCGGTTCACACCTCGCCGTCGTCCATTTAAACCTGACAATGGACACCTCGTCGGAGGTGTCATCCAAGGACATCTTGGATGACATGGGGGTGAGTAAATTATCAGCAAAAGTTTTTTTAAAAAGTGAACTAATCCTTTAAACAACTCTCATTAGAATATAAGTAGACTGTTAGGTTAAAGGGATACTCTACTTTTTTTGGAAATAGGCTCATTTTACAACTCCCTCAGAGTTAAACAGTTGGGTTTTACCGTTTTCGAATCTATTCAGCCGATTTTCTGATATTTAGAAGAATATCAGTAACCAGACAGTTTCTGGTCTCATTGACTTCCATAGTATATTTTTTTCCTACTATGGAAGTCAATGAGACCAGAAACTGTCTGGTTACTGAAATTCTTGTAAATATCAGAAAATCGGCTGAATAGATTCGAAAACGGTAAAAACCCAACTGTTTAACTCTGAGGGAGTTGTAAAATGAGCCTATTTCCAAAAAAAGTGGAGTATCCCTTTAAGGTTAGTAGAATAAGTTGACATACTTGCAAAGTAATTTATAGTCAGTAGAATGTCTGTTGAGGGACCATCAAAATAAAGTATTTGCAGAGCATCTACTTATACTATAATGACTGGTAGTATAGTTGCAAAGTTACTTATAGTCAATTGAATGTCTAAAGTGGACTATCAAAATAAAGTGTTACAGAATGATTTATTAATTAAATGAATTAAATTCTGATTGGATTCTGTTACTTACCCAAAGCTGAAAGAAATTTAGAGCCTCTGACAAGTGCTTTCGACCTTCTTTTTGATCTGAATGGTATGCAGAAAACACTTGAGTTTTGCCACAGACTAGTCCCACCGCCTATAACTCAAATTAACGCTTTTTCAAGCACCTCCAAACTTGAAAAACCGTGGGAAATTCCTGATTATTTACATACATATTTACAGCAGTTCTATTCGCACGATATTAGTCCCTTAGGTAATTTTTTGGGACCTTTTTACAGAAGGTAAGTGTCGCCGTAATCTTTACTAACATTGTCTGTAATTATTACTGAGATGGTACATTCGTACGGAACTAAAATTACTGAGAAGCTCTGGTAATAATTACTTTACCCCACCTCTCCATGTTAAACTAATCTCGTCCAAATAGGGCTTAAGTCTGCAATGAGCTGCCTGTTTATTGAGAGGAACTCTCAAGTAGTTGTGGAAAATGTCACAGTTCTGGGAAACTTCTGTATAGATAGGAATGGGCCCAAATTATTTTACATTGTTAAAAATATCAAATGTTTAATAATCTCATTCTGAACGTCACTCAAGACCAATTTACTCAGCTTGATATGAAAGACACTGAGTGTGTGTTATTCTAAATTAAGTGATTTGAAGCTTTAATGGAGGTCTTGTTCATTTCCTTTTCACTCTCTAATGCGTGCAGTGTGTCAGACTTAAATTTCTAAGAAGACAGAGACAGTTTTATGGAAAATGTCATTATCTAATACCTTGTTTGCATATGATGTCACGTCACTGCGTTCCCATGGCGCAAAATGCAGATGGAGGGCAGGAAGTGATTATCTATATTTAGGAAGCATTATAACAAACTCAAAATGCCTAAGTTTTGCATCGTTTATGGTTGCTCAATTCAATCAAACCACGAGGAGTTTTTATCTTGTACCAAAATTTGTTGTTCATAAGGGGGAAAAATGCAAAAATTTGACAGAAAAACGCCGGCAAAAATGGCTTGCAAACCTACGTCTGCGGTCGGGAGGAGCCGGATCGGAAATTGCCCGTGTGTGCAGTGATCACTTCGTCAAAGGTGAGTTAATACAACTTATGTGGTATATTTATGTAACGTAACAGTTTCCGAACTTTGTAAAGTCAAAGTATGTCTGTGAGATGAGGTAGTTGCTGATATCTACCACCTCGATGGCAGGCAAATCTTTCAATTCAGTTGAATAATCGCTCCTTATAATGTAAGGATCACATCACATCCAACATATGTGTTGATTTTTTGTTTATATCTTTCTCTTGTAATAGCATCTAAAGTAGTACAGCACAGACTTTCCTCCATCTCGTCCATACCACTCTTCACTTCCTGTCCTCCATCTGAATTTTGTGCGTCATCACAATCATGTGACTCCAAACCACCTATTGTTTTTTTTTCTGGTTTCCAGTAAAAGTGCTCTCAACACTGCTAGATCAGTTTTCAGGTTCATGGCAATATTGGAGGAAATTATATATGATAGATATATATCTATGATATATATATATATATATATATATATATATATATATATATATATATATATATATATTATATATTTTTTTTTTATAATATATTAATTAAATATATTTTAGGTAGGCTATTATTTTTTTAGGTATTCACACATGAGATAACATTTTACAAGAACCAACCTCTTTCAGTAACCTTAAATTGAACATAGCCTAGAGTTTAAAAAAACTAATTGTGAGTTCCATTTGAGTTTTCATTCGAAATCTGATAAAATGGGATGAACATTTTGCTTTCCCAAATGCACGTTGTACATGATTCAAAATCAGAGCACATGCAGAGATGTATTTTCTTGTGAAGCAGCATTTTTCAATAGATTTTTTTTTTATCTGTGCTGCTGTCATTTAAAAGAATATCACAACAGAGAAAGTGCCTTTCAGCGCCATCTGTTTTGGTTCTCATGAGAGTGAATACTTGAAACATGAACCAAGAATCAAGGCAAGCCAATCACAGATTCGTATGGAAGCTTGTTTCCGCCATGAAAATAATAATAATAATAATAATAATTGCGATTTTTTTTATCTTATAATTCTCACATTTGTGAGTTTACATCTTGCTATTCTTACCTTTTCCTCAGAATTGTGTGAAATAAAGTCAAAATTTTAAGTTATAAAGTCAGAATTACATGATTTAAAGTCGATATTGCAAGTTAAAGTCAGAATTGTGAGATATAAACTTGCAATTCTGAGAAAAAAAGTCAGTCTCTTTCCTTTAGAATTGGACTTTAGGACTTTTATATCACAATTATAAGAAAATAAATCAGAATTGCGAGATATTATTATGGAAGCATATGGGTAGCAATATTCAATTTGAAATGTAATATGCAAAATGATAATGCAATATGTAAAATGACAATGCAATATGTAAACTGACAATGCAATATGTAAAATGGCAATGCATTTCTGTATTTAAATTTACATTTTCCATTACATTTGCTCAACATTTGGTGCAAAATGAAAATGATAATTCAATTATATATTGTATTGGTTATTCTGAGGTCACCCAGCCATGCTCCAAATAAAATAGTCTCGTTTGTTTGTGTTGCTTCGGTTTGTAAGATAGACATTTAATTACAGGTGATGCATCACCAGACCCTGCCTGCAAAATAGGCTCAATTGTTTGTGCTTCGGTCAACGTTTATTTTTTGCTATTTATTGGTCATTCTGAGGTCTCTCAGCCCCCCACATCCTCCAAATCCACGCAAAACAGTCTCGTTTGTTTGTGCTTCTTTGGGCTGTTTTGCTGCTTCGGTTTTTAAAATATTAGACACTGAATTATAGACGATGATGTTACCAGCCCCGGACCTGCTCCACAATTCACCCAAAAAAGGCTAGTCTTCGAATTTGACCCGTCAGATTCCGTGAACTTATATATTTATTAATATCTGATCAATATGCTTTATAAAATAGAAAGGGGAGATGGTTAAAGGTGCCATGTGTAAGAATTGAGGTAAAAATATCCCAAAAAATTAGCTACATGCATCAAAAGAATGAGAAGAAATAAGGGCGATGATGTCATAAAAAATGACAAGTTATAGTGCTGCAGAGATATCAACCTGAATTAGCATGCTAAATTACTAGCCACGGCCCGACAGCTGTCATAATACCAGTTTCGGCCATGGGAGGCGGTATGCGGGCAACATAACCACCAGCCAAACTGCAATACACGAATAACTCGCACGGCTTGTGGGCGTACTTGAACCTGATGTCAATCGTGTGGAAAGTAAAGCCTACATTTCAGTTCAGGGAGAGAGCGGAAGATATTATGTAGGGCTGGGTATTGACACAAATTTCACAATTCGATTCGATTTCGATTCACAAGCTTGCAATTCGATTCGATTTCGATTCGATTCGATTCAATATTGATTATTTTGGATATCAGGTAGGCCTACAATACATGGCTAATTTTTTCAAGGAAAACAAATCTCTTAACTAATGCTGTAAACTATGTCAGTTGTGGCCTATAGGCTTCATTAGCCTACTATAATGTTGAAGATAAAAATTAACTGATTTATACAAACACTTAAATTACACTTTTATTTATTTTTATAATAAGAAAGTTATATGAAATATAAACATTTAATGGTGGCTGACTGTCATAAAAACTTTCCAGATTTATTCAAACATGCACATTGAAGAACACATATTACAAATTATAATGAATATGTAATATGGTGCATATTTAGCAAAATTCTCCTCTCCAGAGTTAATTTTTCTAGCTGACTAACGAGTTTATGGTTACTGGATATGTTTTTCTGAGGTAAAAGTGACGTTACATGACATTGCAAGTTGTTTAACTTTCTTTCCACGGATGAAACACTGATTGAGCAATTCCATGTGACATGATACGGATTTCAATAAGTTGTACTCTATCTTTTAACACACTTTCAGATGCTCATTCATGTTTATTTGGCGCTGTAACTGGTATTATTAAGGCGTAAGAGAAGATCATGTGCTCCTGCTTCTCTTGAGCTGAGCTGCGCCCGAGCGATCTCACGCCACAGCGCCAAAACGGTATTGAATTTCGTAAGAAAATGGACGTAATTTGACATTTGAGACTTTATTTCATAATAATAGTAACAAAGCACAAAGATTATTGCGATTTATTGGATAGGATCCGCGCTATAATGTTCCATTTATTCATCAAATGAAAACAGGATGACTAATCGATTCTTGAGATTTAAGAATCGATATCGGTTCGTAAAAATGAGAATCGATTAATATCGAGAAATCGATATTTTTTACCCAGCCCTAATATTATGTATGAGGAATACATTTTGGTAAGTTGTAGCCTACTATCTTTCAACAGTGTTCGTGTTTTTTTTACTATTAGCTAGTAACGTTAGAGATGATCGTTTCACGTGCGCTAGGGATCTGTCGTGTAACATTTACAAGCGCCAAAACGGTATTTATTGTTTGAATTGCGTAATAAAATTGACAGAATCTGAGAGCTGAGGTTTTTTTTATATCATAACTAACCTGCTCTGTCTAGTCTGTCGGTCTCCGTGTCCTCTTTGCTTTGCGATTTTTCTGTGCGTGACAATTGATGTGTGGCATGAGAGCGTTTGAAAAGTGTCAATTGCGTGTGTCTCACGGTGAATTCGTGATAAGCAGACAGTCTACTAATACTCTAATGAGAGTTAGTTGACATGTAGTAGTAAAGTTACTTATAGTGAGCATAATATTCAAAATTAACCATCAAAATAAAGTGTTACCGCAAATTTTCACTCAGTGAGCTTGCGCTGCTGCTTCATTGATAATAAAGTATAAAGGAAGCTCTCTATCACTTACTGTATAAACCCATTCATAATTTGAATAAAAGGTTTATTTGTCATGTTGCTAAGCACTGCAAAGTTTTGGGAGTGAAAACCATATTAAAATGCAAGATTGAATCTGAAATTTCGATCTTTGACAAGTAACTGGCTTGCCTTTTAAGGATGTACCTTTTAGGAAAAGGCTTTTAGATAAAGAAATGCTTTTATTTGAAAATAATTTTCATACTGCATATTTTTCGTATTTGAATTGTTGTATTGAATGTATGATAAATCCTAGTAAAATGTACCAATGATCATAATAAAAATGAACACTTTTTGGCATACCATAAAATTGAAATCTGGGTACTGTCTTACATGTCTTACAGCGAGGCAAGCAAACATGACAGTCACGCGACCGCAAGCTCTTAGACGGCAAGCTTTTCTTTGACTGTTTGCATTTTTAACACTTTTTGCGCTTGCGATCTTCAAACATTACACTTTCTGACACGGTATTTCTTGGCACACTTGTTTTATGCGTATTTGGTGCCACATCATTGTGGTGTATTATTGACATGTAAAAGTCTAGACACTGAATATAAGACAAACAATTTTTTTAGATGTATTTCTAAGAAAAAAACATTGTCTTATATTTGGATCAATATGGTAGTTACAACAGTTTTTGCTGTGGTCCCGAAATTAGTACCAAGAACTGTGAAATTTGACTGGTATTGGTAGTGACTACTGACATTTTGTTACCATGACAACCCTATTTATCTTTATAGTTATCATCCTTGGTGAACGGGCCTTTAAAAGGGCTTTGGGACATTCAGTAGTCACCCATGCTTTATAACCCACCATGTCCCATGAAAGAAAGGGTCTAATATGATGGTATAATATGAGTCTGCAGTCTGCTAATGTCCGTTATGCCTGTCGGAAGTCATCGCAGAATTCCTTGAGAACGGTGAGTCACCCTCCTTCCACCTGCCTTCTTCCCTCGGTAGCTAATAAAGAGTAACTCTTTATCTCATACAGGTTTTTAATATCAGAGAAACAAAATTAAGTTGACCCCGTCACAAAGCCTCGGGACTGACGGTGAAGTGTAAGCCAGCCCTCTCCTCTAATCTCGCTGTCACTCCTCCCGCGCTCCCCTCAGACGGCGATAAGACCTCCCTTGCGCTAGCGCTAAGTCTAATGAAGATCTTATCTCTTCTCAATAGTAGATATTAACATGTCCTCATCAAATCCACAACCCTCGCCCTCCCTCAAATCAGCTCCAAACAATGCCTCTCGAACGAACCAAATTGGATCCCGAAAAATGAGCTTTCCTTCATTTTCTGGCATTGTAATTCCTCAAACAGCATCAAGATTAATCAAACGCAGACGTTCGGATCAGTGTGAGCAAACTAATATGACCTCATTGTTTGAGGTTAGAGCTCTAAGATACTGTGAGCTATTATTTTTTGGGAGAGTTTCTCAATGTGGAAAAGTGAACTAGAGAGAACTATTCTTGCTTAAGCCAAAAGCATACTTTGGTTTTGATGCAAAAGTTTACCATATGTGTACAGCTGAATGCATAGCCTTTCAAAGTATACTTCATTATACTACTATTATATATGTTTCATAGTGTCTGGACTATTTCTCTCCATAAGTAATAAGTGATTACATTTTTTTAAATAAAGGCTTCAAAAGATGTTTTTCACAGCGATGCCATATAATAACCATTTTTGGTTCTCCAAAGAACCTTTCTGTGATCAGTTCTAAGAACAATTATTGATTGTAAAGCCCAAAGTATACTCATTTTTTTTTACGTGTACGCTATGTTTACAGTCAAAAGCATAGCCTTTCCAAGTATACTTGATAGTCGACACACGCGCTCTAGAAAGTTTAATCTTTGCAAGTTTTATCTTTCACGGTATTTTTCTCCAGAAGTTATGACCAATAAAAATGTCTTTGTATTCTTTTAAACTAAAGTTGTTAGACTAAATCTTATAACCCTCTCATACAAGCGCTTGTTAATGTGAGCGCCTGTTGTTGTTGCTCCTGTATTTTTTGTTGTTTTTCCATCTCTTTTGTTTCATTTTCTACTGTAAAACAATGACCCAAGCCAGTGTTGCCACCTAGTATGCATGGTGGCGAAATTTGCGTCACAAGCTCTGTACGCGGACCCCCAACGTACGCGTAAAAAATATACTTTGGGCTTTAAGAATATTTGATAGCTAATAAATAACGTTAATTCTACTAGAAGAACCTTTTGTTCAGTTGATTGTTAAATGTTCTTCATGGGACCATCAATGCCAAAATTGAACCTTTACTTTTAAGTGTGTAAAAAAAGTCTTTGCACACTTTTGAACTAGAGTTGACTGAACTTCATCACACAAGCACTTGTCAATGCGGGCATGTGTTTTTGTTGTTGTTGTGTCCACTAGTTTGTTGTTGTTCCGTCTCATCGGTTTCTTTTTTGACTATAAAACAACAGCACAAACCTGTGGATCCTTGTGGACAAACTAACTAGAAAAAAATCAAGGCACATGTGCGAGCTGGGCATACATAATACTCGTGGTTACAAAAACGGATGGTACATGCATACATTGCTGATGATACAAATGCTTTATTCATACCCTAGCATATGCATATAAAACAAAGTATAGGGCTTATTCGCAAACACCAGAAGTAGCTAACCGCGGCCATATTGTTGACATGACATCTGTTCTGCCTCTAGCCGCACGCAATTTGAGTTGAGGTGAGCAGTAGCCTAATGGCTTCATCTCGTCGGTATCAAGAGAAGATAAGCTTGATTTGTGTGGACCGACCCATATCAAATAGACCCAATAGCCTTAAGTAAAGATCCGTCCTTATTGCCAGCCGTAACTTATCCGGATATTTATAACTTTAACGTTCAGTATCCGCATAACGTTAACGTTACACTTCGCAGGACTCCAGACTAACTTTTACTAGGATTGTTGTAACAAAATAACACGCATCACACAAACACTAACGTTAATTCCCTACCTAGTATCAATGAGGGAGGCATATATCAATAGTCAAGTCAAGTCACCTTTATTTATATAACGTAGTGCTTTTTACAATACAAATTTGTTTGAAAGCAGCTTTACAGAGATAACAGGAACATGTTATAATAGTATTGTTAAATTCAAAATTAAATGTTAAATGTCCCCAATAACGTTACCTGTGGTAAAATGATAGGAACAGACATTGCTGTGGGGAGTTGGCAGATTAGTCTGTTTATCCTAGCTAGCCACAAGTCTCTCCTGCGCTGGCTCAACTCCTCTGTCTCACTCCCTCACGTTTTCTGACAGTCGGTATCGCATAAAAACTAACTCCGGGGTTCTTATTGCTGTTGTTAGAACATCAGTGTATTACACAACACACCATCGCGCTGTTTTAAAAAAAATACACCGATAATACCATGGATAATACCGACGCTGCCTCGCTTGTCAATTGACAGACTGACAGTTGCCGTGGTTTCTATGTCAACAAAATGGCCGCCGCGAACATTGATGACGCAGATCGAATAAGGCCTAGGCGGCTACTTTAGATTTTGACTATTAGCATAGGGTCTAATGATTCTTCTTCAGAACTGCCCTCTTAGAGAGGACTGACGTGAAGTGACCTTTTAAATTAGTTTTGAAAATGAAAATACCTCTGTGAAGTGAAAAATGTTGTTGTGGGGATGTCTCAATGACAAAACTCTGAATGTCTTTGGAGACTTTATGTGTAGAGCAATCAAACTCAGCCACTGAATCTTCTTCAGAAATGTTCAGTGTGGAGTCTGGAAATTATTTAAAAAATCTAGCTTTATGGTTGGCAGATTAAAACACTGTGCAATCTGACTGCAAAATTCCCAGTAGGCTATAGGAGATAACAACTGTGCAGAAATAAGGACATTCTACTATTTTCCTTATTTACATTCTGGATCTCTTATCATTGCTTGTGGCATGAAAAAGACAGACAGATGAAACATTAAGTGTGAACTTTGCTGGAAGACATGAGAAATAAATGGGTTTGCTTGACAGATTTGCTTTAGATTTGAATGGATCAATTGCTGGTCTGAAAAAATCAACTGATAAAATATTATATCAAAGTGGCTTGTAAAATAAATGAGTGTTTAACCATTAATAATTTTCTTTATTAAAGACCAAATGAAAAGTAGTGTGTACAGTTAGATAGTCGCTGTCACACAAAACAAATTTACTCAATTTAGATTTTAATATGTAATATCATTATTAATATTACAACACATAATGGACATGAGATATTGCGTGTAAGAGATTTTTTTTTGTGAGTGTGGAGTTATACGAGAGACATGAGGCAATCACTGAGACAATGATCAATATAAAGTTTAGCACCAATTATACGAATATATTCAACAGAAGAATGTCACGACCAAAGTCAAGTGTTTAATGTGAAATTTTGTAATGAATAAAGCAGAAACCATGCGTGCATCAGCAGAATAGGGTGCTGCAAGGTCAGAGGTCACACGCGCAGAGCTTTGTTTTCAATTTCTCTAAAGCTCATTTCACTCATTCAGCTCAAATAATAGCAGGAAAGTGTAAGATCAATGCTGATTGATCTGAAAGACCTTCGCAATTACCCGTGTGCACAGGGCCGTGTTATAGCGGTTCGCGCCCGTTAGTGGATGCGTAAACACATTGCAGTGCTGCTGAAGAGAATGAAGTTAAAGCTGGAACTGACACATGTACTCGTCCTTCCTTGTGCGCTACGATTGTCTGTATTTCTTCATAAAAAGAGTGTATTTTTGTTGTGTCGGGCTTTGCTTTCCATCTGTGGCTATTTATACAAGAAAACATTTGAAGTGAAATGTTAGACATATTGTATAAAACGTCGCCCACATTCCACATGCAAATTTAATCAGGCAAGCTGCATGTATTGTCATTTTGAACAGTGCCAGTATACACAACGGTTAAATAGAGTCATCAGAAGATAAATGCCCAAAGTAACTTTGATTTTCTGTCATGCTTGAGGCTTTTCTTTATCTATTGATTGTTGTTATTAAGCTACTTATATTTGCTCAACCCTGATTTTACATCTTACAGAAAAACATTTTTACATTTTAGACATTATTTAGCTAAACCTGACCATTACATGCATGCTTATCACATTTTCACCATCTGTGGGTTCATGTATTCATTTGTTGGGATGAGCTGTTGGTCCTCAGGGTCTCGTGATGTTCCTATCTGTCCATTTAAGGATCAGATCGATTGCCGCCCCGATGGCTTGATCACCTTAATGCTTAATCAATGCAGTCCTGCACTCAAGAAGTCTCATGACCCATTCATCCCTGTGTGTGTGGTGGTGTGTGTGTGTGTGTGTGTGTGTGTGTGTGTGTGTGTGTGTGTGTGTGTGTGTGTGTGTGTGTGTGTGGTGTGTGTGTGTTGTGTGTGTGGGTGTGTGTGTGTGTGTGTGTGTGTGTGGTTGTGTGTGTTTATTCTAATCTTTGACACCCGTCTTCATGCCTGCAGACAACCACTTGTGTTGTTATTGATCTTGTAAGAGTCTTTATGACTCTGAGATCTCTTGTTCTCTTCTCTCCCCTTGTGAAAATGAAGTATATGTTACAATACATTTAAAAGAGTATGTGTTATGAAAAATGTATCCTTTAAAAACAATTTGTGTCTGAAATGAATGTATTCTTTTTAGACACTTTACTTCATGTGCATTGCAATTATGAATGTGCATTATAGTTTACATTTATTTTAATTGCAATTAGCTGAACTTTAGTGTGCTAAAGTAGGACTTAAGTAGGACATCTTTACATGTAATTTCATAAGTATATTGTCTTTTAAATATGGTAGTAGTGCTGAATATACCGACAAGCATTAATGGTTATCTAAAATATACTTTAATGTAATTTCTATTGAAACTTTATGGCAAGTATTTAAATACATTTGTGATGAAGTTGCAGTTTAGTACATTTAAATACATTAACTTTAATGTTTAATGTTATACTGCATAACTATGGAAGCTTGTTTCCGCCACAGAATAAAAAATAAAAAAGTGAGTCAGAATTGTATGTTATAAAGTCACATTTGCGAGTTATAAAGTCAGAATTCCATGATAAAGTCGCAACTCCGTGTTATAAAGTCAGAATTGTGAGAGAAAAACAGTCAGTCTTTTTTCCTTAGAATTGGACTTCATAACTCATAATTCTGAGAAATAAAGTCAGAATTGGAAGATGTAAACTCGCAGCTGTGAGATAAAAAGTTGCAATTATCTTTTAAAATGTTTTATTCTGTGGCAGAAACAAACTTCCATAAATAACACACTAGGAAATACGTATGTTGACAGGCATGGAGGACATTGTATCTAATGTTCGGACTGAATGCAATGGTTGGACGATCATTTGGTCCAGAGACTTCCATAGAAGATGGAACATGTTTTAATATTTAGACCACTTATTGATTGCTCTCAGGATATGAAGAAAGTTTCAACCACTATAACAAAAAAGTCTTTATAAATAAAATTGCTTACCCTACTCTTAAGTCGCCATTTATTTAATTAATATTAAATGATCTACAAGTACAGTTTTTTATATGCTTTTAAGATTTAAAGTACATTGCAAGTACACATTCAATACAATTAACTATGTGCCCTTCTTTTTCACAAATGTCCATTGGCTTTTTTATTGTGGTCACAGATGCTTTCTATATGTTTGCTTGCATGAAAATGTCACCTCATAGTTGGAGGCCATATAAAGGTTGAAGTTTTGTGCTGATCATATAATAGCCTCAGAAAAGCTAATATCCATCCATCGAGAGAACTCCATCATTGATGTAAACCTATAATACATGTCGATCAAATAAACATTTACATTTTGGAAAATCGACTTACAATGACTGATGTTGGTCAAATGTTTGATTTGTTCTTACTGAAAGTACCTCAAAGCTCTTTGTTTATGTCACCGCCATGAGCTGTAATTTGATACTTGCTATTGCTAGACCATGGCAGATGATATTAGGGGGATGTTCACATTCTAGAGAGGTTTAGATTGGACATAAATTGAAGGCACCTACCGTGAAAAAGGTCATATCATCTATAATTTAGCTTGTTTTCTAGAAAGATTTTTATATATTGTCGCTGTCAGGAGGAAACCTTGCATTAAAAAATCCCCATACTTTTCAGGAAATGGAAAAAACACTACAGCAGTGTTGTCCGTCCGGACCATAATGATCCGATAACGATCGCCGCCCTATCAATCGGTGCACCCTTACGAACGCCCACTTCCCTTAACGGGGAAAGACCAGCCTCTGCGGCTGCCAGGTGACAGCCGGGAAGGGAGGACTTTGTACTGGTGTGCCTGACAAATGGAGTTTCTGTGTTAAAATCTTGAAAAGGAGCTTGTGCAGGGGCCAGATTTAAAAGTCAGAGGTCTAAGATTGGTCGCAACCCACCGCCTTTCTTTGGCACGATTTCTTTGGCAAGGGCCGTAAAACCCTTCTTCGTCTCGGCTGGAGGGACAGGCTCTATTGCATCCCATCCTTTGTCAATATGACTGCAATTTCTGCACTCAGGACAGGGGCCTCTTTGCCTGCCAATGAGGTAAAGGGAATGCCACTGACCCTAGTCGGATACCTGGCAAACTGAATCACGTAGCCGAGTCTGACTGTCCTGATAAGCCAGTGTGACAGGTTGAGAAGTGCTTAGGCCTACCAGGCATCCAAACTCTGCAGAAGCAGCACTAGAGAAACAATAATTTTTGATATACCTGCGGTGGTAGGTAGCCACGTGTCCCGATCCTGTGGCTGTGGGTATACTGGACCACCTTGTTCCATAAGCCCCCAACTGGAACTGGCCTGTGACGGTTGAGGAAGCTGCACATCCTCTAATCGTGCCACACTGACCTGTGCGGGGCTTTGTGTGAGTCACATCCGATCTTAAGGAGGCGGTAAATCCGTGTCTGTCATCTGCAAACTATGTGACAGATAATGAGGAAGTTGCTATTTCTTTAAAAAAATTGGGTACCGCTGGCAATTCGATTCTCCACCCAGCCCTCTACCAAGAGAAGGAGTGGTGCATTTACCACATCCTGGGAAAGTCCTCTTACCTCAGGTTTGCCTTTGGCCTGATGGACCTGATGGACTTTATTGTTCCGGTGCCCCTTATCAGGTGTCAGAAATCAGGTGCGCCATGTGACACACTGTCAGATTCATCTGGGAACTCAACTGGGCGCAACGTGCAAGACAATGAATGGTAGGGCAGTGACAATTGACCCTGCGGAAACACTCCCTTTGCCGCTGCGGGCTTGTGTATCGCAGAAGAACCAGTACGAGCTACTGAGGTGACTCTCTGCCTTAGCAGAAAAGAGAGTTGCAATCACAACGCTTCCATGGTCATCTTCCACAAACGTTGTCTCAGCGTGGCTGGGACCCAAACACTTAAGACAGCGATCGTAACCATCTGAGCCTGAAAGATATCTACCGCTTCCAGAAACACACAGGCGTAAAGGTATTTTTAAAAAAGACGCTCTTCAACTGACTCGGAACGTCTTAAATGCTTCCATTCATGTTTTGCTGTATATCCTATGTTTTTATTAAAAAAATAAAATATTCACACATGTTGAAATAGCCTTTAATTAGTTTGGGAAAATGACAACATACAGTAAATTAGGTGTCCATCCATTGTCCATCCATCCAGATGTCCATTAATTGAACAATAAATAAATAATAAAGATTACCAAATGATTACAAACACACATCTACTGATCCATTATGTGCAACAATGTCAAAATTACTAACTGGCACACTTATTACTAACTTAATACTAGCTGCACCACGATGAAAGATTGGTCATCAGATTATATTGCAGTAACATAACAGTCACGTGTTTTTGTTAAGCTGAAACATAAACAGAAAGATAAAATGTGACCAATAATATTGATTTGTGGAAAATAAAATAAAAATGACAAGAGATACAAGTTTCCTACCTGACAGCGTTTATATGTATTTCTGCTATGTCCAAACTAATGCTATTTTATTAGTTTGGATGGCCTCACAAACACACGTTATAAATCTAACAGGGGCTTTTCAACATAAACTACATTGTGAATCATCAGTGTTGTGTGGGCTGGTTCTGTTTCATAGGACAAAACAGTGGTCCAGTTTTATTTAGAAGTGCTGCTTATTAAAATATTCATAAATACGATCCCTTTGTGTTGTTTTATGAGTATAATTATGGCTGTCTACAGCAATTGTTCAGCAACGTGGCAATTTTAAAACTCTGTGGAACTCTAGTTTTGTCAGGTCTAATAGCAGATTATTTCTCCGTTTTAACATACTTTATTATCATGAAAAATAACTCAGTTCATATTGCCAAAGCAGCTGCAGTTTAGCTGTGGACAACGAGAAACAAATGAAAAATATAATACATAAATGAATAAAACCAATGATAAATAAGAAGGATTATTAAATTGAGGAGTTGGCAGTCTCTGACTTGGTTGTACTAACTCATGTAGTGGTACTCATGTAGTAGTACTTAGACTTTGTTTTCATCAGATGTCTTCAGATTTCATTCAGGTCCTTTCTGGATTCCCACCTTTTTTTCGATTGGACTGTGAGACTTCTAACCTGACACAGGTGCCATGGCCTTTTAATCCAGAGTGACACCAGTATAAAATTCAACCCCAGCTAATCTCTCAAACCAGGATTATCAGATTAATCCGGCTGGTTTATAAGATTGACGGACTATCGGGAGAGTTGATCTATCAACTTTATCAGGCTCTTTTGGCCACGGAGGCAGTGTTTGCGTCTCTCTCATGGGCCTGGAGCGATAGATAAGACACAAGATGAATAGAATTCAGAAAAACACAGAAATAAGCCACAGTGTAAAGCAGTGCTTTATCTGAGAGCAGGAATGAGAGCCGACCTCCGCTGACCTGCGAGAACGCCGAACTGCTTTAGGTTGCTTTGACCTCAGGACCATTGAGTGTGTCTTTGAGCGGTTTGAGCTTTAATTCAGATGGTCCAGGCAGCTGAAGCCCTTCTTCTGTAAAATTAAGTCTTTATCAAGAAAAGGTAAGTGAAAGGAGCAGCTGCAGAACATTTTTTTCAAACTAAATATTTTCTCAGATGTTTTGTATTCCCTGTTATTTGAGGGATTAAAAATATTTTTAATATTTATTAAAATATTATTAATATTTTGTTATTGTTATTGTTATTGTTATATTTGTACTGTTATTAAAATATTTCACAATATTACTTTTTTACTGTATTTTTGATCAAATAAAATGCAGACTTGGTGAGCAAAAGAGACTTCTTTCAAAAACTTAACCAATTTAAACCAATTAAAACCAATTTATTTATATTCCTGCCATAATGTAAAAAGGGTCTAGTGGATGTCGATGTCAGTTCTTAGTTCTTCACTATTTCAAAGATGTTAAAGGATTAGTTCACTTTTAAAAAAACTTTTGCTGATAATTTACTCACCCCCATGTCATCCAAGATGTCCATGTCTTTCTTCAGTCGAAAAGAAATTAGGTTTTTGATGAAAACATTCTAGGATTTTTCTCCATATAATGTTCTTTACTGGTATCTAAACGGTCGTGACTCTCCTGTTCGAACTCGTTCATCAAAATGAACAAATCTTTTTTTCGAGTCATTTCATTCATTCTACAAACAAAATGAACGAAATGACTCGAAAAAAGACTCGTTCATTTTGATGAACGAGTTCGAACAGGAGAGTCACGACCGCGCATCACAGAACAGAGCAAGGCATAAAAGTTACTTTTTTATTTATTTATTTTAGAAATGGCCGATCGTTTTGCAACATAAGACCCTTATGTATTGTCTGTTGTCGTTAAAAGCCATTTGAAGCTGCACTGAAACTGTCATTTGGACCTTGAACCGTTTGGATACCAGTAAAGAACATTATATGGAGAAAAATCCTAGAATGTTTTCATCAAAAACCTTAATTTCTTTTCAACTGAAGAAAGAAAGACATGGACATCTTGGATGACATGGGGGTGAGTAAATTATCAGCAAAAGTTTTTTTTAAAAGCGAATTAATCCTTTAAAGGTACACTGTGTAGTTTTTTTAAGAATTTTATTAGCTAAAATCAATGTCTTTAATCATAAATATGCCCTCATTGGTGTAAAATTACCTCTGAAAATGATCTGACTTATCCTCGTAAGAGAATAATTTCTTATCTTTATTTACATTGGACGGGTAAGTCCAAGGAGGCTTCCATGTCGTTCCACCATTTTGAAAAACTATAATAGCAGAGAGGGTCAAAAAGCACTAGTCTACCTCAACACGTTTCCGTTCAGAGCCAGTGTCACGAGACTGAAACCAGCTGAAACGGACAAGGAGATCAGTAAGAGACGCTTGTCACTGTCCTGGCAAATTTGAAAGGCTGCACTGCACGGTACTTCATAATGCAGGATCATACTTATGGAGAGGGAATCCTCGTCGCCAAAAAGGCGAGGATAGCTTTTCTCAGACATGTTGTCATAGCTTCTTGGTACATAACGGCTACCGTAGTTGTAACACGCATTTGAAAAAGCGAGGCGCTAGAGAGCACTACAGTATTCGTTACACAATTTTACCGCTAGATGGGAGAAATTCCTACACAGTGTACCTTTAATGTTATTTATTTATTTGTTTATTTGTTTGTTTGTTTATTTGAAATTGGAAAAGTCATGTGGCGACATTATTGTGCTCAAAATGTGTGTGGCACAGATTCATATTAACCCTCTGGGAGTCTGAGCTGTTTTGGGGCTCTTTAGGTGTTTTGACATGCCCTGACATTTGTGCTTATTTCAGCTACTTAAAACATACCATTTGCCAACATATAAATTTGCTGTATTCAGCACAAACTCTGCTACAATAATATGTGAGCAAAATGGATGTACATGTTTGCATTTTATAGAAAAAAAATAATATGCGTGGTTAGTACATTTTGGGAAAAAAAATGTCACCGCAATAAGGCCATTTAAAGCTGCAGTCCGCAGCATTTTCCCTTTTTGTCGCCATCTCTGTTCGAAATCTGTAACTGCAGTGATTCGGGGAATTATAATCTTTACGTGGGTTGTAAATCGGCATGAAACAGCGCGGATGAACACAGTGTTTTGAGGCGAGTGCTGCTGTCAATCACCGCGCTGTGTGGATACTGTCATTCAGAATCACAGATTCACGTTTTGAAAGCTTGACCAACATAAGAATTTTCACCGGAAAATGTCTTCTGAACAAGTAAGTAACATCCATTTTTGTTCTCAACTAAGGGGGGAAAAGCATTTGACATGACAAGCGATCGTTAGATTTAATCAGCGCGATTAACAGCAACCGTGAAAATCATAGCCTACTTTGTTTTCAAATTGTTCATGTTAACAACATCACCATTGCGTGACTAACGTTATTTAATGTGTTTTATGATTACCTGTGTAGTTCAGAATTCATATTCTCCATAGCTAAACGAGAAAGGCACAACAAAGGAAACTCCACAACTGTGTGAATTAAGAAAACGTAATGTTACACGATTGAACTATTGAAATGTCTTACTTGTTCAGCAGAATAAAGCCGTCTCTTCTTCCGTTTCGAATCCCTTCAGGAGTTCACGCACCTTTCAAAAGCCCCACCGATGTGTATCCTTGTGTTCGCATGAGACGGTTTCTTTCTCTTTCCACCTTAAATCCGAAGTACAAAGTCTTTTGGGTTTTATAACTGGTTAATCTCCAGTTGACACTGATGATTGTTGTTTGGATCTTTCTGGATCCGCCATCAGTTTAATCATGTAAAGTGCTGCGAGAAAAGCCTATCTCTACATCTCCTCACGCGCAGTATAGCCGGCTAGCCGAAACTCCTTCTTTATGTGTACGGATGTGACGTAATGACGCAAAGACATGCTCGAATTTCCCGCAAAAACCCACCAGTGCCACTGGAATTAAAATCATTATTACAAGCTAACCGTTTTGAATCTAGCTATGGCAAGCAGATAGTTTTGAACACTGGCTGAAGAGGGTTTTTTTTAATAATTAATTTGGATTATTTTTAACTTAACCTGTTAAGCTTCACCCCCAATTTTGAAAAATCCCCAGAAATGGCATACCCAAACTGAAACAGATACAGTTCATGAACCATTTGTTCTAAAAGCACAAGTATGATCTCATTTGAAAGCTGACACCTGGCAGTTTATTGCAAATGTAGAATTAATTATTGTCATAATGAAAAATAAATGTTATAAATAGCTTCAAAGTTTTGTCAAGTTATTAGAAATTTATTTTTATGAAATATTTTCATGAAAATAAAATTGAAGTTGGCCCTGTAGCAATCTAGAAATGCACTGCAGCTAAAGCCACATGTCTGACCATGTTATATTTAAAATCTGAAGATGATATGTCTAAAACTCCTTATTTAGTTAAATGTTTTTCAAGATCATGTCAAACGATTTTATTTTGATTAGACTCTAAAATGCAAACTGATGTTTATTGTCATTTTCTAAGCATCTATTCAGTCTATTTTCTCGATTGTGTTGTGGTGTAAACGATCTCCATTCAGTGTCAGTCTCCCCTGCACACATTCACACCTCTCCAGCCTCTGGTTATTGCTCTAAATATGCTTTCTTTTGTCTGCATTATAATTACTAACGACTGGCTATTCACACTGTTTCAACCCCTAATCTCTTTTAGGGAAAGTTCTCAAAGTTCTCACCTTACATTTGAAACTATATAAAATGACCTTCTTGAAAAAAGAAACATTTCAGCAAGCAGTCCTATTTAGAAATATTCATAAATATAACAGCTAGGTAGCAGGTGCACCAAGGGCTAGCTAGCATGTTAGCTTAGCACACCATCAATACACGACAATTTATGAGATTAAAACCATGTTTGTGCTCTAAAACTTACTTTATAGCACAAGTCGAGTGTTTTAAATAACCTTCTGTGCTCTGATTTGGCTTCAGATAAAAAAATCGGACAGAAAATATAGTATTTTATAGTATTCTTCACCATGATAAAGTCTATATCGATTAGCATTACATTATAAATATAATCTATTATTATGAAAATACCTGACATGGCTCGAAGAACACAGGTAAACCAAATATCATTGCAATCATGTTTATTGTCTTCAAAACATCTTTATCTGCATGTTACAGCGATCTCTGTTAGTGTTTACGTCGTGATGGACTTCCTGAAATGTCACATGATATGATTCTTCTTCGTGTGCCAAATTTGGAGTCCATATGTGCACAGGGCGCCCTCAGGCTGCCTGTATGTATTGAAAACACAGTACATCAGAGTCTCCAGCGCTCATAATGATTAAATCGACGCATTTGGGTAGATATTCAATAAATATGATTCCTGTCTATATAAATCTGATGTAAACCTATGAGAATCTATCAATATTTCTCCAAATCTGTACACTTTTGAGCTAAAAGCCCTGATGGACGTTGTTTTGTCAAGCTCTGTCGTGACGATCTCACTGGAGTTTTTTTCTGAATGGAAGCGGCTGACGCTCATAATTCATATCAAAGGTATCGACTCATTTTTTGATTACATAACTCCAGACACAAATTAAGACATAACTGTCACTATAAGATTCTCAGAATACAATAGTGGTCAAATACTAAACCTTCAGTCTTATATCTTTTTAATGATGTATAGTTTGTCAAGGTATTAACATTGAATCTGATATCGTAACTTTGAACGATTTAAAAAAAAAAACGCTCAGAGCGCCCTCGCTCTGGCGAAGGTTAAGAGGTTAAAAATGTTACGGACAGCAGCTTTAACACATAATGAATAGTTGTCCACAATAATTTTGAGTTACTATTCTTGTAGGCTAGAATTTTTACTTCAAAATGAAGTGAAAATCATTCTGACCACTCTTTCAGAAACATCAATATAACGATTTGAATTTCTTACATCAGTTTTTGAGTCAGCAGTGCTGTATGCGGGGTATGTGTGAATGGTCATGAATATTAATGTGATTTACACCTGGGAAGACTAAAGACACTCCCCTAATGGCTAATGGCCCATCAAGGTGCTGTGAGGCAGCCTGAACTAAGAATGATTCACTGATGAATAAAAAGTTAAAAAGAACAGCATTTATTCAAAATATAAATATTTCCTAAGAACATAAAGACTTAAAGTCATTCATATCACTTAACAAAAAAAAAAAAAAAAAAACACATAAAAAGACCAAACTTGTTTTTTTTTTTTATAAAAAAAGTGCATTCAAAGAATCCTAAAAAAACTATAACAGGTTAAAAAAAATTAAGCAGCATAACTGTTTCCAACATTGATTTTTAAAAAAAATATATATCAGAATGATTTCTAAAGGCTGTTGGTGACGATGTAGGCTAAACACAACAAAACAAAAGCAAAAAACTGTTAGCACATTATCCAAAGTAAACTGCTGGACAATTATGATTATAGATGCACAATGTATGATACATTGTGATCATTTATGATACATTGTGATCATATAATCATAGTACCTGTTGATGGACGGAGAAACATCTATTGATGTGTAGACGCGTCACCGCAAGTATCTGTTTATGGCCCATATAGACCGCACGCATATACTGATACACTCAATGAACGGCTGTACCTAATACAAATAAAACATCTCCAGTTAACTAGTAGAGCATTCATTTAGTCCGCTCTTAAATAAGAGATCTAGAGCTAAAATGTTTTGTTTTTTAACTCAAGCTGAGCGCTCGTGTCCTGCTATCAGTGTCATGGATACAGAGCTCTCTTGTGGCGGCGTGCGCGCAGTCTTCACTCGCTCTTAGGACGCGCTCTTTGCCGCCATTGCGGACACTATTCATTCCAGTGAAATCACAAAATAAAATGCACACAAACGTGTGTCCTATATACGTGTGTGTTTGATATATACTGTAACAACTGATGGACATATTCGGTTTTGTAATGAGAGAAAAAAAAACTACACCAAGGGCAGATTCGAACCCATAACCTCTGACATGCTTGGCAAACGATCTGACCACTAGACCACAGAAGAACTCAAACAAAACTTGCGGATCGATATATTTCACTAAACCATTTTATAACCTAAGCAGTTATTCAAAAAGTTTACACGAGCGTATAGGCCTACACGAATGTTGTGAGGTAATATTTACTATTTCAAAAGCTAGGCAAAATATAGTCTGAAAATGCATTTGAGCTCTATGATCAGAAAAGGAATTATTAACAACTTACTCCGAACTTGTATCCTCTGCGGGGTTCAACCGTTCGTCGTCCAAGTTTCAAATTCTTGAATTATTCCCCCCTGTCCATAATCCTCTGAAGGAGTAGCGTGCTTCCATCCCTAAAACGCGATGAACTATCAGTGAATGATCTGATGAAGAATCTTCTTGTCGTTTGGCATTGATCGCGGGGCGTGCCGCATGTGCTATGCATAGATCGCCTATTTACCATGTGAAAAGCTCTGGGGGTGTGTCGGGCTCAGCTCATTAAAAAAAATTAAGGGAAAATGAAAAAACTGCACCTCTCCTTAGTTTCAAACGGATTACATAAACTGGAAATATTTATTCTTGTAGTAAATTACATCATTTAAAAGAAGAGAACTTCAATGGCTTCATAAAGAGACATCTCTCGTATCTCTGTGACAAGTATTGACAGAGTTACAGTTATTTTTTCGGACGCGTTTCAGAATGGACCTCACTGACAGAGACAAGGCAAAACGCGCATCATGTTTATTTTTCTTTATTTGACGAAAAGCACAACACTTTGTTTTTATTGTGAGTAGCCACACAAAAATACACACTTTACAGGATCTAATGATGTACAACACTTATATTTAAGATCAAAATCAACAGAGTAATTTGATTCTCTTTTGTACTGATAAGGAAAAAATCCAGCAAAACGCGGGGACGTGTTTTCCGACCCCTAAGGGTTAAGTATTTGGTCATTGTCACAGTGAGGCTCTGTGACTAGAGACTCTTATTGTGTAAATTAACTTTTATTATAACACTGGACTGAAAACATGCATGCATACATACACTTTTCATACTAACATAATTACACATTATCTGTTTGCACAAAATTTTAATCAGTGTGTCACTGATTGTGTATTGTTCAGTGTTGTTCCTGTCCTGATCATGCACTTTTTTCTTTAGTTTAACATTTAGTGAGTCATAAATGTCATTAGGTTGATTTATGTGTTGTGCTACGAAGTCAAACAAAACCGGTAATCCTGTTAAATGTTTGTTGTTTCCATATAACCCCTTACATAAATAGTGCGTACCGTAACATTTTTCCCATCCCAAACAGACAAAACCCGGTCTGGTTTGGGTCAATTTATTGGCCAAACGTTTGTTTGTGAATAACTTTGAACAGTTTTTTTTTTGTTTGTTTTGTCTTTTTTGGATTTTCACTGTAAATACCATTTGCACCCTATTGGAAAATCTTTTTATTTTTTCACTGCTTGGAATAAACACTAAACTTTTGACGTCATCATCATGTCACTTCATTTTTACGCTTCCATCTGCTGGTACATTCAGAGCAGTGGTGCTGCTACTGTTTGAAACATCTTTTGGGCCCTCTTTGTGGCAGTTGGCACACCCCTGTCTCTGTTACAGTCATAAATCCATTTACTTCAGTTCAACTGATTATATCATATTCATGAATTTGTGCTGTTTTATTTATTTTTGGATACATTTCAGAAGGTTGAGATCTCAGGGATGGGACAGGCAGGAAACAAAATTGCCATTTCAAGGGTGAGTGGGATACAGATAGTTGATCTGTTTAAATGTAGCTACTATTCATGCTAGATTACTTATGTTTATATTTATAACAGTTCATCTAAGTCAAGGTAGTTTTAGCATCATGGGATTTGTGTATCCTTATTCTTAAAACGCAGGACACCAAAATATACTGTATTTATATACCCTCCACTGACCTCAGTGTCTCAGCCTTCTTACATGTATCTATAAATATTTTTCTGTCTGTTTGTTTTCTTGCTTTATTTCTCAAAGATCAAGTTATTTGTGATGATTAAATGATTCCTCCACACTCTGCACCGACACAGCAAACACACACATTTACACTGTGAGTTCTCCTTATGGGTGAGGGTCAGTGGAGTAGCCGTAAGTCGATTGTTAAAGTGCTGTTAGGTGTAATTACATCTGACTGCAATCAGAACTCATTTAAATGAACAACCGAGGCCCAAACGGAATGATTTCATCAGAGAAAATCAGGTCAGTTTTAAGATTATGACTTTTAGTGTACCAACATTTCATAAAAAAAAGAAAAATACAAGAATATGCACAGACTCCAAGAAAGAGCTACATTCATGCCACAATCATTGTTAACCTAAAGTCGTTGTATGCAGATGGCGTGTGTCTGATTCCTATGAGCCCCCAAATATCACACCGCAAGTAACGGCATATTTGTGGTTGGATCTTCTCGCCAGAAGTGCAATTTAAGTTCATAGTTCAAAGAACTATGCTATATTTTACAAACATTGTTTAATTATACAGTAGGTCCTCCTTATCACAAACAAATCTCTCTGGTAATTCCTTTGGTTGTGTAAAACAGGGATGAAACCTGAAGTCCGACAAAAAAAATGGCCTGAGACTGCATTGGGAATGTGATGTTTTCGATGCAAATATCACAATGAAACCCTTACCAATAGCCTAAACCAGGGTTTAGAAGAACTTAAATTACGTAATATTTTTCAGTCTAAAAATAAAGCATACACTTCAGTTTTGACATGCACGTAAATATGATTATTTCCATAGACCCTAATCAGCAACCACATTTGAAGATTACAAATGACAGAAATCTCCTGTTTTGTGGTTTTATCCATGGTTGTTAGTAGAAAACCTAATGAACTAGTGATTTTGAAAAGTGTGTTTGTGAGAGTCAATCATTCAGTGTTCAGCATACGGAAGACCCTAAATAAGTCAAGTCAAGTCAAGTCATCCTCATTTATATAGCGCTTTTTAACAACGTAGATTGTTTCAAAGCAGCTTTACAGAGATAAACATACAATTTAAGGTAACAGAGATTGGTGTGGTTTTATAGCGTTTATTGAATAATGTTGTTTCCAGCTAAAGTTAGTTTTGATTAATTCTCTTCCGTCAAAATGATCATTTTTTATTAAATTAGGGGCCACTAAGAAGACGCCGTTCTCTCTAAACGCAAACCTGTGATAAACACTGATGGCGTTCACATGCGCATTAAGAATCTATTCTATAGTTATGTGCGTTTGAATATATGTGCGTAGGTTTGAAATTCGCTACAAACCATGCCTCAACAAACAACTTGTCTTGCCTATAAATTTGATACAGAATTTTATTTTATTTTATCATTTCGGGTAGGACGCGAAAACCGGAATTTCCGCAGTGCTTTATCTGTAGAGTTGAATAGGGATCCTCTGTAGGGAGAGGCTAGTTGGCACTTCAGCACTGCGTTGTCATCGGGTCCAGGCGAAGGTCCTTCGTCAGATCTGGAAACGGCCTGGATCCAGCAGGCTGCAGGAAAACCTTGGGGTAAACAAATGTAAATGTTTATCGTTTGCTCATCTGTACTATATTTGTTTTTTATTTGTTGAACATCAATTAAATTTTTAACCTTAGATAGGTTTGGACGTTTTTTGGATTTCCAAATTCGGGGAATAGACACAGTCTCTATATGATGATATCTAGGTGAAAGAGTCTCTATGTGATGGGATTTATCTGACCTTGGCAAATAAATGAGAAACATTGAGCAAAAATTAGATTGTAGAAACTACTGAGATGTTCAAACTGAGATGCATTTTCAAAAATGAGTTCTTAATCTTTCAACCTGCCTACACACGTGATTTACATTATATTTGTAAAAACTATACTTAATGTGTTTTCGCTGTTCAGACTTAAAAAAAGAAAATCAGTCTGATATGCCAAAATCCATTTTTTTATTTATACAGATTCAGAATATTGCACACTGAATACACACATCATGAACACCCACAGACTTTGTTGCTTATGTCCCCAGATTGCTTTGCCAGCCATGCCAAACTCAAACACACTGCACTTTGCACCAGGTTTGTTGCCTTCTCTGATATCTCGTTAATATTACGTGTTCCCCGTCTGTGCTGCAGATGTCCGTTGTGTGGACAGACAGAAAAAAATGTTGTTTCTTTATTAATTTCAATATTTTGCCAGAGTCAAACATCTGTGATATCATCACACTGACTCAGATTGGTGCTTTCCCACAATGTGTGCTGTGCCAACACTCACACATACACTCTCTTACACACACACACATACTCAGGTGCGTCAGCACAGCGGCCAGGTGGATGTCTGGCACACGCACCAGCTTAGATGTAGAGGAGAATTCTAAATTTGATCTCACTGATATACCAGTGCTTCTAGAGCGTCACTCCTGATGAACTACAGAGATAACAGGAAAATAATGTTGTAATAATATTGTTCAATATAAAATTAAATGTCCCCAACTAAGCAAGCCAAAAGCCAATGGCGAAGAAAGGCGAAAAGGCGACAGTGGCAAGGAACCAAAACGGCCTCAGGTGACAGAATGGAGTAAAAAACCTTGGGAGTTCTCCTTTGGCCAACGAACAAACAGTGTATGATTATGATTCAGGCAGCATTATAGGTCAGAGGTCAGATTGGAACGGAACATTATATTATGCAGTTCATCTGTTTGAAGACGGGAGTGTTCACGTGCATATGGAGAAGAGTTTCTTGAGGATCAATGCCAATGGTTGCCGTATCGATGAGGCCTTCACAGGGGAGAGTCTAGTTGACAATCTCTGCTGACACTTCAGGAATGCATTGTGGTCGTGTCCAGGTGCAGGTCCACCATCTGATCTGGATACGGCCCGGGTCCCGATGATTACAGTTAACCTCGGAATAAACAGAAAGACTAAAATTAGCATAGATGCCATTCTTTTTATGATGTAGCGAGCACATCAAGTGTTATAGGAAGTGTTTCTGGTTCCGGCTGACCTAATTTATGCAGCCTAATAATCATTTAACTGTTTTGAATAGGAATGTATAGTGTTCTATCTGTATACCTGTTACGAATCACTTGAGTCTGGGGGATCGAAATAGAGGTGTTTATTAGAAAGCAGAGTCGAACAGGCAAATATCAATATCACAGACAAACAGCAGTATCAGAGGAAATCCAGGGACAGTCAGCAGGCGATGGTCAAAGCAAGCGGCGAGCAGACGGGAGTCGGTATCCAGGCAGAGATAAGTAACACAGGAAACAGGCAGACGAGAACAGAGATCAGGACAATTGAAAGCCGGGGCAGGGCAATACTTCGCAGAGAAGTGTTGTGTGGAAGTGGCTTTTATATGTGTGTAAATGAAGTGCAGGTGTGTGTGCAATCAGTGAAGTGCAGGTGTATGGTGTTTGGTGTAATCAGTCCAGGGAGGTGTATGATGGGAAATGTAGTCCAAGTAAAACCAGGAAGTGCGTGGCTAATCGTGACAGAGCCCCCCCCCATTAAGAGCGGCTTCCAGACGCTCAAAAAAAAAAAAACACACAAGAGTTCAGGAGGGTGGTGAAGCGGAGGTGGTCTTGGGGGAGGGAAGGAGGGCCAGGTCCATGCAGGGGAACGGGACCAGGGCATGCAATGGTCCCATCATGGAGCGTGGGCGGACCTGGGTCGTGGAGGGTGGGCGGATCCGGCTGTGCAAGCGACCAGGGCGGAGCCGGCTGTGCAGGCGTCCAGGGCGGAGCAGGACGTGCAGGTGGCCGTGGCGGGGAGGACCCTTCTGGCGGCCGCGGCGGAAACAGCCCTTCGGGCAGCCACGGCGAAGACCTATATCCCCCCCCCCCAAAAAAAATTTCTTGGGGGGAGTGACAGGCTGAGGGACAGGCTCTGGCTGGGCAGACGGGATGTGAACAGGCTCTGGCTGGGCAGACGAGACGTGAACAGGCTCTGGCTGGACGTGGCTGACGTGAAGCTCTGGCTGGACGTGGCTGGACGGAACCAGCGGTGAAGGCTCTGGAAGCTCTGCTGAGACGTGAGGAGACTCTGGAAGCTCTGCTGTGACGTGACGAGGCTCTGGAAGCTCTGCTGAGACGTGACGAGGCTCTGGAAGCTCTGCTGAGACGTGACAAGGCTCTGGAAGCTCTGTTGAGACGTGACGAGGCTCTGGATCACGGTGAGGTGAAGTATTCTGTTACGAATCACGTTAGTCTGGGGGATCCAAATGCAGCGTGTTTATTAGAAAGCAGAGTCGAACAGGCAAAGATCAATATCACAGACAAACAGCAGTATCAGAGGAAATCCAGGAACAGTCAGCAGGCGATGGTCGAGGCAGGCGGCGAGCAGACGGGAGTCGGTATCCAGGCAGAGGTAAGTAACACAGGAAACAGGCAGACGAGAACAGAGATCAGGACAATTGAAAGCCAGGGCAGGGCAATACTTCGCAGAGAAGTGGTGTGTGGACGTGACTTTTATGTGTGTGTAAATGAAGTGCAGGTGTGTGTGCAATCAGTGCAGGTGTATGGTGTTTGGTGTAATCAGTCCAGGGAGGTGTATGATGGGAAATGTAGTCCAAGTAAAACCAGGACGTGCGTGGCTAATCGTGACAATACCAGGTTGAAGAGATGTGTTTTTAATCTAATTTTAAACTGACAGTGTGTCTGCTTCCCAGACAATAGCCGCATTTCCACTGCCGGGCTAGGGCCGGGCCAGGGCTAACAGCGAGCTGAGCCGAGCCAGTGGCCTCGGGCCTCAAGCACTAGGCTTGCGTTTCCACCCCCGCCAGTAGCCTCGCAGCGCTGCCCTAAACCCCGCCCTTAACACGCGTTTCTGGATCAAACGTCATACAACCCAACCCATTTCAGCGGGTATTATGAATTTATTTATTTTTTAAGTAAGGAAGATAGCATGTATATTAACTCACCGGCCGGGGCTGCAATAGTGTCCCGATTGTCTCGCGAGTCGCCACAGAGGGACAGTGACCCAGCACACCTATGGTGAACCAGCACACCGTCCATCAAGTCGAACAATGGAAAGTCCCTTCTCTGAGCTCCACTTTGTCCATTGTGCGTTTTAATCTCCTTGTACAATACTGCGCCCGCAACTTTTTTATTTTTTCCTGAACTTGAAGCGTTGCTCGCTGAATGCTTATCTTAGAAAGTTCAGCATCAATGTATTTTATAACGTCCTCGTTTCTTCACACGCCGTCAAATTGATTTTGTACCCTTTCTTCTGCCCAAATGCTCAGAAGAGCTTTGGTATCTTCGACAGACCAGTAGAGGCGATTCTCCATTTCGAGCAGCGATTATTTTGCGCGATATAAAAAAGTGAAATGTGCATCTTGCTTCAGATCATAACGTTCCATAACACCGATAAACTCCGCCTTTTACCTTGAGCACGCCTCTAGCCCGTGCTGGCCCGCTTTGGCCCAAGGTATTCGACGGGCCAGAAATCCTGGCCGTTGGCCCCGAGTAAGCCCCGCTCAAGCCCAGGAAGTGACAGTGGAAACGCGACTGGCCCTGGCACGCACTAGCACGGCTCGGCCCTGGCCCGGCAGTGGAAACGCGGCTAGTGTTAGGAAGACTGTTCCAAATTTTAGGTGCTAAATAGGAAAATAATTTAGCAGCAGTCGATTTTGGTATTCTAGGTATTATCAACTGGCCGGAATTTTGAGATCGCAATAGACGTGAAGGACAACAATGAGTTAGGAGCTCGCTCAAGTACTGGGGAGCTAAACCATTTTGTGCTTTGTAACTTATCAGCAATATTTTAAAATGTATACAATGTTTAATAGGGAGCCAATGCAGTTTTGACAGAACCGGGTTAATATGGTCATACTTCCTGGTTCTAGTAAGAACTCTAGCTACTGCGTTTGGATCAGCTGTAGTTTATTTATTAAGCGTGCTGGGAAATACAATAATCTAGCCTTAATGTCATGAACGCATTAAATAATTGTTCTGCATTTGTCATTCAGAGCATATGATGTAATTTAGATATATTTTTAAGATGGAAAAATGCGCTTTTACAGATACTAGCCCCTAATCACTGTTTGGGGTCACACTGACCCCACTGGACTTTTCCTTCATTTTTTAAAAGTGTTACCTTCATCTCAGGGGCATGAAACTTTGGCTGCATTTACACTGCAGGTCTTGATGCCCAAATCCGATTTTCTGACTATATCCGATTTTTTGACGACCCGCTTACATCGTCTTTTAAAAGTGATACGTATCCAATTTTTGCATTTACACTACACTGCTGAAACTACCAAATGTAGACGTTCTGACCTGGAAAAGGAAGTAAAACAGCACGAAATACAATGGATGCAGATGCGAATAAAATTATCCAGTGTTTTGCTTTCGTTTTGTATATTTGTTTTTCAAGCTTTTTATCTTACGGTGGCACTGTAGCCACGAGGCCTTAAAACCGTGCCTTCCCATATCTTGTGAAATGTCTTCAAACACGGATTTATTTCTGTAACAACTCGTCTCTTCGCCCCAAACACTCAAAAGACATGAAACCTCCGCATTGCTCCACTGTGTGTATCCTTCTCCCTCGCGCCTATAATAAGAATGTGATCTCGCAGTTGGTGGTGTCCACCTGAGTTGACGTCACTTTTTTAATGACGTATGACTCGCATTTACTGGGGAATATCCGATTTGTCTGCTTACATAGCACACGCAAATGCACGTATCCGATTCATATCCGATTTATTACCACATATGAGTGAGGCCTGAATCTGATCTGAGAAAATCGGAAACCATTTGTTTTTCTCCTGCTTACACGTTCATGGGTCATATCCGATCTGTGCCACATTAGAGGAAAAAATCGGATTTGGGTCACTTGGACCATGCAGTGTAAATGGGGCCTTTGTGACTTTTCCTAAATAATCTATCTAAACACGCACAAAAAATTGGGCTTGATTTGGTTGTCCATCTCATACACACACAAACACACACATGTATGTGACTGCAACAGAGAGCATTTTTACAGAAATTGGCAAATAAAATAAACAAAACTGGCATAAATCTAAAAAAAATTACATTTAAATGAAGGTCTGGTCCTAGAGCATAAAAACAAAGTGGAAGGAACTTTCTATCTCATACACACACAAACACAAACACACACATATATGTGACTGCAACAGAGAGCATTTTTATAGAAACTGGCAAAAAATAAAAAATCAACTAAACTGGCATAAATCTGAAAATTTTTACAAAAGCAACATGGAACATGCATGTTCCCTCACAGAGAGAGAGAGAGAGAGAGAGAAGAGAGAGAGAAGAGAGAGAGAGAGAGAGAGAGAGGAGAGAGAGAGAGAGGAGAGGGGAGAGAGAGAGAGAGAGAGGAGAGAGAGAAGAGAAATGTGACTTGTAATGTTTCTGCAAATGTATGTATAATAATTTGCAAATGCAACTAATTCAAAATTTATCAGACAACGACAACAAATTATAACTTTGACAAAAATAGAGAAGTTGAATCATCAAGAAAAATGAAGTGAAAAAGGAATGAGTCCCTATATGGACCTCTATTCGAAATATGTGGTCATTGCACTTTCTTTTTTTCTTTAATTATAATTTCTAAATTTTTCCACAAACATGCAGATGGCAGTATTCTATCCCTAACACATAGAGCAATGTCCAAAAACTATTTAGATTTAATTAATATCATAATTTAAGTGATTTTTTCTTTAAAAAATAATTTTCTGTGCCAATTTATGGCCTAGTTATGTAATTGTGCAGTAAATAGGTAAAAAACTTCAAAGTTTCCACAAAAACACAGCATAAATGTATAGTTGAGAAGTACATTTAAAAAATGATATATAGTTTTCCATATAAAAAAATGTATATTTCCTTATGCAATCGCTCTTTAAAAGTTTGGGGTAACACTTTATTTGAAGGGGTGTGCATAAGACTGACATGACACTGTCATAAACATGACATAACACCTGTCATGAACATGAAGGAGTCTTTATGATTGTTTATTACTGTTGTAATTAAATGGATAGTTCACTTTGAAATTAATTTTTGATATGTTTTAGCTTACCTCAAGGGCATCCAAGGTGTAGGTGTCTTTGTTTCCACAGTATTTTCAATTTTGATATTTTTAGGTCAAACCGTTCTTGTCTGTCAGTCATATAATGCAGGTCTATGGGGTCCACCTTAAAGAGCATACACAGAGAAGTCCAAATTAAACATGATTTAATGACTCATAAATGTAAGTACACATTGATGGCCTAAGACACAAAACGAGCGGTTTGTGTGAGAAAACGAACAGTATTATATCGTTTTTACCTCTTGTAAAAACAGCCACGTCCAAGTGATCTGAGAGGTTGCGAGCGCTTCGGTCTTTTCCGGGAAGCACCGGAAGTGAAACCTCGCGCGTGTACTTATATTATACAACGTGTACTTACATTTACGAGTCATTAAATCATATTTAATTTGGACTTCTATGTGTATGCTCTTTGAGGTGGACCCCATAGACCTGCATTATATGTGATGCGATCTGGGAAAACCCACCACATGGTGAAATTTGACATATTACAGGTTTTGCGATCACATTAAAGTTTGGTTCAAGCCCTTTCCAAATCTGTTTGTATTTATTTTATAGTTTGTAACAAAAGTTATGGTTATCTGAAGTCGGCTGATCGATGTGATTTTCAGAAATGGAATTTTGAGAAAAACAGGTTTAATTAACTGTCACGTCCTGCTAGCGGGACGACGGGCGCTCTTTTTTTTATTGCCTTTTTTCATATCACATATTTTAGTAATCATCATAGATTAGGTATCATTCGAAAGCTTACAAACTCAAAATTCATCCTGTGAAAACCGTTTTGAAATTGGACGATTGAGAGGCGAGCAAGGTCTTTTAAACGAGCAGCTTCAGACTCTGTTGTTCTCTTGTGCTCCGCATCACATAACGCTGGATAAAAATAAATAAATAAAAACTTGCGTGCCGTTGTAGTTTACACAGGACTGGCGGGACCTTTATTCTGTTATGTGGTTTATTTTGATAGGAGAAACTGTATTTGTAGTGTTAAGAGAAGGAGAACTAAATAGCCGTTGTTGTTTTTTGCACCTCCGCTCCGCGCGTGTTCTTAAAGAGAAAGAGACGTCTTTTCAGCTTGCCACTATAAATCGCTATTTTTTCGGCACTAATCTAGTGAATTTTCACTAGATATACTCAGAGATGATAAATAAGATGTTATAGAATAATAATTTATTGAAAACCCAAATTTGACAATAATCTGACATTCAATCTTTTTTTAGACTTTACTGAAAATGTACAAGCCGACATCCGACGGGTTTTCCCAGATCGCATCACATATGACTGACAGACAAGAACGGTTTTGACCTAAAAATATCAAAATTGAAAATACTGTGGAAACAAAGACACCTACATCTTGGATGCCCTTGGGGTAAGCTAAAACATATAAAAAAAATAATTTCAAAGTGAACTATCCCTTTAAGTGTCATTCGGTAAATTATGACACTTTTAATGCAAAGTTGACATCGTTTAAAATGTCTTTGTTATGACAACTTGACATTAACAAAGACAAAAATGTCTTTGTTATGACAACTTGACATTAACAAAGAAATCATAACCTGTCAACCTGTCACAAATATGTCATAACAGGTCTAATTATCAAACTTAAAGAAGTTATTTAGCTTTGCGTTAACATTACATTACCCTGTCATATGTGGTTGGTTTTGACTTTGGCCGTCATGACACCATTATAACTGTGTCATGAATATTTTACTTGTCCTCAAGTAAAGTGGAACACATTGTTCTAGTTATAAAGATGTCATTAAGGGTTATTACACTGTCAAATGCTTTAACATATGACATATGACAAATGCTTTAACATATGAGAGGGTAATGTAATGTTAACGCAAAGCTAAATAACTTCTTTAATAATTAGACCTGTTATGACATATTTGTGACAGGTTGACAGGTTATGATTTCTTGGTCAATGTCAAGTTGTCATAACAAAGACATTTTTGTCTTGTTTAATGTCAAGTTGTCATAACAAAGACATTTTTTTTGTCTTTGTTAATGTCAAGTTGTCATAACAAAGACATTTTAAACAATGTCAACTTTGCAGTAAAAGTGTCACAATTTACCGAATGACACTTATTGACAACAGTCATAAACATTCATAAAGACTCCTTCATGTTCATGACAGGTGTTATGTCATGTTTATGACAGTTTCATGTAGGGCTGGACGATTTTGGCTAAAATCATAATCACGATTAATCGGACAAGTTACCTCGATTACGATTATTGAACGATTATTTAAAAAAAAATGTATTTCTCATATGTCACTTATACTTATACTATAGACTTATTTTGGCTAAAATCATAATCAAGATTAATCGGACAAGTTACCTCGATTACGATTATTGAACGATTATTTAAAAAAAATTATTTCTCATATGTCACTTATACTTATACTATAGACTTATACTGTAAATATGTTCACGGTTATTTTTTCTAATGAAAGAGTGCAAAATCCTATCTTTGTGATTCTAAAATAAGGAAATGCACAGATAGCTATTAATGCTTATTTATTAAACATTTCAAACAATTGAATTAAACAAAGCATACAATGCTAGAAATAAAAGTGTCTAATAAAAAAGTAAAAATATAGTACTTATAAAAGAAAAAAAAATGTAGAAAATAAAGAACTTTTAAAAATAGTTCTTTTTGTAAACAAAATAAATTATTGTACATATTGCCATTTTAAAAGTAAAATATGACTTGTATAAAACTAAAAAACTAATCATTTTCATATTGTATAGCATTTGTAAATGCTTGTGTTAGACACCTGCTTTGTGGAGGCACTTGTTGCTGGGCGTTTGTCAGTCTCTCTCTCTTTTTGAGCCGCACATGTAATGTCTCAGCAGCGTCTACAGTTTGCTTATGAGCTGCGATTTCTCCCTCTCGAGAAACCACGCTTGTGCATTTTTTCTCTGATTCGATCATAAACACGCTGGCGAACGATCCCGGCTTCAGCGTCATAATTACGACGCAACATTGATTACAGCTTTTGTTCACACAGCACGCGTTACTGAACAGAACACGGCAATGTTACTAGAGAAGAGCCCCATCCCGGCACCAATCCCGGGTCGTGTTTGCGTTCACACAGAAGGCAATTTCCCGATAATTTCCCAGGATCAACGCGCTGTGTGATAGGGACTTATGTTGCTTCAATGTCGCAGACTGGACAGGGCGGAGTCACGTGACTACACACGCGGTAATATGTTTTAAAGAGGAAAGTACATTAACACACAGTGGGCGGAAATATTAATAGGATTAAAAAAAACAAAATGGTAAAATTACGTCAGGTTATAGGCTCTGAATTTCGGGTTTGATTACTTTTCGATTAATCATCCAGCCCTAGTGTCATGTCAGTCTTATTCACACCCCTTCAAATAAAGTGTTACCAAGTTTGGGGTCAGTCTGAGGTTTTTTTCAGAATAAAGTAGAAGGTTACTAGTCGTCCAGTTTTTTTTAATATATATATCAGCTATGTATTCCGTTAATTTTGTGAATTGGTAAGTTACGTCAGGGCGTGAAGAAATATAGAGCTGAGTATCGTCAGCATAACAGTGAAAACTAATGCCATGGTTCCTAATGATATCTCCTAAGGGTAGCATGTACAGAGTGACCAGCAGCGGTCCTAGTACTGAGCTTTGTGGTACTCCATACTGAACTTGTGAACGATAAGACATTTCTTCATTTACTGCTACATACTGATAACGGTCAGAAACGTATGATTTAAACCATGCTAATGCAATTCCACTAATGCCAACATAATTTTCGAGTCTATTTATAAGAATTTTGTGGTCAATAATATCAAAGGCAAGCACTAAGATCGAGTAGCACTAATAGAGAGATACAACCACGATCGGATGATAAGTGCAAATCATTTGTGACACGAATGAGAGCTGTCTCAGTACTATGGTATTGTCTAAATCCTGACTGAAAATCCTCGCAGATACCATTTATTTCTAGAAAGGAACATAGTTGTAATACTGCCTTTTCTAGTATCTTTAACAGAAAAGGTAGATTCGAGATTTGCCTGTAATTGACTAATTCTGTAGGATCAAGTTGCGTTTTTTTAAAGCTACACTGTGAAACTTTTTTAGTTTATTCTTAGCTAAAAACACTTAGTTCTTTCAAAAATATATATGTGTTCATTAATGTATATTTACTTCGTTCAAGTAATAAAGTATTCTCGCGAGTGTATAATATGCCATTGAAAATACATACGGGTAAGGGGTTCTAATGTCGGTCGCCATGTTGCCCCTCCATCTTGAAAGTACAATAGCCAAAGAGGGACATACCCCGTTAATTTAAGCTTCGCCTTTCGCGTTTTAACACGCGTGGGTTAGCACTCGAACTGCCTAACACTTGAACTGGAAGCCATGTTAATCTTGGACTACATTGGCCACAGTAGGAGTTAAAGCGAAATCGGAATTGAGAGGAACAGAAACTAATATTCACTGGATGGTCATATACCCTTTCACCGCTAGATGGGGGTAAAAATCACACAGTGTAGCTTTAACAAGCGGTTTAATCATAGCCAGCTAAAAAGTTTTTGGTACGTATCCCAGTGACAAAGATGAATTAATGATAATAAGAAGAGGATCTATGACCTCTGGAAGCATCTCTTTCAATAACTTAGTCAGTATAGGGTCTAGCATACATGTTGTCGATTTTAGATGATTTAGATGAAAAATTCGTCCTCTCCTATAGCAATGAATGAATCAAATTTTTCCTCAAGGAGACTACAATGCACTGCCTGATGTGATACTGTAGTAGACGGTTGCATAGTTATAATTTTCTCCCTGATATTATCAATCTTGTAAGTAAAGAAGTATATAAAATCATTACTGCTGTGCTGCTTGGAAACGTCTGGGATTGAAGCTTTATTTTTAGTTAATTTAGCCACTATTTCAAATAAATACATCGTTTTTTTTTTTTTTTCTAACAGGGTTGAAAAATAAGCAGATATGTATGCAATCGTGCTCTCTTTCCATGAAATTTCTTTCAGTTGCGCTCTATTTTTCTGTCTGCTCTCTTAAGGGCCTGAGTGTGCTCGTTGTACCACGGTGTTGGACCATTTTCTTTAATCTTCTTTAATTAATCGCAAAGGAGCAAATGTGTCTAAAGTGCTGGAAAAGAGACAGTCAAAAGTTTCTGTCCCAATATCTAGTTCTTCTAAGCTATGTGGGATGCTGAGGAGATGAAACTGATCAGGAATATTATTAATAAAGCGATCTTTAGTGGCAGAAGTGATAGGTCTAACATATTTGTAACAAGGAGTCGACTTTGCAACCTTAGCTAAATGAAGTTTACACGAGACTAGATAATGATCTGAGATGTCATCACTCTGCTGTAGAATTTCAATGGCATCAACATTAGCGTTTACATGGACTCTTATAACCCTTATAAAAGGGTTATAAAACCCTAAATTGACGGCTCAATCGGACTAAAAAACTTTCATGTAAACAACTTAATCGATTTGATTGAGCTCGATTTGATTGGAATTTCGATCGGATTGAAAGGGGTGGTGTATTCCATTTGTAATCCGATCGAGAGAACATGTAAACACTTGATCGGATTGAAAACCAAAACTGAAAGGATTGCGCATGTGCAATGACGTTAAAATGGCGTAATGACGTATGACGCACAGAACCAGCTGTTCTTCCTGTTGAATAAAGTGTCATATAAATGAGTGTCCCATTATTCTAAAATTCTAATTTCACTCAGCATCTGTGAAGTGGAGCAGGACAACGTCCCCTTAGTCCTTGTTTCAAACTCTCATCCTCAGACAACGGTTTTGGGCATTTTT
Source organism: Chrosomus eos (assembly GCA_036326025.1). NCBI lineage: Eukaryota > Metazoa > Chordata > Actinopteri > Cypriniformes > Leuciscidae > Chrosomus > Chrosomus eos. The sequence continues at coordinate 48,066,172 of CM070818.1, forward strand.
ACTGTGTGATAAACAGGGTTCTAAATTAACACCCGCCAACCCGCCAACCCGCCAAATGCGGGTAAAAATTAGTTTTGGCGGGTGTTAATAAAAACTTACTAGCCAGTTTGGCCGGTGATGCATAAGGTTCTGTTCTCGGTCATTTATCCCCCTGTTAGTACTTCCTACATTTCCCATGAACACTGTGCCGTAATGCTACGTGATGACGTTTCATACGCCCATTGGCTGCGCGCAGTTTGCAGTGAAACCAGCGCGAGAAATGATCATGGAAACGAACGGAGCATCCACCAGAAAACACAAGGAAGACGAAGAACGAACGAAGCCAGAGCAGGGAGCATAGACTGAAAGAGGAGGGACCAAGTAAAGTAAAGTAAAAAGTTAAGATTAAACTAAATGCGGCAGTGGTTGGGACAGACTTCTGGGTTTAAATTTAAATGTTGTTTAACAAGAGATAGGATACGTTATTTTTTTTAAGTTTAAGGTTTTTGTCATTATTTCTGAACAAGCTTATACATTAGGCAATATACACAACAAGCTTACTATATATCTTAAGGTTTTCTTTTAGTTGAAAACATTAAACAATATGTGTAAACAAAAAATATAAACAAAAGCATTTAAGCTCAAGCAGCGTGGACGGGGAAAAAACGCAACAACAAAAAAAGCAGACGCGCAATTATCGTACAGAACGTACATACTTGAGTCAGTATATGATTATCGTGTTTATATTGTTTCACGTTCAAGTTGAGAAAAAAATATATCATGCTTGAGTGAGAAAACGGGCTGCGCTGACAGACGTTGCAGAGACGCGCGCGTGTGTTTGTGTGCAAAGTGACAGCACTTTGCGTTTTCTGTGCTTAAACCTGTCTCCCTCAAAATCATTTTTGCTACCAGAAGGAATCATCTCGTATCACGATTCCATCGGGCTACAGCTGCTTACCTGCAGTCGTTAATGCAGTGATGGATAGCTGCTTAATCAATCGACTGCTGTTTCTTTGGATTTCATGTGATTTCTCATTGTGGTGGTGATATTATGATAACTCAGTTTAATTAATAATTGATTAAAAGTAATTCCATTTTTTAATAGGCTATCATTTTCATCTAAGCAAACTTCGCGAGGCAGACAACAACATTATGTGATCAAATACAAATAATCCACTTGTTAAACACAGCTCCACCAAGTGCACTTAATTATAACTGTGAAAAAAAATTAAAATTCGAATAGTATTTTATTTTTTTGAATAATAATTACAGATCGAAAATTTGAATATTCGTGCCCATCCCTAATAGATAGATAGATAGATCCCAAACTTGAAATGAAATGTTTGCACTTTCTGTGTTGTATTGTATTTTATATGTGTTTTCCATGCCAACAATGTTAATAAAATGATCAAATGCATTCCAGTGGCACTCATAATTTCTCTTTTTGTCACCGGAAAAAAATTTGGCTAGTGGAAATTCTGATTGGCTGGTAACTTTAGAAAGTTACCAGCCACATTGGCTGGTGATCAAAAAAGTTAATTTAGAACCCTGGGGATAAATATAAGCAGCACGGCAAAACAGTTCATATGTTCATTGCCTCCAAATCATGACCAGAGACAGAAAAATATTAAGTCTGCTATATAAAACAAATAATGTACCAATAGAGGAGAATGGTTATTATGGTCGAACAGTATATTCGTGGAGTGTGCGCATGTCAAAACATCAATTCCGATTTGAAGCTTGTGACATATTGTCAGGATTACATCACCATCTAGGTCATCGATCGGATTGAAAGGGGTGGTGTATTCCATTTGTAATCCGATCGAGAGAACATGTAAACACTTGATCGGATTGAAAACCAAAACTGAAGGATTGCGCATGTGCAATGACGTTAAAATGGCGTAATGACGTATGACGCACAGAACCAGCTGTTCTTCCTGTTGAATAAAGTGTCATATAAATGAGTGTCCCATTATTCTAAAATTCTAATTTCACTCAGCATCTGTGAAGTGGAGCAGGACAACGTCCCCTTAGTCCTTGTTTCAAACTCTCATCCTCAGACAACGGTTTTGGGCATTTTTACTGTGTGATAAACAGGGTTCTAAATTAACACCCGCCAACCCGCCAACCCGACAAATGCGGGTAAAAATTATTTTTGGCGGGTGTTAATAAAAACTTACAATAAATAATCCACTTGTTAAACACAGCTCCACCAAGTGCACTTAATTATAACTGTGAAAAAAAATTAAAATTCGAATAGTATTTTATTTTTTTGAATAATAATTACAGATCGAAAATTTGAATATTCGTGCCCATCCCTAATAGATAGATAGATAGATCCCAAACTTGAAATGAAATGTTTCCACTTTCTGTGTTGTATTGTATTTTATATGTGTTTTCCATGCCAACAATGTTAATAAAATGATCAAATGCATTCCAGTGGCACTCATAATTTCTCTTTTTGTCACCGGAAAAAAATTTGGCTAGTGGAAATTCTGATTGGCTGGTAACTTTAGAAAGTTACCAGCCACATTGGCTGGTGATCAAAAAAGTTAATTTAGAACCCTGGGGATAAATATAAGCAGCACGGCAAAACAGTTCATATGTTCATTGCCTCCAAATCATGACCAGAGACAGAAAAATATTAAGTCTGCTATATAAAACAAATAATGTACCAATAGAGGAGAATGGTTATTATGGTCGAACAGTATATTCGTGGAGTGTGCGCATGTCAAAACATCAATTCCGATTTGAAGCTTGTGACATATTGTCAGGATTACATCACCATCTAGGTCATCGATCGGATTGAAAGGGGTGGTGTATTCCATTTGTAATCCGATCGAGAGAACATGTAAACACTTGATCGGATTGAAAACCAAAACTGAAAGGATTGCGCATGTGCAATGACGTTAAAATGGCGTAATGACGTATGACGCACAGAACCAGCTGTTCTTCCTGTTGAATAAAGTGTCATATAAATGAGTGTCCCATTATTCTAAAATTCTAATTTCACTCAGCATCTGTGAAGTGGAGCAGGACAACGTCCCCTTAGTCCTTGTTTCAAACTCTCATCCTCAGACAACGGTTTTGGGCATTTTTACTGTGTGATAAACAGGGTTCTAAATTAACACCCGCCAACCCGCCAACCCGACAAATGCGGGTAAAAATTAGTTTTGGCGGGTGTTAATAAAAACTTACAATAAATAATCCACTTGTTAAACACAGCTCCACCAAGTGCACTTAATTATAACTGTGAAAAAAAATTAAAATTCGAATAGTATTTTATTTTTTTGAATAATAATTACAGATCGAAAATTTGAATATTCGTGCCCATCCCTAATAGATAGATAGATAGATCCCAAACTTGAAATGAAATGTTTGCACTTTCTGTGTTGTATTGTATTTTATATGTGTTTTCCATGCCAACAATGTTAATAAAATGATCAAATGCATTCCAGTGGCACTCATAATTTCTCTTTTTGTCACCGGAAAAAAATTTGGCTAGTGGAAATTCTGATTGGCTGGTAACTTTAGAAAGTTACCAGCCACATTGGCTGGTGATCAAAAAAGTTAATTTAGAACCCTGGGGATAAATATAAGCAGCACGGCAAAACAGTTCATATGTTCATTGCCTCCAAATCATGACCAGAGACAGAAAAATATTAAGTCTGCTATATAAAACAAATAATGTACCAATAGAGGAGAATGGTTATTATGGTCGAACAGTATATTCGTGGAGTGTGCGCATGTCAAAACATCAATTCCGATTTGAAGCTTGTGACATATTGTCAGGATTACATCACCATCTAGGTCATCATCTCCGCCCATTCGTTCCCTTTCACCCAACCAGACATTTCCCCGTTCATTATCCCCTGAGTACTGATCACCTTCACCTGTGTCCCATCACCCACATGGACTATAAAACACTCACCTTCACTGCAGTCCTTGTCTGGTCTCGTCATTCCATGGCTCACAGACTTCCTCATCACCTACCTGCTACTTACCTGCATTCCATCTGTCAAAGACCGGTCCATCTGTACCAACCACCGTCAAGTCACCTGCAAGAGAGAAAGAGAAAGAGAGAAAGACATTAACCACAGCTAAGCCTCCTTTATGTTTCTATGTCATTGGTTTCTCACCTGTTATCTCCGACTACGATCCTTCTGCACAATAAAAGCAGTAAAACTTACCATCTTTGATCCCTTGATCCCTGACACATATAGCGTGTGATCCCTGACACACATAGCCTAGTACACATCAACCCGATTACTTTATTTATTGTTCATGTAAATACCGTGTTCGGATTCATCAATCGGATTGATTTCATTTCGAATGAACCAAAAAGTCTCAACGTAGCTATTGATTCCATGTGATAATATTAGATCTAGATTATGATTACGACAATGAGTAGGTCCTGACATGTGTTGTCTAACTGCAATAGAGTTCAGAATGTCTTTAAATGCCAATCCCAATGCATCTTTTTCATTATCTACATGTATATTAAAATCACCAACAATTAGGACTTTATCTGCAGCCAGTACTAACTCTGATAGAAAGTCAGCAAATTATTTGATAAAGTCTGTATGGTGCCCTGGTGGCCTGTATACAGTAGCCAGCACAAATCATAAATGTGATTTATCATTATTAAAGAGCACATATTATGGAATTTTGAAAATTACCTTTCATGTAGTGTGTAACTTAGATCTAGGTGAAAAAAAAACATCCTACAAAGTTTTATGTATGAAAGTTCACCGTAAAAAAAGTTATTGTCTCAAAGTATGAGTCGACTCTTGAGTCAATTTAATGAATCGTTTTTCCAATGAGTCATTTTCCTTTTCGTTGTGACGTCAAGACGAAAAATTATCAAATTGGGCGTGCCAACTCATTGCGCGCACAGGCACCAGGGAAAACTTGAAAACATCATGTCAACAACAAGACGCTGTGTTCTGAAGTGCGAATCAAAAGCAACCTTTTTTTCACTGCCCAGGGACGAGCATGTGAAGAATCAGTGGCTAAAGTTTATATATACAACTATACCACACAAGTATAGCCCGAACCTTGTGCTGTGTTCGCGTCATTTTAATGACGATTGCTTTACAAACATAAATGCTTTCAAGTGTGGATTCATAATGGCACACAACTGCCCTGCTCACTCCAAAGTCCCCACTTCAAGGGCTCTGCCCTTTGAAAGGAGTAGGGCATAGGGATGCTCATGAGCAGTAAGCACGTCCCAGCCGGTTTCGTCACTTATTGCGGTCCGCTGAAACATTCTGTTGTGTTCTGTTCTATTTATTCGCATTTTTGTATTTGGTTGTTGTGAACTTTTGCAGCGCGTTTCTGTATCTGGTTGTGTTGTGAACTTTTGCAGCACGTTTCTGTATTTGGTTGTGTCACCGGGGTGACAAAGTTAGGCGGAACCTTTAATCACGGTCGGGAGTCGGAAGGGAAGGATTTCCGGTGTGGGACCCGGAAGACGCCAACCCGGAAGCGCCGGGAAGAGACGGAGAATTATTAGTGAAAGATTCAAAACAGGTGCGGGAGAGCGCGAACAGGATGGCGATTGGGACACGTTGTCCTTGGAGAAGGATAAAAGGGCATTTCATCTGCAATTCAGAGTCGAGAAGGAAGGGGAAGGAAAGCTGTGGGCGTTCGGGCGAATCTGGAGATGAGGAGAATCGCTGTGGACGAGAGATAAGTGCTGTTAATGTTTGGCTTGTGACATGAGGAATCGTTTGGAGGGTGTGTTGATATTCCAGGATGTGTAAAACTGTCTTTGTGGAGAAGGTTTGAAAGCCCCACTTCATTGGGAGAAGTCGAGGAGATTGTAGTGACGCATAGTCGACCAGACCCCCCTGTCTACGCCCTAAATCTGTGAGTGACGAGACTTTGCAGTGTTATACATTAATATATTCACGTGTATGGAGTTGTGTGGGTTGTAGTGGAACACGAGTGGAAGTGTAATGCAGTGACATTGGGGAGGCGGTCCTGGCTGTGGAACCATAGTCTGCATCTCGTCGGGTTGAGGCCCATGAAGAAGCCATCTAGTGGTAGAGTTCCCTTCTTCCCTCTATTTTCCACGTGATTTGTGAAGTGTCCTTTTGCATTGAATCCTCATCTTCTCTCTGTCTGCCTGAGCCCTGTGAAGAGAGCCAGTTTCGCTGTTGAATCCTCATCTTCTCTCTGTCTGCCTGAGCCCTGTAAATAGAGCCAGCTTCGCTGTTGAATCCTCATCTTCTCTCTGTCTGCCTGAGCCCTGTGAAGAGAGCCAGCTTCGCTGTTGAATCCTTATCTTCTCTCTGTCTGCTGACCTGACACCCTGTTTCATGGTAGAGCCAGCTTCGCTGTTGAATCCTCATCTTCTCTCTGTCTGCCTGAGCCCTGTGAGTAGAGCCAGCTTCGCTGTTGAATCCTCATCTTTCTCTCTGTCTTGCCTGAAGCCCTGTGAGTAGAGCCAGCTTCGCTGTTGAATCCTCATCTTCTCTCTGTCTGCCTGAGCCCTGTGAGTAGAGCCAGCTTCGTGTTGAATCCTCATCTTCTCTGTCTGCCTGAGCCTGTGAAAGAGCCAGCTCGTGTGGAATCTCATCTTCTCTCTGTCTGCCTGAGCCCTGTGAAGAGCCAGCTTCGCTGTTGAATCTCATCTTCTCTCTGTCTGCTGAGCCTGTGAATGAGCAGCTCGCTGTTGAATCTCATCTTCTCTCTGTCTGCCTGCCTGTGAGTAGAGCCAGCTTCGCTGTGAATCTATTTCTCTGTCTGCCTGAGCCTGTGAAGAGAGCCACCGCTCTTCGCTGCTGGGGAATTCTCTCATCTTTCTCTCTGTCTGCCCTTGGAGCCCTGTGAATATGAGCCAGGCTTCGCTGTTGTATCTCCATCTTCTCTGTGTCTGCCCTAGCCCTGTGAAGAGAGCCAGCTTCGCTGTTGAATCCTCATCTTCTCTCTGTCTGCCTGAGCCCTGTGAAGAGAGCTAGCTTCGCTGTGGAATTCTCATTTTCTTCCTCTGCCTGCCTGGGCCCTGTCAAGAAGGCCAGCTCTGCTGTGGAATTCTCATCGTCTCGCTGTCTGTCTGAGCCCTGTGGAACAGGCTAGCGACATTGTTGAAACTTCACCCCCTCTTGGCCTGCTGGGGTCCGTTCTAACATTTTATTCAATAAAGATCTTGTTTTAACTTCCAAATTGCTGTTTGCCTCTGTGTCCTCTGTGGTGTTGGCTCCTCGCGGTGGTACGTGAGTCGGGGGTTGAAGCGGCCGGTCATCTGGCGTTCACCCTCGACCGGCGACAGTTGTGTTGTGAGTATTTGGAGCACACATGTGTTGTAAAACTGATGAAAATGTTTTCTTAATTTGCATGTGTTTTCTTCAAATGCAGCGGGATGAGCTCTCTCGGCCACTGTACCAACTTGACAAAATGATAAAATGACAGACCAAAAACTTTCACTTTATTTTATTTTATTACATGTTAATAATATATTAAATAAAACAATAGAAACAATTATACCACAAATATGCAAATTACAAATAATAGGACACATGCAAATTAAATAAACAGTGCTTTAATTTTTTCAGCTACATTAGGTGCATTTAGCAAAAATATTAAAGTAAGAAATTGGACACATGTATAAAAATAAAACACTACATAGTCATCTCTGTATGGATTAAATATACACTGATTCTTATTAAAGCTACTGAAGTTATTCAGTAAAGAGCAGTAAATGGTTTTCTCGTTGTATTTTGTTGTTTGGTGAACATTTTTGACACAGACAGCAGCAAATGTATTATGCTGTTGTCACTTTAAGACCTATTGCATGGATCTACTGACATGCACCTGAACTGTTTACATGCACTTAAGATAGAAATTACTGTGTGTTTTATAAATGTAATCCTTGTGCATAAATGACACACAGTTTAAGCACAACAAGACTAGGGTTGCCAACCGTTCCGTATAATACGGAATCGTTCCGTATTTGGCACATAAAAGACTTGTTCCATATTGAACTGATACGGAACGCACTTTGTTCCGTATTTTTGAAAATCAATTCAGTGTAAATCCATGAGACGCATACCTTCTAATTATCTTCACAGACAGACTATGAACGAAGACCCGCTGCTATAATGGCAAATTCGGGGACTTGGCGCCCCCTTGACGGGCTCTGACGTGTAATGACGTAGAGTTGGCTCATTGGTCGCACGTCAGAGGCGCACGCGCCATTGGATGTGCAGCTCATAGGCCGCAGCGCAGCCTATGAGCGAGCCAGACGCTCTGCAGCATAGATATACACACGGCTGTGCAGCTGCAAATGCGTTTTACAGGCTTCAGTAAATCGAGGAAAATGAGACATTTGTAGGCTATGATAAGAAAACTACTACATTAAAAATATAATTTTTTGCACTGGAAAGAACATTCTAGAAGTCTAATTCTACTGAATAAGTTCGCACAAGGCTACAGAAAACTGATGTTTTATTTTTCTTCAAATGCAGTCTAAGCCGATGAGTTTTGAATGTTATATGTTGTATTTGTTAAAAATAAAAACATATTATGAACTAAACAAATACATGCCCCCCCCCCCCCCCCCCCCCCGTTCCTTATTTCCAATTAAAAAAATTGGCAACCCTAAACAAGACCCAAAAGAGAACATACTAAATCAGTACTAAATCATTATTCTATACTAAATACTAAAGACAATATTTAATCATTGTCTGACAGGCCAGTGTACTACATGAAGAGGTGGCATAAATGCATTTACACAGAAACTGCGATTACATAAATCATCTGCCTTTGACACTTATGTCTGAGGTGGTTCAGAGCACAAATAATTAAATTTTGTGCAGGTATAGAGCAACCTTAACTCGGCTGAGTAAAGTGTTAGAGATTCCAGCACATCACTAAATATGAGCAACATTAACATGATGCTTAATATAACGACACCAGTAATAAAGACAAAATGAACACAGAGAAAAGTGTGTCATGACATGAGAGCAAGATGCCTATGGCAAGGGCTGTCCTCTCAACACACACATCGTAGCTAAAGTGCTTTTAAATGACTGGTGTGCCATGCCGTCAATAAATAGAAGCTTTCAGTGCTTGTGTTCTGTTTCTGCGTGTGTGTGTGTGTGTGTGTGTGTGTGTGTGTGTGTGTGTGTGTGTGTGTGGGTGGGTTGGTTGGTTTATGTGATTTATGAGGACACAAATTTGTATTATGACATGTGTATTACACTGGTATTACAATTTATGGGTGGTTTATGAGGACATTTCAAAAGTCCTCATAAATCAAATGGCTTAAAAAACATAAAAAACAATGTTTTATTAAAAAAAAAATGCAGCATGTCCTGTGATGGGTAGGTTTAGGGATAGGGGCAGTGTAGGCGGACAGAATATACAGTTTGTCCAGTATAAAAACCATTACACCTATGGAGAGTCCTCATAATGATGTTGCACCAACATGTGTGTGTGTGTGTGTGTGTGTGAGGAGAGTGATGAGAGAGAGAGAGAGAGAGAGAGAGAGAGAGAGGAGAGAGAGAGAGAGAGAGAGAGAGAGAGAGAGAGAGAGAGAGAGAGAGAGAGAGAGAGAGAGAGAGAGAGAGAGAGAGAGAGAGAGAGAGAGAGAGAGAGAGAGAGAGAGAGAGAGAGAGAGAGAGAGAGAGAGAGAGAGAGAGAGAGAGAGAGAGAGAGAGAGAGAGGAGAGAGAGAGAGAGAGAGAGAGAACATACAGGCTGGCCAGTAATCAGTAAATTAATTAGGTGGACCTTCTGCAGTGTGTGTGTGTCAGAAAGATAAAAAGATTTGTAGAGGTTGTAATTCTCTGGTCCAAACCGAACAGAACTAGCGGCCAGTACTGATGCAGTGAACACAAAACACACACTTTCAATACTACATCTGTCTCTATGCCTGTCTGTATGGTTTTGCTAATGCAGGTCATAAATGGGTCATGAATGGTCTATTGAAAGGCAGTCCTGCTTTGCAATATCGCTCTAAAATGATTCTGCCCATCTATAGCCTGCGGCAGTATATGTGTACTTGTGTGTGTGTGTGTGTTCCTCTGCAAGCGTTTGATAGATGCTTGTCTGATTTCTGTTGCTCGATCAGTAAAAACTGCTCCACGTTCACTCTGCACTGACATCCGCTGCGGATCTGTTGACACATCCTTCTGTGTGTGTTTCTTTAATGGCCTTATATTTCATTTCCCTGCAAAAGAAAACACCATTACCCAGAGCAGTGAGTCGCGTCGGGCCGTTCTGCTCGCCGGTGACTCCTCCTCCTCATCTGGGCTCTGATTCAATTATCCAAACACACTGCACAAACTTTCATTTAGCTCATTTCCTAACACTTTTTTTTGAAGAATAACTTAAAGTGTTTCTTTTTCTGACACACATTCAACTGCAAAGGCATTTTGTGCAATAGGCAACAAGCGTTGTTTGTGATATTGTGGCTGCTCTTGTGTTCAGCTGCTTTGCATGCACACAAGAAGCGGTGTGGAGAGTGCGGGCCAACGCCTGCTACTGCATCAGCCAAATGCTAGCATATGAAAAAATTCTGCATGTCCAAGTAAGGCAGTTCTGTAAATGTGACCAATGCAGGCAAAATGAGTCGGAATGCGAACAGGCTAACTACGAACTACAGACAAAACAAGTGAAATATGTAAATTGTGGTCGAATTTGAGGTTTGCACAAAAATGTGTTCATTAAGCTCTCGTCTAGCGGCCCCAAATGCAATTACGCATCTAAAATGATCTTTATTTGTACGTTTTCTAAGAGGAGTAACTTTCCTTTGTTTTAATAATCTTTAATCTTAATCATAATCTTGTTGTAATAATAACGTACAAATGGGTAACTATGGCGTTATTTCCCTGTCTAATGTCGAGAGCGCATTATTGTAGCACGAAAGTACATTAATATAATGCGCGAGCGCGAATCTCTCTGCTCGCGCGCGGAATACAATGCGCGAGCGCGAATCTCTCTGCTCGCGCGCGGAATATGATGTGCCGAGCGAGAATCTCTCTGCGCACGCGCGGAATATAATGTGCCGAGCGCGAATCTCCCGCGTGCGCTCTCAGATACACTTCTCTTGTAAGAATTCTCTCTCTGGGCTCGCTCAGAGAATCCTGCACTTAAAACGTGCTCAGTGCAACCGCGAATCTCTCCTCTTCCCCAGCTAACAATTTTAGGTTATAAGAACGTTTTCATAACGTTTTCTAAGATAATGAAAAACGTTTCATTCACTTATTAAAACCTTTCTTAATGTTTTTGGTAACACTTTACAATAACGTTCATTGGTTAACATTGGTTAATGTATTAACTAACATGAACTAACAATGAACAATACATTTGTTACAGTATTTATTAATATTTGTTAATGTTAGTTAATAAAAAAATACAGCTATTCATTGTTTGTTCATGTTAGTTCACTGTGCATTAACTAATGTTAACAAATGCAACCCTTGATTTTGATAGCGTAGCCAATTAGTAAATGTTGAAATTAATATTAACTAAGATTAATAAATGCTGAAGAAGAATTGTTCATTCTTAGTTAACTAAGGTAGTTAACTAATGTTAACTAATGAACCTTATTGTAAAGTGTTACCATGTTTTTTTTTATATAACAAAGTAGCCTATATGAAGAACCTAAAACAAGAACTTTCAGATTTTAAAATTAAGGCAAAAAGATCTAGAAAGATAATTTAAAAAAGACCCAATGAATCATGTCTATATGTGTAATGTAGTCCACTGAAGTTGAGTTGTATTGAACCCAAGTATATTTAGCCTATTCCAATAAGCCTATTCCAGCCTTAGTTGTTGTTGAAGTGACAATATGAAATTAACATGAACATAAACTTTAACATAAACATAAACATAAACAAGAGGCTTGGGAACACAAGGACAGGATTAACATGACCAAAAACAGCCAATGACATTAAGTTCATTTAATTTATATAGCTCATTTTAACAACAGCCACTGGCTGGCCAAAGTGATTTGCAGAACAGCAGAAAAAAGGAAAAATACATAAAATACATAACATATAGAATAGCAATTTCTGATTGGTTTTTGCCGTTTTGACCAGCGTTTATGCCAAGAGCAAAGAGAAAGAAATCGAAGAGAAGAGTTAGGCATGCGCGAACGCACGGGACACACAGTCTAAGCACATACACGCTTACTTTAAGTGAAGATGAGAGATTCGCGATTGCACTGAACACGTTTTAAGTGCAGGCATATTCTCTGAGCGAGCCCAGAGAAAATTCTTACAAAAGCAGCGTGTATCTGAGAGCGCGCGCCCAGTTCTCGCGCGCAAGCAGAGAGATTCGCGCTCGGGAGATTATAATTCGCGCGCGGGGAGAGAGATTCGCGCTCGCGCATTATATTCCGCGTGCGAGCATGAATTTCACGCTCGCGCATTATATTAATTTTACTTTCGCGCTACAATAATGCGCTCTCGACATTAGACAGGGAAATAACGCCATAGGTAACACTTTATTTTACGGTGTCCGTGATAGAGTAATTACCTAATTAATTACTTAGTAGTAGACATTGTAATAACATGTAACAAAATGTAATTAACATGTAACTAAGTTATGGAACAGCCTGTACTTACAGATTGTAATTACACACATGTAATAGGCAGCTACTGTTACACACATGTAACAGGTTGAGTCGGTTACATACGTGTTACCGACTTGGTACAATGTAATTATGTAAGAAAATACTTTGGACTACACAATGTAACAGCAAGTATTTAAATATGTTACTAAGGTGTGAAAAAAACCTGCAGTTCCACATGGTCATTTTGTACCTTCTAAAATAGTGTATCAAGATTGTACTTAAAGGAGTCATAACCTAGTATTACCTTGGATACCCACACTCTATTATAGTCTTTCAGGCCCTTCTAAAAAAGAAAAGTGGGAAAAAAAAAACACAGAGCTCCTCTGACCCTTATTTCTGAATGCATTATTGTCTCGCGAGATCTGATGTGATATTTTGGCTGTCGTGGACGGTCATTTTAATAATGCAAATGAGGGGCGCGTTGATTGGTGGCAGGAAGGAGGGGGCTTGACACCGCAGGTAACTTCAGCATATCATTCCAAAATGACATCATGGCGCAAGTTGAATGAACCCGACCTGGCCGTGACCTACGGAATTCAACCATATATGTTGAGTTTGGCTAATAATGTTTTGTGGTATATTGTTTTCATAATTACATTTAGCAAACAGTTTTAGGGACTGAGCATAGACTCCTGTACCGTCACTACTGTAGTGTAAAACAAAGTGGAAAGATGTGGCTGGCATTCCCCGTGTTTACCTCGAAGCTAACGTTACATACAATAGCCGCATTAGTAGTTAGCTGCTGTTTGTTACACACAGTAGAGTAATAAAAACACAGTCTTACCGTTTCAATTTCAGGCAAGTCCCTGATTGTTGGAATGGCACCTTTTTCTAAACGTAGCTTCGAGGCCAACTTCGCCTGATATTGCCCCAAATTTGTAAAGGATTCCTGTGTAAAATGTTTAGCGCAGACACCTAACGTTGAGCCAGTTGATAGGGTTGTTGGAACAGCGTCATTAAACATGAATTTCATCCACTGGTCCCTGGTAGTTTGGTCCGTTTTTGGTAGAGAAAACACATTTGAATGTGCCAGCAGCCATATCACCCTGTAGCCCAAGACTGGTTGCCCACTGAAGCTAAGCAGGGCTGAGCCTGGATAGTACCTGGATGGGAGACCTTCTGAGAAAACCAGGTTGCTGCTGGAAGAGGTGATAGTGAGGCCAGCAGGGGGTGCTATCCCTGTGGTCTGTGTGGGTCCTAACGCCCCAGTGTAGTGATGGGGACACTATACTGTCAAAGAGCACCGTCCTTCGGATGAGACGTTAAACCAAGGCCCTGACTCTCTGTGGTCACAAAAAATCCCAGGATGTCTTTCGAAAGAGTAGGGGTGTAACCCCGGCATCCTGGACAAATTTGCCCCTTGGCCTCTGTCCATCATGGCCACCTAATCATCCCCATATATACTGATTGGCTTCATCACTGTCTCCTCTCCACCAGTAAGCTGGTGTGTGGTGAGCGTTCTGGCGCAATATGGCTGCCGTCGCATCATCCAAGTGGATGCTGCACACTGGTGGTGGTTGAGGAGATTTCCCCCCTTCTATGTAAAGCGCTTTGAGTGTCCAGAAAAGCGCTATATAAATGTAATGAATTATTATATTATTATTGAATGTTGATTCTGGCAGTCAACCACAGAGCAACTCACGTGTGCACTACATTTCTGCATCTTTCTTGACTGAATATGAGGGGAGAGGGGCGGGCTTCCTGCAGCACATGTCTGCGGTGTCCATATATGGTATATCCTGCCCCGTCTTGACGTCAAGTCGGGGGAGAAATTAAAATCTCGTATTTGAGTGCGCGTGCACGTGGGTTGGTTTACGAACCCTGGGATAAACAAACGCTTCACTTTTGAATATCGGCTTCCCGGCCAATGTATAATCGTTAGGCAATCATAACATACATTGATTCTTGTGGAAAAGTGAAAATTACAGGTTATGACTCCTCTAAGTGTACTTCATGTGTATAAGTTATGTAGATACACATGTAGTACACTTAAGTACAATCTTGATACACTTTATTTTACGTAGCTTATCCCTGTGTAATAGTATGTAATTCCAATGTGAATAGGAAGCTACCGCATGCATTTAAGCTGTGAACTTGGGAGTTAGCCTAATTCAAACTAAAGTACATATGGATAAGGTTTGTAGATACACATGAAGTACACTTAAGTACAATCTCGATACACTTTATTTTACGTAGCTTATCCCTGTGTAATATTATGTAATTGCAATGTAAATAGGAAGCTACCGCATGCATTTAAGCTGTAAACTTGGGAGTTAGGCCTAATTCAAACTAAAGTACATATGATAAGGTTTGTAGATACACATGCAGTACACTTAAGTACAATATTGATACACTTTATTTTACGTAGCTTATACCTGTGTAATATTCTGTAAATTGAATGTAATTAAGAAGCTACTGCATGTATTAAGCTGTAAACTAGAGGGTTAATTCAGATGGGTTTAACCCTTAATAAGGTTAAACCCATTTAGGGTTAATAAGGTTTGTAAATACACATGAAGTGCACTTAAGTACAACCTTGATACACTTTATTTTATAAGGTACAAAATGACCATGTGTAACTGCAGGCTTTTTACCTTAGTAACATATTTAAGTGCTTGTTACATTGTACCAAGTCGGTAACATGTATGTAACCGACTCGGCCTTTTACATGTGTAACAGTAGCTGCCTAATACATAAGTGTAATTACAATCTGTAAGTACAGGCTGTTCCATAAATTATTTACATGTTAATTACATTTTGTTACATGTTATTACAATGTCTACTACTAAGTAATTAAGTAATTACTCTGTATCACGGACAACGTAAAATAAAGTGTTACCTAAAAGGGCTTCTCTGCTTGCCTCTGGCAACTGGTGCTTCCCCTCAGCACAATTTTGGTATCATTTTAAATCCAACTTTGTGAATATTCATAGCAAATTCTCGATGGCATGAGTCTGAACCAATAAATTTGATTTTCAATCAAATTTGATTTTCAAATCCTTGCTGATGTAAACAGACCGTCTCAGGTTACGACTGTAACCTTGGTTCCCTGAAGAGAGAATGAGACGTTGCGTCAAGACGCTGTGGGAACGCCCCTGCGTGATTGCGTGGTGAGGCACATGTATAATAAGTCCAATGGAGAGACAATGTCATTGACCAGGAAACTATAAATCACACCTGAAAACAGACCGCACTAGCTTCTGATAGGCCAAAGCAAGTCGATCACAGGCATGCAGGGAGTGTGGCCTCTTCAGGAAACCAGGGTTACAGTCGTAACCTGAGACGTTCCCTTTCAAGGGAACTCGAGCTGCTTCGAGACGCTGTGGGAACACTATACCTACGACACTATAGTAACAAGTGCCTGTCCGTGTGAAATCTCTGCGCACACAAAGACAAAAGCACCTGCTCCCCTGGAGTGGAGCCGAGGTCAAGGTCAAAAGCCTCACTAATGTGTGTGACGAGGCAGCATCCTGCCACATCACAAACATATTGGAGGGAAACTCCTGACAATAATGTTTTAGAATGCAGCCATACTCCTAGTATCTTGGTCTGATGGTTCACAGTGCCACAAAGGAAATGTTACAAGAGGGTGTCTCCCCAAGGATACAACACTTAAAGGGATGTAGTAAGCAGCTAAGGCCACCATGTACACCTTTAGTGTTGAGGGAGAAAGACCTGCGGAGAAACACTCCTGCAGGAACTCCAGCACTGCAACCACAGGGCAGATAACTGGGTCCAGCTGGTGCTCTCCGCACCAGGAAGTGAACAATATCCTCTTCAAGGTGTAGAGCAGGGGTAGGGAACGTCGGTCCTGGAGAGCCACAGCCCTGCAGAGTTTAGCTCCAACCCTGAAAAAAACTCACCTGATTGTAGCCTTAATGATCCTAAAGACATTGATTAGCTGGTTCAGGTGTGTTTGATTAGGGTTGGAACTAAACTCTGCAGGGCTATGGCTCTCCAGGACCAACGTTCCCCACCCCTGGTGTAGAGTTTCCTCGTTCAGATGTGAACAGGTCTACTTCTGCTCGACCAAAGTTTTACATAGGAGCTCCACCACCTCGGGATGAAGTCTCCATTCCCCGGGCCTCGGCCCCTGCCTCGACACGATGTCTGCTCCTGGATTTAAAAAAACCCGGGATGTAAATTGCCTTTAGAGAGAGCAAATTCCCTTTAGCCCACAGTAGGATCTGGTGCCAGTTTGCGTAAGTGACATGACCTCAGACCCCTAGATGGTTGATGTAAGAGACCACTGATGTACGAAGCACATGATGGCCCCTCAGGTCTGGTAGGAAGTGTTTGAGAGCTCGAAACACCACCATCATTTCTAGACGATTTATGTGCTAAGACAGTAGATGGTCCTGCCACAGACCTTGTGCCATCGCCCCCCAACCAGTGAAGGAAGCATCTGTCATTAGCATTACGCGATGACAAGAAGCCCCCAGTACTGGGCCTTGGGCGAGGAACCAAGATTTCTTACACATGATTAAGGCATGTAGGCATCGCCGCGTGACCTTGATCATGTAAAAAAGATTTCCCCTCAGAGAAATCCCCTTGATTCTGCACCACCAAGCAGGGGTCTCATGTTTAGGAGGCCAAAAGTTATTACGTTGGACAGTCTGGATGAAAAAGCTGAATAGTTTATTAATACAGATATTTAACTCCTTAAAGAACAGATGAGTACATATTTAATTTTCTCAAAAATTGAAGGCACCCAAATACCCAAGTAGAAACGGTCTAGGTGAAAGGCTGAATATAGTGTTATTAATATAGACTTCATAGTATAATCTCAAACAATAAAGCATACATATATAGTTTGCACACAATCATAAGATCTAGTGCAGTCTGTTTTCAGGTGTGCTTTATAGTTTCCTGGTCGATGACGTCACCTGCCTATGACGTCTCGTCTCTTCATTGGACTGATTACACGTGCTTCACGACGCAATCAAGCAGGGGCATTCCCACAGTGTCTTGACGCAGCTCGAGTTCCCTTGAAAGGGAACCAGCTTGTTGCTAACCTTCTAATAACGCCTTCTGTGATTAATCAAAAACTGTGGCGCATAGTCCATCCTCTTAAAACATATAAAGTGAACTTTGCTATTGTTGCTGTGTTGATCACTATTAATCTGGCCACAGATCCATGCAGAAAAAAATCATTAAAATTATTTTACAAAATGTAGTCTTTATTTTATAAATCTGTTAACATGAAATGGGCAATTTGTTATTTATTGTTGTTAGTGATATTTTGTTGCACAATTTTGCTACATGGATTGCTATATCGGTTGCCCTTAACCAGTGACACTCTTCTCAAACTGACAGCTAAGCAGAAAAATCAGTTAGGTAAGAATGTTAAATATTCGTTGTATAAATATTTTCAATTAAGTTGAACATATATTTTCCCTATAGATGGGTTTTGACTTGGTGTGTGACAAATTTGGTGTTAATACCAGGGATTTTAAGGTATGGTTGCTAATGCTAAGTTATTTGTGTTCTGGAACAATCAGAAAATTTAACTAGATTTTGTTCAAAAATAACTTTGCTGACTCTATCAACTTCAAACAGGTGTTCCTTATTATTATTTTTTTTGTCAGATTCCAACAAATCATATATCATTTTGAAGGTTTGAATGAAAATAACAAGAACTAATTTTGTAACATTTGCTCATTTTGACTAATTTGCCAGCATGGGTCACAAATATTGTATTCTGTTTTGCATGCAATATATATTAGCACTAGATTAAGCGGAAACAAGGATTAAGCGGAAACAAGGAAAGAGTGCCAGAATCCAAGCTAGGCTAAACACTATTCCCAACAGACTAGCTCTAATATTGATTCTCTTAAGCAACGTCCGTTCTTTGTAAATAAACTGGGTCACCAAATGCTGCACCAGTCAGCTCAGAGAGAGATGAAGACATGCTGTTTCTTTATTTTAATTGAAACATGGCTGAATAACAACATCCCAGATTTGCATATGACGAATACAGGGCAGCATGCTCCCCTAGGCTTCTCCGTCCACATCTTTCTTGCGCTAATACAGGCATTCAGACCGCCACTGAAATGAGCCGAAACGGATAAGAGTATGGCCAGAAGGTGCTATGTCAGCACTACAGGACTGCTTGGAAGGAACTGACTGGAACATGTAAAAAGAGGTAGATGCAATGAAGTGTACCATTGGTTTAAAGGAGTATGCATCATCTTCATTAACAATGGCAAAGATTATGTTAATTCAAATTAATTATGGAGAATATCTCCAAACTCATGACGTAGAACACCCACAACTCTTCTCAAAGGGAAGGTACTAAATTTTTACAACTGAAACTAAGACAAAAAATGGTTTCTAACTGAAGTGAGTCTATGTAAGGCTGCCAGATATGACAGCACACCTGCATGTGTGTTAACCAGTTAGCTGATCCTCAGACAACTCGCTGAGCCAGGCTGTCTTCCTGTCCGCTGCTTATTCACCACCAGGGGTTAAAGTGGGCCGGAACGGTCCAGAACTGCATTCCGGCACCTCAGATAAATCAATAAATAAATAGATTCATTAATATCAATAATAGCGCGATGGACAGCTAAGCGCACCCAGTTTATTTTCTTTATTTTACAAAAACACAAGGATTAGTTGTTATTGTGAGTATACACCAATAAAATTAGACCTTTTATAGTTTATAAATATGTGTAAAGACTTATATGTATGGCCAAGAATTACGGAGTATTTTAAGTTGTTTATGCTGTCATGACGAAAAAAACCATCAGAACGTGCTTCGGGCTCAGAGGGTTTAAGACCATGTATTGATGCAAAAACCAAATGGACAAAAGAAAATTTTACACACTCAAAAGAATATTCAAACAAAGAATAAAAAATCAAAAAAAATCAAAGACAATTTAAACAGAATTAGAAGGGGAAGACTATTCCAGAACCTGGGAGCAGCCACCCTGGTCGCCTTTAAAATGTTTTAAAATGTGAACGAGTAGAGAAGACAGGTGATTCAGCTGTCTAGTTCTGAGGAACAAGATGTGCTGAGCATCGAAATTGGGAAAGAGGAAATTCCAGAGTTCCTCTATTCTAAACCTGGATATGTACCTACAGTTCCAACTAATGTACCACGGCCTATTGTACTGCAGGCGTTCTGTCCTCCTCCTTTTAAAGATCAGGATAAATTAAACCTCATTTGTCCAGTCAGAGCACTGGACACTTCAGTCCACACAGTTTTCCAGTGGAGGAAGTATGATAAACTTCTGGTTTACTGCTGACCCCCTAAAAAAGGACTTCCTGCATCCATGCAGACTGTTAGCAAATAGTTAGTCGAGGCTATTTCACTTGCATATGAGGTTATGGGCCAGCCTTCACCTTTGGCCACTAGAGCCCGTTCTACTAGGGGTATGGCAGCCTCCAAGATCCTTATTTCTGGGGTTTCCCTTCAAGATGTTTGTGAAGCAGCTGGCTGGTCTTCACCGCTCACATTTGTCAGATTCTACGATTTAGACATGGATACCCCTGGGTCTAGAGTTCTCATGTCGTGACAGTTTTAACACGACAGGCTCTTGGCCATATGGCGTTCGGGCATTCTCGTTCCCAAAGCGTCATTGACGCAGCACGAGTTCCCTCGAAAGGGAATGTCTCAGGTTACGACTGTACACTCTGAAAACGTACTCGGTTACTAACGTAACCTCGGTTTCTCTCTAGAGAGGGAACGAGTACTGCGTAATAGCTTACGCTATGGGGAAAAACTCTTTTCATCGAGATATTGAAGCCAAAAAATTATCCTTAATTTTTAATCAATGTAAAACGCTTTGCAGCAGCAAGCAGACATAGGCGAGACAGCTTGCGCGCCTATTGGCTGTCTTGCGGCAAAAGCAGCAGCCTATCGAGAGAGGCTCTGCGTGACGTCATGACGAATGGGGGCACTTCGCGCCCATATCGTCACGTCCCGCCAGAAAGGGCGTGGTCTCGCCCTATAAACAAACTCGATAAGCTGCCATACACTGATTCATCGCCGAAGCGAACCAGAGCGTATTCCAAGCATGGCAAGATACGCAGTACTCGTTCCCTCTCTAGAGAGAACCGAGGTTACGTTAGTAACCGAGTACGTTCTCTTACGAGAGTATCTCTCGTACTGCGTAATAGCTTACGCTATGGGGAACACAGTGTAACACGCCGTGCGGATAAGGATCCAACACCAAAGTCCCAGGGGCAAAGGCCCAGGGCTCATGTAGTGCATAATCACCCCACACTCACAGAGAGTAAAGGAGGAGAGGCTAGAAGCATTTCTCCTTATAGATAGACCCACAGGGGCTAACCATATGACCATTAAACCACGCAGCCAGGGTGAAAGCTTTTAGCCTAAACTGGGTGGCCCTACTTGTGCCAGTACTCATGGAGCTGCTGCATCGGTCTGAACGATGCGCATGCCAAACACTCAGCATCCGAGCCGCACAGCGGGCAGATAGCACTGAAGTCTAGATAGCCAAAAGCTTAGCTTGTAAGGCAGGCACCTCCAGGTTATAGTATTTTATAAATGTAGACGGCGAGGCCCAGCCCGCGGCCGTACAGATATCTTGCAGGGTGACCCCGCTAGACCATGCCCACGACGAGGCCACGCCTCTCGTGGAGTGCGCTCTGACACCCAAGGGGCACTGCAAGCCCTTGGAAGTGTAAGCCAGCGCTATGGCATCGACTATCCATCTGGATAGGCTCTGTTTCGAAGCGGCAAGCCCCTTGGAACGCCCGCTATACGAAACGAAAAGCTGCTCGGTCTGTCTGAACCCAGACGAGCGGGACACATAAGCTCTTAATGCCCTGACTGGGCAAAGAAGAGTCGCCTCGTCCTCCTCATTGAGAACCGGAAGGGCAGACAGGGAAATCACCTGGGCCCTGAATGGTGTGTTGAGGGATTTCGGCACGTAGCCGTGCTTAGGTTTGAGTTTGACCTTTGAGTCATTAGGCCCAAACTCCATGCATGACACGCTTACTGAAAGCGCTTGTAAGTCCCCTACGCGCTTCACTGAAGCAAGAGCCGTAAGAAACGCTGTCTTGAAAGACAAGTGTTTCATGTCTGACGACTGGATTGGCTCGAATGGGGCACCTTTCATGGCCTCCAAGACCGTGGAAAGGTCCCATGTCGGGACTGAAGGGGGCCTGGGAGGGTTTAGCCTCCGAGCTCCTCTAAGGAACCGCGCGACTAAGTCGTTCTTTCCCAGTGACTGGCCAGACACCAGTTTTGCAAACGTTGCTATGGCCGCCACGTATACTTTGAGCGTGGATGGGGTCCTGCCCTTATCCAGTAGCTCCTGAAGGAAGGAAAGCACTTCCGTAACCCCGCAGTCTACAGGTGAAAAAGCCCTGGCTTGACACCAAGCAGAGAACACAGACCATTTCGAGGAGTAGAGCCGTCTGGTAGACGGGGCTCTAGCCTGCGCGATCGTGTTTAACACTCCCTCTGGGAGGTCAGCGGGTACCCGTTGATGGCCCATGCGTGCAGGGACCACGAATCCGGGCGAGGATGCCAAATCGAGCCTTCCGCCTGAGAGAGGAGGTCTCTCCTCCACGGTAAAGGCCATGGGGCAGCGCTGGTCAGCTGCATCAGGACAGGGAACCAAGACTGGTTTGTCCAGAGCGGAGCTATGAGTAGCACTGGGCATCCCTCCCTCCTGATTCGCTCCAACACCTGAGGCAGGAGTGAGACAGGGGGAAAAGCATATGGGGGGCGGCGGGGCCAAACATGGGCCAGCGCGTCCCGGCTTTTCGAGAAGAATCTCGGGCAATGAGCGTTTTCTTGGGACGCGAACAGGTCCACCTGCGCTTTGCCAAACGTTTCCCACAGCAGCTGGATCGTCTGCGGGTGCAGCGACCATTCTCCTGCTGGGACGTTGTTTCTGGACAGCCTGTCTGGCCCCACATTTAGGTGACCAGGCACATGCGCCGCTCTCAGCGAGAGCAGGTTGTGCTGAGCCCAGACCAGGAGGCGTTCCGTCACCCTGTAAAGGTTTCGGGACCTGACGCCGCCCTGGCGATTTATGTACGCCACCACTGACATGTTGTCTGAGCGGACCAAGACATGGTGGCCTTTTATCTGGGGACAGAAGCGCCGTAGCGCTCTGTCGACTGCTATTAATTCCAAGCAGTTTATGTGAAGGAGCTTCTCCCGTACTGACCACAGGCCAGCTAGCGGTCTGCCCTCGAGCAGCGCTCCCCACCCCGATGTGGAGGCGTCCGTAGACACCACCTTCACACCCGAGGCGATCCCCAGACTCACACCTGACTGATACCAGTCGGTCACTTTCCACGGTTTCAGAGCTGAAAACGCACTGAAGGTCGACCCTGAGGCGAAATAGACCCGCGGTCCACGCCCTGGGGGAACTCGTGCTTTTAGCCATAGCTGCAGTGGGCGCATGCGGAGCAGGCCCAACTGGAGTACGGAGGCTGCTGAGGCCATCAGACCCAGCATTTTCTGAAACCTTCTGAGCGGGACTATAGAGCCGTGGCGGAAGGATTTCGCGACGTGCTGAATATTTAATCCGTGCTTCGGTAACAGGCGTGCCGTATGGATAGCGAGTCCAACACTGTTCCCAGAAAGGAAATTTTCCGACTGGGGAGCAGTGAGCTTTTCGCCCAATTGACTGTAAAGCCCAGCTCCTCGAGGTGCTCGAGTAATGCGGCCCTGTGTTCTATGAGCTCTTTTCGTGAACGAGCTAGAATCAGCCAATCGTCCAAGTAGTTCAAAACTCGCATGCCCCGAAGTCTCAGGGGGGCGGGTGCCGCGTCCATGCACTTCGTGAACGTACGGGGTGCTAGGGACAGGCCAAACGGCAGGACTGTGTATTGATATGCCTGGCCCTCGAAGGTGAATCTCAAGAATCGCCTGTGATGGGACGCCATTTATATTTGGAAATAGGCGTCTTTCAGATCTATTGACATGAACCAGTCTCCTTGGCGCACTTGCGCGAGGATTTTCCTGGTCGTAAGCATTTTGAACTGGCGCTTCACAAGCGTTCTGTTCAGCAGTCGCAGATCTAGAATGGGTCTGAGCCCTCCATCTTTTTCGGTACCAGAAAATATCTGCTGTATAAGCCCCCTTCGCCCTGAGATAGAGGTTATATAGCCCCTTTTCTGAGGGGCTATATATCTCGGCTATCTCGGCTCGAAGTAGATGAAACACTTCGCTTTTCACCGTAGTTTCGACGCGCGCCGTATAACGGCGGGGGCGTCTAGCGAACTGTAGCGAATAGCCTCTCGTTATAGTGTTCAACACCAATTCTGATACCCGGGAAGCCTTGGTCACGCATCTGCGTGAATAGCTAGGGGTAGAATGAAATCTGGGCTCTGGCCGCGGCAGGACGGCCGCTCGAGAGCCCCTGTGTACTGGGAACACAACACCGTGTTTACAGCGTTCGAGGCGGGGGGCGCGCTGATCACAGCAGGCAGCCTGGCCGCGCTCAGCTTCTCTATGGCGGGACGCGCAGAGAAAGCGAGCGGGGCGAATCCCGTGGGATTCGGCGTGTGTGAGAGAATGTGGGCACATTTACTAAATGCGGGCACATTTACTACACTGAGAATACTGTCAGCTCGCGCGACTGAATCACTGTTGTTTACAGCGTGCGAGGCGCGCGCTGATCACAGCTGGCAGCCTGGCCGCGCTCAGCTTCTCTGTGACGGGCTGTGCAGAGAAAACGAGCGGGGGCGAATCCCGTGAGATTCGGCGTGTCTGAGAAATGCGGGCGCGAGACAGCGGGCACATTTTCTGCACTGAGAACACTCGGCTCGCGCCGACTGAATCAACGCTGTGTTTACAGCGTGCGAGGCGGGGTGCGCGCTAATCACAGCGGGCAGCCTGCCCGCGCTCAGCTTCTCTGTGACGGGTTGTGCAGAGAAAGCGAGCGGGGGTGAATCCCGTGGGATTCGGCGTGTCAGTGAGGAAATGCGGGCGCGGGACAGCGGGCACATTTACTGCACTGAGAACACTGTCGGCTCGCGCCGACTGAATGTGTGTTAGTTTTGTTTTTACAGAAACCAAGGGACACGCATCGTGTAGTGTAAGCGGGCATTGTATGGGCGCGTTCACTACATTTTCTGCACAACCGACCTGAGTCGGTTTTATTTGAGCTAGCCCTGCACCGTGGCGGGCTGTGTCTGGGTGTGGGAATGGGCACAGGGACGTGGGCATTCTTACAACACTCGTAACACCATCGGCCGTGGCCGGAACACCAGAAAATGCACTCTTTATTGGATTTATCTAGGTAGCCATAGAAACGGCTTTTGTGCGCAGGCAAGCGGGCTGAGACACCGGCTGCTTCACTGCGAAATACACTGGGACAGTCACAACGCATGGAACTGAACGAGCGAGAAGTTTTGGTGGAAATCCAGCCGCAGCGGGCTTTACCTCAATCCTCGGCCGGGGCCCGCGCTGAGGGGGGCGGCGTCCAGCAGAGCGAGAGCGCGGTGTTTGATCTCGGGCCTGGCGGCGCTGTTGTTAGCCGAAACGACGGCCTTTGTGCGCAGACAAGCGGGCTGTGGAACCAGCGTGCTCACTGCGAAATACACTGGAACAGTCACATTGCTTGGAACTGAACGAGCGAGAAGTTTTGGTGGAAATCCGGCCTCAGCGGGAACTGAACACCGTCGCTTTCCTAGAGAGACTAGGAAGGCCTTGAGACCTCGGGCTTTATTTCAATCCTCGGCCGGGGCCCGCGCTGAGGGGGGCGGCGTCCAGCAGAGCGAGAGCGTCGAGGAACACGGAGCGCTCAGCTTCCGTCATCTCGAATAGCGTTAGCCACAAATGTTTCTCACCTTTCAGGGAGGAAGGGTCTCGACTGTGACGGAGGCTCGTCTTTCCCGAGAAAGCGTCCGTCCAGCCTGTTGCGCGTTAACGTTAGTTGCGCAGGCGCCTTTCAGTCGAGGCCGATGTAATCCACGGCTTGAGAGAGCGGACGCATCGGCTCAGTTTCAATGCCGGCTCCGGTAGGTTCGTCGAGCTCAAGTGCGGACGCGGCGGCAGACGGCGGCCGTTGTCCGTTTGGAGCGACTCGGGAAGCCGCGCTGGGCGCGGCGCTTCTTGCGGCGCGGCATCACGGTGGGCTGGAATGCGGGCTCGGAGAACGATGCCAGGCAAGTCCGCAGAGTCACCATAGGCAGCCGCTCACAATGATGGCATCCGCCGTCAGCGAGCGCGATGGCCGCGTGATCCTCACCCAGGCAGGACACGCAGATGACGTGGCGGTCCTCATCGCTGAGTGGGGCTCGGCAAGAGCCACAGGAAGGCATCTTTAAAAAGACGCAGCTCTTTTAGAGGTAGTGGGAGAAAAATGCAAATATAGCAAACACACACACTCTAAGGCAGAGGAAAGGATATGTACGCCGGAAAGCGCAGCAGGTACGGCGGCTGAAGGCGGCGAGGCCAGCGACTCCAGGCTCAAAGGCACGTCCCGCTGAAGGCTACAGGTCGACGGCGCGGCTTCTCATCCGGATCCAGCGATGCGTGAGCTTCGCTGAAGAGTTGAAAAATCAGTGTATGGCAGCTTATCGAGTTTGTTTATAGGGCGAGACCACGCCCTTTCTGGCGGGACGTGACGATATGGGCGCGAAGTGCCCCCATTCGTCATGACGTCACGCAGAGCCTCTCTCGATAGGCTGCTGCTTTTGCCGCAAGACAGCCAATAGGCGCGCAAGCTGTCTCGCCTATGTCTGCTTGCTGCTGCAAAGCGTTTTACATTGATTAAAAATTAAGGATAATTTTTTGGCTTCAATATCTCGATGAAAAGAGTTTTTCCCCATAGCGTAAGCTATTACGCAGTACGAGAGATACTCTCGTAAGAGAACTGCAGGGTTAGAAATTAACCCAACCTTAACCACACCGCTGGGTCACTATTGCGCTTCGGGCTCACTCTATTCAGATTGTTATGTTATTTTGATTGATACTGTAAAGCTGCTTTGATACAATCTATATTGTAAAAAGCGCTATATAAATATATTTGACTTGACTTGACTTGACTATTGGACAGAACACACGCTGGGTTGGTTTGACCCAAGTGCTGGGTTTTACCATTTGACCCAAGCGTGCTGCACAAGCCCTCAAAAATGAAGCCAAAACATCTCAATCGCCCCCCGGTCATCGGTCCTAGTATAGGTCATAAGCCCCGCCTCCCCATGTTATTCAACGGGACGTGAGACCAGCTAAATAATTAAATTACACTTCAAATATCTTTTTTCTAAAGATAGTTTCTGTCATTTACTGTAGTTTATATCACGTTGATGTAATTTCAAGTGTTTCTTTTTAAAATAAGTTAGTTTTAAGTTAGTTATTTGATGCTATAAAAACGGTGCTGTGACATCATGATTGACAGCTGTGATTGACAGGTTCTTTGTGCGAAGTAGTCCCTGAAGCACCAACAGACTTTTTTTCATAATGTTGACTATGTGGTTAGTAGTTGTATTAACCTTATTTTAATGAGGTCCTGCAATCAGCAGACATCATTGGAGAGGAACGGAGCAGACAAGGCCACTTAAGAAAAGTGCAGGGCGTGTGCTTGAGATTGATTCAACGAGAGTGAGGGCGGGGCCTTGATTTCGCGGCTTTACTTCCTGCTCACGACTGCGCATGACTGGTCCCGAAAACGCTACTGTGCAGACTCAAGTTCCAAGATGTTAGCGCCATATCGGCACACTGGCGGCTTCAGTTCTCTCTAATGGAAAAGAGCGAAGGGGCGTCGTCCATCTTTTTTTACAGTCTATGATTTGACCCAACCAGTGGGTGAAATTAACCATCTTGCTGTGTTGTCTTGCTCGTGTGCTGGGTTATTTCCTGTCTCATTGCCTTATTAAAATTAGCAACAAATATTTCAGCTAAGTCTCTGTAATACAATAAACCAGAGAGGCCACTGTATATGTGATTTGTGATATGTGATCAGTTTCAATATATTTCTTTATTACTTTTTTTCGTATACAATTATTCAATGTATACTCATTCTAAGGTAATAAAAACATAACGGTTCATTAAGTAAGGTCTTTATACACCACTGAAAACATAGTTATGTATGATATTGCATTTCTGTCAACAGATCCTCCTAAATATTACACAATTTAAAAGTTATTAAGCAACTAATTTGAACTCTTAAACGATTATGGTTTAATTTATTAAGATGTGTTGATTTATTAAGAACAGCAACAAACATTTAAATTGCGACTAAATATCACGTGGACCTGAAATAACAATTATTAAAATAATAATAATTTTCCTCAAATTTTACAGAGAAGGACTCTTTTCCATTCATTTGATACACGGCATGCTGGAGAAACTACCAGGCGGGAAGGCACTGCTTTGTGTATTTAACATGAAAAACAAAATAAAGCTTTGAAAAAAAGATCAACAGCCTCCAGCAAAGACAAAGAAGGTTGGTCTTGATGGCGTGGCCTGGAACAATGGCAAAGGTCTGACGTCCCCCTCGTCTCATCCCTGAGGCACAGAAAGTGCAGTAATGCTCCAGTCATCTCATTTTATAAATATTCAACCATGTTGGTCCCCACCTGTTGATTACACACAGTCACTTAGAGTGTTGCAATATTCAATTACAAAATTCCTTGACACTACTAATCAGAGCCGGATGTGACATTGCATACTGTGATAAATACCGTAGTTTTCCTAAAGTTTTCTAATTTAAATGTTATTCTTCCGTTAAAATTATGTTCTTTGTTCATGGTTGTTTACTTACAGTACATTTTGTTTTCTCATTTACAGGTTTGTTTTCACATTTAAATTTGAATTTGCTAATTTATGGGGGTTTTTAAACCTCCAGTCCATAACTTTTTTCATCTCTGTTTAAAAACATAAAATTGCAGGGTACTTGAAGCTATTTTCTTGACGTGGATGACCAGTTTAAATTCTAAATAACTGCTGTAAGAACACGCTACAAACGCAGCACCATCACCAGTACTCTGGCATGCGATATAACAGCTCTATATTCTTAGACAGACATTTCCAGTGAAATCGGACCCGACAACTCAAATTATAAATCATTATTATAAATGTACCGTTGCGAATTGAGGGAAGATAAGGCGAATGGGAAACTGGGAAAGGACACTGATCTTTCATGTACTTGCTCAATAACTGAATTTTGTACATTTTTATCCAAAAAAAGTTACAGATTGCAGCTTTCCCTAACTTTTGGTGCTCTAGCGGTTAATAAACAGAACTGCATGCGTCTTGCAGAAGAACATTGTAACTAGAGCTACTTCTCTCTTTTTATGTCTATGACGAGTCATGCAGGTACTGTGCTCCTCCGACAGTCTAAAATAGTCTGAATATAAGCACTTTTTATAGGTGTACCGTTAGTGATTCAGAATAAGACAAAAACACGGTTTGGAAAATGGATTCATGATGCACTCGCTCCTTATATACATTTTGTACATTTTGAACACAAAAAAAGTTATGGACTGCAGCTTTAAAAATTTAAAAAACATCTATTTAAAAAAAAATTGCAATTTTAGGTTTCAAACAGAGAGGATTGCAGCTTTAAATATTCTAAAGCCTCGTACACACCGGGACGAATACGCGTCGGTGTGCACACTCACATTGGCGCCCATTGTTTAGTCACGAGGCGTTAAACGTTGGCGAATATCGCGCGCGAAATTCGTCCCGGTGTGAACAGGCCTTAACCCTAAATTACTTTCATAGTTATCAAGCATATCAAACACAGGGTCTACCCTTATTAAAGTAGAAAGACTAAAGCAAAACTTACAAGGCTGCATTTCAAAAAAGGACCTCTGGGCCTCATCTGTGATGGGTCTGAAGACCTTTCCTCCTCTCCTGCAGATGGATGGGGGAAGCACAGTTGGCAGGACCTTCAAAGCTGTCTCACCTTCAGCAACTCAACAATTTTACCATAATACATTGTTGCATTAACATTTAAATATGCTGTATATAACAATTCATATTTCTAAAGTAGCATTTCTGCCCTGGTGTTTAAGATGGCGCTGTTGTGAATATAGCAACAAAAAATTCTTTGTGCACTCTTGGCCCATGATCACTGCCTTAATACTAAATTAGTCTTAGTACCTCAAGTCTTAACAACTTGTAATGGGTTTTCAGGGCGAGAAAATGCTTAACATGAAATCGATTTATTTCTCCTTTCCTCAGTCACTGTTTGAAAAAATTGCACGTCATACATTTACTAAAAAAAAAAAAAAAGCTCTTGAAAGCATTTTTTTTTTTTTGGCAACAACAATCCTGGTACCGAGTCTACCGACAGAGACATTATAGAAGACACTGTGCTGGAACTTACCCCAGTCGCTTCTTCTGACGAGTATTTCTTAACCCTTAATCACTGTTAAAAAAGGATAACACTTAAGGTGTTTGGGGTCAAATTGACCCCAAACTTTTAAAGAGTAATTGCATAAGGAAATATAAATTTTTTATATGGAAAACTATATATCATTTTTTAATTCACTCCTCACCTATACAATAATGCTGGGTTTTTTTTTTAGAATTTTTTAAGTTTTCTACATATTTACTGCACAGTTACACAACTAGGCCATAAATTGGCACATGAAAAATGATTTTTTAAAGAAAAAATCACTTAAATGATGATGATAATTAAATCTAAATAGTTTTTGGACATTGCTCTATGTGTTAGGGATAGAATACTACCATCTGGTGGTTAGTCGAAAAATTGTTTTTCTTGTAGTTAAGGAATTAAAGTGCAATGACCACATCTATCCAATAGAGGTCCATAGAGACTCATTCATTTTCACTTCATTTTTCTTGATGCTTCAAATTCTCCTCACAACTTGATATATATATATATATATATATATATATATATATATATATATATATATATATAATATATATATATATTATATTTTATATATATATATATATATATATTGTGAATTGCATAAAATATTTTTGTCAAAGTTACAGTTTGTTGTTGTTGTCTGATATATTTTGAATTATCTGCTTTTGCAAATTATTATACATACATTTGCAGAAAAATTACAAGTCAGCACTATGACATGATTGTAATCACACACTATTTATTTCAGAAAATTATTTATCAACAATTATTTATTTTTTTAGAACAAGAGATTTTAGAACAAAATAAATTTAATAAACCAAGTAAATAAACCAATATAATACAAAACAACAACAACACCAATAAACTGTAATGAACAGGATGCATACATATGCATACGTGTGTGTCTGGCTGTGTGTGTGTGAGATAGAAAACTCGTTCCACTTTGTGTTTATGCTTTAGGACCAGACCTTGATTTAAATGTATTTTTTTTTTAGATTTATGCCAGTTTTGTTTATTTTATTTGCCAATTTCTGTAAAAATGCTCTCTGTTGCAGTCCTGACATATGTGTGTTTGTGTGTGTGTGTGCGCGCGCGCATGTATGAGAAAGTTTGTTCTACTTTCTATTTATGCTCTAGGACCAGACCTTGGTTTATATGTAGAACATTTCAGATTTATTATGGATTTACTTTTTTTTTTTTTGACAAACAAAATAAAAAAAGTAATTTTTTTCATTTTCCCATTCATTTTCAATTGGGGTCATCAATTGGACCCCAAACACCTTAAACGGTATTTTTTTTTTACACACCTTTAGAACAACCGAATCGAACCCAGTTTTTTTGTGCATGTTTAGATAGATTATTTAGGAAAAGTCACCGAGTTTCATGGCCCTGAGATGAAGGGAACATTTTTAAAAAATCATGGAAAAGTCCATTGGGGTCAGAATGACCCCAAACAGTGATTAATATGCCAGCAGACTTTCCACACACAACTCACTAATTTCCCGCACTTTTACGTGCGAGCCCTGTGAGGGACTAAAACATACTGCACTTGTACAGTTTCATTCAAAATGCTTTTCTCACTTTTAAATATGCAACGTCCACAATGAATATGATAATAAGGTGATGAATTCACAATTTAAACTGCATATTTCATAAAGGCTGCTGATATAGCTGGTTTACAACTAAGGATTTAACAATGCAACATTTTGTCAAAAAATCTAAAAAACGGCTAGCTGTGGCTATTTAATGTTTTACAGAATAAATACGTTACCCCTCACACTTCCATATCAAAGACTGTATGTTGAACCGTGAAATTAGCTTGCTGTTACCACAACTTGTTAAAAAATATAGGTAAACATTCATATTAACTTACCATAAAAAACTGCCCACTCTGAGTGGCGTCATCCTCAATTCAGAAGTGAAGAATCCAGAAAGTTCTGCAAAGAATGAAAAAGTAATAAACCAGCTGCTGGGTCAAAATAACTCAACCAGCTGTTTATTTGTGAATGACCCCCTTACAACTCATTTGACCCAGCATGAGCAACCCAATAATGTGTTTACAGTACCCCAAATTAGCTCATTCTCGCCATTGGACTAGTTGACATAGGTGCTTCAGACTCATTCACTCAGTGAATAAAAACGATTCTTTCTAAAAACTCCGGCCAAAGTGGAGATTTCTGATTATGTGTTGCCGTGTCAACTGGGAGAAACAGGGTTTTAGGTTCTCAAAAATCACATTATGCTCCAGAAAATGCTTAACGTCATGTGAGCGCCCAGTTTGGCATAGTTTTGATGGCGCTCAACGGATTATTTATACGGGTTGATGTAAATGACAACTTTTTTGAAAACGATGTTGTGTGCACAATGTTATTATTGAAAACGGAGAGGGGGAGGGATATTCATTTCTCTAAATACCCGGCTGTGTGTAAATGTGGCGAAAGACACAAGTCAAACATGAGGGCTTAAATACACAGACTAATTACTAGACAAGGCACACCTGTGAACAATGATCAGACGATTAACAACTGACAAGACACATGGCAGGATCACATGACAAACAGGGAATCACATGACAATGACAATTACAAGAAACAAAACCCAAACCAAGACAATTATTATTATCATTATCATAGAAATGATATAAGTTTTGATTTGGAATAATATCACCTAGGCGAAGCATATATATATGGAACCCTGTGGAATGCCCAAAGAGATTTCAGCATGAGATGAGAAACATTTCCCTACATTAACAGAAAAAGTTCTCTGCTTAAGGTAAAAGCAAACCACTTCAGCACAGGTCCCTGAAACCCAGCTACATGATTAAGTCTTTGTAAAAGGATGTCATGATCTACTGTGACAAATGCTGCACTTAAATCAAGTAGGATTAGAATACAGCAAGAATGGTTGGACTATAGCATGTTTAAAAGTGGCTGGCACAACTCCATTTGCTAGGGAGCTATTAGTAATAGCCGTAACGACTGGACTTAAAGCTTGAAAAACCTCTATAAAAATATGAGAAGGCAGAACATCAGAAGGACAGAATGAGGGCTTAATATTAGACACAATATCATAGAGCTTTGAAGAAGGTTGAAAAATAGGAAGAGAGTTCCGATGAGGTTTGGATATCACTGTCTTTTGAAATTGCAATGCTTTAGACCTCAAGTCACTGAAGCACATTGTAAAAACAACAGACATAATTATTGGAACTCCATCCGCCAGCCAAGGCTCCAGATTGCAAATAAATGGTCGCATTTTGCGACTAAATGATCACATTTTGTGACTATTTTTCCACAGTTTTATTCCTCAGACAGTCAGGGTACTCACTGCCTTGACACGTACTTCTATCTCCAGGAGACAGATTGAGCGTTTACATTAAGATCAACTTACAATAATAACAAGAAAGACAATTTTGCTGTACTACCAATCCTTTGCAGCACCTCTAATTAGTATCAACAGGATCACTATGATTATAGCCGTATCCCAGACCACTGTTTTCATGCAGACGTGTACAGAAAAATATTTTCATTTCAAACAAGCGAATTGAACTCTGAGAGTTTAAGGACTAGATTTGCACCAAAAGCTCTACTGTAAAAACAATTTAAGAAAGAATTGCAAGAAGTGGCCCAACATGGACAGTCTCCTCAAACTGAAATGTTTAAAATCTTCTCATATCAGAGTGATAAATTAGACATCTTTCATTGGTTCATCTGCCATTGTTTCATGTCAGAGCAGGTCTGATGTGTTGTATTCCCTCTTCAGTTTAATGACTACCGATATCCTTGAAATTTTATAAGGATCAGAGAACACCATGAGCTGCAGAACGGGACACCACTTTTGACTGGAGAGCCCCTCAGGGACCCATTCAAAAAGGCCCCCGTGACAAAGTCAAAGGAAATTGATTTGCACATTGTCTGTTAACAGGCTTTCATGAAATCGCTGGTAATGGCACAGCAAGAGAAATTGTGTCCTGGATATGGATTTAGTTGAGTGAAAAAAATTAAAATGGAGTATGATGGTGTTTGTAGATCAATGTAGTGATAATCAGTGTCAAGAATATATGCCTTTGTGTGTGTGTGTGTGTGTGTGTGTGTGTGTGTGTGTGTGTGTGTGTGTGTGTGTGTGTGTGTGTGTGTGTGTGTGTGTGTGTGTGTGTGTGTGTGTGTGTGTGTGTGTGTGTGTGTGTGTGTGTGTGTGTGTGGGGTGTGTGTGTGTGTGTGTGTGTGTGTGTGTTTAGAAATGGAAAAGTGCTGCAGGGAAGGTTTATTCCACTAAACAATTTCGTCATGAAATTCATGATAAAACTTGAGTTGTTATGACCTATCCTTTACTATACACATTTCTATGTTAAATAGCTCTGTTACTAAAATGAGAAATGTGGAAGTTTGTGCAAGGAATCTAAATTATAGAGTATGCACTACGAGTACCATTAGGAGTGTGTGTGTGTGTGTTTTGTGTGTGTGTGTGTGTGTGTGTGTGTGTGTGTGTGTGTGTGTGTG
Organism: Chrosomus eos; assembly: GCA_036326025.1. Classification (NCBI taxonomy): domain Eukaryota; kingdom Metazoa; phylum Chordata; class Actinopteri; order Cypriniformes; family Leuciscidae; genus Chrosomus; species Chrosomus eos. The sequence continues at coordinate 48,100,514 of CM070818.1, forward strand.
TGTGTGTGTGTGTGTGTGTGTGTGTGTGTGTGTGTAATAGCCATTCCATTCTCTGTGACATATTACATATTAGTATTATGAGAAAATGCAGATCATTAAGCAGCAGTTTTTATGGCTAGAGTTCAGTGTGGGTGATGCTAGAAACACATTCACAGAGAAAGAACGCACATCCCTTCTCTCTCATCTCACACATTGCATCCACTTCCTGTCTCACTTAGTTGTCTGTTTTTTTTCACTCAGTTTCCAGTGTGTCTCAATGTTCGGTCTCTCTCAACTTCCCATTTCTGTTTTTGTGTAACCCAGGGTTCTCAAGTTTTATCAAAAGCTTGGAGTGAGATCACATGCGGTTAGGGGAGGAGCCCTAATGGAGACCCATCCCCGTCCCCCAATTTTACCCATTGTTCATAATTAACCAGCAAAAATTGAAATCATAACAATTGGTAAATCTGATAAATGACAGAGCAATTCAACACATAAAATATACTCTTTAATATTATATTTCAAAATTACAAAAATATAACAATTTGCTGCAAACAGTTTGGAAAAACAAATCTTTCTGCATTTTAAATGTGTCTAGTCGAAATGGTATAATCAGTGGCGGCGCCAGAGATTTTCTGTTGCAGGTGCTATGGGGATGCTCAACACGTAATAGACGGTGCTTTGAATTTTGGGCCGATTGTTCGGTTTTGTTGACGGGGGGGGGGTGCACACACGCACACTTACACACACACACGCAAGGTCTCTCGCTCTCTCTGTCTTGCGCGCGCTACACGTTTGGAGCTTAGATTCCGGGAGATTTGAACTAATTTGCGGCCATCAGGGAGCCGGTATCTACCTGAGACTTGGGATGTCTGCAAACGTTCACCGGGCGCCGCGTCCATTGGCCAAAGAAGATCGCCTGTTTGGGCCTCATGTTTTTTTAGACTAAATATATATTTTTTAATTATTCTTTAATACCATTTTTTAACAACACGAAAAAGATTATTCAAACATGACATTAAAATATAAATATAAAAAAATCACAGACATTTCTTGGGGGTGCTGGGCGGGTGCTATGGCTATTATAGGGGGAGCAACAGCACCACCTAGCTCCCCCCTGGCGCCGCCACTGGGTATAATGATTTATTGTGTGGTGGGACATTGTGAACAAATGGACATATTATTACAGTATAATATATAATTTAAAATAAAATGAATAAATAACGTTACATCTTCATTCCTTCCCATACCCACTAACATTTCCCTTAGTTTCAGATAACGTAAGCTAGCCAAACTGAGCCAAAGCTTCTGGCCTGGTTGCAAAGTAGTTTTTGAGGTTTAGAGTTTTAGAGTTTTTGACTGCATCAACAATAAGGTATACGATGGGCTATATATTAAATGTTCTAGCCTAAAAATGTTAGACGGGCTTTCTTCCAACTTACTTTCTCCATCACGACGTGTGTTCGCACAATGTTGTTGGTTACCTAGTAATGAAAGTACAGCAGACGGGAATGTTCCGTCAACTTCCGTGTGTTCGCGCATCTATGTTGTCTAGTAACGAACGCTATCTGGCCGAGATACGTGCTGGCGGCAGGAAACTTCACTTTGTGTGCCTGCGCCTCGTATACAACGTTTATAAAGCTTGCAGGACAACCTGGTTGGCATTTCCGTTTCAGCGTGAGAAATACACGGTGTGGCGTGTGAATTGTGTGTTGTGTGTGTCTCACAGCCAATGTGTGAGACTTGAGAACCCTGGTAACCAAGCATTTTTCCCCAAGCTTTCTGTCACACTCAGCTTCCTGTTTACCACAGTTTGTTATTTTTCTTAGATTCCTGTATCATCCAATTTCCTGTCTCTCAACTTCTTGTTTCTTTCCGTTCCCTTTCATAGTAGAACTCACATTGCGTCATGATGATTGACGCTTTGGGAAACGCCTCCAGCATGACCGGTGCCTGAAGCACGTGTGCAAAATGCCAGTTTTGATTAGAAATAGTAGGACAGTGACGTCAAAGACTTGTCGGCTTAGCTATAAAAGGAGCGCCTAGAAAGCTCCTCAGTTTTCATTGCCTTCAGGAAGCCGTCTGTCTTTGTGTTCGTGTGAAAAAAAAAAGTTAAGCATGAGTAAGCGCAAGTTCAGAAAGTGTGCTTCACCATTCGAGAGGTTCATCACACCCAATGATCCTCACAAGCTATGTGTGATGTGCCCAATTATCCTCACAAGCAATGTGTGATGTGCCTTGGAGCGGATTAAAGAAGCTCCGCTCTCACCTGGCTCTGTTTTCAGGGGACGGGAGCCAGGCATCTGCACCTCGCAGAGGCTGCACATCGTCTGCAAGCGTGTGGCTCGCAGATGGAGCTGGCCAACGAGCTTGAGAAGGGTTTTTCCCTTTCTCGGTCACCTGTTCTTCCTGGCCGGTCATAATCTCGGCAGGCTGGCGGTGCCATGCATACCATTACTGTACTGTAAGCGTACCAAGCGGACCTGCTAAAGAAAGCTGATGTGTCGGGGGGTGTGGTTCCTGTTGAGATCGAGGAGCTCCGCTAAACAACCGATCAGGCGACCCGTGCCATCAGCCCCTCCATTTCTACGCTGGTCACCACGGAAAGGTACTTGTGGCTTAACCTCTCGGGGCTAAAAGAGAAAAAGAGATCCTTCCTCCTTGATACCCCAGTTTAGACTGCTGGGCTTTTTGGGTCTGCCGTTGAGATGGTGGTCCGTAAGTTCAGGGAGATGAGGGTTAAGTCACCGTGTTTGAGCGCTACATCCCTGACCACAGATGGCATCCTTCTGTCCCCCATCTGAACCTGTCACTGGACCCAGCTGGTGACAGGCTCAGAAAGAGAGCATGGCTGCTGAAGCCCCACTTCCGAGGATTAAGGGATTCTAAGCAGCAGCCTCACACTAATCTGAGAATGGACATCAGGAAGACATTCTTTCAGCTTATTTTAGTTTTCTTTCGGCTTTATTTTAATTATATTCCAACTGGGGGTTGGGGTTCAAGAGGTTGTTAAAAAAGAGAGAAAAAGAAAGAGGAATGAATATATCGGTTTATGTGCTGCGGATCTTATTCACTCAACACACTCATCTCCTCACCGGCGGGATGACCTATCCTCCAACTAGATGAACTGGATAAATATCATGAAAGTTCTGATCACATCTGACTCTTGACATTATGCTGCCTAAATCATAATAATACACTGTTCGTTCGTTGGCCAAAGGAGGACTGGCCCCCCGACTGAGCCTGGGTTCTCCCAAGGTTTTTTTCTCCATTCTGTCACCTGATGGAGTTTTGGTTCCTTGCCACTGTCGCCTTTTTCGCCTCTCTTCGCCTCTCTTCGCCTTTGTCGCCATTGGCTTTTGGCTTGCTTAGTTGGGGACATTTAACATTTAATTTTGAATTTAACAATACTGTTACAACATTGTTTTCCTGTTATCTCTGTGAAGCTGCTTTGAAACAATTTGTATTGTAAAAAGCGCTATATAAATAAAGGTGACTTGACTTGACTTGACTTGACTCTGTGTTATCCAAAAGTCGGTCTCCTAGCCCCCTCTTGTGTATATAGGGCACTACTGTATAAAGTAATACTGTGAAATTTGACACAGTTTATAGGAATTCGGGCAGTATCGCGCTTTGCGTTCCCACTTCATATATCTGTTTTATTTTTACAGAGTGTTATTCTGCATTGTAGTACTGCGTAGAAGATGGGCTATTCCGCTGTATGTGCCTCACTTCTTCAGCTACTGTGAATTTCAACACTGTTTTTAAGATGCGTCAATAACCATGACGCAGTGCGAATTCCACTTCGAAAGGGAAAGTTTCTGGTTAAGACTGTAAACGTGTTCCCTAAGAAGGGGAACGAGACACTGTGTCACATTGCCATACCTCAGGCACACCTACTCACCATGCTTTCTATGTTCCCCTAAACCGGCACATCTATGACGTCACTGTCCTACTATGGCTATTCGAGATTGATGTTTTGCACACATGCTTCAGGCACCGGTCGCACTGGAGGCGTTCCCCAAAGCATCAATCACCATGATGCAGTGTCTCGTTCCCCGTCTCAGGGTACCATGGTTACAGTCGTAACCAGAGACTTTTCTCTGTATCTCAATTTCTTATTTTTCTTAGCTTCCTGTCTCACCCAGTTTCATGTCTCTACCAAATTCACATTTCTGTTTCCTGTGTATCTTATTTTCCTTTTTTAGCTTCCTGTCTCACGCAGTTGCATGTTTCTCTCAGCCTCCTGTGTGCATTCATTCTTTATTTTAGACAGTTTCCTGTCTGTCTCAACTTCACATTTCTTTCAGTTTCCAGCATATAATTTCTTACATTTCATAGCCTCCTGTCTCACTTTGTTACCTGTTTCTCTCAGTTTGCTGTCTCTCTCAACGTCCTGCGTTTTTGTTTTCTATATATATCCGTTTCTTAGGAGGACAGGCGTGGCCTAATAGTTAGAGAGTCAGACTTTCAATACCTCCAAGAAACAGCGCTTTCTTCCACCCTCAATACTCATGACTGTGGTGCCCTTGAGCAAGGCACCTAACCCCTAATTGCTCCATGGGTGCCACAGCAAATCGCTGCCCACTGCTCTGTGTGTTAAATGCAGAGGACAAATTCTGAATACGGATTACCATACCACGCTTTCACGGCACAGTCTTAAAAAATGTATATGTATATCTCAGTTTCATATCTCTCAATTTCCTCTTTTACCTAGTTCACTGTCTCACTATCTTACTCAGTTTTCTCTGTTTACTTTTTGCTCTCTCATCTTCCTGTCTTACCTTAACTTTTTTCCCCTCGGGTTTGGCATCTTTCTGTCTCACTCTGTTTCCAGTCTCTCTCCTGGCTTAGGTCAGTTCTTGTGTTAATTAAGGCATAATGATAAATATCTGAAGCTTCTGAGGACAGCAAAAGATAGTAACAGGAAACGGTGAAGAATTATGTAAGATGAGTTTCTGTCACAAACTCATGTACGTTCTCTCTGTTAATGTTTTCTGTTATATTATTTCTGACAGGAGCAGGCTACCAGTCAGACACTCTCATCTCCAAATCTGATTTATGAAACATTTCAGGTCACCATCATAATGAGGTACCTGTAGCAGGGCTAAATGAGGTCAGCATGAAGGGCTTTACACAGGAGGTTGATTATGAATAATGACAGATACTATTAAAATTATGAAACGTCAGTTGTGTGATGTTTGAGAAAAAAACTAATTTAAATTGAGATTTTCAGAAGAATCTGTTTGAGTAATTCAGGAGCAGATTGGTGCTGAAGTTACTTTGAAACTGCAGCTTGTCAACTATTTATTCATTGTTGAAATTGCGATAAAATGTGTACCTGTGTACCTTTACTCTGTCCTCCTCCTGTCAGGGCTGTGTGTGTGTGTGTGTGTGTGTGTGTGTGTGTGTGTGTGTGTGTGTGTGTGTGTGTTCTTGTATATGGTTTATGAGGACACAAATGTGTAAAATGACATGGGTATTACAACGTAAACATGGTTTATGAGGTCATCTGTGTCCTCATAAACCAAACGGCTTAAAAAACATACTAAATGCCGTTTTTGGAAATTCAAAAAAGGCCAACAGTTTTCTGTGATGGTAGGTTTAGGGGTAGGGTTAGGCCTGGGACACACTGGCTGCGTGGCGTGAGCGTGGCGTTTCTGTTGCGTTTCAGCTGCGTGGCGGTTGCGTCGCGTTTTCTATGTCTTTGCACATCAGAAGCGTGTCTGACGCGGCGCTGCTGACACGCATCACCCTTGTTTGACATATGGGAGAGAGTTGTGCAAGCCCTATACTTCGTGTTAAGCATAAATATAAAGCCTTCTGATAAAGACACTGTCAGCACAGCAGTATTGGCAGCAAAATAGACAACAGAATGTTTCGTTCTAGTGCAATATTTGAAAATTGATAATTAGGCCTATTTATTTTTAAATTAGGCCTATAGGCCTATTTATATCTGAATTTGTCAAAAATGTAATTTATTAATATGTTATCGTGTACAAAATAACATAGAAACATCTTTTCCTATTCTATTTTGCCTGGAAACGCTTCCAACACGCTTGCGTGTCGCGTGAAAAATAGGCGTCGGTTCTATTTCTAGCATGCACGCGTTTTCCCCTGGTAACCGATAGCGTCTCCTACAATCATGGCCGACCGGCTCAGACCCCGCCCAAATCGGCATGTGACTCCTCATTCTCAATAAGTTTCAAGTTACTTTTCACTGTGACTGTCCACTCAATATCCGCTCTTTGCCAGTTTCACATTTGTTTAAATATTATAATAGGCTTTTGTTATTTTATTTCATTCATTTATGTTGATTATGAACAGTGGTCTATTTGTCTGAGGTGATTTAATTGTAACAGCATGAGTAAGAGCAACATCATAGGATGCGAAATATGATGGGAGACATGAAGTGGGTCAGACATGATTTTGACCACTTTATTAAGTTTTGTTTTGTACAAAGACTTTCTTTAAAGTGAATTTCGTTTTGTGTCAACTATGCACGAGCTGAGGAGCATGCATGGGAATAGGCAATAGGCTTTATAATAATAATACTATATATATATATATATATATATATATATATATATATATATATATATATATATATATATATATATATATATAGTAGAGTGGCAGTGGATGGAATTATATTCTGAATTTCTATGTTATAAAAAATCGTTCTAACCTCTAGCAAGCGAGTTGTAAATGCCGAAATGAAAGGAGCTTGGCCAAACAAATATGAAACTACTAAATATAAAACGTCTCGGGTTATGACTATAACCCTTGTTCCCTGAGAAGGGAACGAGACAATGCATCGAGAAATCGACACTTTGGGGACGCTCCCTTAGCGTGCGCCTCTGAAGTAAAAATGAAACGAATCCAATCCTGATTGGTGTTGCGTCGTGACGTAACATGTGACGGCATAACCGGAAGCATAAAGGTGACGCTGACACATAGAATGCCAGCCTCGCAATGAAGCAAGACGCTCTAAGGCCTAGAGGGGCGTGGCAGAGCGATGCATTGTCTCGTTCCCTTCTCAGGGAACAAGGGTTATAGTCATAACCCGAGACGTTCCCTTTCGAGGGAACTCAACAATGCATCGAGAAATCGACACTTTGGGGAATGAGTGCCCACTAGGCCACGCACCGAAAACAGGCCTGCCCCGGAGTGAAACTGATTCAGGCACTCAGCTAGGACGAGAGCACATGTGCGCCAGGCGTACTAGGGAGGTGCAGAATATAGAACCTAACAAAAGTGTGTGGGGTAGCCCAACCGGCTGCCTCACAGATCTTCTGGATGGGAACTCCCGAAAGGAGGGCCCTAGAGGACGCCATGCCTCTAGTAGAAAGAGCCCTAACGGCCAAAGGTGAAGGCAAATTGCGCACCTTGTAGGCCTACTTATGGTTTGTAAAGCCGGGAGCCCCTAATAGGTGATCCAAAGCACACTACAGTAGGTCAGACCTCCTCCAAGAAGAGGACCTCTCAAGGTAAATACTGGGAACTCTGACTGGCAGAGTAAGGAATCTCTCCTTTTCTGCCGACACATGAGGTGGAGGACGAAATACTTGCAGGACCATGGACCTAGCCATGATAAATTGCACTTCAGGCACATAGCTGGGTCTCGGATGCAGGATGGCCTTAACTCCGCCGGGGGCACACCCCAAGCAAGCTGGCGATAATGCCAGGGCTTGGAGATCTCCCAGTCTCTTTAAGGAAATAGCTAAGAGAAAGGCTATCTTGAACCTAAGGTCCTAGGCGAAGCCGACTGGAGGTATTCGAAGGGAGCCAGGGGTAGCCCTTCGAGAACCACCGCCAGGTCCCAGGAAGGAATCCTGGACCTGACTGTCGGTCTCATCCTCCAATACCATGGAGAAATAGTATGACCAGTTGGTGCCTCCCCAAAGGCCCAACATTTAGTGGTGCATGGAACGCCGCAATGGCAGCCACGTACACCCTAAGTGTGGATGGGGAGAGATTCGCAGAGAAACGATCTTGAAGAAACTCCAGAACTGAAGCCATTGGGCAGTTAACTGGGCCTCACTCAAGTTCTCTACACCAAGTGAAAAAACATTCCACTTGAGGCCATATAATCTCCTAGTAGACGGAGCCCTAGAGATAAATATGGTTTCGACCACCCAAGATGATAGACCAGCATCTAGGTACTGAGGCCCCTCAGAGGCCAGACCCACAATTTACACAGCTCTGGATGAGGATGGAATATATTGCCCTCCACCTGAGACAACAGATCCCTCCTCAGAGGAATCTGCCATGGCGGAGCTATCAGGAGTGAAATTAAGTCAGAAACCATACTCGGGCTGGCCAAAACAGGGCTACCAGAAGAAGACTGATGCCCTCCTGATGGACCCTCTCCATGACTCCCGGGAGCAGAGCGATCAGGGAAAAAGCGTACAGGCGAAGCCTCGGCCAGGCCTGTACCATGGCATCCAACCCCAGCGGGGCTGGATGAGTGAGGGAGAACCAAAGTGGACAGTGGGACGGACGTCCCTCGAGACGCAAACAGATCCACTTCCACTTGTCCAAACCTCTGCCATATCAACTCCACCACATCTGGATGGAGTCTCCATTCCCCGGGCCTCAGCCCCTGCCTCGACAGGATGTCTGCTACCTGATTCAGAACCTCTGGGACATATATTGCTCCTAAGATAATATTTTCCCTTGGGACCATGAAATGATCTGATGCGCCAATCTGGATAGAGGGCGCGATCTGAGTCTCCTTTGTTGGTTCAGATAAGCTACCACTGAGACGTGGTAACCTTTGATGTCTGTGAGGAAGCTCCTCAGAGCCCTGAACACAGCCAACATCTCTAGGCAATTTATATGCCAAGAATGATGATGGTCCTGCCACAGACCCCTGGCAAAGCGGCCGTCCGAGACCGTGCCCCAGTCAGCGAGGGAAGTGTCTGTCGAAACAGTTTCCCGGCGACATGACGCCCTTAACACTGAACCTTGGGACAAGAACCAAGGTTTCTTCCATATTAATAGGGAACGAAGGCATCTGCGCGTAACCTTAATTATATGGAACAGATTCCCCTTGGGGAAAAAACCCCAGGCTTTGAGCCACCACTGAAGGGGCCTCATGTGAAGCAGGCCCAATGGAATTATGTTGGATGCCGCTGTTAAGAGGCCCAGTAGTCTTTGAGATGGCTTTACAGTGATGGCCTGGCCTAGCTTTATCCTGGACACCATGGCCAGGATGGATTTGATACGAGCAGGAGACATACGTGCCCGCATCGTAACCGAATTCCATACCATGCCCAGAAGAGTAGTCTTCTGAGCTGGGTCCAACACCTCTTCTTAGTGTTGAGCCTCAACCCCCGGTTCTGAATGTGGCCAAGGACGACATCTCGATGCCGAACTGCCATTTCCCGAGACTGGGTCAATATGAGCCAGTCGTCTATGTAATTCAGTATACGGATGCCCTGAAGCCTCAGTGGAGCCAGAGCCGCATCCATACACTTTGTGAGCGTGCGGGAAGAGAGTGCTAGGCCAAACGGAAGAACCCGATATTGGTATGCTTCGCCACCGAAAGCAACCTCAGGAACCTCCTGTGACATGGAAGGATGGAGACATGAAATAAGCGTCTTTTAGATCCATCGTGACAAACCAGTCCTCGGATTTGATTTGGTTCACGATAATGGAAATAGTAAGCATTTTGAACCTGAATCTCTTTAAAGAACGATTCAAAAAGCCCTAGAACTAAAATTGGCCTCAGTCCACCATCCTTCTTTGGAACTATAAAGTACCGTAAAACCTGGACTCCCTGTCTGGTAGGGGAACACATTCTATGGCCCCTTAATTCCAGTAGAGTCTGTACCTCTTGTTCCATAACCCGAGCCTGTTCTGGAACCACTGCAGTTGGTACCACCCCAGCAAACTAGGGAGGTCGGTGACCGAACTGCAATCTGTACCCATATTTTGTAATATTTTATTATATACAGGACCCATATAGATATATGTTCTGAAGGCGTTGCCATTCTTCTACAAAATCTACTAAGGGAACCAGCCCCTTGAGGCTGGCCTCGGGTGTTTTTCGAGCACTATTCTCGACTTCCTGAAGCGGTGGACCGGCAGGAAAAAAGTCGATACAGATTTTGTGACCATAGTCGGTGCCCTGTTGCAAGCTTTTGGGGCGAACGCCACGGTGTGCGTTCGCTGGAAATCGATGTGGCCCGAAGCGTCAAAGACGGCGGGACAACAACATCTTCCCCGAGGGCACCTGCTGCTAGAACAACCTCGATTGTTCCACAGCTGGGGGGCAGCCCTCAGAGGTCCTACACTACCATTAAGACCTCTTTCCCGAAGCCTTCTTCGCCTGAAGGACGGCCCTCAGGTCACCCTTCTGGCTGGAGGACTTCGGTTGAGAGTGCTTCCTCTGTTGCCAAACTCCCGCAGGAGGGGCTCTAGAGGCAACGCTCTCTTTTTTTTTTTTTCACTTCCTGAAACCTGTCAACGACTGTAGTGACAGCGTTGGAAAACAGGCCAGAAGGAGATAGCGGAGCGGCCAACAGGAAATATTCCCTTATTTAGATCTTTAAGAAGATCGGCCTGGTACGCGTGCAATATCGTCATAGAGTGCAGGCACGCACCAGCCTGACCCTTTTTATTTTATTTTATTTTTTTATATTTTACCAAAGGAACCAGGCTCTCGAGCCTGGCTTTGGGTATTAATCGGGATTCGTTCTCGATCCCCTGAAGCGGGTTTCCAGCAGGGCTGGACCGAAAACGATTCTCGATGGGCGAACGCGAAACCTGCCTGGCCGCAAGCCTGTGGGGCGGACAGTGAAGCCTGCGTTCGCTGGAAATCGATGTGTCCCGAAATGTTTTTAACGGGGGAAGAGCAACATCGATTTCCTGCACCATATAAGCCCAGCCAACCAGTGCAGAGGTTTTTTTTTTTTTTTTTTGTCCCTGCACGGTTTGTTGGGCAGCACCGGGGCTTAAAGCGAGGATGCCAGATCAGGAGAAAGATAACTCACTAAAGCTTCCTCCATCTGCGGCATCTTGCCATAACCCGACTCTCTCGCACCCACCACATTCGAATAAACATATAATGAATGTGGTGAGATACGTAAAGTGTGGGGTTTCTCCCAGGATCTACACATATATATATATATATATATATATATATATATATATATATAATATATATATATATATATATATATATATATATTATATATATATATATTTATAAAGATCTGGAAAAAACAGTAAGCCCCGGCTTTGAGTTTGTGAACGGTGCTGCATGAATCTCTCGTCTAGTTCATTTTGACAGGGATCATCCTGCTTATTTTGTGGCCAGCTGATATATTTAAATATATTTATTTATTTAATACTGGCCACAGCACTCATCACAACAACACGTGCTCTACATAAGCAGAAACATAAGCCGGCGAGTGTGACTCATGTTGCTCGTTCCCGATGCTGAGCACATCTACTTCCTTATAAACAGATAGCTCGAGCACTGGGCACTCGTCACGGGCAGAAGAAGCCGTATCGCGGGCTTCTGCATGGTGAACGAGTGTCATAGAATCTGCGGATGATGAGAGAAAAGGTGCCTCAGCTGTCTCGTTCTCATCCGCGAGATCCTTCTGCGATCTCCGCGATCTAAGGCCGGGGCTGTTTTTTTAGTTTCGGGTTGTATTTAATCTTCTAAAACCCGTCGGATCGTCCGCTTATTGGCAGCCGCCAAAGCAAATTTTTGTCCCGCCTAAAGGCCTCATTATGCTTCTGCGTCAACTCCACGGTGTAGCTACGTCGTCACTCCTACGGCGTCGTTGCCGTTTTATGGTTCTGCGTCAGGTTGCGTTGCATTTCGGTGCATCTGACCAATCACAGCCCTTGCGGTCTGCGTCGCCTCGACGCGTAGTTACAATTTTTTGGAGGTGCACGTCGAGCTAAAGGCCAATTTATACTTCTGCGTCGAGTGTACGCCGTAGTGTACAGCGTAGGCTACGAACGTAGGCGACGCCGTCGTGAGCATTTATACTTCTGCGTTTAGTTCTGCGTTGCTCTGCAGTACAGCGCCGAAACGCTAGTTGGCGGCGGAGGGTTTTAATGTTCCACTGTGTTTAGATTCAGCGCGGTTCCTAGAGAAGAAGATTCCTCGCGACTGTTTTGAGTTTAGGTTACTACAAGCAATGGCGATTGAAAGAGAGTGGATCACATTGGAGTTGGAGCTTATCGAGGTGGAAAAGCAGTAAGTTTTTAGTTTTTTTAACAGTTTCGCTGTACTTAGAATTTAAAAATGGCGGGCGGTGCAGAAGAACACGCCAGAAATGCGTAAGAGGAAACGCGATGCTACCAAGCCGACCAATCACAGATCTTGCGGTCCGCGTCGCCGCGACGCATAGTTACATTTTTGAGGAGGTGCGCGTCAGGTAACGGCGAAGGGTACGGCATATGGAACGCGTCTGTGCGTATGCTACGCCGTACCTACCGCGCGCACCCGACGCAGAAGTATAAATTGGCCTTAAGGCGTAGGGGTCGGAGAGAGGTTCGCGGCGACGCAGAGGTGTCTGCGGGGGTACGCCGTCGATTCGACGCAGAAGCATAAAACAGGCTTAAGCCTTTTTTGATCAGTGAGTGTTGGTTTGACAGGGCGCAAACGAGCAGAGAGAGAGAGAGAGAGAGAGAGGAGAGCGAGAGCGAGAGCGAGAGCGAGAGCGAGAGCGAGAGAGAGCGCGCCCCGGCCGCGCGCGCACTCACTCTCACGTCTTCACACAACACAAGCGCTCTCTTGCTCTCTCTCTCTCTCTCTTTTCTCTCTCTCTCTCTCTCTCTCTCTCTCTCTCTCTCTCTCTCTCTCTCTCTCTCTCTCTCTCTCTCTCTCTCTCTCTCTCTCTCTCTCTCTCTCTCTCTCTCTCTCCCCTCACACATATTAATCAATATCAATGGACATGATAGTAAAATGTTCCTTATAATAGGCATGCTAATCACAATCATATATTGTACCATCTGGGCCTGCTCGGCGGCAGGAAAAAGACGCAGAGATGTAAGACACCGTTGCTGCGTCCCAATTCGCCTACTTATACTACGACCCAAAAGTATGTGCTCTTTTTGTGAAGAAAAAGTACATACTTTTGAGTTTGTAGCAAAAGAGTAAGCAAGCTTTGGGACATACTACTTCCTCGTCTTTAACCCACAGCTCTGTTGCGTGCATCCTATCACCGTAAAATGCCCTGTCAATCATCTCGTCACAGTTAAAATTCTTTCTTTCTTACCATTTCGGAGAGAAATGTTTTAGCATGTTCACCTGCCAGTCGTGGGTCTTTCATGCGGAGACTCTCCTCATGTGTTTGCAATTTGAATATAATGATGCATTTAAAAGTTAATGGCTAAACGTATCTTTACAAACGTTCTTCACAATGCTACTGCAGATGCAATATAATGTCGACAACATTGAATAAATACATTTTCGTCAGGTTAGATACTGATAATTAATCACTCAAACCACTTTATCTAAACCTCTCAATACAACCGCTGGGCTCACGCGTCCTCCATGTCTGTAGTTTTTAAACATTTTCCACTCGTGTTTGTAGTTCTAACTGAATCCAAAGCCCGTCTACGGAAAGCCTGGGCACTCCCTATTAAGTCCTATTGTACCGAATTTTGGTTGTAGTTCCACCGGAGTTCCACTGGGGGCGATCGCCGGAGTGCAGAATAAATGGGAGTCTATGGGGCTAGATGGCTAAATGTGTCTCTTTCACCCGATTACCGTTGAGAAATCTCAGATTTTATTGTAGGTTTTGCAAGTTCAACATGGGTTATAGGTTGAAAGATGAATGAACGAGTACTTATGTCCTTTCGATTTCTTACAGGTTGAGTTGTTGTTGCCCAAAACACGCTAGCATTCTGCTAATAATACGATGTGTATGACGTCATTGACATTTTAAAAGACTTTTTAAAGCAAATAAGTGACTAAAAAATCTAACACCCAGCAGTGTGTAATTTATTTGCATCTACATTCGAATACAATATTCAAATTACTAGACAAAAAATTAAATTCCGAGAAAAGTGGATTTCTGGGGGTGAAACCCCATAGACTCCCATTCATTCTGCACTCGCCCGCGAGCACCCCCGCATGGACAGAGACGTGTCACTGCAGCCAGTTCAGAAACCGGAAGTAACCAGACAGTGCCAGTTCTCCCCTTATTAGACATTCTCTGCTGAATCCTCGTCCAGCGCTCGATGGGTTGTGGGCAATATCAGCCGTTAGAGTGCACATCGATCTACACTTCGGATTCTGACCGGAAATAGTAGACCATCCGGGTATCTTTGGAACACTCATTTCAACATACTATGATTTGGGACGTACTAATTCTATTTTCGAATACTATATAGGACGGATGCGAATTGGGACGCAGCACGTGTCTCTACCAAGCGTGCCGCACAAGCCCTCAAAAGTGAAGCCAAAACGTCTCGATCGCCCCCCGGTGTCCGGTCCTAGTATAGGTCATAAGCCCCGCCTCCCCATGTTATTCAATGGGACACGAGACCAACTAAACAATTAAATTACACTTCACATATCTTTTTTCTAAAGATAGTTTCTGTCATTTACTGTAGTGTCTATCACGTTTATGTAATTTCAAGTGTTTGTTTTTAAAATAAGTTAGTTTTTAGTTAGTTATTTGATGCTATAAAAACAGTGCTGTGACATCATGATTGACAGCTGTGATTGACAGGTTCTCTGTGCGAAGTAGTCCCTGAAGCATCAACGGACTTTTTTTCATAATGTTGACTATGTGGTTAGTAGTTGTATTTACCTTATTTTAACGAGGTAATGCAATCAGCAGACATCATTGGAGAGGAACGGAGCAGACAGAGGCCACTTAAGAAAAGTGCAGGGCGTGTGCTTATGACTGATTCAACGAGAGTGAGGGCGGGGCCTTGATTTCGCGGCTTTACTTCCTGCTCAGGACTGCACGACTTGTCCCGAAAACGCAACTGCGCAGACTCAAGTTCCAATATGTCAGCGCCATATCGGGACTCTGGCGGCTTCAGTTCTCTCCAATGGAAAAGAGCAAAGGGGCGTCATCCATCTTTTTTTTACAGTCTATGGTCTCTACGTTATGATGATTTTGGTACGCCAAATGTAGATTTGCGCTCTGGAGTTTGGCTGATAAACTCTGCCATGAGCTAACTAATTATAAGCGCTGCTTTTGATACAGTTTGCCATGAAATATTGATCTCTAGGCTTTCTGATATTGGCATCACTGGCTCTGCCCTCTCCTGGCTCATTTCATACATCAGTGACAGAAAGTATTATATCACTATACAAGGGTTTAGATCTGCCACTGCCTCACTTACACAGGGTGTTCCTCAGGGTTCGGTCCTTGGTCCACTATTATTCATCATATACATCTATCCACTCGGTGACATCATACGCAGGCATGGACTTCAATTCCATTGCTATGCTGACGATATTCAAATATATCTCACCACCAGCTCTGATAGGCCATCTCTACCTGACTCACTCACTGCATGTATCAGGGACATCAAGCATTGGATGTCACTGAATTTCCTCAAGCTAAATGATAAGAAAACCGAGATATTAGTCATTGGCTCTGCTGCCTCAGTCAAAAGGATGGGCCAGTCCTTTGATATTGATGGAATTCACATTAAGCCCTCGTCATCGATTCGTAACCTTGGTGTCTTATTTGATCAAACTCTATCCTTTGGCTCTCATATTTCTTCTCTTGTTAAAAACTCTTTTTTTCATCTTCGCAATATTGCTCGCTTACGATCTTCTCTTACCTTAGCAGATGCTGAAACCTTAATTCATGCATTAATCACATCACGCCTGGACTATTGCAATGCCCTATTTCTGGGTCTTCCCAAAAAATGTATTGCAAGATTACAGTATGTTCAAAACTCTGCAGCAAGAGTCCTCACCGCTACTAGGCGTTCTGCGCACATTACTCCTCTGCTTCACGAACTTCACTGGCTACCTGTGGCATCACGTATCCATTTTAAGGTATTGCTTCTTACGTTCAAGGCACTAAATGGTCTTGCTCCACAATATTTGTCTGACCTACTCCACCCTTACCGTCCTACACGGTCTCTCAGATCAGCTGAACTTGGTTTACTGTCCGTCCCTCGTTTCCGGTTGTCTACTGTAGGAGGAAGGTCTTTCAGTGCTAATGCTCCTCAATTATGGAATTCGCTACCTCTTACACTACGCAATACCTCTTCTGTGGTTACTTTCAAGACCCAGTTAAAAACATATCTTTTTAACATGCATTTTGGATAATGTGATTATATGTATCCTATTTGACTGTAATATATGGGTGTTTAAATGTATTGCATGTACAATGTAAAGCGACCTTGAGCATTTGGAAAGGCGCTATATAAATAAAACTTCTTCTTCTTCTTCTTCTATATTGCTATAGCGCTGATATTGATATAGACTAACGTTATATCACAAGCAGTTTTTTAGACTATTGGTGTTTTTTTGTGCTGCATAGGCTGGCTGAATCGTAATCGCGTGATTCGCGTCAAGACACCTGATTGGCTAATACTACACACTGAAGATAAATTAAATAATTTTAAATTAAATAATTACTAAAAATATCCCTCTCTTCATCCCACACCCCAAACATGACATACAAAATGTTGTGGAACAGAAACAACAACCAGAGATATATTTATAAGCTATCATTTTATTGTCATCAGTTTGCCAACAGGGGGTGCTGCAGCACCTGCAGCACCCCTACTTCCCGCGTCCATGCCTGACTGGAATGCAGGTATGGGCCTTCACAAACCTATAAGTAAAATGAGACTGTTACTCTGTCAGAATTGTTCCCTCTTAATCTAATGCATGTAAACTCAATTAATATATAACGATCGTCAAGAAAGTTAGTGAATGGTTTACCAAGGGACAGTGAAACCGTAGCTGGTTAGGGACAGAGTAGAGAAACAGCATTTACTGCATCGGATTCTCACAGCTGAGAAAGGGAATAGATTAGGCAACATTCCTAAATACAGACCAGCACTTCAGGCACACGCACCTCATACCACTACGAACGATTAACAACCAATTCTCCCTACCGTCTCCAGTGTCCTCCTCCAGTTCACACAAACAGCGACCACATAAGCAACAAGCTCGCACAGCCTACAAACAACTAGCAGTGTATTTTCCTTACTGGCACGGGTGCTCTCATCCGGCTTCCCGGAAGCGGTGGCGGAAGCGCGTTAACGACGCAGTTCTCAAAGTGACGCATAACAGGCAGCACAGACAATGCAGTTTTTATAGCCCAGGGACGCAGATAATAGGCTGGAATGGCAAATACAATGCCTGTCACACACTTTTAAAAATAGGGTGAATTTTCTTTTCATCCATTTCAACTAATGGACAGGAAGGTAAACGAAACAGTGGGATTCATGTGAGGTACCCTTCTTAGTTTCATTCTTCCTGCTCTACCCTAAGAGGTAAGAAAGGGAATCTGTTAACTAGCCTGCATGCTACAGCTTTACCGCTGCTGCCCTACAAGAGGGAGCCTAAGGGAAACAAGAGTAACGACCCGTTTGCACTAAAGAACAATAACTGTAAAGATAACTATAACGATAATTATAATAGCATGCACACTAGCGGATGATAACGTTGTTTATTATAAGTGGACTCTGAATTTTGTTGTCTGCCCCTTCAAATGCTCGTGAAGAGAGACGAACGCGATCAGAGCTTTCTTAGCGTGAACTTGTCAAGTCAAGTCACCTTCATTTATATAGTGCTTTTAATAATATGGACTGTTTCAAAGCAGCTTTACATAGGTAATAATACTTTGATAATAGGAAATTAAAGTAACAGAGATTGATTTGGCTTTACAACAGCTCTAGAATAAAGTTATTGTCCAGCTAAAGTTAGTTTTGATTTATTTACTTCCGTCGCAATGATCATTAGTTATTAAATGAACTAACACAGCACCGTTCTAACAAAAACCTTTAATGCGATCTGGCCACTCATTTGCATAAAACCGTGCCTGGTGGCTCTGAGAATTTTTTCGCTACCGCATAGCCACGTGAATCGGAATTATCCCGGCAACGTTTTATCAATACAGAGTTAAAGGGAAGGAGGCCTTCACAAGGGAGAGACTAGTTGACACTTCAGGACTGCGTTGTCGTCGTGTCCAGATGCAGGCCTTCATCAGATCCGGATATGGCCTGAATCCGGCAGTCTGCGGTAAACCTTGGGATAAACAGAGAGACTAATATTAGCGTAGATCCCATCCTTCCTATGATGTACAAGTACATCAGGATGTATGGGAAGTACTCCCAGTTCCAGCTGATCTAAACTATGCAGCCTAAAATTGAATTATACAAGTCTATAATGTGTTATGTGTTAACCAGATTGTTTTGGTGCTAAAAAGGAAAAGGATCTACCGCCAGCAGTCGATTTTGATATTCTAGGTATTATCAACTGGCCGATCGAATTTTAAGATCGCAATAGACGTGAAATATAATGTGTTAAGAGCTTGCTCAAGTACTGGGGAGCTAAACCATTTAGTGCTTTGTAATCAGCAATATTTTAAAATGTATATGTTTATTTGGGAGACAATGCAGTGTTGACAGAAACGGGCTAATATGGACATACTTCCTGGTTCTGGTAAGAACTCTAGCGGCTGCATTTTGAACTAGCTGTAGTTTGTTTATTAAGCTTGCAGGGCAACCACCCAGTAGAGTATTACAATAATCTAGCCTTGATGTCCTGAACACATGAACTAATTGTTCAGCATTTGTCATTGAGAGCATATGACATAATTTAGATACATTTTTTTAGATGGAAAAATGCGCTTTTACAGATATTATTCACGTGACTTTCAAATGAAAGATTGCTATCAAAGAGCACAACCCAGGTTCCTAACCGACAATGAGGACTTGACACAGCAGCCATCAAGTGTTCTAGCTTATTACGTGAGAAAGTTTTTTTGTCCAATAATTAGAATCTCTTTTTTTTTTCAGAAATTAGTAGGAAATCATTATTTTTTATATCAGCTATGATGATCTTATGAACCACTGACAACTCTTAAATAACTGGTTTGTAAATAATGCTATACTTCATTTAGAAATTATTAATTAAAGGTGTCATATAATGCCATTTTGTACAAGTTAATATGAATCTTTAGGGTCTAGATGAATACTTTGTAATATACTTTTATTAAAAATTATCATTAGTATTTTAAGAAAACACTCATTTTACCTGCTCAAAAACAGCTCTGTTTTCAGCACGCTGTTTCAGTGCATACGCCTTTAAATGATAATGAGCTTTGCTCACCCCACCCCTCTGTTCTTTGGGGCGTTTTTGACACAACGCACGTGGAGTGTTGCCTTGACAACAATTGATGGTGTATTTTGGCGAAAGAATGGCAGCTGGAGTCTTTGAGGACACATCTGTAGTGCAACCATATCAATTTGAACCGGAGTTGGACTCGGAACAAGATGACGGCCCCGAAGAAGTTCGACAATTAAGGCTTGAACAGAACGTTTCTGAATGGTTGGTTAACAATGTCACTTTGATCTATTTTTGTATGTACTGGCAGGGTAACGTTAGAGTTGTGAGATACAAACGCTATGTGTTTAACGTTACTAATGTAAGTTATAGGTTAGTTCGTTGACAGATTTATGTTGAAAAACTTTTTTTTTTTGTAAATGTAGGCTTGTCAGTGATGCGTGACGTTATCTCAGTGTTAGGTACAACTATCGTGACTGAAACACTGACATGAGGTCATGTCAGTAATGATTCTAGCAGTAGATGAAGGATACCTAAGAATTTGTTGTATGTTTATGTTTAGTGCAGTACGAAAATGTTTTATGTTTTAAGAAAACTTTTAAGTACATCTATTGTAACTGCATGCATTGATATTCCTGTTAATATTCCTGTTACGTTAACTGTAACACCTGCGTACACAGTTTTTAATAACACAATAACTATAACGCGTTTTTCATTATAAACGTGGGATTATGAATTATATTGAGAACGTCGTAATGTTACATAGAACACATGCCGTAATGCACCCTGAGTGTAAACATTAGCCACAATCATCGTGAAGCGTGCAAGCGATTTGCAAAGATTAATATAAAGGTTAATAAAACGTTACACTCACTTCTTCTGGAGGTCCAGCAGGAACACGACTAGTTGGTACCTATTCCTTTTTCAGGAGCAGCTTCTTAGCAAAACCTGATTTATATTGACCCTCATTTATAAAGCAGTCTGGTCAGGTGAGAAATGATTCGGCAAACATGAGCGCATTGACGTTGCTTGTCGGGAATATTCCCTTCATAAACAAAACTTAAATTAAAATGACTGCTGTGTTCGTTATTACACCCAAGAACAGAACACCACAATCGCTTAGGTGCCATTCTGCTCCAGCGTATCAACAATGACGAACTATGATTGACATCTCACTTTTTTTTCAGGATGTCAGGATGTGCATAAAAATGAAGTGGGATTGTGAGTGAAATACTCGCGCTTGCGGTAACGGTCTGAGATTACAGCTAACAGTCACAACAACGGCGACGTCACATGTTGTAGAGCATGAATCTAGTTTAGTTGCTTTCGTTTCTTTTTTTTATCAGTCTTTATCAGAGCAAGGGCGGGTCTGTCTTGAAACGCTGCTGTCAATCAACAATCGTGGGAGGGGAGTGCGATCTTGTGACGTCACACACTCGAACGGCTCGATTTGAGGCAGGGGAAAACATATAAAGAGATTAAAATAAAACCACTAACTAATGATTAATAGCGTGCAGTTATTATAAAGTGTTACCAAAGTTTTTTGTATTTCCTAATCTTGTCACAGTGGCCACTCCCTTGAGAGCTGCACGTGTATGCTCCAAGCCGAGACAGATAACGCAGAGTTTGTGTGAGTCCTCTGGTGTAAGGAAGCGCCTACATGGAGGAACACACTGACGAAAACTCTTAGATCCGCTTGCAATTTTGCTTTCCATGCATTCAAAACCAACTGCTCCTGAAAACAAAAATGCTGATGATGTATTTTGCAGGCATCCTCTAATACCGCAGGCGCTCTGCTCATGGCGTCATAGACTGTCGTTGGCCAATAAAACGATTTACTTAATAATAAATGTTCCTGGTCTTATACATATATGATCGTAAACAGTTGAGAAAGTAAACGCATGTGTACATTATCAGTATATTGGATCCGTGTTGTCGCTCTTAAAATGACAGCAGCCTAATAAGTCTGTCTGTGCTTTTAATTTTAATTATACAACTTTTATACAATTATACAAGGACAAAATAAAAAAACAAATAAAAATTTCTAACCGTTCTTGACTGAATAACTTTTGTGCAACTTTAATAAGGATTAATTAACAGGGAGGTTTAATTTACAGTGAAGACTTTGAAGTTTTATTTTACATTTGCTTACTTTATTAAATTTCTGTACATGAAAACTAGTTAGACCTTCCTGAAAAAAACTGAAAAGCACTGCTTATTTCTTTTGTACCTGTGTTATATTGTATTTACTTTTGTTATTTCTTGTTATTTTATTAATGACTGTTTACTTGTCGTTAATAATGTCTTAAATTTATATTAATTAGGCTCGAAGTTTTAGCTGTGGTCAATGGAATAGAGAATGTCTCAGTTACGTATGTAACCCTAGTTCCCTGAAGAGGGAATGAGACGCTGCTTTGAAACGCTGTGGGAACACCTCTGCATGATTGCGTCATGAATCACGTATGAAATCAGTCCAATGGCGTGACGGAACGTCATGTGACGTCATCGACCAGGAAACTATAAAGCACAACTGAACCAAACAGCATCAGCTTATGATAGGCTGAAGCAAGTCGATCACGGGCATACCGGGAGTATGGCAGGGTGACGCAGCATCTCGTTCCCTCTTCAGGGACATCACGAATGTATGCAGTGAGGACTAGCCTGCTGCATCACAAACATCTTGGAGGGAAACTGATAGTTATGCTTCGGACCACCCACTTGCTCATTCTCTCCTTGGATGGATCGGCACCCCTTTCTGGGGGCCCACAGCAAACGAACAGTTGTTCAGACTTTCTCCACAGATCTGTAGACGTAAGTATCTAAGGCCCTAACTGGGCAGAGCAGATAAAGTTTCTCTTGGCCTGACACTCGGAGGAGGACAGAAAGCCTACAGTACTATAGGTCTTACAGTATTAGTTGGAAGAAAAACCTTTTCCATAGCAGGTGAAAATTCCAGGCACGAGGGAGATACCTAAAGTGCTTGAATGTCTCCAATTCTCTTGAGAGACGAAATAGTGAGGATAAAGACAGTCTTTAGAGAGAGATAATTCTAAGAAACTTCCTCAATGAGCTCAAATGGAGCTAGGGAGAGGCCTTTTAGTACAATCGCCATTTCCCAGGTCGGCACCCTCATGTGGACTGCTGGTCTCAGCCTCAAAGTGCCACAAAGGAAACGAGTTATTAGTGGGTGTCTTCCCAAAAATATACTCCACTCAAAGGGATGTGGTAAGCAGCTAAGGCCACCATGTACACCTTCAGTGTGGAGGGGGATAACCTTGCAGATAAGTGCTCATGCAGGAACTCCAGCACTGCCCCCACCGAGCAGTTAACCGGGTCCAGCTGGTTCTCACACCACACCAGGAAGTGAACAATCTCCACTTCGGCATATAGTTTCCTCGTAAACGGAAGTTCTGGAGTTGAGGATGGTCTCAACAACCTCAGTTAAGAGACCTGAACTTATGAGATGGGCCCCCTCAGAGGCCAAGCCGACAGTTTCCACAATTCTGGTCGGGGTTGAAGGATAAACCCACTCGCCTGTGAGAGTAGGTCCCTCCAGATCGGAATATCCAGAGGAGAGCCATCGAGGAGAGCCACAAGGTCCGAGAACCATACTTGGGCCGGCCAGAACGGGGCTACCAGCAGAAGACGGGTGTGTCGTCTCTTTGGTTGAGAACAGGTTGACCTTGGCTCGACCGAAGTTCTCACATAGGAGCTCCACCACCTCTGGGTGGAGTCTCCATTCTCCCGGCCTTGGCCCCTGCCTCGACAGGATGTCTGCTCCCTGATTTAAATACCCCGGGATATAGATTGCCTTCAGAGAAAGCAGCAGTTGTCATGTCATGCCCCATCTACACTAGACTTGACAAAGTGACCGTTACAAATCCATTTGTTCTTTATGTCTGAAGTACATCAGAAATAGAATGGGGCATCAGTTTACAGTCGGGAATTTGTTGTGTTGTCGTGTCGTGCCACTCCACACCCAGAGTAGATGACATTACTGATTATAATGGGTTCTATATGCTTTTGTCGCGTCGCATCTTGCCACTCACACCTGATTTAGACACAGTGTAACAGTTAGTTTATATTTTAGAAACCTCACTTTCATATCTGGCTATGCTCTGGCATGCAACGTCTAGTCAGTTCCTGATAAAGTGGTAACTCTTTATTTCAATAGTCCACACTACATATCAACTAGTAGTTTTTAAAGTAATTGTATACTGTCTGCTTAATGTTTGCAAACACTTTATTTTGATGGTCCCCCATCAGACATTCTACTGAATAAAAGTAACTTTGCAAGTATATGCCAACTTATTCTACTGACCCTAACATTAACCCAACAGTATACTGATACTCTAATGAGAGATACTTGACATATAGTTGCTAGTAGAATGTCTAAAGTGGACACTTTAAATGGGTAGTTGACGTGACGTGGCTTTTTCACCGTCACAGAAGATAAAAAATAATTTATTTCACATTTTCATTATTTAGAATACTGTAAATGGTTAAACACTTTCCTGTTTTACATGAATTTGTTATTTTAATACCAGAGTTATTTTTTATTTTTTTACAACTTTGAGCCAAATCTCAAAATTGTCCTATGGTGTGACGGGGAACAAGATTATTTCATAGATATTAACTTTTATAAATAAAGAAAATAATGTTTAAACATCTTAATGGACACTCCTGGCATGTTTGTGCAAGTGTCTATTTCACTAAGTGGCCATCACTTTTCCTATACATACATTTCTAAAAGTATGGGAATTTCATAAAGTTTGTCACAGAAAAAAATGTCCTTTGGTGTTACGCAATAACCTGATATTATGTTGGGCAATATCATGGCCAACTAAATTTAGTTGAAAGACCCTTTTCAAGGTCATGTGACTGAAGACCCCTATGAAGCCCATGAGCAATGCACATAGTAAGTATTTCTCTCAGAATTGTTCAAATATTTAACTATGGTTTCAGACCACTGAAGTTGTTACGTTTTTTTGTCCTTCGGTGTGACACCCCTAAATTAAATTTTTTAATTCAAATTTGTATTTTTAACAGCAGGACTATGTAATATTATGCAAATGTATCATGCCAATTGCTAATGACAGTTAAGCTAGCATTAGCATGGTTATTAACATGCCACAAAAGCTCAAATGTCCTTTGGTGTGACAGGAAATGTCCTTTGGTGTGACACTTTGGCCTGTCACACCATAGGACACAGATGTCACACAATAGGACAAGACCTCCTTAAGAAGCTATTAAAACAAATAGATAAAGTTTG
Source organism: Chrosomus eos (assembly GCA_036326025.1). Classification (NCBI taxonomy): domain Eukaryota; kingdom Metazoa; phylum Chordata; class Actinopteri; order Cypriniformes; family Leuciscidae; genus Chrosomus; species Chrosomus eos. Next base: position 48,125,014 of record CM070818.1, read on the forward strand.
TTAACATACTTTTCATTCTTTTTTGACCAGTTTTAATGATTTTAAATTCAATAATGACTTACATTTTAATGTTAATTGCCATTTTTGGAGATTATAAAATGTTCTGAAGTGTTACTAAAACAACTATAATGTATAATTTAACAACTATAAACAAATATAAAGTACATAAATACAGTGCTACTACTTTATAATGCTACTTAACTTGTTTTAGAACAGAAAGAACTGAGGGAGAAATGTGTGCAAAAGAGAGGACCAGACAGTATAGGGAGCGAATTAAAAAGGATCCACAGAGAAAGGAGGCGATCCTAAGAGAACGACGGAGAAAGTAAATCAAACTGAAATGTTGCCATATACATCATATACATCTTAAAATAATTCAGGGATCTTGATGAGTGACTGAACAACTGCTTATTGTTCAGTATCAGAATAGACCTGTGTGAGGTTCAGGTTCAACAATAGTTACATAATAAGCTAGTTTTACAGAATAATAATCTATATTGTGTTTAAAAGAAATTGACAACATTTGTAGGGAAAACACATAGGTCATGAGTTCATAATTGAGTATACATAACATTAATTTCTCTGTTGATCAATTCATATATTCTATCATTATTTCAAACAGATATCATAAAAAGAAGGCTCTCTGGGAATTGGATACATTCGACAGGTAGGAAGAGACAAACTAAACTTATGCTATGTTTTTAGGGATTTTATTTTCATGTCAGAAGCCAAGTTTCCATCCACTTGTCAATCGAATTATCTGAAGTTCAGTAAAAAACCTCACGCGAATAAAGCTGGTGAAAGTGTTTTTCCATCAAACGGCTTTAAAGCGTTTATAAACCTGTGTGTAATGACGTCACATGCTGTTTTGCGATCAAACTGGTATATCGAATTGATTTGAGACATTTTAAGGTGTTTCCATTCATTTTCTCACTGAATTGCACAACATTCAAGCCAACATTTGCGAACAAAGTTTTGCTAGACAAAATGGATTGCGCCATAATAACGTTTCCATCCGCGTTTATCAAATAAGCCGTATATCGAATAAGATAAAATCCGATGAGACCGAACGCATTTCATTTGAGTCCATATTCATGAAATTCAATTGAATTTTACTGTTTCCATAAAGCATTTTTAATTCGATATCACTTAATGCAGATAAAAACGTGTGGATGGACACATAGCTGTTGTTTCCTTATTGATGGATCTATAAGTATCAAAGTTACTTTTGGTGTGATGTTTTGCAGTTTATATTGCTGAAAAATAAAAACAAAATGTCCTCCTTTATAATTGTTACAATAAACACTTTATATTCTGGCTCTTTTTATGCAATGACTATCTTTGTCCTTTGGTGTGACGTTTTGTCCTATGGTGTGACAAACATAAAACAACAGAAAAATATACTTATTTTAAAATATCTTTTTAAAAAAGAGTCAAATTTGGCATTAGGGAGTTTCAATAATATCTCCTCTTAGATGGGTACAATTTCAAACAGTTTTGTAAGGTTGGCGAAAAAGTTTTATTGATATTCGTAGGGAAAAGTATATCAAGTTCATCTATTCATGATGAAAATTATTTTAATTAGTACTTTCATGTAAAATAAATATCACTTTGATTAAAAAAAGTTTTAATAATGTGAACAATTCTCTCAAGTATTTTTTTTAATGTTTTTTAATATAATTTCTTAATACTTTTTAAATGTCACACCATAGGACACATTTACAGTACTGTTGAGTGAAAAAATGAAAAAAATATGTGAAGTCATTGACAAAATGAGTGACCACTACTATTTTCTGAAACTGCAGATTTCATAGTCCATAAATATATGTATTTTTTCTTAAAAAGTTATGTTTTCCAAAAAAAGTACTTTTTCTTGGCCATTTGTCAACTACCCAAATACAGTGTAACCAATATTAGTCTCAACCAACATATGTGACATATTTTCTTCTTTTGTTGAACATCCAGTTTCATTCTGAATGGTGGATCATTTTTAACTGGTTTATTCAAACTATCAAAAAAAAAAAAAAAAAAACACTACTCAAAGACACTATTAAAGTGCTTTTATAAAAACTTTATTTGTTGTAGCTTGTTATTGGAAAAGCTACAATATTTTGAAAACTGTGTGTCTTGGTGTGTTAGTTAAAGGTGATAAAAGTAAAGCTATTTACTAACTTGTGCAATTGTCTTGCCACATTTTTTATCATTAACCATACAGAACTGTTGTGTGTGTGTGTGTGTGTGTGTGTGTGTGTGTGTGTGTGTGTGTGTGTGTGTGTGTGTGTGTGTGTGTGTGTGTGTGTGTGGTGTGTGTGTGTGTGTGTGTGTGTGTGTGTGTGGTGTGTGTGTGTGTGTTGTGTGTGTGTGTGTTTGTGTTCACTTAAGAGGAAAAATTGCATCTGCTTCTGACAGCTGTGTCAGTGATGCAAACACACATACTGGATACGCTCACAAACACCCGTCTGTCTCCACACTGACTGTCTAACACACAAGATTCGTTCCAAACTAAAGAACTCAATACAGTATCTTTTAAAAAATAAACATTGCAGCCATGTTCCTCAAACCAGTTTTAACGTGTTTCCCCTGTGTAATTTACATACGCGGAGCCGTTTCTCTATCTTTGCCGCTAGAACAATGAGCAACAAAATATCTCAAATCTGATGCAGAGAAGAAATAAAAACAATAATAATAATGTGAATAATCTTAACAGGTCCTGCACTCTATGCAAATGAAGGCAATCACCTCCCTCGTCAAGCTCGGTTAATTGCGCCCTCTTTAATTTCATGAATAAATATCACATTTTTAAGCACGCGTCGGCCGGCCCCCCTCCGGAGCAGAGCGTGTGAGTGGGAGGTTGTTCGGTTGGAGAACCGTGTGGCATTTCTATCAGCACATGGATCAGCCCACGACAGAAGCCGAGCCATTGACCGCTTTTTCAGACATGGGACAAAAAAAATCCCCCTATTTTACCTGGAATCAGTTGATTAAATAGTAATGTTTGAATAATAAATGTGTTAGAGATGCGTTTGTCCATGTTAACAAACAATTTAAAAAAATTGTAATACATTTTTTGTTTTTCTTGATGTAAGTAATCAACTTTGTAATTTTCATGGTGATATCTAAAGGTTAAAAATTGTACCCTATTCATGTGAGGAAAAAGAATGAATAGGCGTATGAATAGGCTATATTTGGGTCTTTTTTGAAACTTTCCCCTATAATGGCATTCTTTTTCTTTACTCAGGACATATTGAGGATACAAAATCAGTTGAGTTTGCTTCTGTTGCAATTTGTTCAACCTTTTTTTCATAAAATGACTGGACTAAACATCAAGTTCAGCTAATTTAAAATTAAAATGCACTAAGCATTGTTACACTAGACAACCGATGCTGTGAACATAGGGCATGTAGCGTAGCTAGTACGCTATATTTAAAGCTAGTTTGCGGCCCGCGGCCCTGGTTAGGCTTTTACATAAAATCAAAACATCCAAAATAAAAAGAAAACAAACACAATCATCACAAGGACAAAACAAATACACATGTAAACATGTGTGTATATGTTGTACCCAAACAAATCAACAATGACATATTGACATACCTAAACACATCAACTTCATAAAAATAACGTAACTAATCTAAAAAAGACTCAATGTTCACATCACTGTATAGATTCCAGCCATTGTTTCAGCTTTGTACAGAAAACTGCAAGGTCTGGTTGCAACATTAGATCCACAGGCATGGTGTTCCATAGATATGCACCTTTCACTGAAAAGGATGATTGACCCACTGCAGTTCTGCATCTCCGAACTCTACAATTCCCATTTACTGCCCCTCTGGTCTTTACCCCAGGCATGGTGTTCCATAGATATGCACCTTTCACTGAAAAGGATGATTGACCCACTGCAGTTCTGCATCTCCGAACTCTACAATTCCCATTTACTGCCCCTCTGGTCTTTACCCCATCACTGCTGTATTTTTCTATCAACTGACAGATTACATCTGGGGCAAGGCCATATAAACACTTAAATACTGTTTTTAAAAATGAGAACTTTAAAAAATTATCAAAACTTAACAAATCATACTTCTGAACAATTTGACAATGATGCCATTTCATTGGTTTCTGATCCATCACTTTTAAAGTTTGTTTTTATAATGACATTACGGGTTTAATAACTGATTGAGAAGCCTGACCCCAGATTATTGCACAATAGGTTATATGTGATAGTATCATAGTATGGATTTGAGCTGCTTTAAGAGATATACGAAATATCTCGAAAACAGTTCAAATTTGTCTTAATAGTCTTATACATTTTCTTAAAATGGCTATCAAAGTTTAGAGTATACAATGATACCTAAATATTTAAATCCATTCACTTCCTTGATTTCATTTAGGTCAATTTTGATTTTAAATCCATCCAGCACTTTGTTCTTTTGTGAAAAACATACTGTTTTAATATAATTTAAATAGGGCTGGGCAAGTTAACGCGTTATTATCGTGTTAACGCATTTATGAATTAATGCCGACAATTTTGCACGTTAACGCAGTTTTTTTTTTTTTTTATCATTTTTTTTAAAGTCCGTTGCTCACTGACTCTGAATACTACACACAGGCCTACAGACAAACCATGGATCACAGGAGGGGTGGGATGTTGGTCAGCCAGCAAATAATCCACCCAAACAAGCAGTGGAGAGGCTTTGGCAGGTTCTCTCAGGTGAACAGAAAGGGAGACAGCGCTCCGCGAGTGAATGACAGGCGCGGATAGTAACCAACGGCTTCTGTGCGCTACGCAGCCTCATGCGAAATTCGTGGGATTAATCGCGATTAAAAATTTTAATCGTTGCCCAGCACTAAATTTAAAGTTAAACAGTTATCCTGCAGCCACTGGGAAACACTGACCAGTTGTCTGGTTAACATTTCTGCAGCCAAATCAGAGGTTTCTGCTGTTACATAAATAATTGTGTCATCTGCATACATTTGACAACCGACCTCCTTGCAACTTTCAGGTAGATCATTTATATATAGACAAAAAAGCAAAGGGCCCAATATTTAACCTTGTGGTACACCTAGTTTGCATTTTTTAACTGATGACTTCACACCACTGATTTTAACACACTGCTGTCTACAATCCAGGTATGATTTAAACCAGTTTAAAGCTTGTGAAAAGTTCATTTGTTTCAATTTATTTATAAGTATTTCATGATTCACAGTATCCTTACCGTTATCCAACCAATTTATATTAAAATCTCCCAATAAAATTGTTTCAGCACACTTTAAACAATTTAAGCAGTTCATCAAAATCATGATAAAATGAAACATTATGAGAAGGAGGGTTATATAACACCATAATATTAAAATTCATTCTTGCTGATAATACTACATTTAAAATTAAACATTCTTACACAGAAGTCTCCAATTCAACCATAGAACATTTAAAAATATATCTAATATAAACCAATACCCCACCTCCTTTACCGGTTAATCTATATTTCCTGTAACATGTATAACCAGGCACATCAATCATATTTGTAGGAATGTTAGTGTTTAACCACATTTCACTCAGTGCTAAGAAGTCCAAATTAGACTCACTCAATAAATGTTGAACCTCTTCTCTTTTTGATAAAACACTACGTATATTAAGATGACCTCCAAAAATACCCTTTGGTTTTGACTTGGAGTCCTAGATCACTTTTGCATGATTCACCGTTTGAAAGTATTTCAATTATTTTTGCTTGTGTGCCGCATAACCAAAACATCCTTTACTAGTATGTGGTTTTGGTGATTTTTTTTAGCATATTGTTCCACATTAGGCATGCTATTCATATGTGCATGTTCAAGAGGGGGTTGTTTTTGCAAGGCATTTCTCAAAGTCTCTCGTTGGGATACAAACAAAGGATCCATGTTCTCCACTTCTGCTGTTCCAACAATTACTGAGTTCAGTTTGAATCGCATGAAGGAGCCACTATTCTGTGCAAGGCCTATAGAAGGCCTCACCACTTCAACACCATGTGTGTCCACCAGTGCCCACTGCAGACACCCTTCAGACCGCATATCAGCAGACAAACCCAAGTTGATGTTAGTTGAAGGGCCTGGGTTTAACTGTATATCACCACTTAGCAGGAGCAAAAAGAACAGTACTTTCAAAGCATGTCCTTTCCTTCTGCCCTTTATACGTTGTTTAACCTTGTATGTGGTATGAAGCTCTTGATCAATTTGCCAACAAGTTAAGTAAATAACATGATATCCATATCCATAAAAATTCAGTGTTGATATAGGTGAAACAGGGACAGAGATACTTGATGTTTCATCGTCAGTCGGGCTCAGACACTGACCAAATGGGAAACAAAGAAACCACAGAGTAGCCATATGTGATGCGATTTGGGAAAACCCGACGGATGTCGCGCTTGTACATTTTCAGTAAAGTCTAAAAATAGATTGAATGTCAGTTTATTGTCAAATTTGGCTTTTAAATAAATTATTATTCTATAACATCTTGTTTATCATCTCTGAATATATCTTGAGGAAAATTCAATAGATTTTTTATTTATTTATTTTTATCCAGCATTATCGTGTGGTGCAACATTATACCTTAATAAAGGGCCCGACCTTGTCTGAATTGTCACTTTCAAACTTTACTGTTGACCTCGGGCTACTTGGCCCCAGGTAATGGTTCAGGGCGAAGTCGCTAGCTAATAGCACAGCGTTTTAAAGGGCACATATTATGGCATTTAAAATATTCCTCATATTGTTCTGGTAGTCCCCAGCAACAGTTTTACATGCATGCCATGACAAAAAACACTTTTGTTGTCTTATAGTATGCATTTATTTTTACCTGATTTGCTCACCGACTCACTAATGATTCGTTTAACGACTCATTTGTCCAAACCCCTCCTTTGCATGACGCTAATAACGGTGATTGGTCAGATGACCCAGTCAGTTATTGTTTGCGTTAGCCCAACGCATAAACATATTGATAAAGCACTGCAGTACTACAATACGCTCTATTCTTTATGACAACTCCAATAACAACAACAAACATTTCACATATTACAGATGTGAAATCTGAACCTAGAAGCTGCGCCTAGAGGCCTAAGTTAGACCTAGAAGCTGCGCTGAGCGTAACTCACACACACACACACACACACACACACACACACACACACACACACACACACACACACACACACACACACACACACACACACACACACACACACACACCAGGGTTCTCAAGTCTCACGCATTGGCCGTGAGACACACGCAATTCAACCAGTTCACACGCTCACACGCCACACCGTGTATTTCTCACGCTGAAAAGGCAATGCCAACCAAGTTGTCCTGCAAGCTTTGTATATAACGTTGTATACGAGGCGCAGGCACAAAAGTGAAGTTTCCTGCCGCCAGCGCGTCCATATCTCGGCCCGATTGCGTTCGTAGATGCGCGAACACACGGAAGTTCTCGGCCATCGCGACATGGTTACTTGGTAACCAACAATATCGCGCGAACACACGTCGTGATCATAGGTCGTGATGGAGAAGGTAAGTTGGAAAAAAGCTCGTCTAACATTTTTAGGCTAGAACATTTAATATATAGCCCATCGTATACATTATTATTGATGCAATCAAAAACTCTACAACTACTTCAACCAGGCCAGAAGCTTTGGCTAAGGGTCGGGAAATGGCTATAGGAAGGAATGAAGATGTATTTCTAAATTTTATTTTAAATGATATATTATACTGTATTAATAGTCTTTCTAGTTACATTAAGGCTACATTAAAGCAGAGTGCTCTGGGTAATATTTTATATGCTGTCCAAACATACATTAATCATTGCCATTGCATTTGTATATTTTTCAAAGATGTCAGGGGAAAATCCCTGAGAGTAGGGGAAGAGTATTGCGTAGCCTGCCGTGCTATTACGCTTGGCTCATGTGCTGTCGCTTCAGTCAATTTAACCTGATTCTATGGCGAAATGGTTGCTTATATAGGCATAAGCCACGCCCATTCTGGTGGGTTCCGATGCGCACTGGGCGCAAAGTGACCCAATTGTTTCACGCGTCTAAGCCACCTCGCCATAGGTTCGTGCAGTTGCTGCAGCACAGTCAATGAGAGAGCTAGACACTCTGCTCTGTGCTCGCTGTGCAGTTGCACTGCGTTTTAAAATAATGGCTTCAATATTCTTGAGAAAAGGAGTTTTCCCACTGTGTATAGCTACGCAATACTCATTTCCTACTCTCAGGGAACCGAGGTTAAGTTTTAATGGCTTTAGTTTTATTTAACTATAATAATAGTTTAATGCATTTATTTAAAGGGACACTCCACCCACTTGCATTAAGCTTTCCATTGTTAGAAACCCAGTCATACTATTCAATGGTCGTGCAACACTCTCATTTTCCCCTGAGACGAGAGAAATACGCTATTTACCTTTTTCACTTCCTCCTACAATGATTTTACGTCATTGTAGGAGGAAGTGTAAGAGGGGGGTATTTCTGTAAAGACTACAAGCACTAGTTCCCACCCTTTCAAAACCGCCCATAGGGGGTTGGACCTAATGCGCTAACAGACCTATCACAGATCAGTGCCAGTGCCTACAGCCAGTGTTCCGCATGTTTTCACCACGCCCATATGGGGCGGGATCTCACTCACAGAATGTAAAGATAGTGTCAGCCATCTTTAAAAGCCATCTGTAAAAAGTTTGTATAGTAGGCTAATCATGATGGCGGAAGATAGTTTTGAAGTTGAAATGGCAGAAGGGGATTTTGAAGATCTGTTGCGAGAATCTGATGCTCGCGGCTACCTGTACGAGCCACAATAGAGCGATAAACAGTTGCGGGAGATGGAGGAACAAGAGGAGGCCGGAGCAAGACTTGAGCCCGGCCAGACTCGAGCTGGGGCGGACTGGTGGTGTCAGTGCTCTCGCTGTGCGCCGATGGAAACAGATAGAGTCCTATTGCTGTTGCGAATCTCAGCGATGCCATTTTCTTCTGGAGGGGATCGCTGAATCCGCAGAGCTTTGAGTGTAAAAGTGTTAATATTAATTATTTTTTTTAAATTAAAAGTTATAACTCACATTGGCTGTGGTTCTTTTTAAAACCTTTAGTGTTACTAGAGTATGGATTATCCTAGAGAATTGATTAGCTTAGAGAAATAGTGATTTCAGTTGGAAGAAAACAGTTCATATGCAGGGCTACTAAGCTACTCTGTTGACATGGTCCTGCCTTGCATCATATTTTTAATGTGAAAGTGTAAGTTGTGTTATATACATTAGGCTAGTACATCCCGGTACAACGCAATTTAGCACCATTTCAAATAGAAATGTATCAACTAATTCACGATGTATAGAGTCACGATGTATCAAAGCAAGCCTAGTTGTATCCATTTTTCGGATTCTGTCGCCTGTAACCGGTAGGCGTGGTTTGGGAGTGGCCTCGTAAGGGCAGCAAAGAAAGTGCATTCTGGGAGTTGTTGTCTTTCAGCCACATGAGTAAAAAAATACATTTTCTGCCTTTTCTCAGTCTAGAATTCTTCAATTTCAAAAATAATTTCACATTTGTACTATATAAATGACCAATATTAAATACACATTAATCTTCCCAGAGGTGGAGTTACCCTTTAATCTCCAATTTTACAAATATACATTTTGTTTTAATTCTGTCCTGTTGATTTTGTCATTTTAAGGTTCTTCCTCGCATGATGCCTAGGAGAAAACACACTGATACTCCTATGATACTCTGAGTTTCCTCACAGAAGGCCCTGGTTAATGTCCAAAAACTGCTGCTGATGCCACAGTCTTGTTTGTGTTTGTGTGATGTGGCTCCTTGTGCTCATGTAAACGCTGGTCTTCTGCTGTTACAGTGAATAATCTACATCGATGCGCACATCACATTCGAGATACAGACTGATAGAAAGCAGGCGTCCATGTGAGATTAACTTCTCATTTTAATTCACTATCAGCCACTCCACTCGATCAAACTCTCGTAAACGTAATTAAACGGTTGCTTCACGTTTCAAGCGAACGCGTGTAATTGCTCACATTCACGTCATGTTTTAACACAGTCGCTCGTAATATAACCCCCCCTCAGAAGCTCTTTTGATCAAGCCAGAAGCTGTAGCTGTACTTTATTAAGTCTAAATGAATGTAAAGCTGGTCGGCGAGCTATAAATAACCACAGATGCTCCTCAGATCTCAGCTGTGTCTTAACACTTGATTTCCCTGCACTTTGAGTGTCTTCAGAGCTTCATTGTGTTCATTGTGTATGGGAAACTTCCACACGGGTGGATCAGAACATGATGGACCCTGGAGTTACTCGTCTTTTTTTGTGTCTCGTGCTCTAATTCCCTCCTGCACAATTTCGTCTGCTCTTCCACTTCTCTCTCTCGTTCTAATCGTAACAGAAGCAGGCAGATCAAACAGCTGTGTGACACATTGATTTCTCAACACTGTTAGATGTTCTGGAATTATGCGCAGGAGATCACGCAAGCGTTATACAGCATCTGTGCTGTCACATCAGACTGTAACGGCACAGGTGTCAAACGCAGACATCCACACTAATAAACGCACCATGAAAATTTACATTAACAATCCATATATCAACATCACTATCATTTGAAGATGATACAAATGTTTATAGTCACATGACACACACGTCAAAGGTTGAACATTTACGCAGTGACAGTTTGATTGTCACCCAGAAACACATTAAATAATTGGGTTTCCATATTACAAATCTGGAGCCATATGACTGATTAGCAAACAGTTTGAACAGGTTGAACAGATGCATGAAGCCACTGCAAAATTAATAAAAATAATAATGGGGTCTTGGGGTAATGATACCACTAATATAAATAAAAATGCATCTGTATTTGGGGGCAAAAATTCCTGTGTATGAGTATTTTTCTCTTATATTGCCTATATGATATAGTGAAGAAATATCCTTAAAGAGTGCTGGTTTTCCAGAATATCAGGACAATCGCAAATGTGATTGATTTTATACAACATTTTCAATAAACAATATAAACTTAATATTATTTTAAGAAAATTATATAAAAAATGACACGAACAGTATTTAATAAGGTTATAAAAAAAAGTTGCTCTTATAAAGGTAAAAAATTGCCATTGAAATCAATTCAAGGGGGTAAATTCAACCCTTGAGGGAAAAGTTAGTTAGTTGAATTTATATCAATGTGCCAAATCTACTGTTAATATCTGCTCTGAAACTTATATATATGATATTTTGGTATTGTGATTATTATTAATTGATTTATTGAATACTGGTGTATTTTGTCTGTTACTGTGGTCAGTGTTTTATAAAACCAGTAAGATGCAGTTTGGTGTTTTACTACAATTAATGGGCTTTCTGAAAACAACCCGGTAGAATCAAAGTAATGCACGGCCTCAAACTGTGACCTTGCTCCAAAACAGCAGTTATGATTCATGTTGCTTATTTCATATTGTCTGTGTAATTAGGGTCATGCACGCACGCACGCACGCACGCACGCACGCACGCACACACACACACACACACACACACACACACACACACACACACACACACACACACACACACACACACACAAAAAACTGTATATGGATGTTTGAAGATGATGCCGTGTGTGTGTGTGTGTGTGTGTGTGTGTGTGTTTAGGTCAGGTGAGGTTTTTTGTATTTGTTCTGTGTGTTTTTTTCAGTATATTGTGGAGTTATTAGTATTCTGAATATCTTTGCTCAGTTGTTCATGCGCGCATGTTTCCCTGCGGATATAAGCGTCTGTGCGTTTGGTCTTATTAGCATCTGTTTATTTATTCATGTCGTTTAATTCCTTGACTAGTTTGTCATCATGTACAAAGCAACATGGTAATAATGAGGCAAAACGGAAACACGCTCACCTGTTGACCTTGAAAGTCGCACTGGTCTCCCGCGGGTCACTGAACTGATGTAACGGCCCACGGCAGCTCAGTGATTGTGGACGTTTGGTTTTATTTGCTCTCAATGACAGTTTTCTCTCGTAACAAGAGCTGAAACATCTTCTTCAGGCCTGAAAGAGCTTCAGGCAGCTCAAACTCCCTCACAATGATCCACCGTAAAGTTTTATAGCAGAATAAAGCTCTCACTTTGTGTGTGTGTGGGTGTGTGTGTGTGTGTGTGTGTCTCTCAATCTGGCTCATTAGGTTTCCCCATAACAGCACAAACATCCCATAATAACCCAGTGACCTCTGTAGGTCTTTGGTGATTTATAAAAACTCTATTGCTTACATTTATAACAGAAGAACTATCATATATGAATACGTATATATGTGTATATGTATGTATATATTGAGATATCTCAATTCAATTGTTTTTTTATTTTTTAGTTAGTATTTATGCAGTTGAATATTAACCAGTTTTTAATCCCGAATTTTTTTAGACCTTAGACCTCCCTAACACACAAACTTTATACCCTCTTTGATTTTATGTTGGTTAAGTCAGTGAAATATTAGGTTTTATACATGGTCACAATAGTGACTGGTGGGAACACCAGTGTCAAATACAAATTCTTCAATTAGACCGATTTACACATTCCAAGACATCCATAACCTCATTTTGTCATTTCATGAAGGAGGCTTAGTGAGGTGAAAAGGTTGTCATGTAAAAGGTTACACCCTGGAGGAACTTCTGCTTGTTCGGCTAGACCTCTATGGGCTAGACCAAGGACTACACTTCGGCCCTATCCTAGGCCAGTTTCAGGGAAATGTGTTTGCACATTCCCCTACACACTCATTCAGTGCACTGAAGATGGGCCATACGTTTTAGAAAGGGTTGTTTGTGGTCATGTGTGGGGCACACCAATTGGTTCTCATGAACATCTGCCTCATCCTCCAGATAGTTCACATCTGCATCGCCATTTAATAATCTTCCTGGCAAATGGGCCGTTTCACCCATACTCGCTATCTGAGCCTTCACTATCACAGTCACTTTCAATTGCCACTGTTTGCTGCACACAGCACTTGGGGGGTCACGTACGTCTAGGAGGTCCAACACATCTGATCGTTTTAAACTGTGTAAAAATAAAAAATTGATAACTAGGATTAACAGCCAAAACCTGTTTTCAATTGAAACGCTGTGTTATACTACCAGTCACAATTGTGACCATTAACAAATGTACACGTTTACGAGCAAAATATATATGCAGGGGTATAATTCTCAAATTATATCAGTAGTAGAACCTTTAAAGAATATACGTATGCACAAAATATGATAGTTCTATCTAATTAAGGTGTTTTACATACTACTTTTTGTAGTAGTCTGAGGAAGACCTCTTTTTCTAGATGTGCAAGCAGGAATTAAACAGATCTGGTCATGTGACCTTTCACACTAGTCACATGACATTAATACATTTTAATCAAGACAATCTATTTTTTTCATTTAAAAGTTGAATTTCTTGCCCAAAGCCAATGACAACACTTTTAGAGCTTCCAGAAATAAGAAAAAAGATGCGGTCACAATTGTGACCTGTGGGGTTATGTTAAATGCCAAAACAACACTTTTCTGAAAGTTTTCATTTCTGAATGAAACATTTTTTGTGTGTTTTTTGATTGTAACGAAAAGTGTTATTTAAACATAGACGTAATTTGGAGGTGGGACGATTGTGTCCCCACCACTTTTGAAACATCTCACGGCATGGATGTACAAATACAAATAAATAAAACATCTCCACTTAACTCTAGTAGAGCATTTATTCCGTTCGTTTGTTAAATAAGAGGCGATCTGAAATGTGTTTATTTTTGTTTGTTTTTTTAAATCAAGTGACCAAAGTGCTCATTGCCCCTGCTATCAGTGAACCGGCTACAGTGTTCTGTTGTGACTCGCGCACAGTCTTCACACGGACGCGCGCTTCAATCCGTTGCGGAGAGACTCTCTATTCGTTACGGTGAAATTATAAAACATAATGCACAAAAAAAGTGTCCCTGCTTGATATACAACCACTAATAAACAATCGGTTTTGATGAGGGAAAAATAAATATACTACTTAATGTGGATTAGAACCCAGAACCTCTCACAGGCTTGGCAAATGTTCTGCCACTGGACAATTAAAGTACACGGGGATAACAGTCAGATCTATGTATTTATTCACGTGAAAATTATCGCCACTAACAATATTAGATCCCATGTGATCTCGGTGCCACTATGGGAAAGTGATGCTCCCCAGCCAAATAATTTCGTTCCTGGGAGAAGTCTTTGACTTAGCCCAAATGAAGACTTGGCTTTCACAAGAGCGCCTTGAAAATAAGAAGCATGGTGGCCTTGTTCAAAGTGCGGTCTTTTCACCCCCTCATGAGGCTTCAGAAGCTGCTGGGCCTCATGGCGGCAGCTTCCTCTGTCATTCTGCTGGGCCTGCTCTATATGTGACCACTCCAGCTCTGGTTGAATGGCCTTGTCCCAACCCATGCATGGCACACACAGGCCAACACTCTCTCAAGGTGACCCATGGTTGAGTCAGACCCTTGGTCTCTTGGAAATCATCCCGCTTTTACTAGAACAGATTCCAGGAGGAAAGTGGTCGTGACAGACACCTCCAAGATGGGCAGGGGTGCCCTGTGCAATGGTAGAATAGCCTTTGGCTCGTGGGCAACTCCTATGTCGAGCTGGCACATAAACCGCCTGGAGATAATGGCTGTGATTCTGGAGTTATTCAAGTCTTCAAGGAGTTCTAGCATGAACTCAGGGGTTATCATATCCTGGTCTGTTTGGACAACAGGACTGTGGTTGCCTTTATAAACCACCAAGGAGGTCTCAGGTCTGGCTCTCTGCATAGACTGGCAAACTGTCTGGCGGCTCCACCTCCACCTTGGCTCCAATGCCAGCGTCGTCACGTGGGCTCTTCGGATCGTCTGCTTCACCTGGGTCTCCATCTCCAGTAGTGTCTCCATCGGCTGTCCCTAGGGGGTGCCTGTCATGTCTCCAGCATGGCTCCTCCTGGCTTCGACTCCACCCTTGGGCCTCGTCATGGCTGGTCTCTGGACCAACATCTGGCTTCTCCTGCTCCAGGCTCCCCCTTGGCTCCTCCTACCCTCCTCTCCCCCTTGGACTTTTGTGTTGGACTTTTTGTTTCGCCCCTCTCCAGTTCCTCGTCCTCCTCCAGAGCCCCCTCCCCCATTTACCTCTCTAAACTCTTTAGCTCTCGTCAGAGTTATGTTATTTTCATTGTGTTTCCCCTGTGACCTAGTTTTCCTGAGTTGTTAAATAGAATGCATGAACAAATAAATGGACTAATTTTGGGTTGCAAAACAACCTTGACTAATATAATAAATTGACCTCTGCAGGGGGAAAAATTAAATAATATACATTATTCCTCCTTTAACTTTATTTCAACCTCTATTATGAGCTGCCTATTAAAGATTTTGATGTGTTCAAAAAAAAGTATTAATGCATAATGCCATCTTGTCACGTCTCATCCACAGATCAAAAAGCTGATATTTTGGGGAAAGACATAAGAGTCTTTTGAAAAGCGATAGCGTGGAGGTTTTCATGGCACAACCCCCTGCCACAGAGCCAGTTATTCTGAGAAAGAGAGCAGTTTCTCTCCGGCACATGCATATGTTCACATCCAGCTTATCTGAATTTCTAAACCTTCACTTTCACCATGTGTAATTTCCACACGACTGGAGCAGCATCTCAGAACAAGCCAGAGAAGATGTTATTTTATCATGCCATGCTAGAACTGCTCTTGACTGTGTGTGTGTGTGTGTGTGTGTGTGTGTGTGTGTGTGTGTGTGTGTGTGTGTGTGTGTGTGTGTGTGTGTGTGTGTGTGTGTGTGTGTGTGTGTGTGTGTGTGTGTGTGTGTGTGTGTGTGTGTGTGTGTGTGTGTGTGTTGATAAACTATCAGAGTGTTTAACCGAAACTCCAACTGACCCACAAAATTACCAGAACTGACTTATAATCTCATATTAGTAATCTGTAATTATCTATGAATGATGTTTTGCTCAAGTATGGCATGCAAAAGGCACATTTGATTTTATTCTCCTCTAAACCTCTAGATGAAACAAAAACTCACCACATCACTTTCATAAACATCCGTTTCTCTTAGCACATACAGTATAGAAACTTTGCTGATCCATGACCCTATCGCTGGCAGAAATGCAAGGTCAATTATGCGCTAATTTGATCTAATGTTTTTAAAAGTTGTGTAGATTTATGTAGCAAATGAGAACCATTAAAACAACCAAATACATTTTTCAAATGGTGCACAAATACAAAGCATCATCATATTAACACTCATGACACTAAAACACTAAACGTTAATTTAACATAAAATGTTACAAAAACCCTAATGTACATAACTAGCAAAAAACTTTTTTTTTTATAGAATTGTTTTTTTATTTTGCAAGTACAAAGAAAAACCGAGACAAACAACCTGAACACCTGGTTTCCATCCAAAAAAACTGACAAAAAACTAAGAAATGTAATTATCAAAATGAAAACCATTAAAAGTGAATTGTCACATAGGGAATTCCGGGAATGGCAGTTTACAGATTGTCACTGTAAATTATATAATGATTTCTTTCTTCTTCTTTTTTTTACTTCCAGATATGGTACATAACAGTATTTTACAGTAAAATTACATGAAATGTAAGGCTATATCGATTACAGTTTTCCCCATATATAGTAAGGAACTAGTAAGTTTTTAATGTAGCATTTTTACAGTTAATATATGATATAGAACTGATATAGAACCTACAGAATATAAACAATGAAAAGATAAATACAATATATTCACAATGTTTTGTTAGGGGCCAAGCCACTAAGGAGATGTATCTACTGTATCTATTAGTTAGGTGCACCTATTGTAATTTTTCTTCCTCGTATGTATGGGGTGTCTATGGCAGCCCTATCAATGGAACATAGGAAAATTATGAAATTTGGCACACTTGTAGAGATGGTCATGAAAAGTGATTGGACCATTTTTGGAGTCTCTAGGACCAATTCTATAGCGCCAACACCAGTTAAAAAATTCAACATTGAAATAGTTATATCTTTTAAGCTTTCATCTAGAAAAATTTAACTTAGTACACATGATTCCACTCATTATGGGGATCACAATCAATATCTTACATTAAGACTCCGCCCATTACAGTAGTGGCCATTTTGAAAAGTACAGTATTCAGTTTTTTTGCTACTCATTAAAATTTTGTTAAATTCTTACGAAAATTGGCTCAGATGATCTTTGGACTGAGCTGCGCAGAAATTACTGAACCGATTTGTTTCATTCATCTTTGTTCAAAAGTTATGATGTCTCGAACCTAACAAGGTCGACCCAAAATTTGTTCATAGGCTTGATATTGGTATCTATAGATTCCTTGCGAAATCATGCCGGATCCGTGGATACCAATTTTGCCAGGATTGGATGTACCACGTGTCCACCATTTTGAATTCTGTTATAAATTGCAATATATTTTAAACTATTTGACATCTTTACAAAATGTGGTAGGGATCATCAACAGCATGTCCTGAAGGTACATGAGAAGATTGAACAGAGCGCCGCCTAGTGTTCCAAAACTATACGTTTTTTTTGTTGTTGGCAAAAACAGCTATAACTTTTGAAAACATTGTTCGAAATTTGATTGCTTTATGTCATTATGTTCCCTGGTTTATGCCAATTCTGACAATATCTCATTTTTCATTTTCCAACAATGTGACTGTCCGCCATACTGAAGCAAATACAAAACAGTTTTTTCACTACACTAGTTTTCACTAGTTTCTTCACCTCCTACAAATCTTGCTCAATTGTGTCCAAAATTTGATCAGATGATCTTTGGACCGTTCCCAATATAATATCTCCAAATATGACCTAGCATGTATTTGTAGCCTTTTGCTAGTTAGCTTAGCATAATAATTGGTTTGCATGCTAACTAGATGCCATTCTTTCTAATGTGGCTCTTCAGTTATCAGGCTAACCCTAAGCTACATTAGCATTAAGCTATCAGTCCCTCCAGGATTTCACGGGCCTTTTTTGTGATTGTTGCGGCCTAAAATGCCTGATGTTGCGGCCGCTTTTCCAAAAAGTTGCGATGAAAGTTGCAATGTTCTTCTGCATTTGTTTTTAGGTTAAAACTGCAAATGTAGATAGATTTTTACTTAAAGTGCTTATATTATGCTTTTTGGCTTTTTCCCTTCCTTTATTGTATTATATATCTTTTTTTTTGTGCAGGTTTACTAAGTGAAAAAGCCCAAATTCCACCCCGAAGGGACTTATTATGTCCCACAGAAAACACTGTTCACCATCTGGTCTATTGTAGTCCAGAATTTACTTCAGAGACAAACGTGCTCACTTTGTAACACGTTAATGAGAACAAACCCAACTAACCTTTAGTAACCTTATAAAAAGGCAAAACAAACGATTTAAAGACAGCAAAATCTAACAAACTAAACTTTTTTTAAACAAGATCTGCACCTGCAAAAATGTAAATGTGCAGAACCTCACAAACATTAAGCAGCATTTATGTTGGAAAATACAGTTTTCTTAGGAATAGCCACAAAAGTTAAATGGTGGAAAAATCGTACTCGGTTACTAACGTAACCTCGGTTCTCTCTAGAGAGGGAACGAGTACTGCGTAATATCTTACGCTATGGGGAAACACTCTTTCCTCGAGATATTGAAGCCAAAAATTATCCTTAATTTTTTTAATCATGCAAAACGCTTTTGCAGCAGCAAGCAGACAAGGGCGAAACAGCTCGCGCGCCCATTGGCTGCCTCGCTGGAAAAGCTGCAGCCTATCGAGTGAAGGCACTGCGTGACGTAATGACGAATGAAGACGCTTCGCGCTCATTTCGTCATGTCCCGCCAGTATAGGCGTGGTCTCACCCTATAAATACCCCTCGATAGCTGTATTTCTCTGATTTTGTACACCGAAGCGAACCAGAGCATAGTTCACGCACGGCAAGATACGCAGTACTCGTTCCCTCTCTAGAGAGAACCGAGGTTACGTTAGTAACCGAGTACGTTCTCTTACGAGAGTATCTCTCGTACTGCGTAATATCTTACGCTATGGGGACCCCATACAAAACGCCGTGCGGACAGGGATCCAACACCAGAGTCCCGGGGCAAAGCCCGGGGCACATCTAGTGCATAATCACCATAACTCACATAGAGCAGAGGAGGAGAGGCTAAAGCATCACTCCTTTATAAAGTCCCGTAGGGACACTGACCCGTAAGGGCAACATAGCCGCATTGGCGGCCAATAAGCCCGAAGCTCAGACCGCCAAAAGCTTAGCTTGTAGGGCGGGCACCTCCAGGTTATAGTACTTGATAAATGTCGACGGCGAGGCCCAGCCCGCAGCCGTACAGATATCCTGCAGGGAGACCCCGCTATACCATGCCCACGACGAGGCCACGCCTCTCGTGGAGTGCGCTTTGACACCCAATGGGCACCGTAGGCCCTTGGAAGTGTAAGCCAGCGCTATGGCATCCACTATCCATCTGGATAGGCTCTGTTTTGAGGCGGCGAGTCCCTTAGAACGGCCGCCAAACAAAACGAAAAGCTGCTCGGTCTGCCTGAACCCAGCCGAGCGGGACACATAAGCCCTTAACGCCCTGACAGGGCAAAGGAGATTCGCGTCCCTCTCCTCATCGAGAACCGGAAGGGCTGACAGGGAAATCACCTGGGCCCTAAACGGTGTATTGAGGGATTTCGGCACGTAGCCGTGCCTCGGTTTGAGTACGACCTTTGAGTCGTTGGGCCCAAACTCCAGACATGACGCGCTTACAGAAAGCGCCTGCAAGTCCCCTACACGCTTCACTGAAGCGAGAGCCAATAGAAACACCGTCTTAAGGGACAGGTGCCTCATATCCGACAGCTGGATCGGCTCGAACGGGGCGCCTTTCATGGCCTCCAAGACCGTGGAAAGGTCCCAAGCCGGGACTGAAGGGGGCCTGGGAGGATTCATTCTCCGAGCCCCTCGTAGGAAACGCACGACTAAGTCGTTTTTCCCCAGTGACTGGCCAGACACAGGTTTAGCAAACGTTGCTATGGCCGCCACGTACACTTTGAGCGTGGATGGGGTTCTTCCCTTATCCATCAGCTCCTGAAGGAAGGCAAGCACTTCCTCAACCCCGCAGTCCACGGGTGAAAAGCCACGGGCTCGACACCAAGTAGAGAACACCGACCATTTCGAGGCATAGAGCCGTCTGGTAGACGGAGCTCTAGCCTGTGCGATCGTGTTTAGCACTCCTTCTGGGAGGCTAGCGGGTACCCGTTGATGGCCCATGCGTGCAGGGACCACAGTTCCGGGTGAGGATGCCAAATCGAGCCCTCTGCCTGAGAGAGGAGATCTCTCCTCAACGGTACAGGCCACGGGGCAGTGCTGGTCATCCGCATCAGGACCGGAAACCAAGCCTGGTTCGTCCAGAGCGGAGCCACAAGCAGCACTGGGCATCCATTTTCCCTGATCCGCTCCAACACCTGTGGCAGGAGCGAGACCGGGGGAAAAGCGTACAGGGGACCGCTGGGCCAAGTATGGGCCAGCGCGTCCCTGCGCTTTGAGAAGAATACTGGGCAGTGAGCGTTCTCGCGGGACGCGAACAGGTCCACTTGCGCTCTGCCAAACGTTTCCCACAGGAGCTGGACCGTCTGCGGGTGCAGCGACCATTCTCCTGTCAGGACGTTGTCTCTGGACAGCATGTCTGGACCCGTATTCAGGTGCCCAGGCACGTGCGCCGCTTTCAAAGAAAGTAGGTTGCGCTGGGCCCAGACCAAGAGGGGTTCCGTCAGCCTGCAAAGGCGTGCGGACCTGAGGCCGCCCTGGCGATTTATGTACGCCACCACTGACTTGTTGTCCGATCGGACCAAGACGTGGTGGCCCCTCACCAGGGGACAGAAGCGCCGCAGCGCTTTGTCGACTGCTATCAATTCCAAGCAGTTTATGTGAAGGAGCTTCTCCCGCTCTGACCATAGGCCAGCCAACGGTCTGCCCTCGAGCAGCGCTCCCCACCCCGTGGTGGAGGCGTCCGTAGACACCACTTTCACCCTTGAGGCGGTCCCCAGACTCACACCAGACTGATACCAGCTGGTTACTTTCCAGGGTTCCAGAGCCGAAACGCACCTTTGGTCGACCCTGAGGCGACACCTGCCCGTGGACCATGCCCGGGGCGGGACCCGTGCTTTCAGCCACCACTGCAGCGGGCGCATGCGAAGCAAGCCCAGCTGGAGTGCATGGGATGCTGAGGCCATCAGGCCCAGCAATTTCTGAAACCGTCTGAGCGGGACTATGGAGCCGTGGCGGAAGGATTCCGCGACGCGCTGAATACTTAGTACGCGCTCCGGTGACAGGCGTGCCGTCATGGAAAGCGAGTCTAACACTGTTCCCAGGAAAGAAATTCTCTGGCTGGGACACAGCAGGCTCTTTTCCCAGTTGACCGTCAGGCCCAGTGTCTCGAGATGCTCGAGCATTGTGGCCCTGTGTTCTATGAGCTCTGACCGTGATCGAGCTAGAATCAGCCAATCGTCCAAGTAGTTCATAACTCGCATGCCCTGAAGTCTCAGGGGCGCGAGAGCCGCGTCCATGCACTTCGTAAATGTACGGGGTGCCAAAGACAGGCCGAACGGCAGGACTGTGTATTGATAAGCCTGGCCCTCGAACGCGAATCTCAAGAATCGCCTGTGATGGGACGCTATTTGTATTTGGAAATACGCGTCTTTCAGATCTATCGACATAAACCAGTCCCCTTGGCGCACTTGCGCGAGGATTTTCCTGGTCGTAAGCATCCTGAACTGGCGCTTCACAAGCGCTTTGTTCAGCTGTCTCAGATCTAGAATGGGTCTGAAGCCCCCATCTTTTTTCGGTACCAGAAAATATCTGCTGTATAAGCCCCCTTCGCTCTGAGCCTGAGAAAGGGGCTCTATGGCCCCTTTGCTCAGTAGTTTCGCTATCTCGGCTCGAAGTAGATGAGATACTTCGCTTTTCACCGAAGTCTCGACGGGCGCCGTACAACGGCGTGGACGTCGTGCGAATTGTAGCGAGTAGCCTCTCTTTATAGTGTTCAGCACCCAGTCTGATACCCCGGGTAGCTTCGACCACGCTTCTGCGCGAGTAGCTAGGGGTAGGATGCAGACCGGGCTCTGGCCGTGACCTGACAACGGCTCGAGAGCCCCGGTACCCTGGGAACACGACGCCGTGTTTACAGCGTTCGAGGCGGGGGGGCGCGCTGGGCACAGCGGGCAGTCTGGCCGCGCTCACAATCTCTATGGCGGGACGCATAACGAGAGTGAGCGGGGCGAATCCCGTGGGATTCGGCGTGCTTGCGGGAGGATGTGGGCGCAAACCTACGGGCACATCTACAGCACTGTGCACGCTTTCGGCCGGAGCCGATAGATTGTGTGTTGGTTTCGTTTTTACAGAAACCAAGGGACACGGGGCATGCAGCGTGAGCGGGCATTGTATGGGCGCAATCGCTACATTGTTTGCACAATCGACCTGAGTCAGATTTATGTGTGCTCGCCTCGCACCGTGGCGGGCTGTGTCTGGGTGTGGGAATGGGCACTGGGGCGTGGGCATTCTTACAACACTCATAACACCATCGGCCGTGGCCGGCATACCAGAAAATACACTCTTTATTGGATTTATCTGGGTAGCCATGAAAACGGCTTTTGTGTGCAGGCAAGCGGGCTGAGACACCGGCTGCTTCACTGCTAAATACACTGGCACAGTCACTTCGCAAGGAACTGAACGAGCGAATCTTTTCGGTGGGGAGCCGGCCGCAGCGGGCTCCGAACACCGTCGCTTTCTTAGAGTGGCTAGGAAAGCTTCGAGGCCTCGGGCTTGAGCTCAATCTTCGGCCGAGGCCCGCGCTGAGCGGGGCGGCGTCCAGCAGAGCGAGAGCGCGGTCTCTGATCCCGGGCCTGGCGGCGCTGTGTAGCGGCGGCTGCGGGCGATGCAGGCCGAGGCTGCGAGCTGCGAGCAGACGGCTGCTTAGAGCGACCTGCAGCGGAGCTCGAGCGCTTCGGAAGGAAGTGCTTCATGGCCTGCGAAGTCTTCTGCTCCTCCGAGAATCTGTCCGCGAAATCCTTGACGGCAGATCCGAAGAGGCCCGCAGGGGAAATGGGCGCGTCGAGGAATACAGAGCGCTCAGCTTCCGTCATCTCAGACAGCGTCAACCACAGATGTCTCTCAGCAACGGCGAGAGAGGCCATATTCCGCCCCATGGCCTGAGCAGCGGCTTTAGCGGCGCGTAGAGCAAGGTCCGTAGCGCCTCGTAAATCCGCCACGTTGATCGCACCCGGGCCTTCCTCGTCCAATTTAAGGAGAAGGTCGGCCTGGTAGATCTGCAAGATCGCCATCGTATGCAGCGCTGAGACCGCCTGTCCAGCGGCTGTGTAAGCACGTCCGTGCAGCGATGAAGTCACCCGGCAGGCTTTAGAGGGGAGCGTCGTCTGCGCGCGCCGTCCCGCAGAGGGCGGGCAGAGATGCGACGCGACCGCCGCCTCGACAGGAGGAATGGAGAGATATCCTTTGTCTCCCGCGCCGGTGACAGAAGTGAAGGCCGCAGAAGTGGAAGTGCGCAGTCTGGCGGAGAACGGGGCGGTCCATGACTTAGCGACTTCGTCGTGGAGCTCAGGGAGGAAGGGGGCGGCCCTAGACTTAGACGGGGCTTCGTCTTTCTTGAGAAAGCGCCCGTCGAGTCTGTTGCGCGGCGGCAAGGCGGGCGCCTCCCACTCGAGGCCGATGCTCTCTACGGCCTGGGTGAGCAGACGCATCAGCTCAGCCTCAATGCCGGGTCTCCTCACAGAGGGTTGGCTAGACACGTCAGCGGGGGGGAGGTCCACAGAGCTCGCCCAATCCTCGCTATCGGAAGCCACAAGAGAGCATACCTCGGCAGGCTCGTCCAGCTCGGGAACGGAAGCGGCGGCAGACGGCGGGCGCTGTCCGTCCGGGAGCGACTCAGGTGAAGCCGGCGAAGCAGGCGGGCGCACCGGCGAGCTTTGGCGGGCTGGAGAAGGCTCGGGAGCGCGCTGGGCGCGACGCTTCTTACGGCGCGGCACAGACGGCTGGGACGCGGGTTCAGAGAACGACGCCAGGCGAGTCCGCAGAGTCGCCATAGGCAGAAGTTCGCAGTGCGGGCATCCACCATCCGCGAGCGCGATAGCAGCGTGCTCATGACCCAGGCAGGACACACAGATGACGTGACGGTCCTCATCGCTGAGTTGAGAGCGGCACGAGCCACAGAAAGGCATCTTTAAAAAGACGCAGCTCTTTTAGAACATATAATGGGTGTTGCGTCACGTAAGCAAACACACACACACACAGTGACAGAGTAAAGGATATAGTACGCCGGAAAGCGCAGCAGGTACGGCAGTTGAAGGCGGCTGGGCCAGCGACTTCAGAAGATGGCACGTCCCGCTGAGAAGGCTACAAGTCAACGGCGCGGCTTCTCACTCCGGATCCCGCGATGCGTGAGCTTCGCGTGAAGAATGAAAAAATCAGAGAAATACAGCTATCGAGGGGTATTTATAGGGTGAGACCACGCCTATACTGGCGGGACATGACGAAATGAGCGCGAAGCGTCTTCATTCGTCATTACGTCACGCAGTGCCTTCACTCGATAGGCTGCAGCTTTTCCAGCGAGGCAGCCAATGGGCGCGCGAGCTGTTTCGCCCTTGTCTGCTTGCTGCTGCAAAAGCGTTTTGCATGATTAAAAAAATTAAGGATAATTTTTGGCTTCAATATCTCGAGGAAAGAGTGTTTCCCCATAGCGTAAGATATTACGCAGTACGAGAGATACTCTCGTAAGAGAACTAAAGTTTAATACTATAATATAATATAATATAATATATAATATAATATAATATAATATAATATAATATAATATAATATAATATAATATAATATAATATAATATAGCCGAATATCCAATACAGCCGTTCTCGTTTCCTTATTTATTTTTTGTCAGGCAATATAACGAGTAGCTATTTTTTTATGTGTAAAAAAATTATCTGAATTGAGAGAGTTCGGGAACTGGCTGAACTAATGCACTGTGATAGTGAGTATTACAAGTGATAAACACAAGAAAAGAAAGTAAAATAAAATGGAAAATTCTTTAAATATAAAACAAAGGAGAAGCAGATAAGTGATAAGTCCGTCACCGTGGAAACAACACTGCTCATTCCCGTCTGTCGGCCGCTGCTCCGATCAGCCGTTCAGCGGAGAGATGTGACGGCAGGGAGAAAGCAAACCTCGTGCTCGCAGGATTGTGCTGGCAACATTTGGTTACTGAGGTTTGTCCAAAAAGTCGCTAGATTTGTCTCTAGTCGCTTTTTTTGTCACTAAAGGCACTAAGTTGGCAACACTGGCTGTTATTTTTGTAGGTAGCCTAAATGTGAGACGTTGGCACTTGGCAGCCCACATCTGCTGCGCGTCTTCTGAACAAAACAAGCGAGTTTGCTGACGTATGACGACGCTTTGCGGGGGACCGCGGCGCGATGATTGGTCAAAGTTGCAGAAAAGTTGCGGTGATTGGTCAAAATTGCAAGGCGCACTGAATTCACGTGGATTTGTTGAAGTTGCGTTAATAGTTGCGATCGCGACATCGCGAAATCCTGGAGGGACTGAGCTATCTTAGCATGCTAATCTGGTTAATTATTCTTAATTATTCATTATTCATCCACTGTGTTGCACATGTCCAGACCACAAGAGGTACTGTTAAGTGGTGGAAAAGTTGCTTTTGATCCAGACATGGTGTCTTTCTGAGAAGGAACACATTAAATAAAACATTTTCAGCACAATTTTATGAAAGCCTCAAATATTTCAGAAAGCATCGGTTTTCCGTCACTAGTAAGCACTAGTGATGGCAATTTCGAAACACTGTTTCATGAAGCTTCAAAACATTTACTAATCTTTTTATTCCGAATCAATGTGTGTTTCAAACTGCCAGAGTCACGTGATTTCAATAATCAAGACTTCATCACGTTATAACTATTTCGAAACACTTAGAAATTTCAATGGGTCACCGCTGTGGACGATGATCTCTTTCAACCTATGAATCATGATTCACTGAGAACCATTGAACAAGTGTCTGTGGGTTTTACCTTATCTCTGGTCAGTTTTATACATTTGTAGACGTTTTAATTAGAAATTAGCATAATTAAAATTAATAATGGTAATGGTCTCTTATTGGCCTGTTTAGCTGAACCATTCATAGAACAAACAAAACAATTCCTTACAATTGATAAAATAACATATAGACACTTGATAAACTCATTAGATGTTTCAGTGTTCCAAAGCCTCGATCTGCCCATCACTAGTAAGTACACAAAGAAGAAGGTTAAAGTTCAGAACAGTGTATTTTAAAATCCACTGATAAATCCAACAGAGAACAAAGCAACAAAACATACCATAGATGGGGCCCAACAAAGACAAACAGAACCCACATGAACTTACAACTGAAAAAAATGATGATAACTTCACAAACCGGAACTGAATGACGAAATCAAATCTGTAACCATGACAACAAACTTGTGACGGTAATATAAAATTCATCTGGCCTGGACACTTTTGCTCCTCTGATGTCACGTGCTGTATCTTTTAAACGATCTGCCCGTGGTACAACGATGATCTGCGCGCAATGAAAACTCAGTGTCGCAAAATGGAGCGCAGATGGCGCTCTACTGGTCTAACTGTGTATCATCTGGCATGGAAAGAAAGCTTGGGAGAATATAGGACTGGAATTGTATCGAGAAGGACTGCTCATTTCTCCCAGATTATTGCAAGTAATCAAGATAACCCAAGAAAATTGTTTAATTCTATCAACAATCTTTTAAACAGAAATAACATATCCAACGTCCCTCCTTCTGTTCAATTATGCAACAAGTTTCTTGTGTTTTTTGGCAATAAGATCGAGGGGATAAGAGATCAGATTACTACTACTAATACAACTGTTACCCCAAAATTAAGCAACATGGAATTTTCTGGTTTTTGTCTTTCAGAATTCTCCATGTTAGATTCTCAATCCCTGTGTGATGTGGTTTTAAAAATGAAGGCTGCCACTACAAGTGTTGATCCCATACCAGCTGGGTTGTTTCAGTCATGCTTTTCTTCTTTGTGTCCGGATGTATTGAGCATTATAAATGACTCTCTGCTTTACGGTGTTATGCCATCTGCACTTAAAATTGCTGCTGTAACCCCTGTTCCAAAAACACAAATAGCCGTGACTTTGAGAATCTGGCAAATTTTCGTCCCATCTCTAGTCTCCCTTTTATTGCTAAAATCTTATAATGCATTGTTGCTTCACAATTGCTTTCCCATTTGTCTGTAAATAACCTCTTTAAGTCTCTTCATTCCGGCTTTCGTAAAATGCATAGCACTGAGACAGCATTAGTCAAAGTCACAAATGACTTATTGATGACTTCCGATGCTGGATGCTTATCAATACTGATTCTGCTTGATCTCAGTGCTGCGTTTGATACTATTGATCATAGCATCTTACTCTCGCGCTTAGAGTCTGTCTTTGGTGTATCTGACTCTGCTTTGAGCTGGTTAAAGTCTTATTTCTCAGATCGCAAACAATTCGTTGTGTTAGGTGGCTGCAGATCTGGGGCCTCATTTATAAAACTGTGCGTAGGATCCTTACTAAAAGTGTACGTGCACCCGAAAGCCAAAAATGTTGTACGCAAAAAAAATATTCAGACTTATAAATCTGTGCATACGCCAGAATCTGCGCAGAATTCACTTTATAAAACCCAGTCAGCATAAGATTGTGCGCACGTGCATCTCCACCCCGAAACAACCATACAACGCCTAGTTTTATTATGCATATCCTCATCTGCATATCATTTGCATATGATTATTCCACGTAGCGTAGTTATCGGCAGTGGCTCAGTGGTTCATGTAGGTTGTCTACAAACCGGAAGGTTGGTGGTTCAATCCCCGGTTCCACCTGACCAAGTGTCGAGGTGTCCATGAGCAAGACACCTAACCCCAGCTGCTCCCGACGAGCTGGATGGCGCCTTGCATGGCTGCCGTCGCCCGTCGGTGTATGAATGAGAGAGTGAATGGGTGAATGTGAGGCAAATGTAAAGCGCTTTGGTGGCCATTGGGTCTGTGAAAGCGCTATATAAATGCAGTCCATTTACCATATCCACGTGAACATGTTTAACGGTACCAGACATTACGAAAATATGAAATACGGATGTCATTAATAAAAATTATTTAATAGCCTATCCTTGCCTTGTTTTTGAATAAATAATTCAAATAGGCTAGTGTAAAATACATTTCAGAGAAAGTTTTTCTCAATCTTTTCCACTGGCCAAATAATATTTTTAATTGATTTATATTTTTAATGGAAAAAGATAGACCTTGTTGTGCATTATTTGCATAAAACTATTTTCTCAGACAATCTTATCATGATAAGCAATTAATCTCTGTAGTTAAAACATTAAAACACACCATGCCAGAGGAAAAGTGTTCAAACGCATTGCAGCCACAACAAATATTTATATTTATTTAATATAAAAATGTTGTAACTTCTCAGTCATGATTTCATGTAGCCTAGTTTAAGTGTTTAACTACATTAATGAGAATGGCATATTTAATCTAAATGTTTATGTCAGAAGTAAAACATAGTTTAAATCATTATGTTATGTATTTAAACTGTTATTGTGAATATGCACTGTATTTATGATTAGGATAATGAAGATGTACGGTTTTAGATAGGCTGCGTCAGTTTCACTAAACGGCCCAACGTGCTCGCTGGCACGGACATTTAAGAAGGGATGGATGTTTGCTTCATGTGATAGGCTTGGTAGGTGAAATTATGTTTGTATTATCTTTCTGTATCTGTATATTTTTCTTCTAGATTGCATCTAGATTTTCTGTCTAAAAGTGACCAAAAAGACATGTAACTCCAGCTCACCATCGGTGTCGCCAAACTGCTCCATCTCCAAAACGTTCGTACGCCTGGGTCAGAGTTTGCGTGTAGGTGCGCACATTTTCCGGTCAAGTTTGTTTTTATAAATCACAACTTATGCGTTGGAAGTGGCATACGCATCTTTCAGGGCCTGTTTTGTGCGTACGCAACGGTTATAAATGAGGCCCCTGAGGTTGGCATGGTAAAATTTGGGTCAATTCTGGGTCCCTTACTTTTCACTCTTTATATTTTTCCTCTTGGCCAGCTCTTGAGGTCTCTAGGTCTTGATTTTCATTTTTATGCGGACGACACCCAGATATATGTTCACTCAAAATCTGATGTAAATGGGGCCACATCACATCTTTCTAACTGTATCACAGTTATAAAAAATTGGATGTCTGCAAATTTTTTATGTTTAAATAGTGACAAAACCGAGGTGATGCTTATTGGTTCTCCTCACCATTTACGCAGAGTACAACCTGTAGCGTTACATGTAGATGGCTCGGTAATCCAGTTCCAATCTAAATTAAAAAACTTGGGAGTAATTTTCGATTCTAATCTATCATTCGATCTTCACGTACGTAATACTGTTAAAGTTTCTTTTTTTTTTCATCTTAGAAATATATCCAGATTACGGCCCATGTTGTCTTTTCCTGTAGCTGAAATATTAATTAACACTCTGTTTTTTTCTAGAATTGATTATTACAATGCCTTGTTAGCAGGAGCATCAAAATCTATTCTGAACAAACTTCAGTGGGTACAAAACTCTGCCGCACGTATTCTGACTAGGACAAGACAAAGGGATCATATAAAACCTATTTTAGAGACCTTGCATTGGTTATCTGTTAAATTTCGTGTTGATTTTAAAATTCTTATGTTGACGTATAAGGCATTGAATGGACCTCAATATCTCGCCGAGCTTTTAATGCCCTACATTCCAACACGTAATCTTCGCTCGGCTGATGCTGGTCTCTTAGTTGTCCCGGTAACGAACAAAAAAACAATGGGTGATAGGGCGTTCTCTTCAGTTGCCCTAAAGTTATGGAACTCCTTGCCTTCTGAAATAAGATTTGCACCATCTTTGAAAAGGTTTAAATCATCCCTTAAAACTCATTATTTTACAGAAGCATTTGGATAAAGGTGATATTGGTTGTTTTTGGTGGTGGTTGTTAATGAGATGTATCTTATGGTTTTCTTTACCAAGAAAGTGGAAAGATGAAAACCACTATTTCCTGTTTCAAACTTTCACATAGCATTTGTAGGTTATAATAAAAATAAAAAAAATCCAGGTTTTGATTTTCAAAGATTTATTATAAAAATGGGTTATTTTCCCCCAAAAATGCAATAAATCCATTAAAAAAAATGGCTTGGTCCTGCTCGGTTTTCGTTGACTTTGAATAAAACAATTGAAAGTTTTTTAAAGGATCCCCTGGGGTCAATGTGTCAGCATGACAGAAGTTTGATGCTGCTGTCCTTTGAGAACAAGCAACAGCCGGCATTTTTCCTCCTCCCGAGTGCCTCATCTTCTTAATCTCCTCACGTAAATGATTCGATTTCGATGCCTTACGTTTCTTAACCACTGCAGAAACAACCACAGGTTCATCAATACCGTCAAAATTATTCATTTGTTTGTTTGTTTGTTGATCAAAAAGTACAAAAAAGATAAGAAAAACTAGGAAGCCGGGTGTATTTAAAGCGCTGCCGTTACTGTTTACATTGCGTGGAATGGTGCGTTGTGATTGCTTGAGCGGATGTATCGCATTCTGCAGAGAAGGGAGACTGGCATTTGTCACGGTTTGGAAAGAAAGGGAGAAAACATGACAGAATAACACGGCGGATATCGCATTTTACTTCAAATTAAACATTGACTTTTCAATACCGACCAGATAAAATACTGATTTGTGCAGTAACAATTTTTTTTAAAATGGCGTTTATCGCGTATTGGAACCAAACTCTTAATATATTCTGCATTATACACAATTGTAGTAGCAAAAAACAGTTTTTCCTGGTCGCCTAAGCCTTCTTTCTGCAGTATCTTCTGCTCTCAGCGCTTCTGCTGGTGAATCTGCTTCTGGATGTTTGCCTGCTTGTGAACAAAATGGACTTTAACTGGTTCCAAAGCCTCATGGGACACCAGAACCAATTGAGAGTGTTTTGAGGAATCCCGAAACGTCTTTAGAGTTTAATGAGGACCCAGGGGACGATGACAGCGGCACTGCAGCCAATCAGAAGCTGTAAACCTCACCTGCTGCTACGGTGATGAAAACTCATCATTACAATGACACTCACTGCTGCTTCTCATATGAGATGCATGCTAGGAAAAATATTACACTGTTTGACGAGTGTGAGCAGGCGTTGATCTGACGTGTAACTCAGATAAGCCAAAACCAGTCCTCACATTCTGTGTTTTGATTGGCTAATGGGTTTGCCAGTCATCAGTGTCAGATTGGACAGACAGTAGAAAAATAGACTGAAGTCTACCAGCTGCCAAACACACACACCACACACACACACACACACACACACACACACACACACACACACACACACACAAATAAAATGGGGAAGGATTTACTTTTAAAGGATTTAACAATTATAACTCAGAAATTACTAGTAAATTTCACAAATATTTACATAGAAAGTAACACATTAAATGTGAGATGTTGAAGTAAAAAAAATATATAGTGTTTTCTTGTACTAGATGAATCTTTTTATTTACAACTTTGAAAAAAAGTTTTTACTGTGTACTGACTGAACGTCTTGGTTACGTATGTAACCCTCGTTCCCTGAAGGACGGAACGGAGACGTAGTCGACGTGTTGACTGATTGGGATCACGCTTAGGGAACCTGTCATCTTTGAATATTGTAAAAACGTTGTATATAGTCCACTATATAGTGAGTAGTGGGAGATTTCGGACACAGCCACTGCTTCACTCCTGTAGTGAACCACCTGATTGCTTTGACAAGCAAATCCAGTGTCGACAGGTTTGAAACCTCGCGGCTGTGGCTGTATTTCTTATAAAAGTGAAGCTGTTTTTGTGTACTCCTGCATCATCTGTTCCATGCGAGAGGATATTCTCTAAAGCTGGTGAAATTGTTTAAATCGCCTTTCACCAAAGACTGTGGAGAAAATAATATTTCTGAATAAAAAACATACCATTTAATGAACACTTTGTATAAGCCTTCTGTATGATGTAGCCTACCTAAAGCACACCCTCTGATACATTTTATTATTATTATTAATTTGAGAACATATGAACATTGTTACATAAAAATATGCATCAAAGACAGAAACTTCAAAAACTCTTTGCTACATTATACAACTACAACCAGTTACACAAGCACATCCTTTTCAACATACAAAAATATCAGTCCCATCAGTTAACAAGTTATAAAGGTATGCCTCCCACAGCTAAACAAGATAAAGCTTTCACACATGATACTGCCCTGCTAAAAAAAAACTATAGACACCATTACAGAAATTCAAATGGATTTAATGGTTTACATGGGAATTTTATTGGTTATAATGGAAATTATAGTGGTGTCGGTGGATCTCTACTGATTATGTGTTGGGTTCTTTGGTGGGGGCATTAAATCCTAATGGAATATGTGCCAAACACACTACAAAAATAATTCTGTAGTGGTTTAAATGGTTAAACCATTAGAAATTCTGTGATGGTTTCCAACTTTTTTTTAAGCTGGTCTGATCTTCTGTCCTTGTCTAAAGAAATAATTACACACACACACACATCATGCTTAATGTTTTATTATCAAGGTGAACACATGAAATTCACCTACATAAATGAGTTTCACAGCACTAACACTGTTTCAGCTGTGATCGCCTCGGTAAACACGTCATAAACGGGACGTTAACATAAGCCTACTTGCATTTTATGGTTGTCAGCTTTGTTGCATTACATTTACTTCACCAGGAGATGGTGCTGCAATTTCTATCTGAATGAAGCTTCGAGTAATGAACCATTTTCGACACAATTGTATCGGAAAGCATTAATGCTTCGAAACGCTTCATTTGGCCATCACTAGTTGGGGGGCAAAAGCGCCGGCGGCTATTCAGTATGGAAATACACACAGACAATGACACACCCCTACTGCATGCTAGAATCTCCGAAAAACAAGCCGATTCCAACCTCAAAATGTACGCTTTTAAATATACCAATACTGCTATCTCAAACATGGAGAGGCTTCTTCATGATCTCAACTAACAGATTCTGCAAAAAAGCGGAAATCACCAATTTTGAAAAAAAACACTTCTTTCTCATTTTCTCATTTTCTCAAGTTGTGCTGCCGACTTGTGTCACTGGTTTCCGTGACGGGTCACATATGGGATCGCCGTAGGGATCACAACATATGGACCCAGCCTAACACAGGTTCTACCAGTGCATACGAGTGAAAGGCCTGGCTTTGGACGCTCAGCCACATCCGTAGCCGAAGTGTATGGAGGAACTCAATAGGGTTCGCCTAAAGAGGAACTCTACAGGAGCAAGAATTGCGCACATATCCAGTCCATTAGAGGGGAATGGCGCAGCAAGCCGACATTTCGAACAGGGCTTACAGTGAAATGGCTTCATGAGAAGAGAGCCCACAGGAAGCAGAGCTTCACCACGGAGCAGACAAGAGCTGGTCTGAGGTCCTGAGGCTTTGCATTCTGTCCAGTTATATATATAACTGCAAGGAGCGGAAAGGACAGAGAAAAAAAAACAGCGCTAGGTCTGCCTCGTCCGGGGCAGCCATTGCAGGCTCACCACCTGGTCACCTTTTCAAGGGAGAGGTAGGAACCTTGGGCACACATCCAGGCCTGGGGTCTCCGAATATCGTGAGAGTTAGCCAGCCCGTATAACAGGCACGATTTGTCTCCCAAAAAATGCGTGCATGTCCCCTACCCTCTTGATAGAGGCCAAACAAGCAGGAGAACTTTTCTTTTACAAACAGGTTTTTAACTCAGCTGCTTGTAGTGGCTCAAGGTGGGGGGTCTCTGCAGTGCAGTAGCACCAGAGATATGTCCCAAGAGGGTATAAAGGGGGCGCAAAGCGATTTAGTTTCCTTGCTCGCCTAAGGAACCTTATGATCAAGTCGTGCATACCCATGGATTT
This sequence comes from Chrosomus eos, assembly GCA_036326025.1. NCBI lineage: Eukaryota > Metazoa > Chordata > Actinopteri > Cypriniformes > Leuciscidae > Chrosomus > Chrosomus eos. The sequence goes on from CM070818.1 coordinate 48,158,988, forward strand.
TTATCCACTGAATCATGATGTGCGACAAATATAGATGCATCGAATAGGTCATCATATGGAGGAAGCCATTGCGGCTGCGTCTGCCATATGCCCCAGAAGCCTCTGAAAAGGTTTCAGTGGGACCCTTTCTCAGTTCTAAAAGCACCGACCAGAAACCTTCCTGCTGTGAGGCTTGTTAGAACGAGTCCAGCTCCTTACCGGAAAAAGAGATCCTCAGCCCGTTGGCGAGTTTACTCTTTTCCAAGTTGACCTGAAGACCCAACTGGCTATGTAGCACTCGAAGGGTAGGATTTGTACTAAGATTTCGAACCCTCAAACGCAAAAACACAGGATGGCCTGCATTGCGGAGCATAGAGATCTGAAGTACGTGTCCTTCAGGTTGAACGCTGCAGACCAATCTTTGTAACAGAGCATTGGAAAAAGCAACTTGAACGGAGGCTTGTACAGGGCCCGAATCAAGACTTGCAGGTCCAAGATTGGCCGTAACACAACACATTCCTTGGGTACAATGAAGTACAGGCTAGAAATCCTTCGCCAATAGGAAAGCGATGTCCGCGCATTTAAAGCATCTACAAACTGGGCCAGGGGGACCAGAGGCACCACAGACGTACCCAGGTGGGGCACCGAGGTAGAGGACAGGGACCTGGCTCGGAAGGCCCGAAGCGGGGTCTGAATGTGCGGTGCAACACTTACCTGTCTCCACGTGACGGCAGGGGGTGAGTGAGAAGGCGTGACTGGGTCTGCATGACTTTTGGGCAAAGTTCTCTACCACGTCACCGAACAACCCAACCTGTGAAATGGGGGAGTCCAGTAACCGAACCTTTTATCCGCATCCCTCATGTCGACCAGGCTGAGCCAGAGATGGTGCTCCTGGACCCCTAAGGTGGATATTCCCAGACCGATAGTGCAAGCTTTAAACTGAAGAGATCTTTTAAATCATGAAAAATGTCCAGGTACACATACAGAAAGAAATAGAAGTACTTATTTTAAGTTATTTTAGCTAGTAGTAACGATTATTTATAAATACTTTCATTTTACGATAACGCATGACATTAAATCATGTTTAAGCCTTTGGATCTGAATATGTTTCTATTATTCTTCTGGAATATACACTCCTGTTAAAAAGTCTGGTGTCAATAAGATTTTAAAGATGTTTATGAACAAATTATCACTGCATTTATTAGATCAAAATATAGTAAAAACAATAATATTGTGAAATATTATTACAATTTAAAATAACTGTTTTCTATGTGAATGTTATAGTAAAATGTAATTTATTCCTGTGATAAAAGCTGAATTTTCTGCATTATTACTCCAGTCAGTGTCACGTGATCCTTCAGAAGTCATTCTAATATGCTGATTTGCTGCTCAAAAAACATTTCTTATTATTATCAATGTTGAAAACAGTTGTGCTAATTAATATTTTTGTGGAAACCGTGATCATTTTCAGGATTCTTGGATGAATAGAAAGTTCAAAAGAACAGCATTTATTTGAAATAGAACTATTTAGAATTAATCTTTTGTAACAATGACTTAAATTTTTCATCATTCTAAATGTAAAAGAATAGCAGAGTCCACATCGCAACTATAAAAATAGTGGCACAGAGGAATATCATTGGAATCACTTTCATAATGATTTTCTTTTCCAGCTGATGGACCATAAAAACATTGACAGCCAATTGTGAGCATTTAAAGTGGCAGACGAAAAAAGTGCAGATCACACACACGTCATGCATCAGGGAACGATCAGAGTCTTATATAAACTCTAAGAAATATCCTTCTTTCTCTCTCTAAATGAATATACGTCTTTTCCCAGATTGTCAGCTGTCCAATAATCTCTGACCTTTCAGACGCCAGCGATTCAATTACTCGCCAAACGAATGGTTCGCACGTTGATGGCATGATGAACTTTACGGTGGCGTATTTCCTCATTCCCTCCACTGACTGATTCCTGAGATTAAACTGATAGGATGAGCGAAGGGGAAACCGATTTCACAAGCCTCACATTTGTGTGCTTTTGTTTTTCAGCTCCTGAGTCCTCAGGATCTTCACCAGGACTTTCAGAGGTAAAGCTGTCTCTTCTATGCATGTGTGCATGTGTAAGCATGTTCTACTACGGGCTGATCTGCTGACAGTGTGCAGGTGTAGCACATCAGCAGCAAAACCTTCTTACACACACACACACACACAACACACACACACACACACACACACACACACACACACACCACACACACACAACACACACACACAACACACACACACACACACACACACACACACACACACACCGTTGTCTAGTTTGCCGATTGTGAAATCATTGTGCTGAGCTTTTGTTCTCTCTAAATCTTGACCATCCAATCAGAACCGTCACTGAGCTGTGACTGACAGTGATGAATGCCCACCCACTCCCATCAGCTCTGTTAGCACGAGCAGAGCATGCTGGGAGCATCTCGACAAATATGCCAGCACTTCATTAATACAAACTCTGAGGAAACAAACAAAGACAAACTAAACTGTTTTATACACCTACAGCACGATCCATTAACTCAGAGAAAGATCAGCTCATTCTTCACACAGCTTACAGTGTGTGTGTATGTACTTGGTATTCCCTACGTTATGGGGAGCAAATGTACCCTCAAAGATAGTAGTACCAGTACATTTTGACCTAATTGGGGACATTTTGTGGTCCCCACGACGAAAACAGTGTATAAATCAAAGTGTTATAAAAATTTTAAAATGCAGAAAGGTTTCTGGGTAGGGTTGGTGTAGGGGATATACAGTTTGTACAGTATACAAATTATTACTGTACGTCTATGGGAAGTCCCCATAAAATATGGAACACTGTATGCGGGCGTGCGTGCGTGCGTGCGTGCGTGCGTGTGTGCGTGCGTGTTTTGGGGACTCCAGGCATAACTAGTAGATTTGCTAGTATATCAGCTCATGTTAGAGACACACATGGGTTGTACATATAAGATCACAGTGTGCTTCATGTTTCAGTCAAGCTCATGACGAAACAGCATCACAAAACAGAAATCTGGCCTATGAACAATGGTCACAGGGTGTAATTGTTTTATCAAAACAATTGGTGTAGTTACAGCATCTACTGCATTAAAGGGATAGTTCACCCAAAAATTATTATCCCATGATATACTCACCCTCAAGCTGACGGAGATATATCCAAATATCCTTTAAAATGACAGTGAATGCGGGCAAGATTTTGATGTCCAAAAAATACCCCGTTCTTTGTGTATTTGTTTCAGTCCTGTTTCCATTTTCCCGCTCCTCGTTACTGTTTAGTTAATTCACCTGTTAACCTGTCATTATCAGTTCATTTGCCCCAGCTGTGTCTTGTTCCCCTATCTGTTCTCTGTGTATGTAAACCCTGTGTTCTCCCTCACTCTTTGTCGGTTCTCGTTTGTACAGGGGCGTAGCACAAGATCCCGGGCCCTATGTATAGTCAGTTCTGATGGGCCCCTATGTTCCAATGCCTGCAGATGTTCTGTCTCGCATTCGCGTTCTAGATTCCGGGAGATTTTAACTAATTTGCGGGCATCAGGGAGACGCTATCAATATGCGGGAGACTTGGGATGTCTGTATTCCAGACTTTTCAAGGGCCCTTGATCCCCTTGGGGCGCTGGTAATCAGTACTGGTTTTACCCCCAGTCCGACGCCCCTGCGTTTGTATATGGTGTGTTAATGTTTCCTAGATTCCTTGTTTAAGTTATATTTAGTAAAGATTATTGAATTTGATCTGTTGACTGCTGCCTCTTCATCTGCCTGCACCACACCCGTAACAAAATTAAGATATTTGTGATTAAATCTGAGAGGTGGATCCGAAGCCCCAGCCCCGAAAAGTTATTACAGAAATCGTTAAAATAGTGCAAGTGACTACAGTGCTCAATCTTAAGTTTATCAAGTGCCGAGAATACTTTTTGCGCACAAAAAAAACACAAAAATAACGACTTTATTCAACCATCTCTTCTCTTCCATGTCTTTCTCCTTAGCTGTTGACGTACTGTAACTGCGCAGCACTTGTGTGTTATACGTCACACGTAGGCTCACTATTGGCCGATGCTCGTTATTTTTGTTTGTTGTTTTACGCTCAAAAAGTATTCTCATCGCTTGATAATCTTAAGATTGAGCCACTGTAGTCACTTGCACTATTTTAACGATTTCTGTAATAACTTTTCTGGACTGGCAAGTTTCAATCCCTTAGAAGCCTATGGAGGAGTGATCCAGCTCTCAGATTTAATCAAAAATATCTTAATTTGTTTTCCGAAGAAGAACGAAGGTCTTACGGGTCTGGAACGACATGAGGGTGAGTAATTACTGACAGAATTTTAATTTTTGGGTGAACTAACCCTTTAACCCCCTGGAGCCGTATGTACTATTTGTTTATGATTGATGGATGCATTTTTTGGGGATTCAAAATCTCGCCCCCTATTCATTACCATTGCAAAGCTTGGAAGAGCCAGGATATTTTTAAATATAACTCCAATTGTGTTCATCTGCAAGAAAATAGTCAAATATGCCTTGGTTGGCTTGAGGGTGAGTTATTTTTTTTCATTTTCATGGTATAATTTTCCTTTTTGGGCGAACTATCTCTTTAAGCCCAAAGTATACTTCTGCCGCCCACGTTCCGCGACAGCCTGCGCTCTCCTCGTGAGATTATTTTCGTCAGTTTTCATCACCAGGAGGGTCCGCGGATGTCCGCACACGTACGTGTACAGCCCAATATTTGTGTCCATGTGGACGGTCGCACATGTACGAGTGACTTGAGCGCTTGAAAACAAAGTCCACTAGATGCTAATGTGCTGAATGTGTCTTTCAACACTCACAGCCAAAGGAGAACACTTTGAAAGGCTTGCATACCCAGATGTGCACTAGATGGAGCATAAAGCAGAAAATGAAGTATACCCTAGCCTTTACTGTCCTCTCTGACCTTTGACCCTGCAGCTTGTTGAGTGTCTCTTAAGATCTGTTAAATGAGTTTCATGTGTGTCTCAGATTCAGTGCTACATTCATGTCATTATGATTCAGATCAGGTCATTTGCCTTTTGGACGCTCACTGATTTTGATTTCGTCTGTGTTTGCAAAGCAGAAATCGAGTGATTGTTTGGGGTGTAGTGTGTTTGGGTCTGTGAGTTCAGCTTCTCCCTCAATAGGCCCAATTTATGTTTTAATTACTGGGATTCACCCAGCCGGAGTTCACACACACACACACACACACACACACACACACACACACACACACACACACACACACACACACACACACACACACACACACACACACACACACACACACACACACACAAACACACACACACACGATGGTTGTTGCTGTATTAATGAATTATAATGTGGTCTAAGCATTCTTCCTGTTGGAGTGAGATGAGGTGTTTAATACCTGCCAGACGGATTTTATTAATGAGGCTTTAATCTGACCAGCACGTTTGTGATGCTGAGCTCATAAATATCATTGACAGCTGTGATTAGACCTCATCAATATAGACCATAACTCTCAGTGCAATTAACTGTGTGTGTGTGTGTGTGTGTGTGTGTGTGTGTTTTGTGTGTGTGTGTGTGTGTGTGTGTGTGTGTGTGTGTGTGTGTGTGTGTGTGTGTGTGTGTGTGTGTGTGTGTGTTGGTTTATGTGATTTATGAGGACACAAATTTGTATAATGACATGTGTATTACACTGGTATTACAACTTATGGGTGGTTTATGAGGACATTTCAAAAGTCCTCATAAACCAAATAGTTTAAAAAACATAAAAAACTATGTTTTATTAAAAAAATTTAAAATGCAGCATTTCTCCTGTGATGGGTAGGTTAAGGGATAGGGGCAGTGTAGGGGGATAGAATATAGTTTGTACGGTATAAAAACCATTACGCCTATGGAGAGTCCTCATAATGCTGTTGCACCAACGTGTGTGTGTGTGTGTGTGTGTGTGTGTGTGTGTGTGTGTGTGTGTGTGTGTGTGTGTGTGTGTGTGTGTGTGTGTGTGTGTGTGTGTGTGTGTGTGTGTGTGTGTGTGTGTGTGTGTGTGTGTGTGTGTGTGTGTGTGTGTACGCGGTTGCTTTCTATTTTGCTGCATGGTGTATTCATTTACATTTACATTTGCATTTAAGCGACTTACATTTGCAATTATTACACCTCTCTCTCTCTCTCTCTCTCTCTCTCTCTCTCTCTCTCTCTCTCTCTCTCTCTCTCTATATATATATATATATATATATATATATATATATATATATATATATATATATATACAGTGCTTTAAGTGGCCCAAAAGAGGTGCCGGTACTCTATTATTATTATTATTATTTTTTTTTTTTTTTTGCTGACTCCCCTCCTCCCCTGAGGTAACAAAAACTATATTAAAGGGGTTTTATATACATCAGTCAACAGATGACAACTGGGACCACAGTAGCCACATCAGCCCACATTAGACCCCCCACAGCCATGTGCATTTAAATGGTAGACAGTTAGGGGGGTTCGGGGGCATGCCCCCCCAGAAAATTTTGATTTCTCTGACCTTCATATGTGCAATTTAAGACTTTTTAAGGCTCAAACATGGATATTAAATATTAAAACCATGATAGTGTGCATTAGATTATTTGTCAATACCTGCTCTCTTATCTTAATCTTTCTTTTTCTCTCAGTCTCCTTATCCTGCCGTATTTCTTCCCCTCCTAAGAGTCTTTTCATTTTCGTCTTTGTCAGTGAAGAAATTAAACATAGGCTCAACTGATGAGTTTTATGAATCATTTTCTTAGATAAGTTAATTACTCAAGGCTACCAGATCAGCATTGCCAATAGGAACCTTCTACAAGCTTTGGAATTTGAAAAGTAATTTTAAATAATACAAATTATAGGCTACGTTTAATGCAGTTGGTGGAATTGGCAGACGTTCCCTTAGGCACGTGCTGTGGAAACGCGTCTGCATTCTTAGGTATACAGCCTGCACGTAGGTGATTTTGAACGAATATTTAATGTCGATAATGGTTACATAATGTTAAAACTAATCCTGCTATTGATCTAAGACTGCCGACCCGTGCCGAACAGTGGAAAGGAAAAACAAATGTCCTGCGAAATATCGAACCTAAAACTTTACCGCGCTCAACCACTGTGAGTGCATTTCACGCATTTGTAGCTCGCGTTCAGCGGGGATGAATGTAATGTATATGGGTAATGTAGTCTCTGCTCTCGGTGGGATGAATTAGGAAGTGTGCATTGTAAAGGGCGCTCTGAAAAGCGTCACCGCAGCCAAAGGATTAAAACAGATGTGCAAATGAGCGTACCGGTACGCTAAAAGCACGTTCTGGGCGCACAAAGAGGTGGCGGTACGCTCAAGAGCTATTTTGGAAGTGGCGGTACTGAGTACCGGCGCGTACCGGCCCACTTAAAGCACTGTATATATATATATATATATATATATATATATATATATATATATATATATATATATATATATATATATATATATATATATATATATATATATATATATATATATCAAGGGTTTGGAACAGATTCTTTACAAAAGCAGAGAGGGCCATTTGAGATGTGCACCGCATCAAACACTGTGAAACTGATAAAAGTATGGAGGGTGAATTTTATATATATTTATAAAATATATGTCTCTTTCTTTTGGTGCGCGAGAAGAGACAGATTGACGTAGCAGCTCTTTCAAGAAGTCTCAACTGTAAAATAGAGGATGAGACACAATACAGAGAAAGAGAGCAGATGAAAGGGTGGGTGGACAAAAATAACTGGATGTGTTTGGGGGCAATTCATTATGACTATGTCTAGTAGCCGCAGATCAGTTTTGATGGAACGTTCCGTAAAATTTCTTCATCTTTAGAGTTCATGGATCAGATTAACTTCACTCAAACACACACCTGCATTATCACTCCAGTCACCTTCATCTGCACAGACCTAGGTCAAAATTGCTGACAGAAAAATCCCTGTAAAAACAAATACACTTTAGAATACTTTTAACAGTACTTATTATGAAAAAATGTACCCTAAAATATACATACTTAAGTGCAAACTCAATTTTATGGACACTTATTTACATTTAATTAGCTGAACTTAAAGGTGCTCTAAGTGATGTCACGCGTTTTTAAGACCAAAACATTTTTTGTCACATACAGCAAACATCTCCTCACTATCCGCTAGCTGCCTGTCCCCTGAACACACTGTAAAAAACGCGGTCTCTGCGGACACCCCAGGCTCCACAAACGGCTACAAAAACAAACTGTAGCGACCCGCGCTACGAAACATAACAAACTGTTCCAGCCAATAACCGACAAGAAGGGTTTGGGGGTGGGTTTGAGGGGTTAGTGCGCGGATGAGGAGGAGGGAGGGCTAGCCTCTAGCTAGACTCCGTTTTGTCGACAATAGTTCGAACGTCAACAAGAAGTGATGTCACCCAGGATCGCTTAGAGAACCTTTAATTAGAACTTACTGTATATAGGTTGTAGACATGATATAGAATTATGCAGTTGAACGATCTTTGATTATAAGTCTGTCATGCATTGTTTTGGGATGATCTTATGCATTTTGTAAAGTCTCAGTCCTGTGGTTTTAAGAGATTTCAGCGCTTTGTTTCAGAGCTCAGGTCAAACTGAGGTCTTTGAGAAGATGAAGGTCTGTTTTGAATCTATGTCGTGGGATCAAACAACCTCTGTCGTTATCTTGGTGGGGCTGTGTGTTGATTTGGGGTTTCTATGGAATTCTGTTTGAACGAATCATCTCGATCTGCTCAGTTCCTGGACCTTTTATTTCAATAATAGTATATTATCTGCAAGTACAGTTTTTTTATTTACTTTTAAGATTTTGAAGTACACTAGAAGAGCACAATTCACGCAATTAAGTGCACCCCTTTTTAACAAGGCTGTTTCTGAAGTACATTTGAACTGATGAGTCAAAGGTAGACAGGATGTTAGAGCTGAGGTAAATATCTCAATTCCCTCTGGTTTTATAAACTGTTTATTGTTAAGAATCGGCTCGTCTGTTTGTTGTACTCTAGCTTCATTGTTGAATTTCTCTGTTATACTGATGTCCAGAGTCTATCCGGCACGCACACAACCAGCTCCTTCCCCAGCATTAGAATTGATTTCTCTATCTTTCTGTCATCTCTAGGTTTCGATCATGTATCATTGTGGGTCTGAAAACTGACAGTGGTGGGCTGTCTAGTGCTGGGAGACTGTCACTCTTTCCCATTTCTTTCTTTACGACGAAAAGTGACTGTCTCTCGTTATGCATGGTGATCCCGTCTCCTCAACCACTGCTGCTATCACTGTAGCAACTGTCAATCAAACGCATCTACAGCTGGAAAGAGCAAGATACAATAATGACAAAAACCCAAAGATATTTTCTGATAGTTGCTCTATATATTTGAGCTCAGATAAGTGTTTTACTAGTTTAATAAGTTCTTTCACATCCAAACAAGAGCACAGCCATCTTTAGAATTTTGTCTTTGAACTTCCGTTTTTTGCAGTAGCTCTGTATATTTCTGTGGCATTGCTGTTGAACAGTAATTAGCTGGTGAAGAGACTTTAATTAGTTAGTAATGTGAGTATGTGTCAAATGTCAGTAGACCAGGACAATTTTATAACGAGCAGTTCATTCATAAATTCGTTAGATCTTACCTTCATGCTGTGGAAATACAAACCGGAAGACAGAACACAACAAGCACAGCGCTAAAACGAGGAGAGGCTATAAGGTCTATGTGACATCACTTAAACTCCTCAACAATCTTAAACACCTGAAGCTTTCCCACTATTTTCAAATCTGTTTAAGGATAGTTGATGTAAAACATCAAATAATTTTACTTTTATCAACATTATGATTAGCCTATTTTGTTTTGCTGCAAATTTATGTGATTCTTGGTAAAAAAAAAAAAAAGTCAAATCAGACAAATGTCAACATGGACAGGTTGAGTGACATCATGAGCTCGTCCTCAAAAACCAGGGAAAAAAATGCTCAGGATAAAATCTTATAAATTCTCATGTTGCCTAAATTGTTTTAGCATTGCTATGTTGCTTATTGTAAATCATTATTGATTTGAGGACATTTGTTACTTTTGTATGATAAACAGTTTTGATACAGTGTTGGGTTACTACTTGTACAATGTAAAATGAGGCCCAGAAGCAAAACTAGATTACAATCAAAGAACAACACCCCCCCCCCCCCCCACACACACACACACACACAAATATTTTGTAAATGTCATTAGCATTAGCATCCAGAAATGGCTAATTAGCATTAGTGTGGCAGAGACTTTTTAGCTATGCTGTCGCACGTGTCTGTTAATATTCTCTTTCATTAGATTAAATCTTCAGAATGATTTGCGTTTGGTTCAGCTGATTAATCTTCATGATTTAAACCAAACTGCTTCTCAGAAGACTTAATTGTAAAGCTGCATAAATACAAGTCACTGTGGAGATTTATTGTCAACATAATTGTTATCGTCAAACATTTATTGTCCGTAAAAAATAGCAATTGTTTTCTAAATCCATCAGTGACATTCTTTAAATGAGAGTTTTTGCTTAAGCTGATTTATATCAGATTTTGCAGTATTGTTGACTGCAGTTTTGTGATTACTTTTATTTAAACTACCGAAATAGATTTTTAAATCGTTAAATGGGTCTGTCCTGAAAACTTTGAACTCAACTTTAAGTAAACTTTGCTACTTTGTGTATAGATGTAATTGTTTTATAAATGACCCTAAATCAGACCTTCAAAATTTAGAAAATTATGTAATACCAAATTATTTTTGACACAAATTATGATTGACCCACTGCTGTTATATGAATTGTTTAAAGAAAAGAGTTAGCATTTGGAAAATACAGTTGTTGAACATTAGCTCTCACTCTGTCACTTATCATTGTCTAATCTCGTTGACCACTACCTTTAAATTTACCTGACTCCTCTGTGATACTTACCTGTTGATTATCCTGTCTTCCACTCATCTTTTGTCTTCATCTTTCTCAGTTGCACCAGCCAGAACCTGAGAAAGGAAAGGGCAATTATTATACAAGTTAAGTTTTCTACTATTCCATGAACTGCTTGACACCTGTTAATATCGCTTGTGTACCGCTCTTTCTGCAAAAAAAAAAAACAACTACTGTGTTGGAAGTTACTTCTGTGTGTCGTCCTCTGTTGGTAACACTTTCAAGGTCAGATCTACTTTTTTTATTCTTATCAGTGGTTTGAGTGTTTTTAGAACATTATAAGAACTTAGACTTTTTCTCACTTATGAAATAAAAAGGAAAACAAAAGTCAAGTATTCTATTACGATTAATCATGATTTCAAGATGTTAATAAATAATTGCCATCAGTTTTCATAGTAGAAACCCGAAGTCAAAAAGTCAATAAATATTAGTGTACTTGTTTACCAGTTAGACATTTACCACAAAACCAGCAATGCTCATTAAGGAACACCCAAATATACATTAACTCTTTCCCCGCCATTGACGGACATTTCCTCCATTTATGAGACAACGCTTCCCCACCATTGAGGGAAATTTCTGGCTTTCCGTGTTTTCACTTTTATACAGCGGCACTATGACACATCTTCTGAAAGAGTACTGAATCTCCTTATCAAAACACAGGTGGAAAAGAAGCAGAAACAAGCAATCTCATATGTAAGCAGATGCATATGTAAAATAATGAGATTATCAACATTAAACGGCATATAGATCAAAACTGCCTGATGTTACTGATGAAATGTCGATCCAGGATGAGGTATATGACTTTGCAACCTTAAGCCCTATTTGGACAGGATTAGTTTAACATGGAGAGGTGGGGTAAAGTAATTATTACCAGAGCTTCTCAGTAATTTTAGTCCCATCCGAATCTGCCATCTCAGTAATTATTATGGACAATCTCAGTAAAGATTATGGTGACTTTTACCTTCAGTAAAAGGAAAAATGACCTCAGGTAATAAGCCTAGAAATCTATACGCACCCTAGCAGCAGCAAAATTTATTTTGCAGCCAGTGTAGTCTAGCAACTTTCCATTGGCTTTCGAGCTGGAAAAACCAAACTCTAGTCAGGCCAAACACATGGTGTATAGAGTTGGTAGGCAGGCTTCACGTAATGACGGCAGAGTTGTGAAAGTTCCGCGTGAATACAATACTAAAAACATCTATCTCATGTCCAAAAATGCGAATCTTCAGTTAATACAATACAAAATACTTCACAGAACACATTACACGGGCAGCAGATTAGCTAAAATGGGTTTCACATCAGAAATTTGCACACACTGCAATCAAAATTCTACAGATACATACATCCATGCAACCTGGCACTGCACTCCAATCAAACACTTTTGGGAAGAGGTCACACAGTCACTATCCACTATAGTCGGCTGCCACATCCCACTGTCGCCTTCTCTTTGCTTGCTGGGGGACCTGACAATAATCACTGATAAAACTATAAACTCTAAAATACTCCTCATAGCTCTAACCATCGCCAAGAAAACTATCCTCATGAACTGGAAAACTAGAAATAAATTACACATTAACATTTGGAAAAATCTTATTACAGACTTCATTGCAATGGAATACGCATCTCCCCTTCATAATTACGCATCTGAAACTGACCTCTGCCGTCCAACACTTTCTGACCTCTTACAGCTATGAATCCTTTCTCTGTTTTCAACTCCGACTCCTCCCACCTTCTTAACCAACCCACGAATATTAATACATTTTAGCTGTTTGAACTTGTTTATGTCATCATTGTTGTTACTATCTTTAATGTTATTGTTAAGATTACTATTTTCACTTTTATTTTTTCATTGTTGTAATTGCTGTTAGGGTTAGGGTTAGGGTTGCTGTCTTTTGCTTTCACCATTGCGGTCACCACTGCCATCATCATTATCATTTATTATTAATATTTACAATTTATTAGAATATTAATATTAATATTATTATTATTATCATTATTATTATAATCATCAATATTGCCATTGTCAATGCTGTATTTGAAGTACATTTGAAGTGTCATTTTCATCACTACTGCAATAATCCCCCCCTTATCTCTTCATGGGTTTTTAATGCACCACAACATAGAATAGAAAAAAAAAAAAAAAAGTATGTATATGGAAAACCTCACAAACACCAGGGCAGGCAAGACAGGCGAGAAGTGGTTTCAACGGGACAGCATCTCTGTCCCAATTTGAGACACTCTCGCACTGTACTCCCTCTTTTAATGCACCATAGACATTTCACATATACAGCTTTCTGATCTCAGGTCAGATTTTCTTTTATAAGGTTGCACACTACTGCCTGCGGACGAAGGCGTTTATGAATTATGCACAACCAGAGAAATTAATGACCCTTCGTGAGCACATCCGTGAGGCTTCTCTGTCCCAATTTGAGACACTCTCGCACTGTACTCCCTCTTTTAATGCACCTTAGACATTGCACATACACAAAAAAAAAAAAAAAAAAAAAAAAAAAAAAATTTAGGAAAAGATAGGGACCGATGAGATGTGGGGGAAGGTTATCTTGTATTATCTTATCATCTTATTATATCATCTTTTATTTTATACAGCATTGACAATGGCAATTGTTACATAGGAGGAAGGATGGAAATAAAAATCGACCAACACAATATTGGCAATATGGTGGTAGTGGGGAGTGGGGTGGTGATGGTAATGACAATGGTAATAAATAATAAATGGTTACTTTGTTTACGCACACACACACATACACATACCCACACTCACACCCGCTCACATGCACACTTTGATCAAACACTTAAATCACTTTTATGTCACTTCTGGAATTATGGATTTACAAGATTGCTCACTAATGCACTATGTTGGTTTGTATGTATGTCTGACTGTTAAATAAAAAAAAAAATAAATAAAAAAAAAATAAAAAAAGTTCCGCGTGAATTCCCTGCTACTTGAAAACAAATAAGCTGTTGAACAGCGGTCTTTCGAATCGGCTTTGGCCGCAACTGGAGGACTTGGGGTTAAGCTTTTATTTGAGAAAATAACAAAGAACTGCACTTAAGTCATCCTTAAAGGGTTCATATTAATGGTACATGCACTTTTACAAGTTGATTGTACTGAAATGTGTGTTGGCAGTGCCTGTACACAACCACCATGTAATGATAAAAATCCATCTAGTGTTTTTGTTTTAATCTCCTTATATGTGTTCCCCTGCCTCAAATTAAGACCATTCGTTTTGTGACGTCGATAAAATGGATGCCCCTCCCACGATTGTTAATTGACAGCAGCGCTTCAACACAGACCCGCCTTCGCTCGTGAGAGAGCTGTCAATCATAGTCTGCGCGGACCGGTGTCGTGCCGAAAAGTACGCTGGAGCACTATGAGCAGAATGGAGTCTAAGCGAAGTGGTGTTCTGTTCTTTGGTGCAATAAGGAACACAGCAGTCATTTTAATGTTCCTAAATCCGAACCGCTGAAGACGCAGTGGCTGAGTTTGTTGTCGAAGGGAATATTCCCCGCGATCAACGTAAATGCTTTTATGTTTGCGCGAATCATTTCACACGACAGACTGCTTTATAAAAGAGGAGGGTCAGTATAAAGCTGATTTTGCTAAGAAGCTGCTCCTGAAAAAAGGATCGGTACCAACTATTAATGTTCCTGCTGCACCTCCAGAATAACTGAAGTGAGTGTAACGTTTTATTAACCTTTATATTAATATTTATTAATCTTTGCAAATCGCTAGCTGCATGTTTCACAATGAATGCGTCTAAGGTTTACACTCAGGGTACATTACGGCATTATTTCTTTGTATGACGTTCTCAATAGAATTCATAATCCCACGTTTATAATGAACAACGTGTTATGGTTGTTGTGTTATTGTGTAACAAACGGAAGGAAGATGTGTTCGGAGTTTTACCGTATACGACAAAAGTTTAATATATCAACTTGCTCCGCTGGTGGGAAAACGCATGGGACTCACTCAGCCACAACCGTTCGTTGCTCTGGTTGGTTGTAGTGCTATCCTATTGCTTGCAGGGAGTTTGAAAGACAACCGTTTATCCCGCCCCTCGGATTGAGGCATGCCAATGTTGATTTCCCAGACCTAACATCTTGATGTGGGTCTGGCTTGCCAGGCTATCAGGTAATACTAATACCGTGCGAATAGACCCGCTGTAAATATGTACGTAAATATTCCGTCATTTCCTGTTTAAAAGTAATTTTCTGTTAAGTATGGAGGCACTTCATAAAGCATTCAGTTGCGTTCTAGGCGGTGGGACAAGTCTGTGGCAAAACTCAAGTGTTTGCATACCATTCAGATCAAAAAGAAAGTTGAAAGCACTTTTTAGAGGCACATAACTTCTTTTAGCGTTAGATAAGTACCTATTACCAACATAATACAATCTGAATTTATTTAATACATCTGACCGGACCTAACTCTTTTATACAAAATAGGTTACACATATATATATATATATATATATATATATATATATATATATATATATATATATATATATATATATATATATGTGTGTGTTTGCGCACATGATATCAGGAAGCAATGTAATACACACATGACGACAGGAAGGTGACGGTGGTGGTAGGGCTGGGCGATATGGCCTAAAAAAAAAATCCCCGATTTTTTGACAAAAAATCCGATTTACGATTTAAATCGATTTTTTTCTCTCCCTACTTAAAATCAATCCTCAGATGACAAAGAAATTGTTCAAAACAAGTTTTTACTTTATTTTGTTTTGATATTCCCTTCTGGGATATTATCTGGATTAAAGTGCAATCAGAAACAACAAGCCAAAAAGACCAGAGGGTCCTGTCATTGTAAATAGCCTAGTGTAAATGTAACATAACATAAAATGGGTGGATTGGGGGGGATGTGTAAGAAAAAAAAAACTTGCATCACAAGAAGTTTATTGTGATTGTCAAATTATTTTGTAACTAAACATCATTTTATCAAGTTTATTAACTATGTAAACACAATGTTTACATGCATAAAGACTGGTATGCTACTGTTTTTATTATTGCTTAACACAAATTTCACAATTTCAATTCAATTCATGTGATTTTGTTTCTGATATTGATTCAATATCAATTCCTTTGGATAAATATTAGGTACAGTAGATATGTTAATGTGTTATGTTAATTGTTCTCCAAAAATAAATCACCTAATGCTGTAAACAGAGAGCCCCAGCTGGTATTATTAAAGGTTAAAACTAACTCAAATTAAACATAATGCGTTTTTTATAACAAACAATGTTATAATATTTTAATGATATAGGTAAAATATAATAAATGTGTAATATAGTTATCATATTTAGCCAAATACTCCTCTCTATAGCAATTATTTTAAGTCCAGCTAACATGCGTGCTATGGGTCATTAAAAGGCATCCTGAGGTAAATGTAACTTTACGTGACACATGTTGTTCTCCAGCTGTTTTATGGACATCTTTCCGCGGTTGAAAAACACTGATGGATTGATTTCATTAGCTACATTTGGGTAAGTTAGTAGTGAAGAGTAACAGATGATCGGTTCATGTGCCGCTTGAACTGAGATCTGTCAGCGATCTTTCACGTAACATTTACAAGCGCCAAAACGGTGTTTATTGTTTGAATTTCGTAATAAAATTAACAGAATCTGAGAGCCGAGAATCTGTTTCATATCAACAGTAACCTGCTCTGTCTTGTATGTCGGTGTCAGTGTCCTCTTTGCTTCGCGATGTTTCTCTGCGTGAGGAAATGGATGTGTGTGTGAGAGCGTGTAAAAAGTGACAATTTCGTGTCTCTCAGTGAACTCGTGAGAGTTGGCGGCCCTGCAGATTCAGTTTGTAAATGTTTTCGGCGGGTGTGCTTCTGCTGCCGCGGTCTTGTTCATTTGCCATGTTGTTTGTTTGTGTATCTCTATCATGGCAAGCGCTGAGCGCGGTCGGAACTACGGGAGCCCATATGGGCGCGTCGGCGGTTGTTAAAGAGAAAACCGATTTTCATTCAAAAAAATCGGCGTAAACTCGCGTAAGCTACACATTCGAGTTAATCGATAAAATCGATTTATCGCCCAGCCCTAGGTGGTGGGTAAATCGAGTTACCCCTCCCACGTCTTCTAGTTTTATTGAGATTTCTTATCCCGTGCGAATTGGCCATTATTATTACAGACGTCCTATGGTAAAATTACATTTTACATTAAAATTACATTAAAATTACCCACCTCTCCATGTTAAACTAGTCCCGTCCGAATAGGGCTTTAGCAAAAGTTGATAGACTCGATCTACTACATCTATGTTTTGATCATTGTTCTTAATCCGATCTAGATGTAGTCTTTGATAAAAATGCTATTTTCAATTTGCTCAAAAGGGTGCTGTTTTTATGAAACTTACTCACATTCAAATGTTGATTAAAAAAATAATTAAACAGAATTATTCATAAAACTAAATATTCTGGGGGAAATTAAAATTGAGTGTAAATTACCAAAAATGCTCACGTGGCTGGCAACTTTTTTTTTAAAACGCTGATGGGGAAAGAGTTAAACATGTATTAATAAATTCATGTTTTATTAATTACATAAAACATCATGTCTTGGCTCTTGAATGCCAGTGTATCATGTAAAATGGCATGCTGCATCGTGGGAAAGGACATTTGATATCACGATGCAAGATCAAGCGTGAGACTTCTGTCCATTAAGGTGTCAGTTTCTTGAAAAATCCAATGGCGGTGCTCACGCTTGTCGCCGAAGGCTTTACCCCGACTGAGGCAACAAGCCAACCGTCACCAGCACCAACACGCCACTCATCCTGAGACGTACGTGGATCCAGGTGGGGCTTAATCTGACAGTAATGTCTGCCATCATATTGATATCTAATTCCATATGAAGTCACGTTTTAAAAATGAAGTTTAGATATATAGAGTGCCAGCTTTCTGATCTCAGGTCAGATTTTCTTTTATAAGGTTGCACACTACTGCCTGCGGACGAAGGCGTTTATGAATTATGCACAACCAGAGAAATTAATGACCCTTCGTGAGCACATCCGTGAGGCTTCACCCTACAAACAGCTTGAAGCGGTGCGAAACGGAAAATCAGTATTAAAGGTGCTGGAAGTGATGCTAGATGGGACATTCCTTTAAGCCTTAAAAACATGCCTTATTGAGAATAGAGTGCACTCTTTTCCAGCAGCGTTTCCGGGAGCCTATTCATTTTCCTCATAGGGATTATAAAAAAAATTTTTTTTGAAGTGTTAGAAGCAATGAACCAAGACGACCAACTACGAGGTGAATCACAACATTACTAACTCTGATTTCATGCAAAAAATTATGAAAATCGGACAAAAAGACAAAGATATACAGTGCTTAGCATAATACACCCATGCTAAAGTTGACTAAAAAGAGAAATAAAAAATCATCTTTTGGAAATTGATCTTAATGCACGGGGGACGGGGGAGCTTCTTGACGCTTTGGCCGCTCTGACGTAGCATCATGTTCGAGAGAAGAGAAGTGTCACAACACTAGAAACCCTTAATAATGACAGCATTTTTATATTGCCTATTCCGCATCTCAACCCATTCATAAAGCTTGCCACAAAGAACCGACCAAAGTAAGGATTATGCATTAAACATTTTAATTGTTTATTAATAAACTAGTGTTTTCTGTCAGGGAAGAGAAGATGACACAGCAGACGAAAGATCGGAGGGAGAGAGTGAGCGGAGGTTTCATCTGAAAGTAACTGGTAGGGGAGTTGGTGGAGTGTGGATAGTGAGTTGTAGATTGAAAGTAATGAGGAAATGATCTGAAACGTGGAGTGGTTTCACCAAAATGTTGTCTGTGATGCAGTTGCGTGTGTAAACCAGGTCCAGTTGGTTGCCTGACTTGTGAGTACCTGTGGTATAGATGAAATAAAAGAAATAACATTATATTATTTAAACATAAATGTATGTTTAAGTTTTTTTTAATTATTTTTAAAGGGGTCATATAATGGTACATGCACTTTTACAAGTTGATTGTACTGGAATGTGTGTTGGCAGTGCCTGTACACAGCCATCATATAATGATAAAAATCCATCCAGTGATTTTGTTTTAATCTCCTTAAATGTTTTCCCCTGCCTCAAATCAAGCCATTCGAGCGTGTGACGTCACAAGCTCGCACGCCCCTCCCACGATTGTTGATTGACAGCAGCGTTTCAACACAGACCCGCCCTCGCTCGTGAGTGAGATGTCAATCATAGTTCGTCATTGTTGATACACTGGAGCAGAATGGCGCCTAAGCGATTGTGGTGTTCTGTTCTTGTGTGTAATAAGGAACACAGCAGTCATTTTAATGTTCCTAAATCCGACCCGCTGAAGACGCAGTGGCTGAGTTTTGTTTATGAAGGGAATATTCCCGACGAGCAACGTCAATGCGCTCATGTTTGCGCAAATCATTTCTCACCAGACTGCTTTTTAAACAAGGGTCAATATAAATCAGGTTTTGCTTAGAAGCTGCTCCTGAAAAAGGAATCGGTACCAACTATTCGTGTTCCTGCAGAACCTCCAGAAGAACTGAAGTGAGTGTAACGTTTTATTAACCTTTATATTAATCTTTGCAAATCCCTTGCACGCTTCACGATGATTGTGGCTAATGTTTACACTCAGGGTGCATTACAGCATGTATTCTATGTAACGTTACGACGTTCTCAATATAATTCATAATCCCACGTTTATAATGAAAAATGCGTTATAGTTATTGTGTTATTAAAAACTGTGTACGCAGGTGTTACAGTTAACGTAACAGGAATATTAACAGGAATATCAATGCAGTTACAATACTATAGATGTACTTTTTGTAAGTTTTCTTAAAACATAAAACATTTTCGTACTGAACTAAACATAAACATACAACACATTCTTAGGTATCCTTCATCTACTGCTAGAATCATTACTGACATGACCTCATGTCAGTGTTTCAGTCACGATAGTTGTACCTAACACTGAGATAACGTCACGCATCACTGATACGGAAGCCCTGAACCGCAACGTAAAAAAAAAAAATCTGTAAAAAAAAAAAAAAAAAAAACTGAAGAAAAAAAAATCTAGCGTTTCGAGATTAAAGTCGAAACGTTTCGAGATTAAAGTCGAAACGTTTCGAGATTAAAGTCGAAACGTTTCGAGATTAAAGTCGAAACGTTTCGAGATTAAAGTCGAAACGTTTCGAGATTAAAGTCGAAACGTTTCGAGATTAAAGTCGAAACGTTACGAGATTAAAGTCGAAACGTTTCGAGATTAAAGTCGAAACGTTTCGAGATTAAAGTCAAAACATTACGATAATACAGTCTTCAGTCTTGCACAAGTGTGTGCATTCATAACAGTGCGTCAGCTGGCTCAGAGCGCGCGTGTGTGTGTGTAAAGAAATGCACTTGTGAAGTCGAACTGCCATGAATCAACACAAAATAGTAGCTTTTTACTTTTATCTGGGCTTTCAACTAAATTCTACACAGGTGCGAGTGGCAGTGTTTTTGAGGTGTTTTCATGCTCGTCTAGGCAACATCTGGGTCGAGAACACAACAGTAACCGTTCTGTCTCCCTCTTCACCGTAAACACGTTCTGGATACATTTAAGTGCATCATTCTGTATCCAATCATTTTGCCGGATCTCGTGATTTCCTCAGATTTAATAACCACTAGTGGTTGAGGATAGATTCTCTGATATGATTGCAAAGCGCTTTGAGTGTATTATGAAAGCGCTATAGGCTATGCCTCATTCATTCATTCATAAAGCTGGATATCTCCATCCAGTCTGAAAAGTGTTTTTCGGGTTGGTTTTCCTGTAGGCTAAAGTCTATTCCGGCGCAGTAGGCTATATAGTTTATAACAACGCATTCTCACCCCAAGGCGTCATCTAACTGACAATTTTGACCATGCTTCAATATTCGACGCTAAAGGTACCCTTTAGCGTCAGTTAGTTGACGCGATCCAGGGCGTCATCTAACTGACGCTAAGGGTAACGCGTCAGTTAGATGACGCGGTAGGTTTAGGTCTGGGTAGAAGGGCGTCATCTAACTGACGCTAAGGGTAACGCGTCAGTTAGATGACGCCCTGGGATCGCGTCAACTAACTGACGCTAAAGGGTACCTTTAACGTCGAATATTGAAGCATGGTCAAACTGATTCCCAAGGCGTCAGTTAGATGACGCCTTGGGGTGAGAATGGGCTGTTTATAACGTCCTATAATGGAAGCCTAATGCTGGTAGATTGGCACCTGTTGAATTTCCTTTTGTTGAAACAAAACACACACACACACACACACACACACACACACACACACACACACACACACACACAACAGTGTGAAACACTCGCTAAAAAGAGGTGCCCAATCCTGCTCCTGGCGATCGACTGCCCTGCACAGTTCGACTGCCCTGCACAGTTCATCTCCAACCCTAATCAAACACACCTGAAGCAGGTGTGTTTGATTAGGGTTGGAGATGAACTGTGCAGGACAGTCGATCGCCAGGAGCAGGATTGGGCACCCCTGCGCTAAATAATGCACCATTATGAATGCCTGTGTGTGCGGCAATGTGAAACAATGGCAAGCACACACGCAACTTCTACGGAAGACTATCGAAATGTTTCGACTTTAATCTTGAGATTTTTCGACTTTAATCTCGAAACGTTTCGACTTTAATCTCGAAACGTTTCGACTTTAATCTCGAAATGTTTCGACTTTAATCTCGAAATGTTTCGACTTTAATCTCGAATGATAGATTTTTTTTTTTTTTTTTAAACAATTTTTTTTTTTTTTTTACGTTGCGGTTCAGGGCTTCCGTACTGACAAGCCTACATTTACAAAAAAAAAAAGTTTTTCAACATAAATCTGTCAACGAACTAACCTATAACTTACATTAGTAACGTTAAACACATAGCGTTTGTATCTCACAACTCTAACGTTACCCTGCCAGTATACAAAAATAGATCAAAGTGACATTGTTAACCAACCATTCAGAAACGTCCTGTTCGAGCCTTAATTGAACTTCTTCGGGGCCGTCATCTTGTTCTGGGTCTGACTCCGGTTCAAATTGATACAGTTGCACTACAGATGTGTCCTCAGAGACCCCAGCTGCCATTCTTTCGCCAAAATACACCATCAATTGTTGTCAAGGCAACACGCCACGTGCGTTGTGTCAAAAACGCCCCAAAGAACAGAGGGGTGGGGTGAGCAAAGCTCATTATCATTTAAAGGTGTATGCACTGAAACGGCGTGCTGAAAACAGAGCTGTTTTTGAGCAGGTAAAATGAGTGTTTTCTTAAAATACTAATGAGTATTTTTAATAAAAGTATATTACAAAGTTTTCATTTAGACCCTAAAGATTCATATTAACTTGTACAAATGGAAAACGTGAATTGAGTTTTTACTTCCAGAACTGACTGTTGCACTCTATATTGTTTTATATTTTAGCAATGTTCTCATAAGTTATGTGGGCTTTGTATGTGGATTCTGGGTGAAAAGAGTCCTGCAACTTTGAATCTTGAGCTCTCTAGATAACTTGGGTCCCACCTACAAACATAAATCTGTGGGAGTTTTATCGTCCAGTGGGTGAAAATGGTGCACATAATCACTTTAAGTAAGAGCACTCCTCTCCTCAACGAGACACGTGAATTCAGCTAAAAGCAATAATAATAGTGATTCCTGTCTTAGCAAACACCATTAATTAGTTCTCTTTTTGGAAGAAACACAGTAATATGATGCGTTCCTCTGCGCTGATGGTGAGTAATCAGAGACTTGTCTTGGTGCCAGTGTGTCTGGGTCATAATACCTGTTTTAACTGATCCACATTCAGCCGTTGAATCGTGGCTTAAAGCAGGGGTGTGCGATATTGACAAAAACATTAAATCTCTATAATTTCTGGGGAAATCTGGGATTTCTTGTTTTTGTTTTGTTGCTGGTATCTTGACTGGTTTAGGCCTGCTGTAGACAGATCCTAAAGCTTTTCATATTATTTATATTCTGTGAGGTGGTTCATAGCAGTGACTGATAATTGCCACTTTCAAATGATATTTACCTTTATTAGGACAATTTTTTTTCTAACCTTATTAGATGTATGCATCATCTTTGTCAATTTATTCCAGTTATATAAATTCAATTAGGAAACTACTTATCTAATTAAATCAGTATCAACAAAATCCATTTTTGCAATGCAGACGCAGCACAAAATCAGCATTTAGATGTATTTACACTGAAGTTACAATTGCATAAATAATGCAATAAGATTAATGTTTTAAAATAATATTTTGAATTTTGAAATATGACAATTTAATAAATAAATGCTTTAATAGAAACTAAATCTGTGAGTATGTCACTGTTTTAATAAGTTAAGTTCTATTAAATTCTTCCAATTTGTTGAAACGGCTGATTCATTCAGGAACGAAGCAAGTGACAGACTTCATGAATAGATCATTAAATCACTGTCTGAGAAAAAACAGGAATGACACACCACAGTGTGTCACTTGGAGATGGACAATATTCTGTTGCGGCTTCGTTTGGAACTATTTCCGTTTAGTGCAAAAACAGACACTATTGACAAAATTGTGTCTAAAATGTTACTCACAATAGTAACTTCTTGTTTATTGAAGTATAAAGTCAGTATCACACAGTATCACCTGTTTTAAAACTACTTGCTTGAAGAAAAAAGAAAGAAAAAAAAACTTCCAAAAAAGAAATGGCTGAATCGTGGTCAGTGGACGAAGTGCAGACGTTCATCTCATTGGTTGCCGAGGAGAGGATAAACTATAACGATCAGTCTATAATCCCACCTTCTTTGAAGCAGTACTAACTGAAGTGTAAAAATAAACCGAGCTAAAGTGAACCGAGCCGTGCCGAGCCGAGTCGCAGCACGCAGTGGAAAAGCGAAGCGAGCCGAACTGAGCCGCACCGAAAAGGAACATTTATATTTTATAATGTTGCAAACATTATAGGAGCGTTTCAGAAAAAAACTAGATGAACTACTGTCCAACTAAAAAGTTTCAGGAAAAACAATCCAAGTGTAAATAATGTTTTTGTGCTAATGTTTTGAGTATGTTTTGCTAATGCTAAAGTCCACTTTACACATTCTACTAACTATAAGTGTTTTGCAGCTACATGTCAACTAACTCATTAAAGTATTAGTAGCCTGTTTGCTTAATATCTGAATACACTTATTGTGTTGGTCCCCCAACATATATTCTACTGACTATACGTAACTTGTCAACTTATTCTCCTAACCCAAACCCTAACACCTAACCATAACCTAACAGTCTCCTACAGTCTACTAATACTCTAATGAGAGTTAGTATGTTCTGAGAACGTTATAGATTATTTTGTTAAAAAAAAAAAATCGTTCATTTTGTGGATTCTCTTATGCGTAAGTTCACACCAGCACCAGTTGCGAACAGCACTACAGAACAAGGTCACGCTGACCAACGTTCCCGAGGACCGTGCTGATATACGGCCTGCCTTTACAAACACGGCAATAAAGATTTGGGTGTTTGAATGAATCACGCAGTCAAACGACGCTTCATTACTGGAGCTATTAGTCTCCCGGAGGAGCTGATACTTCATGGCCACACATCAACCTTGGAGCTCTTGGGATCCAATGGGCAGAGTCAGAAATACGGCTGTACCCCACACACTGACCCAGCACCATACCGACTGTTTCGTCCACACCGTCGTACTGGCGAATTTGCAGGTATTCGCCCAACCATCCATCTTTTTCTTTCAGGATAAAATGAATTCCCACAGATTCAAATTCACCGGCTCAGCTGTTGATTGAGCAGCCGGCAGTTTTACAGCACAACCTCAACCTTCGGTAAACATCGCAGTAAATAAAAACAAACTGTGCCACATCGAAGCTTCTCTCCTTGGACTCAAAGCCAAGTTTTCGTATTGATGCCTCACCTCCATCCATCACCCCAACAGACGGCTCCTTTATTGACCTCAGAGAGCCACTGAATGACAGAGTCCGTTCCTGATAGATAATATCACCGGCTGATAGATTCCAGCCAGCTCTCATTCATCAGAAAGGCCCTGCTGTATTAGTCGAGCGCTTCACCAAGCCAGACACGCGGTTACTCCCAGATTCCCACTGTAAATCCAGTCACGTCCTGCATTCGATTACAGTCAGAGGAGAGGACGGCAGAGAAACCCCACTCGTGCGCAGTCGCTCTCAGATGGAGGGGTCCGCTGGCAGATGCCTAAAGACCAAATCCAGCTTGATCTCCTTCAGTCACTAAGTGATTCATGAGGTTTATGTGTTGCTCTCTGTGTGTCTGAGAGTTGCTGTTTTCAGATGGAATTCATTTTCTAAATAAATGCCATTTCAGTTGGCGATTGAGTTGGGATCAGGATCTCTGTATTGTTATGAGTGGATAAGGGCACTACAGAAGTCACTTTAAAATAAGTCTTGTATATGTGATTACAATGACACAACTTTAGGCAATGGAATTATCACATTAACCTTATGTTAAAAACTTAAAACGCCTGTAATTCATGAATCTGTTGGACTACAGACCTAAGGTTGGTCTCTTTTTAAAGAAGTAATAATACAAGTGTAAACATGTTATAGAAGTTTACTGTAAAGCAAATATACTCAACTAAACATTTGCAAAATAGTTTGGACTTTTAACATGTTCATGGTCATACAATGTCCATTTGCAAAAAAAATTTTGAGTGTTTACAGTTTCTAATGATGTGCTAGGGAATATGTAATAGGGGGGAAGAAAAAAAAGCCTGCCAAGTGTCCCGCTACCTACAGTTTACAGGCTATGGTGAGTAGTCATTTCGGATTCTTGCATTTTCCTGACCACCTCAGGGAAAACTAGTCCAAATAGCACTTATGAAAGGATAGGATTTGCCTTTGGACTCCCAATACAAATGTGTGTCTTTTGAGATTTGTTCTCAAAACAAGGTTTCCATGAAAAAAAAACAAAAATATTTGGAGATACTGTGATAATATACATTTGGACCCTGAATTATTCCATAACAATAATTCAGAAAATACTCCTATTCTTATTATACACAAGTTTGCTTCTTGAGTAAGATACTGATTATACAAAATAAAGTTTGTAGTGTTCTTTAGGGGTAGCATTTAATTATATTTTTAAGTGGAAAAAGTGCAATGGATGTATTTCTGCAGGTTGTGACTTTGGCACCAAATTTTGAAGCAGTAATTAAACCAACGTTTTCTACCTTAGTGGTTTAATAAGCGACGCATATCATATTGTAGGTAGCTGTTAATGGCAGTAACCTGATGTAGCTGAGATGAATGATATGAGTCCGTGATCTAGCAGTAGGACAGGTGAGGCTGAAAGCACATCTTCCCACCGAGCTGCACCCACAGACAGTCTGTTGTTTATACTGCGAGTTCTCGTGTCCCGAAGCGATGGGCTGCACAGATTGTTTTTGGACGCTGCCAGGCGGGCGAGTTTTTGCAGAACACCTTCGCTGTGTGCTGGTGCCTGCGGGGCAGAGCTTCAGCTGTTGGAATGAGAAGTCCTTCAATCTGTTTAATGATGCATTGGAAACACTCTCTACACTAACACACAACACACACACACACACACACACACACACACACACACACACACACACACACACACACACACACACACACACACCACACACACACACACCACACAACCATCAGCGCCCCCCATGTGCTCGAGTTCTTGAATGTGTGATTTGAGAGCAGTATTTTTCTTAGATTAGAATCTTCGTATTAACTGGGTCAGGACTACCACTTGTCAGCTATCAGAACATATAAAAGTCTTGTTCAATAACGCCAAAAAATTACTTTGCTGCGCCCAACAGGCCACCAGTGGTACTGGCATTCTAACACTGCATTTGGCATTCATTCATATATTTGAAGCTTTGGAATTTTAACTTTCACTCTTTTCAGTTTTAAACTCTTTGCTCTTTAAGCCACAGCTAATAATGTGTTTGGAATTACCCTCGTCCTGTTACAGCCGTCCAACTGTTACAAATTCATTATAATGATGCTTATTGTGTGGAGCTTTGTGAGTCAGCTTCATTAGTTAATGACAATCTGTGTGTTTTTTTTTTTGTAACAATCACAGTAAACATGATCTGAGATATGATGAATGATTTATAGTAGGTATTTTGTCCTTATAACTGATTTTTATAGTTTTATAAACAGCAGTTGTTTTCTCCTTGCAACTCAGTTTGAGTTTTTGGGTGATGAGAGGGTCTGACCTCCATAAATGGCCCCCATTGTGTCCACCTGAGGAGGTACAGTAACCATAGCAACAGTAGAAGGCTCTAATGCTTTCAATTACGATCTGTATTGAACGTATTGACACAACATACGAAGTATCATTATCTCTCTCTCTCTTTTTTAATGGATTTACATATCACAGAAATAAGTCTTTTTAGAGGTC
Organism: Chrosomus eos; assembly: GCA_036326025.1. Classification (NCBI taxonomy): domain Eukaryota; kingdom Metazoa; phylum Chordata; class Actinopteri; order Cypriniformes; family Leuciscidae; genus Chrosomus; species Chrosomus eos. The sequence continues at coordinate 48,186,367 of CM070818.1, forward strand.
TTTTTTAACCTTTTTTCAGAGGTTAAGAAGGATTGCTGATGAAGATGACATTTTTTTGTTGTTGTTGTTGCATGGGGCGAGGAAAGACCAATCACAATCCTTTATTTAACCTACTTTCAAAAATGAACTAACTAAATTGATTAGCAGTGTTTATTTTAGAAATTCCTTTATTTAACTTTGTTACATGAATGAATGAATGAATTAATTAATAAATAAGCAGTATTCATTTAATAAAAAAATGTATTTCACTTAATAAGCAGTTTTTCTTTAAAACAATTATTTAAATCAATCAATCAATCAGTCAGTCAATCAATCACTGGTTATAATGCAGCTTAATATAATATTTTTTTTTTAAGTTTGGGTGTCTTAAAGTGGATAATTATCATGCTTAGTAACACATTTAAAAAATATCCAGAACCAACTAAACACGTGAACAGAGGAGGTAACCACTGGAACAGCAGTCTGTTCCAGAATTTTCCATTACTGGCAAAATATTATACTTCACATACTTAAATATATATATATATATATCTTCAAAAACAAACATTGTGCTTGATGGATGAAAAAAGTGCATTTCGTTGCCCAAATATTACAGCCATAAATTATATTATTTAACCGCACTTGTTATGGTTATTTTTTTATTTTAATTAAAGTTTATGAGTCATATGATTTTTATTTATTTTATTGATTTATTGATTTGTGAAAAATGTTGTACCCTATATGGATACATTATTTATAATAAACACTGCATTATCCCATAAAAAAAAAAAAAAAAAATATATATATATATATATATATATATATATATATATATATATATATATATATATATATATATATATATATATATATATATATATATATATATATATTGTTTTAAATCAAGTATTGGCTTCAATATGATTTCATGGTGACTTTAAAGCTTCGCTCGTGCGCCCGGACTCGGTGCGGGCGGGTGACGTCACTCCCTGTTCCGTCCCTCTCCAGTGCTGCTCGGGCTCGAGCGCGCAGTCTCGCCGCACGCGCCTTTCGGACGGCACGCGCTCTCCCCTTCTCTCAGCGCGCTCCGCGATGATCCGATCGCACTGCTCCGATCACAGCCGACGCGCGTCACAAGCGCTGTGAGGAGCTCGTAGAGGAGAACCATATACTTGTCTGTGTGATAAACTCCGTGGCGCGCGGATGAACTGACAGAAAAGACTAAAAGAGAAACGCTCGCGCTCCGTTCAAATGCGCAGCGGCGTTTGGATTATCACTGGATGTGAATAAACTCTTTTCAACTGAACTCCCACAACACCATGACGAGGAAAATGATGGTGAGCAGGTAAGACATTTAACGCGTTCTCAACTGATTTGGGGCGTTTTGCCACATTACAAATCACAACAGAAGTGTGCGTGTGTGTGTGTGTGTGTGTGTGGTGAGACTACACGTGTATATAACAGTATATAACAGTACATAAAGTGTTAATGACAGTGTGAGAGTATTTATCAGGCATTTAAGAGGTTGATGTCACATATAAGTAGTGAATGAGATGATTTTCTGGGCTCTTAAATACTTGGCTATAGGACAGTACATATGGCATTATAAGCTTGTCTGTGAGTATGATTTTTTTTGCCATAGGCTATAATTTTATATATATATTATATATATATATAATATATATATATATATATATATATATATATATATATATATATATATATATATGCGCACACACACACATTTTGTAAAGCCTCCTGTTGCTGCTGGATTAAATGCTCATCATGTTTCTCATGTCAGATTACACAAATCACAAAGGTTTGAGCACTTTGACCAGAATACAGACTGAAGCGACTTTGGTTATTTGTCAGATTGAGGTTTTTATTCATCATCATGTTGTCGCTGATGGTTGTGAGGCTTTTCCTTAATAGTTTTAGAATGTTATTTTATGTTCAGTCTAAGCTCTGCTTTATCAGTCTTAATCATATTTCATTTTTTCCCTCATGTTCTCTTTCTTTCTTCTTCTATTTTGGTTTTGCCTCAAAACATCCAAACTTTACATGAACTTTCTACCAAAAATCGACAAAGGAAGCAGCTAAAACCTCTGAACTCTGAGATAACGTTTGACATGGTTATAATAAGCGCCTAACTGTCTCTCTGTGTGCTTTCTCACTGCGCTCGTGTGTGGCCACTAGGGGCCCCTGAACTGAGGAAATGAATTGAGCGTTAATACCATCAGGAGCGAGTGCCGCCCATCTGTAAAAGGGTTAAAAGGGGCCGATAAAGGGGCGAGTCAGTGAGGTGATGAAAATGAGCCCAAAGTGTATGTGTGTGTGTTCTGCAGTCGATCAGCACTTACAGTCCATTGGCTCCAGATATCTCTTGTGTGTGTGTGTGTGTTTCATACACACATGCCCAAACAATCAGTGCTTGCCACTGCAGTCCGACATCCCACAATTAACGCTGTGGAAACGCCTTCGATTTCCAATCCCGTTGCAGCTACCAGGCAAAAAAGCGTTTGCGACTGAAGACAAAATAATTTGCTGGTTGGAGCAGAGTTTGCGCTTGTATGCGCTGGGGTGAAGCTCCGGAGCAGATATGACGCCCGAGCACTGCATATTTGGCTGAAATGCGATACAGTCAAGCCCCCAACACACACACACACACACACACACACACACACACACACGGTTAGACGGCTGGTGTGTGTATGTGTGTGTTGCTTGTGGCATTGAAACGAGGAAACGTTTGCCGTCGGAAATTATAAGGAACATCTCGGGTTGAAGACTAATTTCTTCCAGAACACAGATATGGCAGAACGCACTTGTTTTTTTTTTTTTCCAGTCCGTCAGTCTCTCGTGTCTCGTCCAGGTTTATTTTTCCCACAGACTCTCCGTGACCTCTGCGGGAAGACTGAATTTTGGCTGAGGAGGAAATTTTCCTCAGGTTCCTGATTGCTGCGAGTCCCTCGATGACATTCCAAACATGATGGAAAAACAGAAAGGCAATGAAAGAATGAGATGGGGGGAAAGAGGAATGTTTTCAGAAGTCTATGACTAGATCTTCAGGAATGTCAAGGTTTCTGAATAAAAAAAAATCCACATGAGAGAGACTGAGGGAACGAAATCTATAAAAAAAGCAAGTCTACAATTATGGGGCGCCGACTTGTTTGAGAAAATGAACAGAGTGCCAGAACTTCTGGGAATGATCGGGCCTGTAATCTGCCAAACGATCACAGCCAAAAACCGACCGCTCACTTCCGACTTCAGATCCGACGACCCTGAGAAAAGATCCAATGTGATCGAAGAAGAATTCAGCACTTTCTATGGGGTGTACAGTGACGTATAGTAATACTAATCATAACAGAGCAAGAAATGCCGTTTTTTTCCTCGTCAAATGCTTGGTGACAAGAGGCATTTAACCTTCAGCACAAAATATGAGACATTTTATTTTCTTCGAAGGTTTGCATTTTTTGTGACCTTGTTTTGTGGAAAATGCAGTAAACATTAAGTAAAATGCAGAATAGGTGACAATGTTGCTAGACACAGGACTGCGGTTTAGTTTAAATGAATCCATCACTCAGTACGGGTTCATTGAAATAAAAAACAATTAAAACACTTTTTATAACAATTTGTTTTATGTATGAACAATATTAGAGGCAAACAAATATTTACGAAAGTAACTCACAACTTAATTTTATTGTTTTCAGATTGTATTCATTGAGAGACGAACACAATAGTTTTTACACAATCAGATATCTCAGTTAGCTCATTCACGCAAGGTTTGACAAACACATGAACAGTTTTACACATTTCAGACTTTCAGTCATACAAACAGCTGTTTTCTTCTATTCCTTGTGTAGTTTCTGTGTGGAATTGTGTGTGAATTATCATAACGGTTCCCTCACAAAGGCTTTAGCAATTCCAGTTCTCACCATTTTGCACTTCTTTTCAGTGTCTGTCTGTATAAAAAATGAGGCGTTTATTCCACATATGAATACCATGATTACTAATGACATCAAGTCGGCCAGTTTATAATTGCTCATTCTCTGAAACTCCAGATAAAGGCATCAGGAGAGAAGGGTGTATGGACGCTTATTATGGCTCCTATAAATCTTGTTTATTGGGAAGAGAGCCGATGAAAGAGACACGGTGTGACGTAGGAGAAAGCGGAGGACAAAGAACGAACCACTCTCACTACACTGGTTAAAAGAGCACAACAACTGTGAACGCCCACTTTTACAGCGCATGTCTCTCAGATATCACAAAATATTTCATCAAAAAAGTCACAACGTTTCAAAAAACATCAGAAACAAAAATATTTTTGTATTCATTTATTTATTTATTTGTATAAACTATACAGTCCCATGAAGCTTTGTGAATGATGTAATAAAAAAAAAAATAAAAATGGGGCCAGGGCTACATAATGTTTTTTTTTTTTTAAATAACTTGCATAGAATATTAAATATAAATTTGAAAAAAAAAATCATTTTTGGAGCGCAAAACCATTTTGATGCTCAATGATTTTGGGGAAGAATCTAATTGGGATGTTTACGTTAAAAACTGGGATTGCGACTTTGACATGCTAAACATTTAACATCCTGTATCGCTTTGGCTTAGACGTCCAGGCAGAAAAAAAAAGACCAAAAAGAAATGTGGCACAGGCACAGCCTTATTTAGTGCAGTATGAAACTATTGACACTAATATAAGTATTTTTGTGACTGTTCGACTCAATTATGTTATTCATGACATTTTATGAAGTGGATGGAGGGTCCTGAGTTCATTTGCTGCAGTTTCAATTTCCATGGTAACAACGACTTCTCTGATTGGTGGGACTTTTTTGAGGATTATAGGTAGTGTAGTTTTTAAGCTGTATATGATCAGTGAACAGTATCTGGGGAGGTTTAAATATTATTGTAAAAAATCCATTTCTCTGTGAAGAAAATAAGCAGCTTTTCACTTGCAACTTTTGCTCTCTATTTTGGTGTATCTTGGTTTTTCATTTACTGCTAAATATTCCTCCCTTATTCGTCCTGGTCAGGTCAGGATGGACAGATAGTCTTCCTCTATTGATCTGTCATCTCTCTTACCGTGTTGGTTGGTTGGGTGAAGATAAGAGATGAGAGCATCATTGTCAGTGTTACATTTCAATGGCTATTTTTTAAAGAAATGATCATTTATTTTAAAGAATATAATACTTTTATTCAGCAAGGACACATTAAATTTAACACAAATTTACTGTAAAAGCATTTACAATGTTCTTTTGAACATTTATATTCTTATAATCCTCAAAAATAAAAATAATTGCAATTAAAAAACAACGAGGTAGCAAAATCATTTCCAGCATTGATAGTAATAAGAAATGTTACTTATTACTATAAAATAAAAAAAGAACTATACAACTATAAAATAACTAAAAGTTAAAAAAAAACTTTTATTATATTACAGAAATTTACTACAAATATTTTTTTACTGTAAATACATGAATATATAAGTCAGTCTACTACCAATACAACCAAGCTTTGGATTTTGAACATGTCTGTTTTTGAATGTTAAAAGTAATTTTAATTAATACAAATTATAAGTTTTAACAACATTTGAAAGCATTCCATTGTGTTGTGGCTCATTTCCTTTGTGTTGTACATTTTCAGTTGTATTGTGGTACATTTTCCATTGTGTTGTACATTTTCCGTTGTGTTGTGGCTCATTTCCGTTGTGTTGTTAATTAATTTCGTTGTGTTGTGAACTTATGTTTGCTTTTTAAATGTCATGTGTTGTGCACTACTGGGCCACCCTACATCTCAAACGACATCACAAATCAACAAAAATCTGACATAAATCAGATAAGAATCTATTCATAGTTTTAAACATGATTCATATTTTATGATGAATTTATATTTTAAGAAAGTCTTGACAAGGCCTTTTTAAAAGTAGCAAAACTAAATGATAAGTATATGTCAATTTTTTTCAGAATTATTGCATTCAATGGACATTTGCATGACCTTCTAACATTTACAGATGGAGAATATACCTGTAAATGGGGAAAGCTACATTAAACTATACGTTTTAACGATATCTTCTTGCGAGTTATTTTGAAGCCATGATATAAAGCATGTCTCAAGTTTAGGACAAATTTGATTATGCATTTTCTACGCAGCAGCTCACTGCGAGTCCTCAGCTATATTTCAGATGCAATATTTGCACTTTTGCAAATAATAGCTAATACAATAATAACGTATGCAATAATAACGCAGTGTAAATGGTTATATTTATAAAAAAATATGAAATGGATACTGCCTTATTGGGACAATAAAGTACTTCCTACACCTAACTCTAACAGGTAATCACTTTATTATTAAACACACGTTTCAAATATTTTCCTCATGTGATGGGAGAAGGTAGTAGAGTAAGATCGGAAAACGGCGGATTCGAACTCGGGTTTGATTTGTGTCAACTTTCTGCCACGTACACCATTGCCACGGTTAACAATGCAGCATTTTGCGTAATTTTGTCTGGCCCAACCAGATGTCAGTGGGCGGAGTTAGTGTAATTAGCCTCTGACAACAAGGTGGGCTATTTTGTACTTGGTGTAAATAGACACTCTGTATTTAAAAACTATATGACGACACACTCAAAATACGTCCCAGTCCTAACTTAGTGGAAATATGTTTTAGCTTCAATAGTGTGTAGTTGAAGAAACATCCAGTAATGACAGCATTGATATATAATATATAGACTATAAATATACCAGTGTATTTATAAGGGTTAGGGTTATACTGCTGGACTTAAATGACTTGAGTTATATGTGGATGCATTATATATGAGTTGTTATTTAACTGAGATGCATGAAAAATACATGCATCGGGAATGATACGGGAGACTATCCCAGTGAACAGCTTAGGTCGTACAGTGCTGAATACTCTATCGCTGTTCATGAACTGGGAGAGTCTGAGACGCTGGTTTAGATTTGGTGAGCTGTGAACTAGTGAAAGTGTCCAGAGGAAGCAGAACCTCAGAGCTGTCAAAGTCCACAAGAGCGGCCTCTGATATCAGAGGAAATACTGCAGAGCACACACAGCTGAAGTCAGGAGCGCTTGACTGTGATTTATGTTTCTCATGGGAATCACGTCTCGCTGTGAAATGAGGAATGAGTTCCATTAGCAAACGGATGAACGCCTTACACACCAACACCATGCCGACTCACACGCATGAACACTCGCACACAGATGCATTCATGAGCGCTGCACACGTGCAGAAACCGCACACAAACGCATGCATCAGATATGACCTCATATATCCATGCAATATTCAATGCGCATCACACACAGAGTTTGAGCATTTGCATGTTTCTGTCTCTCTTCATCATGAGCGATGGATGCTGAGCTGCTGTAAGAAGATTATAGTTGTGCGGAGAGAGACCTGCAGAAAAACACAGGAAAAAAAGACAGCAGTTAGTAAAGGGGGAGTTTTATGGCGCTCATAAAGAAATGTGTAGTTTTACTGAGTGTGGACGGTCGATTGATCTCTCACAAAATCTCCACTGCAGACTGTATGTCTGTAAGTGTGTAGAGGTCATCTTAAAGGGATAGTTCACCCACAAAATGATCATTTGTCATCATTTATCATCATTAATAAAGGAAGTCTAAGTCTATTTACTCGCACTCATGTCATTCCAAACTTGTATGACTTTATTTCTTCCATGCAACCGAAAATAAGTTATAATCCTGCGAAAGGTTTTTTTTTTCTTTTCTTCATGCAGTGAAAGTCATTGGGGTCCAATGTTCTATAATTCCCAACATTGTTCAACACATTTTCTTTTGTGAAAAAGTCATACAGGTTCACTGTAACATATCGTCAGTAAATTACAGAATTATTGATGCAAGCTTCAAATATTGAATGCAATCAAATAAAAAAAAAACATTCTAATGTAATGCAGCTCTAAAAGGACAATAGTGTCATTATTCAGCTCAATTCACTTCAATAACAGTACAAAGTTCATCAGTATGAAATCAGTTATATCATCTAATATTTTAACCAATTTCAACTTTTATAAGTTATAAATGATTATGAAGATTAGATACAAATTGTTGAAATGACTTGTACAGCCAGTTTGATTAAAACAAATAAATAAAATAAGGCAGCAACTGAATTGAAGTTACATTCACTGGGATTTATTTTGCAATGTTTGGAACGATAAGAAGATGAATAAATGATGACAGAAAGATCATTTTTACGTGAAATATCACTTTATTGGATCATAAACATTTATAATGCCTTGAAATACACATACATTGCAACACATGATATACCACATGCATGTAATTAATAAAAGGTCTATGTGATTTTGAATATCCAATGTTTCTGCTGGCAATATAGAATTAAAAATGAATGTCACTTTATCACTTTACTTTATTTGGACATAAAGGTCATGTCAAAGACTAGTTTACAATCAGATTCAGAACTAGTCTGTTGATTCATGCACACAATCTATTATACATATTATATAAGTGTGGACATTTTGTCCATTAGGCTTAGGTTAAGGGTTCGGGGACTTGCACAAAGAAAGGTTTTTGTGTGTGTGTGTGTGTGTGTGTGTGTGTGTGTGGTCCTGGTAAACCCTCTGTTGTAGGGACAAAATGTCCCATCAAGGATGGCAATACCATAAATCTGTCTTGTGGGGAAATTTTTTGTGGTCCGCATGAGGAAAACAGCTTATACTGTAAATCATAGAGAATGATGTTTTGTGGTCATATGTGTTTTAATTCAACTCTTATGTATAACCATGTGTAACGGTTTAATAGCAACAGTGATTGGAGTCTCTCGAGGGATTGTAAAACACACACACACACACATTTTTTTCTTGTAAGCTTTGCAGCAGTTTATTTGATGGATTATTGTGGGATTATGGAGGGAATGAGGATACAGGAACTGTAATCCAGACGAAACGTCAAAGCATCAAACTCTGGCGAGTGGAGAAGACAGACAGAAAGAGAGTGTGCATTGTGTGTGTGTGTGTGTGTGTGTGTGTGTGTGTGATGTGTGTACATTCATTAGTTTGCGTCTCATCTGTAACATTTTTAGGGTGTACGATTTTTATCTCGGTGACTATATAGCTATTGGCTAATATACAGTAAGTGATTATTTACGAAACTGTGAATTATGAACTTATCCTTTGTGTTAATGGACTACAATTTCATTAAGCACTGCAAATGATGGAAAAAAATGGATTCAGTTGACAAGAAACCTGTAAAAAATCATCCGACATGAGAGGGCTGATGTTAGTTGATCAGTTCTTGTGCACATGTTTGTCTTGTATGAATCTCGCACAATTAATACCAGTGGCGTTTTGTGTTTTGTGGTTCTGTAAGTGTCTTTGACCTCAGATGATTCAGCATGCTCAGAGCTGGATGAGCTTGTCTGTGTTTCATTAGCAGTGTTTTGAGTGATCATAACTGCATGGAGTCAGAGCCACTGAACATTCATATTCAGACAGGGATGAGAGTGAAATATCTGGGCTGTAATCAGCAGCCGGAACGCGTCCCAGCGGAGTCATTCTCCCAACAGATGGAATAGCCTGTGGGAATATTCCAGAAATCTCCAACATTCCAGAAAGCGTCATTTAGAGCTCGATTCATCACGACACACACGCACTGATTCAATTCATTCACCTGCTCGCAGTGTGTTTATAGAGCAGTTTAATGATCAGATCGAGAAGACGACAGACTTTATATCATCGTGAATTTAGCTTAAAACGAATATGAATAAGGGGAAGTGAATATTTTTAGACGCTTGTACTGGTAAATGTTCAGGGCTGTCTCTCTCAGTATGAGCTGAAATCCCTGGTTTAAAAAAAATCACACTTTAGCAATCTTTTAAAAAGAGTGCTTAAAACAGAAATAATAGGCTATACATTCAAATAATATTCTTACGTGTGAACTGAATGTAATGATTTCAGATCCTTACTTGCATGTTTATTGTAATTTAAAAAAAATAGTTCAATTTAGTGTGATTTTTATTTTTTGACCCACTTAAGTTGGAGTGAAGTAAATTTTTAAATGTAATTTCATAATTCTTTTCAAAATGGTGAAAGCATGCTGCTATCAAGCATTTATGGTAAACTAAAATATACTTTCATATCTGTTAAAACTTGATGTCCGATTATTAAATATATTTGCAATTATCACTTTGGAATTTAGTACATTTAAAATATATTAACTTCAAACATTATATCCAATAAAAGTTAAAATGTTACTTCTTTAAAGCATGTCAAAAATATTAAGAAACAGTCATGAAAGTGTGCTCTCTTTATGTTTTGTATTTTATTTCATTAATGTTATATTATCTACAAGTAGTTTTTCAAAAATAAACTTTTAAGATTTGAACTTTTTAGATTTGCACATTCAGTACACTAAGTGCACTTTTTCACGAAGGCTAGCATGAAAATCCTAATAGTTATGCAATATTCTTTAAACCTTTATTTGTCTTTTGTTTTTAAATGCAGAATGATTTTAAGTGTAGTAATAATATCATGCTGTAAAATGCTGCTAATTCACACATTAAAGGAATATTATGACATAATACTGTAACTTTTATAACTTTAATGACATATTCTGTGACGTCAATTCTCATAGAAAATCATATTAAAGTCTTGATGTTGTTGTTAATGTTATTATTTTAATGTTTAACTTTATGCTTTTTGAAAATGTCCAGCACATTTTAACAATACTGTGATAATATTGAGAACCGTGATTAATTTGGTCACTGTAATCATAATATAAAATATTCATACTGTATAATTTCTAGTCTTACTGCTCAGAAAGTCTATTTCTCTACAATCTGGACTGACTCACTGACACCAGCACTAGAGCCACACACACACACACACACACACACACACACACACACACACACACACACACACACACACACACACACACACACACACACACACACACACACACACACACACACGCACACACACACGCACGCTTGTACCAAGAAAGCATTTCCCACAATCCTCTGGAGCATTATATCCCAGACTACCCCGGGAGTTTCCCTTGTTCATCTCTAAGCGTTTAATGAAACAAAAGGAAATCCTCTGATCTCAATCGATTCTCCCATTTACTTGAGTCTCCTGATGTTTCTCCTCTAGAGTTCCAGATGAGACCTAAACAGTATCTCAAATTGTGCTCGGATTTGCTCGAAAACTCTGAAATTTCAGTATGAGCTCAAGTATTTGTGATCACATCCACATTAAGCGATATGGTGACCTGCCTTGACCTTTGACTGGGAGAAATGTGAGAGAAACAAGCAGTTTGGAGTTTTTTGGAGATGCAGGGCGAGAAACTATCAGTTGAGTTCCTGTCAGTCTTTCACTCTCTGGGCTCGAGTCCACAGAACCGCAGGACTCTTTTCTGCAGTGGACGTGAGCTCATGACCCAGACCGCATCACAACCGGATCAATGTGAGAATGAATGAGCAAACAGAGGAGGGATGTGCTTGTCACATGCTGTGCAACTCTGCAAGACTTTCCTTTGACAGTCTGTAATTTTGTGTGTGTTTTCGTGGCTACTCAATATTTCCCTCTTTCTGCACATCACTGTTGCCAGCGGAAATCAGGGTGGAAAAAAACCCTGGCATCTGATTGGCTGCTGGGCCGTGTGCCAGTGATCACATGATCTCGGACTGTCATTCATGCAAATTCAGCTGGAACCTTCAACAGACTTCATTAACACTTTTTTGTAGATCGTTTCAGCCTTTTTTAATTTTTATTTTATTTTATGAAGTTCCATTTTGAAAATCTCACTGACACTGATGAAGCACTTTTACTAACTTACACTTCTGTTAAAAGTTAAGGGCTGTTTAGAAGTCTCTTCTGCTCAGCAATGCTGCATTTATATAATACAAATACAGTAATATTGTAAAATATTATTACAATTTAAAATAACTGTTTTCTATATGAATAAATTGGAAAATGTCATTTATTCCTGTGATGCAGTTGAATTTTCAGCATCATTTCTCCAGTCTTCAGTGTCACATGATCCTTCAGAAATCATTCTGATATGCTGCACAATAAACATATCTTATTAATGTTAAAACTGCTTCATATTTTTGTGGAAACTGATTTTCATGATACTTTTACAAATAGAAAGTTCAAATAACAACATTTGATATTGTAAAGACATTTTAACCATTATAATGTTTTGATTTCTGAGAGGTTTATGTTACTTGTGATCAGTTTAATGCATCCTTGCTGAATAAAAATATGAATTTATTAAAAAGCACAAAAAAACATATTTGAATGGTTTTGTACATAATTGTGTTTATTTGTAGGAACTCATAGAGATCTCTATCAGGGACCACAACTCAACCCAGTTTTTTCTTCCTCTTTGCTTTCAAAAAAAGGTCTTTTGTGTCGTCTGATGAGGTTCCTTGTCCTGCTTATTTTTGAAAACACTTGAAGCAAATACAGCGCACCAAATAATTCAGTTCAATATGTCCTACAGGTCGCCCGCTGTGGATACGCAAAATTAGCTGCCGCCGGGCAAAAGCTTGTGTTTGTGTGTGTGTGTGCGTGCGTGTGTGTATTAAGCCATTGTAAATGTTTCAGATGTTTTTGTGACACTGATACTTGAACTCAAGCCACAAATAGACACGCACACACGCACACACACACGCGCACACACACACACACACACACACACACACACGCACACACACACACGCTGAAATGCACAAGGTCACTTTCTAAATGATAATTTTAAAGGAAAATGTGTCCGTTTGTGTTTCTTTATAAGCATATCTCCAGAAGTGTGACAAAACATGTTTAGAACATAGTTTGATAAATAAAACTTTGTATTTTGATTGTCTTTAGGGTGGCTGTATTATGCAGACATTATTTAAACCATATACTGCAGACTATGAAGCACTTTTTTAGTTCAGTAGGCGTGTTTGTACGTGTGTGTGTGTGTGTGTGTGTGTGTGTGTGTGTGTGTGTGTGCGACTTTTGACGTCCTCTCAGACTGGCACTCTTAAGAGGGGCATGTCTACAATAAGACAACATATCAAAAACTCTGCAAGAACCAATCAGAGAGCAGCCAGTCAGCTAATCAGCTAACTCGTGACATCAGAATATTACATTTTTACATGACAGTCAGTCAGCCAATTAAACATATTCACAAACAGTTCTAGACACCTGTGTGTGTGTGTGTGTGTGTGTGTGTGTGTGTGTGTGTGTGTGTGTGTGTGTGTGTTGTGTGTGTGTGTGTGTGTGTGTGTGTGTGTGTGTGTGTGTGTGTGTGTGTGTGTGTGTGTGTGTGTGTGTGTGTGTGTGTGTTTACTGAATGCTTGAAGTGAATCCGTTCACTGATCTATTATAGATTGAGTACAATTCAATTTAAATTACATTTTTCCACTTTCCATTTGTTTTCCTTTTCTTTCTGTGTGGTGTCAAAGTTTAATTTTGATATTATTTTATCAGTCCGTAGCTTGAATGTGATGGTTTAGTCATGACCAAAGGCGGACAACAGTAGGGAAATCTGTTTGAAAACAGTGATTATTTGTGCCGTTCTGTGACTCTGTTGACACATAAATGACACTTGTGAAGAATCAATGTCAATGATGATGCTGATATTAGTTTTATTGACTTAAAGCTCTCAGAACAACTACGTCATGTGCAGTTAAATGTCTCTGAAAATCAAGACTCGTGGTTCAGTGAGTGAGTCCGATGTGGTCCCACTTTATATTAAGTGGCCCTAATACCTGTGAACTTACATGGTTACTAGATATGTACTTAGTATGTAACTACAGTGTAAATACACATTGGTACATAGTATTTACAACGTTAATATCTGTGTAACTACACATATGTAACAACCCACGGAAAGGTATGTGTAAGTACAAATGTGTAATAGGACATTGGTAACAACACTTTTTCCACTACAGTAAGTACACATGTGTAACAGGCATTGTGTAACTACATTTTGTAACAACAATATGTATTCACACAAGTTGTTCCACTTCCACACGCAGTCTTCCACACTGTAGTTACCAGTTAAGAACACACTGAAACCATGGTGATTCCTATGTGGATACCATGTATTTACTGTCCGACAGGACTTATGTTGAATTACAGCTAAAGTTTTTCCTTGTGGTACCAGTGTACTTACATGGTTACTCCTCAGGAACTCTGCACTTGATACAATGTGTTCAATTATCATAACTTACTGTGTATTATGCAAAACCCAAACCTCTGTGCAACACTGTATTAACAGTGTACTTACATGGTAACTCCTCAGGAACTGTCTACTTAATATAAAGTGTAAAATGGTCATAACTTACTCTGTAATATGCAAAACCAAGACCTCTTTGCAACACTGTATAAACAGTGTACTTACATGGTAACTCCTCAGGAACTGTCTACTTAATATAAAGTGTAAAATAGTCATAACTTACTCTGTAATATGCAAAACCCAAACCTCTGTGCAACACTGTATAAACAGTGTACTTACATGGTAACTCCTCAGGAACTGTCTACTTAATATAAAGTGTAAAATGGTCATAACTTACTCTGTAATATGCAAAACCCAAACCTCTGTGCAACACTGTATTAACAGTGTACTTACATGGTAACTCCTCAGGAACTGTCTACTTAATATAAAGTGTAAAATGGTCATAACTTACTCTGTAATATGCAAAACCCAAACCTCTGTGCAACAGTGTACTTACATGGTAACTCCTCAGGAACTGTCCACTTAATATAAAGTGTAAAATAGTCATAACTTACTCTATAATATGCAAAACCCAAACCTATGTGCAACACTGTATTAACAGTGTACTTAAATGGTAACTCCTCAGGAACTGTCTACTTAATATAAAGTGTAAAATGGTCATAACTTACTCTGTAATATGCAAAACCAAGACCTCTTTGCAACACTGTATAAACAGTGTACTTACATGGTAACTCCTCAGGAACTGTCTACTTAATATAAAGTGTAAAATAGTCATAACTTACTCTGTAATATGCAAAACCCAAACCTCTGTGCAACACTGTATAAACAGTGTACTTACATGGTAACTCCTCAGGAACTGTCTACTTAATATAAAGTGTAAAATGGTCATAACTTACTCTGTAATATGCAAAACCCAAACCTCTGTGCAACACTGTATTAACAGTGTACTTACATGGTAACTCCTCAGGAACTGTCTACTTAATATAAAGTGTAAAATGGTCATAACTTACTCTGTAATATGCAAAACCAAGACCTCTTTGCAACACTGTATAAACAGTGTACTTACATGGTAACTCCTCAGGAACTGTCTACTTAATATAAAGTGTAAAATGGTCATAACTTACTCTGTAATATGCAAAACCCAAACCTCTGTGCAACAGTGTACTTACATGGTAACTCCTCAGGAACTGTCCACTTAATATAAAGTGTAAAATAGTCATAACTTACTCTATAATATGCAAAACCCAAACCTATGTGCAACACTGTATTAACAGTGTACTTAAATGGTAACTCCTCAGGAACTGTCTACTTAATATAAAGTGTAAAATGGTCATAACTTACTCTGTAATATGCTAAACCAAGACCTCTTTGCAACACTGTATAAACAGTGTACTTACATGGTAACTCCAAAGGAACTGCAGGGTCATTGTTGTGTCAGCAGTAAATGCTAAACACAAGGTTACGTAGTGGATAGTAAACTCTGAAATATAAATGTGATAGTTATGCTTATAAAGATTCTGGGATATTACTGCATAGCACTTTTAAAGATTTACTCTTTATTTTATATTTTTTGATTTTACATTGTGGTGACCTATTTGCCTTTACAGTAAATTACAGTGTTCTGTAAACAATAAACAAGATTAGCCTACACTTTAAAGCCTTAAAAAAAACCTTGTTTAATCATTTAACCATTTTGTAGCATTTAGTTTATTTACTGTGAGACACAAAAAGCGTTTTCTCCAATAAAACACAACATAAATTCGCAAAATACATAAATTTTATTAACCTGATGTAATCCAAATATTTAGAATCCATACGTTGTTTGCAGAAACAGATCCAAATTCAGCCCTTTATGATCTTCATCTTCATTTCTCAGCAGCGACCGCAAAGTAAACGTCAAATCCCGCGTTCAGGCGCGCTGGTGATGAATTCAAATTCAAAAAATGTATGGCGCGTTTTCCGTGCCAAAATCAAACATTCGAACGACCGATCGACCGACCGAACGTCTATCCGAACGTGTTGTACTTTTGAGCGTCTGACCGAGCGGGTTGACCCACGTGACGACCTGACGTGACGTCAACGTCTTGAAATTAGCCGTTTTTTAGCCATGCAAGTATCCAAGCTGATGTGTAAAGACTATAAATGGACATGAAAGGCAATACATATACATATTGTACCCCTAAAACAACACCAACACATTTTTTCTGAACCCTGTGCATGTGAGGTTATGTGTTTTACTTTCAAAGAGCAGAAATACTGTAGGCTAGCCTATATACAGACATGCAATAGTCTTAATTTGACCAATATAATCATTTTAACTAGTTTTTATTAATTGTATTGCCTAATGTAAAGTCAAAAACACTCGAAATTAATAAATGTAGCCTATCATTTAAAAAAAAACAGATCCAGATGGTTTCCATAAATATAAATACGCCTATCAGATTTATTTCTTTGGAAATGTATATAATAATATGAATAAAAATGAATATATTATATATATATATATACACACACACACAACACACACACACACACAACACCACACACACACACACACACACACACACACACACACACACACACACACACACACACACACACACACACACACACACACACTTATATTTTAAACTGTTGTGACCTGTGCATCTACAGTTTAAAATAATTGCACAAAAAAGCTAATATGAAATATTCTTACTGAAAGTTCTATATAGCATATTTAAAATTATTTAGCCTATTTATTTTTCCAACAAATGTTACAAGTCCAAAAAAGTCCATACTGTCATGTTGCTCTTCGGTCACTTTTGACCAAACAATTTTCTGTTTTAATTAAAAATCACAATTATACATAAATGAACTGGTAGGGCAACATGAGTGTAACATACTTTTCAATTAGAGTTTTTTACTGTAACCTTTTTGGCTTTTGGAATTGGACTACTGTATTTTTACACTATGTGGAAGTGCTGAATATACAGACATTCATTACGTACTATACAATATTCAGTACAATACTATACTTGGGAGTGCATACAGTGTACGATTTATTCACCTTACTACTGTCAGTAGCAATTACTATAGCCTACTTTTTTTTTACATAACACTGCAAAATTGATTTGCAATACTCTTTTTCTGTAACTGCTTACTTTGGATTCCGTGTTCTCCATTTTTGAAATGCAGTGTCTAATGAATGAGTGTTTATAATATTGAGCTGGATATGATTTGAAAGCATTGCACAGATAATGATTTTTTGATTTTGACAGAAGAGTCAGATGTTCTCTGAATGTAGTTTGAAAGTTTTGTGTTTAAGGTTTTGAGAAAGTGGGTGATGGTTCCAAGAAATGTTTTTTAGCAATTCAGGAAACCTGTAAAATAGATTAAAAACATGCATAAAATGTTTTATCAAAAAAAAAAAAAAAAAAAAAAAACTAATAAAAAGTGATTCTTCTAATCAAGCATGATCTTTTATTTCAATAACTTAGAGATCTCAACACTGACTCAATCTTAAATAAAATGTCTAAATTATCATAATCTTTCACAAATAAACATCATAAATGTTAAAGTGGAAAGGTTTATTTAAGACATGTGTATAAGAGTTCTAATATTACATTTAGACATAGTCAGCTGAATATACTTTACTTTGTAATTAAGGTTCGTTGATTTGCATGTCTGCCACATATAAATAATGAGGCAAAACGAAATGATTGATAATTTTCATAAAATCATCTGTAACACGTTCCTACATGTGCTTACGTGTTGTTAACGCGTTCCCATGGCGACCGGTCGGCAGTGCGAGTAACCGATCGTCTTCCCAACGTGTTGTTAACGTGTGAAGACACGTTGTAACACGTTTGTGTTTTTCTTACCTTAGTTTAACTTCTTATGC
The DNA here is from genome assembly GCA_036326025.1 of Chrosomus eos. Taxonomy (NCBI): domain Eukaryota; kingdom Metazoa; phylum Chordata; class Actinopteri; order Cypriniformes; family Leuciscidae; genus Chrosomus; species Chrosomus eos. The sequence continues at coordinate 48,204,461 of CM070818.1, forward strand.
TTCTATTGTATCCTCTAACTAGTCCACATTTGATTATTGGCTGATTTAGAAAGTTATGTGCTGTGTATTATTAAAGTTAAATATAGCAGCAGAGGCTATTAGGCTAACAAACTGAGCATTGACGGCTAATTCGGAAAAGCACGAGATATTCCACATAATTGTTCTCTATCTCCCTTTAAAACGGAAGTTTTGGGAACAGACAATGTCACATATTCACATTCAAATGCAGCGAAAACGGCAGCCCGATCTGCTTTTGGATGCATTTAAAAAGTCCATATCCTATAAAATATACTGACCATTTATATCAGACAAATTGATTTTACAAACGTAACAATTGTGGTCTCAGATAAACATGTTTATTCCTACTCTATAGAGGTTAAGATATGTCTGAATCTCAGGAAGATATTTTTGATCAAGTAGATACAGTATCTCTGTAAATGCAAATAAAATTGATGTTCTTTATTTCATGCAAGACCTTACACCAAAATCAACGTGTCTTCTATGGAAACTGAACATGTGTTTATATTGTATAACCTCAATTAAAACATCCAGAGCTGACTATGAAAAATCAGATTCGAGCGGTTGAGATAGGCAGGTCCACTGTAAAGGTTGAATTGTAATACATCAAAGTATTAACTAAAATAGGTTTATGTTGAACTATTTTAATATTGAACAAACTAATAAATACATATTTTCTGTAGTGACAACTCCCAATATTGATATTTTTGGCAGCCAAAAAAAAAAAAATGCAATAATTAATGTACATTTTTCCCATTCAAAAATAATAACAAAAAAATTGTTTTCTAATTTTTAAAAAAATATTTTTTCAATGAATGCAGTATTTCAGTAGCCTGGCTAACGCCAGACCCAATTCTCGTTGAGACTTGGGTCTGGGAACCACATGTACATTTTCTCGTATTTGAGGCGTGGTTTACGAATGCCCGGCGCTGTTTATTGGGTGCTAAGAATGTCTATCAAATGCTCATAGCCAACATATGTCATCATCGTCTTGCTGTTCCCTCCCCGTTCTGTGATCCCGTTCTGTGATTGGTTCCCTAAATGAGGCGAAAAATCTGGCCATGGTATCCAGACTGCCTTTCAGCGTGAATTGAATCGCGCTGCGGTAAGGCAGTATGGGGAAACCCAGGCTAGTATTTCAGATTAATATAGAAACTAGGCCTTTTAAATTAAATTGTTTAAATCAGATAGGCGACATCTGTTGAGAGAAAATAAAATAAAACCTGTCATGTCATGGTGTTACCACTAGATGCCAGTATAGCTCTCTGGAAAGGCTTGTTAATTCTCTAGTTTTTGGACAAAATTACTTACTTTTAAACTGTGGATTTGAATATTTTTTTTTATTCTCAAATAATAGGCCTACTTTTTGTCGAAGTTTATAAAAAAAATACATTTTTATTTGAAGTGTACACGTTGTTGCATTATTATTACAGTCAAACCTGAATAAAGAGAAAGCATTTTGGTACACGTAACATTCAAATTCAATAAATAAAATTTTATCACAGCTTAATCCATCTGAATCTGATCTCATTTCAACCTCTTATTTCAGTCTCCTGACTCAATGATGCTGTGTGGTAATAGCCCTACCAGTTCATTAGCGTATAATTGTGAATTTTAAAATTCCAAACAGAAAAGTTTGGTCAAAAGTGACCGAAGAGCACCATGACAGTATTGACTTTTTTGGACTTGTAATATTTGTTGGAAAAGTAAATTCATTATTTTAATTATTCTATATAAAACTTCCAGTAACAATATTTCATATTACAGTAAAGTGTAGTAGCTTTTACATTTCTGGAATATCCTATTATTGGAGCACTAGTGCTCTTTAATAATTTAATCCTCTACAATCCACCGGTGAACCCCAAATCTCCAACACAGAAACTCTTATTCTCAACACAACATTGTTTACAAACAAACAAACAAACACAAACAATAAAGATGCATAAATAGGTCTTAAGTTCATATCATTTATTATCTATTATAAAATATTTTAAACTGTATTAACAGGTCACAACAGTTTAAAATGTAAATGTATACATTATATATATATATATAAATGGATATTTTATATCCATTTTTATATATATTATTATATTATATACATTTCCAAAGATATAAATCTAATATTCATATTTATGAAAACCTTCTGGATCTGTTTTTTTTTTTAATGAAAGGCTACATTTATTAATTTGGAGTTTTTTTATGGACTGTGAGAACATTGTACTTTTGGGCAATAAAATGAACAATAAAAACTAGTTAAAATGATTATATTGCTCAAATTAAGACGATTGAATGTCTGTATATAGGCTAGCCTACAGTATTTCTGCTCTTTGAAAGTAAAACACATAGCCTTACATGCACAGGATTCAGGAGAAATGTTTTAGTGTTGTTTTAGTGGTACAATATGTATATGTATTGCCTTTCATGTCCATTTATAGTCTTTACACATCAGCTTGGATACTTGCATGGCTAAAAAACTGCTAATTTCAAGACGTTGACGTCACGTCAGGTCGTCACGTGGGTCAACCCGCTCGGTCAGACGCTCAAAAGTACAACACGTTCGGATAGACGTTCGGACAGACGTTCGGTCGGTCGATCGGTCGTTCGAATGTTTGATTTTGGCACGGTTCAAGCGCCATAAAATGCGCCTTCAAGAAGCGTTACGACATGTTTTACGGCCGTGATATCAAACGCTCATTGGCTCTCGCCTGCTTCGTCACAGATTGCGACATGCCGTGTTTCAGTCGGTGTAGTAGGCTACAGAGAAGCGCGCGTGCCTTCACACAGAGCGAACCGAAACCACATTAACATTTTCATGGATTAATAATTTATATTCTGATCTGTACCTCATACACAACTATTATAATACTGCCAGAGAGGACTGCGGCTGCAACGCATCATCATGTGAACCACTTTTGGTACCGGTTTTGACATTTTCACAATAAACAAATTATTGTGAAATTTATAACGTTACTTGTCTGTATGTTTTGGGTTTTTTTTTTCTTCATAAGTGTAGCCTACGTAGTTTTAAGGAATGGTTATGGGTAGGTTTAGTTGTATGAGTAGGATTAGTGGCTCAAAATATATTTTAATGCTATTGTTAATAAAACTATGAGAGGTTTGGGTTTGCTGAGATGGTCTCTGTTATGACCGTTTCACACTTTATATTAAGTAGACAGTTCCTGAGGAGTTACCATGTAAGTACACTGTTAATACAGTGTTGCACATAGGTTTGGGTTTTGCATATTACAGAGTAAGTTATGACCATTTTACACTTTATTAAGTGGACAGTTCCTGAGGAGTTACCATGTAAGTACACTGTTAATACAGTGTTGCACATAGGTTTGGGTTGTGCATATTACAGAGTAAGTTATGACCATTTTACACTTTATATTAAGTAGACAGTTCCTGAGGAGTTACCATGTAAGTACACTGTTAATACATTGTTGCACATAGGTTTGGGTTTTGCATATTACAGAGTAAGTTATGACTATTTTACACTTTATATTAAGTGGACAGTTCCTGAGGAGTTACCATGTAAGTACACTGTTAATACAGTGTTGCACAGTCTGGTTTGGGTTTTGCATATTACAGAGTAAGTTATGACCATTTTACACTTTATATTAAGTAGACAGTTCCTGAGGAGTTACCATGTAAGTACACTGTTAATACAGTGTTGCACAGAGGTTTGGGTTTTGCATATTACAGAGTAAGTTATGACCATTTTACACTTTATATTAAGTAGACAGTTCCTGAGGAGTTACCATGTAAGTACACTGTTAATACAGTGTTGCACAGAGGTTTGGGTTTTGCATAATACACAGTAAGTTATGACAATTGAACACATTGTATCAAGTGCAGAGTTCCTGAGGAGTTACCATGTAAGTACACTGGTACCACAAAGGAAAACTTTAGCTGTGATTCAACATAAGTCCTGTCGGACAGTAAATACATGGTATCCACATAGGAATCACCATGGTTTCAGTGTGTTCTTAACTGGTAACTACAGTATGGAAGACTGCGTGTGGAAGTGGAACAACTTGTGTGAATACATATTGTTGTTACAAAATGTAGTTGCACAATGCCTGTTACACATGTGTACTTACTGTAGTGGAAAAAGTGTTGTTACCAATGTCCTGTTACACATTTGTACTTACACATACCTTTCCGTGGGTTGTTACATATGTGTAGTTACACAAATATTACCGTTGTAAATACTATGTACCAATGTGTAATTACACTGTAGTTACATACTAAGTACATTTCTAGTAACCATGTAAGTTCACAGGTATTAGGGCCACTTAATATAAAGTGGGACCGTACTGGTGGCGCTGTATGTTTATAGACGTGGCGATTGTGTTATTTCATAGTTGAGACTGCAGACTCACGACTCTTTGCGGGGAACACTGGGTCATGTGATTTGTGAAACAATAATGTGCATATTTTATGTTTCCTCACAATCTTTCTTGTGGTTCCATGTTTGCATGTTTTATTTTGTTATGCAAAAATTTGTGAAAAATGCCTTTTTTATTTTCTCCTTACTGCAAAAGCTATCATTTTGAAGTTCAATTGAGTAATTATAGAAACCTGTGGGAAGACCCCTAAATAGATGAGATGGTGTGTGTGTGTGTGTGTGTGTGTTATCGGCAGGACTACAGAAATAGATGAGTGGCTCAAGTGGCACATTAACTGTCTCACACACTCAGTGAATTTTCTAGTTAAAGTAATACCAGCTGTTGTCTAGTTTTTGTTGACAGACATACTTGAATGTGATAATTGTGTATTCTGCTGATTTCATATGTGAAGTTCATATTTTCCAGTTGGTTTACACAGATGATATTTAGTGTGAAGTGTGTGAACGATGTGTGATGGTCTTTTGCACATCCGTTACAATGATGAATGAATATCATCCATTTCCAGTAAAAGTGTGTATGATTTATAGCTGTTGTCCGTCCCTGGAGAAATAGAAGTAGGCATACACTTTAGCACACTTTTAAAATAGGTACTTATGGTCATAATATACTCTACTTTAAAATAATATACTTAAGAATGTAATCTGTAAAGTATTAAAGGATTAGTTCACTTCAGATTTAAAATTTCCTGATAATAATTTACCCCCACGTCATCCAAAATGTTCATGTCTTTCTTTCTTCAGTCGAAAAGAAATGAAGGTTTTTGAGGAAAACATTCCATCCGTATAGTGGACTTCAACGGGAACCAATGGGTTGAAGGTCCAAATTGCAGTTTCAGTGCAGCTCCAAATGGCTCTACATGATCCCAGCCGAGGAATAAGGGTCTTATCTAGAGAAACGATTGACCATTTTTTAGAAAAATTAAACATTTAACCCTTTTTAATCACAAATGCTTTTCTTAGTAGCTCTGTAATGCACCACATAATATGCATTACTTAGTGTTGATAAAAAAAAGAATGCATTAAGATAGAATAAAACGGATTTCTTTTTTAAATTTTGTTTAAAAGCAGAGGATCTGTTCTTTCTTTTGATATATTGCATGTTCAGATATTCATACAACAAAATATTCTGAGGGCCATGACATTTTTGTAAAAATGACCAAATACTTTTTAAAATAAATACTGGCGGAGAAAGAGTTAAGTAAAATTGCTTGAATGTTTAAATTTGCAAGACTTAAAACTGCGTGCAAATAATGAACGTTAGAGATGATACAACACTATCCCCAATGGGCAAGTGATCCGTAAACAGTCCCGAAATGCGAGCAAAAGTCTTGTTTCGCAGCATGCGGCTCTCAGTCTCTTGATATATTTTTACTCATTTATTTATTAATTAATTAATTTACTCATTTAGCCTGCGTGCTATTAGTGCATACATTTTTGTGGGAATATCCCGCTTTATAATCACGAAACCTGCGGTAATGTGTAAAAGTATGCGCAAAACCCTTATTAAAACACACACACACACACACACACACACACACACACACACACACAAACACACACACACACACACACACACACACACACACACACACACACACACACACACACACACACACACACACACACACACACACACACACACACACACGCAGTCTCTGAGGTCAGAGGTCACCGCTGTGCTGTCTGTAGGTTCTGCAGCTCTTGTTAAATGTGTTTGTTTATTATTGTTCACTAATTAACTCAAGGCCACAGTGAACTGCTGTAAAATCAGACAACAACAACAGATCAAACTCTCTCCGTCTGTCACATTTGCTGGTACTTTACTCTCTCTCTCTCTCTCTCTCTCTCTCTCTCTCTCTCTCCTCTCTCTCTCTCTCTCTCTCTCTCTCTCTCTCTCTCTCTCTCTAGAGAGAGAGAGAGAGAGAGAGAGAGAGAGAGAGAGAGAGACTGCTCTGAGGTCAGACTTATGCATCCAGTAGCCTAGATGAACTGCTGAGTTCAGTCAAGATCCAGTTATTTACAGGCTGTTCACATATCAGACATTCGATTATCTCCCATCATGCCGCTGGATTCACCTGCTGTTGTTTGACATTCATCAGACTCATGTGGCATTTAATTCCCTTTCCATTCGACATTTGCATTTTTTGTTTGACCACTGCTAAGTGCCGAAGGGCTGTTTGATGCTTTTGCTGCAAACGATGATTTGAGATGTTTTTTTTTTTTTTTCAGAGACTGAAATTATTTTTACTGAACACTTGAGATGTCTCCCTATTCAAGCACACCTGATTTAACTCATAAGCTCAGTAGTAAAGACCCCAGGACCAGGGTTGGGAACCATTTTCTTTTTGAAAGAAAATACTTCATGTTCTTGGCAGCTTTGTGAGAGTCACATTTAGGCTACAGTATGAAATATAAATAAGATAGAAATGGTTGTTTGCATTTTCAGTTAAATTTCTTGTATAAATGTCTGCACTTTTGTCAGAAAGATGTAATAACGAGTCTAAAAGGAGATATAGGCTATCCACTATATTCATCACCACACTGGTAATGGAAGACTGAGCACATTGCATTGTGGGATACAGTACGCCGCGCTCTGATGTCTATGGCACATTTTGACAAATGCAGTATAGTCATCTGAGCATCAGTGCACAGACAATAACTCATGTAGTGTGCAAAGTGATACTGTGTGTGTGTGTGTGTGTGTGTGTGTGGTAAATGAGGGGTAAATGAGGTCAGTTTCTTCACCAGTCTGCGGTCTGTGGACGTCCTCTCTCCAAAAACAATGTGAAGCAGACGAGAGAATAACACATCCAGAATTAGCTGCTATTTCTCCTCAGTAAATGTTTCCAGTTTCAAACAGGTTGCTGGTCTTTCTGACGTCAGTCTCTGCTTGGAGAAAACGGCCCAAATATGCAGCTAAACACAAACATACGAGGCCGAGCGTTTCAGGGAAACGTGATGAAGTCTCTCTGAGAGTCTCTGAAGTGCTTTAATAAAAGAATAAGGTCCGAATAAGATCCGTACAAGCGTGACGAGGGTCAGGCGCTTGAAACCAAACGAGCCGTTTGGCTTTTGTTTACAGAATTGGGGCAAGATTTGCATGGCGTCAATAGAGCAAGCCTGCGTTTCAGACTCATTTGCTCAGGAAATGTAAAGCCGAACAGAAGCGGCAACAATGGCTCTTCTGCGAGAGACAAAAGAGAACCTGAAAGGCAATATATCATACAGCGTACAGAGCATTTCCAAACAAAACGCAGTTCATTAATTTAGCGTGTTCACTCTTGCTGACAGGAAAGACGTAGTGCTGCTGTGCTGCTAGTGAATCAAAAGTTTCAGCTCGACTCGCTCAACATTCCTTTCCTCTTTCAAATAATCCTGATGCTAAAATACATTTGAAAGATATTTATCAAACCCAAAGCTCTGCATTTCATGCTTGTCACGATCATTTTGTAATTCATATAATTTGAATGGATGACTTTCAGTGTGACTAGTAACAATATAATGATAATAATAAAAAAAAACCTTAGCATTTCTAAAGGGGAACAACAGCAATCTCACTGCATCATATGTGTAATCGTTCACTCTTTCTCTCTCTGTGTGTGTGTGTGTGTGTGTGTGTGTGTGTGTGTGTGTGTGTGCTTGTGTGTGTGTCCCTTGTGTCCCTTGTGGGGACATTTTTGGTCCCTATGAGGAAAACTGCTTATAAATCATACAGAATTATTTTTGGTATTTATTTTTGGTTTATGGTTAGCAGAATATAGTTTGTACAATATAAAAAATCATTATGTCTATGTAATGTCCTAGGTGTGTGATATTGACAATAATGATAATTAGACGTTACTTTGCTGAGTGTGTTTATTGTGTTGTTACCTTGGCAGGTTTAGGACTGCTGTGGACAGCTGACTCCCAAAGCTTTTGATATTCTTCATATTCTGTGCGATGGTCAGTTCGCAGCAGTGACAGAAATCATCTTTTCCAATAAGTTTAAATAGATTTTTTTACCTTTTCTAATGGCTTTTTTAAACCTAATTGAATGTATGCATCATCTTTTGTGTCAAATTCTTACATTTAATCAATACAGACATGATCAATACTAAGACACAATAGGGTTATTACTAATCAAATGAAATCAACACAACTCACCTTTGCAATGCAGAGGAAACACAGAAGCTGCATCTGAATTGTCATTTAGATGCATTGCACATACTGTTTAATGCAGATCAGAGACGACATGAATGCATTTAACCTGCAGTTACAAATGCATACATAATGTTTTGATTTTTTTAAACACAAAACGTTGAATATTTATATTAGAGATTTAGAAATTATAAAAAAAATGAAAAGATACTTTAAATGTGAAATGTAAACTGCCAGTAGGTGGTAGCAAGTCACTGTTATTGAGTGAGTCACTGAGTTTCAACAGATTCATTTGAATGGCTGATTCATTCAGCAATGAAGCATTATGAGTGAATCATTCATTCAAACGATTTGTTCATTCAGTAATGAAACACATCCTTGTGTTGGTTAGATGTTTGAACTTTTGAACTAGTTTTTTTGGGTGAAATAGGGTAAAAAAAACAAACAAACAATACTCTGTCTAAAATGTAAGTCACCCAAACACATATTTTAGCTTCAGGTTCTAAAGGGTTAATATCAACTTCTTGTTTATTGAACTGTTTTCACATGTTCAATATCACATGATTTGTAATCGCGCAGTAAAAGTGCACTCTAAATGAGCAAGCACACTTATACTAACTGGCTACATCATGTATGCATGCACTCTCTAGGTGTGTTTTTGTAAAGTGAGGGACATACTCGATATTGTCAGATCGCACAACGTTAAAACAATAATCACAACAATATTATCTAGGGCTGACTTCTAATAGTCGAGGATTCGACGATTCGATTCGGAGAGGTCTGATTCGACTATGAACCTCATAGTCGAATAGTAGGGGGTCTGTTCACATATTGCTTCTTTTGCGCGCTCAAGTTCGTTATTTCAAAATAGGCGCGCCGCGCGCGGTATGCAACCAATGAGCAGCCAGCAGCACACTACATGCCTGTAACGTCTGGACCACGTCCACATTTGTTAGCATTTACGGATTTATTGGCTCACAATGGCTTCTAAAAAATCATCAAAAGTATGGGAGTATTTCGAGAAGGTTAAAGATGACCCACAGAAAGTTAAGTGCAAGTTGTGCCAGCAGCTTCTTTCATATCACACGACGACAACCAACATGGCTCATTTGAAACGGGTAAGGCTTGTTAACTTTACAAACAAACAGTTCTACCACTCTTTTGTCAATACAGACATAAACCCTATATTAGTATAATCTTTGGGGAGACGCGTGCGTATTAATGAGTAGCCTACTCTAGCACACACACACAAGGTCTCTCGCGCTCTCCCTCTCTGTGCGCGCGTGTAATTAATGCTAGCACACACACACAAGGTCTCTCGCTCGCTCTCTCCCTCCCTCTCTGTCTTGCGCTTATTCAACGAAACCTATAATATGTAAAATTACATGTATGTTAGCGATGAAATACGGGACAAATCATGATTTTTTCATAATAAGTCGGGACACTAAAATTAGAGTTGAAATACGGGACTGTCCTGGGAAAAACGGGACGTCTGGTGAAAAAAAAAGGATCGACTATCAGTCGACTACGGCAAAATCTAACGAATCAGATTCGACTATGAAAATCCTTAGTCGAAAACAGCCCTAATATTATCGTAGATTTTATTGCACACCCCTAGAATGTCCCCATAAAACATGAAAACCCCATGTGTGTGTGTGTGTGTGTGTGTGTGTGTGTGTTTGTGCACCTGTGAGTGCATATGGGTTGTGTACACAGATGTGTTTCTGCTTTGACTGTGAAATCGCCCACATGCGTGTCACCAGAGCCGAGCTGAACGCTGCTCGATGCTTGAGTTACAGGTTTTTAGCTCTGCAACTATTGATGTTTTATTTTATTTATTTATTTTCTTAGAAATAAATGAAGGATATTAATCAAATATAAATATTGATATTTGACACACACTCAATTTAATGTGATAAAAAAAGCCTTATTTTATTTTCTCCAAACTAAACGGAGTTAAATATAATTTGTATGCTAAGGATTTACTATACATACTTTTCATTTGTAAAGTGGAAGTATTCAGACCACAGATTGACTAAATGATCATTAGATGTTGACTGTTTATAATCGGTTTTATTGATGAGTCTCTGCAGCTCATTTCCAAACTCAGACACACGACATTAAACAGACGTTGTTCTCTTCAAAACTCTGCTGCATTACAGACCCGTATGAAAGGAAATCCGAACAAATCTCTGTCCCTCAGCAGCGGATGGACCAGTGGAAACACGCTCGGCTAATCTTACCCTAGAGAATCGGCTTTGGCAAACTCCATTTCATCGCTCGCTGCCACGTTATCAGACCGAGAGAGATTTACAAAGCTCAACCCCTGTGTGTGTGTGTGTGTGTGTGTGTGTGTGTGTGTGTGTGTGTGTGTGTGTGTGTGTGTGTGTGTGTGTGTGTGTGTGTGTGTGTGTGTATGTGTGTGACAAATGTTTGACTGTCTCTTTTTACTGGATGCACAGGCGACATCTTTTCAATCTCTTGTTAGTTGTGGTTTGTTTTCATGGCCTCATTCAGTAAGAATCTCCTGCACTGATCATCTGCTCACTCTTTTCCCCTTTTTATCTCTTTCTCTCATATTTCAGTAGAGAAATTGATTTATTCAAATATATACACTAACTGTAATTCACTTATACACTACTATGGTCAGTAAAATTTTAGGTTACACTTTGCAATAAGGTTCCATTAGTTAACAATGAGGCGAACTTACAATGGAAAATACTTCTAAAGCAATTATTAATATTTTACAACATTTACTAATGGATTTTTAAAATAATGGACCTGAGCTAATATTATCATTAATCGTAAAAATTGTATGTTAACAAAACCAATGTTGACAAAGATAAACAAACACTGTAAGAATCATATTGCTCATTGTTAATGTTAGTTAATGCATTGACTAGTTCTAATGGGACATTACTTTAAAGTTTTACTGATTATTTTCATTTATTTTTATTTATTTATTATATTTTATTAAATTGATCAAAAGTGGCAGTGAATACCGTTACAATGTTACAAAAGATTTATATTTGAAATAACAGCTATTATTTTAAACCTTCTTTTAGGGCTGCATGAAATTGAAGAAAAATGTGATATGCAATAACTTGTTCAATATGTGTAGCAATGTTAGATGTTGTGGAAAGGAGGAGGCGGGAACTGACGAACGTTCAACAATTTCAATAATACATAATTAAACAAATACAAAAATGAAAGTAAAGACGGCAGTCCCTCACGGTCGACTGCCGCCACACATAATAAAACAAAACATTAAATACAATAGTCCAGGCCTGGCCTCTCTCGATCTCCACTGTCTTCGTTCCTCCTTTGTTTCCGCTCCTCCGTAAGAGATACGAGACCAGTGTGTCACGCAGGTGTCACTCATTATCAATCACTCCACCAGCCTCGCACCGTTCTCTCACGGCCCTCGGCCTTGTCCTGCTCGCCACATTATGCAATAAGATATTGCTGTACGAAGTGTGTAAAATATTATAAATTAAGATTCCAAAAGAAAGGTTTCATAGGAAAAATAATATAAAATCTTTTATCTTTAACACTTCTTGAGTTAGAGTACATACATGTGAACTTCAGAAAAAGAATAATTATGACACTCAGACAGGTATGTTATATGCTATTTTTTTATTAGAAAAAATACAAGATACATTTCTAGTTTCATCATTATTTGTTTGATATTACTCTATAAAGGAAAAAATATAAATTATGACTACAGAAAATGTGTACAATTGACCCATTTACTCATGGAGCCGCATTAAGATCTCCATATCTCTGGGATTAAACCATATGGGGCCTTTAAAATGAAGTTAACAAAAGAAATGTTTATTAAAAAATATAATAAATAATATGAATATATCTTTAATACTTTTTGAGTTTATGGGCTTGCAGACTTGGGCAAAAAAACACAAGAAGTGCTTTTTCCCAGTTTTGAACTTTCACTGTAGGCATAATGCAAAAAAAGATTGTTAAAGTCAACAGATTTTATTAATAGACCTACCCATTAAAATAATTATGCTGCCATCTTTCTGAAGTCAATTTTAACCCCCTGTAATTTGGCTCCAAATCTCAGGTCAAAATTGCCATTTTGACCCCCCTCTACAAACTAGTGGTTTACTCTGTAAATTACATATTTCTTTCACCAGACAAAAATTATCAAATTCAAAATTTTGGTTAGTCTCGACCTCTGGATGAGTTGACTCGCAATGACCCTGTTACACAACATTACTTACAATTGTAATAATGAAAAGTAAATGAATGAATAAATAAACATAACAATTAAATACATTCAAAAAACAAAACAAAACAAAAATGCACAAACTTAAAATAAATACAAAAGTCCCTGACAGCACTTAAGAGATTACATTACATACATTATCTGCATGGTTCAAACATTAATAGGCTAAATGTATTAAATAAATATTATTATTGCTACGTTTTTTTGTAAATTTCTGATCAAATAAAAGCCTTGTTGAGTAGAAAAGACTATCAACTGACCACAAACTTTTCAGCAGGATAAATGTGTTTCTTCTTTTTGGGAATATGTTTTTTTTTTTTTTTTTTTTTTTTTTGGACAAAGTCCTTTAAAATATTACTGTAGTAGAAATGAAGATGCATATTATAGTAGCTTTTAACTTTTTTCTTCATTTTTAAGAGTGTTTTGGGCTCTATTTCAGGCTCGGCCCGCACTCAGAGCCAGAACTTTGAGTTTTAATGTGATGGATATGAGAAGTGACAGGAGAGCTTGTCTCTGCCTCAGTCTGAAAATCAGAAAGGTCATGGATTTTTTAAAGATTTTATCAGTTGTTCATCATGATCTATAGAGCTGTGTACTGATACAGATTCCCTGATTCAGTCCTATTCACAAGCTCTTTTTTGATTCAATCCTGATTCATTATTTTATATTTTAGAGTTTCTCCCTCTGCTAATGTTGTAAATTATACAGTGAACCTTCGAACAAAGTGCATTACAGAAATATTCATTTAAATTCATTTTAATATTCACTTACAGGGAGCTGCCTGCTTAATAACATTTATACCAATAATAACCAATTTTACCATTTACCATTTAAAGTTTGCATTCTAGGGTAACTGCCTGTTGAAGAACCCTTAATAGGGAGGCAGTTTCATCTAGATAAATTAAGAAGCCTCCAACTTAGGGTACCCCAATTCTGGGGGAGGTAGCCACAACTACATTAGCACAAGGGAGCTGCCTGCTTATAAGACCCCAATCAGGGGGAGGTAGCTGCAACCTTGAGACATCAGCATATCATAGAAGGGAGCCTCCTACAAAAGTTTAAAGGAGGCTTCTGTCCCTAGGTTAACATGAGAGAGGTAGCGAGTGCTCGAAAGCTGTGATAAGAACCTTGTTTAGAACCCATAATGGGGAAGGTGCTACTCGTTCTACCTGCCTCAAGGTGGGCTTCCTGAAGCTTACGCAATTTTGGGGAAGCCCACACCTTGGTAACACCCAAGGGAGCTTCCTACCTACTGAACCCAACACCAGGGGGCAGAGGTTACCACCTTGTTGGTATCAAGAAGCTTCATACTTAAAAGGAACCCCCTCGTGGGCAAGGATACTCCATTAAATACCCATGAAGGAACTTCCTAATTAATGGAACCTAAGGGGTATATTGCAATAAACAGCCTCCTGCTTATGGACCCCAACGCTAATGGAGGCAGCTACAATATCGGGACCTTAAGGAACCCGCTATCAAGGGGAGGCAGCTTCGACCTTAGTAAACTGCAATGACTTATGAGGGGGCCACCTGCTTAGAGACCCAACCTCTGGGAGGCAGCTGCAACTTCACAAAACACAAGGAAGCTGCCTACTTAAGTACCCCGTCATTAAGGTGAGGCAGCTTCAATATTAACACAATGCAATGGCTCAAGAAGGAGCCGCCTGCTTAAGAACCCCACTCATGGGGGAGGCAGCTACAACTTCAAAGACAATGGAGCTGTCTGCTTAAGGGACACAATATGGGTAAGGCAGCTTCACCTTATATCAAAAGAATACTTATATCAAAAAGGAAGTGCCTATTTAATAAAACCCCATACAATGGGGGAGGCAGTTACTACTTCATAAGTGAGCCTCCTACTTAAATGGACCCACATAAGTGGAGGCAGCCTACTTAGGGAACCCCGAGCTGCAGAGAGATGTTGCTTAACTAATCTCTCAAGTAAGAGTCAAGCCTGGGTGGAACAAATCACAGTGACCACATCACACAACACGCATTTAACCCCCTTCAGACTTAAGGGTGCTAAGTTCAAGCGCCAGATTATGCCACTCCGAAAGAATCATACGAGAACAGCCACAAATGCTTTAAGTGCCTTCAACTCCCTCGAGAGCTGAATCTGCTTGTGCAAATACAAACTACTATCCCTCAGGAGAGAACAGAAAATACAAACCCCTAACCTGTCTTTGTAGATAGTTTTGCGAATGCATCCTACCCAGCACATCCAGCCTCTTCAACAAGTTGAAGGTATTCCACCCAAACACAATTCCCACATCTGTAATGAATGGGGACGATACGAACAGGGCTTTCCATTTGAGAAATCCTCACAATATGCGCATACAGCTCCCTCGAAAACGAAACGTGCATACTCATGCACCAGACATACACGTTTCCTGAAACGCTTGTCAGTGTTTCTTCATGATATTCACGTTCACACGTACACAAACAAATGAATCCTAAAGACAAAGAAAGTTGATAATGTCTCAGGTGAACTTTTATACGATAGTCACTTCACAGACTGCCATGGGCCAATGACATTGCTGTGGTTAAACACATGCTTCAGACACCGGTGGCGCTTAAGGCGTTCCCCATAGTGTCCTCTAGAGAACGCAGTGCGAGTTCCTTTTCGCAAGGGAACTGTTTTTTTTGTTTAATAAAGTAGCTTTATTAGGTGTCATTGGTATTCAAGAATTTTAATTCAGAAACAATAATTGTTGTATTTTTTCAACATTTAGAATTCATTTTACATGTTGTTCCAATCAGATTGCACCTACTTAGCAGTATTTCTTGATTTGCATAATTCCTAATGAACCAGGGCTGCAAGAGACTTTAAAGGGGTGATGAACTGCGAAATCAAAATTTCCTTGAGCTTTTGACATCTGAGAGGTCATCATATTATAAGAATATCCTGTAAGTTCAGAACTGAAAACGTCCTTGTTAGTCCAATAAATGCTTTTATTGACACCAGCCTAAGCAAACGCCTCGTTTTTCAAAGTGGGGAAATATGACGTCAAAGAGGATAAAACACCACCCCCGCAGAAGAAGATCAACGCCTGCTTCAACAGGGCCGGTTTAGCCCACCGCCCACCGATTCGCGCATTTTACACGCATACATAGCTAAATAACATAGGTACCTCGTGATGACAAACCGGATCGAGCTACCGAGCAATACAAAATATTGTGCAGTGCCTGGTTTGTGGAAGAAGACAGTCGCTGCATAAGCTTCCTCTGGATTCCAATAGGAGTGCATGGATAAACTTTATTTTTCATGACGTTCCACTCCAGCTGATGAGGTAAAACATTGTCCGTCTGTTCGCTTCATTTCACTGAGGATTGTTTTGTAAACAAGACTGGATTTGCAGACCGATTAAGAGTAAAGAACGTTGATGTGCCGTCTATATTGGATCTGACAGGAATTGCAACACCTGGACTCTGCGTCGAACATGTATGGGCGAATCATTCCGGTTGCCATTTTACAACATTGGACGTTTTCAAAACAATTTCCCCCAAGTGCATCGACCGGTGAGTTGAAACTCATTATAATGCAAAACGGTTATCCACTCATACGCAGTGGCCGTTTACTTCCAATTCTTCAATGCGAGACGCCCATAAAAACCGAGCGTTTTTCAGCTAGGCTCAAAACTAGATTAGAAAATAGCGTATTACTTATTCATTTTGATGTTTTTGAATGCAAAATCCAAGCGAACGTCATAAGTTTACCTCAGACAACAATTTAATAAGATTTAAAAAGCCAGTTCATGACCCCTTTAATACTATGACTTTTGAGTTACTAGCCTGGATCTTTAACCCTTGTGAAAAATAAGTGCATTTAATTGTTTAATGTACACTTGTAGGGCACTTCAAATGTTATATATATATATAAAAACCATACTTGCAGATAATATATTCGTGAAATAAAAGGCCACCTAAGTGTACTTGGAGTACACGTTTATGAGTGACCACTTTCATTTCAAACCAGTGTTTGTTGTGCTTTAAAGTACACTTCTTTCGATATGTTGACTAACATACTGTATATATGCAAATAAAGTACTTAATTATAGTTTTAACTGTAGTGTGTTATTCAATATAAAGTTAATATGTGACCCGTGCTTATTGTCATTTTCACATTCTCCATTTCAAAGACAAAAGTCAATAGAGTCAGAAAAGTAAATTTTGAGAGTAAAATTAAGCTTTCTGAATGTTCCAAAACAAAATCATCTATCAACCATACCTTAAAATTCCAGGTAATGCCACCAAATTTGGCATGTACCGAGTCAAAACTTTTAAACTTTGTCATAATACACAACAAAGTCATATTAAACTTTTTTATTAAACCACAGTTGTTTGATCAACATTGAGACAGACAGACTATACAGTATATTAAAAATGGACAATTCTTATTGTTTATGTAATATTTTAGTGTGTATTATAAATCATTTATTTTTGCACTTCATTATTTTTTCAAATTCATTTGACTTCATAATCTTTAATCAAAAACATTAAACTTCCCTCCCCCATCGAAACGACTTCTCTTCTCTTCCCGTCATGTGCTGTGGCGCGAGGGCAGGGCTATTGTGCTCTGGCACAATTCATGCACTTTCAGTCTTGTGGACTTACTGTTGCTGCCCTGTGTTCGTTAAGTCCATGAGACCATAGTGTGTCCCATTTGTCATTTTAGGTTTCAGAAGAGTGCTTGCGAACTTTGCGGTTGTAATGCGCCCTCGGTGCACACTTTTGCCGAGCCCGCACTTATGCGAGCTCCACAGCAGACTTCTTCCCGACAGTCAAAGCGGCGTTACGTCACGAAAGTGCTGACTCGTAGGAAGATCGCGGGTACTTAGGGTGCCATTTGCGACAGGGCCTGTCTCAATTCTGCTTTCATTTTGTTTGCAACACCCAACTCCCAATGATCAATCAATTCCTGCGGGATGAAATCAAGCCCCGCCTACAGTTTTTCACATTTCAGAAGCCGTTTCATGCCGACTTTAAGACCTATTTTAATGCACTGATCTAATATAATGTTACATAGCAGGTGTTTTCCCCCAACAGTTAGCCAAACATTAATTTAAGACATAACACATAATGTTTGCGTGAATAATCGCCACGACAGATATTTTGAAATACTGTATACTGTACTGTTTGTAGCCTATATCGGGATTACACGCAGTCCGAGCAGAGTATGTGAGCGGAGTGGAGCGGCAACAATGTTCCCTCCGCGCTCCAAGCATTTAATAGTCACTCCGCTCCAGCTCCGCTCCGGGTTCACGATTTACCGCTTCCCGCTCCACTCCTCGCTCACTGATCAGAAACACCGCTCCGTCTTCGCTCCCCGAGGACATTGCGAATGTATTTAAGTATGCTTTGAAATCTCACAACATTTCTCCTCATTATAATATATAGGCATATTAAATATTTATTTTTTAAAAACATCATTAGGAGATTCAATGTGGTTTAGCCTATTGGATAGTGTGCAAACTTTTCCTATGACATGCTATGCTATTACATTATCAGCATTATAAGTTAAATATCATTGCTGCTTTTTGCAGAGCATATTTTTTTTGGAAAGAAGAAAATAACGTTTTCATCAGTTATTTTATCTACGGGTCACTACATTTCTTACAGATTTCTGCTCGTTCGAAATCAAACCGACAGCACTGTAAGATTACATTTGTTTGAATGCAATGCATTGAGACGCAATCGGCGGTTCAGGAAGGACAGAAGAAGGAATAAATCCAAAACGAGTTTAATTCAGAAGACAGGCAAACAGGCAAACGGGTGTAACAGCGTGTAAAACACAACAATACCGGACACTGAACAGAAGACAGGCAGGAACTTAAATACACAGTGATGATAATTACAAATGACAGGCAGCTGTGAGGGAGGTGATCAGTGTCCATGGATACAGATTGGTGGCGGGAAACTCAGACTGGGGAACACACGTGGCAAAACAGAACAAACTGAAAGTCAAACAGAAGCCTAATGGTGACATAACGCCCCCTCCGGCCAGGTGCGTCCTCGCACCGTAACGCAACAACGAAGGGAGGACCGGAGGAGGTTCTGGTGGTGGACGAGGTGATGGTGAAGTGTAGAAACGAGGCTGGAGTGACAGGATAGTGAAGGGATGACAACGATCCCCTGACGGCACAGATGTAGATGGCCTGGTGGCGCAGACCCAGAGCCATCCAGTACCGACAGCCCACGGCAGAGTAGACGGAGGGAAGAGACCAGGTGGAGAAGAGGCTGACGGTAGCTGGGGGATGACCGACGGAGACTCGGCGGCAGGATCCATCGGGGCAGACGGAGAGCCGGTGGACTCAAACGACATTGCTGGACTGGGAGACCTAGGCGACATCGCGGCGACGAGCGCTGAAGGTGGAGCCAGAGTACCCGAGAGCTGAGGCGAAGTCGGAGTGAGGGAGGACAGAGGTGACGCCGAGGGGAAGGAGGAGCCCGCTGTAGCCGAAGGGGTGGAGGGACGGAGCGTAGCGGACAGACCGTAAGTCCGTGGCGAAGGCAGAGTGACGACTGACCAAGGGGGAGCCGGCAGGACGAGGGAACCCGATGTAGCCGATGGTTCGAGGGTCTCTGGTGGAAGCGTAGGTGGGAGGAGCCAAGACGGAGCCGGGGGGTTGACAGGCTGAGATGGAGTGCAGAGGACCAAGGCTGGAGGCGGAGCCAGGGGATCCTCATGCTCGAGTGCTGTGGATGGATGGCTGACCTGCGACTCGACGTCAGGGGTACTCCCCAGCGACGGTGTAGGGCAGCGAACATCCAGCAGCGGCGAGGCTGGAGGACTGGCTAAGCTGGGTGTTAAGGTGGTATCAGACAGGTTGATGATAGGGCAGATACAGTCACTGGAGTGGTTATACAACGACGAAGATGCAGAAGACGGGTGGGATAGGGTGGGAGATGGTGTCTCTTCGGAGAAGTCGATCAGCCAGTCCTCGTGTTCCGTCGATTGGGTTCCCTCGTCCGCAGATGTCGTGGGCTCACACCCTGGTCAGACTATTGTTGGAGCTCCTCCTCCGGGGCGAGGGTCAGCTCTGTCCTCTTAGTCTCGGGCTCAGGCTGGCGCGTCACGGCGGGTGGTAGCTCTCTGTCTGCGGGGGGCACACACGAGTTCTCCGCGGTCGAGGATGGTAATGCGGGCTCTGGGTCTGGCTGTGTTCTGAATCGGAGTGCGACGCTCTCCAGACACCTGGTGATGGCCTCCTTCCAGTTCAGGTTAGAGGTGTCTGGGAGGTCGATATGCTGATGGAAATTGGC
Source organism: Chrosomus eos (assembly GCA_036326025.1). Classification (NCBI taxonomy): domain Eukaryota; kingdom Metazoa; phylum Chordata; class Actinopteri; order Cypriniformes; family Leuciscidae; genus Chrosomus; species Chrosomus eos. Next base: position 48,224,539 of record CM070818.1, read on the forward strand.
CCCGATCCAGAACAGGTTCTTCAGGGTTTCGTTGTCGAGGGGGCTGGTGACTGCAAGGTAAACAAAATTTCTGGTGAAAGACAAAAAGTTCTTGCTCTCCTCAGCAAGCTGGATAAAAGCAATATTATCCATTTTCCTTTTGTAGGTCCGGTATTCTGTCACGGGGCGGTTCAGGAAGGACAGAAGAAGGAATAAATCCAAAACGAGTTTAATTCAGAAGACAGGCAAACAGGCAAACGGGTGTAACAGCGTGTAAAACACAACAATACCGGACACTGAACAGAAGACAGGCAGGAACTTAAATACACAGTGATGATAATTACAAATGACAGGCAGCTGTGAGGGAGGTGATCAGTGTCCATGGATACAGATTGGTGGCGGGAAACTCAGACTGGGGAACACACGTGGCAAAACAGAACAAACTGAAAGTCAAACAGAAGCCTAATGGTGACACTCGATCTCATGAAAGTGCGTATCTAGCACACATTTTTTTTCTTGTACCAAACTTTTTTTTGCTTGCATATAGCCTATGATACGCAGTTTTCGCGTGCATATGATACGCACTTTATGGCTTGCACGCACTTCACACACCTAATCATAATAACCAGGGGGTTAGGGCATTTCATTTGCACGCAAAAACAATTTTTTGGTGTATAAATGACACAAGAAATGCTATTTCTACCAGAAAGACTCGGGAGAATAATACTGAGACAATAACATTTATTTACGAGCTCAGCAAGCAATCAAATTCTTTGGCGTAGGCCCCGTCCGTAATTCGCATTCCGAGGGTACGGAATCTGCGCATCCCGTCTGAGATGAAGGCGGGGGCGCAGCCCACCCCCGCGAAGTAAGGAAGGGTGCCATCTGGTGGTGGTGGGGTGGAAGGAGGAGAGGACGTCCTGGCATCTTTAGGGTAGAGGGGAGAGCCCGTCTGGAGGTGATGGGAAGGATGGAGGGGAGGACCCAGCGTAGAATGGTAGGGAGATGAAGGAAGGTCCCATCTGGTGGGGAGGACCCGGCGTAGAATGGTAGGGAGATGAAGGAAGGTCCCATCTGGTGGGGAGGACCCGGCGTAGAATGGTAGGGAGATGAAGGAAGGTCCCGTCTGGTGGTGGATGGGGAGGATGGAGGTGGTTGAAGCGACAGCATCTGAGAACTCAGACATGAGTAAGTACCACCCTTTTATACTGGCTATTAGGATGTGATTGGATAGTGAGAAGGTAATACATGACGTGAACGATTGAGTCTTCCTGGCAGAACTAGCGCTTAGCTTCATTTCTACCAGAAAGACTCGGGAGAATAATACTGAGACAATAACATTTATTTACGAGCTCAGCAAGCAATCAAATTCTTTGGCGTAGGCCCCGTCCGTAATTCGCATTCCGAGGGTACGGAATCTGCGCATCCCGCCTGAGATGAAGGCGGGGGCGCAGCCACCCCCAAAAATTAGGCGGAGTAATAATCCGCCGGGACGGGGCCCACCCCCAAAGAACAGTAGAGGAGGTATACCCACTGGTCGTGAATCCTGAAGTACCTGGAATAGAGAGGAAAAAAAAAAAATATTAGAAATAGGCTATACATTTTTTTTTTTTTTTTTTTTTTTTTTTTTTTTTTTTTTTTTGCGTGAGCCGCGACCTTCTTATGATGGGACGCGTGAGCCACAGGCCATCTTTGATCGGAAACATGGGCCACAGGCCATCTTTTGATCGGACACATGGGCCACAGGCCATCTTTTGATCGGACACATGGGCCACAGGCCATCTTTTGATCGGACACATGGGCCACAGGCCATCTTTTGATCGGACACATGGGCCACAGGCCATCTTTTGAACGGACACATGGGCCACAGGCCATCTTTTGAACGGACACATGGGCCACAGGCCATCTTTTGATCGGACACATGGGCCACAGGCCATCTTTTGATCGGACACATGGGCCACGGCCATCTTTTGATCGGACACATGGGCCACAGGCCATCTTTTGAACGGACACATGGGCCACAGGCCATCTTTTGAACGGACACATGGGCCACAGGCCATCTTTTGAACGGACACATGGGCCACAGGCCATCTTTTGAACGGACACATGGGCCACAGGCCATCTTTTGATCGGACACATGGCCACAGGCCATCTTTTGATCGGACACGGGGGCCACAGGCCATCTTTTGATCGGACACGGGGGCCACAGGCCATCTTTTGATCGGACACGGGGCCACAGGCCATCTTTGATAGGTCGCAGGCCGTCGTTTCATAGGACGCATGGCCACAGGCCGTCGTTTGATAGGACACAGGCTATCTTTTGAATTGTTTCACGTGGACCACAGCCATCATTTGAATTGTTTCACATCGACCACAGACCATCTTTTGATTTCTTATGTGCAGGCCCACTGGCTATCTTAACTTCATACAAGGCCACCTTGGCCTAAACACCACCACCAGTAGTTGCATAGGTATTTACCTGAACCGTTGCTGGAGAGCTTGCTGAGCTTCGAGGATGACTTTAGAATCAGGTCTTATGTGACTCTAATGCAGAGGAAGACCATCTGCCAGGATCTTAATAGCTGAAGTAGAAATGCCGCAAGCAGCTGCTGTAAAGGTTGCCCCGATCCTGAAGGAAGGACCAGTATACTGGGAGGGAGATAGACTGCGACATTTGAGGACAGAAACTGATAAGTCCTGACCAGGCTTAGAGAGAAATGCTCCGTTAGAATTTTATGAATACTCGTTTATGAATTGATAATGTGAAACAGAGCCTTGAGAATCATCCTTATATTTCTTAACAAGAGAGAGTAAGCAAAAAAAATTAGGTGAGAACGTAAATGAGAAAAAGACCATGGGGAAAACTGAGTATTTAGCTCCTGGAGTGAATCCCCTGAATGCATGAGCCATGAACGCTGTAACAGACATAACTGCAATGGATTTTGCTTTACTATCTTAGTGTGTAGTGTTGCCATTTTAAGCATAACCGACATCTGCAAGGTTACAACACTCAAAGTTCAGCATTGGGAGAAATTCATTTAAGAAATTGCTTTTTAAAGACTACAACAGCGCTGAGAGAAGCTAGCGACATTCCTCCTGGGTTAGAGCATCACAACCAACATTTACATGAATCCTGCCCATGGGACATTTATAGAATATCGAGACAAAGTAAGCTAATCAGTGACTAGAGATGAGCTAATCAGTGACTATAGCTACGATGAGCTACATGATTCATCAACAACCATTCGGAATGTTGTCTATAAGTTGACGCTTCTTGAGTCTCTCCATCTTGAATGATTCCGGTTGAAAGTTAAAAATTGTTGGTGAGAGGTAATCGAAGCTGCAAACGAGCTGTTAAAACTCCGACCCTTGTGCCGGGAGCGGCAGCCCTACCACGACCAAGGGATAGACAAACGATATGCTTTCTCGCCTTCAAAATGATCATTAAATGCTATACGAGTTATCTGTGGGGCATTCCGAGCCAAACTCCGCATACACACGGGAGACCCGCCACATATCGATTTTCGTAATTGTAGACGAGGAAGGTACAATCAGCTGTGATCAGGATGTAGAAAGAGGAATCTGAAAAGAAAAGCAAAACATTACTAATTTGACAATCTCTGTTAGAGGAGGGCAGGGTGATGGATCCGGGTTGCTGAAGGGCAAAGCCGTCTGAAAGCCTGGAACGAAGTGAAAGCGTGTAGCGATGGCTTGCAGTGGCAGGAATGAGCGGAACATTAGTTGTGAAATTGAAGACGACTAACAGCCAAATTATCGTCTCAGGAATGGCATGATCGCCTAACGATAAGATCTGCCTTGACGACCATGCTTTGTTAGCCCAACGATATCAATATATTTTGCGAACACATCAAATCCCTTAGGACGCTATAGGATGATTTTTTGTGAAGAGCGGACAAAATGAACCTTGAGTGAGCTTAGAGATTTATCTAGCCTTTACTGATCTAGATATCCGAATCTGAGATTGGACATGCACCCTTGTCTAGTGTTTATATTTTTTTTTTTTTTTTTTTTTTTTTATTCTTAAGCCGCTAAATCTGCCTTCTTACGGTACTTGCCTGAAGTAAGGTGACGGCGGCTTGTCAAGAAGCCACTAGCATTACCTAAATTATACTTGATCTGTTGTATTTTGAGCATAGAAACCTGTTCTCAGATGCGCAGCATTTGCCTGACATGGCTCCCGAGATGCTCTATGCAGGAATAGCGCCGTTCATGGCTGGGAGATCGCTGGCCCACAACAAAAGTTGAGAGTCTTGAATAGAAAGATACATGAACATGAAAAGGTAACACTTTATTTGAAGGGGTGTGCATAAGACTGACATGACACTGTCATAAACATGACATAACACCTGTCATGAACATGAAGGAGTCTTTATGAATGTTTATGACTGTTGTCATTAAGTGTCATTCGGTAAATTATGACACTTTTAATGCAAAGTTGACATTGTTTAAAATGTCTTTGTTATGACAACTTGACATTAACAAAGACAAAAAATGTCTTTGTTATGACAACTTGACATTACCCAAGACAAAAATGTCTTGATTATGACAACTTGACATTAACAAAGACAGAAATGTCTTTGTTATGACAACTTGATATTAACCAAGAAATCATAACCTGTCAACCTGTCACACATATGTCATAACAGGTCTAATTATCAAACTTCAAGCATTTTGCAGTGTAATAACCCTTAATGACATCTTTATAACTAGTACAATGTGTTCCACTTTACTTGAGGACAGGTAATATTCATGACACAGTTATAATGGTGTCATGACGGCCAAAGTTGTGACAGGTTGACAGGTTATGATTTCTCGGTTAATGTCAAGTTGTCATAACAAAGACATTTCTGTCTTTGTTAATGTCAAGTTGTCATAATCAAGACATTTTTGTCTTGGGTAATGTCAAGTTGTCATAACAAAGACATTTTAAACAATGTCAACTTTGCATTGAAAGTGTCATAATTTACCGAATGACACTTAATGACAACAGTCATAAACATTCATAAAGACTCCTTCATGTTTATGACAGGTGTTGTGTCATGTTTATGACAGTGTCATGTCAGTCTTATGCACACCCCTTCAAATAAAGTGTTACCCATGAAAATCATACAGTTGAGCAAAGACAATGTCACTCGAGTCTCCTTCGCTGATTAGTTCTGGTGATTGGTTTGACTTGATAAAACTAATATGACTGTTGGTTCTGAGTTAGCAGTTTTGACTAAGTATATGTAGCCTTGACCGGAGCATCCTTAGTCTGCATTCTGTACGTTAATGTGGGAATACCCGTCACATAAAATATTTCTATCGCACATATAAGTGTATTAAGTAGTCACCGGGAAGGTTGAGTATTATAGAGATTGTACACATTTCCAATATTGGAGATCTCATCTTAATTAGGGGACGTATTATAATAGGATTTTAAAGTAGGCCTAGATATTTTGAAAATAATTGTTTTTAGAATTACAACACTTTTGTAATATGTAATTAACTCCCGTTGTAGAGATATCCACTACAGTATGCATAACAGCCGAATGATGCTCTCTTTAGCTCAGGTTTTATGTATTTGTTTATTTATTTATTTATTTATGTATTTATTTATTTATTTAATTATTTATTTATAAATCAGTTACTCAGTTGATAGTGGGTATTTGCAAACTGCCCACGAGAGTGTGGTATTGACAACGCTGGTATATCAGATCACTGTAGTCTACTGTGGAATATCGGTGATGCGAAACTTGCTTACACTTGCTACGGACACTTCCCCTTTAAGGCGAGCTATCCGGGCCCTGTTGCAGTCTGAAGATCAGTAGTACCGTAACGAAACGCGCTGTGCCACGTCACCGTGGCGTGGACAACAATTTGAACTCTACCGCTGATGTAGGAAGCAACGAAGATACTTACCTGGATGAAGTTTAATCAAGATAGAGGGAACATGATGCAGTGGCTGGTGGAAGCGCCTACCAAAAACTTGAAAGACCGACTTGAAAGCCTTGGAAGTGGAGCTTGAACTTGAACCAGTGAGAGACGCCTCTCGTGACTTGCAGAGTTGTTGGTTCGGTGGATCGGTGATGATGCACCCGTGCAGACAGCGAGGTTCTTTTGCTGTTGATGATGACTCTTCCTGCTGGATTATCCTGGCTGAACTGGCGCTGTTGAGGCTTTTGATGACGTGAAATGGAAACTGATTGGTTACCCATGCAGCGTGTTTTAGCCTGGATGAGCTGAACTTCTCATGAGAGGCCATGGCTGATCCGGAGACCGCTGTGTCTACGGGGAGATGCGGCGCTGACGCGGGAACCTCGACGTGTAGTGGGAGATATAGTAGCGGGCATATCCGTCGTCGGAACTCGATAGTAGTAAACAGTTAGCGTGTCCTGAAACATGTTGGCAGCCGACTGAGCGAGAGCATGAATGGTTGAAGCGACAGCATCTGAGAACTCAGACATGAGTAAGTACCACCCTTTTATACTGGCTATTAGGATGTGATTGGATAGTGAGAAGGTAATACATGACGTGAACGATTGAGTCTTCCTGGCAGAACTAGCGCTTAGCTTCATAGATACGCACTTTCATGAGATAGTGTTGCCCGGTCATATTCAGTGAGAACTATAATAACCTTCCACAGCCACTCATGTCCATCGGCATCATCATAACCTTTTTTTTCTGATTTGAGTGATCCATCTGTATCATGCTAGAGTAATGTTTTTAACGTTTGAATCCTTACTAAAAATGCAGTTCTATAATGAGCCGTTGGCATAAATTGTACTCGTGATGAAGCGGTAGTGGAGCGCTCTCGGAGCGAGTGAAAACCACGACGCTCCGACTTTTAAAAAATCCGCTCCGCGCTCCATTCAAAATCACATCGCTCTACTCCTCGCTCCGGTCCCACTCCGCTCCGCTCACATACTCTGAGTCCGAGAGTACTTTGGATGTGCCAGTCAGCGCGAGTATCACTTTGTTTACATACGCATTTCATTTCATTGAGAATTCACTACGAATATTAACAAAGTTGGAATGTTGCAATTGACAACAATACCAAACTTGTGCTGAGGGGAAGCACCATTTGCCGAGAAGCTGGCAGAGAAAGGCATTTTTTCATGGATTATTAAAACAAAGGAAATATTAAGGAAGGAGGTACTCTCTGTAAACATAAAAATAAAGATCATTTTAGATGTTAAATTACTATTTTGGAGCAGTGGGATCGCTAAACGAAGGCTTAATGAACAAGTTTTTATGAAAACCTCAAATTCAACCAAAATAAGTTTTTCACTTGTTTTGCCTGCAACTCGTAAGTAGCCTGTGTGCATTTCATCTCATTTTGCCTGCACGAGTCACATATTTTAAATGTACTAAAAAGCAACTTTTTTGTTGCCAATGTTTTAAAGGGTACCTATTATGGAATTTTGAAAATTACCTTTCATGTAGTGTGTAACATAGATCTAAGTGAACGAAAACATCCTGCAAAGTTTTAAATATGAAAGTTCTACGTATACAAAGTTATTGTCTCTCAAAAGTAAGAGTCGACTCTGAGTCGCTGATATGAATCGATAGACGAAAGATGCTTTTTCTCTAGCTTTACGACGTCACTTAGACAAGTTATTTGAATAAGATACGCCCACTCATTGCGCGCGCCAGAAAACAGTGAAAACAACATGTCGACGAGCTGTTCTGAAGTGCGAATCAAAAGCAAACTTTTTTTTTTCACTGCCCAGGGACGAGCATGTGAAGAATCAGTGGCTAGAGTTTATATTTACAACTATACCACACAAGTATAGCCACCTTGAGCTGTGTTCGCGTCATTTTAATGAGGATTCCTTTACAAACATAAATGCTTTTTAAGTGTGGATTCGCGAGTCGGTTGATACTGAAGGAACGTTCAGTACCAAGTTTATTTGGATCAGCTTCCTCCTCTGAATCACAACCTGTAAGTACTGTTAATAATTGTTGCTTTTATGGGTTTTGTAGTATGCTCAATAAGTGTGTGTGTGTGTGTGTGTGTGTGTGTGTGTGTGTGTGTGTGTGTGTGTGTGTGTGTGTGTGTGTGTGTGTGTGTGTGTGTGTGTGTCAGTTACGCTCAGCGCAGCTTAGGTCTCCAAGCTGTGTGTGTGTGTGTGTCAGTTACGCTCAGCACTTAGGTCTCCAAGCTGTGTGTGTGTGTTTTTTTTAAATATGTAAAATGTTTGTCGTTGTTATTGGAGTTGTCATAAAGAATAGAGCGTATTGTAGTACTGCAGTGCTTTATCAATATGTTTAAGCTTTGGGTTAACGCGAAAAATAACTGACTGGGTCGTCTGACCAATCACCACAGATTAGCGTCACGCAAAGGCGGGGTTTGAAAAATGAGTCGTCAAACGAATCATTTGGGAATCGGTGAGCAAATCAGGTAAACATAAATGCATATTATAAGACAACAAAAGTCTTTTTTTTTTGTCATTGCATGCATGTAAAACTGTTGTTGGGGACTCCCAGAACAACATTAGGAACATTTTAAATGCCATAATAGGTACCCTTTAATTCAGAGACATTTTTTTTGTTCCAATTTCCCGATTAGTTTTGTTTGTTGACACATTTTGTTCCAATCAGATAGTACCAAATTAGCATAATTATTTATAAGTTAACTGGACTATACGAGAGACTAGGTTTGATATTGACCTTTGAGTTACCAGTCCAGCTCTTTAACCACAGCAGCCATTGTTCTCCTTTTCTCCCAGAGATAACAGCTTTAGCGCCACTGACATTGTCCTCCTTACAGCAGCGGTTATTCTTGCGCTAAAGTGCTGTGGTTCCCGCGGACGGGTCCCATCATCCGCAGAAACGCCTGCTGTTCTCTGTAATGTCATTTAGCCAGGACTTTATCACACATAATTAGCATTTAGATAATAGCAAACACTTGGCATTTTAATTACGGGTGGCCTTTGAGCGTAGCATGAGCACTGTGAGCTTTACTTGAAACTCAACAGCAGTGTGGGAAGAAGCGTTTCCAGAGCAGAACGTGTCCGAAGGGACGGAGATACATTTGATGAAGCGCTCATGGCTACAGACTGAGTAAAGGTCACGGTACGTAGCGCCTGTGGCAACGGGATTGCACAATATCATGATACGTCCAGGACGGCCAGTCATGTGTATGCGATTGCGTAGGTTTAGATTTATGATCCAGCGCTGATTTTTTTAGCATTGTGTCTTTGTTTTCATAAAGGAAATTACTCTGATGTCAGATTGCACACACATATAATATTAATGCAATTAAAGACCACAAGTGCTCTTAAAGAGAGAACATTTTTATTACTGTTTCTTAACACACTGAAGTAAACTTTGATACAAATTATGTTGTCTAACATACTAAAGCACATGTAAAGTTCTTGATTATAATTTTAACTGTAGTGTGTTATTCGATCAAACATTTAAAGTATTCAAATACAATAGAAGTAGTTTATGAAATTACATATAAATATGTTCCTTAAGTCCTACTTAAGTGCGTGACAACACTAAAGTTCAACTAATTGAATTTACTAAACATTACATTCATTTTGCACTTAAATGTATTATTTCCTTTATTTTCCTTTAAATTTTATGTATTTTTTTTAATGTGTAAACTGTAGATTGAGTAATTGGCACAGCATGTAATCCCCGCCTCCCCCTTTTTTTGTTCTCTCTTGTTTGTCTTTTGTAGTTTTTATTCTATTGTATTGTTGTTAAAAATGAAAGTGTGTGTGTATATATATTTAATATATATATATATATATATATAATATATATATATATATATATATATATATATATATATATATATATTAGGGATGTCAAAAGATTAATCGGATTAATCGCATCCAAAATAAAAGTTTGTGTTTACATAGTATATGTGTGTGTACTGTGTATAATTATTTTGTATATAAATGCACAGACGTATATATTTCAGAAAAATATGTTATTTATATATAAAATATTTATATTTATATAAAATATACATTGTATATAGGCTACATTCAGTCTATAATACAGTGTATACATGCAAATATTTCTTAAATACACATGCATGTGTGGGTATTTATGTATTAAAAATAATTATACACAGTACACACACATATATTATGTAAACACAAACTTTTATTTTGGATGCGATTAATCGCGATTAATCTTTTGACAGCCCTAATATATATATATATATATATATAATATATATATATATATATATATATATATATATATATATATATAATATATATATATATATATATATATAAACATAGAGCTGTAAAATGAATATAAATAGCTCGGATCATTTGCTGAGAAATGTTGGAGCTCAAAAGCTGAAAATAACACGCACACACACACTTTTATCAGGTGAGCCAGACTTTGGTGGCCATATGCTGACCTCTGGGTGCTGTTTTAGACGTTGTCAGGTAGTCTCACTGAGGAAGACACATTTTTGAGACACAATCATGTTTCTAATGTCCTCCATGTGTTCATCATTGCTGCTGAGCATGTCATTATGGCACATTACTGTTAAACAGTGTGCCAAATTGTTTTGATACACTGCATTGTCTTATCAGGTTTATTCTGGACTGTTAGGGGTTATTACATGTTTAATATCTTTATAAGTGTTTCATTCTAAATGCAAACATGTTCAGAACATGCTACAGGTTGAGGAGAGTCAGTTGAATCAGCTGACAGATGCAGCCCAAGGTGCTTAAAATTATTATTCAGTTGTTTACTATGGGCAGTTCACAGGAATATCTGATTTTGCTAAATGTACTAAACGCATACTCTATAATTGAGATTTGTGCTAAAACATGTTGTAAACACAGAACTGTAATGTTCATCCCAGTGTTGGTATTATCTTGGTAAAAAAACATAGCAGCATGTTTTGATCGTTAAAGGCATTATTTGCATATATGTTAATAGGGAACAATAACGCCATCCGTGGCAGAATGGCGTGAAGAACGACCCTGAAGTTAATTCTGTTTATCAGGAGATCCAGAGCCATTCACTTAAGACGTTCCCTCATGTGAATGAATTGATGTGATTTTCAATCGAGTCTGTCTCTTTCTCTCTCTCTGGATCAATGTCAGACAGATGAGTAACAAGAAAAGGAAAAAAACACGGCTATTTTCTCGTTTATTTACAAATCGCCTGCCAACGTGGGCGACGTGCGGTATTACTTATCTGTCAGATTTCTAGAGAGAGTGTTTGCTCTGTGTGTGAGCGTGATGGAAATTCGTATTCAACAAAGAATCGGCTCATCAGGAACAGATACAAAACACACATAATGGATGTGTCTGTCTCACTGTCTGTCTCACTCTCCCAACAAAAGCTTGGAATAAAAGTGGCACAATACACGAGACGGGAGCAGCTGATATCTGAACTATTAATTAATCACACAAATATTACACAGACTGTCATCTCGCATTCATGAATACTTGCGCTCGGAGTCGAAATGAGCTCATAAAGTAACAGCCAGAGCCAGTGATGGTATCGTGAACGGAAATAGCAAGCGTGGCAGTGCGTGTGACATTGGTCAGCAGGCGGCGAGTGCGTGCCAAATCTGACTTCCGCGTGTGATGCGCGTGCGGTGGGAACAGAAGTCCAGCCTGCGTCGTCTGTGTTTGTACCGTAGAGATGAAGAGGTTTTACTGCTGAATGGCAACTCTGTGTATAAATCATTTAAATAAATGAGTGTGTTTTACTTTGGATTACATTTACATTAATCTCTTCAATGGCAAACAGTGATTATTACAAACAATCAAGGACATCGTCTATTAGTTAAAGGTGTAAAGAGTCTTTAGTTATTAGTAGCTTGTAAACTCACTCATTTGAATCGTGAGTTTGTGGTGAGCTGCTTCAACTGTGTGTGTGTGTGTGTGTGTGTGTGTGTGTGTGGGTTGGTTTATGTGATTTATGAGGACACAAATTTGTATTATGACATGTGTATTACACTGGTATTACAACTTATGGGTGGTTTATGAGGACATGTCAAAAGTCCTCATAAATCAATGGCTTAAAAACATAAAAACAATGTTTTATTAAAAAATAAAATGCAGCATGTCCTGTGATGGGTAGGTTTAGGATAGGGCAGTGTAGGGGATAGAATATTAGTTGTCCAGTATAAAAACCATTAGCCTATAGAGAGTCCTCATAATGCTGTTTGCACCAAGTGTGTGTGTGTTGTGTGTTTTTGTGATTTTTTTTGTGATTTCCAAGCAAAATGTTTAAAGCAATCACTATAGGGAATGGGGTAAATTAGTTACTTTCCGTGAGTTGATTAATCACAATACATCAAGACAAATGTTTTGTTTTACAGTTTCCTGAAGATTATGTATAAAAAAATGCAAAATAATCATTAAGGTCTAATTAAATATGCGCTTATTGCTTACATTTTCAGAACATACAGTAATATGAACATGGATAAAGTCAGGTGGCAAATTCTTGTTTCATTTTGTCAAAGTTCCCCTGTAGTCAATCATTTTATCCCTTAAAAACTCATCTTTGAGAACCAAGTTGAGGATCACACATTGACGTGATTGGTTACAAGGTAGTTTTGTGACGTCAGGAACACAATTTCAAACTGTGTTTTTGAGAATGTCTTTGATTCACTGCAGTTTTAAGGAGAAAATACTCAGCAAATTGTGTTGACTTATGCACATGGTTTGTCTTAAAGCATATTATTAATAACACCACATAGACATATAACAACATTAAAAACTTGATTTTCACCACAGGGGGTGTTTAACCTATTAGAGTTAAAGATAAGGTTTTGGATATCTCTATCACACCATAAATAAGAGTGTGTTCACAATGGCATGTTTGGTTCGATTAAAACAATCCCTGGTGCGATGGCTCTGTTCGTGTGTTTCATTTGCAAAAGTGTTATTCAAGAAGTCAGCCGAACACTGTTGCGCACCAAACAAGCGGACCGAGACGGCTGAAAAGATGGGTCTCGTTCCCTTTTCAAAGGAACTCTTGTGTGGTTCGGATGTTATATGAAAGCAACGAACCAAAAGCGGGAATCAAATATTTTTCAGTATTTTCAACCAACAGAAACAAAAAATTTTTCACCATGTTTTTAGGAATAATATGTTATATAAATCATGCTGAATGTTATTTCAACAAACCTCTCTGTAAAAAAAACTTTATAATATAGATGGGAATAAAACTGTAGAGTTTGGTGTATGTAAGTGCTAATTAATTGGAGATAAAACTAATTGTAAGAAAAAAGCCCTAAAAGAATTGTATTGGAAATTAAATCTACAGATGCAAATAGATAGTGTAATAGACACTTATATTTTTTTAATTTTCTTTAGTTTTTCATTGATTTGCTTTCCATTGTATGGAAGCAAATTATAGGCTAATTCAAGACAGATGGAAAAAAAAAAAAAAAACACAATCAGTGATTTTGCTTGTAGTGTCTTGCCTTAAAATAAAAAAAATAGTGTTCATATGTTTTTTTTTCAGAGTCATGAAATAAAAAATATCTTTATTCATTTCTTGTGCGTTTCTCTGTCTGTAGGTTGTGAGAGCGTTGCAGGAGCGTTGTGAGCTGGCACACTCAGCGGGTGAGTTGTAACATCATGCCTGTGCCAAGCGTCCTTGTAGCGTTACCCTCCGTCCGACACTGTCTCCTGCTGCTCACCGCCTCCGTCCTGCTCACCAACGCCGAGTGTAAGTCTCACATTTAACTGCCTATTTATACTATCATCTTCTTTGCTCTCTTTCTCTTTACTGTTTGACTCATCATCACAGAAAACTAAAAACCAGCGGCGCCATAAAAGTTCAGACCAGATACGAGTGAGTGAGTTGTGTGTTTGATAGTTTGAATCGAACACTGCTGATTGTGACGCAGGGCCCTCGGCCTCCTGAATGTGCCCTGATGTCTGGCAGTTGTCAAACCCAAGTCTTGATCATAAATCATGAATTCGATTTCATGTAATATGATTTATTGCTTATGGCATTTGACCAAATTTGTGGTGCTGTTACCAAATCGATGTTGTGTGGTCAATGTGTGGAGAAACTGATGCATACAAAGTTTGATGTCAATATGCCAAAGTGTTGTAGAGTTAAAGCTTCAAAATTAGCTTAGTATCATGTCATCAAGATTGTTGTTGATTCCAGAATGGTTTTGCCAAACAAAAAGCTTTTAAAAACTTTTATGGCATGGTCTGCAATTGATCTGAGCTGGTTTTGGTGAAAATTGGACCAAAGGTCTAGGAGGAATTAGAAAAAGTAGGTTTTCAAAGAAATTCAAAATGGTGGTCAGCAAGGAATCTATCAATATCAGTTTAATGAAAATAGGCAAAATTAATCAAAAGCTATTAGGATCTTTTTTTTTTCATTATAAACTTTTTAAATAGGGCATGGTCCTGATGACCCATACCGAGTTTCGTAACGATACGTTAATGCTTGTTACATTTTCTTGTTACATGTTACATGCATATTATTACAACGTGCATGTTTTAAACGTGAACTTAAGTGTATTAAGAAACATTGTCTTGAAAGGGTGCTTTCTTTGAGTACACTTACAGTACGTGGCCTTTTATTTCATTAATATAATATTATCTGAAAGTACAGAGAAGACGTTACACACAAATAAACGTGATTTATCACATTATATGTCCTGTGGCGTGTTCTTTTATCCGGTCATTGTGCATCTTTTGTGATTTTTGATGTTTAATTTGTTTCATGTTATAAAGATGATCGTTAGATCAGTATTTGCATATGACTGCCAGGCAGGTTGGAATTTGCATTTTGTGCAGGCACTATCAAATTGACATATTTGCGTCTAATTTGCTTTTATGGTAATTTCATTTAAATTAAGAGCCGCCTATCAAGTGTTCAATGTGTGATCTGTGATCATAAACAGGAGTCTATATGTGTTCAGGATCTGTATTTGGTCACATGTGGGATGGCGTTTAATTTTAGTGCGTCTGTAAGTTTTGCTGTGGTAGTAAAATCTTGTCAGCTTGTTTGCAGCTTCAGGCTTTAATTAGTGCTGCGCCGTTCTGAAGCGGATGGGAAAATGACAGGAATAATCAGGAACCATGAGAGAGAGAGAGAGAGAGAGAGAGAGAGAGAGAGGAGAGAGAGAGAGAGAGAGGAGAGGAGAGAGAGAGAGAGAGAGAGAGAGAGAGAGAGAGAGAGAGAGAGAGAGAGAGAGAGAGAGAGAGAGAGAGAGAGAGAGGAGAGAGAGAGAGAGAGAGAAGAGAGAGAGAGAGAGAGAGAGAGAGAGAGAGAGATCAATTATGAGGATTCTCCAAACTCCAAATGACAGCAAACTGCTAAAACAGCATTGCATGTATCCCTCATAGAGAAGGCAATCTCAAACTGCAACGTAGTGAGCTCAGTGAAAAGATTGAGGTTCGAGGTTGCAGTTCAGTGAGGGATTGTCTATGTAGGCGGCAGTGGAGCATGTTGAGTGTCTGTCTGCTGCGGAAATAGATGGGAAGCTTTGTCTGTAACAATTAGGAATACTGTTCTATCATTAATGAATAACTTCACAGGAACAAATGAGTATCTCAATATTAACATTATAGTAACTGATTCATTTTAAAATTGGTCATTTAATTTTAAAGTGGTAATACTCCAGTCATTACTTGGGGGTTACCATGATCTTCACTTTAGAATAATTGTACATTATGCATTATTCACATTAATCGTGAACCTATATAGTAGTTCTTAGTATTTCTCTGGGAGGTATGAAACAACTAGCAGTTATTGATTGTCTAATAGTGAACTACCACATTTGACTAAAGCACTATTTCTTAATAATTCTTAATCAGACTTTCTTGTTAGTTATTAGTGGAATGTTAACATTGCAATATCACTCATATGTTTCTGTCTAGTTATTAATTAATGACTGAACATAATTCTAAAGTATTACCATGATGGAACATAATTATAAAGTATACCATTTTGTTTAATAGAAACATGCAAACTTGTGTTCAGAGATACATTTATAAATGGCAGCATTTGTTTTAAAACAACTGACTGAAATTATTACCCACTGTTAAATTATATCCCACTTTTGTACCATCAAACTCAATCATCAAGATTAATTAAGGCTAAAAAGTCTGAATTTACCAAATTATCACTTAACATTTGATGATAAATCATTATGCTTCTAATTACTAATGTCCTAGTTCATATTTCTTAATTTTTTTGTTCAGCAAGTTAAACAGTCCAAAAATAGCCAAATATATACTATTTTTTTTACGCAAATTAAATAGGTTACACTTTCATTTAAAGTCGGCATGAAATGGAAGTTGTGATTGTCTTTTCTTCCCTACTGTGACGTACATGCGAGTGAAAGTCTTTTGACAGAACATTGTAAGCAGGACTTAATGTTAATCATGGGGAATTGATAGGATGCAGGGGCGTAGAATTTAGTAGGGGCGCTAGGGACGTGTCCCTACCAATATCCAGTGACACTGAAATATCCCTAGCAATAATTTCGATCAAAACTTAATATTTATATATTGATGTCCCCGTCCCCCAGGGGCGTCGCACCCGTGGGGGATGTGGGTGTTTTAACACCCACATTTTTCCCGGTGAGAGGGTTCAACACCCGCACTTTTTCTGCAGTTTTCCCGCAGTTTTGCACAAACGCGCTACTACAGTCGCTCCTCCGTTTCTCTGGCGCTCTGTGTGTCAGGGTTGTGTGCAGGTAGCCGAAGACGAGGACACAGTAGCAGCAGTTTAGGTTTTATATACAACTTAACAAAAATGGAACAATACAGATCAGATTCAGGGTAAACACAACTAACTGACGACGAAACAACACTGAGGGAAACACAGGCTTAAATACACAAGGAATCATGGTAATTAACAGACAGGGTGAGAAACTGAACACATACGAGAGCGGAAACTAACAGGACTAACCAAATCACAGAGGGGAAAACAAGATCTCAAAACATAACAGGAACATCATAAACGTGACAGTACCACCCCCTCCGAAGGCGGTCTTTACGACCGGTGAGAACTACACAAAGAGGGCGGGAAAAACTAACAGGACTATAACCAAAATCGGCACAGGCAGGGAAAACAGATCTCAAAACATAACAGAACAGCAAAACGTGCAGTACCTCCCCCCCGAAGGCGGTCCATCGGCGCCGTATAGACCACAGGGGCGGCCAGGCGTTGAGGACCCTTCGGGCGGCCATGGCGGTTGAGGACCTTCGGGTGGCCATGCGTGAGGACCTTCGGGTGGCCAAGGGTGAGAGACCCCTCAGGTGCGCACGGCGGTTGGGACCCTTCGGGTGGCCACGGCGGTGAGGACCCTTCGGGTGGCCATGGCGGTGAGGACCTTCAGGTGGCCACGGCGGTGAAGGACCCTTCAGGTGCCACGGCGGTGAGACCCTCGGGCGTGGTGGTGAAGACCCTTCGGGGCCGGGCATCGGGCTGGGTGAGGACCACCTCGGGGCTGGCGGCCACGGCGAGGGTAAGCCCCCCCCCCAAAAAAAATTTCTTGGGGAGGACAGGCTCAGGATCGGGAACTGACTTGACATCAATGGGCTCTGGCGCTGGGTCAACGGGCTCTGGTGCTGGGTCAACGGTCTCTGGCTCTGGCGCTGGGTCAACGGGCTCTGGCTCTGGCGCGGGTCAACGGGCTCTGGCTCTGGCGCTGGGTCAACGGGCTCTGGCTCTGGCGCTGGGTCAACGGGCTCTGGCGCTGGGTCAACGGGCTCTGGCTCTGGCGCTGGGTCAACGGGCTCTGGCTCTGGCGCTGGGTCAACGGGCTCTGGCGCTGGGTCAACGGGCTCTGGCTCTGGCGCTGGGTCAACGGGCTCTGGCTCTGGCGCTGGGTCAACGGGCTCTGGCGCTGGGTCAACGGGCTCTGGGAATGCATGACTGGACGGGACCAGCACATCACGGGACTCGGAACAGGATTCATGGGCCAGAGCTGAGGTGTGTGTAGCCCACACACACAAAATCGCCGCAGACATCACAATTAGCGCTGTGTCTTCTTGTGTGGACTCTTGTGCGGTGTGCTCAGTCTCTGGTGGGCAGGTGACAGGCTCAGGGTCTGGTGGGCAGGTGACGGGCTCAGGCTCTGGCGGGCAGGCGACGGGCTCAGGCTCTGGCGGGCAGGCGACGGGCTCAGGCTCTGGCGGGCTGGACGTAACCAGTGGTGAAGGCTTGGCTGGACTGGACGGAACCAGCGGTGAGGGCTTGGCTGGGCTGAACGGAATCAACCCAGGCTCGAAGAGGGGCCAGAGTGGAGAGTGGTGTTGGGACTCCTCTCGACCACCGCCTCTACTGCGGCCTCCACGGGTCCCGCGAAATATGGCCAGACGGGTTCCCACGAAACGTTGACTCATCTTCGTTCTTTCTTTTTTTTTTTTTTAAGGTTGGTCGTTCTGTCAGGGTTGTGTGCAGGTAGCCGAAGACGAGGACACAGTAGCAGCAGTTTAGGATATTTATTATACAAACTTAAACGTCCAAAAACAAACAGGAACAAAATAACAGACTCCAGGACTTCAGGGTAAACACAACCATACATTGACGACGACCAACAAACACTGAGGGAAAACACAGGGCTTGAATTCACAAGGAATAATTGGATAATTAACAGAACACAGGTGAGGAAACTGAACACAAACGAGGAGCGGGAAAAACTAACAGGACTAAA
The DNA here is from genome assembly GCA_036326025.1 of Chrosomus eos. Classification (NCBI taxonomy): domain Eukaryota; kingdom Metazoa; phylum Chordata; class Actinopteri; order Cypriniformes; family Leuciscidae; genus Chrosomus; species Chrosomus eos. The sequence goes on from CM070818.1 coordinate 48,243,158, forward strand.
CCAAAATCACAAGACAGGGGAAAACAAGATCTCAAAACAATAACAGAACACATCAAAACGTGACACTGTGTGTGTGCTCGCTGCGGCTGCCTCCTCTCAAACATGACACTGGCTTTGAGTGTGAGATCTCTCTTGATGTGTTAGATTTATCGGTCAGCTCGCTCTGAGGAAGCGGGGACTTATGGTTATATAGTTATTTACATCTCCCTTTTCCAGGTACTTTGAATGAATGTTTATGCTTTGAACGAGGTTTTTAAATAGCCTTGATATGTGTTAGGGAAGATGTTATGTTTATGTTTTGTTGACATGTCGAGTGTTTTCGGTATTATATTTCGTTTTTTTTTTTTTTTTTTGGCAAAACAGCACAAGACTTTAATTAAGTAACGTTAGGCATTCTGTTTGTGCTGCCTGATTTAAAGAAAAGTGTGCTCTTGCTCACACGATCAGCATGGTGATCTGGTGTTTTCTCCTAAATAAAAGCTCAAGGGTTTATTTCTTACAAGTGAAGAAATTGGGACAAAAGTAATTTCAATTTTCCTATTCTATAGCGTAATACAAAATATATTGTAGCCTAATGTAGACAGAGACTCAATATCATAACTAAAAAGATGTTTGAGCCCTCTTTAGGTAGGCTACAAAGCAATGCTTTTTCTTTGTTCAATGTGCACAGTTCATGGGTCGAAGCCAGTTGAAGCTCTTAATTTTGTGCACCAGATTGATGCATTTAACCTTAAAATGTACAAAATTTTCTTCCGGGGGAACATGCCCCCGAACCCCCCTAGAGGGAGGGCTACGCCACTGCCGTCCCCACCAATTGCAAAATCAAACCTACGCCTCTGATAGGATGGCTGTGGTTTGCTATTGGTGTCTCATGTGAGTGAGCATGACATCAGAGAAGAGAATAATTTTGAGCATGGAGTAATATTTACTGCATGTACTTACTATAGTGTTAAGTTTGAGGTTAGGATTTGGTTTAGGGTTAGTTTCTTGCAATTAAGCATAATTTACTATAGTAGATACATGTAATGTGTAACTATGGCACCTTAAAATATAGGGTCCCACTTTATATTAAGTGGCCCTAATACCTGTGAACTTACATGGTTACTAGATATGTACTTAGTATGTAACTACAGTGTAAATACACATTGGTACATAGTATTTACAACTGTAATATTTGTGTAACTACACATATGTAACAACCCACGGAAAGGTAAGTACAAATGTGTAACAGGACATTGGTAACAACACTTTTTCCACTACAGTAAGTACGCATGTGTAACAGGCATTCTGCTAATACAGTGTTGCACAGAGGTTTGGGTTTTGCATATTACAGAGTAAGTTATGACCATTTTACACTTTATATTAAGTAGACAGTTCCTTTGGAGTTACCATGTAAGTACACTGTTAATACAGTGTTGCACAGAGGTTTGGGTTTTGCATAATACAGAGTAAGTTATGACCATTTTACACTTTATATTAAGTGGACAGTTCCTGAGGAGTTACCATGTAAGTACACTGTTAATACAGTGTTGCACAGAGGTTTGGGTTTTGCATAATACACAGTAAGTTATGACAGTTTAACACATTGTAGCAAGTGCAGAGTTCCTGAGGAGTTACCATGTAAGTACACTGGTACCACAAGGGAAAACTTTAGCTGTAATTCAACATAAGTCCTGCCGGTCATATAGTAAATACATGGTATACACATAGGAATCATCATGGTTTCAGTGTGTTCTTAACTGGTAACTACAGTATGGAAGACTGCGTGTGGAAGTGGAACAACTTGTGTGAATACATATTGTTGTTACAAAATGTAGTTACACAATGCCTGTTACACATGTGTACTTACTGTAGTGGAAAAAAGTGTTGTTACCAATGTCCTGTTACACATTTGTACTTACACATACCTTTGCGTGGGTTGTTACATATGTGTAGTTACACAAATATTACAGTTGTAAATACTATGTACCAATGTGTATTTACACTGTAGTTACATACTAAATACATATCTAGTAACCATGTAAGTTCACAGGTATTAGGGCCACTTAATATAAAGTGGGACCAAATATGGTGTTACCATCAAAAACGTACTCAGTTACTAACGTAACCTCGGTTCTCTCTAGAGAGCGAACGAGTACTGCGTAATATCTTACGCTATGGGGAAAACCTCTTTTCCACGAGATATTGAAGCCAAAAATTATTCTTAATTTTTTATTAATGTAAAACGCTTTGTAGCAGCAAGCAGACATAGGCGAGACAGCTCGCGCGCCTATTGGCTAGCCTGCGGCAAAAGCAGTGACCAATGGGGGCACTTCGCGCCCATATCGTCACGTCCCGCCAGATAGGGCGTGGTCTCGCCCTATAAATAAGCTTGATAGTCTGGTACAAAACTGGTTTTCATCGCCGAAGCGAACCAGAGCGTATTCCAAGCACGGCAAGATACGCAGTACTTGTTCCCTCTCTAGAGAGAACCGAGGTTACGTTAGTAACCGAGTACGTTCTCTTACGAGAGTATCTCTTGTTCTGCGTAATATCTACGCTATGGGGAACACAGTGTAACACGCCGTGCGTACAGAGATCCAACACCAAAGTCCCAGGGGCCGAAGCCCGGGGCGCATATAGTGCATAATAACCATAAACTCACAGAGAGTGGAGGAAGAGAGGCTAAAAGCGTCATTCTTTATAAAATAGCATCCATATGAGCTTATCATATGACAATTAAACCACGCAGCCAGGGTGAAAGCTTTCAGCCTAAACTGGGTGGCCATACATGTGTCAACACTCATGGAGCTGCTGTATCGGTCAGTGAGCGATACGCAGGTCAAACTCAGTAACCGGGCCGCACAGCGGGGCAGATAGCACTGAATTCTAGACCACCAAATGCTTAGCTTGTAAGGCCGGTACCTCCAGGTTATAGTATTTTATAAATGTAGATGGCGAGGCCCAGCCCGCGGCCGTACAGATATCTTGCAGGGTGACCCCGCTAGACCATGCCCACGGGAAGCCACGCCTCTCGTGGAGTGCGCTCTGACAACCAAGGGGCACTGCAGGCCCTTAGAAGTGTAAGCCAGCGCTATGGCATCGACTATCCATCTGGATAGGCTCTGTTTTGAAGCGGCAAGTCCCTTGGAACACACGCCAAACAAAACGAAAAGCTGCTCAGTCTGTCTGAAACCAGACGAGCGGGACACATAAGCTCTTACTGCCCTGACGGGGCAAAGGAGAGTTCGCGTCCTTCTCCTCATTGAGAATCGGAAGGGCAGACAGGGAAATTACCTGGGCCCTAAACGGTGTATTGAGGGATTTGGGCACGTACCCGTGCTTAGGTTTGAGAATGACTTTCGAGTCATTAGGCCCAAACTCCATACATGACGCGCTTACCGAAAGCGCCTGTAAGTCCCCTATGCGCTTCACTGAAGCGAGAGCCATGCGAAACACTGTCTTGAAAGACAGGTGTTTCATGTCCGACAACTGGATTGGCTCGAACTTTTCGTGGCCTCCAAGACCGTGGAAAGGTCCCACGTCGGGACTGAAGGGGGCCTGGGAGGGTTTAGCCTCCGAGCTCCCCTGAGGAAACGCACGACTAAGTCGTTCTTTCCCAGCGACTGGCCAGACACCGGTTTTGCAAACGTTGCTATGGCCGCCACATATACTTTGAGCGTGGATTGGGGTCCTGCCCTTATCCAGCAGCTCTTGAAGGAAGGAAAGCACTTCCGTAACCCCGCAGTCTACGGGTGAAAAGCCCTGGGCTTGACACCAAGCAGAGCACACAGACCATTTCGAGGAGTAGAGCCGTCTAGTAGACGGAGCTCTAGCCTGCGCGATCTTGTTTAATACTCCCTCCGGGAGGTTAGCAGGTACCCGTTGATGGCCCATGCGTGCAGGGACCACAGATCTGGGCGAGGATGCCAAATCGAGCCCTCCGCCTGAGAGAGGAGGTCTCTCCTCAATGGTACAGGCCATGGGGCAGTGCTGGTCAGCTGCATCAGGACTGGGAACCAAGTCTGGTTTGTCCAGAGCGGAGCCACGAGCAGCACTGGGCATCCGTTTTCCCTGATTCGTTCCAACACTTGAGGCAGGAGCGAGACAGGGGGAAAAGCATATAGGGGACAGCGGGGCCAGACATGGGCCAGCGTGTCTTTGCTTTTCGAGAAAAACTTCGGACAATGAGCGTTTTCGTGGGACGCGAATAGGTCCACCTGCTCTCTGCCGAACGTTTCCCACAGCAATTGGACCGTCTGCGGGTGCAGCGACCATTCCCCTGCTGGGATGTTGTTTCTGGACAGTCTGTCTGGTCCCACATTCAGGTGACCAGGCACATGCGCTGCTTTCAGCGAGAGCAGGTTGTGCTGAGCCCAGACCAGGAGCATTCCGTCAGCCTGTAAAGGTTTCGGGGACCTGATGCCACCCTGGCGATTTATGTATGCCACCACTGACATGTCCGACCGGACCAAGACGTGGTGGCCTCTTATCTGGGGACAGAAGCGCGTAACGCTTTGTCGACTGCTATCATCTCCAAGCAGTTTATGTGAAGGAGATTTTCCCGTTCTGACCACAGGCCAGCTAGCGGTCTGCCCTTGAGCAGTGCTCCCCACCCCGAGGTGGAGGCGTCGTAGACACCACCTTCACACTCGAGGCGGTCCCCAGACTCACACCTGACTGATACCAGTCAGTTACTTTCCAAGGTTCCAGAGCTGAAATGCACTGTAGGTCGACCCCGAGGCGAAACAGACCCGCGGTCCGTGCCCGGGCGGAACTCGCGCTTTCAACCACATCTGCAGTGGGCGCATGCGAAGCAGGCCCAGCTGGAGTACAGAGGCTGCTGAGGCCATTAGGCCCAGCATTTTCTGAAACCTTTTGAGCGGGACTATAGAGCCGTGGCGGAAGGATTTCGTGACGTGCTGAATATTTAATCCGCGCTCCGGTGACAGGCGTGCCGTCATGGATAGCGAGTCCAACACTGTTCCCAGAAAAGAAATTTTCTGACTGGGAGTCAGCGAGCTTTTCGCCCAATTGACTGTAAGGCCCAGCTTCTCGAGGTGCTCGAGTAATGCGGCCCTGTGTTCTATGAGCTCTGATTGTGACCGAGCTAGAATCAGCCAATCTTCCAAGTAGTTCAGAACTCGCATGCCCGAAGTCTCAGGGGTGCGAGAGCCAGGTCCATGCACTTCGTGAATGTACGGGGTGCTAGGGACAGGCCGAACGGCAGGACTGTGTATTGATATGCCTGACCCTCGATGGTGAATCTCAGGAATCGCCTGTGATGGGATGCTATTTGTATTTGGTAATAGGTGTCTTTCAGATCTATTGACATAAACCAGTCCCCTTGGCGCACTTGCGTGAGGATTTTCTTGGTCGTAAGCATTCTGAACTGGCGCTTCACAAGTGCTCTGTTCAGCTGTCCCAGATCTAGAATGGGTCTGAGACCCCCATCTTTTTTTCGATCTAGAGCTAAAATGTTTTGTTTTTGAACTCAAGCTGAGCGCTCGTGTCCGCTGCTATCAGTGTCATGGATACAGAGCTCTCTTGTGGGGCGTGCGCGCAGTCTTCACTCGCTCTTAGGATGCGCTCTTTGCCGCCATTGCGGACACTATTCATTCCAGTGAAATCACAAAATAAAATGCACACAAACGTGTGTCCTATATACGTGTGTGTTTGATATATACTGTAACAACTGATTCGGTTTTGATGAGAGAAAAAAAAACTACGCCGAGGGCAGATTCGAACCCATAACCTCTGACACGCTTGGCAAACGATCTGACCACTAGACCACAGAAGAACTCAAACAAACTCAAAACCATTTTATAACCTAAGCAGTTATTCAAAAAGTTTACACGAGTGTATAGGCCTACACGAATGTTGTGAGGTAATATTTACTATTTCAAAAGCTAGCCAAGATATAGTCTGAAAATCCATTTGAGCTCTATGATCAGAAAAGGAATTATTTACAACTTACTCCGAACTTGTATCCTCTGCGGGGTTCAACCGTTCGTCGTCCAAGTTTCAAATTCTTGAATTATTCCCCCCTGTCCATAATCCTCTGAAGGAGTAGCGTGCTTCCATCCTAAAACGCGATGAACTATCAGTGAATGATCTGATGAAGAATCTTTGTGTCGTTTGGCATTGATTGCGGGGCGTGCCGCATGTGCTATGCATAGATCGCCTATTTACCATGTGAAAAGCTCTGGGGGTGTGTCGGGCTCAGCTCATTAAAAATAATTAAGGGAGTATGAAAAAAAACTTGCACCTCTCCTTGGTTTCAAACGGATTACATAAACTGGAAATATTTATTCTTGTAGTAAATTACATCATTTAAAAGAAGAGAACTTCAGCTTCATAAAAAGACATCTCTCGTATCTCTGTGACAAGTATTGAAAGAGTTACAGTTATTTTTTCGGACGCGTTTCAGAACGGACCTCACTGACAGAGACAAGGCAAAACGTGCATCATGTTTATTTTTCTTTATTTGACGAAAAGAACAACACTTTGTTTTTATTGTGAGTAGCCACAAAAAAAATACACACTTAACAGGATCTAATGATGTACAACACTTATATTTAAGATCAAAATCAACAGAGTAATTTGATTCTCTTTTGCACTGATAAGGAAAAAATCCAGCAAAACGCGGGGACGCCTTTTCCGACCCCTAAGGGTTAATTATTACAGTTATACATAATAATATACTATAGACTTAGATATAGATTTTCTATATCACCAACCCCAGGTTTTGCACCAACCCCAGTTTTTGCTTTTTCTCTCTCTTTAGAAACTTTAGATTTGGTTTCAATCTGAAGTGTTTTTTTGTTGTACCTTTCACATTCATGTTAATGATCTCTAAAAGCTCTGGCCAAATGACTTTTTGTTTTCTGATTATAGTAAGATTTAAAAATACTCTGATGGAAAAGTGGAAGCGGTTCATCAGGAAATGGACGACTGACATTATAAAGAGCAAGAGAGACGGTCAGAGGCCAGCGTTCACACATGCGCTCATGTTTGTCATGCCCACAAGCTTTGCACAGTGGCAGCTGTTTAGCCACTGCTGTCACACACACACACACACACACACACACACACACACACACACACACACACACACACACACACACACACACACACACACACGCACAAAAAGTTTGTTTTTATGAAAATGTGCCATAATTCTTGTAATTGTTTAACTGTAGCATTTGTTACTATAAGGCTGTAATTAGAGTTAAGACCATTGATGGCTCCTCATTACAATGCTCAAGCCTACACATTTAGAAACTATAGCTATGTCACAGTTGTTATAAAATCTTTTACCTTAACAGATTCTCTATTAGATTATTTTAACAGATTAATCAGATAATTCTAGAAAGGAGTCAGCATTTACCACAGTAAATAGGCCTACCCTAAAACGTGATATATTCTATAAAAGTAGTCATGAGTAGTTTAAAAAGCTTTCTATTTTATGTATGTGCAAGATGTTTTCTTCTCTTTTCATTCGTTTTTTATTGTATGTGGCTGTTTTAGATCATGTGTGAATTTCTCCATAGCAATTTAAAGTGGTAAATTTTAAATATAATTCAAATGGGTCGCACATTTTACCACCAGCTACAAATCTTAATCTCGCGCAAATCTTATCACTCTTGCGGTGCTTCGCGCGCCATTCATGCAAAAAGAAATAAACCGGGCTTCAGTCAAATTGCGCTGATAATTGGTCCGTTTCGTTCTTACAGGAACTTAGTGCTTATAAAAGTTCTGAAAGCTTAATATAATTAATAATAGTAACCTGATTCTATATGTTAGTTTTGGTTACCTCATCCAACCCATACCCAATCCCACCGCCGCCGCAACCTATGCCCCTACACACACACACATATAAGCACGCACACACACAATCCTTCTTATGGTGCTAGTGTGTTCAGTGCAGCTGTCACATTGATGACTTTGCAGTCCCATTGCATTATTGGATTGTTACACACACACACACACACACATACACACACACACACACACACACACACACACACACACACACACACACACACACACACAACACACACACACACACACACACACGCAGAGAGATAGAGAAACACATTATCCTTTCTTTTTACCAGGTCTGTCAGATATGAAGAAAGATGGCATTGGACAATTCTCATGGGGGCATCACCCAAATCTAGTAATAATCACCTGCATGCAAATTAATTGTCTACTCTGCATGCCAGCTCATGAATATCCATAATGCATATGAGTTCCGCTAATTAGTGATGAACAGATGAACACACACATTACACTCTCGTTGCACATTTGTGACCCTGGACCACAAAACCAGTCTTATGGGTCATTTTCCTTAAATTGAGATTTATACATCACATGAACGCTGAATAAATAAGCTTTCCATTGATATATGGTTTGTTAGGATATGTCAATATTTGGCCGAGATACAACCTTTTGAAAATCTGCAATCTGATGGGGCAAAAAATCTAAATATTGAGAAAATCGCCTTTTAAAGTTGTCCAAATGAAGTCCTTAGCTACGCATATTACTAATGAAGGGAAATAAATAAAATTTACACCATTGATTTACCACAACTAAACCTTTATTCACACAAAAAATCTCATTAAAATAGCCTATTTGTAATGCGATCTGGTCAAACCCATCGGCTGTCGCGCTGCACGGTTTCAGTATAAGGTCTAAAAATAGATCGAATGTCAGTTTTTTGTCAAAATTGGGTTTTCATAAAATTATTATTCTATAACATCTTGTCTATCCTCTTTGAATATATCTTGGGAAAATTTACAAGTTTAGTGCAGAAAAACTGCGATTTATAGTGGCAAGCTGAAAAGACTGTCTTACTTTCTCTTTAAGAACACGCACAGAGAGAGAGAAAAAATCGACATTTTAATCAATGAAAGAAATAAAAACAGATTTGGGAAACAGATTATCAAAACCTGTAATAGGCTATGTCAAATTTCACCATGTGGTGGCTTTTCCCAGATCGCATCACATTTCACCAGGAACATATAAAATTGAAGAGATCCACACAACACACATTGATCGAATTCGTCGTCTTCCAGGGCATATTATTTGCCAAGCCGGTCTCTGGACATTCTGTATCATCTTCCCAATCATTTGCGAAAAAATAATTTACTATGTTCGTTACATTATTGCTGTCATTAAAGTTTAAATTGAGCAAACGCGCTATCTCAGAATCCATGGCTTGCACCGTAACCATTGCGGATTGTGTACACTGTGCACGCGAAGAAGTCGCCAGCCAATGAGAGGCGCTGTAGCAGGCCGTTGCTAGGAAGAAAACGTTTTTTTTTACACGAGAAAGTTTTGTTTTAACGCTCTCTATTGGCTTACTGCTCTAATGACGTTGTGGAGAGTTATGAAACCGAAAGCTGGAAATCTAAGCTTGACAACGATACCAAACTTAGCAGCGAGCGAGTTTTTTTAGGCGTGTTTTCTGTCTTTTTTTGCGCGATTTTGCTGCATCCACTCACAAAAATATTTTTTATATATATTTACGGTAGGAAATTTACAAAATATCTTAATGGAACATGATCTTTACTGAATATACTAATGATTTTGGCATAAAAGAAAAATCGATCATTTTGACCCATACAATGTATTGTTGGCTGTTGCTAAAAATATACCCGTGCGACTTACGACTGGTTTTGTGGTCCAGGGTCACATTTGTGTAAAACTGTATTTTAAATATTTGCATAGAAAGAATATAAGTGAGGTATTTTGTATGCAATAGGCTACGTGCACAAGCGTAGTTTCGAACTTCCGCTATTGTCAGAAGTCAGCATATCAGTTTCCAGTTTACGACTGTTCATCCGCATCCGCTAATAAACAAACAAGATTTGTGCTGCTGTTGTACGAAAAAAGTTCTTAAACACATCTAAGTTTCTAAGAACTGTGGATCTAACGCCGTTTCACACATACCCCGTTTGCAGTGCGTGTTGCGGTGCAGGAGCAATGCGTGCTATAGTGCTTTCACATATAAAGCGTTTGCAGTGAATTTCTGGTCCGCGGCTGTACCACAAACACATACTTACTATTTTTACTATTTTTTTTGCGCGTTGCCCAAAATGTCTATTTTGTGCAGCCACTGCGCACGAAGGTTGGTGTTTTTCGGGAAGCGGTGGAAGCTCAAATGGCTGTTAGTGACTTGAAGCAGAGCAAAGTGGCACACAGCAGTTCTCCTAACGCACCATGTTAACAGGTTAGGGCTTTCACTTTTCACACCGTTCCAGATGTGGCACGTATAACAGCAGTGCAGCGATCGTTTCCGAGTCTATATTTGCTGTTCTGCATTAAAGTGACACCGCAAGTTTCGTGGTCAAAATGCACAAAGATTGACCTGAAAATGTAGTAATTTCACCATAAATGCGTTTCTAGGGCTGACTTTTAATAGTCGAGGATTCGACGATTTGATTCGGAGAGGTCTGATTCGACTATGAACCTCATAGTCGAATAGTAGGGAAGTGTTATGTAACCAATAGGGGTGTGTGACGGTTATTATATAACCATGAGACCGACGGTTATAGTTGAACACCGTCATTAGAACTCTATAACCGCCAAACCTGGGCTATTAATTTTTTTTTTTATCATAGAGAATGTTTAAATACTAATATCATCTTACGAGGGAAACAAAGGCGGAGTTGGAGCTTCGGAGGCTGCTCCTGCTGGAGATGATTCAGAAGAGGTCTGTGCTCCTCACCACTCATCTCCTCACCGGCCGGATGACCCAACCCAAACAGATGAACTGGATAATATCGTGAAAGTTCTGATCCCATCTGACTCCTGACATTATGCTGCCTAACTCATAATCATACACTGTTCATTCGTTGGCCAAAGGAGGACTGGCCCCCCGACTGAGCCTGGGTTCTCCCAAGGTTTTTTTCTCCATTCTGTCACCTGATGGAGTTTTGGTTCCTTGCCACTGTTGCCTTCGCCTTTTGGCTTGCTTAGTTGGGGACATTTAATTTTCAATTGAACAATACTATTACAACATTGTTTTCCTGTTATCTCTGTAAAGCTGCTTTGAAACAATTTGTATTGTAAAAAGCGCTATATAAATAAAGGTGACTTGACTTGACTCCTGTACCGATCAGAGCGCGTGCTGACACGCGCCTTGTTTATACTCGACGCGTCCGCATGAGCGCGAAGGTGCGCACGGCAAAAAATGAAGAGTTGAGTGTGCAAGACCGGCGGCAAGACCCCATTTCACTTGGCTGTGTCTGTGTCTGTGCACGGCTTTTTTTGTAACAGCGCGCGCGACGCCGCGTCCGAGGATGACCGACTTCAAGCCGAATCTGCCCGAGCATGTAGGCCCTACATTCTCGGGGTAGGCTACGTCTCACCGCACCGGCACGCAGTTTGCGCGTCTAAATTGCAAAGTTCATTGCAAAGTTGTTTTGTTAAGGTTTTGTTTACTGTGTGTGATTTATTTAAAACAAAGCACGTTCATTGCAACGTTTTGTTTTTTTGTTTGTTTTTGTTAAGGATTCATTAAATGGAAGGCACATTCACTAGTTGTCTTGCTGTTCATTTTAAATAAACGTAGAGCGAGTTGTCCTATAACAGACGAACAGTTATTCAACCGAACGTCTAGCTGCTATCTTAAAAAAAAAAAAAAAAGGTTCGACTATCAGTCAACTACGGCAAAATCTAACAAATCAGATTCGACTATGAAAATCCTCAGTCGAAAACAGCCCTATGCGTTTCATTAAATAAAATGTAGTAATCTCACCATAAATGCATTTTATATACCAGTAGGCTACTACTATTTTTCACAGTCATCTGAAGACTGTGAAGACCGGGGTAAATCCAAGGAAAACTACAATTAAGGTGACATAATGAACAACACTCGTCTCATTCGTGGAGGTGGAAAAACAAGTTATTTGTGACATGCAATATCTATTGTAGGCTATTAAAATTTAAATGCAAAAGAAAAGGCATGTGAGTCGGCTGTTTTTGCCAATGTTAAGTTTTAATTAAAAATATTTGCGATTTTAATATAGTAAATAGTTCTTAGAAACTTAGATGCATTTAAGAACTCCTTTTTTCGCACAACAGCAGCACTCATCTTGTTTGTTTATTAGCGGATGCGGATGAACAGTCGTAAACCGGAAACTGATATGCCGACTTCTGACAATAGCGGAAGTTCGAAACTACGCTTGTGCACGTAGCCTATTGTGCTGAAATCTTCACATTTACTCGCGTAGAACACAAAAGGAGATATTTTAAATAATGTGCCATTTACATTAAATTATAATAGATGTGTACTAAAAGGCTTACAAAAAAAGACCCAAAAGAATCATCACTCCATCAACTATCATTCTCTTATAAATTCAGAAAACAGTGGATGTAAAGATTTTCAGTGAACACAAATTAAATTTCAGCCACTTCCACTATTATGATAGATTTATGTTATTTTGCAGCATAAAAATAGCATAAATTTCCCATTAACGACAGTTACTAGGAAAGAGGGACTGGTGCATTCTTCAAAACATATCGACATTAGGGTGAGGAAATGATGACAGAACTAAACCTTTAACAGCTGGCGTTCGTTTAGCTAATAAACGACTACCACAACAGCAGTGCTGTTCTCAGGGACTCATACGTTCAACAAACAAACTTCTTGCAAAAAATAAAAATAAATAAATAAAATAATAAAATAATAACATAAAACACGGGATCAATAAACCAATGAGTGAGGCTCTTTCTTCTTCACAGAATGAAAGCAACGGCAATTTCACACTTCCTGAACTGCTGCCGCTCATTATGGGATTTAATTGGCTAAACTATTCCGCCCAGTCAGCCGTGACCATTTGGGCGGAGCAGGAGGCATTTTCACTATTACGTCTCATCAGGGGGTCGTCATGACGATCGCTGGAAAAAAAAACACACAAACACTCTCTCTCTCTCTCTCTCTCTCTCTCTCTCTCTCTCTCTCTCTCTCTCTCCTCTCTCTCTCCTCTCTCTCTTCTCTCCTCTCTCTCCTTCTCTCTCTCTCTCTCTCTCTCTCTCTCTCTCTCTCTCCTCTCTCTCTCTCTCTTCTCTCTCTCTCTCTCTCTCTCTCTCTCTCTCTCTCTCTCTCTCTCTCTCTCTCTCTCTCTTCTCTCTCTCTCTCTCTCTCTCTCTCTCTCTCTCTCTCTCTCTCTCTCTCTCTCTCTCTCTTCTCTCTCTCTCTCTCTCTCCTCTCTCTCTCTCTCCTCTCTCTCTCTCTCTCTCTCTCTCTCTCTCTCTCTCTCTCTCTCTCTCTCTCTCTCCTCTCTCTCTCTCTCTCTCCTCTCTCTCTCTTCTCTCTCTCTGTTCATTCATACTCCATTTGTACCAGATCCAAGATGTATTGATCAGACAGTAATTAAATTGCCCTCTCTCTGTTTGATATAGATTTATAATCGCAGTGTAAATACTCTCATGACATTTCAACACGGCAAACTCAATACTGCTCACGAAACACAATAATCACCTCATGAGACATTCTTCATCTGAGACATCACAATAAGAAATGTTCAGTAATGCTTTTTAAGTGGTTCAGTTTAAAGGCTTGTTAATCATATTGAGACATGGATCCCTTATGTCAGATAAGATGGTAACATACGACCTGTTAAACAGATCTAGATTTCCTTGAAGCCAACACTGAGGCCAATGTTGCGTTCCTCAGGTTTGTGCTTTAGGCTCCGTCTCAAATGACACCTCAGTGCTGGACAATTGGATAGTCTGCTGTAGGTTGCACAGAGCTCTGTGCAACCCCTACAGCTCTGCCACAACTCATCATTTTCAGTTGTGATAATTGCATAAGGAAACTGTGTCCTGTTGGACTTTTACCTTAAGTGACTTATATTGCATTCAAGGTATACATTTTGTCAGTAAATGTATTCCCTGGGAATCAAAACCATGACCTTGGCTTTGCTAGTGCCATGATCTAGTTGGCCTACATGAATGCCATTTACATGAATCCATTTGCCAGGCGCTTTTCCAGTGAGCTCCACAGTAGTGCATTCAGAATGCACAAAGAGGGCGCTCATGAGCACCCTTCAGAATGATACAATGATGTACGGGACTCCCTACGGTCACTGACATTTACCAGCGAAGGCCACAAAACTTCAAGTCAACTGTGATCTTGTGATCTGAGGACAGTTAATTTTTCAGAGTAATGTGAATATTTTTAGAATCAAGTAGATATTCCAACACGTTCGGTGGAACACACACACACACACACACACACACACACACACACACACACACACACACACACAACACACACACACACACACACACACACACACACACACACACACACACACACACACACACACACACACACACACACACACACTCCCTTCTGGCAGTCCTGACGAGTATTTGTGTGTATGTGTCCCACTGTGCCACCTCACACAGTCACTTCCCCTCGCCATCTGTGAAACTCCTCTCAGCGAAACCAACACCATTCTTCAGTGTGTGTGCGGAGCCAGTGTTTTCCTACATCTTTACGTTATACATGGGAAGAGGTTTGTGTGTCTAAACAGACAGGATGAGACTCATTTGTTAGAGAGATGGGAGAGAGAGAGAGAGAGAGAGAGAGAGAGAGAGAGAGAGAGAGAGAGAGAGAGAGAGTCAGCATGAAATGGCATAAATCTAATGTGAAGACTGTAGGCTAAGAAAAAACGACAGAGCGAGAGAGGAAGAGAAAGAGAGGGAAGAATGAAATGGAAGCCAATTCTTATCTTCTCTCTTTTGTCTAGTTGTTTGAGGTGTGTGTAATTGTGTGTGATGTGGAGTGTGTTGTGTGTGTGTGTGTGTGTGTGTGTGTGTGTGTGTGTGTGTGTGTGTGTGTGTGTGTGTGTGTGTGTGTGTGTGTGTGTGTGTGTGTGTGTGTGTGTTTTTTGTTCTTCCATCCACAACAAGGAAGAGACAAACACTCTGGATCTGAAGGGAGATCATGTACTGTGAGGAAGTATGGAATTGGATATGTTCTAATCAGAGGTGATCATGCCTAGGCCCTAATCCCTCTACATTTAGAAGAGGGCTATTCCGAACATAAGTGAAAATAACCATTGTTACCTCCTCACAAAGGCAAAGCTAATAATATTCCATTATACTTGAATTTATCCTTGTTTAAAACACTTTTCTTCCCTTTATTAAGATAATAGATCAAAAGAATGAACAGCATAATAATACCAGCAATTACTACAGTGCAGCTGGCTTAATTTACATTGCACCTTGTGCAGGCTTAGTTTCTGATCCAGTGTGAAGATTCTTGGGAGTAAGGTGCCAATCAGTTGAACTCCACAAAAACATTCATTTCAAAGGTTCTTTTGAAGTAGTTATTTTTGAGCACTTCTGCTTGGAATGGTTCTTTCTTATGTCCTGGAAAGGCATCGTCTCTGCCTTTTGGAACGCACTTACTTCACACTTTTTTTAATGTTAATTCCTGACAAATTATTTCATTCAGCACACATTGCTGGGCTCTTAACAAGGAGAAGACCGTTTCACATCAGACAGGCTCTTATCAACAGACTATCCTAGCCACCTTTAGTAGGTCACATGGTCAGTTCCAATAAACTCTCTGGAACAAAAGACGAGTGAAATCATCAGCATTTCTTTTTCTCACAGAGAGGAGGAATGAATAGAAAGGAGAAAAGATAAATCAATAATTAATTATGTCTATTTCTAAAGCATCTATTCAGAGCTACCTGCATCCTGAAGGAGTTCATTGCTGTTTGTTTTAAAATGTGCCATTTTTACAACCAAGTCAGCTTCTTAATATGACCCTGCCGTCTGTCACAGAGTCACATCTAATAACCAAAAGGTACCTCAGGGTCCTGGCCCCCTTCTCTTCTCCATTTTCACAACCTGAATGGACCCAATCATTAAGACACACTACTTGTACAGCGCTGCACTACTGCTGGCCTACTCCTGCTGTGCAGCTACTCCTGTCAACCACAACGTCACCATACGGCTAGGCTCAAAAACACACTTCACTTCATGCTGTGTTATGCATTCCAATGCATTGCTCTGTTGGCAGAATTAAACCTCTACAGACCTGCCCTGGTGGTGCATATGGGCTTCAATCCCAAGAGGGCCCATGTCACACCTCTCTTGATCTTGCCCCAGTGGTTACCTGTAGAAGCAAACATCAAATTCAAGACTCCGACAGTGTCGTTGAGGACTTCCTCTAGACCAGCACCCTCCTACTTCAAAGCTTTCATAAACTTCTTTGTACCATTCTCTGCAGTCAGTAAGTGAATGATGCCTGGTGTTTACTAGAACCTTTGCATTCACTATCCCTCCTGACTAACATATGTATCACATTTTTTAATGTTCACAATTGCTCACTGGGTTTACCAGCTAGTTCCCCTTCAGGGACTACCGCTGCGTGTAATCTCAGTGGGAACGCCCTCCAGCGTGACGCGTCTGAAACATGAATGAAATCAGTCAATGGGGAGAATGAGCGTACGGCGAGTGACGTCATCAACCAGGAAGCTATAAATATCCCCTGAGCCCACAAGCCGACAGCTTTTGTTACTTCAGCAAGCTCTGTATGTTTCTGAATCTGTCGATTGTTTTTGTCTGTGTTTCAGTTTCAGACAGGAGTTTCTCACTATATATATATATATATATATATATAAAAAAAACAATATGAGCGAGCAGTATAGCTATGTGTGGCTTGTTTGGGAGTGCAGCATGCCCAGTCGGCTCTCGAGGGAGTCGATTGTCAGCATTGCGAGTGTTTTCCCTTGAGAACTCTGCGCTCGCGGCGATCGCTCTCCGAGGAGAGTGGTTTGCTGCGAGCTCCCCGAGACTCGGGTCCCGCTTCTGTTGAGGCAGAGCGGCGGCGCTTGTCTTGGGGCTCGCAGATGGATCTCACTGACGACGTTGAGACGGGCTCCGCCCTATCTCAGCTATCTCCGGCGCGATCTAGTGCCTCTCACCCGGCTCTGGAAGCACGCGCTGCGGCGGTTACTTCTGCCCGGGTGGAGGCACATGATGATGTTGAATTAAGATTATCCAGTTCTGAGGAGCTGGATGTCAAAAGTTTTGCATCAGAGGAAACTAGTTTGTCACATTATACTGCAAATGAAACAAAAAAGAAGGTTTGATGGAAAGAGAAGAGAAAAAAAAAGTGTGTTATCTCGGGCTGTTGAAAAGCTCAGTATCAAGTGGCCAGCTGATAGACAGGAGTCTAGTAATAAAAGTAAACTAAATGATAGATTTCTGTCTGCACGACCTCAACCTTCTCGCCGGTGCTTACCGTTCTTCCCAGATCTTCATGCTGAGGTTTCAAAAACCTGGGTTAGACCGGGTTTCAAGGGTTTCAAGCTGAATTTACACAAAATCAGTCCAATACTTATGGTAACATTGTTGGTGCTAAATCTGCTGGTTATGTGACGATGCCGAAGGCGGAGGAGACGCTCGCGAGCTATCTCTCTCCAGCTTCATCATCTTCACTTAAAGCACCGGCTCTGCCCTCTAAACCACTAAAAAATACTTCTGTGTTAGTGGGGAAGGCTTACTCGTCGGCGGGTCAGGCGGCTGCATGTCTACACACTATGGCCATTATGCAGGCTTATTAGGCTGACCTGCTTAAAGATGCGTGTAAAGGGGGGGGGGGGATTTCTGTTGAAAGATTAATGAGCTCAGAAAGACTGCTGATCTCACTCTCCGGGCCACCAGGGAGACAGCTAAATCTATCGGCCGGTCTATGGCAGCCATGGTGGCCACAGAGAGAAACTTGTGGTTGAGTCAGACCTCTATGAAGGAAAAAGATAAGACTCTCAAAAAGAGAGCGCAGCAGAAACGAAGTGTCACGTCACCCTCTGAGGATGGTCCCCGTCGTGAAAGACTTGAGTTCACTGCACAAATACGGTGCCCTGTCTTTCCCGATGCCCTCAGGGGTCTGCTCTACTAACCCTGCCTTTACAGGGCGTAGAGAGACTCGGCGAGTGCTTTCCCGAGGGACGCTCGTCCCCTTCGAGGGTTGTGGAGTGCCCAGATCAGCTGTTCCCTGCCAGTACGTTACAGGGCGCTGTGCCTGTCACTCGGGATGTTCAAATCAGATCCGAGGACTGGTTTGTCACGATAGATCTAAAGGACGCTTACTTCCATGTATCTATCCTCCCTCAACACAGGAAGTTCCTGAGGTTCGCTCTTGTGGGCGAAGCGTACCAATATCGGGATCTTCCGTTTGGCCTAGCATTGTCACCCCGAACATTCACGAAGTGTATGGATGCTGCTATAGCCCCGCTGAGGTTGCAGGGCATCCGTATTCTGAATTATATAGACGATTGGTTAATTCTAGCTCAATCGGAACGGTTCGGCATCGAGATGTCGTTCTTGCTCACATCAAAACACTGGGGCTGAGGCTCAGCGCCAAAAAGAGTGTTCTTTCTCCATTACAGATAACCATTTTTCTAGGTGTAGTGTGGGATTCAACGACGATGCAGGCACGATTGTCACCTGCTTTGATTCTCGCCGCAGTAGATCAGGTCAAGCTAGGCCAGTCATCCACTGTAAAACAGTTCCAGAGACTGTTAGGTCTCATGGCAGCTGCGTCCAACGTGATACCTTTTGGCCTCTGGCACATGAGAACGTTACAGTGGTGTCTCAGAACCAAGGGATTCTCCCCGAGGGGAAATCTGCTTCGCATGATCGTGAGTTCGCGACGGTGTCATCACGCCCTGATCATGTGGAAAGATCCTTTGTTTCGGTCCCAAGGCCCTGTGTTGGGAGCTCCTTGTCGTCGCGTTATGCTAACGACAGATGCCTCTCTCACAGGTTGGGGGGCGATCATGAATGGTCGTCCGGCTCAGGGTCTGTGGGAGGACCATCATCGTCTATGGCACATAAATTGCCTAGAGATGTTGGCGGTGTTTCAGGCTCTGAAACACTTCCTCCCAGACCTAAGGGGCCACCATGTTCTTGTGGCCCCACGCCCTGATCATGTGGAAAGATCACGTGGAAGGATCACGTGGAAGGATCACGTGGATCATGTGGAAAGATCATGTGGAAAGATCACGCCCTGATCATGTGGAAAGATCCTTGGTTTCGGTCCCAAGGCCCTGTGTTGGGAGCTCCTTGTCGTCGCGTTATGCTAACGACAGATGCCTCTCTCACAGGTTGGGGGGCGATCATGAATGGTCGTCCGGCTCAGGGTCTGTGGGAGGACCATCATCGTCTATGGCACATAAATTGCCTAGAGATGTTGGCGGTGTTTCAGGCTCTGAAACACTTCCTCCCAGACCTAAGGGGCCACCATGTTCTTGTCCGGACAGACAACACATCAGTGGTCTCTTATATCAACCATCAGGGGGGTCTGCGTTCTCGCCCACTTTAGAAATTGGCACGTCAGATCCTTCTATGGTCCCAGGGGAATTCTCCCCGAGGGGCTCAGAACCAAGGGATTCTCCCCGAGGGGAAATCCGCTTCGCATGATCTTGAGTTCGCGACGGTGTCATCGCGCCCTGATCATGTGGAAAGATCCTTGGTTTCGGTCCCAAGGCCCTGTGATGGGAGCTCCTTGTCGTCGCTTTATGCTAACGACAGATGCCTCTCTCACGGGTTGGGGGGCGATCATGAATGGTCGCCCGGCTCAGGGTCTGTGGGAGGACCATCATCGTCTATGGCACATAAATTGCCTAGAGATGTTGGCGGTGTTTCAGGCTCTGAAACACTTCCTCCCAGACCTAAGGGGCCACCATGTTCTTGTCCAGATAGACAACACATCGGTGGTCTCTTATATCAACCATCAGGGGGGTCTGCGTTCTCGCCCACTTTACAAACTGTCACGTCAGATCCTTCTATGGTCCCAGGGGAAAATTCTTTCTCTGAGAGCTATTTATCTCCCGGGGTATTTTAATCAAGGGGCAGACATCCTGTCAAGACAGGGGCCGAGGCCTGGGGAATGGAGTCTTCACCCCGAGGTGGTGGAACTCCTATGGAAACATTTCGGTCGTGCCGAGGTAGACCTATTTGCTTCTTGAGAAACATCACACTGCCCGCTGTGGTTCTCTGTCAGCCATCCAGCCCCGCTGGGGTTGGATGTGATGGTACATCCGTGGCCGAGGTCACGTCTGTACTAGGCGTGTAACGGTACACAAAAATCACGGTTCGGTATGTACCTCGGTTTTAAAGTCACAGTTCGGTAAGTTTTCGATACAGCAAAAAGAAAGAAATGCCAGAGAAATTTCCTATTTGTTAAAAGAAAAAATATTTTTTAAATAAGTGTGAGTTGTCCTACATCTTGAAACTTTCAGGTTTATAAAAGGGGGTCATCTTTGAAGGATGAACAAATAATGTTTTGGTCATCACATTAACAATAACATTTAAATATATATTTATATAATATTTGAGTTTTTAAGGGCTGGAAAAAAGATGTGTGAAGTACTTGAAAGCATTTCACTATTCCAGCCAAACTGGTTACAGTTAGTGTTACTATATTAAATCCATGGTTACAATGTTTCTCCTGGTTTCCACGTCAGCGCTGTTTGATCTAATAGAGATCTACGGTTAAAAACGGAGAAATGTGAATGCTTCTCTAGATCTCGCAGCGATGTTATTACTTCAGTGGCGAATTCAAATGTTTTCTTTACTGAATCTCTTAGCACTGTGTTGTAACAGTGTCGCTTGATCGAGATCGGCTCGCGCTGCACAGATGTTGCTGGTCCGAACTGATAAACGATCCGTGAAGCACATAATGAGTAGCGCAGTTTCGTTCTGCTTTCATTACGCTTGCCATTTGATGTTGCGCAACGTTGTGGTGATCGCACCAGCGCAAATTTTGTCGGCAGGAAAAATGGTCCAAGGAATCGTTCGGTTTGTATGCATACCGAACCGGAAGCCTCGAACCGAAACGGTTCAATACGAGTACCTTTACACCCCTAGTCTGCACGCATTTCCCCCGATCGCTCTGCTCCCGGGAGTTCTGGAGAGGGTTCGCCGGGACGGGCTCAGTCTTCTGCTAATTGCCCCGTTCTGGTCGGCTCGAGTATGGTTTGCGGACCTAGTGTCTCTCCTCGATGGCTCTCCTCTCAAGATACAGATAAGGAGAGACCTACTCTCTCAGGCGGCTGGGTCGATTCTTCACCCCCGCCCAGAACTATGGAGGCTGTGGGCTTGGCCTCTGCGGGGGCCCAGCTCATAGATTCTGGTCTCTCGACTGAGGTTGTTGAGACCATCCTCCATTCCAGAGCTCCTTCCACGAGGAAGTTTATATGCCGCGAGGTGGAAACTTTTCACCTCTTGGTGTGGAGAGCGCCAGCAGGACCCATTTAACTGCCCGGTTGGTACAGTACTGGATTTCCTGCAGGACCGTCTCTCCACAGGGTTATCCCACTCCACACTGAAGGTGTATGTGGCGGCCTTAGCTGCTTACCACGCCCCTTCAAGTGGAGGTTCCCTAGGGAGACACCCACTTATATCTCGCTTCCTTCAAGGCACCTTGAGGCTGAGGCCTGCTGTTCGCACGAGGGTACCAGCCTGGGATCTGGCCATCGTCTTAGAAGGTCTCTCCCTCGCTCCTTTCGAGCCCATCGAGGAAGTTTCGGAAAAGTTTCTTACTCTAAAGACTATCCTTCTTCTCGCTATCTCATCTTTAGAAAGAATAGTAGATATTCAAGCACTTTCGGTGGCTCCCTCGTGCCTGGAATTTGCTCCTGGTATGGTTAAGGCATTTCTCTGTCCTATAGTTCTGCAGGCTTTCTGTCCTCCGCCTTTTCTGACGTCAGACCAGGAAAAAACTTAATTTGCTCTGCCCAGTTAGGGCTTTAGATGCTTACGTCCACAGAGCTGCCCTGTGGAGAAGATCGGAACAATGTTCGTCTGTTTTGGGTCACCTAAGAAAGGGTGTCCTGCATCTAAGCAAAGGATGAGCAAGTGGGTGGTCGAGGCCATCTCGCTTGCTTACGGTTCGGCCCATCAACCTTCACCTTTGGCTGTAAGGGCTCATTCCACCCGGAGTATGGCTGCTTCTACAGCTCTTCTTTCAGGAGCTTCTCTTCAGGACCTTTGTTATGCGGCAGGCTGGTCCTCACCGCACACTTTCGTCAGATTTTATTCCCTTGACCTTAGCTCCACTCCCGGGCTCAGGTTCTCTCGTCAACCTGTGGCCCCTAATGACACACGGCGGGGATTTGGTCGTATGGGGATGTGGGTATTGCGTTCCCACTGCGATTACACGCAGCGGTAGTCCCTGAAGGGGAACGTCCCGGGTTACGTATGTAACCCTAGTTCCCCCGAAGGGACGGACGCTGCGTGTCCTGCCATTCTCCCGGCATCCCCTTGGGTCGCTTGCTTCAGTAACTTTAAGCTGTCGGCTTGTGGGCTCAGGGGATAGCTTCCTGGTCGATGACGTCACTCGCCATACGCTCATTCTCCACATTGACTGATTTCATTCATGTTTCAGACGCGTAACGCTGGAGGGCGTTCCCACTGCGATTACACGAAGTGTCCGTCTCTTCGGGGAACTATGGTTACATACGTAACCCGGGACGTTCAAATGGTATTGCAATGGATTTTAGTGAATCTGTATAGAGAAAAGAAAGTGAAAAAATGAGCGTAGAGGGAAAATGCAAGGGTTTGTGAAACTTTCAGTGTTTGTTGCATTGCCCTTGAACTTAGGCATTTGTTGACTATTGACAGATGAGTTCAACTGTGCTTCCAGAAATGCACTTCACAGTAGTCTGACTTGATTTCTAACTCACCTGGCTCTTTCCACACCCAAAAATATCTGCTAAATGTTGCATCAGAACATTCTGTAGGGTGCACATGCTAATGTAACAGGTGTGTAACATACGTACACACACTTTGTCCTTGATCGCATGGTCAGCTGTTGAGGTAAATATTAGTGAGGAGAAAGTATGTTTACTTTTGTGGAATAACCATGAACCATCACACACACACTCAAGGCCAGATCCTCAAGCTGAACACACACAAAGACACAGAATTACATATTAGGTTGTCCTGTTATTGTTAGAGGTGTTGGTCACATGTTGGTCAGAGTCTCACGGGAATCTCACTGTTCAGATGTGCCATCTGTTTGAACGTTTTCAAAATTACTTTTAAGTGAACATCAAGTAAAGATAGGAACACAAAATGTCACTATGTAAAAGTGGCCAGAGGCGTATGTCAATACCTCAACATGAGCCAAGACCTGCGGGGGCTGTGAAGTGACCGTCGCTGATGCCTGGGAAACCAGGTGATGTCTGTGACCCCGCTGTGTGAATCAGATTCCAAAATCCTTTTGTAAATACAGGCTCAGATTACAGGAGTTTTGAAATCTTAACTGATTGTGAAATCTGGTTGTTTTCTTCTTTCAAGTGTCAAACGTGAAAAAATTAAATCATGGCTTATCACACAATACAAGACATTCTTAAGATTATCATGCCAGATTTAGCACATCACGTGATCTCACGGGGATGCAGACGTAAACAAAATGGATACTGTGTTGTGGCAACTTGCTGTAAGAAATTATATTATAAAGGCAGTCGTGTTGTTACCACATTTTGACCAGCCGTTCCTCCATCTCCGTTGTCCACTGGACCTGTACAGTTGCTTGTTGTTTCAAAAGTTCCGTCACTTCGGTCTTCCTTGTAGATTTGTCTCTTATTGGCAGAGATGGGGGACTCGAGTCACATGACTTGACTCGAGTCAGACTCGAGTCGCAAATTTAAGGACTTGAGACTTGCTTGACTAAATTAAGAAAATGACTTGACTTGACTTTGACTTGAGATCCAATGACTTGAGACTTGACTTGACTTGAACTGTATGACTCGAGAATGACTCGATATACATTTTTATATAAATCATCGCAACATCAATTGATGAACAAAATGAAAGCAACGGAACCATTGACGTCAGTCATCAGATTCTGCGCGATTGCGTGACGCTGCACAAGCCCAGAAAAAACATACATCGCGGTGAGCGCGCTAAATACAAAAACATCTCCCAGCATCGTTTCTTTTTGGATATAAACACTAGAAATTGACCATATTCATACAAGAAGATTTGCTGTACGCATAATAACTGGCAAGATATCGGACGACCATCACAACCTCGGAACAGTCGAACTTCATTCACGTCTAAAAGTAAGCTATGGCTTGTCTAACCTGTTTGTTAATTTGACTATCTTAAAATCTAGAGAGAATATTGCTCAAAATAGCATGGCTCTTTATACACGTTTTCAAATATAGCTTAATGTTGTCAATATTCAAATGATAATTAATGATGGCATATGTTTTGTAGCTATAACATTTGCCACATTTCTTTTTAAATCATGCTTTAAAGCCAAATATGTCGTTCTTTCCATTGACGAAAAACAACAAAGAAAACTGTTAGTTTTGTCGTTTATGTTTCTCTTAAAGCAGGGTTAGATGTTATCAGGGGGTTGATGGCAAAAAATGGCAGCAGAATTAATATGCACCCAAAATTCAAATGGTGGAAAAATTGCCCTAGTTATTTTCATAATAATAACATATGATATTAAAAAAATATTTCCAGAATATTGGTGCGATTGCAAATGTGATAATTTTATAAAACAGTTCAGTAAACAAAGAGTGAATATTGTGATAATATTCCAAATATTCTCTGTTTTTGCTCTATTTCTCCAATGGCAATAGTTCCAAACAAGCCACAGAAAGAGTTATGCGTTTTTGTGATTCTGACCTAGTTGCTTAGTTCCAGAACGAATCTGCCGTTTTGAACATAAGTTAAATGAATGCTTCTATGACTCGTACATTAATACGGTAATTTGGCGCCACCTATTGGCGGTTTTAACTTCATAATTAAAAATATATAACAGATAAAGGGGATGCCAGTTTGAAGAATGCCATTTGGTGCCATAGGAACCATTATACTTGAATTGTGAATTGTCATACCTTTTAATGGTCTATTTATTTTTTCATGCTTTAATGTTGGCCTAATTTCAGTAACTTTTACATTTTAGGCTATATAGTTTGAAATTGTATTTGTTTTTTGTTTTTGATTTTTATTGTATTAACGACTCAGCTGTATGTGGACATGTATATTTAAAAAAAACAGTCCACAACTTCTGTAGTTTCAACTTATTTTAATATATAAATTCAATGAAATCATCAAACGTTTGTATGACTTGCCAGTGACTTGTGACCCAAGCTACGACTTGACTTGCTTGACATAAGGCAGTGACTTGACTTGACTTGCTTGCTTTTATAAAAAATTGACTTGGACTTGCTTGAGACTCGAAGGTTAAGAGTTGAGACTTGCTTGTGACTTGCACATGTGTGACTTACTCCCACCTCTGCTTATTGGTTATTGTGGAAGAATTGACATAATCCTATGATTATGTCAATTCTTCCACAATAACCAATAAGAGACAAATCTACAAGGAAGACCGAAGTAACGGAACTTTTGAAACAACAAGCAACTGTACAGGTCCAGTGGACAACGGAGATGGAGGAACGGCTGGTCAAAATGGTAATAATCCCGATTTAAAACCTTAAATATCAAACATGTTTGCTATTGACAGGGCATCCCCGATGTGTTCACGAGCAGATTGGGAGGTTCAAGATTTTATCTGTAAACTCCTCACCTTACCAGATAATTTAGGCCGGACATTGGAACTGACCAATGTCCTGGACAAGATTTTTTTATTTTTATTTTTTTTTTCTCTTCAAATGTCAGGAGGGATAAAATGGTCAAAAATAGGTCTGAAACTCCTGTAGTCTGAGCCCGGCTTAAGAGGATCAGCTGTTTTATCAGGTGAAGAGCATAATGCAGAACATGAGATCATGAGACTCTTATTGCGATTAAAATGTTTGTCTGTTTCTCTCTGCCTGTCTTACTACTCATGGCCGAATGGAAATTATGAAGGTCAGGTGCACAGGAATGGTAGTCGGCGAGAAATCAACGATAACGGATGTTGACGTGGTCGCCTCATGAATCAAATCGCACGAGTAGATGATGTCGTTCTTATCGAAGGTCGTCATCTGGCCGTTAAAACGCTGCTCTCAGAGGAAAGATCATCGCTCAGGTCCCGCGAGCTGTCTCTCTTCAGAGATTCTCATTAGCTGAGCGTCAGCCATATGGAGTTCTCACACACACACACACACACACACACACACACACACACACACACACACACACACACACACACACACACACAAGACGAGCTTCTGTTGAGGTCAGCCTCATTTTCATGTTAAACAAACACACAAGAACTGTGGGAGTCAGAGGGCCCTTTTAGTCTACATCTTACTCTTGATTTATCCGCATCAGCCGACTAAGATCAGTAGTTACTTTTATTTCTATAGTTCTTTATACAATACACATTGTTTTAAAGCAGCTTCACAATGATAAACAGGAAAATAATGATACAAATGTAATCAAATATGAGATGCATAAAAATTCCACTCTAAAGCAGCTCCAAAAAGACAATAGTGGCCATCATTCAGCTCAATTCAGTTCAGTTCAGTATTGAATAATTTCAGTTCAATAAAGCCCCTTTCACACAGCACTTTGGACCCGGCAAATTGCCGGCAAATTGCCAGAACGCCTTCTGTGTGAACGCAAACACGACCCGGGATTGATGCCGGGATCGATCCCGGGTTGAGGACCTAGTAACATTGCCGTGTTCAGACCCGGAACGCGCGCTGTGTGAACAAAAGCCAGAACTAATGCCGTAAGGGGTGTGTCATAGTGATGACGCATGTGCCATCGCGCGACTCTGTTGCTCTTAGAAGAAAGTTTGTGTTCGTCATCTACAAAGAAAGAACGAAAAAATGTCTGCAAACTGGAATGAAGCAGAGACAGGAGCTCCTCACAATCCGCGCTGAAGCTGCGATCGTTCACCAGCTCTGTGGAAAGGTGCGCGCGTGCACATGTTTTCGACGCGTACGTTACACGTCTCATCCTGACGTCACGCGGCTTTCCGGGACATTAACGGGTTGTGTGTGAACGCACTCACAGATCCCGGCAAATCACTGGCAGTGTGAATGAACCGAAATCAAACAATCCCGGGACAAATGCCGGGTCACATTATCCGTGTATTTTCCGGAATCTCTGTGTGAAAGGGGCTTAACGGTGTCAATGTTGCAAAATGTTTCAGTTGTGAAACTATTTATTTACCTAATGGAATAACTGATTGGCTGAACGGCACACAACCCAAACTTATCTTGATGTCTTTCATTTGAAAACAGTGTTTTTGTGTTGCACATGATATTTGACAGACAGACAGATGTGTGTCTCTCAAGTGTGTGTGAGCCGGTCACCTCTGGCAGGGCAGATTTTATGTTGTTGTGGCCGTTATAAAGTCGCTGTGCTGTGAAAATAGCTTGAAACATTCTCATACCCCACCATTAAATTAATGCTGTGTGAAAGGTCACGCTGCTCTCACACAAGTGTGTGTGTGTGTGTGTGTGTGTGTGTGTGGTGTGTGTGTGTGTGTGTGTGTGTGTGTGTGTGTGTGTGTGTGTGTGTGTGTGTGTGTGTGTGTGTGTGTGTGTGTGTGTGTGTGTGTGTGTGTGTGTGTGTGTGTGTGTGTGTGTGTGTGTGTGTGTGTGTGTGTGTGTGTGTGTGTGTGTGTGTGAAAGCCAACCCTTCAGTCTTTTTTTCAGAGGAACTAGGATATACAGCAGCACCAGAAAATTTGTGTTACATCAAACTGAAAAATGTTTGAATGCCATTACATTAGAGACTCAAATATTAAAACTAAGTGGCATACATTTCTTATTATTATATTATTATATTTTAATATTTATAAATATTTTTATTTTTAATATTTAGAAACTAACTGTCTGAATATCTAGTTCCTACTCATTGTTAGATGTCAGTTTGTACAGTGAATGTCTTGATAGCCATAATTTTAATTTTGACTAATTGTTTCATTTGAAACCCTGTTTTTATATATGTTCAATCGAATTGCGCTGTATTTATTGTTCATTGCTAGAAGGTACAAAATCACAAATCAAGGACTTAAAAAAAATGCACCAAATATTGCAAATCTCATTAAACATCAGTTAATAATATTCAATTAATAGAAAATATAAGCCATATAATATTTAGTTTTACCTCCTGATTATAAATGTCTTCTAAAGGTACTTAAAAAAAGAACTTTTTTTTGTTCATTTATTCATTCATTCATTTATTTATTGATTTATTGATTGATTGATTGATTTTAATCCAGTCTGAGATCACACCAGCATTAGCTTATTCAACCAGCTGATTCCAGTATTCAAACACATTGAGACGTCAAACATAATGAAGAAATGTGACGTTAGTGAAAAGAGAAGATCCACATAAAGACAGACATCACATTCACACATTTTTAAGTGATGAGAGTGAACAAATCTTGTAAATTGTTTTGGATGGTTTTCGGTCCTGTTCCTCTGATGTCCTGCGTTTATTTGTCATGTATTTTGTAAGGACACTGAGTCCACAGCAGACGTGAGTGTGTTTCATCTGTATTCGCAGTCATAAATGACGTGTGTTCCTCAGACGCACCTGAGCGTGAGGTGGTTTACACTCGGCATCTCTGGTTACCAAGCAGCCGACAGACAGACATGTGTGAGACACCTGTGCTGGTCCTGATTCTCCTGTGTAACTGAACAATGTTTAGCGTGTTTAGGTCAAACATCTCCAAGCAGTTGTGATGTTGTCTCATACTTGTATACAAAACGTCACACGTACCGTTACTTCAGAACCAAGGCATCTGTGACAAGCTTTATTTTCAGCATCAGATTTTCACTTTTGGGAACGTTTTGCGAGCATTAATAACATTAGTAATGTGTTGTGTGGAAAAGTGCTGTTGTCTGTTTTAATCTGCTGTTCTGCTGGTTAAAGTGTCAGTTTGAAGCGCTGGCCAAAAATAACCATCCAATGAAATCACAGCAGCAAATGACCTCACACAACCTAAACCATCGACCAGGACCCTCGATCCCTCTCTCTGAGATAAAGACACACAGGTGTTGTGAAATATTCTGTTAATTTGTTCATCCTGGTGATTTTTAGTTCATTAAAGTTCATTCAAACACACTAAATGCTCAGATCTGATGTGTTTAACACACACTCCCATGATGCTCATCTGCCAGTTACAATTAGGGTCTGGATCTATTAAGAAATTATTGTTATTTTTTTACGTTTTATTTTGACATTGTTTGTTTTACTTTATATATTATTTATTTTATTTTAATTTCTCTTTTTTAATTGTATTTTAATGTCCAATTCTGTTATTAAAATGAGGTACTAATACAGTTTGTTTGTTTATTAACAATAATACTAATAATATATTTTCTACAGATGCACATAAAATAAACTTAAATAAATTGTAGAATTGGTTTTTGCTTGTAATATAAACTGGTGTGCAGTTTTTATTGTAAATTAAAGGAAATATATGCAGTGTATATATATATATTAGATTTTTTTATACAATAACAATAACTTTGCTGACAGTGTTGATTGGTTGAGTTTGATGAATGAAGTCAACATTACAATACAGTATGTGTAAAATTGAGAAAATGGCATGAGATTTTTTACTTGACTTCCCACAAAAATACATTTGTGTTTTAACTGTAGCTATGATCATCTCCATGTTATGTTGATATGATGTTAGACATATAATAATACTCTGTCTAATGCTGAAGTATTTGTGATTTTGATAGGTTAACGGCGTCTTTAAAGCAGAGTTGTTTCTGAGCAGACGCACATTTGACAGACCGATCATGAAAGCGTTTCTGACAGACGGCAAATACAGGCTGCTCATGCGAGAGAAATTGAACGTGTCACTTAGCTTTTGAAGAAGAGAAAAGACAGAAATGTTTTCTGATAGACAGACTGCTTCTGTAGTTCTGAAATACTCAAATGATCTACTGCATCACACACAGAGCTCACTGTATCCCACAATGCAGTGCACACAACTGCCCTTTTCCAGTGTGATGAATGAAGCGGAAGTAACGACGGCAGTATCATGCAGCATTGCATGTGCTGAGTGGAATACTAGTGAGGCAGAAAACATTTCAAACCGTTTACTACAGTGTCACATGACCTCATTTCGTACAGTAATCTTGCCTGGCAGCCTGATCAAATAACCAAGAACAAAAGCACAGTTAATATCACTATCTGTGTATGTGTCACACTGGAAATGGAAGTTCACAAAAGCTCTGATTTAATTGAGTATATATAATTTGATGCGCTGTGGGTTTCAGAGTAAAGCACGACACTGGCTACGTTTACATGCAACCAAATAATCCGTTCGTAATCAGATTGATGGCTCAATCTGACTGAAAAGCCTTCATATAAACACCTAATTGATCTGATTGAGCTCGATCCAAATAGGCTATATGCACGCATAGGTTCCGCATTTGACGCAAGGATGCTCATCCGTTTCCGGTTGGGGAGATTAAAGCGGAGGAAAACCGAGGAAAACGGGATTATGGCAGAGTCTTCGAAATGTACTGTCCTCCCGTCTTTGAAACGAAACTTTCATATGTTTAGATGTAATTTTATGTATAGTTATGTTTATTTCATATAATTTTAAAAAGAAGCATAAACACAACGAGGGGTGTCTGTTTTGTCTGTTTTTGTGACTAACGTTTCTTTAGTATAACCATGGAGTATAAAATTCAATATAAATTCTTGGTATTGCACTGGACTCTACGATCGGCGGAAGTTATCGAGCATCCTTAACCCTTCACCGGAAATACCGCCGTGCATAGAGCCCATTATATTTCGATCGGATTTAACGAGGTGGTTTGTTTCTTTTTCTAATCCGATCGAGAGAACATATACACATTTGATCGGATTGAAAATCGAAACTGAAAGGACTAATCATGTGCAATGACGTAGAAATAGCGTAATGATGTGCGAAACGAATTGCACTTCTGTACTTGAATAAAGTGACATATAAATGAGTGTCCTGTCATCCTTAAATTCTCCTTTCACTCAGCATTTGTGAAGTGGAGCAGGACAGCGTCCCACCAATCCTTGTTTCGGATTCTCATCTATAGACGACTGGTTTTGGGCGTGGGGAGGGGAGGGGCATTTTTACTGTGTGATTTATATATGAGCAGCACGGCAAAACGGTTATGCTCATTGTCTCCAAATTATGACCATAAATGGATAACTAAGTCTGCTGTTTAAAACGAATAAAAAAAAAACAATGTAAGAGAATGGTTATTATGCGTTATGTAACAGCAGGAAACTCTGTATATTTGTGCAGTGTGTGCATGTAAAAAAACATCGATTCCGATGTGAAGCTTGTGATTTTATAAACGCGCACATTAACCCGATCAAGTTTATCGTTCATTTTGAAACAAAAGTTGTGCATGTAAACGTAGCCACTGTGTGCATTTGGAGTTTGTTTTTAATCACATTTAAAACACTATAACAATTTGTACTATTATAATCAGAAAAATCATGGTGCAGCCCTACTGTACTAACACAGTCTCATCCCAGGAAGTCATATATTGACGTCTTGGGACGTCTTTTGACCATACGTCAATATCCGCCTTTTTAGGGTACCCTTAAACGTCGCTTAGATGACGATCCTGGGACGTCATACAACTGACGCTTTACCTTTAACGTCAGTTAGGTGACGGGGTAGGTTTAGGGGTAGGTTTAGGTCTGGGGTAGAGTTAGGATCCGATAACGTCATCTAACCGACGTTTAAGGGTACCCTAAAAAGGCGGATATTGACGTATGGTCAAAAGACGTCCCAAGACGTCAATATATGACTTCTTGGGATGAGACTGCGCTGACTGTACATGTACCTACAGGACAAAATTACCCATAATCCCCTCTAAGAGTAGAAAATTCACATTAGAATTTTTTTTGTTGTGAATTTTCTCACTAGAAGTCTGCTGTTGCATAAATCTGTCGAGTTTTTCTGGATCAGACTAAACGCACATCTGCCGTTCAGTGTTTGGTTTTGCTTTTTCACAGCCTCATGTGTCACGTTAAAAGTGCGATTACGGCCAGAACACGTGTCGTCATATTTGAGCAGGAGCAGCTTCTCTGTTTTAAGCAAAAAAAAGCAATTTCTCTGTTCTTGTGGTGATGTGCAGCGTGAGCTCTTAAGCGGGATTTACTGTCGACCCCAAACGCCATTAGAGCAGATTCACTGACAGCCGCATCTTTGATGTCGTATTCCACGGCAGCACGGCGCGTGTACAGATAACTGTATGACACCCGTCCTGACAGCCGCAGAAGATACGATTTTACGTATTTACATGCTGAGAAAACTGCTCTTTGAAGTACAGAGAGACACAGAGAGAGAGAGACAGGGTGGGTGTTGGCAGTCGTCGGCAGATATTTTGGATCGTTCAGTAAAATCCCTCTGGTCGTCGTGGTGACACCCTGCTCACAGATCCAATTATAGACATGGACTATGGGATACGTATGTCACATCCTGCATTAACCGGTTTGCCTCATCCTTAACGAGAGATGGACACAGCGATAATTCATCATTCTAGGGCTGTGCCGTTGTTGTTATTGCTAACTAAAACTATTAAACATTGTTTTTTGTTAAATGGCATAACATAAATATTAGATGAAAAACAAAAAAAATAGAAATGTTGCCTTGAAATAATAATTCCAGACTAAAACACCTAAAACTGAAATAAAAATCAATTAAATGTATATAGAAATATAAAAAAGAACTAATAAAAATGGTGAAAGCACACATTTGTTTGTTTGTTTGTATGTTTCTTTATTTACTTATTTATTCACAAACAGTGGTGTGTAGTAACTGATTATATGTAGTCTGGATTACATAATTAGATTCCAATAATGTAATAAAATTATTGTTTAAAGTAATCAGAATACAGTTACTTTTTTATTGATTACATAATATGCACAAAATGGCAGTCTATATATATATATATATATATATATATCCTGCCTACAGATTAAATTTTTTTTAATGATTTGCTGCAGTGATATTTCACAATTTTTACCTTGACGCAGCTTCAGTCATGTCAGTCACTGGTGTTTTTCAGCTGTCTGAATGTATTTGAATTTAATTGCCCGTTTCTCTTACATCAGCGAGGCAGACTGTCTTTTTTATATAGCTTTAAATTAAGTTGCTAATAAAGTTACAGAACAAATGTTCATTCTGCAGTTTTTATTGCATTTGGAGCCTGGCGAGTGTTAATTCTGGACTCTGGGATTCATTTACCGTCTGCTCTATTAATGACACCTAAGCTGCTCTCAGATCATGATGTAAATCTCTTAAAATAAATGGCAGTTCTTATCTCATTGCTCTGATTTCCTGACATCCTGCTGCTCATTACCATCACAACAAACAAAAAAAACTAAGAAATTCAGGTAATTACAGCTGAATCAGGAACAGTGATTCCTTGTTATAAAAAAAAAATCAAATCAAATTATATTCAAATAATATGGATGCTTGTTTCTACCAGGAAATGACAAATAAAAAAGTCATTTTTTTCTCTCACTTTTTAGACTGTTCTCATAATTGTGAGTTTATTTCACATTTTTTTAGAAGAAAAGTCAGCTACTACTTTAAGGTAAACGTTACATGTTACTACATGTACTTACTATAGCAGTAAATTGCAAGTAACTAACACTAAACCTAACCCTAACTGTAACTCTAAAGTACATGTAGTTAATTAATATTACACAGTACTTATTTGAGTCAGTAAAATGTAACTACTTCACCTTAAAATAAAGTGTAACCAAAAAAGTTAGTATTGCGAGATATAAACTCACAATTCTGACTATTTCTTGCAGCTACATGTTTCTAACTTGCAACTGTTCTCTTACGAGAGGTTCTCTCGTATTGCGTAAGGAAGCTTAAGCTACGGGAAAGATTAATCTTCTCGAGATATTGAAGCCAAAAAATTTTGTATTCATTGTCAACACAGTGCAGCAGCCAGCTGACCTAGAGCAAGCTTTCTAGCGTGCTCATTGGCTGCCCTGCGGCAACTGCTGCAGCCTACCAGTGAGCTCAGCGTAAGGCCGCGTTCAATGAAGGACACTCGTGCCCTTAACGCATCTAGCCCGCCAGAATGGGCATGGCTTAGCTTATATAAGCGGGGGTGGTAGGCTGAAATCCCTGATTTTCATCTCTTCAGCGAAGCTCTCCGCATCGCTGGATCCTGAGAGAAGCCACGCCGCCGTTGAACAGCGACAAGCCAGCTTAGGACAGTGCCTGAGGAAGCCAGCCGTCTTCGCCGCCTTCAGCCATCCGTGCGAGCTACGCTATCCGGCGACGTATCCTTTTACAAGCCTTCACTTCTAAAAGAGCAGCGAGACGTCTTTTTCAAGATGCCTCGCACTTCCTGCGACTCATGCAGAGCCCCGCTCAGCGTCGGAGACCGCCACATTATTTGCGCTCTCTGCCTGCCAGGACCACGCAGCTCTCGCTCTCGCGTCGGGAGAATGTGAGCTGTGTAAAGAGCTTCCGATGTCGACCCTGCGGCTCGACTCGAAGTTTTTAACCCAGGAACCGTCACTCCGCCCTTTGTGGGACAGCGCAGGAAAAAGCGCCATTCCCAAAGACGTGCGGAGCCCGTGGCTGCCGTGAAGCTTTCGCCGGAGTCACCCCCGCAAGCTTCCCTTTCGCCTTCTCCGCCCCTCCTCTCCGACGCGCAGCCGCCGGCTTCGGCCCGCGCTGCCGTCGTGTCAGACGACGAGGTGAAAGGCCCTGCCTCTGGGGACTGCTGTTCCATCCTGGCATCTGACAGCGAGGATTGGTCGAGTTCACATGCAGTTTTCTGACTGCGCTGTCATCAGTTAAACGTGTGGGGGACTTACACGCGCTGTCTGTCAGCGCTGCGTGTCTTGAGTTTGGACCGAATGACTCGAAAGTCATCCTCAAACCTAGACATGGCTATGTTGCTAAAGTGATTGGCACTCCCTTCAGGGCGCAAGTCATCTCCCTATCGGCCCTGCCAGCATCCGATAGCGAGAGCGGTGTTAATCCCCTCTGCCCGGTCAGGGCACTGAGGGTATACATTACGCGCTCCACCCCTTTCAGGCGCTAGGAGCAGCTTTTTGTTTCGTTTGGTGGGCGCACCAAGGGTCTCGCCGCCTCGAAACAAAGCCTGTCCAGATGGATAGTGGACGCTATTGCGGTCGCTTATGCGTCAAAAGGTCTGAAATGCCCTTTGGGTGTCAGGGCTCACTCCACTAGAGGCATGGCCTCATTGTGGGCGTGGTCCAGCAGAATTTCCATTCACAACATATGTGTGGCGGCGGGGTGGTCTTCCCCGTCCACCTTTGTCAGGTTTTATAACCTGGAAGTTCCCGCACTGCATAAACTGGCAATTTATTCATTTTTATTTTTTTTTATTTTTTCATGTTGGAGACAAGCTTCCAAATTTAACCAGGGGGAAAGGGAAAAAAAAACCCTTTCTAAGTAAAAAGTAAAAAAAAAAAAAAAATCAGTAATAAAAAAATTCTTTATAATTCTAATAAATTCTAATAAAAAGGCATCTTATATGTATGAGTCAGCATGGTCCTGAGATTTCTGCGACATCAGCAGCCTTCTGCGTTCAAGGGTTTATCTTCACATCTTTCCTCTGTTCATTTGATTGCATTTTTTTCCATTTACTGCTGTGTTGTATAACCATGTGTCGCCCCAAGAGCGCAAAGCACACAAACTCTGACCTCTGTTCAATAATCCGCCTGCATCAGTTGTATAAACACGTCTCTTCCCGCTTTATCTCTTTCAGCGCCACCAAAGTTCTTAAGAACCCCGAACGATCAGACGGGTGTTCAGGGCGGCGTTGCCTCCTTCATCTGCCAGGCCACAGGTGACCCACGGCCCAAAATCGTGTGGAACAAGAAGGGGAAGAGAGTGAGCAACCAGCGTTTTGAGGTATTAGGTCTATTGTTCTGATGTAAAATGCTCGACAAGTGAATGCTAACGATAACCACGCCCCCATTGACCACACCCACCACTTCAGCCCACACCCATCCATTTCATATTCTCACAACACTAACGTGCATGATTGCTCATGGCCTGGGGCCGAATTCACAAACATCTTTATCAAAAATTCTTAAAATAAATCCTGAGAAGATTATAAAAATGTTCCCAAGTGCAATACTTAAAAACACATTCTTAAGAAGTTCTTGAATATTTGTATCAATATCTAAGATCATCTTAAATATTTATTTGTTTTAAATAAAATGACAGGCATTTGTATCTGTAAAAGCATGAACAATTTGTTTTTATTTTATTTTTGTCTCTACTAGCTTGACATGCTGCTGAAAATTATACCTTTATATTTCTTATTAGTTTTGTATGAGCTATGGCAAGAAAAAAAATTTGAACTTTAAGTATTTTTGGGAAAATAAAATATTCTTAATTTCCCTTCGTTTAATTTACTAAAACTAAAACCATATATATATTTTTTAACCAGAAAATTTTTATTTAGTTATTTTTATACTAAAACAGCAACTAAAACAAATATGAAAATTAATAAAAAACTTTATAGACATTAAAAAAGACCCTAATAATAAAATAATAATATATTATATATATATATATATATATAACACTAAAATGAAACCGAAAAAAAAAAAAAAAAAAAAAAAAAGTTTATTTATGTTTTGTGAATCCGGCTCTTGATCTCAATAGCAAGAGATCATAAAAATGACCTTCATTTGAAGAAATGATGGATCAGATTCTCTCATCAAGCATATGCTTTGCATTTATGAAATGCACTTTGTTCCCAAAAGTTTGTAGCTTTTGTTTCTTTTCTGTTGAGCGTCTCATTTGCTTCTCAGTGCATGTTCTCTCGTCTCACGTGCCTGAATCCTGTATGTTTATTTATCTGTTTTTGGATCGCCACCTCAGCCCCGCATGATAAACGCATCACAGCTGAACACTGATAAGATTTTTATTAATTTCTGCGTCATCTTGCAGCTCGACCATCTTCCCTCTTCTGTTCGGCTAACATGCGGCCACTAATCTATGGACGCTTATCGGCTGATATGGCACCCTTTCGCCTGCAGAAACTAAATCTTATCAACGTTCATTACATTCTATACAATACTAACATGCCAACTAATATGCTAACCTTCGATTCGCAACAAAGTCTTCACCATCACCCATGCAACTTACTCATTACTACTATCTCTTTAAACTAGGGCTGTCAAATCAATGAATTGTCTAATATTAATCTCCTAACATAAAAGTTTGTGTTTATATAATGTGTGTGTGGTGTGTGTGTGTGTGTGTGTGTGTGTATATATATATATATATATATATATATATATATATATATATATATATATATATATATATATATATATATATATATATTAGGGGTGTAACGGTTCACAAAATTCACGGTTCGGTACGATACGATACACTTGTGCCACGGTTCGGTTCGGTACGTTTTCAATGTTTTCAACGTTTTCAGCAAAAAGAAAGAAATTTCCTTGATTTTTTTTTTTATTATATTTTTATTAAAACTTATCATAAAGTATAATACATTACTTTAGGCAATGATGGAGCTATACTTGACTTTTCTTAGGAGCATATAAAACAAAACAGCTCCTTGGACAAAATGAAATGTTATATTGTAGTATTATAAGCAAAGGTTTATTTTAGTTCAGATTAACATTAGAGGGCAGCGATTGTATTCATAATGTCAAAATAAAACCGACGTAATGTTACTTGAAAGCATTATAGCCTACTATTCCTGCCAAACCTCCATGGTTACAGTTAGTGTTACTACAGTAAATCCATGGTGAATGTTGCTGATCTGTGACACTGATCATTCATGGCACAATGTTTCTTCATGGTTTCCACATCAGCGCGGTTTGATCCGTTAATAACGGAGAAATGTGAATGTTTCTCACTAGATCTCGCAGCGATGTTATTACTTCAAGTTCAATAGCGAATTCAAATGCTTTCTTTACTGGATGTCTCAGCGCTGTGTAATAACAGAGATCGGCTTGCGCTGCATTGGTCCAAACTAATAAACAGTCCGTCAACCACATAATAACGAGTAGCTCAGTTTCCTTCCGCTTACATTACATTTGCCATTTGATGTTGGGCAATGTTGTGGTCGCGCCAGCATCTCGAGTGCGCTTGCCACGCGCAACAGGCGGAGCGCGCCTTCATTTAAAATAACAAAATTTTGGTCGGCAGGAAAAATGGTCCAACGAACCGCTCGGTTCGAAAATGCGTACCGAAAACCGAACCGAAAGCCTCGTACCGAACGGTTCGATACGAATACGCGTATCGTTACACCCCTATATATATATGTATATATACACGCAAACGGATGCAGACACACACACATACATATACAGTTGTGGTCAGAATTAATGGCGCCCCTGATAAATCTGATCAAAAATGCCTGTAAAAAATAAATCTGCATTGTTTATCCTTTTGATCTTTCAATCAAAAAATTTGCAAAAATCTAACCTTTCATTGAAGTAAATAATTGAAAGTGGGGGGACTCGGGGGAGGGGTGAGAATCACATTATGAAATAAATGTTTTTCTACAAAACATGTTGGCCACATTTATTGGCACCCCTAGAATGTTTTACCCATTAATATTTACCCTTTTTAAGCACACCAGGTTGACTAGGAACATGAAATTGTCTAGCTCTAGGACTTCTTGTTTCACAGGAGTTTCCATCACAATGAGTAAAAGCAAAGAATATAGTTCTGATGAGCATCAAAAGATTGTTGAGCTTCACAAAACAGAAAGTGGCTGTAAGAAAATAGCTAAATAATTGAAAATCCACATTTTGACCATCAGGGCAATAATTAAGAAGTTCTAGAATCTGCCAGGAAGAGAATGTGTGTCTATATTGTCTTAATGCACGGTGAGGAGGAGAGTTTGAGTGGCACAAGACTCTCCAATTATCAGATGGAGAATTGCAGAGATTATTTGAGTCTTGGGGGTCAGAAAGCCTAAAAAAATATATCAAACAACCCCTACATCACCCCATGTTGTTTGGGAGGGTTTCAAGAAAAATCCTCCTCGCTCCTCCCAAAAACAAACTCCAGCATATTCAGTTGTCAGGCATTGCTGGAACTTCAAAAGGGACTGGATTCTATGGTCAGATGAAACAAAAACAGGGCTTTTTGGCAGAAAACCCACCAGATGTGTTTAGTGCAAACAGGGATAAAAAGTTCCCCATGCCTATAAATATACTGCTGGATCTTATATGTCGTGGGCCTATTTTTTTGCTGGAGGTCCTGGATATCTTGTTCAGATACATGGTATTATGGATTTTAGCAAATACCAACAGATCAAAAATCAAAACCTGACTGCCTCTGCTAGAAATCTTATAATAGGCCGTGGTTGGATCTTCCATCAGGACAACGGTCCAAAACAAGCATCAAAATCATTACCAAAATGGGTTGACTGCCATGACCGTCCCAGTCCTGTAAACTGAACCCTATAGAAAATGAGTGGGGTGAACTGAAGAGAAGAAGCACCAACATGACCTTCTGAATCTGAAGGATCTGGAGAGATTTTGTATGGAGGAATGGTCTCTGGTCTCTTGTCAGTTGTTCTCCAAACTCATCAGGCATTATAGAAGAAAACTCAGAGCTGTTATCTTGGCAAAAGGAAGTTGCAAAAAGTATTTAATAACAGGGAGCCAATAATTATGGCCAGCGTGTTTTGTAGAAAAGCATGTATTTCATAATGTGATTTACCCCCCCACTTTCAATTCTTTTACTTCAATGAAAGGTTAGATTTTTGCGAATTCTTTGAATGAAAGATCAAAAAGGATAAACAATGCAGATTTATTTTTTACAGCCATTTTTGATCATATTTACCATGGGTGCCATTAATTCTGACCACCACTGTATATATATATATATATATATATATATATATATATATATATATATATATATATATATATATATATATATATATATATATATATATATATATATATATATATTATACACAAACTTTTATGTTAGTAGTGATTAATCGATTTGACAGCACTATTTTAAACATTTGTTTAATGCTCATTTTCTACTTGGCTCCGTTAGCCAATAGCCGCATGCGTGAGCGCGTGGTCATACCCGCATTTCTTTGCGTGAAAAATGACCGTGAAAGAAAAGACACAGAGTATGACCACTGATGTATTTAAGTCTGTAAAACGGAGAACCCGTCCTGGTTGGTTCTGTCAGAAGTGAGTATACATCTCCCCAATTGCCACCAACTAAAACTGTCTGTGAGCGTCCTGTGTCCCGTCCGTCTGGCGTCAGTCGGTCTCTTCGAGGCTAATCGACTGTCTACTGTTGTTCTTTACAATGACGTTTTGTGCCTGTGACGTCACATCTCCATTCTCGTTTCATGTTTCATACGATCAACTTTAAGAGTGGGCCAGATCACGCTAGCTGAAAGTTGCACGGCCATCCCATTCTTAAAGCCACCGGGTTTACTTGTGAAACGTCTGGTTGAAGAATTTTGCATTGCCCTCATACATTCACTGAGCATTTTACACAAAGGATTTTATTTTTAATTTTTTTACATGTGGTAACAAATTTCTGCCCAGTGCATTATAAGCATTTTGTCCTTCTCAAAAGTGTAAAGTTCTGTGAAGTGGTGCAGGACAACGTTGTTCGACCAGTCCTTGCTTCGAACCCTCGTCCCCATTTTTGCACAGGATGGGGTGTTTTTACTGCTTGATAAATATTTATCATCATGACACAAAGCTTTGTGTGCCTGTCTAATTATGGTCCGAAATAGATAATTATTTAGTCTGCTTTTTAAAACCAAAAGAAAAGGAGGGTGGTAAGTTTGTGCCAACTGCAGGGAACTTGGTAACACTTTAGAATACAGTTTAATGATTAACTACACAGGAACAACTGAGTAATGCAATATAAACACTCTACTAACTACTATTAACCAACAAGAAACTCTGATTAAGGAATTAGCAAGTAATAACGCTTAGTCGGATGTGGTAGTTCACTATTAGCTAATTAATAACTAAAACATTTTTCTTTCCTCTCAGAGAACTACTAAGATCTACTATACATAGGTGCATAATTAACATGACTAATGTATAATGTATAATTAATTATAAAGTGAAGATCATAATAACCCACTGGTAGTGACTCAAGTGTTACTACTTTCTTTTAAAGGAATTACTAATTATTTGGATCAATATTCTAAAGTGAAAAGTATGGTAACTCCCAAGTATTGATTAAGTCATTGTAAGCTTTTGTACGTTTTTGTAAGTCTTTGGATAGTAATTCCTTCTGATGGATTTGGTAATGTTTACATTATTACTAGTGGGTTAACGTGATCTTCACTTTAGGATACTAATCCAAGTAAATTAGTAATTCCTTCTGATGGATTTGGTAATACTTGAGTCAGTACTAGTGGGTTACCATGATCTTCACTTTGGAATTAATTATACATATGCATTACTCTCATTAATTATGAACCTGCATAAACCCCGCCCCTTTTAATTCTTTTAATGCGCTCATTGTCTTTTGACTTCCGGTTCGTATTTCCACAGCGATCTATATGTATTTATGAATAAACTGCTCGTTTTAGAATCTTCCTGGTCTACTGACATTTGTTATGACATCAGTTTTAAACATTAAAGTGCTCTTGATAACTTTTGTTAACTCTACGATAAGCAAATCCACTTACCCAGGTAATTATTCTTCGACAGCAATGCCGTAGAAATATACAGAG
This sequence comes from Chrosomus eos, assembly GCA_036326025.1. Classification (NCBI taxonomy): domain Eukaryota; kingdom Metazoa; phylum Chordata; class Actinopteri; order Cypriniformes; family Leuciscidae; genus Chrosomus; species Chrosomus eos. The sequence goes on from CM070818.1 coordinate 48,284,788, forward strand.
CTACCGCTAAAACTGAAGTTCAAAGAAAACATTCTGCATGTACGTTTCTCTGGCACATAAAGTCTATAAAGTAGTTCTTAATAGTTCTCTGTGAGGTATGACATTTTTTTATCGATTAGCTAAAAGTGAACTACCACATTCCACTGAGCACTATTACTTACTAATTTGTTAATCAGAGTTTATAGTTAGTTAATGGTAGTTACTAGAATGCTAATTGTGAGTTACTTATTCGTTCCTGTTTAGTTATTATTCATTAATGATGGAACAGTGTTCTAAAGTGTTACCAGAAACTCTGTATATTTAGTTTGCACATTTAGTTTGCACATTTCCAATTTGAAGCTTGAAGCACATCAATCCGATCACTTTATTTAGCGTTCATATAAACACTATGTTTATCATCAATCAGAATGACTTTATTCCAATTAAAACAAAAAATGTCAATGTAAAAGTAACTACTGATGCTGATGGCCTCTTGCTCTTGTTTATTCTACATCATGTTCTTTGTGGACATGTCAAGAATAAGCGATGTGCATGAGTTTGTGTGACTATCACACGATCGTACCTATCTACTATATATAGTCTCATAATTTATGCATTTAGTGCATAATTAGTTGTATAAAGTGCCAACAAGTGCTTACATTTTGAATATTACAAACACAATCTTCTTTAATTTGGAATAACATGCACACATGAATCATACAAGACAATCTGTAACAAAAAACGTGTTTGTGTTCTGTTAGTATACATCTTTTTAAACTAAAAATCAAAGTGTGTTATGAGAGGTTATGTTCTTTTCAGAGACATACTTAACACAATTACACTTTGTATTTGGCTTATACTGACAAGTATTAAAAAAGTACATTTCCCTAATGCCTTACTAAATAATTACTTAAACTGAACCTTATTTCAAGTATAAAAATCAACTGAATCACCTATGTTAAGTTCACCTCAAGTCTACTTCAGTGTACTTTAATAAATTGTGTGTATTTAATAAATGAAAGTAGTCTAGAGCTATACAACAGGTAAACTATCTAAGTTCAGAGTATACTTGCAGTGCAAATGAAACAACATATTGTTGCACATGCCGTTGGCTATGTGGACACCATATCATTTTGAGCACAGTTTTACCATCTGAGGCAGATTTCAGTCATCGTAAAAGATTTCTTTTGTGGCAGGGCAAAACTGACAGTCTTGAATCTTTTAGAGTGACACGCTCACCGACAGCTGATGATTTCTTCTGACAGTGTCAATAGTTTAGTGTGCCAGTCCCGTTGTGGTGACCTTCAGATGAAGAAGCAATAGGAGCACAGCTGCTATTGACGTGTGAGAAAACCATTCAGTCTTTATGAAATGCAGCATACATATCTTGTTTACCATTTCTTATGTTATGACTACAAAAAATGACCTTGAGATAAAGACTGAGCAGTTCACAAATTCCCTCTTTTCCAGGGAAAAACTGCAGACTTTAGTACAAAAGCATATTTTGGGTTTATAGTATACCAATAGCTGTGTACTTGTAGTATACTTGGAAGGGAACTATTTAACAACTTCTGGGGACTAAAGTACCCCACTTTTTAGTTTATAAAGTATAATTTTACGTGTATTTGAGGAGTAACAGTAGTAAACTTTGAGTACATCACTAGTTTAAATCAGATGTTCACTTGTAGTATAGTTGAAATATAAAACTGAAAACTTAAACTGTAAGTTTACTAGCTATATACTTATAGCCCACTTTTTAGTTTTAAGTACACTCAGGACACTATCTTTACTGAGTGTTTATTACTATTAGTTTTCTTTAAATTAACTTAACATCATAGGCAAAGCAAGGCAAGTTTATTTAGCACATTTTATGCACTAAGGCAATTCAAAATGCTTTACAGAAAGGAATTAAAATAGTCACAACATAACAGCAAGGAAAATTAAAATAGTTATAAAATAAATTAAAAGAGATATATGATTCAGTTATACAATTAATTTAAAGAGTAAAAAGGTATAATTTCAGTATACTAAATATACATAGTAATAAAATGTAGTATATATTTTTCACACACTACTTTTTTAACTTATTTATAACGCAAGTATACTACCGTATCTCTATTAGTATCCCAAGTATATTCTAACTGTGCTTTTGTGTAAACTCGAAGTTAAATCCTATATGTACACAACCAGTGGATTTATGCTAATAATTTATGTATTACATAAAGTGACTTCATGAAAAAAGTATATCTCTAATAAGTACATAAAAAGGTAGACTGAAAGTAAATCTCTTGTTTTTAGTTTAAAAGAAGTATACTAATAGCACACTTGAATAAACGTATCATTTAAAAGTGTAGTCAGACTTGACCAGAGTCTCAGCTAATTTGTCTGTCGTGCAGTCTGATATAAAAGACTATTCCTGTCGTGCAGTCTGATCTCATATCGTATAAACTCAAAATATACATCATTTAGGACACAAAATAAAGATAAATCTAACAGTTTGCACTGGGCTTCAGATTGAGAAAACACAACATATCAGCAATTATAAATATTTGCCAGGGAACCAATCACAGATTTGCCGAAAACCTTAACCAGACTTTCTGTTTCTGTGTCCTGTGTTCATACTGTTGCGTCAGGTTGAGTAAATGATGGTCTGTTGTCTGTCCATAGCTATTTGTCAGGAGGATGAAGTGTGTGTGTGAGCATGATTCTCTGTCGTCAATCGTGAACAAAAAAAACTCTCGTAACATATCTTGTCTCTCGCACCTGTAGGTTATAGAGTTCGATGATGGATCGGGCTCTGTGCTGCGAATCCAGCCGCTGCGGACGCCGCGCGATGAAGCCATTTACGAATGCGTCGCCTCCAACAGTGTTGGGGAGACGAGCGCCACGACACGACTCACTGTTTTACGTGGTAGGTCTATGACGAATAACACTCGCTAACCTTTGCTCTCTCATTGCCTTCCAGCCCTCACAGGTACGTGTTTTATCTATTTGTTCTTTTTGTCTGTTTGTATCTTTCTTTAGTAAGTACACTACTAGTAAAAAGTTTGGAATAATTGGAATATTTGTTTTAATGCTTACAAAGGGTGCATTTATTTGATGAAAAATACAGTAAAAACAGTGATATTGTAAAATATTATTACAGTGTCAAATGCGATTTATGTGTGTAATGCTGGTGATTTCAGAATTGGACCCTAATGCAGTGTAACATATTTATTAACAAAAATTACAGACAACAGGAAACAGAGAGTAAATCCAAACACAAGGAAAGTCAGTACTGAAAAGAAGGCACATGATACAATGCACAAAAAAACCAAACCAAACACTGAACAAGGAAAGCACAAGGGCTGCATCCGAAATCACATACTTGCCTACTGTATATTTGGCCAAAAAAACACACACAAAAAGAAGTAGTTCAAATTCAGAGTACTCATAAAAGAGTAGACAAAAAGTACCTGGATAATCTACTACCAAAGTGTACATACAGTATTTGTGAATGACAGTGAATTTGTGAATGGCAACTGATGCCATAGGTCACATGACAACAACAACATGATTAATGTAGTTTGTCCGGATTACATTCATACTACAAACACTTCATACTATATAGAACATATTTTTATATAGCGGTTGCAAAGCACTTACTTATTCAAAACAATTATCTACTCAAGATACAGTAGTATATACGATTTCGGACAAAAACTTAAATACAGACCGAGATGCCGGGCAAACAAGCATAACATAATCACATGGGAACAAATAAATGAAACTAATCAACAAAGAAAACTACAAACCGACTATAAGCTAAACACGAAACAGTAAAAAACTTAAACCTAAAACAAGAGTCCAGAGCAGGAGTTGTGACACTGTGATGTTAAAGCTGATTACTCTTGTGTTCAGTGTCAGATGATCCTTCAGTTATCATTCTAATATGTTGATTTGCTGCTCAAGAAACATTCTTCCTCTTCTACGTTGAAGGCCGGTGTTATGGCTGCGAAAAACAGCTTTGCATCACAGGAATAAAATACATTTTAAAATATATTAAAATTAAAGTTATTTTAAATTGTAATAATATTTCACAATATTATTCTTTTTATTACATTTGTATCGAATAAATTCAGCCTTGGTGAGCGTAAGAGACTAATTTTAAAAAACATAAAACATGTCCGATACTGTGTGTTTTGGCTGTTTGCGCCTGCATTTTATTTCTATAAAAGCCTCCCACGGATGGAGCCTGCAAAATGTAAAAGCTCCTTCAGCTCTCACTGACCTTGGAGCTTTTTAAAGGGGTTGATTAATATTCTAATTAGCGAACGGGCTTTCCCGCTCGCTAGCTTCAGCATCATCAATATAACTCTAATTTTATGCTACATTTACAACATTTCTTAGAAAGTTGCCCTGTTAGGATGTGGCAGGGCCCGGGTGGAGAAAACGGAGTGAACATGCTCTGTTTTTACAGTGAAACTGCAGGCTTCACCATTCAAATCCAATGTCTCTGTGTTCTGAAAGGCTTTTACCTGACTTATCTTTTAATGGAATTATGAAACGCAGTTACTAATCTGGTAGTTTGGTCTGAGGAAGAACCCACCGACCTAAAACGGAAGAAATGGGAGAGAAGAATATGCTTTCCACCTCCAAATATTTGCATGGTTATTGGCAAAACATTTTTCCTCTGCTTTCTCTTATTTTCTCCCTCCTTCTAGCTCCTTTGTGGCCACATCTGTTGTTTGAGGGAGAGTATTTCTGTTTGCAGCTCAGGCCTGATAAAACCTGCAACACAATAGTAGCGTGTCGCTTAGCGCGCACACACACACACACACACACACACACACACACACACACACACACACACACACACACACACACACACACACACACACACACACACACACACACACATATACACACACACACACACACACACACACACACACACACACACACACAGAACTCAATCAGGGGGAAAGTCTGCAAATCTCTTTGGATATGTTCAGAATACAGGCACAGTGCTCACTGCAGTCTATAGTGCCTGTTTGTAAAGATATGATGTGAACAGCAGGGGAGACTGAGGGGAATGTTACAGGACACACAACATAACATGTCCTTCATATCTCCCTGCCATCTGTGGGTCCGAGAAACATACGCCAGCAAGTGCCAATGCAACATTTATCACAATATTCAGTTCAATGCTTTATAAAAGAAAGAAAATTGTGAGAGTTGTCCCTGTTACAAATACACAAGGATTGTAATCGAGATTGTGTCATTATATCACTTTTTTTTTTTTTAGCATTTTTTTTTCCGGTTTGATTTAAATTTTAGTTTAAGTCTTAATTGTACGTGCTTTCGTCACTTTTATTAGGTTTATTGTATACATTTGCATATAGCTTTGATTAATAAAAAAAATAACAAATAACAATAATTAAAAATTTGGGCTCATGACAGAAGTTTCCAAAATTTGGTTCATTTGACACGGAATGACGGAATAATGTTTGTTATATATTTCAAAGAATAAATATTTTTTATTTCCCATTCAGCATCTGAACTTTTACCCAGCAACCTAGATATAAAACAGATATTAATTACAATTCAAGGCGTTAAAACCAAAGAAATATATTATTTTTGTTTTTATATATGAAGAGTTCAGATGCAAAAGCCTCTAAATGCCATCTGAAATTTTCTTATAAAATGATCATTTTTAGCTCATTTTTAGATCATTCATATCATCAAGCTCGTATATTTAAGTTCAATAATTTCACTTAAATGGCAAGGGTATATTTAAATTCAGTAATTTCACTTAAATGACAATTAATGGGTAATTTTTCTTGCCATTTAAGTGAAATTATTGAACTTAAATATACGAGCTTGATAAAAATGATCATTTTAGAAGAAAATTTCAGATGGCATTTAGAGGCTTTTGCATCTGAACTCTTCATATTAAGATTATGTGTGAATGTATCATCTTGGAAATAAAAATGATTATTTTACCTTTAGCAAATTGTATGCAAAATGTCTTAACTCAGGCTGTCCAATCCAATAATGAGTCAAGGAAGATTAAAAATGACTTCCGACTTGTTCGTCACACTGGAATGGAAGGTCAAGTTGAGCACAATGCAGTGTGTTATTCAGTATTGCACACAGAGATCTGCTATAGTCTGCCCTAACTCATCTGATGTTTAGTGCGTACAGCAAACTTACATACTGGACCAGTAGATGTACTGCAAACATAGTATGAGTAGATGGTAGCATGCTATTTTGAACACTCTTCGAGCCTCACCTGGAATGGCGGTTTGGATGGAAATGTTATAATCATGAACAGAAAGCCTTACACAAATATTTATCCATTAATATAAATGAAGGAAGCACAGTTGTAGTAATTACTGCACATTTAGCCAGTGGGCAAGCAGCATCGTTTGAGCATGAATAATGACACAAAACTAATACGTATTCCGCCGTAAGATATCAGGCTGCGGCAGACTACACCAGCGTCAAAAACAAGCTTAGCATTAAAGCACCTTTGCCTCAGTTAAGCCCCGACATACTTTTCTTCCCCTAAAAACATGCCGTTCAATCGGCCGTTCTGTGTTGTGTGGGAATATGGGTCATGTCTTATTCATGAATGCACCCACTGAACTGGGACCAATGTGTTCAGTCCTTTCACAGGGTGGGAATTGCAGGCCGATATTTGCCAACAAGGTCACGGGCACAATGCATTATACATCACAGTAAACAAAAGATCTCCATGCTGGTAGGACCAATACATTTCAACACACTTGAAATACATTGCTATCTTGCCTATAAAAAAACCTGAAAATGATCACTCGGTCATCATTTACTCTCCATAACGTTGTTTCAAACACATGCGAGATGTTTAGCTGAATGTTCAAGCTGCTCTTTTCCATATGTGACCATATATGTGTATATATTTAGACACGTTTAAACATACGTGACAGCAAACCTGGTGCACATATGCTTCAGGAGAGGGAGAGATAATGAGTAAAATACTAAATTTTATGTCTGTTTCTCACACATAAAATCATGACTTCAGAAGACTTGACATATAGTGCATAAGTCATATTGTCCTTTTTGGAACAAAACACCAGCATTGGAACTTTAGATGACATCATTTTCATTTAAACATATTACATTGTAAAAAATGTGCACAGCTTTGCTAAAGACAGGAAATAGTCTAAAATGGAGCATCGAAGCAAATAATAATGCGTGGTGGAAACAGCTTTTGGTTGCTGGATGCAGGTTGTTGGTTGAGTATATGTGTGGGATAAAGAGGAGAGTTCTGGAAAAGTAAAGTGCCACTAGACATGGAGAAACTGAAAGGGTTTTAAATGACCTAAGGGGGAATATTAGCGTCACAATTTGGCTCCAGGGATGGAGAAACATCAGAGAGATTAACTGAATTCATTTAGTTCAATGTGCTGTGACCTGATGTCCATTTGACATCCACTCACACAGTCAGCCAGTGAATATCATCAGCACTTTCCTGTGGCGTCATCTGATGTTAAAGACCCAGAGGCACTGACCCCATCATTTTATATATAGTGTGTGTGTGTGTGTGTGTGTGTGTGTGTGTGTGTGTGTGTGTGTGTGTGTGTGTGTGTGTGTGTGTGTGTGTGTGTGTGTGTGTGTGTGTGTGTGTGTGTGTGTGTGTGTGTGTGTGTGTGTGTGTGTGTGTGTAAATAAATAAAAATAAATAAAAAATGTATGTACATTATGATTTTGGCCTGTCTCCCCTCAGAGGTCTCGACTTGTCCAACAGTTCTTCTAAATCATAAAACGGTTTATAATTTTGTATAGTCTATGGAATAAACTCATTCATTATATTATGAACTTTATTATAAAGTCATTTTAGTCATGAAAAACTCAATAGTCAGTATTACCCCATATTTTGCCATCATCTCAATTGCATTTTCACAAATTACGTCCTTTGACACCCAGGAAGGTGTGTATGGTAACACTTTACAATGAGGTCCCATTATTTAGATCATTTTAATCATGTATAAGAAAATGTTAATATTAACATTAAATAAGGTTAATAAATGTATTTTTCATTTTTGGTTCATGCTAACTACTTAACTAATGTTAAGAAATTTAACCTTATTGAAAAATGTTACCATCAAACTCAACCATCAACCCTGTAAAGAAAATTATTGTGGGAAATACAATTTTATAAGTAACATTTGGCCCCAATCTAGCTAGACTTTTTATATAGTCTAAGGGTACGTTTACACGACAATGATATGCTTAAAACGGAGAAGATTTTCTTTGAGTTTTCTGCATACAGACGACACTAATGTCCAAATGATCCCCATTCACACAGATCTGCCTAAACAACTAAAAACGCTGTATTCTTCTGCCAGGCCATTAGATGACGATGAAACACTATAGATTGAACAAGTAATATGCATGTGAATGACATCATCGTCTTCAGAGATTCGCGTTTTTTTGTTGTTTACACTGAGACCGAATTCAAAAACTTGCACACCCAAAACGCCATTGTCGTGTAAATTAATGGCCAAAACGCATAAAAATTTTTTCAGTTCAAACACACCTGAACTGGCTAATCAAGCTCTTTGGAGTCACTTGAAAATCACATTGGTGTGATATTCATTTGTTGCAGAAGAAAGAATCTTTGTAGGACATTGGATCCCCAGGAGCAGGGTTGAAGGAACCCTCTTATTGCTCCTTCTATTACCAAGATTTTGTCTGCAATTATATTTAGTGACAAAAAAAAAAAAAAAAAATCACACAAATAAGAGTTTAAAAACTGTATTTATTCCACAAATTGTGGTGATGGGGTTGCAGAAAATGAACAGCAAATAAAACCTGTCATATAATATTTAATTTTGATCAGCAATCTCCAACAATTTTATTCGTGAATCATTAGTGCCTCTTTTTGGATTCTTGCCATTTGAAGTTTAAGTGCTCGGTTGTTAAAAACAATACATGTATCTTAGTTTAGTTGATGGCATTCATAGATTTATCTTTTACAGTGAGGATACATTAATGTCTCAATAGAAGCAGGAAAACCGTTGTGTCATGGAGGGAAAGTCCAACAGCTGCTCTTCCTTTCAAATGTCTGTTTCTGTGCCGTTCCAATGCAAACCGATTCCCATAGCGGAACTAGAGGAACTCTGGCAAATCCAGTGAAAAGCTGCCCCGATCATAACAGATGACAGCGACGGGAAACACTCCATTCTCTGCTGAGTTGAGTTGCGTCTAGACAAAGCCTATTTTATGGTAATCCGGAAATATCCGTGCCAAAGCCGGAACGGCGGCACCTTTTTTTTTCTCTAAACGTGCATCAAATTCACAGAATTTGACTGTCCCTCAACTTTTGCTTTGAACGGAGGCGTAATCTTCAGCAAACAGTCGTCGGGCAGTCGGGCAGGAAGTCGGATCTCTAGGTATAATTTAAAATCCTGACAGAAAAACAAAGGCATTGACTTAGCGCTCAAACGGCCATCCAGACGAAAAGCTGCCTCAGCGCTCTCTCCGTCTTTGAGCGAGGTGTGTGTTCGCGGACCCGCAGAGGGAGGACGCTGGGAAATTGCTGTGCCTGTTGTTTGGTGTTCTGACAGCTGCATCGAGGGTGAAAGGCGGCAAGAAAAGCTAGCAGAACACAATGTGCTTTCGTTTACCCCTCCGTCTCGTAGGTGCCAAGACACACACGGCCCACCGGCGCTTTCAGACATTTCCGAAGACCCTTTGACGCCCGAGTGCTTTGGAAACATGCTGACTTATCTCGCAACCCAGGTGAACCTTTCTTTGAGCTGAAAAATAGAAATGTAGAAAGGATGTGAACGAGGACCTGAGACAGCACATAAAGTCAGCGCGCTTTTGTTTGAGTTTGCCGAGGTAATGCCGTTTCTGCGTGACCCCCTCCTTCCCTTTTTAAATTAGCGCCAATGCCATTCATCACAGAAATGGAACAACAGGTAATGATGAGTTATTTATTATCATAATTAAAGACGAAGCCGTTAGACGTATTGATCTGCCCTGCTGAAAATCCCCCCATTGGTAATTAATGGAGTGGAGGAGATCTGTAATTGTACAGTGTGAGTTTGGAGCCAAACATCCGCATGTCTGCTAAGACAGATGGGTGTAAAGTCCATATTCTGAATCTGCAGAGACCCTTAAACACTGATAGATAATGTGCCGGCTGTGCATTTGTTGGTCTAAGTGGATGTGGATATCGATCCCTAGATGGCTGTGGTATTTTCTTCATTCGTTTCTTCTCTGCTCTTGCTCGTTTTTGTTTGTTTGTTTGATTATTTTCTTTTCATGGATGAATTTGTTTTTAGAGCCCTGGAATCGTTTTGTGTTTGTTCTGATTTTCTTCTTCAGGTTCTTTGCACTTAAACATTCTGAGCATCCCATAACATAATCATTATTTTCTGTTGTTCTGTTTCTTTTAGTATTTTGTTATTGTGGGCAGTTATTGCTCCGATGTGTTTTCAATTTGGACGTAAAGTGCTGTCAAGGATAATCTGACAACACATGGGAAATTTCATCTAATTCCACACAGCAGTTTTTCCCAACCCTGTTCCTGAAGGCACCAACAATACATATTTTCCAACTCCTCCTAATCAATTCAGCTTGTTAGTAGAGGCTCCAAAAGCTGAAATGAATGTGTTAGATAAGTGAGACATCTAAAATACTACTACTACTATTATATCACTTTCATAGTCATCATCATCATCATCAACATCGTCATCACAATAAGAAATATTAATATTATTACTAAACAAAATATAAAAAGAAGAAAATGGGCTTTATAATGTTTCTCTGTAAAAATAGTATTTAAGGAACATATAATAAAAACAATAACATTAATCATTTAATAACTTTTTTTGAGAATATATCAATATGGCTATACAATTATTATCAATAGTACTATTGTAAGTAATAATAAGTGCTAATAGTACTAACACAATATTACACATTGTTTTGTAATATTTCACTGTAAAAATAGGAATGAGTATTTAATACTACTACTAATTATGATAATAATAATAATAATTTTTATTGTTGTTATTATTATTATTATTATTATTATTATCTTTATTATTATGGTTACACTTTAGATTAGGGTCCAATTCTCACTATTAACTAACATTAACTACTACTTTTACTTATTACTGCTTATTAATAGATAATGTAGTTGTTAATTTTCAGTATTGGGTAGGATTAAGAGATGTAGAATATGGTCAGGTGGAATAAGGCATTAATATTTGTTTTATAAGTATTAATAAACAGCCAATATCCTAGTAATATGCATGCTAATAAACAACTAGTAAATAGTGAGAATTGGACCCTAAACTAAAGTGTTATTAATAGTATTTTTTTTAATTAAAATATACAATATAAGAAAATGCTTTTGCAATATTTTACTGTAATAAAAAAAACACATTAAGCATTTTATAATACGTATAATTCTAAAACAATCTTAAACTAAGAAAAATTATTAATGTAATATTGCACTGTAATACAATAAATAAATCTTAGGAAAATATAATAATAATAATAATTGCATTTATTTAATTTATTATTATTGTTGTTCATACGTGCTTTGCATTACAATTTTGGGAACATTAACACAGTACTGCACTTCACTCTGTTCACACAGCACATGTCTTTATTTAATTAAACCATAGCCTTTACAATTTGATAATAATACTGAGCCATATCCAGATTTTGGTCTTATTTTGATTAATAGTGCAGTCCTAGCCTTTAGGAACAGGGTTGGGAAACACTGCCCTAGTGGGGCACTATAAAGATGAAATACTCCACTGTAGAACAGTAGAACCGCTTTTTGTGTATTTTGTGTCATTTTTGTTTTGTTTGTGTTTTATCAATTACGTCCGTTCCTTCTATCCATGAAATTTGGAACTGAAATTGCTAGCTGTGTTGTGAAGCGAGCCTGACGTGTTTGTGCTCGTTTCTGAGGAGGTGCTAATGGTTTAGCGGGGGAGTTTGCGGGAGTGAAGGGCTCTTATCTTCCGGCTTTGATGCTCTGCATATTGGAGTCATTTTCTTCTAGATGAATCGACCTCCTCCGGGTCGCCCTTAATTCAGCTAATGACGCTCTTGAGAGGAGAACCTCTACATGCCGCTGGGTAATTACGTCCAAAAACAGCGTCGGGTGGCTGGATGAAGAGCGGGTGAAGAATCATGGAAGATGTCACAGGGACGGATTTGTCATTTTTAAAACAACAAAGGACCCAGAATTAACACCACTTCGGAATGGAAAAAGGGGCTACTGACAGCATGATGTCATAGTTACTGTGTCTACCAGTGGGGACTAATGGAATCATGCTAACCAGAAAAACTTTGAGCCCGAAGCCCGAGTTAGACGAATAACTGAGCTTATTTAATCTTAAACACATCACCTGTTACCTGTGTTTAACAATGAGTTGCGTAACTGCAGCCTCACACACACAGGGGTTTAATGAGCGATGGGAAGCCGCTGGGCTGTGAAGGAGGTTTCGCAAAATAAACCCACAAATGACAAACGGGTTTAGTCAGCAGAACATCCAACGAACTGCAGCCCCTAAATGAAATTAATTATAAAGGCTCTGAGGAAATGAAAATGCGAGCGACGTCTGTCTGCAGCCAGAGGACGCGGAGAAAGACATGCTTTTGTTTTCCTTTGTCTTCCTGCTTCGCTCGGGAATCTCCCACGCCGTCGGTGGTAATGAGGAGCCGGACGTGATTTCATAACTCCTGTCGCTGGTGACCTCAGTGCGTCCGTGCTTCAAACCCATTCCAGCAGCAGATGCGAGTGCTTCAGTCCTCGCCAATTTCCACAAATTAACTTTGTGTTCATGGAGACTTACTGGGAAAGCCTCTTCTGGAGAAATAAAGGAATTGTGTGACACAGAGAGGAGATTACTTTTGGATTTATCCTACTCCTGCAGAAAGGCTGATTGTCGCTCTTTGTGCACTTGACATAGATTGAACAACTTGATGTCAGAAAGACTCCTTTTTATTTTCACCTTGATTATAATATTTGATAAATGGTCTGTTATCGGCTGTTGTTATCAAAGAAGCCTGCAAATGAAATCTAAAACTAAACTTTTACTGTTGTGACTTAGTGTTGTCAAAAGTACCGACTTTCTAGCATTTGCCTCTAGCATTTTGACCGCTGTTGAACAGATTCATAAACACCTCTGATTGGCCATTGCATTCACGTGCTCAACATACTGTATATATCTGTGATTGGCTACAGTAATCAATGCTTCAAAAACATGTTGTCTTCACCAAGCGGTTAGCTTACACAGATTCACACAGGAGCGTTTGAAAGCAGGATCCCTAATATATCCACTGATAGATGGATCTGCTGATAGACGCCTTCTTTCAAACACTCCTGTGTGTATCTGTGGAAGCGATCAGTGAAGACATGTTTTTGAAACGTTAATCATTGTAGCCAATCACATACAAACAGTATGTTGAGCATGTGAACGCAATGGCCAATCAGAGACTTATATGTTGAGATTGTGGCCAATCATCAGAGTGTTTAAGAATCCGTTCAACAGCACTCAAAATGCTAGAGGGAAAAGCTGGTATGATCACCTTTTTAAAATGTCAGCACCGACTTGGTACCGAAGTCGTACTTTTGACAACACTACTGTGACTACAGCTAAAAATCAATTTATAGAGACATTGTTGTTATTTATTTTTTTATTACTTTTTTAACTAAAAGGATTAAGTCATTTCATCAAATAGAAATATTGGGTAACACTTAAACCTAGAAAAAACATGGCAACTTAACTGAAAAAAATAAGTTAACAACAAATTAAGTAACAAATAAAAATAAAGTAGAAATAATTTAAAAAAATATAAAAATGACAAAAGCACAAAATAAAAAGTACTAACATTTCAACTAAAATTAAAACCTGAAAATAATTAAAATTAAATGCTAATTGAAAACTTGAAAAGAACATCTGCCAGCCCACCAAATGCGAGTGACACAACCCCGCCTCCCCTCATTTCAATGGGTAGCAACTTTAGAAAACCACTAGCCACAGTGGCTGGTAAGTGAAAAAGTTAGTCAAGCCTTTGTGTGTGTGTATATATGTACACATATATTTACATTTTTTATTATTATTATTATTATTATTATTATTATTATTATTATTATTATAAGTCATCCATGTCTCTCTCTCTCTCACACACACACACACACACACACACACACACACACACACACACACACACACACACACACACACACACACACACACACACACACACGCAGAGAGAGAGAGCAGTATATCTTTACCTGGCACAGAATGAAAGTGTTGCTCTTCCTCCTACACATGCACCCACACACACTTACAGGCGTGTCACGCTCCCGATACACACACACACACACACACACACACACACCGTCAGCGGCTCAGCCAGCAGAAGTGGGCGGACCATCCAGACAATATTCTTGAGTAAGTGGAGCTGTGCTGCTGAACTTCATGCTGTTATTACCCATGATACCTCTAAATGTGACGCCATAGGGCACACGTGCACAAATGGCATCAATGCGAGTGGGTTTCTTTCTTTGAAGCTGAAGTGTGTCATTTTTGGGATGTTCAAATATTTCCATATCTCTTAGTATAATGTGCTACTACATAAGCCGTCTATGTGGCGACGGAGGGGAAGCACATGCGCAGTATTTTAAGTGCAGATCGACTACAGCTGCTGTGAAAGTCTCAGACGAGTTTGGATTCTGATCCTGCTCAAGGTCAAAGGTCGTCTCATTCATCTCTGGAATGCTGCACTTGAAGGCAACGTTCCAAAAGTCTGTAACACTGCCTGAAATTCCAAGACAGAGACGTCAGGAATTCTCTCTTTCTCGTGGGAATCATAAGCAATTGAAGTCCATTAACCCTGTAAATCCTGACATCTGAAATGTCTTTTTTTTGGGTCTATTGTCTATTTAAACTTAAGACATTAACACAATTTGCTACTAATATTCAAGATAAGATTTTGTCTTATTATTATATCTAATATGTGTTTTATGTTTTGATACATCAGGCTTTATTGGCTCATATAGTATTATATAGAGAATATTGAGGGGGAAAAAACAGCTACATTTTATTCAGAGGCCCAAACTACCAGCAAAAATATGCATTTTGGTGCAGATACGGATATTTATATGGACAAAAAGTAAGATGCAATTTTGATGCTTGTAATGTAAATTAATAAAATCTTTATAGCAGTATAGCAGAATACTTGCATAAAATGTGTATACATTTGTCACTTTATATCTGCCAATATATATGTCTTAGTAAGATTATATTTAAATGCTTATATAGTTTTATGATCAAAGCTCTGTAGTTTCTAAAACATAATGCAATGCAATACAATACAATGATGATTGAGCGATGTACAAATAAACATTCCTCAAAAGCCTGATGGATCAGATTTGATACTCACATTTGAACATGATTAAAAAAAAAAAACATACAGTATATATATATATATATATATATATATATATATATATATATATATATATTATATGGATAACCAAATAAACGTAAGCTGCTTTAGTCCAGTAATTACCAACAATATTAAAGTGTTTTTTTTAAGGTGCTTTACATATTACAGATTGTTTCATAGCAGCTTTACAGTGATAACAGGAAAATGATTCAATGATGCAAACAGAATTCATTTTGGCTGTACAGCAACTCTGAAAGAAAATATTGTCATTTTTCAGCTGAAGTCAGTTCAGTGTTGATTCAGTTCTGTTGTAAAGATCATCAATTATTAAATAAATGAGTTATTTTCATCTATAAGCAGTTCTGCAGAAAAACGGTGATGTCATCATCCAGCTCAGTTCAGTTCTCATCCAATAGTGTTAGTGAAGTCAGATCAATGTTGAATATTAAGTGTGAAATAAAAGCAGTTAATGAAGCCACTTTTAAGTAAAGATTGTGTGGTTCATCTCAGGAACGGACTAAAACCATCTGGAAAGAGAAACCTTGTGAACCCTCTCCTCCATCTTTCGTCCCAACAGTCGTGCATGTGGTGATCTCTTGTGTGGTGTGTGTGATCGTTCTATGAGTGCTCCGGTCTTTCAGAAGTCACACTTTCAGAGCTGATGAGCCAGCGCTCGATAGACTTTATCAGTTCGGCGGTCCAGACGATCAATAAGTGTTTACACTCAAGGGCTTCCACACAATCAGCGAGTCCACGTGGAGCACTTCCCTGGACAGATCTACTGTAGTGGCAGCCAGCGTTCAGTTTCAAGTGCAGCTGTGGAGGAGCAAGAACATGCTTGATGATAAAAATGCTTGTTTTATATCATAACTGCAGTAGAGAGATGGTTTAAGATGGCGGGTCTGTTCTGGAAATACAGTTATGATGTTAAAATAAGTATTTTCTTTTAAAAGCGAGGACAACGTGCTCCCATAATCTTGTGTTATTGTTGTCAAAGGTCATGCTTTCAATGAAACTGACGGCCGGGTTTCCTCTTGATGTCCTTAAATGGACTGGTTCCCTCAGAAAGACTTTTGTTCATCTTTAAAACACTCTCTAAAATTGTAATTAGGGATGCACAGATAGTGAGCTGGTGTACTTGTACTCGAACAAACAGAACAAACAAAGATATGGACATAAATCAGAGATGAAAGATGTCTATGTAGAAAATTGAACTAATTGAATATTAAGCATACATTCAATATTTACAGCTGTATAGCCGCTGTCAAGCGCACTTCCCTTTCTGACAGACATCGCTAAAAGTTTGTACAGATGTTTCAATAGCAAAGTAAATAAAACAATGCAGTTATTACTAAAGTTAGTTAACTATTCCATGTTGGTAACACTTTACAATAAGGTTTTATTAGTTAACTCGATTAGTTAACTATGAAAAATAGTTAAGTGTTGCTTCAATACTTTTTGCAGTAATGTATGACTGAGAAATATGCATCACATTAAGTTTATTAGTTAATAAACTTATATTATAACTGTTTAATCCAAATTTGATATGTAATACATAAATTAATTAATTTTTTCTGAGTGTAAATATTATCAAAATGGTAAACGCTATCTATAATGATTAAAATTTGTATGTGAATTAAAGCATAAATGAAAGCTTGATTCATTTTAATTACTTTTACTATGTATTCATGAACTTGAAGTTGAAAATGTTGATTACATACAGACTTTCAGTGGATGGACACGAAATAATGAGATAACATTTGTAAGATAAGATATAAAAAGGTTTAGAAGGACAAATGATGACACAAGATTCATTTTGTCACTGCGCTTAAAATATGGCTGGAATGTCACATTTGAATTGAGGGCTATCATCTACAAATGGCCTTCAATTTTTCAGAAAAATCTGAATTGAAACTGACATTTCATGTTGAGATTCTGTAACATCCAGCAATGGAAAGAAGCACGTATCCCATGAACTCGCAGGCAAACGTTCAGCGACGTTCTCCGTGTCCAGACAGAGACACTCATGAACATCTGCGCTTCCCTCGAGCAACGCTCTGTTCGCCCCGAGGTCGGCATTCCTGAACAGGTCAAATTTCTGACTTATGAGAGACATGATTGATGGAAACATTGCAGCTTTTTTTCTCTCCATCTCGGAGAAAGCTCTCGCAAGATTATACGGCAGCTGGAATGCACTGATAAACGCACCGGTGGCCGGATTAGCCGCCTGTCATTTACGGCGCAGCCAAATGTAAAAGATAACCTTTATTATCACAGAACAAGTGTCACATGAAGAAGAGGAAAATAACAGCAAACAGAGAGAAGCTGAAGGCAAGTTCTGCTGCAGAGGGAAGCGTCTGTGGCATTAATGGAGAGCTCTTACATTCGCTGGAGTGATTCTGTACGAGACGGAACAAAAGCGTAATTAACAGGCCACGCTGAACCATGCCAAAGAAAACAACAGAATACATCAGGGGGGCGTAAATGAGAGCGCCGGAGACGGAGGAGTGGAAAAAGGAGAGCCTGAGAGGGGGTGGAAAATGCAAACGCACACGCAATCGACCGACGTGATTTTTAAGAGCTTTATTTCTGTTATCAGATGTGCCATGTCTCATCTCGCTGAGATATTCTTGCCGATCTCTGGAATACTGAAACAAATATTTCTCTATAATTCACTAAACTGTATAATGAACCGCCGTCCCTGTTCTTTTAGCACCTTTGAGAAAAAAATCGTGCTTATTTTTGTTTGTTTTTTTCTAGTAAAAAAATCGAAACATTCTTTAATCAAGATACATTTGCTTGAGAAGCAAAATGACTTAGATATTAAGTCTTGTTTTCTAAATAAATCTTCAAAATAGTTTGTTTATGCCTAAAATTAGAAGAAAAAAAATCTGTCAATGGTGTAAGAAAAGGTTAATTCAACAGGAAAACACGTTTATTTTTCTAACCCTATTGTCAACATTTTTTTTTGGGGGGGGGGGGGGGGGGGTGTTAAAAAAAAAACAAAATAAAATCACTTTTTTAAGTACTGAATAATAATAATTAACTACATGTTCTTATAGGGTTAGGGTATAGGATTAGGATTTGTTTGAGGTTTAGTTGCATGCAATTATGCATAATTGACTGTTATTACATGTAACATAGGTAACAAGGACACTGTCAAATAAAGTGTTACCACATTTTGATTAAGAAAGAAAAAAATTTTCATTTGAGTAATTCTATGTGATTTTGTCATTTTGTTATTTGTTTATTTTATTTTTCTATTTAGCTTTAATGCATTTTTAGTTTAGTTTATTTTAGTAATTGTAATAAAGGTGCTCTAAGCGATGTCACGCATTTTTTAGGCCAAAACATTTTGTGTCACATACAGCAAACATCTCCTCACTATCCGCTAGCTGCCTGTCCCCTGAACACACTGTAAAAAGACGCGGTCTCTGCGGACACCCCAGGCTCCACAAACGGCAACAAAAACAAACTGTAGCGACCCGCGCCACGAAACCTAACAAAATGTTCCAGCCAATGACCGACAAGAATGATTTGGGGGTCGGGTTTAGGGGGTTATT
Source organism: Chrosomus eos (assembly GCA_036326025.1). Taxonomy (NCBI): domain Eukaryota; kingdom Metazoa; phylum Chordata; class Actinopteri; order Cypriniformes; family Leuciscidae; genus Chrosomus; species Chrosomus eos. Next base: position 48,303,783 of record CM070818.1, read on the forward strand.
GTGCGGATGAGGACGAGGGAGGGTCTAGCTAGCCTCCGTTTTGTTTGACAATACTTTAAACGTCAACAAGAAGTGATGTCACCCGACATCGCTTGGTGGACCTTTAAACTTATTTTATCTCAGCATATGCAAACAAATGTAAAGTGGAGCAAATACCATTTTGCGCAAGTGCATGTACTGACAGAGGATAAAAAAGAGGTGTACAATATGCAAGAGGTCTGATAAGTGGTATAGAGGTATTTTGCTCTTAAATAGCACAAAAAAGTGCAGATAGACATCCTTAAAAAGAATAGTCTGGATATTATTTCGCCAAATTTATATAAAAATGTTATTGGCAAACAATTATGGTTCCTTGATTCCTAATTAAAAAAAAATGCAGTTGTTGATTCCCAGGCTCACTTGCCTTCTGTGTTCCGTTTGGCCCTTTGTTATTGTTGTGACTCATAGTTACAGAGCATAATTACTGTATTAATTAGCACAGGGAGCTAATCACACACACACACAAAGCCATCAGACTTCAGAAACAGAAGATGACGGTAGAGCTTCTCTCACCACCGCTGCTTCCTTTACAGCGAGCAAATCCCGGATCAATAAGCCGTAGCCACCACGTCTCTGGGGTTCAGCTGGAATTCAAAACGAATCCGCCAACATTGACTGCCGTCACAGTCCAGGAGAGAAAACGCTCCTCTGCCCTTTTGTGGCAGGCTGGAAAAAAAACAGCGCAAACTTATCTAGAGCGAAGTGAAGCAAACACAAGCCCAGCCTAACCCGCCTTGGCCCTCCGCTCAACACAAAAGCGCCAAAGGAAGCGGAAAATACGGCTGGGATGGCAGTCATACTTGAAGGGTTTCCTGCTATTTGTCTTTGTTGGTAATCTGTGCTTTTGCGGCGGGAGGGATGACCGCAGCACAATGCGTCTTTACACCGGCTGACCTGTGACAGCGGCTCTAAGGAGATTGTGTTCGCTCAAAACGTCCAACAAATATATCTTATTATGGCCGTGGGGGATTTTCCACAGCGAATAACCTCATCCAGGGAAAAAAAACATCTGCCGGCTGCGCCGACTACGCTAAAGCGAAGCTCAATCTAATACGTGCATCAGTCGGCCAATGTCGCTGATCGATTCCCAACCCAAATCCATTAACCGTCTGCAGCTCTTCTGTGTTTTTGAGCTCCGTGAATAACGGCACAGCCAACAGAAAGAATACTTGGTATGGTATCTCGCTCGCAGCATTTCTTGCAGATAAGCAAAAGAATCAATTACGCCGCACAGCCTTTTAATTTCCAGCTGCGTGTGTGCGCCACATCAGCCTCCTCTGGCTTCGCTCATTGTCAGTTAAACAAACCCTGCTAACTTGAGCGGGTAAACTAACTAATCACTTTTGGCCAGTCCACAGAGACTCAATTAGCTGTATTTAATTAGTGTGTCGTCCTCTGTAGTCTGCTGCGATTAGACAAGCGCGTCAGGGAGTGTTTCGTGTCTAACGAGAGAGTGACGCTGCCATTTTAGTACACTAATGTGGTCTAAATGTATACAGTGGGCCTAAAAAAAAATATTCTTTACTTATACACTTAATCATTTTTTGATTTTTGAAATAAAGATAACAGATATGTAAATGAAACAAAATGTAACAATAGTTAAATTGAAAATGTTCATGTAAATTAAAACAAGTAATCTTGCCACCTAACTAAAGAAAAAAAGTGAGGTTGTAAATGAGTAAAATTGAATGTGAAGTACTTAAAAAAAAACTTTACATAGGAATAGGCCTGTAACTAACAGTGGAAATATGTTTCCATTTAATACAACTTAATCATAACTAACATTATAGGTGTTGTTATATGTACATAACATTCAGAAACTGTATTTGAAGTGATCTGAAATTATATTTATTTATTATGAATGATTTTATTTGACTGACCGATGGACGGGTTTGTGTTGATGAGCCACTGACAAAGTAAGTTTATTCACGTAATGTTCTCTCTTAAAATATAATCAAGTGTAAATGTCTGCATTATCATGTCTAAAGGATTGAAGTCTGTTGGGTAACAGTTCAGTCAGTTTGCTATTTTATTCCAACCATTACTCATGATTGGAGGCTTACGTAAATATTTAGTTTACACATAGAGTTTCAATTCAACTAAATCTAATGGTGCAACACAAATATATTCAGTTGTGCATAAATTGTAACTTAGTATTTATGTCAAAGCTTAGGCCCCTCTTCATTATATAACATTAACTTGTTAATACGTGCTTAAGAAGTATTTTGCATTGTCCCTTCATGATAACTAATGCAGTTAATTAATGTTAACAAATGGAGCCTTAATGTAAAGTGAAAGCTGAAAATATAAAAATAAAAAAGCTACCAATTAAAAATATGAATAAATACTATAGTAGTATATAAATAATTATAAAATAACATTGATTTAGACACAATTAAAAATGCATTACCACAATGTCCCACCAGATGCTTTTATTTTAAAGACTTAAAAGTGTATAAATACATCTGATGAAGTCTTATTTAACAGCTTCTAAAAGCTCCTGCTAGTCATAGCTGCTTTTCCCCCCTTCAGCAGCGTATTAGGCAGGACATCCATCGCTTGCTCGATGACCTGAGCAGCATTAATGTGTGTAAATGATCACCAGGGGGTTTACGTTCAGCCTGCAGCTGCTAGCGACTCTCTTCACAGGGCGACCGCGCCATTATACTGCGTCAAGTGACGTGAGCATGGGAGATATACTGTACTCTAGTGTATAATGAGAGTTAAGATGAGCGCTTGGGATCCTTATGCCCTTGATGCTAAAGACGATAAATGCATGTCGCTGGGAATAATGATCCCATGCGCTTCTCACTTTTAATTTAATGTTTCAAATTTTGCTCTTGTATTATGGCTTTTTGACTTCAGAACCCTGAATTTCTCTTTCTCTCACCTTCTCGATTGACCTACAGAGCTGTTTTTCCTCTCGTCGGCGTGATTCGTCCTCCAGCTGATAATATTCATCGTGGCCGCGAGCAGAAGTGCTATGGCGAGCGCAGCTCAATTAATTTATGCGTTGAAATGTTTTCGTCAATAACCTTTCTCCTCGAAAAACTTACAATCATGTGGAGAGCACAAATTAAATAACAATTAACAGCGGTTATTTGCTCGCCGTTAGCTTGAGGACGCATCTCTGCCACTGCTGCGGTGTTTTTTCAGCAGTTAATCAGAGAACTGGCAGAGTGAAGTACCGTTTAATTTGTGAGGTCATTTAAAAATGTAATGCTGATTAATTGTGTGTGCGTGTGGAATTTTTTTTTTTTTTTTTTTGGAAACCAAGCAATCACTACTGGACTGTGTTAAAAATACATCACTGATCTTTGTGAAATGATTTTGATTTCTGTGTAGAATGCCAATTTCAAGACGAAAATGAGGAGGAATCCTTTGTCACTTAACAATCATCTATCTATCTATCTATCTATCTATCTATCTATCTATCTATCTATCTATCTATCTATCTATCTATCTATACTATCTATATCTATCTATCTATCTATCTATCTATCTATCTATCTATCTATCTATCTATCAATGAGGGGGAAACTCTTATAGTAAAATGGTTGAGATTTATTTGGGAGAGTTTTTGTTGTATAAAACGTTCCCAAACAAATCCCTGTCAGTTTACTGAAGGAGTTTCCTTTAATACAAAAGCTACCGTGAATGGATTATCAGTCCCATACATTATGTGAAAAGGATGAGAGTATTATTGATTTTAATTATTAGATACAGTCGATCAAAATCAGCATTTGATAGCTATTTTTCATGCTACATTAATGTTCTTTTAGTGCATAGTTTATCTAATGAATCTAATGTCACACATCAGAAAACAATGGGCCTCTGCTTTAAAAGAAAGGGACACAAAAGTGTACTGTATTCATAGAAAATGTTTCTAAAATAATGTCAGACTCCAGAAATCCATATTTAATTATGCAGCAGAGCTACAAAAAGTATTTTGCTGTTAGCTTGAGAAATATGAATAGAAAATGTCCCAGGGAAAAACCTCCCTCGTGCCCGGAGCGGATCAAGGACAAATGCATTTGGCTGAACTTGGAGAGTTCTTGCTGTTTTGGTTGACGGAGAATTTGAGGTTCTTTATTGTACAGTGGATACCCAAGATCGATTCCTCTCAGAAGAAAAAAATGTATAGTCTCAGAGGCATATTTTGATTTCCAACAATACATAAAGCCTGAAAGACATTGATTTTCAAGCAGCATGAATTGTCATGTTCAATAATTATTAGCAGCATTGCCTCTGTTCCTCTAAGGTTGACTGCAGGCACTTGGCTTAATGGCAGGTGAAATTTGGCTCGTTTTAAAGAGCTTGATTCACACATCGACCTTGGCATTGCTTTAAAGACTTACACACATCCAGAGCCTGTACACAATTAACGTTGAGCTGAGGTTTGGATAAGTGTCTTGTACTTTATATGTTGGCATTTCCATAAACCTTGTGAATAAATTAGCAGAGATTATTGTGAGTGAGCATGAAACTGGTAATTCCTTGATTGACACAATCTGCATTAACACAGAGGACATATGATATCAGAATAGAATAATCTGTATATTACATTAATACGTTTAGCAGATTCATTCATTTCACAAATGAAGAAAAGCATAAGCAGTTAATCATAAACGAGCCAATACTATTAGCAGTTCTGAAGGGTCAAATTTCTAAGGTAAGCTAGAAATGAAAACGTCTGAAAGGTAGATACAAGCTGAGATTGTAGACAGAATCCACGTGCCTTTATAAGTGGCTCTGTTGTGTATATTGAGAAGAGAAATTGGCCTACCCCTGAACCCTGAGGCATTCCAGTTAAGATTGTAATAAATGGTGGACAGTAACAAAGTGACTGTTCTTGAAAGAGTATTTTTATCACTACATTCACACTACATTTATCACTTACATTTCATTTAAAAAATATATATTTTTATTGGTTATTTTAAATTGAATAAATCACCACCCCCTCTGAGAAGCAAGAGCGTGGTCTGATTCATGAACGAGCTGATTCTTTCCATTTATCCTGTTGATGCAGTTACACTGATGATTGTTGTGAGTCAAGAACTAAAGTATTTTTGGTAAAATAACACAAAAGAATGCCAATGCATCTTAAATAATATAGCATGTTTGCATAGTGTTCCTCCCCACATTTTCCCCCATATCCTATTTTTGCCACATATTTTTTGGTATATGATTTCACTTGTTTTCAGTTACTCGCTTGAATTGTCATTAATGTGGACATTTTAGTAAGTGTATAATAACATTTTTATAAAATAAATATTAATAATATAATACTTTAAAAAAAAGAGTTTGCAGATAATACCTTATTAAAAGGTCTTATTAATTAACTAATGACAAGTCTGACGTATGCTAGCTAGAATAAATAATAAATATGACTCATCAATCAGTACTTTTAATATATTTAAAAAATCTATTTCTTTTATACTTTTACTCAATGTATCTCTGCTTTTACTCATCTGCTTGATTTGTGTACTTCATCCACCACTGATAATAAGTAGGTATTGCACATGGGGTTTAGTGTGTGTCAGAATTTTTTTTACAGAAGTACAGAGGAGAGGCAAATTGCTCAAATTATCTATGAACCAAATATTTGCTTATGTTAACAAGAATTTAGTTTAGCTTAATTGTGAAAGCAGCTAAACTCACCAACAATAGATTAAACCTGCTATCAGCTAGTATTACACCATGTTGGGGACAGATGCAAGTATAGGTTGGCAGACTTCAGAATGATCTCTCAGCAGCTTTTCTGTAGCTTTTGTAGTAATTTTATATCTGCATGTTTAGGGAAGCAGACTGACATGTAACTTTAGCTGCCAAGTAGCTCATAACAGACGATGCCTACACACCACAGACGAGCTAATATTAGACACCCATCCACTGCGTTGTGCAGCTCGTGGCATGTGAAGGTCACAAGAGGATTTGGATTAGAATATTTGCAGAAAGATTTTAAAATTTTGTTCCTGCAAAAAGGACGATTACTGGGAATGTTTTAAATGGATAACATGGAAAACATCCGGCAATTATGGACATCACAGTTCATCTGTGTTGCTTTTGTGTTTTATTTCATATGGACGAAACATGAAACCTCCCAAGAACATATCCAAGTTATACTTCCCCCTAAAGTCAAAAGAAAGAAATAGCAAATTGTATTTTGCATATAAAAAATGAATAACTTTTTTTTCTTGCATCATGACATTGTTTTCATGACAAATAAAGCACACTCTTGAAGCGAGATGATTTCCATTTACTGAGATGTTAAATTATGAATTAAACCTTGAAATGTAAGAATTTCGACATCTCAACCCAGACCTTGGCACTCGGTTGACGTAAATTAAGGACATCTTCAAATCTTCGCTGAATCACAGCACTCTGAAAGAGCGTTATAATGATTTCAGAGACAATGAGGAGCATTTCAAGCTCTTTATGAGCTACAGGAAATCCTCCATTACAGCAGATGCCTCCCTCTGAGGCGCTGAAGTGTCATAATCAGTCTTTAGTCACTATTTAGACAGGGATATTATTCCATTGTCTATCACACATTCATTCAAATCCTTCACTGTTTTCTGGAAACAAGAGAAAATGTCCCAGGATCTGTCAACATACAAGCTGGAACTAAACAGTGAAAAAGCAGCTACATCACAGTGGCTCATTTGCTATATTCTAATGTAAATCATTGCATTTTCAATCACATTTTACACAAATTATCCAAACGTTGGGTAAAATGTTGCAGTGGAGGCAGTTGCACTAGTGAAAAAATATATATTTTTTTTGTATACCTAAGCTGAGGTGTTTTCAGTTCATGGAAAGAAAATCCCAGGAGATATTTAGGTAGTTCAGTAGTAATCACAGTGTATTTGTGTACGAGTGTGTTGGTAATGTCCCCCAGAGGCTTGTTGAGTTCTTGTTTGTTTTAGATTGCTTGTGTTTGCTGTAGGTTGACACACACACACACACACACACACACACACACACACACACACACACACACACACACACACCCCACACACACACACACACACACACACACACACACACACACACACACACACACACACACACACACACACACACACACCCCACACACACACACACACTCACACTCACTCACTCACTCACTCACTCACTCACTCACTCACTCACTCACTCACTCACTCACTCACTCACTCACTCACTCACTCACTCTCACACATGTTAAAATAAAATAAAATTAGGTATATCCCCAGCCCTACCCCTAAACACAACCCCTACAACAAACTTTATGCATTTTTACATTTTCAAATAAGCATAATTTACTGTTTATTAATCCATTTCCCACGTGGGGACCTCTGGCTGTTCCCCACAATGTAGGTAATCTGAGGTTTTACTATCATTGTGGGGACATTTGGCTCCCATCCAAAAAGACAGCAAACTGCAAGGGCTTTTTTAATGAATTAATTTATTTATCATGATTTTTTTTTTTCAAGCAGCTGTTACCCACCGCGTATTAACCATGGTAAAAAAGTTAACAAAGACTGTATTAATGTATCCACACAATACAATGACGACAATATGATTAAAATGAAAACACTGCAGGTTATCTCTGGCTAATCAACATAAATAATTAAGTAATAAATAATTACTTTGGACATAATTATACATAACCGTCCATTTTTTTAGATAGAAGATTATTGTCTTAGTGCAAAATATTGTTAAACCTATATTGATAAACCTCAGGCTTATAGTTTTTATTTGAATACATCACATCCGGGTCGAGTGGTTGCGTACATTGATACATCTAGGTGTGAATAAGGCTTTATTAATGGTCTGCTGAAAGTATTTTCACACTTTTACACTGTTAAGTTTACTTTTAATGTTCGAGAGATGAAGAAAATGCCATTGTGCCTAATTTTTTTTCATTATTTTTGAATTATTAAAATAATAAATTGCAGTTTGATAGAGGCCTGAACCCTTTCAAAAAATAAATAATTTAATTATTTTTTTCCATAGTGTGTTGTTGTAAGGATAATTTAACAATTGAAGGGAAATGAGCTAGTCCTGAACAGTTAGCTCCTAGTGATTGGCAGCTTAATTTGGAACATATTTGCAACCATGTTACCGATTCTGGCATATTTTACTGACTAAGTGTACTGATATAAGGGTTTACAGGACAACGATGTATAAAAAATTGGAACGGTTTTTCCTTTGCATTTTTCTTGTTTAGACCTAATGTTGTCAAAACGATTCCTGTTCACATGGATTTACGGATTTACGAATTTACTATTATGCATGTCTGGCCAGTAGTTGGTGATTTCACCTTGTAAAGAAACACTACGAGAACCATGCTGAAATGTAAGCCAAAGTTCTGAGAACATTCCGTTACCTGGAACCAAACCCCCAAGTTTCTCCAGGTTACCGCAGCTTCCTAAATGTGATAAAGGCTTGACGAGCAATGAAAGTGCATGTGCGTGTTTGTGTGTGACTGTGCTGGTGTTGCTGTGTTTCAGAGGATCAGCTGCCCGCAGGTTTCCCCACCATAGACATGGGCCCTCAGCTCAAGGTGGTCGAGCGCACCCGTACCGCCACCATGCTCTGTGCTGCTAGCGGGAACCCCGACCCAGACATTTCCTGGTTCAAAGACTTCCTCCCGGTCAACACGAGTAACAACAACGGACGCATCAAACAACTTCGATCAGGTAATTCTCCTCTGAACGCTTGGCTACATAACGGCAGAAGAAAAGCAGCGACAAGAGCCACTGTTGTCCTTCTTTACATTTGACTTTCTGTTCTTTCTCATGGAAAATTTTTTGGTTTTCTGTAGGAAACGGCATCGTCGTCTACGTCCCCTCTGTGTGTGATGTGTCTTGTTTTCTTGTCTGTTTAATTTATTACCCATGATTCACTGCTATGACTGCATTTTTGGCCAGCTTAAATTGGGCTTTGTTTTGTTTCCATTTTAACACTTAGACGCAAAAAGCAGCCGAACCATGCATAATAAATAACTGTCGTTCTCCATGTCCTTATTTCTCTTCCTTAAATGCGCAATTAGTACAATCTGGCTTCATTCACTGCTCTCAAAAGAATCATCAAGGTTGTTTTGTTTGTTGCTTTCATGTCATGATGCACATGTACCAACAGCCTAAAAAACCTCAAGATATTACATCCAAAAACGGAAAAAAGAGAGACGTCCGTCCCTGTGTGTGTGACTTTTGTTGTGTGTTTGCGCATCCAATTGACCAAATTCAGGGCTGAAAATGTTGGTGATTCTTTTCCGCTGAATTGGGAACCGCAGTAGATGTTCCTTCTCTTCGTCTGCGGTCTCTCTCGTAACACTCCCCACAACCCTATTTCGTTTTGCAATTGACGCACATTGTGAATATGTAATTGTTGAGTTGAATACGCTGTGTTTTCCAGCACTCAATATGGTACAATATGTCTTCCCAGAGTTCTCCGCTTTGCCCTTGTCCTGTTTTCTTTCGTTGTCTGATTTCTCTTGATTTTCCTAGTCGTTTATAACCCTGTGCAATAGAGTGTCAGATTTAAGTGTGTCAACAAGAGCAAACGTAAGGAATATAATCATATTTTCTATGCTGTCTTTCTTCTCTCTGTTTTGTAAATCTCCAGAGTCATTTGGTAAGTTTGTAGATCTGAGCACACATGCCTCCCACTAATGTTCCATGTTTCTCAAACTACTGTTAAAATGCATGGCATGCATTTTACTAACGGTGTCGATAAACTAGCAGAACACACACTAGTTGACTAGCAGTAAAGCACACACACCAACACGAGCAGCTGGTCAGGGCCACGCACCGACACTGTCACTCCATCTTTGTCTCAAATCACAGCTCAAAGACTCCTCACTGTTCCCAATCAATCCTTAGTTCCCCTCCCGCTAGATCACGGTCACAGCAGGTCTCAAAATGGCCCCTTGTGCTTCATCCACTGTACCAGTTGCTCTTTGACCTCCTAAAGTGACCAATGCTCAATCCTGTGCTTTTCTCCACTAGAGCCAATGGCTGTCTTTTCTGAGTCTCTCTTTCCTGTTGTAGCCTAATAAAGTCTGTAAGAAAGCAAAGCAAAGCTAATTTGATTCTTCTTCCAAAGCGGCCAGACTCTCTTCTCGTACTAACGACTCTTCTTTCTTAATCTTATTTGCATTCATATAATCCACCCAGGTGGTACGCCAATAAGAGGTAAGAGTGCTCAACTCAAGTTCACAGAATGAACAACTGACTTCATTCTTCCTGTCCCACATGTGTCTGCATCCATGAAACGCCCCGGCATCTTCCCTATTGTCCCCCTCCCCCACCATCCTGTTCTGTTCACGCCACCCATCTATCACCATTTTTGCGTAAGCGTTCTTTCTTTCTTTCGTTTGGTTTTCTTTCAGTTTAAGAAAGCCTCTTTTTTCTCTCTTCCGAGTCGATATGCTTACTGCAGCCCAAAGAAGCATATCCTATATGTGTTCTATTTCATTATTTTTATTATTATTATTATTTTATTTTTTGGCCATAGCAGATCATGTGTCCCTTTTTTTCGTCCAACTAAAACAGCCAAACATTTTTCCCCCCTTAGCTGTTCTTGTTCAGCCGCACATGAGCCCAGATGTCGGAGACACACCGGAGACCTCTCTGCCACGATTTTTCTCCCAAAAAAGCATCTTTCTGTCTTTACAAACTTCTTTTTTTTTTTTTGCTCTTCGTCCTCCATTTGCTTTCCTCTACCTATACCCTTCTCAAAACAAGCTAAAAAAGCCCAAACAACTACTTTTTTGATAAAGTTTCTGCGGTGCTTTTTTCTTCTTCCACCTATTTTTCCTTCTTGCATTTCTTGGGTTGAAGGCTGTTTTCCTTTTTGACGTTTTTATTTTTTCCATTCTTCAGGGTTGGGGAAAAGCTAACAGTGGGTCTGGCAGACGATACCGAGGTGGCCATTTTGTGTCATTTTTTTTTTTTTTTTGTCAAGCTACTCAGGAGGCGGTGTCCGCTGCGGTTCAGTGCACTTTAAAAAATGTTTTTCCCTGGGTCATGTGACACCACACTGCTGATCCCATTGGTGGATTTTTATGGGTGTCATTTGTAGCTTTGCGTAAGCTATGGCAGTGATTGGTTGCTTTCTTGTCGGCGGAGGCCGTTTTGAATTTTCTAATACAATTGCATTTTATTTTTCAGCTAAGGGTTGTCAAAAGGTTGTAAGTTGTGCCGACACACATTTCTTGTTCTTTGGAAAGATTTGCATGTGCTAGAGGTTTATGTACTGGTAACGATAATTCTCCCAACAGATTTTTTTTCTTCTATTTTTTACAATTCAAGCAGCGTATTTTTTTCCTGAGAATGCTGCAGTTTTTGCTGACTTCCACCCTCTGAAGTCTTTGGCCATTTTATTCAATTCGAATTGAATTTAACCAAATTTTATTAGCCAAATTTCTTTTTTTAACCCCCTTTTATGCTGCTTTTGTATACTGTAAACCTTTTTTATTTGAGTCATATGCTGCTGTATTGCAGTTTTCACTCATTCCCATAATGAACAGTCCTGTGAGATGTGTAATAATATTGCAGGGCTACCCTCCCCCCTCACCTTTTGTAGACCTTTCAATTAATAATCGATCAGTATTATTATTGATTATTATCACAACTGTTTTTTCTGAACAGTAATTCTCAAACTATTTTGAAACACCCTATCAATTAAGTGCCTTTAGAAACCCTGCAACATGTATCTTGTACTGTATGTTTTCCTCTCCATTGATGTGATTGTAAAATGTCCAAGATAATTAATGCTGCAAAGTCTCTTTTTGTTTTCTTTCTGTGTACCCTCTCAAATGTCTACGGCAGTGTTTGCCGTGCTATTCTCTAGACCCGTTTCCTAGTGCAACTGCTGAAAGTTAGTTTGTAGGGTGAGATATTAGCTCACAACACACTTCGATTTAAGCACCTCAAAATTACTCCGTTCCTGACAAAATCATAATATGCATCGCGAATCCAGCGTGAAATCCATCTTTAGTGCTGAAATTGCTTTCCCATGATGCATCGGGCCTAGAGAATGAAATACTGCATTAGACATTTTAAGTGGAAACATTTCTACCCCCAGCTTCCAGGAGCTTAGCTTGCATAAACTGGTTTAGTCTATACAAACCTCTCCAATGCGAGGCATGCCTGCAGATGTCGCCTCTCAGGGTTAAACATCAGTATAGCAGCAGTCAGATGGCAGTGAACTGCCTTTAGCTGAAGTCATTCTGTTGCGTCCACCCTTATGGAGACCTAAACAGAACAAATTCCAATTCATAGTCAGAGAAATAGGCCTAGCATGTGATCTAGTGTAAGTTGTTTAATGGCTTGTATTATTATTGTAATTATCTGTTTTCTGCTTCGTGTTCTCTCCCACTGTGTAGGAGCGCTGCAAATTGAACAAAGTGAGGAATCGGACCAAGGGAAGTACGAATGTGTCGCAACCAACAATGATGGCACACGCTATTCTGCACCTGCTAACCTGTATGTCAGAGGTAGGAACAGCTCATGGCGGTAAACAAAACCAACAAAAGAGCATACAATAACTCTAGACGCACACACATTTGAATCAAATAGCCAGTTTGCTGGGCAGTTTTGTTGTTTGGATCCCTCTGATTTCCTGAGAATTTTGCAAGTATGACATTTGCTACCGTCTTGATTTTCTGCCTGTCTGGTGTTTAATTTCGATTTAACCTTTATTGACTCAACTGCTTGTTGTGTATGTTATATGACTGACTCTTAAGATAACAGGGATGATTGATTGAGTTTAACCTCTTTCTTCTCTACAGCAAATGTCTGACTGCTCTGTTTTTCATCTCTCTTTATTCTGGCAAACGGAATAAAACTATTTTCATTTATTTTGAAACAAAAGAAGAGTTTTATGTTATTATTTCATCATTTTAATTTGTAAGCATAATACATTTCAGTGCAAACTTTAATCTGCATTGAAATGAAGTCTAAAATACTTTAATTTAATGTGTATGGGTGATTCTTCAATTAAGTGAACTCTTCTGTTCCTTAGGATGATTAAATAAAAAATTAAATGTTCAGTAAAAACAAACATACAAACAAAAAATTTAGTTTTAAAGTACAAACTATCAGCCTTAAATGTTTTAAGTAGGTTACAATATAATTACCTAAAGTAGTATGTATGCTACACCTTGTGTCAAAATGATTTACGACTTTGACCTTTGACCTTGCCCCGCCCCCTGTCCTTCCGGTGACCTCCGGAATTCGTTTGATGTGGGATTAACCTTTGCCCCCTCGGTCGTTTGATCTAGGTATTGGCGTGTTGCCCGGACATACGATCGATCAAGTTGACATTTAGTTTTACTCAGTGGTCTTTGATCCTGACATGATGGATTAAATTGATTTACTAGATGAGATGGATCCTGACAGATCAAGTGGATCCCGGCATGATGGATGAGATGGATATTTAGTTTTACACTTTAGTGGACTTTGATCCTGACAGATCGAGTGGATCCTGACATGATACATCAAGCGGACATTTAGTTTTACTCAGTTGTCTTTGATCCCGGCAATATATGTGTGTCGCACGACCCCTCCCACATTCCTGAGCACAGTATATAAATGGGGTGTGCGTGTTCTACAAAAACCAGAAAGAGAAATATGAGCTACATGAGCATGGACGGTTTATCCTCCCCCTCCTCCCCTAACCCTCCGGATATGGAGGCAAATAGAAGAAGGATGGAAGATCTGACTATGGCGCCGAGAAAACCTTTCGGACACATTCGTTTGACAAATTTTCTCCATGAAATTTCGGAATGGACTAAAGGTGAATATAAGCTGAGCGGTAACCGCGTATTCGGGTACAAATTCCATAAACCAACTCGAGTTGTTACGCTCTACATCATTGACGGCGCAGATCAGCTTCAGACGGGGGAAGACTTTTGTGTTGTTTTTCCTGAAAAAGACTGGTCTCTTTTTTACAAATTTGTCTGGAAGGATCTGCATGACGATGGTCAAGAGCCTTTGTACATTTCCGAGTGGGACGGAGCAACCCCGGATGTCCGGTACCGTGTGGTGGGTGACCATTCTAAAAAGATACCGAATGAATACGTCTACATTTTCTGCTGCAAAGACAAGACAAAGCTGAACAAACCTCGGTCAGGAGTCATCCTGCCTAACGAGCATCACGATCTGTACGAAATGCAATTTTTGTTCAAGTGGTGCGATCTGGATCTGTTGTCTAGTGTTTTTTCAACCATAGACAAATTGTTCAAGTGGTGTGACATGCATGACGGATACAGCAAGATCAAAGTGCAGCTGTTCCACCCCGAGAGATGTGTGCTTAGCAGTACATACTCTTTGCCATCCCCGCCCATCCACTACAGCCATCAGAAAGCTCGCCTGGCAGGGCGTCGACCCCGCCTCCTGCTACAGCGACCATAAATTCCTGCGACCAGACCCTCCCAAGCAGCATTTATAAACCATGGCTGAAGACGAACATACAGAGCCTGATCACGTATGCAGCTGCGGGATTTCTTTCGGAAGCATTCTCGACCCCCTGACGACGACACATGCGATTATATTTTGACCGACGACGCCGGACCATCAACCCTCCACAAAGACTGGGCTCCGACTAAAACTAACAAACGCCGTGTGGACTTGAAACCGTGCTTTGAAAACGATCGGGCTCCGGGTAACATTATCAACCCCGAAAACGACCAGCTTGGAGCTAAAACTACCAGGCGCCGCTTAGACTGGGATCCGTGCATCGAGGGTGACTGCGGTTCCAGCGAGCATTTATCACCATCCGGCGAAAACCTTGAAACTCGTAAACCCAGTTTCGATGCTACAGACGGATGTTTCAGCGACGTCGGCTTCAAAATCATAAAAGCCGCGATCGTGGTTTTGCTGGAGCATCTCATCGGTAAGAAGCTGAAGGAGGACTGCGAGGGGTGTAAGATCGATCACCCCAGCCAGCTGCAACATTCCTGCCTGTTTGACCCTCCCAACTACTACTTGGACACACACTTTGACGAACTTTCAGGCAAGTTGTTTAAACCCAATTTTCCTTCCATCATCGCTATTGTTCTAAGCCGGTGCGGGTTAAAATCTCAAGCCCCCCGTATTCAAGGAACAGTCGGGTGTATTCTGCACGAATTAAAAGACGAACCATTCATCGTAGCTAAGCTAGAAGAAATCAGAGGGAGACTTTTGGACAAACCCTGCAAGGAGATTGTCTACGACGTCGTTGATCTCTGGGAGGGCCTTGATCTCTGGGAAAACATCTTGATCGCGAATGGAGAGTGATCAAACCCCCGTCAGCATGTCTGCTGCTGCTAGCCGAAGGAGTTACATGCATTTCATGTTTAAAGAACATTACAGAACCCAACTGATTTCGTTAATGGAAAGAGTCATCGAGCATCGAGCAAGTGAATCGGATGATGATGATGATGATGATTACGATCCTGTTGAAACCAAGCGTGTGAGAAATCTCAAGAAGCATATGACATTGATAAGAGGTACGCCTGATTCTTGGGCCGAATTACCAATCATTTGTATCAACGGTATTGAGCCGACGTCTGTACTGGTAAAAGATGCTCTGCTTATGATGCTTGAATGCAGCAGTGAGTTTGAAATCACCGATGTACTCTGTATGTGTGCGTATGTTACCGATGTATGTAAGCTAATGAAACCAAAACTAAAATTCAATGGCGAGGATGACATCAGCAGAGTTATCGAAATATTTGTCGATAAGATCGTTGATCGTAACATGATGGCATGCAGAAATTTCCTCTACTGGCTAGACTATCAATGATGTTGTTGTGTCAAGTGTTTATTCTAACCTCATTTTACTCAGACATTGTATGTGACCTCATTTTACTCAAACATTGTATGTCACCTCATTTTACTCAAACATTGTATGTAACCTCATTATATTCATTTTTTACTTAGACATCATTATATGCATGTTTTACTATGTATATATATTTTTACTTAGATTGTGTAACCTCATTTTACTTAGACATCATTATATGCATGTTTTACTCGGACTCTAACGTCATTATTTTTTAATAAAAGATTGAAACGAACCGCTTGTACTCGTTATTCTTTCACAGCGTTTGAAACGTCATCATGTCGGAGCTCATGAAAAAGGTTTATTATACACCGTCCAACCCCGGTTCTTTAGGGGGTAAAAAACGATTAAAAGACGCCGTCTTTAAAGATAGCGGAGTCCGGCTGAGCGATAAACAGGTTTCAGAATGGCTGGCTGGTGAGGATGCTTACACATTACACAAAACAGCTCCGATAAAATACAAACGAAATAGGGTAATTGTATACGGACTTAATACCCAGTTTCAGGCCGATCTGGTGGACATGACCGCCTACGCCACGGATAATGATGGTCATAAATATCTTTTGACGTGCATAGATGTTTTCAGCAAGTATGCGTTTGTACGCGTTTTGAAGAATAAGAGCGGGCTTGAAGTTACTAAAGCGTTCGAGGCCATACTCGAAGAAGAGGGTCGTGTGCCGCAGAAACTGCAGACGGATCAGGGAAAGGAATTTTTTAACAAGCATTTCCAAAATGTAATGAAAAAGTACAACATTAATCATTTCGCTACCGCTACCGATTTGAAAGCCAGCGTCGTCGAACGATTTAATAGAACGTTAAAAAGTCGTATGTGGAGATTTTTAACGGCTACAAATTCCCGACGATACATAGATGTTGTACAGGACATTATTCAGGGGTACAACACCAGCTATCACCGAAGCATCAAAATGAGACCCGTGGACGTCGGCGCAGCAAACGAGGGGCAAGTGTTTCAAAACTTGTACGGCGATGTAACAAAGTCCGAGAAACCCGTGTTTAATTTCAAAGTCGGCGACGTGGTCAGGATTTCTAAAGTGAGAGGCCCGTTCGCCAAAGGCTACGAGCAGAACTACACGGAAGAATTTTTCACCGTAGCCTCCTGCATCCCCCGTCAACCCCCGGTCTACAGACTCACGGATTATGACGGGGAGGTTATCCAAGGGGTTTTTTACGAAAAAGAGTTGCAAAAAATAATTGTGAGTAAAAACAAATCTTTTAAGGTGGAAAAGATTTTAGGTCAGAAAAAACAAGGGAAATCCACTCTTGTTTTAGTGAAATGGTTAGGATGGCCTTCAAAATTTAATAGCTATATAGATAAAAAAACACTGGTGGACTTGCAATCTCCTTAAAACGCCTAGACGTTAATAGGGTGTGATCATACGAGCGCAGGACCACCATGGACGATCACGGGTTCTACGTCACGTTGCCGTGCAACGCATCGTCGTCGGTTTACCCGGAAAATCGCATATCCAGCTATACAACCAGGCTAGCAAAAGCAATAAACTTGAAAGGCCGATGGGAAGTCGGACTCGCCGAAATCGAATATCCTAGAAGCTGGTATAACTTTAACGACGACGACGGGTATTTCACCCTACATACAGGCCCTACCGGTGTGGATAAAACGGATCTATCCAGGAAACTACACATAAGCGGGGGTTACTACGCAAACATTCGCGCGGTCCTACGTGCTATAAATCAACTTATCACGCCAGCGGGGGTATTGAATCACGACGAATTAAAAAACAAAGTGTTTCTGGCAGCGAAACCCAACATTTCACTCAGTTTCAAAGGGAGACTCGCCACTATTTTAGGAAGGTCAAAATATAATCGCATGTGTCGTCGTCAGGGGGGTCGAGAATGCTTCCGAAAGAAATCCCGCAGCTGCATACGTGATCAGGCTCTGTATGTTCGTCTTCAGCCATGGTTTATAAATGCTGCTTGGGAGGGTCTGGTCGCAGGAATTTATGGTCGCTGTAGCAGGAGGCGGGGTCGACGCCCTGCCAGGCGAGCTTTCTGATGGCTGTAGTGGATGGGCGGGGATGGCAAAGAGTATGTACTGCTAAGCACACATCTCTCGGGGTGGAACAGCTGCACTTTGATCTTGCTGTATCCGTCATGCATGTCACACCACTTGAACAATTTGTCTATGGTTGAAAAAACACTAGACAACAGATCCAGATCGCACCACTTGAACAAAAATTGCATTTCGTACAGATCGTGATGCTCGTTAGGCAGGATGACTCCTGACCGAGGTTTGTTCAGCTTTGTCTTGTCTTTGCAGCAGAAAATGTAGACGTATTCATTCGGTATCTTTTTAGAATGGTCACCCACCACACGGTACCGGACATCCGGGGTTGCTCCGTCCCACTCGGAAATGTACAAAGGCTCTTGACCATCGTCATGCAGATCCTTCCAGACAAATTTGTAAAAAAGAGACCAGTCTTTTTCAGGAAAAACAACACAAAAGTCTTCCCCCGTCTGAAGCTGATCTGCGCCGTCAATGATGTAGAGCGTAACAACTCGAGTTGGTTTATGGAATTTGTACCCGAATACGCGGTTACCGCTCAGCTTATATTCACCTTTAGTCCATTCCGAAATTTCATGGAGAAAATTTGTCAAACGAATGTGTCCGAAAGGTTTTCTCGGCGCCATAGTCAGATCTTCCATCCTTCTTCTATTTGCCTCCATATCCGGAGGGTTAGGGGAGGAGGGGGAGGATAAACCGTCCATGCTCATGTAGCTCATATTTCTCTTTCTGGTTTTTGTAGAACACGCACACCCCATTTATATACTGTGCTCAGGAATGTGGGAGGGGTCGTGCGACACACATATATTGCCGGGATCAAAGACAACTGAGTAAAACTAAATGTCCGCTTGATGTATCATGTCAGGATCCACTCGATCTGTCAGGATCAAAGTCCACTAAAGTGTAAAACTAAATATCCATCTCATCCATCATGCCGGGATCCACTTGATCTGTCAGGATCCATCTCATCTAGTAAATCAATTTAATCCATCATGTCAGGATCAAAGACCACTGAGTAAAACTAAATGTCAACTTGATCGATCGTATGTCCGGGCAACACGCCAATACCTAGATCAAACGACCGAGGGGGCAAAGGTTAATCCCACATCAAACGAATTCCGGAGGTCACCGGAAGGACAGGGGGCGGGGCAAGGTCAAAGGTCAAAGTCGTAAATCATTTTGACACAAGGTGTAGCATACATACTCTTTGCCATCCCCGCCCATCCACTACAGCCATCAGAAAGCTCGCCTGGCAGGGCGTCGACCCCGCCTCCTGCTACAGCGACCATAAATTCCTGCGACCAGACCCTCCCAAGCAGCATTTATAAACCATGGCTGAAGACGAACATACAGAGCCTGATCACGTATGCAGCTGCGGGATTTCTTTCGGAAGCATTCTCGACCCCCCTGACGACGACACATGCGATTATATTTTGACCTTCCTAAAATAGTGGCGAGTCTCCCTTTGAAACTGAGTGAAATGTTGGGTTTCGCTGCCAGAAACACTTTGTTTTTTAATTCGTCGTGATTCAATACCCCCGCTGGCGTGATAAGTTGATTTATAGCACGTAGGACCGCGCGAATGTTTGCGTAGTAACCCCCGCTTATGTGTAGTTTCCTGGATAGATCCGTTTTATCCACACCGGTAGGGCCTGTATGTAGGGTGAAATACCCGTCGTCGTCGTTAAAGTTATACCAGCTTCTAGGATATTCGATTTCGGCGAGTCCGACTTCCCATCGGCCTTTCAAGTTTATTGCTTTTGCTAGCCTGGTTGTATAGCTGGATATGCGATTTTCCGGGTAAACCGACGACGATGCGTTGCACGGCAACGTGACGTAGAACCCGTGATCGTCCATGGTGGTCCTGCGCTCGTATGATCACACCCTATTAACGTCTAGGCGTTTTAAGGAGATTGCAAGTCCACCAGTGTTTTTTTATCTATATAGCTATTAAATTTTGAAGGCCATCCTAACCATTTCACTAAAACAAGAGTGGATTTCCCTTGTTTTTTCTGACCTAAAATCTTTTCCACCTTAAAAGATTTGTTTTTACTCACAATTATTTTTTGCAACTCTTTTTCGTAAAAAACCCCTTGGATAACCTCCCCGTCATAATCCGTGAGTCTGTAGACCGGGGGTTGACGGGGGATGCAGGAGGCTACGGTGAAAAATTCTTCCGTGTAGTTCTGCTCGTAGCCTTTGGCGAACGGGCCTCTCACTTTAGAAATCCTGACCACGTCGCCGACTTTGAAATTAAACACGGGTTTCTCGGACTTTGTTACATCGCCGTACAAGTTTTGAAACACTTGCCCCTCGTTTGCTGCGCCGACGTCCACGGGTCTCATTTTGATGCTTCGGTGATAGCTGGTGTTGTACCCCTGAATAATGTCCTGTACAACATCTATGTATCGTCGGGAATTTGTAGCCGTTAAAAATCTCCACATACGACTTTTTAACGTTCTATTAAATCGTTCGACGACGCTGGCTTTCAAATCGGTAGCGGTAGCGAAATGATTAATGTTGTACTTTTTCATTACATTTTGGAAATGCTTGTTAAAAAATTCCTTTCCCTGATCCGTCTGCAGTTTCTGCGGCACACGACCCTCTTCTTCGAGTATGGCCTCGAACGCTTTAGTAACTTCAAGCCCGCTCTTATTCTTCAAAACGCGTACAAACGCATACTTGCTGAAAACATCTATGCACGTCAAAAGATATTTATGACCATCATTATCCGTGGCGTAGGCGGTCATGTCCACCAGATCGGCCTGAAACTGGGTATTAAGTCCGTATACAATTACCCTATTTCGTTTGTATTTTATCGGAGCTGTTTTGTGTAATGTGTAAGCATCCTCACCAGCCAGCCATTCTGAAACCTGTTTATCGCTCAGCCGGACTCCGCTATCTTTAAAGACGGCGTCTTTTAATCGTTTTTTACCCCCTAAAGAACCGGGGTTGGACGGTGTATAATAAACCTTTTTCATGAGCTCCGACATGATGACGTTTCAAACGCTGTGAAAGAATAACGAGTACAAGCGGTTCGTTTCAATCTTTTATTAAAAAATAATGACGTTAGAGTCCGAGTAAAACATGCATATAATGATGTCTAAGTAAAATGAGGTTACACAATCTAAGTAAAAATATATATACATAGTAAAACATGCATATAATGATGTCTAAGTAAAAAATGAATATAATGAGGTTACATACAATGTTTGAGTAAAATGAGGTGACATACAATGTTTGAGTAAAATGAGGTCACATACAATGTCTGAGTAAAATGAGGTTAGAATAAACACTTGACACAACAACATCATTGATAGTCTAGCCAGTAGAGGAAATTTCTGCATGCCATCATGTTACGATCAACGATCTTATCGACAAATATTTCGATAACTCTGCTGATGTCATCCTCGCCATTGAATTTTAGTTTTGGTTTCATTAGCTTACATACATCGGTAACATACGCACACATACAGAGTACATCGGTGATTTCAAACTCACTGCTGCATTCAAGCATCATAAGCAGAGCATCTTTTACCAGTACAGACGTCGGCTCAATACCGTTGATACAAATGATTGGTAATTCGGCCCAAGAATCAGGCGTACCTCTTATCAATGTCATATGCTTCTTGAGATTTCTCACACGCTTGGTTTCAACAGGATCGTAATCATCATCATCATCATCATCCGATTCACTTGCTCGATGCTCGATGACTCTTTCCATTAACGAAATCAGTTGGGTTCTGTAATGTTCTTTAAACATGAAATGCATGTAACTCCTTCGGCTAGCAGCAGCAGACATGCTGACGGGGGTTTGATCACTCTCCATTCGCGATCAAGATGTTTTCCCAGAGATCAAGGCCCTCCCAGAGATCAACGACGTCGTAGACAATCTCCTTGCAGGGTTTGTCCAAAAGTCTCCCTCTGATTTCTTCTAGCTTAGCTACGATGAATGGTTCGTCTTTTAATTCGTGCAGAATACACCCGACTGTTCCTTGAATACGGGGGGCTTGAGATTTTAACCCGCACCGGCTTAGAACAATAGCGATGATGGAAGGAAAATTGGGTTTAAACAACTTGCCTGAAAGTTCGTCAAAGTGTGTGTCCAAGTAGTAGTTGGGAGGGTCAAACAGGCAGGAATGTTGCAGCTGGCTGGGGTGATCGATCTTACACCCCTCGCAGTCCTCCTTCAGCTTCTTACCGATGAGATGCTCCAGCAAAACCACGATCGCGGCTTTTATGATTTTGAAGCCGACGTCGCTGAAACATCCGTCTGTAGCATCGAAACTGGGTTTACGAGTTTCAAGGTTTTCGCCGGATGGTGATAAATGCTCGCTGGAACCGCAGTCACCCTCGATGCACGGATCCCAGTCTAAGCGGCGCCTGGTAGTTTTAGCTCCAAGCTGGTCGTTTTCGGGGTTGATAATGTTACCCGGAGCCCGATCGTTTTCAAAGCACGGTTTCAAGTCCACACGGCGTTTGTTAGTTTTAGTCGGAGCCCAGTCTTTGTGGAGGGTTGATGGTCCGGCGTCGTCGGTCAAAATATAATCGCATGTGTCGTCGTCAGGGGGGTCGAGAATGCTTCCGAAAGAAATCCCGCAGCTGCATACGTGATCAGGCTCTGTATGTTCGTCTTCAGCCATGGTTTATAAATGCTGCTTGGGAGGGTCTGGTCGCAGGAATTTATGGTCGCTGTAGCAGGAGGCGGGGTCGACGCCCTGCCAGGCGAGCTTTCTGATGGCTGTAGTGGATGGGCGGGGATGGCAAAGAGTATGTACTGCTAAGCACACATCTCTCGGGGTGGAACAGCTGCACTTTGATCTTGCTGTATCCGTCATGCATGTCACACCACTTGAACAATTTGTCTATGGTTGAAAAAACACTAGACAACAGATCCAGATCGCACCACTTGAACAAAAATTGCATTTCGTACAGATCGTGATGCTCGTTAGGCAGGATGACTCCTGACCGAGGTTTGTTCAGCTTTGTCTTGTCTTTGCAGCAGAAAATGTAGACGTATTCATTCGGTATCTTTTTAGAATGGTCACCCACCACACGGTACCGGACATCCGGGGTTGCTCCGTCCCACTCGGAAATGTACAAAGGCTCTTGACCATCGTCATGCAGATCCTTCCAGACAAATTTGTAAAAAAGAGACCAGTCTTTTTCAGGAAAAACAACACAAAAGTCTTCCCCCGTCTGAAGCTGATCTGCGCCGTCAATGATGTAGAGCGTAACAACTCGAGTTGGTTTATGGAATTTGTACCCGAATACGCGGTTACCGCTCAGCTTATATTCACCTTTAGTCCATTCCGAAATTTCATGGAGAAAATTTGTCAAACGAATGTGTCCGAAAGGTTTTCTCGGCGCCATAGTCAGATCTTCCATCCTTCTTCTATTTGCCTCCATATCCGGAGGGTTAGGGGAGGAGGGGGAGGATAAACCGTCCATGCTCATGTAGCTCATATTTCTCTTTCTGGTTTTTGTAGAACACGCACACCCCATTTATATACTGTGCTCAGGAATGTGGGAGGGGTCGTGCGACACACATATATTGCCGGGATCAAAGACAACTGAGTAAAACTAAATGTCCGCTTGATGTATCATGTCAGGATCCACTCGATCTGTCAGGATCAAAGTCCACTAAAGTGTAAAACTAAATATCCATCTCATCCATCATGCCGGGATCCACTTGATCTGTCAGGATCCATCTCATCTAGTAAATCAATTTAATCCATCATGTCAGGATCAAAGACCACTGAGTAAAACTAAATGTCAACTTGATCGATCGTATGTCCGGGCAACACGCCAATACCTAGATCAAACGACCGAGGGGGCAAAGGTTAATCCCACATCAAACGAATTCCGGAGGTCACCGGAAGGACAGGGGGCGGGGCAAGGTCAAAGGTCAAAGTCGTAAATCATTTTGACACAAGGTGTAGCATACATACTACTACCTAATATTGCTGCCTTACATTTGGCTATGTGGTTATCCAGGAATTAAAAAAAAACTAATTTTGTAATGTAATTTATTTTAAGATTTTTACATCATGATTTGAGAGTATCTTTATTAGATCCCTATAACTAATTTGTCCGTATTTGAGAGCTGACAATCCATGTTTTTTTTTTTGTTTTTTTTTTGTTTTTTTACTTATATAAATAAATATATATTTTTTTATAATTGGAGTTATAACTTCCAATTTCATTTAAGGAATTTTATTTTCCTTTTTTTCAAGCAGTCAGAAGGTCCACTAACTGAAGAATCACTCCACTGTATAAATATAAAATGTTTATTGATATTGACTTATGATGGAGCATGAGCCTTTATGTGCATTCTTTAGTTCAAGTTTACATCTATATAACCTGGCACAGTAAAGTCAATATGAAACTGCGTTCTCAACCCATTTTACTTTATTACTGTAATGCATTTCATAATGAAACATAGGGCTTGTTACAAAAGGGCTTGATTTTATCCAGAAGGAATTGATTTAAGATTAAAAAAAATAAAAATAAGAGTGACTGGTCACTGTAGCACAACAGCCACCTTACCCTGTACACCACTAAATATCTCATATTGGTCAGAAAACAGGGTGCTTTTGATTTCATGTTGACTTTAACCCCAAATTTATCATAATCAGCTGCCAAAATATGTTCCATCTTATAAACCTTGAAGGCCAGATGTCAACTACTGCTTTAAGGAGTGTGGCTAAATTCATGCACAGGTCTCAGTCATGTGGTTTACATGAGGAACCAAAAAATATATATGTAAATTATGAACAAAACTCCAGAGGAAAGTCAGTCCAAACCACAGTAACTGCTGATGGCATGTAAAGCTCATAACTGGACCTGTGTCATATTGTTTAATGGGCAGCGCATTAAAAGGCCTGTAAAATACAGCACATATTTCTTTTCCTAGACATTCTGTCTCTAGCAGCAATTCTCTGGGTTGAATGTGGCCTGTTTTACTCTCTCTGTATTTTCCCTTGTTTTTCTCCTCATTTTATTTTGTTTCCGCATCAATTCCCTACATCCCTCAGAGCTGCGAGAAGGTTGGTGTGTTTTTTCTTTCTAACCATCTTCAAACTTAAAAAAAAAAACACGATACAAACGCTAGTTACAATTCCCAATAGTACGTTTTTTTTTTATTGTAGCTGCATTTGCGTGTCTATTATCAAATTCTGCTTCTGGTTCCATATGTTTTATGTTTTGGACAGTTTCTTCTTCATTTCCTTTTGTTATGGTCTGAATGAATTCCCTGTTCTCCGCTGTACTGCTTGACCAAAAAGTGGTGCATGTTGGTCAGAATGTGCACAGTTTGTTGGGGGGTTTGCATGGTGGATTGGTCATGCTAAAGTTGTCTGTCCTCACCCACATGTCAGTGGTCCTGCTTCATTACTTTGACCGACTTGTGCCTTCCTGACACTTAGAAAAAACTCCATGCTCTGACCTTGCACGGTACAAACTGCAATGAGACATGCTCCGTAGGTCTGTGAGATCAGATATTTTCTTTCCTTTCCACCTAATGAGCTGCTAATAAAGGACAATTGATGCATGTAGAGCGTTGTTCTCAAGACTCGACAAATGGAACGTATTCAGATGAAAGGAAAAACATCATGTCTCCTGGAACAGCGTTTCAATTGGAAATTAATTGCGATGGGATTGAAAATCTGTTTGCAATAATTAGAGATTTCATCTCCAGAGAAGCGCGACATCTCCGGTCGAATGCATACCACCACTCGCTTTCCTTCTTTTTCTTCCATTTCTGGTGGTTTAACGCAGAGACTTAAATAGACGCCAAGTCCTTATGGAACGTTTGTTTAGGTTAATCCTTTTGTTATTCTAATTGTAAGTGGTACAATAAAGATCCTAGCCAAAGAACACCTATGGTGTTAAACAGGAGGACATGGTTGGACTAGCACGATTATGAGCAGGTAAATGGGATTCATGGATAATGACCATAGTGCAGGGTTCCTCAAATCTGGCCTTACAGAGCTTAGTCCAAATCCTGATCAACTCACCTACCTGTAAGTTTGAAGACATTGATTAGCTTGCTTAGATGTCTTTGATTAGGGTTTGAACTAAACTCTGCAAATCAGTGAGGGATTTGAGGAGCCTTGCTATAATGGAATGTAACATTCTACTCAGACGTCTATTTATTTTTTTCCCAACCCTGTTCATGGTCGCACACAAACAGTACACCTTTCGGACATCTCCCTTATCTGACCCATCCGTTTTAGGTCTTAGTCTTAAAAGAGAATGTAATCTCTTTAAGAAAAGTTTGAATATGTATGCTATCGGAATGCCTCACAAACACTGCTCTAGTTTACGGTTTCAATCAAAACTCTACGAAAATATTGAAAGATTTGTTGTGATGAAACCTTTCTCAAATCCAGTGATTCATTGTCTTCAGACACGCGCATTGTAGCAGGACTGATATAAACCGCTGCACACTGACTCCCAGAAACTGCTTAAAGCAGATGGAGCCTGTCGCTTCAAGAAAGCCACTGCCACTGTTGTGTGCATTATACATCAGCCAATGCCATCTGAGACTGACAGTATGTAAGCAGTAACACTGACATCGGTTCAGTTATTTTGGACTCTTGAATCTTCTCCCACCCTTCTGCTGTCCCATAAACTCTCTTCTGAGAAGCTGGTGGATAGTATCCCTGTCTCTTTCTCTCTCCCTTTCTGTCTTAGAGACTCCTGCTTTTAATAGCCCTGTTGATTTACTGTTATCTGACTCTACTACTTCTCCCCTCTTATCCTCGTCTTCTTTCCTCTTCTCTTCTCTCCTGTTCTCTCCTCTTTTCTCTGTAATTCCCAATTTTTTTCCTGTGTAATGAGCAATGTGCTTGTTTGCATGACAGATTCAGGAATGCCCCCCCCCCCCCCATGCCCCATTTGGGTATATCTTTTGGTCGTCTATGAATTTGTTTACTGCATCTGTTCATAAATAAATTTTAAATCATTTTCAAATTCACCCTTTCATTGTTATTGCATTGTTTATCAATGGTTTTAAAACCATTGCCATGACACGTGTGTCCACTTTTTGAATGGCAGCCAGTCACAGACAGACAGTCACAGCTGGTCTCTACCTGTTGTTAGTTTAGCAGGGTCCCTCTCGCGGGGCTTGTCGCTGTGTGTGTGATGTGGCAATGTGATTCGGCACATTCCTTCACATCAACTGGAAGAGAACGCAGCATCAAAGTTGTACAAACACACACAACTCCTGCATGCTGTGGCCCTCCAGTTCACCCTTGTGCTGCCGTCCGTCTGTCACGCGTGGGTCACCTGTGCATGGTGTCTGTTTCAATGTCCCAATCCAAAGGGAGTGAGGCGGAATGTTTGTGTCTTCTACATTTGCATTAGTTTCCTGCTGGATCCTGGCATATATCAATCAGTTGAAACAGTGTATCGGTGAAATCCACCAGATGCTAATTCTTTGTCAGTTCTTGTTAAATGTTCCCGAATGTTCCGATGGCCTACGTTTGTGCGGTAAGTTACCAGTACTTGTGTTCTCTTGCAGTGAGACGGGTTCCACCCCGATTCTCCATTCCCCCAACGGACAATGAAATCATGCCCGGGGGCAGCGTTAACATCACCTGCGTGGCCGTGGGTTCACCAATGCCCTATGTCAAATGGATGCTGGGGTCGGAGGATTTGACCCCTGAAGATGACATGCCCATTGGGCGAAACGTGCTGGAACTCACTGACGTCCGACAGTCGGCCAACTATACGTGCGTCGCTATGTCAACGCTGGGCGTTATAGAGGCAGTCGCACAGATTACAGTCAAAGGTGAGAATTCAAGAGACTATTTGATATTTAACATTCCAATCGGCACCAAGCTGCTGTTATTTGATCTGTATTATCACATTCTGCAGATGAATACATGAGCTCCTACTGCTGTCACACTTGTTTGTTCAAACATGCCGACACACTTACAGCTGTTTATATCCACACACACAAAGCCGTTGTCTCTAGCAGACACAACAAAACCACATTAGTCATAATATGCCCCAGGAGATAGCATGCAAAGACTAAACAGTATCTGTCCTATCGCCAACCTCACCTAATGCGCTCTGAATTAAAGCAATAAATTACAGCATGTGGAATATTTAAGACATGTTCTACACAAACTGCAAAGACTCACTTCCTCTGGGGAACTTGGTTTCCTCCTTATCGCGGAGGTACTGTCAAGACTGTACTAGACAGCTCTTTTGCTGTATTATATTAGGAGTAAATGGTGCTATAATACACGCCTACTGTTCGTGTGTTGGCAGAGCAAGCTGCCACTTTAACCTTCGGCTAGTATCCCAAGGGAAAAGCACATGGTCCATGAATGCTGATGACAAAGCCGTACGACACTGCGCTTACCAGTACAATTGCACACACAATTAATGCATTTTCTCTAAACCAAGAGAAGAATCATTTCACATCTGAATATTAGTTTTCAAATAGTTAGAATTTACTTTAGTGACAATACATGTTTATGTCCTTAATTAACTTAGCTGTTGCAGGCATGTTGTGTGGATTTTCAGTGCAACAACTTGCACTCACAAACCATTTGCAATCCAGGCACTAAAAGTGCTGAAATGCTCCCTTTTGTAAGTAAATTAGGCTCATTATAAAATGCACCTCAGGGCTCGACATTAACACTTGTCCGGGACAAGAAGTTTACCTGATTTGTATATTTCCTTCAGTGAATCAGGCACTAAAATGTAGTAGACAGCATGTGCAAATAAACTATTAGCGAGCACCATTCAATCTTAGGGAATTCCTCCCACAGCCTCCTATAATCATTAGTAACTAATTGCAGTGGATTTTCCATTTTACAAGTAATTGAAATTCACTGATTCAAGTTTCTTTATTGACGCTCCAGCTTTACCGAAGCCGCCAGGTGTTCCACAGGTAACGGAACGCACGGCAACAAGCATCACGCTCACATGGGATTCTGGAAATCCCGAACCGGTTTCTTATTACATCATCCAGCACAAGCCCAAAAACTCTGAGGACTCTTATAAAGAGATTGATGGAGTCGCCACCACTCGATACAGTGTGGGCGGGCTGAGCCCTTACTCCGACTACCAATTTAGAGTAGTCGCCGTAAACAACATTGGGCGTGGTCCTCCCAGTGAAGCCATTGAGGCCAAAACGGCAGAGCAAGCACCAAGTACCGCCCCGCGGCAAGTCAGAGGGCGCATGCTAAGTGCCACGACAGCTATAATCCACTGGGACGAACCTGAGGAGGCTAATGGGCAGATTACGGGCTACAGGGTTTACTACACCACTGATCCCAGCCAGCATGTCAACCAATGGGAAAAACAGATTGTAAGGACTTCCAACTTTCTCACCATTCCGGGCCTGACGCCCAATAAGACTTACTACATCAAGGTCCTGGCCTTCACCTCTGTAGGAGATGGACCGCTCTCATCTGATTTGCAGATCATAGCTAAAACTGGAGGTGGGTGTTGGAAATTACAGGAATTACAAAGAGGACAATGTCCAGTTTGCTTTTTACCATGATTTAAACAAATAAGTTTAATTTAATCAAATACTTATATCACATTTTCTTCTTTTATATCACACTTTTTTTTTGCTGGAAATTTAACATCATTTTTTTTTATATTTTAATAATCAGAGGTTAATGTGTATTTTTGTAAATCAAATGCTTTGATTTATTTAATGTTTTTATTTGTAACTTGGTGGACACAATCCAACACTTTTATAAACACAAAGTGAAACCACTTTATGAAAAAATTCGGTTACACTTTATTGTAGTTACATTGTACTTACTCAAATAAGTACTGAGTAATATTACTATAGAGTTACAGTTAGGGTTTGGTTTAGGTTTAGTTACTAGGGTTGTTATTATAGTGCATACATGTAGTAACGTGTAACTACGCTACCTTAAAATAAACTGTTACTAAAACTCAAAACAGACCCCTCATTCTGATTGGATGAGCTTTATTCATACACATAGCCGATGCACACAATTGAGTCGTAATTGAGTCTGTTATGGGACTGTAGTTACACACTGTGAACTACCGCACAACCTCAGGTTATTCCTGGAGGACTAAACCTGTAGTGAGATAAATGTCTGCTTATCCCACTTATGTATTGTATTCCACAATACAAACATACAATTACTGTAATTACACTTTGAAAATGACAGTTTTTTTTATAATTTCTGTTATTTATTATAACATTTTATAGTGCCCTCCCAACCGACGGACTTCAAGGGTGAAGCCAAATCTGAGACAAGCATCCTGTTGTCATGGAACCCCCCCACTCAGACAGGCCAGGACAATCAAATCATCGGATACGAGCTGCTGTATAAGAAAGGAGATGACAAAGAGGAGGTCTGAATGTCAACAGTCATTGGAAAACGCCTCGCAGAATTTCCATCATTGTCATTGGTCAGGGTGATTGTATGAACCGTATTTTCTAGGGTGTTAACCTTCATTTTGTTGTTCCTTTCCTTAGAAACGTGTTAGCTTTGAGCCCACCACCACCTATTTGCTGAAAGATCTGAAGCCATTTACTACATACACATTTCAGCTGGCTGCTCGCAGCAAACACGGCATTGGCGCGTACACCAACGAAATATCAGCTGAAACACCTCAGACACGTAGGTCTTCTTCTGTCTTTACTGTCTATCCGAAACCCATGCAGTCCAAGAACAGGAGCAGCTCTTGCTGAAGCAGAAATCCTCCATTTCTCAACAGCGTTTGCTAATCTAAATCCTTAATTTGTTTGAACAGTGGTTGACACTGAGATATTTTTGAGAGGTGGAGGCATTTCTGCAAACAACTTGTTAGCACACATCTTGTTTTAATGAAAGCCGACCTGTGGGAAATGTCAAATGACAAGGTCACTTTGTTAAATTTGGTGTCATATAAGTAAGCCAAGAAGGAGATGAGAGTGAATTATTCATCTATTTGGCTGCAGTCGTTCAGCTTCAGGGTGCCTTGTTTTTTGACTTTGGCTATAGTATACCACACTGCATTTGAAAGATTTACCGAATTTGGAAAGGTTCCTTTTCCTGGAGCCTTGTTGTAAGCTCAAATGCAATGATACATAGCTAGAAAAGAGAATTGCATTCCCAGAAGACCTCATATTTATTATCCATTCATCCAAGTTGAACTGTAACCAAACCTTTAGATCAACTCGTTCATTAATCTTGCATCATTTGATGCATAATTGATGTTGACAAGCTTGACTGTGCTTCACTTCATGCTCACAATTTGAGGTAATCTGAATAAATATGAGGTCCTCTGAGAACATGCCAGGTAAGTATCTTGGAGGGCTGTTTATCCGGTAGAGTGTTTGCATGTCCAAGTCTAGAAACGTCAGTCATGAACTCTTGGACCATCCAGGCTTTTACCTCAAACCAACAGGCCTCGGAAAGGTTGGTGAGCAATGCATTTACTGTTTGTACAGAGCTGACACATCAACCTTTGAAATTTTGGATTGATGGTAACTGCTTGGAGGAAACAGGGCCCAGTTAAATGCAACTCATTTAGATATTTCACATTTTTGGAAAATGCTTTTGAAGTATGATAAGGAAAAAAAATTAATTTGTATCCTGAATTTTAGAATATATTTAGGAAAAGATAACATATGTAGAATTAAAAAGGTAGGTTCTTTACTTTGTGTCTGCACCAGTCCCACCCACACTATTTGTGAATTTTTTTTATCTTTTATAACTCCTTTATGAGAAATCTGTGACATGTCTGCCCGTTTCTGTTCATCTTTTTAAGCTTCATTTAAATTTATTTTCTTGTCATATTTTTTTTTTAAATAAATGTAGTCCTTGTGGTCCATCCTCATTTTATGTTCCTTTTTTTGTTTTTGTTTTGTCCATCAACATCATCTACATATCCACCACAAAAACAAAAAAATCCTCTTACCTCAACCCCGTGAACCTCACCTGGATCCAACCAAACTCCAAAACCACTTGAATGCAATTGAATGACTATACTCCTCCCACAATCCTCTGATCCTCCAATCAGAGCCCTCAGCTCCGCCCCAGGAAGTCAAGTGTACTAGTCCCAGTTCTACCAGCATTCTGGTAAGTTGGAAACCGCCGCCAGTGGAGCTTCAAAATGGAATCATGACCAAATTCACCGTCCAGTATGCAGCGATTGAAGGCGACGATACCTCGTTGCAACAAATATCGGACATACCGCCTGAAAAGTACCATTATCTATTGGAAAACTTGGACAAATGGACAGAATACCGTGTGACAGTGAGCGCCCACACAGAAGCGGGGGAAGGCCCTGAGAGTTTACCTCAGCTAATCCGTACAGAGGAAGATGGTATGTCTTACCCACACGCCACTGTCTCCTTATTCTAATGTCTTTACCCTTAAAACATGCCCCACTTCTGGCAGACGTCTGCCCAAGGCACCCTAAAACCCACTCGCCCCTCTTGTCCCCTGTATTTACACTAACTCTACTAACCAGGATTTTTTGTGACCTCTCACCGAGCCAACATTTATTTTGGGAGAATGTTCGAGAGAATTTTTTAGTCTTTTTGCGTGACCAGACTTTCTTGGAAATTTCATGGCATGTTCTTATGACAACCTTAAACTTTCAACAATCCCAAATGTTTTGCTGTTTTTCCCCCATTTTCTTAAGATCAATGGTCAATTTTTGTCTTTTTTTATGGAGTTAAACTCATTTTCATACACGAGAAACAACGCCTAAATCAACCGTGATTCCTCAAAAAATGGGGCTTTTTTCTCAAATGTCCCACGCTAATGACATTTTTTCTTAAATTTTTCCATTTGTTTTTTCTTTTTGTCTTCACTCTATCATAGCCAAACTCCTTTCGAGTGCTTCAAATCTCTGAAACACTCCTCTTGGCTTTTTTGCTTGTTATTTTTATTCCATATTTTGACTCCACTAACCCCATTTTTCAGAAAAAAAATTAGGTCAGTTGTGTGACCTGTTTTTGGGATTGTTTTTGTTTTTTTTCCTCTCTTTTTGTTTTTTTGTTTTTGACTTCCCATTGTTGAGATATTAGTGTTATCCAGTATCCATTTTGTAGATTTTTGTCTGCTTCACCACTTTCTCTTGAGAGATGTCCAGTCGGACGGGAAGTGTCCTCTTTAAGCTTGACCTTTTTGTCTTTTATCCCATAATTCTCTCAGTTCCCAGTGGCCCTCCTCGAAAAGTCGAGGTGGAGGCTGTCAACTCCACATCTGTTAAAGTGCTGTGGCGGTCGCCGGTGCCGAGCAGACAGCACGGGCAGATCCGTGGGTACCAGGTGCACTATGTGAGGATGGTTAATGGGGAACCCATTGGGCACCCTGTCATCAAGGACATCTTGATCGATGACGCTCAGGTAGGCACCCACCTGCACAGCTGCACCGTTTCTAAAGTAAATCTTTACAAGCTTTTGGCAACTATTTTGATTTTGGTCGATGTCATGTTTTGGCAATCCCAGAATGCATTTCAATACGGTCACTGAAAAAAAAAACAAGTTAAAGGAAATCGCTGTTGGAATATAGTTCTAGGTGATAGCTGTAGTTTGGAACATGGAAGGTGGTTTCTAGATGGAAACAGAATTTCAGCTGATAGCTGGTTTGTTTCTAATCTAAGATGGTCTACCATTTTGGACCAGCTCAGAGCATTGGAAACCAGCTACCAGCTTTTACTGCAGTGATGCCAATTATAAAGTAGATGCTAAAGTTTTGGAACAAACTTATATGTTGGATTGTGAAGCCTGAATGCGAAAGTAAAAGTATTTTTTAAATGTAGAAGAGTGAAAGTCTTTAAGGACATATGTTATTACTGTATTCTGGTGCACAGAAATGGGCTGTGCATGGTACTATACGTTTTCTAGGCCAATAATGATGGTTGCTATGTTGAGATAAGCACTCATCAGAGTGATATTTATGTTTATATAGCATTGTTTATCATTTTGTTCTTTCATTTAAAAAAAATCACAAAAATCTAACCTTTCCTTGAAGTAAAATAATAATAATATTTTTTAATTAATAATAATTATTCTAAAATAATAAGAAGTAAATCACATTATGAAATAATGTTTTTTCTTCAAAATACGTTTTTTTTTTTTTTTTGCTGGAGGTCCTGGACATCTTGTTTAGATACATGGTATCATTCTAGCAAATACCAATGGATAAAAAATCTAAACCTGACAGAATCTGCTAAAAATCTTATAATGGGCTGTGGTTGTATCTTCTATCAGTACAATGATACAAAACAAATATCAAAAACTACGCAAAAATGTGTCACTGAGCACAAAATGAATCTTCTGCCATTACTGTCCCCTGACCTGAACACTATAGAAAATTAGTGGAGTACTGAAGAAAAGAAGCACCAACATGAAGCTGGAAATCTGAAGGATCTGGAGAGATTCTGTACGGAGGAATGGTCTCTGATCTCTTGTCAGGTGTTCTTAAACTCATCAGGCATTAAAGGAGAAAATTCTGAACTGTTATCTTGGCAAAAGGAGGTTTCAAAAAGTATTTAATAATAGTGTGCCAATAATTATTGCCAACATGTTTTGTAGAAAAGCATTTATTTCATAATGTGATTTACCCCCCCACTTTCAAATCTTTTACTTCAAGGAAAGGTTAGATTTTTGCAAATTTGTTGAATGAATGATCAAAATGATAAACAATGCAGATTTATTTTTTATGCCATCTTTGATCATATGTAACAGGGGTGCCAATAATTCTGACCACAACTGTATATCAAAGGACATCATTGACAGTAAGGTTCTGTGCTCCTGAATGTTTTTATGCGTGTGTGTGTGTGTGTGTGTGTGTGTGTGTGTGTGTGTGTGTGTGTGTGTGTGTGTGTGTGTGTGTGTGTGTGTGTGTGTGTGTGTGTGTGTGTGTGTGTGTGTGTGTGTGTGTGTGTGTGTGTGTTGTGTGTGTGTGTGTGTGTGTGTGTGTGTGTGTGTGTGTGTGTGTGGTGTGTGTGTGTGTGTGTGGTGTTGTGTGCGCGCGTGTGTGTGTGTGCGCGCGTGTGTGTGTGTGTGTCGTGCGTGTGCTACAATGTAGCAGGACATCATTTTAGACCGACAATTAACTTACATAAACTGTTCAAAAACTGCATCCACCCAATAAATATTAAGTATCCAGATAACAGTGCTGGGGACAAACCAAAAAAAAATAAACAGGTTCACGGAGAAAGAAGACAGCTAAAATAAAATTGATGAATACTTGGATAATGTGCTATTCAGCTATTCATTATTAAAGTCATTATTTGCACATACTTTTAGTAGATGAAGGGTATACTTTCACTAAATGACCCAAATAGCTGTAAAAAAGTAGGCAGTAAATATATTCTTATGCCATGCACAATTTTATATAGCCGCCTTTTCTTATCTTCAAGATTGACACTTTCCCTAGACATTCATTTTCCCATGTGAGGTCTGAGGTGAATGATGATGTGTCATAATCAGCCATGATTTACATACACATCATGTTATCTGTTTGATTTTATGTGATTTAATGTTAGACAATGAGATTGGCCCATCTGATTTCACGCGACACATACAGGAACATCCTGACCTCAAAGTGCAATATAGAGACACGGACACTGTTTGAATCCTCCAGAATTATGAATCATTCATCATTACAACATCTGCTCACTCACAGAAACATAAGAGACACTCCTCATGTTCATCAAACGCTCTCGTGTCTTCATGTGTAATTGAACATATTTTCTTGTTTGTCTGTTTGTTTTTTCCTCCTACTGGTCTCTGGTCTGGACATCAGTGGGAATATGATGATTCAGCTGAACATGTGAGTACATTTGAGAAAACAACTGCATTCAATTCTTCACATTCACTGTATTTCTGTATGCCATGCATGATTTGCAAACATACACCTCATTTGCTAGATGTTTAATATTACTTAACCATAGCTATCTGAAGACAACATTGGATCTCGTTCATTAAAAATGCATATGCCTTTTGCGAATAATGACACGTGTATACCTGAATATGTTATCACATAGAAATCATGAGTTATCAATTAATTTGCAGTTAATTAAAAGGACAGAACACACCGTACACCAGCAAACAAATGCAAAGTCACTGAAACATGCCGTGTGTTCATTGAAAATGGGTATGCATAATATTATCGTAAGAAATTGAATAGTGAATAACCAGTAATACTTTCTTATTTAAACAAAATAATGTACATTATTTGCTATTTGAGAGAGAGGAAAAAAATCATTAATAAAATACGGTAATCAGAGTAATCATGTAAGCAAAAATAAAATGTAAAACCTGAAATACATTTAGTTATTAAAACTGCTGTAAAATAATTATAAAAAATAATACAATAATAAAAATTCAAACATAATTAAATTCCATAATTAGATCAAGTGTTATTATAAATATAATTTAGAATATTTATATGATTATATAAATATTTAATTATATTACTGTATATTGCCTCTCATTTCTGTAAATAATAAAGTTTAAAAATGAGCAGGTATTTCTTTATAGAAGAAGTACCTGAAATATCTTGGGGGGCCTTCAGATATTATCCTTGACAAAGTGGGGCCTTGGAGTCAGAAAGATTGAGATGTATTATGCCAATTACTACCTACAGACATGCATATGTTTATTTAGAACAATCCAGATTCATGAATATTAGAACAAGGGTAAAGATGTTATTTTTTTATTATTGTATTACTGAATGAGACCTAATGTGTACAGATCAATTTTCTTAAAAAAAAATGTATTGATGTTTTTGCAGTCAGTGTTAAAAATGTCCTTGTGTTTTTCCAGGAATTAGTCCTCTTTGACTTGCTCGCTGAAACCACGTACTCAGTTACCGTTGCCGCTTACACCACCAAGGGTGACGGAGCGCGCAGCAAACCCAAGCTTGTCACCACCACCGGAGCTGGTAGGTTTAGAACAGTTTACGCCCCTGTTCCTGTGGACTCTGTAGTATTCAGCAGGTCTCTCCCTGCAGCCCTTACCAGTGAATGCCTATAATTGCCCTCGCAGTGATGAAGGCGATTGTAATTCCACTCACCTACAGCTCTGACTTTGAAATGCTCGCAGGAATTAAGGAAATAATGGAAAAATCTGTCAGGAAAATAGACTTTTTCAAAAGAAAAGAATACTGCATACTAGAGCTGGGCGATATGTAAAAAATATTAAAAAAAATATCTCGATATCTGATTATATCATCTACCCAAGCCCCGCCCCCAACATACACCATTAACACAAGTCATGTTGAGTTTGGCTGCGATTCAATTAGTTAAATTTAATGATTGAAACATTAAAGGTTTTACTTTGGTTAGTTTGAGCTTAAACAAACATGAAACATTAGCTTTGCTGTTATGTTAGTGTTGCTAATAATTTCCACTGTTCTTATCGGATTTGTGTTTGAAACGAATTTTGCTTCGTGAGGAGAACTGTTGAATACAACTGAACAGAACAGAACCCAATTTGCATTTTGATGTCAAGGTGTCTTGCTTATTTGTTTTTCATAAGGTCCAATATTTCTTTCTTTTTTTGGCGTCATCGCCTGATTTAATGATGATAAGTTTATTTTCCTAATTATATCGTGTATTGCTGTTTTTAAACTTGTATTCAAACTATGATATATTTGTTATTTGTCTAGAATTAGGGATTAAAAAATAATTGTTTCGTTCTGCATGAGCAAAAACACTTTCTGGTTTTAGAGTTCCGAGGTAAACAAAGCCGCTTACGAAATAAAAATGACTGCTTTATTTATTTAGAAACAGAAGTTATTAAAAATGATATTTGGGTATTTTATGTATTTGGCGAACATGGCGAAAATCATATATTCTGATTTACAGGATAACAAAAGTAGATATCCATAAATCCCTCTGTAATGTTTTTCCCATCTAATATGTGAACACAATGAAAAAATAATTTGGAACATGGCTTTATCCAATTCTCAGATTTTGTTTTTTTTTAAATATATGCAAATTAGTGCATATTTAATTAGACAATGCCTCATTTGCATATTTAAACATTAAATTACGGAAAACTTGTAATACATTTTTTTCTCATCTTAATGTAGGTAATCAACTGGGAACGTTTCATGGAGATATCTGCTAGTTTAAAACATTACCCTATTCACCTGTAGTGTCTCACCTCAAAGGGCTTATTATGCTATTTTAAAGTTTCCTAATGTTGTTGTGGAGTCTCCTACAACATGTTTACGTGCATCAAAGGTAAAAAAAACGGTTTCATTTCCTCATAATATACATTTGCACATCATTGCATTTTCAATGATTCTCAAAGGACTCGTCAAATTAATCAATCTCTCTAAATCCCTCCTTTCCGCGAGCTACTCTGTTCTGATTGGCCAGACAGCTCAGTCTGTTGTGATTGGCCTACCGTGTACAGCGCGTCGAGAACAAAAACGGCCATTGCCATAACAACGTCAGCTCTGCTCGTCCTGAGGCTTCCTACACCGTAAACTAAACACAGTAACGAACAATGACGTCGATTTGACCTTTTAATGCGAGCGCGAGTCCAATGATAAAAGAAGAACTAGTTATTCAACCCGAACCTCCATCGCAAGGACGACTTGATGATGTTTCACAGTGATACACTACTACTCAGTTTAAGGTACATTACAAGATGTTGCAACTGTAATTCCTCACCATCAGCATTAACAAGTGCATGTTTTTACTTGTACTAATTTATTTACAGAGTATTTTTCTAATATATATTGCGGTGAATACGTGGAAACTGTATCAATAACAGTGCATGTATGCAATGTACATTAGCCGAGCTCCAGAGTGAATGATCTGATGTAACATAAACGTTGGTAAAACAAATATTTCCTCAAAGTAGTGAGAACGACAGATAATCTGCATTAATAGACACCGTTTTAGGTAATAGTGGCCCACAGCTTATCAGCAGAAGTATTTCAGTAATACAGTAATAATGCCAGTTAGCAGGAGACCTGCAGCAGGAGAACACCATCTTTCAAGAGCAAGCGGTTTGCGAATCCTGCATTGAACTCCGAGATTTGAGAAGCAGTCGTCAGTAAAATAAAGGGAACACAGCAAAAGTTTAGGATTATACTGCTGTGATATTGTGGTAAAGATGAATTTTAACCACTGATTCTTCACATGCTCATCCTTGGGGAGTGAAAAATAACTGGCTTTACCTTCACATTATAAAGCAAAGCGCCGTCTTTACCTCTAACCTTTATCTCTAACCCTGATCAAACACACCTGCCTTTAATTTTCAAGTAATCCTGAAGACCTTAATTGGTTGTTAAGACCTTAATTGAAGACCTTCAGGTGTGTTTGATTAGGGTTGGAGATGAACTGTGCAGGACAGTCGATCGCCAGGAGCAGGGTTGGGCACACCTGGTATAAAGGAAGACCTTTGAGTATCATAATATACTTTATAACTGTTTTATATGTATTTTTTATTCTTTACTCTCTGCCAAATTATGACTCTCCTGCTTCTCCCACACTGGAAAAGTAGACAAGATATTGCACATTTAATGTAATTTCTTTAATCACGTTATTTAGATGGCAAAATGTGATTGAAATTTAAAGTGCAAAATTATTTCTGATTATTTATATATATATATATATATATATTATATATATATATATATATAATATATTATTATATATATATATATATATATATATATATATATATAGGGCTGTTTTCGACTAAGGATTTTCATAGTCGAATCTGATTCGTTAGATTTTGCCGTAGTCGACTGATAGTCGAACCTTTTTTATTTTTTATTTTTTTAAGATAGCAGCTAGACGTTCGGTTGAATAACTGTTCGTCTGTTATAGGACAACTCGCTCTACGTTTATTTAAAATGAACAGCAAGACAGTGAATGTGCCTTCCATTTAATGAATCCTTAACAAAAAAACAAAAGAAAAAAAAAACCTTGCAATGAACGTGCTTTGTAGACGCGCAAACTGCGTGCCGGTGCGGTGAGACATAGCCTACATGCTCGGGCAGATTCGGCTTGAAGTCGGTCATCCTCGGACGCGGCGTTGCGTGCGCTGTTACCAAAAAAGCCGTGCACACAGCCAAGCGAAATGGGGTCTTGCCGGTCTTGCGCACCCAACGCGTCATTTTTTGCCGTGCCCACCTTCGCGCTTGTGCGGACGCGTCGAGTATAAACAAGATTTTAACTCTGTGTCAGCACGCGCTCTGATCGGTAAAGGAGCACGGACCTCTTCCGAATCATCTCCAGCAGGAGCAGCCGCCGAAGCTCCAACTTAGCCTCCGTTTCCCTCGTAAGATGATATTAGTATTTAAACATTCTCTATGATAAAAATTTTTTTTTAAAAAATATTTTAATAGCACAGTTTTGGCGGTTATAGAGTTCTAATGACGGTGTTCAACTATAACCGTCGGTCTCATGGTTATATAATAACCGTCACACCCCTATTGGTTACATAACACTTCCCTACTATTCGACTATGAGGTTCATAGTTGAATCAGACCTCTCCGAATCGAATCGTTGATTATATATATATATATTATTGGGGTTTTATTAATTAAAGGGATACTCCACTTTTTTTTGGAAATAGGCTCATTAAAAGATTTTCTGGTATTTAGAAGAATATCAGTAATCA
This sequence comes from Chrosomus eos, assembly GCA_036326025.1. Classification (NCBI taxonomy): domain Eukaryota; kingdom Metazoa; phylum Chordata; class Actinopteri; order Cypriniformes; family Leuciscidae; genus Chrosomus; species Chrosomus eos. Next base: position 48,344,285 of record CM070818.1, read on the forward strand.
GACAGTTTCTGGTCTCATTGACTTCCATAGTATATTTTTTTCCTAGTATGGAAGTCAATGAGACCAGAAACTGTCTGGTTACTGATATTCTTCTAAATATCAGAAAATCGGCTGAATGGATTCGAAAACGGTAAAACCCAACTGTTTAACTCTGGGGGAGTTATTTCCAAAAAAAGTGGAGTATCCCTTTAACAGAATTTTTGTTAATAGTTTCTGTCATAGTTTTAGTGAAGTATAATAACCCTGGTTTGTCATCTGTCCATCCTCAGTTCCGGAAAAGCCTCGTCTCATGGTGAGTCCGACAAACATGGGCACAGCGCTCCTGCAGTGGCACCCGCCACCCAACACCTACGGCCCACTGCAAGGCTACCGCCTCAGATTCGGCCGTAAGGACGTAGAGCCGCTAACGGTGATTGAGTTCTCGGAGCGCGAGAACCACTACACCACCAAAGAGATCCACAAGGGTGCATCCTACACGTTCCGTCTCTCGGCCCGCAATAAGGTGGGATTCGGAGAGGAGACGGTGAAGGAGATCACAACACCCGAGGACACGCCATCCGGTTACCCGCAAGGCATCATAGCCGAAAGTAGCACAACGACCACCATGCAGGTCAGCTGGCAGCTGGTGGCATTAGCCGAGCGCAACGGAGCCATTATCAAATATGCCCTTCAATACAAAGACATCAACAGCCCTCGCAGTCCCTCAGAACTGTTCATCACAGCACCTGAGTCCACCGTCACGCTGGACGGCCTTAAAGCAGACACGACTTACGATATTAAAATGTGTGCCTTCACCAGTAAGGGCCCCGGTCCTTACAGTCCTAGCGTCCAGTTCAGAACGCAACCCGTCAACCAAGGTAGGGGGCTCAAAACAACCTCTCGGCCCACGTTTGCCTCCTTCTTCAACCTTTGAGAAAGAGTGTGGTTCTCAGGACCAAATCGAATATAAAAATACCCCTAGCATAACTAGCTCATGTCAAATAGCATCCTATGGAGAGTCAATGGTAAGCCGCAAGGTAAGGTTCTAGTTCTGGCCTAGTCCTCATGAGGTAGCAGGTGAAATGCTTCGCAGGTAAGGCTGTTGATGACTAGCTGCCTTCCTAAAAGGTGGTAAGAGAACCGCTCCAGCTCTGTGTCTAATTCATCTGCCCCAAATTTCTTTTAGCAGTGTTTGCAAAAAATTTCCACGTGAGAGCTGCCATGAAGACCTCGGTGCTGCTGACGTGGGAGATTCCCGAGAACTACAACCCTGCACAGCCGTTTACGGTAAGAGACTATGAGAAACATTTAACCTGCAAATGCAGTCTGGATAACAATACAAAGCGTGTTGACATTTTGTTCACTTTTTTTTATACTATATTATTTCCATAATAAGCACTCTTTTTTTAATGTATGCTAACTGTAGTACACAGCTTGTTTCCTGAATGATGTGCATGGTATTTTCATAAGCTTGCCTACCTTTAGGAGCAGCCATTCCATTCCTTAAAATGCTCTATCACATTAATGCTTTGGCGTATCGTGGTTCCTTCCAGATCTTGTATGATAACGGTCAAAGTGTGGAGGTGGATGGGAAGCTGACGCAGAAGCTCATCACCAACCTTCAGCCGGAGACTCAGTATTCATTCCTGCTCACCAACCGTGGGAACAGCGCCGGAGGTCTGCAGCACCGCGTCTCCACCATGACAGCACCTGACATTCTTCGCACCAAACCGTACCTGATTGGCAAGACCAATTCAGACGGCATGGTCACGGTTGAGCTGCCGACGGTACAGACAGCAGAGAAAATCAAGTGAGTAACAGTTCTTCTTTGTGTTTGGTTTTATTGAGAGAATCACCATGGGCTTTGCAGATGGACCTATCTAGATGGACCTACCTTCATCATTTCATCTCACCTCTGAGATTAAATCTAATTTACTAATAATTCAGTTTGAACAGTCCTTCTCAAGTAGTCAATAAATTGTAAAGTTTTTAGTGGCTACCTAGATAAATATAGTGTGCATGCAGAACAATTTAGGATTGAATAGTGCCTTAATTGTTTTTATGAGGGAAATAATGTTTATAAGATAATTAATTTAAAAAAAATCCCCTGACTTTGGGGTTGATTATCTCTGGTTTGGGAACAGATATGAACCTGAAATTTCCTCTATGGCACCATTCTGCTGTAAAAAAAAAAAAAAAATGATGATTTTGAGATTCCACAGAGCTAGAGCTAGTAGAAATATGGGGGAAAACCTACTTTGTTCATGTTTTGAGAAATTACCATATGGTTTTAAGCATAACAAATAATAAAAAGTATTTCACAGTAATTATGTTTATGATTGACAAAATAATCCATCTAATCTACTGTATAATCTAGGTCTAAAAAAGTAGTTCTCAACTAGGAGGCCTTGGAAAACTTCCAATGGGGACCTACAAAGTCTTAAAATCAAATCCAAATCTAAGGAACAGCAATGGCCAAAATATTTATATATGTGCATGTCTGCTTAAAAAGGGTTGGATCACCCAAAAATGAAAATGATGTCATTAATTACTCACCCTCATGTCGTTCCAAACCTGTAAGACTTTGGTTACACAAATTGGAACACAAATTAAGACATTTTTAATGAAATCTGAGAGCTTTCTGTCCTTCCAACTACCACTTCCAAGGTCCATAAATGTAGTAAAGACATCATAAAAGTAATCCATGTGACTCCAGTTGCTTAACCTCAATTTAATGAAGAGAACAGAGTTCTTTGTTTGCACAAAAAACATAATTTACCACTCCCTAAATAAAAACAGAGGTAAAAAAAAAAATAGGCAAATTAATAATGGTCAAGCATCCTCCATTGAACCATTAGAGTGAATTAGATTTTATTTGTATATTGTCATTTTTATTTATGTTTAATGTCTTGATTAAACAATATGTTTAATGATTTTTGTTGTTTTTTCTATATATAATTTTATAAAGTTTTAGGTTTTATTTTCAGTTTATATATTTTGAGTTATTTTAGTACTTTAAACAAAAATTAGAAATATTGCCTTCGTAACTAGGTGAAATAAAATGAGTTCGTTTTGTTGTTGTTATTATAATTAGCAATAATTACCTTGTTTCACTAGAGATCCGTTTTTCCTTTAAGTAGCTACGGAGTGTTCTGAGATATTGAGGTTTCTGTAAATAAAAACACAAAAAAACGAGGCAAGCAAAAATGGTCAAGCAACCTCCATTACACCACTGGATTAACCCTGCATTAGTTAGTGGCAAACATTTCTGCCACGTTCAACACCATGTTTGTTAACACGTATTTATGTGTTGGATTATGGGAATTCTAGCAAGGCTGTCTGTAATACTGTAGTTCACCCAAAAAGGACAATTCTGTCATCATTTAGCTCATTCCGTTCCAAATATGTATGATTTTTGTTCCTGTGTGTTTGGTCCTTTCCATGTAGGATAATAATGTGAAGCTTTAAAAAAAGACACAAAATCACAGTAAAAGTGTCATAAAACTATATATACTTCTCATTCCTTGTAATCCTCGTCTTCTGAAGTTATTTTTGCATTCTTTTTGGAATTGTGGTTGCCTGAAATTTCACCATGGCCAATAAATATAGGCTGATATTTGCCTATTTTTATTATTATTATTGGCATGAGGCGGTACGTTTTTCTCTTTGGCTGATACAGGGGTTGGACAATGAAACTGAAACACTGTCCAATATAGTGTTGGAGGTTTCATGCCTATATATGCTCTGCCTGATTGCAGACATCACTGATTTTACATTCCATCAGCAAGAGCAGAGTGTGAAGGTTAAATTAGCAGAGCAATACATAGCACAGCGATACATAAAATATTGCATTCCACACAACATAATGGGAGACATATCAGAGTTCAAAATTGAGAACTATGGTATCCCAGGTAATGTCAGCATACCACTAAGCAGGATAAACTACATCCAACAGGAGTAACTGTCGACACAAGAGGAAGCTGTCTGAAAAGGATGTCCAGCTACTTGGATTGTACCTGGATTGTATCCAAAAAACATAACCAGTGCAGAATTAATGTGCACAAAGTTAGTGATTTTGACCTAAAATTGGATGATAGGCTGTATCTTAGCAACTCTTTAATCTAGCACCATGATCTGATTGGACCTGCCAGTTTTGGTGACAATGCCACCTATGGGTCATGAAATCTTGAAAATGGCTATTTTTGTTTATAACTTTTCAGATCCTGGTGTCTATGAATTCACTCGTTACCACATGAATTTTCTTTCCACCATTTATAATTATTAATATCTTTTCATTAGCACTTTTATGTATCAGCACAAAAATTGGTATGGATCATTGACAGTGTGTCTTGAAGATGTGTGATAAAATTTGAAGTCACCCCCACCTATAGACCTTATGTAGCCACGCCCCTTTTCAGCGCTGAGCTGGTTGTCTTTTGACTTCCGGTCTGTATTTTCACAGCGATCTTGCGTAGTTATGAATGAACGGCTCATTTAAAAAAATCCCAAGGTCCATTTGTTAAGACATATGCTTTACAATGCTTATGATAAACATTACAATGCTCATGATAACTTTCGTTAACTCTACAATAAGTAAATCAACTTCACCAGCTAATCACTCCTGGACAGCGATGCCATAGAAATAAACAGAGCGACTGCAAAAACGGAAGTTCAAAGACAATATTCTAAAGATGGCGGCGCCCTCGTTTCTCTGGTGCATAAGGTCTATATCATTCCAAAGATATAGGGCTGTTTTGGGGCAAATAGGGCATTTATAGGGCAACTATTGTCGAAAAATGTAAGGTTTTTTTTATATATATTAACAATATTACATTTTGCATTTAATTTTGAAGTAAATGAAAACCTGCTTTTTTGCTACTGCTACTCCTACAAATGTAGCTGCACAGAAATGACCAAACAGATTTTTGATAATAACTATAACAACAGTTACAGCTGACAAGACCAAACAGTGGCTGTCTTGTATACCCATAGCGAATTGTATGTCATTTGTAACCACTATCTACATTAGAGCCAGCGGCAAATTCCCATAAACTGGCGAGATAAAGCTGTTCTCAGCGGGTAGGGTACAACAGGGCTAAAGGTGCATTTGTATGTATTCTCTTTTAGACCACTGTATGCCACAAAAGTTCAGCTCAGAAATGTGGCTGATCTTTGATCAATCGAGACAGAAATACAAAGTTGATTCTGTGCTAATTTGATCTAATATGTATTGTTTTTAAAAATGTTGTAGATTTATGTTGCAAATGAAAATCGATAAAATAATTGACTATATTTTTGAGACAAATATCTTGGTAATGATTTTCAGTTTTCAATAACGGAAGAATATGCAAAAGAATGGTATCTGGTGTAAAAGGTGCCCTTGCTGTTGGTGCTAAAGGCACAATATTTAACATGATAATAAATAGCTGGCTTTGTTGACATGACATGGTAAGATTTAGATGGAACATTGCTTAGCATAAGCGAATAAACCCATGCTAAAGTTGACTAAAAAGAGGAATAAAAAAAAATTATTTTGGAAATTAATGCCTTAATTAAAAAAAACTTTAAGGACACCAATTTTCTTTGTGAATGAATAATATATCGTAAATAAGTTCTTCCTTAAAATACAGGGGGCATAAGTCAGTACACCCCTGTTAAATTCCCATAGAGGCAGATTTTTATTTTTAAAGGCCAGTTATTTCATGGATCCAGGATACTATGCATCCTGATAAAGTTCCCTTGGCCTTTGGAATAAAAATAGCCCCACATCATCACATACCCTTCACCATACCTAGAGAATGGCATGGTTTTATTTCAGTTAGCCTAATAGCTGGTTTGATTTGCATTGAGAGATGATCTTATGGAAAGTACCCCATGTCAATCTCTAGGTGTATTCACTTATGCTAAGCACTGTATTTCACAAATATTAGGTTGGGTGTTCACCTTAGAGATAATCAACCATCGTATTTCAAAATATATGATATTAATCATATTACATAATAAAATATCACATTTAATGTTACTACTGTAAAGCAATAATAAATTATTATGGGACCTCATTTAATGCTTTCAGACTTTTTAATTGAATTTAGAGAGAATTTAGATTTTTTTTGCAAATCATGAATGTGATGAGACAATAAACGTTTGCACACTTTCGACAGGCTATTAGACATATGAATAAGATTTAAAGTGTGCACATTTTTAAATAAAATATTATATTTAAATAGTTTAAATTGATTTCTTCAACTAGACCTAGAACTTATTTTACCATTCATATTTACTTATTCCCTTAAATCGCTTTTAATCCTTTAATTGTTTAATTGCTTTATTATTATTATTATTATTAATAATCCTATGCAGTTGATCTTACAATTCTTGTGAACGTGTGCGTGACCTTGATTCATGTGCATGCATGTCAGTAAGCACGGCATTACACGTCAAGTTTATATGCAGATCTTTACAAGTTACATCTGAAATAGGTCAAGCCACTTTTTTTGTGTCGATCAGATGTGAGTAAAAGTTGCGTTCGTAACTATACTACTTCCTATAGCAACCCGATCCTCCCCCCTCCTGCACACCAAATTTGCACAGGAGCTCGCACCCCTCTTTGCGAAGGCTTTGCTGTCAGAAACGAGCAGACCCTCATTAGTGTGTCTGAAGCACCAGCCTCGGAGTGAAACCAGACTAAAGTGAGGGGAAGTTGGCAGATTATTGATGTGTTTACTGTGAGTTTCTCTCTTTCGTCAAACATGTCGTTAATCCAGTGTCATCCGAAGTGGATTGGAAAGTCCAGATTGATCGGTGTTAATCTTGATGGATGTCCTAACGCCTTTGCTGGCGGCCGAATCTCGACCGCTGAGATGCTCATAGACCCTTTCTTGCTCTCTCTGTAGGGGATACTACATCGTGGTGGTACCTCTGAAGAAACAACGGCCCGGAAAATTCATCAAACTCTGGGACAATCCGGATGAGATGAATCTGGAAGAGGTAACAGACTCCTTACACTTCAACACTGGAGTCACTGCATCGATAAATTAGGCCCACTTTACAAACATTATTGATCATGGCAGTGGCCCATGTAAGGACATCAGTCCCAATACAACTACAAGCAGTTGATTTGAAAAGAAAGCAGCAAGACCTCGCAGTTCTACCAGCTCCCTTCATATGCAAATCTGTTCCTGCCCGCTAATGGAGACAGGAACAAAAGACGTTCTCCTCTGAAGGGCAGGACGAGTGGGCGAGAGATAGAGCCGAACAATATTATTTTTAGCCATAGTAAATATTTTAAAGGCTTTTATGTGGCGAGGCGTAAGACGGCGAGTGTTTTCTCCAGAATTGTGCCAGACGAACTGCCAATCCCGGCACGTACGCTATAAGCTGCAGTTCGGGAAGGGACGACACCATGCAGGGATCTCCTTTCTGATTTGCTGACGGCTGGAACCGCCGCTCTCCGTATATATATATATATATATATATATATATACATACACATAACACAACACACACACACACACACACACACACACACACACACACACACAACACACACACACACACACACACACACACATCTATATAGGCTATATATATATATATTATAATAGTGTGTATATATATATATATATATATATATAATATACTGTATATATGTGTGTGTATATATATATATTATATATTTTTATATATATATATATATATATATATGTATGTGTATATATATATATATATATATTGATATATATATATATATATATATATATATATATTATATATATATATATATATATATATATATATATATATATATATTAATGAAAAAAGTCCCTCCAATTCTCTCTAGTGTACACACGCACACACTCAATTTATTTTACTGTCAATATTTGAAGTCGCCTGTTCAAAGTGGCTCAAGGGCAGAAGTGAAGCAGTTTTGACAGCTTGAACAGGATTGATAGAAAGCTTTATCAAAGCGGTCCTCCATCTCACAACAAATGCCTGCGGATAACTACACATACATGCACGCACACACATGCTGGGTTTTCATGTTTAATGGGGATATTGCATGGACATAATGCTTTTTATACTGTTTAAAACGGTATACTCTATCCATAAACCTGCCTCTAAACCTATACCTTTATAATGTGTTACACAAAGTTTTCATATTAAGTGTTGCTACAAAAACTAATAAAACTGACAAAATCACATAAAAAAATTGCTAAAACTGAAACTAAAATTTAAACCAACACTGAACATATACAAATAACAGCTAATGAAAATGCTAAAATATTATAAGTTAGGGATAATGTATAGCGAGGCGGTTGCTATAGCGAATACAAACCCGACAGACTGATTTTGACCCAACGCGAATCAGAGGGGTCTTGAATCAGCCTGAAGGGTTTGTATTCGCAATAACAACCGCCTCGCTATACATTATCCCGCTTATTACATGGCTCCCTACCAAATAAATCAATAATTTGACACAAAATATTGATTTAAAAAGGAGTTTATTGATTTAAAAACGATTGTATTGCTTCCGCTAAAGAAAATAGTCCGTTCCGTCTCTGAATTGCGTCCATGGCAACACTCTGTTTTTTCATGGCAATGGTGTGTTATACTTAGCAGCGGTCTGATATCAAGAAATACATTGGAATTCTACCAAGCCATGTAATAAATATCAATATTATATATATTAATGTCAAATAGCTCCAACAAGTAGTAAAACAAAATACTATTTTTTATTATGATGCATTCTACATTGGAATTCTACCAAGCCATGTAATAATTGTATATAAATAATACTAAAATAACATTGGTCTGTTCACAATCAGACTAAATTCAGCACTGATTCAAATGTGTTTGTGAGTGTGTGCTGAGCTGATCATTTGTCTCTGTTTCTTTTATAGTTGTTGCGAGAAATCAACCGAACAAGTCGCGCTCTTCGGTTCCGCAGGCAGCTGGAGCTGAAGCCGTACATCGCCGCATATTTCCACGAGTTGCCGACGGAGTTCACGTTGGGTGATGCCAAGACGTACGGAGACTTTGAGAACAAACAGTTGCTGAATGGCCAGGAGTATGTGTTCTTCGTGCTGGCTGTGCTGGAGATCTCAGACAACGTGAGTCTCATCCTCCACTTTCGTTTTGCTCTTATGTTTTTTAAGTATTAAAGCAATCACACACCTTACGATTTTGAAAGTTAGGGAAAAATTTGTAAAGGAGAATATATTATAAAATAAACAAGTATGCAGTTATATTCTTCATTTTAATTTTTTGGCAACACTTTACAATAAGGTTTTATTTGTTAACATTAGATAACTATATTAGTTAACATGAACTTACAATAAAAATAGTTCTAAAGCATTTATTAATCTTAGTTCCTGATTAATTTCAATATTTACTAATACATTATTAAAATTAAAAGTTGCATCTGTTAATATTATTTAATGAACCTCAGCTAACATGAACAATGAAAAGTTGTATTTTATTAACGTTAACAGAGTTACATACTGTAACAAATGTATTGTTCATTAATGTTAGTTAATGAATTGACACATTTTAACTGGTGGAACCGTATTGTAAAGTGTTATCAATATGATAATATCCTTAAAACAAGATGCAGTTATAAAATACATTGAAGACATCTAAGTTGTCTTAGCATAAACCACACTAAACTGAACTGTATTTATGCTTAAGCTTAATTCAAGATATATTCTCTGAACACAGCTTATTATCGTTCACATTTTTATTCTCAACTAAATGTATCTTGTTTTAAGGATGTATAAATATTTATGAAAAATACTGATGAATAAAATTGTTTTATGCCTGGGGCCAAATCTCCTTTGTCTTTTGTCCAAACGATCGCTGACATTGGTGTCAGAGTCACATGATGCGGTCAGAGCGACAACACCAAGCTGAACTCTATCAGCACACAGCCTGCTGGGAATAAGAGCTGTCTGTCTGTATCTCACAGGGAAAGCCCTGAAGAGATGTCAGCGGCGGGACATGTGAGATAAACCCTCTCTTTAATAGCAGCAGAGTCTTATCAACGTGCACTGCAGAGAAGACAGACACACACACATACAGACAGACAGACAGACAGACTGAGGAATGATTAGCTCTGTGAAAGCAGTGAGACTGCATTCACTGTGCACTGGAAGACAAAAACTCAGACAGTAGAGCTAGATGCAGTGACCAAACCTCATATCTCTGTTCATGTTCTGTGTTTTCACTTTCCTCCATGTTTCTTTGTCAATCCCATGTAGAAATTGGATAAAGCAGTTATGCACAACTAGAAACAATGAAAGAAATTAAAACAAATGAACACTTTTATTCAGCCAGGATGCTTTGAATTGATCAAAAGTGACAGTAAAGACATTTATATTGTTACAAAAGTTTCTATTTAAAAAAAATCCTGTTTCTACTCATCAATGAATCCCGACAATTATCACGGTTTCCACAAAAATATTAATTAGCACAACTGTTATTAGCATAGATAATAATAAGAAATGTTCGTTGAGCAGCAAATCAGATTGATTTCTGAAAGATCTTGTGACACTGAAGACTGGAGTAATGATGCTAAAAATTCAACTTTGCATCACAGGAATAAATTTACATTTTAAATGTACAGTATTAACATGGAAAACAGTTACTTTAAATTGCAATAATATATATTACTTATTTACTGTATATTTGATCAAATAAATGCAGAAGAAAATGTATTCAAAAAATTAAAAAAATCTGTTTGGCAGTATAATATGTCTCATAATATTTCTGAATATAATGCTTGAGAAACGTTTGTGTGTGCGTGAGTGTGTTGCGTCTAATGTCTCTGTTTATCTGCTTGTTCTGATGATTTGAGAGTAAATTAGATGCTAATCACTGAATGTAGTTCGTAACTCACATCACTGAACACATCGCAACACACTGATGAATTTTGCATTAATCAGAGTCATAACAGGATTTGAGACCTCTGACAGTGTTTTTATATAATCGTATTTATATAGTTCCGTTTAATTGTTTCCGTTAATTGTTTCCAGCACATCCAGGCTGTTTGACTGTGTTCTTGAATAATAATATGTTGCCATTGATTGCAATGAACCTGCTTTAGAGAAACATACCAGAAACACATCCATACATACTTAAAATTATTTGTACGGTTTATGGGAGAATTATGTGAGAATAATTCATTCATTCACATAGAAAAGCAGTTTCTCCTTAAAGGAATGATTTAGGCACTTTACAGATCAAATAACAAACTCTTTTGTTCTGCTGAATAATTCATGTAAGTGCTTTAACAAAACTACAAGCTTCAAATTATGCTTCAGAATTTTACACAGTTATTGAATTGAGCTGAATAATGGCACTTTCCAAGTTAACAAAAATGTGCCAAGAAAGTTTTGCTAAGTTTTTCCCCATTAAAGGGATCGTTCACCCAAAAATGAAAATTTGCTGTTAATTTACTTGTCCTCAGCCATCTAAGATGTAGGTGACTTTTTTTCTTCAGTGGAACAGTAAAGAAGGTTTTTAGCTGAAACGGTGGTCATTGGTGATTCATATAATGGCAGTCAATGGGTGCCGTCACTTTGAGATCTTGGATGGCCGGAAAGGTGATAAATTAAATTTTCCCTACTTAAACTATCCCTTTAAGTTAAGAAAAGGTTATTTCTGAATGTTCTCTAAATTATCATTTTTCTTGGTTTTCTTGTTTGTTGGCTTGTTCTGAAACAAAAAGTAACATAAGAAATGTCCTATTAAAACATTTCTGAAAAATAAAAAACATTAAATGAACATGTATAAATAACATTTTTGTGCTTAAGTTTTGAGAACATTACTAAAGACTAGATAACTTTGAACAAACGTTATGTTAAGAATGTTTGTTCATAACTTTGAGAGAAGTTAACATTGCCAAAACTTTAGCCAAAGTTCTGAGATTGTTCCCTGTTAGCTTGTATTGTATTTTCAAAAGCTGCTTTACAGCAGAATTTGCCACATATTTGATGGTTTGCATAATTTATTCTATTATTTTCCATGTTTATTACTTGAAGTTGCATTGAAACAATTTGTATTGTATAAAGCACTATAGAAGTAAAGACTTGACTTGACTTTGAAACCCTCTGCTCCTCTCGTACCATAGATGCCCATTGTATGCGTTACTTTAAATAATATTCTAGCTCTTTTAACAAGCCAAGGGACACGAAACGATTGTTTTATGTGGTAATCGACATCAAAAAACCAATGGGTTTCATTAAACTTAGAGTATTTGGTGTGAAAGTGTGAATTCAGGGTTTCTTGATCAAGCGATTCAGATGACACTGTCGTTGTTTGGGTTTCTTTCAGATGTTGTACGCGGCAAGTCCATACTCTGATCCGGTGGTGTTTGCTGATATCGACCCACAGCCCATAATCGATGAGGAGGAGGGTCTGATCTGGGTCGTGGGGCCCGTGCTCGCCGTCATCTTCATCATCTGTATTGTCATCGCCATCTTGCTGTACAAGAGGTAGAAACCGTGGAGAAGCACACACTCTCAATGACCTTGCACATTTTATGACTTATAATGTGAAGTATTTCAGTATTCTCAGTGAAACAGTGAAAATAAAAAAAGTATGGTGGCTGTTGGTTAACATTATCCAAAAAACTCAATTGTTGAGCTATTAGGGTGAAAGATTATGAATACAAGCTGGTCGTTGGAATAACATTTACTGTCAAATTGGATTGTTGACTTTAAGCCATTGTGTGTGTATGTGTGTTTATGCAGTTATGCATTGTACGTATCTTCAATAATCTGTGGCCCTCATTTGAATATAGACTGATCTGATCATCTGCTAAAAATTACAGTCAGGCATTGAGTTGAACATCTATTGTGATGAGGTCCTTCATATATCTGGGGTTATTTGATGTCTTCTGATGGCAGATTTATTTGTTAATCACAGAATCAATGTCACGGGCTCATGCACACATCTCATAGTGTAATATTACAATGTCAACAACACAACACACTCGCTGCCCATGATGCACCAATTCAATCCAAACAAACAGTTTCGCATGAGCAATTCCTGCTGTCAAGACATGTACAAAGTGAAGTACAAACCTGTAAATATCAGCGTATTAAAAAAGATTTTTCAGCCAGGCTTGGAAAAGGCACACCATTTTTTAGTGATTATATTATATTATATTATATTATATTATATTATATTATATTATATTATATTATATTATATTATATTATATTATATTTTATATTTATTACATATTACACATTATTACATATATTATATTACATTTATTTGAAATATACACTTTTGTAATGTTTTCACTGTTATTTTAATCCATTCCACTTATTAAATAATATTTATAAAAGTATCACTGTTTTTGAATAAGCAGCTGTTTTCAACATTGATAATAATAAGAAATGTTTCTTGAGCAGCAAATCAGCACATTAAAAATGATTATTAAAGGATCATGATGTCATGATGCTCCATTAAAAATATTACAGACCACAACCTTTTGAACAGTATTTATTATTAGTTTTATAATTAGATTTGCTCATCAGATAGGTGACCAAACGTCTTGTTGGCACACTTCAAAAACACACAATTAATTGAGAAACAAGACTTTGTGAGATACTTTTTTGTCACACCACTTAGTTAGGTTCAGTTACACAGTGGATCTATAATAATAATAATAATAATAATAATAATAATTAAAGCTGCTAGCAGCATTTAGCGGTGTTCAAGCTGTTAAGGCCTTTAAGATTTTTAAGCACACAAGCATCAAAAGACATTAAGTTTTATGTAGCAAGCATTTAACCACTGACATCATAGATGGAATAGACCATGTTTTAGCATGATTTACCATGATATGCCACATTTAGTGTGATTTTTCATGATTTACCATGTTCCAGTATGATTTACCATGAATCTAGCATGATTTACCATAGTTTACCATGATATACCACATTCTAGAATGATTTACCAGGATTCTAGCATTATTTACCTTATTTACTATGATTTACCATGTTTCTAGCTTTATTTACCATGATTTACCACGTGGCTAGCCATTATGTGAAGCATTAGAACAAATGAATTGATAAACTTTGACAAAATATGATTGTGTCATAATAGTAATAGTTATATAAGGGATTTTTAAGAGTCTAAAGATATGAATGCACATGTGAAAAGACTGTTAATAAGCATAATGGCCAGCAGAGGGCAGTAGAAGACTACTTATTGGCTCATTTTCATTTTGAACTACTTGGTTTCACCAGTATTCTTCACTAAAGCAAACCAGTGATATACCAAGTTCTAGTATGATTCACCTTGATTTACCCTGTTCTAGCATGGTTTACCACAACTGAACACATTTGAGTATGATTTGCCATGTTATAGGATGATTTACCATGATATACCACATTCTAGAATGATTTATCAGGATGTAGCATGATTTACCATGATTCATCACATTTCTAACATGATTTGCCATGATACACCATGTAATAGTATTTTTTGCTATGATTTACCATGTTTCTATCATGATTACAGGCAATTTACCATAGGAAATACATGGTTTTAAAGCTTTTCAACAGTTATAGCGCCACCTATTGTCCGATCTCCATGAAACTTTGCATGCTTCTTCACCATGGTATGACTCATATGCTCACCAATTTTTGTGAAGTTCTGAGTTTTTATTTATGATTTATAGGCTTTTGAGTGTATTTTGACACGCCCATTTTATAAATGACCCTGTTTTAGTGAACCAAAGGGCAAATTTCAACTTTTTTTCGATAATTATTGATCTAGAGAGTCCAGAGAATTGTCCTAGACTGGTCTGGTTCCGATCGTGCGAAAAACCAGGGACTAGTTCGCAAAAGTAGGTTTTTAACATATTTGTGAATATTTAATGAACGATTTGATTGACAGATATGGTTCTAGAGGCAAAGTTGTTCAGCATTAGGAGATCTATCGACTGATATGCATATTATAGGGATTTGTGCAAACACCACGTGATTACAGAGCCGTAAAACTCGTTAGCGCCAACTAGTGGCCGATTTCTTTCAAAACTCTTACAGACCTCTTTGGCCATGAGTCGAACATGCCCATCGAGTTTCGTTCTGATCAGCCTCCGTTAACCTTGTCTCATAGGTGCTCAAACTTCATTGGTCGATGGCGGCCATGTTTTTTGAGATACGCCAATATCCTTTTACACATACATGGCACCTTGGACCAAGACGCTGCATACCAATTTTCAAGTCAATCGGACTAACGGTCAGGTGGTCATAGCTCTTTTTATGTTTTTTTTTAATGTTATAGCGCCACCATGTGGCCAATCGACGCAATTTTTTTACTGTGACCTCAGAATGAACTCATTCACACGTGTACCGAGTTTGGTGGAGATATCTCTTATACTTCTTGAGTTATAGCCATTTTAGTAAAATAGGCTCCGCCCACAAAGTTCCTTTTGCGCCCCCTAGCGACCCTGAATCAAAATATCAACTTTTTTTCGATAATTATTGATATTCAGACTCCAGAGAACAATTCTGCACTGGTTTGGTTCCGATCGGGTGAAAAACCAGGGACTAGTTCGCAAAAGTAGGTTTTGAACAAAATCCAAGATGGCGGAAGATTTTTCCAGACGCAAATAAAATCGGAGATATACGTTTTGTCCGTCTTGAGCCAAGGATTACAGGGATATAAAACACTTGATTCTAGGATAAATGGTCTAGGAGTTATTCACGATTTCCTACTTTTGCTTGCTATAGCGCCACCTATGGGCCAATTGGGCTCATACTTTGATAACCTCTCCTCGATTTTTGTACTACCATCTGGCAAAGTTTCAGAGCTCTAGCACTTACGGTTTGGGCTGCACGATGCGTTTTAGCGGAGAAGAAAAATAATAAAAATCGGTACAATTACAATAGGTTTTCAGCACTTCGTGCTTGAACACCTAATTAAAGCTGCTAGCAGCATTTAGCGGTGTTCAAGCAGTTAAGGCCTTTAAGGCCGTTAAGCATCAAAAGACATTAAGTTTTATGTAGCAAACATTTAACCACTGACATGATAGACGGAATAGACCATTTTTAGCATGATTTACATTATATACCACATTTCAGTGTGATTTTTCATGATTTACCATGTTCCAGTATGATTTACCATGAATCTAGCATGATTTACCATAGTTTACCATGATATACCAAGTCCTAGTATGATTCACCATGATTTACCCTGTTCTAGCATGGTTTACCACAATTGAACACATTCTAGTATGATTTACCATGTTATAGGATGATTTACCATGATATACCACATTCTAGAATGATTTATCAGGATGTAGCATGATTTACCATGATTCATCACATTTCTAGCATGATTTGCCATGATACACCATGTAATAGTATATTTTGCTATGATTTACCATGTTTCTATCATGATTTTCCATGATTTACCACATTACTGCATTGATGTGAAGTGTCAATAAAAATGAAGTGATCAACTCTGACAAAAAATGTATTGTATTACAATAGTTAACATGGAAAAACTGGTTTGCTTTAGTACATAATACTGATGAATCCAAGTAGTTCAAAATGAAAGTGAGCCAATAAGTGGTCTTCTACTGCCCTCTGCTGGCCATTCTGCTTATTAATAAAGTGTTTTCACATGTGATTTTGCACTCGTATGTAGACATTTGCTCACACACACACACACACACACACACACACACACACACACACACACACACACACACACACACAAAGACAAATGTTGTTGTTGGTTTTTTTCAATGCTATTGGGATGTCATTATGAAAATATACTTTAATGGTCTATAAGCATTTCACAATGTCTTTGTAAACTATGAATCAGATTATTCAGCATTTATCCAGAAATCTACAACTACACACACATATTCTGTTGTACATACAGACATTTGAACTATGTGATGGTAAAACAACATATTTACTGCAAGCCTCCTTCAGGATTTTTCAATGTGCTACAATAGTCAGTATACTTCAATAGATGAATTTTGACTAAATGTGAGTGTAAATGTTAAAATAGTGATTTTCTAAAGTCTAAATAAGATTTATAGAATAATATTAGTTAGTAGCATGACAAAATTACTATTTTAAACAGCAGGGGGCAGTAAAACACCACTTATTGGCTTAATATTCAATTACGTTCTTAGAATTTTCACCTTTTTAACTGTTATAGAGGCATTAATTCTTATCTTATTTAGAGTCACATGTTCTGACATGTTTTTAAGAAGATCTGAGCAGTCATTGAAGAGATATAGGCTTTCGGGGACACATAAGGCTACATATTGAAGTGACCCTATTATAGCCATCCAAATGAATAAGTTATACTTTTTCCTGATAATCATTGATCTAGAGAGTCCAGAGAATTGTACTGCACTGATTTTGAGCATTATGATATAAAGAATATATTACAGCCATTTACACCATTTACAGCCAATACAGGCAATTTACCATAGGAAATACATGGTTTTAAAGCTTTTCAACAGTTATAGCGCCACCTATTGTCCGATCTCCATGAAACTTTGCATGCTTCTTCACCATGGTATGACTCATATGCTCACCAATTTTTGTGAAGTTCTGAGTTTTTATTTATGATTTATAGGCTTTTGAGTGTATTTTGACACGCCCATTTTATAAATGACCCTGTTTTAGTGAACCAAAGGGCAAATTTCAACTTTTTTTCGATAATTATTGATCTAGAGAGTCCAGAGAATTGTCCTAGACTGGTCTGGTTCCGATCGTGCAAAAAACCAGGGACTAGTTCGCAAAAGTAGGTTTTTAACATATTTGTGAATATTTAATGAACGATTTGATTGACAGATATGGTTCTAGAGGCAAAGTTGTTCAGCATTAGGAGATCTATCGACTGATATGCATATTATAGGGATTTGTGCAAACACCACGTGATTACAGAGCCGTAAAACTCATTAGCGCCAACTAGTGGCCGGTTTCTTTCAAAACTCTTACAGACCTCTTTGGCCATGAGTCGAACATGCCCATCGAGTTTCGTTCTGATCAGCCTCCGTTAACCTTGTCTCATAGGTGCTCAAACTTCATTGGTCGATGGCGGCCATGTTTTTTGAGATACGCCAATATCCTTTTACACATACATGGCACCTTGGACCAAGACGCTGCATACCAATTTTCAAGTCAATCGGACTAACGGTCAGGTGGTCATAGCTCTTTTTATGTTTTTTTAATGTTATAGCGCCACCATGTGGCCAATCGACGCAATTTTTTTACTGTGACCTCAAAATGAACTCATTCACACTTGTACCGAGTTTGGTGGAGATATCTCTTATACTTCTTGAGTTATAGCCATTTTAGTAAAATAGGCTCCGCCCACAAAGTTCATTTTGCGCCCCCTAGCGACCCTGAATCAAAATATCAACTTTTTTTTCGATAATTATTGATATTCAGACTCCAGAGAACAATTCTGCACTGGTTTGGTTCCGATCGGTGTGAAAAACCAGGGACTAGTTCGCAAAAGTAGGTTTTGAACAAAATCCAAGATGGCGGAAGATTTTTCCAGACGCAAATAAAATCGGAGATATACGTTTTGTCCGTCTTGAGCCAAGGATTACAGGGATATAAAACACTTGATTCTAGGATAAATGGTCTAGGAGTTATTCACGATTTCCTACTTTTGCTTGCTATAGCGCCACCTATGGGCCAATTGGGCTCATACTTTGATAACCTCTCCTCGATTTTTGTACTACCATCTGGCAAAGTTTCAGAGCTCTAGCACTTACGGTTTGGGCTGCACGATGCGTTTTAGCGGAGAAGAAAAATAATAAAAATCGGTACAATTACAATAGGTTTTCAGCACTTCGTGCTTGAACACCTAATAATAATATGTTTATGTTTTATAGTGCCTTTCAAGAACCCAAGGTCGTTTTACAAAGTAATAGAAACAGTTGACAGACAAGAGACAGGCAATCTGCTAGTTATAGCAATTAAACAAGCAGAAAAGCAGATAGAGACAACAATAATGAATAGATCAGATATACAAGAAGACATACATATTGATGTAACATAGCATGTAACAGGCATGTAACATAGAAAAGTAAAATAGTGGAGGACAGAGAGATAGAATGAAAAACAGTTATTTACTGAGCATGGTGAATAAATGAGTTTTAAGCTGAGATTTAAAGGTCTGTAGGTTAGGGGTGGCACGAAGATCAGATGGTAGCTTATTCCACAGCTTAGGGCAGACAACACTAAAAGTCCTTCCACCCACAGTAGACAGTTTATACCTGGGTACAACAAGCAGATTATCATTGCTGGATCTAAGGGTACGAGCAGGGACATATGGTTGCACTAACTCATCAAGGTATTGAGGTGCGGGGCCATGACAGGCTTTATAAATCTGGACACCATCAATATCAATAAAAAAGTCATGACCGGATAAGCTCTGTGATTTAGGGCCAATCAACATGATTTCAGTTTTCCCAGCATTAAGCTGTAGGAAGTTATTGGACATCCATGTTTTAAGGTCCTGAAGGCAGGAGACAACAGAAGTGGGCGGAAAAAGTGGGTTGGGTTTAACCGCGAAATAGATTTGAATATCATCCGCGTAACTATGAAAATTGAGACCATGCCGTCTGATGATTTGACCTAGTGGCAGCACATAAATGAGAAATAAGAGATGACCAAGTACAGAACCTTGAGGAACACCATGAGAAATAGTGACGCTACGGGATCGATTCCCACCTATCTTAACAAATTGCTGTCTATCCGATAGATATGAAGTTAAACACTGAAGAGCCGCATCAGTGATACCTATTTCAGAGAGTCGAGAAAGAAGTATAGGGTGGCGTACAGTGTCAAATGCTGCACTGAGATCAAGAAAAACCAGGATACTATGGGCACCAGAATCAGAAGCCAGGAGGAGATCATTTAGCACTTTTAAGAGTGCCGTTTCTGTGCTATGATATGGACGAAAGCCAAATTGAAGTGGTTCAAAAAGATTATGTTTCTCTAAATGTGACTGCAGTTGTGCCACAACTACCTTCTCAAGTAGCTTGCCAACGAAAGGGAGGTTCGATATTGGTCTATAATTGTTCTGAATGGCATTGTCGAGGCTGGATTTCTTTAGAATTGGAGTGATGGCCGCTACTTTCAGATTATGCGGAACATAGGCAGTGGCAAGAGATTTGTTTATAATATGAGTAATAGGATGAATAAGTGACGGCAAAAGAGTGCTATGTCTTAATACAACATATCAGATGAAAATGAACAATGCAAAAACTAGGGCTGTGTATTGGCAAGAATCTGGCGATACGATACGTATCACGATACATGGGTCACGATTCAATATATTGCAATATATTTCGATACTGTGCATAAGGCGATATATTGCGATTTTTTTTCTTCTTTTTTTAAAGTAGGACTATAATTTTAGAAAAAGTATTTTTTTTTAAAAAAAAAGACATGATGTGCATAAAAGTCAAACAAGTTTACTTTAGGTAAACAATTCAGTACACAGAAAATCAAACTGCCAGTTTGGGGTTGTGGTTCACAGGTTCTTAGTGAGCAAATTTGTATATGCTCAAGTAGGCCATAATAAAAGAAAATACATACCCCCTGTCACAATACATAACACATACACATTATGTGTGATGTTATTCATCATTATAATTATTTATGTGTCAATAAAAAAATGCTTGCACTTTTCCTAGTACACAGGGTAGGCTACGTCCAACACGTTTTGTGTTGCAAAAACACGAACACAATTCCTAAAGGAAACATTGAGGAACAAATGTAGCTAAATAGTCAGTTAAAGAAAATACATAGCCCCTGACTGTCTGTGACATCTAGGCTAATACATAACACATAAGGTGCAATGAGGTGCAATATGTCATTAAAAAATGCTTGCACTATTATTAATACACATCCAACACAACATACCGTAAAACTTCAAATAATAGCCGAGTCCCAAATAGAAGCATGTCTCTTTTACACGCCTGGTGTGGCAACAGGTTTGGGTAAATAAAGGCCGGTCTCAAATAAGGCCGGGTCTGTTTTGTAGTTTCGGGTTGTATTTAATCTTCTAAAACCCGTCAGATCGTCCGCTTTTTGGCACCGCCAAAGCAAATTTGTGTCCCGCCAAAGCCTTTTTTGATCGGTGAGTGATGTAGAATGACTGCTGCGCAAACGAGCAGAGAGAGAGAGAGCCCCGGCCACGCGCGCACTCGCACGTCTTCAAACACGCGCGCTGTCTTGCTCATGATTTCTATGGTCTTGCTCTCTCTCCCTCGCGCATATATTAATCAAAATAGGATGACACTAGTGGTGCGTCTCAGCATAGCCATCTAGTGGTAGGGATTTAAACACAACATACCGGTAAACGGGAACCACGGTCCCATGAATACTTTTGCTTGTAAAAAAAAAAAAAAAAAAAAATCGATATTGCGTTTTTGAAAATCGATACAGTATTGCAAAATAAAATATCGCGATACTCAAGTGTATCGATTTTTTCTTACACCCCTAGCAAAAACCCCTTTGAATATCAGTAGAACTGATGATGATATCTGTGTTTGTCTTGTATACTAACCTCTGTTCTCCCTTTCTGCTGCTTTTACTGGAGCAGTCAACCAGACAGGTAAGAGCATTAGAAGAACTGTTCCTGAGACTCATGCAGTGGTTATGGCACAGTCGAGGGCACTGAGCACTCATTTCAATTTCGATCACAAGCGTGTTTGCTTGACCACTTGCAGTGATGCTTTGATAGTCCAAGCAAAGTTAATTTTGTCTTTAAGTATACTATGTTTTTGTTTTTTCTTTTTGTTTTTTCAGGAAAGGGCAGAGTCAGAGGCCAGGAAAGGCAGTCTGCCCAGCGGTAAAGAAATGCCTTCCCATCACCCCACCGACCCCGTAGAGCTACGCCGTCTGAACTTTCAGACTCCTGGTAAGAGCTGCTTTACACAAACCAAACACAAATCCTCAACCACATTGTCCTAAGAAGCTTCAACAAAAGGTTTTGATTCCTGCTATTTTTCCATGAAGTGAAGTATAATATAAAAAGTGAAGTATAATATATTGAATCATGAGGAGCGTGATAGTCTAGAGCAGTCCTTCCCAACCCTGGTGCTCTCAATTCCGGATGCCTACCTTATCTGATCTTATTTCAGGATTGACTGTCTAAAATAACTAATTTTAACTAGTAAAATAACTAGTTTTTGGGAACTCCAGGATCAAGTTTGGGAACCACTGGTCTAGAACACACTAGCTCTGTTCCAAAACCCAGTGAGCTGCCTACCTAGACAGAATTTTGGATGATTTAATTGGTGCACTCCAGACTTTTAGGCTGCTCAAAATGCCTGGAGCAACACCTCACTAAAATTGTATGGCAGCATTGCATTTCGCCTTTACATAATGCATTACAACATGCTCAGAAACATGTCATCCGTAAGGGAGATTACAAGGTCTGTTTTAGCTGATATTTCTTAATTTTTATTTTTCACTAGCTTTTCAGCAAGATAACATCAAATTGTGTGGTACTGCCTATGAAGAATATGTCCAATCAGTGACTCAAGAGGATCAATTATAGATTTTGCCTATGTGGACAACAAGGCAGCTCATTGGTTTTGGGAGCAGAGAAACTGTCTCGGTCAGCTTGTAGACGCCTCTGTGTCATTCAGAAACACAGTCTTAAATGAGTCCTTGGACACAAACAGAGTAGAAAGGTAAAAAGCTGTGCTCTTGTTTTTCTTAGCATATTTAAGATGTAATGCGAAGGTCTGTTAGCCATATGGAGCCAAAAATTCAGAGCAGACCTCTTGAGAAACCAGCCTGAGTGCTCACAAACACACAGGACAGGTGGCTTTAGGACAGACAAAAGGGCAGGAAATCCCTCTGGACTCAGGAATTGCAGCTTTACCGCTGACCCAAGTACTCCTAGCAACACATTCATAGCAGCTCAGTGAGTTTACCTGAAGAGCAAAGCCTGTCGCTAACCGAAGCCAGCGTAAGAAGACCATGGCGATAAATATTCAGTATAACCTCTGTTGGTGATTGTATATTCCGTTGGTAAATCAAAACACACATATACACACACATGTAGACGGGCCATTGTGCTTGAAGTCAGCGGAGTGTGAACGAGGTGTAGAGGAATCTGGAAATTGTCGAGCGGTGAAGCGCTGCTCCCTTCTGACCTTGGTGAACAAGGTGATGTAAACTCGGTTCTAGAGCGGCCAGCCGTGAAGACCTATAGATTTATTTTCTGAGGGGCAGAACAGTGGTGACAACAGTTGCTCCATTAGTTTCTCAGAGGAGAACCTGGTGCCAGGGAGACTAGCTCTAAACACACTGAACCAGAGTCCATCTGTCTGTCTGTCAGAAACACCTGGGCTGCGGGTGCAAGACAGATGGACTGGAGGGAAACAGTTCACCTTTCTAATAAAAACAGCTTTGACCAGCATTTGCTGGTGTTAGCTTGCTTCAAACACTTTTCACACCATTGGTCTGTTTTGATGGTTTTAGAGGGGTTTGGGAGGCCAACCAGCCAACCCCAAAATCTCACTTCCTCCACAACACAATTCATAACAGCTCACAAGTTATGAAGAGTTCAGATGCAAAAATCTCTAAATGCCATCTGAAATTTTCTTCTAAAATGATCATCTTTATCGAGCTTGTATATATAAATTCAGTAAATTCACTTCATTTAAGTGAAATTATTGAATTTAAATATACGAGCTTGATAAAAATGATCATTTTAGAAGAAAATTTCAGATGGCATTTAGAGGCTTTTGCATCTGAACTCTTCGTATGTTTACTAATTTCCCTCAATTGGATTTCCTCAATCCAATTATAAATTGATTATTTGGGTGCATGTAAACATAGCTAGTGAGTTTATTCTGAGGATTGACATTTGTTGATAACCAAAACCCTTAAAAGTGCCATTGGTTATTATAAAGTGTGTTGGGAAATCAAGGCATACACATATGTGATGAGATCTGGGAAAACCTACCACATGGTAAAATTTGACATATTACAGGTTTTGCGATCATATTAAAGCTGGGTTCAAGCCCTTTCCAAATCTGTTTGTTTTTATTTTATACGACTGGCGCTCTTTTTTTATTGCCTTTTTTTCATATCACATATTTTAGTAATCATCATAGATTAGGTATCATTCGAAAGCTTACAAACTCCAAATTTCGAGCAAGGTCTTTTAAACGAGCAGCTTCAGACTCTGTTGTTCTCTTGTGCTCCGCATCACATCACACGATAACGCTGGATAAAAATAAATAAATAAAAACTTGCGTGCCGTTGTAGTTTACACAGGACTGGCGGGACCTTTATTCTGTTATCTGGTTTATTTTGATAGGCGGAACTGTCTTTGTAGTGTTAAGAGAAGGAGCACTAACGTTAAATGACCGTTTTTTTTGCACCTCCGCTCTGCGCGTGTTCTTAAAGTGAAAGACACTTCTTTTCAGCTTGCCACTATAAATCGCTATTTTTCTGCACTAATCTAGTGATTTTTTCCCAAGATATATTCAGAGATGATAAACAAGATGTTATAGAATAATAATTTATTGAAAACCCAAATTTGACAATAAACTGACATTAAATCTATTTTTAGACTACTGAAAATGTACAAGCGCGACATCCGACGGGTTTTCCCAGATCGCATCACATATAGACTCCCCATGGTGTTTGAAAGCACACAAGCATGAATGAGGAATGTGGGAAGTGTTGCGAGGTCAACATGACTATTGATCTTGATGAAAAACCTGACAGAAGCAAACCAGCTTAAAAGCCTGTGTTTAACTGGTCTTAGCCCAGAGTCATGGTCTGATTTAGGACCATTCAGTGGTTTTGTGCACATCATCAGGGTAGTCTGGGAGACTAGTCAACCACCTCATGCTGGTTGAAGCTCGTCAACCACCTCAAGCCGGTTCAAACTCGGTTTTCTTCTTGAACCATTCATCAAGTGCCAGAAAAAAAGTTGTTGATGATCCAAATCATTAACTTTATTCCCATCCATGAACCGCAACCTGTGTTAGGTTTGATATTCATCTACAACACAAACATGGCAGGACTCATACTGTATTCACATGTCGGTTTTGCATTGCAACATGGTTTCAAGAGCGATGTTCCATGCACTCAATCCTCTCCGCAGCTCTTTATTAGTGGACTCATGCCCCTCTTTCGCAAACAGCCTCTTAGAGAAGATTTGCATCCTCCATTTTCCCTTCAGGCAGGGGAACGCAGGCTCTCGACAGCTGAAGATCCCTCTCTTCAGTGAGAACGGCCTCTGCATTAGCCCTCCTCTCTGCCGTCGTGCGGTCACCCAACCCCCCCCCCCCCCCCCCCCCCCCCATCTCAATTTTCATCTTGAGGGTGCTTGATGTCGCTCCGACGCGTTTCTCCGAATGGCAGTTTCATTGTCACCGTGGCTGGTAATGGGTCTTGAGAGGCGGTGGATGGCAGCTCACTCCTGCTGCTTCCATTAGCTAATGCCCTCTTCTATCAGCCCAGAGATGAAAGAACCGCAGTGCCACGTCCAAGCGCACGGACTCTTTTTCTGTGGCACGCAGGCTGTTGTTATGCAAACCGGTTATCAGAGAGCAGCTTCTGCTCCTCGACTATTCAAAAGCATCCTCTGCAGTGCAAACACAAGCTCTTTCTCTCACAGACATGCGCCTTCGTTACTAAAGAGAACAAGCAAACACGCGCATGATAAACGTGCACGCCATCTTCTTTCTCCTTGTTACATTTGTTTGTTTGTTTTGACATTTGTTTTTTTTTTCTTTTTCTTAGTTTCCCTTCAAACTTGTTATCCTCATTTCCGCATGCTTGTCGTATGTTAGCCATTGTCATGCGTGAATTTGTTTTTACTAACAAACTTAAATTTAGAGTTGAAGCGTTATTCCAAACTGTCTATTGTCATTTCAGACTGTGTTTCTACTGCCTCTTTTTAGTTCCGGTAGTGATCGATCACCACATTTGCTTGTTTTAACGTCAGCTAGTATGATTTATCCCCGTACCCTTTTCCTTTGCAGGTTCAGCCACATCGGTTTACCCCAGTAACCTCCATTTGTCAAGTTAGTCGTTCTTGTTTCTACATATGCCACTGTGTCTGTTCATTTTCTCCAATTGCTCTCTTGATTGTCTCATTTATTTATGCGTTCATCGACTCACACCGCTTTGCCTCACGCCAGCGCAGGAGGCGGGGTTTGATATGTCGCATTCTTTAGATTCATGGCCGACTCAGACTTTAATATCCAGCCCCTAACGTTCTCCTCTATTCCATCTTTCCACCATGTTAAAGCTTGCGGACGGATAACATTCTTCTCTTCATTAGGAATGCTCTGTGCGGCTTTTGTGTCCATTTTCTTCAAGCATGTGGCTGCTTCGTCCAATCATACAGGCCAAATAAAAACCTCACATTCTCCATCCTCTATAATGCTCATCTATCTGTGTATGCTTAGATTCGCTAGCACTTACATCAAGGCTCTTTGTTTGTCTCCTGTCCGTAGGGATGGCCAGTCACCCTCCCATTCCGGTCATGGAGCTTGCTGATCATATAGAGCGTCTGAAAGCAAACGACAACTTGAAATTTTCACAGGAATATGAGGTAATCATCAGCTGTTTTGTTACTTTCTGCAGTTTTGGTCTCAACCCTTTTTACTCCATTGTCAAAAGCAATATTTCAGTTTTTTTCTGCTGTAATGGCAAAGTTTTCAAACTTATTTTTTTCACAGAAACTACACTATTAAAAATAAAGTTTCATAAAAGTTTTTTTTTTTTTTTTTTTTTTTGCAGTGATGATATTAGAAGAACAATTTTTGGTTCCCCGAATAACTTTTCAGTGAACAATTGTAACAAGTAAAGCACCTTTCCCATTTTTAAGAACCTTTTTTGTGCAATTGAAAGGTTACATCAATGTTAAAGGTTCTTCATGAAATCATCTATGCCAATTAAAAAAAATGCTTTTTTTTGTAGGGTAATATATTTAAATGATACATATTTTATTGATTTATTAGATAAATAATTCCATAAGTTTCAATAACTTCTCCTTATTGTATTGCAACTAATTCACATGACCTTTCTTATCATTTGTGATTATATATGTATGTGGGGCCGTACAAGCCACAATTCATTCTGGTACTCTCACACACTTACATTCTCTCTCTCTCTACTCTCTCACACACTTTTTCCTTTCACATGTATATTTTTCTACTCTTACACACATACATTCTCCTTTCACATACGTGTGTATATTTGGGTTGTTTTTAGCCCAAGTTCTGGGTAAATATAGAACAGAACACAGGTTGGGCTAATTTTTATCCAGCAAATTGGGTTGTTTATTTAACCCAGCTTAAAGGGTTGATGTAATTATTTATGTTCTATGCTATAGCTTATACAGTGATTACAGATGAAATAATATAAACCAGTGGTTCCCAACCTTTTCAGCTTCAAGTACCCCCCACAACTCCACCAATAAGACTCAAGTACCCCTTCATCGAAACTAAACCTATATTTTAATGCAGTTATCACAATTACCTAATTAGCTAGTTTTATTGATTGCAATTCAGACTTGAAGATAATGGGAATATTTGAATAAGAAACATAGTGTTTGTAATTGGACATTCCAGCACTTCAAATGTCAAAAACACATTATTCATGTATCCTTCAGAGATTGTCCCCATTTGTAAACCTGAAAGTTTCAAGATGTAGGAAATCCAACATTTGTTGGAAAATGCTTTTATTTAAAAATAAAAAAGACACAAAAATACAACTATAACTAGTAGATGGCAGCAGAGGAGCACTTATTTGCTCACATTAGTCATTTGCACTCTCCAACCTGTTTTGCTTTTAAATTTATAATTAGACATTATAAAATCACTAGATTTAAAAATCAGTTGTCAAAATTCAGCACTTTTGTACTGAAGTAGGAAAAGTAACAAAGTTTAGTGAAAAATAATACATTTTCTTTAAATTATGAATGAATTACACATAAAGCGAGCAAATAACAAGCGCTCCCTTAATCACTGAAGCTGACGGTTGGCACACTTGCAAAAACTCCCATTTTAATCAATGAATCTGACTAAAGTGCACAATAAATCTTTAAATTACAATGTGTCTAATCGCTTTGTTTGTTATAATGAGAGGATTTGTGAGCATGTAAGACTTAATCTGGCTCTAAACAGAAACTCATTCAGTGTTTTGAGGGATATTGAGCTGAGTCTCACCATAGACATAATAAATACATAGACGCCCTATTGGCCGCTTTGGAACATTGCTGCGATACGTCATTTTGCGGAGGTCAAGACTGCACTGTATTCAAATGCAAGTAAACAGGTGAGATTCGTTTTTTCTGGATAAAAACAAAAACTGTTTTTACATTTATCAACCGATTTCAGTGGTTTGTATGTGGTGTACAAAAAGTTCCATCTCTGGTTATTTAAAATCTCGATAGTTAGACTTGTAAAAAAAATTTTTTTAATAAAGAATGGTCAAAGCTCAGGCTTGTCATGTATCTGGCTTTTTATTCTTGGATAAGAATGGTGAAGACCCACACTGAGATATAATTTAAGTTTTCTTATTGTGGAAAAAGCATTTTCTGTGATTGACCAGATTTGAGCAATAACAAAGATAACTGATGGATCCTTTATGATAAGCCTATATATGTTATGGTACAACTACAGTGCAATGCAAATAGTAAATATAACATAAAGTGAGAAGTAATAGTAAATAGTTTAGACAATAAAATAAACAAATAGTATACAGCAAATAAAATAGTAATGAATAGTATAATTATATAATACCATACGTACAATAATACAATCATAAAAATATTGATAATAGCCTATAGTTTATTAATAATACTATAATAATAGTAATAGAATGAGAAATATCAATTACAGAATATACACAATAAAAAATAAGTTATATAGTGACTTGTATTTAATATTTAACTCTTTTTGTTAAATTTCAGTTTTATTGATCAGTAATAGCCATTATAACAGAAGTAGCTTCAGTCAAACATACAGCAGGATACAACGTTAAAATAGCCTAAATATAAAGTTATGAAACTTCACTTTTGGCCCTCAGCCAAAACGATTTACCAGGAAACCATTTATAGATTAATGAGACCAAAGATCGCCCGTTAGATATACGCAAGACGAATTATATCTCATGTTTAACCACTAGACTAGAGACATCCAAGCCAGCGGCAAACGTCAGAAGCACTGGCCGAGGTACGGCTGTTCCAGGTGGGGTAGACGAGCGCTGAGCGCCCGGTGATTGCATCTTACAACTCCGAAAACGTCAGATCAAATTTTTTAATTGGCGCTATCTTTATAAACAAACCACATATTTGAGCTTTAAACAACTACATTGTCGATTGAAAAACTATTAAAACTACATTTCGTGACACAATAACAATAGTATTTTTAAATGTATCCCCTGAACATTACTATTACTAATTAAATCATGACCAAATACAACCAAAAACAAACGTTCAGTCTTGCTTGTGAAAGGTAATTCCTCGAAAGCTGTTTTCAATTGTGTGGCGATTTGTACAGCCCCAAGCAGCGCACAAAACAGGCATTTTTCTCAACGTTTACGCTCTAGCGGCCAATAGGGCGTCTATGTATTTATTATGTCTATGAGTCTCACAACCAACTGATAACTTTAACAGCTCTGATTGGCCATTATTTTCAAGAATAATGCTTGTGATTGGCTACAATACTCAATGCTGCAAAATCACATTGTAAATAGACACAATTGCAGCGATTAACACGCCAGGTTGGGGTGAAGCTGGAGCGACTGACAGCACCTAGAAAGCCTATGCGTCAGCCCTGAACAAACCCAAGCAAAATCTAAATCTTTTCGAATACCGCCTGGAACCCACACAAGTACTCACTGTTGGGAATCACTGATCTAAAGCTTTGTAAAATAATCCAAACAACCACTGATTTATGATTACCTCCTTTATTTTCGATACAGTTCTTAATACAGCTTATTTTATACCATTTTTTGCGCCTAAATATATTGCCTACATTTAAACTCGTTTAACAAATATTTTAGAAGTAAAAATGACACATTTAAAAGTAATTTAAGTGTAATCAACCGGTCTCTGTTGTCCCGTTTCCACCGTAAAAATGCTGATTCTCGTGCTGGAAATGGCCTCGCGTTTGGCGGCGGAACTGCTAATTTCAGATCGCCGCCCTGCGGTTCACTTATAAAATGCTGTGGCTGCTTTCATAACCTGCCCATAAACAATCGGTGCACAGTTCTAAGAACATATTTCAATATCCAAAGTAATTATATTCAGTATCTTTAGTAATAAATCATACATTTTATGCAAGGCATCAAAAGTTTCCATCATCCGAACGGACAGGTGCGTTGTTGAATGGCATTGCATCCTTGTAGTTTGCTTTGCATTTAATAAAATTATTTACATCACAGCAACGATTTTATAGATGAAATAAAACATTGAAAAAATGCACCAATTCGGCGGTACTGAACGCGCCTCACATGCCTTTCGTTCCCACTATTCTCTCTCTCACACATACATACGTTCTTCTCTTATACAGTACATATTCTTCAGACATACATACTTTTGTTATCATACATGATTATTATATTTAATGATTGAAAGGAGAATGTAAGTGTGAAGCAAATATATGTATGTGAATGGAGAGAAGTGTGAGAGCAGAAATATATGTAGCCTATGTGAAAGGAGAATGTAAGTAAGTATGTTAGAGTGCCAGAATGAATAATGGCTTGTTTGACTCTTCATACACACATGACAGAAGCATATGAACAAAAACGATGGTCCATGTTCTTGGGCATGATTTTGCAGTATTCAAATCTTTTTTTTTTTTTTTTTTTTATATTTGAATCCCAGATTTATTTGAGATTGAAATTTTAAAAGGCTTTAAAACAACAAATCGAATTTTTTTCAACATTATTGCTGGTAGTTTTAAGGCCAAGCATCGCTATCACTGTTACTCACACTGATTTGATAAGAAATTCAGCAACACCCTGGCAAGCGTTCCTGTGAACCGTGTGTAGCGTTCAGACGGACCACCACTATTCGCTTTTGACCTGATGAACGTTAGACGCTCAGAGTCGATATCGTTTTTATCGGTCAAGCTCACAGCTCCCCGCCAACCACAATGAAACATTTCCTGTCCGTATCTCCCGCCGCCTATCAGCTGTCATTTAACACGCCAGCGTAGGAAAGGTCAGGTAGGATGTTTCTCGGTGTAATCTTGTTATCTAGTGGGGAGAGACGTGTCGTTGAGATCTCAACATTATGCTCCGTTTTGTTTTCCGACGGGTTGTTATTTGAGTGGAATGGGGCCGTGAGAGCAAGGTTTTGTCACTGTTTTCAGGCCCCTCAGTCTGCGGTTGCTGAGCATGAGGTCAGACGTGGAGCTCCGCCAAGACGACTGCCAGAGCTGAGCTAAAACACACGGGATTGTCATTCTGGGGTGGTTTGGCATGGGCACGGAAAGTAATTTCAGCAGCACAATGAAGCGGGCGAGTTCACAAGCAATGTTTCAAAAGATTTGGGCAGAATGACGCGGCTTAACTGGAGATTTGTCATCTTTAGTGACGCTTTATGGTGCGGCGCGGCGACTCGCCCTGGTAGAAAAATAGCACCACTGTCAATTTACGTTTCTTCATATTGGGCCCCGGTTGTTACACAAACAAGCGCAAGCACTTTACTGCGAAAACAGCAGCGTTCTCTTCTCTCAACAGCCAAACTCAGACTGCAAATGTGGAATATCTGTCTTGGCTATTGACAATCTCAGAGCGTTTATCGTTTTGCTATTTTGGAGTGTAATTTGTCCAAGTGGGGCTGCGATTTGTTTGCAGTCGTCGGCTCTCGTTTGAAAGGGCACATCAGTGGACAAAAGCACCGTTTGAAAGGGAGCACATCTCTGTGTGATCCTTTAAAATCTATTCAAGGCATGAAGACATTACTTTCCCCTCTACGCTTACGGGACCAATTTTCATTCATTCAACGCTCCTCTGAAAACTGTAATTTGAAATTTGTCAACGCGGAGAGCTGGCTCGCAGGCAGATGCGTATCATCTTTTCATTTTCAAAAGACACTGCGGAGACTGAATAATTTCATTATTAAAGTAAATGGGAAAAAATTGCAAACTGCACATAAGACTGACGCTGAGGTCATATTGTGCACAAAAGCTCTTTCACTGGCAGACTCATCCAGCGTTCTCCAGCGCTTTCATGCCGACACCTGTTTTTAATGCTTAGTGCTGAAACCTTCAATCGTGTGACTTCCTGACGAAATGTATAGAGGAGCATCACTGCAGGAAGAGTCATATGTGGAGATGGACTGCATTGTGTAATCTGTTTGTTCATTCTTTCATTCATTCATTCATTCATTCATTCATTCATTCATTCATTCATTCATTCATGCTGTCCTTTGTTCATTCCTATATTTTTGCCATTTAATTTCATCCATTCATTTTTTTCGACAATTAATTCATTTCCCTGTCCTTATTAATGTGTTCATTAATTTGTCCAATGTTATGTTCTTTCATTTATTCATTCATTCATGCATTCATTCATTTAAAAAACATGTCAGTTAATTGTATTCAGTAATTTGTCTAATTTATTTGCCTATATATTGATAATATATGCTTTCTTTCTATCGTTTTCTTTCTTTTTGTGCAATATTAATGTTTTTGTTTATTAATGCATTTGTTAATTTAAATTGTACTTGGTCTGTAATGGATTCATTCATTCATTCATTCATCCCTTTTTAGTTAATTTCATCCATTATGCATTTATTCATTTGTGCATCATTTTGTCCAAAGTTACTCCATTCATGTGTTTAATTATTAATTTTGTTAGACATTTGTCATAACTATTTTCATTAATTATTTATAATTATTTAATTCAAATAAATATATGGATTAAGGCATGACTTCATTTTGTGCATTAATCCGTTCATTTCTGTAAACATGTGTCCATTTGCTACTCAATGGGCTGTTCATTCATTCAATCATTCATTCATTCACTCATTCATTCTCATTCATTCATTCATTCATTCATTCATTCACTCATTCATTCATTCATTAGTTCATTCATTCCTATGTGCACTAGTGTCATCTGCAATGACAGTGTCAGTAATTCATTGCACATTTATATATACTAAGTATAAGTTTGTGATAAAGCTTTTTCCTGTGTTTTCCCCGCCCAGCACCAGCGTTTGTTTCTGAACGTTCTCATTATATGACGTGTTACAGTCACCGCTCTATTTTTACAGACACGGAATGCTGAACATAACCGCATATACATTTTTGGCCATGATCCGCTCAGAGTATGTTGTGTCTGAGCCAACGGTTAGCATATGCAGAGTGCAAATGAAACGCATCTGTTTGACTTTTGTTTAGCTCTGATGGTTAATGTGTGCTTATTAATTAATCTGTCTTCCTCATTTTCCTCATTTCCTAATTTTTCCTTAGTCAATTGATCCTGGTCAGCAGTTCACGTGGGAGCATTCAAACCTGGAGGTGAATAAACCAAAGAACAGATACGCTAACGTCATCGCATACGATCACTCCAGGGTCCTGCTCTCCGCCATCGATGGTACGATCTTCTCTTCTCATTAGTGTTTGATCATTGTGTCATTTCAGAACAATTCATGAAATGAAAAAAAATAATTAATGAAAAAGTTATGACAAATGTCATAATTTACAAATTAATTAATTATATATCTAAACAAACAACATTTGATCAGATTTATGCTTAAAACAAATTAAGTAAGAAAAAATAAGCTTAATTCAGGACATGAACAGTATATAACACAAGTCTTAATATGTTATGTTGTTGTTTCTCAGGTAAATGTATCTTGTTATTAGGATGTTCATACCATTGAAAACCAGACAAAAATACTGATACAGCAGCATTACACATTCATATTGAACGTTTTCAACGTACGTAAAAAATCATTCCCAAAAATAAAACATCTAATTTCCCTCCAAACTGTCAAATAACAGATTCAACTAGCGAACAATGAAACAAGTAAATGCCCATCTGCCGTGTCCAGGCCTGATAAACGCGCCTGCTTTGTGTTTCACAATGAGAAATGAAATAGAGTGATGAACTGCTGCAGAAAATCCACATCAAACATATACTCGCTTCATTCACACACCACAAACACTGATGGAGCGGCTTCTCCACCGGCCTGCTCACATTCAGTCTGAGACAAGAGACAAGACTATCTGACACACAATGGAGAAATAGTGGCTGTGTTCTTAAGCCTAGTGAGCTCCCTTGACACTTACTGCCTGTGTAGGGAGCTATAATGTAAGGAAGCATCCTAATGCTGATGGAACATCATTGACTCAATGCACAGTTGATTCCAGTGGAGTTTGCCATTAGCAATAAGCTGCAAGAAATCACTTTCGGTACCAGTATTTTTTGTTATTTTTCCAATTTTTCATGTTGTTTTAGTATTCTTTATATTCTATTATAATATTTATTCATATTTTGATTTTAATATCTATAATTTGCTTACCATTTCAGTGCTTATTAATATTTTAATTATAATATTTACCATTTGTTTATATATAAACAATAAATAATAATTATATATAATACTAATTACTAATTAATACTAATTACTACAAACAAAAAAAAAACAACAAAAAAAGTATATATATATAATATATATATATATATGCAGTTTTTTTGTTTTGTTTGTTTGTAGTAATTAGTATTATTTGTAAGTGTATCTTTCGTCGTTTTACACACACACACAACACACACACACACACACACACACACACACACACACACACCACACTATATATACAGTGTATAATTTGTTTTATTTTTTTAATATCCATATATTGTAATATTGAATATTTCTATATTCTATATACTATAAATAATATAATATTATTTATGGTTTCTTTTTATTTCTGAAAGGGACTTTAAAAAAAATATTTAGTGAAAACAACACTGAATGGGTTAAGAAAAACAGTTTGCTTCTTGTTTTAATTATCTTCAGATATTTATTTATTTTTACTCGACAATAATACAAAATATAGATTATTCATGCTGTCCTTTCTATGAAGCCTTAAAATGTTGTCAGCTCACTAGATTTTGGAACAGAGTCATAATGTGTCAAGTATACATGGCTGGTCAAATAAGCGCGCACCACACACACACACACATCTATTCATTACTATTTTTTATATCTATGTGTCATTTTGCCCTCTTTTGTCTCCAAAAGAGGGAAGGAAATGAAGGATTAATTGTCTTTCTATCCTGTCAGTCACAGAATGAACGAGAAAATGAAAAACATGGAGTTTTTAATTTATTTATTAATTCTTAGTGAAAAATTCACATGGAAGAGAAACAGACAGACAGAGAGAGGGAGGGACAGCGAGTGAGAGGAGGCGTCGGGCGGACGAGGGAACGCTGGGATGAGTTTTATCTCTCTGTTGCATGTGTGAGCTGAGCTGGAGCTGCAGCATTGACACGCTGTCAGCCCTTTAACAGCAGAAATCAAGCCTTGCTCTGTTTTCTCCAGATTTCTCACACGTCTTCACTTAGATTCAGTTTACTCCACTGGTTTTTGTTTTTTCTAATGGAGAATGCTCATCAGAAATCACACAGCATATATGAAATGAAGATTTGTGGCCATTTTGCAGAAACTTCCTATCTGAAGTTTGACAATCTCACTGATCTGTCATTCTAATATGTGGAACATTATCATAATGAAAAACTGTTATGTTTTTAAATGATTTGTTTTTGATAATTAAACGTATGATGAACGAAAGTCAACATGCTAAAAAACATCTGTAAATAAAAGTCAAACTAGAGCGTGTTTTTTTTTTACAGGTGAAAAGATATGAATTATAACTAATACAGAGCATTATACTTACCCAGTTGATTAATCCCAGTACATTAAGGCAGTTGTTTTGTATTACAAGTTTTCTGAAAATGTTATGCTAAAATATGCAATCAAGACAGTATCTACGTGAATATGCACTAATTTGCATACATTTCTAGAACAGAAATGTGAAAGCCAGGTTTAAATTTATTTGGTTAACCTAACCACAGTTTTTTTACAGAAGGGATTTTGCACATCTCTTTTTATCACTCTATAAGTCAGAAAACACTAGCCTGGTTCTACCAGACTCTCGTACATTTCATTTGTACATAGAGTCTGGCATCGCTCCATTGACAAACGTTTACTTCCTTGTAGGCGGGAACTCTATTGAAGTCTAAAACTATTGGATCTGCCCAGAGTCACTCTATCTGCCATAACCAATCGCTAACGTTTGGTCATGACGTATGTCTTTTCCCGAACCCCGTGGGAGGATGGCCATAAACACAAAACTAAGCAAAGATTGTTCTTACTCCGGCTTTAACTTCTTGATATTCGGCAGCGTTGCCACAACGGACCGAATGGCTTCACTCGCATCTTTCTTATTTTGAACTACAACTCAAAATAACGCACGAGTCGACATCAACGTCATCGTTCTCAGCCACTCCCTCTGTTCGCTGATTGGTCCTACAAAAAATTGATTTCTGGAAACCGAAGTCTACGGCACAGTCCCAGACGGAGTACTGAAGGAAAATGAAATTGAGCGGAAGTGCGTAGGAGGGCGGAGCCAGGCTAAGAAAACACCGTCAACAGAGAGAAAAACACATTTTCACAATGGTTTTTTTTTAGGATTAAAATGTAGCATAAAGTCAGGTGAATGTTATATGAACAAACACCTCTGTAAAAACCTTAAAAATATAGATAGGAGTGGAACTGTAAAGTTGTAAAGTGTAAAACTGTAAAGTGCACACAAACTTTAAAGATATGCATTGTAATTGAAATACACAGACGCAAATAGATGAAGTGCAATAAAATAAACACTTAAATGTGTATTTTGTATGTTTCCCCTCCCCCACTAGTCAGAAAGAAGACATGTCATGGAAGCAAAATAGACCAGAATCTCAATGTTGACCAATGCACGAAAAAACAATGGTTTTATTTTATACTTGGTTTGGATTTAATACTTTAGCATCCATTTGCTAAAAAACACAGCTCACAGTGTTCCATAGTCGTCTTGTTCTCAGTGTGTTCTGTATCTTGTGTTGTTTCCGCAGGTATTCCA
This sequence comes from Chrosomus eos, assembly GCA_036326025.1. Lineage (NCBI taxonomy): Eukaryota > Metazoa > Chordata > Actinopteri > Cypriniformes > Leuciscidae > Chrosomus > Chrosomus eos. Next base: position 48,381,396 of record CM070818.1, read on the forward strand.
GGGAGCGATTACATTAACTCAAACTACATTGATGGTTACCGCAAACAGAACGCTTACATTGCCACACAAGGTGCGCTGCCGGAGACCTTCTGCGATTTTTGGCGTATGATCTGGGAGCAGCGGAGTGCAAATATTGTCATGATGACCAAACTGGAGGAAAGATCCAGGGTATGATTTGCTGCGACATCACTACTCATCTGTTGATTTGATTTGCTTACACTGTTGTCTGTTCACACCCGACATGACAAATCAATCACAAATCAGTCAGAAGAGCGTGTGGACGGAGTCTCTCTGCAAGCATACTGCTGTCTCAAAATAAAATGTATAAGTGTTTCAATTAATAACATTTTGACATTATTTAAAATACATACTCACATACTATAATCTTTGTCACGTATTTGTTGCTATTAGAATGTGTCAGTTAATCAATACCCGGTTTAGTTTCAATATGCAGTACCGTTGTTTAAATGAATAATTAATTGCTTATTTTTGGACAAACAATAATAAAACAATTAAATTAATAATTATTATTTTTATAAATGGAACTTGTAATGAATATTGTACAGTGGTGTCCCATTGTTGTTTTTTACTAAAAGTATTATCTCACATAAAATAAACCTAATCTAAAATTATACAACAAAGCCATGATTTTTGAAGTGTTACATTTATATTCAAATAATTGTAAAGAAATATGAATTATTAACTAAAGTTAACTGTCACACATTTTGCATTTAAGTTTTTAAGGAAAACTAGACATATAGCTCTTATAAATCTAAATGCTTAATTTAATAAATTAAATAATTAAGATTTATTGGCAATCACACAAACCGGGGTGTTAAACTGTCATTTGTTAACAGGGTTGCAAAAATTGCAAACGTCATATAAACAGCTCAAATGATAGTTTGTTTCTCCTCCTGATGTTTTTCTGATGGTAAAGCATCTTTTGTACAGACTGTTTGTTCTGGCCCTATTTCATACCTTATTTGTGAAAAGCGCACAGCTATAACATGATTATTTTTAACAAATTACATCAATTATTGGCAAATTGAACTGTTTTCAAACAGAGGTTTAAAAGCTTTTGTTGTTTTTGTCAAACTGATTGCTGGTCTAATTAATATGATAATCCATGTCATCCACAATTTTTGCAGATTTTGTGAGTGTGTTCATTCTCAGATTCCTTCTAATTTCTTCTCTAAGGCAAGACAGAGCATCATGTCATCTTCAGCTGCCATTATGAGTTGCAGAATTTAAATTCTTGGTTTTCCTGCGTTTATTCCTTGCGATGTGAGTTGTCCTTTGCATGAATCCATGGACTGATGCTTCTGCTTTAAAGATGGACTGGAGGGTCACATAAAGCAGCTCTCCTGCGGTCTTTGTGTGGCCATAACATGCAGCCTCTCATGGTTTCAGTCATGTAACGCTGGAACGTCTTGATGCATTTTTATGAGTACAGCGTCAAGATATTCTCAGCTAAACAATGTCTTTACGAATATGTTATCAGCAGAATATAATCTTTCAGATCCTGCTCTTGTTTGCATTTAGACAGACCTGCATTGAACATGCGATGCACGTCGATTTTCTTCTTGTAACCGTGTTTTTCCGTCTTTTTTTATTCTTTTGCTCCTGACAGGGCGGCTGCCGTACAGTGATGTTATGCTATTTTATAGCGAATCACAATGCAACCAACATCTATAATGGTAATAAGGCCCCAGCTTTAATGTGATTGCGACAGAGCACTTGAGATAGTAATTATAGCGTCTGTCAGGCTCTTGGAAAACCCGCTCGTGTGTTGAGAAATCCGCTTGTCAGCAGGAAATGGGAATTGTGTTTTTCGCTGCAGTTATTCTCTTGCTTTAAATGGACTTGATGTATGTTTGCTGCTGCAGGTTTGACGGAGATGTGTGTGTGTGTGTTTGCAGGTGAAGTGTGACCAGTACTGGCCAAACAGAGGGACAGAGACATACGGACTCATTCAGGTCACGCTGCTAGACACGGTCGAGTTGGCGACGTACTGCGTCCGAACGTTTGCGCTTTACAAGGTTTGTGGGTGTTTCAGGGATCGTTCACCCAAAACTGAAATATTTCATCTGTGCTGTGAGCATTTTACTCTTCAATTCAGAACGGCTCCAGCGAGAAGCGGGAGGTGCGGCAGTTCCAGTTCACGGCGTGGCCGGATCACGGCGTCCCGGAACATCCCACGCCATTCCTGGCCTTCCTGCGCAGGGTCAAATCATGCAACCCGCCAGACGCTGGACCAATGGTGGTGCATTGCAGGTCTGAACAGAACTCTTTCATTGTTTTTACATTATTGTTTTATATTTATATTATTAGTAACACAATGAAAATGATCATGAAACTCCAACAATGATTTGTAAAATGCATTATATATTGTTGGTAATGTGTAAATATTTTATCGTACACCATTAAAAAATGTGTGATTAAAAAAAATCTTTTTTTTCAAAGAAATTCAGCAAGGACGCATTCAATTGTTCAGAAGTGGCAGTAAAGATATTTATTATGTTACAAAAGATTTATATTTTAAATAAATGCTGTTCTTTTATATTTTTTTCCATGAAAACATTTAGCAAGAAAACCTTTTTTAAAATTGCAAATCAGCATATTATAATGATTTCTGAAGGATCATGTGACACTGATGACTGGAGTGAGGATGATGAAAATTCAGCTTTGTATCACAGGAATAAATTACATTTTAAAATGCTTTCACATAGAACATTTATATTTTAAATTGTAATAATATTTAACTGTTTTTACTGTATTTTTGATCAAATAATAGCAGCCTTGATGAACAGAAGAGACTTTAAAAAAAAAAAACAGATTCCAATTTTTTTTTTTTAGACCACTGTCTGCTAAGTACATTTAATAAATCAAGCAAACAGTATCTTACAAAAGACTCACGGGTGGTGTAAAGACGCGTCGGGTGCTTTTCGTTGATCAGCAGAACTCATATTAATGTACTGATATCTGAAGTAGAAAACTGAGAGAAAAAAAATTAATCGGTCAATCCCATTCTTGGTCTCAAGTTTTAAACACACACTTCGTCTGTGTGTCTCTGTACAAAGAAACATGATTTTGGTGCATGGCAGAACATGAGGCACACTTGCATTTATGGAAAACCCAGATATGAAACCATCTGTTAAATTCCCCTCTAAGCGAAAGCAGCACAAAAAACATCAGGCAGCAAGAGGCATGCAAAAAAGACAAGCCACGAGCTTCCATCGGAAAACTGCCAGATAGAAAACAAGGATTAGTAAACCCTTAAAAATAACACATACGGCAGTTAATTAGAGCTCCCAGCGGAGCGCTTGAAATTGAAAAATCCTTATTTCCCCTCTTTTCTCTAGCTGGCTTGCGTGCTGAATACGGGAATTAATATCATTCATTGGGACGGAGACTTTGAATTCCTTTTTGCTCAAATCAGATAACAGCTCGACAGCGAGACTTTAATCCTTTCCAAAACACCGTCCCCCTCCGCGAGCTCTCGTCTGACCATTAAAAAACCTCATTCTTTCATTTCGTGGCTGGTGTCAGAAAGTTGACGCATCCTTCGGGAAGAGCAGAGAAAGTTTTAAGCTTCGCATATGATGTACTAACGTGTGGGCAGGAGATTATATGTGTTGTTTGTCAGGCAAAACAAAAGCCCTTGTGGGTAATTAACCTCACTGTAAGCATTTGTCACTGTTAAGCGATTTGCCCAGCACAGAATAAACCTTCATATTGCATACGCTTAATGCTTTCGTGAAATCTGGCGAATCGATGCTGATAGCCACGCGTGTGCTCTCGCTCTGGGCAGTGTTAGCCGTAAAGAGGGTGTTTACCCCTGTCACCTGTAACCCACGGGTCGCCGCAGACACACAGCCAGTCAGCCGTTATTGCAACAAAAGACAAAGTCCATCCAATCGCATGATTGAATGTCACAGAGATCACAGAGACACAGACGGGGGCTTGTGGGGGGTAAATCTGACACAGCAGTGATTTCTAAAGTATGTTTGAGTGAATCTCATGGAACCTGTCAAGAACACACCCTCATCACATTTCACCACTGAAATTGATGTTGCATAAAGAAAATAAATTCTTGCTAAAATCGGTCGATATTTCAGGGCAGTAAGTTTAAGTCAGTTTGGTTTGTTTATTTAAAGTGGTCATATTATGCTACTATGGTTTTACGTTAAACTTTCTTTAGTGTGTAATGCTGATGTTTGAGCAAGAAAAAGGTCTGTAAAGTTACAAAGCACAAAGGGAGTTATTCTCTTTATTAGTAAGCACTGTTAGATAGTGTTAGACAACTCCCTGAATCGCCTTGAATGTGGCCTTGAGTTTTCTTCCGGGAATGAACACGTCACCATATTCCTCATTTAAATAATTCCCACCCAAGGCAGACACAAAATAAGGAGATGAGGCCTGTTTTTGCTGCATTAGCAGTAGTGGTCGACCGATATTGAATTTTTTGATAGATAGATAGATAGATAGATAGATAGATAGATAGATAGATAGATAGATAGATAGATAATAGATAGATAGATAGATAGATAGATAGAGATAGATAGATAGATAGATAGATAGATAGATAGATAGATAGATAGAGAGATCCCGCTTGATTCTGTAATCATATTACAGAATTCTTCACAAATAAAGAAATTGTTTAATAAATTATGAATAATTGGTAGCAAACACTGTGGTGCACACTGGGAATCTAGTATTTGTTTCCTACTATGGAAGTCAATGGGGTACATCAACTGTCTGGTTACCGACATTCTTCAAAATATCTTCCTTTGTGTTCAGCGGAAGAATGAAATTCATACAGTTTGAAAAAACTTGAGGGTTAGTAAATGATGACAGAATTTTCATTTTGAAGTGAACTATTCCTTTAAGTATATTTATGCTGGTCCATCTTGTGCGATCTCGGAAGCTAAGCGAGGTTGAGGCTTGAGGTTGAGGTACATGGATGAGGCTCTGGTTTCCACCACAATCCAAATATAGTTGTTTATTGGAGACACTAAATTGTCTGTAAGAACGAGTGGATGGGTTAATGCTTGTTGCAATTTATTCTGTGTTTGCCTTAGCTGGTAGTAATACATGTGATACTGCTTTGGAATTTGACCAAAAAGAGCTGAAATGCTAATAAGAATCCAGAATAAGACTTTGTGAATGGTCTCTGTCGGGAGCTCCTCAAACAGGGTTTTGGAAACTTTATGTATGTATTAATGAAAGTTCTGTGTGTTTTATTCCTGCTAAAGTGTATCATTGCTTAAGAATTCTCACTGTGCTCACATCTTCATGCAGGAAGAGCACTAATATGAGCGTATTTAGTCTTTTAATGAAGGGCTCTGATCTCAGGTGTCGGTGGTTGACGTCAGCTGCGCCCCTTCAGGAAGTTAGCAAAGCTTTGGCCTCTTCAAAGTGATGGAAAGAGGAAAGTAGATGAAGGCTTTTAGAGTCTATAGATGGAGGTTAGAGAGGGTGAGAGGCTAAATTGAGGGCTTGTTTTCCTCTGATAGCGAGCACAAGTGTACGGCAATCAAACCGAGTCAAGAACGGCTTCATCCACTCGGCAGAATCTCTGCCATTAAATACTGTTTTAAGCGTTTTACTGTTTTAATACTGTTTAAACGGCCATAATTCACGAGGTTTCCTACATGTGCGCGTTCCGTGTGCACGTGTGATGTTAATCATGCGGCGACCGAGTGCATTTAACCGGCATAAAATCGGATTATGTCAGACTGACCGACCGGTCGCCGGTCAAGGCCGATCACGTCGGCCGATTCCGGTCACCAGCCGATCAATCGGTGCATCAATGCTTAATAGCATTAAGATGTTGGCATGACACGAGAATTTTTCATTACTCTGATGAATCGCTAAAATTGTGGTTATTTTTACCGTAATTTTTCACATAACACCAATGCACTGCACAAATGATGAACTTACACACTGTGTGTTTCTGGCCTATGTTTTAATCTACTTGTGACAAATGCAAAACACATTTCTATGGATGTATTGGATTTTTTCGATTAGGCGCTTAAAAAGTCTCCATGTTTTTGACCATCAAAATACTGCATTACATTCATGTCAACATGAACTCAGTATCTTCAGCACCCTAATAATATGATGCCTTTACCTCTGTTACGGATCTGCACATGATAATGTCATGAGTAGAATAGATTAAAGTGTTTACATGCCTGTTTATTGAGATTAAATTCAGTATACACCACGTTTTTCTACTGTTATATTGCCTACATCTCTTTATAATTGCATTATTTAACCATTTAAACATGATCTTTGTCAACAAAACCAATCAAAGCACCTTAACACAAACTACACAACACACTAAATCTTCTGTCCTCTTGTTTCTCATCTGTTGCGGCTGACAGTGCCGGCGTGGGTCGGACTGGCTGCTTCATCGTCATCGACGCCATGCTGGAGCGAATTAAACATGAGAAGACGGTGGACATCTACGGTCACGTGACACTCATGCGTGCACAGAGGAACTACATGGTCCAGACGGAAGACCAGTACGTCTTCATTCACGACGCGCTCCAGGAGGCCGTCACTTGCGGGACCACTGAGGTTCCCGCCCGGAACTTGTATGCCTACATCCAGAAGCTCACGCAGATCGAGTCCGGAGATAATGTTACCGGAATGGAGCTGGAGTTTAAGGTAAGATGGATGTTCCCAAACTCAATCTCGGAAGCTCTGTCTGTCTGTCCATCCTATCTATCATTCTATCTATAAATCTGTCTGTCTGTCTATCATTTTCTTGTCTTTATACGTATTCATAGAAGCAAACTGTTGTGATGAATCGGTTCACAAAAAAGGGTTGCCCTTCTCATCACTACTAGCAAAGAGAGGTTGTTAAAATAGTGTAGTATCTTGTTTAGTTTATCTATCTAGTGTCCCATCCACTGACTCATCTGATTACTCTAGATCAAACTCGCATCTGAACAGAAGGGGCCTTGAAATGGTGTGATCATGTCACATATTCACAGACATCCGACCACAAGCTCTGGCTCCTCCTTCCTGGAAAGTCTGCAGTAGAACCGCCAGCTTTGCCACAGGAAGCTGCTTGTCTCTCTTCTGTTATTCAACCCCGCCACATTTTACACGGCCTGCAGTTAGTCAAACAGAAATCTATTTACCCAGAGTAAGAAGGTGATCGAATATCATGCTGATGATCAAGTTGACCCCGCTGGTGAGGCTTGGCTGCTGGTGTTTGGACCGTCTCAGGCCACCACACGCCGGCTCACCAGCTCTCCTCTACCGGCCGCAGAGACAGTGTGGGGCCTGTGGTTTCTCCTCCAGGAGCCCAGAGATCGCTGTGCCGTTCTCACACTAGTGCTAAACATTACTTCGCTCACATTTGCGTTCCCTCTCTTGTTTTCATGACAAAGTTCAAAACAGTTTAAAACATTAAACATCTGCTGAAATGCTGTTTTTGTTCGTGATCTGGTTTAATGTCAACATACTAAAAATCTTTCTATCTATCTATCTATCTATCTATCTATCTATCTATCTATCTATCTATCTATCTATCTATCTATCTATCTATCTATCTATCTATCTATCTATCTATCTATCTATCTATCTATCTATCTATCTATCTATCTATCTATCTATCTATCTATCTATCTATCTATCTATCTAGGCCACATGTGGGCACCCTGCTCTCTAAGATATCGACATCGGCCATCAAAAAATTCAATATCGGTCGACCACTACTGCTAATGCAGCAAAAACAGGCCTCATCTCCTTATTTGTGTCTGCCTTGGGTGGGAATTATTTAAATGAGGAATATGGTGACGTGTTCATTGTCTAACACTATCTAACACTGCTTACTAATAAAGAGAATAACTCCCTTTGTGCTTTGTAACTTTACAGACCTTTTTCTTGCTCAAACATCAGCATTACACACTAAAGAAAGTTTAACGTAAAAGCATAGTAGCATAATATGACCACTTTAAATAAACAAACCAAACTGACTTAAACTTACTGCCCTGAAATATCGACCGATTTTAGCAAGAATTTATTTTCTTTATGCAACATCAATTTCAGTGGTCTGTCTGTCTGTCTGTCTGTCTGTCTGTCTGTAAATCTAAAAAAGCCCTAGCAACCACCTAGTAAATTGTGTCTGTCTAGTAAATAGTAGTACATCTGAAAGCATTCAGCCTGCACCTCTGATTACTCTTTAAACTACCCACCTATCCACGAGGCCTTCATAAACTTCATACGTCCTCAGCATCATATCAAATCACTATCTAGACAAACTTTTTAATGTTGTTTACCATTTGTTCCATGCAGCGGTTAGCTAACACAAAAGCTCACACCTCACGGTTCATCAGTGCCAACCTGCCCTGCAACAAATTCAAAAACCGACTGGTTAACATCATGCCCTACGAGTCCACGCGCGTCTGTCTGCAGCCAATCAGAGGAGTTGAGGGCTCCGATTACATCAACGCCAGCTTTATTGATGGATACAGGTGAGCAGAAAAGCCTAGATCTATCCGTCTGTCTGTCTGTGTGTGCATGTGAATGTAATGGTAAATTTGTTTTTCTCTCTCACTGTATCGCCAGGCAACAGAAGGCTTACATTGCAACGCAGGGTCCTTTAGCCGAAACCACAGAAGACTTCTGGAGGATGCTTTGGGAACACAACTCAACCATCGTAGTGATGCTGACCAAACTCAGAGAGATGGGCAGAGTGAGTATTTGACAACTGCTCATATAAACATCTAAATCTGTATCACAATCAGACTTAAGTGTTGTCCTTGTAACTGGGCTAAAGATTTGTGCTTGCAACTGGACATTGTGCAATGGGGGAAGATAAATAAACTAAATTGAAAATATGAACTTTGTAAAGAAAAAAAAGTTTTTGTGAAGTACACTGAACCTAAATTTGGTGTAGAAACAATGTTCAGAGATAATAATTCACAAATAATTACAAAGAGATAAGTAACACATATTTTGAAGTAAAAAATAAAATTAAATATATTTTCTGGAGACAAAAAGTAAAAATGGAGATTAAAAAAACTTTGAAGTGTATGTTTTCATTATCTCAGCAAATCTAAAGACTAAAAGTAAATTTAACCTTTTTTAAGGACATAAAAAAGACAAAAATTTTCTCGCCAACTAGGCTACAATCACAATTCAAAATGGTCACATGATTTCAACTTCAAATTTACATTGAACGAAATTATAAACGCAAACAGACTAAGGCACACCTGTGCAATAATCATGCTGTCTAATCAGCAATTTGATATGCCACACCTGTGAGGTGGATGGAATATCTCGGCAAAGGAGAAGTGCTCACTAACACAGATTTAGACAGATTTGTGAACAATATTTGAGAGAAATAGGCCTTTTGTGTACATAGAAAAAGTCTTAGATCTTTGAGTTCAGCTCATGAAAAATGGGGGCAAAAACAAAAGTGTTGGATTTATAATTTTGTTCAGTGTATTTAAACATCAAAATACCACGAGAGCGATTTGAATGCCTACGGAGCCGTCTGCCAAATTTTCTCTGTTTAGAGATGCCGTGATCCTTGTGATTGTGACAACATTGAGAAAACAGCAACAGTTTTTTGTTTTTTTTTTCAAATAAATTTCTGGTCATTTTCTTCACTCAATGATTACTCCTGCCAGTGCTGTTATTTGTTCCCAGGTTACAGACTGTTTTATTCTGTCTGTCCATCAGGAAAAATGCCATCAGTACTGGCCAGCAGAGCGTTCAGCCAGGTATCAGTACTTTGTTGTGGATCCAATGGCCGAATACAACATGCCCCAGTACATCCTGAGAGAGTTCAAAGTGACGGACGCCAGGGTAAGACGGCAAGAAACTTGGACCCTACTGTGATTTGTGTGTTATAGTGCATGTTCAGTCTGAGAGCATCTGTGTTCAGGAGTCTAATTCCCTCAATGCGTTTATTATTTGATAAACGCCCTCACGTACCTTCTTGCCATTTTATATATGTCTCTGTCGTCTGCATTGCTTATCTTGGATATACAAAATTACTAAAGAAAGGCGAACTCTCTGAGCTTCTCATCAAGAGATGCTTTTTCAGCCGCCCACATCGGAGGAATTAGTGTCTGGAAATCACTCATTCGCATGCTCAGGTGAAGCACACACGTCTGAGTTGTGGGTGGCTGAAGCCTCATCTAACAGAAAAACACTGAAAACTGGTGATATGTTTTTGAAACGTTTCATGGTAATACAATGGTGTTCTTGGTGTACCATGTAAATGCACTCTAAAAACAGTAACGATGACGTCGATTGTACCATATCAATCCAACGCGGTGATGAAACATTAGAAGAACTAGTTATTCAACCCGATCTTCCATCGCAAGGATGACTTTAGCAGGACGTTTCTCAGTGATACACTACTCAGTTTGAGGTACATTATGAAATGCTGCAACTGTAATTCCTCACCATCAGCATTAACAAGAGTATGTCCATCAACAAACCAATGTGTTTATTTCTAATTTGGGGTGCACATATGGGAACTGTATTAACTGTATTAATAACAGAGCATATGTTAGCCAAGCAATGATGTGAATGACTGATGTAACATTGAAGGGATAGTTCACCCAAAAATGAAAATTCTGTCAGTAATTACTCACCTTCATGTTGTTCCAACCCCTTAAGACCTTCGTTCATCTTCGGAACACAAATTAAGATATTTTTGATTAAATCTGAGAGCTGGATCACTCCTCCATAGGCTTCTAAGGGATTGAAACTTGCCAGCCCCAAAAAGTCATTAAAGACATCGGTAAAATAGTCCAAGTGACTACAGTGGCTCAATCTTAAGTTTATCAAGCATCGAAAATACTTTTTGTGCGAAAAAAAATAAAATAAAATAACGACTTTATTTCAACTATTAATTTCCTTCTCTGTGGGCCTCGAGTCAGTTCACATAGTTTAACAGCATAGTGCTTCTGTGTTGTACATCACACGTAGGCTCACTATTGGCCGACGCTGTTCATGTGTGTGATGCGTGTGATGTACAACACAGAAGCACTACGCTATTACACTACGTGAACTGACTCGAGGCCCACAGAGAAGGAAATGAATAGTTTTTTAGTATTTTAGAATAGTATTTTAATGATGTCTTTAATGACTTTTTGGGGCTGGCAAGTTTCAATAACTTAGAAGCCTATAGAGGAGTGATCCAGCTCTCAGATTAATCAAAAATATCTTAATTTGTGTTCCGAAGATGAACGAAGGTCTTACGGGTTTGGAACAACATGCTGGTCCAAATAAACTGGGTACTGACCCATCTTTCCAGAGCAAGTGTTTTGCGAATCCTGCTTTGAACTTTGAGAAGCAGTTTTTTTTTTTTTTTTTTTACATGTTTGAAGGTGGGACAACATACAATATCGTCGATCATTATGCAAATGTTTCATCTAGTGACGTAGAACCGTTATCCAGTGGGATTCAAAATACAGACGACTCGTTTAGGCAGTTCAGAGTCGATTCTTTATTTTAGGAGACAATAACTTTGTGCACTACAATCCTGCACTTTTGACTTTACAACTTTGCAGAACGTTTACATTCACAAAGAGCTATATTATACACTGCATGAATAGGAATATTCGAGGGGCACTTTAATGTGTCCTTACTGAATAAATGCATCAATTTATAAAAATAAAAAAGTAACATCTTATTGACCCCAGATTTTGAATGCTTGTTTTCAGTATATATTTTTAAAATATTAATGTTTCTTGGGCTTTTTAACCCTCATTCAGCATGGGTGATGTTCTCATCAGTGTTTGACAAGCGCAGCGTTTGCCACACATAAATGTCAATGTAATGGATTGGTGTTATGCGTCAGGGAGCAGCTGCAGCTCCTTTATGTTGGTTTGTGTCTCTCTCTTCTTTTAGGACGGACAGTCACGGACCGTCAGGCAGTTCCAGTTCACAGACTGGCCAGAACAAGGCGTGCCAAAGTCAGGGGAAGGGTTCATCGACTTCATCGGCCAAGTGCATAAAACAAAAGAGCAGTTTGGTCAGGATGGACCCATATCGGTCCACTGTAGGTAAGCAGGCATGCGTGAAGTATGGCTAATAGACACAGCATCTCGTTCCCTTCTCACATAGGGAACACATATGTAACCCCAAAGGTTCCTTTTCAAGGGAACTTTAAACGTACGTCATGGCATTGTAACCCTTATGCTATAAGCTGGGTGGTCAATCAAGACCATACTATATAACCTGGGTGGTCATTCCAGACCATGAGCATCCATCGTAACCCTTGCGATAGCAAAAAGCCCCAAGCATGGGAACCAAGTTTAAAGCCGTGGTCTGTCCACAAGCAACTGTGCATAACCTTGTGACCCAAAAAGGATAGCCCCTTAGGGTAAGACACTAGATGGTCATCCAGGACCACTATGAGTAAGGCGTCCACCGTAGCAACAACGACAACGTGCCTCAAGTGTGGGACTCAAGGTTGAAGCTAGAGTCTGTCCACATAGTTCCTCTAAAGGATATCTACACCTTGGCTGTTGCGCCAACCTGAACAGGGGACACAAACTCAACCTCACCTGGGGATTTATGCACAAGACTACCAATGTGTTTTCCATCAACACCCATGGTAGCCCTTCAGGTCTGAGAGAAAGTCTTTCAACCCTAGAAACACTGCCCTCATCTCCAGGCATTCCATGTGCCGTGAAAGATGAAGGCCTTTTCATAGATCCCAAGCTGGATGACCATCCAGGGCATTCCCCCAGTCCATAAGAGAGGTGACCAAAGCAAACATTTTGCGATGGTAATTTGACCCAGTGCTGGACCCTGAGTTAGAAACGGGGGTCTTCCCACAGATACATTGTAAGAAGACCTCTGAGCATAACCCTTATGACCTTAGGGGGTTGCACAGCCCCCTGCTCACCAAATACCACTGGAATGGTCTCATGTGCAGCAAACTTAAAGTGTAAATTGCAGGTAAAAATTTTCACGAAGATAATGCAATGTGCTTACTAAATATAAAGATAAGAACAGCCCACCATTTTTTTTTTTTTATATTTTTTATACCAAATGCTTAATATAATGAAACGTTGGTTCGTTTTACAGTGCTTTTAACCACGCCCCCTCCTTCCACTAGGCTGGGCGTGATGTCATAACAGGGACTCCAAGCTTTTACGGTCTATGCTACAAGCCTAGAGTTACGTTATATTGGAGACCTAGCTAGCGAAAATGGTTAACTATTGTGCTTGTGCGGGATGTACGAATACATCAAAAACGGGGGAGAGGCTCCACAAGTTCCCCAAGGACAAACGGCTGATTCGTGCCTGTAAGTGTTAGCATAACTTACCCGAGGTAGAGCTTAGATCGGCCCAAAACATCAAGCAAGACCCTAACGTTACCCGAGCCCGCTGTGTCCGAGTCCGGCCCGACACATAAACTGTAATTATGAGCCCAAGCCCGGTTTAAACCCGGCTATTTTTGAATACGTGTGTCGTTATAACTGACGTGCTCAACTACTTTCTTATATTACTTTCTCCCGACCGCAACATTCATGTTTTGTCCCGCTCCCGCCCGCAAAAATACTTTTTTTCTGTACCTCCAAATACTTTCAAGTTAGCCTATGTGTTAGCCCACCATACACATCAGCATACGTGCTCCTGATCAATTGTTTGTTATTAAAGCATTAACACACAAACCACTGTTATAACATAAAAGCAAGCGGGCTACTGCGTGCATGGTTTGGCATGACTGCGCGCAAAGTGCGATCCCATAATAATTCCTAAAGCTGACATCAGTTCATCGCGATCTCACACATCTCTGTTATTATCAATGAAGCTTCCATAATATATAACGTTACACTATGTTTGTTATAATTAGAGGATTTGCCAGCATACAGAATTCAGCACTGAACAAAAAGTCAGTTTTGAGCGGTGAGGGGAATCTATCGTAAATGCTTCTGATTGGCTATTATTGCGTTCAAGAAATCAACACATATGTCTGTGATTGGCTACATCGCTCCTCGCTGCTGACATGTTAGAAATAGAAACTCTGCCTGTAAACCGTTTCTATTTTGTTTTAGATGTTCTTATTGATTTTCTGCAACCGATGAATAAAAATTTATTAGTTTTTTACGTTTTATTCAGATATTTCTAGTTTGCGGGAGTCCCGCAAATCGTTTTATTCTCCCTCAAACAGCACACACAGAGTGAGTGCATTACTGCCCGCAGCTCCCTGTTATGACATCATCACCCAGTTACGGTAAAAAACACGCTACCTTTGAAGAAACCCCAATAAATGCTATTTTAACGCATTTTAAGACAGAAAATTTTAAATATATCCATATTGTGCACTTTAATGTACACATTAATCGGTTGTGGTGGTTAACCTGCAATTTACACTTTAATGCGACTACAACCATAAGACCCAGTAGCTTCTGGAATTGGTGGACGAAAACACCCTGGCCTAACCTGACGTTGCCCATAGGGACTCCATAGGAGTGGGAAATAACCCCTAGAAAAGTTGTTCTCTGAAACAACAAACTCTTCTTGAGGTTCAATCTCAGGTCCACTTGATGGGACACTTGATGTTCTGGAGTCACAATGGAGCCAGAGTCACATCCATGCACTTTGTGAAGGATTTAAGGCGACAAAGGAAGAACTCCATATTGGTATGCTTTAATAAATGCTATAATGCACAATTAACACAGTCAGCCCCCTCGAGAACTGTCTGAGTGTTCTCCACTCCCTAACAAACAACACAGAGATCGTGAGAGTCATCACCTGTAAGAAAGTGGGGCACCGCGGCACACACCTCCTAAATGTATTTGCTTGCCATGCTTATAGTACTCCTATCTAAATAAAATCAGACGATCATGACACACAATTTTGACAAACTGATGCTGGTGATTTTGGGACCCTTTATGTTATTGATGGCACACTACGCTTCTTCACATGACCTCCGTTGGCCAATAGAACATGCTGAAGGCTTTCCCATAGCAGCAACGTCATGACACAGAGTCGAAAGGGAACTCGCCGCCTTTTAAAAAATGAATTCACAAATATATAAAGTTTACTAAAATAAACATCTAAATGTGTATTTTGGATCTTTTCTTTCCACTAGACTGAAAGAAGTCATGTTATAAAGCAAAATAGACCTCAAGACCAGTGCATGAAAAATAATGGTCACTTGTTTGCATGTTACAAGAAAACGTTTTTAAATATAAAAAATCCAGTGTACAAATATTGTGAGGCATAATCTGAAGGTCATGTGGCACAAATCTGTTAACTCTTCTGATTATGAAACAGATTACTCTGTGTTTTGATTGTTTTGTTGAATGTCTTGGCAGTGCTGGTGTGGGCCGGACAGGAGTCTTCATCACTCTTAGTATTGTTCTGGAGCGGATGCGGTATGAAGGCGTGGTGGACATCTTCCAGACGGTCAAGATGTTAAGAACACAGCGGCCGGCGATGGTCCAGACCGAAGTACGTAACATATTCACACTTTTACTTCAAATACAAACTTGTTAACTGCCAGTGTCCCACTTTTTATTGCCACTCATTCAAAAGCATAAAAACTCTAAATTCATCATATGAAAACCTTTTTGAAATTGAACCATGGAAACTCTACTTTAAAACATTTTATAACATTTTTTTTATATCAACTTCAAAATTGTTTTGTAAAATATATATTTTGTATAAAGTAAATGTTTAGTTCAGAACATTTGCTTTACAATAAACTTAAACTTGCATAACTTTTTATGCTTTCACTTGCATAACTCATGCAAATGAGTGTCATCTTTAAGTTCAGTTTAAGACAGTTAACAGACTAAATCAGGATAAAAAATACGTTCTCTTCGTCAAGCATTCAGCATTGTATTAAATTAAAACGGCTAATAACATGCAGGTCAGTTTAGTGATTCATCTTTCAGATGTCCTCTGTAATTTTAGTTAGATGAAGAGACACGTGTGCATTGAGTTTGTGACACTGATGAGGAAAAGAACGTAACTTTGTTCGGCCCGCAAATGCTCATTCTCATTTATAACTACAAACCCTTCAGGTTAGCCATGCAAATTGGTTCAGATAAGCAATTTCACAGCTAACCCACACAATGGCCTTTTCCAGCGTCAATGGGGTAAAATTATTTTCTGCGTTCAATGCGACAGCGAAGTGATGAGGCTCGAATATCACGCTTGGCACAACACAATCCCTCCTTTTCACCTCAGAGCACCAGCGAGATGCGCGACACAAAAGCGGCGACATTAGAGCTGCGCGCGCAAGCCTTCACGTCGCAGACCGCTGAGCTGATGTGTTGCTATGGAGATGAGAGGAGCCACGCATCCGTGAATTCACAGAGAAATCCATAAAATCTGCTCAGAAGATGTCACATTACATCACTGATGTGCTTTACCAAAAGATTGTTTTTTAAAAGTCGAGTCAGTTTCTTTATGTTTAAATCCTGCTTAGGTTTTAATTTTGCAATAATAATAATGTCATTGGATATTTTTATTTTTAACTGCCTATCATATACACTCCTCAGTAAATCCCCTATGAAGTCTAGTGAACTTCCTCATAAACTATTTTTCTGAAGAGTTTTCTGTTTCCCATCTTTCTGTTATGAACATGCACATTTATTAAGAACAAAATGTATGACCATATAATCTAGTATTTTGTCTTTATTAATTCACTCTATATATATATTAGTAGATAATATAGTTGTGGTCAGAATTGGCACCTTCGGTAAATATGATCAAAGAAGGCTGTAAAAATAAATCTGCATTGTTTATCCTTTTGGTCTTTCATTAAAAATGTGCAAAAAATCTAACCATTCATTGAAGTAACAATTGAAACTGGGGGTTAAATCACATTATGAAATAAATGTTTTTTTTTTTTTCTCAAAAACACATTGGCCACAATTATTGGCACCCCTAGAATGTTTTATGAGTAAAATATCTCTGAAGTATATTCCCATTATTATAAAAAAAATTAGCACACCAGTGTGACTAGGATTATGAAATTGTCTAGCAATGACTTCTTGTTTCACAGGAGTATAAATATGAGGAAACACAAATGCCAAATTCCCTTAATCATCCATCACAATGAGTAAAACCAAAGAATATCGTTCTGATGTGCAGCAAAAGATTGTTGAGCTTCACAAAATAGAAAGTGGCTGAAAGAAAATAGCTAAAGCATAGAAAATTTCCATTTCCACAATCAGAGCAATAATTAAGAAGTTCCAATCAACTAAATATGTAACAAATCTGCCTGGAAGAGGATGTGTGTCTATTTTGTCTTAATGCACGGTGAGGAGGAGAGTTTGAGTGGCCAAAGACTCTCCAAGATTCATAGATGGAGAATTGCAGAGATTTGTTAAGTCTTAGGGTCAGAAAGGCTAAAAAAAAAAAGAAAAAAGCCTAAGAAAAATCCTCCTCTCTCATCCAAAAACAAACTCAAGCATATTCAGATGTCTGACATGACTGGAACTTCAAAGGAGACTGGGTTCTATGGTCAGATGAAAATAAAGAAAAGAGCTTTTTGGCAGAAAACCTAACCAAATGAGTTTGGTGCAAAAAGGGATAGAAAAGGATCGCATTCCCATAAGTATCCCATATGTCGTGGGCCTATTTTATTATTATTTTTTGCTGGAGGTCCTGGTCATCTTGTTCAGATACATGGTATAATGGATTCTAGAAAATACCAACAGATATAGAAATAAAAACCTGGTTGGATCTTCCATCAGGACAATGATCCAAAACAAACATCAAAATTAACACAAAAATGTGTCACTGGGCACGAAATGAAGCTTCTGCCATGTCCATCCCAGTCCCCTGACCTGAACACTTTAGAAAGTGGGGGTGAACTGAAGAGAAGGAGCACCAACATGAACTTGTGAATCTGAAGGGTCTGTAGAGATTCTGTATGGAGGAATGGTCTCTGATCTCTTGTTGTGTGTTCTTAAAGGGATAGTTCACCCAACAATGAAAATTAAGTCATTAATTACTCACCCTCATGCTGTACCAACCCCGTAAGACCTTCGTTCATCTTTGGAACACAAATTAGGATATTTGTGATTAAATCTGAGAGCTGGATCACTCCTCCATAGGCTTCTAAGGGATTGAAACCTGACAGCCCTGAAAAGTCATTAAAGACATCATTAAAATATTCCAAATGACTACAGTGGCTCAATCAGCGTTGCACAATAACACTGCGTGAAATCTCCAGGCCCAAAGAGAATACTTGAATAAAGTCGCTATTTTAGTTGTTTTTTTTGCGCTCAAAAAGTATTCTCGTAGCTCGATAAACTTAAGATCTAGCCACTGTAGGCACATTAAATATTTAAACATTTTCTTCAATGACTTTCTGGGCCGTCAAGTTTCAATCCCTTAGGAAGCCTATGGAGGAGTGATCCACCTCTCAGATTTAATCAAAAATATCTTCATTTGTGTTCCGAAGATGAACGAAGGTCTTACGGGGTTGGTACAGCATGAGGGTGAGTAATTAATTACTTAATTTTCATTTTTGGGTGAACTATCCCTTTAAACTCATCAGGCATTAAAGGAGAAAACTCAGAGATGTTATCTTGGCAAAAGGAGGTTGCAAAAAAATATTTAATAAAAGGGTGCCAATAATTATGGCCATATTTCATAATTTGATTTACCCCCCACTTTCAATTATTTTACTTCAATAAAAGGTTGGATCTTTGCTAATTCTTTGAATGAAAGATAAAAATGATAAACAATGCAGATTTATTTTTATAGCCATCTTTGATCATATTTACCAGGGGTGCCAATAATTCTGACCACAACTGTAGTTAACAATGCATTATTAAAAAGACCTAAAGTTGCATCCTCAGGTTACACATCAACCCTGTTAACATATCATACGTATATTAATATAGGTACTATAATCATACATTGAAAAACAAACAAAAAATGTAACCATTATTATTTCAAGATGTAAACTCTCCGAGTATAAGCACATTTTTTACATCAACACAGATTTATTAACGTTACGAAAGCCGTTGGAGCGGAACGAGACCGCTGGAGTGATTGCTAATGAGAGACAAGCACGACACTCAGCTCGAGAGCAGTTGAGCTTTTATTATGCCACAGACCGCTTCCGCTTCTTCCGGTCATGCGTATGTGGGGTAACGCAGCACTCTTTTATTATATTAGATACATTTGAGTGTGATGAAAGTTATTATAATGCTACTCTGTGCATTCGCATGGCGCATACTATATAGCCCCTTTCACACAGAGATTCCGGAAAATACACGGATAATGTGACCCGGCATTTGTCCCGGGATTGTTTGATTTCGGTTCATTCACACTGCCAGTGATTTGCCGGGATCTGTGAGTGCGTTCACACACAACCCGTAAAGATCCCGTAAAGACACATGACGTCAGGATGATAAGTGTAAAGTACTCGTCGAAAACGTGTACACGCGCGTACTGTTCCACAAAGCTGGCGAACGATCTCAGCTTCAGCGAACACTGTAGCGAACTAGAACACACTGCAGCGAACTAGATCAATATTAGGCAAGGTAAAAATGGTACTCGCGGTAAATCAAGAAAATTAGATTTAAACAAAAAGACTGTGTTGAGCTGTATAACAATAATTAATTTTATATTGATGAACGTATCAATAAAGTTGCTCACCTGTCTAATAAAAAAACATAATATATTAAAGCGTCTTTGGTGTTTCCATGGTTTCTACAGAATAAAAACGGAAATTGAGGTAATCGAGCAAATTTTTTTTAGCTAAAAATCTTACATAGTGTGCCTTTTGTACTAATGTTAATAAATGGAACCTTATGGAAAAGTGTTACTGAATATACTTAAGTGCAAACTGAATGAATGTTACCAGACACTTAAATGCATATTAATTGCAATCAAATAAATTAATTTATAAGTGTTTTTTGATCCACTTTATGTACACTTAAGTGGCCTTTTATTTCATTAATAGTATCTGCAAATACAGTTTGCCTTAAAAAAAAGTAAGATTTGAACTGAAGTATGCTACATAAGTGCACATTCAATACAATTAAGAGCACTTTTTTCACAGATGTGTTATACTTGTCAGTAAGGGATTATCTTCAAATGTCAGCCCTGTCACCATGATTGTGTATAGTGAATACTTAAAACGTTTATATATGTAAAAATATCAGTCCTGAGAAGTTTCACGTCAAAATTGTGAATGTGTAAAACTTTCATGGCTGCTACCACCAACCCTGTTATCTTCCTGAATTATGTCCATCATACAGTACATTACGATTCTTTATAAATCTTTATTAAAAACAAGGGACATGAATGCACATAATGGATCTGATGGAGTGTTTGATGTGGCACAGATTTCACCCGTTTCTCTCTGTCTCTCAGGATCAGTACCAGTTTTGTTACAGAGCCGGGTTGGAGTATCTCGGGAGCTTCGACCACTATGCAACATAAGATCTTCGTCACGCTGTCAGGGAGACGGATCGGCCATCAGACATCCAGCGGTCATTTAATTCTTCTGAGCCATAAATACCTGCTTGTGAAAAGAACTTAAACTCTTCGATTACATGTTGGATGTGCAATGTAAACCTAGAAATACTTCAATGACAATAAAAGACAAATATCCAGGTGGACCAAGAAAAATCACCCCGATCTGATTTCAAAAAGTGAATAATGAATAAATAAATAAATGAATAGTAATAATAATAATAATAATTTCAGACAGGTGAATCTAGACTGCTGAAGCATCGCGCAGAAATAATGGTTGCTTCGAGGATTCATGAACACAAATCATAAAGGAACATTGTGGAGTCAATGAATGCAGAGACGCTGTGAGACGGGGAGCTCGACACATTGTAAAGAGAGTTGGTTTTGTTCCACAATCAATACGAGGAGATACGTCACTGATGAAGAGAGGAGACTTCATCACCACCATCATCATCATCATCATCATAAAAGAAAACTAAACAAACGGACAGAGCTGAAAGTAATAACTACGACATGCCGTTAGGTTAGATGTCTGGAGAAATGACACAAACAACACATCTTTTGTTTTAAGTTCTGTGACTGTTTCTTTTTTTTTTCAATGACAGAAATGTATTTTTTTTAACAGTTTCTTTTAATTTTTTTTCTGATGTCCTGATGTTCGCACCTCTGTGCCCTTCTTTATTTCATTTTTTTTGCCGGTGGTTTGTGGCATTTTGTTTTGTGAACACACACACACACACACACTGAATCATGGGGTGGGCAGAGTATAAAGGTTAGAAGATATCTCAGTTCTTCCAGAGAGAGATATTAAAAGAGATGATGTCTTTATTTATATAACGTTGAAATGTATATTCACAAAACATGACTAAAATACGAGGAGATATAGATATATAAATATAATAATATATGGAAGTGATGGTGGGTTTCTGTACATCCGTTGGAGGGACGTTTTCCGCTGGAATGCACATCAAACGGATGGACAGACGGACACAGACTACGTTTAACGCATCTTTTCTTGTGCAATAAATTGGTGTTTTACAGCCAGAGGGTTCGATTCTCGTGTAACGAGGACGGGGTGATTGTCGTCACATTCACAACTGCATAGGTCAAAGGTCATCGTCGTGCATCTGTTAGGCCATAAGACGTCCACGTGTTCATTCTTTTGCATTTAGAGTGCCTTATATTTATGCCTGTTCTTTTTTACGATATTCATTTAATGATGTGTATAGTTTCATTAGTTCATGTATGACTATGAGTATTTATCGATTGATTTCCCACTCGTACGGATTTATATTGTATGAAATTATATATGCAAATACGTAATTCCATCATTACTGTTTCATTTTCTGTGGCCTTAATTAGGCTCAGAGAAGAAGAAAAAAATGACAAGGGTACGAAAAGAAAGAAAAGCGTTCGATAACCGCCAGGCCCGATACTGTTAAATCATTTCTTTTGTATTACTCATTATAAACTTTTGAGTTCCCAAATGGCACAAGCAGAATCCTGGGAAAAATTAATGACTTTCTGTCTTTTTAAAGGCCAAGCTTTAGCATCAAATGTCCCGTCATCTTTGCAAATTTTCGACAGTGGAAAATGAACCTCAAAAACCTCTTGTTCAAAGAACCAAGTTATAATGAAAATCCTGCAGAGCTCTAGGCGATAAGCTACAAAGTATTTTAACGTGCAAATTCTGAGACAAGAATATTATTATTTTAAACTTGAACCTCACTGGCTTTGTGGATGTGCATTCCAGATGCTTTCCCCCCCAATTCCCCCCTCCCCCTCTTTCTTGTTTCGAATAGATAAAAAGCTTTGTCATCAGTCCGAAATCAATGTTTTTGCTTATTTTGTTGTTCATTTCAAATGTTTTCATTGTCTCACTTGGGTCACAATGTCGGGCAACAAGCAGCTGTTGCATAGCCTCATGTAACTGTCAGCGCCACCTAGTGTTCAGCGCTTCAATGTGCAATCTGTTACACATCGGCTTTTCTTTCACTCTTCTGGATCTTATTTGAATATGCATGAGTTCAACTGCAGTGGGGGCGAGTAGGAAGAATTGCACTTTGTATCTCTTTATCTCTATGCACTGCCCTACTGATTCCGCACCCATTACGGATTTTACTTGAACCCAACTGTACGAATCTCCTTCAAACTTCACTGGGTGTGTATGTAAATAACACAGAAAAGAGACAACCCAAGTAAAAAGAGAAAAAGAAAAAAAAGATTAAGAAAAAGCAAATCTGTTGCGAAAAGAGCATCTTTAGCAGGTGATTTCGAAGTGTCACTTCTTCCCCCGTTCAGCCGGTTGAAAGACTAAAGCGTCACGAACGCAAACGTGCACGTGGTGTTTCTAAGCTCCCTGTTACTCTCACATCTGGATGCATAGACTGAAATTAATTCAATTCAGTTGTAAAGAAAAAATGGCTTGTTAAAAAATAATCATAAAATTACCTCTAATTAGTTGTAAATGTAAAATGTTTTTGATTTGATTTTTTTTCCTCTGAATGAATGGAGTGCTTTTTATTTTCATACTTAGATGACATTGGTGAAAAGGCACATCTGTACGAGAAGCCGTCCTTCTGTACTTTGCTGACACAAGTTCCATTTGTTATAAATGAATTCTATTAAAAAATGTAAGTGTTATGCATATGCGTTTCCTTCCTTCTCTCCTCTGGGCATGGATGATCAATGGGACTAAATTGCTCAATACTTCAACGCTGTTTGTTATAGGGGGGTTGAAAAAAAAATTCAGAAAATCCTACTGACACATACCCTGATTTTACTGTGCATATCTACATTTGCATTCTGTTGGGTTATTCAGTTAAGCATGTTTTGATGTCAAGTTAAAAATGTCTATTTTTAAGCTGATTTGTTGTTTTCATTCATATTCTGCCATTTGGTGGGGAAAAAAAGGATGCCTAAAGGCCCTAAAATACTTTAAGCGAAATCGAAGAACGATGTGACGTCATTTCAAACAAAATCAGGAGTTCATTCTGGGAGTTTGAAACAGCTTGCCAAAGCGAACTTTCCGGAACAGTTCGCTAAGGCTGCTAAACACCTTTGTACTACCATTGGTCCGTGACGATTAGGTAATGTTGTACGCGGAGGCTCCGCCTTCTTTCACGTGGGATACTTTAAGGGTTAATTTTTGGGTCATTCTACAAAAACGTCCACTTTTGGTATGGCAAGATGCCTTAAAATGTATTTCTTTTTCTAACATTTAAACTTACACCACATTATTAGATTACCCTTTGACTTTATGAATACGCATAAATGACAGCTTAATGATTTTTTATATTTTTTGTGCATTTATTTAAAGACCGCATGCACCATTTTTTGTCACTGGTGTTACCTTACTACTTTGGCAATATTAAATGTTTTTATGAAAAATTATTTCTAATTTTTTTCAGCACATGTAGTCAGAGTTACCAAATAATAATAATAATGAAACAAATAAGGAGATTATGTTTTATTTATTTTTTGTTAAAAGTGTGCTTGAATGAGGTTAGTTCGTTTCCGCAACCTTGTATTTGCTATAACAATGACAATATTTGAAAACCAGTTAAAATCAAGTAATGATGCAATCCTTTAAATCTTAACTTTTGAGTGTAGCATAATTAAATGGATGTAAAATTATTATCATGTCACATGTGGCATTGTATTTAATGTGAAAGAAAAAAAAGACCACCAGTGACACGATGAATCACCAATGACATGCAAAAGACCAAAGATCATTATTCTTCAACTATAATTAAGTAGATGAGACTAAATTGTTACATTTGGCATACAATCTAAATTAATATCTTTAAATAAAGTTTATCTATAAATGGCAGTCACTGGTGTTACCCATAAGAAAGGTAACACCAGTGACAATTTTCATGAAAAATCAATTTTACAAAATGGCTGCTGCAAGGTATCAAACCACATGTTGTCAATCATGGTATACTCACTAAATTAAGTAGTTTAATCCATTTGTATTCTAATTTTTTTACAATTACCTAACAGTAAAGTAGGTCACACCAGTGACTTAAACTAAAAGCTTCATATGAAATCATGAGACAAATGAGAATATTTCTGATAACTGAAAAGAGACAGAGGATTTATTATGGGCTTTTCTTCATAGATATTCAGGAAACTGGAAGAAGGAAGTCAAGTGATGTCATCAGTGTGATTTTTATTTCAAAATAAGAGATTTTTTGGTCGGTCTGGACTCGATCCGTTGAGGAGCTATTATGCCCGATCAAAAATTGTTCGGACCAATCAAATTGTCAGGGCGGGCTTTATATGATGATGGACAGATGAGCAACCATAGACATCATACCTATGTGAGCAACGCAACGGTAACGTAACCATCCACGTCATCAGAGCGCTTGGGTTGAATTCATGGCTGCCGCGGGAGAATTGAGTTGTGTATATTCCGCTATCGCGTGTGTTATAGAAGATATAGACAGCGCATTCATTTTAGAAGAGGAACAGAGAACCGCGATCAAGGCATTTGTCGATGGAAAAGATGTTTTTGCTGTTCTTCCTACGGGATTCGGAAAAAGTTTAATCTATCAACTTTAATATATCTCTCAACGTCACTTACTCCGTTGCTCTGATTAGTTGTAAGGCCCTGTCCCAAATGGCACACTCCGGACTTGTGGACTTCCTCAGAGTCCACACTTCAGTGACGTCATGAGTGCAGACCTATAGGGCCCTTAGCGCGAGTCCGCGAGGGCGCATTGAGAGGTATTTTTGGGACAGACTCGATCATCACGCCGGAAACAGGAAGACAGTCTGTTTTTTTTTTTTTTTTTTTTTTTTTTTTTTTTTTTATTGAATTTTCAAAATCACAGAGTTTGATATCAAGTTGACATTTCTTTTACATATTTTCTGATAAGTATCACCTTTGACAAGTAAAACATGAGACAACAATAATTTGAAGAAAGAAAAAAAAAGAACAAACAGAACAGAAAAAAAAGGGGAAAAAAGGATAAAGGGCATCACGGACATATATTAAATTCCTTTAGCAGAGATACAGATCCCTTGTCTTAAATTTGTCATCTGTCTTACTTCATACAAATGAATTTGACTTTTGTATAAAAAAAAAATGTATGTTATTGATTTGTTTCTATTATTAGGAAAATTTCATATTCATCAAACTAAGTGGAGTAACTCAAAACCCAACTTTGCTCATTTCAAAGCAGCCTTTAACATGTATTTTGAGTCTGTAAAGTTTTTTTGAAAAATCGGAAGACAGTCTGGTTGTTGTTATGGACAGGAGCTATTGTTGTTGTGTTTATGACTCAGTAAAGCCCTGACATTCTGTTCTATTTATTTTATGAATCATAATATTATATTATTATGTTATTCAGCTCGCTATTATTAGCCTATGTTATAGACATCAACCACTGGTTGATGATCATAATGTTTGTATAAACTTGTGTCTTGTCATAAAACCCGTAATGATAATTACACTTAAATATTTTCTTCTCAGAGCCATGTTAACAATTGTCCGTGAGTGAAATATCCTCCCATCTGTTGTCTGATTGGCCTTTCGCAAGGATTCCTGGGTAGTTAAAGTGCGTGGAGCCTGCTTCTATGCGGGCTTCGCGGAAGACCGCTTCAAGGGTACAAAGGGGGCGCTGCTGAGCACACTTCAGAGCGTTAAAATGCTATTGGGACGGCCTACGGACTCGTAGACTCGGCGAGCACGCGCAATTTAAGTCCACGAGACCGAAAGTCCGCATGAAGTGCGCCATTTGGGACTGGGCCTAAGTCTATCCAATTGAGTGCAGAGGCGTTTTATTTCCTGGTTCGGTTGATACACGCCCCATAATCACAGCCAATGGAGCAGTTTCAGACTCATATTCTTTCTAGAATATGAGTATGACGAAGTCAGGCTAGGGGACCACTACTTTCATTATAAATTTTATAATATTGATTCTGCATTTAGTTTTTTTATGTCATTTACATAATATATTAGATAGTTGTGTATACATTATTGTATTTTGAATGGTGTAAAAATCTGTTATTGACCTCAAAATAAAGCATTTTCCCTCTGTACATGACTGTGGGGACGAGCACTTCTGTGGTGCTTGGAATTCTATACAATTAATAAAAAATAAAATATTGCCTCTTGAAGGCTCAAGAAGGTGTAATTGTTCAAATAACATGTTGTTTTATTTTAAAATGTAAAGAAATTGTAATTCTAAAGTATTTTTTTAAGTGTAATATTTAAGGCTAGGGACAGAAAAATGGACATTTCCGTAGAATGACCCTTCTCCTGTGCGGTCAGACGTCTGTGAGTGAAAACATGGGAGAGCTGCTTTATATTAAAAAATAAAATTGTACTTCTGATGAAATTAGACACTGAAACTTTTTATGTGGTAAAGCTGATTGATTTTAAGTAATGTTATACAGTGCTATGTAAATAAATGTGATGTTACTTTACTAGAATGCCGAATTGCAGCGCAAATGCAAACATTTCCACGTTGATCTGATGATCAAATGCTTTTTCTTAAGGGATAATCCACGGCTAGCCATGCATTTAAAGGATTTTAATGCACGACGTAGAGGCGAAGAACCACCCGACGCGAAGCGGAGGGTTGCCTCTACGTCGTGCATTAAAATCCTATATAATAATAAAAAAAAATTAACTGATGTTTACAGTGTAATTTTTTAACAGACGTGTAAAAATGACGGTTATTTTCTTAAGTTACGGCTCGTTAGTTCTAGCACTCCGTTCACTTTAAATAAAGTAGAGCCATCGGATTGCTTTTATTTGAATGAATTATCACATTTATTTAAATTCATTATTAAAAGAGAGAGAGAGACAGAGAACTGAAAGAGAAGGAACAGAGAGAGGGGGGGGGGGGGGGAGAGTGCGTGCGCGAGTTGCCTGTGTGCGTCTCTTCTTTAAAGTCTAATTTACAGTCCCCTCGTTGCTTAAGCATATAGCTAACGTAATGATTCTTTAATGGATTTATTAAAATTATGTATGAATGACAGGCAACACTGACAGTGACAAGGCAATCTTGTATATTTTGTAACGTGACGGTTTATACCTGCTCTGAGACATATCCAACTTGCAACACTGTATTCGCGTCCAGCGGTAAGGTTAACGTTAGACTGAACAGAGGCATAAAACTCCCGCAATGTCTCATTTTAAAGAGAAGCAGAGTAGCCTAGGTCTCGAAATCACAGTTGTTCTGTCTTTGGCGCAAAAAGTCACTGAAAGTGTTAACTGCCCATTTAGTTGTCTTTTTCATATTGACCTCATATTTGTCGTCTTCGATCTTACCTAGCTCTGTTGGTGTTAAAGTAACACGAAGTAGTTTTTCAACCTTCACAATATATTTCCAAGACCCTTGTGATGGTACATCGACTTAAAATAAGTTAAATGACTCGTCTGCCATAGCCTGACGTGGTCTGTATCGCTTTTACTGGCACTATGTAACTTCGGGTTTCGGGTAGGAACCCGTGCACAAAGAAGAACTACAAACTCGACTGCTTTACGTCAAGCGCTACAATAGTCATTATTTCGTTTTTCTTCGTTTCTGATGTCGCAATACATCATCCTTTCATGAAATCATGTAACATACTCTACCTTGTCTGTGACATCGTTCATTCTGAAGCCGGTGCTGGATAAACAGCGAGCGTGCGTGCGACGGTAGACTAGATTATTTACGACAGCGGCAATGGAGAATTTTGTTTCCAACCAGTAGGGCGACCGAAAAGGAAAACTTACTTAGTGTTACTTTAATTCTTTGTGCTGCTTTTTGTCATTCAACGTCTTCTCCAAGTCTCCTTCTATTTCGTCTTGTGCCTGGGCCCATTTCTCAAAATTGCCATATTCACCATACAAATTAAACGATATGCAAAAATCATCCATTTACCCTACCTAAATAAGTTAAACGGTGCCTCTCACGCTGTTTGCAAGTGGAACTGTGTTACTATGGTTACCAATGTTTATAGTAGTGGATTAATTTCGAACTGTAATCAAACTGACTGGAACTACCTGTGCATTAAACGGTTTTACTGCACACCTTCCAGCCAATCAGAATCGAGTATTTAAACAGCCCGTGGTATAAGTTTAATTTAAAAAATGCTTGCGGTTTTCTCAATTTTGTTATTAGGCGCGTTTCCATTACAGATTTGCGCAAAACTTTTGCGATTTTTTCTAAATGTCGATAAAAAACTATTGCGAAATGACGGCGTTTCCATTAACTGATGTTATGCGATACAACGTCCTTTTTTTCCTCTCGCGATAAGTCATTTAAACATCATGACAACGGGACATTACACATCCACACTAGACATTATTATTATTATTAATGGAAGGAGACGTGCATAGCATTTATCCAAGCATTAATGGCAGGGAAAGACCCGTATACTGCGAACGGCATAAGGAGTTTCTGGGTGTTTCTCTCTCATTTCTGCTCCGAGGTCTTGATTGTGGCATTTCTTTGAGGTTTAGAATCCAGTATTGCTTTAGCCTAATTATTGTTTCTTTTATGAATTTAATAAAGAACTCTGTCCAAACTGTCAGTGTACATTTGTGTCCATTCGTTTTTCCTTATTTAACCCGTGTTCAAAACGAAAAATTAACGGTGGTTGTTTTTTTTTAAAATGCAAAGTTGAACACCATTTTTTTTTAACTGTAGGCTACACAAATGCTGCGCAAAAATAATAATATATCGACTAAATTTCAGATGTTTGTTTATGACTTTTTGCCCCTTTATTAAACATTTATAATATTCCCAACTTAATACGAAAAAAAAAGTCGATTGTAATGGTTTTCTAAGGCCAAATTAGAACCTGGAAATTATATTTTTCCCGCAGTATACTGAATGAGAAGAGCCATGTTTATGTCTCTGGAACCACAGAATACAGAAAGGTGATTTAGGTAAGTTATAGGCTAATGATAATAAATGTCTCTGAAAAAATAACGAGGCATTTTAATTGTTTATTAATAAACTATTTTTTTCTAAATCAGTGTCGGCTAAAAACCATGAGGCGCGCCGCGCGAATGCACCAGAGAGAAATAGGCCTACACCTTTCATACTGATTACATAAGCAGAAGGTATTAGCTTTCGATTCGAATTTGTTCGTTTTAAAGTGGACATTTCAAGCTTTAGCCCAGGCTATACTTTGTTTCAGTTCTCGCGCTCCAGTTCACGGAGATCATGAAAGCGCATGATTGTTTTATTTTACAAAAGCACAACGATTTCTTGTTATTATGAGTTTACACAAATAAAATCATAGTTGCGAATAATGTATTATTATTTTCTGTATGACCAGAAGAGTATGCCTATTTTAAGTTGTTTCTACTGTTGATAGGAAAAAGCAAGTATTCGCGGCCGCGCCTCCGTGCCATGCCAGCTCAGCAAACACTTGGATATGCATCAAAATCTTGTGTTTATTTGTGATAATCTTAGCCCTGTATTATTGTTGTCTAACCATTATGTATGACATTTGACGAATTGCTTTGTTCCTTTTTTGGATAAAAGCGTCTTCTAAATATGTAGCCTAATAACTGTTATAATAATGATGATATTTATTAGCCTAGGCCTATTATTATTTGCGTATATCACGGACCCCAAACACACCGCGTCTTCTAAGTCAGGTGACTGTTATTGCGCAAAAACTGTTTCCATTGCAGTTTTGCGAAATATCCCTTTTTCGAATTGCCTGAAAAACCTCCTCATGCGAGCGTAAAAACTTTTTTGCGATAAATGGGAGTTTTTGCGAAATTGACGTGTTTCCATTGAGCGTAATTTCAATTCGCAATTTCAATTTGCGCAATTTGAAGGGTAATGGAAACGCGGCTATTGAGAGAAAAGCGTGCAAGAACGAAAGCACATATTTACACACTCATCTAAACGCCGCTCTCAGCTGTGTGTTGGCAGCGTCGGATGTTTGCTAATCGCTAACGGTGTGTTGCTGGTCACGTATTTCAAACCACGCTTTACCCCAAAGGCAATAATGAAACAGAACTTCGTCGTGAGTATATCGGTGCCTTAAGAACATGATTTTTCATATTTCATTCATTGTCATATTTGTAACCTTGGAATGTTGTGCAAGAAAAGTCTTACACATTTATATTTGTTTTAAGAAGCTGAGCGTAAATGGATTCAGTCTGAAAAAAATCCAATGAATCAAGATGCATGAAGTGAGTGTAATTGCCCCCTATAAGTGTGTGCAGTAACTGAAATGAAGGTTAATTATTCCCCTCTGTCATGTGCATAAATCCCACAATGCCTCTGTGCTGTGTTTAAAACACTCTTGCGCTCCTTCAGGTTGTCTAGCAGAAAAGAAAACTGAAGTTACAGTCACATCTACTGTAGCGGAAGCGCTCCAGAGGGTTTAATGTGTGAAGTTTGTATTTCTGTGAGAATGTATTATTCAGATAAACGCCATTTATAATTTGCTCTACAAAGTGTCTAAATCGGTAAAGAGGTGGATGAAAGACTAGTCGTGTATTCGTGATTGCAGCAAGTTCACTGCATGTAAACAGCTTTGAAGAGAGGAACGTCATGTTCCTTTCAGGAATCCTTATATTTATCATTT
This sequence comes from Chrosomus eos, assembly GCA_036326025.1. NCBI lineage: Eukaryota > Metazoa > Chordata > Actinopteri > Cypriniformes > Leuciscidae > Chrosomus > Chrosomus eos. Next base: position 48,412,391 of record CM070818.1, read on the forward strand.
GAAGGTTACCCGTTTTTTTTTTTTTTTTTTTGTAGTTATGCTGTCATGACAACCGGCTGAAAGTCAGATATACAGTAAACTTGAAAGAGACGAGGTGGTAAGTGACAGTAAGTCTCTAGTAACAGGGTTTCTGGGGGTCTTAAAATGTCTCAATTACCCCTTACACAAATGAATGCCTTTAAAAAGTCTTAAATCAGAGCAGAAAGCAAGTTATGGCATTAAATGTTGCATGCATTGCAAAAAATGTAAAATCTTCTTCAGTATTTTTGTTCTGCTTTCCAATTTATTGCTTTACTAATATACCTCAAAATTCTTTAATCAAAATACATTTACTTGTGATGCAAAAGCTAAAGTTGTCAACAAAATTAAGTAAGTTAATGCTTAAACATTAACAAATATATGTCAGTGAGTCAGCTCCCTAAGCTACTTCCGCTTTGGCTACTTCCGCTTTGCTACCTGCTGTGAGCTGTGCATCTGTTTGCGTCGTGGCTGTCTAAGCCTCGTATTAGCTTCATATTTTTCCGTATTTCTCTCTTTTATTCTGTTCTGCAACATCATTTAACTCATAATTACAACTCGGACTGTTGGTCGCAGAGCGAGACACCGCTTCACTGCTGCTCGCCCTGCGATCGACTGATTTTGTCAGCCTCGTTGCCTGCTGTGCGCTTGTCTGCGTCGTGGCTGTCTAGCCTCGTATTAGACGCGTCTCAAGCCATTATACGGCTGGAACCGCAAATACGGTAAGAACATCGGTTGTTGGTCGTAGAGCGAGACACTGCTTCACTGCTGCTCGCCCTGCGATCGACTGATTTATCCGCCTCGCTGTCTGCCGTGAGTTTGTTTGTCTGCGTCGTGGCTGTCTAAGCCTCGTATTAGGTTCGTATTTCCTTGTGTTTTTCCGTATTTCCTCCTTTTATTCTGTTTTGAACCATCATTTAACACATAATTATAACTAGGACTGTTGAACAGACGCGTCTCAAGCCGTTACCCAACACCACTAACCACTAAGTTGCTAACTTACTGTCCATCTGTTAAAATGGCGAATATATCAGGTGTATGTTATCTACCTTTTTGTGCAGATGAGAACAAATCTGAGTTGCTCGCGGTGCAGTCTGAATTAGAAGCTGTAGAAAAGCAGATCCGTGACCTTCTAGAGAGACAAACTGAGCTGAGAGACCGGCGTTTAGCTCTTGAAACATCACGCGCTGATGCACACGGATCAGTGATTAACGTTAGTAACCCGCTGACGCCGACCTCGTCTACTCCGTCCGTTTCTCAGCACTGGTCCCGAACGTCCAGGTCACGATCAGCCATGGTTTCATTCACTCCGGCTTCAACGCACCACCACGAAGCCTGGGTGGTTCCGCGGAAGCCGCGAGCCAAGACAAGAATCTTTTCGCCCCTCCCGGTTTTCGAGATCTCCACTCAGAACCGCTTCTCCCCTCTTCGTGAAACGGAACGCGATGCTGTGATCATCGGCGATTCCACCGTCCGACACGTCCATGCTACGTTAGGTAAAAGTAAGGTGCACAGTCACTGCTTTCCTGGTGCTCGTGTTCTCGATATCACTGCGCGGGTAACTGAGATCTTGAACGGTGACGAGCGCGTCGGAGCTGTTGTGCTGCACGCGGGATCTAACGACACTAGGCTGCGACAGACGGAGGTTCTGAAGAAAGACTTCAGGAGCCTTATCGATACGGTACGCAGCACATCGCCTGAAATAGCGATTATTGTGTCTGGACCGCTTCCTACGTACCGACGAGGGCATGAAAAGTTCAGTAGATTATTCGCGCTTAATGAATGGTTATTGTCATGGTGCAATGAGCAAAAACTGCTCTTTGTAAATAATTGGAATCTGTTTTGGGAGCGACCGAGGCTCTTCCGCGCTGATGGCTTACACCCAAGTAGAATAGGGGCAGATCTTCTGTCAGATAACATCTCCAAGATGTTAAATACCGTTTGACTAGTAACCAAAAATCCAAATCACAGTCTCTACTGCACCAATTTAATTGATATTAATACTAGTGTAGAACACTGCATAGAAACTGTGTCTATTCCTCGTTTACTAAGATCAAATAATAAATCTACTGCGGGATCTAGAAAAAATCTAATTGTTATTAAAACAAAAACTCTCGCTATTAGTGAACAAAAACAATTTCTAAAGCTAGGTCTTCTAAACATTAGATCACTCACACCTAAGGCGGTTATTGTAAATGAAATGGTCACAGATAATAATTTCGATGTTCTGTGCCTTACTGAAACCTGGCTTAAACCAAATGATTATTTCGGTCTAAATGAGTCTACTCCGCCAGGATACTGTTATAAGCATGAGCCCCGTCTGATCGGTCGTGGCGGCGGTGTTGCAACAATCTATAGAGATATTCTCAATGTTACTCAGAAAACTTGTCATAGGTTTAATTCGTTTGAAGTACTTGTGCTAAATGTTACGCTGTTAGATGTAAGAAAAAAATCCCTATTATCTCTAGCATTGGCTACCGTATATAGACCTCCAGGGCCTTACGCCGATTTTCTAAAAGAGTTTGCTGACTTTCTATCAGATCTTTTGGTCAACGTCGATAAAGCATTAATTGTTGGAGATTTTAACATACACGTAGATAATTTAAATGATGCGTTAGGGGCTGCGTTTACAGATTTATTAAACTCCTTCGGGGTCAAGCAAAACGTCACCGGACCAACTCATCGTCTTAATCATACACTCGATTTAATTATATCATATGGAACCGATCCAACCGATATAGATATCATTCCACTAACTGATGATGTCACTGACCATTACATGGTAACTTGCATACTACGTACTGCTGTATTATGTCATGCTGCGCCACGTTATCGACCAGGTAGAACAATTCTTCCATCCACCATAGATAATTTCTCAAATAGCTTATCTGATCTGTCTCAGCTGCTGCCTGAACCCAAACAAACAGATGAACTAGACGAATTAACTAGCACTATGAGCACCATTCTCTCTAGAACATTGGATATTGTTGCACCCATTCGATTAAAAAAGGTCAGAGAAAAAAGTATAGCACCATGGTACAATAATACTACGTATGTTTTAAAGAGAGAAACCCGTAATTTAGAGCGTAAATGGAAAAAAACTAATTTAGAGGTCTTTAGAATCGCGTGGAAAGACAGTATGTCACGTTATAAAAAGGCCCTTAAAACGGCCAGGGCTGAGCACCTCAGCAAATTAATAGAAAACAACCAAAATAATCCAAGGTTTTTATTTAATACCGTGGCTAGACTAACAAATAAACAGAAGTCGTCTGAACAAAATACCTTGTTACAGTTCAGTAGTAATGATTTCATGAACTTTTTCACAGAGAAAATTGAAAGCATCAGAATCAAAATCGTAAACGTTCAATCTTTGCTCGCGCCTTATAATTCAGCCGCAATTATCACCCCGCAAGAACAATTACAATGCTTTACAACCATAGAACAAAAAGAGTTAAATAAACTTATCACTTCATCTAAAACAACAACATGTTTATTAGATCCTATACCAACTAAACTACTGAAAGAAGTATTACCTATAGTGGAAGAGCCTCTTCTCAATATTATTAATTCGTCTTTATCTTTAGGTCATGTTCCAAGAACATTCAAGCTGGCAGTTATAAAACCTCTTATTAAGAAACCACAATTAGATCCAAATAACCTAGCAAATTACAGACCCATTTCGAATCTTCCATTTATGTCAAAAATATTAGAAAAAGTTGTGTCCGCTCAACTCGGCTCTTTCTTGCAAGAAAACGACATCTATGAAAAGTTTCAGTCTGGATTCAGGCCACATCATAGCACTGAAACTGCGCTTGTTAGAATCATAAATGATCTACTTTTAGCTTCGGACCAAGGCTGTATCTCAGTACTAGTTTTACTTGATCTTAGTGCTGCGTTCGATACTATAGATCACACAATACTCTTAGATCGACTACAAAATTACACTGGTGTTCAAGGACAAGCATTAAGCTGGTTCAGGTCATACTTATCTGACCGCTACCATTTCGTCTACTTAAATGGAGAAAAATCGATCATGACTTCGGCAAACCATGGAGTGCCGCAGGGATCTGTGTTAGGCCCTTTATTATTCTCAATATATATGCTGCCACTTGGTAATATTCTAAGGAAACATGGAATTAGTTTCCATTGCTATGCTGATGACACTCAAATATATATTTCATCACGGCCAGATGAATACGCTAAATTATCCAAATTGACAGATTGTGTTAAAGATATAAAAGATTGGATGACGCGTAACTTTCTTTTATTAAATCCAGATAAGACAGAGGTAATACTTATCGGTTCTAAAAACCATCTACAAAACCTCTCACAACACAACTTTAACATAGTAGGATGCCCTGTTACTTTATCCGCTACAGTAAAAGACCTGGGTGTTATATTAGACTGCAACCTGTCTTTTGAAAAGCATATTTCATATGTTACAAAAACTGCCTTTTTCCACCTTAGAAACATTGCTAAGCTACGTAATATGCTATCACTCTCTGATGCAGAAAAGTTAGTTCATGCATTCATGACCTCGAGACTAGATTACTGTAATGCTTTATTAGCTGGTTGTCCTGCATCCTCAATAAACAAGCTACAGTTAGTCCAAAATGCAGCCGCTAGAGTTCTTACTAGATCAAGAAAATATGATCATATAACACCAGTTTTATCATCACTTCATTGGTTACCTATAAAGTTCCGTATTAATTACAAGGTATTGCTTTTGACCTATAAAGCTCTAAATGGTTTAGCTCCAGTCTATTTAACGGATCTTCTATCGCCTTACAATCCATCGCACTCTTTAAGATCACTAAATTCGAGGCTTCTGGTCATTCCTAGGATATCCAGATCCACCAAAGGAGGGAGAGCATTTTCACATCTAGCTCCGAAGCTCTGGAATAGCCTTCCTGATATTGTTCGTTGCTCAGACTCGCTCTCCCAGTTTAAAACTAGACTAAAGACGCATCTATTTAGCCAGGCATTTATATAAATTTTTATCTTACAGTTACTGTAAATTTGGCCTCTAGTTCATAAACGCCAGAGGAGAACTGGCCCCGACTGAGCCTGGGTTCTCCCAAGGTTTTTTTTTTCTCCATTGGGTGATCTGATGGAGTTTTAGGACACCATTGGGTCACTTGATGGAGTTTTTCGGTTCCTTGCCACTGTTGCCTTTGGCTTGCTCAGTTGGGGATATTCAAATTAATTAAACAATCATACCATTGATCAGCTCTACCAAACTTGGATGTCCTTTTTGGATGTCCAGTAATAAACAAACATTGTTGAGTTATTTTGATTGATACTGTAAAGCAGCTTTGATACAATCTGTATTGTGAAAAGCGCTATATAAATATATTTGACTTGACTTGACTTGACTTGAGTTGATTTTAAAAGCAATAAATTGATTTTTCTGAGCTTTATGCTTTTCTTGTTTTAATCATATTTCATTTTGATCAGTTTCACAGAAAACAAGACTTCTTATTTTATTTAATTTTACATTTCAAGTAAATGTATCTTGAATTAAGCATGTTTTTTGTAAAATTAATTAAAAATAAATAATATCTGATAGTTGTATTTTCAAACTCTGAAGTGTTGCTAATACAACTTGTGTTTCTCCATAGACATTTAAATAACATATTGACATTCAATTCCTATTCCATTTCTTTAGTCTTAAATTTAGCTTCAACAAACCTGCAGAAACTTTGAGTTATGTCTTGTTTTAAAGTTAGTATTGTCTCTATAAATGTTTAATTACAAATATATTTAAATTCATGCTATACAAAAGTTTCAGTAGAAATGACATTAAAGTATATTTTAGTTTTACCATGCTTGTCAGTATATTTACACCACACTTTAACCATATTTCCATCTAACCAACCAGTGGTGGGCCGTCAGGGCCAGCAAGGCCTTCTCTGCTGGCCTAAACACTATCAGAATTACTGACTTGCACTTTAATATATTTTTTCCATGAATGAGTATTAAATTATTCCCAATAGTTCATTATATTAATTTCATAGCTTTGCTCTTGGTTGCGCTGCTTCCAGTAGTGTGTTTTTATGTTAGAGCTTTTATCCAATCATAATTCAGCCATCATGCGTTGCCATGGCCAAATAAATCTGCCTGGAGGCCTTCAGAATCGACAATGCGGGCGTCTGTCGCTAAAATGAATGGCAATGAAATTTTTGCTTTAACCAATCAGATAATCAGTCAGATTTAATCAGCCAATCAGATTTCGCTTTGACTGCAGCGGGACCATCTAGCAGGCGTACAATAACGTCTGCATTTTCTCGTTCTTTGATTGGATGCTCAGAGCGCATACTAATTGGTATTCAGTATCCGCATCTGTGAACTGCGTAAACTAAAATATATTCCTGTAGATTTAATCGTTTTTCAAACCACAAATTAATGTTTATTTCCCTCCTCCTCAGGTTTAAACCAACCGGAAAAAATCCCTTATTCAACCTGAGCTAAACGCTGAGTCACGGAACTCTATTCGATCTGTCCGGGTAAAAACAGAACTGATTAATGTACTGCTAAGTTATGCCACGAATGATTTTGAAGGCAAAAGTCCCGCTGATCCCATTGATTTTGTTTTAAACTCTGCGTGAGAGCATGGGGCAGCTGTAACGTTACACATCGTCATGTTTTGCGGTGACTGCGTGCTTCTGTCGAGCAGACACTCTCAGCCATAAAGCAAAGTAAAACCTATGCTAGAAATATGACGGGACATACACGACATTGTTGGAACTGCAACGCAGTTAGAACCTGTACAACTGTAATTGAAATCTTCTTGAGGAAAGAAATAAGGATGGATTTTGTGTAAAAAATAACCAGTAGTTTTGGTGAGTATAATGCTTTTTCCGCAGTGGTGAATATGATTTTCTTCTTAATTTTTCTTTTAGATTTATGATCGAAACGTATTTTTTTTAAAACATTCATACTATTGTAACGTCTGAAAACGGACTATTGTAACCATTGAACGTTTCTGAACGGATTCGGAACGCAAGAACCACTGTACACAAACGCACAAGCCGAACTCACGCGCTCGTCTCTCTCTACCGGCTTTTCCCGAACTCACAGCATTAACCCTATAACTGCCGGTGCAAAATAAAAACAACAATTATAGAGAGTTTTTGCGCTGCTACACTATTAAAAGTTATTTATTCAGACAGGACAGAAGGCCTAGGTGTGAAATGCACGGTCCGCCACTGTAACCAACAATTAGGAAATTATAAAGATGTAGGCCTACTTAAGTGGGTCAAAAAAAAAAACTAAGTTTAAAAGCAATTGGTTGAACTTAAATGTATAATTAATTTACATTTAACCCTTTCCACGCTACCGACGGAATTTCCTATAATTTACGAAACAATGCTTTTCCCCCATTTACTGAATTTTCCAGCAATCCATGTTTGCATTGTTATATGGTGGTGGCGTTATTACACATCTTCTTATACAGTACAAAATATCCGTGAAGAAGGTGAAAAAGTGAAAGAAGCAGCAGAAACTAGCAATAAAATCAAAACTGCCTAACGTCACAGAATGAAATGTTGACCCTCAAAGAGGTACGACTGCGCAAGCTTTGGGGTGCTGATGTACTCAATCTACTCGATCATTATCTGAGTTTACATGGATCCTAATAATCCATTTGTAATCAGACTAGCTGCACAGTCGGAGTAAAAAAGTCACATGTAACATTGTCGATCGGAATTTATTTGGCCAAACCTGGTTAAAATGTCATTAGGATTGTAAGGGGTGGTTTAAACCTTTTCTAATGTGTTTGATAGTACATGTAAACACTTCATCTGATTGAAAAACGAAACTGACAATGTCGTCCCAGCATTCCTGGCCTCGGACTCTTATACAAAGACGACTTTTTTTGGGCACGGGAAGGGGTGTTTTTACTGTTTGATAACTGTACAACGGCACAAAGCTTCATATGCTCATCGTCTCCTAATCAGGACCCGAATTAGATAAATATTAAATCTGTTATTTTTTAAACAAAGAAAAGAAGTGATGGCAGCATGATGGTTATGTGTGGACAGCAGGGAAACTCTGTAGGTTATATCAGTGTGGGCATGTCAAAAGATCATAAAACAGTTTGTGACGTAATCGCACACATAAACCCAATCACTTTATTTAACGTTCATGTAGCCACTATGTTCAGATTTATCAATAGGAATGATTTTCTTCCGATTGAAACAAAAAGTTTCCATGAAAACGTAGCTTATTTTGATAATAGTCTTTGACAAAAATGTGCTTTTCTCTGCTTTTTGTTCAAAATGTTGCTTTTTTATGAAACGTACCCACATCCAAGTGTAGATAACAATAGAATGCATGAAGTTAGAATACAATAGGGGTTATGCCGAACGCCCAGCGTTCGAACCGGAAAACGGGTCTAAGCATTTCCGGTTTTCACTTCTGTACACATCTGCAGCGGCATATTATGTATATGTGCAGCGGTATCTTGATAAGTAAGCCCCGTCCCCCTCACAATAATATAGTGTATCGCCGATCTCACAGGTTGACGATAGGACGATAGCATATGAAAATTGAGCATATTGCCCAACACTACTACACCGTTTACCCTATGTGTTTACCTCAGCAGCTGACGGCCGGAAGTAGTTATAGCCTACCTGTTTTGTAGAACCCGGAAGAATGTTGCGCATAACCCCTATTTATGTTATTTTAACCAGAGGCTCCATTCTTTCTCCATTGTATGTTCAGATATTCATACACACAATATTCTGGGGGCCATGAAAGTTTTGTGAAAATGATCACTTAAAACAGATTTTGAGGTAAGAATAAAACATTTTTTTGACCAACTCTATTTTTTTGTTTAGTACTTAAACTTCTGCAGATAAAGTCATTAACCTATATTAGATTAAATGTAGTTATATAAAAATAAAGTTTAAAACGTGCTACAATTATCCCCTTACATACAACTATTAACAGTTTATTTTTAATAATTTTACAGAAAGCCTAGACAATGAAAAGAAAGACAGATAGAGGTATGCCTTCCAGTGTTTAAAAAAAGGGAACACATGAGGTTTCAAAGAACAAAATCTTGAAAGCCAGTGGTGAGGACCTCAGACAATGAAATTGCTTGTATGGAGCCATTTGGCAAGTAAAAATCAAAGGAAATGTCTGTAAAATGTGTCCATTGCAGTTTCTGGGCCCACCAAGAATATTCACATATAGACATATAAACTCACAAACATTCAGTGTTTTTTTTGTTGTTGTTTTTTTAGACCTACATGTTCTTTACACAGGTACACTAGAGTGTTTAAGCATAAATATAATTAAGGACGTTTGTTCTATTATACTAATTTACACGTACCACACACAAACACACCCCTGAGTCAGTAGGGGTGGATGTAAGGCTCAGTCACAGAGAGAGGCATTGTTTTGGATTGTTCATATGGATTGTTTCAATAAACCTGTTTTTTAAGCATATTGCAATATGGCCTGTTTTTGCTCTTTTGTTTAATTGTTGCAATTTACCTCAGCATATGTGTTACAACATACCCCTGTAGTCGGGTAAATTGTAACACAGGCACACCTGTATTTTACATCAACTCATAATGACTGTGATATTCTTGCAGAGGTTTGAATTGGTTACAACCATACAACCTTAATTGTCTCCCCTATTTCAAGTAATAGGCCTGCTATTTGTTTTAGGCTATGCTAAAGTATACTTGTGTTTCTGTGCTTTCTGTTGATGTTAAATTGGCTCCATCACACTCATGAAGGTGAAGTCAGTTTAGATTAAAGAGTAATGTGATGATGTGCAGCGTTCGGTAATAATTCCGTGAATCTCTTTCCACCTGAGCGCTGCAGCCCCGGATAAAGCCTTGCCGTTCGCTTTGACCTCCGGGCACGCGGTGTCGATTATTCCAGGCTGGCAACAGCAAAGACTTCATCAGCCTAATCAAAATAAATCACCAGAGCAGCAGAAAGTGAGCGGCGTTAAGCTCTTTGCCGTTTCCCCGGAGACCCGCGGCCTCTTAACGGCAGGCAAATCCATTATAGCGGGAGCAGATGTGGCAAGTCAGCGTTCCAGCACAAGTCTGGCCGGAGAATCCGTGATACGCAGCTCGACCGCAGTCGAGGACGCGATGACCCACGTTTCAGCTGTGACCAAGCAGCAGCTGTAATGAGAAAAGTGGGTTTCTCCAGAATTGTGTGTGGAAAATCGAGTGGGAACTTCACAGTTCCTGTTCCCAACAGAGAGATAATCTGCCTTTAATTCAAATAAGATGTCAAGTGCTGATCTTTTTTATTTCCTGTGACAGTCAGAGGCGGTTTGGAGTTTTGGATAATTTCAGCTGATAGCCGGCCCTGCTGGAACCCTATCAGGGTTTTTCTGGAAACCTGGATGGAATATTAATTAGAACTGCTGCGATGCTATACCGTATTCTGGTTGCAGAAGCGCTCACGGATTGTGTGTTTGCAGAGCTGCGTGTGTTCGATCATGTGTATGGAAGTAAAATAATGACAAAAGTTTTTGAAACAAAAAAGCTTGTTGAATTGCAGTACTTGAAAAAATATGCATTGCATTAAACCCTGCTTGCATTTTAATGCACTGTATTTTTAGGGCTGAAATTCAACATGGTTGTAAATTTAAGCTGTGAATATTTCAATTCAAAACATTTCACACAAGTTTTTATCAACAATTCATATTCACCGTTCAGATTTCACTTCCAAAATATTCATTCTGTTTAAAAATACAACCTATAATATTCGACAGGCAATTTTCGGTCCATTTTATTTTGCTTTACAAATTCGCTTCCACAAATTCAGTGGTTCAAATTCGACAGAAAATTCAACATTTGACATCCATGGATGGCAGGAATATCAGTAGATTGCAGATTGATAATCAAGTCACCTTTATTTATATAGCGCTTTTTACAATACAAATTGTTTCAAAGCAGCTTTACAGAGATAACAGGAAAACAATGTTGTAATAGTATTGTTCAATTCAAAATTAAATGTCCCCAACTAAGCAAGCCAAAAGCCAATGGCGACAAAGGCGAAGAGCGGCGAAAAAGGCAACAGTGGCAAGGAACCAAAACTCCATCAGGTGACAGAATGGAGAAAAAAACCTTGGGAGAACCCAGGCTCAGTGGGGGGGGGGCAGTCCTCCTTTGGCCAACAAATGAACAGTGTATGATTATGAGTTAGGCAGCATAATGTCAGGAGTCAGATGGGATCAGAACTTTCACGATATTTATCCAGTTCATCTTGTTAGGGGTTGGGTCAGCTCGCCGGTGAGGAGATGAGTGTGTTGAGGTGTCCATGGGCCTTCACAGCGCTGATAATGCGTGTCGTCGTGTCCATGTGATGGTCCTTCATCAGATCTGAATATGCCCTGGATCCGGCGGTCTGCGGTAAACCTCGGGATAAACAGAGAGACTAATATTAGCGTAGACGCCATCCTTCTTATGATGTACAAAGTACATCAGGAATTATGGGAAGTGTTCCCGGTTCCGGCTGATCTAAACTATGCAGCCTAACATTGAATTATAGAAATCTATAATGTGTTATGTGTATGCTAAGCCAAAGAGATGTGTTTTTAGTCTAGATTTAAACTGACAGACTGTATCTGCTTCCCGGACTGTGTTAGGAAGATTGTTCCAAAGTTTTGGTGCTAAATAGGAAAAGGATCTACCGCCAGCAGTCGATTTTGATATTCTAGGTATTATCAACTGGCCAGAATTTTGAGATCGCAATAGACGTGAAGGACTATAATGCGTTAAGAGCTCGCTCAAGTACTGGGGAGCTAAACCATTTAGTGCTTTGTAAGTAATCAGCAATATTTTAAAATTTATACGATGTTTAATAGGCAGCCAATGCAGTGTTGACAGAACCGGGCTAATATGGTCATACTTCCTGGTTCTGGTAAGAACTCTAGCGGCTGCATTTTGAACTAGCTGTAGTTTGTTTAGCAACCACCCAGCAGAGCATTACAATAATCTAGCCTTGAGGTCATGAACGCATGAACTAATTGTTCCGCATTTGTCAGTGAGAGCATATGACGTAATTTAGATATATTTTTAAGATGGAAAAATGCGGTTTTACAGATAATAGACACGTGACTTTCAAATGAAAGATTGGTGTCAAAGAGCACACCCAGGTTCCTGACTGACGACGAAGACTTAACAGAGCAGCCATCAAGTGTTAGACAGTATTCTAGGTTATTAGGTGAGGAAGTTTTTGTCCAATGATTAGAATCTCTGATTTTTCCGAATTTAGTAATAGGAAATTACTGGTCATCCAATTTTTTATCTATGCATTCCGTTAATTTTGTGAATTGGTAAGTTTCGTTAGGTTTTGAAGAAATATACAGCTGAGTATCATCAGCATAACAGTGAAAGCTAATTCCATATTTCCTAATTATATCTCCTAATGGTAGCATGTACAGAGTGAACAGCAACGGTCCTAGTACTGAGCCTTGTGGTACGCCATACTGAAATTGTGATCGATAAGACATCTCTTCACTTACTGCTACAAACTGAAAACGGTCAGATAAGTATGATTTAAACCATGCTAGTGCAATTCCGCTAATGCCAACATAGTTTTCTAGTCTATTTAAAAGAATGTTGTGGTCGATAGTATCAAATGCAGCACTAAGATCAAGTAACACTAATAGAGAGATACAACCACGATCGGATGATAGGAGCAAATCATTTGTGACTTTAATGAGAGCAGTCTCAGTACTATGGTACGGTCTAAATCCAGACTGAAAATCCTTGCAGATATTATTTCTTTCTAAAAAGGAACACAGTTGTGAGGATACAGCTTTTTCTAGTATCTTTGACAGAAAAGGCTGATTCGAGATTGGCCTGTAATTGACTAATTCTGTAGGATCAAGTTGCGTTTTTTTAACAAGCGGTTTAATCATAGCCAACTTAAAGGTTTTTGGTACGTATCCTAATGACAAAGATGAATTAATGATATCTAGAAGAGGATCTATGACCTCTGGAAGCATCTCTTTCAATAGTTTAGTCGGTATAGGGTCCAACATACAAGTTGTCGATTTAGATGAATTAACAAGTTTGCAAAATTCTTCCTCTCCTATAGCAACAAATGAATCAAAATGTTCCTCACGGAGACTACACTGCACTCCCTGATGCGATACTGTAGTAGACGGTTGCATAGTTATAATTTTGTCCCTGATATTATCGATCTTATAAGTGAAGAAGTTCATAAAGTCATTACTGCTGTGTTTCTTGGAAACTTCTGGGCTTGAAGCTTTCTTTTTCGTTAGTTTAGTCACTTGTTCAAATAAATACCTAGGATTATGTTTATTTTCTTCTAATAGGGTTGAAAAATAATTAGTTCTAGCATCTTTTAAGGCCTCTCTGTAAGCAATCAAGCTCTCCTTCCATGAAATCCGAAATACCTCTAGTTTTGTTTTCTTCCAGTTTCGCTCCATTTTTCTGGCTGCTCTCTTAAGGGCCCGGGTGTGCTCATTGTACCACGGCGCTGGACTATTTTCTTTAATCTTCTTTAAGCGCAGCGGAGCAACTGTGTCTAAAGTGCTGGAAAAGAGAGAGGTTAAAAGTTTATGTTGCAATATCAAGTTCTTCTAAGCTATCTGGGATGCTGAGATTATGAAACTAAAGATTATGTAACAACATTGGTATTACATTAAATTAGCTCAAATTATATATAGGGAATTTGAAAAATTAATCATGAATATGATTAATATATTGCATATTACAGTTAAATTATCGAAGTTGAAAATAGATCGATTGTACATATGAATGATCAATCCCAACGAATTATAATTCCTCATTCATATATCAATGGTCCCCTTTCAAATCGACTATATGAGATAACCTTTAATGGAATTAATTTAGCTATCGAACAATCTGTTTGTCCAGCAAACGGCCGTAAGATTAACTCATCAATTTTCCAACAAAAATTATCTCTTTCTTAATAATTACAAGAAGCTATTTTCTGGCCATGAAAAATCACCTTCTTGTCATTATCAAAGTTAGGTTACTAAAAAGTAATAAATTGTAAAGCTTTAGCTAAAGATCAAACAATTCATTGACTTGTAAAATGAGCTTTTCAGAAACAATCAAGCATATAATGGTTTTAATAAAATGAAACTACGGATACAGAATTCTACATTTTAAACACGGGATACATGTATGTACAGTAGACAGTTGAGACAGACGAATAACAAAGAGAGTGAGAGAGAGAGAGAGAGAGAGAGAGAGAGATTGAGTGAGGGAGAGAGAGAGAGAGAGAGAGAGAGTAAGAGGATGAGAGAGAGAGAGAGAGAGAGAGAGAGAGATTGATCACATGGCAAAATTCACAGACAATGTAACCCTTAGAGAGACAACAAGAAATCACATCAATCATCAAATCAATAACCTATACTTGCATATGGTTCTCTTGTGTAGCTGAGGAACGCAGAGTCGTGTGCGTGTTTGTCCTTCGGTGCTAGGTGTGTTCTCTCGTGTCTTCCGGGGCGAGCAGACTCGCGGGAAGTTTAAAGGTTAACCGAACGTGAAGTTGCCACGGAAATAATTCAGAGTTCATCTCCCGTGGAGGGAGAGGCGAATATGAAAATAAAACTTAGTAAAGAAAAGAAAAACGGAGAAAGCTCCCTAAAAGGGAGCCATGGGACCGGAAGCCTCTCACAGGGACATTGCTCTCAAGTTCTCAGAAGTGCACAAGCGCTGAAGTGCTGAAACGCCGAAGCGCAGTTCATTTTGGTTCTTTAGTTCTCCCAAGGGCTCACGCTCTGAAGTGCTGAAGCGCACAGAGAAACTTCTGTGTCAGTCTCTTATGGAGAGGAGGGGTTCACGCCCGTTTCGCATACGTGACCAATAATCTTTAAGAGTGTCCCGAGCGGGAAAAGTTCTTCTTTGTCTTGTCAGGATAACTTATGATGATATAAAATTGTATCATTTCTACACAGAAAGATTGTACACACATAACAATACATTTTACTGTAATATCCTATGTATGACTGGCTCGGTCACATCATAACGATCACACAGATACCAAGAACAAGTAGGTAACAAGCAGAAGGACATGGTTACATCCATATGCAGAATTACAAGCATTTTAAAGTTTGATAAACACACAATAAAATTGTCAGTACTTCCCGTATGGCATGTGAAGACATCTAAGCACAAAGATGAATACATTTAAAACATTTAGAGGTACTTTTCTCTGAAAAGTTAGTTCCATTCCTGGTGTTTGTGTGTTAATGTGTGTGTGTCTGTATCAGAGTTCAGTCAGCGTTTCCTCCGGGCAATTCTGTGTTATATACATTAAGGACATTTCTATCCTAAGTTGCACACAAAGGGACGTTTGTGTGTGGGTATGTGTGTGTATCAGAGTATCCTTATGGTCAGCATCTGTCCATACGTGGTGTGTACCACGTGAGGGTTTAGTTCGCACATGGTTGTCTTCAAGACAAAAGGGTAGTTGTGTATGTAAATTCACTTATCAGCCTAGCGGCGTAAGAAGATGCGAGGGGGAAAAATTAGCTTGTGCGTCTGAATGGGGGCACTCTTATGCTGGTGACTGGACAAGGGTTCGCGCACAAAGGGGACCTGTTTCTTTATTGGCCGTGCGTCGTAAACTAAGTTAAAATAATGACCTGTTGGTGGTCACCAAATCACATGGTTCAAGGTTTTGTGAATTAAACATATATGTGTTCCTATTTGTTCAGTAGTGATAGGAACACAGGATTCGCTCAGTGGCTACATATCCCCCTTTTCGTCGGATGAAGTTCCTGGGTGAACATCATCGGACGACAATCATCACAATAGCCGACTGGCAGGTGAATCCTGATGGTCATGTTAGTAGGTGGACCATGGTAGTAGGATAGCAGATGGAACCTGATGGTTGGATAGCATGTGGATCATGATGGTAGGATGGCAGGTGGAACCTGACGGTAGGATGGCAGGTGGGTCTCGAAGCTGAGGATTCAGCTCGATGAGGTTTGGTGGCAGTCCAGCCTGGGACCGCAGATGAAGTGTTCAGAACGGGCAGTGAGACAGTGCTTGGAGGGCTGTGTCTACAGGAGCAATGTCAATGAGTCGGGACCCCTCCCCCTTTTGCAAACCACAATTCCCGTTCTGGAGTTAGGGTGAAAGTGTGGTTTCTGAAGAAGGATGGGGTTTCCAGTTCTAAGTTGTACTCCTTGCTTGGAAGATGATACAATGCCAAGTCATCAAGGTGCAGGATGGCACCTTTCGGCGCTTGGATTCACATGCTCTGGTTGAGCGGGGTGACACAGGTGTCAGTGTCATTCTGGTCGTAAGTGAGTGCAGCTGTGCGCCCAGGAAGGTTAACGAGCCACCTGCCACTTACAATCTCTGCTTGGGTCTCGGTGACTTGAGTGCGAGGCTTGGCTTTAGCAGGGCAGCTTGTGCCGCTGATCTGCAGCCCGCAGGTTCCGTCAGGGTTGTCTCTGAGGGAAGATTTGTTAGGGCAGAGATAGTGAATGTCTTTGGTCAATGTGCACATGTGTGGATTCGGTGCTGGGGACAGCTTAGTGTCGCTGTCATGCAAGGCAATCGCGTACGGCCTGCGGATCTTGATGTGAGTGCTGCCTTTCACAATCTGACATGGACAATGTTCTTGAGCCGGTGGATTCGGCTTGACTATGATGGATAAGTTCAGGAGAAAGTCCCCTTTCCTCTGCTTGTGGTCAATGCAGAGTGGGATGGCACTACCCATGAGAGTAGGCAAGGTGTATTTTTAAAGAGTCAGTTGGCGTGGCTATGGCGGACGCCAGCACGGTTTGCATGAGGCCTAAGGGTATCAGGTGCGGTGGGATTCTACCCATGGCGAGGCTGTCGATGGAGGAGTTCACCCCCCCTTAGCAGGTTTTTCATCAGGGCTGTTACCAGCTGATTTTGAGCAAACTCATTCTGGAAGACAGTAAACAGCTGTTTCATGGAGTTTACTGTCGGGGTCAGCAGAACGCTATGAGTGTTGAAGGTTACCACAGTTCCCTTTAGTGTCTTGTCGATGGTCTGCAGGGATGCACTCTGTGTTCTGAGTTGCTCTTTTCTCTGTGGAATCTCAGTCCGAATGTCGGCTGCATGCCGCCTCACGGTGGTTAGGTTCACCAGCTGTATTGCGTCGTTACGCTGGGGTCATGCGTTCTGTAGGCGTTGCGAGGATCCGGTGGCACAGACACTCTCTGAGTGCGGGTCCGGCAGAGAAGGAGTCCTGGTTGTTCCTTTAGGACGATGTCTGGTGCCGGACCTGGTGAGATGTCCGATTGCGGCTGTCCGCTGGTTGGCCGGAGGCACAGGATGAGGAACCACAGCAGATTCCTGGAAAAGACAAAGGGGAAAGGGAGAGATAAAGGGAGCAAAGATCTCAGCGAGTGTCGTCTTTGGTTGGACAGGGCAGTCTTTTTACTTTGTGGGCTGCGACTGGGTTTAGGTCGCCTTGGCCCATCTTTTGCCACATCTTGCTGCTGGCATGTCGCCTGCTTCAGTGTCTTGTTAGTGGCTCTGGTGCTGTGGTTTGCAGCGCATGATGCGTCATGGACGTACATTTGCCTTATCCCCCTTTGCGCCGTGGCAGTACAAGCCTTTGCGTTGTGGTGTCAGACGGTGCACAATATAGAATGTTGTTCTGTGCACGCAGCATGTGCTTGGTGTCATGCAGTGGTCTGAGTAACTGGTTGTCAGTGAGTGTAGACAACATGCGAGGGTGGTTGGAGGGGTCTGAGAGGTGGTCAAGCAAAGTCTTTATTGTGTCAGAAGCCCACATGTCCGCTATGTTGGTCATTGTGAACAGCGGAGCCAGTGGAAGCGGCTGTGAGGTAGGCAGTTTAGTCCGTGAAGGTGTCGAGTAGTGTGTATTCACTTCAACCTCGAGGGTGGGTGGGTGGGTTGAAACTGGCCCCAGCTTGTTGTTTAATGCGCCAGGCTTGGCGAGGGCATGTGTTTGATCATATAGCTGCAGGTCAGTCATGACCTTTGGGCAGCAGGTGTCAAAGTCTTTAGTTAGCTGTAAGGTGTAGGCTAGCACAGTTGACCCTTGACCTGGTGCTGAGTCTGTGTCTTCATGGCTGGCTGTGGGAGTTCCCGTGAACTCTTTGACCTTGGAGTCTGGCTTTGTTGTAGTTCTCGTGACCTCTGTTACCTTCCAGTCTGGCTTTGGTGACCTGTGGGACTGGAGGGGGAGGGGTTCTTGAACTTGGGCCCAGACTGTTAGGTGTTTGAAGTCTAGTAAAGGCTCAAAGCGCTCTAGCAGATCTTTGCCAATCAGAAAGGGGTAAGTGTCCATTTGTGCGATGTACACCGGGTGGATAAAAATCAAAGGACCAATTGTCAGGTGAATGGGAGCTACCTGTTCAAGCCGGATGTCATTCTGGCTGTACGATTGCACGTTCAGCTCACACGTTTGGGGTGTAAGAGTTCGATCTTGGCTCTTAGCTTTAGCACTGAGTCTTTCAAAGAGCTGAGCTGACATTAAAGTGAGGTCTGAGGCGGTGTCTACCAGGGCTTCCAGGCTCACCTCATGTTCCAAAGTGATGGCTAGGTAGAGTTTCCGGGCCACCCCCTTTTCGATCAGGTTCCCCAGGAGTCTTGGCGTAGGGGCTGGTGTGGTGATCGATGGGCGGTTAGGGCCGGTCTTGTGTGGTTTGCTGCGGAGGCAGGTAGCCAAAACATGGGAACTTGTGCTGTTTTGCTCAGGCTGTATAGCTGTCAGCTGTGGTGGCTGGGTGATGCTGTCATTTTGTGTTGTGACAGTTAGCTCTGTGCTCCGAGGCTGACGAGCAGTGTTCTGGGTGCCTGGTTCAGGTCTTACGCTTAGACATAGGATGTCTGGCTTGTCCCTCTTGTCTCTCTTGTGAAGTTTCTTGTGCAGAAGCTTTTTCAGCACCTTCAGGATCTCTGCCGTCTCTGACATGGCTGCACTGTTTTTATCTGGTGTGTGCTCAGACTTGTGCTTACCAGTGGCATGTTGAGAGGGGTACCGCTCCGGGCTGTTTGGGCTTGAGTCTCTTGGTGATGGGGGTCGGGTATGCCTGGGTCGCCGGCTGGCTTCCCAGAATCTTTCAGAGCGCTCGCTCTGGTGCCTTGGACGAGCACCATCACGGTTGTGCAGCCCTCTGCTGGCCTGGAACAGTCTTGACTCTCTGTAATCAGGGCTATGTTGTTGTGAGGCGCCCTCTAGAGGCAGCTCTGAGTTGTGTTCAGAGACAGAGTAGATTGTGGGGTTTTTCAAAGTCTTTTCGGACACAGTCTTTTGCTTGGTGTAAGCTTTTTGGGCCAAGTCTCTTAGCTGTTGGGTAGACATGCTACGGGGACAGGCCAGAATGCCTAGGTGATGACTCACTGTGGGGTGCAGATTTCTGAGAAACAAAGTTCTGAAGTTGAAATCATCTGTGATTAGTCCTTGGTCTGATTCTGGATCAGAGAATTCTTTAAGGAAGGCCTGCTGCAACTGCTGGTAATCCGACTTGACTGTCTCTGGTTGACGGTCGAGGAAGCTGCGCGCATCACGACTGGACGTGATTCTGAGCAGGTACAATCTGTCCCACGGTGTTACGTTGGGAACAGTGTGCAAGTGAAAGTCTATGTCTTGCAGGTAGGCGTGCACATCATGGCCTCCTGCAGGGTTTGGAGTGACCATCGGGATGTTTCGGGCCAGCTTGTCAAGTTCTTTGGGGGCCATGCCGTGGTTAGCGGCAGGGGTTCTCTGGAAACTGGCTGGTGACATACTGAACAGTGGGCTTTCACCCCCCTTTTCACTCTTGAGTTCGTGGCTGAAAGGTGCGGACCAGCTGTGTAGGGGAAACTTTGTGGTGTGCGTTTCCCCTTCCCGGTCATTTTTCAGTCTATAAGAGTGTTTCAACTCTCTGCAAACAAAGTCAAGTTCGTTTTTGAGATCGTGTCTCTGTTGAGTAAGTTCATGGATTTCAGCTCGGGCCGTGTGTAAGTGTTTTTCACAGGCATTGGCTTTAGTGTCTCTTTCTTTTAGTGCATTCTCCGCTCTTGCGAGGAGATTTTCACCTTGTCGGAGTTGTTGGTCGAGTTCCACTCTGGCTTTACGCTCCGACTGTTCTCTTTCGTCTGTCTCTAGACGACGGTTTTGCAGGGCACTTTGAAGTCTTTCTATTTCTTCCTGTAGCTCTGGGTTTGCTGCATACTCTGTCCCACGCTGGTCGTGGGTCTCGCGGAGAAGCTGATCTAGACGACTCTGGGTTCGGGCCTGATCCTTCCGGGCCTCCTCCGCTTGAAGCTTAAGCGCTGCTGCTTGCTGCTCCAGGTCGATGTTGCTCCGTTCGCTGAGCCTTGCCTGGGCGACGAGGTTGTGTGCGATGCTTCTGACGATTCTGGCCCAGTCTTTGTAGTTGTAGCTCTGGGTTGGATCGTGGGCGCTCAGCTTGTCAAGCTCGGTGTCCAGCTGCGTCTGGCTCAGATGCTGCAGGTCACTGGCGTCCGTTGTCATGGCTCTCAGCCATGTCTCGAGGTCGTCCCAGTGGGCTGCGGGGCTGGATGCACGGGACATACTGGCTCACTGTAGGCGAGAGAAACACAGCACACACACAAAGAGACCAAAATGCAAGTTTGTTCTAAGGTTAACAAATTATGCTACTACGGTCTATGCCGTCTATGAGAATTTTTGGCTAACTGATGCAGACAGTTAGATTGGGACAATTTGCTCAGGTTGGCGCAGGGCCTAAATAAAGATCTTGACAGGGCATCAGCCTAGTGGGTCACGTGATGACACCGGCTGCGTGGTTGTCACTCTATTATTTAGCTTCCTTGGTGGCTCTCACAGGTTACTGTCTCTAAGTGAAATGAAAGAACACAAATCACAACAGAACACAAGGATAGAAGAGATCAGAGTGAAACAAAACAAAGAAAATGAATAGGTCTGTAATGAACTGGAATAAATACTAACACTGGAAGTGTTAGGGAGAATATGGAGGCCTAAGCCTACTACCACTAATAGGGTTTAAGATAGGGCCAACAGGTTAGTGGGGGTTATCGGGGTAGAAACCTAAGAAGATGGTGTGGCTTGGAAAAGAGATGGGCCAAACACTTAAATATCCGGGAGATATCTAGTATTCTGTGGCTTATAGTAAGCGGAATGGGTTTTACTAAATTTAGTTTACCTGCGGTGAATTGAGGCCTCTCTGGTGGGAACCCGTGGCTCAGTCAACCCTTCCGACGTTTCCCAACACTTGACCGCAGTGTTCTCGGGCCACTTCATTGTCTCCCTGTACCTTGCTGCGCTCTCCCAAACAACCTGACTTTGGAGTGTCAAATTGCTGATGTCGCAGTTGCGTGCTGCAACGATGGTACGGGATTCGGAAGTGTCCGAAACTCACACACGGCCAGCGTCAGTACCGCCGGTCGGGTAACCTCGCTTGCGGGATACCAATCAGAGAATGCTGCACCTCACCACCGTGCTCTGGTGAATGCCACTTCTAAATACACAAAGGTTAAACAAGTGAAGCTTAAAGTGGATTAAGGCTTGCTTGTTTAAACCAAATGTATTGATTATTTATGTAGCACTAAGATTCAAAGGTTTTACTAAATAATAATAAACAAAAGGAAATTATGATAATTCTGGTATTTTATCAAAATAACCTAACCCAAAAGAGAAGAAACAATTAAAGTAGAAAGAGACAGGATAAAGCACGGGTGAAGAGGCAGGCCGCAGTAGCTGGTTTTCACCACAAGGGGTGCGTACTTCTCTGTGCTTTAACCTGGTGAACAGAAAACTTAATTCAAATTCAAAATTCAAAACTTGTTTAAATTTGTATTTAAAATAAGCAGGTAAGAATTATTAAGGAAAATCAGAATGATATCCGATAATAACCAATGATAACAGCAAAGTATCATTAAATTATTATGAAATAATCAAACGAGAAAGTAGAAATAAGCCAAGCAGGATGAAACACAGGAGGAGGCAAAACGTAATAGTGGGTTTTCGCCAAAAGGGGCGCACTTCCTCCCTGTGGTTTATCTGGTTGCATCAGACACCTTAATTTAAATTTAGATTGAAGGTTGTTTGAACCAAATTTAAATAAGCGTGTAACAGAAAATAAAGATTAGAATTATCCGATAACAATCGTGATTACTGTAAAGTATCAGTGATTATTAATAAAATAAAACAATGAGGAAAGCTGGACATAGACCAATTCAAACAGAAAGAAGAGAGAGAAAGAAAACTTGATACCCGACTTTGAAAGGCGATGCCACAAGGGGGCGCGTTCCCGCTAAGTGGGTATCAGTGCTTGAACTGAAACTTAATCTAAATTTGTAATTCAAATCTTGTTTGAACTCAAAATAAAAATAAGTGTACAGTCAGAGGTAGAAGATTTGTCTAACATCCAACAACATTAGCACAAACAGAGCTGTAAATGCCAATATGTATAGACAGCTAGACAAATTGAAATGTCAGGATAATATTTTATAATAGTTACCGGTACACTGTAAAAAAAAAAAAAGTTGGAATAACTTAAAAAGGTAAGTTACCTGATTGCCTTAAAATTTTTAGTTAATTGAAATTAAAACTTTGAGTTAATACAACAAAGGAGATTGGTTTAATAAATAGAAACTCAAAATATTATGTTATCTGAATTACATTAATTATCTAAGTTGATTTGACAAAATATAAAAGTTGTGATAACAAATCATGAAAATAATGTTTTACAGTGTAACCGTAAAGTATCATCAATAACTATAAACAATCAAAAGGGAAAAGTAGAAATAGGCAGTTCCAAACAGAATTTGAAAAGAGAGACAAGGAGAGCTGAGTAAGCCGACTTGGAAGGCGTGGACTTCCAAGTGGCTCTCTCTGGCTGTGTTGGGATTTAATTTAAGTTTTAATTCAAATTTTGTTTTGAACTAAACTCAAAGTAAATGTACCAGTCACAAGCAGGAAACTTGTCTAACACAAAATAATATTTGCACGAGCAACGCTGTACATGCCAATAATTATTGAGAATTTAGACAGGCTAATTCTGGTCATAAGGAATTTAGCAGTAAGAGAGCATTATCTGAAATGGCCACGAGATGGCGTAATTGCGCTCATGCAGGTTGACATCAGAAGGCGGGGCGTAATTTGAGACTTCTAAACACCCTCAAGTGTTTAGCCAGCGGAATTACAACCAATTTTTAATGTGATTCAAGAGCTAAGAGCTTTCAGCTCGTGTCACGCGCTGATTTTTCTGCAATAAATCACAAGTATTCAATTCAGATCTCTGCGGATCTTTTCGGTGCTATGCTGCACAAGAGTATATGGCGGGGTTTCTTCGCCGCACATACACAAGTGTGGACAACAGGAATTTTCGTCTGTTGGTTCGACTCCCATACACATTAAAAATATAGCACTTATTCAAAATGTATTAGGTTTAGATTGGTTAGCTAAGCCAATTTCTGACCAGGAGTTATCGTTATTTAACGATTATAAAATCAGGCCTTACTAAGATGAGAAAAGGAGTCTCGCTTTACTCAATCTTTTGATCCCACTGCAAGAAGATTCTCGTTCTTGAACAGGGGATTTTGTAACATTAAAATGTATTAATGCAAAAGAGATTTCTTCGTCTTTGCAAACACAATTTTATATCATTGGAACTGTCTGCAGTTTACTTATCATTTAACAGTGTTAAAATTGTCTAGGCATATTTTAGCAACTTGTTAAAATGTAACGTTACTGACTTTGGCTTTTTGCCTCGGTCAGTTAGGAGTGAGTTCGCGTTGCGACTTATCTCACCATTTCATAATTTCATAGCGCTCAAAAATTATTAATAACCATATACACAGATTGAAACTGAATTTGCTCATAAAACAAAGTTTGAAATGCGTCGCGTCCTCCACCAAACTGTAACAACATTGGTATTACATTAAATTAGCTCAAATTATATATAGGGAATTTGAAAAATTAATCATGAATATGATTAATATATTGCATATTACAGTTAAATTATCGAAGTTGAAAATAGATCGATTGTACATATGAATGATCAATCCCAACGAATTATAATTCCTCATTCATATATCAATGGTCCCCTTTCAAATCGACTATATGAGATAACCTTTAATGGAATTAATTTAGCTATCGAACAATCTGTTTGTCCAGCAAACGGCCGTAAGATTAACTCATCAATTTTCCAACAAAAATTATCTCTTTCTTAATAATTACAAGAAGCTATTTTCTGGCCATGAAAAATCACCTTCTTGTCATTATCAAAGTTAGGTTACTAAAAAGTAATAAATTGTAAAGCTTTAGCTAAAGATCAAACAATTCATTGACTTGTAAAATGAGCTTTTCAGAAACAATCAAGCATATAATGGTTTTAATAAAATGAAACTACGGATACAGAATTCTACATTTTAAACACGGGATACATGTATGTACAGTAGACAGTTGAGACAGACGAATAACAAAGAGAGTGAGAGAGAGAGAGAGAGAGAGAGAGATTGAGTGAGGGAGAGAGAGAGAGAGAGAGAGAGAGTAAGAGGATGAGGAGAGAGAGAGAGAGAGAGAGAGAGAGAGATTGATCACATGGCAAAATTCACAGACAATGTAACCCTTAGAGAGACAACAAGAAATCACATCAATCATCAAATCAATAACCTATACTTGCATATGGTTCTCTTGTGTAGCTGAGGAACGCAGAGTCGTGTGCGTGTTTGTCCTTCGGTGCTAGGTGTGTTCTCTCGTGTCTTCCGGGGCGAGCAGACTCGCGGGAAGTTTAAAGGTTAACCGAACGTGAAGTTGCCACGGAAATAATTCAGAGTTCATCTCCCGTGGAGGGAGAGGCGAATATGAAAATAAAACTTAGTAAAGAAAAGAAAAACGGAGAAAGCTCCCTAAAAGGGAGCCATGGGACCGGAAGCCTCTCACAGGGACATTGCTCTCAAGTTCTCAGAAGTGCACAAGCGCTGAAGTGCTGAAACGCCGAAGCGCAGTTCATTTTGGTTCTTTAGTTCTCCCAAGGGCTCACGCTCTGAAGTGCTGAAGCGCACAGAGAAACTTCTGTGTCAGTCTCTTATGGAGAGGAGGGGTTCACGCCCGTTTCGCATACGTGACCAATAATCTTTAAGAGTGTCCCGAGCGGGAAAAGTTCTTCTTTGTCTTGTCAGGATAATTTATGATGATATAAAATTGTATCATTTCTACACAGAAAGATTGTACACACATAACAATACATTTTACTGTAATATCCTATGTATGACTGGCTCGGTCACATCATAACGATCACACAGATACCAAGAACAAGTAGGTAACAAGCAGAAGGACATGGTTACATCCATATGCAGAATTACAAGCATTTTAAAGTTTGATAAACACACAATAAAATTGTCAGTACTTCCCGTATGGCATGTGAAGACATCTAAGCACAAAGATGAATACATTTAAAACATTTAGAGGTACTTTTCTCTGAAAAGTTAGTTCCATTCCTGGTGTTTGTGTGTTAATGTGTGTGTGTCTGTATCAGAGTTCAGTCAGCGTTTCCTCCGGGCAATTCTGTGTTATATACATTAAGGACATTTCTATCCTAAGTTGCACACAAAGGGACGTTTGTGTGTGGGTATGTGTGTGTATCAGAGTATCCTTATGGTCAGCATCTGTCCATACGTGGTGTGTACCACGTGAGGGTTTAGTTCGCACATGGTTGTCTTCAAGACAAAAGGGTAGTTGTGTATGTAAATTCACTTATCAGCCTAGCGGCGTAAGAAGATGCGAGGGGGAAAAATTAGCTTGTGCGTCTGAATGGGGGCACTCTTATGCTGGTGACTGGACAAGGGTTCGCGCACAAAGGGGACCTGTTTCTTTATTGGCCGTGCGTCGTAAACTAAGTTAAAATAATGACCTGTTGGTGGTCACCAAATCACATGGTTCAAGGTTTTGTGAATTAAACATATATGTGTTCCTATTTGTTCAGTAGTGATAGGAACACAGGATTCGCTCAGTGGCTACAATTATTATTAAAACAATCTTTAGTGGCAGAAGTGATAGGTCTAACATATTTATAACACTGAGTCGGCTTTGCAGCCTTGGCTAAATGTAATTTACACGAGACTAGATAATGATCTGAGATGTCGTCGCTCTGCTGCAGAATTTCAACGGCATCAACATCTATTCCATGTGATAATATTAGATCTAGAGTATGATTACGACAATGAGTAGAATCTGACACGTGTTGTCTCACTCCAATTGAGTTTATAATGTCTTTAAATGCCAATCCCAATGCATCTTTTTCATTATCTACATGTATATTAAAATCACCAACAATTAGGACATTATCTGCAGTCAATATTAATTCTGATAATCTCCATAGCTGTTAGTCAACCTCACCAGCAGGGGGTTTAAGCGGCTGTTGATGAAGAAAACTGTAGAGCAACAGGTAAGAGCGTAATTCATTCATAAAAACGGGTTTACAGAAATGGAGCAAGTGGTCAGTATTTGTGATGTTTATCAGGGCCAGTATATATGAAAAAGCTGATAAAGACACAAAAGCTGTTTACATTTAAGTCTGCACATGTAAGCAGCTTTCTCTACCGTGAACGAGATTATAATGTTATTCCCCGATGCTGATGTACAGATAAAACATTAAATCCGAGTTAGTAGACATGTATTTCTCTCGGTTGTTTAGTTTTCTAAACTTTATATCGTTGTGCTGTGCTGCAAAACTGGGGATTCCCTCAATATCTCATTCTCCAAGGTTCCCCTGTGGACAGGACACTTAATGCTAAATGGAGTAATACAGTGATATAAAAGACCAAAATCACACCTCAATGGGGATGTAGGCTATACTGGATATAGGAACAGGGAGGCAAGCGGACTCAGAATATGAACGTAACGTGCAAAGTTTCACGCTAGCGATTCCCAGTGAAATACTGGCATAAAGTTGGCTTGACACTGGATATTCGATATTCGCACATTTAGGGACCGTCTCTCTAAAGTTAAATAGAGAATTCGGTCCATGAGATGCTGAAACGTGGCTGAAGCCCCGAACAACCCGAACGGAAGTGTAACGAATTGGTGTAACCCGAGCGGCTTGGTAAAGGTTGTTTTTTCTTTAGACAAAGGATATAAGGGGATCTGCCAGTATCCTTTCGTTAAAGGGCCTATATGCAACTTTTCCCCCAAAATAAACGTAACAATAGCCTTTTTATTTTACCATTTATGACTCAAACATCTCCTGTTGAGCATACTGACACCTTATCCGCTCACAGTGGGTGCACCTATAAGCCTGTATCCTATTTTTCCTATTTTCTGTCGGGTCAGATTTTTCCCGCGCTGTCTGCGGATGTGACGTCAAGCGCGTTCATGTTAAACGTTTCAGATCACTCTGCCACCACCGCTAGTCAGCAAGTAGCCTACACTCGCAAACTTGTCTCAAACAATATATGTATTTGACTGTTCTTACCTCTGTAAACATAATGTTGACCTCCTTGCAGCAGATGACTTGTGAAGTGTGCACGTACGAGCGAGCGCGCGCTGCGAGCGCGAGCAGAAAGGAAAAGCAGTTCTGTTTTTTGGCCACGGGTGTCAGTCACAAGTTTAAATTTCAGAAAAACGCATATAGGCCCTTTAGGTCCAGTATCGTATAAAAGCGAGCGGTTCCTAGCCAATCAAGCAGTTCGTCAATCCGCGGCATTGGATACGTGCCGAACTTCAACACAACATTAACTTTGCGGTAATCCACACAGAAACCGACAGAGCCGTCGGTTTTAGGCAATAAAAATATCGGGCTCGCCCAGTTACTGTGGTATTCTTCTGTTACCCCCATGTCGAGCATCGCCTCTAATTCAGACTGAACCACTTTCTTTTTGTGTTCAGGTAACCTATACGGCCGGCTGTGTACGACCACGTCCGGCTCCGTCTCAACATGGTACTGAATAAGTTTAGTTCGACCAGGGGGGTAGTGCGAGTGATTGCGGTTTGATGTTCACCTCTGTCCCGAGATCCTCTTCCGCACTAATCACCGTCACCAGCATTACTGAGTCCGCCTCACTCCATTTTTTAAGGAGGATGAGGTGGTAAATTTGACGTGCCCCGTTTCTATGCGTTCGAAGTACCTCATAATTGAGATCACCTACTCACTGTGTGACCTCAAAGGGCCCTTGCCACCAGAGCCTGATAGTTACCTCAGTTATACTCAGTTATAGTTATACTCACAGGTATTTGGTACCGGCCAGCCTGATCTTGGGCAGCCTGCTGGACGTCTGGAATCCGGATCATTGTCCCTATATCCATCATGGGACAACTATCAATGAAATGATCAGGGTCCCACAACGGCAGCAGGCCGGCCCAGACCTTCCCGCCACCCTAGTGGCAGGAAGTGGGCCAAGGGATTGGCTTGGAGAGAGCGGGGAAACTTGAGGAGAGGCGGAACTCTGCTCCGGCGGATGCGAAGCCCCTGGGTTGCCCCCGTACGTCCCCTGCCTGGTCCGGCATCATCTCACCCCGGGGTGGGCCTCTGAAGGGTCCTGGCTGACGGGACCTTTGGAGAGGGATAGGTTGAAGGGGAGGGGGAAGCTGAAAAAGAAGGGAGAGAGACATTAGGGAGGGTATCGCCGACCCTGGAGGAGGCCACCAGCTGATCCTCTGCCAGATCAGACTCCGGTCGGTGGCACTGGATTCACTCTGCCGTCGTCTTTAGGAGCCGAGCGATAAACTGCTCCAGCACCACATGGTCGATGATTTTGTCGATGTGTCCTCCCTTGGCCAGTAACCACTTGCGGCAGGAGTTCCGGAGCTGTTGGGCCATCACGAAGGGGCCAGCTGTTGTCGCTCAGATTCAGCGACCAAATTCGCTGGCGGTGTTGCTCTGGACTCTGGCCGACCCACTGCAGAATGGCCCTCTTGAGGTCATCAAAGACCAGGAGGTTCTGGACCGGCAGTTGTTGGGCGGCTGCCTGCCTCTGCTGGTTTCTCAAAGAGGTCCAGGAAGACCTACAGATCATCCTGGGACCCCATCTTGGTCATGGACCGGTGGTGGAGCTCGCCCGGTGGCGGCGTGGCTTCGGTCCAAACCTCCCGGTCCATCCAGCTCTGAAACCTCTCGCGGTCCTCTCGCTGGCCCTGAAAGAGGAGCTCAAAACGACGTTCCATGTTGCTCCTCATACCCACCAGGGCCTGATGCTGCTCGTTATGAAGGGCCGCGACGGATGTTATGACGTCAGCTGACGGTGTTGGCTGGCCGGCTGCGGCTTCCATCTTCCTTCCCGGGTTTCGGCACCAGTGTAGTATGGTTCAGTATGTAGGGAAGGAAGAGGACAGGGTTGGTTTGGGGAGTTACTCAACTCTCAACACTCCCACACTTGGTCCCTCTCTAGTGTTAATTTCGTCAGACAAGACGAGACTAAATATGTTCGTCAACAAACTTTTTTTCCAGGACTAACACGAGACGATGACGAGACTGCACCAATGTCCAAAAACACTGACTAAGACTAAATTAACATTCATTATTGTTGACGAAAAAAGACGAGACTAAAATGTTTTGAATAAAATAAAAACTAAGGTAAAATCTCTCTCCGTTTTCGTCTACAATCGTCTCTACTTTTTCATGATGAGATAGAATATTCAACTGTTACGCCTTCAAAATATTCCGAATGAGTTCGCGCTGTTGCTGCTCAGGTCTGCTGCCAATGAATTTGTCCAGTGACAAATGAATCACTCTTTTGAATCGATTCTGTTCAAAGACTTCATCAAACAAGTTGGCAGACCTGTCTTAATCGGTTCGCGAATCAGTTTGAATGATCTGTTCAGTTTCCTGCACGCACTGACTCATCTGAAGCGCTTTCAATTCACACTCGACTCGGATTTTTAGAACAGCAAAAGCGTTGAATGAAGTGGCCGTGGACCTAGTAGTCAAGTGAAAGCATATCTGCAAACGCATCATATTTTTGCCAGCGATGAAGATCTTTATTAGTTGAACATCTTCGTAAGCTGTAGCACTATGTGAAATTCCACAGGACGAAACGATTTCATTTCATTCAGGTACATTTTACAACCAAACAGATTATTACGCCACGATAGCACTACTACAAAGTATGACATTACTCGTTTTTTGGACATATAGGCCTACATTAATTTATAGATTAAATAAGCTACCATTGTCCACAGTTTATATGAAATGAACACCCGCCATCCCGCGGTAATGTGTGTAGGCTATATTGCGCAGTGGCGAAACCGAATGCCTTTGCCTGCCTTAGACACAGTTAAACAGTTTAAAAATGCTTGCAGAAATATACATTTGATTACATTTTGGAGAACAGACAGAGGAAGATCCGTCGATGTGCATTTGATTGTTGTTTGTGTTCAGATGTTCATGCGGTCATGAGCGCGAGCACATGTGAAGTTTTTGTTGCAAAGATAGCCTATCTAATTATGATAATAATCATTTATATGAAAAATATCTAAATAATATCATGTTATATATATAATCATCCGAAGTAACAGCAGAAATATTAATTGTTAAGCTTTGTTTAATCTCATTTGTTATTTCTCAAGACCAACCTAGAATGTAAGGTTGTATTTTACACTACACTACAGTAGGCCTATTCTTTTCAGTTTTTCTGGGTATACTTATTTTATTTCTGCTCTGAACAGAAAAATGAGACACGTCACGTGGCAACCAAAAACAGTTTTAAAAACATTTGTAACCTGTCAGTCAAGATATATTGAGTTCTCTTTTGACTAAAACTAAACTAAAATGACGAGACTTTTAGTTGACTAAAACTTGACTAAGATACCTTGAGTTCTCTTTTGACTAAAACTTGACTAAAATGACGAGACTTTTAGTCGACTAAAACTTGACTAACAAAAAAAGATATGTGAATGACTAAATATGACTAAAACTAACAAGGACATTTGGCTCAAGACTAAGACTAAGACTAAATTAAAAATAGGTGACAAAATTAACTTTCCCCGTGCTGCTTCAAGTGCGCTCACCCACAGGTCTCCCAGTTGTCTCTCCTTTGAATGATGTTTCCCCGTCGCTTATATGCTGTCTCTCCAATCCAATCGCCAATCACTGAAACAAGACATTTGTTTTATTTTTAATGTTCTTAGTTATGCGAACGTTAAAGAAACATGATCATTCCATTTTATCATTTTAATGTTACTTTTGAATGCTCAATAAGTTTCTTCTGCCTGTTACTAGAATACCTAGTACTCTCTGGTGCTCTTCGGTCATTTTTGAACAACATATTTTACAATTGTTTTTTTATCGGAATGGTATGAAACTTGGTAAAGGTTTTGGCACCTGTTGCATGAACACAAAAAAATCATGGACATGATTCGAACAGGTTAAATGGTCCTTAAAAAAAATAATCACACTTGTACTCTTCGCGGTCAGGTAGTAAAAAAGGAGGAACAGAAAACAGTGCATGACCAGATTGCTTATGCATTTTGTGCAAATCATTTTACCGTTTGTTTAACAGAGTGATTGCCGCTGGTACAAAACTGTTGTTAAATCTTGTGGTTCTGTAACCAGGAACTTTTAGCCTCTGTCCAGAGGGGAGATACTGGTATTCCCTATTCAGAGGATGTAGGCTATCTTTTTTGATAGCCATAGCTAGCAGCTGCAGGGGGTGCAGCTGGGGCTCCCCAGTCAGCTTACTTAACCATTTTACAATTTGGTTTAGGTGATTCTTGTGCTTGACTGAGACACAACCAAACCATGTCACTAGGGGGAAAATATATGATGGTTTCAATAAAAACATGATACAATAATGTCATCATAGTCTTGTCTATATTAAAATGGTACAGTTTTTTCAAACAGTATAGACGCTGTTGTCCTTTTTTACAGACAGCCTTACAATTCTCTTGACAAATTTATTTAGAGTCAATAATTGTCACTAGGTATCTATAGGATTGTACTTGATCCACTAGTTAACCATGTATAGTTATAGCCTCATATCCTGGAGTTTTTTCCAAAATTAATGTACATATTCTTCGTTTTGGATATGTTCAATTGAAGGTGTGACTCCTTACACCATTGGACAAAGGTTGGACATTCAGCTTCATTCAGCTTCCTCTTACATAAACAGTTACTCCTGTTGGATGTGTTTCATCCTACATGGTGATATGCTGACATTAGACTTGCTGTCCTGGTCACAGATGAACCAGCGAGACGCCAACCAACAATTTGTCCTGTTTTGAACTCTGATATGTCTCCCATTATGTTGTGTGGATTGAAATATTGAATGTACCGCTGTGCTTTTGCTCTGCTAATTCAACCTTCACACTCTGCTATTACTGATGGAATGTAAAATCAGTGATGTTTGGCCACTAGGCCACGCATATGTGTAAAAACACCAAATGTTGGACATTGTTTCAGTTTCATTCAAGCCCTGTAAATAGGCTGTCCATAACTTCAATTTTTTTATCTCGTATATCGGTTAATATGGCAAAATTATGACTTAAAAAAATTGACATAAAAAATGAAATTATAACTTTTTTTAATCTCATGGCTTAGTCATGATAATTATGACTTTTTATTAAATATTAAGATTTATGAAAGCATTATTTATTTTTTTCTTATGTGAATCTTTTTTTCTTATGTGGATAAGCTTCCATATTGCGGGTTTGTGTTACTGAAGACAAGATGAAGGAAATAACCTGTTTGATTCAGAGCGTGAGCGTTTGCTTTCTGGACAAGCTTTCAGAAGTGTTGGCTTTTTCTACGGGTACAGATGAACATTTATAAATTCTCCACAGCCCCACCTCGTTACGCGTCTGTCAGTCAGCCGGAGCTTGTGCCGGCGCCCGGAGAGCTGTTTTGTGACGCTGTGAAATTGATAGCCTCCCCGGCTCTCAACTCATCCGGGCCTCTGCCGTCTGAAGCGAATTCCATTTTCCTCTCGGAGCGATGATGTCCTTCCTGGGGCAGCGGAGCGGAGCGGAGCGGTGAAGAAACGGCGTAGACAGTCGTGTCGCTGCCATGTGTCTGCGGCTTCAGAACATTCCGGAATGTTCCGCTGTGACACGGTGTGATGCTGCTCGCATTACACTAACGCAGACGAGAAGGGGCCGTACGCAGGACGACACAATGAACGCAGGGAACTTGAGAGAGTGAGAGAGAGAGGGAGAGAGGAATTCACAATAACAAAAATTATCAAAAGGTAACCATCAGGATTTTTTATTTTATTTTTATTTTTTTTGACAATACAAACCACAGTGCTGTGATTAGCATAGTCGTGTAGGGGAGCGGGCCACAACCTGACACTTTTTGATTTCTCAGTTTGTATAAAAAACATTTGGGGCGCCGCTCATAGATGAAGAAACACCCCCTGAACACAACACCCCCCTCTCCCACGCAATTTTACTGAACAGGATACAAATTGTGTGTTTGACGAGCCAGAATGCTTTCAATTTCTTGAAATAATAATTTCTGAAAATTTAACATTGACTCATAGTCTTTATCAATAAATTTCTCATGGTTTCTAAAAAAATTAATTTAAAAAAATAAAAAAATAAAATGTCATAAACCAGCATAGTGGGGCATATTGTGTAACACAGAGTTACAAATAGACGTTTACTTTCTCACAAACTCATAATTTAGCATTTTCCGTTTTCAGATATGCCTCCCTCAAAGGCATTTTTGGCATTTACTTTTTAAAGTACTGTAGTGTGTCGTCATTGGGCGATCACATGACTGCTTTGATGACATTCACCTGTGTAAGTTGTACACAAAGGGACTTTAAAAGAGAAGTGTGGGGAAGTGAAGACGGGTTCGGAGGTGGTGACTTGTGGATAATGTCTTGGCTGTCTCTCGGGGACAATAGGTCCTCCGGAGATGAAGATAGTGAGTTAGTTAGTTAGTTGCCTCTGGGTGAGCATAGCGAGTTAGAGGGGGGAAAATTATTATAGTGTCACCAATTACCCCGGAATGCCACTTGACTGTGATCTACATGTCATTGAGACGCCGAGCTGGAGAATCCTCTGACGCGAATGTTGAACGGACCTGGTGAATGAACTAGATGCTGTAAACGCCGCCTCAGGCTTGTGGATTGGCGTCCTCGGTTACGGGTTTCTACTTGCACTATCCACACCATACGGATGGGTCTTCTTGGCCCGTTGAGAGGGAAGTGTTTTTAATTTATTCATGCATGTATTAACTTTTCTGATTGTGTAGCAGACCGCAGGGGCAGGGAGGGAGATCGGGGAATGAAGACTGGACAAATCCGCCCTACTTGTGGTCACTGTGTGCTCACTGTGTGCTGTGCAGGCTGTATATTACGTTGATTATAAAACACTGCGTGATGGTTAAGCGTGAAACTCACTGTGTGTCGATGGAGTGATGTATTGCAGGTTTTCCCGTGTCTCTCCCCTTTCTTCATATCTGTACCTGTGGTACTGAGTTTTAGATTGTGTATTTGAAATAAAGTGTAAACCCCATTAAATTAAACCAGTTGGCTGCTGCCAAATGGCCGCGGAGATTAATGCTTGGGATGATGTATTAAAGCTAAAATTTATGCTTACCAGATGAGGCTCGGCAAAATTTTGGGCAATTGAAGGCAGCAATGGGTAGATGTTTAGAGCCCTGTGAAAGCACCGATTGGAATCGGGTGAGCTTTTCGTAAGAGGCAGCCAAATGAAACCGTGCGCGAGTTTGGAAATGCTTTGAGGCGTTTAATTTCGAAGGCATATCCGTCGGTTGATAATACCACGATGGATTTACTGGCTCGAGATCATTTCGTTGCACATATAGGTTGTGCTGATACGCATATTCATCTGCGTAGTGTGAAACCAGCCACTTTGGAGGGGGCTATAAATCTGACATCCAAAATTTGAATTAATTAGAAGTTTGGAACGTAATAGTGCCCTCCCAAATGCAAAGGTTTGTGGTGTGGTAAATGATAGTGTTGGGCCAGTTAGAGATGGACAAATTCAAGCATTAATGGGTATGGTGGAAGGGCTTTGTCAAGAAGTAAAGACGTTGCAGAGTACTGTGAAAATATTACAAGATCAAGTGACCATGAATTCGTTTTCTCTGCCTAGTCATCAGTCTGATCAGGTTGTAAATAGATGAGATGCAAGGACTTTAAAAACTGACAGTGAGCGAGTAGACCCGCAAAACCGAGGTAATACTTAAGCTTGTTGGGAATGTGGGTTTACTCGTCACTTTAAGAGAGATTGCCCTTATGTGTCGGGAAACGGGAGGGGATGGGCCCGGTATCCCCTCTCTCTGTTGCGTCTAGGTTTGGGGGAGCATGTCAGTCCCAGCCAGAAACAGGTGGAGTTTATGTGCTTGGTAAAGTTGGGGGGGTGGAGACCCGCTTATTGGTCGATACAGGGGCACAAGTATCGATTGTACCCAAACAGTTTTGGCTGGAGGCAACAAGTGGAGGGGGATGATTTAGTAGAGTATAAGGGTAGATTGAAGGTGGCTAATGGAGATCGAATGGAAGTTATAGGCCAATGGAAAACCACTTGTCAATTTGATTCTCTGACAGTAGTGGTTGATTTTGTAGTGGCAGATATCAGCCCCGGCAAAGTGTTACTGGGGAGTGATTTCTTAGTCAAATTCGGTGCAAAACTGGATTTGAAGGAACTATGCTGCTACTTGATGGAATTTTTTTTTTCCATACAACTGCAAACTGATTTTTTAGCTCCTATGCCGGTTGTAGTTTGCGGAGACACCAGGATACCACCACGTAGTGAAGTGATAATTTTGGGGTCAGTGGAGGGAGCGCCACCAGGAAAAATGGTAGGTATGCTGGAACCTGGTTTTTCTCTGTCCCGCTATTGTGATGTGTTAGTGGCACGTGTGGTGTGTGCAGTCACCGCTGCCGTTATGCCAGTTTGTGTTATTAATGTAACTAAGGAAGCCCATACTTTACGTGATGGAATGAAAATTGGGGTGTTGTCTACGAATGTAGAGGTGGGGGAGAGTGCAGAGGAAGTAGATGAGGGGTGTGATGGTAAGATCTTGTGGTCGGCTGATGCTTTAATTTCTTATTTTGGGATAGATTCTAGAGGGTTTAATGTAGAGCAAATGCAAGCTATTCGTCAAGTGTTAGAGCGTTACAACCAACTTTTCAGTACAGGGGACACCGATTTGGGTAGGAGTAGGACGCATCTGATTTGCCATCAGATTGATACAGGGGCTGCTAAACCTATTAAAATGGCCCCCCGTCTGGTTCCGCTTCATTTGCAACAAGAAGTGACAGATCATATAAAGCATTGGTACTCAATCTTGGTCCTAGGGAGCCACTGCTCTGCTCATTTTATATGTCTCCTTTATCTGACACACCCACTTCAGTTAATAAAGCTCTTGCCTAACGAGCTGATGATCTGAATCAGGTGTGTTAAATGAGGGAGACATACAAACTATGCAGAGCAGTGGCTCCCTAGGACCAGGATTGAGAAACACTGATATAAAGCAAATGTGGGACACTAGCCACGTTTCCACTGCCGGGCTAGGGCCGGGCCAAGGCTAACAGCGAGCCGAGCCGAGCCAGTGTCCTCGGGCCTCAAGCAAGGGGCTTGCGTTTCCACTGCCGGGCTAGTAGCCCCGCAGCGCTGCCCTAAACCGCGCCCCTAACACGCCTTTCTGGATCACGTCATACAACGTCTTACAACCCAACCCATTTCAGCAGGTATTATGAATTTATTTATTTATTAAGTTAGGAAGATAGCATGTATATTAACTCACCGACCGTGGCTGCAATAGTGTCCCGATTGTCTCGCGAGTCGCCACTAACCCAGCACACCGTCCATTAAGTCAAACCATGGAAAGTTCCTTCTCTGAGCTCCGCTTTGTCCATTGTGCGTTTTAATCGCCTTGTACAATACTGCGCCCGCAACTTTTTTATTTTTTCCTGAACTTGAAGCGTTGCTCGCTGAATGCTTAGCTTAGAAAGTTCAGCATCGATGTATTTTATAACGTCCTCGTTTCTTCACACGCCGTCAAATTGACGTTGTACCCTTTCTTCTGCCCTAATGCTAAGATGAGCTTTGGTATCTTCGACAGACCAGTACAGGCGATTCTCCATTTCGAGCAGCGTTTATTTTGCGCAATATAAAAAAGTGAAATGTGCATCTTGCTTCAGATCATAACGTTCCCTAACACCGATAAACTCTGCCTTTTACCTTGAGCACGCCTCTAGCCCGAGCTGGCCCACTTTGGCCCAAGGTATTCGACGGGCCAGAAATCCTGGCCGTTGGCCCTGAGTAAGCCCCACTCAAGCCCCGGAAGTGACAGTGGAAACGTGACTGGCCCTGGCACGCACTAGCACGGCTCGGCCCTGCCCGGGCAGTGGAAACGCGGCTAATGGCATCATTCAGCCCTCTTGTAGCCCTTGGGCAGCTCCAGTAGTACCAGTTAGAAAAAAAGATGGCAGTCTGCGTTTGTATTGATTATAGGAAACTAAATGATTTGACACCGAAAGACGCCTATCTGCTTCCAAGGATAGATGATGCATTGGATAGTCTGGCAAATGCCTGTTGGTTTTCGACCCTCGACCTAGCCAGTGGATACTGGCAGGTTGAGGTTGACCCGAAAGACAAACCCAAAACTGCTTTCACTACACCACAAGGTATTTTTGAATTTAATGTTCTTAGTTATGGCCTGTGTAACTCCTCTTCTACTTTTCAAAGGGTGATGGATTTGGTTCTGGCAGACCTTCAGTGGACCACGTGTTTAGTATACCTTGATGATATTATTGTTTTTGGTAAAACATTTCAGGAACACCTGGGTCACTTGGAGCAAGTTTTTACGAACTTGTATGAGGCCAACTTGAAGGTGAAACCCTCCAAATGCAATTTATTTTCAAAACAGGTATCCTATTTGGGTCATATAATTTCAGCGGAGGGTGTTAAAGGGTTAGTTCACCCCAAAATGAAAATTAAGTCATTAATTACTCACCCCCATGCTGTACCAACCCCGTAAGACCTTCGTTCATCTGCGGAACACAAATTAAGATATTTTTGATTAAATCTGAGAGCTGGATCACTCCTCCATAGGCTTCTAAGGGAATAAAACTTGACAGCCCCGAAAAGTAATTAAAGACATCGTTAAAATAGTCCATATGTGACTATAGTGATTCGGTCTTAAGTTTATCAAGCGACGAGAATACTTTTTGAGCGCAAAAAACAAACAAAAATAACGACTTTCTTCAAGTATTCATTTCCTTCTCTGTTTGGCCTTTGGATTTCACTCAGTGTAATTGCGTAGCGCTTCTGGTTGAACGTCACACGCATCACACACATGACCAGCGTCGGCCAATAGTGAGCCTACGTGTGACGTATAACACAGAAGCGCTACGCAATTACACTGAGTGAAAGCTACCCTGCGGTGGTTGCATAATTTTCAAGGGATTGAAGGACAGTTGGCCCGTTGGCTAGAACAGTTAGCAAGTTTCCAATATAAAATTGTGCATAGGGCAGGTAAACAACATTCTAATGCGGATGCTTTATCGAGACTGCCGGGCCTGAGTGTAATTTCGGGTCAGGTGCCAGACCAGGTTGGGGGGTTGGTGTTTGAGGAAACCTGTCCTGTGAAACTAGTACAAGTGGCTAAATCGAGTGTAGGGCCATCGTCTGGAGAAAAGCTGGAAGATGATATGGTTAGGTTGCAGAAGGAGGATGGCAAGTTGGGGAAATTGTTTCAGCTGCTAAGGAAGCCACTAGAGGAGCGTGGGGAAGTAAGAAACTACCCTGAGCTGCAGAAATTTGTAAGAGAATGGGATCAGCTTCAGATACAGGACCAGTTATTGGTGCGAGTCCCTCCACGAAATTTGGTTCAGAAATTGTTAGCCATGTTGCACAATGTAGTTACAGGTGGCCATCTGGGGGTGCAAAAACTTCAAGGAAAAGTTAAAGATTGGTTTTATTGGCCAGGGTGGTTTGCCGATTTGAGGAGGTGGTGTAGTGAGTGCTCAGACTGTGGTTCACGGAAGCTTTTAGCGGGAACCCCACAGGCCCCGATGCATCCTTCTGTCACGTCTCGTCCTTATGAGCGTGTGGCTTTGGATATTTTGGGTCCACTTCCTGAAACCATTGATAAGAATCGTTATATTTTGGTGGTGGGAGACTATTTTTTTAAGTGGACAGAAGCTTTTGCTTTGCCAAATCAGGAAGAACGATCAGTTGCTAAAGTTTTAGTTGATGAGTGGGTTTGCCGTTATGGTGTCCCTCGCAGCCTTCATTCTGACCAAGGCAGAAATTTTGAATCTACTTTGTTTCAGGAACTTTGTAGATTATTGGAGATAAATAAAACGCGCACTTCTTCCTACCACCCTCAGTCAGATGGGCTCATTGAGTGTTTTAATAGGACATTGCTATGTTAACCATTTTTGTGGATAAGAATCAACAAAGAGTGAAAGGGAGCGAAACTGGAAGAAAACTAAACTAGAGGTATTTCAGATTGCATGGAAGGAGAGCTCGATTGCTTACAGAGAGGCCTTAAAAGCTGCTAGATCTGCTTATTTTTCAAACCTATTAGAAGAAAATAAACATAATCCTAGGTATTGAATTGAAAAAGTGACTAAACTAACGAAAAATAAAGCTTCAAGCCCAGAGGTTTCCAAGAAACACAGCAGTAATGACTTTATGAACTTCTTCAGTTATAAGATCGATAATATCAGGGACAAAATTATAACTATGCAAACATCTACTACAGTATCGCATCAGACACTGCAGTGTAGTCTTCATGACGAAAATTTTGATTAATTTGTTGCTATAGGAGAAGAAGAATTTTGCAAACTCGTTAAATCATCTAAATCAACAACATGTATGTTAAACCCTATACCGACTAAACTAATGAAAGAGATGCTTCCAGAGGTCATAGATCCTCCTCTAAATATCATTAATTCATCTTTGTCTCTAGGATACGTACCAAAAACCTTTAAGCTGGCTATGATTAAACCGCTTGTTAAAAAAACGCAACTTGATCCTACAGAATTAGTCAATTACAGGCCGATCTCGAATCTGCCTTTTCTGTCAAAGATACTAGAAAAAGCAGTATCGTCACAACTGTGTTCCTTTCTTGAAAGAAATGATGTCTGCGGGGATTTTCAGTCAGGATTTAGACCGTACCATAGTACTGAGACTGCTCTCATTAGAGTCACAAATGATTTGCTCTTATCATCCGATCGTGGTTGTATCTCTCTATTACTCAATCTTAGTGCTGCATTTGATACTATCGACCAAAACATTCTTTTAACCCTCAGGGGTCTGAGCTGTTTTGAGGCTCTTGAGGTGTTTTGATATGCCCTGAGATTTGTCCTTATTTCAGCTACTTAAAACATACCATTTGCCAACATATTAATTTGCTGTATTCAGCACAAACTCTGCTACAATAATATGTGAGCAAAATGGGTGTACATGTTTGCATTTTATAGAAAAAAAAATAATATGCGTGGTTAGTACGTTTTGGGAAAAAAAAATGTCACCTCAATAAGGCCATTTAACACATACTGAATAGTTGTCCACAATACTTTTGAGTTACTATTCTTGTAGACTAGAATTTTTACTTCAAAATGAAGTGAAAATCATTCTGACCACTCTTTCAGAAAGATCAATATAACGTATTTATATTTCTTACATCAGTTTTTGGGTTAGCAGTGCTGTATGCGTGGGAGTGTTAATGCCCATGACTATTAATGTGATTTACACCTGGGAAGACTAAAGACACTCCCCTAATGACTAATGGCCCATCAAGGTGCTGTGAGGCAACCTGAACAAAGAATGAGAGGAGATTCAAAGGTTTTTCAATCTGTTTTATTGTAATTCCTCTATGTGGAGAAACTAAATGTTCTAAATTTGCTCTAAGTAAATCAAATGTGAGTAAAATAAATAAATAATCAGTCAGCTATAAACAAAGCAATTGTGAGCAATAAATAAACCAAAGTAAAGGCAGGTATCTCACAGTAAATGCGTATGCCTCGTTGATGCGGGCTCTAAGCAAATCAAATGTGAGCAAAATAAACAAAAGTAAAGGCAGCTCCTTGTTGCTCGTCTGAATGTTTGTCTTGGCCCTCTTTGCCACATTCCTATAAAAATAATAATATTAATAAAGGTTAATAAAAGGTTGATCAAAGTACTATCAGTCAGGGCTATCAGGGCATTCAGCATGTTGATAAAACAAAAAAATATATAAGCTATTTTATATTAACATTACCAATCAATAATTGTAATATTGTAATATTGAACTTTTCAATTACAAATTTACAAATGAACTTACAATTCAAACACACCTTGTATTCACAAACAAGTAGGCCTATTTACGCATGATAAAGTTTCATAGGCTAACCAAAACTGAACATTTATATACTAACATATTGTATTTAGACAGTAGCCTATCACGTATTTTACCGGAGTCTGAAATATATTTCTATCACAAAAAATGCATTACACATAGGCTAAGGCAGTAGGCTATTTTAGCATGATAAGTAGTCATGGGATAAACAAAACTGAACATTTATATGTAAAAAAAATATATTGTATTTAGACAGTATCACATATTTTACCGGAGGCTGACATATATTTCACTAAATCATAACCAAGCAGTTCGAAAACAAAATGCATAAGCATAAGGCAGTAGGCTATTTAGCATGATAATCAGTGTCATAAACTTATCAAAACTGAGTGAAATATATGTAGGCTAATATAGCCTACAAATATGTTTAGAGAACACGAGCGTACACGAAAAGGAATATTGTGAGGCAAACTTTCATGTGTCAAAAGCTAACCAAAACTAGGCAAAATACAGTCTGAAAATTCATTTGAGCTCTATATGATCAGAAAATGAATTACATAACAAACAACTTACTCCGAACGTATCCTCGGCGGGGTCCGAGTTGCAATCTTCCTCTTGGTAAAAGTTCTTCCCTGCTGTCCAGTGTCCAGAATCATCTGAAGGGCCTATGTGCTGCCATCCTCAAAACGCGATGAACTATCAGTGAATCTGAAGAAACTTTGTGTTGTTATGGGCGGCATTGATCGCGGGGCGTGCCGCGTGTGCGATGCGATCACCTATTTACCATGTGAAAAGCGCTGAGGGGCGTGTCTGCGTCAGCTGATTACAGATAATTAGGGGAGAACGAAAAAACTAACTCTCCTTGGTTTCAAACGGATTACATAAACTGGAAATATTATTTTTTTTAGTAACTTACTTAATTTAAAAGAAGAGAATCTCAGCTTCATAAAGAGACATCTCTCGTATCTCTGTGACAAGTATTGACAGAGTTACAGTTATTTTTTTCGGACGCGTTTCAGAATGGACTTCACTGACAGAGAGAAGGGAAAACGTGAATCATGTTTATTTTTCTTTATTTGACGAAAAGCACAACACTTTGTTTTTATTGTGAGTACCCACAAAAAAACTAGAAACTAAACAGGATCTAATGATGTACAACACTTAAATGTAAGATAAAAATCAACAGAGTAATTTGATCCTCTTTTGCACTGATAAGGAAAAAATAGAGCTCATCACGCCCGCGTGACGGCCGACCTCAGAGGGTTAAATAGACTAGAAGTTGGCATTAGTGGAATTGCGCTAGCATGGTTTAAATCATACTTATCTGACCGTTATCAGTTTGTAGCAGTAAATGAAGAGATGTCTTATCGATCACAAGTTCAGTATGGCGTACCTCAAGGTTCAGTACTAGGACCGCTGCTCTTCACTCTGTACATGCTACCATTAGGAGATATCATAAGGAAACATGGAATTAGCTTTCACTGTTATGCTGATGATAGTCAGCTGTATATTTCTTCAAAACCTAACGAAATTTACCAATACACAAAATTAACTGAATGCATTGCTGATATAAAAAATTGGATGACCAGTAATTTCCTACTACTAAATTCTAAA
Source organism: Chrosomus eos (assembly GCA_036326025.1). Taxonomy (NCBI): domain Eukaryota; kingdom Metazoa; phylum Chordata; class Actinopteri; order Cypriniformes; family Leuciscidae; genus Chrosomus; species Chrosomus eos. Next base: position 48,455,202 of record CM070818.1, read on the forward strand.
AAAAAAAAAACAGATTCTAAATATTGGACAAAAAACTTCCTCTCGTAATAACCTAGAATAATGTCTAACACTTGATAGGTGCTCTGTTAAGTCTTCGTCGTCAGTTAGGAACCTGGGTGTGCTCTTTGATACCAATCTTTCATTTGAAAGTCACGTGTCTAGTATCTGTAAAACAGCATTTTTCCATCTTAAAAATATGTATCTAAATTACGTCATATGCTCTCAATGACTAATGCAGAACAATTAGTTCATGCGTTCATGAGCTCAAGGCTAGATTATTGTAATGATCTACTGGGTGGTTGCCCTGCACGCTTAATAAACAAACTACAGCTGGTCCAAAACGCAGCCGCTAGAGTTCTTACCAGAACCAGGAAGTATGACCATATTAGCCCGGTTCTGTCAGCACTGCATTGGCTGTTTATTTATTTAACATCGTATAAATTTTAAAATATTTCTGATTACTTACAAAGCACTAAATGGTTTAGCTCCGCAGTACTTGAGCGAGCTCTTAATGCATTATAGTCCTTCACATCTATTGCGATCTCAAAATTCCGGCCAGTTGATAATACCTAGAATATCAAAATCGACGTAGATCCTTTTCCTATTTAGCACCAAAACTTTGGAACAATCTTCCTAACATTGTCCGGGAAGCAGATACAGTCTGTCAGTTTAAAGCTAGACTAAAAACACATCTTTTTGACCAAGCATTCACATAATACATTATCGACATCTATAATTCAATGTTAGGCTGTATAGATTAGGTCAGCCGGAACTGGAAATACTTCCCTTAAATCCTGATGTACTCGTTACATCATAAGAAGAATGGCATCTATGCTAATTTAGTGTCTTTGTTTATCCCGAGGTTTTCCTGCAGCCTGCTGGATCCAGGCTGTTTTCAGATCTGACGAAGGACCTTCGCCTGGACCCGATGACAACGCAGTGCTGAAGTGCCAACTAGCCTCTCCCTATGGAGGATTCCTATTCCACTCTACAGATAAAGCGCTGTGGAAATTCCGGTTTCGCGTACCTACCCGAAATTATAAAATAAAATAAAATTCTCCATCAAATTATAGGCAAGACAAGTAGCTTGTTTAGGCAGGGTTTGTAGCGAATATACATATATTATACATATATACATATATATAACATATATTCAAACGCACATAACTATAGAATCAATTCTTAATGCGCATGTGAACGCCATCAGCGTTTATCACAGGTTTGCGTTTAAAGTCTGTTTAGAGAGAACGCCGTCGTCTTAGCGGCCCCTAATTTAATAACAAATGATCATTTCGACGGAAGTGAATCAATCAAAACTAACTTTAGCTGGAAAAAACATTATTCAAGAACCGCTATAAAACCAAACCAATCTGTTACCTTAAATTATATGTTTATCTCTGTAAAGCTGCTTTGAAACAATTTACATTGTTAAAAGCGCTATATAAATGAGGATGACTTGACTTGACATGGGGGAACTAGTCTGGGTTCGAAATAAGGCTTGGAAAAAAGGGGTTTGCTTCAAATTGCAGAGAAGTTACAAGGGCCCCTTTAAAATAATCGAGCAATTGTCTGATGTGTTGTACCAGTTACAGTCAGTTGATGGGGGGCCTACTATGGTCATTCATTACAATCGATTAAAACCATGTTTCTCAATCTGTTTCAGAGAAGCGGGAGGGAAACGATGAATCTTTACAACCACCATTGCAGAGATTAGTCGACCCATCGACCCCTCAACGGGTGCCCCCTGTCGTGGCTGAGAGACCACCATCTGCAGAGGGGCGAACCTGCTTTGTGGGAACAAAGGAGGGAAATCTTTAACATGGTTCATCAGTTGGAAGAGGTGTTAGTGAGGCCAGCAGGGGGTGCTATCCCTGTGGTCTGTGTGGGTCCTAACGCCCCAGTATAGTGACGGGGACACTATACTGTCAAAATAGCACCGTCCTTCGGATGAGACGTTAAACCGAGGCCCTGACTCTCTGTGGTCACAAAAAATCCCAGGATGTCTTTCGAAAGAGTAGGGGTGTAACCCCGGCATCCTGGCCAAATTTGCCCATTGGCCTCTGTCCATCATGGCCTCCTAATCATCCCCATATATACTGATTGGCTTCATCACTGTCTCCTCTCCACCAGTAAGCTGGTGTGTGGTGAGCGTTCTGGCGCAATATGGCTGCCGTCGCATCATCCAAGTGGATGCTGCACACTGGTGGTGGTTGAGGAGATTCCCCCCCTTCTTTGTAAAGCGCTTTGAGTGCCCAGAAAAGCGCTATATAAATGTAATGAATTATTATTATTATTATTATTATCAGTGCCTTCAGCGTGGTCAAGGTTGGAGTATAGCCCGGGGCTAACGGTTGAGCCATTGTATGATGGCCCTGCGCAGATCATCACAACTCCTTCTGCCGAGATGGTATGACCTCCACGGCAGAGGAAGTTGCCGGTTTTGACTAAGGATTACCACCTTGACTCGAGGACGAGTTCTTCTGGATTAGAGGGGAATAGTGTAGTGTGTCGTCATTGGGCGATCACATGACTGCTTTGATGACATTCACCTGTGTAAGTTGTACACAAAGGGACTTTAAAAGAGAAGTGTGGGGAAGTGAAGACGGGTTCGGAGGTGGTGACTTGTGGATAATGTCTTGGGTGTCTCTCGGGGACAATAGGTCCTCCGGAGATGAAGATAGTGAGTTAGTTAGTTGCCTCTGAGCATAGCGAGTTAGAGGGGGGGAAATTATTATAGTGTCACCAATTACCTCGGAATGCCACTTGACTGTGATCTACATGTCATTGAGACGCCGAGCTGGAGAATCCTCTGACGCGAACCAATGGATCTGGTGAATGAACTAGATGCTGTAAACGCCACCCCAGGCTTGTAGGTTGGCGTCCTCGGTTACGGGTTGCTACTTTCCACACCATACGGATGGGTCTTCTTGGCCCATTGAGAGGGAAGTGTTTTTAATTTATTCATGCATGTATGAACTGTTCTGATTGTGTAGCAGACCGCAGGGGCAGGGAGGGAGATTGGGGAATGAAGACTGGAGAAACCCGCCCTACTTGTGGTCCCTGTGTGCTCACTGTGTGCTGTGCAGGCTGTATGTTACGTTGATTATAAAACACTGCGTGATGGTTAAGCATGAAACTCACTGTGTGTCGATGGAGTGATGTATTCCAGGTTTTCCCGTGTCTCTCCCCTTTCTTCATATCTGTACCTGTGGTACTGAGTTTTAGCTTGTGTATTTGAAATAAAGTGTAAACCCCTTTAAATTAAACAGGCTGGCTGCTGCGAGTTTTTGACCACCGTAGGACTGTTTATGATAATGAATGGAATCCTTTGTTGCCAGATAGCATGTCGTGAGTAAAAGTGATAAAAAAAAAAAAAAACGAATTACTTCTTGTGGCCTGCGTATTCACAAGGAGTACAAATAGCAATGCAGATTAAGACTAGGCAATTTGCAGATATTGACTTGGGACTATAAGAGGGGAAGCACAGGAGAAGCACTGCTTGGGCGCAGAGATATCACACAAGAGAGCTGTGACACAACTTCGGGAATGCTCATCTTGATCTGACACGTTGAGCCTGGTCAGGTATAGGTATAGGTTGGCATATTACCCCACACTCACACTACCACTTCGTGTTGGTCATCCTCATGTCCTCAGGCTGTTGAGCGATCGCAACAACCTCTTCCTGTCGTTCCTGTCGCTCAAGCCCCTGCCCCTTTTGTCTTAAAATGTATTGTACCCTTTTCTGATAATTGTAAATAATAATAATAATTATTATAAATATTATAATAAATAACAATACAAGTACACACCCTTGACATTAACAATAATAATACAAACAAATATTATATTTAGCGGAGAAGTGGTAGGCGGAGTTTCCTTTGCAGCGCCTCACGCATTTAACGGTTCTGGTACGCACTACAGCAGCTCGCGCGAGTCTTCAAACGAGCAGCAGGACCAGGTAACGTTTAAGCTAATACGGAAAATTACATTTATCCTACCATCACCATGCTACTCTAAAAGTTGCGGCAGCATGCGAGTTATTCTTAACTATAATAAAAGTGTAACTCGATTTCAGACGCATTCTGAGTGACAATGTCATTCGTTTTTATCCAAGGAATAAAAGTGCAAGGGGAAATACATCTAACGTTAGTTAAATGAAATCTTAAGTCCATGTCCAACTCTAAATTGTAAGGAACTTATATATTTGATTTCATAGTATGCTTTACAATAAGGTTAATTTGTTCATTATCATGTATAAACTAACCATGAGCAACACATATCTTAGTTAATAATACAACTGTTGATTGTTTATTCATGTTATGTCACAGTCAGTGCATTAACTAATGATAACAAATACAACTTTTGATTTTAATGTTTTAGTAAATGCTGAAATTAATATTAACTAAGATTAATAAATGCTAGAAGTGCAGTTCATTGTTAGCTAATGTTAACTAATGAAACCTTATTGTAAAGTGTTACTGATTCATGAAACACTGTCTTTCATACATATAATACATACATTAAATTTACAACATCAACAAAACTAAAAATTTATTTTCCATAATTACCTTCTTGATTCTCAGTTTTGTTTGGTAAAGTAAACAATATTTAGTAATATTATCATAATTTCCCTATTTTCATTTGATGTGTTATGCATTTTAATAATTGTATCAACATATTTTCTTAGAATGCCAAGGAAAGAAAGAATAAAAACAACAACAACAAAAAAAAAAAAATCAGGGAACTCTCTGATGCAGCCAAACGAAGCATCCCTCTCACAAGTTAGCTGAAAAGAGAGAATAAAAATGCAGGTACTTTTAAATTAAATGAAAAAAAATTTTTAGTGCCCTTTTTGGTCCCTCCGCCCCTGCCCCTGAGGAGGTCTGTGCACGCACTGCAACAAAGGATTCCATTCATTATGCTAAGCTAAATGGTAAATGGACTGCATTTATATAGCGCTTTCAACAGACCAATGGTCACCAAAGTGCTTTACAGATTGTCTCTCATTCACCCATTCATACACACATTCATACACCGACGGCGGTGTCAGCCATACAAGGCGCCATCCAGCTCGTCGGGAGCAGCTGGGGTTAGGTGTCTTGCTCATGGACATTTCAAGCTAAGCTAGCGGTGGCGCTGCCAGACTAACACAATGCATGAACTGAGACAAAGATGTGTTTGCCCACCTATCTAAATGTAGGGGAGATGGTGAATTACCGTCATTTAACTTCCAAATTTCAGTCGATGGGAAAGTGGTAAAAAAATAAGAGTGGACAATTACTTGAGGGACATGCTAAAAAACGTCATTATAATTGTTAAAATGAATTTAATGATTGAATAACTCTATACATTACAACTCTATACATCAAAAATGCTGAGTTTTTTTGTGATTGTTGCGGGAAAAAATCCTTGATTATGCAGCACGTTTTCTTAAAAAATGCGATGTAATATGCAGCATATTTATGCAATTTTATGCTATGAAATTGCGGGAACTTGCAAAAATTGCGGGAACTTGCAAAAACTGCGGTTTGATGAAAAAGAGAAAAAAAAAAACGATTCCCCCCACACCCTGTTCTCACTAGGCTACTACCTTAATGTAAAGAGTCATTTCGTATTACTTCCTATGATAAGCAAGCATACTACATCACAGAAAGTGCTGGAAAATTTAAGTTCTCATCTTGTTTTGTTTCAGACCTTAATAAACACATGGCTCAAACTTACAAAACATTGATGAGTCAAACTAGTTATGTAGCTTGACAAAAGGAATATGCTACAACTTCTGTAAAAATGAATAAATAAAAAAAATAAAAAAATGTGTGCTTCCTGTTTTACAGCTTTTCGATGATGTTCACGTCGTGTAATTACGTCACTTCAAAACGTTCCCATGGCAGCAGGGGGAAATGGCTTCTCTTGTGTGAAGTAAACGCAACATTTTTCAACTTTCTGCTAAGATACATGTGACTTTTTTGCAACAAAAATGCAGGGATTATGAAATCATGCAAGCCCTGCATATTTTGCGCAGAAATCAGCAATTTATGCGCGAAAGTGTGCCGTATTTTAAAAAATGTGGCCCCCGCATAAATATGCGGACTTTGGCTGATTATGCATTGAATTATGAATTGCATAATCACGTGTTTCTGGATGGACTGCCTTGTGGTGATTTTGAGTTGCTCAGTATTTTTGTTATGGATATTATCGCCATGGTACGGTGGCCGAGAGAGCTTAACGTGCTGCAACCTAAAGACACGTGCAAATAGAAAAACGCATGCAAATAGACAAAACATCCGCAAATTAAGAAAACATCTTCATCAGTTTCACAACACATGTGTGCTCCAAATACTCACAACACAACCAAATACAGAAATGCGCTGCAAGAAACAGACCACAACGGAAATGTTTCCGGGGAACCAAATAAGGGACGGACCCGGCTGGGACGTGCTCATAGACAGGACGTGCTTACAGCAAAGAACGTTTATTGACAAGAGAATGTCACGGTGTGTGTGGGTTGAAGGAGAAGACTGAGTCAGAAAGGCTTCAATTCCAAATGTTTTACTTAAAGAAACTCACAGGTACAGAAAGGCAGGCAGGAACACTCACAAAAACATTTACAAGAACCGACAAGGACTGACGGAACAGAAGGAGACTAAATACAGATACAAATCAAACATAACAAGGTGAAGACAGGTGACACAGATGATAAAGACGAGGAACAGGTGGATAATTGAGGGAGGGACTTCAGGTGTGGAGACAAGAAGGATTCTGGGTAGTGTAGTGCAGACTAAGACAGACAGGTGCAGACGAAGACTGACAGAAAACCCCCCCCTTCAACAAGGCGTGACCTCGCGCTGTAGAACAAAGGGGTGGGCGCCCTGGAGGCTGATGAGGGGGTGGCCGATCTGGAGCAGGAAGCCTCCAGGGCGGAGCTGGTGGCCGGGGCGGAGCAGGACGAGCAGGCTGCCAGGGCGGTGCTGGTAGTACCGGTGGCCAGGGCAGAGCAGACCCCTCGGGCAGCCACGGCGGTGAAGACCCATGGGAGGGAGGAGCCATGGAAGAGGCGGGGCTGACGACTCCAGGGAGCCGACTGACGGGGGCGGAGCAGGTGAAAGAGGAGACCAGGGTGGAGCCGGAGAGCCGACGAACCTAGGCGACACTGAGGGTCCGGCGGGACATGGCGACGCCGCCGGCTCTGGTGACAGAAGTGCAGGCGGGGACACAGAAGGACACGGTGAAGGCAGAGGGAGTGAGGACCAAAGGGGAACTGAAGGAAGTGAGGAGTCCGACTGAGCCGGGGGGACGAAGGGACGAGGTGAAGCCAGAGGAGTGCAGTCCAGAGGTGAGGGAAGGTGGACGAGTGACCAAGGTGAATCCGGGGGGACGAGGGAGCCTGGCGGAACTAGGGGACTGAAGGGCCACGGTGAAGCTGAGGGAGGTAAGGGCCAAGGTGGAGCAGATGGGATGAAGTGCAGAGGTAGAGTCCTGGTTGCGGAGGTTGGAGGTTAAGGCCGGGGATCCACCAACCAAACTGGAGCTGCAGGCTGGCAGACCCACGGCAACTCCACGTCACAGAGGGAGATAAGATGAGGGGCTGACAGGCTGAGGCAGAAGATCAGAGAGGTGGCAGATGAGAAAAAGTGGGAGAGGGAGGCTGGGTGGGAATACCGTCTCTGGCTGGGCAGACGGGACCTGGGCGGTCTCTGGCTGGGCGGTCTCTGGCTGGGCGGTCTCTGGCTGGGCGGTCTCTGGCTGGGCGGTCTCTGGCTGACGTGAAGCTCTGGCTCGGCTGGGCTGGACGGGACCAGTGGTGAAGCTCTGGCTCGGCTGGGCTGGACGGGACCAGCGGTGAAGGCTCGGCTGGGCTGGACGGGACCAGCGGTGAAGGCTCGGCGGGACGAGAGCCCGGACCGGGGATGAGGACAGGAGGCATGGTGATGGAGATGGCTGGAGATGGTGGTTGAGTGGCGATGTCATCAGCCTCATCAACGGTGAAGGTTGAGCCACTCAACCACAGCACATGATCCAGGTACCGGGCAAACGAGCCTGGGATTGCCGCCGCTGGAGCTTGCTGGTACAAAGATTCATCCAGTCCACACCAGAATACGGTCTTCAAAACATCATCAGCCCAGTCCACGAGGTGCGAAATTTCGAGGATTTTAGCCACATATTCCTCTATCGGGCAGCCATCCTGGAAACAGTGAGTCAATCAATCGACTGGGGGTAAGTGATGGAGAGAAACTCTCATACTTAGTTTTTAACGGTCGGTTCTTCTGTCACGGTGTGTGTGGGTTGAAGGAGGAGACTGAGTCAGAAAGGCTTCAATTCCAAATGTTTTACTTAAAGAAACTCTCACAGGTACAGAAAGGCAGGCAGGAACACTCACAAAACATTTATAAGAACCGACAAGGACTGACTGAACAGAAGGAAACTAAATACAGATACAAATCAAACATAACAAGGTGAAGACAGGTGACACAGATGATAAAGACGAGGAACAGGTGAATAATTGAGGGAGTAAGTTCAGGTGTGGAGACAAGAAGGATTCTGGGTAGTGTAGTGCAGACTAAGACAGACAGGTGCAGATGAAGACTGTGACAGTGAAAGCCTATATTTTTTTTATAAATAAACTATTATTTTAAAATAATATTGTAATACATTGTATATATAAATAATAATATTATAATATTATATTGTAATATTATACTTTTTTATAGTTCTTCTATACTCTTTGCTTACAGCTCAAAATTCTACTTTATTTTATTTCTTTTAACTTTTTATTTTTGCAAAACATACAGAGATTAAATTTATGACATACAACTTGTATACAATATACAAAATGTATTAACAATATGTTCAATGTCATCAGAATACAAAAGAGAAAAGAACAATCAGCTGAAAACTAAAATAAATAAATAAATAAATAAAAAAGATAGAGAAGATATAGATATAGATATATGTGCTTTCGCAGCACATTTCTGTATTTGGTTGTATATTGTGGTTTTTTTGTATTTGCATGCGTTTTTTTCTATTTGCATGCGTTTTTTTTTCTATTTGCATGTGTCTTCTTTAGTTTGCAGCACGTTGAGATCTCTCGGCCACCGTACCGTGGCGATTCAAAAAGAAAAAAAGATTAATCAATGGGCTAATCTAAACACTCAAACATCACAATGCATAAATGGGAACTGGCCAAGAACAACTGAAACACAAGACTATATAAACAGGACTAGGACAAAGGAAAGTAAACAAGACATGTTAAATTAACTAGAAACAAACAGGGACATAGGCTACTCAGTAACCAATGAAACATAAACTAAACAGAGTGGGGACACCGGAACTAAAGGAAACAGAATAGAATGTCAAAGTAAGGGTCCACATAACAGACAATAAGCTCGTTGAGCTATCATAACAGTTAGTTTCTGACTGGATTAGGGAATTTCTAAAGGTGATGATACACAGGGCAACTTTTTGAGCAATATTGCCATCAACGGGCTACCAGATGCGACACAGGGCCCACAACTGATCTAAATTATCCAGATAGAAACCATTTTCAATGGTAAAGTGCCTAAACAACAATCGCTCGGCAAGATTGCCCAGCAACATTGCTCAAAAAGTTGCAAAAAAATACACAGCAACGATATGCTTAAATCAGAGAAGTTTTTCCTTTGAATTTTCCACGTACAGACAACAACATTGTCAAAACAATCCCTATTCACTCAGATCCACAAAAACGACTAAGCAAGCTGTATTCTGCTACCAGGCCATTAGAACGTAGAGTATTTGGCTGAATCATTGACTCAATAACTAAAAATCCCAAAAGCCTTCATTCAAAGAGACTGGAGTTTGAATCCAGACCCACACAAACACACACACACACACACACATTCCACCACGAGCCCCTCACCCACACGAGGTCGGCTCGTGTCCTGTTACAAGACTTTATAGCTCATTGGAATGTCGTAGAATGTCTCTTAACAAAGAGACGGACATTTCTGTTGTTTAAAGACATAAAAACCATTAAATATATTTTGTTAAATGTATATGTGTTTTTCCCCATGTCACAGGGAAATATCTTTGTTTGGCCGCGGCATAAATAGATATTAGAAATACCTTCTTTATGCATTTTTAAATACCTCTGTATTTTTCCTTTGACTTTCATTTGATGTTTTTGACACCTCTAAAATGCTCATGGAACGGGCTATCTGAATATGCACAGAGATATAAAGTAAAGTGTATTTTTAATATGTTTTACCACCATTGAAGATTCAAACTGTTAAACTATACACCCTCCTTGAACACACCCCTGTACCACGAGGGGCACGTTCTCCCAAACAAAGGACAATAAACCGAGGGTTCCCGCGTGCAACATCCATTCCCCCGATTGGCCCAGTGAACAGGAAGGGGATGGATTTCTCCAAGGTGATAAATGTAGGAGCGCGGCTCCGCCCAGCTCTCTCTTGAACTTTCCAGCACGTCAGAAACATGTAATTCACGCGGATGTCCCCTCAGGGGATCAGATCCTATCCTGGATCTTTTCTTTACTTTCTAGTCTAAAATCTGTTTTCTGTATTCAACTTGTTTCACTTCCACGAAGTGAAATGAACTGAGCTGAACTATTTCCGTTGGTAACGTTACCTAAAGGACTTCCAACCGCTGTTCAAAGACTCGGCGCCGCATCACGTGACTCTCCAAGGAACCAAGGATTCAGCTCACGCACGCAGCTAAACCATGCAGGCCGCACACGCACAGAGAACAAAAGATCTGCCGTCCAAAACACGGCTAGACCATGCAGGCCGCTCAAGAGACGCAGCAACACATGAGAGAACCCTTCCACATGCAAGTAAAATTGGGTTACCCTGTTTTCAGAGCATTAAGAATGTGTTTTCATGTTGTTTCAGAGAGGTTGTCTGTCTAGGTGAATGTAACTCCCTTTCTCTCTCTCTTACTTGCGCTCACGCGTGTAAGTTATCCATTGCCCAAACTTTACCACTTCTCGTTCATTAATGTCTTATTGTGTTGTGTATGTCTATGTGTTTGTAAATACATATATATCCCGTGTAAACGTAGTAAATATATAAGTAGACATGCCTTTATTAAATCATTATACTCACTTGATTGATTGATTCATTTTGCTCAATTTCGAGTCCCTTAAGTGCTAAAAAGATTTTATGCTACAAGCTTTACAAATCAAAACATACTTTAAAAGTATGTGTTTCAACTTGTCGTTAAAATGAAAGGATTCACATGTATGCATGCAGGTAAAATGACAGATTCTCCCTTAGAGGGAGATTCATTAAAGGGGTCATATAATGCCATTTTTGTACAAGTTAATATGAATCTTTAGGGTCTAAATGAAAAGTTTGTAATATACTTTTATTAAAAATTCTCATTAGTTTTTTAAGAAAACACTCATTTTACCTGCTCAAAAACAGCTCTGTGTTCAGCACTCCGTTTAAGTGCATATGCCTTTAAATGATAATGAGCTTCGCTGACTCCGCCCCTCTGTTCTGTGGGCGCTGTAACACAACGCACGTGGAGTGTTAACTTGACAACAGTTGAGGGTTTATTATGGCAGCGGGATTCTCTCTGAGGACGCATCTGTGCAACCGTATCAGTTTGAACCAGAGTCGGACCCGAAACAAGATGACGGCCCCGAAGAAGTTCGACAATAAGGCTCGAACAGGACGTTTCTGAATGGTTGGTTAACAATGTCACTTTGATCTATTTTTGTATGTACTGGCAGGGTAACGTTAGAGTTGTGAGATACAAACGCTATGTGTTTAACGTTACTAATGTAAGTTATAGGTTAGTTCGTTGACAGATTTATGTTGAAAAACTTTTCTTTCTTTTTTTTGTAAATGTAGGCTTGTCAATGATGCGTGACATTATCTCAGTGTTAGGTACAACTCGTGACTGAAACTGACATGAGGTCATGTCAGTAATGATTCTGGCAGTAGTTGAAGGATAACTAAGAATTTGCTGTATGTTTATGTTTAGTGCGGTACGAAAATGTTTTATGTTTTAAGAAAACTTTTAAGTACATCTATAGTTTTGTAACTGCATTGATATTCCTGTTAATATTCCTGTTACGTTAACACCAACGCGTTTTTCATTATAAACGTGGGATTATGAATTATATTGAGAACGTCGTAACGTTACATAGAAGACATGCCGTAATAATGCACCCTGAGTGTAAACATTAGCCACATTCGTGAAGCGTGCAAGGGATTTGCAAAGATTCATATAAAGGTTAATAAATAAAACGTTACACTCACTTCTTCTGGAGGTCCAGCAGGAACACGAATAGTTGGTACCGATTCCTTTTTCAGTAGCAGCTTCTTAGCTAAACCTGATTTATATTGACCCTCGCCTCGTTTAAAAAGCAGTCTGGTGAGAAATGATTTGCGCAAACATGAGCGCATTGACGTTGCTCGTCGTGAATATTCCCTTCATAAACAAAACTCAGCCACTGCGTCTTCAGCGGTTCGGATTTAGGAACATTAAAATGACTGCTGTGTTCCTTATTACACCCAAGAACAGAACACCACAATCCCTTAGACGGCCGCCATTCTGTAGCCTGGTAATACCAGACTCTGCTACTTCACTTTGCTTCGGAGTGAAATGAAATTAGCGGAAGTAGGAAGTCTGACGTAGTCAGGCTAGCCATTCTGCTCCAGTGTAAACAATGACGAACTATGATTGACATCTCACTCACGAGCGAGGGCGGGTCTGAGTTGAAACGCTGCTGTCAATCAACAGTCGTGGGAGGGGCGTGCGATCTTGTGACGTCACAGGATCGAACGGCTTGATTTGAGGCAGGGGAAAACATATAAGGAGATTAAAACAAAACCACTGGATGGATTTTTATCATTATATGATGGCTGTGTACAGGCACTGCCAACACACATTTCAGTACAATCAACTTGTAAAAGTGCAAGTACCATTATATGACCCCTTTAACATGTAAGACTGATCTAATCCAAACATGTATGAATAATTATTAATTACCAATTATTAATTATGATATGCAAATTCCCCACGGATTAGATCCGCTACAGAGTCTTTACACTATAGATTGAACACGTAATACACATGTGAATGACGTCATCGTTTCAAAATATTCACGTTTTTTTGTTGTTTACATGGAGACCATTTGCAAAAATTTCAGGCACCCAAAACGCCAATGTCGGGTAAATGAACGCCCAAAACGCATAAAAAGTTTTATGTTTTTAGTTGAAGATGTAAATGACCCTCTAGACTGCAGATATTTCACCAGTATCAGGAGGACTGCTTGTATCTGCCTGTTCTAGACAGCTGTCAGTCAGTGCAGGTTACATTGTTACGCCACTAGGTGGTCTTTGAGGGAGTCATTACGTGCAAAAACGCTGATTAATTCATGAATCAGTGTTAAAATTATTTTAACTTTAAGTGCCACTTTACAAGGCTCAACTGATCAGAAATGCGTCACTGAAATCAATGGCATTGATTCAATTATGGCGTTATTTTTTAGTCAATCTTTTCCTCCGACACCTATTGTTTTTCTCTGGGCAACATCTCAACTTTCATGTTTTCTAAATATCTACAAACATATTATGGTATTTTTTGTTTTAGTAGAGTGAAAGTCACTTTACTCTTGTCATTATTGTTAAATTATGTATCATTCAGTTCATATGCATGAAATGTAAAGCAAGAAGGGCATACAGTTATGCCTTATATACTGTATATATGGTAATGAAAATAGACCTAAGTGAACAACAGCTTTTAAAATGACTTGATGAATTTTTTCAAAGAAAGTATCAAAAGCAAGTAATTGTATGGTTTTATTGAAGAACACTGTTGAAATACATAATGAAATATACATAAACAATCAACTTAGGTTTCACTTTATTTCGATGTTCCCTTTAACACATTCCGTAAGTAACTTTGGAGGACTGATTCATTGCGCATCGTCGATTCGAGAGGTTGTTCTATTCTGATTTTATTTCGGTTTAAAGAGGATTCCTCAGTCAAGTCAAGTCAAGTCAAGTCATCCTCATTTATATAGCGCTTTTAACAATGTAGATTGTTTCAAAGCAGCTTTACAGAGACAAACATATAATTTAAAGGTAACAGAGATTGGTTTGGTTTTATAGTGGTTCTTGAATAATGTTGTTTCCAGCTAATGTTAGTTTTGATTGATTCACTTCCGTCGAAATGATCATTTGTTATTAAATTAGGGGCCGCTAAGACGCCGCCGTTCTCTCTAAACAGACTTTAAACGCAAACCTGTGATAAACGCTGATGTCACATGCGCATTAAGAATTTATTCTATAGTTATGTGCATTTGAATGTGTGCAGGTTTGTAATTCCCTACAAACCATGCCTAAACAAACTACTTGTCTTGCCTATAAATTTTGATGCAGAATGTTATTTAATTTTATCATTTCGGGTAGGTACGCGAAACCGGAATTTCATAGCGCTTTATCTGTAGAGCAGTATCGGGATCCTCCATAGGGAGAGGTTAGTTGGCACTTCAGCACTGCGTTGTCATCGGGTCCAGGCAAGGTCCTTCGTCAGATCTGGAAAGAAAGCAGACTGCAGGAAAACCTTGGGATAAACAAAGACACTAAATTAGCGTAGATGCCATTCTTCTTATGATGTAACGAGTACATCAGGATTTAAGGGAAGTGTTCCCAGTTCCGGCTGACCTAATCTATGCAGCCTAAAATTTAATTATAGAAGTCAATAATGTATTATGTGAATGCTAGGTCAAAGAGATGTGTTTTTAGTCTAGCTTTAAACTGACAGACTGCTTCCCGGACCATGTTAGGAAGATTGTTCCAAAGTTTTGGTGCTAAATAGGAAAAGGATCTACTGCCAGCAGTCGATTTTGATATTCTAGGTATTATCAACTGGCTGGATCTTTGAGATCGCAATAGATGTGAAGGACTATAATGCGTTAAGAGCTCGCTCAAGTACTGCGGAGCTAAACCATTTAGTGCTTTGTAAGTAATCAGCAATATTTTAAAATTTATACGATGTTTAATAGGCAGCCAATGCAGTGTTGACAGAACCGGGCTATTATGGTCATACTTCCTGGTTCTGGTAAGAACTCTAGCGGCTGCGTTTTGGACCAGCTGTAGTTTGTTTATTAAGCGTGCAGGGCAACCACCCAGTAGAGCATTACAATAATCTAGCCTTGAGGTCATGAACGCATTAACTAATTGTTCCGCATTTGTTAGTGAGAGCATTATGACGTAATTTAGATATATTTTTAAGATGGAAAAATGCTGTTTTACAGATACTAGACACGTGACTTTCAAATGAAAGATTGGTATCAAAGAGCACACCCAGGTTCCTAACTGACGACGAAGACTAACAGAGCAGCCATCAAGTGTTAGACAGTATTCAAGGTTATTACGTGTGGAAGTTTTTTGTCCAAAAATTATAATCTCTGTTTTTTCAGAATTTGGTAGTAGGAAATTACTAGTCATCCAATTTTTTATTTCAGCTATGCATTCCGTTAATTTTGTGAATTGGTAAGTTTCGTTAGGTTTTGAAGAAATATACAGCTGAGTATCATCAGCATAACAGTGAAAGCTAATTCCATGTTTCCTAATTATATCTCCTAATGGCATGTACAGAGTGAAGAGCAGCGGTCCTAGTACTGAGCCTTGTGGTATGCCATACTGAACTTGTGATCGATAAGACATCTCTTCAGTTACTGCTACAAACTGATAACGGTCAGATAAGTATGATTTAAACCAAGCTAGTGCAATTCCACTAATGCCAACATAGTTTTCTAGTCTATTTAAAAGAATGTTGTGGTCGATAGTATCAAATGCAGCACTAAGATCGAGTAATAGAGAGATACAACCACAAACGGATGATAAGAGCAAATCCTTTGTGACTCTAATGAGAGCAGTCTCAGTACTATGGTACAGTCTAAATCCTCGCAGATATCATTTCTTTCAAGAAAGGAACAGTTGTGAAGATACTGCTTTTTCTAGTATCTTTGACAGAAAAGGCAGATTCGAGATCGGCCTGTAATTGACTAATTCTGTAGGATCAAGTTCCGTTTTTTTTAACAAGTGGTTTAATCATAGCCAGATTAAAGGTTTTTGGTACGTATCCTAGAGACAAAGACGAATTAATGATATTTAGAAGAGGATCTATGACCTCTGGAATCATCTCTTTCAGTAGCTTAGTCAGTTTAGGGTCTAACATACATGTTGTTGATTTAGATGATTTAACGAGTTTGCAAAATTCTTCCTCTCCTATAGCAACAAATGAATCAAAATGTTCCTCACGGAGACTACAATATACTCCCTGATGCGATACTGTAGTAGACGGTTGCATAGTTATAATTTTGTCCCTCATATTATCAATCTTATAAGTGAAGAAGTTCATGAAAACTGATCACCTGATGTGCTGGATCACCTTTCTGATATTATTGATTTTCTCAGAGAAGGAGGAAGCAAACTCACTGCTCTTGCTGTCTGAGAGCATTTCACTGAGAATGTGACTTGGGGGGTTTGTCAGTCTCTCTAAAGTAGCAAAAAGAGTGCGTTGTTTAAGTTGCTGTTTTATAATATTCGAGAAGAAAATCTGTCTAGCTTTCCCTAGTTCCATATTGAAAGCATGGATGCTGTCTTTGTAGGTTTTATAATAGACAAGTTTTTTCTTTCGCTACATGCGCTCTGCTTCTCTGTCAAGTCGTCACCTTCATTTAAAAAGCGCTTTTTACAGTATGGATTGTTTCAAAGCAGCTTTACAGTTATAATAGAAATTACCTTGACAGATTGTTTAGGCTTTACCACAGCTCTAGGACAAAGTAATTGTCCAGCTAAAGATAGTCTTGATTGATTCACTTCCGTAGCGAAGATCATTAGTTATTAAAGCTACAATATGTAATTTTTTTCTGCCGCTAGGGGTCGCTAACCTCTTACAATAACAAAGGCGTAGGTTTATGATGCAGTGATAAGCTGAATGATGGGACTTGCTGTCAAGCTGATGGATCTAATAATGTTTATGAATGAGTGAAAACATTAATGTTTTTTAACATTACAGTGGTATGAAGCATGTCGCGATTGCTAATAAGAGACAGATATCATGCTAGTCCCGCGGATATAAAGGAATACGGACATTTAATTCTACCAAACTACCCGCAAGTGCTGGATTACTACTCGCACAGGTCAGTTTATTTGACGAATTAATCTTGTGAGGTAACGCAGCGCAAGTTTTTCATCATGGAGACTACACTGCACTCCCTGATGCGATACTGTAGACGGTTGCATGGTTATAATTTTGTCACTGATATTATCGATCTTATAAGTGAAGAAGTTCATAAAGTCATTACTGCTGTGTTTCTTTGAAACTTCTGGGCTTGAAGCTTTCTTTTTCGTTAGTTTAGTCGAAAAATAATTATTATGTTTATTTTCATCTAATAGGTTTGAAAAATAAGCAGATCTAGCAGCTTTTAAAGCCTCTCTGTAAGCAATCGAACTTTCCTTCCATCCAATCCGAAATACCTCTAGTTTTGTTTTCTTCCAGTTTCGCTCCATTTTTCTGGCTGCTCTCTTAAGGGCCTGAGTGTGCTTGTTGTACCACGGCGTTGATCTATTTTCTTTAATCTTCTTTAAGTGCAGCGAAGCAACTGTGTCTAAAGTGCTGGAAAATAGAGAGTTAAAAGTTTCTGTTGCAATATCAAGTTCTTATAAGCTATCCGGGATGCTGAGATGATGAAACTGATTAGGAAGATTATTGATAAAGCAATCTTTAGTGGCAGAAGTGATAGGTCTAACATATTTATAACATGGAGTCGGCTTTGCAGCCTTGGCTAAATGTAATTGACATGAGACTAGATAGTGATCGGAGATGTCGTCGCTCTGCTGCAGAATTTCAACGGCATCAACATCTATTCCATAGTATTAGAACTAGAGTATGATTACGACAATGAGTAATGTCCTGACATGTGTTGTCTAACTCCAATTGAGTTTACAATGTCTTTAAATGCCAATCCCAATGCATATTTTTCATTATCTACATGTATATTAAAATCAACAACAATTAGGACTTTTTTTAGACAAATTCTGATAGAAAGTCAGCAAATTCTTTGATCAAATCTTTATGGTGGCCTGTATACAGTAGCCAGCAGAATTCTCAAATGTGATTTATCGTTTACACTATATATATATTTACATTAAGCACCAACACTTCAAAAGAAGTATATTTAAAACTAGATTTCTTCTTGGTTTTGAAAAGATTACTATAAATTACAGCAACACCTCCACCTTTGCCTTTCGGACGAGGCTCATGTTTATAACAGTAATCTTGCGGGTCGGACTCATTTAAAGTCATATCATTAACTATGAGCGCTTTTGAAGTAAGGGATTGAATATTCAGCAAACCAAGCTTTATCGTGTGCTCATCTGTATTATATTTGTTTTTTATTTGTTGAACATCAATTAAATTTTTAACCTTAGATAGGTTTGGACGTTTTTTGGATTTCCAAATTGGGGAACACACACAGTCTCTATATGATGATATCTAGGTGAGAAAGACTCTATGTGATGGTATTTATCTGACCTTGGTGACACGAGGCCGCTAGCAGACGGTTGGTTTAGCCAGTTTGTCTGCTTCCTGACCTGAGCCCCAGATTGTCATGTTTTATCTCTAAGACTATGAGCCAAATTACTAGAGAGAAGAGCAGCACCATCCCAGGAGGGATGAATACCATCTCTTTTCAACAGGTCAGGTTTGCCCCAAAAACTTTTCCAATTGTCTATGAGTTCTATATTATTTTGCGGACACCGCTTAGACAATCAGCCATTGAGTGAACACAATCTACTAACTATCTCATCGCTCCTTCAAACAGGAAAAGGGCCAGAGCAAATTACAGTGCCTGACATCGGACTTGCGAGTTCAAACACCTCTTTAATATTAATTTTGGTGATCTCCGACTGGCGGAGTCAAACATCATTTGTGCCGACGTGAATAACAATATTAGAGAATTTACGATTAGCATTAGCCAGCACTTTTAAATTTGCTTTGATGTCAGGCGCTCTGGCTCCCGGTAAACATGTGACAATGGTGGTTGGTGTCTCTATTTTCACGTTCCGTGTAATAGAATCGCCAATTACCAGGGCACAATCAACATAATTATCAGTGGGTGTTTCACTGAGAGGGGCAAATCGATTTGTTATGGTAATCGGAACGGAAGAGTGTTTTTTTGATCCGCGACTAGAGCGATCTCTGACTGTCACCCATCTGCCTGGCTGCACAGGCAATAATTCAGCCGGAACCAAATAATGTAAAGAGTTCACTATGATAGGCGCATCCAAAGTAGTATCTAAAGCTTGAGTACACTTACTATCCTCAATTAGAGTTTGGATGCATGTCTAATTCTGACATCTTCTCCGTCAGCCTGACTGTCTCCTTGCATTTATTACATATAAACCCTATATTGCCGACGGGGAAGGATATGGTAAAATGTGGCATGAAGTGCAGACTGTGACAATAACAGGACAATACATTACTCACCGTGTTTGTTGACTGACTCTTACTCACCTGGGCTTTTTATGAACTCAGAGGCGCGGGCGCACACGAGAAAAATAAATAAATAACTGAGCACACGGGTGGCGCGTTAACAGGCTAGCGAGATACTAGCGTGTTGTGCTAACAATAACAGAAGCTAGCGATGTTAGGTTAATCTGAGATGTTAGGTAAACTGTAATTAGTAGTATAAACAACTAGAAATGATAGTAAATAATGGTTCAAAACAGAAAGAAATACTAGGCTTAGATGGAGCTTATAGCCTCGGAGCAAACACACTCACACACAGCAGGCAGCGAGGCAGACAGGAGCAATCGATCAGGGAAAAGAACCTGGAACCTGAGACAGCCATCGATCATTACACATGCACATGCAGAGGATTTGTGAGTACAGTCTTACTGAAACTTTGTCGATTATCCAATCATTTGGAGGACAAGTGCGCCAACGGTTCATGGCCATTCAAATGTACTGTTTCAGAGACTAAGTTTGGGAGTTCTCACTTATATTATTGAGGTATTTAGTGCTAGGAGATTTGAGTCTTTTGGGTACAAACGAGTCAAAGCAAGAGTCATCTGGTTAAACAAGTCAGTTTAAGAGTCATATATGTTTAAAAGAGTCTTAGTTGATTTTGAATAAGAGTGATTCAATTGTATTTGAGGTAACTGAAATTATTTTTTTATTGTTTTGACTATATTTAGTCGTTGCATTACTTCATTTTTGGGTCACTTACAGTGTTGCACTATTTGAATGTGGTAAGACTCTGTATTGCATTGTGATTCCCTTAACAATTCAAGTACTAATATAGTTTCATATATTTCATATCTGCTTGTGGAATTCCCCCACGGCTGTTGTTTCAATGTTTCAATCCGTTTTATGTACAGTTTACGAGTTCACACTAACATACAATTAGAGTGAGTAAAGTTAAATGTGTATTTGGCGTGCTTTCCAGGGGCAGGGCTCTGAGCTCGGAGTTCGGCCCAGACCCAGAGTACACCCCCACCCCCCCTCTGAAACTTTTTGTCCTCCCTAATTACCTTGATCAGCTCATCCTTAAGACTTATGATCATCTGGTTTTCTCTTGGCTTGTGCTGCTAGCTCCTCCTCATCTTGGGCCCTGTCCACACGGACACAGTTATTTTTTTTTAACCGTGACTTTTTTACGTGGTTCGGCCGTTCGTCCACACTGAAACGCAGTATCAGGTCATTGAAACTGAACATTTTTGAAAACCCCTGCCAGGATGAGGATTTTCAGAAACGCCGGTTACAGTGTTGTCGTGTATACAGTGAAACCGGGGTTTTTGCCTTGCGACGTCAGAGTGTGCGCTGTTATCCGCTGTGTTTGACGTCAGATTTGCGCCTACTGGTAATAACTTTTTGTTAGGCTTGGCCAACGTGGCTTTACGGTTAAGGGTTATATCGCCGCCTGCTGGTGTGGCATGCTCTTGACCGCGCTTGATAGCGTGTTTTTGCGTTTTCATGTAGACGGAGACTGAGCATGTGTGGACGGGGTTTTTTTTTAAAACACTGGAGGAAAAACTCTGGTTATAAAAATACCCGTGTCCGTGTGGACAAGGCCTTGGTCATCCACTTCTGAACTTGGCCCTGGTGTGTCCTCAGGGATTGAGGCAACGAGGACAGGGGGGTTGTTGGAATGTCTCTGTCCCAACACCTCATTCATGAGGAAAAACCATAGCCAACTTGCAGCAGTGGGTTTCCCACTCATTCCCTCACCCGCCCCAGGACACTTGCCTTCACGCAACCAGTGACATATTCATTGTCACCCCTGTCTGCCTTGCTGCTGAGTGGTTTGTGCCTGTAAGCTCTGTATTGCTTTCTGTTTTGAATCTTTATTTACTATCATTCTGTGTTGTTTATATTGCTAACTATATCTTACTCATCACCACACATTAATCTAATATCGCTAGCTTCTATGTAAATCATTACCACTAGCACAACATGCTAGTAATTTCACTAGCCTGCACAACACGCTAGTAACTCGCTAGCCTGTTAACGCGCCATCCATGCCTGTCGTCTTTATTTTATTTTAATTTTTTTTTCTCTCACAACACGCATTGCATCATCCGTGCCTGCCGTCTTTATTTAATTTTTTTTTCTCGCGCGCTCTCACGTCATCTTTGCCTGCCGACTTTATTTTATTTTTTTTTTCTCTCGCGCCTTTTACGAATCCATCAACTAACTGTTGTAAGTGTAGAATCAGTCAACAAACACGGTGAGTAATGTCTTCTCCTGTTATTGTCACTTGCTCTTCATGTCACATGTATAGTATAGCCTTCTCTGTCAGCAATATGTGATTTACATGTGATAAATGCAGGGAGACAGACAGGCTGACAGAGACGATTTCAGAACTAGAGACACGCATCCAAACTTTAATTGAGGATAGTAAGAGTGCAATGGCTTTAGAAACTGCGTTGGATGCGACTAGCTTAGTGAACTCTGTACATTGTTTGGTTCCAGCTGTAGAACCCGTGCAGCAGGATAACTGGGTGACTGTGAGAAGCTGTAGTCGCGGGACGAAACAAATTTATTTCCACTGAGAAGTTTAGTTCTTACCAAAAAATCATGTCACTACCAAAACTTAAGATAAAGTTTTGGTAGAGATGTGATTGTTTCAGTAGTGACAAATATATCTAATTTAGAGCAGAGATTAAAAAAATTATACATAAAAAAACAATCACATTTAAATAATATTTATATAAAATATTTCAAATAAAATAATGAAATATAATTATAATAATATTTTATATTATCCTAGGATATCCAGATCCACCAAAGGAGGGACAGCATTTTCACATTTAGCTCCGAAGCTCTAGAATAGCCTTCCTGATATTGTTCGTTGCTCAGACTCGCTCTCCCAGTTTAAAACTAGACTAAAGACGCATCTATTTAGCCAGGCATTCATATAAATTTTTTATCTTACAGTTTCTGTAAATTCGGCCTCTAGTTCGAAAAACGCCAGAGGAGAACTGGCCCCCGATTGAGCCTGGGTTCTCCCAAGGTTTTTTTTTCTCCATTGGGTCATCTGATGGAGTTTTAGGAGACCATTAGGTCTCTTGATGGAGTTTTTCGGTTCCTTGCCACTGTTGCCTTTGGCTTGCTCAGTTGGGGATATTCAAATTAATTAACCAATCATACCATTGATCAGCTCTACCAAACTTGGATGTCTTTTTTCCAGTAATAAACAAACATTGTTAAGTTGTTTTTATTGATACTGTGAAGCAGCTTTGATACAATCTGTATTGTGAAAAGCGCTATATAAATATATTTGACTTGACTTGATTATAATAATTAAAATAATATGTATGATATTAATACTGAATATTTAAATAAAGAAATATTTTAAAATTAAGTAATATAATGATAATAATATTTAAATAATATTAAATTAAGTAATCTTTTAGTTTAAAATTAAAAACTGCTTATTTAAAGACAGAAAATATGTCTTCGGTATAGTGGCAGTTCCTACAGTTATACCTATTACTTTCATAATTTAGAAAGTTGCTTTGGAATAGCCACACAATAATAGAAAGTACTCTATAAATTAAATTTTATGTATTCATACATTTTATATATATTTAGCTTATTGTTATCTTGATGAATGCTTTGGGTTTACATAGACCATATTCTTAGGAAATACCCAAGGTCTGAATATATAGTCATTTTTTGTTTTAGTTTTTACCGTTACTGCAGTTTGAACCAATTTGGTAGAATGGCTTGTATAAAACCGCAGTACTGTTTGCAAGGAACAGATCTTTCCTCCTTGTTTATGACACACATAAAGGAACAGCATGAATCATATTCTGAGAGAAAACAATTAACCTTTATTAAAAGCAGGTAATTGCACTCCTTCATTAACCATCATGCACGAGTGCCATTTAGAAGGGTGGGCGGCATGAGAGACGGCTGGACTGATGTGTGTCAGGCAGAGGTGAAGGATCGTCTCTATGGCAACAGTCATTAGGTGACAGGTGTCAAAGGGATTGACAGCACACCTGAGTGCGACGCCAGATTATAATTGTACAGTGTGTGACATTTACAGAAACACACCTAATGCAAAGTGGCTATCTCACTGACTCTTCTACAATTGGATTGAAGTCTAAAGTGCAAGTCTGGAATCGTCTCTTTGGTGTCCCAGCATGCTGTTTGGCAGCTGTAATGATCTCTGCTGGAAGAGTTGATGGGAGAGAACAAGAGCATCAATCAGCTGTGGATATATGAGCAGGAGGTCTGGAGGTGTTTGATTCAGTGTGAAACTGTAAACACCATCACGACAGGAACAGCATCATCATGGCCAATGCACCTATCAAACAACGCCAACACACTCTGGTCAAATATGGATGCTGGTCAGGACCCCTTGGCGTCACTCCTATAATGCTATTTTAAGGATTCCTAATTTTGTTTTGGAGGTTTCCTACAACAGGTTTACATTCATTATATACATTGCACATCACCTCATTCTCAAAGAGTCTGAAAAGGACTCATTCAAAGATTCTCTCTAAGCCCCACCTTTCTGAGAGCTACTCTGTTTTGACATATGATGATCGAAATTGTGCATGATCAATCAGGTCACCAGGGGGTGCGTAAGACTTATGATCACCTGTTGCAATATTTTGCCCGCGTTTAAAACAAGACATCTCTGCTTATATTAAGAGATGCAAAACCTGTGGTTAGTTGCAGTTAACACCTTGTAGACATTTTCGACAGGTTAAATTTGTTGAACACATTGTTGAACATAGGCTAGTTTACGTGTAAATGGGCAGTGAGTTACACTTGACATAAGCCTATATGTATTAACTCCATATTTACAGTGGCATTTGACCAGAAACAACAAATAGAATAAAACAGCAGAATGGCTGAATTCATCAGGGAGTAATTTTTCACAGTGTCAGAATTTTTAAGACAATGATGTGGTGTACCTTTAAATATGTTTAGTCCATGCTTCATCATACCAAAAAATACTGATGCCTCCTATTGTCCAATCAAATTATTGTCCACTTTTAGAATGAGGATGATCCTCCCTCTACAAAGAACCAGCAAGAACCAAAACATGTTATCGGCTTTGATGTAGTATTTCGCTTACAAATACTGAATATGCAGTGCTGCAGCTGATGCAGCCACTTGTTTAGTCACCCTTAAAATGTGCATTAAATAATAAATAAATAAATAAACTAAACACTACCAAAAAAAAAAAAAAAAAAAGTATTGCAGTATATATACACCTATAAGGCTACTTAAGTGTGCTTAAAAAGAGTAAAATTTCACAACTCTTTCTTAATACATTGTTTGTTTATTTCACAAAATTTGTTGTTCGGGAAAAAAACACGTTGACTAGGCTAATCAATTTTGAATATAGGCTATATAGCTACTTTCACATTCCCAATTCATATACAACACAAGTCTGCAGAAGAGGAACTAGTTTATACTGATCTGAACGCCAGTTTTTGTCTGGTGGTGTAAAAGCAACCGATTTACTCTAATACAGAACAATAGAAAAATGCAACACATGTTAAGAGCACAACTCACTCTCTCACTTACTCTGAGCATGCAATCAGACAGAAAGAGATGGCGGAGAATAGCCTACGATTAATCTCTTAGAAGTAGGAACCATCAAACATACATGAGAAAACAGCCACAGCAGCACGACAGTGACACACAGTCCTGATTTATCGAGAGACGGAGACAGAGATGCATTTCTCTTCCGCTGTGCTTGTGTGTGTGTAGGTAGCGCCGTTTGCTTGTTTATGTGCTTTAATAGGATTCGATTTTATAGATTTTTTTTTTTCTTTTTTGGCAATAGCCTCCCCCAAAATTCCTCATCCCGTTGCAGCGTGATAAATTCACAGAATTAAAAATTGCTCTCTGGCCTCTAAACGACTGTGAAAAATAACAAAGATTCTGCTGCCTGCATGAACCCATAAAACACTGGAGTGTATGACCGAATGTCCAGGAATGCACTTCCCGAAACGGATTTCCGCTCAAATGCTCTCTGCTGTGAGCTGTGGGAGTTGATCAGATTACCGGCATGGAAACTGTGGGACGATCGTAGCGCAGCTTTATTTTAATACGGATTAAAAGTCAAAACTGTTAGCTTTTAAAACTCATCTGATTATATAAGGAAATTGATCTGTTTCAGTTCCCACCTGTTTACTGCTATTCCGCTGATATAACAGTGTCATCTAAATGTATTTGCGTTCTACATTCGGCACACAATCATAAAGCGTGAGGATGGTGAAAGAATATGCATGTTATAAGCCGTTATTAAAGTGCCCCATTATGGATTTTAGAATATTCCCTTTCATGCAGTGTGTAGCTGTTTGTGAATGAAAAAGTTCTGTAAAGTTGAAAGTGCTCTATAAATAAAGTTATTGTCTCCCAAAAGAAAGAATCGACTCTGACCCACCTATAGGAGTTATTTGACCAGCCCTCAAATCAGTTCAACGTGGGATTCGCTAAACACTTGCTCTTGAAAGATGGGTCAGTACCCAGTTAATTTGGACCAGCTTTCTCCTCAGAATCACAACCTATTACTATGAATAATTCAAAATACATAATAATAATAATAATTTTTATTTATATAGCACCTTTCCAGAACTCAAGGACGCTTTACAATAAACAGGCAACAATAGGCAATGGACAAAGACAGCAGACAAAACAACAGTAGGTAGACAAAAGTGTAAGTACAATAAAGTACAATAAACATAGTTTTGTGTTTTATTGTTTAAGTTTCGAGCTAACTGGCTAACTCACTTTATTACAGTCTTACTGAAATACTTCAGCTAATCAGCTGTGGGCCACTATTACTTAAAACTGTGTATGCAAATTGTTTGTCGTTCTTTCTACTTTGAGTAAAGATAAAGGATGGTGGAAGATTAGTTTTAACATTTATGTTACATCAGTCATTCACGTTAGCGCTGGTGCTGGTGAGTCCATCTTTTGCTTTCTCGTTTTTGAGAGGTCGGTTCTTCTGTATTTGTGTGGTTGTAGTTGAAGGCACAAGACGAAGATCCGGGTTACACACAAACTTTACTTGATGAGTTGCCAGGACATACACAACCACATCTAACATTAACAAGAACTCACGAGAGGCCCACATGGAAGAAAATGAATAGTTGAATAGTCATTTGTTTTTTTGCGCACAAAAAGTATTCTCGTTGTTTGATAAACTTAAAGGAACTCACAGACTTTTTGGGACTTTAGCTTATTCACCGTATCTCCCAGAGTTCCCATAAGTCCATACATACCTTTTTCATCTCCGTGTGTGCTGTAACTCTGTTTGACGCACCCACCGCTAGCCTAGCTTAGCACAAAGACTGGATGTAAATGGCTACAGCTAGCATACTAATCCCAATCAGTGACAAAATAATGCAAACATTTTCCTATGTACATGTTGTGATTTGTATAGTCATAGAGTGTACAAATCACAAGGTCATATGAGACAGCCATTTTTTAACCGTATAAATACTGGGAACTATATTGTCAGAAGGCGAAGCACTGCTACTTCGGCGGAGTGATTACCCTAGCAGCACCTGAGATGCACCGTTGTTTCTTCCGTCAACAAAGCCAATGTGGCTAACTAGCTAGTAGCGGACGTGAATGGTGATCATGGCTCATTTTGAGGAATTGTCAGATGATTTTTATTTGGTATCAAACCAAGCTCCAGAACCATATCGTTTTGAGCTAGATTACACAGACGAGGAGTTACAAACATAACGGAACACTTACCGCAGCCGCAGGTGATCTACTTTGTCCTGTCTGTGCTATCGATGGGATGGCCGTATCCTTCAGCACACGTTTCATGGTCCGTGTGGCAAATTCCATTTTTTCAAAATAGTCGTCCTCAGTGAAATGTATTGAGCAAACACGATGGTCCTTGATGATCTCTTCAGGTGTGTTTGGATCAATATCCAGAGCAAGTAGCCATTGATTCATCAGGTCAGCGTTTTTGGTTGGAATTCTATGAAACATCATGTTATTGCCTGGTCTCCCAGAACACCCATGATTGTAAACTATGCTTTTACTATCTAGTAATTGCTGACTCTAATACTCCAACTCTAAACAAACTCTCTGCTCCTCACCATGGTGCTCAGGTGCTGCGGTAATCACTCCGCTCAAGTAGTAGTGCTTCGGCCTTCTGATAATATAGTTCCCAATATTTATACGGTTAAAAGATGGCTGTGTCTCATATGAAATTGTTGTTTGTACACTCTGTGACTATACAAATAACAACATGTAAATAGGAAAATGTTTGCGTTATTTTGTCACTTAGGATTAGTAAGCTAGCTGTAGCCATTTACATCCAGTCTTTGTGCTAAGCTAGGCTAGCAGTGGGTGTGTCAAACAGTTACAGCACGCACGGAGATGAAAAAGGTATGTATGGACTTATCTAACTCTGGGATCTAAGCTAAAGTCCCAAAAAGTCGGCGTGTTCCTTTAAGGTTGAGCCACTGCTGTCACTTTGACTATTTTAACGATGTCTTTACTAACTTTTCTGGGCTGGCAGATGCAATTACATGGCAGCATATATGAAGTAGTGAGCCAGCTCTCAGATTTCATCCAAAATATCTTAATTTGTGTTCCGATGATGAATGAAATTTTTATGGGGTTGGAACAACCTGAGGGTGAGTAATTACTGACAGAATTTTCATTTTTGGGTGAATTAATCCTTTTAGTTGAAATGCATCTTTCTCTAGTCTGTCTGTCTGTCTGCCTGTCTGTCTGTCTAACCTAGCTGGGCAGTGCATCTTTTGGTCTTTTGGCTTTCTGTGTCTTGCTTGCTAATGCCGGCCTCTTCCAGGGCTGTGTTCTGTGACTGTGCCTGACAAAAAAAAAAAAAGAGAGTGAAATACAACTATGTATTACATTTGATAAACGACAAAGGGCAACGGTGTTTGTTTATAAACTGCAGCTCAGAAAAGATAACCGTGCGTTAACTTGCGTTTATATGCACGTGCACAAAATGAAACGTGCATTTTCCAGCAAAAATCTGTGGATCGTTTGATGTCTCTGAAGAGTGCTGTGTCGAGCGAGCGAGTGTGTCGGTGTTCTTCTGGAAGACTCTGCCAGTGCTGGTGGTTTCTACAGCGCGAGTGGTGATCGCGAGCTTTGAGCTCTCAACTGCTGTTTTAACAGCAACAAATCTCTAAAGGTTTGTGTGTGTTGACGGCTGGTTAGAGGGAAGAAAAGTGAGCGCTTCACTGTTTCAGTTCACTGTTCAGTGTTGCCGCGGTCATTCCCCTGTGTGCTCTGGCACTGGTGATGGGTCCTATTTCCTGAAAGAGCTACACGGGTGCGTTTGCGCCTTTTCAAGATGTCATTCCACCTGTGCGTTTTGGATGCGGTCGTTCCCTTTTCCTCTCTGACGGTCACAATTGTTGCATCACGTGTTTGGGCTTACAGCACGCTGAAGCAGCTTTTGGGGAAGGTTCATGTTCCCATTGCGGGAATATGACTGTCGCGGTGTTGAGATCGAGACTCGCCTTCGTCCGCGAAGTGCGCGTCTCATTACCATGCCCCATGCTGTGTGGGATGGGTGACCGGAGGATAGTGATGGATGTCTCACCCGGTAACCATTCCCTGTGGGCTCCTCACTCCTCCATTACACCGCAGCCGATGGAATTCCTGTTGAACGTGCTGGTCCCTCTGTAATGGACCGATCAGCCGTTTCAATTGGGGTTCCAGCAGAGGATAAGATGTCGATAGCAGCATCGGAGGGTGAGCCGAGGCTGCCAGGCTTGAGTGTAACCCTCCACCGTGTCCCGTTCAGTCTCGGTTGGAGGATTGGTATCTCTGTGCGGGCCATGCTGGTTCTCAGCTCGCCGCCCCAGCGCCTTTCTTTCCCAAAGTGCATGGAGAGTTTACCAGGTTGTGGACGGCACCTTTCTCTTCCAGAAACTGCCTGAATTGCTTTACCCTCTCACTACCCTTGATGCATGAGTAGTTGCTATCCCTCCAGTGGAGCGGTCTGTCACGACACAGGTGCACCTGTGTCCAGCGGCCGCTGCCTTTTGGGGGATCCTCGTCTCCCCCCTAAGGCCTGTGAGTTCTCGTCTGTTCTGACGGGCAGAGCTTACAAAGCCTGTGGGCAAGCCGCCCCCTCTTGCGTGCCATGACGCTGCTACAGGTCTGTCAGGCCAGGGCACCCATGGACATCCACGAGGGTAGCCCAGACTGCGCTCATAGGTGAGCACCGCATTGCATTTGACCTCGCCCTCCAGGGCACGAGTGTCGTGGCGTGCGCGATCGGTCTGGCGATGTCCCCCTTAGTGGTCCAGGAGCGCCATAGTTGGTTCAGCCTGGTTGATATGGCAGATGCGGACAAGGTTCGGTTCCTGGTCTACCCAATTTCCCAGGTTAGGCTGGTCAGCGACGCGGCAGAGAACTGCTTCCAACAGTTCTCTGCTGCCCAAGCGCAGACTCGTCGCTGAGGGCGTTCCCCAGCCACCGCTCCCACTGGGCCTCCGCAGCAGCCTCCAGTCAGGCCTCAGCATGGAGCCGGCCGCAGTAGGGACACCCAGCCCGGAGCGGGCCACTCAGGGATGGAGGAGGATGCTCTTGGAGTTGGTCATCGATCCACTCCCTCCCCCTGGGTGAGGGCCGGGTGGAGTCTTCGTTTGTGTGTGTCTGTTAAGCGGTACCCACACTTGAAAGAAAGAGCAAATTCCTCTGTTCCTTGGTCCCAAGAGGGCACGTCTGGCAGTGTGCGACCCTGTAAAGCCTTGCACCCCTCAGCCCCCTTTTGTTCGCCAGCACAGCAGCTGGGTGCGGTTCGAGGATCCGGTCATCCGCCTTCTCACGCATCCCTGGCCGTCAAGTGGAGACAGGTAAGTGTCGTGCACCACACTCAGACCCTGCTTCGGGCCGCCTCCGGGCCTTCCGAGGTCCCTGTAATCCACTTCGCTGCCCCATAGCCATTTGGGTCTTCAGGTCAACTGGGAGAGAGTAATCTCGCCCACGGGCTGAGTATCTCTTTTTCAGTTTGGAGAAGGACTTGGTCCAACACGTCTCTTCAAGAAGAGAGTGTGTTCAGCTGGTGCTGTGTAGAAGTGAGAAAGGGTCCCACTGAAAGAACTTTCAGATGCTCCTGGGGCATATGGCAGATGCAGCCGCTTGGCTTCCTCCATATGAAGACCGCTTCAGCACTAGCTTCATGGCCGAGTCCCGAGGTGACCGTGGCATAGCAGCACACTCTGTGTGACAACAGTTCACCCCGGCCTGCTGCCAAACCCTCACCGACTGAGGGGCCATGTACAAAAGGCGTGCTTTAACGGAGGCAGACCTGACCTGTTGAAAAGAGATTGTATTCATCCCTCCTGGGATGGTGCTGCTCTTCTCTCTAGTAATATGGCACATAGTTTTAGAGCTCAAACATGACAATCTGGGGCTCAGGTCAGGAAGCAGACAGACTGGCTAAACTGACCGCCTGCTAGCTGTCTCAGTCACTGAGGTCAGATAAATCCCATCACATTGAGAGAACCTTTCACCTAGATATCATCATATAGAGACTGTGTCTTTTCACC
The DNA here is from genome assembly GCA_036326025.1 of Chrosomus eos. Taxonomy (NCBI): domain Eukaryota; kingdom Metazoa; phylum Chordata; class Actinopteri; order Cypriniformes; family Leuciscidae; genus Chrosomus; species Chrosomus eos. The sequence continues at coordinate 48,486,260 of CM070818.1, forward strand.
GAATTAGGACAAAAAACTCCCAAACCCATTTAAGGGTAAAAATGTAATTGATGTTCAACAAATAAAAAGCAGATATAATACGGATGCACAAATGATAAAGCTCGGGTTGCTTAATATTTATTTTAATAATTATTTTAAAATTGTGGGTGCTTAACAGGCTATATAGCATTACATTTCACGTTTATTGCAGCTAATTGATGGCATAACATAGTGTGGTCAAACATACAGGTAATACAAAAAGTAATTTATTAGTTGATATATGATTTATGCTTTGTGAATTCCATACATATCTGGATGGTGAAAACGACATCTCCCGTCGTTACACTCTCCTTCATAGAGTCATCAAGCTTCGTCTTTGTTATTGTTTTGAAAATGCGACCTCTGGTGGAGAAAAAAAAATACAGATTGTACCTTTATTTCAGCTCAAAATATCATTCATTGGGTGTCTTTGCCGACCTCTTGTAATAATAATAAAAAAATAATATAACATGTTATTTCATGACTCTTGCCACTAGCTGTTCCGCTGGGTCCTAAAGTTAGTTCTTCAGTATGCATTCAGATACATATGTAGACATTAGAGGGGGAAAAATGGTTTTAGCATTATTAGTTTGAATTTTGAGCATTTTTAGGCTTTTCTACTGAAGCATTCCTCGCATTCCATTCATTCACATGGGGGTCAAATTGAGCTGCAAGGGAAGAATTTGTTACTTTTTAAAATTTCAACCACAAAACTCCTTTAATCCATTAATTTTTTTGTGTGTGTATTTGTGATTTAGGTGCGACTTTTGTCCTAAGGTCTTGGACCCCTCTGATGAACACTTGTAAGGGCCACCCGTTGGCCCCACCGACCGAATCCAACGGTCTGGGCGAAGGTATGATGTGTGTATGCCTTTTCAGCGCTTCGGTGAAGTTCACCTTATTTATTAGAATTTAGTTTCAATTACTTTAGCTCTGTTAATCTGACTCCAATTTCAAATGATAATCAAATTTAGATAGTGTTTCTTATTAGAAAATAATCATAAATATTGATTATGATTTACTTTAGATCTTTGATTATTCTGGGCATCTCATAGTTTCAAATATTTATTCACTAAGGACCCGGTATCGCTTTGAGATGTCATGTCGCAAATGTGCGCTCACAATCTCAAACTAGCCAGTTCTGAAATAGTCAGAGGATGCAGTGCAAACTATTTTACCCTTAAGACGTTGCGCACTGCAGACTCATAAGAAAGGAGTCATTTTTTAATAGTTGCAAGATGCAACGTGCTAAGTCAGTGATAGTCAGAAATCGGAAGGTCTCCTTAATGAGGTGCCCCACGCTCCATTCATTAGTGCCTTCAGTGTGATCTTATCCTGGACAGAGATTTGCGGGAATTCCAGACTGCACATTAATCTACTAGAAATAATGATTTCCAAATAATGCAGAATAAATCAATCTAAAAAATTATAACATTGTATTTGTCAGGTAAAAATGTATTATGCCAATTCCACAAGTAATGATTAAAATCCAATTTAGAAAGAATAAATACATAATATCAATTGCTCAAAGATGACTCTAAGAGTAAGAAATGCATTCCTGACAGAGACACACAGTGATGTGTGAGTGTATTCTGAGTGCAAGACTCGAGAAGCCACTGCCACAGCACTGCATGGGGGTTATCATTTGCAGAGATATGGAAGGAGAAACGTTTGGACAGGACAATGTCCTGTGCTCTTTCTTTGCGATCTTCTGTCCAGGGTGTGTTTTATTGCTTTATTGCAGGAGTTTTATCTCAGTTTTTGTCTTAGCATGAAAATCAAGTCTTACACACAGTCTTCTCACAGTCATTTTTTAAATTTAAATCCCCCGACCCGAGGGAAGGATGATGTATAGCCAGAATTGTGCTCTCTCAGATTCAGAATGTGGTCCTCTTTAAAAATGCACTGTACACAAGCTAACTTTTGGGCTGTACTGCTCAGGATCATATATTATATGATATATTATAAATAAATCTTAACCACTGATTCCTAACAAAAGGGCTTTTGCTTTTGTATCCAAACACACAGCATCTCCACAACATAGGGCTGTCACTTTACGTTCGAAAATCGATTGCACAATCGATCGGACCAACCAACAAGTAGTATCGAAACGAAAATAGGGAATCGATTTTAACGGCCTTTTTTTATATATTTTTTTTTTTTTTTTACCAAAAATGCGTTTTAGGTGGACAGATCAGTAGAACATGTAGGATGTTGGAAAATAATAATGTCTTTTCTGTTAACCAAATGCTTTTTAATATTCGCTATTACTTCAAGGCAAGTGAACAAGCGCGCCGTTATTTGTTGCCAGAGCCGTTGCTTAGTGACGTGTGTGTTCAAGTAAGCCAGAAATGCGCAGATTCTGCGCAATACGCTGTATTTAATATATCACGAGGACTCATAGATGTGTATATCTCTATGAGGAGGACTCACGAGTTGTGTATTTGCGCTGAATCCACACAGATTTGGCTTACACGAACTTCCACAGCAAAGAAAGTGAGTAAACATAGACGCACGCCTCTTGTTTTGACAGCGTTAGCCGCCAAAGTTAATTTTTACCCGCATTTGGCGAGTTGAGGGTGTTAATTTCAATCCCTGAATGTTGCACTCCTGTTAGTCATTGTGCACGAAACTTCACGGCAATAAATCATCAGGAATATTGCTGACTTGTGGGCGCTGCGCGTCTCAAGCACCCTCTTCACGTTCGTCCTAATGCCTGTTAGTTGTCAGTGGATTTGCCTATATTTGGTGTTGAAAATGGAAACGTCTTTAGACACGGAAAATCGATTTTACAATCGATTCAATGAACACTTATGTCTCAAAGATCGAACAGGATTTTTTCACAAAAGTGACAGCCCTACCACAACATGACGGCAACACCCCTGACGTAGACTTTTGAGGAAGTAATATCTGGACTTCCATTAAGGCGTTTTAGGCAGGTCTGGAGCAGTATTCTGTTATGCCGAGTTCAGACTGCACAATTTAAGTCCCGATTTTGGCTCGCCAACAGGTTTTGAAAAATCGCCGACACATGCCCGAAATCACAGGCAAATCGGTTCTCGTTCACGCGAGTGACAATCACGCAGTGCGAATGAGCAAAGACGCGATCTGAGAGAATCGCCAACGAGTCACCGACGCCCGTGAGATATTTGGCAGGTTTTGAGAAATCGCCGACACATGCCCGAAATCACAGGCAAATCGGTTCTCGTTCACGCGAGTGACAATCACGCAATGTGAATGAGCAAAAACGCGATCTGAGAGAATCACCGACGAGTCACCGACGCCCGTGAGATATTTGGCATGCTAAATATCTGGACCTGTCGGCGATTTACAATCCTGCTGTGTGAAAGTGTTCTGACTGAAAACTACATCGGCGATGACCGACAACCAATGAAAGAGCAAGATACAGGACAGCAGGCTGTTCAGGGAGGAGTTATAGAGCAGAATATCAGTATTTTAATAGATAGGCCTATATTTACAATTATATCAAACAGAAACAAAGCACAAACATTTGCATGACCAGCAGCAACAGCAGGACATTTGCAAAATTATTTATCCCCAATTCTCTTTGCAAAACACAGTCCTCGTATTCCCAAACATTTCCTCCTGCATAAACGGTTTATTTTTCTCATTTTCGCTACAAATCAGCGGAAAGATAATTTGGATCGCAATCTTCTTGTAGGCTATCATTTTTAATAAAAAATCTTCCGTTATTTCCGTATCACTTCTCACGTTTTTTTGGTTGTGAAACGTAGTTTGCGGACCAGGCAGAAGTTGTCTGCGATTCTTTCTTTTGTAAAGTCATGCAGTGTGAAACCTCCTGTCGCCGATCCATCGTGCAGTGTTAACACAGCAGAAACTGAATGTTACCCAAGATAGTCATGCAGTGTGAAAACAACAGTGACCCGATTATTTTGAAAATCGTGCAGTCTGAACTCGGCATTAGACAGAATAAATCCCTTTGTGCGAGACTATGAGCTTTGTAACTTTGCAGATCATTTACAGTACATCAGGGATGGCCAACAGGCCAGTCCTGCAAAGTTTTGCTCCAACCCTAATCAAACGCACCTGAACAAGCTAATAGTGTGTTAATGGTAACTAGAATGCTACAGGCAGGTAAGTTTGTATCAGGGTTGTAGCTTAACTCTGCAGGCCTGGGGTTCTCCAGGACTGATGTTAGGCACCCCTGGTATACATGCACAAACAGATATATTACACACTAAAGAAAAATAAAAACATTTAAAAAAACATCATGTGATGGATTGGTTTTTATAATATGTTTGTACAATCCATCCATATCTTATCATCCTGGACTTAAGTCGGTTTGATCTCAGACCTGACCTGGTCTTGACTCACATGAGCTGCTCCTCACATTTGAGGTTCATATAAAACTGAGGTCATAGATTTGATTGTATTGATGATAATAATAATACATGAAGGTTAATATTAACAGACACTACGTGTGATGGCCCAAGCCACACAGGCAAGGCCGGGTAACAGCCAGCAATGGTAATACCAGCACGCAAGCCATGTGTTAAGTATGCAATGTTAAGTTATTTTTTGCAGTTAGCCACACCCCAAACAATTCATGATTTCAAAACACAGATCATATAGTTTATTCCAATTATAATATACATTTATTTGCTTTAGCCATACACTGTTTAAATGGAGCGCACACATTTTCTTGTTTCTATTAATTATTGTTTCTTTGTTACCATGTTGGAGAGAGGTCTGTCCTGGGGAAGAAAGGTGTCGCCAAGGGTGGAGGACTGTGATATCCTGTGGCCTGCCAATCAAGCCATACCATGTGCTGCCATGTCGGAGGGGGATTTTGGGTTTAGTTTGTGTTACTTTGTAGTTGTTGTATTTGTCGTCCATTTTGTTTTCCCCTTATGTGTAAATTGGTTTGGCCAAGCCACTATATATGTTCCCTTGTGTCTCATTTAGGAAGGTCAGTTTGGTTAGTTCATATCTTGTTTTTTTTGTGTGCTGTTTTGATTTTGTTGATCTCTTTTATATGCCTTGTTAACTTTTTGGTTTCTATTGTTTAATATGTTTGGGGTAAATAAAACAAAACCCTATTTTTCAACAAAAACTCCTGTTCTCCTCATTGCCGGACTGTTTGGTCCGTGACACTATGCTTTAATATATATTATATAAATATATATCAATTCAACATTTTATGTAATTATTTTTTATTCTCAAAATGGGATTCATATAATTTATATCTAAGCATGACTGTTTTTTGCTGATATGTTTGCTGTTTGTTTGAAATATGTTTATCATCTTTGTTGCTCTTCTAAATAAATAATATTCACATGTTGCAATTTCTGTGAATAAGACATTCTCAAAATGTTGCAAATGGAATAAAGAAAAACATAAACAGCAGAAATATCAACACCAACAAAACATGAAATACGAATGTGTCTTTGGTGAGAGCTCAGCATGTTCTGAGTCAAATGTTCAAGTCTCAGGTTTTATATTGATCCTGTGGGAAGCTGATGATTCTGGAGCATATGTTACAACGAGGTTTGCTAATAAAGGCCCTAGTATACATTAAGCGAAATTGAAGAATGATCTTGTATGATGTAATTTCAAACAAAATCAGGCCAAAACAAAGTTGGAGTTTGTTTCTGGCATTTGAAACAGCTTCAAGGCCCTGATATTCTCATGGCTAAGTTTTTTTTTTTTTCGTTCTTTGCTTAACCCGTGTGCATCCTTGTGGACATTTTTGGCTTTTTCAGTTTTGTTTTTTTGATAACTTTGTCTGTGTTAATGCTAACTGCATACAATTTGCCACAGGTGTGTATTTTTACTGGAATTTTAATATTTCACGCCATTTTCATTAAAAAAATCTATTTTGCACTAGGTACACAAAATACTCCCTCTTAGCATCGTTTTGCCAAAAATGTCCCGATTGAAACCCATTAAAACTGCCATTTTTAATCCCAGTGCCATTTAACTATAAAATGATGCAAACTTTGTTAAGAGGCTTTCATTATGTTAGCAAGGCTTCAAAATTTTAATTTTTACTATTTTTTATCAGATGGTGCCTTTTTTCAGGTTTGGCCTATAAAGCAAATTCTCGCTTTATTCCTATTTTCTGCTTCGGCATATTACAGAGCCAATTGGATAAATTGTGCAACGATAATTGTGTGGGTATGTTGGTATGGATGTCTGGGTGTGGTTTGTATGTGTGTAATAAAAAAAATTGTGTGTGTGTGTTTGTGCGCTTGTAATATTTGAGAGAGAAAAACTCAACTGCAAATCTAAAATCCAATCACTGTGTGCACCAGTGGAGTTTTGCTGGCACCCAATGGGGAAAATCTGTTACTGCGCCCAAACAAAATCTTACCGAAAGCTCATTTTTTGAGATATCATCCTCAAATTTGGAACACAACTTGTTTAGATTTATGGCATTAAATTTATATCAGTTTTGGAGTTCAATATGTTTCATAAAACATATATTTTATATAAAATAATGATCATAATGTTCATAAATAATTTTCATAAACTTAAACCTCTATATAAAATTTTTGGTTTCACTTTTTTCACTTGTTTAACTTCAGCAATAATCTGCCAAGGGTCCTCTTTAAAATGAGACCAAACTTAAGTCTTTGCTCCCAAGCCTAACATTTTTATGACAGTTTTTTGACATGGACATTTTTGTCCACTTTGGAGCTATGTGTAACTTTTTTTTTTTTTTTTTATGCTAACTGCATGCAGTTTGGCACAGGTGTGTATTTGTATTGTAATTTTACTATTTCACCCCCATTTCCTTTGAAAAATCTTTTTTGCACTAGGTACAAAACAACTTCCCTCATAGCGTCGTTTTGCCAAAAATGGCCCCATTGAAACCCATTAAAACTGCATTTTTTTATCCCAATGCCATTTAACTAAAATTATGCAATATTTGTTAAGAGGCTTTCATTATGTTAGCAAGGCTTCAAAATTTTAATTTTTACTATTTTTTATCAGATGGTGCCTTTTTTCAGGTTTGGCCTATAAAGCAAATACTCGCTTTATTCCTATTTTCTGCTTCGGCATATTATAGAGCCAATTGGATAAATTGTGCAACGATAATTGTGTGGGTATGTTGGTATGGATGTCTGGGTATGGTTTGTATGTGTGTAATAAAAAAAATTGTGTGTGTGTGTTTGTGCGCTTGTAATATTTGAGAGAGAAAAACTCAACTGCAAATCTAAAATCCAATCACTGTGTGCACCAGTGGAGTTTTGCTGGCACCCAATGGGGAAAATCTGTTACTGCGCCCAAACAAAATCTTACCGAAAGCTCATTTTTGAGATATCATCCTCAAATTTGGAACACAACTTGTTTAGATTTATGGCATTGAATTTATATCAGTTTGGGAGTTCAATATGTTTCATAAAACATATATTTTATATAAAATAATGATCATAATGTTCATAAATAATTTTCATAAACTTAAACCTCTATATAAAATTTTTGGTTTCACTTTTTTCACTTGTTTAACTTCAGCAATAATCTGCCAAGGGTCCTCTTTAAAATGAGACCAAACTTAAGTCTTTGCTCCCAAGCCTAACATTTTTATTACAGTTTTTTGACATGGACATTTTTGTCCACTTTGGAGCTATGTGTAACTTTTTTTTTTAGTTTATGCTAACTGCATGCAGTTTGGCACAGGTGTGTATTTGTATTGTAATTTTACTATTTCACCCCCATTTCCTTTGAAAAATCTTTTTTGCACTAGGTACAAAACAACTTCCCTCATAGCGTCGTTTTGCCAAAAATGGCCCCATTGAAACCCATTAAAACTGCATTTTTTTATCCCAATGCCATTTAACTATAAAATTATGCAATATTTGTTAAGAGGCTTTCATTATGTTAGCAAGGCTTCAAAATTTTAATTTTTACTATTTTTTATCAGATGGTGACATTTTTTCAGGTTTGGCCTACAAAGCAAATACTCGCTTTATTCCTATTTTCTGCTTCGGCATATTATAGAGCCAATTGGATAAATTGTGCAACGATAATTGTGTGGGTATGTTGGTATGGATGTCTGAGTGTGGTTTGTATGTGTGTAATAAAAAAAAATGTGTATGTGTGTGTGTTTGTGCGCTTGTAATATTTGAGAGAGAAAAACTCAACTGCAAATCTAAAATCCAATCACTGTGTGCACCAGTGGAGTTTTGCTGGCACCCAATGGGGAAAATCTGTTACTGCACCCAAACAAAATCTTACCAAAAGCACATTTTTTGAGATATCATCCTCAAATTTGGAACACAACTTGTTTAGATTTATGGCTTTGAATTCATATCAGTTTTGGAGTTCAACATGTTTAATAAAATATATATTTTATATAAAATAATAATCATAAATAATTTTCATAAACTTAAACCTATATAAAAAAATTTGGATTGACATATACATTTTATTTTACTTCAGCAATAATCTTCAAAGGGTCTTCTTTAAAATGATACCAAACTTAAGTCTGTGCTCCCAAGATTCAAATTTTTATGACAGTTTTTTGACGTGGACATTTTTGTCCTCTATGTAGCTATGTGTAACTTTTTTTAATTGATGCACAAGGGTTAAAAAATTAATTTGAAATACTTGACCAGCAATCCTGTTAGTGAGCATCCCAACGCCATCCACACTGATGAGAGTCACATTTAGATGAATTTAAATATGTGCTGCACGCTTTCCTCTCCATAAAATAAACACAGTGGTGAGAAAACATTGATCTTAGTGATGTGGATATGTTTGCACCAGCTCTGTAATTCTCCACATTTTCTCAACCCTGTTATTTTTGTTGTGAGTTTTTGTTATTATTGAGAGGACAGTGCCCAGCATATATTAACATGTTCATCTAAATGTGGGTGGCGTCGGGATGTACGCTTACAGTATATCACAGCAAAGATATTTCAAACTTATTTTTACCCGTAAGTGAAGAATGAAAAATAACTTTGCTGTGAGAATATTAGGAGATACACAATGTTTCAGAATGTTCCATCTACATGTCAGACCAGAATCTAATCCAACTATCCAGCTGTTTTCCAGATGTGATCGTCCTTTCAGCGATGTACAACACTTGTAAATTTTGAATAAAACACCAAGCTCTTTCTGCGAGCAGCAGCGTGGGGCTGTTGACAAAACCAGAGGCACAAATTTGCAGGATGTTCTTACACCATCAGAGGTTGTCAGAAATACAGTCTTTCTTTTGATAAAACACTATGTAAATGTTCATTCACAAAAAGATATTCTCCAGAGATTACAAAACCGCTTCAAAACAGAGTCTGTCAATGCTATTTCCTTTGGTTTGATTTCCTTTAGTTTGATTCCTTTGGTTTGAAGATTGGTTTGAATATAAGTCATCTTTCTCATCTGACTTTAGGAGAGACGTTTGTTGTTTTTTTTGCTCAGATGTGGGTAATTCAACTTAATCCTTTATTAACAAAGTAAACGATCACTTTTTTAGTAGCTGATGTAAACTTTATGCGGTCCCAAATGCATTAATTATCTGTCAAGTTGGTAAACTTGATTTTTCTCACTGGATCAGAACAGAGACTACAACAAACAGACATACTGTACAGTCCCACAGAAATTATCTCCCCTAATTCATTGACAAATCTGTCTAATGAATGAAAATGCATTTATGCAGTACATATTTGTATTATTAGATTGTGTATTGTTTTTTTATATTGTATAGTGTTATGCATGCATGATGTTATAACTACTAGTTAAAGGTGCAGTGTGTGAGATTGACAGCTAGTGGTTAAAATGGGTACTGCAGTCCAAATTCTAAATATTGGAGAGAGTTGTTTGTCCCCTCCTCCTCAGACTCGACACTCATGTGGGTTACCAGACTGAGGATACACAACAGGAACGAGCGCAATTGACCCTTCGCATGGAGCTTGATTGAGAGGTGTTCTGACCAATCATACTTCGCCATCCGCCATTTTGTCCGACAAAGCAGTCAGGAGAGTTAGTAGATTAATTCAATTCAAGTTTCAATTCAAGTGTATTTGTATAGCGCTTTTCACAATACACATTGTCTCAAAGCAGCTTTACAGAAAGTGCATGTGAGGATTTGAACTTGAAAAACTGAATATACTGACACCTTTCCGCTGTTAAAACAACATTCCTTCTTATGTTCATTCATGTTTATTTGATGCTATAAATGAACTAGAAGGAAGAGATGATCGGTTCAGGAGCTTTAACTGATGCTCTAGCGATCTGTCACGACACATTAAAGAGCCACAAAACGGTATTTATTGTTTAAATTTCTTTAAAAAAAATGACCATATTTGAAAGATGAGACTTTGTTTAATATGTTTAATTTCAAAAGTAATGAAAAGTAACCTGGTCTGTTCTGTCTGTCAGCGTGTTGTCAGTCTCCTCTCTGCTCCGCGATGTATTTTTCACTGCGTGAGAACATGGTGAGAGCGGCGTAGTTTGTCAGACATAGCGACAGTAATTAAGGGGGGGGCGGGTCTTTGCGAAGGGTCATTCTGCCCTACAAAGGCAAAATACCTTAAGTCGCTAGAGTGTGGAACTGAGAAAAATGACTTTAAAGTTTTTTAGTTGTCCAGACAAATTAATTATAAGTAGGAATCTGAAAATCTGGCAATTCAATGTTTTAATAATGAAAATTATCTACATAAAAAAATATTGATCTCAAACTTGACCTTTGACCCCAATTTTGAAGTTACTGTACTCTGCCTTTGTATTGTCTGCAAAAAGTGAGAAGTCTTGCCAAGGCAAAAGGCAGTAACTTCCACATTATCGATATCTGGTTGCTGATCACCATTAACAAAATCTTTATAGTAACAAACACCTGTATTGTGTTTTATGGTTTATTTGTGGATGTGTTATGTAAGGTTGGTAAAGCACTTTGATCAACTTGTATTGTTTTAAAATGTGCTTTCGAAATAAAACGATTGACTGATTGATTGAAAATGTTGGATGATTTACAATTACTTTTAGCCATTATTGCTATCATCTGATTTGGTTGCATCCTGATGGCATTATTAATTAATTAGACATGACACAATACCTCCATGGCAGTAAAGAGTATCTTGTGTGCAGTAAAACTAACAGGTTCACTGCAGATAGGTGACAATAAATTAAATTAAGATAAGCATATTTGAAATAGGTAAACATATTAATTTAATTAATAATGGAATGCAAAGATATAACAAGATATAAAACAAAGATATAGCAGATAGAACAACAAATCATGTACAAATTTAAAACGCATGGAATGGGAATAAGGGAATAAGAGTAAATCATGTACAAGTGAACTTGGAATCCTGCATTCATTTAATGTTGTTTCAGGGTGCTCTCACTCCTCATCCTCATCCACAACTTCGCTTACAGGCAGTGAACACCAGAAAGCCCTCCTGCTGTGGGGCATAAAATGACATAGTTTTCCGATTATGTCGTTCTTTTTAGCCTCTTGAATCCCCCGGTCATGTGGTCTCAGGAGAGAGGGAACCTTCAGTTCGAACTTAGCCCGGAGGAAGTCCAACTCAGTAAAGTCAGCATCTACATGGTTTAGCTTGTAGAACAAGCTCCTTGAGCCACGTCGCACCTGGATCACTGACATCTTGCCCAACTTTGATGCCTTCTTGGTCTTCACACAGGAGTGCCCATCCTTCCAATTCAGCACATCTTCATTCCTCATTTCTACCACATCCACCTTCCTGGAGTTTGAGCTCCTCACAACATTCACAAAATCCACAAAGTCATACAGCACACCTCCAGGTCGCTTTTTCATCTCCAGCTCGACACCATGATGAAAACTGTCAGCACTCATGAATGTGTGTCCCTTTTCAAAGTATTTCAGAGTTATATCCTCCATGGAGGAGGTATCACCATTAACAAGGCAGACTAGGGAGGATAGCAAGCACCAATTCTTATTTTGGGCTGAACAGTTGTCCACCCAGAAGATGCAGTGGTCTATGTCCCTTTCTTTTTTTAGAGCAGTCACATAGGCCGAGGTGATCTCTGCTGCTCCTCTCCCTGCCGTGCCCTCATGCCAGACCACAGGGATGGTGGGTTTTTTTTGTCTTTTTTCTTGCCTACAGAGGCAAAGGTCTCATGGAATGCCACGATGCGTTTTGTGAAGATTGATGTTTTGAAACCAGGCATACGAGGCAACATGATGACCTTTTGAAGGTCCACACTCTTCACCAATGTGTCCTCTGGCCAGTCCTTCTCTGCATCAGCCTGGTACATTATTCTGCTCTGCACGGCAGACTCTTTATGTCCAAGCCACCTCTGGCACTGCAAGCAGTCCATGTCATGGCCATCCCCATCATGGTCAGTTTTCATGTGCTGATCCTGCAGTACACACTCCTCACACTCCTCCTCTCCAAGCTTTGCAAAGCTGATGTTCTTATGTTTTACAGCTTTGCGGTAGCTTTCATAGGATCAGCTGTTGCCTTTTTCCAAATAATCAGCATACATGAGCTTGATGTTAACGTCGCTAGGGAGATAGCGACGATGTGGGGCATGCTCTCTTCGGTAGTGGCTCACTGATGGGTGGAATGATTCAATGTGATCGTAAAAAGGCTGCATGTCTAGCTTGTTGGATGGTGTATGTCTTCCTCTTTGGTCTCTTGTGATCATCCAATTCCCATTTCTCACCACAGAGTGGACCAAACTGTCATTCGCTGGGTGGTACCCCAAAGTGGACAAGAAAAAAGTTTTACAGACCTGCTGTGGGACCTGATCTGCATTCTTCAGCCTGTAAACAAAGGACCTGCCCCGTCGACTTGTTTTTCCATCCACACAAACTGCTGCTGTTGGTAGCTGGCTGACACTGTGGAACATGAATGCACGTCTGTCTGTGTAGTTGATGTCCCAGTACATCTTCCAGATCTCTTTACGCCTCTCCTCACTAAATTTGTCTGTGCATTTTCTTCTGCATTTACATGGATCTCCCATTGGTGGGGCTTTGGCTGGAGAGAGGGTGGGCTCTGGCAGTAGAGCTGTGGCCGGAGCGATGGTGGGCTCTGGTGCTGGCAGTGTAGCGAGCGTTGGCTCTGGCAGTAGGGCTGTGGCCGGAGCGATGGTGGGCTCTGGTGCTGGCAGTGGAGCGAGGGTGGGCTCTGGCAGTAGAGCTGTGGCCGGAGTGAGGGTGGGCTCTGGTGCTGGCAGTGTAGCGAGGGTTGGCTCTGGCAGTAGGGCTGTGGCTGGAGCGAGGGTGGGCTCTGGTGCTGGCAGTGGAGCGAGGGTTGGCTCTGGCAGTAGGGCTGTGGCTGGAGTGAGGGTGGGTTCTGGTGCTGGCAGTGGAGCGAGGGTGGGCTCTGACTGGACCAATGTGGAACTCCATAAGAGCATCAAGCGTGGTGTCAGGTGTGCTGCAGAACAGCTCATCAGAACCAAACTCTGGGAAACTAATATCCAAACAACTATCAAGAACTGTCCATGTTTTTGAATTGGGTGCTGGGTCACAATCAATATCGCCATAAGTAACTGCAATGAACAGAACAAATTTACAATGAAGACATGCATAGAAAATTATGGAACATGAACATGAAATTTTTGAAGAAGAAAATTTGATTAATTAATGTCAATGTTATGAAAATGCCTACCACTGTCCAGAACGATGATTTTTTTTTGTTTGTGGTGCGTCTGGACCACAAGGAATATCACCACAAGGAACTGAAAGGAATAGAGCAAATTTAATAATAATAATAATAATAATAATAATAATGTTAATAATACAATAATAAGGCATGGAGGGAAATTTCAATTGGAAATAACATTTTATATCCAATACACATCCAGCAAACATTTGTTTTTACCAATAGGCTATTTTATTAATAGTATTAATATTAATATATAATATTATTAATCGTCTATTTTAACAAAGTATCAGGCCTAGGCCTACAAGTTAGAGCCACTGGTTAATCAAGGGTTAAATTTGGCTCAAGCTCAAATGCGTGGAGTAATTTGAATATTGTTTTTCTGACATAACTGACTACCAGACAAAAAAGCTAAACGCCTGTAGGCTACATGTGGGTGCATGGATACCTTTTTGAAATCAGTTATTATTTATTGCAACGTAAAAGGATAATTGCTTTTACATCTAATTGAATGAAATCGCCTGACTTGGATTGAAGTGAACGCCAGCAAGAAGGAATAATGCTTAGAATGCTTGTGGATTAAACATCTCCGATGACGTTCATTGCCACGGATTTGATCAAGTTACAAGAAAAGGTAGGATAAGGATTTGCAAGCTGTTTACTGTTTTTATGTGTGATCATACACGGTAACGTTAACTGCATTCCAGTCACACTCGTTTTGTCCAGCTGTCTAACGTGACAGTGTCACTGACAGGTGCTGGCTCTGAGTGAATAATTTTACCATTATGAAATTCTTTGATATTATTTACGGTTAATTTACTTATGTCTGGTAAGTTATTTAGTCTCTGCTTGTTTGCTTATGGAGAAGTTTGGTAACCTATTCATAGCTGACTAACTAGCCTTTTGCTGCTTAGCTAGCTAAATTAAGTAAATCGCGATTTTACGTTTGTCTAATGCACGTTTTGTTTCACAATATTTACCTTCACAATGATGTCTGCGTTTCAAAGTCATCTCAACCATCATTTTCCCTCGAGAGTAATGGGTCATCCTTAAACGCTATAAAAACAACCACTCAACAATATTTGTTTTACCTACACTTTTATTCAGGTATTGTGTGTGTCAGCATGCAGTGCTTCAATGACAGTATGACAGTAAACAGCACACCGTAACTTAAGCGCGGCAAACTTTAATGGACAGTAAAACAAAGGCAGAATACCGTAACTTCGGGCCGGCACAGTAACTTCATATTGACGCACGGCTATACAAAGGCAGAGTGCCGTAACTCAATATGAGCATTCCAAAACTAAGCCAAACAGCGGTAACTAGTGTTACGGTCTTCTGCCTTGGTTTCTCCTTCGTTTTTTGGAAGTTACTGTTAAGACAACCCATAATTTTTCGAAAAAAACAACAGAATTGACGCAAGATACTTATCCACATGATAAAGGGTGTCTTGAATGTGCCAAAAATATCAATAACTAATTTTCGACCAAATTTTCGTAACGAAGTTAAGGTCTTTTGCCTTTGCACGGCAGAACTGACAATGGAAGGCTTGCATTGTAATGATGACCCAGTTCGTTTGCTGGCTTCCATGGCTGCAATTTGCTGTGTTTTCCGCCAACTGGCAACCTGTGGTGGTGAAATACTATTGGGTAAAATACTATTGGGTAAATTGGCAACGTGCGTATCACACAGACCCAAACAAAAACAAACATTCTGACACGGAACGCACATTACAAAGTAAAATAACTGGCTGTAGAAATGTTTTTCAGAGAAACGAGTATGTGAACTCTGAAACTCTGAACAGAGAAACTAATTTTCCCAAAATATCTGCAAACATATTATATGGTATTTTATGCTATAGTACAGTCAAAAACTTAAATACAGCACCTTAAATGTAGCCCATCTAGCTGGTGTCACCTACCAAAATATGACTTGTTTAATGATAATAACACTTGGTGGACTGGTGGACATCACCTTCTTAAATAATGCAATGTGAAAGAATGTGTTTGTTATTTTTTTGTGATAGATGTGACCAGTAGAGGATAAATGAACATGGAGGCAGCAGGTTACTGCAAACGTTTAGGGGTTTATTTCCACAGAATGGGCCAATGCTAACCCAACGGAGGTAAACCAAACATACCAAAAATCAAATAACAAAGAAAAAAAAAACATACAATAACGATGGGTTTCTGCATTTGCCTCTCAAACATTTACAGAGGTCAAGGGTCTACAGAACCTGTTCTCTCACAGGACACTCCACATACAGAAACAATCAACAAATTTATACCTTGGTGGCCAGCACCAATTAACACATAAAGGGGGATACACAGACATATAATGGCCATTACATACAATGAACGACAATGAAAACACCCAATATAGATAAACAAACACCTCAAATAATACTAGCAAATGACTTCACTTAATAAATGCACTTCTTATAAATAAACAAAAGAAAAAGAAGCGAAATAGTCCTTGGAGTTCCCCGGAGCAGAAACCGGAATGGTCGTGGCCCAGTCATCGGCCGGAACCATACGTCCGATGTTTCCACCCGAACCCCTTTTGATGGTGCACCAGCTCACGGGACCCAGACATAAACAAAAAGAATGGTAAGAATAAACTTAAACTAAACGTTAAAGAGTGTGCGCACTTAACTCCAAACGAAAGTTTAAATAAAGTTTATTAAACCAAAATAATGTTGTTGTGTATTCTTTACTGTAAACAAATTCCATTTAATAAAAACTCGAACTGACCTGACCCAGGCTCACCAACATCCGCCACAATTTTTCAGAGTATAAATGGACACAAACTGCCAGCTTACTCAAGTCAAGTCAAAGTCAAGTCAAATATATTTATATAGCGCTTTTCACAATACAGATTGTATCAAAGCTGCTTCACAGTATCAATCAAAACAACTTAACAATGTTTGTTTATTACTGGAAAAAAGACATCCAAGTTTGGTAGAGCTGATCAATGTTATGATTGGTTATTTAATTTGAATATCCCAACTGAGCAAGCCAAAGCCAACAGTGACAAGGAACCGAAAAACTCCATCAAGTGACCTAATGGTGTCCTAAAACTCCATCAGATGACCCAATGGAGAAAAAAAACCTTGGGAGAACCCAGGCTCAGTCGGGGGCCAGTTCTCCTCTGGCGTTTATGAACTAGAGGCCGAATTTACAGTAACTGTAAGATAAAAAAAAATTATATGAATGCCTGGCTAAATAGATGTGTCTTTAGTCTAGTTTTAAACTGGGAGAGCGAGTCTGAGCAATGAACAATATCAGGAAGGCTATTCCAGAGCTTCGGAGCTAAATGTGAAAATGCTCTTCCTCCTTTGGTGGATCTGGATATCCTAGGAATACACTTACAATAATTACAATTTTTGCTTTTATTTGAGCATCTCGTATCCACAAAGTTCTATCTAATAACAAGGGTCAGCATAATAGGCCAAACTAAGGAAGGATACATAAACAATAAATATGTAAGAAAATAATGAAAAACGTAAATATGATGCTCAAAAGGAGTAGGCAGAAGCTTAAGCTTATTAACGCCTACCCCCTTTTATACATTTGTGCAGTAGTTACATTACTACAATCAAGAAAACAATTGAATCATATTTATGTTGGGCTTTTCCAATGCCCATACAATCAACAAAATGAACTCACAACCATTCTGATGATTCCAAGAAAAGAAAAGAAGAATCGTCCATTAATACCCTTTCCACATTTAAGGATATTCTTCCGACCTGTACTTAGACAGTAAGCATTTTTTATACTTGGATTTGAACTGATAAATGAATGGGCACTGCTTGAGTTGGTCTCTCAGGTTATTCCAGAGCCTGACGCCACACACCGACACACACATACTTTTCTTTGTAGTTCTGAACGCTGGTACTTTGAGTTGGCCATACCCTCTGAAATTGTAACAGCTATCTCTTTTTTTGAATAATTTTTGAATATTTGTTGGTAGTACGAACCGATTCGCTTTATACACTAATTGTACAGTATAAAAATCAATTAAATCCATGAATTTGAGCATGTTACTTCGTAAAAACAATATATTTGTGTGTTCGAGGTATCCTACCTTATGAATAACTCTGATTGCTCGTTTTTGAAGTATTACAAGGGAACGAAGGGAACTTTTCAATAACACAATTTTTAACAAATCTGATACTTTAAATATATCATTAATATATAAATTGAATAGTAAGGGAGCCAGTATAGACCCTTGAGGCAGCCCACAAACAATGCTCATACATTTTGATTCAGTGTCCCCCATTTTAACAAATTGTTGTCTCTCATCTAAATAACTTTTAATCCAGTTCCCAGCTACTCCCCGAATACCATATTTTTCTAATTTATGTACAAGATTAGCATGATTGATGGTATCGAATGCTTTCCTTAGATCTATAAAAATTCCAACAGCGTGTTTTTTGCAGTCTACAGCACTGGTGATTTCTTCCACAGCATCAATAATAGCCATAGTGGTCGATCTTTTGGGTCTAAATCCGTATTGCCCTTCGTTAATTAATTCATGCTTCGCAATAAATTTATCCAGTCTGCTATAGAATGTTTTCTCCAATATTTTTGAGAACTGTGGCAGCAGAGAGACAGGCCTATAATTTGTAAATATATGTTTACTTCCGTTTTTAAATAGTGGTAACACTTTGGCTATTTTCATTTTGTCTGGAAAAGTTCCACTTTGGAGTGAAGCATTACATATGTGTGTTAAGGGTTTCACAATATTATCTATTATTCTTTTTATTAATCTCATATTAATGTCCAAATAGTCCATAGATGATTTATTTTTACATTTATACACAAAAGTTTTGATTTCTGTCTCGCTCACATCAGAGAGAAAGATGGTTTGCGGGTTCCTTTCTATAGCTGAATCCACCATTATGTCATTACTACATGCTGGGATTTTGGCCGCTAATTCAGGACCAACATTTCTAAAAAAATCATTGAACTTATTGACAATGTTTTTCATATTGTAGTTTTCAGTGTCGTTATCTATAAAATAATCAGGATATGAGTTGATTTTACAGTTGTCTCTTAGCAATTTATTCAGTATACTCCAAATTCCTTTAATATTACTTTTGTTCTCATTTAATTTATTTTCATAGTATAATTTCTTACTGTTTCGAACAATGGTTATCAGTTTGTTCTTGTATACTTTATACCGTTCTTCAGATTCTTTTGTTTTTTGAATCATAAATTGTTTATATAAATTATTTTTCTTTTTACATGCATTTAGTAGTCCTTGAGTTAACCATGGACACTTTAGTATTTGTTTCTCCCTCCTATATTGCCGCACAGGGCAGTGTTTGTTATATAATGTACAAAATATTTCCAGGTAAGTATTGTAGGCCCTGTTCACATCATTCTCCACAAGCACTTTGGTCCAGTCCTGGTTTGCTAGCTCACAATTAAGAGCGTCAATAGATTTTTCGGTTAGTACCCTTTTATATGTATATTTTTGAGATTCGTAGTTTTTTTCATAATTGTCATTGTACAATGCAAATATAGGAAGATGATCAGTTATATCATGAGTCCACTTACTTTTGTTTGATCTATAGCATTTGTAAAGATATTGTCAATGAGTGTTGCACTATTAGGGGTAATTCTACTAGGTCTAGAGATAGATGGGAAGAGGCTCATACTATACAAAGCATTCACAAATTCATCAGTGGCATAATGGGTGTCATGATTCATCAGATCAATATTGTAATCACCACAAATGAATAATATTTTATTTATGGTGGAGAATGTTCTCTCCATCCATTCCGTAAATAATTCAATGCTAGACCCAGGTGATCGATAAATACAACTAATTATAATATTTTTTTTCTTTTCGCAAATTATTTCAATTGTTACACATTCAAGTAAATTATCAACTGATACTGCCATATTTTCAATCGTCCTAAATTTTATTTTATTGCTTACATATATAGCTACCCCACCACCTACTTTATTTTTCCTGTTCACGTAATTTAGGGCGTAACCTTCCAATTCAAAATTGTCAATACCTTTTCTTTCGTTAAACCATGTTTCTGATATTGCTACTATATTAAATGGAGTAATAAATTGTTGCAAATACTCTTTGATACTATTGAAGTTTGTATACATGCTTCTGCTATTAAAGTGAACTATTGATAATTTTCCTTTGATGTTAACAGCATTGAAATCATTTTCAGTATAGTAGCGGCAGTCAATGTTGGTATCTGACAAAAACATAGTGTCAGGGTCTATGTTATTCTCTGGGTCATAATCACTGAGATCAGTGTCATCTTGTGAATTGATATGATAGGAAGTTGTATACATGTAGAATATTTTGTTATTACCTTAAGATGTCACAGTCTCGATTCATTCATATTTGGCTAGCTCCTCCATTCTTCTAACAGCCAACACCTTTGCTTCTTCCGGTGGCCCATTTAGCTTAATGAAGATTTTACAGTTCCTCACCCAAGTGCTCTGGACTTTGCCTTGCTTTCTCAGAATCCTAGCTTTGCGTGCTATTTCCCCCTTCTTCCGTGTTAAGTGATCGTTCATGAAGACATTAGTCCCCTTTAGTTTTCGGCCTTGTTTTAGTAGCTCAATCTTTTTCTTCCTGTTCGCGAACCTCATAATTACCGCTGGCGGATCGCTGTCTCTCTTCCGCGGGATCGGGTGGCAGGCCTCGATGTCACCCACGTCCAGCGTTATTCCTCTGGACTGTAGGAGGGTCGCCACCTGATGTTCTACGGAGATCGTGTCCTGTTCATCTGGCTCTGCGTCGGTGTTAGCCACCGCTTTGGCATAAGACCGGGGCTTGACTTTCAGGCCAGTCACGATAACATCGTTTACTCTGGAATACTGCTCAAGTTCATCCACCCTCCTTTCCAGGTCAGAGATTCTTTCTTCCTTTTTTGCATTTTGCATTCGCAGCTCTTTGACTTCCTCCATCAAATGTAAAAGTTGTTTTTGTTGCTCTTTAATGGTGCTGGTTTCACCTGAGAGGAAGTCAAGTGACTTCATGATTTCTCCGATATCCTCAGTCATCGAGGTCTCTTTGGGTTGTTTATGCAGCTCTTTCATCTCGTTTAGCTCCTCTGTTAAGGAATCCAACGATTTTTTAATTTCGTCCATCTCTTTTTTAGGTGGCATAACTGGTAGTTACACACTGCGCCGGTATCCACTGCTGGTTCCAGGTTCGATCACCCAAAATGCTCCTCAAGCAAAGCTTCTCTGGGCTTTACACAACAACACTGGAATCCGGAGTAAACAGCACGCGATCTCTTTGCTGCGCAAACTGGAAAATGGCTACTGAAGTTTGCGTGATTGTCGCTATGAAGTATAACCACATTGTCGCTATGAAGTATAACTGCAATGACCAGAAGCCTCGAATTTAGTGATCTTAAAGAGCGCGATGGATTGTAGGGCGATAGAAGATCCGTTAAATAGACTGGAGCTAAACCATTTAGAGCTTTATAAGTCAAAAGCAATACCTTGTAATTAATACGGAACTTTATAGGTAACCAATGAAGTGATGATAAAATCTGTGTTATATGATCGTATTTTCTTGATCTAGTAAGAACTCTAGCGGCTGCATTTTGGACTAACTTTAGCTTGTTTATGACAACCAGCTAATAAAGCATTACAGTAATCTAGTCTCGAGGTCATGAATGCATGAACTAACTTTTCTGCATCAGAGACTGATAGCATATTAAGTAGCTTAGCAATGTTTCTAAGGTGGAAAAAGGCTGTTTTTGTAACATATGAAATATGCTTTTCAAAAGACAGGTTGCAGTCTAATGTAACACCCAGGTCTTTTACTGTAGCGGATAAAGTAACAGGGCATTCTACTATGTTAAAGTCGTGCAGTGAAAGGTTTTGTGGACGGTTTTTAGAACCGATAAGTATTACCTCTGTCTTGTCTGGATTTAATAAAAGAAAATTACGCGTCATCCAATCTTTTATATCTTTAACACAATCTGTCAATTTGGATAATTTAGCGTATTCATCTGGTGATGAAATATATATTTGAGTGTCATCAGCATAACAATGGAAACTAATTCCATGTTTCCTTAGAATATTACCGAGTGGCAGCATATATATTGAGAATAATAAAGGGCCTAACACAGATCCCTGCGGCACTCCATAGTTTGCCGAAGTTATGATCGATTTTTCTCCATTTAAGTAGACGAAATGTTAGCGGTCAGATAAGTATGACCTGAACCAGCTTAATGCTTGTCCTTGAACACCAGTGTAATTTTGTAGTCGACCTAAGAGTATTGTGTGATCTATAGTATCAAACGCAGCACTAAGATCAAGTAAAACTAGTACTGAGATACAGCCTTGGTCCGAAGCTAAAAGTAAATAATTTGTGATTCTAACAAGTACAGTTTCAGTGCTATGATGTGGCCTGAATCCAGACTGAAACTTTTCATAGATGTCGTTTTCTTGCAAGAAAGAGCCGAGTTGAGCGGACACAACGTTTTCTAATATTGTTGACATAAATGGAAGATTTGAAATGGGTCTGTAATTTGCTAGGTTATTTGGATCTAATTGTGGTTTCTTAATAAGAGGTTTTATAACTGCCAGCTTAAATGTTCTTGGAACATGACCTAAAGATAAAGATGAGTTAATACTATTGAGAAGAGGCTCTTCCACTATAGGTAACACTTCTTTCAGTAGTTTAGTTGGTATAGGATCTAATAAACGTTTTGTTACTCTAATCATGCAAAGTTAAGTTTTCAAACAAAGGAACTTTCCCGCTTGAGAATTGCACCTTTCTCATTGGTCAAGCCAACACTCAAAGGCAGGACCTCTGTGTAACTTAAAAGCCAGCACAAAGTTCACTCTGTGCGTTCGCTGGCTTCTGCTCCTGATTGCTGTTCACGTGAGACCTCAGCCGCGCTGGCCGGCTACACACACATTGAGCCATGTGTACCTTCCTCAACTATAACAGAGCCAACTACCTCCTCAAGTTCACCATAACTTCTTTATACAATGTGGAAGAAATCAATTGCAACTTCAGCACCATCGGACCGAAAGATCAAGACTTTCTCCTCATAGACACTCTTCAACTGCTGAGGCAAATGCAAGTATTGTACGATATACTAAATCGCTGTTAGTCAAAGTCTATGACGTCATACAGCGCTGCTTATTGGGTGAAGCCACACTGACTTTCCAAAAGACTTTAGACATTGTCCTAGCCATGGAGACGGCGGCAAACAACACGATTGACATAAAAAATGCAGGCGGAGGGACGCTATCAGATACTGCCCATTTTGTAGCAAAAGAAGGCAAAAGTAGTTCAGGAAAACCTACGGAGTGTTATCGTTGTGGGGGACCGCATTTTGCGAATGACTGTGGAATGACTGTGACTGATTGATCTGACCTAGGATCGATTGCTTCTGTCTGCCTCGCTGCCTGCTGTTGTGTGTGAGTGTGTTTGCTCCGAGGCTGTTAGCTCCGTCTAAGCCTCGCATTTCTTTCTGTTTTGAACCATCGTTTACTATCATTTCTAGTTGTTTATACTACTAATTACAGTTTACCTAACATCGCTAGCTTCCGTTATTGTTAGTACAACACGCTAGTATCTCGCTAGTCTGTTAAGGCGCCACCCGTGCGCTCAGTTATTTATTTATTTTTCTCGTGCGCGCCCGCACATCTGAGTTCATAAAAAGCCCAGGTGAGTAAGAATCAGTCAACAAACACGGTGAGTAATGTCTTGTCCTGTTATTGTCACTTGCACATCATGCCATATGTTTACCATAGCCTTCCCCGTCGGCATAGGGTTTATATGTGATAAATGCAAGGAGACAGTCAGGCTGACGGAGAAGATTTCAGAATTAGAGACACGCATCCAAACTTTAATTGAGGATAGTAAGTGTGCTCGAGCTTTAGATACTACTTTGGATGCGCCTAGCATAGTGAACCATTTACATGATTCGGTTCCGGCTGAGTTATTGCCTGTGCAGCCAGGCAGATGGGTGACGGTGAGAAATCGCTCTAGTCGCGGATCAAAAACCACTCTTCTGTTCCGGTTACCATAACAAATCGATTTGCCCCTCTCAGTGAAACACCCACTGAGAATGCTGTTGATTGTGCCCTGGTAATTGGCGATTCTATTACACGGAACGTGAAAATAGAGACACCAGCCACCATAGTCACATGTTTGCCGGGAGCCAGAGCGCGCCTGACATCAAATCAAATTTAAAAGTGCTGGCTAATGCTAATCGTAAATTCTCTAAGATTGTTATTCACGTCGGCACTAATGATGTTCGACTTCGCCAGTCGGAGATCACCAAAATTAATATTAAAGAGGTGTTTGAACTCGCAAGTACGATGTCAGGCACTGTAATCTGCTCTGGCCCCCTTCCTGTTCGAAGGAGTGATGAGATAGTTAGTAGATTGTGTTCACTCAATGGCTGGTTGTCTAATTGGTGTCCGCAACATAATATAGAATTCATAGACAATTGGAAAAGTTTTTGGGGCAAGCCTGACCTGTTGAAAAGAGATGGTATTCATCCTACCTGGGATGGTGCTGCTCTTCTCTCTAGTAATTTGGCTCATAGTCTTAGAGATAAAACATGACAATCTGGGGCTCAGGTCAGGAAGCAGACAAACTGGCTAAACCGACCGTCTGCTAGCGGCCTCACGTCACCAAGGTCAGATAAATCTCATCACATAGAGACTCTTTCACCTAGATATCATCATATAGAGACTGTGTCTGTTCCCCGAATTTGGAAATCCAAAAAACTGCTAAACCTTTCTAAGGTTAAAAATCTAATTGATGTTCAACAAATAAAAAACAGATATAATACAGATGAGCAAACGATAAAGCTTGGGTTGCTGAATATTCGATCCCTTAATTCAAAATCGCTCATAGTTAATGATAAGATTACAGACTATAACCTAGATGTGCTGTGTTTGACAGAAACCTGGCTAAAACCAAACGATTACATTACTTTAAATGAGTCCACTCCGCAAGATTATTGTTATAAACATGAGCCTCGTCCGAAAGGCAAAGGGGGAGGTGTTGCTGTAATTTATAGTAATATTCTGAAAACCACTAAGAAATCTAGTTTTAAATATACTTCTTTTGAAGTGTTGGTGCTTAATGTAAAAATTTATAGTGTAAACAATAAATCACGTTTGAGAATTCTGCTGGCTACTGTATACAGGCCACCAGGGCACCATAAAGATTTTCTCAAAGAATTTGCTGACTTTCTATCAGAATTAGTATTGGCTGCAGATAAAGTCCTAATTGTTGGTGATTTTAATATACATGTAGATAATGAAAAAGATGCATTGGGATTGGCATTTAAAGACATTATAAACTCAATTGGAGTGAGACAACACGTGTCAGGACCTACTCATTGTCGTAATCATACTCTTGATCTAATATTATCACATGGAATAGATGTTGATGGCGTTGAAATTCTGCAGCAGAGCGACGACATCTCCGATCATTATCTAGTCTCGTGTAAATTACATTTAGCCAAGGCTGCAAAGCCGACTCCGTGTTATAAATATGTTAGACCTATCACTTCTGCCACTAAAGATTGCTTTATCAATAATCTTCCAAATCAGTTTCATAATCTCAGCATCCCAGATAGCTTAGAAGAACTTGATATTGCAACAGAAACTTTTAACTCTCTCTTTTCCAGCACTTTAGACACAGTTGCTCCGCTGCGCTTAAAGAAGATCAAAGAAAATAGTCCAACGCCGTGGTACAATGAGCACACCCGGGCCCTTAAGAGAGCAGCCAGAAAAATGGAGCGAAACTGGAAGAAAACAAAACTAGAGGTATTTCGGATTTCATGGAAGGAGAGCTCGATTGCTTACAGAGAGGCCTTAAAAGATGCTAGAACTAATTATTTTTCA
The DNA here is from genome assembly GCA_036326025.1 of Chrosomus eos. Taxonomy (NCBI): domain Eukaryota; kingdom Metazoa; phylum Chordata; class Actinopteri; order Cypriniformes; family Leuciscidae; genus Chrosomus; species Chrosomus eos. The sequence goes on from CM070818.1 coordinate 48,511,731, forward strand.
ACCCTATTAGAAGAAAATAAACATAATCCTAGGTATTTATTTGAACAAGTGACTAAACTAACGAAAAAGAAAGCTTCAAGCCCAGAAGTTTATAAGAAACACAGCAGTAATGACTTTATGAACTTCTTCACTTATAAGATTGATAATATCAGGGACAAAATTATAACTATGCAACCGTCTACTACAGTATCGCATCAGGGAGTATATTGTAGTCTCTGTGAGGAACATTTTGATTCATTTGTTGCTATAGGAGAGGAAGAATTTTGCAAAATTGTTAATTCATCTAAATCGACAACTTGTATGCTAGACCCTATACCGACTAAGCTACTGAAAGAGATGCTTCCAGAGGTCATAGATCCTCTTCTAGATATCATTAATTCATCTTTGTCATTAGGATACGTACCAAAAACCTTTAAGTTGGCTATGATTAAACCGCTTGTTAAAAAAACGCAACTTGATCCTACAGAATTAGTCAATTACAGGCCGATCTCGAATCTGCCTTTTCTGTCAAAGATACTAGAAAAAGCAGTATCCTCACAACTGTGTTCCTTCTTAGAAAGAAATAATATCTGCGAGGATTTTCAGTCCGGATTTAGACCGTACCATAGTACTGAGACTGCTCTCATTAAAGTCACAAATGATTTGCTCCTATCATCCGATCGTGGTTGTATCTCTCTATTAGTGTTACTTGATCTTAGTGCTGCATTTGATACTATCGACCACAACATTCTTTTAAATAGACTAGAAAACTATGTTGGCATTAGCAGAATTGCACTAGCATGGTTTAAATCAAACTTATCTGACCGATATCAGTTTGTAGCAGTAAATGAAGAGATGTCTTATCGATCACAAGTTCAGTATGGCGTACCACAAGGCTCAGTACTAGGACCGCTGCTCTTCACTCTGTACATGCTACCATTAGGAGATATAATTAGGAAATATGGAATTAGCTTTCATTGTTATGCTGATGATACTCAGCTGTATATTTCTTCAAAACCTAACGAAACTTACCAATTCACAAAATTAACGGAATGCATAGCTGATATAAAAAATTGGATGACCAGTAATTTCCTATTACTAAATTCTGAAAAAACAGAGATTCTAATCATTGGACAAAAAACTTCCTCACCTAATAACCTAGAATACTGTCTAACACTTGATGGCTGCTCTGTTAAGTCTTCGACGTTAGTTAGGAACCTGGGTGTGCTCTTTGATACCAATCTTTCATTTGAAAGTCACGTGTCTAGTATCTGTAAAACCGCATTTTTCCATCTTAAAAATATATCTAAATTACGTCATATGCTCTCACTGACAAATGCGGAACAATTAGTTCATGCGTTCATGACCTCAAGGCTAGATTATTGTAATGCTCTACTGGGTGGTTGCCCTGCACGCTTATTAAACAAACTACAGCTAGTTCAAAATGCAGCCGCTAGAGTTCTTACCAGAACCAGGAAGTATGACCATATTAGCCCGGTTCTGTCAACACTGCATTGGCTACCTATTAAACATCGTATAAATTTTAAAATATTGCTGATTACTTACAAAGCACTAAATGGTTTAGCTCCCCAGTACTTGAGCGAGCTCTTAACGCATTATAGTCCTTCACGTCTATTGCGATCTCAAAATTCTGGCCAGTTGATAATACCTAGAATATCAAAATCGACTGCTGGCGGCAGATCCTTTTCCTATTTAGCACCAAAACTTTGGAACAATCTTCCTAACACGGTCCGGGAAGCAGATACAGTCTGTCATTTTAAATCTAGACTAAAAACACATCTCTTTGGCTTAGCATACACATAACACATTATAGATTTCTATAATTCAATGTTAGGCTGCATAGATTAGATCAGCCGGAACCGGGAACACTTCCCATAATTCCTGATGTACTTTGTACATCATAAGAAGGATGGCGTCTACGCTAATATTAGTCTCTCTGTTTATCCCGAGGTTTACCGCAGACCGCCGGATCCAGGGCATATCCAGATCTGATGAAGGACCATCACATGGACACATCGACACGTATTATCAGGGCTGTGAAGGCCCATGGACACCTCACCACTCATCTCCTCACCGGCCGGATGACCCAACCCAACCAGATGAACTGGATAATATCGTGAAAGTTCTGATCCCATCTGACTCCTGACATTATGCTGCCTAACTCATAATCTTACACTGTTCATTCGTTGGCCAAAGGAGGACTGGCCCCCCGACTGAGCCTGGGTTCTCCCAAGGTTTTTTTCTCCATTCTGTCACCTGATGGAGTTTTGGGTCCTTGCCACTGTTGCCTTCGCCTTTTGGCTTGCTTAGTTGGGGACATTTAATTTTCAATTGAACAATACTATTACAACATTGTTTTCCTGTTATCTCTGTAAAGCTGCTTTGAAACAATTTGTATTGTAAAAAGCGCTATATAAATAAAGGTGACTTGACTTGACTTGACTTAAAGACGCCGTTTGCCATAATTGATGTTTTATTAACAAGGTTCGGGAGGAACAAGTTCTAATGATCAAACAATCAAGTCAGCCAGCTGTCAGCAATCAGTAATCAACTGGTCCACTCAATCAGCACAAGTAAAGCCTATAAATACACACAGTCAACTCACCCATATTCCTCGACAGTTTTCAGCATTTGGCGTACTGCTTTGCTAAAAGATGTCCCAAATGCAACTTTCACCGTCCGATGACGAGCTCAACCATGAACCATGCTCCGCCGCCATCAGCTGGCCCCAGGACAACCTCTCCACCTGATACCGCCTCCGAGCCCCACATTTCATCTCGTGGGCGCCGGTCGGTACAAACAACTCCTCGCACGCCAAGACATCGAGGTTTACCCTCACCTCCACCGGCGAGGACTCCAGCTTCCTCCCCAGCGTCCTCCTATCGTTCGGCCGTGCCAACGATTCCACCTATTGGAAAGTGGACAGTCTTGAGTCTGAGACAAGCACTGAAAAATTCTGATATTCAGCCCTCGCGCAGGATGACTAAAGTGCAACTTTACAACCTATATGTTACCTTACAATCTTCAAATATCTCTCCTAAATCCACCCCAGGTTCCAAGGTGGCCAGCAGGCCGGGAAATTCTCGCGAGGCCCCGAATTCGCCTCGCCCGACTCCGCCACCTTCCCGTGGAAGGTCCGGTTTGCCGCGCGCTTCGGCCCGGGGCGCCAGGATTTCTGCGAGCTTGGGTCGCGCTCCAGATTCCACTGCCACGAGACCTCGCTCGCCTCCCGCTTCACCTCAGCTTTTCAACACGTCGCTTCCCGCCGCAGCGCCATACACAGCTGGGCCCGCCGGCTCACATTCCGCTTCCCAGTTTTTTCCTCCTGCTGTTTCTAACCCTTTTCCTCTGCAGTGGCCTCCGGCTCCCATAGCAGACGCTAGCGTGAGGTTGCCTCCGCTAGCGGCGGAGGCTCAAACTTTCCACCATTTTCCAGCGACTACTGCTAACCCCTCCCCTTTTCAGTGGTCTGCAGCCCAAGCAATTGCAAGACCACCTCCGCTTGCAACACAGGCTCAGGCATCTCATCCATTTCCTCCTTTTCCCCCTGGTGCTTTTCTCAATTTTCCTTCTCAAACCCCACTGGCCGACCTAAGCGTGAGGCTGCCTCCGCCGATAGTCGCAGCCCAGGCTTCTCTCCCTTACAGCTCTCTTCTAAATGCCAAATCTCAATTTTCTCTCTTCACAGCTACCCCGATGCCAGTTCCACCAAACGCCGTCGCTCTGGAGCCTCCCCCGGTGACTCAAAACATCCGAGCACAGATTCTGGCAGGTGCGGATTACCACAGTGCACATTCGTGCAAATTTTATTTTGATTTAAGATTATGATCACAGCTAAGAAAGACTTAATTTTTTGTGGCCATCCTTTCTGAAGAGTTGATAGACGATCAATAATGAGTGTTTGCTGGACGAACAGATTAATTGATTGTAATAATAAGTCAGTTACATAAATTTAGTTTGATTAACTGATCCAAATGTTTATGGTTAATTATAACTAGGGATGGCCCGATACCATATTTTCAAACTGATATGAGTACGAGTATTTACATTTGTGTACTTGTCGATACCGAGTACTGATACCGATATTTCTAACGCAAAAGTAACTATAGGCTCCCAGAAAAGAAGACAGAAGACTATTTTTGAACACAGGTTAGAAGACTGTTTTTATTTTCTTCTCTGCTTGTTTTAACAAGTCTAAAAATAAATAATAATGAGTAAAATATGAAATGTAGGCAATTTATTTCAAATCAAAACTAAATTATATATATTTCTGTGTAAACAAAAAGCCTCAACACTGGCATTGTCTTCACAACTGACAAAATATCAATAAAACGTATTGTACAGTCAACTCAACAATATATCAATGAAACTATTTGACACCGTCTCCAGCTTTCAATTTAACAAATTTTCAATGTAACTGTTGCGTAGTCTCAATTAAACATTTACATATTTCAATTAAACAAAAGATCAATGTAACTATTGCATAGTCTCAATTAAACTACTGCATATTTAAATTAAACAACAATTAAACTATTTGGCAGAGTGACAGTTTCAATTAAACAAACATTTCAGTCAGCAATGTGATCTGAACTAGCTTAAGTACTTTTTAGGAGAATGAAAGGCAGGTTCTTTTTGATGAACAAAATCATCTCTGCATGATCAGCTGTGATCTGTTTCTGTTTCTGCTTTCATTCACAATATGTGACACTGAGCTGAACAGCCTTTCACTGTCAACACTACTGCATGGTGCTGAGAGTTATCTGGTTGCCATTTTGGCCAGAGTAGGGAACCGCACTTTGTTAACTGCCCAGTATTGTAGTGGTTTGTCTTCTCGAGAAATTGTGGGCTCGCCTAAGGATGTCTCTAATTGTGCAGTAGAACCTACTTGAGCTCTGTTTAGCAAGACTGGTGCTTGCTCATCTTCTATTTCATCAAATAAACTGTCCAGGCTGCTGCTTGCCTGGTCCCTGCGTGATTTTCTGGCAGGAGGTTCGTGCAGGTCATGATCCTTCTCTTCTCCAGACGACCTCAACAGCTCACGCATCAGCATCTCCTTGGTATTTGCAGAAGTGCTGGTGTTAGAGAAAAAAATGATTTTTATACCTATAACAGAGGGAGAAAAAAATTAGGCTATCTGACAATAGGTATGTTTGCCTGAATATATGTTACCACTTTGGCTATTAAAATAACATAGCCTAATCAAATAATTTATTAAATGAAAAACTAAAATTTACTTTTCAGCAAGACATAGGCAACTTTTAGTTTTCAACTCGCTAACTAACGCACACACGCACACACGCACACACTTCTACACTGGAATATTGCATATGTACCACTGGGTTTGGGTATGAGCAGAGTTTAGATTTGGGTAGGTGGAAATTACATAAAAAAAGGTAATATTCCTCCCTTTTAATTAATATGAATATCTTTCTCATTTTTTATTATAGAGAAAAAATTACTATAACACTATTTTATTATAGTTTTATCACTTTTAGCACTGTTTTATGAAACTGCAAAGGGTTTCCTGTAAAATAACACAAAAAATGGTCTGTTTTGAAAAAAAAGTATGTGGGAAGGGGAGGCTTTTCAATTTGGGTAGGCAAATCCAGGCGGAAATCCCCAAAAATGGTCCTGGTGCTTAACAGGTTAACTGTATTTTTTAACAATAGAAACCTTGTTATATACATTGCAAAACTAACCCGCTGTCTAATAATAGAGCCTCTCGTATGATGCTCCCTCATCCAGAGAACGCGGTCGCTGTTGGAGTATTTCATTTAAATGTTGAGAGAGCAGTGGGTTTAGTGTTTAAATCGACTGTAAGTCAGATCTTCAGTAATGAGCTTCAGCTAAAACAGATAACAGCTCATTCCCAAAACCCTTAAAGCGTCATAAAAGCTTGTCAATACAGCCACTTAAAGCATCCTGTTTGAATAATGTAATTGCACAGCTGAAATGGGAAGAACGTCATATATGTTTGTAATGTTTTTAAAGGGGTTCATCATCCAAAAGTGAAATTCTTTCATTGTTTACTCGGGTTTATTTCTTTCTGCTGTTTTTTTTTAGCAGAACACAAAAGGAGACATTTTGAAGACTTCCCTTGTGAAAAAACACACTTTTAAAAATAATACTTATACAAATAATAGCCTACACATACCTGTCAAAAGTCTGGAAACAATTTTTTTTTTTTTTTTTTTTTTGAAAGAAGTCTCATGTGCTCACCAAGGCTGCATTTATTTAATAAAAAATACAGTAAAATGTGAAATATTAATTACATTTAAAATAACTGTTTTCTATTTTAATCAATTGAAAAATTTCTATTTCAGCATCATTAGCCTACTCCAGTCTTCATTATTGCATATGTACTCTTTTAATAAGTATACTTAAAGTGTAATTTAACTGATTTTCAACCTGCTTTGGCAAAATGGAAGACAATAAACATTTTTTCTTTGTTTTCTCCAGTCAGGTAGAACCAATATATATATATTTCTACTGCATAGGCAGCCAAGTTTTGAAAGCATTTTTGCCAGCAGTGAAGTACCGTTTTAAGTGACCTGTTATTACTATTATATTAGCTGTAACTGTGTGCGTAATCAGTTTTTCATAAAAAAAATTACGTTTGTGTTGTAAAAAAAAAAAACAAGGGTTGATGGACATGTTCACTGAGTAGTATAAAGATTCTTCAAAATTTCTCCCTTTGTATCGCCTAGAAGTCTGAAAATCCAATAAGGATGTAATGAAAAAAACGGAATAAATGATGACTGAATTTACAGTTTTTGCATGAACTATTGCTGTAAATAATCATCCCTTGATTTGCCTCGCTCTTTCCTTTTCTCTTAAATGAGAAATAAAAAAAAGCCAATGGAAGAGATTAATATTAGGATGAGCAAAGATACAATTGGCCCCGGGCACTGATGAACAGAATGCAATAAATGAATTAAACCTACCCGTCATATTGCTAATTTTCTTTAATTTTCTCTCTCTCTCTCTCTCTCTCTCTCTCTCTCTCTCTCTCTCTCTCTCTCTCTCTCTCTCTCTCTCTCTCTCTCTCTCTCTCTCTCTCTCCCCCCCCTCTCTCTCTCTCCCCCTCTCTCCCTCCCTCCCTCCCCAGAAATTTTTGTCACATCCACTCTTATATCGGTTAATTCTTCTGACACCTCTCAGATAAATTCATAGCCTGTCACAACTCCCTGAACTTTTCAACGGCTGAGCTGAATTTCATACTCTTTCTCTCTTAGCTATATTTACAAATTTTCTATTGGAATTTTGGCTTTAAGCTCACCATGCCCAGAGAACAAAAGCTCTTTTGTTGTCACTGGTGGTCGACTCCTTTTGGACACTGTTAATATTGTAATGAAGGCCATTAAGTCCAGATTTAAACAGCCATTGCGACACAATTTCTCTGAACATTGTTATCCACCTAGAAAGAGCAGACGTGTGAGAGCTGCACAAATTATTCACAAACGTTTGTTGAAGTGGTTTGCAGTGGTGTTCTGAAATGAGGCAAAGTCCTCAGTTTGTAAATCAAATGTAAATTCATATTCCAGTTACACTTACACTTCCAGTTACACATCCACACGAAGCCAGAGCTTTCCCTATCCGATCGTTTTTTTTCCCCTCTTTCTATTTTTTTTTTGGTAAACACGGAGTCGTCTAAAGAAATATATGCGTACACTAGGGCTGACTTCTAATAGTCGAGGATTCGACGATTCGATTCGGAGAGGTCTGATTCGACTATGAACCTCATAGTCGAATAGTAGGGAAGTGTTATGTAACCAATAGGAGTGTGACGGTTATTATATAACCATGAGACCGACGGTTATAGTTGAACACTGTCATTAGAACTCTATAACCGCCAAAACTGTGCTATTAAAATATTTTTTACAAACATTTTTTTATCATAGAGAATGTTTAAATACTAATATCATCTTACGAGGGAAATTGAGGCGGAGTTGGAGCTTCGGAGGCTGCTCCTGCTGGAGATGATTCGGAAGAGGTCTGTGCTCCTTTACCAATCAGAGCACGTGCTGACACGGAGTTAAAACCTTGTTTATACTTGACGCGTCCGCACGAGCGCAAAGGTGCACACGGCAAAAAATGACGCGTTGGGTGCGCAAGACCGGCAAGACCCCATTTCGCTTGGCTGTGTGCACGGCTTTTTTTGTAACAGTGCGCGTGACGCCGCGTCCGAGGATGACCGACTTCAAGCCCGAGCATGTAGGCTACAGTACGTCTCACCGCACCGGAACACAGTTTGCGCGTCTAAATTGCAAAGTTCATTGCAAAGTTTTTTGTTAAGGTTTTGTTTACTTTGTGTGATTTATTTAAAACAAAGCACGTTCATTGCAACGTTTTTTTTTTTTGTTTTGTTTTTTTTGTTGCTAAGGATTCATTTAGTGGAAGGCACATTCACTTCTAGTTGTCTTGCAGTTCATTTTAAATAAACATAGAGTGAGTTGTCCTATAACAGACGAACAGTTAGTTATTCAACCGAACGTCTAGCTGCTATCTTAAAAAAAAAAAAAAAAAAAAAAAAAAAAAAATTGTTCGACTATCAGTCGACTATGGCAAAATCTAACGAATCAGATTCGACTATGAAAATCCTTAGTCGAAAACAGCCCTAGCGTACACACGAAACCACTCTGCCACAAAGATACACTAAACAAGGAGAAGAAGACTTGGAGCATGCGCATAACCTTGCACGCTCTATACAAACCCAACACGACAGCAAGGTGAAGACGAAGATTGCTCACCATAGTAGCCAGGGATGGATTACTGACCGGGCCTATGGGGCCAGTGCCCAGGGGCCCTTGACTACCAGAAGCCCGGGGGGGCCCTGGGGTTTAAGGCTGCGCAATCCAGTTTGGTTCAGAAAACCCATTAACAATGAAACCAAATGTTTATTAATGCTGTCATAAATCTGTCCCATAGCCTGTTTTAAGGCCTCTTAAAACAAGGCTCTTTGACTATGAGGGCTCCTTGGAACTTTCTGTCCGGCCCTATGTGAATATGAAGGCCCCAAAACCTAGAACTATTGTCACTCTTTGAGCTTATTTTTGTGTGTGAAAAGTATTGGGAAAATAACTATTTATTATTACAGTATAACTGCCCATTTTCCCTAAGTTGAAGTGAGACTACATTTTTAAACATTTGCATAATTTTGTATTGCCTAATTATAAATGATCCAACAAAATAGGCCTAGAGAGAGCAATAGAGTATGTTTTAGCATAGTTATTAAAATTTGAACTGTAAAAAATAAAAACGTACACGTACACCCTTCACTCTACAGTTGTTTGAACGGCTAAAAGATACACCTTCAAATAAAAAAGGCAATTAAGCAGAGTGTATATTGGAAATTACAGCTTTTTTTTTTACTGGTCAAACCAAATTTTACCACAGCACTTGAAACGACTGGTCCCATTAGATTGTAATACCTATTACCACTGGACAAGTGAAGTCAAAACGATCCACACGATTGTGTGAGACTATGAGGGGTGGACCTCAGTTGTTCTAGATCCGGGGGCAAGAAAAGTTTTCTAGATTTTAAAGTTAAATGCATTAATTTGAACTTTTAAAGTTCAGAAATATAAGAGTATTGTGTTCACAATAAGTGTATTGTGAATGTGATTCTCAAAACATTTGCTGACCAAACAGAATTTCATTAAGTTTAGTAACAACATGTAACAATGTTTACATCAATTAATTTGGATAAATATCAGCTACATGTTAATTTTTCTCAAGGAAAGATCTCTCACTGATGCTATAGTTGGTATTATTATTAAAGGTTAAAATTAACAGATCAAATATAGTGTGTTTTTTATAATAACGTTATAATATTTTAATGATATGAGAAACTATAATATGTAGCCTAATATAGTGCATATATTTAGCAAAAATGATCCTCTTAATTTTTCTAGCTAGGCTGTGGTCATTAAATGACTTTTCTGAGGTAAATGTTACGTTACGTGACTTGTTCTCCAGTTGTTTTAATGTTTTATTCTATTCTATTAATGCACTGATTGAGTGATTACATGACGAGACATGACACATTTCAGCAAGTTGTAGGCTACTGTATCTTCCAACATAGTTCATTCGAATTGATTTACTAACTAAAGAAGAGGTTTAGATCAGTTCACGTGCCGCTTGAACCGATGTGCTGATCTGTCACGTCATATTAAAGAGCACCAAAACAGTATTCATTGTTTGAATTTCGTAATAAAATTGACTTAATTTGAAAGCTGAGACTTTGTTTCATATAATAAGTAACCTGCCTTGTCTTGTCAATCGATGTCAGTGTCCTCTTTGCCTCGGGATTTTTCTTTGAGTAAAAAAAAACAGAGCAGTGTCAACACGATGCGTGAGATTTGGCAGCGTCAACACTGTGCATTCTATTTATTAAAAAACTAAAAAAAAAATGCAGCCCTTGCGAGATTTTTTTATCGCACACGTGGGGGGTCGCCTTTGGAGATAACTGGCCCCAGGGCCTTACAAGTCATAATCTGTCCCTGATAGTAGCATAGGAGCAGAAGATTTTGCTTTAGTAAAGCTTAGGCTCAGTAGCTTGTGTAGCATAATCACAAGGATATAGTCCGCCATTGTTGTTGATGTTACGTGTGACGTATCGGTGTGTGACTAAATTATGTTTTATTAACAAAGTTCGGGAGGAGCACGTTCTGATAATTAACACGGGTGGAGAGCACTCAGCAATCAATGATTAAAACGTGTGTATATATAGACTCAGCAGTCTCACCTCATTTCATTGACAGTTTAGCAGCGTCCCTCCACCACCCCTTCTCCACTCTTCTAGTCCTAAACCACTTTACATACAGGGGGGAGCTCTGGGTTCGGGCCGAATTCCGAGCTAGGAGCCCTCCACCCGGACGGCACGCCTTTAATTGTATGTAAGTGTGAACTTGTGAATGCTGACACGTGGTGTGATGACATTATCGTTTCACAAAATGTACGGATTGGCCGTACACACGAAAACGCAAGGGTGTCGGTTTCAGATTTATCCTCTCTGGGACCGGGTTTAAAAAAATAGCCGATAAAAAATGTGTACGTATACAGCTAAACGCGTCTCCGTGTGGACAGGGCCTTAAAGGGGTGATGAACTGAGAAATCAAATTTTCCTTGAGCTTTTGACATCTGAGAGGTCATCATATTATAAGAATATCCTGTAAGTTTTAGAACTGAAAACGTCCTTGTTAGTCCAATAAAAGCTTTTATTAACACCAGCCTCAGCAAACGCCTCGTTTTTCAAAGTGGGGAACTCTGACGTCAAAGAGGATAAAACACCACCCCCCGCAGAAGATGATCAACGCCTACTTCAACATGGCCGGTTTAGCCCCGCCCACCGATTCGCGCATTACACGCATAGCTAAATAACATAGATGCCTACCTCGTGATGACAAACCGGATCGAGCCGAGTGCCTGGTTGTGGAACAAGACAGTCGCTGCATAAGCTTCCTCTGGATTCCAATAGGAGTGCATGGACAAACTTTATTTTTAATGACGTTCCACTCCAGCTGATGAGGTAAAACATTGTCCGTCTGTTAGCTTCATTTCACTGAGGATTGTTTTTGTAAACAAGACTGGATTTGCAGACCGATTAAGAGTAAAGAACGGTGCTGTGCCGTCTATATTGGATCTGACAGGAATGGTGAAACACACGGACTCTGGCTCGAACATGTATGAATCATTCCGGTTGCCATTTTACAACATTGGACGTTTTCAAAACAATTTCCCCCACGTGCATCGACGGGTAAGTTGAAACTTATTATAATATGCAAAACTCTTATCCACTCACAGCAGTGGGCGTTTACTTCCAAGTCTTCAGTGCGAGACGCCTATAAAAACCGAGCGTTTTTCAGCTAGGCTCAAAACTAGGGTACAAAATAGCCTATTATTTATTCATTTTAATGTTTTTGAATGCGAAAACCAAGCGAACGTCATAAGTTTACCTCAAACAACAATATAATAAGATTTAATATAGCAAGGAAAGTCAAAAGGTAGGTATCGTTTGATAGAAACAAAAAGAAAAAAAAACTGAGAAACTGCTGATAAAAGACAAAACAAAAAAGTATGCTTTTTTCTCCCCAGTGCCCCATCCGCGACAGCACCAAATGATTTGAACCTACATTTTAACATTTTAACCTACTAGTCTCTATTTTCATGCTACTAGTATTTATTTTTAGATACTATTATCTATTCCATTAAGTACTAGTAATTATTCATTAGATACTAGTCCTTATTTATTAGATACTAGTACTTGTTCATTAGATACTAGTCCTTATTTATTAGATACCAATACTTATTCATTAGTTACTAGTACTTATTCATTAGATACTAGTACTTATTCATTAGATACTAGTAGTACCTATTAAATAGATACTTGTACTTATTCATTAGATACTAGTTCTTATTTCAATAGTGACTAGTAACAATTATTTTGTTACTAGTAACAAATAATTTTTTTTGCCATTGACTTCTATGGGGATCTGTCATTCAGATTTCAACTATTCAGTTCTGACTAGTATGTATTCCAATTGTGACTAGTACATATATATTAGATACTAGTAGTTATTCATTAGGTAATAGTGCCTATTAAATAGATACTAGTACCTATTAAATAGATACTAGTACCTATTAAATAGATACTAGTACCTATTAAACCTCTGGGGTCTGAGCTGTTTTCGGGCTCTTTCGGTGTTTTGGTATGCCCTGACATTTGTGCTTATTTCAGCTACTTAAAACATACCATTTGCCAACATATAAATTTGCTGTATTCAGCACAAACTCTGCTACAATAATATGTGAGCAAAATGGATGTACATGTTTGCATTTTATAGAAAAAAAATAATATGCGTGGTTAGTACGTTTTGGGAAAAAAAATGTCACCGCAATAAGGCCATTTAACACATACTGAATAGTTGAAAACAATACTGTTGAGTTACTATTCTTGTAGGCTAGAACTTTTACTTCAAAATGAAGTGAAAATCATTCTGACCACTCTTTCAGAAAGATCAATATAACGATTTGAATTTCTTACATCAGTTTTTGGGTCATTACTGCTGTATGCGTGGGAGTGTTAATGCCCATGAATATTAATGTGATTTACACCTGGGGAGACTAAAGACACTCCCCCAATGTGCTAATGCCCCATCAAGGTGCTGTGAGGCAGCCTGAACTAAGAATGATTCGATGTATAAAAAGTTAAAAAGAACAGCATTTATTCAAAATAGAAATCTTTCCTAAGAACATAAAGACTTAAAGTCATTCATATCACTTAACACTTCCTTTCAAAAAAAAAAAAAACATAAAAAGACCAAACTTGTTTTTTTTATATAAAAAAATATATAAAATATTGCTTATATAGTGCTTATATAAATAAAAAAAGTGCATTCAAAGAATCCTAAAAAAACTATCACAGGTTAAAAAAAATTAAGCAGCATAACTGTTTACAACATTGATTTGAAAAAAAAATTATATCAGAATGATTTCTGAAGGCTGATGGTGACGATGTAAACACAACAAAACAAAAGCAAAAATCTGTTAGCACATTATCCAAAGTAAACTGATGGACTATTATGATTATAGATGCACAATGTATATGTTGATGGACAGAGAAACATCTATTGATTGGTAGACTGCGTAACCGCGAGTATCTGTTTATGGCTCATCGACCGCACGCATTTACTGATACACTCAATGAACGGCTGTACCTAATACAAATAAAACATCTCTAGTTAACTAGTAGATCATTCATTTAGTCCGCTCTTAAATAAGAGATCTAGAGCTAAAATGTTTTGTTTTTGAATTCAAGCTGAGCGCTCGTGTCCTGCTATCAGTGTCATGGATACAGTGAGTCTCTTGTGGCGGCGCGCGCACAGAACGTGCTTTTCAATCTATTGCCATTGCGGACACTATTCATTCCGGTGAAATCACAAAATAAAATGCACACAAACGTGTGTCCTATATACGTGTGTGTTTGATATAGACTGTAACCACTGATGAACATATTCGGTTTTGATGAGAGAAACAAAATATGCTAGTGGTGGATTCGAACCTGTAACCTCTAACACGCTTGGCAATTGATCTAACCACTAGACCACAGGAGAACTCAAACAAAACTTGCAGATCAATATATTTCACTAAATCATTACAAACTAAGCAGTTATTTAAAAAGTTTACACGAGCGTATAGGCCTACACGAACGTTGTGAGTTAATATTTACTATAGTCTGAAAATGCATTTGAGCTCTATGATCAGAAAAGGAATTATAAAACACTAAACTTACTCCGAACTTGTATCCTCGGGGTCAATCCGTTCTTCAAAATGCAACCGCTCGTCTGAGTTTCCACTGAGGAAAAGGTTAATTATTCCCAGCTGTCCATAATCCACTGAAGGAGTAACTTTAGCGTGCTTCCATCCCTAAAACGCGATGAACTATCAGTGAATCTCTGATGAAGAATCTTCATGTTGTTATGCAGTGATCGGAGGCGTGCCGCGTGTGGGATGCATATCGCCTATTTACCATGTCAAAAGCGCTGGGGGTGTGGCGGGCTCACCTAATTATATTTAATGAAGGGAGAGCGAAAAAACTGTAACTCTCCTTGGTTTCAAACGGATTACATAAACTGGAAATATTTAAAAAAAAAAAATTACTTCATTTGAAAGAAGAGAATCTCAGCTTCATAAAGAGACATCTCTCGTATCTCTGTGACAAGTATTGACAGAGTTAAAGTGAATGTTTCGGACGCGTTTCAGAACGGACCTCAAAGACAGAGAGAAGGGAAAACGCGCATCATGTTTATTTTTCTTTGTTTGACGAAAAGCACAACACTTTGTTTTTATTGTGAGTATCCACAAAAAAAAATAGAAACTTAACAGGATCTAATGATGTACAACACTTATATTTAAGATCAAAATTAACAGAGTAATTTGATTCTCTTTTGCACTGATAAGGAAAAAATCCAGCAAAACGCGGGCACGCGGTTTTCGACCCCAGAGGGTTAAATAGATACTAGTACTTATACATTAGCTACTAGTACTTATTCAATAGATACTAGTACTTATTCATCAGATACTAGTACCTATTAATTTAACTAGTACTAAACTCTACAGTGGCCGTTCTGACTAGTCATAACATAAGACTAGTAAAAAAGCAGTTGTGACTAGTAAAATAAAAATTCTTACTAGTTACATTTGGATTACAGATATCTTAAATGATAATACAAACTATCCAAAATATAATTACGACTTGTCAGAAAGACGTTGTTGATATCTACATTGTTAATTCCGGATAGTCAAACTTAGCTTTTAAATGTTAAAAGGGCTTGCCATACAGACACGTAGGCTCAGAGAGAGGCTCACCATATTCAAACCAAAATATCTGACTTTCTTTTGGTTGGAGCTAATGACTGTAAATTAGAAAGTTGTCCGGCTCGATGAGTACAATATCGAACTGAGTTTTGTTACTGTAGATAAAACTAATCCCCCCACTTTTGACAAAAGGTGGCGCTACTGAGCCCTCACGACGCCCATTTCTTAAAATTTGTGTAATCTGTCTGTCGAGTTTCATGCAATTTCAAGCATGTTAAGAGTCTCACAAGCATCCAACAAGAATATTAAAGTTTGATGCATTGCCACGGCAACAGTATCTAAGATATCACTAATCTTTTCACAGGTCTACATCTGCCGTGTGTTTAAATTATACACATAAAGTTTGAAGCAAATCGGGTAAAAATAAGAGGGTGATTTCAAAGCATTTTGAAAGTGAAACACTTCCTGCTGCCAGTTGGTGGCGCTATAACTTTGACTCACAATAGTCACATCCATGTGATCGGCCTCTTACAACGAACACACTGCTGAAGTTTCACAAAGATCAGTTAATGTATAAAGAAGTTATAACACACTTCCTGTTTCTCTTGTCGCGCCATAATTTCGTTTCCTCACCACGGCCAAACCGTTCGAGATATCAAAAATCCCCTGGCAATTTTTCATCCTCAATGTCTTGACTTCATGCTGGCCGATTTTCGCGGCATTTGTTTGAATTCTCTAGGAGGAGTATTTC
The DNA here is from genome assembly GCA_036326025.1 of Chrosomus eos. Lineage (NCBI taxonomy): Eukaryota > Metazoa > Chordata > Actinopteri > Cypriniformes > Leuciscidae > Chrosomus > Chrosomus eos. The sequence continues at coordinate 48,527,800 of CM070818.1, forward strand.
AAATTCCATTGCATGCGTTTTCCAAACAACCCTAAATAGCTGACTTCCTGTTGGGCTGGGGTAAAAAGTAAGAGTATGAAGGATATATCAACCGATGAGATCTATATGTGTACAGAGTTTCATATTATTACATGCAAATGTGTTTGATTTATGGACCAAGTTTTCGGGCCCTGTTCCAGGGGGCGCTGTCGAGTCCCCTGCCCCGCCCGGGTACCAGCTTCAGCCTGGCCCTGATGGCCGCAGGTTCTGACCCGTGTGCAAAGTTTCAAGAGTTTTCGAGCACGTTAAGGAATGTAAAATACATTTATGGCGAGAAAAGTGAGACAGGAAGTGTGTTATAACTTCTGCATACATTAACTGACCTTGATGAAACTTCAGCAGTGTGTTCGTTGTAAGAGGCCGATCACATGGATGTGACTATTGTGAGTCAAATTTATAGCGCCACCAACTGGCAGCAGGAAGTGTGTCACTTTCAAAATGCTTTGAAATCACCCTCTTATTTTTACTCGATTTGCTTCAAACTTTGTGTATAATGTAAACACACAGCAGATGTAGACCTGTGAAAGGATTATTGATATCTTAGATACTGTTGCCGTAGCAACACATCAAACTTTAATATTCTTGTTTGATGCTTTTGAGACACTTAGCATGCTTGAAATTGCATGAAAATCTAATTTATTAGCCAGTGGACATGTGCAAAGTTTCAGAAACGGGCGTGGTGAGGGCTCAGTAGCGCCACCTTTTGACAAAAGTTGAGGGATTAGTTTTATCTACAGCAGAGGTCTTCACTCCTGCTCCTAGAGAGCCACTGTCCTGCAAAGTTTAGTTCCAACCCTAATCAAACACACCTGAATCAGCTCATCAAGCACTTCAGAATCGCTTGAGTATTCAAAGGCAGGTGTGGTGAAGCAGGTTGGAACTAAACTCTGCAGGACAGTGGCTCTCCAGGAGCAGGAGTGAAGACCTCTGATCTACAGTACAGTATTGTACTCATCAAGCCGGACAACTTTCTAATTTAGTCATTAGCTCCAACCACCAGAAAGACAGATATTTTGGTTTGAATATGGTCATCTCTCTCTGAGCCTATGTCTCTCTGTGTGTGTGTGTGTGTGTGTGTGTGTGTGTGTGTGTGTGTGTGTTGTGTGTCTGTGTGTAGGGGGAGGGGGGCTACATTAACCATTTCACTGCTGTGTGGTTTGGCCTGCATTAAAAAAAGGAAAATAAATGTCTTACCCCCTGTATTTTTTAAATAAGTTTTATTAATAAAGTAAAGGCTTATTACCAGTTTAATTGTAGTGCATTGACAATAGTTTTATATAATTAGTTTATTAATTAAATTAACTTGGTCCATAAACTTTGTCAAATCAAAAACACTTGCATGTAATATGAAACTCGGGAAGGATTTAGATCTCTTCAGGCCGAACAACTTTAAGCCAGCCTAACAGGAAGTGGGCTATTTTGTTCTGAATGTGGATGTTTTGCAAAACCAGCCTCTACATTTTTACTCACTCCTCTTAAGTGGTTTATTTTATTCCCACCAAACTTTTTCAACAAGATGAAAATACATTAAAGATGCTAAATTGTGAACGGATATTGAATATCTCAAACGGTTTTGCTATGGCGAGGGATTATGTCAAAAAAAGAATCAGGAAGCGTCTCAAATTGACGGTGGGGGGCAATGGTATTGTTAAACGTATTGCACCCTTATACATTGTATTACGGTATTGACTACCTGTATTGTTTTATTTGGAGGTATACGGTTATGTACGTGATGACGTTACGTTCTTCTTTACGTCTCATGTTTCTGAGTTAAGAGAACATGTGAACTGATGTGATGTTCAAGTGAAGTTTGCTAAATAAAAATCCTAGAAGAGGATGAACAGCACTGAACAGCGTTTCGTTTGTTTTTCCTGCACGCGAGTGAAGGTGAATTGCGCACTCGGATGCTCAACAGGTTATGGGCCCAGGCACGGAAACAAACGAGCGTGAGTAAAGACAGACGCGACGTATTACGCGTTCTATGAAGCTAGAGAAGCAGTTTAAAACTGAAGTGACCTAAGAAGAAAAGTCGGCGGAAAAAATGGCAAACAGAGCGGTAGGATTCCTAGCTAATCAATCCTTGTTTGATGGATCCGAAGATAAATATGATCTTTGGGAAACAAGATTCTTAAGCGGTTTACACACTCTAAAGTTAAAAGAGACTATTTTGCATGAGCCTACTGATGCTAACGCGGAACAGCTAGCCGAAGACAGACGAAGAAATGCTGATTGTTATGCTGAACTTGTAAGACTGATAGATGATAAAAGCCTATCACTGGTAAGACATGAAGCTGCTGACGATGGCAGGAAAGCCCTTAAAATACTGAAAGAGCATTATTCGGGGAAAAGCAAGCCACGGATAATAAATATGTACACATCATTAACTCAGCTACGCATGGCAGACAACGAGAGTGTTACTGACTACTTGATAAGAGCAGAAAACATCATCACAGCACTGAGAGATGCTGGAGAGGCCATGAGTGATGGATTAACCATAGCAATGATTCTCCGTGGATTACCAGATATTTTCAAGCCGCTAGCCGTCCACATAACACAGAATGAGGACGACGTTACGTTCACAGATTTTAAGAGAAGATTGCGGATTTACGAAGAGGCGGAGAAAATGAAAGGAACTGAATCCATAGATAATGTGATGAAGACACCGACGAGACAAGGAAAAGGTCCTCTCAGGTACCACACAAAAGAAAGAAAAGTGAAGTGAAGAACAAAGTGAAGATGAAAGGCATCATGGTAGACGCTGGAGCGACGTCTCACATTGTGAGCGACATCACAAAATTCAGAAGTTTTGATAGCTCATTTGAACCAGAGACTCATTCAGTAGAATTAGCCGACGGTACGAAGTGCAGTGGAATGGCGCAACAAAGAGGAACGGCAGTGATTTATCTCATAGATGATGCTGGAAAGCAGCACACTGCACAGCTACGGGACGCACTATACATGCCTTCATACCCACATGACATTTTCTCCGTAGCTAGAGCAACAAATGGAAGAGCAACAGTCATTTTCAAAAAGGGAGACAGCCACTTGATTACCAAAGACGGAAGCAGGTTTGATATACATGAAAGTGGAAACTTGTACTATTTACCAACACTAGAAGAGGGTGTTGACCAGTGCAAAGTGTGTCATGAATTACAAACCTGGCATGAAATTTTAGGACATTGTAACCATGAAGATGTACAGAAGCTACAAGGTGTAGTAAGAGGCATGGAGATAAGAGGAAACAAAATGAGACCGGAACAGGTATGTGAAGTGTGTACAAAAGGAAAATTCACGCAGACCAGAAACCGGGAGCCAGACAGAAAAGCAAAGAATCCTCTGGAACTGATTCACACGGATCTGGCCGGCCCCATGCCAACACAGAGCAAAGAAGGACACCGATATGTACAGTCGTTTACATATGACTATTCAGGTACTATGTTTGTGTACTTCCTGAAAACTAAAGGTGACACAATACAAGCCACTGAAAAGTTTTTAGCTGACATTGCACCTTTTGGAGAAACCAAGTGTATCCGTTCAGATAACGGCACAGAATTCACGAGTTGAGATTTCCAAACGCTGTTGACAAGGAGTAAGATTAGGCACGAAACATCTGCACCTTATTCGCCACATCAGAATGACACAGCAGAGAGAGGATGGAGAACACTTTTTGATATGAGCAGATGCTTGTTAATAGAGAGCGAGTTGCCAGATGAGTTGTGGAACTACGCAATGCAAACATCAGCCTACGTGAGAAATAGGTGTTACAGTAGACGTACAAAGAAAACACCATATGAGTTGTTCACAGGGAAAAAGCCAGACGTTTCAAAAATGCAGAAATTCGGATCAATATGTTTTGCTTACAAACAAGAGAAGAGCAAACTGGACTCAAGATGCGAACAAGGTGTTTTTATAGGCTACGATAAGAACAGCCCCGTCTATCTAGTATACTACCCGAACACCGGAAAAGTCCAAAAACACAGATTGGTGAAGTTCACAACACAGACAACCAGTGAAAGAGAAAAAACGAACATCTGAGACACAAACAAGGTATGAAAACATGGATCCAAATATCTTCAGCAGTGATGTCAGCGCCGCTGATAATGTGGAGGATGAACCAGATCATGGTGTTCAAAGTGATGTTTCAGAGACTTTGCCCGAACAAGCTGCTCCCAATCAATCAGGTAGAGCTACAGAATCCGAGACCAGAAAGAACCCCCCAAGAACCAGGAAGAAGCCAGCTTACCTACATGATTTTGAAACTGAGGATGCTGAAGACAAACTGCAAACATGCATAGATTTTTGCTACAGAGCAGTATGTGATATTCCTCAAACCTACCAGGATGCCATAACATCAACAAAATCCAAGCAATGGAAGGATGCTATGGAGAAAGAGATGCGATCATTGGAGGAGAACAAGACCTTCACACTCACTAAATTACCACCAGGAAAACAACCAGTCGGAGGAAGATGGGTTTACGCACTTAAAAGAGACATTGACGGATCAGAAAAATACAAGGCAAGATTTGTGGCGAAAGGATACAGTCAGAAACAAGGGACTGACTATGATGAGACATTCTCACCCACAGCTGACATGACAAGTGTGAGAATAGTTTTGCAGAAAGCAGCACAAGAAAACCTGATCTTGCACCAAATGGACGTTGAGAAATCTATATGGAACAAAAATCTGAAAAAGAGGGAAAATTAGTATGCATGCTTAAGAAATCTCTCTATGGCCTTAAGCAATCTGGTAGAAACTGGAATGCTTTGTTATATGTATGTTTGACTGAGAACGGTTTTACACAGAACCCAGCTGACAATTGCGTGTACACTAAAGAAAAGCCAGATGAGAAAGTAATCCTGATAGTATGGGTTGATGACTTAATCCTAGCTGCTAACAGTGAAAGTGTTCTGGAAAGTGTAAAAGAAATGCTCACACAAAGGTTCATAATGAAAGACATGGGAAGGTTGAAACATTTCCTGGGCATAGATTTTGAACAAGCAGAGGGTCTAGTCAAAATGTCACAGGAAAGATATGTGAGAAGAATACTAGATCGTTTCGACATGCAGAACTGTAAATCTAGGGAAACTCCATGTGAACCAAAGCTTGATTTTACAGAAAATGCTGAAAAAATTAAAGAGCCAAAGAAGTTCAGGGAGGCAGTAGGAAGTTTAATATACTTGTCCACTTGCACAAGACCAGATTTAAGTTTTGTCGTCAGTAAATTATCTCAGTATTTTGCTGAACCAACAGAACAGCACTGGAACAGTTAAACATGTGTTCAGGCACCTTAAAGGTACAGCAGAACAGCAATTATGCTTCAGGAGAAATGAAACCGAGAGGCTAGGTCTGAGAGTGTATAGTGACGCTGACTGGGCATCGGATACAAAAGACAGACGTAGTACTTCAGGGTACTGCGTTAATCTGAGTGAAGAAAGTTCTTTGATCTCATGGAAAACCAGAAAACAACCGACAGTAGCATTATCTACTTGCGAAGCAGAATACATGTCTTTAGCATCAGCCATGCAGGAATGTATCTACTTAGAGCAGTTGCTTAAGGATATGGACACATACAAATATGCACAAGCAAAGGTGTTCGAAGACAACCAAGGTACCATTGCACTAGCCAGAAACCCAATCTGTAGGCAAAGGTGCAAGCACATTGATATCAAATACCATTTCATAAGAGAAATTGTAAATGATGGCAAGGTTATCTTGGAATATTGTCCTACAGAAACAATGGTTGCTGACATAATGACAAAGCCAGCCACCAAGCAGAAGTTAAAGAGGTTTAGTCGGGACATGTTTGGAACATAAAAGTGTAAAAATGTTTGTATACACAAATTTATGTAAAAGAGGAAAAATTTATTTAATGTTTAATTTGTTGTTTTGAAAATACAATGGGCTAAGAGTGAGTGGGGGTGTTAAACGTATTGCACCCTTATACATTGTATTCCGGGATTGACTACCTGTATTGTTTTATTTGGAGGTATACGGTTATGTACGTGATGACGTTACGTTCTTCTTTACGTCTCATGTTTCTGAGTTAAGAGAACATGTGAACTGATGTGATGTTCAAGTGAAGTTTGCTAAATAAAAATCCTAGAAGAGGATGAACAGCACTGAACAGCGTTTCGTTTGTTTTTCCTGCACGCGAGTGAAGGTGAATTGCGCACTCGGATGCTCAACAGGTATATTTAAATCTGCATATTGTAATATCTGCAGGGCAGGCCTAGTCCAGTCTTATTAAATGTATGCTTCATCTTTCATTTTTAATTTGTAAATTTGATCAATAAATTCAATCATTTAGAATAAGATGACACTATATGGCTGTTACCCTAGGTAGGGCTGATCAAAGTAAATCGTTTACACTGAAAAATAACAATGCATTAAATAATGTTATGAGATTGTTTTAAATATGAGTCAATTAAAAACCGTTGGAAAGAATGATACTTTTAAACATAACACTAAACATTAGGTGTCGCCAGGCGACCGTCTTAATGAGCGAGTCATTGATTCATTTGTTCAAACGATTCGTTCAGATGTTTATGGATTGGTCATTGAATCTTTGAGTCAACCAATTCATTCAAAATGCCAAATCATTCAGTAATGAGAAACACGTTACTATTTTCGCTGCTGAAACAGAAAAAAAGTCAATATTGCATCTAAAATGTAAGTGACTTGACGTGTGTGTGTGTGATTGTGTCTGTTACAGTGAAAAGAGTTTAACCCTTTAAGGCCTTGTCTTTTTGGATATATCTTTTTTTTTATTACAAAATATGCATACAACCCATATATATGCTTTAAATTAAATTAAGATTGTATGTTTGGTAATTGAACCTAAATGAATTTAAAGGGTACCTATTATGGCATTTAAAATGTTCCTAATAATGTTCTGGGAGTCCCCAACAACAGTTTTACATGCATGCAATCAGCGCTTGACATTAACTTTTTTGCTCACTAGCCAATGTGGCTAGTGGTTTTCCAAAGTTACTAGCCACACAGCATTTTTACTAGCCACATTTTTTGTTGTTGTGAAATTACCTGATTAAAGTTGACTATGGTGTGCTAAAATTTACTTGAACTAGATTTACAACCCTTTTAAATGTAAAACCACTGTACACACCCAAATCAAGACGTATAACAATATAGGTCATTATCATTAGCTCTGATAAGGTTGTGTGTACAGCTCCTTTTTAAAAATTAGAGGTCGACCGATAGTGGATTTTACCGATAACGATATTTAGGTTTGACCGTGTATGCCGATAACCGATAATTCAACCGATATTTTTTTAAATGGATGCTGGATTAAAAACAAACATAATACTCACAATAACAGCACTGAACTGAATGTGCTAAATTAAATAAATATATAAATATTAATATATAAAAACTTTAAAAATATATTTATTAAAATATAAAAATACTATACAGAAAATAATTTAAACATTAAAATATTACAGGTTTCAGAGCTATAATCTAGAAACATACGTACATTTCATAGGTAACACATTGCAAGTCCCATTTGTAAACAAGGATGTAGCTTTCATGAACTATGTGTCACGTTTTGATGTGTTCTGTTAATCTTTTGTGATCTTGTTTCCCCCTGTCTTTGTGGTTTTTGGTTTAGTCCTGTTAAGTTTTCCCGCTCCTCGTTTGTGTCCAATTTTATGCACCTGTTTTCAGTTAATTATCTTGTTTGGTTCAGTGTATTTAAGCCCTGTGTTTTCCCTCAGTGTTTGTCGATCGTCGTCCTCGTATGGTTGTGTGTCTTCTGATTTCCTGGAGTTTTGTTTCTGTTTAAGTTTGGAAAGTTTTCATTTTGTTATTAAAACATTTATATTGAAGCTTTCGTGTCCTCGTCTTCAGCACCTGCACAAACCCTGACAGAACGATCGACCTTTAAAAAGCAAAAATGGGTAGAAGGAGGAAAAAAGAGGTGAGCCCCTTCAAAAACCCAATCCTTTTCCAAGAGGAACGCTCACTCGAGGAATACGCTGGTCTATACCTTGAGCTGTATGATGATGTGAGATGGGATGAGGAGGAGTTGAAGCAGAGTTTCTGGGGTGGACTAAAAGACCCTCTCGCCCAGATAATTTTGGTAAGGGACCTCAATCTATCCTTCCTGGAGTTTTTGGATCACACGCTGTGGGCCTGTGGATCCAGCTACCACTTGGAGGATCTCCCACTCCAGCCAGAGACCATCCAACCAGAGCCCGTCGCCAGCCCGCCAACGCCTGAGCCCATCACCTGCACGCCAACGCCTGAGCCCATCACCTGCACGCTCACACCTGAGCCCATCGTCTGCCCACCAGAGTCTGCACACCGCATCAGCCCTGCCGCCAGATCGGTCCCTGGACTTCCCCGGCTGATATCCGGTATGACTGATCCCCCACTGATGTCAGTGCGATTAGCCAGGAGGATGGCTGCCGAGGCTGGGGTTCACGTTAACCACATCCAGCCAGATCCTGAGCCCGTCGCCAACCCGCCAGAGCCTGAGCCCGTCGCCTGCCCGCCAGAGCCTGAGTCCAGCCCCGAGTTTCCTGATATGCTGGTCCCGTCCAGCCCCGAGTTTCCTGATATGCTGGTCCCGTCCAGCCCCGAGTTTCCTGATATGCTGGTCCCATCCAGCACGGAGCCCGTTGACCCAGAGCCCGTTGACCCAGAGCCAGAGCCCGTTGACCCAGAGCCAGAGCCCGTTGACCCAGAGCCAGAGCCCGTTGACCCAGAGCCAGAGCCCGTTGACCCAGCGCCCGTTGATGTCAAGTCAGTTCCCGATCATGAGCCTGTCCTCCCCAAGAAAATTTTGGGGGGGCGCTATACGCCTTCGCCGTGGCCGGCCAAAGATCCACGGAGGCCTGGAAAAATTACACCGCCGTGGCCACCTGATGGATCTTCACCGCCGTGGCCACCTGAAGGGTCTGCACCGCCATGGCCACCTGAAGGGTCTGCACCGCCATGGCCACCTGAAGGGTCTGCACCGCCATGGCCACCTGAAGGGTCTGCACCGCCATGGCCACCTGAAGGGTCTGCACCGCCATGGCCACCTGAAGGGTCTGCACCGCCAAGGCCACCTGAAGGGTCTGCACCGCCATGGCCACCTGAAGGGTCTTCACCACCACGGCCACCTAAAGGGTCCTCACCGCCATGGCCACCCGAAGGGTCCTCACCGCCATGGCCACCCGAGGGTCCCACAGCTCCGCCCTGGACGCCCGAGGGTCCCACAGCTCCGCCCTGGACGCCCGAGGGTCCCACAGCTCCGCCCTGGACGCCCGAGGGTCCCACAGCTCCGCCCTGGACGCCCGAGGTACAGCCTGCACCGTCGTGGCCACGCCCACAGACTGCTCCGCCTTGGCCACGCCCACAGCCTGCTCCGCCTTGGCCACGCCCACAGCCTGCTCCACCATGGCCACGCCCACAGCCTGCTCCACCGTGGCCACGCCCACAGCCTGCACCATCGTGGCCACGCCCACAGCCTGCACCGTCGTGGCCACGCCCACAGCCTGCACCGTCGTGGCCACGCCCACAGCCTGCTCCGCCGTGGCCACGCCCACAGCCTGCTCCGCCCTGGAGGCTTCCTGGACCTGCACCATGCCCTCGTCAGCCTCCAGGGCGCCCACCCTCCCACCCCTTTGGATATTATACGGCGCGAGGACGCGCCTTCGGGGAGGGGGGAGGTACTGTCACGTTTTGATGTGTTCTGTTAATCTTTTGTGATCTTGTTTCCCCCTGTCTTTGTGGTTTTTGGTTTAGTCCTGTTAAGTTTTCCCGCTCCTCGTTTGTGTCCAATTTTATGCACCTGTTTTCAGTTAATTATCTTGTTTGGTTCAGTGTATTTAAGCCCTGTGTTTTCCCTCAGTGTTTGTCGATCGTCGTCCTCGTATGGTTGTGTGTCTTCTGATTTCCTGGAGTTTTGTTTCTGTTTAAGTTTGGAAAGTTTTCATTTTGTTATTAAAACATTTATATTGAAGCTTTCGTGTCCTCGTCTTCAGCACCTGCACAAACCCTGACACTATGCAATATACGTTTTTACTGCATGTATTATTATATGAGCAATACAATTGTACCTTTATCATTCATGCTAGTTCATAGTACATTAAGGTAATAACAAATAAAATAAGAATTAAAACTCCATTTCAAATGCATTAGTAAATGTTGAATAAACTAACAATGAATAATTCTTCTACAACTTGTATTAATCTTAGTTCATGCTAAAAATGGAATCTTATTGTAAAGTGTTACCATTTCATATAATTCCAAAGAGTCGTGCTTAAAGAGAGCCATTAAATGAAGACCTGAATAACGTATACGTAATTTAGCCTATATAGTCTCTCACTTTATTTACTTCTATTTTAGAACACTTGATAATTATCTAATCAAAATAACAAGATGTATTGTATTGATTAAAACGATCTTAAATCGAACACGTTTGTGATTATTTCTGTCGGCTGCATGAACATATCAATGTGAGAAAGCAATCACGATTCACGTCACTAGTTTTAAATATGCAACTTCGTCGGCTAATGAATGCATAAAAGTGACCAGCCGGATATAAAATAATGCAAATAGATGATAACAATTGCGCCATAAAACATTTGGGTCAGGTCTGCGTGTGTTTTTGTCACATTGTTTAAACCGCTTGACTGAGGTAAGGTTAGAGTCCTCACCGCCTCGACGGCAACTACTGTTCTTTCTCTGCTGATGCAGCATCTAGTCAATCAATAAAAGAATTACTTTATAATGATATGGAAATATATACTTTAGTGTTAGCTTATGTATTCATACCGTTTCGCTGTCTGTGTTTTAAATGCGAGTCTGAAGTGTCAGCGGCGCTCTCTCTGCTGCGTGTTCTCTCCGTGTTCTGTGCTGCGCGCAGCCTCATGTGTTAATGTAAACAACCCAGCCAGTAGGGTGACCAGATGTCCCGAAAAATTCGGGACAGTCCCGAAATCTGAGCTGTTGTCCCGAATCCCGAATCCGACCCTAATTGTCCCGAAAATTATACTAAAGCAAAATCTTAGTTATTGTCTGATAAAATATTAAAAACTGTCCGTGGAGGTTGAGTCGGCCCCTGCCGGCGGCTCATTTTCTGTTTCTTTTTTGAAGTTCTAGAAAGATGTAGGCGCGAATTTAGATACATATAGCAAATTTTCTTTCATTCGTTACGTTGACATGACTGGTGTACCGGAACCCAACACGCTGTTTTTTAGTAGCAGACTTAAGACTAATGACAGACTGTTGATCATTGAAAAAAATAGGTTTGAAATTCATTATATCTTTAGGCTTTCAGGGCTGCCAACTCTCACGCATTGAGCGTGAGACTCACGCAATTGACCCTTTTCACACACTCTCACGCTACACATCCATTTTCTCACGCAGTGAAAAATCGCGGACAAAGAGGACACTTACACTGACAGACAAGACAGACAGGTTACTTTTGATATGGAACAAATCCACAGCTGTCCGATTCTGTCAATATTTTTACGAGATTCACACAATTAATAACGTTTTGGCTCTTTGAAATGTGACAGGTCGCTGTAGCGCGTCAGTTCAAACGGTACATGATACAGCAGCCTACAAATACACCCCCCCCCCCCCCGTCAACAAATCTCACTCCCCCCATAAACAACCCCCCCCCCACCCCCAAACACCCCCCCCCCCCCGGTCCCGAATTTCAGCCAATCTCATCTGGTCACCCTACCAGCCAGTGATAGTTTATTATTAGTCCTCTAGAGGCCGCTCTCGCTCTGTATAATGCCAGCAGTCTCTTCAGCGCTCTCGTGCTGTGTGTAATGACCGCGCACTGAACGGATGCAACCCGGAAAAACTATCGGTGTGGATTTTTACCGATAACGATAGTTCCACCAATCAACTATCGGTGCCGATTAATCGGCAAAACCGATGGATCGGTCGACCTCTATTAAAAATAAAACCATATATTAAGATAAAGACATAAAATAGCTTCTATTGCTTAATAAAAGTGGTGCAAAAACCTTTAGCATTAGAAACACTGTCTGTTTAAATATCAGAATCAGACCCAGTAGAGGCTATTACTTTATTGAGCCCCGATGGGAAATTCTTTGTTACAAGTTGCAATGGAAAGTAGGTCAGTCTCGAAACCTCACGAAAAATTGCATGCCATGGTCCGGAATCGGACACCACATAGCTCCACCCACCGGCGTCCAACGACGTTAGGTTGGCGACACACTGACTGCGTGGCGTTTTCTATGTCTTTGCACTATAAAGTCTGTTTAAAGCGCTATAAATGCAGTCCATTTACCATTTGCACACCAGAAACATGTCTGACGCGGCGCTGCTGGCGACGTACAGGGAGGGCTATCTCGGGACATAGACGCCGTTTTATACATATAAACATAAATATATAACCTACTACTGATACAGCAAAGACAACGTCGGCAGTATAGACGGCAAAGTAGGCTAGCCTACAGATTATTTCGTTCTGTATTGACAGGTGCTATATTTAAAAATCGATATTTGGGCCTATTAGCCTATTTATTTTTTAAATTATATTTATATCTGCATTTGTCAAAACCTATAGACTTTCAAACATAAAATATCATTTATTAATATGTGTTCGTGTCAAAATGACATCTTTTCCTATTCTATTTAGTCTGGAAACGCTTCCAGCACGCTTGCGTGTCGCGTGAAAAATAGGCGTCGGTTCTATTTCTAGCATGCACGCGTTTTCGGCGCGGCTCGAGACGCGCGTGTCACGCAGTGCAAGCTCTAATCTGTTAACATGGGAGCCGAAATAAAAACGGAAACACCACGCAGCTGAGACGCGCACGCAACACAGCCAGTGCGCTCTTTTCAGATGCCTTTTGAAAAGACTACAATGATTCAACCCGCAAAAGTGGCTAGTTGGAGTGACTGCGTTACCCGCCACGAGCAAAATCCACCCGCATTTGGCGGGTTGGCGGGTGTTAATGTCAAGCCCTGCATGCAATGACAAAAAACACTTTTGTTGTCTTATAATATGCATTTATTTTTACCTGATTTGCTCACCGACTCCTAATGATTCGTTGACGACTCATTTGTCCAAACCCCTCCTTTGCGTGACGCTAATCGGCGGTAATTGGTCAGATGAAGCAGTCAGTTATATTTTGCGTTAGCCCAAAGCTTAAACATATTGATAAAGCACTGCAGTACTACAATACGCTTCACATAATTTCACATATTTAAAAAAAACAAAAAAAATGACATTGGAGACCTAGAAGCTGCTGAGCGTAACTCTCACTCTCTCTCACACACACGCACACACACACACACACACACACACACACACACACACACACACACACACACACACATAAAAGCAACAATTATTAATAGTACTTACAGGTTGTGATTCGGAGGAGGAAGCTGATCCAAATAAACTTGGTATTGAACCATCAGCCGACTCGCGAATCCACACTTGAAAGCATTTGTGTTTGTGAAGCGATCGTCATTAAAATAACGCGAACACAGCTCAAGGTGGCTATACTTGTGTGGTATAGTTGTAAATATAAACTCTAGACACTGAGTCTTCACATGCTTGTCCCTGGGCAGTGAAAAAAAAAGTTTGCTTTTGATTCGCACTTCAGAACAGAGTCTCGTCGACATGATGTTGTCAGGTTTCTCTGTCTGCTCGGCGCGCGCACTGAGTGGGCGTGTCGAATTCAAATAACTTGTACAAGTGACGTACGAAAGTTAGAGAAAATGCATCGTTTGTCTATCGATTCATATCAGCGACTCAGAGTCGACTCTAACTTTTGAGAGACAATAACTTTGTATACGGTGATCTTTCATATTTAAAACTTTGCAGGATGTTTTTGTTCACTTAGATCTATGTTACACACTACATGAAAGGTAATTTTCAAAATTCCATGATAGGTACCCTTTAAAATCAATGTGCTATATTTCAGATCAATATATTTGTTTTCCTTCATTTAAATCAACACTAACTTTATTCTCAACTGAATTATAAATAACTTATTTCTGTATAAAATAAAAAATCCCGAATAATCCAGACCAACCAGAGCACACTATTCTGGGCTGAAGCTGGTACCCGGGCGTGGCAGGGGGGCTCGAAAGCGCCCCCTTGAACGGGGTCCGAAAACTTGGTCCATAAATCAAACACGCTTTCATGTAATAATATGAAATTCGGTACACATTTAGATCTCATCGGTTCATATATCCTTCATACTCTTACTTTTTACGCCAGCCCAACAGGAAGTCATCTATTAAGGGTTGTTTGGAAAACGCATGCAATGGAATTTAAAGTACTCCTCCTAGAGAATTCATCCAAATGCCAAGAAACTCGGTCAGCGTGAAGTCAAGACAATGAGGATGAAAAATTGCCAGGGGATTTTTTATATCTCGAACGGTTTGGCCGTGGCGAGGAAACAAATTTATGGCGAGAAACATGAAACAGGAAGTGTGTTATAACTTTATGCATTAACTGATCTTGATGAAACTTGAACAGTGTGTTCGATGTAAGAGTCCGATCACATGGATGTGACTATTGTGAGTCAAAGTTATAGTGCCACCAACTGGCAGCAGGACTGCTTTGAAAAATGCTTTGAAATCACCCTCTTATTTTTACCCGATTTGCTTCAAACTTTATGTGTATAATGTAGACACACGCCAGATGTAGACCTGTGAAAGGATTGTTGATATCTTAGATACTGTTGCCATGGCAACTTTAATATTCTTTTTGGATGCTTTTGAGACTCTTAGCATGCCTGAAATTGCTTGAAATTGCATGCAACTCGACAGACAGATAACAAGATTCAGAAATGGGCGTGGTGCAGGGACTCAGTAGCGCCACCTTTTGACAAAAGTGTGTGGTGTGTGTGTGTGTGTGGGGGGTGGGGTTGGTTAGTTTTATAGTTTTAACTACAATCATAAAAATCAGTACGTATATTGAACAACTTTCTAATTTACAGTCATTAGCTCCGACCAACAGGAAGTCAGATATTTTAGTTTGAATGTGGATGTTTTCGAGCATTTTCTCTCCCTCTCTGTCTGTGTGTGTGTGTGTGTATGTGTGTGTGTGTCTGTGTGTTTGTGGGGAGGGGGGGCTAGTTTAACCGTTTCACTGCTGTGTGGAGTTTCTGCATTAAACAGGAAAATAAATGTCTTAAGCCTTTATTAAAGGGATACTCCACCTCTGGGAAGATGAATGTGTATTTAATATTGGTCATTTATATAGTAGAAATGTGAAATTATTTTTGAAATTGAAGCATTCTAGACTGAGAAAAGGCAGAAAATGTATTTTTTACTCATGTGGCTGAAAGACAACATCTCCCAGAATGCACTTGCTTTGCGGCTTACGAGGCCACTCCCAAACCACGCCAGAATCCAAAAAAATGGATACAACTAGGCTTGCTTTATTTATCAACTAGGCTGAGTTATTTGATAAATTTCCATCGAAATGGTGCTAAATTGCGTTGTACCGGGATGTACTAGCCTAATGTATATAACACAACTTACACTTTCACATTAAAAATATGATGCAAGGCAGGACCATGTCAACAGACTAGCTTAGCTCAGCTCTGCATATGAACTGTTTTCCGCCAATTGAAATCACTATTTCTCTAAGCTAATACATTATCTAGGCTAATCCATACTCTAGTAACACTAAAGGTTTATAAAAATAACCACAACCAATGTGAGTTAAAACTTTTAATTAAAAAAATAATTAATATTAACACTTTTACACTCAAATCTCTGCGGATTCAGCAATCTCGTCCAGAAGAAAATGGCATCACTGAGATCGCGACAGCAATAGAACTCTATATCTGTTTCCATCGGCGCACAGCGAGAACACTGACACCAGTCCGCCCCAGCTCGAGTCTGGCCGGGCTCAGGTCTCGCTCCGGCCGCCTCTTGTTCCTCCATCTCCCGCAACTGTTCATCGCTGTATTGCGGCTTGTACAGTTCTCGCTCCGGCCGCCTCTTGAAACTATCTTCCGCCGTCATGATTAGTCTACTATAAAAACTTTCTACACAGAGCAAGAGGCAAGAGCCTGTTAGCTTAGCTTCTACAGAAAGATGGCTGACACTATGTTTACATTCTGTGAGTGAGATCCCGCCCCATATGGGCGTGGTGAAAACATGCGGAACACTGGCTGTAGTCTTTAGCCTCTGGCACAAAAATCCTCCGATGACGCAAAATGATGATTTTTGAGATATGGGGGGGGGGGCACGGTAATTCGAAAATACTACCTGGTTTTCTACTAATACAAAGCTTAATGCTAAATCCTGGAGTATCCCTTTAATAAAGTAAAAGCATATATCCTGTTTATTTGTAGTGCAACATGTTACGTGTCGGAACGTAAATGATGTTTTAATTAATTCTTTGTTGAACAAGTGAGTGTGTGCATGTGTTCTCTCTTTGTTCTCTCTCTCTCTGTTACTTTACCCTCATTTGAGAGTAACAGGTGCAGGTGATTAAATGGACGGGGTTGATTGGTCTCATCGAATGGATATAAGCCGTGTGGAACGCTTGTTCATCGAGTTTCTCCTCCTGCTTCATATTGTTGTTGAGCCTGTGTATAAGAACGGGGTTTTGCCTAGAAACCACCAGTGTGCTGGCCGGTTGGCTGTCGTGTGCTCCTGTCTTAAAACTTACACGAGAGGATTGCTCGTGTAAGAATAGGTTACTATTGGGACGGGAATGTCTTAATGCACAAGTGGCTTTCAATATCTGGGGACCAGGCTTACATAGAGGAACATGCCTATCAAATTGTGGTGCCTATGTGTTATCGCTCTGTAGTGCTTGAACTGGCCCACGATCATTTAATGGCAGGACACTTTGGAGTCAATAAAACTTTTCGACGTGTTACGAAATATTTTTATTGGCCCGGAGTGAAAGCGAGTGTCACGAAGTACTGCCGTTCTTGTCATGCATGTCAGGTTGCGGGGAAACCTAATCAGGTCGTGCGACCCGCACCTTTACACCCAATTCCCGTGGTGGGGGAACCATTCGAACGACTAATATTAGACTGTGTAGGGCCGCTCCCAAAATCGAAAAGCGGATACCAATATGTTCTTACATTGATGTGTGCAGCCACTCGGTTTCCTGAGGCGGTCCCTCTCCGTAACTTAAAAGCCAAGACAGTTGTGAGAGAACTCATCAAATTTTGCTCTCTTTTTGGCCTGCCGCGTGTAATCCAAACCGACCGCGGAATTAATTTCACGTCGAAGCTTTTCAAGCAAGTGTTGACTAGAATTTCGGTGTCACATCAGATGTCCAGCGCGTATCATCCGCAGTCTCAGGGAGCGCTGGAGCGGTTCCACCAAACGCTCAAAACCATGCTACGTGTCTATTGCATAGAAGCGGGAAAAGACTGGGCTGATAGTTTGCCTTTACTACTTTTTGCCGTGCGAGAAACCGTGCAAGATTCTCTAGGCCTCAGCCCTGCGCAGTTGGTGTTCGGACATTCAGTTCGTGGTCCCCTTAAGCTTCTGAGCGAGCAGCAGCTACTTGAGAATGAGGTGGCGCTTGTCCCGGTGTCAGAGTATGTAGATACTCTACGTAAGCGCTTGAACCATGCTTGTGAGCTCGCGAAGTTGAATCTGCCAAGGTCACAAGCTGTTATGAAAGATTATTACGATCGCAAAAGCATTGTTCATTCGTTTAGTCCGGGTGAGTCAGTCCTGGCTTTGTTACCAATTCCTGGATCCTCTCTGCAGTCCCGTTTTACTGGTCCTTATGTTAAAGAAAAAAAGTGAGTGAAATGAATTACATACTAAGAACACTGAATCGTAGAAAGAAAATGCGTATGTGTCACATTAACATGCTGTGAAGTCTTATCATGCGAGAGATCAGGTTGAATCGTCTGTGAAGAGCATGACATTGGTGGCCCCTTCTGTTCTACAGAGCAAGGTTGAGGGTGAACTTGGAGGAAATATTCCCGTGCTGGGAGAAAGCTTGCGAAATTCTAACATACTCAACAATTTGAATACCTTCCTTGGTCACTTGTCAAATTATCAAAGAGAAAGTGTTATAAAATTGATTGACAGCTTTCCCAGTATTTTCACTGATGTCCTGTCTCGCACTAATGTGTTGTTCCATGACATCAACGTTGGCGATGCGGCTCCAATTAAACAACACCTGTACAGCGTCAAGCTGTGGCACGTAACAAACATAAAAATTACACTGTTGCTGTAAGCACCGGCTGTGATGTCAAGATTGCAATGCTGGAGTGTGTGTGCACGCGAGAGAGAGAGGCGCGGGCCCGATCGAACTGTGTATGTGTGTGTGTGTTGTGTGTGTGTGTGTGTGTGTGTGTGTGTGTGGAGAGAGAGAGAGAGAGAGAGAGAGGAGAGAGAGAGAGAGAGAGGAGAGAGAGAGAGAGAGAGAGAGAGAGGAGAGGCGCGTGCGCGATCGAACTGTATGTGTGTGTGTGTGAGAGAGAGAGAGAGAGAGTGAGAGAGTGAGAGACGCGGGTGCGATCGAACAGTGGAAACATAAAAACATACTCCGTCATTTTGTTCATACAGGACATCATTCAAACTGCAAATTGTTTACTTATATTTGCGGTGCCACCGGCTTCTTTTATATATATATATATATAGCTGCAAGCAGCGATTACGGGCCAAAGCCGGCGGCACCGCCACCCGGTGCCTTTAGGTAACTAAAGGCACCGGGGTTGCAGTGCCACTGGCTTGGGCCCATAATCGCTGCTCGCAGCTATATTTTATTATTATTATTTTATACAATGTGTGCAGAGGCAATAAACCCAACACTAGGCTTAAAATACAATATTAGGAAATATCAATAGTTACATTTTAAATAATTTGAGTATTTTTTTCTCATGTATGGTTTATTTCCAACCCTGCTAGCCACCAATTTGAATGTATCCATTATTTTGTAACATGTATGTTAAGCTAACTGATAATGAGTGTGTGTCTATAAACTCTATAAAAAACTAATATAAAAACTCCCATCCTGTGAAAGACACACAGTCCTTTTGGTTTTCTGCTGTTTATCCATCCAATCCAAGCTATTACAAGTAGCAGTTCCTGAGCAGCTCTGCTTAGATCATCAAGTTCCAGCTGTTCAAGTTTTTATGTTGTTAGAAGAAAATAGTGTACCTCTGTCAAAACAGTTTTCTTTGAACTAATACTGTAAGCGAGTCCATATTGGAGACCGGATAGCACAGCAGAACATTTTCCTTGGTCATGACAGCATGCCAATGTTCTATGAGATAAGGATCATCAAGTGTACAATTAATATTTCCATGCACAACAATGATCCTGTCCTGTAAACAGTTCTTCAGAGTGAGAGGTGTTCGAAAAACATTAAAAAGGAAAAATTAAGACCATGTAGTGTCAGATCAATATGCTCATTATCTTCATGATTAAATACAATTTCGGTCTGTTTTTCACCAAAATCCAATTATATTTCCTCAGAACACTTGAAATATAAGGCACCAGTCACACAGGAGTATTTTGTGAGACTTTTTCACCCTTTTTAAAGCTTGAAGCAGGTCACAGCAGGTCTGCCATTGTAAGGCTGAGTGCAAACTGAACGATATTTTAAAGCTATTATTATTTTAATTTCACCATATGTTCTTCGAAAAATAAAGTAGGGTATGCTTTAAAACAAGTTTAAATTTTGGGCAAACTATCCCCTTTCCAATGATAAAAAACATCTGAATTGTGTCTGTAAGTGTATAAAATGCATTAGAGAGTAACTGAAGTTGTCATGCAATTCATTAATTTCATGAAATTGGTCAAGTTATATTCGGCTCCTCGTATTTGTGCAGCTCAGTTTCCATAAATGTTCTTTTCACTGGGGACGTTTTGCATTCTGAAAGTTACCATTTTTAACATTTTATTTCAATAGATAAAGAAAAATGTATTTGTCAAGATCTGAGCCTTTAATAATACAAAGTGTATTTATTTATATCTGTGGTAATCCTTCATTGACAGTGAGGTATTACAACTGTTCTTGGGAGTCAGAGTCAGCATGTCACCTCCGACAGAAAATGAGTGAATGGCTAAATGATTGTCCACTGTCTAGATCTCAACTGGTTTTGCTTCAGAATCCAGATAGTACACCAGACATCAATTGTCAACAAATGCATGAAACATTGAAACAAATTAAAAGCATTGTTCATTCAAAATAAAACAGTTTTCATAAAACATAATTTACTCACAGTCATGTCATTCCCAACCAAAATTACTTTCTTTAGTGAAAATGTATATTGTATTAATTACATTAAGTTAAAGGGGTGGTTGATTGCGATTTCACTTTTTTCATTTTAAATAGTGTGTAATGTTGCTGTTGGTGCATGAACATTATCTGCAAAGTTGCAGCGCTGAAAGTTCAATGTAAGCAGAGATATCGTCTTTTAAAAACCAGGAAGTGTAAATGCCTACAAAAACGACTCGATTGGGACTACAATGGGTTTTAGACGTAACTAACCCATCAACCCTCCCACCGGAATACGCAAAAAAGGGCATGGCATTATTTCTGCGGCTTTGCCGAAGAGGAAGAGTTACAGGGGAGAGCTATCAATGCCGTCAAAAGTGTTATTTTCACCCAACTGTTAGGTCTTCTGTGTTCGGGCTTTCTACGGACGCTGTAGTTCGTCAACAATGGATACAATTTATGTTTGATAATGTTTCTGACAATTACAATCGTAATTTAGCTCTTTGTGCGGCACATTTCACTGAAGACAGCTTCCTGAATCTCCAACAATTCAATACCGGATTCCACAAGAAACTGTTGCTAAAACATGAAGCTGTTCCAACGTTAAAACCAGAGGCAGCAGTTGTTGGGCCACAACCTGTGAGTAAGACTTAATCATTTTAAACGTATTTGTATAATTTTAGACGTAATGGTTTTGTTTTATCAAGGACGTAAACAAATGCCAGCGCTGGCTTTATAGTCACTTGTTTATGCTATTTCGCGTTTCTATGGCAAACGCGTACAAACATTTTGGACCTGAATTTGTAATCATATAGATTTCGTAAATGTATTTGTAGGGTGACCAGATGAGATTGGCTGAAATTCGGGACGGGACGGGACGGGACGGGACGGGGGGGGGGGGGGGGGGGGGGGGGGGGATTATTTGTTGACGGGGGGGGGGGGGGGGGGGGTAGGCTGCTGTATCATGTACCGTTTGAACTGACGCGCTACAGCGACCTGTCACATTTCAAAGAGCCAAAACGTTATTAATTGTGTGAATCTCGTAAAAATATTGACAGAATCGGACAGCTGTGGATTTGTTCCATATCAAAAGTAACCTGTCTGTGTCTTGTCTGTCGGTGTAAGTGTCTTCTTTGTCCGCGATTTTTCACTGCGTGAGAAAATGGATGTGTGGCGTGAGAGTGTGTGAAAAGGGTCAATTGCGTGAGTCTCACGGTCAATGCGTGAGAGTTGGCAGCCCTGCTACAAAGCCTATAATAAAAGATATAATGAATTTCAAACCTTTTTTTTTTTTCAAAGTTCAACAGTCTGTCATTAGTCTTTAGGCTGCTACTAAAAAACAGCGTGTTGTTGTTCCGGTACACGGTACACCAGTCATGTCAACGTAACGAATGAATGACATTTCGCTTATCAATGTATCTAAATTCGCGCCTACATCTTTCTAGAACTTCAAAAAGGAAACAGAAAATGAGCCGCCGGCAGGCGCCGACTCAACCTCCACAGACAGTTTTTAATATTTTATCAGACAATAACTAGGCTACTCAAGATTTTGCTTTAGTATAATTTTCGGGACAATTAGGGTCGGATTCGGGATTCGGGACAACAGGTCAGATTTCGGGACTGTCCCGAATTTTTCGGGACGTCTGGTCACCCTATGCCATGTATAGCTACTTTATGACGTATTTTTTCGATTTGATCATGAACGTGATCAATGTCAACAGTGTTTGTTTAGTAGCCATGAACACCTAAAGAAAACGATACACAGAGTAAACTAAGTTTTGTTAATAGCTAAACGGTTGTTCATTATATCGATAAAACAATAACTTTAAAAAACTGTATTGCTCATGTAATCATTTGTATTAAATGTTTAATCAAGATAAAAACGTAACTTATCTCAAAAAGCTAACAAGCAGCAGTAGCATTTTCAAGTATAACAGGGTATCAAACTTCTTATGTAATAATAGAAGAATAGAAAAATAATCATTCAAAAACGTACCATTCAGAAACGTTTTGTAACAGCCGTGTTTGGCGAGGTTCTACTTGACTCTCTTCATCACCGCTTTCTGGGTCTGATTCGGGCTCAAACTGATACGGCAGTATCGACTCCATTGGTTTACATGGAGCACATGAAGCTCAGTCACGCCCGTAAAGGCAAGGGGCGTGGCGGATCCGGACAACGTGCGCAACGCAGTTTAGCCAATTACAACACACCGGCCCAAACTAACCAATCTGAGCCCACTGCCTGTTCCTGAGGGAGTGGTTTCATAGAACCAGGATGTAAACCGGGCGTTCAAATGACAGAGGAGAAAGAGGCTTACAATAAAGGTGAAATTTATGAAAAATAAGACTTTAAAAAAAAGAAAAACCACGAATACATGTTATATTGCACCCCATAAACACAATCATGCAAAGAAAAAAAGCAGTAAACCACCCCTTTAAAGGGATAGTTCACCCAAAAATGAAAATTCTTTCATTTTTTACTCACCCTCAATTTGTTCCAAACTTCTATGTGTTTATTTGTTCTGCTGAACACAAAGGAAGATATTTGGAAGAAAACAGATCTCAATCCCCATTGACTTCCATAGTAGGAAAAAATACATACTATGGTAGTCAATGGGGATTGAGATCTGTTTTCTTCCAAATATCTTCCTTTGTGTTCAGCAGAACAAATAAACACATAGAGGTTTAGAACAACTTGAGGGTAAGTAAACGATGATAGAATTTTCATTTTTGGGTGAACTATCCCTTTAAGTCCTTTAAAATCATAAAAATAAAGGTTAATAAAATTGGGTTTTCTCAGTGATGCCATAGAAGCAGCATTTTTGATTCCCCAAGAACCTTTCAGTCATTAGGGGCCATATGTATAAAGCTGCTCAGAGTAACATTTTTGTCTTAAGTGTGTCAAAATTCTAAGAATGACATAATTTTTCTCTTATTCCTAAACTTAAGAATGAATATGATTCATAAAGGTTCCTACATGTTAAGACTTCAGGGGCTTTCGCACCAATCAACCTTTTCATAGTTCTCTATTGGCAGAAGTTCCAGGATTTTGGCATGTTCGCACCGCAGGAACTAGGAATGATTTTAGTTCTAGGAAATTCTTTTGGAAGAACTAATTTAGCTCCTACTTCAGAGTATGGTCTAAACCAGCACTATAAGTGACGTACATTTATGTGGACTGGTCGAACGCACGCGAAAAACCAGCACCCGCCATTTTTAAAAAAGCTGTGTAAACAGATTATATGGCCTATATATTTATTCCAGAAACTAACTCTACAAACATGGAAAACAGCGATAGATGTACCTCTTAATTTCTACGCTGAGGAGAAAATCCAACGCAACTTTGAGGGGACCAAGCCAAAAATAATTATGTATTTCTGATCAGCTAGCGACACTACACACCATACACTAATACCTTTTCATATACTGTCTACTTTCTATGTAAGTTCAGTTCTAAGACTATGGTGTCAATGCAGGCAGATCAACAATATTGTTGAATATTAAGTGACAAAAAAGGCAAACTACAGCTAGAGGTTTTAAAAAACTAAAAAGCTCACAGAAAAAGAAAGTCTGTACAATGTGCATGTTTTATTGTGCTATCACAAATAAACAATTCGCTCCAAGCACAACTACAATATATGCTTAAAAATCTTTAACACTATTTGAATAAAGGGTGAATATGTCAATTCTCCTAATCTCCTTCACCGTGTATCACTTTTGGCTACTACTGTATTGCAGTTCATTGACTGATCTTCAAATCTTGCAGCAAAATCAAGCCACTTTTATGAGAATTTCATTCTTCCCTGTAGTTTTTGGATCCATTGATGGAACTAGTGTGTGCATTATTTCTCCAACTGTAAATGAGGAGACACTCTGGACAAGAAAACCAGTCACAAGGGTCAGTTTTTTTTTTTATTTGAAATGTATAGATCATCTGAAAGCTGAATAAATAAGCTTTCCATTGATATATGGTTGTTATATGATAATATTTGTCCATACATTAAACATTGTTAAAAGCGCTATATAAATGAGGATGACTTGACTTGACTTGTCCGAAATAAAACTATTTGAAAATCTGGAATCTGAGGGTGCAAAAAAATCTAAATATTGAGAAAATCGCCTTTAAAGTTGTCCATTTATGTTCGCGATTTTACTGCCTCCACTCCATATTTTTTATTAACGGTAGGAAATTTACAAAATATATTCATGGAACATGATCTTTACTTAATATCCTAATGATTTTTGGCATAAAAGAAAAATCGATAATTTTGACCCATACAATTGCTATTGCCACAAATATACCCGTGTGACTTGTGACTGGTTTTGTCACATACATAATTAGAATAGGATTCCAAAGCATCATACTAATTTGTAATAATTTTGCAATTTTTTAAATAAATTCTCAATTAAATTATTTTATAATAATTACATTAAATAATTGGTGTCATGCTGCTTTGACCTCAACCTCACTATTATAGGCTCACTATTGGCTGATTAAGTGGTGGAGGGTGGCCATTTTGAGTTGACATCATTGTAGTCATTAGTTTGCAGCACTTAAGTGCCACTTTAGTCAGCAATTAAGAATCAGTCTGAAAGTTGCTTTTAGCTTCTTTATAAAATCCTCCAACTCTTAGGGTGCTTTCACACCTGGATCGATTGGAGACGTTGTTCCGAAACAAAGGGGCGTTTCCCTTTTGGCCCGGTTCGTTTGGTCATATGTGAACACAACAATCGCACTCTGAATCGGAACAAAACAACCGAGCCGAGACCACTTAGAAAAGGTGGTCTCGGCTCGATTCCATACAAACCCTGGAGTGGTTCGTTTGTAGTGAGAACACAACCGACCCATGAACCGGAACAAATCAATGTGTTGCCTGGCAACAGACGCCAATAGATCGCTTGTCAACATGGAGCTTCGGAAGCATATTTTGCTGATTTGTTGCGGTATGTTGTTGTGGTTAATGAATCAATGTGCTGTGAATGAACAAAACAACCAGTTCCAGTGTGAGTCCAGACTTCGACAAAACACGTCATGATGGCCATAATCAGAAGACGTGCAGCTGCACGGATTCGCCATAGAAGATGGACTCTGTATGCTGGCCACATATTTCAAAGGCAACTCTTCTTCAGACAACCTAGGTAATAACGTTTGTTATATGGCAATGTAAGTGCTCTGATTATATGTTAATCGTGTGTTTATACGTCATAACATTTTTAGGCATCCGATTTTTAGGTTTAAATTTTAAGTCTAGTTCATAGCTTTGTTCAATTTTTTGTGCAATAAAGAGAACAGGGTTGAGATAAATCATTGTATCATGATTGAATGATTGAAATCATTGTCACTTCTTGTACACTTCGGTGTTCTTGTGTGTAGTGTCCAACATCCGGTAGATGTGTTCTTCCGACCAAATATCTATGAGGCATTTCACCTCTTCGTAGCACCGTCAACCCGCGATTCATTTTGTGTTAGGCTACTGTTGTCATGGCGATGTCCCATAATGGAATGCGCGACCTGCACGCATGAGGTAGTGACGTAATGGCGTAAGGAAAGCCCTGGAAGGGCGCGCGATTTGGACCGCTTTATAACAGTGTGGTGTGAACAGAGTGACATATTAAATTGATTCGGAACAAAGTATTCTGTTTCGAATCTGTTCCGGAACAAAACAAATCGATCCAGGTGCAAAAGCACCCTCAAGTCCCGTTCACACCGCCAGCGATTTTGTCGCTACATGTCGCTAGTCTCTGTACTGTGAAGTCGCGTGTGGGCGTTCGTAGTGCTGCCGCTCTACTGGTATTGGTAGACTACACGTCTGGCCATATCTATACAAAATACCATCAGAAGTGATATATATATACAACTATATATTTTTTTATTTGACTAGGAATTAGGCTCAAAAGAAACAGTATGTTGTTGGGAGAGTATTACCACAGCAGTGTTCAGTGGATTAAATAATTTACAAGATTAACGATCGATCAATCAACAAATTAAACTCACTCATTCTGTCATATATTACTAAAACGTCATTTGAATTTGACAAATAATCAATTTTCTTGTCCCTAATAGTCAACATAATGCAGGGGAAACTGTAAAATGAACTGCAGCAGTGCTAAACGTGCATCATAAAATTACAACACTCGAACTATAAATGTATGAATTAAACTCACTGAGACTGTCGACAGTTTCTTTTCCATGCCTCATTTTATTATATCCATGTATGTGGTTACAGTCAAATCAGATAAAACAGTGAAATCTCCGTCGAACTCCTCTGTCTTGCCTGAACTCGAGACGGTGACGTGAGCTCCACTGAAAGTCTACTTTCCTATTGGTTGTCGCTCGTGAAAATCGCTTCACATTTGCATAAAGTTGAAATTTCTCAACTTTTGTCGCTTGTCTCTTGTCGCTTGACACGCCCACATTCTGTCGCCAACGGTCACTGTCGCTCGTGTCGCCGGATGTCGCCAGCGCTCCATTGAAATGAATGGGATCATGTCGCTTTGTCGCTGCGTGTCGCTGGCGGGTGTGAACGGGGCTTTAGAGAAGTCCTTCTTTTTATAAATTTGTTGTAAACTTAAGTCAAAGCTTAAGACTATTCTTGAGAGCATTTCGGAGAAGTTTCATCTTAAAAGAAAATTTTTTTCTTAGTGCGATTAACCTTTTTTATTATAAATAACCTTTTGTGTAGTGTAAAGATTGCATTGATGTTAAAGGTTCTTCATGGAACCAACAATGGCAATAAATAACCTTTTTTATTTTTTTATTTTTATTGGTTTTAAATTGTATTATTTGCATTTAGTATGTTAGTTTTGTTAGAACATAAGAGCCATAAGAACTCTCTTTGCTCCAAGTAGAAAAAGAGGGAAGTAAGACAAACTCAGAAATGCTCTCACTGACTCCCAATCAGAAAGAAAGACAGGGGCACCTGTCACTTAGAAAATAAGAGAAATGAAATGTTTGAGACAGACAGACAATGAGTTGGCCTTTTTCACTTCATTGACTGCAGGGTCTCGTGGAGCAGAAGAGATGAGAAAGTCAGACCTGTCTGCCTCTCACAGGAGTGATACTGTCAGCCATGAGCTTAACTGTCTCACATTCAGCTAGTTCAGAGACATGAGGGAAGGAAACGAGGGACTGAGGTAAATGAATGAATGAAATACCCTCTCGTACATTTAGATTCATAGTCAGTCAGAGGTAGAACCTCATAATACAAATATCAGGTGTAGAAACATTGGGTTGCTTTTAGACATTCAAAAGTGAATGGATAAATGAAACACTCTCTCTCTCTCTCTCTCTCTCTCTCTCTCTCTCTCTCTCTCTCTCTCTTTCTAAATGTCTTTCACAGGGTTAATGAGCAAATCTGTCGCTGTCAGACTCTCATTCGTTCTTTTCTTTGCTCAGCCACGCCCTAATGGACCAAGCTGTCAATCATCTTTTTGTCCCTCATTATTTCTTCTCTCTCAAAATACTTCTCTCTGTTTCACCATCAATCTGTCTGTCTGTCTGTCTGTCTTTCTTTATTTCTTTCTATATAGAATATGTAGTAATTTCTAGATTGGTGTATTGAATATTTCCTTTAATAATGGAAATTAAGAAAAATAGTAAATACAAGTAAGTCCTTTTATACTGTGATTGTTCTCATATGTTTAGTGTATGCATATGTACCACTCCATTATTTTTGTGCAACATGACAAAAATGGGCAAAACTATAGCTTATTAGCCAGTTAATAAACCACGGCCATGACAGCAAATAGTGACAGGTTGTTTTGTCAATCTCTTGCTTTCTATTTCTGTTCTGTCATGCTGAGTAACCTGACCATGTGGTGAAATATCATTGTGAAATCACCTTTGTTTTTTATAGCAATTTATACAATACAGATAGTTTCAAAGCTACTTCACATTAATAAACAGGAAAATAACAGAATGATGCAAACTTCATTATATATGAGACAAATTCAACTCTAAAAAGTCAATAGTGTCATTATTCAGCTCAATCCAGTTCAAGTTTTGTTCTCATCCGATAGTGTCAGTGCAGTCAAATCAATAATATTACAAGTTAATTGGTCCCTAAACAGAAACACATGCTATAACTGTACATTGCATTTCTTCCTATTGGCTCTGACTGTTTTGTGCTGCGCAGCTGCTTCACATTAAGTGTGAACAAAAAACATTATCAGAAACGTCTCGGGTTATGACTATAACCCTTGTTCCCTGAGAAGGGAACGAAACACTGCGTCGCTCCCTTAGAGTGCGCCTCTAAAGTAAGAATGAAACTAATCCAATACTGATCGATGTTGCATCTTGACGTAACACGTGACGGCACATAAAAGTGACGCCGGCACACACATACATTAGCCTAGCGATGAAGCAAGACGCTCTCAGGCCTCAAGGGGCGTGGCAGGACGACGCAGTGTCTCGTTCCCTTCTCAGGGAACAAGGGTTATAGTCATAACCCGAGACGTTCCCTTTCGAGGGAACTCGAACTGCGTGGTCGAAAACAACTCTTTGGGGAACGAATGCCCACTAGGCCACGCACCGAAAAAGGCCTGCCCTAGAGTGAAACTAATCTCAGGCACTAGCTAGGACGAGAGCCCATGTGCTCCAGGCGTACTAGGGAGGTGCAGACTAAAAACCTGATAAAAGTGTGCGGGGTAGCCCAACCGGCTGCCTCACAGATCTCCTGGAGTGGGCACTACCGAGAGGAGGGCCCTAGAGGACCCCATGCCTCTAGTAGAATGAGCCCTTGCGGCCAAAGGTGAAGGCAAATTGCGCACCTTGTAGGACTACTTATGGTTTGTCAAGTCAAGTCATCCTCATTTATATAGCGCTTTTAACAATGTAGATTGTTTCAAAGCAGCTTTACAGAGACAAACATATAATTTAAGGTAACAAAGAATGGTTTGGTTTTATAGCGGTTATTGTATAATGTTATTTCCAGCTAAAGTTAGTTTTGATTGGTTCACTTCCGTCGAAATGATAATTTGTTATTAAATTAGGGGCCGCTAAGACGACGCTGTTCTCTCTAAATACTTTAAACGCGAACCTGTGATAAACACTGATGGCGTTTACATGCGCGTTAAGAATTGATTCTATAGTTATGTGCGTTTGAATATATGTGTGCGCAGGTTCGTAATTCGCTACAAACCATGCCTAAACAAACTACTTGTCTTGCCTATAAATTTGACGCAGAATTTTATTTTTTCAATTCGGCGTAGGGACGCGAAACCGTAATTTCATAGCGCTTTATCTGTAGAGTAGTGGTGGAAATTTTGATTCTTTCCAGAGACTCGTTCATTTTTAGTTCGTTCACCAAAATGATTCGTTCAGATTCGTTCACTGATTCATTCAGTTTTTTTTTCCATATTACACAAATACGTCAGCAGCAGGTGCGGCAAAATGTGTTGTTCAACTAACGTATTTACTTATTACAAAATAAAAACTGATTTGACTTTATTAAAAATGGTGCCCTACTCATTAAATGGATAAAATAAGTCTAAATAAGCGATCAAAGTCTTTACACTCTTTTTATCTTTTAAATTAAACTCTTTTCGGATGACCAAATCACAAGTGTTTTTTAATTTGTTTGCATACTAGGCAGGCTAGTTAACATTTTATTTGTTTGGTCAGAACGAGTTAAACGAGGAGTTATGTTCTGTATGTAAGATATGAATTGCGCGTGCACAGTACGGATACCTGCGCTATGCATTCACTTTCTGCTGATTGATGAACTACATTGACAGAATGGCCGACCTGGTACACGAACTGGGTATAGCAACCAGTTCGTTCAATTCGTTCACGAACGGGAGATCTCTCTCTCTCGTTCAGACTCAAAACACTGGTTCTTTCATTCACGAACGAGATGTATGTAACAGTTCATTTGACTCGTTCAAACTCAAAGCAACTCAATAAAGGGCGTATTCGTTCACTAGATTCAACAAATCACATGCTCTGTCCTCGTATCATACTCGAAGGCTATTGGCTCAAGGTTTAGTCACTCTTTGTCTTTGACAGATGAAACGGTCCACAGAGCTACACGGTTCATTGAGCTGCACATGCGCACAATAGCGGCACGCAGTAGTGGAGGGAGGAATTTCAGTGAACGAGAAATATGAGTCAATGGATAACGTGAACGAGAATGATTCGTTCACCTAAAAGATTCGTTCAAAAAGAACGATTCGTTCACGAACGTAACATCACTACTGTAGAGTGGAATAGGGATCCTCCATAGGGAGAGGCTAGTTGGCACTTCAGCACTGCGTTGTCATCGGGTCCAGGCGAAGGTCCTTCGTCAAATCTGGTAACGGCCTGGATCCGGCAGGCTGCAGGAAAACCTCGGGATAAACAAAGACACTAAATTAGCGTAGATGCCATTCTTCTTATGATGTAACAAGTACATCAGGATTTGAGGGAAGTGTTCCCGGTTCCGGCTGGCCTAATCTATGCAGCCTAACAATTAATTATCGAAGTCTATAATGTATTATGTGAATGCTAGGTCAAAGAGATGTGTTTTTAGTCTAGTTTTAAACTGACAGACTGTGTCTGCTTCCCGGACAATAGTAGGAAGATTGTTCCAAAGTTTTGGTGCTAAGTAGGAAAAGGATCTACCGCCAGCAGTCGATTTAGATATTCTAGGTATTATCAACTGGCCAGAATTTTGAGATCGCAGTAGACGTGCAGGACTATAATGCGTTAAGAGCTCGCTCAAGTACTGGGGAGCTAAACCATTTAGTGCTTTGTAAGTAATCAGCAATATTTAAAAATTTATACGATGTTTAATAGGCAGCCAATGCAGTGTTGACAGAAACGGGCTAATATGGTCATACTTCCTGGTTCTGGTAAGACCTCTAGCGGCTGCGTTTTGGACCAGCTGTAGTTTGTGTGCAGGGCAACCACCCAGTAGAGCATTACAATAATCTAGCCTTGAGGTCATGAACGCATGAACTAATTGTTCCGCATTTGTCCGTGAGAGCATATGACGTAATTTAGATATATTTTTAGGATGGAAAAATGCTGTTTTACAGATACTAGACACATGACTTTCAAATGAAAGATTGGTATCAAAGAGCACACCCAGGTTCCTAACTGACGACGAAGACTTAACAGAGCAGCCATCAAGTGTTAGACAGTATTCTAGGTTATTACGTGAGGAAGTTTTTTGTCCAATAATTAGAATCTCTGTTTTTTCAGAATTTAGTAGTAGGAAATTACTAGTCATCCAATTTTTTATATCAGCTATGCATTCCGTTAATTTTGTGAATTGGTAAGTTTCGTTAGGTTTTGAAGAAATATACAGCTGAGTATCATCAGCATAACAGTGAAAGCTAATTCCATGTTTCCTAATGATATCTCCTAATGGTAGCATGTACAGAGTGAACAGCAGCGGTCCTAGTACTGAGCCTTGCGGTACGCCATAACTGAACTTGTGATCGATAAGACATCTCTTCATTTACTGCTACAAACTGAAAACGGTCAGATAAATATGATTTAAACCATGCTAGTGCAATTCCACTAATGCCAACATAGTTTTCTAGTCTATTTAAAAGAATGTTGTGGTCGATAGTATCAAATGCCGCACTAAGATCGAGTAACACTAATAGAGAGATACAACCACGATCGGATGATAAGAGCAAATCATTTGTGACTTTAATGAGAGTAGTCTCAGTACTATGGTACGGTCTAAATCCTGATTGAAAATCCTCCCAAATATTATTTCTTTCTAAAAAGGAACAGAGTTGTGAGGATACTGCTTTTTCTAATATCTTAGAAAAGGTAGATTCGAGATCGGCCTGTAATTGACTAATTCTGTATGATCAAGTTGCGTTTTTTTAACAAGTGGTTTAATCATAGCCAGCTTAAAGGTTTTTGGTACGTATCCTAGAGACAAAGTTGAATTAATGATATTGAGAAGAGGATCTATGACCTCTGGAAGCATCTCTTTCAATAGTTTAGTCGGTATAGGGTCTAACATACATGTTAGATGATTTAACGAGTTTGCAAAATTCTTCCTCTCCTATAGCAACAAATGAATCAAGTTTTTCATCATGAAGACTACACTGCACTCCCTGATATGATACTGTAGTAGACGTTTGCATAGTTATAATTTTGTCCCTGATATTATCGATCTTATAAGTGAAGAAGTTCATAAAGTCATTACTGCTGTGTTTCCTGGAAACATCTGAGCTTGAAGCTTTCTTTTTCGTTAGTTTAGCCACTGTTTCAAATAAATACCTAGGATTATGTTTATTTTCTTCTAATAGGTTTGAAAAATGATCAGATATAGCATCTTTTAAAGCCTCTCTGTAAGCAATCGAGCTCTCCTTCCACGCAATCCGAAAAACCTCTAGTTTTGTTTTCTTCCAGTTGCCCTCCATTTTTCTGGCTGCTCTCTTAAGGGCCCACGCCGTTGGACTATTTTCTTTAATCTTCTTTAAGCGCAGCGGAGCAACTGTGTCTAAAGTGCTAGAAAAGAGAGAGTTAAACGTTTTTGTTGCAATATCAAGTTCTCCTAAGCTATCCGGGATGCTGAGATGATGAAACTGATTAGGAAGATTATTGATAAAGCAATCTTTAGTGGCAGAAGTGATAGGTCTAACCTATTTATAACACGGAATCCGCTTTGCAGCTGTGGTGGAAAATTTAAACTGAATATTAAGCTAAACATGTTTTACCATTTGACCTTATTTGACCTGCTAAATCTCTGAAACAATGTTCTAAGACATTCTGTATTTTAGGTGAATGTGTGTGTGTGTCGAACCCATGACTATGTGTAAAAATAACAAATATGGGAAATGAGACTAGACAGAGATGACTAGTTAGAACTTGTGATAAATGAAGTAATGGTTAAAACAAATTATTCTCTACCCAGTAACAGAAGAGACTGTGAATGAATAACCAATCAAATTAATGTCATTATGCCATACCCCCTATTGTATAAAAACTGTGGTTTCCGTGTTTTCGGTGGGATTCTCAATGGAAATTGTCTGAGATCCACCGGCCTTGTTTTTACTTGGGAGATTCTCTGAGTAGGCCTATTGCTCGAGAACTCTCCTGGCCGTTAATTAAAAGCATTTAAGGGATAATTACTGAAGTCTGTCTGTCATTTAAAAGCTGCGCAGCTGGAGAAGTTAGGATTAGAGAAAACTCGAAGCTAAAGATGTCGACGGACACTTTGGGAGCTTGAGTAGAGTAGTTCAGAAAACTCGAAGCTAAAGATGTCAATGGACACTTTGGGAGCTTGAGTAGAGTAGTTTAGAAAAAACTCGAAGCTAAGTGTAAATGGTAGACACTTGGGAGCTTGAGTAGTGTAGGATTAAAAAATCAGCATTTGTCTGAAGTATCGTTAAGAGAAGACTTATAGGAAAGCAGATAGTCAGATTTTAGGTTAGATTTTAGGGAAAGAAAATCCATCACATTTTGACGAGCCGCCAGGAGCCCAAGGATACTCCCTCCGTCGGTGGGGGTTGTTTACCGGACAATGGACGAGAATTGTGCCAACTTGCCGCAGACCCCACCGAATAGGACCGATGGAGGGACCATCCCAGACGGGCAGAGAAAAAAAGAACTTAGGAAGGTAGGACACACAGACTTCAGTTTATGTTTTCCTTTTTAATATGTTAAATAAAGCATTTTTGTGCGTATGAAAAAAAAAAAAAAAAGAATTTGGAACGTGTTTCTAGTTTGTTCTGTTTTGATGGTTGAAATTGAAATTTTCCATATCTGAGAAATCTAAAAGAGGGATTTTAGAAGAATGAAATTTTTATATTTAGCTGAAAAAAAAGAGAAGAGAAAACACACTGGCTGAGCCCAGGTTTAAACGATGTATCTCATTATCATATGAAGAAGACAAAAGTCAACTAAATTTACCACAGTGAGATAATTTATATTAAAAATATATACATAGCCTATGTATAATTTGGTTATCACATTTAAAGATTTAAGGATTTTGAAAGGAAAAAAATGTTTTTACCTTGTCTATTAAGGGCAATGAGCAATGATTATGGTTAAATGCAATCAAAAGTATTTGTTGAGTATTGTATTTGTTGTGTTAATAAAACTTCCTGCAAAGAGAGCAACTTGTCATGCTGGAAACCAGATCCGGGAGGGAAAAATACCCCGAGATGCTGTAATGCTGCAATTTGCTTTTTGTTTGAAGTTTTTGTTTGAATAAAGGTTTAATTCTGAGAAAATATAAAGATACAATTGAAAGAGTTGAGACAAGATACATGGTACTATTGTTAACATTTATGAATTTTTACATTTTGGAATCAATTAAGAAATTACAGAAATTGTTAGTTATAAATGATTATAATAAGAATATGCATTCTGAGATAACATAAGATTTTGAATCATAAAGAAACTTTTGTGAGTTAAACTCTGATTTATTTATGTAGATTAGATAGAGTATATAAGACTGAGCAATTAGGTGCTCTTAAAATAAAGTAATAAATAATAAGATATTAAGTACACGTGTTTTAAATATTATAATTTCTATCTGAAGGTGTCTAGAATTTGTATCCCGTTATCCCTGGAGACAGTGTGAAAGAACTTGAGAAAAAATTATCCATTGCAGAGATTCGAAGAACCAATTGTTTATGTTTA
The DNA here is from genome assembly GCA_036326025.1 of Chrosomus eos. Taxonomy (NCBI): domain Eukaryota; kingdom Metazoa; phylum Chordata; class Actinopteri; order Cypriniformes; family Leuciscidae; genus Chrosomus; species Chrosomus eos. The sequence goes on from CM070818.1 coordinate 48,562,597, forward strand.
ACTAAGATAATTTTTGTGCATTATGCATAGTATGAGGTTGGGTGACCAATTTAAATATAAATTGTGATTTGAACAAGCACATTACATATATCTTACAGTCATTTTATTTTGGATTCTTGAAGGAAAAAAAGACAAAGAAAGGAAGTTAAAAAAAAAAAAAAAAAAACTGTATTGTAATTAGAGTTTTTTCCTGCTTTTTTCTGCATTTTGGCAATGAAGAATGCTTGCTTTTTCCGCAATGAAGATCGCTTTTTAATAAAATGAAGAACTGCTGTCTTGATAACCAGATGAGATATTTAGTTATTAAACTAAGTTTAATTTGAGTTTTGCAGTTCTCTGAGTGTTCAAGGTTTCAGACGCCTGGCTTGAAGAGTTGGATGACTGGAGAGAGAGAAAGAGGAAGTGGTGCCCTCAGCTCCCCAGCTCCCGAAAGAGGAAGTGGACACTTCTGAGGGGTCAACTGAGACAGTGCAGGAAAAGGTGACAAGTTCACTGGAGACTTTTCCTAAAGACAATTTTTGCCATGCATTATGAAATGTTGTGCCAGGGTGGATCAAAAGCCAGAAAGAGAGGGCCATTGCAGCCTAACAAGTCAACTGAAGGACAATCCACACAGAAAAGAAAGACCTCCATCCCCTCACTTGTGGGCCAGGTGCTGAATTTCAATGATCACTACAGAGAACGTTTCAAATTTAGTTAATTATAAATTAACTTGATTATTGTTTTGATTATCCACTGGTTTCAGCAATTCTTCATATTTCTTCAACTAACACTTTGAATCTGCTTTCAAATAGGACCAGTCCAGCTGCCCTACAGGAAGTTCAATAGCAGAAGTGAGAGAGTGACTCACCAATCAGTTAAAACACTGGATTTGGATAGTGAGGCTTATTACTTAAACCAATAGTGGTAAAAGCATGAATTTGTTGAGAATATATTATTGACTATATATGACTAAATATAGGGCACAAAATGTCCCAAAGAGACATTATGGCTAGAAAAGCAAAATTATTGGTCACTCCATTTCATTTAAAGGTAGTTTTCTGGATTCAATAAGAACAATGTTTCTAATTATAAACTTTTGAAATCACATGCTGTCATCACCAGGGTACGAGATAGAAATGTTTTTGCTTTTGTCCATGGATCCGAGATTGTGTGAAGATTTCCAAATCTTCTTTTAAATAGCTTAGGAGCAACAACAAAAAGTTTTGAAAAATTGAAATTGTGTAATTAATGACAAATTGCATTTGAGGGATTGAAGCTGAATCTCTCAACTGCAACCGAAGGTCTATTATTATTATTTTAAAGTGTTTAATCTATTTGATTTTTTAGGTTTACGTTCACTGTGTTAAACTCAAACACATTGTGACTGCATCGGACGATTGATAATTAATAATCCTAACGTTTAGACACTGTCGCAAGGGGAATGCCACAGTGTGTCTACGTTCAGTAGCTTCTGTCGTAAAAGTTGTTACCGTTCGGATTTGGTGGTATTCCACTCCTAATAAAAATATATGTTCCTCATTCAGTTCATAAACTGCTATGGCAGACAAAAAGGTATGATTCTCTGGCCAGAGAGGGGTGGGATGTTTGTTTGTGTGTGAAAGTGTGTGAATGTGAATGAATGGAAATTTTAATAGATAAGATTAATTATGGTACTAACCATAAAACTTTGATTTTATATTTCTGTCTTATGGTAAAACTTATCATACTTCCCATTTTCATGTCTGATGGTGACTAACTTTCCATTCTAGATCCAACAATAGAACAAAATAAATCTTACTTCCTTTTATTTAGGATGTAGCCTTCAGACAAATTTTCGATATGATCTAATCATCTAAAGACACTTTGGACTGGATGTAACCTTGGTCAATGGAACTTTGCAAATGGACTAAGCGTCCTGTTCTTTGACTGTATTGAGAAATGATTGACTGAAATATAACTCCTTACAATGTTTTTTTGAAGATATAGAATATTTTTTGCTGATATCACTAACAGAGTAAATTATGACCACATGGTGAAATATGCCCAATAAAATAATGGCATGGATGATTTTGGCTAACTATCCTGAGATAGGTTATTGTTGTGGCAGAAATAAACAGTGTCACACATGCGCAGCGTATAACTCTGGGAAGGCAGAGAGCAAGCATGCTTGCCCTGTCCACCCCACATTTAATTTCTTCTTTTTACAGGATGTCATGATGGATCCTGTCAAACAGAACTTATTCTGTTCCAAATGTATAAAATATTGTCTTGTTACTGTTTATCATGAAATTTCACAGGTCTGATCAGAAAGGACGACCGGCCAGACAAGCAGATTATGTTAATAGATGTTGTCACTAACAAAAATAGTTAAGGTCTCCCTTAACAGGTCAAAGCTGCATTGCCGGTTCCAGGTACAGAGACACAGCACTCTTACGAGCCAGGACAGTGGGTCTGGATCAAGGATCACAGACGCAAGGCGTGGTACAACCCGAGGTGGCTGGGTCCGTATGAGATCATTCTAACAACGAATACAGCAATCAAAGTTTCCGAGCGTGACGCTTGGGTTCACGTGTCACACTGCAAGCCCCACCAACCGCCATCCAGAGGAAAAGTAGGGGAGGGAAAATAAAAGGACGTGCTGGTAACGTGCCTCCTCTACCTACGAGGGAAAGACCTTGCTACGGCTCGCAAAGAGTCAAAAGGCGAACATGGAATGTTTCAGATGTCTGTGGGGCCAACGCGACGACCAGCACACCTGGGAACAAATGTGGTCTAACAAAGTGTTTAAATGCATATGTGTTATTATATCTGCAGGTGTGTTGATGCTGATCATATTGCTATTTCTGTTTGAATTTTTTCCAGGCTGTGATGTTCTTCCAGAGGCAATAATGTGATGTTTATTGATGTTTTATTTGGTTCAATCAAACTGTAGGACCGAGAATTAATATAGGGTTGAAATTTGAACAAATTATTGATTAATTTGAAAATATTTTAGGTACACGTAAACTGAAAAGAGGAAAATCTCTTAATTCTGAAGAGTATATAGACTTTAACTAACTACATTACTGTAAAAATAATAAATAATCTAGGGACTATTATTGAAGAAACTTGAGGGTTTTAAAAGTCTAGGACCGATATCATAAATGCTAAAATGTAATAGCAATAGTTGTTCACTAATAAGAGAGAATAGGTGATAAGTTACTTTGCCAGACTAGGTCTGAATAGATAATTGGGTAAACTTCTATAGTGATGAATTAATGACTACATTAAATATATTTTAGGTGGTTCCAAATTGCTAAAATAGCTAAAGAAAACTTTCAAAAGGGGATTGATTTTGGGAAACCTTTAATTTATGGATTATTATTAGTTGAAGAAGTTACCAGTGTGATTACTGAAGTGTTCCTTTCATGTATTGTCTAACGTCTGTATATTTGATATCTGAGAGGTGACTGCGGGTCTAGCTAGCTAGAAATACAGCAACCGTGCTTGCTTATTTAGCCCGGCTTCGAGGAATGAAATATTGTTTTGTTATTGTATTATTGAGAAAGGTTTTCAACATATTAAAACAAATTATGTAGGGGACAGAGTTAAAATCTAGACACATTTAAACTAAAGTTATTCTAATCAGTAGACAATTTAGAGAAATAGAGTATTTGCTAATATAGAAAAAAATTCTGAAAAGCTTTCTAAATTCACAATGAAGTTAAAGATTTAATGATCTGGATAAATAGATCAATTATGAGCTATTCCACATTGCAAAAACCTAGAGGTGGTATAAGTTATGTCCATCAGTTAATTCTGGAAAATAGGATTGTAGGAAGATAAGTAGTTAAAGATTAAATGGCATGTCCTCAGCTAAGGCTATATTCTCGTGACAAGAGCTGTGTAAAACAGAGTTAATTTTAAAATAATGGCATTGTTTGAAACAAGATAATAAAATTATTGATATTAGTGTTAAGGATAAAAATGAAAGATTATAGAACCTTTTTGGTTAGATTTTATTACACAGATCCTTAAATAGATCTGACTAAGTAAAACAATCGCCTGCTTTAATTAAAAGCTAACAACATAAGATTAAGAAAAATGGTTAATCAGCATTATTGGCATGATAAGGCCTAATAGATCAATGCGATTAAAATGATAGCTAAAAAATGATGAAACTTGACTCAAGGTCTAAAGTTAAAAGGCAATGTACTATGGTATGTTTAGTTTTTTACTAGAGATAGAATATCGGCAAGGAGATGAATAGATGAGAAGATGGTATGTGTATGTGAAACATTAGAAATTGGTTGTATTACAGCAGGATGTTGATTGAAGGAATATCTTAAAGGTTTTATGAAGTAAAAGATGAAACAAGGAAATGGTTAGAGATAACAGGTGGTATTAAAGTCACTGACTTAAAATAGGAGGATTCGGTGGAGCAGGTAAGTCATGCAGGTATGGACAATTGATTAGAAGAATTAAATTTAATTTTGGCCATGTTTGATTATGGCCAGAGAGGGGAAATGTGGTGGAAAATTTAAACTGAATATTAAGCTAAACATGTTTTACCATTTGACCTTATTTGACCTGCTAAATCTCTGAAACAATGTTCTAAGACATTCTGTATTTTAGGTGAATGTGTGTGTGTGTCGAACCCATGACTATGTGTAAAAATAACAAATATGGGAAATGAGACTAGACAGAGATGACTAGTTAGAACTTGTGATAAATGAAGTAATGGTTAAAACAAATTATTCTCTACCCAGTAACAGAAGAGACTGTGAATGAATAACCAATCAAATTAATGTCATTATGCCATACCCCCTATTGTATAAAAACTGTGGTTTCCGTGTTTTCGGTGGGATTCTCAATGGAAATTGTCTGAGATCCACCGGCCTTGTTTTTACTTGGGAGATTCTCTGAGTAGGCCTATTGCTCGAGAACTGTCCTGGCCGTTAATTAAAAGCATTTAAGGGATAATTACTGAAGTCTGTCTGTCATTTAAAAGCTGCGCAGCTGGAGAAGTTAGGATTAGAGAAAACTCGAAGCTAAAGATGTCGACGGACACTTTGGGAGCTTGAGTAGAGTAGTTCAGAAAACTCGAAGCTAAAGATGTCAATGGACACTTTGGGAGCTTGAGTAGAGTAGTTTAGAAAAAACTCGAAGCTAAGTGTAAATGGTAGACACTTGGGAGCTTGAGTAGTGTAGGATTAAAAAATCAGCATTTGTCTGAAGTATCGTTAAGAGAAGACTTATAGGAAAGCAGATAGTCAGATTTTAGGTTAGATTTTAGGGAAAGAAAATCCATCACACAGCCTTGGCTAAATGTAATTTACACAAGACTAGATAATGATCGGAGATGTCGTCGCTCTGCTGCAGAATTTCAACGGCATCAACATCTATTCCATGTGATAATATTAGATCTAGAGTATGATTACGACAATGAGTAGGTCCTGACACGTTTTGTCTAACTCCAATAGAGTTTACAATGTCTTTAAATGCCAATCCCAATGCATATTTTTCATTATCTACATGTATATTAAAATCACCAACAATTAGGACTTTATCTGCAGTCAATATTAATTCTGATAGAAAGTCAGCAAATTCTTTGATAAAATCTTTTTGGTGCCCTGGTGGCCTGTATACAGTACCCAGCAGAATTCTCAAACATGATTTATCGTTTACACTATATATATATTTACATTAAGCACCAACACTTCAAAAAAGTATATTTAAAACTAGATTTCTTAGTGGTTTTGAAAATATTACTATAAATTACAGCAACACCTCCCCCTTTGCCTTTCGGACGAGGCTCATGTTTATAACAGTAATCTTGCGGGGTGGACTCATTTAAAGTAATGTAATCGTTTGGTTTTAGCCAGGTTTCTGTCAAACACAGCACATCTAGGTTATAATCTGAAATCATATCATTAACTATGAGCGCTTTTGAAGTAAGGGATTGAATATTCAGCAACCCAAGCTTTATCGTTTGCTCATCTGTATTATATTTGTTTTTTATTTGTTGAACATAAATTAAATTTTTAACCTTAGAAAGGTTTGGACATTTTTTGGATTTCCAAATTCGGGGAACAGACACAGTTTCTATATGATGATATCTAGGTGAAAGAGTCTCTATGTGATGAGATTTATCTGACCTTGGTGACGCGAGGCCGCTAGCAGACGGTCGGTTTAGCCAGTTTGTCTGCTTCCTGACCTGAACCCCAGATTGTCATGTTTTATCTCTAAGACTATGAGCCAAATTACTAGAGAGAAGAGCAGCACCATCCCAGGAGGGATGAACACCATCTCTTTTCAACAGGTCAGGTTTGCCCCAAAAACTTTTCCAATTGTCTATGAATTCTATATTATTTTGCGGACACCACTTAGACAACCAACCATTGAGTGAACGCAATCTACTAACTATCTCATCACTCCTTCGAACAGGAAGGTGGCCAGAGCAAATTACAGTGCCTGACATCGTACTTGCGAGTTCAAACACCTCTTTAATATTAATTTTGGTGATCTCCGACTGGCGAAGTCGAACATCATTAGTGCCGACGTGAATAACAATCTTAGAAAATTTACGATTAGCATTAGCCAGGACTTTTAAATTTGCTTTGATGTCAGGCGCTCTGGCTCCCGGCAAACATGTGACTATGGTGGCTGTTGTCTCTATTTTCACGTTCCGTGTAATAGAATCGCCAATTACCAGGGCACAATCAACAGCATTCTCAGTGGGTGTTTCACTGAGAGGGGCAAATCTATTTGTTATGGTAACCGGAACAGAAGAGTGGTTTTTTGATCCGCGACTAGAGCTATCTCTCACAGTCACCCATCTGCCTGGCTGCACAGGCAATAACTCAGCTGGAACCGAATCATGTAAATGGTTCACAATGCTAGGCGCGTCCAAAGTACTTTTATAAGGCTCTAGCACACTTACTAACCTCAATTAAAGTTTGGATGTGTGTCTCTAATTCTGAAATCTTCTCCGTCAGCCTGACTGTCTCCTTGCATTTATCACATATAAACCCTATGCAGACGGGGAAGGCTATAGTAAATATATGGCATGAGGTGCAGGTGACAATAACAGGACAAGACATTACTCACCGTGTTTGCTGACTGATTATTACTCACCTGGGCTTTTAATGAACTAAAATGCGCGGGCGCGCACAAGAAAAATAAATAAATAGCTGAGCGCACGGGTGGTGCGTTAGCACTAACGGCTAGCGAGATACTAGCGTGTTGTGCTAACAATAACGGAAGCTAGCGATGTTAGGTTAATCTGAGATGTTAGGTAAACTGTAATTAGTAGTATAAACAACTAGAAATGATGGTTCAAAACAGAAAGAAATGCGAGGCTTAGACGGAGCTTACAGCCTCGGAGCAAACACACTCACACACAGCAGGCAGTGAGGCAGACAGGAGCAATCAATCAGGGAAAGAAATCGATCAGGTACACTAGAGATGCACAGCTGCCCAGTGAGGAGCATTCTAAGGAGCTTCTTTGTATAGCTGGGAGCCCCTAATAGGTGACCCAAAACACACTACAGTAGATCCGACCTCCTCCCAAGAAGAGGACCTCTCAAGGTAAATACTTGGAACTCTGACTGGCAGAGCAAGGAACCTCTCCTTTTCTGCCGCACACATGAGGTGGAGGATGAAATACTTGCAGGACCATGGACCTAGCCATGTTAAATTGCACTTAAGGCACATAGCTGAGTCTCGGATGCAGGATGGCCTTAACTCCACCAGGGGCACACCCCAAGCAAATTGGCGATAATGCCAGGGTTTGGAGATCTCCCAGTCTCTTTAAAGAAATAGCTAAGAGAAAGGCTATCTTGAACGTGAGGTCCTAGGCGAAGCCGACTGGAGGTATTCGAAGGGAGCCAGCGATAGCCCTTCGAGAACACCCGCCAGGTTCCATGAAGGAACCCTGGACCTGACTGTCGGTCTCATCCTCCAAATACCATGGAGAAATAGTATGACCAGTTGGTGCCTCCCCAAAGGCCCAACAATTAGTGGTGCATGGAACGCCGCAATGGCAGCCACTTACACCCTACGTGTGGATGGGGAGAGATTCGCAGAGAAACGATCTTGAAGAAACTCCAGAACTGAAGCCATTGGGCAGTTAACTGGACCTAACTCAAGTTCTCTACACCAAGTGAAAAAACATTCCACTTGAGGCCATATAATCTCCCAGTAGACGGAGCCCTAGAGATAAGTATGGTTTTGACCACCCCAGATGATAGACCAGCATCTAGGTACTGAACCCCCTCAGAGGCCAGACCCACAATTTCCACAGCTCCGGAACGAGGATGGTATATAGTGCCCTCCGACTGAGACAACAGATCCCTCCTCAGAGGAATCGACCATGGCGGAGTTATCAGGAGTGAAATTAAGTCTGAAAACCATACTCGGGCTGGCCAAAACAGGGCTACCAGAAGAATACTGATGCCCTCCTGACGGACCCTCTCCAGGACTTCCGGGAGCAGAGCGATTGGGGAAAAAGCGTACAGGCGAAGCCTCGGCCAGGCCTGTACCATGGCATCCAACCCCAGCGGGGCTGGATGAGTGAGGGAGAACCAAAGTGGACAGTGGAATGGACGTCCCTCGAGACGCAAACAGATCCACTTCCACTGGTCCAAACCTCTGCAATATCAACTCGACCACCTCTGGATGGAGTCTCCATTCCCCGGGCCTCAGCCCCTGCCTCGACAGGATGTCTGCTCCCTGATTCAGAACCCCCGGGACATATATTGATCCTATAGATCAGTCATTCCCAAAGGCGGGGTCCCGACCCACAAGTGGGTCGCGGGAGATTTTGTATGGGTCGCCAAGTCGAGCACTATTTTTCGCTTTTGCCATTTCGTCTACATCGAACGCACATGGCACCCTTTAGTGTCAATATGAGACGCAGATAGATATGGGTAGGTTTAGGTCTGGGGTAGTGTTAGGGTTAGACCGCTAGGAGGAGCCTTCTGGCCCATATCTATCTGCGTCTCATATAGACGCTAAAGGGTGCCATGTGCGTTCGATGTAGACGAAATGGCAAAAGCATCAGTATATGACGCCTTGGGATGAGAACGGGTAATCTCTCTCATTAGCTGGGTAAACTGCCTTGATTTGGTGAAACAATGATTATAAGGACTGGTGCACTTAAACATTACTCTTCTTCTGCCTGACCAACATAAAAAATTAAATAAAAAAGGCATGTTTTTGATAGCTCTAAAGGTTCATATTACTATTGTTCTAAATATTGTTTGCATACATATTTTTGTTTTGAGAGGAAAAAATGAGAGCCTGTCATACTGTGCACTTTATAAAATGTGTATATTACAGTGGGTGCATAAACAATTTCTCAAAAAATATTTCAGTAAGAAACTTGTTATTGATTTAACTTAATGTTCATATTATTTTGGTAGATGTGCAAATCATTGAATGTTATATGAAAGGCATGCATTGATTCTGTCTGGTTTTATTGATGATAGGAAGGATTTGCACTTTGTCTCATTAAGTATAAATTGTGTACACTGTAATGATAAGAATATGAAAACAATGAGATGCCCTGTCAACTCTTCCTTTCTCATTTCACCTCTGCATTTTACTTATTGTCAACAACAGGTTAATAAAAAAAATTGTGCTTTGTCAAATATCTGTATCTCTTTTAAATAGTTAACTGGAAGCTTAACTGACCTTAAAAATGGTCATACATATTTTGTTAATGCATAAATTCTCTTTGTGATATATGAACTATATGGGCCTAATGTTTATTGGGTCACAAGGATTTATCGACTTTAAAATGTGGCTCCCCAGAAAAAAAGTTTGGGAAACACTGCTATAGATAATATTTTCCCATGGGACCATAAAATGATCTGATGCGCCAATCTGGATAGAGGGCGCGACCTGAGTCCCCCTTGTCGGTTCAGATAAGCTACCACTGAGACGTGGTAACCTTTGATGTCTGTGAGGAAGCTCCTCAGAGCCCTGAACACAGCCAACATCTCTAGGCAATTTATATGCCAAGAATGATGATGGTCCTGCCACAGACCCCTGGCAAAGCTGCCGTCCGGGGCCGCGCCCCAGCCAGCGAGGGAAGCGTCTGTCAAAACAGTTTTCCGGCGACATGACGCCCCCAACACTGGCCCTTGGGACAAGAACCAAGGTTTCTACCATATTAATTGGGAACGAAGGCATCTGCGCGTAACCTTTATTACGGAACAGATTCCCCTTGGGGTAAAAAACCACCACTGAAGGGGCCTCATGTAAAGCAGGCCCAAAGGAAAATATGTTGAATGCCGCTGTTATGAGGCCCAGCAGTCTTTGAAATTGCTTTACAGTGATGGCCTGGCCTAGCTTTATCCCAGACACCATGGCCAGGATGGATTCGATACGAGCGGGAGACATACGTGCCCGCATCGTAACCGAATTCCATACCACGTCCAGAAAAGTAGTCTTCTGAGCTGGGTCCAACACATTTTTCTTAGTGTTGAGCCTCAACCCCTGGTTCTGAATGTGGCCAAGGATGACATCTCGATGCCGAACTGCCATTTCTCGAGACTGGGCCAATATAAGCCATTTGTCTATGTAATTCAGTATACGGATGCCCTGAAACCTCAGTGGAGCCAGAGCGCCGCATCCATACGTTAGTGAACGTGCGGGGAGAGAGTGCTAGGCCGAACGAAAGAACCCAATATTGGTATGCTTCACCCCGGGCTACGTTCTTTCTTTTAGATATAAACCCGCGGCGTCTATGATTATGTTTACACCATGGTATACGCATGTCACATATGGCCTAGACACGTTCGCTTCGTTTCATTCACTGTCAATGGCGCTTGGTAATGATGGCTGCGGGTGTTGTTTTTCGAGAATTTTGTATTCCTGTTTGTCATTGTGCAAGAAACTTCACGCCAATAAATCATCAAGAATATTGCTGACTTGTGCGCATCTCACGCGCTCTCTTTACGTTCGTCCTAATGCCTGTTAGTTGTCCGTGGATTTGCCTATATGTGGCGTTGAAAATGGAAATGTCTTTAGACATGAAAACTTGATTTTACAATCAATTTAAATTAACACTTTTGTCTCAAAAAACAAACAGGATTTTTTTCTCAAAAGTGAAAACCGAAAGCAACGTAGGTGGTCTCTGATTTGTAGGTTGCATTGACACCTAGCGGTGGATGCAAGTAAAACAGGATAACCTAGTAAACTAGTAAGCAGTAACACAATTGAAATTGTTTTATGGATCACATTAACATGTTTTCTCATAGGTATTACATTGCATGTTAATCACATTAACTGTTATTTTGTGAATTCTAAAGTCATTTTAATTTATTGGTTTACCTCTGAAAATCCACTTTCATTGAACTCTAGTGGCTTCTTTTTTTCTTGATTTTGCCACAAAAAAATCAACTAAATGCAGGTGGAATTAATGTAATAAAAATGTTTTTGACAAATCTATATAACCTTCATCAGAATGAGGTTTGCAAATGTGCACCAGAAGGCACGGTTTGAAGACACAGTCAGTGACATCACGATATGCAAATTTGTTTAAATTCATACATGACCAAAATTGTAAAAAAAAAATTTACATTGAATCTTGAAAAAAAAAAATATAGGCCTACTTACCGACCCCTTTTTTTTTTTTTTTTTTGCTGTAACTGCAAACCAAAATATTTTTAAGGATGGCCTGACAAACCAGTCCTCGGATCTGATTTGTTTCACGATAATGGGAATAGTAAGCATTTTGAACCTGAATCTCCTCAAAGAACGATTCAAAAGCCTTATATCTAAAAATGGCCTCAGTCCGCCATCCTTCTTTGGAACTATAAAGTACCGGCTGTAAAACCCAGACTCCCTGTCTGGTAGGGGAACACTTTCTATGGCCCCTTAATTCCAGTAGAGTCTGTACCTCTTGTTCCTAACCCTGTTCTGTAACCACTGCAGTCGGTACCACCCCACGGCCTCAGAGGTCCTACACTACAATAAGGACCTCTTTCCCGATGCCTACTTCGCCTGAAGGACGGCCCTCAGGTCACCCTTCTGGCTAGAGGACTTCGGTTGAGAGTGCTTCCTCTGTTGCCAGGCCCCCGCAGCAGAGCCTCTAGAGGCAGCGCTCTCTTTTTGCTCTTGCCGATGGGAGGAGCTGGTTGACGGCTGAGGCTGGCCACTTGGACCAGCCCTCCTAGATCCAGAATTAGAGCGGCAAGGGAGATACTGTTGGAACGCCGCTGACTGTTTTTTTCGCTTCCTGAAACCTGTCGACGACTGTAGTGACAGCGTTGGAGAACAGACCAGAAGGTGATAGCGGACCGTCCAACAGGAAATATTTGTCTTTCTCTTTTATACCGGACAAATTTAGCCTCAGATGTCTCTCCGTAGTCACCATAGCTGACATAGAGCGACCTATGGCACGTGCCGTCTCTTTAGTGGCCCGGAGAGACAAATCTGTGGCTCTTCTCAACTCCGCGAAGTCAGCAGGAGTTGTGCCCTTGCCATCATTTAGATTGTTAAGAAGATTGGCCTGGTACGCCTGCAAAATCGTCATAGAGTGCAGGCACGCACCTGACCACGCCCCTATAAGCCCGGCCAACCAGTGCAGAGGTGTCCCTGCACGGTTTGTTGGGCAGCGCCAGGGTTTAAGCGAAGATGCTGCATCAGGAGAAAGATAGCTCGCTAAAGCTTCCTCCATCTGCGGCATCTTGCCGTAACCCACCTCTCTCGCACCCACCACATTCGAATAATCATATAATGAATGTAATGAGATACATAAAGAGTGGGGTTTCTCCCAGGATCTATCTCTTTATAAAGATCTGGGAAAAACAGTAAGCCCCGGTGCTGAGTTTGTGAACGGTGCTACAGGAATCTCTCGTCTAGATTGTTTTGACGGGGATCATCCTGCTTATTTTGTGGCCAGCTGATTCATTTATTTATTTATTTATTTAGTCTGGCCACAGAACGTGTCACAACCTCCACGAGCTCTACATAAGCAGAAACTTGAGCCGGCGAGTGTGACTCATGTTGCTCGTTCCTGCTCAACAGACGCGGGACCCGAATTGCGGGGATCGCGAGCCTGGCCATCATCAGAAAATAATATAGCCAAGTGGGAGCGCAGCACTCTAATAGAAAGTGCTTCACAGTGTTCACAGGCAGCCCTCTCGAGAGCTGACTGTGCGTGCTGCGCCCCTAAACAATACACACACACACCTGATGCGTGTCCCCACCCGTGACATATCTAGGGTAGGGGTGCACACACTTAGTGTATTGTTCCGTCGCCAACATATAGAGCTTTGCACAGACAAACAACACCAAATAAGACAAACAGTTTCACAGAGAGCGCTTGCTGAAGAGCGAAAGCTAATGTGTGTGTGTGCCGGCGTCACATTTATGTGTCGTCACATGCTACGTCATGATGCAACACCAGGATTGGATTAGTTTCATTCTTACTTCAGAGGCGCACGCTAAGGGAGCTTCCCCAAAGAGTCGTTTTCAATGACGCAGTTCGAGTTCCCTCGAAAGGGAACTTGCTGCGTTGCGTCTGGTTAGTGTCAGTGTGAGATCAGGTGAAAGACATGAAGGCTTATGATGTCTCAAAATTGAGCCATGCGAATGTGCATTTCAGCTGATTTCTAATGGAGGATGTTCTCAGTGTAATAATAAAACTGATAAATTAACTGGTAGATTAACAAGATTCACAACGATCATATTCTTTAACATCTCTAATAGTGCATGCATGGTGATTGCAATGGCCCAAAGGGTGCTCTGGTGGCTAAAATTTTGACCAGGTCGTGCTTTCCTATGGACTTACCATCAACTGCAACGTGATGTGCGCCGATAGCGGCAACATACACTATCAGGGGGAGGGAGACAGCCTTTGGTCCAGCCCTTCTTGCAAGAAAGATAGCAATGTTCTGATCAGGCATTTACATGGGACTTTGTGGTGGAAAGAACACCAATCAACAAACAGACTCCACTTCAAAGCATTAGCGCGCATAGCAGTGGGGGGTCTAGCATGAGTGGTAATTGGCCTACTCCCAGCAGTGGAAGACACTAAGTCCTCCCGGTCCCATCCAGAGACCACACGTGAAGGTTCCAGAGGTCTAGAAGCAGGTGCCATATGATTAGGGCTGCAACAAACGATTATTTTGATAATCGATTAATCTAACGATTATTAGAACGATTAATCGACTAATCGCCGATTATTCCGCCTACTTATCAGTAAGATTGGAACGATTATTCAGCTTTTTCAATTAGTTAAAACATTGAGTTATACATATTCTAACTAGGGGTGGAATGGTACACAGAAGTCACGGTTGGTTCAGACATCACGGTTCAGTACGGTTTCGGTACAATGGAGTAAAAAAGCAAAGCAAAAATGCAGAAGGCATTTTTATAAAATTTATAAAAATGCCTTCTGCATTTTTTGTTTTGCTTTTTTTTTTGCTTTTTTATTGTCTTAAGCCTTGTATTTTTCAAATAAGTTTTATTAATAAAGGTATAGAACCAGTTTATTTGTAATGCAATGACAATAATTTTATTTACAAAAATACCTTGCGATATTTTAATTAACCCTAACTTTATTCTCATCTGAATTATAAATTATTAATTTCCGTATAAAATAAAAACACATTTGATTTTCTTTTTTAATCAATGTAGAATGATGTGTAACTTAAAAATAAACAGATTAGTGGAACTCCGAGGACAAGAAATAAAAACCAATACGATATGATGAATGTCCAAAAGATGGAACCAACAGACTGTTTTGAAATGGGGTTGGATAAATGTTTTGCTTTTAAAACAGAGTGTGTGTGTGTGTGTGTGTGTGTGTGTGTGTGTGTGTGTGTGTGTGTGTGTGTGTGTGTGTGTGTGTGTGTGCTTGTTTTTGTGATATATGAGGACACAAATGTGTATAATGACATGGGTATTACACTGGTATTACAACTTACACGTGAAATATGAGGACATTGCATGCGTCCTCATATTTCAAACAGCTTAAAAAACATAAAAAACAATGTTTTTTTTTAAATGTTAAATCCAGCATGTCTCCTGTGATGGGTAGGTTTAGGGATAGGGGCAGTGTAGGGGGATAGAATATATAGTTTGTCCAGTATAAAAACCATTACGCCTATGGAATGTCCTCATAAGTCACAAAAACAAACATGTGTGTGTGTGTGTGGTGTGTGTGTGTGTGTGTGTGTGTGTGTGTGTGTGTGTGTGTGTGTGTGTGTGTGTGTGTGTTTGGTTGGGTGACAGTTGTAGGTTACAGTTTGACTAGAGTTTAGAGTGTGACAAAAGCACTATGTTGTGTTTTATTGCGAGTGTACACAAATATAAGTAAACAAACACTTTGCTGTTTGAATGATGTCCTGTGAACAAAATGACAGAGTATGTTTTTATGTTTCCACTGTTCGATATCGCCTCTCTCTCACACACACACACACACACACACACCCCTCTCTCTCTCTCTCTCTCTCTCTCTCTCTCTCTCTCTCTCTCTCGCTCTCTCGCCTCTTGCGCGCCGCCCGCGCCTCTATCGTGCGCGCTGCCCGCGCACGCACGCACGCACACACACACACACACGCACACACACACACACACACACATATTTGCCATCGCAGCCTGTTCATTATGTCGCGTTCACATCGTAGCGGTCAAATCGCGATATTGCAGGCCCTTACATTAGGTCACGTGAGATCAAACGACTACTCGACAACAAAGAAATTTGTCGACAATTTTTTATTGTCGACGTTGTGGACAATGTCGACTAATCGTTTCATCCCTACATATGATGCCCCGTCTCTGAGAAAGCAGGTCCTTCCTCAGAGGAATATGCCAGGGAGCGGCTGTCGTGAGGAACATCAGATCCAAGAACCAGGTCCAGGTGGGCCAGTAAGGTACAACCATCAATACCCGCTCCCTGTCCTCCCTGACCTGCTCCGGACGTATGGCCACCCTACTACACACCGTCACGGTTTTATCCACTAACCTCTTTCCTTCATCATTATATTTGACAGGGAAGCCAAAATGCTCCCATACATGGGATTTAAATGACGCGGGGCATTCAAGCTCCTCCGTTCGCCATGACCACGCTGTGTGTGGACTGAACATATGCACAATTTTTTTTTTCTTCATAAATCAATCCACGGATCATGTGTTTGCCGAACCGAAGGTATTGATCTGAAGGGATCACGGATCAATGATGATCCGTTGCACCACTATCTGGTAGATTCGTAACATCTTTAGTTGATTAGAACTTCTTAATTATTTCCCTGATGGTCAAAATGGGCATTTTCAATTCTTTAGCTATTTTATTACAGCCACTTTCTATTTTGTAATGCTCAACAATCTTTTGATGCTCATCAGAACTATATTCTTTGGTTTTACTCATTGTGATGGATGATAAAGGGAATTTGGCCTTTGTGTTTCCTCATATATAAACTCCTGTGAAACAAGAAGTCATAGCTAGACAATTTCATGTTCCTCGTCACCCTGGTGTGCTAAAAAAAGGTAAATATTAATGGGAATATACTTCAGAGATATTTTACTCGTAAAAAAAATTCTAGGGGTTCCAATAATTGTGCCCAAAGTGTTTTGTAGAAAACATTTATTTCATAATGTGACCCCCCCCCCCACACACACACACACATACTTTCAATTATTTGACTTAAATGAAAGGTTAGATTTTTGCAATTTTTTTGAATGAAAGATCAAAAGGATAAACAATGAAGATTTATTTTTTACAGTCATTTTTGATCATATTTACCAGTGGTGCCATAAGTGAAATGTGTCCTAGCGATTGTAAAAAAACTAGTTGTTATGGAAGTACACAAAGACACGGAGGATGAAAAACAACAGGAGGTTTGACAACAAATGAGCGGATGGTAAGCAGGTAAGTTGGTAGTTCAATAGATACTTTCGATGACAGGAATCGGGCAGTGAATGAAATGTCTTTTCTTACAGGACCGGAGGATCGTGAATAGATGAAAGGATAGTTGACTGGATGCACACACACCTCGCTGGATGAATCAATGCAGACCTGATGGACATAAACGGAGGAAAGAGGAATGGGAAGACGCTTGAGAGGAATCACAGGATGCTGGAGAAATCACAAGAGATAATGCTGGAGAAATATGGTAAGAGTCTACTTCGTAAAAAGGAGATCGGACAATGTGCTTCGGCGAGGTGTGTGCATACCCATTGAACACATTTACGTTGTGGCAATGTCTGTGCCGCGTTGCATTTCTACTATGGCAACGTTGCTGTCTACGCAGAGCCGGACAGTAACGGAGTACATTTACTTGAGTACAGTACTTAAGTACAATTTTGAGGGATCTGTACTTTACTCGAGTATCATTTTTAGGGAGTACTCATGACTTTACTCAAGTACATTTGAGAGGCAAATATTGTACTCTTTACTCCACTACATTTCTATCCATAACCGTGAGTACCGTTACTACTTCTAAAAAGGAACATCTCGGAAAACCTCAATTTGTTGTTTCCCTCTCTAACGTGATTGGATTGTGCAGGCGCCACTGATTGGGACAGCCTATCAGCAATCACCTTCAGCTTTCCGCCAAAGTCAGCTCCGACCAGATTTAAATAAGAGACGAAACCATGGACAAAACAATGGATGAAGACGCAGCAGGTCTTGTTGCGCTCCCACGGAGAAGAAGCACTTCAGCTGCGCATGCATGTCCAATTTATGGTAAGAGGCGTGACCTTTCCGGGCAACGTGCGATAAGCTGCTGTCCAATCACAACACAGGAACCGCTGGCACAATCAGAACTCGCTACGTATTTCTGAAGGAGGGACTTCATAGAACAAGGAAGTCATCAGGCCGTTTTTTGGACAGTGAAAACAGCAGTATACAGATAAGTAAATTGTGTAAAAAATACAGTGTTTTTTTACATGTGAAACATGAACACTGTAAACACAATCAAAGCTTCAAAAAAAACATGAAGAATGGGACCTTTAAATAAAGCAACATGGTAAAAATATATAAAATTACTTGATTTGACCTTCAATTCCTTTACATTCTCCAAGGTATTAACATTAACATTTTTCATAACTCCATGTAGGACGTTTCTGCACATAAATGTAAGCACTGTGGCAGTAGTAACGCAATATTTAGAAAATGTACTCTTGTACTCTTGATACTCAAGTACTTTTAAAAACAAGTACTTCAGTACTTTTACTTAAGTAGACATGTGACTGTAGTACTTTTACTTGTACTTGAGTAAAATTTAGCAAGGGGTATCTGTACTTTTACTCAAGTAATGAAGCTGTGTACTCTGTCCGCCTCTGTGTCTACGTGCTTGCAACATTGTACCAAACATAGAATTGTAAGACGTGACAGGGCTGTAGCAACGTTGTTGCTCGACATTCAGCAAGACGTGAGACGACGTTCTGACATTTAATTTTTTTTATGCTATATATAGATATCCCCCATTTAGCATGCTATGTTTTGTGGTTACATTTTAATGAGTCAAACCTGCAAGTGTACACTTTGAAGAGTAAAAATGACATACACTGTAGAAGGTTAGCTAACCTAACTTTATTTAAATTGCATATGGTAATCAAATTGCACTTCCAAAAGTCATACATTTGTGGTAAAAAAGAAAAGTATAATAAATAAAACATAAAAAGCAAAGGCAGCTCAGAACATTTAATGAATAAAACCTGGTTCTGTACATGGCAGACAGGGGAGCGTAGTCGAAAGCCAGGGCGATAAAGGTTGGTTACCGGAATCAGTCCAGGAAACATCAACAAATCCAGAGGAGAGATGCAAGCCCAGATACAAGTAGGCAGGCACGAGTCCAAAACCAGGTAGACACTGCAGGCACAGGTAAACTTGGCAGAGAACAAAGCAAATCTGAGCTTCACATGACAGGATACAGGGAGTGACTAACGTTAACTAGCATGAGCAGACATGAGAAAATCTAGCAAAGAAATGAATGAGACCAAATAGCAGACAAATCAAAGGAAAAAATAAACAGGTGTGCGAGCGGTTACACACATTTATTTTCTCTGTTTTTCTCGTTTCCAAAAAAAGGGAAAACATTAACGTGCAACAAATAAGCGCTTAAAGGAACACACCAACTTTTTTGGACTGTAGCTTATTCACCGTATCCCCTAGAGTTAGATAAGTCCATACATACCTTTTTCATCTCCGTGTGTCCCATAACTCTGTCTGACGCACCCATTGCTAGCCTAGCTTAGCACAAAGACTGGATGTAAATGGCTACAGCTAGCATACTAATCTCAATAAGTGACAAAATAACGCACAAATTTTCCTATTTACATGTTGCGATATGTATAGTCACAGAGTGTACAAATCACAAGGTCATATGGGACACAGCCATTTTTTAACCGTAAAAATACTGGGAAATATATTCTCAGAAGGCGAAGTACAGGTGGGTGCATCAGAGAGAGTTACGGGATGCACGGAGATGAAAAACGTATGTATGGACTTATCTAACTCTGGGGGTTACAGTGAATAACCTAAAGTCCAAAAAAGTCGGCATGTTCATTTAAGTCGCTGCCTGTTCAAAGAGTGCTGAAACGTCAATTAGCTACTCATTAAAGTCATTTTTGGCTTCATTATGGCTTATAACTTTTGGCATAAAGTAAAAATATTTGTCATAGCCTACCTGACCAGATAATGTTCAACACTTTTCTTAATGTTAAGGATTAAAGGATATCTGAATACTAAAAGAAATATAGCTAACGTTAGCATACACTGGTAACGTTTCTGTAATTTACACAAGATCGCAAGCTCCATGAATTATCAGCTAACTTTATTCTGTCCCTTCAGTTAGACAGAACAAATAAATGTAACATCAGACAAGGAAGTTGTAGGTTGTGTTTGAATAATTGCATATCTTATTTATCCTTGCTCGATGAAGAATAAGATGGCCCAATGGTCAGTTGTAATTTAAAAGGCAGATTCACGCTTCAGGGCATTGAAGAGTACATGTCAGTTGGTGGTTGTCCAGACACCCCCGCCAATGGCCCTGAATGGTGGTACAATGTCAACATTGTGACAATGCTGTAACAACCTTCAGCACACAACGTAGTTATAGCAATCTTTTGGCCATGTTGTTAAAAAGTTGTTTGAAGGTTGGGTACGTTGTGCCAACGTTCTGTGTTTGCTGGGTAAATGGCTGAGATGATGAGAGCGCAGACGGTGTGCAGGTGTGTGTGGTTGAGAGGGAGTGCGTTGTGATTGGCTGGTGCTGGAACCTGGCAGATCTGTGACGTTAACCCTTTAAGACCGACGGGAGCGTCGGCGCTCCCATTTGCGTGTGTCTGTTTAAAAGCCTATAGAAACTGAAACCAAATGGCTAGCTCAATCATTCTTTTTGCATACAAAACCAGAGATGTAACATGTTCAGATCAAGCCTCCAACATGCCCATGTTGCGTTGTTTTCACCCTCTAATCAGTCTGTACAAACTGCGTAATATTCGTTTACAAAAAATAAAACAACACAAAAATGCTTTGCACGTCTTTCCACACATGTTTTGTAGATCTGCGATTGATATTTACGTCTTCCGATGACTCATTGACGTATCACGTTCTGTGCACTATGACCCCCGGGTGTGTCACGTGTTGTGACGTCACACGCTGCGTCATTTGACCATGCGTTTGACTCCCGTTTGACTCCCATTTGCTATATGTTCCTTATATCGTTATTGTCTTTTTACCATCGCTTTATTTTATTATTTCTTTCTCCTTTAGACGTTCACAAATACAAGGACATTCACACACACACACACACACACACACGCGCGACCGCGGGCGCGCGCACGCACGCAGCGTTATGTCTAAACGAAAGTACACGCCTTTTTTTTGAATGAGTGTAAAAATGAGTATATCTTAAAAACTAATTTATGTAAACAGTTCAAATCAATTCTGTATAGTTTTAAATTGTTTTGTGCACGTTTTTCTCATTGACAAGTTTGAAGTTGACATTTATTAATTTTTTGTATTGAAGAAAATATGTAAAAAAAAAAAATAATAATTTTTTTTTTCTTTTTGTTTATTGCACTTTGGAGATATTTATATAGTTACTATTGATTTATTACAAACATAGCCTTCAAACTGGGAGAGTAAGGATTATTTTGATGTATGGCATATGAAAATGCTCAAAAAAATGACAGCACAGCATGTAAAAATACAAAGATATACTCTGGTGGAATTGCTCGATGGCAGGTCATAAAGGGTTTATATGGTTACAGATGATTTTAGAAAGTAAATGTCATTAAAGGTGCATTGCGCAACTTTTCATGTTAAAAATACCCGTTTTCTATCCCATACATGCTTAAAGAACTGCCTGATGGGGTGAATGAGCCCCTCGAGCTCGTGCTCGAATGAGCCCTCTGCTCACTGAGATTGCCTCTATAATCCTGTACAGTAAAATATATAAGAGGGATTCGGGCTCGAATTTGAGACTGGGCGTGACGTCATGCGCGTTCACGCTCACCTGGCTATGGCTGGCAAGTTTGCTTATAAGCTGCCATTCTCCGTTTCAGCGAAGACAACTCGAGCGACGAAACTTTAGTCAACTTTCGACAAAAGTAGAAGATGGATTCAAAGAGACCGGCTTGTAGTTCATTCCAAACCCCAACGCAAACTCCACGTAAGACAAAGAAAAGAAAACTTTGTCTAGTTATTGACCAAAAGGGCCAAATTGGAGTCAGACAGGCGTTGGAATAAGACGAGTCAACATCGGGAAGGCTTTCAACAAATGGATAGATCTCCGGTCTGCTCTAGGGCTCAAACTGGACCCTCAGTTGGCTTTTTTCTTGATAAAACGGTAAGATATAGCCCAGTCTCTAATGTCTGATGCGGCAAATCTATGACAACAAATGACGATGCTTAAATGCTTTAATAATCCTTACTCTCCCAGTTTGAAGGCTATGTTTGTAATAAATCAATAGTAACTATATAAATATCTCCAAAGTGCAATAAACAAAAAGAAAAAAAAAATATTATTTTTTTTTTTCATATTTTCTTGATGCTTAAATGCTTTATTGCAATGCTTTAGCGTAAGCTAGATAAATGTACAATCAGAATTGATTTTACTACCACTGCCAGTGAACAGGTTCATGAACTAGGAATTGTCTTCGGAAGAATCGTACAACATGAAACATAAAACATGTCCCATAAAAGATATAACTATGTTTTTGTGTATGGCCTACCGGTAACGTTAGCCTTGTGTCCTTTGCCTGCGCTCTGCTCTTCTTCTTCCATCATATTACTTAAGATTATATTACGCTGGAGCCTTCGTCTTCTGTGTTTCTCTGAACAGAACTCAAGCATAGTCTTTAAACGCCGTCGTTCGTACTCCGTTATTAAGGTCCCGGCAAAGCAGAACAGGAACTTTGCTATACTGCCCTACAAAGCCAAAAGGCAGTAACTGCATTTTTGGTCAAAAATTAGTTATTGTCATTTTTGGGATATTAAAGACCTCCTTTATCATGTGTATAAATATCTATACTCAATTTGACTGTTTTTTCGAAAAAATAGAGGGTTGTGTTCACAGTAACTCCCAAAACCATACAAGCAACCATGGCAGAAAGCGGTAACTGCAGTTACCATTCTTTGGCTTTGATCTTCGACGCAAAAGTCCAGTTACGTACTCTGCCTTTGTTAAGCCATTCATAAAATAGATGTTACGGTGCCACCTTGGAGTTACGATGATCTGCCTTTGTTTTACTGTCCATAAAAATTTGCCGCGCTTCAGTTACTGTCCATGTATTGTCACTAAATCACTTACTTCTATAACACACAAATATCCAAATAAAAAACAAGCTGTCAAATGTGTTGAGTGGTTGTTTTATCAAGTGTTGAACTACTGTAAGAATGGCAAATTGCTCTCGAGGGAGAATGATGGTGGAGTTGGCGTTGGAAAGAAGACATGAAGACCAAGGTAAGATATTATCTTATAAAATAATGCATTAGATGAAGTATGAAAGTGCCATATACTTAACGTTAATTTAGAATTGCTAGGACAAGCAACTGACGAAGAAGCTATCTAGTCTACTTAATAGCCAGCACACCAACACCAACCAAAACATGGTCAACAGATACCTAACAGACCTAGACAGGGGCTAACATGTCAACATTGAATAGGCTACATTCCTGCAACGTCTGCACCTCTGGATTGTCGGCACAGACGTTGCAGGAATTTAGCCTATTCAAAGTTGACATGTTAGCCCCAGCCTAGCTATCATGCTACACATTACTGCACAGCGGCAGTAGCCTGCTAACACATACTGCACGGCGGCAGTAAACAATCATGTCCTACCTTTTCTTGTAACTCCATAAAATCCATTGCAATACACGTCATCTACGATGTTTCCACAATCCTCAAAGGTTTTGAACATAGTCCGTATCCCTTGCTGGTATTCAGACCAAGCTATCCACAAGTTATCTAGGCTAGCTTCAAAGTGTCTTCTGTAATTTAGCGTCATTTAGCGTTAGTGAAACAGCATAAAGTGTATTTGTTGCAAAATATTATCCACGTACACATACAACTTTTTGTTTGGTCGATTCCCTTGGTGTAAAATACCTTTATTATTAGTATTGGGCAAGTTACTTCCAAAATGCAATGCATGCATTACTAGTTACTGTCTTTAGCAATTCATTATTTACATTACAATGTTACTGCCTTTGAATTGTAATGCATTACATTACTTATGCATTACTTTTGAGTTACATGCACTTTCACTAAAATGACTGGCCAAAAACATACAGGGTGATGTAGTAATGTAGGCTCCAAAAGTCACTTACAAATGAACATAATAAACATAGTAATATTGGGAGTTGACTCTAACTGGTTCTCATTGCAGTGGTTAGCCTTTCCTGATATTATTTAACACTTCCACTAAACTACAGGGGTGTAGCCTAATAAAGAAAAATATACTGAGAATAATTGCTACAATATTGATATGCAAATGCAACAGTTTGGTGGTTCTCTCTGCTTGAAGTAAGAAGTATTAATGTTAGATCTATTGCGTGAATGTTGGGGAGACTTAAATGCTTGTTACAGTTAGTTAATGATTTTCTGTGTTAATTTCAGTCCCACAGGTGGATCTTCCTTGTGGCCCTGCACAACCAAGCACAACCAAAAGGATCATTCTGGACAATGGTAGGCCTTCAAACATATAATTATTCATATCTCAGGTTCATATTTCTTCTATTTTTAATGTACATGACTAATAAGAATTATTTTTTTCTCATTTCAGACACTTTTCAGGGTGACTGCGATCCTGATGTTTCAAAAACGTGGCAGATTCTCGACAGTTGTCTGGACTTTAGTTTCCCAGCATTCTGTTCAGATGACCTGTTCTGCAGCACACCTAATACCACCTTCAACACTCTTGTGGACTTTTCCCCCACTCTGGCCACCAACCTCCTGCCCGCTCCAGACACCACCATCGCTCTGGCCACCAACCTGCTGCCCGCTCCAGACACCACCATCGCTCTGGCCACCAACCTGCTTCCCGCTCCAGACACCACCATCGCTCTGGCCACCAACCTGCTGCCTGCTCCAGACACCACCATCGCTCTGGCCACCAACCTGCTGCCTGCATCCGCCTGCACTCCAGGCAGAGCCCCACCGATGCGAGATCCATGTGGCCAGAAATGCAGGAGGAAATGAACAGACAGATTTTGCGAGGAGCAGCGAAAACAAATCTGGCAAATGTTCTGGGATCTGGACTACACAAACCAACGGGCATTTGTGTATAATACCATCAGCCAGCTACCAACAGCAAGACCTGTAAATGGAGAAAAGAGTCGCCGGAGCTGGTCCTTCGTGTACAGGCTTAAGGACTTGAATCAGATCCCACAGCAAGTCTGTAAAACGTTCTTTTTGACCACATTAGGGTTCCACCCAGCAAACGACAGCCTGGTGCTTTCAGTGATGGGGAGTGAGATAGGCAGTGAGGTGATCCCCAGAGATCAGAGAGGACGTCATGTGCCAGCCAACAAACTGGACCTGCAGCCTGCACAGCAAAATCAAAAGTGTTAGATTTTCAGTGTTAGAGTTGAGAGTAAAAATGTAGAGTCGTTTCAACACTTTTTAAATGTAATTTAACTACAAGAGAGTTATTCCTCAAAAAGAGTTGGCGTTGTCACTGGGAGTTAAATGTCATATTGATGGTTCAACTCTACAGTGTTGATTTCAACTCCAACGCTAGTGTTACCTCCTGAAGTCTATCATTTCCGTTTGCCTGCCGTTAGGCGGGAGCTTTTTTTTCCCGCTCGACTGGATCGGACTGAACATTCGACTGGAGTCTGGACACGCTCAAAGTGTGAGTGGGAGCATTCACATGTAAGTAAATTTAAACCAGTAACTAGGTCTATTTAATCGTATTTGTAATGCTTGGTGTATATTTGCACCTTAATCATTTCTATAGAAGGTAGTTTAATGTTCAATATAGTTGTAATAACGTTACGTTTTATGTGAGGGTATCAGCTAGCTAACGTTAGCTTAACCAACTAAATCAGGTGCACATGTTCGGAAGTGTGTAACTACTGGCTTTGGGTGGGTAAATGTACTTCTGTCATTATTATATGAACATTTTGTACATACATTGTTTGGTAACTTGTGTTATGTTTAGCTTAACGTTATGTTTAGCTTACAATTGGATGTTGGATGCAGTAATAAGATAACGTCAGCTTATGTGATGGATGTTTATCGATTTAACAGTAACGTTAATGGTGCGTTCACACAAGACGCGAATAGAGCGTCTGGCAAGTGATTTTAGTCAACGCGAATGAGGCATAGAGCGCGGCGCTTTAGACGCGAGCATCTGCGCGAATGGTTTTATTTAGTGCTGCCATACGAATTCGCGTCTGCCGCCCAAGTTGAAAAATCTGAACTTCTGCGTCAGTTCGCGCCGCGTTAACATGAGCATGCTTGCTTCACATGGTAAAGTGACATAATAAACTCCCGCTCGAAGTCACTCATTCAAAATGGAGGAGAAAATAATATTGGCTGTGAGTGGTTAACGTTAGTGGTTACCCGGAGATGTATGACTCTACTTCATACTTTTATAGAGACAGGAACAAAAAGGACCTCGCTTGGAAGAGGATTAGTGAGGAGATTGATGTACAAATTTCACCTTTGAATCACGTTATTTACCTACTAATCAGCTAGAAAGTTGCCGTGCTGCCATTTTACAATTATTTCCCGCTAATATACATAAATATCTTGTAAAAAGATGGCCGCCAACGGATTTCGTCTCCAACGCGCGTGACGCCCTTTTGTTTTTCACGCGCGTCAATTTCGCTCTTGACGCGCGAATGGAGTAGACGCGGCAGGCGCGAATTTGACGCTCTATTCGCGTCTGGTGTGAACGCACAGTCACGGAGGTTCGCTCGCTTGGTTCTTTTCCATGGACAATTTCTCTGTGCTTGCCGCACAAGTTTAAAAAGTGCAGGCTTGCTGTATAGGAAGATGTTGCGTACAGGGCATTGTGCAATTTGGAAGAATTTTGTGTGGATGAAAGCATCCACCTTCATTTTTTTAAGGATACCGTTATAGGCTTCCTTTATCATGTTTCATGTGAACCTTTATGATTGTTGATATAGCGTCACTATTTTCTAATGAAATCGTGTAAATAAGTGTATGGGGGTTATTTTTATTTCCGAGCGAAATGTTAATGTAAACGTTATGTTAACTCGCCTCACTCATCTCTATTAGCTTTACTTCATCTGTGTGTTGATGCTCACGGTAACGTGGACATTTTCTCATTCATTACGCTTCTGAATGTATTTTTTTTTCTTTACAGCACATCATGTTGGTTAAAGTGAGATTTGGTGAAACTCAGAAGTATGTTAAAGTTGCCCAAACTGAAGAGGGCTATGAAGACTACAAAACATTTCTTCAGAAAGGTAGGGATTAATTTCTTCATTACATTGAAGTCATCAGTTACTAAAATTTCTTATCCATTTACAATGGGACTGTAATCTGGTTATTGCCCCACCCACCAAGTTGTGTTTATTGTGTTGGGCAGTAATAATTTCTTGTCAAGCAGTCAAATACAGAATCTAAAATGCAGAAAAACACTGCACACTGCTCAGAATGGTCTAATTATTAACATTTTTTAATTCTAATAATAATGGGAACTACACTGTGTTTTTCTTTATTTTCCTAAATCTAATATTCTCTCAGTCATAGAAAAGTTAGGTCTTCCACTGCAGACTGAGCTGCATGTCACAGATGAATCTGGGACTGAAGTGGATGCGGATGTGTTTGAGGAGCTTTTACAAGCAGGGAATCTTACCATCCATGTATCCACAGAAAAGTCTACAGGTAAGACTTTGCTCCGTTAGAGTGTTTGTTTTTCAAAGTTCAATTAAAGATGGACTAGCCTGTTTTGCCCTAATATGCTAGACAGTTTGGTTGTCAAGCCTAAAAGAAGTTGTTAGAGGTTCTTGAGCAAACAATAGTATTTAAAACGTGTATGTTTCTTTTAAATGTCTTGCAGTTGTGCTTAATCAAGATCTCTCACATTCTTCGTCCGACACGTCATCCTCTCTGGCGTCTGATTCATCAGATGCAACAGTGATTCTTGATAGAAAAAATGAATATAAAAGAACCCACACTGAGCGGGAATCAGCAAAAGAGGTATTGGGGAATTTCAGTAATAAATTAAATTAGTTATTAATCCTCAAACACAAAGATTCTGTAGAAGAGCTGTGGTTTTATTGCAGGAATGTCTAACATAACTACCTTTGTGATTCTTCTTCATCTTTTAGATGGTGAGAAACGCTCTCCAGTCTAAGCCGGGAGGAGAAAAAATCTTGCACGAATATGACAAAACAAAGACATTTACGGATGCTACACGGCGACAGATGGTAAACCTCCTGGTTGCAGACATGATGGAAATACATGGGTAAGTATTCCATGTTGGTAACACTTTACTTGAAGGGGTGTGCATAAGACTGACATGACACCTTCATAATCATGACATGACAGGTTTGATTGAGGTTTTAAGCATGTTTATGACAACTGTCATTAAGTATCATTCGCTTAATTATGGCATTTTTAATGCAAATATGACATTGTTTGAGATGTCTTTATGACAACTTGACATAAACCAATACATCATAACCAGTCAGTGTCTTTGTCATGAGACCTTGACATTACCAAGACAACATACATTGTAATTTCAATGAAAAATTACATTTGTACCACTGTAGTTGAGGTCAAGAAAAGTATACATGACACTGTTATAAAATAATTTGACAGAGTATTAACACTTAATGATATTTTAATGACAAATTCAATTTGTACCACTGTAGTTGAGGTCAAGAAAAAAATTCATGACACAGTTATAATGGCCTCATGACAACCAATGTCAAAACCAATCACATGACAGTTTAATGAAATGTTAACCCATAAAGCTAAGTGGTTTCTTAAGTTTGATAATGAATCTGCTATGTCATGTTTATGACATATGACAATTTATGTTGTCTTGGTAATGTCAAGTTCTCATGACAAAGACACTGACTGGTTATGATGTATTGGTTTATGTCAAGTTGTCATAACAAAGACATTTCAAACAATGTCATATTTGCATTCAAAATGTCATAATTGAGCGAATGATACTTAATGACAGTTGTCACAAACATGCATAAAACCTCCTTCATATTCATGTGTCATGTCATGATTATAAAGGTGTCATGTCAGTCTTGTCAAGCACACCCCTTCAAGTAAAGTGTTACCTAAATGTTCAACTTGATGCTAAATAGATTTCCAAAGTAATATATAATTAGGGGATTTAGTTGTCCATTCTGTTGAGCAAAAGGGTGTGTACCTATGTCACCGAACCCTGTTCAGTAGTTTAAAAGCAGGTTGTTGTGGTCTCCTATTGCAGTAACACAATATTAAGGGTTTTTATATGTAATCTGATTTGTGTCAGTAATAATTAAACACAACTAACAAATTTTTGTTTGATATTTATAGAGTAAAACTTAACAAAGAGAAAACAAATGTTGTCTCAAGTAAAATGTTTAAGACTAATCTATAATAATAAGTCTGGCAGCACAAATGAGAGAGATGGAAGCGTACCCACAAAGCCAACAGTGATGACAAAAGTGTGATCAGTTGGGAAAAAAGCAGGGGAAAACAACAGGACATAGAAAAACATGAAATATCACTAGTAACACACACTGTTACAATAACAATATTGTAGTTAAAGTAACACAAATATTTTGTTTGCAAGTTTTAAATTTTACTTTTTAGATTACAGTTTTTCCATCACAATTTAATTCTTATTACAAGTCTTATTTTTGTATATTTATAAAGTTTTGTTTGATAGGCATTAAGTCCATATTTTTATCCCTCTTGAAGTGGGAAAAAGCTTGAAGAATAATATTTTTTCTACTTTTAGGAGAATACCACCAACCCATGTGCGAACAAAATATGCTGTTGGCATCACCACTCTATTTCCAAACCTTAGCGATCCATACTCTGGAAACGGATATGTAAGTTTTTTTAATTAATGGCTTATATTGCGATAAATGAAGAGAATGTTTATGTTCTTAATTTCTTCTAATGTTGCCATGTGGTGATGTGACCCTTGTGTTGCATACTTTTCTTCTTTTGGGGTTTTACAGGAACACTACTATGATGCAGAGAGTGGGTCTGGCTACTTGGCTTGGAGGATAAAGACCGTCCAGCGCAACACTGCAGTTCAATCCCGGAGATGCTCCACCAGCACTACGTATGGTCCAAAGAGCAAGAGGGATTTTGTCCTGGCTGACAAGCAACTGTTCGGCGAGGAATGCCGTGAGGCAATATCCTTATTGAAACATTCAACTGATGTGTCAGTTGTCAAAGATAAGATGATGGCAACATTTCAATACCGCCAGACGCTAGTTCAGGACCAGCAAAACTCTGCAACAGTCTTGGATGTGTTCCCGCGGTTTCTCGACACCCCCGGCTTGGTAAGAAAGACATACCTTTGTTTGATCAGCTTATTTTGAAGTCAACAATTATGACTCAATATACTTTCAGTATCAAGGATTTAAGGTGTTTCTTCTGTAGATTGACCAAGATTTCACCATGATGTTTGGAGAAGAGGTTTCCGGCAGATTTTTGTCAAAATGGCCGACGTACTTCAAACCCAGGCTCCTGGCAGACTGCAAGAACCGGACTTCTAATGAGCATGTTGAAGAACTCCTGTCTGCGCAACAAAACTCTGGTGAGTCTGGTAAGTGTGCTTCATTCTGCCTTTAAAACATTTACACAACAGATTCTTATCTTCTTACCTTAAGTATTGTCTTTGGCATAATATGTCATTTTTTTAAATAATATTTTAAGATAGAAATGTTTCTGAACATCTTACACTTAATTCTACTTTGCTCCTAGGCTGGGACAGTGACCTATCAAGCGTTTTACTGCTGGTTCACCTGCTCCCCCCAACGTCAAAAGGCCACAAGAAGAGTGCTAAAATTAGCTCATATCAAGCTGTCAACCATGTGGCGAGATATCTCAAGGTATTCCGTGTTTAATGTTTTTCATCCACTTAAAAACAAAAAAACAAACAAAAAAAAATACTGCTGTTGCATAACTTTAATATTTTCTGTCTCTGTGTTTGTCACAGATTGGAGCCAGTGTTGAGACCTTCCTAGGGAGCTTGGAACCAGGACAGCCCTTCCTCCTCTGTGTTGGTGAACAAAAGAACAACATTCAGAGGTTCTATGTCATCGTTGACCAGAAGGCCATCCCTTGCAAGGCGCAAACATCACTGGCAGCTTTCGATGAGCTTTTCAAGGCACACTTCATCTTCAGTGTAAACTACCATGAATCCCTCAACAGCTTCTACACATTCATCCAAACCACAGTGTTTAACATCGACGTGGGAAGTGCCAAGGAAAGTCCTAGAGTAAAGGAGCTCAGAGCAAGGCTTTTGCACACTAATAATTGAGGTGATACACATCCTAGTTTGCAAATATGCTGATATGTTTTATTTGTAAGGCACACCAGAAAAGTTCTGCATTGCTTTGTCAGCATTTGAGACTTCACCATGGATTATATCCAGGAAAGACATTACGTTTGAAATGTGGACAACCGGGATGTTCTTTATCATTTTGTACGTATTCAGGGTTAAAAAAACACCTCATTCGTTTGCACAAGGCCACTTGTTCACCAAATACTATTGACAATGTGGACGCTCAAAATGAAGGTGATGAGCCTTCAAGTTCTCAGGCACTCTGTACAGACACTCCAGTAACTAGCCAGACCTCTGTTGACAAGCATCATTTGTTAAACCTGTGTGGATCTGTTGTAGCACAATTGCAAGCATCAGGTGTTGCTGAGAGCACTGTCCAAGCAATGGTAGGGTCAATGGAAGAGCTTGTAAATGACATTCATCAGCAAACAAGAGAAGCTGTTCTTAGCTGTACTTCTTCAGAGATTCAAGCAACCGATTTAGAAAAAAAGGTGGAAAATTGTTTTGATCAATTGGAAAATCCTTTCTCAGTCTTAAATACAGCAGCCAAACGACATAAGTTCTTCGAGGAAAAGTGGGAAATAGTTGAACCTGTAGAGTATGTTCTTGGGGTGTGTTTTGATTTGCGAAGAGATCGGACAACAGGAGTTTACAATCAGATCCCTGTAACAGATAAATTTGTGTATGTGCCCATCTTGGGAACCCTGAAATCTATGTTTAAGAATAGTGAATTATGTGAAAGTTTCCTCCAGGTCAAGCAACATAAAGAAGGTGTTTATAAAGATATATGTGATGGTTCATACTTCAAAAGTAATGATTTGTTTTCCCAGCAAAAACATGCTCTACAGATTCAGCTTTATTACGATGATTTTGAGACAGCAAATCCCTTGGGTTCAAAGAAAGGGATATTGAATCACGTTATTTACCTACTAATCAGCTAGAAAGTTGCCGTGCTGCCATTTTACAATTATTTCCCGCTAATATACATAAATATCTTGTAAAAAGATGGCCGCCAACGGATTTCGTCTCCAACGCGCGTGACGCCCTTTTGTTTTTCACGCGCGTCAATTTCGCTCTTGACGCGCGAATGGAGTAGACGCGGCAGGCGCGAATTTGACGCTCTATTCGCGTCTGGTGTGAACGCACAGTCACGGAGGTTCGCTCGCTTGGTTCTTTTCCATGGACAATTTCTCTGTGCTTGCCGCACAAGTTTAAAAAGTGCAGGCTTGCTGTATAGAAGATGTTGCGTACAGGGCATTGTGCAATTTGGAAGAATTTTGTGTGGATGAAAGCATCCACCTTCATTTTTTTAAGGATACCGTTATAGGCTTCCTTTATCATGTTTCATGTGAACCTTTATGATTGTTGATATAGCGTCACTATTTTCTAATGAAATCGTGTAAATAAGTGTATGGGGGTTATTTTTATTTCCGAGCGAAATGTTAATGTAACGTTATGTTAACTCGCCTCACTCATCTCTATTAGCTTTACTTCATCTGTGTGTTGATGCTCACGGTAACGTGGACATTTTCTCATTCATTACGCTTCTGAATGTATTTTTTTTTCTTTACAGCACATCATGTTGGTTAAAGTGAGATTTGGTGAAACTCAGAAGTATGTTAAAGTTGCCCAAACTGAAGAGGGCTATGAAGACTACAAAACATTTCTTCAGAAAGGTAGGGATTAATTTCTTCATTACATTGAAGTCATCAGTTACTAAAATTTCTTATCCATTTACAATGGGACTGTAATCTGGTTATTGCCCCACCCACCAAGTTGTGTTTATTGTGTTGGGCAGTAATAATTTCTTGTCAAGCAGTCAAATACAGAATCTAAAATGCAGAAAAACACTGCACACTGCTCAGAATGGTCTAATTATTAACATTTTTTAATTCTAATAATAATGGGAACTACACTGTGTTTTTCTTTATTTTCCTAAATCTAATATTCTCTCAGTCATAGAAAAGTTAGGTCTTCCACTGCAGACTGAGCTGCATGTCACAGATGAATCTGGGACTGAAGTGGATGCGGATGTGTTTGAGGAGCTTTTACAAGCAGGGAATCTTACCATCCATGTATCCACAGAAAAGTCTACAGGTAAGACTTTGCTCCGTTAGAGTGTTGTTTTTCAAAGTTCAATTAAAGATGGACTAGCCTGTTTTGCCCTAATATGCTAGACAGTTTGGTTGTCAAGCCTAAAAGAAGTTGTTAGAGGTTCTTGAGCAAACAATAGTATTTAAAACGTGTATGTTTCTTTTAAATGTCTTGCAGTTGTGCTTAATCAAGATCTCTCACATTCTTCGTCCGACACGTCATCCTCTCTGGCGTCTGATTCATCAGATGCAACAGTGATTCTTGATAGAAAAAATGAATATAAAAGAACCCACACTGAGCGGGAATCAGCAAAAGAGGTATTGGGGAATTTCAGTAATAAATTAAATTAGTTATTAATCCTCAAACACAAAGATTCTGTAGAAGAGCTGTGGTTTTATTGCAGGAATGTCTAACATAACTACCTTTGTGATTCTTCTTCATCTTTTAGATGGTGAGAAACGCTCTCCAGTCTAAGCCGGGAGGAGAAAAAATCTTGCACGAATATGACAAAACAAAGACATTTACGGATGCTACACGGCGACAGATGGTAAACCTCCTGGTTGCAGACATGATGGAAATACATGGGTAAGTATTCCATGTTGGTAACACTTTACTTGAAGGGGTGTGCATAAGACTGACATGACACCTTCATAATCATGACATGACAGGTTTGATTGAGGTTTTAAGCATGTTTATGACAACTGTCATTAAGTATCATTCGCTTAATTATGGCATTTTTAATGCAAATATGACATTGTTTGAGATGTCTTTATGACAACTTGACATAAACCAATACATCATAACCAGTCAGTGTCTTTGTCATGAGACCTTGACATTACCAAGACAACATACATTGTAATTTCAATGAAAAATTACATTTGTACCACTGTAGTTGAGGTCAAGAAAAGTATACATGACACTGTTATAAAATAATTTGACAGAGTATTAACACTTAATGATATTTTAATGACAAATTCAATTTGTACCACTGTAGTTGAGGTCAAGAAAAAAATTCATGACACAGTTATAATGGCCTCATGACAACCAATGTCAAAACCAATCACATGACAGTTTAATGAAATGTTAACCCATAAAGCTAAGTGGTTTCTTAAGTTTGATAATGAATCTGCTATGTCATGTTTATGACATATGACAATTTATGTTGTCTTGGTAATGTCAAGTTCTCATGACAAAGACACTGACTGGTTATGATGTATTGGTTTATGTCAAGTTGTCATAACAAAGACATTTCAAACAATGTCATATTTGCATTCAAAATGTCATAATTGAGCGAATGATACTTAATGACAGTTGTCACAAACATGCATAAAACCTCCTTCATATTCATGTGTCATGTCATGATTATAAAGGTGTCATGTCAGTCTTGTCAAGCACACCCCTTCAAGTAAAGTGTTACCTAAATGTTCAACTTGATGCTAAATAGATTTCCAAAGTAATATATAATTAGGGGATTTAGTTGTCCATTCTGTTGAGCAAAAGGGTGTGTACCTATGTCACCGAACCCTGTTCAGTAGTTTAAAAGCAGGTTGTTGTGGTCTCCTATTGCAGTAACACAATATTAAGGGTTTTTATATGTAATCTGATTTGTGTCAGTAATAATTAAACACAACTAACAAATTTTTGTTTGATATTTATAGAGTAAAACTTAACAAAGAGAAAACAAATGTTGTCTCAAGTAAAATGTTTAAGACTAATCTATAATAATAAGTCTGGCAGCACAAATGAGAGAGATGGAAGCGTACCCACAAAGCCAACAGTGATGACAAAAGTGTGATCAGTTGGGAAAAAAGCAGGGGAAAACAACAGGACATAGAAAAACATGAAATATCACTAGTAACACACACTGTTACAATAACAATATTGTAGTTAAAGTAACACAAATATTTTGTTTGCAAGTTTTAAATTTTACTTTTTAGATTACAGTTTTTCCATCACAATTTAATTCTTATTACAAGTCTTATTTTTGTATATTTATAAAGTTTTGTTTGATAGGCATTAAGTCCATATTTTTATCCCTCTTGAAGTGGGAAAAAGCTTGAAGAATAATATTTTTTCTACTTTTAGGAGAATACCACCAACCCATGTGCGAACAAAATATGCTGTTGGCATCACCACTCTATTTCCAAACCTTAGCGATCCATACTCTGGAAACGGATATGTAAGTTTTTTTAATTAATGGCTTATATTGCGATAAATGAAGAGAATGTTTATGTTCTTAATTTCTTCTAATGTTGCCATGTGGTGATGTGACCCTTGTGTTGCATACTTTTCTTCTTTTGGGGTTTTACAGGAACACTACTATGATGCAGAGAGTGGGTCTGGCTACTTGGCTTGGAGGATAAAGACCGTCCAGCGCAACACTGCAGTTCAATCCCGGAGATGCTCCACCAGCACTACGTATGGTCCAAAGAGCAAGAGGGATTTTGTCCTGGCTGACAAGCAACTGTTCGGCGAGGAATGCCGTGAGGCAATATCCTTATTGAAACATTCAACTGATGTGTCAGTTGTCAAAGATAAGATGATGGCAACATTTCAATACCGCCAGACGCTAGTTCGAGGACCAGCAAAACTCTGCAACAGTCTTGGATGTGTTCCCGCGGTTTCTCGACACCCCCGGCTTGGTAAGAAAGACATACCTTTGTTTGATCAGCTTATTTTGAAGTCAACAATTATGACTCAATATACTTTCAGTATCAAGGATTTAAGGTGTTTCTTCTGTAGATTGACCAAGATTTCACCATGATGTTTGGAGAAGAGGTTTCCGGCAGATTTTTGTCAAAATGGCCGACGTACTTCAAACCCAGGCTCCTGGCAGACTGCAAGAACCGGACTTCTAATGAGCATGTTGAAGAACTCCTGTCTGCGCAACAAAACTCTGGTGAGTCTGGTAAGTGTGCTTCATTCTGCCTTTAAAACATTTACACAACAGATTCTTATCTTCTTACCTTAAGTATTGTCTTTGGCATAATATGTCATTTTTTTAAATAATATTTTAAGATAGAAATGTTTCTGAACATCTTACACTTAATTCTACTTTGCTCCTAGGCTGGGACAGTGACCTATCAAGCGTTTTACTGCTGGTTCACCTGCTCCCCCCAACGTCAAAAGGCCACAAGAAGAGTGCTAAAATTAGCTCATATCAAGCTGTCAACCATGTGGCGAGATATCTCAAGGTATTCCGTGTTTAATGTTTTTCATCCACTTAAAAACAAAAAAACAAACAAAAAAAAATACTGCTGTTGCATAACTTTAATATTTTCTGTCTCTGTGTTTGTCACAGATTGGAGCCAGTGTTGAGACCTTCCTAGGGAGCTTGGAACCAGGACAGCCCTTCCTCCTCTGTGTTGGTGAACAAAAGAACAACATTCAGAGGTTCTATGTCATCGTTGACCAGAAGGCCATCCCTTGCAAGGCGCAAACATCACTGGCAGCTTTCGATGAGCTTTTCAAGGCACACTTCATCTTCAGTGTAAACTACCATGAATCCCTCAACAGCTTCTACACATTCATCCAAACCACAGTGTTTAACATCGACGTGGGAAGTGCCAAGGAAAGTCCTAGAGTAAAGGAGCTCAGAGCAAGGCTTTTGCACACTAATAATTGAGGTGATACACATCCTAGTTTGCAAATATGCTGATATGTTTTATTTGTAAGGCACACCAGAAAAGTTCTGCATTGCTTTGTCAGCATTTGAGACTTCACCATGGATTATATCCAGGAAAGACATTACGTTTGAAATGTGGACAACCGGGATGTTCTTTATCATTTTGTACGTATTCAGGGTTAAAAAAACACCTCATTCGTTTGCACAAGGCCACTTGTTCACCAAATACTATTGACAATGTGGACGCTCAAAATGAAGGTGATGAGCCTTCAAGTTCTCAGGCACTCTGTACAGACACTCCAGTAACTAGCCAGACCTCTGTTGACAAGCATCATTTGTTAAACCTGTGTGGATCTGTTGTAGCACAATTGCAAGCATCAGGTGTTGCTGAGAGCACTGTCCAAGCAATGGTAGGGTCAATGGAAGAGCTTGTAAATGACATTCATCAGCAAACAAGAGAAGCTGTTCTTAGCTGTACTTCTTCAGAGATTCAAGCAACCGATTTAGAAAAAAAGGTGGAAAATTGTTTTGATCAATTGGAAAATCCTTTCTCAGTCTTAAATACAGCAGCCAAACGACATAAGTTCTTCGAGGAAAAGTGGGAAATAGTTGAACCTGTAGAGTATGTTCTTGGGGTGTGTTTTGATTTGCGAAGAGATCGGACAACAGGAGTTTACAATCAGATCCCTGTAACAGATAAATTTGTGTATGTGCCCATCTTGGGAACCCTGAAATCTATGTTTAAGAATAGTGAATTATGTGAAAGTTTCCTCCAGGTCAAGCAACATAAAGAAGGTGTTTATAAAGATATATGTGATGGTTCATACTTCAAAAGTAATGATTTGTTTTCCCAGCAAAAACATGCTCTACAGATTCAGCTTTATTACGATGATTTTGAGACAGCAAATCCCTTGGGTTCAAAGAAAGGGATACACAAGCTTGGTTGCATTTACTTTATATTGAGGAACCTGCCCCCAAAATTTAATTCTGTTCTGATGAATATTCATGTTGTGGCACTTTTTCATTCACAAGACCTGAAGAAATATGGATTTGATGAAATACTAAAGCCTCTCATTGATGATGTTAAAACACTAGAAATGGAAGGAATAGATGTACCTTTCTCAGACTCACCATTGCGAGGGACTGTTATTCAAGTAACAGGTGATAATCTAGGTTTGCACGGGTTGTTTGGTTTGATTGAATCCTTCAGTGCAACATATTGTTGTAGATTTTGTTTAACTACAAAGGAAGAGTTACAATCTGTCTTCACTGAAGATAACCCTTGCTTGATTTTCCGTACAAAAGAAATCCATGCAGAACATTGTGCAGCTCTACAGGAAAATCCTATGTTGGCATCAACATTTGGTGTCAAGAAGACATGCTTGCTCAATACACTAAGTTTTTACCACATCTCTGATAACTATGCAGTTGACATCATGCACGATTTGCTTGAAGGTGTAGTGCAGTACGAATTGAAACTAGTATTTCAATACCTGGTAAATAACAAGAACTTGTCTTTGGAAGCATTGTCACAGAGGATCCAAAGTTTCAACTACGGTTATATTGAGCGAAAAAACAGGCCAAGTGGGTTGAAAATGGATGAGGGTAGTAAAGATCTTGGATTGAATGCAATTCAGTCATGGTGTCTTGTGCGAAATGCTCCCCTGATTTTTGGTGATGTAATTGAAAGAAATAACAGTTACTGGAACTTGCTCCTCCTCTTGATTCAGATAGTGAATATAGTGTTTTCACCAGTTGTTACTAATGGTTTGACGTATTATTTGAAGCATTTGATTAATGATCACCACAAGCTCTTCAGATCCTTGTTTCCTGACAGAAGATTAATTCCAAAGCATCATTTTATGATACACTATCCAAGGTGCATTCGTAAAATAGGTCCACTTCTTCATGTATGGTGCATGAGGTTTGAGGCCAAACATAATTTTTTTAAACGATCTGTGAAAAATTTCAAAAATATCACAAAAACCTTGGTAAAACAACACCAGAGACAGTTAGCTTATCACTGGGAGAATTTTAATTTTCAGAGATTTGAGTTTGGTCCAGTGAGGAAAGAAATGATCAATAGCTTGGAGGGTGGTGAGAATTTAAGTGCTAAGTTTCATGTGAATGCATTTTCTGATGTGTCAATAACTAATTGGGTGAAAAACTTTGGAACTGAGTATCAAATTGGTATGTTTGTTTGTATTACAACAGATATGGAAATTCCTGTGTTCAGAAAGATCACAAATATCATTATTAATGAAGATCAAGCTTTTATTTTGACATGCAGAGTTGACACACTTTATTTTGATGACCACTTTAATGCATATTGTATTGAGGAGAGAGCTGATTCCTTTTCTGTTATTTCTATTGATGAGTTGATTTATTACAGACCGTATGACAAACAGTTTTCTAATGAGATGGACGAAAAAACATATGTAGTGCCACATTGCCATTTTGTGTGACCTGTGCTATAGAGGATTGGTTGTCCATTGTTAATGTTAAGCCAATGCTTTGTTGTGGATGGTGTGCTTTAATACAGTTTCACTTGAACTACAATCTCCCTGTTTTTGTCTTTTTTGTAAATTATTTTACTATATTACTATTCTACTATACTATTCCCAGTATTACAAATCAATATAGATCAATTCTACAAGAGTTGCATTTTATGTTAAACTTTACATCCTATGTAGTGTTAATATGGCAACAACTCGGTAGTGTTGAAAGAAAAACACACATTTGGTGTTAAATTTTGACACTACACACTGGTGTTGGGTAAATTCAACACTAACCAGTGTTGACTAGTGTTAAATGTTAACTATTTAGAGAGTTGCTGCAACTCTGTCATAGTGTTGAATATTTAACACTATGAAAAGTGTAGTTTTAACTCGATCTAGTGTGGACCAATATAGACACTTTTAAAGTGTTGAATTTAACTCTGTAGGTGTTGAATTAGCACTGCTGATTTTGCTGTGTGTCATTGACCACATTGAGTCATTCAACCCCACAGTGAGCCACTATCGTCGGGAGCATGCCCCACATCGTCGCTACCTACCTAGTGACATTTCAATTAGGTTCATGTATGCTGACTTGATTGAAAAGGGCAATAGATGCTCGTATGAAACATACAGAAAAGCGGTAAAACAGCGTAACATCAGCTTTACCAAGCTTGGTGAAGAGGGGTGTGTGGAGTGCCTCCTTTATGATCAGCATAAAAACACTCACGAAGAAAGTGTGCAGATGGACTGCTTGCAGTGCCAGAACTGGCTACAACACAGGGAGTCTGCTGTGCAAAGCAGAGCAGCATATCAGGCTGATGCTGAGAGGACCTGGCCAGAGGACACATCTGTGAGAAGTGTGGACCTCCAAAAGGTTATAATGTTGCCCCGCATGCCTGGTGTCAAAACGGCAGTCTTCACCAGACGAATTGTGGCGTTTCACGAGACCTTTGCCTCTGTGGGAAAAAAAAAGAATAAAAAAAACAACATCTCTGTGGTCTGGCATGAGGGTGTGGCGGGTCACAGTGCTGGAGAGATTGCTTCAGCCTATGTTGTGGCAGTTGAGAAGGAGAGAGACCTTCTCCACAGTGTGTTTTGGGTGGACAACTGCTCTGCCCAAAATAAAAATTGGTGCCTTCTGTCCACACTGGTCAGCCTTGTGAACGGGTCTACCAACTCAAGGGAGGACATCACCTTGAAATTTTTTGAGAAGGGCCACACTTTTATGAGTGCCGATAGTGTGCATCATGGTGTTGAGCAAGAAATGAGGAAACGTCCTGGAGGCTATGTCTTTGACTTTGAAGACTTTGTCAGTGTGGTGGCAAGCTCAAATTCAAAAAAGATGGAGATGATTGAGATGGAAAATGCAAATGTGTTGAAATGGAAAGATGGCCATTCCGCTGCAAAGACGAAGAAGGCACCGAAGTTGAGCCAGATGGCTGAAATTCAGCTACGGCGTGGGTCCAGGAGCCTCTTCTTTAAGCACAGCCACAGAGACTGTGACTTCACTGAACTGGACTTCCTCCTGGCCAAGTTTGATCTCAAGATGCCCCCTCCCCTGAGGCCACATGACCGGGGCATTGAGGAGACAAAGAAAGAAGACATTTTAAAAAAACTTTGTCCTCTTATGCCCCCAACAGAAGGGCTTTCTGGCTCTCATTTCTTGTGGAGGAGTGATGTTTATGGAGGAGGTAGTTATGCAGGTTGTTGCCCACCGTTGTTTTTATCTCTATACATGAATTTCAAACCATCCATTAATAAATTGATATATTTGCGTTCTCTTTCAAATAAATGATTGTTTTTAATTATCAGAGATAGTTGTTGTATTTATTCACACTGTACACTCTTGTGTCACCTATCTGTTGGTTTTGCTGCACACAAAATTGAAGTTTTTTAGTTTACGCATTGACTCCAACTGAATGCACTCCCAGCACTGGATAGCAACAACAACATGTCTAAGTATTTGTGTGTCATCTAAAACAAATGCCATGATCATTAGACTTTAATGAAGGTGATCAGTTAATTATCTTCTAAATGGGGGTAAGCAAATATTGATTATATGTCAGTTACTGCCTTTTGCCTTTGCACGACTCCTTATTTTTTAGTAAATAATACAAAGGCAGAGTACAGTATCTGACAAATAAGGGTCAAAGGTCAACTTTGAGCACAAGATGTTTTATATACACGCATTTCTTCATCTGGGCAAAAAGTCACCAGATTTTCATTGCTCTACCTATAATACATTTGTGTGGACAAAGCAAATAACTTTAAAGTCATTTATCTCAGTTTGACACTCTGGTCAGTTACTGCCTTTTGCCTTTGTAGGGCAGTATAGCCTCCTCCATGCTGGTTTGTTGTTGTATGTGGCGCCGCCGCCGCCGTGATTGCGTCACTCCCTTACCCCTCCTGCCAGTTCATATGGCCACTTGGCCAGTGCGACCGCAAACAGCAAAACCGAGTTTGGGGGAGAGTAGTTCTTAAAAATATTTTGAAGTGGACAGTTCCTATAACTCATTTCCTGTAACTACTTGGTCGGAAAGCGGCTATAGTGTCATTCGATTGTTATTACCTTGAGACATTTGAGTATACTTGAGCAACTGTGTATGGTATGATTATTATTTTGAGCTTTTACAAAGTAATAACTTATATTGTTCATGAACGTGTTTCCCTAATAATAATACAATCATAAGTGGATACAGTAAACACATAAAACAGTTCAACATGGAGATAGATGGAAACAAAAACCGAAGTTTTCTTTTACCCCCGTTTACATATAAGTGTGTAATTTACTCAAATGCCTTTTCTTTCATATATTTAAAATGACGTGCAGATTTATAACTGTATTACCGCTGAAGACATTATGACTGTAAACTAAAGATTTGTGCGGCTGATGCTCCTTTGGTTATGAACAGCTCGTGCTCGTGCAAGTGTGCGTGTGATCCATGAGTGTGCACACTAGAGACCTGCGCGGGACGGATTTTTCCGTCCCGCTCCCTCCCGCTCCCGCAAGATTTTGTCCCGCTCCCGCCCGCTCCCGCAAAAATATATGTTATTTTCTCCCGCTCCCGCCCGCGACAATCAAGTTTCGTCCCGCTCCTGCCCGCAAAATCCCGCCTAGTTTTTTTTTTTTTAGGAATAGCATGTCGTTCACTGATGAGGGCTTCAGATTAATCCGTTTCTGCTCCAGCATGCGAGCGACCGCAAATAGGTGAAAGCCCTCGATGCTGTGCTGGAAGCTGGAATGCACATTTTTCTGTTGTTAGGCTACATCTTTTAGTGCACTTGACACTTTCGACTGACTTGCCGTAAACGTCAGGGAAGTTTGTCTTTCAAAACGCTGCACACATGACACTTCAGACCTGAAGTTACAGACTTGTAGCCTACGTGAGTATTTTGCTGCATTTGTAACAGCTCGCAAAAGGAAGGTGCTTTCCATTGCTGTCGCATTGGCCTACTAGGCTACTAAAACATTTCCAAATATCAGACTTTTCTTTGTTTGGTTTAGTAGTTTTGCATGTTCCTTTCTTTAATAATGAACTAATATCTGTAGCACTAAACAATCCACCTGAGTCATGTGGTGCAGACATTTTGCCTCTCTGTGAATAAAAAAAAATCGTTTTTATTTTAGTTATCCTTGTTGCTTGTGCATTAGATAAATAACGGTTTATTTGTTTCTAGTTGTTTTGTATCCCGCGGTAGTCCCGCGGGAGTGCAGGTCTCTGCTTTACACTCATATTTAATTTGCGGGAGTGCAGCGTATTCTCCCTCCCGCCCGCACCCGCAAGTGCACCTCATCATCCCGCCCGCTCCCGCAATGACCTTTCAAAATTTGTCCCGCGCCACACTGTTTTGCGTCGCGACCCGCGGGTCCCGCGGGACTCCCGCGGGAGTGCAGACCTCTAGTGCACACCTCTGGTTGCAGTTTCGCTTGTCGCCAGAGGGGGCATAGTTCTGCAAAAACTCAGAGACCTGCGCTATGCACCTTTAAAACACCACCATTTTAAACAGACTTACATAGCGTGCATAATTTGTTAACTGATACACAATAAAAAAAAACATTCTCAAATTAGACTTGCCTTTTTTTTAATCACATTTCATATTATTTAGGAGTAAAATAGATGGTGTAGCCTACTACTAACAGCCTCTCAGTGAACTCACCAATTTCTAAACATCTGGAAACTACAAGCGTGCCAATCTCCCCCCCCCCAAAAAAAAAGAAAGTCAGCCCAATAATTCATTCAAGAAAAAAAAAACAAAACAGATGTGCTGCCCACGTCCTGACAGCAAAAAGGTGAACGTTACAGAGGTCTGAGTCTTTCTCATTTAGTTTCTGGGAAAGCAAGCCGAGAGCCGGATGAGCTCATGTTTTCACCTCCTGCTTGACTGAGCGCGCCAAGGGTTCGAGGAGGCCGCGGTGCGTCTGTCACAGCTCAGCGTGATTGGCCGAGACGTGCTCTTTTAAAACACTTTGACTGCATTGTTGAGGAATGAACTTTTCTTGGGGTTCAAGAAAGTCTAAACTGAAGTTCTACCACCAAAAACAAGAAAAAGCGAGAGAGAGACTAAAAGGTGCTGGCTCTACTTAAAATTACAACAAAATCAAGTTAGAGAAATGTATAATTTAGCTTGGCAATGGTAGAACTACATTTTATTGCATTTTCTTGTTGCACTGGTGAGAGTTTGTGGGCATAACAATGGATTTTTCAGTGATGTTTTGAAATTCAGCTCAACTAGCCGATGGTTTCTTAAATGCTGGTTCTTTTTCGTAAATTATTTGTTGTTTTCCAGAAAAACATTTTAAAATATATAGGCTATAGTGACTTTGGGAATGTGATACTGCGTGTTTAA
Organism: Chrosomus eos; assembly: GCA_036326025.1. Taxonomy (NCBI): domain Eukaryota; kingdom Metazoa; phylum Chordata; class Actinopteri; order Cypriniformes; family Leuciscidae; genus Chrosomus; species Chrosomus eos. Next base: position 48,606,592 of record CM070818.1, read on the forward strand.
AAGGAAAAGAGAGAGTTTTGTATTTTTATGCTAAAGTTAACCATTATTTTAAAATCTGAATATTTGCACCCATGTGTATCAACAAGATTTAATAAATATTATTTGAACACTTTCGTGTCAAGTAAATGCTTTCGAAAAGCAATTGCTTTACGCAGAATATACAATAACAATATCTTCAATAAACCTCTGTCAAACCTTAGTCGTCGGTTAGGAACCTGGGTGTGCTCTTTGATACCAATCTTTCATTCGAAAGTTACATTTCTAGTATCTGTAAAACCGAATTCTTCCATCTTAAAAATATATCTAAATATGTAAGAAAATATCCCATTCCTCATATGCTCTCAATGACAAATGCAGAACAATTAGTAAATGCGTTTATGACATCAAGGCTAGATTATTGTAATGCTCTTATGGGTGGTTGCCCTGCACGCTTATTAAATAAACTACAGCTGGTCCAAAACGCTAGAGTTCTTACTAGAACCAGAAAGTATGACCACATTTGCCCGGTTCTGTCAACACTGCATTGGCTCTATTAAACATTGTATACATTTTTAAATATTGCTGATTACTTACAAAGCACTAAATGGTTTAGCTCCTCAGTACTTGAGCGAGCTCTTAACACAATATAGTCCTTCACGTCTATTGCAATCTCAAAATTCTGGCTAGTTGATGATACCTAGAATATAAAAAAATCGACTGCTGGCGGTAGATCCTTTTCCTATTTAGCACCAAAACTCTGGAACAGTCTTCTAAAATTGCCCGGGAAGCAGACACACTCTGTCAGTTCAAATCTAGGCTAAAAACACATCTCTTTGACCTAGCATTCACATAACACATTATAAACTTCTATAATTCAATGTTTGGCTGCATAGATTAGATTAGCTGGAACTGGGTCCATTCCCCATAAATCCTGATGCACTCGTTACATCATAAGAAGAATGGCGTCTACGCTAATATCTGTTTATCCTGAGATTTACCGCAGTCCGCCGGATCCAGGCCATATCCAGATCTGGTGAAAGACCTGCGCCTGGACACAATGACAACGCAGGCCTGAAATGTCAACTAGTCTCTCCCCTGTGAAGGCCCCGTTATCCTTCTCTTTAGCTCTGTACAGATAAAACACTGTCAAAATAGTTCCGGTTTACATGGCTACTCGGAAGCGATAAATAATTCTGTATTATACAGTTTTAAGGCCAGACAAGTAATTGGTTGAGGTCAATTTGTAAAGAGAGACTACACGCCTACATATTCAAACGCGCATACCTATAGACTAAATGCGTAATACGCATGTGTACGCCTTCAGCGTTTTTACAGGTTTGCGTTTTTAAAGCTTGCGCAGAGATTAAAAAAATGTAAAAGAATTTATTTCTTTTTTTTCTTACTTTTTTTTTCTTCAAGGCTTGCACCTTGGAACCTATTTCAAGGCTTGCGTTATCGAGCCACCAGGCACTGTTGTTGTGCGAATGAGCGGGCCAGAGCATGTTAAGGGTTTTCTGTTAGAATGGTGTCGTGTAAGCAGCCCCTGTTAATAACTAATGATCTTTGCAATGGAAGTGAATCGATCAAAACTAACTTTAGCTGGACAATAACTTTATTTTAGAGCTGCTGTAAAGCCAAAACAATCTCTGTTACTTTCACTTCTTATTATCCCTGTAAAGCTCAGTCCCTCCAGGATTTCGCGATGTCGCGATCGCAACTATTAACGCAACTTCAACAAATCCACGTGATTCAGTGCGCCTTGCAATTTTGACCAATCACCGCAACTTTTCTGCAACTTTGACCAATCATCGCGCCGCGGTCCCCTGCAAAGCGGCGTCATACGTCAGCAAACTCGCTTGTTTTGTTCAGAAGACGCAGCAGATGTGGGCTGCCAACGTCTCACATTTAGGCTACAAAAATAACAGCCAGTGTTGCCAACTTAGCGCCTTTAGTGACAAAAAAAAAGCGACTAGAGACAAATCTAGCAACTTTTTGGACAAACCTCAGTAACCAAATGTTGCCAGCACAATCCTGCGAGCGCGAGGTTTGCTTTCTCCCTGCCGTCACATCTCTCTCTGCGTCCCTGTTCAGTGAACGGCTGATCGGAGCAGCGGCACGGCCGCTGACAGACGTGAATGAGTAGTGTTGTTTCTACGGTGACGGACTTACTATCACAGTGCATTAGTTCACCCAGTTCCCGAACTCTCTAAATTCAGATCATTTTACACATAAAAAATAGCTACTCGTTATATTGCCTGACAAAAAATAAATAAGGAAACGAGAACGGCTTTATTGGATATTCGGCTATATTATATTATATTATATTATTAAACTTTAGATTTTTCCACCATTCAACTTTTGTGGCTATTCCTAAGAAAACTGTATTTTGCACTTTAATAGTATTGGCATCTTTCAACATAATGCTGCTTAATGTTTGTGAGTTTGTCAGATCTTGTTTAAAAAAAGCTTAGTTTGTTAGATTTTGCTGTCTTTAAATCGTTTGTTTTGCCTTTTTATAAGGTTACTAAAGGTTAGTTAGTGGGTTTGTTCTCATTAACGTGTGTTACAAAGTGAGCACGTTTGTCTCTGAAGTAAATTCTGGACTACATTAGAGCAGATGATGAACAGTGTTTTCTGTGGGACATAATAAGTCCCTTCGGGGTGGACTTTGGGCTTTTTCACTTAGTAAACCTATAACATGCACAAAAATAGATATATAACACAATAAATGGAAAAGCCAAAAAGCATAATATAAGCACTTTAAGTAAAAATCTAGCTACATTTGCCGTTTTAACCTACAAACAAATGCAGAAGAACATCGCAACTTTCATCGCAACTTTTTAGAAAAGCGGCCGCAACATCAGGCATTTTAGGCCGCAACAATCACAAAAAAGGCCCGCGAAATCCTGGAGGGACTGAAAGCTGCTTTGAAACAGTTCATATTGTTAAACAATAGGATCATTCACAGGGACGAAATGCCAGGAGAAAACACACTAATCACATAAAACCAAACATTAATGAGTAAACAAGAGAACTAAATTATGGCGTTTTTACACTGGCAGCTCGGAACGGGGCTTGGCTCGCATGAAAAATCGGTAATGTGAAGCTGTCATGCGAACCTGGGAGCGCACCTACCGAACCCGAGTCAACTAGAGACTCCCCTGTGAGGGCCTTCTTCTCTTCCCTTTACCTCTACTACAGATAAAACTTTGTCAAAACGATTCCAGTTCACATGGATACGTGGAAGCAACAAAAAAAATCTGTATCATGAATTTTTACGGCCAGACAAGTTATTTGGTGAGCTCAATTTGTAAAGAAAGACTACAAGCCTGCGCACATATATATTCAAATGCGGATACCTGTAGACTAAACACATAATACGCAAGTGCAGTCAGCGTTTTCACATATTTGCGTTTTTGAAGTTTATGCGGAGATAACGTTTTTTCAACATTTTTCTTGGAGGTAACTCAGACACAGGTGGTTAAATCAGTAACTAAGGAAACTAACAATGAAACAAGGAAGGCTAAACTGAAACGAAATATAAGAATCATAGACGCATAATATCGACGAATAGACGAAAAATATCTAAACCTCTTAAAACAAAACATTTATTTTTCATATACCCATTTTTCAATGGGGTAAAAAATAAATAAATAAAACAAACAAACAAAAAACTATGATTGGTAAAACACTCTTCACCTAAAAAGTAGTGCACATAATGAGCTCTATCAGACACTTGGCACCATGCGCAACACAAGTGTTTTTTGCTCGTTTTAGCCCAACGCAGTTATCATTTTCCCGTCCTGTGCCACGTTGTTTAAATGGCAAATTTGTGCGCCCATGGGCGTGCTGGTCTGAAAATGAGGTGTGTTCAGGCAACTACCGGTACTTTTTTTGGTATTTAAAGAGCACATTAGTAATGTGCGCCTATAGGCGTGTCCACAACGCACGTACATTCTGCTTATTACACACACAGGAGTACATCACACAAACACATATAAAAATAAAAGGATTACAATGTAAAATATTATTATTGTTTACAGTCTATACACTAGAAAAAAAGGTGTAGGATTTACTTTAAAACAATTTTCACTAATTGGTCTGTAAGATTTGTTAATGTTTTTGAAATAAGTAAAAACAGTAATATTGTTTCAATTTCACTGTTTTCTATGTGAATATTGTAAATTGTATTTTTATTCCTGTGATCAAAGCTCAATTTTCAGCATCATTAATTCAGTCTTCAGTGTCACATGATCCTTCAGAATTCATTATAATGTCTTGATTTGCTGCTCAAGAAACATTTCTGATTATTATCAATGTTAAAAACAATTGTGCTGTTGTTGAAAACAGTTAGTAGTTTTTAGGATTTTTTTGATGAGTAGAAAGTTCAAAAGAACAGCATTTATTTTAAATATAAATCTTTTGTAACATTATGGGCCCTAATATACACCCATCGCAATGCAGCACCAAGCGCGACAGCACCAAGTGTCTTTTGCTAATTTCAGCCCAACGCAGTTATCATTTTCACGTCCTGCGCCACGTTGTTTAAATTGCAAATGCATTTGCGTCTATTTGTGCGCCCATGAGCGTGCTGGTCTGAAAACGAGGTGTGTTCAGGCGTGTTGTTGGCGCGTTGGTATTTTGAGGCAACTAAATATTTTTTGGTTATTTAAAGAGTGCGTAAGTAATGTGCACCTATAGGCAGGTCCACAACGCATGTACACTGCTTATCTAGCGTAACTAGCCAAATATTAAAAATAAAAGGATTGCAATGTAAAAGATTAATATTGTGTACATAAAGATATGGAGGAATCCGGGTTGTCCCGTAGATGCTCTGCTTGTGCGCTTAAAGGTGCAGTGTGTAACATTTTTGACTATTTATTAACAGAAATGCAATATGACATCCATAACTATGTGTTCAGTTGTGTGTAAAGAACTTACTTAATAAACCGTAATGTTTTTATTACCTTAGAATTAGGCATTTATATCTACATAAGCGCGGGAATCCCCTTCTATGAAGGCCGCCATATTATGACGTCATATTTCTACCGTAGCCGGCAGCGAACAAACAGCGTTACAGAGCGCGTTTCGTCACTACCTTGAAAGAGAAGCCGCAGAAAGCTAGAAGAAGCTAGTCATAAACACCGTGAGTGTTTTCCCTTGTCAGTGATGTAAATATGTAGTTGGATTGTTTCATGTAACTTAATTCTTCACCCTCGCTGTGTTGGCTTTGCTATGTGGGGATAAATGTGCTGGTTACGATCGTGAGACAGCTGATTAGTAGGCTACTCTTGTCATTGACCGGAAAACAGTTACAGGAATCACCAACCCGTCGATCTTGGAAGCATTTTAAGTCGATCGAGTTTCCAAAATCAGAGAAAAAAAGGCTATTGTGTGTAATAAGTGGTGTCTATTGGGATGCGGAGGCACGCATGCTGTTATTACAATCACATCATTTTTGCCGCACGCACCTTTGGGCTCATGCGGACGCGTCAAGTATAAACAAGGCTTTAACCAGCTCAGCCACAGTAACAGATCATATTAGCCAGCTAAACTTTTACTACCCTGTTAGAAAAAATCTATAGTTGCATAGTTTCATGTGGTTCTACTCCCTCGCTGTATTATGGGTTTGCAATGTGGGGAGAATGTGCTGGTTATGTTCGTGAGACAATCAGCTGATTACTATTATTTACAACAACTGTGACGAGATCTGTCGTGTCAACAGCTCAGACCAATATTATTATATTATGTATTAAGACCCTTGATCCTCACCTGACTATGGCTTTGTAAACTTTATCCATGATGTGGTTTATAATGGACTGTGGTACTCCATGTGTGTACTGTATACAGTGTATGTGTGTACAGTTATAATGGACTGTGGCTTGTTTTACTCTCGCTCACTACGACGATGTTTGTCCCGTTTTAGCCACCGTAGCTTCTTCGAAAGGGAGGGGTGAGCAGTGGGCTGAGCCCTTAGTGTAAACTCGCAAACGAACCGGTAGATGTCGCCAAAAAGCTACACACTGCACCTTTAAAGTGTAAATTGCAGGTAAAAAATTTTCACGAAGATAATGCAATGTGCTTATGTCACAGGTCGGGGGGCCTCGGATGACCAGCCGCCCCTAACCCAAACACCACCGCGAGGAGCCGACACCACGGGCACGCAGCAGAGGGACACAGAAACCGATAGTTTCAAAAGAGTAACAATCTTTATTGAACAATTAGCAATGAGCAATATGAGCAATTGAATCGACTTCAGTGTCCTCTAGATATCCTTCAGCTACGGACAGACGTTGATCGAGCGTCACAGTGCCTCTCGGACGGCGATTTCGGGACTCCGTTCACCAGCGATGCTGCATCCGTCCAGACTCCGGCGGTAAGTAGGGAGGTAGGGATCCTTTCCAGTACAGAATGCTCTCTTCGATCCACAGTAGTGAGACAGTACTTTAAACGCTTACTCCATCAGCGATGCGGCACACTTCCAGACCCAGACGGTAAGTAGGAAGGTAGGGATTCTTCTAAGTACAAGATACTTATCGTCGGTGCACAGTAATGAGACAATGGTTTGAGAGCTTACTTCACCAACGATGCGGCATGCTTCCAGACTCAGACGGTAAGTAGAACAGGTAAGGATTCTTCACAATACAAAGTATTAGGTCGGTGCACAGTAATGAGACAGTGGTTTAAAAGCTTACTTCACCAGCGTTGCTGCATGCTTCCAGACTTAGACGGTAAGTAGAACAGGTAAGGATGCTTCACAGTACAAAGTACTCTCGTCGGTGCACAGTAATGAGACAGTGGTTTAAAAGCTTACTTCACCAGCATTACTGCATACTTTCAGACTCAGTCCAACAGTCAGATTCACATTCACTGCATCCTCTTCAAGCTGTTTGAATGTTCGTAAAGATGAAATCAATTCACTTATCTTTCTCTCTCTCTTCACAGTGCAGATTCAATCGATAACTCAGTCCAGCAGATTTCTCACAGACAATAACTCTGAACCAGCAGACTTCAATGGGCGGCTCCCACACCAGACAACTTCCCGAGTAAGCTTGTGACCCACAACTGCTCCGAAACTACCAACTTCAAAGGCACACTTCGACTTCCTTCGACGCACACCAAACCTCTCTGAATCGCCCATTTTATGTTTGGCTTGTGAAACAGGAAGCCTGTGAGAACGCCGCTCCCCTCTCTCTCGCACCTGTAGTGCATTAGCGCTAATCAGTTCAGACAATGGCTGCGTTCGAAATCGCATACTTCCCTACTATATAGTAGGGGAAAAAGAGTAGGCGAGCGAAAAGTATGTACGAATCATAAAAGAGTAGGCGAGAATTACCTGGATGACGTACTAATTATCGCGAGATTCGGACTGAAGTGCGTTCGAATATGCCTACTTTCCTACTATATAGTAGGCGAAAACAGTAGGCTACGTGAAGGAAGCAGTACGTTCGAAACATCAGTATTCATAAAAGAGTAGGGGAGAAGTTCCCGGATGGCTTACTGCTTCCGGCCCGATTTTTGAGTGCTCAACCGATGGATACTCTTCTATCCCAGGAGGCCACGCGAGAGGATACGTCATTATCAAACATCACGGAGATCAGCGACGCCGGGGGTTTTCAAATGTGAGTAAACACGGTTCCTTATGTGTTAAACTACTATAGAATAAACGTTTTAACTGTTGAAGGTGTAACGTAGTTAGACAGTATAGTATAGTTGTGATTTTGCTGTAAAACCATGAAAAAGACATCTGAGTGATGTATGTGTGGCATTATTATAGGATAACGTTAATTCACTGTTGTCAATCCTGTTGACATTAGACAAATGTGCTGCAAATAAGGTAAATAAACAAATCTATAAAGTAACTAAACATGTTTTTATTCAGACTGGTGTGAGCACTGAGGATGAGGAGCCCAGAGCTGAATCCTGGAAACGGTGCCATGGATGAGACGCTCCATCTCCTCATCTGCCTTTATCGCCTCAGATTGTGAAGCGCAGCGCAGCAACAAGCTCCGGTGTTGAATATACTTATACCAATATACTTACCTGAAGTGGACATAACACTTGTCCGTTTCAACATTTACCTAAATGTTACCTAACTTTAAATGTATTTTGATGGTGCACACTTTCTGTTTCCAGGATGATTAACTGCATTTCGGTGAAAAAAAAAAAAATTAAAAAAAAAAAAATACAGAAATACATGTAAAATGCCTATAACTGTGAAGTCATTCAGACTTGTGCTTTTCTGCAGAGGACCCATGGACAAAGGTGTCATCAAAATTAGTTTTCTCTTGCAAAGCTGAAATTGGAGGGGGAGTTTAAATTCGGCAGGTGCTGTGTTTAAAACTTACAGTGATGTTATGTGTGTCACTGCATAAATACATATCACTTATAATTTCACTTCCTATTTATATGCATTTGTTATTTATTAATTTGCACACACCACACACACACACACACACACACACACACACACCCCACACACACACACACACACACACACACAACACACACACACACACACACACACACACATAGAGTATAGAAACACTAAATGCAGACAGGAATTACAGGTGTGGAAACTATAGATGAAAAGTAAAGGATTTAGTTTTTTCCTTTTTTATTAAATGCCAATCAAATTACAAATAATAAACATGACAATAGTCTAACACATAGCTATACAAATGTAGTCAACAACAAATAGTAAAAGAACATATACAATCTAAAATAATAATAGCCTACAAGTAAAAGAAAGAAAAAAAAAGATATAAACAGAAAAAGGAACAGGTATGAGATCCTCATATAAACAGCATTAAAGCTACACATAGAGAACTAGTGCGTTTTGTTTGACTATTCATTGAATCCAAGTAGGCCTAGTAACTCAATACATTTTGTCAAATCTATCTGAAATAACAAAAAGTTTCCTTTAGCCCATTTTTGTTTATAGTATTTCCCCATAATCAAACAAACATTAACAATAAAGGCCAAATTTGGTGTTAATCTTTGTATATCAAAATTAAAAAAAAAAAAAAACATATTCAGAAAAGTAAACTTTCATGCCTAAGCATTTACAAAGCAAACATATTAGCAGTAAAGTAATTGACCGCCGCGTATAGTGACGTCATGGACGTGCACACAGGGGAGTCAGATTCTGGCAGATTTTTTTTTTTTTATCACCAAAATGCTGTTAAACATCCTGGAAACAGAAAGTGTGCACCATCAAAATACTGTACATTTAAAGTTATAGGTAAATGTTGTGGACAAGCGACAAGACAAATCTGAGGTGGACAGGTGTTATGTCCATTTCAGATGACTAGTCACCCAGTTATACTGGCAAAAGTCAGAATGAACTAATAGTGCCTATCACAATACAATATCAAATGTAAAACAGAGAAATCATTTTACCATCCATTGTAAGAGGTGTAACCAGCATGAGTTTCATGTGTCTTTGACTTTGTAAACCTAAAAACTTAGAAGTATGATTTAAATACTTTGCTTACACCTGTGCTTTGGACACAAAAATAATTCTGGGGGTTGATTTAAATAAAATGCACTGGCAGAGTAGGCTATATCTAAGAATAATGTATGTGCAGAATTAAGTAGAACTTATTGCACATGGTATTATTGGACTGTCTATAGTATAGTAAACAGTGCACAATGGGAATAAATGTTAAAAATTAACATTTCATATTTGACTTGGTAAGTATAGTACACTTAAAGGGGGGGGGGGGGGGGTGAAAATACTCAGTTTCACTCAATCTCATGTTAATCTTGAGTACCTATAGAGTAGTATTGCATCCTTCATATCTCCAAAAAGTCTTTAGTTTTATTATATTTATAAAAGAAAGACAGGCTGTACCGAGTCTTTCCGGAAAAAACCCGAGCGGGTGGAGGCGTGCCGTGTGGGCGGGAGCGCGCAAAGCTTTTGCGTGTGTTGTAAACAGACAGACTCGTGGTTTATGAGGACATGATATATTTTTACAATAAACAAACGGACACCTACAGTGGCCAGCTAAACAAATGTATTTAAACACACATACACACACCATACATCGCATGCTCCATCCTTACGTGATCATGTTGTTTACTTGCTGTGCTTACACGCCGATAGTTAACAACACACAGACATTTGAAGCAGTTTTACTCACCGCATGCGGTTCCAACGCACGACCGTGAACCTTTATCGTTGGGACTGCTCCATCCTTAAGTATTAGGCGATCTGCAAATCCGGCGTCGAACTGGGCCTATAACTATAACCGTCGAAATGAAGGGAACAAACAAGCACACTTGCACAACTCCGTTGCTGCTCTGGAAAAACAAAATCCATCCACAGGTCCCTTAACGCTGGGTTCTTTGGAAATTTGTGCAGTGTTGTCTTGCCCTGGCAACCAAAAACACACTTTTTTGGTGCCATTTTTTTGATTGCAGCGCAGCCGAGCCCAGCCGCGCTCTGACGGGCATAGGCGTACTCTCGCACGCACTAGGCTACAGCTGCGCGCGCCCTTCCAGGAGAATTGCCCTTAAGACCCGTATAAGGAAATTCCGCCCACTCTGACGACACAATGGGCCGTATTCGAAAAAAACTTTCCGAAACTTGTGAAAAACCGGAAGGAGTATTTTTGGAACAGAAATACTCCATCAAACTTACAACTTCATTTTTTAAACTTTGTCCATGTTTAGCATGGGAATCCAACTCTGTAAAAGTGTAAAAAACTCACTATGCATGAAACAGCATTTCACCCCCCCTTTAAACATAATATCCTGTATGCCAGTAATCGGTTTTTGCAACACTTTCTGGAAAACACTGATTATTGATAAATATTATTAACACCTGCAAAAAAAAGACACCAAACTTTAAATAAGTAACACAAACAGACGAACAATAAAACAGTCGCACCAAGCTCATTGCATGTGCAAGCGAGGGGGAGTCAGATTCTGTCAGGGAGTCGAAATTCGGCGACTAGTGTGGTGACGTCATTGCGCGAGGGGGAGTCGGATTCTGGCAGGGAGTCGAAATTCGGCACGAAGGCACGGTCACCTCTGGTGAATTCATCAGAATAAAGCCGCAGGATGGGAACCGCTGTGTTGAGATGGCAGTATGTGGGGTTCAGCGCCTGTAAATACATGATTGTTTGAATAAAGATTTGTTTCATGTTTTGTTGAATTGTATTATGCATTTGTTTATTGTGTGATGGTTACTTTTATTTGTTCTTTTACTCATTTATTCATGTTTCGATTGTTGTCAGTATAATATAATTATTTAATGTATGCATTAATTCATTGCTTGACTGACAATTGAGATGTTCACGTGTATTCATGAATAACTCCTATGACAAAACAAATTACATGTATAGCTTGTTTTATTAAATTGTATCATTTATAGTATATAAAAAGTAGTATAATTAAGTATTGGTCAGCATTTAATATTATTTTGTTTAAGTTCTGGGGTGGGCTAACAATGCAATTCATTCTGAGGTAATATTATTTTTTAACGAGCGATACTTACAATTTTCGAGTATAAAGTCAACAGTTCTCTTACGAGAGTATCTCTCGTACTGCGTAATATCTTACGCTATGGGGAAAACTCTTTTCCACGAGATATTGAAGCCAAAAATTATCCTTAATTTTTTATTAATGTAAAACGCTTTGCGGCAGCAAGCAGACATAGGCGAGACAGCTCGCGCGCCTATTGGCTGCCCTGCGGCAACAGCAGCAGCCTATCGAGAGTGGCTCTGCGTGACATCACGACGAATGGGGGCCTTTCGCGCCCATATAGTCACGTCCCGCCAGAAAGGGCGTGGTCTCGCCCTACAACTAGGCTCGATAGCTGCTCTTACGTTGATTTTCATCTCTTCAGCGAAGCCTCCCGCATCGCTGGATCCAGAGTGAGAAGCGCGCCGTCGACCTGTAGCCTTCAGTGGGACGTGCCATCGAGTCTGGAGTCGCTGGCCTCGCCGCCTTCAGCCGCCGTACCTGCTGCGCTTTCCGGCGTACATATCCTTTCCTCTGCTTAGAGTGTGTGTGTTGCATTATTTGCCTTTTTTTCCCACCCCTCTAAAAGAGCGGCGTCTTTTTAAAGATGCCTTCCTGTGGTTCTTGCCGAGCCCCACTCAGCGATGAGGACCGCCACGTCATCTGCGTGTCCTGCCTGGGTGAGGATCACGCGGCCACCGCGCTCGCTGACGGCGGATGCCATCATTGTGAACGCTTGCCTATGGTGACTCTGTGGACTCGCCTAGCTTCGTTCTCCGAGCCCGCATCCCAGCCCGCCGTGATGCCGCGCCGCAAGAAGCGCCGCGCCCAGCGCGCGCCCGAGTCAAGTCAAATATATTTATATAGCGCTTTTCACAATACAGATTGTATCAAAGCTGCTTTACAGTATCAATCAAAATAACTCAACAATGTTTGTTTATTACTGGACATCCAAAAAGGACATCCAAGTTTGGTAGAGCTGATCAATGGTATGATTGTTTAATTAATTTGAATATCCCCGACTGAGCAAGCCAAAGGCAACAGTGGCAAGGAACCGAAAAACTCCATCAAGTGACCCAATGGTGTCCTAAAACTCCATCAGATGACCCAATGGAGAAAAAAAAAACCTTGGGAGAACCCAGGCTCAGTCGGGGCCAGTTCTCCTCTGGCGTTTATGAACTAGAGGCCAAATTTACAGTAACTGTAAGATAAAAATTTATATAAATGCCTGGCTAAATAGATGCGTCTTTAGTCTAGTTTTAAACTGGGAGAGCGAGTCTGAGCAACGAACAATATCAGGAAGGCTATTCCAGAGCTTTGGAGCTAGATGTGAAAATGCTCTGCCTCCTTTGGTGGATCTGGATATCCTAGGAATGACCAGAAGCCTCGAATTTAGTGATCTTAAAGAGCGCGATGGATTGTAAGGCGATAGAAGATCCGTTAAATAGACTGGAGCTAAACCATTTAGAGCTTTATAGGTCAAAAGCAATACCTTGTAATTAATACGGAACTTTATAGGTAACCAATGAAGTGATGATAAAACTGGTGTTATATGATCATATTTTCTTGATCTAGTAAGAACTCTAGCGGCTGCATTTTGGACTAACTGTAGCTTGTTTATTGAGGATGCAGGACAACCAGCTAATAAAGCATTACAGTAATCTAGTCTCGAGGTCATGAATGCATGAACTAACTTTTCTGCATCAGAGAGTGATAGCATATTACGTAGCTTAGCAATGTTTCTAAGGTGGAAAAAGGCAGTTTTTGTAACATATGAAATATGCTTTTCAAAAGACAGGTTGCAGTCTAATATAACACCCAGGTCTTTTACTGTAGCGGATAAAGTAACAGGGCATCCTACTATGTTAAAGTTGTGTTGTGAGAGGTTTTGTAGATGGTTTTTAGAACCGATAAGTATTACCTCTGTCTTATCTGGATTTAATAAAAGAAAGTTACGCGTCATCCAATCTTTTATATCTTTAACACAATCTGTCAATTTGGATAATTTAGCGTATTCATCTGGCCGTGATGAAATATATATTTGAGTGTCATCAGCATAGCAATGGAAACTAATTCCATGTTTCCTTAGAATATTACCAAGTGGCAGCATATATATTGAGAATAATAAAGGGCCTAACACAGATCCCTGCGGCACTCCATGGTTTGCCGAAGTCATGATCGATTTTTCTCCATTTAAGTAGACGAAATGGTAGCGGTCAGATAAGTATGACCTGAACCAGCTTAATGCTTGTCCTTGAACACCAGTGTAATTTTGTAGTCGATCTAAGAGTATTGTGTGATCTATAGTATCGAACGCAGCACTAAGATCAAGTAAAACTAGTACTGAGATACAGCCTTGGTCCGAAGCTAAAAGTAGATCATTTATGATTCTAACAAGCGCAGTTTCAGTGCTATGATGTGGCCTGAATCCAGACTGAAACTTTTCATAGATGTCGTTTTCTTGCAGGAAAGAGCCGAGTTGAGCGGACACAACTTTTTCTAATATTTTTGACATAAATGGAAGATTCGAAATGGGTCTGTAATTTGCTAGGTTATTTGGATCTAATTGTGGTTTCTTAATAAGAGGTTTTATAACTGCCAGCTTGAATGTTCTTGGAACATGACCTAAAGATAAAGACGAATTAATAATATTGAGAAGAGGCTCTTCCACTATAGGTAATACTTCTTTCAGTAGTTTAGTTGGTATAGGATCTAATAAACATGTTGTTGTTTTAGATGAAGTGATTAGTTTATTTAACTCTTTTTGTTCTATGGTTGTAAAGCATTGTAATTGTTCTTGCGGGGTGATAATTGCGGCTGAATTATAAGGCGCGAGCAAAGATTGAACGTTTACGATTTTGATTCTGATGCTTTCAATTTTCTCGGTGAAAAAGTTCATGAAATCATTACTACTGAACTGTAACAAGGTATTTTGTTCAGACGACTTCTGTTTATTTGTTAGTCTAGCCACGGTATTAAATAAAAACCTTGGATTATTTTGGTTGTTTTCTATTAATTTGCTGAGGTGCTCAGCCCTGGCCGTTTTAAGGGCCTTTTTATAACGTGACATACTGTCTTTCCACGCGATTCTAAAGACCTCTAAATTAGTTTTTTTCCATTTACGCTCTAAATTACTAGCTATTTCCAGCCCGCCAAAGCTCGCCGGTTCGCCCGCCAGCTTCGCCGGCTTCGCTCGAGTCGCTCCCAGACGGACAGCGGCCGCCGTCTGCCGCCGCGTCCGCACTTGAGCTCGACGAACTTACCGGAGACGGCATTGAAACTGAGCCGATGCGTCCGCTCTCTCAAGCCGTGGATTACATCGGCCTCGACTGAAAGGCGCTCGCGCAACTAACGCGCAATAGGCTGGACGGACGCTTTCTCGGGAAAGACGAAGCTCCGTCACAGTCGAGACCCGCGCCTTTCCCCCCTGAATGGTGAGAGACATTTGTGGCTAACGCTATCCGAGATGACGGAAGCTGAGCGCTCCGTGTTCCTCGACGTTCTCGCTCTGCTGGACGCCGCCCCCCTCAGCGCGGGCCCCGGCCGAGGATTGAGATAAAGCCCGAGGTCTCAAGGCCTTCCTAGTCTCTCTAGGAAAGCGACGGTGTTCAGTTCCCGCTGCGGCCGGATTTCCACCAAAACTTCTCGCTCGTTCAGTTCCAAGCAATGTGACTGTTCCAGTGTATTTCGCAGTGAGCAAGCTGGTTCCACAGCCCGCTTGCCTGCGCACAAAGGCCGTCGTTTCGGCTAACTAGCTGCGCCGCCAGGCCCGAGATCAAACACCGCGCTCTCGCTCTGCTGGACGCGCCCCCCTCAGCGCGGGCCCCGGCCGAGGATTGAGGTAAAGCCCGAGGTCTCAAGGCCTTCCTAGTCTCTCTAGGAAAGTGACGGTGTTCAGATCCCGCTGCGGCCGGATTTCCACCAAAACTTCTCGCTCGTTCAGTTCCATGCGTTGTGACTGTCCCAGTGTATTTCGCAGTGAAGCAGCCGGTGTCTCAGCCCGCTTGCCTGCGCACAAAAGCCGTTTCTATGGCTACCCAGATAAATCCAATAAAGAGTGCATTTTCTGGTGTTCCGGCCACGGCCGATGGTGTTACGAGTGTTGTAAGAATGCCCACGTCCCAGTGCCCATTCCCACACCCAGACACAGCCCGCCACGGTGCAGGGCTAGCACAAATAAACCAACTCATGTTGGTTGTGCAGAAAATGTAGTGAACGCGCCCATACAATGCCCGCTTACACTACACGATGCGTGTCCCTTGGTTTCTGTAAAAACGAAACTAACACACATTTAGTCGGCGCGAACCGACAGTGTTCTCAGTGCAGTAAATGTGCCCGCTGTCCCGCATTTCCTCACTGACACGCCGAATCCCACGGGATTCACCCCCGCTCGCTTTCTATGCACAACCCGTCACAGAGAAGCTGAGCGCGGCCAGGCTGCCCGCTGTGATTAGCGCGCACCTCGCACGCTGTGAACACAGCGTTGATTCAGTCGGCGCGAGCCGAGTGTTCTCCGTGCAGAAAATGTGCCCGCTGTCTCACGCCCGCATTTCTCACAGACACTCCGGATCTCACGGGATTCGCCCCCGCTCGTTTTCTCTGCACAACCCGTCACAGAGAAGCTGAGCGCGGCCAGGCTGCCAGCTGTGATCAGCGCGCACCTCGCACGCTGTAAACACAGCAGTGATTTAGTCGGCGCGAGCTGACAGTATTCTCAGTGTAGTAAATGTGCCCGCATTTAGTAAATGTGCCCACATTCCCTCACACGCGCCGAATCCCACAGGATTCGCCCCGCTCGCTTTCTCTGTGCGTCCCGCCATAGAGAAGCTGAGCGCGGCCAGGCTGCCCGCTGTGATCAGCGCGCCCCCCGCCTCGAACGCTGTAAACACGGTGTTGTGTTCCCAGTACACAGGGGCTCTCGAGCCGCCGTCCTGCCGCGGCCAGAGCCCAGATTTCATTCTACCCTAGCTATTCACGCAGATGCGTGGTCAAGGCTTCCCGGGGTATCAGAATGGGTGTTGAACACTATAACGAGAGGCTGTTCGCTACAGTTCGCTCGACGCCCCCGCCGTTAGACGGCGCGAGTCGAAACTACGGTGTAAAGCGAAGTGTTTCATCTACTTCGAGCCGAGATAGCGAAACTACTGAGAAAAGGGGCTATAGAACCTCTATCTCAGGGCGAAGGGGGCTTATACAGCAGATATTTTCTGGTACCGAAAAAAGATGGTGGGCTCAGACCCATTCTAGATCTGCGACTGCTGAACAGAACGCTCGTGAAGCGCCAGTTCAGAATGCTTACGACCAGGAAAATCCTCGCGCAAGTGCGCCAAGGAGACTGGTTCATGTCAATAGATCTGAAAGACGCCTATTTTCAAATACAAATAGCGTCCCATCACAGGCGATTCTTGAGATTCGCCTTCGAGGGCCAGGCATATCAATACACAGTCCTGCCGTTCGGCCTGTCCATAGCACCCCGTACGTTCACGTAGTGCATGGACGCGGCCCTCGCCCCCCTGAGACTTCGGGGCATGCGAGTTTTGAACTACTTGGACGATTGGCTGATTCTAGCTCGTTCACGAACGAAGCTCATAGAACACAGGGCCGCATTACTCGAGCACCTCGAGGAGCTGGGCCTTACAGTCAATTGGGCGAAAAGCTCACTGCTCCCCAGTCGGAGAATTTCCTTTCTGGGAACAGTGTTAGACTCGCTATCCATGACAGCACGCCTGTCACCGGAGTAGACCCCGAAGCCGCCGCCAGGCGCCGCCATTTGCGCCATTTGGAATTTCAGCCGCCGCCAGCCAATAATTTCGTAAGCCAAATTGAGCCGCCATCTGATAAAGTTTGGCTGAGCCGGCTAGAATTATTTGTATCAAATAATAATTATATCACATAGAGACATACACACACGAAATGTAACAATACACGAGATCTATTTTCCCTCTGGATTCATAACAGTAGGCTAACTAACAGCACAGTCTTGTGCTCGTTGCTACGAGGGGTGACACACCGTGTGCTGACTCGCGATCTTCGCAGTAGACGCGCAAGAGAGAAATGCACATTTTATACGGATTACATAAGAAGAGAGTAGTAGGCTAGTCTGTTTTCTTTCGTTTTGAATTGTTCTGTTTAAAAGTAGACATGTCTGTGAGGCAAGTAGCCCAGGTTAGGCCGACTTTCGGTTCATATGAGACGAGCTCCAGTTCACGCGCTGGCGTTTCGTAATAATCTACCGTCTGCTATATTTAATTATTATGTATTAAATCCAGGCAATTGGTTGATGAAAAATAGATTGAAATTAAGATACAATTAATACAAAACGAAATTCATTTTAAAGAAAGGTTTTGTGCTTTCTGTTTAATGTTTTTGTGAAAGTTTTTAAAGCATCTTTTAGTGCCGCTTTCAGAGCGCTCACGTCCGTAACGGAGAACTGTCATCGTGTACCATTGTTTTTTCCTCATTTAAATGCGAACAACACTAAAAATAAAATAAATAAAATGAATATTTTGTTCTGTGGAGACTGAAAGCCAACCCTTCTTCATCCGATGCGTAGCCTATTATTACTTTGGTTTGCGCAGTGTAATTCACATAATTAGCCTACTAAACAATATTTTAGGCCTATAAAATTCAGCCCATATAAATGTGCATTTTCTAAGCTTAGAAAATGGACAACATTCATTTAATTCTAATCATAATGTAACATTATTGCGAAATTGATTTCTTATAGGCTATTTGCTATTAGTAGTCTATAGTATATCCTTATGTTTTTATCCAACTAGGCTATGTGTGGGCCTTAAAATACGGGACAAATCGCGTCCGTTATTGATTTGATTTTACCCAGACTTTTGTTAAATCTTCCGGGCATGGTTGCACAAACACCTGAATCAAAGATTGATGTTATGAACCAAATATTCAGGAACGGAGAGATTTATAGCACTGGACGTGAGTAACAAACCACCGTTTCCACATTGATAGCCTAATTCACGACGCATGCTTCAGTGTAGGCTATATTGAAGGGAAATGTGCAAAACTTTGTCCAAAATAATAATGATAACAGTGTGTGTTTATATTAAGGCGAGACACGGCAGGCAAAAACATCGTTTTTTTTTACTGGTCAATTTGCTATTTTTGGATATTTGTCTTCAATAACAGGTCTTCTTTCAGACTTGTGGTGAAAAAAAAAACGAAATACACATTTAGCTCTTTTAGCCTACTACACTTCGTCTGTTTGCGTCTGTAGATTTCTCATAAATTCAACAAAAAGTTTGCGTTCTTAATCAGTGAAGTGGCAGCTTCAGCCATTTGCAGCTATGAAAAGTTTGGCGGCTGCAGCAGCCATTTAGGTTTTGGCTGAGCCGGCTAGCCAGCCAATAACTTCACCAGCCAGCCATTATTCTCAAAACAAATGGCTTCGGGCTCTACACCGGAGCGCGGATTGAATATTCAGCACGTCGCGAGATCCTTCCGCCACGGCTCTATAGTCCCGCTCAGAAGGTTTCAGAAAATGCTGGGTCTGATGGCCTCAGCAGCCTCCGTACTCCAGTTGGGCCTGCTCCGCATGCGCCCACTGCAGCTATGGCTAAAAGCACGAGTTCCCCCCAGGGCGTGGACCGCAGGTCTATTTCGCCTCAGGGTCGACCTTCAGTGCATTTCGGCTCTGAAACCATGGAAAGCAACCGACTGGTATCAGTCAGGTGTGAGTCTGGGGATCCCCTCGAGTGTGAAGGTGGTGTCTACGGACGCATCCACTTCGGGGCAGGGAGCGCTGCTCGAGGGCAGACCGCTAGCTGGCCTATGGTCAGTACGGGAGAAGCTCCTTCACATAAACTGCTTGGAATTAATAGCAGTCGACAAAGCGCTACGGCGCTTCTGTCCCCAGATAAAAGGCCACCACGTATTGGTCCGGTCGGACAACATGTCAGTGGTGGCGTACATAAATCGCCAGGGCGGCGTCAGGTCCCGAAACCTTTACAGGCTGACGGGACGCCTCCTGGTCTGGGCTCAGCACAACCTGCTCTCGCTGAGAGCGGCGCATGTGCCTGGTCACCTAAATGTGGGGCCAGACAGGCTGTCCAGAAACAACGTCCCAGCAGGAGAATGGTCTCTGCACCCGCAGACGATCCAGCTGCTGTGGGAAACGTTTGGCAAAGCGCAGGTGGACCTGTTCGCGTCCCAAGAAAACGCTCACTGCCCGAGATTCTTCTCGAAATGCCGGGAGGCGCTGGCCCATGTTTGGCCCCGCCGCCCCCTATATGCTTTTCCCCCTGTCTCACTCCTGCCTCAGGTGTTGGAGCGAATCAGGAGGGAGGGATGCCCAGTGCTACTCATAGCTCCGCTCTGGACAAACCAGTCGTGGTTCCCTGTCCTGATGCAGCTGACCAGCGCTGTCCCATGGCCTTTACCGCTGAGGAGAGACCTCCTCTCTCAGGCGGGAGGCTCGATTTGGCATCCTCGCCCGGATTTGTGGTCCCTGCACGCATGGGCCATCAACGGGTACCCGCTGACCTCCCAGAGGGAGTGTTAAACACGATCGCGCAGGCTAGAGCCCCGTCTACCAGACGGCTCTACACCTCGAAGTGGTCTGTGTTCTCTGCTTGGTGTCAAGCGCAGAGCTTTTCACCTGTAGACTGCGGGGTTACGGAAGTGCTTTCCTTCCTTCAGGAGCTACTGGATAAGGGCAGGACCCCTTCCACGCTCAAAGTATACGTGGCGGCCATAGCAACGTTTGCAAAACCGGTGTCTGGCCAGTCACTAGTAAAGAACGACTTAGTCGTGCGTTTACTTAGAGGAGCTCGGAGGCTAAACCCTCCCAGGCCCCCTTCAGTCCCGACATGGGACCTTTCCACGGTCTTGGAGGCCACGAAAGGTGCCCCATTCGAGCCAATCCAGTCGTCAGACATGAAACACTTGTCTTTCAAGACAGCGTTTCTTATGGCTCTCGCTTCAGTGAAGCGCGTAGGGGACTTGCAAGCGCTTTCAGTGAGCGCGTCATGCATGGAGTTTGGACCTAATGACTCAGAGGTCATACTCAAACCGAAGCACGGCTACGTGCCAAAATCCCTCAACACACCGTTCAGGGCCCAGGTGATTTCCCTGTCTGCCCTTCCGGTTCTCAATGAGGAGAAGGACGCGAGTCTCCTTTGCCCTGTCAGGGCACTAAGGGCTTATGTGTCCCGCTCGTCTGGTTTCAGACAGACTGAGCAGCTTTTCGTTTCGTTTGGCGGCCGTGCTAAGGGACTTGCCGCTTCGAAACAGAGCCTATCCAGAAGGATAGTCGGTGCCATTGCGCTGGCTTACACTTCTAAGGGCCTACAGTGCCCTTTGGGTGTTAGAGCGCACTCCACAAGAGGCATGGCCTCCTCGTGGGCATGGTCTAGCGGGGTTACCCTGCAAGATATTTGTATGACCGCGGGCTGGGCCTCGCCGTCTACATTTATAAAATACTATAACCTGGAGGTTCCCGCCTTACAAGCTAAGCTTTTGGCGGTATAAAATTCAGTGCTATCTGCCCGCTGTGCGGCTCGGATACTGAGTTTGACCTGCGTATTGCTCACTGACCGGTACAGCAGCTCATTAAAATGTTGACACACTTGTGGCCACCCAGTTCAGGCTGAATGTTCACCCTGACGGTATGGTCTATTTGTCACATGATTAGCTCCTTTCGGATGCTATTTACAGGGAATGATGCATCTAGCCTCTCTTCCCTCACTCTCTGTGAGTTTATGGTGATTATGCACTATATGCGCCCCGGGCTTCGGCCCCTGGGACTTTGGTGTTGGATCCCTACCAGCACGGCGTGTTGCATTGTGTTCCCCATAGCGTAAGATATTACGCAGTACGAGAGATACTCTCGTAAGAGAACGTACTCGGTTACTAACGTAACCTCGGTTCTCTCTAGAGAGGGAACGAGTACTGCGTATCTTGCCGTGCTTGGAATACGCTCTGGTTCGCTTCGGCGATGAAAACCAACGTAAGAGCAGCTATCGAGCCTAGTTGTAGGGCGAGACCACGCCCTTTCTGGCGGGACGTGACTATATGGGCGCGAAAGGCCCCCATTCGTTGTGACGTCACGCAGAGCCACTCTCGATAGGCTGCTGCTGTTGCCGCAGGGCAGCCAATAGGCGCGCGAGCTGTCTCGCCTATGTCTGCTTGCTGCCGCAAAGCGTTTTACATTAATAAAAAATTAAGGATAATTTTTGGCTTCAATATCTCGTGGAAAAGAGTTTTCCCCATAGCGTAAGATATTACGCAGTACTCGTTCCCTCTCTAGAGAGAACCGAGGTTACGTTAGTAACCGAGTACGTTTTCTCCAAAGGAGAGATCTTCGAGCAGCGGCCCATCTCCTTGTGCTGACATTACAAACGCAGAGGAAAACTGTTCCAGGTTGTGCTGTCGAGTTACTGATGTTATGAAGTGTTAGTACACCTGCCGCTCATCTGATTTAAAGGGTACCTATTATGGCATTTAAAATGTTCCTAATATTGTTCTGGGAGTCCCCAACAACAGTTTTACAAGCATGCAATGACAAAAAACACTTTTGTTGTCTTATAATATGCATTTATTTTTACCTGATTTGCTCACCGACTCCCAAATGAATCGTTTAGCGAGTCATTTTTCCAAACCCCGCCTTTGCGTGACGCTAATCTGTGGTGATATGTTAGACACCCAGCCGACGGGGTGTCATTGGTTGTTGCGCTAGATCTTACCCAGATACAACAGTGCTATTTTCTGATTGGCTAACAACACCAGACGAACAACACCCGAGGAGACCAGGGTTGCCAGGTCTGCACAACAAAACCAGCCCAATTGCTCATCAAACTAACCCAATCACGGCCAAAAATATTCAAATAGCGTTCCCGGGTGTTTCCTCAATAACAATCATGTTCCAGTGGATAAAACAATCGCGTCAACCAGCGTGCACTACACAAACAACCCGCGGAAACAGTGCAGGCATACGGACCTGGCAACACTGGAGGAGACGCGCTTGAATCCTGCCGGTTCCACAGTGAGTGAGTTTTGGGAACTGCGGCATATTAAATATATTACAAATAGTTTTTCAGCGTGAGAAATACAATGTGTGGCCGGAGAGCGTGACAAAAGACCGAAATGAGTGACTGTCACGCTCAATGCGTGATGCGTGACACTCGAGAGCCCTGTGACAACTCCATTAACAACGACAAACACTTCACATATTTCAATACAATTGACATTGAAGACCTAAGTTAGCTGCTAGAAGCTGCGCTGTGGCTGTGCGTACACAACACACAAAATAATTATAGAACATGATACAAACATAAAAGCAACAGCCTACTTACAGATTGTGATTCGGAGAAGGAAGCTGATCCAAATAAACTCGGTACTGAACCTCCCTCCTTCAGTATCAGCCGGCTCGCAAATTCATACTTTATAGCATTTAGGTTTGTGAAGCAATCATCTTCAAAATGACGCGAACACAGAACAAGTTCGGGCTATAATACTTCTGTGGTATAGTTATGAACTGTAGCCACTGTCTTCAAATGCTCCTCACTGGGCAGATGAAAAAAGTTTGCTTTTGCGTCGCACTTCAAAACACAGCAGCGTCTCGTCGACATGATGTTTTCCCTGGTGTCTCCTAATGCAATGAGTGGGCGTATCTTATTCAAATAACTTGAACAAGTGACGTACGAAAGTGCATCGTTCGTCTATCGATTCATATCAACGACTCAGAGTCGACTCTTATTTTTTAGAGATAATAACTTTGTATACGGTGAACTTTCATATTTAAAACTTTGCAGGATGTTTTCGTTCACTTAGATCTATGTTACACACTACATGAAAGGTAATTTTCAAAATTCCATGATAGGTACCCTTTAAACTTATAAACTTATTACATAAAGATCATGGAAAGATACCATAGTTTTATCTAACAATGAACTATCATAATGACAAAACAGAAAACATAAAGATCATTGGTTTGTGTACATCATAATATGATATTTATACACAGGAAAAAAGAACAATAACAAGGCTAAATATCTTTGAATAGTTCTTCATAATACATTAAAAATTGTTTTGTTGTTATAAGTCTGAAGCATGAAACGAGAGGTAAATTCATCAAGAAAAGAGGAAAACTTAAAGGAGAAACTTTATGGGTATAAAATAAAGAAATTAACAACATATTCAAGAGATGACGATTTTGGGGTTTCTTAAAAAAAATATCGTTATAAGGATAAATTGTGGGTCACATTAGTAGGGTTTAAAATATAACAACTTAAATCAACCCTAAATCCCTAAACAAAATAAATTGGCAGCTATTTCTTCAACAATACCACAAAATGAGCAAGTTTCATCAATATCAAGATATTTACAGATAGATGAATTAAACGTGTCGTTCATCTTTTAAGTTGTTGCGCTTGTGATAACGCGTAGTAGGTCACATGATAGCGTAAACATGGCGATGATGTCCGGATCGCATTCATACTCAACGAGATTTGGCTAAAAAGTACCTACTCTTTTAGCACTCGTTAAGTAAGTACTCATTGAAATTAAGTACCTACTCTCATTGAGTATGCGATTCCGAACGCAGCCAGTGGCCGTTTCTCAATAGGGCTTATTCGCAAACACCGGAAGTAGCTAACCGCGGCCATATTGTTGACATGACATCTGTCCTGCCCATAGCCGCACGCAGATTTGAGTTGAGGTGAGCAGTAGACTAATGGCTTCATCTCGTCGGTATCAAGAGAAGATAAGCTTGATTTGTGTGGACCGACCCATATCAAATAGACCCAATAGCCTTAAATAAAGATCCATCCTTATTGCCAGCCGTAACTTATCCGGATATTTATAACGTTAACGTTCAGTATCCGCATAACGTTACACTTCGCAGGACTCCAGACTAACTTTTACTAGGATCGTTGTAACAAAATAACACAGTATCACACAGGCACTAACGTTAATTCCCTACCTAGTATCAATGAGGGAGGCATATATCAATAGTCAAGTCAAGTCACCTTTATTTATATAACGTAGCGCTTTTAACTCCGGGGTTCTTATTGCTGTTGTTAGAACATCAGTGTATTACACAACACACCATTGCGCTGTTTTAAAAAAAATACAGCGATAATACCATGGATAATACCGACGCTGCCTCGCTTGTCAATTGACAGACTGACAGTTGCCGTGGTTTCTATGTCAACAAAATGGCCGCCGCGAACATTGATGAAGCAGATCGAATAAGGCCTATACCAAGTATGCAAACTTCGGACTTGCGTCCTTGGTAGTTCGGACTTGCAAGTTCGACTCGGGAGAACGAACTCCCGAGGACGCGAGTCCGGTTATTCTGCAAATGGAACAGTGCGTTCTTGCTCGCGTCACTCAGCTCGCTCTGGCTACTCCGGTTATCTCTCTATGTATATTTGAGTCAACAATAAAACGAAATATGTTATAAAACACCACTCAAAAATATTAAACATATTAATGGCCACACAAATATGGTTCAGGCTACGCGTACATTGATTATCTTCACTGCATTTATAACACGAAATATAAAACGCAACCCTTCTTTTTTTGTTTTCATTTTAAAAAAAATGAATCATTAAAACGGACATTTAAAAAACAGACAGGGTTGTTTCATTTTATTTTATTATACATGTTCATACAGTGAAGACAATGTAAAATAAATATTAAAAATATTCGAATTATTTTAAAATATATTAAATAAAATTACACAACCCTGTTTCGTTAAATGTCAGTTTTAATGATCAATCCAGTATAAAAGTAGCCTAAAAGGTATAAGAAGCTATATAACGAGAAATAAAGCAAACGATTCAGTCAAACATAAGTCAGCTCTCTAATAGTGCTAAAAGTTAAATTTAAATAGCCTAAATATATAAAGTTATGAAACTTCACTTTGCCCTCAGCCAAAACAAATTGCCATGGAACAAACTATAGATTACAAACTTTATATTAATCTATATAGATGAATTGTTTAACCACTAGACTAGAGACATCAGAGTCAGCGGCAAACATCAAAGCACAAGCCGAGGAAAAGCTGTTGCAGTCGGTGTTAATGAGCGCTGAACACCCGCTGTTTGCCTGGATCTCACAACTCCGAAAACGTCAGATAGATTTTTCAAATAGGCGCTCTCTTTATAAATAAACCACAGATTTGAGATTTAAATAACTACATTCTCGACTGAAACACTCTTAAAATTGCATTTCGTGACACAATAACAGTAGTATTTTGATATTATGCGGGTTTTCTCCCCTTCTATTGATGCTTGCTGGTTGGTGCGAGATGCATTCTGGGATACCTGTCTGTCTCGACTCCGCACAAGTCACCTCACGATGCATCCTCGGTAAACGGGGCGGATCAAGAACACATCCGGGGATTTGAACTGTTCTTGGCTAGATGTGAACTTTGAATTGGGACAGTACTTGGGCAGCGACTGGTGACGTTTCACAAGTCCACAAGAACACAAGTACAGACAAGAACGCATATTGAGAAACGGCCAGTGTTTCTGCCACACCCGGAACCGGAGTGGGATGTGTCGCACACAAATCCTTCCCTCAGGAAACTCATGGTTCGTCAAGAGTGTTCCGCTCACCAAGCGTTTTTGTCACCCGTGACACTTACTAAACATAAAGATAAGAACCGCCCACCATTGTTTTGTATGTTTTTTATACCAAAATGCTGAATATAATATGAAAAGTTGGTACGTTATACAGTGGTTTTAAGCACGTCCCCTCCCTTCCACTAGGCTGTGCGTGATGTCATAAAAGGGACTCCAAACTTTTACTGTCTATGCTCCAAGCCTAGAGTTACGTTATATTGGAGAACTAGCTAGCAAAAATGGTTAACTATTGTGTTTGTGTGGGATGTACGAATACATCAAAAACGGGGGAGAGGCTCCACAAGTTCCCCAAGGACAAACGGCTGATTCGTGCCTGTAAGTGTTAGCATAACTTACCCGAGGTAGAGCTTAGATTGGGCCCAAAAAATCAAGCAAGACCCTACCCGAGCCCGTGCATGTTGTGACTATTTTTTTAATACGTGGGTCGTTATAATTGACGTTCTCAACTACTTTCTATGTTACTTTCTCCCGCCCGCAAAAATACCTTTTTTCTGTACCTGCAAATACTTTTATATTAGCATACGTGTCGCCACCATACACATCAGCATAAATGCTCCTGATAAATTGTTTGTTATTAAAGCATTAACACACAAACCACTGTTATAACATAAATGCAAGCAGGCTACTGTGTGCATGGTTTGGCATGACTGCGCGCAAAGTGCGCTCCCATGATAATTCCTAAAAAGCTGACATCAGTTCATCGCGATCTCACACATCTCTGTTATCAATGAAGCTTTCATAATATATACACTTTGTTTGTTATAATTAGAGACATTGACATTATGCTGCCTAACTCATAATCATACACTGTTCATTCGTTGGCCAAAGGAGGACTGGCCCCCCGACTGAGCCTGGGTTCTCCCAAGGTTTTTTTCTCCATTCTGTCACCTGATGGAGTTTTGGTTCCTTGCCACTGTTGCCTTCGCCTTTTGGCTTGCTTAGTTGGGGACATTTAATTTTCAATTGAACAATACTATTACAACATTGTTTTCCTGTTATCTCTGTAAAGCTGCTTTGAAACAATTTGTATTGTAAAAAGCGCTATATAAATAAAGGTGACTTGACTTGACTAGAGCATTTGCCTGCATACAGAATTCAGCACTGAACAAAAAGTCCACTTTGAGCGGTGAGGGGAGTCTATCGTAAATGCTTCTGATTGGCCATTGCGTGCGTTCAAGAAATCAACACATATGTCTGTGATTGGCTACATCGCTCAACGCTGCAAACATGTTGTAAATAGAAACTCTGGCCTGTAAATCGTTTCTGTTGTATTAGTTGTTCTTGTTGCTTTTCTGCAACAGATGACTAAAAATGTATTAGTTTTTATGTTTTATTCATAGATATTTCTAGTTTGCGGGAGTCCCGCAAATCGTTTTATTCTCCCTCAACCTGCACACACAGAGTGAGTGCATTACCGCCCATGCTCCCTCTTATGATGTCATCGCCCAGTTACTGTAAAAAACATGCTGCCTTTGAAGAAACCCCAATAAATGTTATTTTAACGCATTTTAAGACAGAACATTTTAAATATATACATATTGAGCACTTTAATTTACACATTCATTGGTTGTGGTGGTTAACCTGCAATTTACACTTTAAACCTTGTGCACGAGCAGATCCGTTTGCTCTCAATCAGAGAAGCAATCAGAAACTCTTTCCGCTTGCAAATTCCACCATGTAAATAGTAAATCCAACATGGCGTGAGCGCAACTGGCTTTTAACCCTTAGGGGTCGAAAACCGCGTCCACGCGTTTTTCTGGATATTTTCCCTATCAGTGCAAAAGAGAATTAAATTACTCTGTTGATTTTGATCTTAAATATAAGTGTTGTACATCATTAGATCCTGTTAAGTTTCTATTTTTTTTGTGGGTACTCACAATAAAAACAAAGTGTTGTGCTTTTCGTCCAATAAAGAAAAATAAACATGATGCGCGTTTTAACTTGTCTCTGTCAGTGAGGTCCGTTCTGAAACGCGTCCGAAATATTAACTGTAACTCTCTCAATACTTGTCACAGAGATACGAGAAATGTCTCTTTATGAAGCTGAGATTCTCTTCTTTTAAATGAAGTAATTTTTTTTTTTTAAATTTAAAAAAATATATTTACAGTTTATGTAATCCGTTTGAAACAAAGGAGAGTTACAGTTTTTTCGCTCTCCCTTCATTATAAATAATTAGGTCAGCCCGCCACACCCCCAGCGCTTTTGACATGGTAAATCTATGCATCACACGCGGCACGCCCCCCGATCAATGCCAAACACAGATTCTTCATCAGAGATTCACAGATAGTTCATCGCGTTTTAGGGATGGAAGCACGCTAACGTTACTCCTTCAGAGGATTATGGACAAATGGGAATAATTCACCTTTTTCTCAGTGGAATTTGAAACTCAGACGAAGAACGTTCCATTTTGAAGAACGAATTGACCCCGAGGATTCAAGTTCGGAGTAGGCTACCGGTAAGTTGTTTAGTGTTTTATAATTCCTTTTCTGATCATAGAGCTCAAATGCATTTTCAATTTCATAATGTTTTGCATCTAGTATTACCTCAACACAACATTCCTGTAGCAGGCCTATACGCTCGTGTAAACTTTTTAAATAACTGCTTAGGTTATAATGATTTAGTGAAATATATCGATCTGCGAGTTTTGTTTGAGTTCTTCTGTGGTCGAGTGGTTAGATCGGTTGCCAAGCGTGTCAGAGGTTACGGGTTCGAATCTGCCCCCGGCATATTTTTTTCTCTCATCAAAACCGAATATGTTCATCAGTGGTTACATCTATATCAAGCACACACGTATATACGACACCCGTTTGTGTGCATTTTATTTTGTGATTTCACCGGAATGAATAGTGTCCGCAATGGCAATAGATTGAAGAGCACGTCCTAAGAGCGAGTGAAGACTGCGTGCGCGTGCCGCCACAAGAGACTGTATCCATGACACTGATAGCAGGACACGAGCGCTCAGCTTGAGTTCAAAAACAAAACATTTTAGCTCTAGATCTCTTATTTAAGAGCGGACTAAATGAATGATCTACTAGTTAACTAGAGATGTTTTATTTGTATTAGGTACAGCCGTTCATTGAGTGTATCAGTAAATGCGTGCGGTCGATGAGCCATAAACAGATACTCGCGGTTACGCAGTCTACCAATCAATAGATGTTTCTCTGTCCATCAACAGATACATTGTGCATCTATAATCATAATAGTCCATCAGTTTACTTTGGATAATGTGCTAACAGTTTTTTGCTTTTGTTTTGTTGTGTTTACATCGTCACCATCAGCCTTTAGAAATCATTCTGATATAATTTTTTTTTTAAAATCAATGATGTAAACAGTTATGCTGCTTAATTTTTTTTAACCTGTGATAGTTTTTTTAGGATTCTTTGAATGCACTTTTTTTTATTTATATAAGCACTATATAAGCAATATTTTATATATTTTTTTATATAAAAAAAAAACAAGTTTGGTCTTTTTATGTTTTTTTTTTTTTGAAAGGAAGTGTTAAGTGATATGAATGACTTTAAGTCTTTATGTTCTTAGGAAAGATTTCTATTTTGAATAAATGCTGTTCTTTTTAACTTTTTAAACATCGAATCATTCTTAGTTCAGGCTGCCTCACAGCACCTTGATGGGGCATTAGCACATTGGGGGAGTGTCTTTAGTCTCCCCAGGTGTAAATCACATTAATATTCATGGGCATTAACACTCCCACGCATACAGCAGTAATGACCCAAAAACTGATGTAAGAAATTCAAATCGTTATATTGATCTTTCTGAAAGAGTGGTCAGAATGATTTTCACTTCATTTTGAAGTAAAAGTTCTAGCCTACAAGAATAGTAACTCAACAGTATTGTTTTCAACTATTCAGTATGTGTTAAATGGCCTTATTGCAGTGACATTTTTTTTCCCAAAACGTACTAACCACGCATATTATTTTTTTTCTATAAAATGCAAACATGTACATCCATTTTGCTCACATATTATTGTAGCAGAGTTTGTGCTGAATACAGCAAATTTATATGTTGGCAAATGGTATGATTTAAGTAGCTGAAATAAGCACAAATGTCAGGGCATACCAAAACACCGAAAGAGCCCGAAAACAGCTCAGACCCCAGAGGGTTAAAGGGAATGTGAGATGAGACTCTGGTTGGTTATTTCACTTTACGCCCAAAACACAGCCTTTACTCATTAAGAGAATAGGCACAACCATTTTAGGCCCAATGTCTATACTGTCACTCTCGATCAATTAAATGGGCCCTTTCTTAAAGGGATAGTTCACCCAAAAATGAAAATTAAGTCATTAATTAATCACCCTCATGCTGTACCAACCCTGTAAGACCTTCATTCATCTTCGGAACACAAATTAAGATATTTTTGATTAAATCTGAGAGCTGGGTCACTCCTCCATAGGCTCCCTAAGCAATTGAAACATGACGGCCCAGAAAGTCATTGAAGAAAATGTTAAATATTCCATGTGCCTACAGTGGCTCCAAGCGATGAGAATACTTTTTGTGCGAAAAAACAAACAAAAATAACGACTTTATTCGACTATTCCATTGCTTCCTTGTGGGCCTGAGACGAGAGTTCAAGAGATTTCCACGACGCATGCGCGAGTTCTTCTTCTGCTACTATGTACAGTGCGCGTCTTCCTCTGCTTGTAAGACGCGTGCTGTGTAGCAGAAGAAAGAACGTCAGTTCTCGCGCATGCGTCGTGGAAATCTCTTGAACTCTTGTCTCAGGCCCACAAGGCAGCAATGGAATAGTCGAATAAAGTCGTTATTTTTGTTTTTTTTCCGCACAAAAAGTATTCTCGTCGCTTGATAAACTTATAGTGGAGCCACTGTAGGCACATGGAATATTTAAACATTTTCTTCAATGACTTTCTGGGCCGTCATGTTTCAATTGCTTAGGAAGCCTATGTAGCAGTGATCTACCTCTCAGATTTAATCACAAATATCTTAATTTGTGTTCTGAAAATGAACGAAGGTCTTACGGGGTTGGTACAGCATGGGGGTGAGTAATTAATGACTTCATTTTCATTTTTGGGTGAACCAACCCTTTAATAATAGTATTAATTTCTTAAAAAAAAAAAAAAAACTGACCCCAAACTGCAGAATTCAGCCGAATAAAAAATAAAAATAAAATAATAATAAAAAAGCTGGCTGTCTAGGTAGGCAGCTCACTAGGTTTTGGAGCAACATCTCTCATTCCAGACAGATTTAAACTTTATAATGGACTCCAGAGTGAAGTGAGTCATTTTGATGCATATTCCTCGTTAGAGAATGCAGTGATTAATGATCTGGCCTATGAAATGCAAGTACCCAAAAGAGGAAATACGCTTTTTTTATTGTGAGTGTGTCCACGTGGGAATAACATTCCACATCTGCATGGAGAAACCAAACACCAGCACATTTAGGAAGCCAAGCGTAAGTGAAGCAGCTGTTCGCAGTGTTGTTTTTGATGTAGAAGTTATTCAATCATTTGCAGTGGAACACCAGGTTTCGTAATCATTGCCTTTGCTTATGAAACAGTCTAGAAGGGACTTTGACATCGTGAAGAGTTGCTGAAATGCTGAATGACATCATCAAGTGCTGACTGGAACAGGCGATGACATCATCAACACATGTTCTTGGTTACCACACATTCATTCTGCTGTGTGACTTAAAAGCCAGATCTAATTTCCTATCGGATCAATTACTTCAGACCGCAGAAAGGTCAAATAAACCATCAAATGCCTGACTGGTGATTATGTGCTGCATAACTAGCCAGACGACACATGAAAATATGAGCGCTAAACCTGTGGGAACTTTAGTTAAGTCTCAGCATTTTGCTGCGAATGAAGCAGTATGTTCAAGGTAAACTTTTATAAGGTTACCTTATAAAAAAATTATACGGTTCTATCAGCATTCTGAGCAGTTTTGAGATATTGAGTTTCAAAGTTTTTGCATTACATATAGGAAAATGTGTATGGGGAACAGGTTTCTTTCAAACATGAAAATAACAGGGACCCTAAATGTATTCTAAATATACAATATCAAAATCCTCTCAAATTTGTAAATAGGGATTTTTTGGAATGGGTCAAATGCAGATAGAACCTTCTAATTCTAAAAAAAACAGGTTCATTATAAGGTAACATTATTTGAACATTAAATATCAAATTAATGCTGTAACAACAATGTCTCAACATGTGTTAGAAAGTAAAATGTTATTCTTTCTATGACATTTATTTAATAGTTTTAGCACTTCCATGTATTTAGGAAATTTCAAATTAAGCAAGATAGGTCTAAATATTTTGTTCAGTGCGGATGTTAATTTTGGTACCAATTTGGTGGGTAATTAAAGATACAATATGTAACATTTTTGGCCACAAGAGGGCGCAGTTTCCAACAATAACAAAGGCGTATGTTTATGACGCAGTGACGAACTGAATGACGGTACTGCTGTCAAGCTGATGGATCTAATAATGTTTATGGATGAGTGAAAACACTCATGTTTTTTAACATTACAGTGTGAAGCAGGTCGCGACTGCTAAAGAGACAGATATCACACGCGAGTCCTACGGATATAAAGTATATTACTCGAGTCCTACGGATATAAAGTATATCACACGCGAGTCCTACGGATATAAAGTATATAGAAGAATAGAATAGAATAGAATAGAATAGAATAGAATAGAATAGCCTTTATTGTCATTGCACTGTAGAGGTACAACGAAACTTTTGTGTGCTCACAGAGCCGCCCCTTGCACCAGACATAAAAAAAGCAACACGAAAACAAAATACATTGGACAAAAGACCAAATGGGCTAAACGAGCAATTGTTCTCTCATTAAAATAATATAATATATGCAATACGTACACACATATACACACATACTCATACACACACATATATATATATATATATATATAAAAAATCTAAGAGGTTAAAAATGTTAAAAGTGACTATAGTTATAGTAGTGCAATTTTGGTTTATCACACGCGAGTCCCACGGATATAAAGTATATCACACGCGAGTCCCACGGATATAAAGTATATCACACGCGAGTCCCACGGATATAAAGTATATCACGCGAGTCCCACGGATATAAAGTATATCACGCGAGTCCCACGGATATAAAGTATATCACGCGAGTCCCACTGATATAAAGTATATTACGCGAGTCCTACGGATATAAAGTATATCACACGCGAGTCCCACGGATATAAAGTATATCACACGCGAGTCCCACGGATATAAAGTATATCATACGCGAGTCTCGCGGATTAGAGATGCGCGGATGGGCTATTATTTCATCCGCAACCGCATCACAAAACTCTTCATCCGTCCGCCATCCATCCGCACCAACGTTTTTGACCAATTTTCAAAACCGCACCCGCCCGCCATCCGCTGATTGAGCAATACAAGGCGCTGCTGATGACAGCCGCGAGACTAGAAAGCTCTCAGAATATCAGCAGTGAACTCCGTCTCTGGGGTGCGTTTCCCGAAAGCATCGTTAGCAATTTCCGTCGATGCTTTCGGGAAACGCACCACAGATCAGCGCGCAGGGATAAAAATAAATAAATAGCCTAAATTAAACGCACTTCGGCAAACCTGACCTTATCTGATAGGCAGTAACGGCCTGGGTTCTGGGTTTCAATAACTATTATGGGGCCCTACCCACATAAAACATAAACATAGAACAGAAAAGGCAAGGATTCCTGTTGGTTTCCATCAATTGTATATTATTTTATTACGTGCACTTTCAGCTTCATGAACAGGCAGTTCAACATATAAATAATCCATCCTTATTTGATTAAAACTTTATACAATTATACAGCGTTTTAGGTTGGAATAAGCCTCGCCCTTAAATTACTATTATTTGAAGTTAACATTATACAATATACGTAGACCTACTACACCACAAAACTAGTTGAGGATAAATTCTTTACAATTGGGTAATCCGTTACGGACGTGAGCGCTCTGAAAGCGGCACTAAAAGACTGCTTTAAAACGTTCAGAGACCTCAAACAGAAAGCACAAAGCCTTTCTTTAAAGTGAATTTCGTTTTGTTTTAATTGTATCTTAATTTTAATCAGTGTTTCATCAACCAATTGTCTGGATTAATAAGTAAATATAGCAGATATAGCCTATATAGGCTAATCACAAAACGGATCGCCCGCGCATGAACTGGCGCGTCTCATAAATTAACCAAAATTCAGCCTATACTTGCCTCACAGACCTGAGAAATATATCCAAAATGTCTACTTCTAAAAAGAACATTTCAAAACGAAAGAAAACAGACTGCTCTCTGTTTATGTAATCCGTATGAAATGTGCATTTCTCTCTGGTGCGTTCACTGCGAATATCACGATCAGCATCGTCAACTTTATCTTTGCAGGCGACAATAACACAGAAAACACTTTTTCTGTTTATAAACAATTAAATTGTCTCATTGTTATAGGCCTTTTCGACATATATTTATAATCATTACTTTTGCCGGTTCTTTGTGACAACTTTTAGGTGCTTTATTGGCAGCGCGCCACCCTTACATGTTACATGAACGCATCACCACAACATCAGCACCGAAAACATGGGGATTTTTTACAATAAATGACAAGCTGCTAGTGACGTTTAGTTAATTGCCTGTCGCGAGTGCAAATGCAAAGTTGCAAAGCTGATTTAATCATGGTAAACTGAATAAATTTAGAAAAAAGTTTTCATTTGTATTTCAGCGAATGGAAAGCGGTGTATTCACACCCTTTCTTTTAGCCTATACTGTCTATGGTTCACACCGAACGCGAATAGAGCGTCAAATATGCGTCTAGTTAGACGCTTGAACATATATTTTTCATTTGATTGGTTCAACCGCCCGCCACCCGCCCGAATTTAATTAAAATATTTTTTTTCGTCACGTCATCCGCCCGATCCGCGGTTTATCCGCGGAGTCCGCGGCTGTAACCGCCAACCGCGCATCTCTATCGCGGATATAAATGAATAAGGACATTTAATTCTACAGAACTACACGCAAGTGCTGGATTACTCACACAGGTCAGTTTATTAGAAGAATTAAACTTGTGAGGGAACGCAGCGCTGTTTCATTTGGTCTAACGTTACACTATCACACTAAACGGCATTTAAATGTGTGTTGAAAGTTATAATGTTATTCTACGTGTTAGTTCGTTTTCTATAGCCTACGAAACATAGCAGCTAACGTTAGATCAAGATTAGAAAAACGTACTGACCATATTCTAACATGTCATCATGTTGAGCTAACGTTAACATTGATTTGTTTTATGTACATTTGCTCACCTGTCTAATAAAGCTGTCAAGTCGTGACTCGTGAAGCTCTGTCGAGTTAGTCGCGGACGTGGAGCTCTCGGCATCTCAAAAACGCCACGCTGATATTGATCCTCATTCTAGTTCTCCTTGTTTGTCCCAAAGTCTGCTTGCCATGGTTTATGTTTGAACGAAACAAGAACTTTGTGCCGCTAAACGTCACGCATTACGCAGTTGTCCATGTCTGTCGCCATGGTTACATCACGGCTATGGCATTTCAAGCGGAAACCGGGGATAGCGCGGATATTGCGTCATTGACAGGCGACATTTGTTGGCCGGGACCGCCACTTATTTAAAATTGGAATTTCTCTGAAATAAACAATCTCTGGAGACTTTTGGGATATTGTAAGTACACAACTGCCGGAAATATATCACACTGTGCAAGTGATTTTTGGATATTTTATTACAAAATTCCTACATATTGGACCTTTAAACACATTATTGCAGAAATTGTTACTTCAATCTTTCTTTTGTTTAGACAGAAAGCAGCTACTGTAAAAAGCCTGTTGAGAAGGGAAGATGAGGGAATGACTGTGTTACTTGATCTAAGAGACAAAATTACACAAATTACTAAGTCCCATCACATAGCAGCACAAAAAGACACAACACATCACAAGTACAGCTCAAACTCAGGTTCATTCTGATCTCACAACATCTGACACAAACACAAATACTAGTCACACCCTTACATACACTGGAGACCCTGAATACCAGCAGATGTTGAAAATGTACGAGGATTTTGGCTGAAAGATTCAAGCTTAAAATCCTTACACTACACCCCCACAGCCCAGTTCTTTCCCACCCCCTTTCCAGACTTATCCTTCCCCACACACTACCGATGACCAGGTGTTCAGGAGAGAACTCCCATATATCTCACGGACAGTCCGTGGAGGTCAGATTGGTGACTCCACTTCTGAGAGCCACTTCTGAGATTATTGAATAGGGCCAACAAGAAAATTTTAGCGAGAGTGAAATTATAAGAGGGGTCCTGAAAATCAAGGGTTAAGAGGACTAATACAGTCTCATTTAGGTGATAAGAGTAGCACTGAGCTGTTTCAAAATTTGATGTGTGCACGCCAAGGAGAAAACAAAAACCCACAGCAATTTCTTTATCGCGTCATTGGCCTTAAACAAAAGATCCAGTTTGCTTCTAAACACAGCACAGCTAATATAAGGTATGATGCCAAGACCATTCAAGAAGTGTTTCTCCATACGGTTTGCCAGGGTCTGGTGGCCAAGTACTGTGAGATTTGTTGTGAGTTTAAACAACTTGTCGCTGCAGGAGACATAACCGATGACATGGTTCTCAGACAGCTTGTAAAGGTTACAAGAGAAGAGGGGAAAGACAGCATTGGATGCTGTCACTGCCACGACATAAAGCTTCAGAAATTAAGGCAGCAGTTGTTACTACAGAACAGACTGATAAAGAGATTCGCAACTAATCACCCAAGTGGAAGCGCAGACGAATGTTGTCAATTCACTGCAGCAGACCAAGATGGCAGAAAAGCAGTGTCAGTGCATGGCTAAAGCACCTGAAAAGAGGAGAAGACTAGGTTGTCCCAACTGTGCTAAGTAAGGGAAAGTAGGCACATGCAATCACTGTTTCTTGTGTGGCAAAGAGGGTCACAGGGCTGTAGGCTGCCTGAAAAGACAAAACAGGTCAGCGCCCGGCACCAGACCAAAGAGCACACTACAGACTGCAGTCACCAAACCAGGGTCACCCTGCCGTAATTATACAGTTAATGTTGGGTCGTGGAATCATAGAGGCAGCATTGCAAGGGTAGAATACACAAGGCAGCCTCAGAACTCAGAAGAAAAAATCATACAGTTTGTCGGGAAGAAGTGTCTACTGGAAGGGGAAATTGGAGGCCATAAAATGAGCATGCTTCTCGACACTGGAGCACATTATCGATCAAAACTGGAGGGAAAAGTACCTACCAACACATGATGTTCACCCCTTATCTGAAATAGTGGGACCCAGTGCTGGTCTGGAGGTATTCGCCATCAGAGGGGATGTAATTCCATTGAGTGGGTGGGTTTAAGCAACAGTAAGCTTACCTGGACATGACGGGACTCGTTACTCCATCCAAGTTCCCTTTCTGGTCAGTCAGCTGCCGTTGGAGAGGCCTCTTTTGGGGTTTAATGTGATCTCAGAGTTAATTACAGGGCCAAATAGTGCAGCTATTCTTACCACCTTGCATTCCCTTGTGAGTGGCACTGGAAATACCCAAGATGATCCTGTTGAGGTGTCAGTTGGCTTCATCCATGCAGACAAAGTACTGTATGCAGACACATCCAGGGTGAGGGTAGTGTGGCGAGGTGGTGCGGTTGAGACACAAGCTCAAATTGAGTTATTAATAAAGAAGTCCGACTACGCCACCCTAGGAGTTAACCCAGGGAAAATACTAAACATTGAGTAAAGCACACTGGTTCGGTTCCCTCATAAAGTTAGACAAGAGACGCAAGTACAAAAATACAAATGTTTATTAATACAAGAATGAATAAAAATGTGGGACACTAAGACCCACATCAAACACTAACAACCCCATTTCAAATTAAAGAAACAAACACTAACCAATATAACAATGTATATCTGCAAAGCAAAATACCAAATTATAACAGCAGGGCTGGGGTTCCCAACGAAGAGGAATCACTGTGGAGTTCGGTTTTACGGGGCACACGTTCACGCGCACACACACCCGTGCAGTCTAATCACAATATCGCACTCAAGTGTACACTGCACACGATAAAGAACCACCACCACACAAAAGAGCACTCCGGCCGTGGGACCCCAGCTCCTGCAGTAGAAAATAAAAACAAAAAGAAACCATACAAATGAACATAGAAATGGCAATAAAGACATTACCAATAAAGCAAAAATTAGAAAAGGAAAACCAATAACCTAAAAGAATCAAAGAGTTGGTCTGGAGATTATTACAAAGCAATTTCAACTCGGTAGTTGCTCACACATACAAATGGTATGACATTAATGGTCTCAAAACCCCATGCATCCAGATAACCACTTTGTTGGTTGTTTTAAATAAAGCAAAGGAAAAGAAAAAGAGTTACATCAACAGAACAAAACAAGGAAATATGAAGCA
Organism: Chrosomus eos; assembly: GCA_036326025.1. Lineage (NCBI taxonomy): Eukaryota > Metazoa > Chordata > Actinopteri > Cypriniformes > Leuciscidae > Chrosomus > Chrosomus eos. The sequence goes on from CM070818.1 coordinate 48,645,068, forward strand.
GGGCACTAAAACGTTACAATAAGAGAATCAAACGAGCAGGCCCCTTGTTATAGTGATGATCGCCTCGGCGCGTATCAACCGCAGCGCTTTAATAGCGTGAGAGCAGCAACTACAAATCTCGGCAGAGAACGAGCAGTCCCCTTGTTATAGTGATGATCGCGTCGGCGCGTATCAACCGCAGCGCTTTAACAGCGTGAGAGCAGCAACTCCAAATCTCGGCAGAGAACGAGCAGTCCCCTTGTTATAGGGCAATTCCATGCAAAGGTCATCTTTACCATGAAAAAATAAAGTTTTAACCAAAAGAACAAAACCCTTTTTAAGTTGTCCATTTAGGTCTGTAATATACTGTATTAATGTGCTTTAACAAAAAATAAGAAATTTATCTTGTTTATCCACCAGATATGAGGTGAGCAACAATGCTTAAATTACATTTTCAACCAGCCATATTTCATGCTTTCAAAAAAAGGTATCAAAGACCCCCCTTTTTAAACTTTATTTTAACAGTAAGCATTTTGCAGAAAGATGGAGGCATGCCGCATGCCTGAGAAATAAATATACTAATTTGGTCATAACAGCACTGCCTGTTGAATTTATAAGGGCTATAATAAAGAGAGGTCTTGACGCTTCAGTGCACTGTCACGTCCATAACGTTTTAAAGGTTGAGTTTATTTAAAGGGGTCATGACATGAGAAACCAAATTTGCCTTGATCTTTTGGTATATAAGAGATCTATGTACTATTAAAACTTCCTGCAAGTTTCATAGCTTAAGATGTCCTCCCCATTATAAATGAAGCATTTATTTAATCAAGCTCTAAATACAGCTCGTTCTGGATCAATGGTAAGAAGTGACGTCGCGGTGCGAAGTGACGTACCAGTCGTTTGCATATGACCGCCTCCAGCGCAAGACAACTACGCCTCATTTCGCATCCTCGCATGCGTTGACGTGCAGCGAGTGGGTCTGTTTACAAGATGACTGCGATGATGTGCTGTTCCTGCTGTGGACAAACAACATGTTTGAATGCTGCTGAACGATCCAGACGTCAGGGAAAGCAGTCGGATGCAGTTTATTTGCAGCATATGCAGCCCGCCAAAGCTTTATTTGAGGTGAGTGAGATGAGTGTGACAGGGCATGTTACTGAAAGAGCAGAGAGCGAGCGAGCTCCGGCCGCGTGCGCGCCTTCAAACTGTCTTGCTCTCTCTCTCTCTTCCTCCCTCGCGCATATGAATCAAAATCAATTGAGAATTGATACGATGCTGGTAAAAGATTGGAAGACCGAAGTTTCACGTGGTGGAGCATTGTGTAGTTTACGTGTGATACAAAATGATTAACGTTAATAATTTATGCATAAGCAGCACTGATGTTAGCCAATCATAACAGTATAGGCGTTAACACTGAACTCTTAAAGGGGAAACACCCCAAAACAGACTGTTTGAATCAGAGGTGAGAAACAGGGTGGGAAAATGTCATAAATCACTATATTTTTTAAGTTTTTTTGTACAAAAAACTATAGTAATACTATAATTGCACCTAAGGGAACATAATAAAACAAAACAAAAAACCATGTCATGACCCCTTTAATAATCTTCAGAATCATTTCAGACAGTCTTCTTAATGTGAAAACACAGCCAATATGCGTCAACAAAAGTGCCATGATGGTTTGATTGTTGATTTTCCAAACATATTCTATGTATTTCAGACGCGTCACATCCATAACAGGGTTTTTGTCACATCCATAACGTTGGTTTTTCCTCATAATACACTTCATAAAAATATATATATTTTAAACATTGATATTTTTATGTTCAGCTAAGACCCCTTCATCATGTGAATAGCAATATTTATACATTGGATTTAAAAGTTCACAGACTTTAAAGGAAATCGAACAGTATACCAAAAACTCTGTCATTTCCCGTCACATCCATAACGCATGCATATTTTCCTTTTTTTGGGGTGCTTAAATATATTTTAGAAAAACATATTTTGCCTGTCAATTCCCCAGATTGGGTGCTCTGAGAATATGCATTTCCAATTTAAATATTGTAAGAAGTTTTTTTTTTTCTGAGACATTTCACCTGTCATTATGAGTTCAAATGTCACATCCATAACGCTGGAATTACCATATAGTGATGATCGCGTCGGCGCGTATCAACCACAGCGCTTTAACAGCGTGAGAGCAGCAACTACAAATCTCGGCAGAGAACGAGGAGGAGGATCCCTCAGGATATCACGTCAGAGAGCATACATTAATGTCACAGACATACCCATCGCCAGCACAATGGGATACCGGGAATCACGCCTGCACGGCGAACAATCACCACATCCGCCAAACAGCGCGCAGGAGCAACGCCCCAACACATAAAGCTGCACTACAGCCACCGTCGACACAAGCAAACAAGCAGGGAAAACGGATGTGACGTATCCCAGGTGACAACCAATCAGCCTTTAAATGGGTAGTACCACTTGCTGATAGGCCCATCTCGATGTCAATCACCTAATCCCGTTACAGTAGGACCGCGAGGTTTCACTTTTCGTCCTGGCCAGGTCACTAATGTGAAATTTAGGGTACTTCAACATTTTCGACCCTGCAGTTCTGTATGAGCCAAGTGATGAGATCTCACCTGTAGGACATCTTGACCTTGGAGAAGGACTGATTGAGATTCACATAGGGAGGCATTCATACTAGGGACAAAGAGTATAGAAGCACAAGAGGCGAAACTCCGATGCTTTTTTGGTAACAGCCACTAGGTGGCGCTTCGGTAGCGCGGCCGCCATTTTGGCGTGAAGATTCCAGCGGGAGTTACTGGACAATAGCACAGATAACAGTTTTCTGAGGTAGTTTTTTCTTGCATTATTGAGTATTTCCATTTTATGCAACTTTACAGATTTACTACTATTATTAGTTACCAACTCCACTAGGCCTGAAATATATTTTGTACGTTTTAATCCCCTGGATCATGCTACAAACATGATGATCTTATAGAACATGATGCATTGCTGTGTTCGTTATCCTATAATTGCCACTTTTGTACAGTGTTTTTGTTTACATAGTCTTGCTTTAACGGTCATTAATATATATACAAGAGCTTTACTGTAAAGCTTTTCTATTGCTGTTATATTTGTTGTCCAACATTTACATTTTAGTAGGCAACAGTTATATGTATTTGCTGAATTCATTTATTTCATTGATAACTTATTTTTGAACATATCTCGTTATTTCAACATATGCTGGGACATTCTAATCTGCATTAAGCCAATGTTCTTATAATGGTTTTCTTAATGTGTAAGCTAGCTAATTAAACACGTTGCGTTTATATTCTGGGTTCATCTGATTTTTTTAACCTACTTTATTTTGATTTTAGTATCATAATGATTAATAAATTCATGCACAATTAATCGTGAACTTGATAAATGTTGCAGATATATTTTACTATGCACAAAAATGCCTTTCAACGTGCAAAATTCAGAATTAAATGAATGTGCAGCAATTTGTACATAAAGAGTCTGTTACCTTCTATACGTGTTGTAGCCATTAAATAAGCTCATTTCATATTTGTTCATAAATTTATAATGCATGAGTAGGATGATATCGGGAGACATGAAGTGGGTCATACATGATTTTGACTCATTAGCCTACATTGTATTTTGTAGAAAGCGTTTCTTTAAAGTGAATTTCGTTTTTGTATAAATTGTATCTTAATTTTAAAAAAAAATCTTATTTATTAAAATTGCCTGGATTTAATAAATAAGAAAATATAGCAGACAATATAATCATGACATGGAGGCTGAATGTTGTGCTTATTCAATTTAGTAAAATTAAAACTTTAGTTGTGATAATTCAAATTATTAAATATTAAATATAAATGTTGCTAATTTAATAATAGTATTTATATACAATATAGGCTAAATAATTGCGCAGCTCCCCCCGTCAGTGATCTAGCACCCCCTCAGCACCTGCATTAAAAACTTAATGTAGAGAGCAGATCGAGTAGCCTATTAATATAATTAATTAAATCCTTGAACTTAACTGTCTCAAGTTATGTGGGGGGAAAAGCCTGGTTAGCAACTTCTTTTTCTTTTTACCTAATTATTTCAACCTAAAAATGACCTCTGCACTGCACTAAATACATGTATAATATATGACTGCCGAGTGGCTTTCACCCCAAAATGGCGGAAGCGTAGCGCTGCTGCTGGGCGCTGGTGTTGCAATGGAACGTTCTATTGGCTTTCACTTCTTGTAAATATACGTTCTTTGCTAGGGATGGGCATTTTTCTAAAATATTGTATTTGAATATTTGGGCTCTTACAAATTGAATATTCGTTTATTTAAATGGCATTTAACAAAGTTGTTGTCACCATTTCTGAACAAGCTTACGATTAGGCAATATACACATCAAGCTTACTATATATCTTAAGGTTTTCTTTTAGTTTAGAACATAAAAAATGTGTAAACAAAAAATATAAAGGACAAAAGCATTTAAGCTTAAGCAGCGTGAACTGAAAAAAGTGCAAATAAAGCAGACTGCGCAGTTATCATACAGAACGTATGCTCTCAAGTCAGGTTATCGTGTTTATATTGTTTCACCTTCATGTTGAGAAAAACAATATTATCCATATGCTCGAGTGAGAAAATGCACTGCGCTGACAGACGTTGCAGAGACACAAAGATAGCAGTTTGCTAAGCGAATTTTGCGTTTTCTGTTCTTAAACTGGTCTCCCTCAACGAAACTTAAAGTCCCCATGAAACCAAAATTGACCATACTTACTTTGTTTGCCTAAATTAATCGTTTTGTGGTGAACAATTCATCCATGCAAGTCAATCCATACAAAAAAAAATTCTGCCTTCGTAATCTTTAATCAAATTCTGAAAATGCCCCTCCCCTCTGCATTGGAGGACCTTGCCCGATGACGTAGGCTTGACGGTTTGGGTGTCTGCAACCACGCCCCTCCAACTGACATTAGACAGGCACACAGCGTGTGAAAGGAGAGATGGCGAGGAGGTGCATTTTTCTAGATTCAATCAGGTGCTAGTTGGAAAAAAAAAGCCACGCTCACTATTTTGCCTCATTTAGTATTCCGTTTCTATTGGAAATACGTCACAGCACTGGAGAAAAGTCGTTTGCAACTTCCGGTTCACGGGGACTTTAAAGGAAGTATATGTCTCAAAATCATTTATGCTATCAGAAGATATCATATCTGATCACTCGCGCTACAGCTGTGCTTACCTGCAGTCGTTAATGCAGTGATGGACAGCTGTCTTTCCTCAGTCGACTGCTGTTTGGATTTCATGAGATTTCTCATTGTGGTGGTGATATTATGATCACTCAGTTTCATTAATTCATTTGATTAAAAGTACTATCATTTTGTAATATCAATTTCATATAAGTAATTCCAAACTTCTCGAGGCAGACATCGACGTGATCAAATACAATCAACATGCTCCATAACGCCACCCAGTGCATTTAATTACAACTGCGAGTTAGGAGTAACCCCAGAGTGCAGTCTGGACTATTAGGGCAGGGCGACATGTATCGCTCCGCCCACACCCGATTTTATTGGTTTATAATACAGAAATCTTATTGGTGTAGACTTGAGGCATGAGCATGCACTATGAGTTTATAAATTATCTACCACGCTGTTTGGCCATACTACAGAAATATTAAGTGAGGTAACACTTTATTTGAAGGGGTGTGCATAAGACTGACATGACACTGTCCTAAACATGACATAACACCGGTCATGAACATGAAGGAGTCTTTATGAATGTTTATGACTGTTGTCATTAAGTGTCATTCGGTAAATTATGACACTTTTAATGCAAAGTTGACATTGTTTAAAATGTCTTTGTTATGACAACTTGACATTACCCAAGACAAAAATGTCTTGATTATGACAACTTGACATTAACAAAGACAGAAATGTCTTTGTTATGACATCTTGACATTAACCAAGAAATCATAACCTGTCAACCTGTCACAACTTTGGCCGTCCTGACACCATTATAACTGTGTCATGAATATTACCTGTCCTCAAGTAAAGTGGAACACATTGTACTAGTTATAAAGATGTCATTAAGGGTTATTACACAGCGAAATGCTTTAAGTTTGATAATTAGACCTGTTATGACATATTTGTGACAGGTTGACAGGTTATGATTTCTTGGTTAATGTCAAGTTGTCATAACAAAGACATTTCTGTCTTTGTTAATGTCAAGTTGTCATAATCAAGACATTTTTGTCTTGGGTAATGTCAAGTTGTCATAACAAAGACATTTTTGTCTTTGTTAATGTCAAGTTGTCATAACAAAGACATTTTAAACAATGTCAACTTTGCATTAAAAGTGTCATAATTTACCGAATGACACTTAATGACAACAGTCATAAACATTCATAAAGACTCCTTCATGTTCATGACAGGTGTTATGTCATGTTTATGACAGTGTCATGTCAGTCTTATGCACACCCCTTCAAATAAAGTGTTACCATAAGGGTAAACCATGACGATTTCAGTAACGATCAATTGGATAATGTTTTGATGAATTTACACGAATCAAGTTAGATTAAGTTACTGTCAAAATGTATTCGTAAACACGAATACATCAAAGCAGCTTTACAAAGAGTCATATAAGCTTTAATATTGAGCAGTTTTAGGGCTGGGCGATATCATGAAATATGGTGCTGATATAAAAGATACACTGTTTGATATTTAGCCTAGCTATATTATATGTAATAAATTACCCACCAGATAAGTCAGTGTCACTTTTAGTGGGCAATGAGCATGACTGCATGAAATTACTGGCATGGCAAAGGAGAGATATTTTATAGGCTGATATAGACAAAATTTTCTGCATGTCATGCAGGGCTCCGTAATTTTATCATTCGTTTTATGCTTCTTAATTTTTCCATTAGGGTCAGTGAATAAACAAACTTGGGATGTTACACAAATTATGATAATTCACTGTATTTAAGTAAGACATTGGATAAATCCGAAAGTGCGTTTTATTTTATTTTAAAGGAAAATGATGTTGACAAAGACAACTAGCACTGCAAGCAGTTCTTGCGGGGCCAAGAACCTTTTAACCATGTTTGACATATTTGGATTTAATTTGGAAACTTATTGAACTTGCCAATTGTTCAAATCAAAATTCCCATTGTTAAACAGTTGCTACATATTGAATTATTAGAAAGTCTTCAAAACAACCTTTTTTTTTTTACACAGCATGGTAGTCATAAACAGTGGTTTGTTCTAATTTTACGGAGACTTGAGTTGTTAAAGGTAAAACTGCAGCAATTGGCTCCAAATTACACAATGATTTGAAGTTGTATAACATGGGGCTTGAAACCACAACCGGAACAGCTCGGGATTATTAACACATGGTTTAGCAGACTGCGCCACTCAGAGGACGTAAATTACAGAGCTGCAGGGGAGAGGCTTCAGTGTAAGAATAAGCACATAAAATCATGTTAACGAGAGTAGCATGCTAAGCTAGCTTAATGCTAATGTAGCTTATGGTTAACCTGATAGCTGAAGAGCCGCATTAGAAAGAATGGCATCTGGTTAGCATGCTAACCAATTATTATGCTAAGCTAACTAGCGTAAGGCAACAAACACAGGCTAGGTCAACTTTGGAGACGAAGATCTCGAAAACGGTAGTGAATATCAAGAATCTGTTCAGTTATTTCTTTGCGGCTTGGTCCAAAGATCATCTGATAAAATTCTGGACAAAATTGAGCAAAATTTGAAGGAGGAGTAGCGAAAAAAACAGTTTTTCATTTGCCCCAATATTGCGGGCAGTCACATTGTTAGAAAATGACAAACGAGATATCGTTATAATTGGTATAAGCCAAGGAATATAATGACATAAAGAAATTAAATTTTAAACTATATTTGCAAAAGTTATGAGCATTTTTGCAAAAAACCTTATACATTTGGAACACTAGGTGGCGCTGTGTTCAAACTTCTTAGGTACCTTAAGGCCATGCAAATGATGATCCATACTAAATTTTGTGAAGATATGTCAAATATTTTAAAAGATATTGCAAATTATGACAAAATTCAAAATGGCGGACATGTGGTACATCCAATCCTGGGAAAATTGATATCCACAGATTAGACATGACACAAGGAATCCACAGCTACCGCATTTATGATTTTCTGACAAACTGTTCAAAAGTTATTGGCCAAAATAGCTATTTTTCATATCTCATGACCCATAGGTGGCGCTGTTCCCAACTTGAGCAAGCACCCTCAGACCATGCTTCCAATGAAGCGTACCAATTTTCGTTTTGATTGATCACACTTTGGCCAAGCTATAGCTTCTGAACCAATTTTGGGTCGACCTCGTTAAGTTTGCGACATCATAACTTTTTAACAAAGATGAATTAAAAAAATTGTTCAGTGCTTTCTGAGCGGCTCAGTTTAAAGATCATTTGAACATATGTTTGGACAAAATAGGACAAATTTTGAAGGAGGAGTAGCAGAAAAACTGATTACTGTACTTTTCAAAATGGCCACTACTGTAATGGGCGGAGTCTTAATGTACGATATGAATTGCAATCATCATAATGAGTGGATTCAGGTGTATTAAGTTTAATATTTCTAGGTCTAAAGGTTCAAAAGTTATAACCAATTCAATGTTGAATTTTTGAACTGGTGGTGGTGCTATAGAGTTGGTCCTAGAGACTCAAAAATTGCTACAATTACTTTTCAATACCATCACTACAAGTGTGCCAAATTTCATAATTTTCCTATATATGGTTCATAGGGCTGCTATCAGGGCCGTGCACAGGGGAGTGGCCCGGTGGCTAGAGCCACTGCCCCTCTGCCATCCTCGACTGAGGTGCCCCTCTTCCCACCCCCACTGCTCCACTCCGCTCCGCTCCGCTCCACTCCGCTCAAAGCATTCCGCTGATTTTCGGGCTAATATCTCCGCGAAAACACCACAAAAAATTCTGAAATTTATACCGTTTGTTCAGTTCAACTAGACGGTTCCAACGAGATGTTTGAGTTTTTCCACTTTCGGGGGGCTGTATTTTGGGCACATGGGGGGTTGGGCTCATTGGGAAGGTCTCGTCCCGTTTTAAAGACAATGAAAATGTCGTTTAAAGACGTTTGCAGTTGGTCACCGTCCATCAAACTGCATGCGCTCGTAGGCTGCCGTCCAGGTTCTGGACAACCTGCCGTAGCAAAGGGTGTCCTGCAATGGGCTATTTGGGTTTTGGGACAAGGAGAGTGCCCCCTTCTCCCTGGCAGTCTGGCGCTTGGCTCTGGGGGGCTGAAGGGGTGAAAAAGATGAAAAAGACGGGCTCGTTTTTCTGAAAAGTGCGTCCCAGGCAGGGCACAGCTTTCCTGAGCACAAATCAAGCTCAAATGCCCATGGCGGGTTTGACTCTGGAGTCAAGCTCTTAAAAATGACAAAGTCCAAAAAGTTGCGGTTGTCTCAAAGGTCCAGGGCCTTCAAGGCAGTGACCCAAGCCAGACCATGGTGGAGCTCTGAAAAACACGAAACCTCCAGGAAAAGACGGGCTCATTTTTTTCTGAAAAGTAAATCCCAGGCAGGGGGCAGCTCTCCTGGGCACGAATAAAGCTCAAACGCCCATGGTGGGATTTTTCCTCTGGAGGAGACACGCTTTAAAAATGACAGTCTAAAAAGTTGCAGTGGGTTCAAACCTCCAGAGCCTCAATGGCTGTGACCCAGGACGGAGAGGGTGCACACTGGCTGGGGAGTGAGTTGGGCTGGGGAGTGAGGCAGGGCGCAGCTTCCCGGGCACGAATCAAGCTCAAATGCCCATGTCGGGTTTGACTCTGATGCCAAGCTCTTAAAAATGACAAAGTCCAAAAAGTTGTGGTGGGTTCAGAGCTCCATGCTCCCAAACCTCCCTTGCCAGCACAGGGAGGGTTGCCTGTCCTGGGCCAAAGTCACATTCGCCCGCCACCCCTGGAGCTCCTTCTTGAGCAAAGACGGTCCTAAAACGGACCTTCAGGGTTTTGTCGAGGAGGGGAGAAACTGCCCCGCTTGGACAAGGTAACAGACAAGAAAGGTAAAGTTTCTCATTATTATGAGATGTTAAGTCATTATTTCGAGAAAGTTTCTCATTATTATGAGATGTTAAGTCATTATTATGAGAAAGTTTCTCATTATGATATTTTAAGTAATTATTATGAGAAAGTTTTTCATTATTATTTGATACAAAGTCATTATTATGACACTAGTCTTCTACTAGTGCTAACAACTTGTACAACATATCCACGTTCTTAGACCCCCCGCCCCAAAAAAAAAAAAAAAAAAAAAACAATGCCTTCACAAAAAAGAAAACAGAGACAGAAAGAGAGAAGGGAGGCTGCTAAAGGCAGTTCAACACTGCAAACATGCATTCAAAGCTCCAGCAAGCAGCAGGTAAGTAATCATATAGAACAATTATCTGATCTTCTGCTTCTGGCGATTAAAAAATACATCCCAATCATAAAAGATGAGGTTAATAAGATCTTTCAGGACATACCAAATAAAAAGGTTTTGCTGTAAAAGGAAAAGGTAAATACCAAAATGCAAAACAGTAAATAGTTTCTGTTATTATCACCAGTGTACTTGTGAATCATAAAAAAATAGGTTATCAAGATCTTTCAGCACATGGTACCAAATAAAAAAAAAGTGTTGCTATAAATCGAACAGGTAAATATAAAAATTTAAAACAGCAAATCGTTTCTGTTATTATCAGCAATGTGTAATTGTGATGTTATCAAAACATCTACAATAAAGTTTATAATGTATTTGAGCGTGTGTGTTAACAAGCAACCACCCCCTTTTTTTTTGGTTTAGGCCACTGCCCCTCAAAATGTCTGTGCACGGCCCTGGCTGCTATAGACTTCCATTGGCGGAAGAAGAAGAAGAAGAAAGAAGAAGAAGAAGAAGAAGAAGAAGAAGAAGAAGAAGAAGAAGAAGAAAAGAAAGAGAAGAGAAGAAGAAAACTAACAGATACAATAGGGGCTATCCCCTTCGGGGCTTGGCCCCTAATAATAGGCTACCAAATAGCCTACAATCCCTGGCCATTGGGTTTTGTGCGTACAATTGGAATAAAAACCATGCAGTGCTGAAATGTGAAAATATATAATATATATATGTTTTACTAAAATGGATGTTATTATGTCGATCTATAGAAAATATTATTATTTATGTGCTCAAGAGCATATTTAAGCAATAAATGTTCATATCACTTCTCTGCTGGGTATTTTATTAATTTTATATTATTATAATTACACAGATTAGCAGTGATTTTTTGTTATGGTTATGCAGGCCTGTATGTGAGTGTTAATATTTCAAACAATTTTTATCCCGTACATACGCAGATTAAAACATGAACGCAATGTAGGGGTGGATAAATAAATAATTGTATCTCTGGGGTCCTTCGGCCCAAATGGACCCGAAGCATTTAAATTAAAAAAAATTTAAAAAATCATAGCTTCATCGGAATGGTCCGAAATTTGGTGACTTTGTTGGTACTTGGTATATGAACACCCAAAAAAATTGAGGACAGGATTTGAATAGTCTAAGTGGTTGTAAAAAAAAAAAAAAAAAAACACTCAGGACTGTGATGGCCAGTACTTAAGCCACACAAGTTTTCTTACTAGGACATTACTATGGTTTGGTTTAAGATCTTTATTTTTTATTTGTACTGAGTCAGTGCACGGGCTTAGTTATTTGGCTTAAAGGGTTAGTTCACCCAAAAATGAAAATTAAGTCATTAATTACTCACCCCCATGCTGCAACCCCGTAAGACCTTCGTTCATCTTCGGAACACAAATGAAGATATTTTGATTAAATCAGAGAGGTGGATCACTGCTACATAGGCTGCCTAAGGGAATGAAATTTGACGGCCCAGAAAGTCATTAAAGAAAATGTTTAAATATTTAATGTGCCTACAGTGGCTCTACTATAAGTTTATCAAGCGACGAGAATACTTTTTGTGCGGAAAAAAAACAAAAATAACGACTTTATTCGACCATCTCTTCTCTTCCGTGTCTTTCTCCTAAGCTGTTGACGTAGTGTAACTGCGCAGCGCTTCTGTGTTATACGTCACACGTAGGCTCACTATTGGCCGATGCTGGTCATGTGTGTGATGCGTGTGACGTTCAACCAGAAGCGTTGCGCAATAACAATGCGTGAAATCTCCAGGCCCAAAGAGAATACTTGAATAGAGTCGCTATTTTTTTTTGTTTTTTCGCACTCAAAAAGTATTCTCGTAGCTCGATAAACTTAAGATCTAGCCACTGTAGTCAGTTGGACTCTTTTAACGATTTCTTTAATGACTTTGACTTTAAAGGGACTATATGGAACTTTTTCCCCAAAATAAATGTAACAATAGCCTTTTTATTTTACCATTTATGACTCAAACATCTCCTGTTGAGCATACTGACACCTTGTCCGCTCACAGTGGGTGCACCTATAAGTCTGTATCCTATTTTTCCGATTTTCTGTCGGGTCGGATTTTTCCCGCGCTGTCTGCGGATGTGACGTCAAGCGCATTCATGTTAAACGTTTCAGATCACTCTGCCACCACCGCTAGTCAGCAAGTAGCCTACACTCGCAAACTTATCTCAAACAATATATGTATTTGACTGTTCTTACCTCTGTAAACATAATGTTGACCTCCTTGCAGGCAGCAGATGACTTGTGAAGTGTGCACACACATACGAGCGCTGCGAGCAGTGTTGCCAGGTCCGTATGCCTGCACTGTTTCCGTGGGTTGTTTGTGTAGTGCACGGGTTGACACGATTGTTTTACTCACTGGAACATGATTGTTATCGGGGAAACACCCGGGAACGCTATTTGACTATTTTTGGCCGTGATTGGGTTAGTTTTGATGAGCAGTTGGGCTGGTTTTGTTGTGCAGACCTGGCAACCCTGGCTGCGAGAGCGAGCAGAAAGGAAGAGCAGTTTTGTTTTTTGGCCACAGGTGTCAGTCGCGAGTTTAAATTTCAGAAAAACGCATATAGGCCCTTTAATGACTTTATGGGCCGTCAAGTTTCATTCCCTTATAGGCAGCCTATGTATCAGTGATCCACCTCTCAGATTTAATCAAAAATATCTTCATTTGTGTTCCGAAGAAGAACGAAGGTCTTACGGGGTTGGTACAGCATGGGGGTGAGTAATTAATGACTTAATTTTCAGTTTTGGGTGAACTAACCCTTTAAGGTTAAAACATTAAAACCAGCTAAAATTCCTCTTTGGCTAAAATGTGATTTATAAAAACATAGCTCAAATTGTTAGTTCATTTTGTAATTAAAATGACTTGAAATGTTTAGTACCTGAGGTGTTGTGGTATGGACTAGCCTATAGTGACAAAGATATTCAAACAGGAAGTTGATCTGTTTTATGGGAATTCTAAAGGAAATGAAACTGTACCAACTTTGATGTATTAGAGGGGATATAGGAAAATGTGATGTCTTGATCAATGTGATGTTTGTTAAATAGGATTATTTTGCATTAACTAAAATTTATCCATGGCTCTAAATTTAGTTAAATGTATTGTCTTCATTCCAGGGTTTGTGTTGTTGTTGTTGTGAAAAAGTGTATGGTTATGTTTCCCCTTCTTTGTTTTCATGGTGCTGGCCACCTCTTATAAATTCAGTGTATGTTTTGTGTAGAGGGAGTTGTTACTTATTGTACCCTGGGAAAGGTGTTGTTGAACATAGTTTGAGAGGCTCAAGCCCAATTATGTCCTTTTTGACTACTAGATATTTCCTGTGATGTAAGCTGAATGGAGTACAATTTTTGGACCTTGTTTTTAACTGTTACAATTTTTCCACCTTTTTCCTCTCTAATGAGGCTTGATCACATTTTATCTTGTGTAAGCAAGATTTTATAAAACATCACAATTGAAGACTACTTTGCTCCCTGTTTTGTGGCGATGGACTAATTTTTTGGTTGTGATTTGCTAAGGCACATCGTCCCCTTGGAATTATAAGGTTCTATCTGACATTTTTGTAAAAATTTAGTTATTCACATATTCTTATTCTGTGACCACTTCTTTACATTATGTGATGTTATTTTTTAAGTTGTGTATATTTTGGAACTTTTTATTTAGAAAATAAAAAGGTTCTACACAGTCGAATGGAATGCAAAAACTTTAAATCTCAATATCTCAAAACCAGTCAGAATGCAGATAGAAACTTATAATTCCAAGGGGACGACATGGCAGATCCATCACAAGGACCTTGGGGTCCAAATGGACACCCAGAGGAAATGAATGGGAAATTGGCAAAAATTTGAAAATACAGAGTTTTTTTGTGCGTACAATCTACAAATCAGCCACGATCCAGAAAAAAAAAGCACACAACAGTGAATGGGTGAATCTATAAAACATCAAGAGTGCAAAACACACACACACACACACACTTTTATACACATACACACTAATAAATTCAGATTACATATATCTGTTTTGAATTTTTAAAATGCTCAGTTTGTCCACCAGATGGCATCCATCTCATTTCAAAAATTGCTTTCATGAGGCCTAGGCTTGACTCTAAAATGAAATACAGCTTTATTTATTTATTTTTTTAAATGCTATATATATATAAAAACTTCTATTATATTCAATAGGAAAAAAATGTGTCATAATCATTGCATAAATATTAATAATAAATCATAAAATTATTTCAAATCACCAAAAAAGAAAAGAAAAAATATTTTAAAAAACAAGTAAAAAAAAAAAAAAGATGATTTTTTTTTATATATATTAATCCCACCTGACCCGAAGGTCCTTAGTGTGACTGTTAAATGAAAGACCCCAGAGGGTTAATTGCCTACCTAATGCCACAGTCACTGAGTCGTTAACCGGTTCAAGTTGTTGTTAACCAGTTGACACTTAATAATGCAAGCATTGGACAACAAATCTCGTTAAAAAAATCAACAACAAAAAAATGGTCGTACTTTAGAATTTAAAATCAGCTGCTTGCGATCGGGTTTGTCCGATGTCTTACTTTTTAATACAGTGAATTGTCATTTGCGTAAAATCCTGTGTTTGTTCTGATCTACCGATCTTCATGGAAATTTGAAGAACCCAAGTGAATGACAGCTCTATTAGCCTGAAGTATGCTAAGGTGCAGTCACCCGTGTTCATTTTTAAACAATAACTTCATCTATTCTGTGTCTTAAGTACAATAAAACATTAGCCAATATATCTGTACTAAAATTACCATGGTAAACCAATAATAAGATAGCCTATAATTAAAGTTAGCATTTAATATTTCTTTAATACGGCCAAATCATTCATAAAAAACGTACATAAAGAAATGCGCATGCTCAGACCTGAATCGTCTACAACCAATGAGACTGCTGTATTATAAACCAATTAAAATGTGTCGCCCCACCCTATCGTCCAGACTGCACTCTAGGTTCCTACGGAGTAAGTGCTTGGGATTTATCATGGATTAACAGCCAGTAATGCAACGTAGTAAAATTCGAAATAGTCTTTTATTTTTCGAATAATAATTAAAGATCGAAAATTCGAATATTCGTGCACATCTCTAATTCATACATAAAAGACCCAGTTGGAAATCACATTGAGCATGATGTGAACATTCCAAAAAGAGCTATTCTTGGGGAAATAGCAACCATTAGCAAGATTATTCAGACGGATCAAGTTGAACCAAGCAGCTCAAATATAATGTTATATTTTAAATATAATTGATTTCTGTGATGCAAAGCTGAATTTTAATGCTCAGTAAGTGTTGGTGTTGTGTCACTGTAAGTGTTGGTTCTCAGGTGGTTTGAGCCAGATGTTCCATCATGTTTAAGGTTTATGTGATGGTTATAATTCTTTATGACACAGCATGTTATTTGTTGTTATAAACTCACACAGTCCATTCATCATGCTTTCCTTCTCCGACACACCATTCCTGACAAAGGCCCTGTCCCAAATGGCACACTCCGGACTTGTGGACTTCCTCAGAGTCCACACTTCGGTGACGTCATGTAGTGGAAACCTATAGGGCCCTTAGCGCGAGTCCGCATTGAGAGGTATTTTTGGGACAGACTCGATCGTCACGCTGGAAACAGGAAGATGGTCTGGTTGTTGTTATGGACAGGAGCTGCAGGTTCGGGGAAATATGCTGACTATTGTTGTTGTTGTTACATATGACTCAGTAAAGCCGTGACATTCTGTTCTTTTTATTTAATGAATCGTAATGCAGTCGTATTATAGCGGCTCGCTATTATTAGCCTATGTTTGTGACATCAACCACTGGTCGATGATCATAATGTTTGTATAAACTTGTCATAAAATCCGTAATGATAATTACACTTAAATATTTTCTTCTCAGCCATGTTAACAATTGTCTGTGAGCGAAATCTCCTCCCATCTGTTGTCTCATTGGCCTTTCGCGAGGATTCCTGGGTAGTTAAAGTGCGTGGAGCCTGCATCTATGCGGGCTTCGCGGAAGACCGCTTCAAGGGTACAAAGGGGCGCTGCTGAGCACACTTCAGAGCATTAAAATACTAAATGGGACGGCCTACGGACTCGTAGACTCAGCGAGCACGCGCAATTTAAGTCCACGAGACCAAAAGTCCGCATGAAGTGCGCCCTTTGGGACAGGGACAGGGACAGGGACAGGGGGAGGAGAGAGAGAGAGAGAAGAGGAGAGAGAGAGAGAGAGAGAGAGAGAGAGAGAGAGAGAGAGAGAGAGAGAGAGAGAGAGAGAGAGAGAGAGAGAGAGATGAAGTGAACTTGTTGAAGCACCAGTGTGTCTGTAATGATCTGTTTTCTTCTGAAAAGAATGCACTCGTCTGCTGAACCAGTTATTGAACTGATTGGTTAACCGCTTGGAGAATGTTTGGGCAACGTTACTCCCCTTACCATAACCCAGAGATTTAACACACTACTAACACAACTCAACCAGGCCTCGCCCCCTTTCTTTTGCATATGCTTTGGGCAGGAATTATTTAAGTGAGGAATATTGTGCCTTGTTTGTTCCTGGAAGAAAACTCAAGTTCAGAAACAGTGCTTACTAATATAAAGAATAACTCCTACTTTGCAATTTTGTATAACTTTTTCATGCTCAAACAGCAACATTAAATGTAAAAACACCCTTTCATTATTCCAAACTTTTGACTGGTAGTGTTTATCAAATTTTTTGAATGTGAGCACAAGTGAGATCGGAAGCTAAATATTTTAAATGAATAACTTACAAAAAATACATTTTGGCCTATTCCTCACATTAAAGGGTTAGTTCACCCCAAAATGAAAATTCTGTCAGTAATTACTCACCCTCATGTTGTTCCAGCCAAGTTTATCAAGCGACGAGAATACTTTTTGAGCGCAAAAAAACAAACAAAAATAACGATTTTATTCAAGTATTAATTTCCTTCTCTGTTTGGCCTTTAGCTTTCACTTAGTGTAATTGCGTAGAGCTTCTGTGTTATACGTCACACGTAGGCTCACTATTGGCCGACGCTGGTCATGTGTGTGATGCGTGTGACGTTCAACCAGAAGCTCTACGCAATTACACTAAGTGAAATCTAAAGGCCAAACAGAGAAGGAAATGAATACTTGAATAAAAACATTATTTTGTTTGTTTTTTTTGCGCTCAAAAAGTATTCTCGTCGCTTGATAAACTTAAGATCGAGTCACTATAGTCACTTGGACTATTTTAACGATGTCTTTAATGACTTTTTGGGGCTGTCAGGTTTCATTCCCAGAAGCCTATGGAGGAGTGATTCAGCTCTCAGATTGAATCAAAAACATCTTAATTTGTGTTCCGAAGATGAACGAAGGTCTTACGGGGCTGGAACAACATGAGGGTGAGCAATTACTGACAGAATTTTCATTTTGGGGTGAACTAACCCTTTAAACTAACATGTTATTTTTTGCCTGAATTTTGCTTTAATGTATGTGTATTCTGCTTTAATTCATCCAAAATGACTTGAGTGAATGAAGCATTAAAAGCATGAATCAAAATATCAATCTGCCTTTTCAACAAAACCAGAAACATTCACATGGTCGATCACATATTTGTTGTTTAATTCAAATCATTGAGGTTACTGTAAAACGTCTTCGCTGACCATAACGATCCTGAATTAATTTCATCAAATCGCCCGTTTGTGTGGTCGCCCCTCTAATTGCTTTCAAGCATCTTGCGGCATTCAGGGTCTTCGGCCCTCAGATGCATGGAGCCATTACGCCCCCCAGAAGCTTTTAGCGCTTGACAACTGACATTAATTATAGCACTTAGTGGAGTTTTTAATTACACTCAATTATGGCTCTGGCGTAATAACTGATAGGTAGATTGATATTCTGATAGATTGGTGAGAACATCCTTTTGTGCATGTTCCAAAATTAACAGTAATTATTGTGTTTTTAGTGGATGAAGAAATGGAAGTGGTGTGGCATAGAGGAAGGAATAGCCAAGGGAATGCCATCAGATCCAGTCTGACCTTTCAGAGATTTTTGTGTGTCTAGAACAAAATTATTATACTTTATTTTGGACTGAATTTTTTGTGGATTTACTGCAAAGCTATTCACCTAGATAAACCAAACGAAAATTCAAAGGGAACAAACATATCTTAGCACTTTCATCAAACTGCCCCCCCAAAAAAACACTGACGTCCAGCGGTTATTGGGTTTTGGAACCATGCTAAAATCTATAATATAGTAACATCTATTTAGCACATTTCACATATTGCAGCCCCTTACAGCTAATCTTTATTTTGGTTGCATAGCAACCCGTGTGAAAAGTGCACTTAACTGTATTGGATGTGCACTTGTAGTATACACATATAAATATGTACTATTTAAGTGGGTGAATAAAGCACTCTAAAGTTTAGCAAATTGCATTTAATATACATTTTTAACTATAGTACATTTCCAATTAATTGCAATTCACATGCAATCAAGTGTCCGAAAACATTCAGTTCAAGTATTCCTTTAAAATATATTATTTCTGTAATAAGTACTCTTTTTAAAAATATACTAAAATGTACTTTTTCACAAGGAAGCTTCGGTTATGTCAGGACTGGATCTTTAAGGATGTTGGATGTTACTTCATGAACTATGTTTTAATAAACATTTGTGGACTCTAGCACAGGCAAACAGCACTAAATGAAAGTTGATTGTCCATGAAATATCCAGTGCTGGAGTCCCAAACCTCATAAGCCATGTGCTGGAATAACACTAAATGTTATGACAGAAACACAGCCCTGGACATACACATACATGATCGACTGATCGCTCCCAGACAAGAGTTTCCACAG
The DNA here is from genome assembly GCA_036326025.1 of Chrosomus eos. Taxonomy (NCBI): domain Eukaryota; kingdom Metazoa; phylum Chordata; class Actinopteri; order Cypriniformes; family Leuciscidae; genus Chrosomus; species Chrosomus eos. The sequence continues at coordinate 48,664,312 of CM070818.1, forward strand.
AGGGAAAATATGAAGTCATATTCACTGGAATTATATTATTCCATGTCTAAATTGCATCCAATTTTTCAATATTATTTGACATGCTGTGTTTCCTGTGCAAACAAATGTGCCCACAACTTAAACAACATAAACTCGCTCAGAGTGATAGCATTTCAAAAGTATAAAAATAACTTAAATATAACTTAGTCTTATTCCATCTTATAAAACCCATAAACCCAAGATCTATAAACAAGAATTTAGCAATAACATGCCACAATAGAACCAAATACCAAACATCTGAAGACTATGCTTTCTGAATTTGATTGGAACTTAATTTTCTTGTATTTTATTAATTAAATCAGTTTTTTACATGGTATTTTCACAGAACTCCAAAGAATATCATGATAAACACCATGGTTATTCATGGAAAAGACCCTTTTGAAAAACAAATGTAATTGTACTGAATGTGCACTAGTAGTGTACTTAAAATCTGAAAAGTATATATTTTAATAAAACTGGAAATAAAAGGCAACTTAAGTGTAATTACAGAGAGTACCTTTTCATAACTAAGATTTAAGTACATTTTGTTACAAAAAAAAAAAAAACTAGAAAGAGCTGGAATATATAGGGAGCTGGTAATGAGGAACATGTGAGGGCAATCAGCCTGTGAACTGTGCAATGAGCATCTCCATGGAAACGCTAACACAGACACAGGAAATAGTGAACAAGAAAAGAAAAAAAAAACGTATAAAAACTCACAGGAAAGGCGGTGAGTGACCAGACCTGTGACATTACGCCCGTCCTCAAGGACGCCTCCTGCCGTGAAATTGATGAAAGTCATCAATGATGTCACCGGTCTATATTATCACAAGCTGGAACCCAGCATATCTCCTCTGGACCATCAACCTCCCAGTCTACCAGGTATTAATGACCCCTGCCCCTCTGTCTGAAATCGAAGATCTTCTGACCCGTCAGCAACCACGTCCAGCGGGAGGCTATAGCTGCTGTCTCCCTCGCTGAAGGCAATTTTGGAAGGGGAATCAAATGTGCTGCCTTCCAGAACCGATCCACCATAGCCAGAAACCACCGTATTGCCACCGGATGGGGGTAGGCCGGTGACAAAGTCCATGGCTATCTGGGAGCAGGGCCTCAAAGGGACAGGCAGCAGCTGGAGTAGCCCTGCTGAGGGCCGATTGAAGGTCTTACTGGTAGTGCAGACCAGACAGGCCCAGATGAACTGACGAAAATCCCACGCCAGCTATGACCACCAGAACCGTTGCTTAATTAACATCTGGGTACAAGCGATCTCAGTGAATCCGCATGATTCATAAAGGTTTCGAAGTTTCATGAAGCAGTGTTTCGAAAGCGCCCATCATTACTATGTATCGTGTTATGTCATGTGTGTGCTCGTGAATAGAGACCACCTGCTCTAAATAACGATATGTGATCTACTATGGCTTACAAATGTTTTGCAATGTTATACATTAAAACGTGGCACAAAACCTTTAAGTGTGTATACTGTTTACAGGTGCGTAAAAGCAGATTTTTCATACAAAAACTCTGTATAGAGTCATTTTTTCAACGTGGGAATCGCAAAGCACTTGCTCTGGACAGATGGGTCAGTTGTGAGTACAATCACAAATGTAAGTATGATTAATTATTGATGGTAATATTTTCTACTTGGTTATTCAAAATACGTAGTTTTGTGTTTTATATTGTATACGTTTTCAGCTAACCAGTGTACTCACATTATTACAGTCTTACTGAAATATTATTCTGCAAATTAGCTGTGGGCCACTATTACCTAAAACTGTGTCGATTAATGCAGATTGTCTGGCGTTCTTACTACTTTGAGTAAAGATAATGGATGGAGCAAAATTTGTTTAGCAAACTTTAATGTTACATCAGTCATTCACGTTAGTGCTCGGCTAACGTATGTACCATTATTGATACAGTTAATACAGTTCCTGCATGTGCACCGCAATACATTTGAAATATACACATTGGTTTGTTGATGGACATACACTTAATGCTGATGGTGAGGAATTACAGTTGAAACATCTCATAATGTACCTCAAACTGAGTAGCATATCACTCAAGTGGAATCTGCTCAAGTCGCGATGGAGGTTCAGGTCGAATAAATATTTCTTCCAATATTTCATCATGGAACTCGCGCTCGGATTGATATGGTAAAATCTACTCCATTGTTACTGTCTTTATAGTGTGTACAATCGCTGAGCTTTATGGAAGCCTCTAGACAGAGCTGAAGTTTTGGTAATGGGTGTTTAGCTTACGACCTGTGCTGTAAGCGGCCGACCAATTACAACAGACTGGGTCATCTGGCCAATCAGAGTAGAGTAGGCTCACGGAAAGGAGGGATGTTTGAGTCATTTGAGAATCATTGAAAAATGTGGTGATGTGCAATGTATATTATGAGAAAATGAAAGTGTCTTTTGACCTTTGATGCATGTAAACCTGTTGTAGGAGACCTCCAAAACAAAATCAGAAGCCTTTAAAACAACATAATAGGGGCACTGCGTTTAGGTCGATCAGGTCACAAGTGTTTGACGATCAGATCACAAGCCTGTCAAGTCAAGTCAAGTCATCCTCATTTATATAGTGCTTTTAACAATGTAGATTGTTTCAAAGCAGCTTTACAGAGACAAACCAAATTTAAGGTAACAAAGAATGGTTTGGTTTTATAGCGGTTCTTGAATATGTTGTTTCCAGCTTAAGTTAGTTTTGATTGATTCACTTCCCTCAAAATGATCATTCGTTATCAAATTAGGGGCCGCTAAGACGACGCCGTTCTCTCTAAATAGACTTTAAACGCGAACCTGTGATAAACGCTGATGGCGTTCACATGCGCGTTAAGAATTGATTCTATAGTTATGTGCGTTTGAATATATTTGCACAGGTTTAACTACTTGTCTTGCCTATAAATTTTGATGCAGAATTTTATTTTATCAATTCGGGGTAGGGACGCGAAACCGGAATTTCATATCGCTTTATCTGTAGAGTGGATTAGGGATCCTCCATAGGGAGAGGCTAGTTGGCACTTCAGCACTGCGTTGTCATCAGGTCCAGGCGAAGGTCCTTCGTCACAAAAGAACACCTATAGAATATAAAAAAAAATATATATATATATACATTTTTTTTATTATTATTGAATATGGATACCCACCCGTATGTTTTTTGGTCGTCTCCGTTCATGTTCATTTGTAAATTTCATGAGCTTATTTGTCCATTAGATCGAAAGATCTGAAAAAGCCCATACATTTACCTGCCCATAGACCCTCCCCTCGAAGAATTAAGGACAGAAGTGGTTGAAAGTCGACAAAAGAGATGGATTAAAACACCAGGTCTAAATGGGAATGTGTCTCCCTCATCTACTTGTGATCTGATTGACCAAAATGCATCTTAATACCATGTGTAATTTTTTCCAATTATTGGCCCAGCAGTTTGAAACAGGTGTGCAGGTGAAGTGTTGTGTCTGGAAATTATGCTTTAGAACCTACAGTAGTTTGGGTTTGACAGACATGCGGCTCTGATCGGCCACTAATTTTCCGTATCAAATTTCACAGAATCATATTTTGCAGGTAACATGATGTGGAGGGATCAACAGAAAAGTGCCATTTTAGAAATAAGCATCCTGCTGCTGACAGTAACTATAGCAGAATATGATATGTTCAAGGTCAATGCATGATATCAAAACTAAGCTTTCCAAAGAGTTTAAGGTTTAACTCTATCTCACAGCGATGGCTTCCAGGAATATGACACGGTTTGAGCGACAGGTTTGTTAGCAGATTATGAGATGTGATTTAGGCTGTCTGAGTATTTGTTGCCTGACTGTTGATTCATGTGTTCGTACACTGAATTTCTATGACTTCATTGCTTTGATAAAACTGCTGTTGGTTTAAAATGCTTATAAAACAATGATCTTTTCAGCTACTGCCCCTCACTCAGGGACAGTCATCAAACAGCTGTCCAGTCTCTTCATACGTTAATGCATTGTTTTGTGCATGCTATGTATAGTCAACACTTTATTAACATGGATTTTAATAAACATAGATTTAACTGTTCCTGCGTTGTTTGTTGTTGTATTTTTGAGGAAAATCACAGCTCAATTGTGGTGGGATGCAGGTGACTGTGAGCTGATCAATGAGATGTTTAGCAGGAGAATGAGGCACATGTGTTTGCATTTACCCAGTGGTCGAGCAACATATAAAATCACAACAGAATCCATCTGAAGGAATGTATGGCAATGCTGAAGGCCACAGAAACTCAAACGCAGCCTCATTCACATGACATCATGGTGGTTTGGGATTTTCAGGGACCACCAATGCTGAAATATCAAGACCAAGTAGAAAGGGAACTTTTCAAACCCTTTCAGTCCAGCACATTAACTCAAGCATTGTTATGCTTTTAAATGTAATATTGACCAACAGCATCATTTCATGTATCATGTTCTCTTCATGTGGTGATGACTGATTTGTGAGCGCGACAGTATGAGAATTTTATGACAAACACTGGAATGTTGACCTGTTCACTCAAACACTGGACTCATTTTGTGTTATATAGGCTATGTTTGGAGTGGCTAGCTTCCTGTTGACTGCATATGTGCAACAGTGTGTATTATACAAATTCACTACCCAGATAGCAAGCAATGAATGAAACAATGTTGAGTCAATGTTGATGCGGCCACACTTATTGCATTGAATTAATGTTACAAAGTGATGTTAGTTCAATATCACTTTTGACCCACAATTATTGTAGAAACAATGGTGAGATTTCAACAAACAATCTTGTCATTGAGTCAACATTATGAAGTGGTGTTGGTTCAATATAGCTTTCGCACAGTGAATCAACATCACTGCTGTTGAATGAACATTGAAAATAACAAAAGGAATCATTGTTTATATTGTTCAATCAATGTTACGATGTGATGTTGATTCTGAACAATGTAAAACAATGTTGCCATCTGATGTAGGCTACCAAATTAATGTTGAAACAACATTAAAGGGATCCTATTATATCCTTTTACAAAGTCTTGATTTTGCTTTTGGGTGGTACTAGAATGTATTTTCATGCTTGACTGTTCAAAAAAACGTCATTTACATCATAGCAATTACATAAAACTTATAATTGGAACAATTCATGGAAAACACAACTATAAATAATAAGACAAGTTGTAATCCATAAACAACAAATTTTCCCGACAAAATGGGAATGGCTACGTCTTTCAGGAGATGTTTTGTGCATATAGCCTGTATTGTACTCTCTTCTGGAGCTGTTCTCCGTAATGAAAAATAAGCAGCGCACAGACAAACGTTAAATGTCAGGAACAGTGTTAAAATCACATTTGAACCACTCTTAGTTTGTCAGCCTTAGGACAAACTTTTTCCGGGGTGGAAAAAAAACCACGATAGCACTCTTCACCTTCTCTGGCTACGTTTATACGTTTAAACAGAGTTTACACTATTTTCATAAACGGACATTTCACCCTCTCCGTTTTCAAAAATAATATTGTGCACACCTGTCAGTTTTCAGATAAGTGTTAGTTTACACAAACCCGTGTATGTGGTCAAGAGCATGCCAAACCTGTAGGTGGCAGTGTAGCAAGAAGCTCAAGGCCATGTTAGCCAATCAGAATCCCGAATCAGTAACAAATCACTTTTCTTTTCAATTCACCTCTTTCTCTTTTGAACAAAGAGGTTGCACTTTTGACACAGTTGCTGTCGCATACTGTGGTGTTGGCTGCCTAAAACTAAACGAATAGCACAAACGAAGGGAAATGTCTCAGTTTTTCAAAATAACCATGTACGTTTAAACGGGGCCTCTAGCGCAGCTCAACCAGGCCTCGACAACGTTTTTGCGTATTCTGTGGGTGGGATTATTTAAATGAGGAACATTATGACTTCAAAATATCTGGAAAACGTGTGTAGCAGTCCAAATGAGCCGTTCGTTATAGTTCTTGAAAAGTGGATTCTGTTAAATAAAATATCTCCCTTTGGAGTGGACTAACCATACAGATCTTTTTTTATGCTTTAACAGCAAAACTACACACAAACTAAAGTAGAAATAGTGAAAAAGCATAATAGGACCCCTTTCATATTTCAAGTACACTTCAATTGTATGTCAACAAATTCCTGACAATTTAAAAGTTTAAAAGGGAAACCTTTTCAAATATAAATTACGCCTTTCCAGAAGTCAAGTCAATTTATTTTATTTTATTTAACAGTATAACAATCAATGACAAAAAGATATAAAGGATTATTATTATTATTTTTCAAAGCAAGAAAAACAGATTAGTGGGGCAAAAAGGACAAACACATTACAACCTTTACAAATAAAATTAGTTTCAGAAGTATGATATCATTATAAATACAAGTGGTCAAATGGTTCAGGTTTTAAAAATCTGGCTAGCATCAGACTACTGCCTTTTTCCTATGAGCTCTCTGAAATCTAAAAAGAAAGCACTACTTTTACGTTACTTTAGAGCAAGTGGATTCAGTTATCAAACCAACATCACTTGCAATAATGTTAAAATGCTAAACACAATATGATTAACTTTTTTTTTTAAATCACTCAACACAAAATATTCTAACTATGATTATATTATTGTTAAATAGTGTTTATTTAAGCTATCTAAATTACGTCATATGCTCTCAATGAAAAATGCAGAACAATAATTCATGCCTTCATGACCTCAAGGCTAGATTATTGTAATGCTCTACTGGGTGGTTGCCCTGCACACTTAATAAACAAACTACAGCTGGTCCAAAACGCAGTCGCTCGAGTTCTTACTAGAACCAGGAAGTATGACCATATTTGCCCGGTTCTGTCAACACTGCATTGGCTGCCTATTAAACATTGTATACATTTTAAAATATTGCTGATTACTTACAAAGCACTAAATGGTTTAGCTCCCCAATACTTGAGCGAGGTCTTAACGCATTATAGTCCTTCACGTCTATTGGAATCTCAAAGTTCCGGCCAGTTGATAATACCTAGAATATCAAAATTGACTGCTGGTGGTAGATCCTTTTCCTATTTCGCACCAAAACTTTGGATCAGTCTTCCTAACATTGTACGGGAAGCAGACAAGCTCTGTCAGTTCAAAGCTAGACTAAAAAACACATCTCTTTGACCTAGAATTCACATAATACATTATCGACTTCTATAATTCAATATTAGGCTGCCTAGATTAGATCAGCCGGAACTGGGAACACTTCCCTTAAATCGTGTTGTACTCGTTACATCATAAGTCAAGTCACCTTTATTTATATAGCGCTTTTTACAATACAAATTGTTTCAAAGCTGCTTTACAGAGATAACAGGAAAATAATGTTGTAATAGTATTGTAAAATTCAAAATTAAATGTTAAATGTTCCCAACTAAGCAAGTCATAACATAAGAAGAATGGCATCTACCCTAATTTTAGTGTTTTTGTTTATCCCAAGGTTTTCCCGCAGCCTGCCGGATCCAGGCCGTTTCCAGATCTGACAAAAGACCTTCGCCTGGACCCGATGACAACACACTGGAGTGCCAACTAGCCTCTCCCTATGGAGGATCCCTATACCACTCTACAGATAAACCGTTGTGGAAAATTTGGTTCGCGTACCAACCCAAAGTGATAAAATAAAATAAAATTCTGCATCAAAATTATAGGTAAGACAAGTAGTTTAGGCATGGTTTGTAGGGAATTACAAACCTGCGCACATATATTCAAACACACATAACTATAGAATCAATTCTTAATGCGCATGTGAACGCCATCAAGGAAAGCAGTTTGGTAGGGGGTGTCCATTTTTTTCAGTTAAGTTTATCTCCAGCCCTAATTAAACACACCTGAACCAGCTAATCAAGGTCATTAAGATCAATGAAAACTTCCAGGCAGGTGTGTAGGAGCTAAACATGAAGAGGAACATGTCAGTCACTGGCTGTTTCTCAATTCCAAGAATGCTTTCCCGTTGAGACCGGTCTTGCCAGGCAACCTTGAAAGAACGAACTCGGAAGGACGCGAGGACACAGAATTGAGATGTGCTGCGATTTTGCTGCTTAACTGACCATCTCAGCTAACAGTGATTAATGACCAAAGCACATTAACTACAAAACAACACCACATATTACATACATTAATTACAGCTGTAATTACATGCAGGTATTCTTAAAATATAAGTACAATGTAAAAAAAGATGTATGTACACAAAAATTCCATTGTATCAAATTATTAGTTTCAAGTACATAGTACTTAAAGCCACTTAATATAAAGTTGGACCAGATTCTTTTTAATATGCCAATAAAAATAGCCTACTGTAGCTTTTTTTAAGGTCATTATCACTTTATTAAAATTAAGCAAAGGAGTTGGATCTTAAGGAAGAACGAGAAGTTTAAAGCTTCCGTACGTCGACCGCCCAGAGCGTCTTCTGGGATTTTAAAGGGTTCGATTCTCTCATATATTTCATGCGTCCTCTGTACTTGTGTTCTTGATGTGGCCGTGTAAATGTGCACACTATATAAAACCCAAACACAACCAAACATCTAAAACAGGGGTTCTATATTTTCGACTGCGTATGAGACAGACGCAGCGTTAATGTCTGGAGTTTCCGCTTGTGGTCAGGAATATAAACAAAAACTTATACAATGAGTTACAATAGAAAAATACTAAACATAAAAACTTCCAAACAGAATTCACCACGTACAGTGTGAATTACAATGTTCCACAAATGTAGAAAGAAACAACCCAAAAATAAAGAATAATAGTTACACTTTCCTATTTTCCCCTCAGCGAGTTCTCTTTCACAATACCCAATGTGTTAATTTTCCCTTTTTAGCTTTCTCCAAATAACTGTATATTCCCAAAAATAAACAGAATACACAAAACGGTTTATGTGAGCACTTATACCTCAAATAAACAACGGTAGTGGCTTTTTATGTTTTCTGGATAAAGAACAAAACAAACATGATTAAAGACACATTCTCATACAGTAAGCCACTGACACACTTGTAAGACAGAAATAAACATACTTAACACTCTACAATTAACATTACTATACTAATTCTCATCTCTTACAGATTATAATATAATATAATAATATAATATAAATAAACTTTGTCATTACAAACAGTGCAGAGCTAGCCAAATACTTTCTTTGAGTGAATATACGCATTTACAATAAAATAATGAACTAAAATGACACTCACTCTGTGAAGCGATACACCGCACTAGAAAGCCCGTGCCACGGTCATCTCACGTGCACTAACGTCTCTTCGTTCTCCCCTCTGACATAATTTTATCACAGAAACAGAAGTATCGTTTATATTTCTCCTCAATAATAACATGAGCTGTAATAATGAGTTCAAATAACATGCTACATTTCTATTAAACAAACACTCACGCTCAACCGCCGTCACTGTGGAATGTGTATGTTCGTTTCACACAGAAATCTCCGGCACTCGGGAGAAACAAAGACTCCTTGCGATGAATCACTGCTTCAACCACTCAACAAACAGAACACCAAATTGGGGGTTTCCCTTTCGAATTCACATAAGCCAATGCTGTAAATTGGTGTCAGTTTCTAACGCGCCTCAGCTCCCGTGTTCGCTGAAGGTCTATCAAAAAGCAAAAACAACTCTTGTCTTCGTACTGCATGCTATGTGCACAGGTGCCTCTAAAGGGAAGCAGATAGGCTATTTTTGCCCGGTTACTTTGATTGGAATTGATTGAACTCGACGTTGGATGCATAGCGAAACACAAGGACGCATGATCGTGAGAACCTGCTCAAATCTATGAAATGAAGCAACCCGGAAGTGCGAAACCTCAATCTCGAATCGTAGGACAGTGTCCCCATTTTAAATGTGATTTCACATATGATCTGTTTTTACAGGTTGGTCCATGACTTTATTTATTAGTGGAATTCTGAATCTGACACCTCGCATGTCTGAACCAACTTGTGTGTAATCCACTCTGTAGCTTTGAAAAGATTTCCAAAGGGCCACCCATACCCCATAAACAGCCTCAAAACGTTCTCAAAGTCTTGGGACGTACAAACACTTTGCCATATTTTTAGTTGGAAGAAAGCTATGAAAAACAGCCACTTTCTCATAAGTAAAGATTGTTTTTTAGGGCCAGGCACCGATGGTGTGAGACTCTTGAATTTGCCAGTTTTATTATGTTTTTATTTTTCCTATCTTTCGAAATAATATTTTTGAGGAATCCTAAACATGCACGAAAACTCCAAAAATTGCACACGCGTCAGAACTGTTTGTAATCACATCTGTATGCCGTTTCAAAATTTGTCGGCAAAATGGGCCGATAGCGCCACCTATAAAGGTTCAACGGATGCGCCTGCTTAAACGTTCATGAGTGACGCAAATTCACAACATGTAATGGTATTAGTAGAAAAAAGTCTCTAGGTAGCAAAAAACGGGAAGTCAGCCATTTACTCTAATCAGATTTTGTGAGTTTTTGCCATTTCAGGCACTCGTACTTTAACGACCCTCCTCCTACAGTTTTAATCTGATCATCTTCAAATTTGCTGAGTGTAATCTTAAGGCCTTTGCGACGTTAAATTGCGAAGATCTTGAGTTTTCGTCGAAGGGCGTGTCCTCGGCGGCCTGACAAATTTTGATGTTTCGCCATGAAACAGGAAGTTGCTGTAACTCAGGCAAACAATGTCCAATCTGCCCCAAACTTCACACGTTTGATAAGAGTTCTGTCCTGAACACATGTCCATGCTCATATTCAGTTACAGTCACAGCGCCACCTGCTGGCAACAGGAAGTGACATGTTTAACACTGTTGTGGACTCCTGATAACATATAAAAAAGTGCCAGCAAGTGTTAAACATGCTAACAACATACTTGAAACATGCTAAAACATGCTAGCAAGCACTTAGCTAAGTGCTAAAGCATGCTATTACTGCAATTCAATAGGAATTTGCTGTAACTCAGGTATGGAATGTCCAATCTGCCCCAAACTTCACACGTTTGATAAGAGTTCTGTCCTGAACACATGTCCATGCACATAATCAGTTACAGTCACAGCGCCACCTGCTGGCAACCGGAAGTGACATGTTTAACACTGTTGTGGACTCCTAATAACATATAAAAAAGTGCCAGCAAGTGCTAAACATGCTATCAACATACTTGAAACATGCTAAAACATGCTAGCAAACACTTAGCTAAGTGCTAAAGCATGCTATTACTGCAATTAAATAGTAATTTGCTGTAACTCAGGCATGGAATGTCCAATCTGCCCCAAACTTCACACATTTGATAAGGGTCCTGCCCTGAACACATCTACATGAGAATATTCAGTTATAGTAATAGCGCCACCTACTGGCAACACGAAGTGACATGTTTAACACTGTGATGCAGTACTAGCAACATAGTAAATATGCCATTGAATTATAAACATGTTATAAACATGTTAAACATGCTAGCAATTCTTAGCTAAGTGCTAAAGCATGCTAATGAAATGAAACAGGAAGTTGTTGTTACTTAAGAAGGCAATGTCCAATCTGCCCCAAACTTCACACATTTGATAAGAGTCATGCCCTGAACACATCTACATGACAATATTCAGTTATAGTAATAGCGCCACCTACTGGCAACACGGAGTGGCATGTTTAACACTGTGATGCAGTACTAGCAACATAGTAAATATGCCATTGAGTAAAAAACATGTTATAAACATGTTAAAACATGCTAGCAATTCTTAGCTAAGTGCTAAAGCATGCTAATGAAATGAAACAGGAAGTTGTTGTTACTTAAGAAGGCAATGTCCAATCTGCCCCAAACTTCACACATTTGATAAGAGTCCTGCCCTGAACACATCTACATGACAATATTCAGTTATAGTAATAGCGCCACCTACTGGCAACAGGAAGTGACATGTTTAACAGTGTGATGCAGTACTGGCAACATAGTAAATATGCCATTGAGTTATAAACATGTTATAAACATGTTAAACATGCTAGCAATTCTTAGCTAAGTGCTAAAGCATGCTAATGCTATGAAACAGGAAGTTGTTTTTACTTAAGAAGGCAAAGTTCAATCTGCCCCAAACTACACATGTTTGATAAGAGTTCTGTCCTGAACACATGTGCATGCTCATATTCAGTTACAGTCATAGCGCCACCTGCTGGCAACAGGAAGTGACATGTTTAACAGCATGCTATTATACCCATAATAAAGGACATTTTTGTAACTGACTTTGACATACTCCCACTATATTTATCTACTTAAATGCACATTGCCCACCGTGGTCTGTCTTCCTAAAGCCACCGGGTGGCGATGGCACGGGTGCGAGGGCCCTTTCAATGCTGCTTGCAGCTTTAATTTGTTATTGTGTTTCAGCAGTAATTAATTTGTTATTATATCTATACTTACACGGTTGACCTTCCCTTATACCCTTAACCCACCCTTTAAGGGATAGTTACTTTTTTTCTGTGAAGTTAATGGGTGAATTACTCATCCTCGTGTAATTCCAAACCTGTAAGACTTTCATTCATCTTTGGAACACAAATGAAGTTATTTTTGGTGAAATCTGGGAGCTTTCTGTACAATCCATTGACAGCTACTCAACTACCACTCTAATGCTTCAAAAAGATACAGAGATATTGTAAAACTAATCCATATTCATTTAAGATTTAATTTAGGCTTTTTTCACATTTAAACATTGATCAGCGAACATAAATAGAATATCAACCGAACCTGCTTGACATGCATGAACAAATCTCATTGGTTTCTTTTGGAAGCTCAAACGTACTGCGTAACACACGAGAATGAATCTCATTGGTTCTCGCACGTCTACTGATGTGTGAGTTGATGAATGTTGAGTTTTATAATTAGTAGTACAGCAAGATGCAGTCAGACACACTTGGGGATTTGCATCAATGGCGGGGAAGCGTTGTCTCATAAATGACGGAAATTCCGTCAATGGCGGGGAAAGAGTTAACTAATGTAGTCAAATAATGTAATTTACAAATAAAACCTACAGGGGTTGGACAATGAAACTGAAACAACTCTCATTTTAGTGTGGGAGGTTTCATGGCTAACTTGGACCAGCCTGGTGGCCAATCTTCATTAATTGCACATTGAACCAATAAGAGCAGACTGTGAAGGTCCAATTAGCAGGGTAAGAGCACAGTTTTGTGAATTGGACTGCTTATTTATTCTATTCTATTCTTATTATCAGGATGACAATGCACCAATACACACAGCAAGACTGGTGAAAGATTGGTTTGATGAACATGAAAGTGAAGTTGAACATCTCCCATGGCCTGCACAGTCACCAGATCTAAATATTATTGAGCCACTTTGGGGTGTTTTGGAGGAGCGAGTCAGGAAACATTTTCCTCCACCAGCATCACGTCGTGACCTGGCCACTATCCTGCAAGAAGAATAAAATCTTAAAATCCCTATGACCACTGTGCAGGACTTGTATATGTCATTCCCAAGACGAATTGATGCTGTATTGGCCGCAAAAGGAGGCCCTACACCATACTAATAAATTATTGTGGTCTAAAACCAGGTGTTTCAGTTTCATTGTCCAACCCCTGTATATTTTATATTAATATATTTTAGACAAATTTTGTCTAAAATATATTAATTAATTAATTAAATACATTAAGATATTAACTTCTTGTATGGAACTTTCAAAAGGAGTATCACACTCTACACCACTCTGTTGCTGTGCATTCTGGCAAAACTCATAGTCTGAGAGTTTGATACATATAGTGTGCAGTATGTCAGTTGTCTGTTTGTTGTGAACATTGGAGATGGTGCTAATCATCAGAGTGTATTAACACACAGAGTTCAAGGCTAGTTTATGTGGTTCACTCTGAGTCGAGAGCAGAAGAGCGTCAGCTCGGATAATTATTTGTAATTGGCTGGTTGATGTGAATGAATGTTATTTAATATATACTTTAATATATGTTATAAAAATAATTATCTAAGATACAATTATAATATCAATATCACGAAAAGTAGTTTGTAAGAAAGTCTGTGCAGTTTAAGAAAAAGTATCAATAAAGTATATGGCTCCTTTCACTGACCAATTGTTGACTAAGAAACAAAATGCAGCTTTTGAAGAGACCCAAATTTCATACCCTGTTTGTGGAAAGTGCCATTTCTCTTTGGAAAAACAAAAGAGTAGGACGTCATTCTCAAATCTCAATTGTGTATGATGTTGTACGGACTCGAAAATGAGCGTCGAAAGTCTTCAGGAAAGTGTCACAGCACAGCAGCCCATTACATCCATGATAATAAAAAAAGTAAATGACAAAGAGACGAGAGAAACCCTGAGAACAGACTGTCTGAAAATGAGCCCTGCTCATCCTGTTAACAAACATGAATAACAAAATGGAGGTATAATGGTTTCAATTTCAGGCGTGCGTGGAGATGAGCGACCTCCCGCCAGCAGAAGACAATCATCTCATCGGGAGGTTGTGCCACTGTCGCCGTGGGCCGTTACCACAGTGTGTACAAGTCCTTAATAAAACTGACTTTATACAACAAAGTTCCACATTACAGGAGCATAATCATCTGTTCAGGCACACGTCATCCATTAAACACTATGACAGCTTGAAGGATTTTCAATTTGATGTATTTCAGGACTTCGGAGCGTGAAAATGGAGTGTGGCACATCTCTAACACACCACTCGAAGGAATTTTCTCTCAAGATGTTCAAGTCGTGGCAGTTACCTACAAAAACCAGGATGGTAAGTAATTCATAAGTCTTTCTGTTTTAACATCATATACTAGTTGGGGTGGGGTGGGGGGTCGATTCACATATAATTCGCAATTCTATCTTGTAAAGATTCAAATAGATTTTCAAAAAAAGTTCAAAAAACAATATTCTAAATATCTGTTAATAACGTGATGTTGACGGAACAAAGAGTAGTGTAGCACCCGGACAGTTTAGAGAGCGCACAAGCTTACAACAGGGGACAAATGAAGTTTACTTGAAAACAACAGTTCCATATCAATATTTTAACAAATAGAAAATAGACTTAAAGGTATAGGGATGCTTCATCATTTACACACCCTTAAATTGTTCCACATCTGTATAAATTAATTTCTTCTGCTGAACACAAATATTTTAAAGAATGTCGGTAACCAAACAGTAGATGGGCCCCATTAGCCGCGTTTCCACTGTCGGGCCAGGGCCGCGCCAGGGCTGCGCCAGGGCCTAACAGCGAGCCGAGCCGAGCCAGTGGCCTCGGGCCTCAGGCACCGGGCTTGCGTTTCCACTGCCGGGCCAGTAGCCCCACAGCGCTGCCCTAAACCCCGCCCTTAACACGCATTTCTGGATCAAACGTCATACAACCCAACCCATTTCAGCGGGTATTATGAATTTATTTAGTTTTTTAAGTTAGGAAGAGAGCATGCATATTAACTCACCGGCCGTGGCTGCAATAGTGTCCCGATTGTCTTGCGAGTCGCCTTTAACAGAGGGACGGTGACCCAGCACATGGTGACCCAGCACACCGTCCATCAAGTCGATCCATGGAAAGTTCCTTCTCGGAGTTCCGTTCTGTCCATTGTTCGTTTTAATCGCCTTGTACAATACTGCGCCCGCAACTTTTTTAATTTTTTCCTGAACTTGAAGCGTTGCTCGCTGAATGCTTAGCTTAGAAAGTTCAGCATCGATGCATTTTATAATGTCCTCGTTTCTTCACACGCCGTCAAATTGACGTTGTACCCTTTCTTCTGCCCAAATGCTCAGAAGAGCTTTGGTATCTTCGACAGACCAGTACAGGTGATTCTCCATTTCGAGCAGCGATAATTTTGCACGATATAAAACAGTGAAATGTGCATCTTGCTTCAGACCATAACTTTCCCTAACACCGATAAACTCCGCCTTTTACCTTGCCCACGCCTTTAGCCCGAGCTGGCCCGCTTTGGCCCAAGGTATTCGACGGGCCAGAAATCCTGGCCGTTGGCCCCGCGAGTAAGCCCCGCTCAAGCTCCGGAAGTGACAGTGGAAACGCGTCTGGCCCTGGCACACACTAGCACGGCTCGGCCCTGGCCCGGCAGTGGAAACGCGGCTATTGACTTCCATAGTATTTTTGCTCTCCATACTATGGAAGTCAACTTGAGGGTGAGTAAATGATGACAGATTTTTCATTTTTGTGTGAACTATCCCTTTAAATTGTGTACAATGTGCATTCACACTGTAGCGAACCTACATAATAATAATATACATAAAATGTATTTAAGGGGGCCGGAAGGCCAATTTAGCTCAAAGGGAATGATTCATCGATTTGCAATGAATCATTGACCGAATCACTATGGAACCGAGCAAATGACTCGTTTAGAGTTCATTTGAACGGGCCGTAATTTAAACCTTGGCACAGATATAAATATCCAATCTATAGTGAAACACTATGTATTAGCAAGGTAACTTTAGATCGGCAGTACAAGACATTAAATATGTAAGCACGACACAAGGCAGATATCTTTTCAAATATATGGACGACTTTATTAACTATTCTAAACACATAAAACTAAGGTCTAAACAATCACACACACACACATTCATACAAGGCGCAAAGGAAGAGAGAGAAAGAGTGAGTTTTCAGAGTGAGAGGCACTTGTAAGACATAAACCTGAACGAACCACCAAGCATTCATTTAAACCTTCGTTTCTTAGACAGGTTATTACATGTACATTAAAAAGCACCAGGTCAGTTACAGTCTGGAGTACTTGCTTGTCTTTGCGTTGCTTAGGCCAGGGAATTCCCTATTTGAGGTGCTTCGTCAAAGGGGTTTCCCGGCTGCGTGGCTGGTTGTCTTTGGAGTGCCTGGCTGGAGTTTCTGAACCGCCGGTCACGTGATGTGTTGGCGGATGGATGAACAAGAGTCTTTACAGTTCGAAGTGCGTTGCAGGAGAGACGTGTAAACGAACTTTACAGCAAAACTTAACTTAGAACGAGACTTTTAACGAGAAAATAAAATAAAGGAAGAAAGGAAAGTAAGAGATGAGATGGCTTGAATGAAGCTGTTTAAACTCCGATCTTGATGGGTTTGTCTGCTGGTCTAATTTAACTTGGTCTGGTCGATGTAAAAGCGTACGAACATGAACACTCTCTTGCTGTTTGATCATAGAGAGAGGCACAAACTTAATTTAACACAGAACCGACTCAAAACCGAACTGAACCGAGCCGAAACTGAACTGCTCTCTGAACCGAACTGAACTGAACTGCCTTGTTCGGGTCTTTAACTTAAAGTTAGTCCAACCTCTTTTGGAGAATTCTGGCCAATTGGACAATGGCATCATCTTAGGAGGTGGACCTAGTTCCTACTTATCATAAATCATGCGTTATCTGGGGTCTCCTTGTTTTCAATCACTAAGCCGAGAGAACAAGAGATCACAGTTTAAACATTGTAGATTATTATAATCATACAAAACATTTTACACAGATTTCACTCAAGCCATCTTAAGAATTAAGGGCATACGATTATTTCGATTGGAAGCACGATACTCGTTCATTCATACACACAGTTATAATCATCATTACATGATTTATATGGAACCTAAGCATAATACAAACATGAATTGTAGGAAAACAAGAATTATGATGTTTGATTATGAGTCCACTGAGCCTTGTTCTGTGTGAGTTGTTCTCTGCAGAATGTGCAGAATTAATGTAGTTTGATATGTAAAGTGTAAAAGTCTTTCTGGTCTCTGAATGAAAGCGTGGTCTGTTAAATAACTCTGTCCTGTTTAGCAGTGGTGATGCTGAGGGAGGTCAAAGGTGGTCAGGCCTGTTTGACCATTTGTGAGGAGATTTGTCTTGGTTAAGAATGAACAGTGACAAGTTCTTCCTGCTTTGGCTTATCCCTTTATGGAGTCTTGGCCATAAACATCTTCTCTGGAGGGGGTGCCTAGACTATCTGGCGTCGGGATCTTTATGGCTGAATTAGTGATTGAGTTCTGTTTGAATGAATCAAATGGAAGATTCATTTGTGTTTGGTTCATTCTCTACAACACCATGTTGTAATTACCACAATTATGTGATTTCAACTTGTTAAAACGTTCATGTCCTTGTAGAGCTTTCAATTACAGCTTGTAAGATGGGAATTGTTTGGGAAATCCTACTTGTATCACGTGACTACTGTACCACCTGACCGCAGCAGATTAATTTAGGCGTTGAGAGTGGTGCCATAGAAATTAATAAATGCAGCATAATTACTGGCACATGTTAAGCTTTTTTTGTAGTACTTTTTGTCAATGTCAATGTCAATTTTATTTATATAGCACTACTAAACACAACACCAGTTGACCAGTGTGCTTTACATCAATACAAAAGACAAATATAAATACAACACATTTCATCCTTAGCCATATGCTAAATCAAACAGATAGGTTTTTAGCCTAGATTTAAAAACAGACAAGGATGGAGCAAATCTAATACTAAAAGGTAACGCATTCCACAGTCTTGGAGCCGCAGCTGAAAACGCGCGATCGCCCCTACTCTTCAACTTTGATTTCGGTATACATAAAAATCTCTGATTTGACGACCGGAGAGACATAACTGGACGATGCTCTACCAGTAGGTCCGAAAGATAAGTAGGGGCCAGACCGTTTAAGGATTTAAAAACCAACAAAAGAATTTTAAAATCTACACGATATCGTACAGGCAACCAGTGTAAGTGATGTAGGACTGGGATAATATGGTCCCGTTTTCTAGTACCTGTGAGAAGTCTTGCCGCCGCATTTTGTATCCTTCTGTAACCGGGATAAAGCTGATTGGCTGATCCCACAACACAGAGAGTTACAATAGTCAAGCCTCGATGTCAGAAATGCATGAATTAGTCTTTCAAAATTATTAAAAGATAAAATAGGTTTTACTCTGGCTAAAAGACGGAGCTGGAAAAAGCAGGATTTGACCACTGAACTTATCTGCTTGTCAAATTTCAGACCATCCTCAAAAAAAACACCCAAGATTTTTACCCAAGTCTTTACAGGCAGTGTTAAATTACCTAGGGTTGTCTGACTAAGTGAATATGATGAGCCAAACACTATAATTTCGGTTTTGTTTTCATTAAAATTAAGGAAATTTAGAGATAACCAAGCTTTCACATCAGATATACAGGCCCTGATTTTTTCCAGTCCATCGCACTTTGGTTTAAGGGACAAATAAACTTGAGTGTCGTCCGCATAGCAGTGGAACGACAACCCATGTTTCCTGAAAATAGACCCTAATGGAAGCATGTATAGCGAAAAAAGAATTGGAGCTAAAATGGATCCCTGCGGGACACCACAAGACAGAAAAGCAGTCTTTGACATATATTCCCCAATGTTAACACTAAACTTCCTATTTGACAAATAAGACCTAAACCATTCTAAGGCAGGACCTTTGATACCCACCCAATGCTCCAGACGAGCAAGAAGAATAGAATGATCAACCGTATCAAAGGCAGCACTCAGATCTAATAACAAGAGCACAGTCGAAACCCCAGGGTCGGCAGCAATTAAGAGATCGTTTAGGACTTTCAGAAGTGCAGTCTCTGTCGAGTGGTATTTTTTAAAACCAGATTGAAAAAACTCAAATACCTTATTTTCGTCCAGAAAACTCTGCAATTGTTTCAAAACTATCTTCTCTAAAATCTTAGAAATAAAAGGCAAATTTGAAACTGGTCTAAAATTGTCCATAATATTTAAGTCTAGGTTGGGTTTCTTTAACAACGGCCGAACTATAGCATGTTTCAATGCTTCTGGTACCATGGAGGTTTCCAGACATTGATTTATAATGTTTAACAGATAAGGCCCCACAGCATCAATAACTTTTTTCAACAGAAAAGGAGGGACGGCATCCATAGAAGAGCCCGACGGCTTTAACTGACCCACTATTTCTTGCAGATGGGAAAGAGAAATAGGTTCAAATTGCTTCAGCTCTGCCGAACAGGCCACCAAGGTAGACGGGTCAAAAGAAGGACAGCATATCCCCATCTAATGTCATTGATCTTATTCACAAAGAAATTAAGAAAGTCATTGCATGTCCATGGTGCATCAGGATACTCATAAACAGGTGGATTAATAACAGAGTTAAAAACAGTAAAAAGAGTTCTTGGTCTGTGATAATTTTTAGTAATGAGGTTTGTGAAATAATCTGATCTTGCTGCTCTCACAGCCTTTTGGTATTTTAACAGCGAATAACTTAGCATTTCAAAGGAAACATGAAGCTTATCCTTCTTCCATCTACGTTCTGCTTTTCTGCAAGACTGCCTCAAGGAACGTATATTATCGTCAACCCAAGGGTCCACTCTTGGCTTAGGTTTTAAGGTCTTTACTGGAGCTACTGTGTTTAAGACATTCACACATTTAGAATTAAACTCATACAAAAGCTCCTCAGCACTTAATGCATACTGGTCTGTATCCATACTGTGCATGGTATCACAAAAAGCTGATGAGAAAATTGTACAAGTATCCGAATTAATTAATCGGGATTTACGGGCTAGCCTTTTGGGTTTCACAGAGTTTGATGGTGTAGGGATAGAAAACATAACACATTTATGATCTGAAAACCCATTATCTACTATCTCCAGATCAGACAGCGAGATACCATATGATAACACCAGATCAAGTGTATGTCCACCTTGATGGGTAGGGACATTTACATGTTGATTTAAATCAAAGGCATTTATCAAGGTAATAAACTCTTTAGCTAAAGAGTCTGTTGGGCAGGACACATGCACATTAAAGTCTCCTAAGATTAACAATTTATCATACTTTGGTACAAATTGACCCAAAAAATCTGCAAGTTCATTTAAGAAGTCTGCATTGTGTTTAGGAGGACGATATATCAAGGCAATCAACATTGGACTATTCAGTTCAAAAACAAATAGTTGCAGCTCAAAACTTCTGTAGTCATTTTGTACTATTTGGTGATATGAAAATATGTCTTTAAAGATAGAGAGTAATCCGCCACCCCTGCCAGTTAAGCGAGGCGAATTTAAAAACAAACAGTTTGAGGGTAAAAGTTCTGACAGAGGGCTTGTATCTCCAATGGCGAGCCAGGTTTCTGTAATAAATAAGCAGTCCAATTCACGCGAAATAAAAAAGTAATTTATAATAAAAGTCTTATTTACCACCGATCTCGAATTTAGTAGCCCCAGCTTGAACAAACGCGGACTATCCGTCTCCATCAGCTCTTCAGACTCCCGCACCTGGGGTAAAGTACGCAGATGTTTGGTGCACACTCCTCGACGTCTGTAGATACGGGGGGAGCCCCACATACCAGAGGTCACTGTGGCTGGGACCAGGGGAGCACTCCGCTCATATGACAGGTCCAGGGAACGCCAGCAGACAAAATAGTCGCCGGCCAAACACCTCCCTCGACGTCCCGAGGTCCGCACACCAGACTGCAGAACCAGGCAGGACTTCAGCCTAACAGCAAAGCCACCGCGTTTTCCGCGTTTTTTCCTCTGTCTCTTAACTGGTAGTGAGCATGGCCATCTCTGGAGATAACCAGGTATCGACGACAAGAAAGGAGGAGGTGGATAATATGAACCATTTGATACATAGTTCAACAAATTGTTTGAACGGGTCCGAAGACTTAAGATAGTTGATTTATCATAGACCAATCTTGCACATTGCGTTACCTTTAAAATAAAACAAAATAAAACAAACAATACAACTAATGAGCTCTGAGACCAACGGCATGCCATATACACCGGCGCCATCTTTTTTACAACGAGAAGTGCGTTCAACATGGACGCGCAAGCAGTTGCAGTGGTAACGAAAAATACCTGCTTGTAAAAGCGAATGAACATCCTGTATCTGAAGCTAAATCACTAAATATTGAGAATGCAACAACAGGTATTATAGTAACTCCAAACAATTTGCCAATGATCGTAATCAGCTGATAATCAAAATGCAAAAGATGCGTGCATGCTCAAATATGAAATGCTGGGCAGCGACGGTGTCTCAGTCTCCACCGGGCTTGACAAAATTGGTTTTTAATTTGAATCGTCACCCCAAGAATCGATTTTAATTGAAACGTGAGATTCCAAAAGATTTCCACCCTGATCAATGGTATGATTGGTTAATTAATTTGAATATCCTCAACTGAGCAAGCCAAAGGCAACTACAGTAGGTTACCAACCAGAATAATACTTTCACCGCCGCCGCTCTGCCGTGGCGGTGAAATTCGGGGTATATTTGCTGCCTTTAACCACTAAGAGGCGCTACAATCACAGACTTTGAAAAGTGTGCGTTTATTCTCTCTATTGTGTAATCTGCCGCTGCACCGCGGCTCATTCAGAGCGATTGAAAGCTGGTAGCAGATGAATTTAAGTGAAATGTAGATAAAATAATTCATCACAATACTTAAATTAAATTGAATAAATAATGAAAACATTTCCATATAAAACATTGCAATGGAAACATATTATGAGGCACATATATGAGGCTTTGCAAGAGCATAAGACGTTGATCTAATAGCAAAAGGGCCCAAGGTCGATGGGACCAAGGAGCAGGACCGGAGCACAGGACGTTTTAATAAATTTATTAATATAAAATGACCAATTTTTCATTTTATATGAAATTTTATATTAATCATTTTATATCATTTTATTAATCATCGGTCATTTTATATTAATACATTTATTAAAACGTCCTGTGCTCCGGTCCTGCTCCTTGGTCCCATCGACCTTGGGCCCTTTTTCTCAGATTGTTGTGTCCTGTTCCGAGAGCACTGGCTAGGCTGAGGCGCAAGTGATTCCTTTTTACCGTTGATCTAATAGCGTTCAGGCGGTAGCTCTGTGGTTAACGCAACGACACGGAGATCCAAGACACCCAAAATCGAATCTCAATATAACTTTATGTTGGCCGACAGCATTAATCTTTAACCGTTCTTGATGCTTAGATAGGTAACTGTTTATTTGCGAGTTTATTAACTGTTTATTTATTTAAAGTCAAGAGTTTTGTTTAATTATCAATGGCACATTACAACATTGCTACATTCCTGTAGAGCCGCTGCACAGACGACAAAACTGTTGAAGGAAGATTGTTTGCCGATTGCGTCAGAAAATGAAAATGAAGAAGCTTGTCTTAGTCTGCTAAATTATTGTGTAATGTAGAAAACACTAAAAATACTTAAATTTGGAACCCATCGAACAATTCAAGGTTTAAATAAAGTGGTGGAACAGTTTTTTAAAAAATGTAAAACGGGGTTGCATTTAGGCTTTATTTTCATGCAAAAAAGAAACACAGAATCTTATTCTTGTACATTTTAAATTTGTTTTGCCAAAGAAATTGCATCTAAATTAAATGAAACGGTAGGCTACACATCGAAAATAGTCCAAAGCAACATAAATTAAAAACATGAGTTTTGCCTCTCTCGCGCTGGATCTCAGCAAGTTTATTTAGTCTCCCTTGCTCAAACATTCTTAAACTCTACAAACCCAGTTGAAACAACTGGATTGAACACTTCAATTTAAATTTGTGTGTGAAAAAACTTTAAATAGGCTACAATAAATAAACTACAATATTTATAATTTAATAAAATATGGGGATACATCGAGGCTTTGCCTGCTCATCAGGCTGGCTATCCGACACTCTCCATATGAAAGAGGAACATTAACATCTCCTATTGTCCTGCATCACGCTGAACTGTCCCTCCAAACCCCCCACAGGCTCTCTGAGTCTGAGACTGGCTTAAAATAAAGAGAAGTCGCAATTCACACTTAAATCGCTCTTCTATACATTAGCATTAGGCTATTAAAGTTTTGATAATGAAGGAATTCAATGATTTAAGCTACATGTAGTGATATTTCTGTCATAAAAGTGTATTACTAAATATTTCATTATTTAAATAATTTAAGAAATAAAACTGGTTTGGGCCAGCTTTTTCCAAGCAAAACTAAATATAATCTTCAAATGCATGTTCATTTTGTTGTCATGAACAAAATGCTCAACTCAATATTAAATTCTACAGGGATCTTTGGATCCAGGCATGCCAATTGTGAATTAGTTATTTTTTAAATTATTATTATTCAAAATAAATCTCGGTGTTTCATGGTACTGATAGACTAAATAACATTTAGATAATAATTATGAACTTTAAATGAAACAATATAGCAACACTTCGACGAATAAATGATTTGATCTGTTTTTACATTTTAATTCAGGGCGATTTAGTCTCTACATTTAATTAGAGCGAGATTTTCACCTGGTCATTTTCTCATTGCGAGGCGCCAACATCATAAACATATTTCAGCAGATTCTCTGTACCTCTCGTTTTCATATTACATAATGAGATAACATTTATAAATATTTAGACATTTAAAGGCTTTAGACATAGCCGATTTCCTATCGTGACTGAGCTGAGGCAAGAGAGAGACGACAGATAAACTTTTGTCTTTAGCCTAAAAAAAGTTTACAGTTTTGAACGATGTAGGCTACTCTACTCTTATCTGTATGACCAAAAAAAATCACGTATAGCCTATTAAGTTATTTTAGCTGTTATGAGAAAAATAAATCAAATGAACGCGCCACCTCGTTTGTCGAAAACTTTACTTAAAGTAACACTAAGTAGTTTTTCAACCTTCATAATATATTTCCAAGACCCTTGTAATGGTATATCGACTTAAAATAAGTTAAATGACTCGTCTACCATAGCCTGACGTGGTCTGTATCGCTTTTACTGGCACTATGTAACTTCGGGTTTCGGGTAGGAACCCGTGCACAAAAAGAACTACAGAATTCGACTGCTTTACGTCAAGCGCTACAATAGTTATTATGTCATTTTTCTTCGTTTCTGATGTCGCAATACATCATCATTTCATGAAATCATGTAACATACTCTACCTTGTCTGTGGACATTGTTCATTCTGAAGCCGGTGCTGGATAAACAGCGAGCGTGCGTGCGACGGTAGACTAGATTATTTATGACAGTGGCAATGGACAATTTTATATCCAACCAGTAGGGCGACCGAAGAGGAAAATTTACTTAGTGTTACTTTAAAAACATGTTTTTAAAAACTCTATGTAGGCTATAGGGAATAAAACATACATATATATATATATATATATATATATATATATATATATATATATATATATATATATACAATACATATACATATATATATATATATATATATATATATATATATATATATATAGGCTAGGCCTATATATAATTTTTTTTTTTACAAAACTGCTTTTGAACGATTGGTATTATTATAGCTACTAGGGATGCAACGGTACACGGTAAAATCCCGGACCGTTCGGTCAGCCCTGCACGGGACAATCCACCCTTGTGTCCCGCGGGACTTCGGTTTCGCCATTGAGTTCGCGCTGATCCTTTTAGTTTTTGCTTTACACGCCTTCAGGTGCGTTTGCCTGTCCAGGCAGACAAAAGCCCGCTCCCGCAAGTTAACGTGTCCAATCAATCACTGTTGTGCACCCACACGCTAACTTCTGTCACTCACTGGCTCGTATTACTAGCAGGGCTCTCAAGTGTCATGCATCGAGCGTGACAGTCACTCATTTCGGTCTTTTGTCACGCTCTCCCGCCACACATTGTATTTCTCACGCTGAAAAACTATTTGTAATATATTTAATATGCCGCAGCGTCCAAAACTCTGACCGCGCTGCTCTCACTGGAAACCGGCAGGAATCAAGCGCGTCTGGTGTCAATCAAAATTCGTCTGGTGTTGTTAGCCAATCAGAAAATAGCACTATTGTATCTGGGTAAGATTTAACCAATGACACCCCGATAATATTTTTTTTTATTATATTATTTTGCTCTGCTTTTTTTTTAATTCAAACCACAAGCTAATTTATGTTTGTTTAAAGGTAAAAGTGCACTTTTTCTTTCACATTGATCACTTCATATATCAAGGTTTGGAATTGGGATCCACTTGAATATTCTACAGTGTGTTTGTTTACATTTTGTATTTCATAAGTGGTAGTTGAAGAGGTTGTATTACTTAGTGTTGTTCAGTACAGACTAGAGTGTTAATTTATTCCATACACCTTGATGTTCTTTCTACTGTGACATTCTGTTTATGCTCATAAGAAAAATAAAACATATTTTTGGGATGAACCGAACATGTACCGAAACCGAACCGAGACCGTGGCCAAACAACCGAGGTACGGACCGTACCGTGGGCTATCTGTACCGTTGCACCCCTAATAGCTACAGATGTAAAGTCGTTCTGTTGGATAGCCTTTGTTCCTTAGTGTAAAATGGAAATGCATGGTAATTTTATTTTATAAATATAAGCAAAAAAATATATGGTGTAACAGAGTTTTAGAACTAAACAAATCTGCATTAATAGCCTAAAAATAAAAATTTGTTACAGTAGTCCGTGTTTGTTCGGGATTTGAACACATGTCTTCTGATTGATCGAACCGTTAGCTCTACCACTCGGCCATGTTGTAGCTCACTGAGAAAAGCCCAAACGTTTGTTTCTCCAGTATGTGTTCACTCAAATGAGTGAGAAAACGTTTTGTTGTTAGCCTATTGTGAGTGTAGCCTACTTTACATGAATAAAAGTAGACCTTTTACAGTTTTAAAATATGATATCCTATCTGTATGACTAAAAATTACGAAGTAGGCTATTAAGCTATTTTAGCAGAAAAATAAATTCAAGTGAACGCGCCGCTGCGTTTGTCGAACTTTAATTCAATGGCAGAATAAAACCCCATTTTAGAATACGCACTAGGCGTGGTGTGTCAAAATACTTAATTATAAACTTCAATATTTCGTTCAAAACCACCCCAAAACGCTTTGTGACATTTTAAAAAGCCGTGAATGTATTAAGGCCACTGGAACCAGGATCGTAACTGAAACACTCTGTTATCTCTCAATACAGGAGCAGAAGCGCTGGTTCAGATTTTATTGTTTGTTGTTTAAACGTGCGTGTTGTATATTTAAAAAAATATATATATATATACACTACCGTTCAAAAGTTTGGGGTCGGTGAGATTTTTAATGTTTTTAAAAGAAGTCTCTTCTGCTCACCAAGGCTGCATTTATTTGATTAATTATACAAAACAAACCCAGTAATATTGTGAAATATTATTTCAATGTAAATCAGCTGTTTTCTATGTGAATATATAGTAAAGTGTAATTTATTCCTGTGATCAAAGCTGAATTTTCAGCATCATTACTCCAGTCTTCAGTGTCACATGATCCTTCAGAAATCACTATAATATGATGATTTGATGCTCAAGAAACATTTATGATTATTATCACAGTTGAAAACAGTTTTGCTGCTTCATAATTTTGTGCAAACCGTGATTCATTTTTTTTCAGGATTCTTTGAAAGTTCAAGAGAAAAGCATTTAATTAAAAAAGAAATATTTTGCATTATTATAAATGTCTTTACTGTCACTTTTGATCAATTTAATGCGTTCTTTCTGAAGAAAAGTATTAATTTCTTAAAAAAAAAAACATGTTTTTTCGGGTTTCGAACCCATGTCTTTGTACTGCGTAAACCTTCAGCTCTACCATTCGACCACAGGATTGGTTGTTCACTAGTCAGTGTGCGCGCACACGATAGAAGCACTCTTCAATCGTCTAATTCCTCAATAGTTTAGCGTCATTGATTGCACCTAATTTATTTTCACTGACTACGAGATAGGCCTCCTTTAAATTTTGATTCATAAAATGTTCTACTCTAAAAGTTTGCTATATTCTATTTAAAATGTAGGCTACTTTTACATACGTTTTGCTTTCGCTAAATGTCCCTTTGTGCCACCTGGCGGTCATTTCGCGAATGACTTCGAAATGCGACTTTTTTTTCTACCGCGGCGGTAATAGGCATTCTGGTTGGCAACCTACTGTAGATATTGAGAGCCAATATCTACATCTGTAACAAACTCAAAATTATTTGTATACAAATTTGTACAATTACTTGAGAAGACTGTTATGTATTTAGTTTTACAGCCTACAGTTGTAATCAAAATTATTTAACCACCATTGCAAATCAGGTTCATTGGCCAAATGTACTGACTTTCAGCTTTTTGCAATGAACAAATCAAACATAAGTAATTGAAATAGCTCAACACAACAAATGTTTCAAGTGGTTTCCCCAAATTCAACTGATAATGCAACTTCTAATGACTTCAGTAGTCTCAAAAGTATTCAACCCCCTGAATAGAATCCCTCACAACAGCACAAATCTTCAAAACAGGTGTTGTCTCAAGTTTGCTTGAGCAAACACATGGAATACCTGAAATGGCTAAGTTTGTTGAGTGTCTAAGATAAGAAAGGTATATCTTTTTTTCCCCTCTTCTCAGCACCACAGATCCCCATACCACCGAACACCATCACTTTGGAACCATCCCATTGCCAAAAACATCAGATCTTAGATTCTATCAGGTGTGGACATTGATTTATCCTTTCTTCTCTCTCTGCTTCCCCCAACTGAACACGCTTTTATGGCAAATCGCGCGTCCCGCATGCTTTTGACTGGTCAGTGTGCAATCAGACTCCTGACCAGGCGTTTATGAATATTTTGGCTTGCCATACGCATGTGGTGCAGGCTGCAGCGCGCTCGATTTTCTAGGCGCGCATATATGCCGCGGCGAGATGAAAACATCTAAACTTTTCAGAGAGTGCTGCAAGCGCACCGCAGGTCATGTGACAAAAACCAACTGGCCTTTCCGTAACAACTTCGAAAGCTCGGCAGAACAGCTGATCATAGCTGTACAGTGCAGTTTTTATTTCTCATCTCCGTAAATATAGCCTATCTAGTAGTAAAGCTAATACAAAATCTAGAAACCCTAGATTCTGGCCCACCTCGACTTAATCCAGGCCCACCCATCTGTCACGTTCTGCATCCACCACTGATCTGATCTCTTCTGGAAGCTGGTTCCAGCTGCGGCTGGCATAGTAGCTAATAACAGACTCAACATGCTTAGAGTGACCCTTGGTATTTCTACCTAATGATCTGAGTGATCTGTTGGGTTTATATTCAGTGAGCATATCTGTAATGTATTGAGGTCCTAGGCCATTGAATGATTTATTTACCAGTAATAATACTTTAAAATCAATCCTAAATGTAATTGGGAGCCAGTGTAAAGACCTGAGGACTGGTGTGATATGTTCATATTTTCTGGTTCTGCTCAGAATCCTGGCAGCAGCGTTCTGTATGAGCTGCAACTGTCTTATGGTATTTTTGGGAAGGCCAGTGATGAGTCCATTATCCACCCTGCTGGTGATGACAGCATGCACAAGTTTATCTAAGTCTTGACTGGAAACAAAGCATCTAATTCTTGCAAAATCTTTCAGATGGTATTATGCTGATTTAGTTATTGCTTTGACATGACTACTGAAACTAAGGTCTGATTCTGTCACACCAAGATTCCTGACTTGATTTTTAGTTGTTTGACCCCTAGAGTGAAGGTATGCATTCACCTTGATAACTTCATCTTTTTTTTTCCAAATGCAATGACTTCAGTTTTGTCTTTGTTTAACTGACGAAAGTTTTGGCACATCCAACTGTTTACTTCATCAATGCATTGGCACAAGGAGTCAATGGGGCTGTAATCGTTAGGCGATAAGGCTAAGTAGAGCTGTGTGTCGTCTGCATAGCTGTGGTAAGCAATTTGGTTCTTTTTCATTATTTAGCTCAGTGGGAGCAAATGCAGGTTGAATAGGAGTGGTGCAAGAATTGAGCCTTGAGGGACTCTGCATGTCATTGATGGCCATTCAGACTTATGGTCTCCTATACTCACATAATAAACTCTCCCTCCTAAGTATGACCTGAACCATTTTAGGACTATCCCAGAAACCCGACCCAGTTTTCCATCCTGTCAAGAAGTATGTTGTGATCAACAGTGTCAAATGCAGCACTGAGGTCGAGTAGTACCAGCACTGATAATTTGCCTGTATCAGTATTTAAGCGAATATCGTTTATTATCTTTATGAGCATTGTCTCTGTGCTGTGATGCGATCAGAAACCAGATTGAAAATTGTCAAAGTATCCATTCGAGCTTAAGAATTTGTTCAGCTGATTGAAGACAACTTTTTCAATGATCTTGCCTATGAAAGGAAGACTTGAGATCGGTCTATAGTTGCTTAACCCTCTGGGGTCTGAGCTGTTTTCGGGCTCTTTCGGTGTTTTGGTATGCCCTGACATTTGTGCTTATTTCAGCTACTTAAAGGCACACTGTGGAACTTTTCAACCTTTATAATATATTACCAAAACCCATTGAGATGGTACATCGACTTACAATAGGTTGAATGACACGTCTGCCGAAGCCTGAAGGTGTCTGTATCGCTTTTACTAGCACTATGTAACTTCGGGTTTCGGGTAGGAACCCGAGCACAAAAAGAACTACAAAATTCGAACGCTTTACGGCATACGTCACTTCCCCCACCACCCCAACTTCCTCAAATTCTAACGTGAGAGCTCAACTCGCGTTTGACTGCCGGCGTCTGTATGTTGTCGTCATGGCTGAATCAACAGCTACTCGGAAGAAAGCAAAGATTTTGTCAGAGGAGACCAAAAAAAGAAAAAGGGAGAGTGATAAACTAAAAGCAAGGACGAGGATAAACATTGGTCAAGCGTTCCCTCGCTGGCGTGCGATAAAGGAGGATGAGGGATTCCCGACCGATGCATGCTGACCTGGCCGTCATGCTTTTGGACTAGTAAGTTAAATATATTGCTTGCACAATATCTCTACTTTTTCAAATTTGTTCTCTGCCTGGCCATGTTACTGATAAGCAGGCAAGGTCTCTCCCTCTCTCTCCGCGCTACACGGTTTGGCGCTGATCGACGCACATACAGTAGGCTGTTCTGTCTCGCATGCGCAGCTCTAGATTCTAGGAGATTTGAACTAATTTACGTGTCGTGTTGCTGTTGTATCAGTCAGATCAGCGTAGCACTCAATAATCGGGACAAGAGAGGTCCCGATCGGGACAAATTAGGCCCAAAAATCGGGACGTCCCGGCTAATTCGGGACAGTTGGCAACCCTATCTCTAACCCATTGCAAAGAGATCCTGATCCTTGCTTCAGGTGTGTTCGATTAGGGTTGGAGATGAACTGTGCAGGACAGACGATCGGCAGGAGCAGGATTGGGCAACCCTTGTTAATGCGACTTACCTGATCAGACATTGTTTTCTGCGTATGCTACTTTTTCAATTTGTTTTCTTTATAGGATTTATATTATTAATCTTATATTTATATTATTATTTTGGTCAGTAGTGAATCGATTAACTTTCTCCAACATACAAATCAAATGCCGTCTGCACACACATAAAGACACGGGAGGTTGACCGGTTGACTGTTTGTTGACTTTTGCAACAATGCTGATGCGGCGCTTGTGGCCTCTAGGGGCACTAGACGTGAAAATTGCAGGTCGAGCGCACCCTAGTGGCCAAAAGTTTCACAGTGTGCCTTTAAAACATACCATTTGCCAACATATAAATTTGCTGTATTCAGCACAAACTCTGCTACAATAATATGTGAGCAAAATGGATGTACATGTTTGCATTTTATAGAAAAAAAATAATATGCGTGGTTAGTACGTTTTGGGAAAAAAAATGTCACCGCAATAAGGCCATTTAACACATACTGAATAGTTGTAAACAATACTTTTGAGTTACTATTCTTGTAGGCTAGAACTTTTACTTCAAAATGAAGTGAAAATCATTCTGACCACTCTTTCAGAAAGATCAATATAACGATTTGAATTTCTTACATCAGTTTTTGGGTCATTACTGCTGTATGCGTGGGAGTGTTAATGCCCATGAATATTAATGTGATTTACACCTGGGGAGACTAAAGACACTCCCCCAATGTGCTAATGCCCCATCAAGGTGCTGTGAGGCAGCCTGAACTAAGAATGATTCGATGTATAAAAAGTTAAAAAGAACAGCATTTATTCAAAATAGAAATCTTTCCTAAGAACATAAAGACTTAAAGTCATTCATATCACTTAACACTTCCTTTCAAAAAAAAAAAAAACATAAAAAGACCAAACTTGTTTTTTTTTTATATAAAAAAATATATAAAATATTGCTTATATAGTGCTTATATAAATAAAAAAAAGTGCATTCAAAGAATCCTAAAAAAACTATCACAGGTTAAAAAAAATTAAGCAGCATAACTGTTTACATCATTGATTTTAAAAAAAAATTATATCAGAATGATTTCTGAAGGCTGATGGTGACGATGTAAACACAACAAAACAAAAGCAAAAAACTGTTAGCACATTATCCAAAGTAAACTGATGGACTATTATGATTATAGATGCACAATGTATCTGTTGATGGACAGAGAAACATCTATTGATTGGTAGACTGCGTAACCGCGAGTATCTGTTTATGGCTCATCGACCGCACGCATTTACTGATACACTCAATAAACGGCTGTACCTAATACAAATAAAACATCTCTAGTTAACTAGTAGATCATTCATTTAGTCCGCTCTTAAATAAGAGATCTAGAGCTAAAATGTTTTGTTTTTGAACTCAAGCTGAGCGCTCGTGTCCTGCTATCAGTGTCATGGATACAGTGAGTCTCTTGTGGCGGCGCGCGCGCACAGAACGTGCTTTTCAATCTATTGCCATTGCGGACACTATTCATTCCGGTGAAATCACAAAATAAAATGCACACAAACGTGTGTCCTATATACGTGTGTGTTTGATATAGACTGTAACCACTGATGAACATATTCGGTTTTGATGAGAGAAAAAAAAATATGCTAGTGGTGGATTCGAACCTGTAACCTCTAACACACTTGGCAATTGATCTAACCACTAGACCACAGGAGAACTCAAACAAAGCTTGCAGATCAATATATTTCACTAAAACTACAAACATTACAAACTAAGCAGTTATTTAAAAAGTTTACACGAGCGTATAGGCCTACACGAACGTTGTGAGTTAATATTTACTATAGTCTGAAAATGCATTTGAGCTCTATGATCAGAAAAGGAATTATAAAACACTAAACTTACTCCGAACTTGTATCCTCTGGGTCAATCCGTTATTTAAAATGCAACCGCTCGTCTGAGTTTCAAATTCCACTGAGGAAAAGGTTAATTATTCCCAGCTGTCCATAATCCTCTGAAGGAGTAACGTTAGCGTGCTTCCATCCCTAAAACGCGATGAACTATCAGTGAATCTCTGATGAAGAATCTTCATGTTGTTATGCAGTGATCGGGGGCGTGCCGCGTGTGGGATGCATATCGCCTATTTACCATGTCATAGCGCTGGGGGTGTGGCGGGCTCACCTAATTATATATAATGAAGGGAGAGCGAAAAAAACTGTAACTCTCCTTGGTTTCAAACGGATTACATAAACTGGAAATACTAAAAAAAAAAAAAAAAAATTACTTCATTTGAAAGAAGAGAATCTCAGCTTCATAAAGAGACATCTCTCGTATCTCTGTGACAAGTATTGACAGAGTTAAAGTGAATGTTTCGGACGCGTTTCAGAACGGACCTCAAAGACAGAGAGAAGGGAAAACGCGCATCATGTTTATTTTTCTTTGTTTGACGAAAAGCACAACACTTTGTTTTTATTGTGAGTATCCACAAAAAAAATAGAAACTTAACAGGATCTAATGATGTACAACACTTATATTTAAGATCAAAATTAACAGAGTAATTTGATTCTCTTTTGCACTGATAAGGAAAAAATCCAGCAAAACGCGGGCACGCGGTTTTCGACCCCTAAGGGTTAATATGGTCTTATCCAAATGGCTCTTTTTCAGGAGGGGCTTAACAACTGCAGTTCTCTCGTATTGCGTAAGCTATCTTACGCTACGGGAAAGATTAATCTTTTCTGAGATATTGAAGCCAAAAAATTATCCTTAATTTTGTACCTATTGTCAATGCAGCGCAGCAGCTGCAGACCTTGAGCGAGCTAACTAGCGAGCTCATTGGTTGCTCTGCGGCAACTGCTGCAGCCTATAGACGAACTTGAGTGAACTCGCGTCCAATGAGAGGCGCGAGCACCGTCATTGTATCATAGCCTGCCAGAATGGGCGTGGCTAGAGTGTTTATAAGCGAAGTTCGTAGGCTGAATCCCTGATTTTCATCTCTTCAGCGAAGCTCTTCGCATCTCTGAACTGCAGAGGGGAACTAGATGCCCGCCGTTCGAGGGGCATCTAGCAAGCTTGGACAGAGCTTGAAGAAGCCGGCCGTCTTCGCCACCTTCAGCCATCCTGCGAACTACGCCATCCGGCGACGTATCCTTTTTTTAAGCAAGCTAGTTCCTCAGCGAACTTCACAAAAGAGCAACGAGTGTCTTTGTAAAGATGCCTCGCACCACCTGCAGCTCATGCCGCACCCCTCTCAGCGCCGGAGACCGCCACATCATCTGCGCTCTCTGCCTGGGACTGGAGCATGCAGAGCTGGCCCTCGCTGACGGCTGATGCGACCTCTGCGAGGAGCTTCCGATGTCGACCCTGTGGGCTCGACTCGAAGCATCCAAGTCCGAAGCCGCCGCGCCGCCTTTCTTCTCGCCGCGCAGGAAGCGCCGCCACTCCCAAAGGCTGCCAGAACCGGTGTTAGAAGCGACTGTCTCGCCGGAGCCTCTCCCTCGAGCCTCGCTTTCACCCTCCCCGCCCCCCCGGACGCGACGTTGCCGCAGAGCGGCCACACTGCTGCCATCTCGGAGGACGAGGCGGAGGAAAAAGGCTGCTGTTCCCCCATGGCTTCGGACAGCGAGGAGTGGTCAGGCTCCCAACCCTCCTCCTCGGCCCAGGAATCCAGCAGGACCCGCGCCAGAGTCGAAGCTCACACAGGCCGTTGACCGCCTCGGGCTCGAGTGGTCACCGCCCCCTGAGCAGGCTCCCAACAGACTGGACGCCTGCTTTCTTCAGAGCCGTCGCCGCGCTGCGCCCTCGGCCTGCTCCCTTCCTGCCGGAACTCCACGCCGAGCTCGCTAAATCGCGGAACGTGCCTCTCTCGGCCAGGGCCCGGTCCCACGTCTCCACCTCTCTCTCTTCGGTGGATGGCGCCGCAGAGAAGGGCTACTCTTCCATCCCCCCGGTCGAGGATTCGGTAGCAGCACACCTTTGCCCGCCCTCTGCGAGATGGTGGTCTAAGCCTGTGCTCCCGTCTAAAGCCTGCAGAACTACTTCCGCCTGTGTTGGCCGCGCCTATGCCGCCGCCGGCCAAGCCGCATCCGTTCTGCATTCCATGGCCATTTTACAGATCCTCCAAGTGGACCTTCTTCGGGAGTGGGATGAGAAAGGCAGGCACCCAGAGGCTGTTTCAGATCTACGGAGCGCGACGGATCTCTCCCTTCGCGCCACCAAATCTGCAGCTCAAGCCCAAGGAAAGCTGACTGTGACCATGAGACATCTGTGGCTAGAATCTGAACGCACCACGTTCCTCAACGCGCCGCTCTCTCCTTCCGGTCTCTTCGGTTCCGCGGTCAGTGGCATTGTTGACCGTTTCTCGGAAGTCCAGAAAGCCACCCAAGCCATGAATCTTTTCCTGCCTCATCCTAGATCGCGCTCAGACAGCCCCCCTACACCCCCCCCCCCGCCCCGCCCCCCGCGCGGGCCTCTGCCGAAGATTGCGCTGAAGCCTGAGCAACCAAAGTCCTCCTAGGTATGTTGAGAAATCGACGGCTCAGTCCCACCGCGGCCGGACCACCGTCAAAGCTTCACCCCGTGTCAGTCCCCTTCTCTCAGGCTACTGCAGTGGTGGATTCAGCAGCCAACAAGCCGGTGATACTACCCGCTTGCCTGCATCCAAACGCCGTTTTCACGGCGACCCAGAGAAATCTTCTAAAGAGCAAACATGCCTTATGTGTAGAAAATGTGCCCACAATCCAGTGTTCACCCCTACAAACAAGCATTACCCTCCCCGTGTCCCTATCAGAGCCCACTCCCATAAAGCGGGCACAGCCCGCTCGAGTGTTAGAGTCAATAAACTCGCGCCCCTTCTCTGCTCGCTCTGTCACACGGCCAGCAAACACCTCTCTGTATGTAAGTCCCGTGCCCGTGACTATGCTCGCGCATCACTTAACAGATGTGACTCTTTCCCCATTCACCTCAATCGGGAAGTCACTCACAGAACAGCATGTCCCTGCTGTCTGCGAGCAGTCATGCATAAGCACAATAAGCGCGCTCACACATTCTGTTCAGCTCGCTGTGTGCGGCAATCAGGGCGATTTGGCCATTCACCCGCTAGCGTTATGCTTCAAAGCATGGGAAACTATTCCAGGGATATCCAAATGGGTGTTAAACACGATAAAACAGGGCTATTTGCTACAGTTCGATCGCCGCCCTCCCCGCTTCCGAGCGCACCTCGAAACTACTGTGAACACGGAAGCAGCCTGCATGCTTCGTTCAGAAATAGCAAACCTTCTGTGCAAAAGGGCCATAGAGAGAGTGCCGCCTTCTCTGAGCAAGTCGGGGTTTTACAGCCATAATTTTCTTGTCCCCAAGAAAGACGGCGGCCTCAGACCAATATTAGATCTCAGATTTTTGAACAAAGTGCTTGCAAAAAGATTGTTCAAAATGCTCACAGTCAGGAAACTCCTCGCGCATGTGCGCCAGGGGGACTGGTTTATTTCTCTCGATCTGAAAGATGCCTACTTTCAGATTCAGATAAATCCCCGTCACAGGCAATTCTTGAGATTCGCCTTCGACGGTCAGGTTTATCAATACACCATCCTTTCGTTCGGCCTGTCTTTAGCCCCCCGTACTTTCACGAAGTGCATGGATGCAGCGCTCGCACCCCTGCGGAGTCAGGGCTTGCGAATCCTGAACTATTTAGATGATTGGCTGATTTTGGCACAATCACATACGGAGCTTCTGTCTCACAGGACAGTTCTCCTCAGTAATCTGAACAGCTTGGGTCTTGCAGTCAATTGGACAAAGAGCTCACTACAGCCCAGTCAGACGATTTCCTTCCTTGGAATAGAACTAGACTCCGTGGCTATGACGGCTCGCTTATCGACACAGCGTGCGCGCCGTGTTCAGCGACTAGCCGCATCTTTTCAGATGAACAGCCTCACGCCTCTGAAAAATTTTCAGAGAATGTTAGGTTACATGGCCTCAGCCGCGGCAGTACTCCAGCTGGGTTTACTGTGCATGCGCCCGCTTCAACATTGGCTAAACACCCGCGCGTCTCGCCGGGCTTGGGCCACGGGCCGCCAGCCGATCAGAGTGACTCAGACATGTATCTCAGCTCTGCAGCCCAGGACAGTGGCCGGATGGTATCAGCGGGGAGTGACGATGGGAGCTGTATCTCGCCGAAAAGTCATCACGACAGACGCGCCCAGCACGGGTTGGGGCGCGGTCTGCGAGGGCTCACCGGTTTTTGGCCTATGGTCAGTTCGAGAAAAGCTTCTCCACATAAATTGTCTGTAAATGATAGAGGTCGAGTACGCGCTCGTGCGCTTCCTCTCGATCATTCAGGGTAACCACGTCCTGGTCCGCTCGGACAACAGATCTGTGGTATCCTATCTAAACCGTCAGAGCAGCGTCAGATCCAGGAACCTCTTCCATCTGACAGAACGCATACTGAGTTGGTCCCAGTGCCATCTGCGCTCGCTAAGGGCGACGCACGTGCCAGGCCACCTGAACGACGGCCCAGACAGACTGTCCAGAGACAATATTTCCCCAATATTCCCCCAGGGGAATGGTCCCTGCACGCTCAAACAGTCCAGAAGTTATGCCGCATATTCGGCAGAGCAGAGATAGACCTCTTTGCGTCAGAGGATAACTCTCACTGCCCAGTATTTTTCTCAAAAAGCGAGGACGCGCTGGCCCAGGACTGTCCCAACCGCCCGCTTTACGCCTTCCCTCCCACGGCCAGTCACGGGGAAAAAACGAGCTGGTCATCCGCTTCCTCAGGGGAGCTAGAAGGATGAACCCCCCGCGCCCCCCATCGGTTCCTATCTGGGATCTTTCTATAGTTCTCGACGCTATGAAAGCCCCTCCCTTCGAACCACTTCAATCCATGGATTTGAAATACCTTTCACTCAAAACCATTTTTCTGACTGCCCTGTCATCAGTTAAACGTGTGGAAGAACTTCAAGCGCTGTCTGTCAGCGCTGCGTGTCTTGAGTTTGGACCA
This sequence comes from Chrosomus eos, assembly GCA_036326025.1. Lineage (NCBI taxonomy): Eukaryota > Metazoa > Chordata > Actinopteri > Cypriniformes > Leuciscidae > Chrosomus > Chrosomus eos. Next base: position 48,702,315 of record CM070818.1, read on the forward strand.
AATGACTCCAAGGTCATTTTAAAGCTTAGACACGGCTATGTCCTCAAGGTGATCGTTACTCCTTTCAGAGCACAGATCATTTCCCTATCGGCTCTGCCAGCATCCGATAGCGAATGTGACCCCAATCTCATCTGCCCAGTTAGAGCACTTAGATTGTATACTGCGCGCTCTGCCTCTTTCAGACACTCTGAGCAGCTTTTCGCTTCGTTCGGAGGGCGCACTAAGAGTCTCGCCGCCTCGAAACAGACACTGTCTAGATGGATAGTGGACGCTATTGCTGCTGTGTATGCGTCAAAAGACCTGCCATGGCCGTTAGGCGTTAGGGCTCACTCCACTATGTGCTTATGTATTACACACACACTGGCCCGCACTCTTGCCGGCCAAATATTATTCCCCCACTCATAAGGGCTCCCCCCCCGGGGCTCATGCATTGGATGCTTGGTGCGCACGGCGTTGACAATGGGTTCCCGTAGCATAAGCTAGCTTACGCAATACGAGAGAACCTCTCGTAAGAGAACGAATCGGTTACCTAACATAACCTCGGTTCTCTCTAGATGAGGGAACGAGTATTGCGTAGCCGGCCGTGCTCGCGCCACGAGCAACTTTCGCTTCATTCAATGAAAACCAGGGATTCAGCCTACAAACTTCGCTTATAAACACTCTAGCCACGCCCATTCTGGCGGGCTATGATACAATGACGGCGCGAGCTCCTCTCATTGGACGCGAGTTCACTCAAGTTCGTCTATAGGCTGCAGCAGTTGCCGCATAGCAACCAATGAGCTCGCTAGCTTGCCTGCTCAAGGTCTGAAGCTGCTGCACTGCGTTGACAATGGATACAAAATTAAGGCTCATTTTTTGGCTTCAATATCTCAGAAAAGATTAATCTTTCCCGTAGCGTAAGCTAGCTTACGCAATACTCGTTCCCTCATCTAGAGAGAACCGAGGTTACGTTAGGTAACCGATTCGTTTTTAGGGAGTTTGGAAAACTCCCAGAGAGAAGTGAGGCATTTACCACTTCTAGGAGATCTGCTCCTAAACAGTTTAACACACTTTTGAAAAAAGATGTGGGAAGTGTGTCAAGAGCGCAGGTTGATGTTTTAAGGTGCTGTCCTGTTTCTTCCAAAATTTTGCCATCAATTTCTTCTAAATCAGACATAGTAACTACTTTCTCAGGTTGTGGTCTGATCTGTCGGACCCTAGCACAACTCAAGGATGTGCTGATCACCTTTCTGATATTATTGATTTTCTCAGAGGAGGAGGAAGCAAACTCACTGCTCTTGCTGTCTGAGAGCATTTCACTGAGAATGTGACTTGGGGGGTTTGTCAGTCTCTCTAAAGTAGCAAAAAGAGTGCGTTGTTTAAGTTGCTGTTTTATAATATTCGAGAAGAAAGTCTGTCTAGCTTTCCCTAGTTCCATATTGAAAGCATGGATGCTGTCTTTGTAGATGTTATAATGGACAAGTTTTTTCTTTCGCCACATGCGCTCTGCTTCTCTGTCAAGTCGTCACCAATTAAAAAGCGCTTTTTACAGTATGGATTGTTTCAAAGCAGCTTTACAGTTATAATAGAAATTACCTTGACAGATTGTTTAGGCTTTACCACAGCTCTAGGACAAAGTAATTGTCCAGCTAAAGATAGTCTTGATTGATTCACTTCCGTAGCGAAGATCATTAGTTATTAAAGCTACAATATGTATTTTTTTCTGCCGCTAGGGGTCGCTAACCTCTTACAATAACAAAGGCGTAGGTTTATGATGCAGTGATAAGCTGAATGATGGGACTTGCTTTTAAGCTGACGTCCCTAAACCTACCCGTCACTGGGGTTAATACCATTTATGAGTTTTCCCCTACCATCCTAGAAGAAAAAATATCGATCCCCAGATATAGATCTACATTTTGCTTCGTTTCGCTCGGACATTTAACGGCGTGTACATACACACGGAATCACTCGGACATTTAACGGCGTAGACATACACGCATACACGCGGATAGCTCGCATTTTGAGCTATAGAGCTATAGATTATAGATAACACGCCACTTGACTTGAAAGTGGCGTGTATGTTCACGCAAAAGTCATGATGTCATGTTGGACAGGCAACCAATTATTTAAAATTGGAAATTCTCTGAAATAAAAGATCTTTGGAGACTTTTGGGATATTGTAAGTACACAACTGCAGGAATTATATCACACTGTGCACGTGATTTTTGGATATTTTATTACTAAATTCGGTAACACTTTATTTGAAGGGGTGTGCATAAGACTGACATGACACTGTCATAAACATGACATAACACCTGTCATGAACATGAAGGAGTCTTTATGAATGTTTATGACTGTTGTCATTAAGTGTCATTCGGTAAATTATGACACTTTTAATGCAAAGTTGACATTGTTTAAAATGTCTTTGTTATGACAACGTGACATTAACAAAGACAAAAAATGTCTTTGTTATGACAACTTGACATTACCCAAGACAAAAATGTCTTGATTATGACAACTTGACATTAACAAAGACAGAAATGTCTTTGTTATGACAACTTGACATTAACCAAGAAATCATAACCTGTCAACCTGTCACAAATATGTCATAACAGGTCTAATTATCAAACTTAAAGCATTTCGCTGTGTAATAACCCTTAATCACATCTTTATAACTAGTACAATGTGTTCCACTTTACTTGAGGACAGGTAATATTCATGACACAGTTATAATGGTGTCATGACGGCCAAAGTTGTGACAGGTTGACAGGTTATGATTTCTTGGTTAATGTCAAGTTGTCATAACAAAGACATTTCTGTCTTTGTTAATGTCAAGTTGTCATAATCAAGACATTTTTGTCTTGGGTAATGTCAAGTTGTCATAACAAAGATATTTTAAACAATGTCAACTTTGCATTAAAAGTGTCATAATTTACCGAATGACACTTAATGACAACAGTCATAAACATTCATAAAGACTCCTTCATGTCCATGACAGGTGTTATGTCATGTTTATGACAGTGTCATGTCAGTCTTATGCACACCCCTTCAAATAAAGTGTTACCGATTTTTCTTCATCTTTACTTTACTTGTTTTTTTACTATGACATCATCATAGACTGCGGGAGATCTATTAAGCTGCATTCACGCACGCATCTCTTTTGAAATAAAAGAAGTAATGTCCTGTCCGTTTAATCCCTTAAGACATAACTGGCTGTGTTTACGTTAATTTTGCACAATAGGCTACATTAAACCACTACACGGAGTTGCACAGCCGCATGCGCGAGCAGTCTCACAAACAAAGCGCGCATCAGCATTTGAAATTGAAAGCAGCCTTCTGTTAGTGAGGTTCATATTTAAAATATATAAGTCCACTGCATTCCAAACCACATAAATGATGACTTCGTAGAGCATTTGTAAGGAAAATACCGACGGGCGAGACAGCACACTTCAAGTGTAACATCAAAGAAAGCGCGCGTCTCTCACAGCGTATCCTGTGAAATGAAGCCTGTGAATGTCCTTGTAATTCGCTTCAACCTTTCCGAACTTTATGAAAGATTATTTTTCGGAAGGTTCGAGTGGTGTATGCGTGTAAGGAGTTGGAAGCAAGCAGAATTCGGGTGTTTCTAAAGCAAACTCAACGTCATCGCACATCTGGTTAAAAACTAAGCTCAGAATCGATTCTGGAATTCTCAGAATCGATCCAGAATCGTTGGAGAGAGAATCGCGATCCATCGATGGATCGATTTTTTCTCCCACCCCTAGTAAATAGGCGATATGCATTGCACACGCAGCACGCCCCCGATCACTGCATAACAACATGAAGATTCTTCATCAGAGATTCACTGATAGTTCATCGCGTTTTAGGGATGGAAGCACGCTACTCCTTCAGAGGATTTGAAACTCAGACGAACGGTTGCATTTTGAAGAACGAATTGACCGGTCCCCGAGGATACAAGTTCGGAGTAAGTTGTTTAGTGTTTTATAATTCCTTTTCTGATCACAGAGCTCAAATGCATTTTCTATGGAAGGAAAACAGTCTCAAAACCTTCCACAAATGCACGCGAGAAATCCACATGCGCGTGCACCCATCCACAAATGCACGCGACAGATCCACACACACACAAAACAATCCACAAATGCACGCGACAGATAGACACACACACAAAACAATCCACAAATGCACGCGACAGATCCACAGACACACAAAACAATCCACAAATGCACGCGAGAGATCCACACACGCAAACCAATCCACAGATGCACACGAGAGATCCACACAGGCAAATCAATCCACAAATGCACGCGACCAATCCACACACACATAGCAATCCACAAATGCTTTATCTGTACCTGTAATTTCATTCACAGCGAATCACGTGACTTTTGAGACTGTTGTTCCGCGGCCTTGATTCACAAATGCACACACGAGCTGATCTGTCCACAAGCCTGTATCTGTCCACATTACCTGCAAGGATGCGATATGGTGTCTTCCTCCAGAGGGCGCTAACCGGTCTTTGAGCTGAATCTTTCAAAGGGCTGGATTCATTTCGTTTTCTGACTTTCCAGACAACTGAAGTCTAAACAGTTTTAACTAAATATCATATACATAAATGCAAATATAGAGTAAAACCAAAACTCTTTTTTTATTCTTCAACGTATAATCAGAATATATAGCCTATTAAGAAAACCATTCGGATAACAGGACAGCTTTAAAGTCTTTAAATTATTTCTGTAACTGTTAGCCAACTACTAGGCTGTACTAAGTTTTCTTTTGTTTATATTATTGTAATTATGAATGTACTTTGTGGTAATGTAATAACCCCTCCCCCCATAATATATTTGAATGTTTCCTTTTTGTTAAAACCCAAGCAAAGAATAACACTCACTTTCTCTGTCGCTCTGCATAAATACGTCATCTCCTTCATTGCTCTGATTGGTTTTATTTCTGATTGGATGTCTATCCAATTGCGCCCAGAGGCATTTGAGCGACGTCCGTTGGTGACACCCTTTGGAAATGATTTGTCTACGAAGCTTTGCCAAACCATAACTCAGTTACTACTGAGAATGGTCTGGTTTTACCCAGGCTAACCCTTATCCCTTTTTAAGAAGGGCATGTTAGAACTAAACTGATGGTTTGCTCAAGGCTGTTGATCTGCTGAATGTCAAACAATGCTATAACTTCTTGCTTTCCTGTATTCCGCTTCAGCTCTCTTTCCCTTGGTAAACTGTATGCATGTATGTCTAGCCCCTTTCACACAGAGATTCCTGAAAATACACGGATAAAGTGACCCGGCATTTGTCCCGGGATTGTTTGATTTCAGTTCATTCACACTGCCAGTGATTTGCCGGGATTTTATGAGTGCGTTCACACACAACCCGTTAATGTCCCGGAATGCCCTGTGACGTCAGGATGAGACGTGCAACGTACGCGTCAAAAACATGTGCACGCGCGCACCTTTCCACAGAGCTGGCGAACGATCGCAGCTTCAGCGCGGATTGTGGGGAGCTCCTGTCTCTGCTTCATTCCAGTTTGCAGACATTTTTTTGTTCTTTCTTTGTTGATGACGAACACAAACTTTCTTCTAAGAGCAACAGAGTCGCGCGATGGCACATGCGTCATCACTATGACACCAGGCTTGTGCAAAATTCAGAATTTCAGAATTGACTCCGCCTCATATGAAGGTGAATTAGAATTGGAATGACAGGTAGTGGAATTAAATTCATGGCAATTCAAAGAAATTCCACAAAGTCACACAACAGAAAGAATGTGCTGAATCTCACATGCATTCAGTGTTAGGAAGGTACAATGTGTACTGAGGTAAAATGTGTAATTCAATTAGTTACTAATCAAATTAAAATGAAATTGCTTTGCATTGATAAAGAAATCCAAATAAAGTAATCCAAACCACATTTATAATGGGTAACTTATAACAGTTGTTACCCATTATAAATGTGGTTTGGATTACTTTATTTGGATTTCTTTATCAATGCAAAGCAATTTCATTTTAATTTGATTAGTAACTAATTGAATTACACATTTTAACTCAGTAATACAAATAAATACAATAACATTAATTTTGTAATTTAATAATATAATTTCATTACACATTACTAGTCACTCCTCAAACCTGCATACATTTAGTTCTAAAATACAGATTATGATCAAATTCTTGAAATAAATTACACCTTCGATGTTGTTTAACTAGATTTGTTCCAATGTTATTTTCATTTCAAAGTAATCAAATAACACAGTGCATAATGCAATCATATCTGACATACTGTAAAGCTCAATTGTTAAACAATTCACTTAAAATATGTATATGAATTTCTTTGATTTTTTATTGAATTGCAATTCTGCTTTAATTCAAATTCGAATTGTAATTCTAGATCCTGCTTTTGACATAAATTAAAATTCAATTCAAATTCTGAATTGTGCATAAGCCTTTATGACACACCCCTTACGGCATTGGTTCTGGCTTTTGTTCACACAGGGCGCGTTCCGGGTCTGAACACGGCAATGTTACTAGGTCCCCAACCCGGGATCAATCCCGGCATCAATCCCGGGTCGTGTTTGCGTTCACACAGAAGGCACTCTGGCAATTTGCCGGCAATTTGCCGGGTTCAAAGTGCTGTGTGAAAGGGGCTTATGTTAGAGTAGTTTAAGTGTTTAATCTAGTTAATAAAATCTTGGGTAACACTGCACGCTATTACTCATTAGTTAAGCATTAGTAAACAGTTAATTCATCATTTATACAACATTAATAGACATTAATAAGCAGTTTATAAATACAGCTAGAAATGTTTTTCTTGATTTATAAGCATATCTATAATGTGTATAATAATAATTGTATTTTCATACTTTGTTAATGATTAATAAATAATTTCTAAATGAAGTATAGCATTAGTTGCAAACCAGTTATTTAAGAGTTGTCAGTGGTAAGGTCACTTAGAAACAGTGCCGGCTCCAGACAAATTTTGATTGGGGGGGGGGGGGGGGGGGGGGGGCAATTGGGGGGTCCTGGTCATTTCAAGGGGGGTCTCATGAAAACCAACAAAAAAATACAGTGGACACTGCTAATAACTGCTACTTAACAAAAACACAGCATATCAACTACTTTGTTTTTAATTAATTAATCAATTGCATTTTGCAAACAATATGCTCGAATTTTAATTACCATAGCCACACCCATGACAGAAAACGTACTCGGTTACTAACGTAACCTCGGTTCTCTCTAGAGAGGGAACGAGTACTGCGTAATATCTTACGCTATGGGGAAAACTCTTTTCCTCGAGATATTGAAGCCAAAAATTATCCTTAATTTTTAAAAATGTAAAACGCTTTGCAGCAGCAAGCAGACAAGGGCAAGACAGCTCGCGCGCCCATTGGCTGCCTTGCTGGAAAAGCAGCAGCCTATCGAGTGAGGCACTGCGTGACGTAATGACGAATGGGGGCGCTTCGCGCCCATTTCGTCATGTCCCGCCAGTAAAGGCGTGGTCTCGCCCTATAATACCCTCGATAGCTGTATTTCCTCTGATTTTTCAACGCCGAAGCGAACCAGAGCGTATTCCAAGCACGGCAAGATACGCAGTACTCGTTCCCTCTCTAGAGAGAACCGAGGTTACGTTAGTAACCGAGTACGTTCTCTTACGAGAGTATCTCTCGTACTGCGTAATATCTTACGCTATGGGGAACACCATGTAACACGCCGTGCGGACAGGGATCCAACACCAGAGTCCCAGGGCCGAAGCCCGGGGCGCATCTAGTGCACAATCACCACAACTCTCACAGAGTAGAGGAGGAGAGGCTAGAAGCATCACTCCCTTATAAATAGTCCCGTAGGGGTATCAGACCCGTAAGGGTACCACACTCATGGAGCTGCCGCATCGGACTGAGCGATGCACAGGCCAACACTCCACACATAAGCCGCATGGCGGCCGATAAGCCCGAAGTTCAGACCGCCAAAAGCTTAGCTTGTAAGGCGGGAACCTCCAGGTTATAGTATTTTATAAATGTAGACGGCGAGGCCCAGCCCGCGGCCATACAAATATCTTGCAGGGTAACCCCGCTAGACCATGCCCACGAGGAGGCCATGCCTCTTGTGGAGTGCGCTCTAACACCCAAAGGGCACTGTAGGCCCTTAGAAGTGTAAGCCAGCGCAATGGCACCGACTATCCTTCTGGATAGGCTCTGTTTCGAAGCGGCAAGTCCCTTAGCACGGCCGCCAAACGAAACGAAAAGCTGCTCAGTCTGTCTGAAACCAGACGAGCGGGACACATAAGCCCTTAGTGCCCTGACAGGGCAAACGAGACTCGCGTCCTTCTCCTCATTGAGAACCGGAAGGGCAGACAGGGAAATCACCTGGGCCCTGAACGGTGTGTTGAGGGATTTTGGCACGTAGCCGTGCTTCGGTTTGAGTATGACCTCTGAGTCATTAGGTCCAAACTCCATGCATGACGCGCTCACTGAAAGCGCTTGCAAGTCCCCTACGCGCTTCACTGAAGCGAGAGCCATGAGAAACGCTGTCTTGAAAGACAAGTGTTTCATGTCTGACAACTGGATTGGCTCGAATGGGGCACCTTTCATGGCCTCCAAGACCGTGGAAAGGTCCCATGTCGGGACTGAAGGGGGCCTGGGAGGGTTTAGCCTCCGAGCTCCTCTAAGTAAACGCACGACTAAGTCATTCTCTCCTAGTGACTGGCCAGACACCGGTTTTGCAAACGTTGCTATGGCCGCCACGTATACTTTGAGCGTGGAAGGGGTCCTGCCCTTATCCAGTAGCTCCTGAAGGAAGGAAAGCACTTCCGTAACCCCGCAGTCTACAGGTGAAAAGCTCTGCGCTTGACACCAAGCAGAGAACACAGACCACTTCGAGGTGTAGAGCCGTCTGGTAGACGGGGCTCTAGCCTGCGCGATCGTGTTTAACACTCCCTCTGGGAGGTCAGCGGGTACCCGTTGATGGCCCATGCGTGCAGGGACCACAAACCCGGGTGAGGATGCCAAATCGAGCCTCCCGCCTGAGAGAGGAGGTCTCTCCTCAGCGGTAAAGGCCATGGGACAGCGCTGGTCAGCTGCATCAGGACAGGGAACCACGACTGGTTTGTCCAGAGCGGAGCTATGAGTAGCACTGGGCATCCCTCCCTCCTGATTCGCTCCAACACCTGAGGCAGGAGTGAGACAGGGGGAAAAGCATATAGGGGGCGGCGGGGCCAAACATGGGCCAGCGCCTCCCGACATTTCGAGAAGAATCTCGGGCAGTAAGCGTTTTCTTGGGACGCGAACAGGTCCACCTGCGCTTTGCCAAACGTTTCCCACAGCAGCTGGATCGTCTGCGGGTGCAGAGACCATTCTCCTGCTGGGACGTTGTTTCTGGACAGCCTGTCTGGCCCCACATTTAGGTGACCAGGCACATGCGCCGCTCTCAGCGAGAGCAGGTTGTGCTGAGCCCAGACCAGGAGGCGTCCCGTCAGCCTGTAAAGGTTTCGGGACCTGACGCCGCCCTGGCGATTTATGTACGCCACCACTGACATGTTGTCCGACCGGACCAATACGTGGTGGCCTTTTATCTGGGGACAGAAGCGCCGTAGCGCTTTGTCGACTGCTATTAATTCCAAGCAGTTTATGTGAAGGAGCTTCTCCCGTACTGACCATAGGCCAGCTAGCGGTCTGCCCTCGAGCAGCGCTCCCTGCCCAGAAGTGGAGGCGTCCGTAGACACCACCTTCACACTCGAGGGGATCCCCAGACTCACACCTGACTGATACCAGTCGGTTGCTTTCCATGGTTTCAGAGCCGAAATGCACTGAAGGTCAACCCTGAGGCGAAATAGACCTGCGGTCCACGCCCTTGGGGGAACTCGTGCTTTTAGCCATAGCTGCAGTGGGCGCATGCGGAGCAGGCCCAACTGGAGTACGGAGGCTGCTGAGGCCATCAGACCCAGCATTTTCTGAAACCTTCTGAGCGGGACTATAGAGCCGTGGCGGAAGGATCTCGCGACGTGCTGAATATTCAATCCGCGCTCCGGTGACAGGCGTGCTGTCATGGATAGCGAGTCTAACACTGTTCCCAGAAAGGAAATTCTCCGACTGGGGAGCAGTGAGCTTTTCGCCCAATTGACTGTAAGGCCCAACTCCTCGAGGTGCTCGAGTAATGCGGCCCTGTGTTCTATGAGCTCCGTTCGTGAACGAGCTAGAATCAGCCAATCGTCCAAGTAGTTCAAAACTCGCATGCCCCGAAGTCTCAGGGGGGCGAGGGCCGCGTCCATGCACTACGTGAACGTACGGGGTGCTATGGACAGGCCGAACGGCAGGACTGTGTATTGATATGCCTGGCCCTCGAAGGCGAATCTCAAGAATTGCCTGTGATGGGACGCTATTTGTATTTGAAAATAGGCGTCTTTCAGATCTATTGACATGAACCAGTCTCCTTGGCGCACTTGCGCGAGGATTTTCCTGGTCGTAAGCATTCTGAACTGGCGCTTCCCGAGCGTTCTGTTCAGCAGTCGCAGATCTAGAATGGGTCTGAGCCCACCATCTTTTTTCGGTACCAGAAAATATCTGCTGTATAAGCCCCCTTCGCCCTGAGATAGAGGTTCTATAGCCCCTTTTCTCAGTAGTTTCGCTATCTCGGCTCGAAGTAGATGAAACACTTCGCTATACACCGTAGTTTCGACTCGCGCCATATAACGGCGGGGGCGTCGAGCGAACTGTAGCGAACAGCCTCTCGTTATAGTGTTCAACACCCATTCTGATACCCCGGGAAGCCTTGACCACGCATCTGCGTGAATAGCTAGGGGTAGAATGAAATCTGGGCTCTGGCCGCGGCAGGACGGCGGCTCGAGAGCCCCTGTGTACTGGGAACACAACACCGTGTTTACAGCGTTCGAGGCGGGGGGCGCGCTGATCACAGCGGGCAGCCTGGCCGCGCTCAGCTTCTCTATGGCGGGACGCGCAGAGAAAGTGAGCGGGGCGAATCCTGTGGGATTCGGCGCGTGTGAGGGAATGTGGGCACATTTACTAAATGCGGGGACATTTACTACACTGAGAATACTGTCAGCTCGCGCGACTAAATCACTGCTGTGTTTACAGCGTGCGAGGCGCGCGCTGATCACAGCCGGCAGCCTGGCCGCGCTCAGCTTCTCTGTGACGGGTTGTGCAGAGAAGACGAGCGGGGGCGAATCCCGTGAGATTCGGAGTGTCTGTGAGAAATGCGGGCGCGAGACAGCGGGCACATTTTCTGCACGGAGAACACTCGGCTCGCGCCGACTGAATCAACGCTGTGTTCACAGCGTGCGAGGTGCGCGCTAATCACAGCGGGCAGCCTGGCCGCGCTCAGCTTCTCTGTGACGGGTTGTGCATAGAAAGCGAGCGGGGGTGAATCCCGTGGGATTCGGCGTGTCAGTGAGGAAATGCGGGACAGCGGGCACATTTACTGCACTGAGAACACTGTCGGCTCGCGCCGACTAAATGTGTGTTAGTTTCGTTTTTACAGAAACCAAGGGACACGCATCGTGTAGTGTAAGCGGGCATTGTATGGGCGCGTTCACTACATTTTCTGCACAACCAACATGAGTTGGTTTATTATTTGTGCTAGCCCTGCACCATGGCGGGCTGTGTCTGGGTGTGGGAATGGGCACTGGGACGTGGGCATTCTTACAACACTCGTAACACCATCGGCCGTGGCCGGAACACCAGAAAATGCACTCTTTATTGGATTTATCTGGGTAGCCATAGAAACGGCTTTTGTGCGCAGGCAAGCGGGCTGAGACACCGGCTGCTTCACTGCGAAATACACTGGGACAGTCACAACGCATGGAACTGAACGAGCGAGAAGTTTCGGTGGAAATCCGGCCGCAGCGGGATCTGAACACCGTCACTTTCCTAGAGAGACTAGGAAGGCCTTGAGACCTCGGGCTTTACCTCAATCCTCGGCCGGGGCCCGCGCTGAGGGGGGCGGCGTCCAGCAGAGCGAGAGCGCGGTGTTTGATCTCGGGCCTGGCGGCGCTGCTAGTTAGCCGAAACGACGCCCTTTGTGCGCAGGCAAGCGGGCTGTGGAACCACTTGCTCACTGCGAAATACACTGGAACAGTCACATTGCTTGGAACTGAACGAGCGAGAAGTTTTTGGTGGAAATCCGGCCGCAGCGGGAACTGAACACCGTCGCTTTCCTAGAGAGACTAGGAAGGCCTTGAGACCTCGGGCTTTATCTCAATCCTCGGCCGGGGCCCGCGCTGAGGGGGGCGGCGTCCAGCAGAGCGAGAACGTCGAGGAACACGGAGCGCTCAGCTTCCGTCATCTCGGATAGCGTTAGCCACAAATGTTTCTCACCATTCAGGGGGGAAAGGCACGGGTCTCGACTGTAACGGAGCTTCGTCTTTCCCGAGAAAGCGTCCGTCAGCGAGCGCGGTGGCCGCGTGATCCTCACCCAGGCAGGACACGCAGATGACGTGGCGGTCCTCATCACTGAGTTGGGAGCGGCACGAGCCACAGAAAGGCATCTTTAAAAAGACGCAGCTCTTTTAGAACAGTAGAAAATGGGTGTTGCGTCACGTAAGCAAACACACACACTTAGCAGAGTAAAGGATATAGTACGCCGGAAAGCGCAGCAGGTACGGCGGCTGAAGGCGGCTGGGCCAGCGACTTCAAATGATGGCACGTCCCGCTGAGAAGGCTACAAGTCAACGGCGCGGCTTCTCACTCTGGATCCAGTGATGCGTGAGCTTCGCGTGAAGAGTAGAAAAATCAGAGGAAATACAGCTATCGAGGGTATTATAGGGCGAGACCACGCCTTTACTGGCGGGACATGACGAAATGGGCACGAAGCGCCCCCATTCGTCATTACGTCACGCAGTGCCTCACTCGATAGGCTGCTGCTTTTCCAGCAAGGCAGCCAATGGGTGCGCGAGCTGTCTCGCCCTTGTCTGCTTGCTGCTGCAAAGCGTTTTACATTTTTAAAAATTAAGGATAATTTTTGGCTTCAATATCTCGAGGAAAAGAGTTTTCCCCATAGCGTAAGATATTACGCAGTACGAGAGATACTCTCGTAAGAGAACATATTTACAAAATAGTATCTATTGTCATACTCCCACCACCTTTTGATTGCCTTACTTCTGTCCAGTCTCCTCCTGTCTTCTTCTCTGCCATTTGCCATCACAGGAATAAATTACTTCTTTTAAATATATTAAAATATAATAATTTTAAATTCCATTATAATATTTTATAATATTACAGTTTTTTTTTATCAAATAGATTTTATCAAATAGACTTTCAAAAACATAAAATATTACAGACCCCAGACTTTTGAATGGAAATGTACCTAACAGTGTTTAATCTGTGTCATAAAACAGATCACATCATTCCTTTTTTCAAGCGTCTCTCTGTCTAATCTTGATGTCTCAGCCATTTTCGTAAATTTTGTCTTGTGCCTGCTGAAGTTGTAGCTGTAATTACAGAATTGTCTTGAATCAGGATTGAAATACTTATTGATACTCACAAAAAAGCTAAAGTTTAAAGGGGTTGGTATAATGCCCTTTTCATACGATGTAAATAAGTCTTTGGTGTTCCCAGATTGTGTATGTGAAGTTTTAGCTCAAAATAGGCTACCCCACAGATAATTTTATATAGCATGTTAAAACTGACACTTTTTGAGGCGACTGGATAAAATGAGTGACCACCAGATCCATGCACACTGTGAAAAAAATGACGACAGGCAAAACAAAAAGCTGCGTCTTTTGACACAGAATATTCAAGCCACTGGTACTGTTTAAATCATGAGCAACTAAAACCCCGGTGTAGGGTTTTCGGTCCATAAGCTCTTTATCAATTTTAAGTTTGGGGATAGATATTCAATAACTATTAATCTATGATCAACAAATTATTAAATACAGTTTGAACCGGGTCCTTACGTTAATAAATTACCCACAAAGGGGTGTACAGCGTACCCGTCTGTTCAGGGTAAGTATATAACAATTAAACACAACGAATTATGGTTAATTATTAATATACATCCTACACAGAGGAATGGCTGATCTTCAACAATGCCAAAGCATTTGACCCCTCCTCGCTCATTCACACGTCCGCCGTGTAGTCAGGCAAAAGGGTACAAATGACTTATGGTCTATTTTAGCTTAAATTAACTGACAATGTTTTGTGCACTTAAACGATTATCAGATTGTAGCTAGGATCTTTTATATTAAAGAGGCTTTGTTATACGAGCAACAACCACAGAGTCAATAAAGCATAAAATGAGGTTTAATGAATGAACTAGACTACATGTAACAGGATATAGATTAAACAAAATGAAATAAAACAATAAGAAAAGAAAACACAAGGAAAATACAATTGCTAGCACAGTTTAGAGTAAACCCTTTAGAGATAGCCACAGGAGATATACTTTACAACGTCTAAATTTTGTATTGAACAAATTTTTGCATTCAGACCTGTACGTTTGGTGTGCGGAAGCTACGTGTGGCGTCCCGGAGATGGAGGTCGGGTTTCTTTGGGTCCCAGCGTGGTTGGTTCGCGGGAGATTCAAACGTTCTGGCTTAGTTCTGTATGCGTGAAGAGAGTCTTTTCACCGGAGTGCTGGAAGACTTACGAAACGCACGTGGAGGTCTCAGTCGGGAGACGAGACCACTAAGAACAGACTAGCTATGCGCAAAATGAAACGAAGTTAAAGTAAAACAGGAACATTAAAAATAAAATACGAAGATTACAAAGAATACACAGGAACAGGATACACACGGACAGAGAGAGAGATTGTCTCTGTGTTGGAGAATTTAAAGATGAGCTGGGCACGCCTGGGTAAGGCGCGCCGGCCAATGATAATGGCCCATCTCGAGGAGCGCGTACGCCCCCTGAGTGGGTGTTGTTCGGAGTCAATTTGCAACTTTATGATCAAGAAGAAATTAAGCTTGCTTTGGGAAATGGGATTATACATGTGATTATACATTTCACGATATTGATATACAGCTTAATGGATAGATCAGATTAAAAGGGTCACAACCGTATCAAGCATCATACGTTAAAATCATACACGTGCAGAATTACATCTCAAAGCGTATTTTCAGGCACTTATAAGTAATTTACATTCATGAAAACATTCGTAATACAAGTTTGCACATTTACAGTTCGTCTACATGTACTTTAACACACTGAAGATGTTTTAGTAATGACTTAGGATGTAAAAGTCCTACGTTTAGAGTTTCCTGCGGTTGTAAGTATGTGCGTAGGTGTATGTGCGTGAATGTGTATTGCTCTCGGCGGGAAACAGACAAAGCAACGTATGTTCTGCGCTTTCCCCCCCCTTCGTTTCCGTCCGGGGTGGGGAGAAGAAGGCCTGTTTGTTGTCTCAAGTGAGAAAACCCCTTGTTCGGGGATCGCTCTGAATCATATGTCAACATAAAAGTCCAAAGTCCATCTGTTCCCTAGACCTATTGGCGCCTATTTGGGAGATAGGAGTCCCGAGGGCTGACCACATGGCCTTTTAGGAATGTTTGTTAAAGTTAGGTCCCTTTGTTCTGGATTTAAATTGGTTGCGAGTTCGTGACTCAATAAAAGAGAATTAATGAAAGCTCCCGAGTCTCTACAGTTTCCCCCCTTTCGGGAGATGATGTCCCTGGGGAGAGATCGTCTGCCGACAATCATTGCATGGGAGGATGGAAGGTGAATCATGAATTCGGATAACAGGTGATTATCAGGGCTGAGGGCTTAGCTCAATGAGGTTACCGGCGGCTTCTTGCGTGTTATCCTCCTTTCGGGGGTTTCGTCGGAAGCCTCCGGACACGGCTTTGGAGAGCCTGACGGTAGATGCTCGTGTCTCGTTGAGTCTCCTGTACAGGATGAAAGCCAAGCCCAATGTTAGGATGTGACTGACTACCATAGAGAGGCAGAGCGCAGTGTCTGCTGCGGTCCAGGCTCGGGCAACAGGTGAAGCAGTCAAAGTGGGCTGTCGAGACAAAGCTTGTAGGGCGGAGTCAAGAGGAGCAATGTCAATTAGCTGTGACCCCCCTGTCTCAATTTCCAGTTCCAGCTCTGGACTCAGGGTGAAATTGTGGTCTTTGAAGAAGGAGGGAATTTCCAATTCTGTTTCGTACTCGTGGCTCGGAAGATGATACAATGCCAGATCGTCTACGTGGAGGATGGCACCTTTAGGTACTTGAATCCACATGCTCTGGTTGAGTAGGCTGACACGGGTAGCGGTGTCATGTTGGTCATAGGTGAGAGTGGCAGTGAGTACCGGAGTGTTGACAAGCCACCGGTCACCGATGATCTCTGCTCGGGTTTCTTCCACTTGTATGCGAGGCTTAGCTTCGGCAGGGCAGCGGTTGTCGCTGGACATGGTTTGCAGTCCGCAAATTCCATCAGTGTTGTCTCTAAGGAATGGTTTGCTAGGGCACAGATAATGAATGTCTTTCGTCAAGGTGCACATGTGCAGGTTTGGAGCCAGGTACAGCTGAGGATCGCTGTCGTGGTAGGCTACCACTTCTGGAGTGCGGATCTTGATGTGCGTGTTACCTTTCCAAAACCCGACGTTGACAATGTCTTTGAGTCTGTAGATTCGGCTTGACTCGATGATGGGTAAGTTCAGGAGGAATCCCATTTCTCTCTGCTCTGGGTCGACATAGAGTGGGATGGCGCTGCCCAGAGAGTAGGCCAGGTGTACTTGCAGCGGATCAGCTGGCGTGGTGATGGCGGAAGCCAGCACGTTCTGGACAAGGCTCAGAGGTATGAGGTAGGGTGGGATCCTACCCATGGCTAAGCTGTCAATAGATGAGCTCACCTCCCTTAACATGTCCGTCATCAGGGCGGTGACCAGCTGAGTTTGGGCAAAGTCATTTTGGAAAACAGTGAACAGCTGTTTCATGGAATTCACAGTCTGGTTCAGCATGACGCTGTGGGTGTTGAGAATGACCACAGTTCCCTTTAAGGTCCTTCCGATGGTCTGCAGAGAAGCACTCTGCACGGTGAGCTGCTCTTTTAACTGGGGAATCTCTGTCTGGATTTCAGCCACATGTCGTCTCACGGTGGCTAGGTTAACAGCGTTGACGCTTGACATACCAATGTTGAACAGAGTTCCCACTGCAGCTGCGGCTCCCAGGAGGGCTCCAAGGAACCGTTTGGGGCGGCGGTTGTGTCCGCCTAATTCCGCTTGGGTGACGGTCATCTTTTCAAGTTGGTTTAGCATGTGTCTGACGTCGGCCTCGGCGTGGGCGATGGCATCCTCTGTCCACCGGGCTCCGGCCCAGCTGTACTGGGCTACTGCGCTGGGGTAATGTGCTCTGTACACGTTGCGGGGGTCGAGTCGAACGTACACCTTCTGGGTGTGGGTCCGACAGTTGGTGATCAGGAGGCCTGGTTGCTCTCTCAGCACGATGCCTGTCGACGGGCCAGGTGTGATGACGTCAGGTGGCGGTTGTCCTCTGGTCGACTGAAGGCAGAAGATTGCAAACCATAGCAGCATCCTATTAGAGGTGAAAGGGGAGATGTGGAGAGAGAGGGAGAGAGAGAGAGAAGCAGTGTGTTAGCGAGAGTTGTCCTTGGCGTTGGCAGGACAGTCGTTTCGCTCCTAGGATGGTAAGCAGGTTAGTTTGCATTGGCCCCTCCCCGCCTTTCTCTGCCAGCAGCAGAATGTCTCTTAATTTGGTTGCGGTGAACCCATTTGAGCACTGGGTCTTTCTGTCCCCGGCTCACTTGGATTCGGTACGCCACTGGGGACAGTTTGTCAACAATTTCATGAGGTCCTGTCCAGTGGGGCAGGAATTTCTTTGACAGCCGCTGGGAGGCTGTGCGTGGTGGCTGTGCGAAGCTGTAATACCAGACTCTGTCACCCACGGCTAGTTCCTGGTGTGACGCTTTCCGGTCATAGTAGGCTTTCTGGCCCTCTGCGCTCTTTTGAAGCTGTTGTTGGGCGAAAGCAAAGGTTGATTTCAAATGCTGGTGCAGCTCATCGAGGTACTGATGAGTGGTGCAGGCTGTGATGAGACTGGAGTCCCCTGGCTGATACAACAGGTGCAGTGGCAGTGTCATCTGTCGTCCAGTCATTAGTTCAAAGGGAGACACCTGAGTTGAGTCCTGGGGAGTGGCTCTGAGGGCCATTAACACCAGCGGGAGTTTCACATCCCAGTCCTTCTGGTTGGCAGCCACATACTTTCTCAGCATACTGACCACAGTCCTGTTAGAACGTTCAACTTGGCCAGATGAGATCGGTGAAAAACTGATATGTAGTTTCCCTACATTCTCCCCCAGGAGTTTCCAAATCTGCTGCATAATCTCAGCTGTAAAGTGGGTACCTCTGTCTGAGTTGACACTCATTGGCAATCCGAATCTGGAGAAGATGTGATTCATCAGAAGGTATGCCGTGGTCTGGGCGGTGTCATTGGCTGCTGGAAGACATTCTACCCATTTTGTGAACTGGCACACGACTGTGAGGAAGTACTTGTTGCCCCTTGTTGACCTTGGCAGAGGTCCTACCCAGTCGATTTGGAGGTCTGACCAGGGGAATGTGACTCTTCTGCGTTGCAGTGGAGCTCTGTGATTCGGATTTGCAGGTTGGAACTGACAGCAAATTAGACATTCTTTGACATATTCCGCCACGTGTTCTTGCATGCGGGGCCAATACGCTACTTGCTTCAGTGTCTTATAGGTGGCACGGGTACCGTGGTGTCCAGCACATGGCGCATCATGAGCATACATTAGCATCACCCCCCTTAGGCACTGAGGGATCACAAGCCTTGGCGCTGTGTTGTCCTCAGGTGCATACCACAGAATGTTGTGAATGACACGCAGCATGTGCTTGATGTCATGCAGCCGTCTGAGGCACGGGTCGTCAGTGAGATCAGACGGTGTGAGTGGGTGGTTGGAGGGGTCAGAGAGGTGGTTTAGAAAAGTCTTTATGGACGTGTCAGAGGCTTAAATTTCTGCTATGTCGTTGTTTGACATCTGCGGAGTCAGAGTGAGAGGCTGGGAAGCAGGCAGTGCGGCAGGAAAAGTTCGTTTGCTGCGGGTTAGCACTGCCACATCAAAGGCTGGTGGTTGGGCTGGAGGTGACCATATGTTACCGTGCAGTGCGCCAGTCTTGGCAAGGGCATCGGTTTGGTCATTTAGGTCCTTGTTGAGGCCCGGTTGCTTGGAGTGGCCTTTCACCTTCTTCCAGTAGACAATCATGTCATGTTGTCTAGTCAGGTCGTCACATGCCTGAAACAAGTGTTGGTGTCTGACAGGCTTGCTGTTTGACGTCTTAAAGCCATTTTGTTTCCACCCTGGAAGGTGGCATGTGAAACTTAGTCTGGCATAGTTCGAGTCTGTGCAGATAAGGAATTCTTTGATGTTATGTGTCACTGCGATTTGCATAGTTATGAGAATCGCTGCCACCTCAGCATATTGTGATGACTGAGGCCCCAGCTTGAAGTGTTGTGGTGGGCATGGCAGATCATTTACCCATAACACACCCGCACCAGCTTGGCGGATGCCCTCTTGGTTGTAGGAACATCCATCGACGTAAGCTGTGGGCATACCTTGGCACGTGTTGTCATCGAAGTATCTGTGACATGTCTGCTGTTGTGGTTCTTCCACATTAGCCGTTACAGGTGGTGCGTTATCAGTGCAGTTCTGGCAGGCAGCCAGGCCGTTGCCTAGCGCAGATTTGTGGTTCTGGGCATACCGTGCTTCGACATTGCGCCCTTGGAGGGCCATTAACCACGTGGCGATGCGGGAATTGGTGACCACGCCATCGCGGATGCGTTGGCTGTTGAGGAACATGACAGGCTGATGACAAGTCTCTATGATAACTTTCTGAGCTCCAATGTAGTTGGAGAACCGTTGTATGGCCCATACAGTGCAAAGCAGCGCTTTTTCACAGTCTGAGAATTTAGTCTCTGGTGGAAGGAGTGTCTTGCTGGCATACGCTACAACTCTTTTGTCTTGATCGTGTCGTTGGTACAGACCAGCGCTGAGACAGTGGTTGGAGAATCCCGCTTCCAAGTAGAATTCTTTTTGTGGGTCAGGGTAGGCCAGACATGGAGCTGTGCACAGATGACGTTTCAGCTCATTCATGGCATTGTCCTGGACGGGTGTCCAGACAAAAGGGCAGTCTTTTTTCAGCAGGGCAGTTAGTGGCTTTGCAATGTCTGAGTAGCTTTCTATGAACTGCCGTGAGTAGTTACACACCCCAGAAAGCTTCGCAGTTCTGAAAGGTTGGTGGGTGGTTTGATGTTTTGAACAGCTTGTATGCGGCTGGACTGTGGTTCGATGCCTTGCGACCCGATCAGCAGTCCCACGTAGTTGACCTTGGTTCGACACCATTGACCTTTGTGGAGGGCGATCTTGGCGCCTGCAGCTGTTAACTGGTTCAAAACATAGTCTATTTCTGCCAGGTGGTCGGTAACTGTTGTGCTCTTCATCAGCACGTCGTCCACATAGATGAGATTTCCTCTCATTCTCGCATCAGGGCATGCTTTGTTCAGGAAGATGTTAAACTCAGCGGGTGAGTTGGCATAGCCGAAAGGGCACCTGGTGAAAGTGAATTGTCTGTTACCGAACGTGAAAGCTAGCTTGTGCTGGTCTTCTGGATGTACCGGCAGGGTCCAGAAACCTGAAGCTACGTCGAGCGTAGAGAAGATTGTGGCTCCTCTGATTCTGGGTAACTCCTGCTGCAATTGGGTCATAGGCCATCGTGACAGTGGTACCTGTCGATTCAACTTGCGGTAGTCGATCGTGGGGCGCCACCGGCCATTCGGTTTAATTACCGGCCAGATAGGAGCAGAATAGGTGCTATTGCATGGGCGAATTACACCTTTTTGAAGCATAGAGTCAATAATTTCTTGCACCGGTTCATGTGATGCAATGGGGATCTTGTACTGTCTGACAAAGGTGGGAGGAGCGTCAGGGTGCGTTGGAATGCGCACGGTGTGAAGGTGAGTGAGACCACAGTCTAGAGAGTCTTTGGCAAATGACGCTTTGAATTTGTAAAGGACTTGTCTGAGTCTTAGTCGATCTGCATCCTCTTTGATTGCGTCGGCGTCTTTTAGGATTTGCTGAACTTGAGACTCAAATCCTGGATATGGCTCCTCTGTGGGTGAACCGCTCGTGGTGTTTGCAGGCGTGGGTGCAGCAGGTGTTTCAATCTGGCAGATAGGCTGTTTGGAAACTGTGTACACGGCAAGGTGTTGGTCCTCCGTCAGTTCCGTTCTGCAGACTTGATCTTTGTCCATCGGCATGACTGAGGCGATGGAGATGATTTTGAAGGGTGCTGTGTGCAGTGTGTCGCCTGTGCATCCTTCTGGTATCATTGAAGCTGGAATAGGCCCAATGACAGGTAAAGTCAGTTCAAAATCAGGAAAATCATAGCTCACGAGCCATCCTAGCCGATAGGCTTTTGGAATTGCAATGTCCACTGCTATGCAGTTGTTGAAAAGGATGTAGACTGCACGAGATGACAATTCAGTGAGGGGTGTGGCTTCAAGTGTGAGTCCAAGTTCAACGCATTCGGGTGAAGGTTGAAAGAAACCCAGTGTGTTGTTTAGGGTTTGGCCACGTCGTATGTTGAGCCGAACAGCGACCCCTTTGGTGTACGCAGGTACTACAGTTGCCTGTTCGCTGATTAGAGTGCAAACCTCTGGGATGGTTTGGCCTGACAGAAGGTTGTCAGTGCGTGTAGTAACAACAGCTGTTTGTAAAGTCAGTGGGGCCCAAAGTACCTCATTAATAAAATCCACATGCGCCTGGAGGCGAATCAGAATGTCTGCTCCAATGTAAACATCGTGGGGCAGGTCCGGAAGGATCAAGAAGTAATGAGTCAGGCACCGATGGTTCCAGTTCAAGTTCAAAGCACAGATACCTTTTGCAGTCACCAGGTTTAATGGGCATGAGTTCAAAGGGAAACGTGTGCGTTTGCTTGCAGAAGGAAGGTCTGGTGTGACTTTAATTAGCTCGTTGAAAAGTGACAGGCTGATAGCACAATTGTCGGCCCATAGGGCGAGTACAATGTCAGTAGTGGTTACACCATTCAGCTGCAGGTCGGTGGTGACCTTGGGCAGAAGGACTCAGAGTCTTTGGGGAGTTGAAAAGTGCAGAGTAACGAACTTGAATCTCGCTCAGGTGCAGAGCCTGTGTTCCCATGGCTGGCGGTGACAGTTCCCATGACCTGACAGTCTGGCTCAGTTGACCTGGACTGTCTGGACTGTCTGGACTGGACGTTCTTGTCGCTGGAGTCCGGCTCTGTCTGGGCCGTCGGCTGGTTTCCCAGGTGGCCCCCCCTTTTTGGGTGTGGGGGTGCCGTGGGCTGCTGTATGATCTTTCAGGGCGCTCGCCCTGATGCTTAGGACGAGCACCCTCGTAGCTGCGTCGCCCTCTGCTGGCCTGAAACGGTCTTGGCTCGTTATTAGAAAGTCTGTTAGGGTGGTGTCGTGTGGTGCCCTCTAGTGACAGCTCTGGCTGCTGATCAGTGATAGGGCAGATAGAGGGAGTTTTTACAGTCTTTTCAGAAACAATTTTCTGCTTGATAAACGCTTTGTGGGCGAGGTCCCTCAGTTGCTGGGTAGACATTGTGCGAGGACAGGCCAGGACCCCTAAGTGATGGCTCACAGTGGGATGCAGGTTGCGGAGAAACAAAGTTCTGAAGTTAAAGTCCTCCTCCATCCCGGGATCATTCCGTGCCCCGAAGTATGCTTGTCGGAGGCGAGTGTAAAAGGCCTGCGGCGTTTCCAGTCTTGCCTGCTTGAGGCTCATCGCGGTGATGAGTCCTTGATCGGTGTCTGGATCAGAGAATTCCCTGATGAACGCCTGTCGCAGCTGTTGGTAATCCGCTTTGACGGTATCTGGTTGGCGATCCAGAAAACTGCGTACGTCCCGACTCGAAGTAATCCGAAGCAGGTATAATCTGTCCCACGGGGTAACATGGGGAACAGTGTATAAGTGGAAGTCAATGTCTTTCAAGTAGGCGTGCACATCGTGGCCTCCAGCAGGATTTGGCGTGAAAGTAGGAATGTTCCTAGCAAGCTTGTCAAGTTCTTTAAAGGCCATGCCGTGGTAAATGGCAAGGGTTGGCTGTGACGCACCTCCTTTTCCTGAGGGCGAGGGCTCTTGCAGGCTGTCCATTGATGTCTGGGACGGTGGATGTCCGTCTCCTTTCACCGTTCTGTGTTCTTGGCTAAAGTGTGCAGACTGACCGGTCAGGGAGAACTTGGTAGTGTGTGTCTCCCTTTCCCGGTCACTCTGAAGTTTATAAGAGTGTTTTAACTCACGGTGGACAGCGTCGAGCTCATCTTTATAAAGTTCTTTTTGCTGGATAAGTTCATTAATTTCAGCTCTGGCCGCCTTTAAGTGTTTCTCACAGGCTTTGGCTTTGGCGTCTCTTTCTTTTAGTTCATTGTTTGCTCTCTCAAGGAGAGCTTCACCTTGTTGCAGTTTTTCGGTGAGTGTCTCTCTGGCTTTCCTCTCTTTCAGTTCCTTTTGGTCGGTGTCTAGACGAAGGTTTTCCAGAGCAGTTTGAAGTTCTTCTACTTCCTTCCGTGACTCTGGGTCCGTTTCCTCCTCGTCCTGCTCCTCGTTCTCGAGTAGTAGCTGGTCTAGCCGACTTTGGGTCTTTGCTTGGTCGCGCCGGGCCTCCTCCGCTTGGAGATGTAGAGTTGCCGTCTCCTGTTCCAGGTCGATGGCGTGTCTCTCGTGAAGGCGGGCTTGTGCGACGAGTGTGTGGGCCAGGTTTCCCACGATTCGGGCCCATTCTTTGTGGCTGTAGCTTTGTGTTGGGTCGTGCCTCATCAGCAGGTCCAGGTCGGTGTCCAGCTGCGCCTGGTTCCGGGGCTCGGAGTCGCCGGTATCCTCGGGCAGGACGGTGGCTGTCATGGCCTTCAGCCATGTCTCAAGGCTGTCCCAGTGGGCTGCGGGGCTGGGAGACCGGGACATGCTGGCTTACTGCAGGCGAGAGGAGCACAACACACACAAACACAAACAGACCAAATGCAAATTTGTTCTACAATTTATGCGCTTATACCCTTAATACGGCGGTGCCGTTTACGGTACTTTGACTAACTGATGCAGACAGTTAGGTAGGGACAAATTGTTTAGGTCAGCGCAGGGCCTAAATCAAGATTTTGACAGGACCGGAGCCTAGTAGGTCACGGTTGGTGCTAACGGCTCGGCTGTCAGTCTGTATATTTAGCTCTCCTGGGGTGTCTCTGTAGGCTCTGTCTCTGGTGACCTGGAAGGCACAGTTCACACAGAACAGAGAGAAGTAACAGAAGAATAGCAAGAAAAACTTAAAGTGAGATTTAGACAATAGGAATTAATGGATCTGTTAAGACAGAGTAAACGATAGTACAGAAATGGTTACGGGGACTAAGAGGGCTTGAGCCGACTATGTGTGGTTTTCTGAGAAAAAGGGGTGGACACTCTTAAATGTCACGGGAGAATATCTAATATTCTTGTGGTTTATACTAAGTGGATGTCTTTGCTTTACCTTAATTTAGCTTGTCTGGGGTGACCTGAAATCACACTAGCGGGAGCCAGCGTCGAGGACAATCTTTCCGTCGCTCCAAGCACTTAACCGAGATGTCCACGGCCTCTCCTGCGCGTCAACCACCATGCGCCCTCTCAAACAACATAGACTTTAACACAACTGGCACGCCCGGGAGGTCACCTGCTTACGACACTGCAAAGGGGACTTTTCCCCAGAACCCTCTTTCGAGTGGCCCCCTATTAGGCCCCGGTTTGTGTACTAGGTCCGAAATTGCCTTGTGTCTTATCGCGTGGTGAGCCTCCCCTTTTTGGGAGCGCCAAATTGCTGATGTCTTATTGCGTGCCGCACCAATGGAGAGACAGGGAGGTCCGCGACTCACCCACAGCAAGCGTTGGTTACGCCGGTCAGACGACCCCGCCCACTGGACACCAACCAGATATGACGGTCAGATCACACCAGCGCAAGAGAAATCTACCTGTAGATAACAAATGTGATAGAGAAAGGTGACTCTAGAATTACTTCAAAGCTTACTTTGTCTAAAACAAAATTGAGTATCTGTATGTGTAGAAAATACAAAACCTTGTTACCTAATGGGAGAGAGAGAAGCAGAGAGGGAATTGTGACACTGTTAGTTGTCAGAATAACCTACGGAGAAGGGTCAGTGAGTAAGGCAGGATAAACACAGGAGTAAGTAGGCTGTAGTGGCGGTTTTGGGCCACAAGAGGGGGTACTTTCCAGTGGTTAGCCGGCTAGGGAAACAACTTAATTGAAATTGTAAGTCAACTGGTTTGAATTCAATTCAAATAAGCATAGACGGTGATGTTGAATAACACCTAAGATAGTGTGGGTACCGTCGTGATAGAAATATCACTTAAAAGACGGCAGGGTTGAGTGCAAGAACGAGAGAGAGGAAAAAAAAAATTAAAAAAAAAAAAATTATATATATTTTTTTTTTTTTTTGGAAGAGAAAAATTATTATTTTTTTAAAAAAAAAAAAAACTAAATAAAAAAAATTAAAAAAAAAATTAATAAAAAAAAAAATTATTAATTAATTTTTTTTTTTGGAAAGACGATTAATAAGAGTTATCAATTTATTAAAACAAATTATCAAACTCATTAATTTATCGAGAAGGAAAAAGGTAAAGAATTTAATAAGATTTATTGATTTATCTGAGGGACAATCAATAACCTTATCCGGACAGAAAACGAAATCAAGTAGAATTATTCGTAACCTAATTCATAAAGTGAAGTGAGAATTTAATTCAGTTTTACCTTCAAAGTTTTTCTTTAGACCAATCTGAATGAGACTCTGAAAATTAACGGATGGATTACTTCTAATGCTAATCACGACTGCTGTAAGGTAATCAGTGACAGCCTTAGAACAACCCAACTGGAAATAGGCTGGAATCTCAAACAGAAATCGAGAATTACAAAGAGCTGACTCAGCGTTGAAGGCCACAAGGGGCGTTCCCCGTGAGTCACTTCCTGTGAAGAGCTACAACTGACTTAGAAAGGAAAAATTCAGGAGAGAGTGACCTTATCTTGAGCGTCCATACGGTGGCGCTGTTACGCTCACGTCGAAGAAGAGGGTGTGGCGGTGATTTGAGACTGAGGCGCAAGGCTGCGCTCTAGTGTTCAGCAACAGAATCACAACCACACGCTTCAATTGTACCTTTTCAGGGCACGCGCAGAATCCTATATACTGCAAATAATTTAGATTCAGGCGGATTTACAGTGCTATGTTCCACGGGTTTAGTAAAGCAGATTTAATTCACTGCACTTACATAACAATACCAACAGGAATTGACGTCTGTGGTTTTAACTCTCAATACATTTATCATTTAGCACTTTAATGATTTAAAATGTTTTGGTTTAACGTTTGGTTAGCTCAGCCAAAGTTGAAACCAGGAGTTTTCGTTAATCTAACGATTATATATATCAGGCCTTTCAGGTTGAAAACAGGAGCATCGCTGTATTCAATTCCTCTATCGCACTGCTCAAAAGATTCTCGTTTTGAAAACAGGCTGATCAAAGAAAATATCTTAACATGTAAACGTCTTTACAGAGGTAATATCTCTTTTGTTGCGAACTACAGTTTACATTCAATACTTTAACCGTGAATATCAGTATTACGAACTGTAATTCATTTTAGCAATTACAACGATTACACGCTTAGGTGAATTTAGCAGTTTGTAATGTGCTCAGCTGAAACTTGGCTTTCAGCTTGCAACATGCGCGGCGCGCGGCGCGCTCGCGTTTCTTACTCAAAACACAGCAAAATACACAATATTGCCACTGCATTAATTGCTCACACAACAAAGCTTAAAATATTGCCCGCATTCTCCACCAAAAATACTGTAGGGTTTTCGGTCCATAAGCTCTTTATCAATTTTAAGTTTGGGGATAGATATTCAATAACTATTAATCTATGATCAACAAATTATTAAATACAGTTTGAACCGGGTCCTTACGTTAATAAATTACCCACAAAGGGGTGTACAGCGTACCCGTCTGTTCAGGGTAAGTATATAACAATTAAACACAACGAATTATGGTTAATTATTAATATACATCCTACACAGAGGAATGGCTGATCTTCAACAATACCAAAGCATTTGACCCCTCCTCGCTCATTCACACGTCCGCCGTGTAGTCAGGCAAAAGGGTACAAATGACTTATGGTCTATTTTAGCTTAATTTAACTGACAATGTTTTGTGCACTTAAACGATTATCAGATTGTAGCTAGGATCTTTTATATTAAAGAGGCTTTGTTATACGAGCAACAACCACAGAGTCAATAAAGCATAAAATGAGGTTTAATGAATGAACTAGACTACATGTAACAGGATATAGATTAAACAAAATGAAATAAAACAATAAGAAAAGAAAACACAAGGAAAATACAATTGCTAGCACAGTTTAGAGTAAACCCTTTAGAGATAGCCACAGGAGATATACTTTACAACGTCTAAATTTTGTATTGAACAAATTTTTGCATTCAGACCTGTACGTTTGGTGTGCGGAAGCTACGTGTGGCGTCCCGGAGATGGAGGTCGGGTTTCTTTGGGTCCCAGCGTGGTTGGTTCGCGGGAGATTCAAACGTTCTGGCTTAGTTCTGTATGCGTGAAGAGAGTCTTTTCACCGGAGTGCTGGAAGACTTACGAAACGCACGTGGAGGTCTCAGTCGGGAGACGAGACCACTAAGAACAGACTAGCTATGCGCAAAATGAAACGAAGTTAAAGTAAAACAGGAACATTAAAAATAAAATACGAAGATTACAAAGAATACACAGGAACAGGATACACACGGACAGAGAGAGAGATTGTCTCTGTGTTGGAGAATTTAAAGATGAGCTGGGCACGCCTGGGTAAGGCGCGCCGGCCAATGATAATGGCCCATCTCGAGGAGCGCGTACGCCCCCTGAGTGGGTGTTGTTCGGAGTCAATTTGCAACTTTATGATCAAGAAGAAATTAAGCTTGCTTTGGGAAATGGGATTATACATGTGATTATACATTTCACGATATTGATATACAGCTTAATGGATAGATCAGATTAAAAGGGTCACAACCGTATCAAGCATCATACGTTAAAATCATACACGTGCAGAATTACATCTCAAAGCGTATTTTCAGGCACTTATAAGTAATTTACATTCATGAAAACATTCGTAATACAAGTTTGCACATTTACAGTTCGTCTACATGTACTTTAACACACTGAAGATGTTTTAGTAATGACTTAGGATGTAAAAGTCCTACGTTTAGAGTTTCCTGCGTGTGTAAGTATGTGCGTAGGTGTATGTGCGTGAATGTGTATTGCTCTCGGCGGGAAACAGACAAAGCAACGTATGTTCTGCGCTTTCCCCCCCCTTCGTTTCCGTCCGGGGTGGGGAGAAGAAGGCCTGTTTGTTGTCTCAAGTGAGAAAACCCCTTGTTCGGGGATCGCTCTGAATCATATGTCAACATAAAAGTCCAAAGTCCATCTGTTCCCTAGACCTATTGGCGCCTATTTGGGAGATAGGAGTCCCGAGGGCTGACCACATGGCCTTTTAGGAATGTTTGTTAAAGTTAGGTCCCTTTGTTCTGGATTTAAATTGGTTGCGAGTTCGTGACTCAATAAAAGAGAATTAATGAAAGCTCCCGAGTCTCTACACCGGGATGCTAGCTGCCCCTGCGATCCAAAAGAACGACGCAGGTATGATTTTAGTTGAGGCTGTCCTGGTTTCTCAGCTGGGCCATGGCTTAAATCCCCTGTTAAATCCACTCAGCCGTCAGGATACCCACTATTCGTGATTTTGTCTGGCCGAACCAGACGTCAGTGGGTGGAGTTCATGCTAATAACATTTGCCAACAAGGCAGGCTATTTGCACTTAGGCCTTGTTTACACGGCAGGTCTTGATGCCCAATTCTGATTTGTTGCCTATATCCGATTTTATTGACCGTATGTTTAAACGTTCTTTAAATTGTGACCCATATCCGAGTCATGTGTTTATACTTGACATAGATCTGAAACATCGCTCATGTTTAAAGGGGTCTTCTTGCACAGATGGACGAACGCGCAGCGAGATCTCAGGACTGGTGGGAGCATAGCCTACAACACGATCACATGAAAGTGAGTGTCTATAGCACGAATTGTAGGCTATCTCTCGTGCCATTTATACGCTAAAAATTGTTTTTGCTTGCATATGATACGCACTGTAAACGTGCGTATTAAATAATAATAATAATAATAATAATAATAATACATTTTATTTATAGGCGCCTTACATGACACTCAAGGACACCTTACAGACACAATAAAACAATCAACAATAATCAAATAGCTACTCATTATTAAAACCTTGGATACAAGTATTATAATATAAAAATAATCACATAAAAGCCTGCCGGAAAAGATGGGTCTTTGTAACGAAGAGGCTGAAGCGGTCGGATCCATTCGCAGATATTTATTAAAGGAGATGACAAACTGAGAACAAGCAGACAAAAACTTAAAAGATGTCAAGGGCAATCCAGAATCGTAGTCAAACACGCAATAGTCAGAGACAGGCAGCAAATGTTCACAAAACGATATCAGAGTCCAAGTTCAAACACAAAAGATCAAGTCCAAACACAGAGAAACAAGAGGAACAAACTGAGACAGAGTTTGGGTAAAACAATACTTCACAAAATGGGCACAGAACAGAACAGTCCAGATAAAGGGTAGCTGAGGGTACACAGGTGAGACTGATGAAACCATAATTAAACATAATGAGTCCATGGTGGAACATAACGCAGGAAGAGAGTGCCCTCCAGTGGCTCATGCGGGCACTCCAGCCGCTGATTGTCACAGTCTTAAGGCGAGATTTAAAAAACATGAATACTTTCATTGTTGTGCACGTCCTGTGGCAGCAGGTTCCATAAATAAGGAGCTGCATGACTAAAAGCTCGGGACCCCATAGAAGTAGTGCGAGTTCTAGGGAGAACAAGAGAGAGTGAAGAAGACGATCTTAAAACCCGAGAGGGAGTATAAATATGAAGAAGGTCCAATAAAGATGAAGGGGCAAGGTTATTGAGTGCTTTGAAAGTAAGAAGAAGAATTTTGAAATTGATACGATATTTTACCGGGAGCCAGTGCAAGTGTTGTAGTACGGGAGTAATGTGTTCAGCTAGAGGTGTTCTGCTGATGATTCGGGCAGCCGAGTTCTGTACTAATTGGAGTTTATTAAGTACCTTAGAAGGCAACCCATACAAAAGACTGTTGCAAAAATCAATACGGGACGTAACTAGAGAATGGACTAGAATTGCTGTGCTCTTTACTGAGAGAGCCGGACAAAGTCGATTGATATTGCGTATATGAAAATAAGCAGAGCGGATGAGATTGTTTATATGTGCTTCAAATGAAAGAGTACTGTCCAAAATGACCCCCAGACTTTTAACTTGTTTAGATATAGAGACCGGTAAATCATCAATTTTCACAGATGAGCATGTAGATTTCGACATATTGTTTTTTAAGCCAACTAGAAGAATTTCTGTTTTACTGGTGTTGAGTTTAAGAAAATTTAAAGTAAACCATTCTTTAATCTCTGCCAAACAGTCTGAGAGGACAGATGGAGGAAAATTAGCGGAAGGATTAGAGGACAGATAAAGTTGGGTGTCGTCGGCATATAGGTGGAATTGAATGCCAAATTTCCTAAAAATATTACCAAGGGGTAAAAGATAAATGATAAATAATAGAGGACCCAATACTGAGCCCTGCGGGACACCAGTATTGACAAATGAAGTCTTTGAACAGAACTGCTTCAACTGTACAAATTGAGTACGGCCCGTAAAATATGATTGAAACCAAGTCAAAGGGGTACCAATTATTCCAATAGACTCCAATCTGTGCAACATAATGTTGTGTGATATAGTATCAAATGCTGCACTTAGATCAAGTAAAATTAGAATAAATAAAAGTCCAGAGTCAGCAGCTAACAATAGGTCATTGGAGATCTTAACTAGAGCAGTCTCAACACTATGGTAAGGTCGAAACCCAGATTGAAATTGCTCGTACAGACCATTGTGGGACAGATGATTCTGGACTTGAGCTGCAACACACCTTTCCAAAATTTTAGAAAGGAAAGGAAGAGTTGAGATGGGGCGAAAATTATCAAAGTTACTTGAATCAGCCCCGTTTTTTTAAGTAAAGGAATTATCACAGCAGTTTTCAATTGAGATGGAACAGTTCCAGAAGTAAGTGAAGAATGTATTATTTTCATAATTAAAGAAGATAGAGAAGACAAGCAGGATTTAACCAAGTACGTTGGAATAGGGTCCAACTGACATGTGGTAGATTTACTCCTATTAATAATATTGCTTACTTCCTCGATGGTTGAAAGTTCAAAAGAGGAAAGCATAGAACTAAGAGGTTGATCAGAACAAGGCAATTGACAGCTATCTAACTTTGTCACAGACATTTGTTGATGAATGTTTTCAATTTTCCTTGTGAAAAATGACAGAAAACTTTCACAGAGATCAGCAGAGTAAAGATGTGAGGGAAAAGAATCAGGTGGTTTTAAAATATTATTTACCACAGAAAAGAGGGTTCTTGTGTTCCCTTCGCCAGAACTAATCACACTGGCAAAGTAATCAGTTTTAGCTGTAGTAAGGGCAACCTTATAATTTTTCATATGCTCAGAATACAGTTCTTTATGCACCACGAGTCCAGTCTTAACATATAATCGCTCCAGGCTTTGACCTTTAACTTTTAACATGCGTAGTTCTGGAGCAAACCAAGGAGCAGACTTTACAAATGAAACCGCCATTAAACGCCATAAAGTGCGTATCATACACGCAAAAACTATTTTTGCCGTAAATGGCACGTGAAAAAAAAATTGTGCAATAAACGCACTTTCATGAGATCGTGGCGGGCTTTAAACGAGGAGCAGTGGGTCCGAAATTTTAGGATAAGCAAGCCAACCTTTGATATGTTGTCAACGTGTGTCCACATTCCTCTCCTATACGACGACACAATATTTTGTCGGGCCATCCGTCCCTTCACAGATGCGCGTCGGGGTTTCTCTCGTCATTAAACCGCCGAGACGTATAGCCTAATGCCTCAGAAAATCCGATCTGCCTGTTTACATGACAGTCGCATTGGCACATATCTGATTTATATCTGATTTATTTCCACATATGAACGAGGCCTGAAACCAATCTCGAAATATCCGAATGCATGCGTTTTTTTCCTGTTTACACTGCCATAGAACACATCCGATCTGTGTAAAATATGAGTATATGAGTAAAAAATCGGAATTGGGTCACATTTCACTGACAGTGTAAACGAGGTCTTAGTGTACACTCTGTTAACCCTCTGGGGACCAAAAATGCACGAGCGCGTTTTGGCAGATTTTTTTCACATAGAAACAGGAAAAAAACACATGCATTCGGATATTTTTATCTTCACTAAATATCTGTATTTTAATTAGACGCGATCCTATTTTGAATATTTGCTGTGCGTCTTAAGGGTTATAGTCTGTATTTTATTGGAGCACTTAAGTAACGCTGTTCAACAGCTAGTTTCGATTTGGCCCATTTTCGGGATACTTGCTTTTGCTGTGCTAATTGCAAGGGCTATTAAAGCAGATATAAAACTAGAGTAGATTCAGAAGGAAGCCAGGATAAGCGTCACTCTGTGAGAACGGCAAGAGCGCGTAAGTTGCTTTTTCTTAATACCGAGGGTAACACTTTATAATAACTGCACGCTATTAATCATTAGTTAAGCATGAGTAAACAGTTTATTCATAATTTATAAAGCATTAATAGACATTAATAAGCAGTTTATAAATACAGTTATAAATGTTTTTTCCTGATTTACAAGCATATCTATAATGTGTTAAATAATTGTATTGTCATACTTTGTTAATGATCAATTAATAATTTCTAAATGAAGTATTGCATTATTTACAAACCAGTTATTTAAGAGTTGTCAGTGATTTGTAAGATCACTTAGAAAGTGTAAGTAAATGGAGTAAGTTCAGGTAGTTATAAAGCATTTAGTAGTGGTCAGTTAACTATTTTTGTGAGCTCATCTAAAGTGAGGACTATATGCCTTGTAAAACATTTATAAACGAGATTTAAAGGCTCATTTATCTTCAAAACAGAAAAATGAAACAAACACAACACAGTGAAACAACACAGATCTCCTTTGTAAATGCTTTACAAAGCATGAATAGTCCTCACTTTAGATGAGCTCACAAATATAGTTAACTGACCACTGCTAAATGCTTTATAACTACCTGAATTAACCCTGAATTACAGTATAAATACATGGTAATAAAGCATTTATTAACACATTAAGTAACTATTACTATATCAGGGCTCTAGAGTGCGACCAATTTGGTCGCATATGCGACCAAAATTTGTAAGGGTGCGACAAAAAATTTTCCTAGGTCGCACCGGTGCAAGTAACGTCCTCGCATTCGCTGCCTCTCCACAAACAAAGCGCTTGTTCTACTTTGTCGAAACTCACACTCATGGTTGGATCATATCATGGTCTAAACCAATCAGAGACAGAGATGAGGCGGGTCTTTGCCTCTGATTGGCTGTGGTCCAGTCTCCAGATATTACTGTAGGCCTACTCTGCTCCGTACTGTGTTATTGAAAATACGACCTGAGCACCCGTTTACACTTTCAGTGAAATCTGACCCAATTCCGATTGTTTGCTCATATGTGACAGATCGGATGTGTTCTATGACCGTGTAAACAGGAAAAAACGCATTCTGAGGCATTAAGCTACGTCTCCGCATTTTAATGACAAGAGCAACCTCGACGCGTATCTGCAAAGGGACGGATGGCCCAACGAAACGGTGTGTCGTCGTAGAAGAGGAATGTGGACAAACGTTGACACAACATATCAAAGGTTGGCTTGCTCATCCTAAAATTTCAGACCCACTGCTCCCCGTTAAAGCCCGCAATGATCTCATGAAAGTGCGTCTATAACATGAATTTATTTATTTATCATTTAAACGCCAAATATATTGCTTGCATATATACGCACTTTCTGGTGTGCAATACGCACGTTTACAGTGTGTATCATATCAATCGCACGAGAAATAAATTTGTGCTATAGATATGCACTTTCATGAGATTGTGTTGTATGTTCCCACCAGTCCTGAGATCTCTCTCGCTGCACGTCCATCTGTGCAAGAACCCCCTTTAAGCATGCGCGATGTTTCAGATAGTATGTCAAGTGTAAACACATGAATCGGATATATGGGTCACAATTTAAAGAACGTGTAAACGGACGGTAAAAATACATAGGCAACAAATCAGAATTGGGCATCAAGACCTGCAGTGTAAACGAGGCCACAGCAATCTGCATCAGCAAAACAAACACAAGAAAACAGATGATGAACAATGAAAAGAAATAGACACAGAGAGTTTTTTCTTTAAGAAAAGGCCTGTTCCCCCCAACCCTCTCCCCGGTCATGCTCCGACAACAGCCCAGACATGGAACTATTCAGCCATCAGTTCAGGGAAGCACTTTTAAACAGTAGCTCTTTCTATTTTTATTTTGAAATGTTTTATTTTGCTTAAAATGTTTTAGTTTGGCAGCTCAGTGAAGCACTTTATTTTTTATATTAAAAAAAAACTTTTTATTTTTTATATACAGTATAATTGTGCTTCAAATAAAAACAAGTATTTTACCTACACCTTATTCGTTTTTAAAATCATTTACATAATATATATGAATGTATATGGAGCGTGATAAAAAGGTGACCTTGAAATTTGTCACATTCACCTCCTTCATCTGTGTCTTCACTACACTTCCCAGCATTCCCGGTCATCATCACCTGCACCTGCACCTCATCATGATCACCGTCACCTGTGTCCCATCACCAGCATGGACTATAAAACACTCACTCTCCCTGCAGTCACTGTCTGATCTCGTCATTCCATGACTCACAGACTCACCTTCTACCCACCTGCTACCTACCTGTTCCACATCCTTCTGGATCCGTCGAAACCTCAGAGTGACTGCACACCTTCTACCTGCAAGAAAGAAAAGGACATTACTCATTCAGCTAAGCTTGTTACATGTTTCCATATCATCTAATTCTTACCTGTTATCTCCGGCTGTGATTCCATCCTGCAATAAACTTTATATTATATTAACTTACCATCTCGTCTGTACCTTCTGTGAGCCCTGACAGAAGATCATACCACCCTAAAATGGACGATAGGGGTAGTTTTGTCGTCCTGGCAGAGGAGAGCCAAAATCTCCCACCTTTTGCCCGTGGAAGTTCGTTCGAGGGAACCCGTCTGGCCATATTTCGCGGGACCCGTGGAGGCCGCAGTAGAGGCAGTGGTCGTGAGGAGTCCCGACACCATTCTCCACTCTGGCCCCTCTTTGATCCTGGGTTGGTGAGGTCCCGCCACGCCGTGCCTGCATGCCTCTCCAGGATCTCCGTGTTCCATACTTCTCCCAAGATGGCCGAGCCCTTTGACGACCTACCTGAGCTTCTTCCCCCAGAGCCTTCACCGCTGGTCCCGTCCAGCCCAGTCAAGCCTTCACCACTGGTCCCGTCCAGCCCAGTCAAGCCTTCACCGCTGGTCCCGTCCAGCCCAGTCAAGCCTTCACCGCTGGTTCCGTCCAGCCCAGTCAAGCCTTCACCGCTGGTCCCGTCCAGCCCAGTCAAGCCTTCACCGCTGGTCCGTCCAGTCCACTCAAGCCTTCACCACTGGTCCCGTCCAGCCCAGTCAAGTCTTCGCCGCTGGTCCCGTCCAGCCCAGGTGAGCCTTCACCACTGGTCCTGTCCAGCACAGAGCCCGTTGACCCAGCGCCAGAGCCCGTTGACCCAGCGCCAGAGCCCGTTGACCCAGCGCCAGAGCCCGTTGACCCAGCGCCAGAGCCCGTTGACCCCAGCGCCAGAGACCCGTTGACCCAGCGCCAGAGCCCGTTGACACAGAGCCTGAGCCCGTCGCCTGCCCGCCAGAGCCTGAGCCCGTCGCCTGCCCGCCGGAGCCGGAGCCCGTCGCCTGCCCGCCAGAGCCTGAGCCCGTCGCCTGCCCGCCAGAGCCTGAGACCGTCCAGCCAGAGACCCTCCAGCCAGAGACCCTCCAGCCAGAGACCCTCCAGCCAGAGACCTCTCCAGCCAGAGACCGTCCAGCCAGAGACCCTCCAGCCAGAGACCCTCCAGCCAGAGACCTCCAGCCAGAGACCGTCCAGCCAGTGACTGTGAGTTCAAAGCCTGTGCTTCACGTCAGCCGCATCCAGCTAGAGACTGTTCCTAAGCCGGAGGGGGTTCTCCCCAAGAAAATTTTGGGGGGGGGTCCTTCTCCGCCATGGCCACCCGAAGGGGTCTCTCCGCCATGGCCACCCGAAGGGGTCTCTCCGCCATGGCCACCCGAAGGGGTCTCTCCGCCGTGGCCGCCTGAAGGGTCCTCACCGCCGTGGTTGCCCGAGGGTCCAACAGCTCCGCCCTGGACACCCGAGGGTCCAACAGCTCCGCCCTGGACACCCGAGGGGTCGTCTGCTCCGCCATGGCCACGCCCACAGCCAGCTCCGCCCTGGACACCCGAGGGTCCAACAGCTCCGCCCTGGACACCCGAGGGGTCGTCTGCTCCGCCCTGGCCACGCCCTCATCCTGCTCCGCCTGGACCATCCTGGAGTCCGTCCAGTTGCACCCGGTCCACCTTCCCGTCACGGACTCCAGGATGCCCACCCCCCCTCCCGTGTTCTGCCTTGTACGGCGCGGGTCGCGCCTAGCGGGAGGGGGGAGTTATGTCACATTCACCTCCTTCATCTGTGTCTTCACTACACTTCCCAGCATTCCCGGTCATCATCACCTGCACCTGCACCTCATCATGATCACCGTCACCTGTGTCCCATCACCAGCATGGACTATAAAACACTCACTCTCCCTGCAGTCACTGTCTGATCTCATCATTCCATGACTCACAGACTCACCTTCTACCCACCTGCTACCTACCTGTTCCACATCCTTCTGGATCCGTCGAAACCTCAGAGTGACTGCACACCTTCTACCTGCAAGAAAGAAAAGGACATTACTCATTCAGCTAAGCTTGTTACATGTTTCCATATCATCTAATTCTTACCTGTTATCTCCGGCTGTGATTCCATCCTGCAATAAACTTTATATTATATTAACTTACCATCTCGTCTGTACCTTCTGTGAGCCCTGACAAAATTGTTGCGTTAAAGGCGACACGGGCCAAGGAAAAATTTGGGTGCACCTAAATTTTGTGCTGGTGCACCTAAATAAAAAAGTTAGGCGCACCAGTGCAACCAAGGCAAAAAGTTAGTCTGGAGCCCTGTATATGTCTGAATAATAAGATGTATGAATGCACATTTAAATAGTTTATTAATCATTTACTTACACTTTCTAAGTGATCTTATGAACCACTGACAACTCTTAAATAATGTTTTATAAATAATGCAATACATCATTTAGAAATGATAAATTGATCATGAATTAAGTATGAAAATACAATTATTAAACACATTATAGATATGCTTTTAAATCAAGAATAAAGCATTTATAGCTGTATTTATAAACTGCTTATTTATTTATTTTATTTATTTATTTATTTTATTTGTAGAAAAAAAGACAAAAGGGACAATACATATTAATGAACATTTTTCACAAATGTAAATATGCCAGATTATAGCCATAGGCTAATTTCCATCTGCAGACCCCCAAGCAGGTAGATGTTACACATAAATACACATAAATACAGACACACTATGCACAGGCTATATACAGCAGGGACAATAACAGTGATAACAACATGCAAGCCCATATTACACTGACCCCTCTTACACAATCCATGCTATACTAACTCCTATTACACAACCCATATGACACTGATAATTCTATCCCCTTTATTTTTGTAAAACACTAACTCTATTTTACATCTGATATATAAACTAATGATTACTAAACATGCTCACATATTTGTGTGTCCCTCAACCATACTTTTAGATGACTCTTAAAAATAGTAAAACTTGTGCTTTACCTCACTGACTGAGGAATGCTATTCCAGGAGCTCACCCCTGATATGATAGAGCGTTCTGTGAAAAGGCGGTCCGCCTAAACGCCAAGTCACAGTCACCTCTCATAGTGGCTCTAGTCACTCGAGACCCGACAGCACTGATAGACTTTTGTTTAATAAAATCACTCAATGGTGGAGGTGCCAGACCATGTATAACTTTATAGATTAGACAGGCTGATTTAAATAATTTGAAATTCGCAAAATTTAAAAACTTATATTTATCTAGAATATTACAATGATGATATGATGAAGGTTTCTTATCTAATATTTTCAATGCTCTTTTGTAGCATTCTTCAATTGGCCCAATAGCAGCATAACTCGTATAAGACCAGCTTGTGATACAGTACTCAATATGAGCCAGTATCATAGAGTGCAAGAACGTAATCGCCGCTGTATCCGTTAATGATGTGCGAATCTGTTTAAAGTTCCGTAATTTAACATTTATAGTTTTCACAACTTTTTTGACATGTTTTTTAAAAGATAATTTTGAGTCTATCAGAACTCCCAGATACCTAAATTCCTCAACATTAGTTAATTCTTGTCCACCCAAGCAAACTTTTGCTGTGGCCACAGTTGTTTTAGGTTTACTAAAAAACATTGATACAGTCTTTTTAACATTAAGACACAAGCATGAATCATTCAGCCATTTTTGCAGATCATTTAGAGCAAATGAAAGCTGATGGGCTGCATACATAATCGTGTCGACATTTTTGCATACATTGGGCAAACTATTCACATACAGTGAAAATAGCAGAGGTCCCAAGATTGATCCCTGAGGAACACCCTGTGTATATTGAAGATAGGGTGACTTACAATTCTTTATTTGCACACATTGTTTTCTGTCCGATAAATAAGACTGTATCCATTTAACTGTTTGATTACTAAAGCCAAATGTTAACAGTCTAGACAAAAGCTTAAAGTGATTCACAGTATCAAATGCACGCTTAAAATCAACAAAAACAGCAGCAACATAACTGTTTTTATCTAAATAAAACTTCACCTTCTCGACAAAAACACAAACAGCCGTTTCAGTCGAGTGGAGAGATCGAAATCCAAATTGCATACAGTAGGGTGTAGACCCGGATTGGAATCATTAAGATGTACAATGATAGAGTTGGCGACCCACTTCTCTGCTATCTTAGAAAAGATAAGAAGTATGCTAATAGGTCGATAATTAGCAGGGTCTAATTTATCACCCGATTTATATATTGGTATGACAGTTGCAACCTTCCAACTCAAGGGGACGACTGCCTGCTTAATTGACAAATTAATAAGATGGGTCGCAGGCACCAAAATACAAGATTTAAAAAGCTTCAGAAGATTGGTATCAAATCCAAACACATCCCTTGCTTTAGAATTTTTTAATTTAGAGATTATGTTGTGTACTTCATTTTCTGTAATTATTTGAATATTAAACTTAGAATTTAGATTTACGTCATCCATATAAAGGTCAGTGTGGACAATATTTGATTGAGAGTCACAAGAGCTAGAAAACAATTGAGCGATCTCATCAATGGTATTTTGAAAATAATAATTTAATTTAGTTGCTAGGTTGAGAGGCTCTGATACCAATTCATTAGCAAATTTGAGTTCAAAGTCTTTATCAGCAATATGCTTACTTTTACCAAGGAGTTTGTTAATATTTTCCCAAATCAACTTACAATTTCCTTTGGCACCATTAATTACAGACATGAAAAAAATTGCTTTTGCCATTCTCAAAGTTTGTGTGACTTTATTTCTTGCGGATACAAAATGTAATCGATCAGTAGTTAATCCAGATTTTAATGATTTTTTTAGTAATTTATCTCTGAGTGTCATAAGCTGTTTACACTCACTATTGATCCAAGGCAAGGAATAAACTCGTTTCTTAAAATGACCCACTTTCTGAAATTGAGACACAACCTTTGTAATAGAAGAATATAATAAATCACAACATTGATTGGTGTCATCACATAATACTATACTAGACCAATCAAAAGTATTTAGAGCTGCAATTAAACATTGTTCTTGGCTCTGTGGAATATACGTTTGTTTTATATTCATGTTTTTACTGGCACTTCTCAATCGTTTTTTAGTCAGCTTTCTAGAAAAGAATGTGGCATTGTGGTCAGACAAGCCAGTCAGGAAATTGTACGTTTTTATTATTCTATCTGGTTTGTTAGAGAACACCAGGTCTATTAAAGTTTTAGAACGATTTGTTATTCTAGTGGGATCACTGATCATTTGTGTTAATCCAAAATTATCTGTAATTTCTTTCAGTTTCTTTCTGTCACTTATGTTGTCCCAATTTACATTTAAGTCTCCCATTAGTATAACCTCATTATTAAAGTCACAACAACTCAGAAGTGCTTTAAATTGATCATAGAAATCTACTTTTGCTGACGGCGGACGATAAAGACATAGAATAGTAAATGACATTTCTGTTGAAAGTGACAAAATTAATGAAAATAAGTTGAAAGTTATTAATGTCTATTAATGCTTTATAAATGATGAATTAACTGTTTACTAATGCTTAACTAATGATTAATAGTGTGCAGTTATTATAAAGTGTTACCAATACCTAGTTATCCTGTTGCTCTGTTTACTATTTTGCCAAGCAGGTAGGGCTATTTTCGATTCTTTGCTTATTTCTAATTTTTATCTTCACTAAATATCTGTATTTTAATTAGACGTGATCCTATTTTGAATATTTGCCGTGCGTCTTAAGGGTTATAGTCTGTATTTTATTGGAGCAATTAAGTAACGCTGTTCAACAGCTAGTTTCGATTTGGCCCATTCTCGGGATACTTGCTTTTGCTGTGCTAATTGCAAGAGCTGTCACAGCTGCCCTCAATTAGGTGATTGTAAGCATTATATCTATGTAATGTGTGCCCGGTCGCGGAAGCGTCAGCGGAAGCATTCAGCTCTTTTATGTTCAGCCTCCTCGTGTGAAAACCGACGACTCTACCGAGCTAGGACACCTGTAAGGCACTTTAAGTATCTTTTTCACCCTTTCTTTCCTACCTTTATCTTATTCCCCATTATCACTATGTGCTTTCAATACATTCCTGTTGTCTCTCGACAACGCTCTCTCACTGCGCACAGAAGGCAACGCAATACTGCTAATCTGTGCCCTTTTCTCTTATCCTCACACTCACCTCTCACTCTTTCTATGGGTCTATGGAATTGTCAATCGGCAGTCAATAAAGCTGACTTCATTCCAGCCTTTGCATCTCATTCTACTCTTAATATCTTGGGTTTGACTGAGACCTGGATCCATCCAGAAGACTCAGCAACCCCTGCTGCTCTCTCTAATAACTACTCTTTCTCTCACACCCCTCGCCAGTCAGGGAGGGGTGGGGGAACTGGTCTTCTCATTACTAACAATTGGAAATATTCAACTCTCTCTTCTCTATGCAACAACGGCTCATTTGAATATAATGCTATTACACTTACAACTCCCATTAAGATCCATATTGTAGTTATTTATCGCCCCCCCTGGTCAACTGGGAAGCTTTGTAGAGGAGCTAGATGTGCTGCTGTCCTCTTTCCCTGATGATGGCACTCCACTTGTAGTCTTTGGCGATTTCAACATTCACCTAGCAAAGCCGTATGCAACAGACTTCATCTCTCTCCTAGCTTCTTTCGATCTCAAACGGCTCATCCCCACCGGTACTCACAAGTCAGGCAACCAACTGGACCTGGTTTACACACGCAACTGTATCGGGGAACCCCTGGTTATCTGAGGCTCTTCGTGAACACCAGACCAAGCTCAGGGCAGCGGAGAGGAAATGGCGCAAATCAAAAGACACATCTGACCTCAGTAGGTATCAATCTCTGCTCTCTGCCTTTTCTGTTGATGTTCACACCGCAAAATCTTCATATTTCCACAACAAGATCAACAGTGCCTCTAACACAGGAACACTGTTCAAGACATTCAACTCTCTCCTCTGTCCACCTCCACCACCTCCTCCACCTCCTCGCTAACTGCTGATGATTTTTCTAACTTCTTC
Source organism: Chrosomus eos (assembly GCA_036326025.1). Lineage (NCBI taxonomy): Eukaryota > Metazoa > Chordata > Actinopteri > Cypriniformes > Leuciscidae > Chrosomus > Chrosomus eos. Next base: position 48,744,275 of record CM070818.1, read on the forward strand.
ACTAACAAAACTACAACTATCAGCAGTCAGTTCTCAGATTCACACACACAGGAACCCAGACTAACCTCTCCCACAGCCAATAACCTTCTCTCCTCCTTCTCTCCTTCAGGCTTCAGGAAAGGGCATTCAACCGAGACTGCATTACTGTCGGTCACAGAAGCCCTGCGGATAGCAAAAGCTGCTTCCAAATCATCAGTTCTCATTCTCCTGGACCTGTCTGCTGCCTTTGACACTGTGAATCATCAAATCCTCTTGTCCGCCCTCTCATCACTGGGCATCACTGGAACCTCCCTCAACTGGTTTGAGTCCTATCTCACAGGTAGGTCCTTCAGGGTCACATGGAGAGGCGAGGTATCCAAAGCACATCAACTGACCACAGGGGTTCCTCAGGGTTCAGATCTTGGACCGCTCCTCTTCTGTATTTACACCACATCACTGGGACCCATCATACAAGCACATGGTTTCTCTTACCATTGCTATGCTGATGACACTCAGCTCTACCTCTAATTTCAACCAGATGATCCCACGGTAGCGGCACGGATCTCAAGCTGTTTGGGTGACATCTCGGCATGGATGAAGGAACATCACCTGCAGCTCAACCTGGCAAAGACTGAGCTTCTCGTCCTCCCTGCCAATCCGTCTTTACAACATGACTTCACTATCCAGCTAGACTCTTCCTTAATCACCCCATCAAGGTCAGTCAGAAATCTTAGAGTAATCTTTGACGATCAGCTGACCTTCACCGACCACATTACAAAGACAGCTCGATCATGCAGGTTTGCTATGCACAACATCAGGAAGATCAGGCCTTTCCTAACTGAGCATGCAACACAACTTCTCGTCCAGGCCCTGGTCATTTCTAGGCTTGATTACTGCAATGCTCTTCTGGCTGGACTTCCACCATGTGCAACTAAACCTCTACAAATGATCCAGAATGCTGCAGCTCGTCTTGTCTTCAACGAGCCCAAAAGGGCCCACGTCACTCCTCTGTTCATCTCTTTGCACTGGCTACCACTCGCTGCTCACATCAAGTTCAAGGTGTTGACGCTTGCTTACAGATTGACCACAGGTTCAGCTCCCTCCTACTTCCACTCGCTACTACAAGTCTACATCCCTACCAGAAGCCTATGATCGGTCAATGAGCGGCGGCTCGTGGTACCATCACAGCGAGCCACAAAATCACTCTCCAGAACTTTCTCATTCACAGTTCCATGCTGGTGGAATGATCTCCCCACCGTCATCCGGAATGCAGAATCCCTGACAGCATTCAAAAGACAACTGAAAACTCACCTCTTCCGGGAGCACTTAACATAACAACAAAAATAAATAAATAAATAAATAATAAATAAAAACTTTCCCTTTCCTTTAAATCCTCACTTGCCTGGCTTATGCTACTCCGAGCTATGTCTGAACTTTGTATTTTGAGCACTTCTTGCGTTGTTTTTGCCTCTTCACGATGACTCACTTGGTTTTGTCCTCAGTTGTAAGTCGCTTTGGATAAAAGCGTCTGCTAAATGACTAAATGTAAATGTGAAAAAAATAGACTTAAAGTACTACCATCATTTCTGGTCATACAGGGTTAAGAAATATGAGAAAATAAACTGTTAAATGTCTACTTTTTTATGTGCCCACATACAATCGAAATAAAATATTGTGCTTTTATAAAATAAAGAAAATAAACAGGGTGTGCGTTCTGCCTCTCAGTCTCTGTGAACTTTTTTTCTAGAGCACGTCTTTAAACTTAAACAAAACTCAGCGAATACTATTCACCCAGCCATGAGCAATATATATTTTAAATAATTTAAGTTTGTACTTTTAAATGATCTGATTCAAAACTAAAATACATATTCTCCGTTTATGTCATCTATATGAAAAAGAGAGGTGTCAGCCGTTCTAATTATCTTTCTCTCAGCTCATTATTTTCCTAATGTGACACGCCCATGGAGAGCACATGCTATTTAAGCGCTAATGATCTGAAGCAACACATTGAGACGCGTAAACACCCACATATACTCTGTGAACACACTATATTTAGTCAGATTTTGTACTGTCCTCTTGCGCGGCTGTGGAATAATCCTGAGACATTTACCTACCTCAGAACAAGTGCTGGTTTATTTTCACTTCGAGGAGCGAGGAGGATCCAGCTGAGAAGTGTGTAAGTGTTTTATTCTTGTGCTTTGTTCTAATCGCGATATAGAATAATGTTAGTGTCTGTAAACGCAAAAATAGCATACTGTTGAAATTTTAATCATGTTTCTTGTGTGTGTGTGTGTGTGTGTGTGTGTGTGTGTGTGTGTGAGAGAGTGTGTGTGTGTGTGTGTGTGTGTGTGTGTGTGTGTGGTGTGTGTGTGTGTGTGTGTGTGGGGTGTGTGTGTGTGTGTGTGTGTGTGTGTGTGTGTGTGTGTGTGTGTGTGTGTGTGTTTTGTGTGAGAGAGAGAGAATGAATGAATGAATGAATGAATGAATGAATGAATGAATGAATGCACAGATGCGCACTACAGACGAAATAAAATACAACATTTCATTGACTAGTTTTGGATAGATTATAACGTTTTTACTCTAAAATAGACATCACATAAGCTTTTGTTCGCAGTTATTGCTCATATGTTAAATTTATAGTATGTTTTGTCAAACTAAACAACTAAGATGTTATAGTGTTTGTTCCAATGCAAGCTATATCAAAATAATGAATCCTTAACTTTGAAATATGTATGATCAAATGTATTGGCCTACTAAGACATTTATGGAAAAAGACAATTTTCTTTTCAAGATGTTTCCAACTCTAACTTTGAACCAATTCTGTAGAATAATAATAATAATAATAATAAACTTTATTTTATATAGCGCCTTTAAAAAGTAGGCTATCTCAAAGCGCTTCACAAATATAGAAACATAATAAAACATACAATTAAACAAACAATGCATTAGTAATTGCTGACAGAGAGACGAAATAAAATACAAAATAAAAACATTATGTTGGCCCATATAACCTATTTGAACAGGATATATATATATATATATATATATATATATATAATATATATATATATATATATATATATATATATATATATATTAATATATATATATATAATATATATATATATATATATTATATAGGTGTTGTGTGTGTTGTGGTGTGTGTGTGTTGTATATATGTACATATATCTATATTTGTCCTTCCATTCTTTGGAATCCTTGCATTCTTTCTCACACGTGTGCCTTTCTTTTTCTAACCCATCTTCTCAGGTGTGAACCAACTAATTATTCACAAAATCTCGAGTCAGGAGGTTGAGATGATCATCAAAAGGATGAAACCCACCACCTGTGCCCTCGACCCATTTCCTACTGCTCTTGTCAAAGCAAACTCTGTTATTCTAAGCCCTCTCATTACCACTGTAATAAACCAGTCTATCCTGTCCGGCATTGTTCCATCTGCTCTTAAAACCGCCATAATCAGACCACTTCTGAAAAAACCCACTCTTGCTCCTGATATATTATCAAACTATAGGCCAATTTCAACTCTTCTGTTCATCTCAAAAGTCTTGGAAAAAGTTGTTGCCACTCATCTCCAGGACCACCTCAAAAACAACCACCTATTCGAAAAGTTCCAATCCGGATTCCGCACTGCTCATAGCACAGAAACAGCGCTCGTCAGAGTCACAAATGACCTACGAATGGCAGCTGATGCTGGCTCACCTTCCCTTCTCATACTGCTCGACCTGTCCTCTGCTTTTGACACTGTGGACCACGGCATTCTACTCAACCGGCTGCATCAAACCACTGGACTTACTGAAATTGCCCTGGACTGGTTCAACTCATATCTGACGGACAGAAAAGAATACATTTCGCTTGGAAAATCAAGGTCCCGGGAACACACAGTTACCTGCGGAGTACCTCAGGGGTCGGTTCTTGGACCCATTCTCTTTATCATTTATATCCTGCCACTCGGACATGTCATCAGCCGCCACGGAGTGTCTTTTCACTGCTACGCCGACGACACACAACTGTACATGAAATCTGATCCACAACCAACTGCAGCATCGCCAGCATCATCTCCGTCTTCAACACTCACTGCCTGTCTCGAAGAGTTAAAGGTGTGGATGAAACAGAACTTTCTCCAATTAAACAGTTCCAAAACTGAAGCAATTCTCATTGGCACCTCGCACCAAATTCAGTCATCCTCACTTTCCGGTATAACTATCTCTGGCCAAGACATCCCCCTTTCCACAACAGTTACCAATCTCGGTGTGAGATTTGATCCACAACTCACTTTTGAAGTCCATATCAAAAATCTCTGTAAGATCTCTCTTTCATCATCTCAGAAACATCGCAAAACTCCGTTCTACACTTACCTTATCTGATGCTGAGAAACTGGTCCACGCCTTCGTCTCCTCTAGACTGGATTACTGTAATGCTCTTCTCATCGGGATCCCCAACAAGAGTCTGCAAAAGCTGCAGTACGTACAGAACAGCGCTGCTAGGATCCTGATGAGAGTGCGAAAGTATGAACACATCACTCCCATCCTCCACACACTTCACTGGCTTCCCGTTTCTGCTAGGATCGAATACAAGGTTTCACTTCTCACTCACCAATGCATCTATGGAAACGCACCCCCCTACCTGAAAGAACTACTTACCCCTGCTTCTACTGCACGATCCCTCCGATCACAAAACTCAAACCGCCTTTTAATATTAAAAACTAAACTCTGCACAATGGGCGATCGTGCTTTTTGCTCTGCTGCTCCCCGGATTTGGAATGCCCTCCCGGACCATCTGAGGTCACCACAGACCATCGAGACTTTTAAAAAGGGACTAAAAACTTTACTTTTAGCAGATCTTATGAATTTTAAAAATGTGTAGATATTGTTCTTAGGATCAGACCTGTAGCACTTTGAGGTTTTTTTCTTAAAATGTAAAGTGCTTTTACAAATAAAATGTATTATTATTATTATTATTAAGGGGGTTGGGCCGTTGACGCCCATTCGCATATTGCCTTGGCAAACAAAAAAAATGTTTTTCACAATTTTAATCAATCTAGTGTTTAATGTGAATGATTAGGCAGGATGATTTTCAGATCATTTTGAAGCAAAAACTCTAGATGACAACTTCCATTAGTCAAAAGTCTTGTGGAAACATATTTAGTATGTGTTTTGTGGCCTTATTTCAGAAACTTCAATTTTTTGTTTCTTCTCTCAGAAATACAAATATGTACATACATGTTGCTCACATATTATGGTAGCCAGCCCCGTTTGTGCTATATAGAGTGAACCTTTGCATTAACATATTTATAAAAAACTGAAAAAAGCACAAATGTCAGTGCATGTCAAAACATCCCAAGGGCCCAAAAACACATTGGTCCCCAGATGGTTAAATCATTCTGTTTACTTCATTACTCGCTCACTCCCGTAAAAGGGAGCATACACACGGTCTAGAGTGTAGTGTATTTTTTGTATGCCTATTTATTTTTAAAATCATGACATTGTTCACGGAAAATGCGTACGCACATTTCTATACTTTTTTTTTGGGCGTATGCAACGTTTAAACACCAGGCCCTAGCTATTAATCACTTCTTTGATTCACCAATCTCTCAATGTGCAGATCACATAAACCAATACCATTTTGTGATGCAACAGATATGAAAAGAATGGTATGGTGAAAATATGAAATTATCTCATCAAATTAAATTATTTTTATTTAAATTTGAATATGCTTTAAGTTTAATACATCTATGGGCTGTAAAAGGTGTTGTAGATAAGATAAGATAAGGTTGTAGTTAAGGGTTTAAAATGCAGCATGTTTTCTATTGCATTTTATTCAAATGGACAGCCTGGTTGTTGGACCCCTGTTTTCAATCTATGCCGGTTTTAAGGGGTCTCGGTCTTGGAGGGTTTCGTCTTGACTCTGAACTCCTGACTCTGAAGAGAAAGATATTGTTTCTTTCTTTTTAAAAGACACATTTAGACGGGAATCATTGACAAAACAATTAGTGTAGAGATCTAATGCTTCACAGAGCACTCATAGCTCGTGACATCGGGGTCAGAAACATGGCACTGGATGCACACACAATCAAATGCTCGATTATAGCACAATTTGTGTCTGTCTAGAAGCTGTGATGGTGGATGAACCGTACAGAGGTCCGGAGAAATGAGATGAATGTTAACAATGACATTGATATGTTGTAAATACCACTATAGCTGATCACTGAGAACAAGAGGTTCTATTAAAGATGCTCCACATGAATGATTGCATCCTTGTGTGATGAAGCAGTACAGGTTTAAAACACAAGCCCAAGTTCTCTTACTTGTAAAAAAATCGACTACGCCACATTGGGAATTTCACCCAAGGAAATATTAATAACACTTAGAGGTATTATTAGGTCACACAGGTTTGAATCTTTTAAGAATGGCAGGCAGGAAACGTGGGTAATGTATAAAAATACAAAGATTTTATTGGTACAAAAGTTAATTAAAAAAGGAGGAAGAAATTATTAAGTGTTCTCAGTTATACTGTAACGTCTCACAGCTCTCTCCAACAGCAATACAAAAAGAAAACACAATACACAAAAAATAATAATTTTACATAAAGACTAAACTTTACAGGTCACAGAAACGTAAAGACATAAAATCAACAAAATACACGCACTGTTCTAGGTGCGTAGCTGAAACAGTTTAAATAATCAAACAATAAAGAAACAAAAACATCTACTTTATATAGACTAATATGCACACACTTAAAAAAAAAAAACAAAAAAAAACAAAAAAAAAAAAAACACTACACCAACCTACAAGGCCACAGGAGTGATCACCAGAGCTAGTTATCCTAAAGTACACTTCCAAACACGCCACCGTGAACTCAGATCACTTCAAAAAGTGTCACACGGCAAACGTTGAAGCACCACCACAAAAAATCCTTCAACCCTGGGACCTCAGCTCCTAAAATAAAATCAAAGATAGATAAATAAAACAAATTAAATTAAAGCACAGTTTAATATCACAATTTAGTCACGAAACAGAAAAGAGTGTTGGGTAAGTCATAAAAATTAATCACAATAAACAATATACTAATTCAAAACCGTAGGAAAAACAAAGAAACAATTCAAACACCAATGGAGAAAGTAGTTTGTGCTCCAGCACCAGTTATCTAGCCTGACTCCGCCCTCCTGCGTACTTCCGCTCAATTTTCATTTTCCTTCAGTACTCCGTCTGGGATTGTGCTGTAGACTTTGGTTTTCTCCGATCAATTTTTTACCGGGCCAATCAGCGAACAGAGGGAGTGGCTGAGAACGATGACGTTAATGTCGACTCGTGTGTTATTTTGAGTTGTAGTTCAGTAATGGCAGAGGAGAAAGATGCGAGCGAAGCCATTCGGTCCGTTGTGGCAACGCTACCGATCAAGAAGTTAAAGCCGGAGCAAGAACAATCTTTGCTTAGTTTTGTGTTTATGGCCATCCTCCCACGAGGTTCGGGAAAATGCATATGTCACGACCAAACGTTAGCGATTGGTTATGGCAGATAGAGTGACTCTGGACAGATCCAATAGTTTTAGACTTCAATAGAGTTCCCGTCTACAAGGAAGTTACGCTTGTCAATGGAGAGTGCCAGTCTCTATGTAAAAATGAAATGTACGAGAGTCTGGTGGGACCAGGCTACCAGTTATCACCAGGGAGCCTCAAAATTATAAAAGAAAAGAAACAAATGAACCAGACACTTGAAACCAGGCAACAACAATCCCCTTTTAGTTGAGAGAGCTCTTAGTTCTTGCAGCATGGCAGAAGAGAAGCGTTAGTGCTGTAACTTTAGCGATAGCTGAGAACAATAGGCCTATTTCACAAAAATGGCCACCGAGATCAGAAGTAGGGTTAAAAAAAAATATTCAGTTGAAAGCGCTAGCAGCAGCAGTTGTAGAACAATGGCGGAGACTAAAAGCAGTCAGACCTGTTGCGCACCTTTATGTTTCAACTAAAAAAAAAAAAAAACCCTATTTATGATTTCACAGCTTTCTTTGCGACGAAATGTTGAAAAAGCGTTGGATTTGGGATGATTATTCATGATTACGACAGCCACCCTCCCCGGTGAGTGTAAAATGTTGTTATCCAACACAATATGTTAGATTAGATTTATAAAATTACTGTAGCATATACACTCACCTAAAGAATTATTAGGAACACCATACTAATACTGTGTTTGACCCCCTTTCGCCTTCAGAACTGCCTTAATTATACATGGCATTGATTCAACAAGGTGCTGAAAGCATTCTTTAGAAATGTTGGCCCATATTGATAGGATAGCATCTTGCAGTTGATTGAGATTTGTGGGATGCACATCCAGGGCACGAAGCTCCCGTTCCACCACATCTCAAAGATGCTCTTTTGGGTTGAGATGTGGAAGTAGCCATCAGAGGATGGGTACATGGTGGCCATAAAGGGATGGACATGGTAAGAAACAATGCTCAGGTAGGCCGTGGCATTTAAACGATGCCCAATTGGCACTAAGGGGCCTAAAGTGTGCCAAGAAAACATCCCCCACACCATTACTGCCCTACAAAGGCAAAACGCCGTAACATCATGTTTGGTCAAAAATGAGTTAGTGTCATTTTTGTGGTATTTGAGACCTCCTTTATCATGTGAATAAATATCGTGAGTCAATTTGATCGTTTTAACGAGAAAATAAAGGGCTATGACAACCGTAACATCCAAAACCACATGAGAAACCACAGCAGAACGCCGTAACAGCTGTTACGGCTCTCTTTGCCTTTGTTCCAGCACGCTAAAGTTGAGTTAAGGTGTTCTGGGTTTGTTTAGCCTGGCATCAAGAGAGATGTTACGGTGCCGCTGTGATGTTACTGTTACTCTGGCTTTGTCATAATGTCAAATTTAGCCGCTCCTTAACTGTCATCAAACCACGTAACATACAGACAAATCTTTGTTAAGAATACCAAACTTTTTATTATACACATATTTTCGATTGCATTCTGCTTAATTCAGCTAGTTTGCTAAAACAACATACCACCAACTTTGCTGGCCAGAAACTGAGTATGCAATCAGAAACAAAGCAAGGTGAACAAGCCATACTTAGATGATATGCAAGCTAATTGTCATAAATGTTGTTTTTCGTTCAGGACGATTGATCTGTCAATGTCAGTAACAGCACGGAGCTAGGCTAGCAAATTTAATCTGTGTCACGTAAATTAGCGCTAACGTTCAGAGACGCCAAAAAATAATTATTAAATAGAAGCAGGCATCCTACCTTTCCATGCAATCCAATATAATCCATGGAAAATCCATAATCCATAGCAATGCACGTCATCTGCTGTATCCACAACAATCCATACGTGTTTGAGCCATATTTCCTTCTTGCAGGTGTTCACATCAGATCTTATCTTACACAAATCCATATAGCACTAGTAATAGTTATCGCTACTTCCGTACAAAGTAGGCTAACCAAAATGGTAAAAGTAATTCCAGCTTTTTTCGGTTGACTCTGTCTATATCTCAGAATTAAAAAGCAGTAATCCAAGTCGAGTTCGTTGACTGTGCATCTTGAGCAGTTTGGTGGCCAAGCTTCCTTACTGACCATATAAGGACGCCTCCATTTTCTGCTTTGAGTGATCTGAACCAAGTATTTCCATAATTTGCATACAATTTATGAAGTAGAAATCCTATTCAGAAGTAGTATGAGTTGTTTGGCAGTATTTGATTTGAATTCAACCTCTAATAAACGCATACAATGAGCATATGCGTTACAGCTGGCAGCTGCATGACAAATCGAGAATCCATAAAATTTTTGTTTATATATATATATATATATATATATATATATATATATATATATATATATATATATATATATATATATATATATATATATATATATATATAAATAAAGATTTCTGACTTTAAAAAAAAAAAATTGAATTGTGTTATTTTTTGAACTCTTGGTATGAAAACAAACTGAGCTTTCTACCAATTTCATGATTTTTCATGTTTATTGCTTTTTCAAAATAAAGGCCAAAGACGCCTAATGAATATAAAATATTCTTGTTGCAAATTGATAAATTATGTTTAATTAATTATTACTCTATATCTTGTATTTAAATAAATATACCTTTGTATTTAATTATAATTAAATTATCTTTATTGTGGAAATATTTATTGTATTTATTCATACTGTACTGCAAAGTAACTTATCTGTCATACTGTTTAACTGTGTTAGTGTTGCCGTATGATCATGATCATTATAGCACTAAATAGGAACAACTAAAGGTCTTCTATATAATTTAAAACACATACCATGATGACTAGACCTTCTTATAATGGATGTAAGTATGGGGAACAGCAAGCAAATATTGATTATATGTCAGTTACTGCCTTTTGCCTTTGCACGACTCCTTATTTTTGGCACATGATACAAAGGCAGAGTACAGTAACTGCCAAACAAGGGTCAAAGGTCAATTTTGAGCTCAAGATTTTTTTGCATACAAACATTTCTTCATTATAGCAACTAGTTGTCAAATTTTGGGAGTTCTACCTATAATACTTTTGTCTGGACAAAACAGAAACTTTAAAGTCATTTTTCTCAGTTTCACACTCTAGCGAGTTAAGGTCTTTTGCCTTTGCAGGGCAGATTACACCACCACCACCTGCCTGCACAGTGGAAACAAGGCATGATGGATCCATGTTCTCACTCTGTTTACACCAAATTCTGACTCTACCATCTGAATGTCTCAACAGGAATTGAGACTCATCAGACCAGGCAACATTTTTTCCAGTCTTCATCTGTCCAATTTTGGTGAGCTCTTGCAAATTGTAGCCTCTTTTTCCTATTTGTAGTGGAGATGAGTGGTACCCGGTGGGGTCTTCTGCTGTTGTAGCCCATCCGCCTCAAGGTTGTGTGTGTTGTGGCTTCACAAATGCTTTGCTGCATACCTCGGTTGTAACGAGTGGTTATTTCAGTCGTAGTTGCTCTTCTATCAGCTTGAATCAGTCGGCCCATTCTCCTCTGACCTCTAGCATCAACAAGGCATTTTCGCCCACAGGACTGCCGCATACTGGATGTTTTTCCCTTTTCACACCATTCTTTGTAAACTCTAGAAATGGTTGTGTGTGAAAATCCCAGTAACTGAGCAGATTGTGAAATACTCAGACCAGCCCGTCTGGCACCAACAACCATGCAACGCTCAAAATTGCTTAAATCACCTTTCTTTCCCATTTTGACATTCAGTTTGGAGTTCAGGAGATCGTCTTGGGCCATGTCCCCACTAATACGTTTTCATTTGAAAACAAATATTTTTCTCTCCGTTTTGGCCTTCCGTCCACACTGAAACGGCGTTTTAAGTCAACGAAAACGTAGCTTTTGGAAAACGCTCTCCAAAGTGGATAAATTTGAAAACGCCGTTTTCGCGTTGTAGTGTGGACTGTGAAGCCGGAGGTATTTGAAAACGATGACGTAAGTTTAGTCATGTGATCCATGTTGTACCAATAGATATTCATGTTTACCGGTATTGTGCCTGTTAATTATGTGCGATTCACTTTTACAATGTTGTTAAAATATGTTACTTTCCACACTCTTCATATCACAGTAGCTTACTGCAAAGATGACAAAAAATGTACTCACATTGCTGTCCTGCGTCAACACAGGAGAGCAGTCGCATTTTAGACCAAACATATGGTGACTGAGTGCGACCTGGATGCATCAGTGAATGGTGAGATATTTTGCTGAATAAAATTATCATGTTAGAAGAATTGCGCGATACCTTTATTATTTATTTTTCCATCTGTATCATCTCAGTGAGCTTTTGTGAGGTTTCACGCATGCGCAGTAAGGTGAATTTATAAGTTTCTCATCCACACTGAAACGTCTGAAAACGCCTGAAAAAGCTAGTGTGGACGGAGAGCGTTTTTAAACAAAAACTCAGTTTTCAAATTTATCCGGATTAATGTAGATGTAGCCTTGACCAGGACCACACTCCTAAATGCATTGATGTAACTGCCATGTGATTGGTTGACTAGGTAATTGCATTAATGAGAAATTGAACAGGTGTTCCTAATAATCCTTTAGGTGAGTGTAGTAGCAGTATTGCTAACAGTGAAGCATGTTAGTAAGATGAATGTGTTGTATTTAATTATTTGCAGGGTCTGCTGCGGAGTGCAAACCAATAACACAATTTAAAATACAGCTATTACTGGAAATTTTATGCTGCCTTTATGTGCAAATCGGAAACATCTTACTTCGTATTTATGATCAATTCGATAGTGAAGGCCGCATTACTCTTGTCCGCCCCTTTTTATACTGCTCTCTGTGGCTTAGCTCAGAGGACCCTCAATATTTTGCATGTCTCCTTTGTCTGACATCCATTTCAGGTCTTGGCCCTTAATGTACTAATGAGCTGATGACCTGAATCGTGTGTTTGAATAAAGAGTCATGCAAAATTTGCAGAATTGGGGAACACCCCACCAGGAACACTCATGTACATTGACAGGAAACATAAATGAGCAAAGATAATTCTAGTAATTAATAAATGTGCGACAATATGAACAATTGATTAATCAAAACTAAAACATGTAACCAGATCAAGATCGTAAAATAAACTTTGTTGCAAGCAGAGAATCGGAACCAAATACATATTGTTAATATGTTTTATCAACAAATTCTCGAACACATAACTAACATACAAACAATTACACACATGCATAGGTAGATGGTTAAAGTGACAGAATGAAACCGGAAGCAGGAAATGGAACTATGGAAAAGATCCATTTAACTATGAAAATAACCATCAGCTTATTTTCAAAGCCCCTCATTAAATGTATACTTGCATGGCCTTTGCAGTGCACACAATTCTCGAAGTTGTTCAAAATCAAGTTGTTGATGGTTCAGTGAGTGTCAAATGTTGAAGTTGCAATCGTTTTCTTCTCCGTTGGACTAAGAAGATATGATGAACTTGCATGGTTAGTTTGACTCTGTTCTCATTGCTGGAGTGCAGATTGTGGCCTGCCGGCCCTGGGCCTGAGAGGACACGCAGAGCAAATGGTGGGAGTTGCGATGGACTTCTTCTGCGTTGAATGAAGACTTTGTGCCAAACTCCTGAGGTTGTCCTTAATTCTGTTGTGGTTGAGAGAGTCATCTCTCTCCTGAATGAGCACATGGCTGGTTGTGAGTCAAGGCCTGCTGCCCTGGGGTCTGGGGCCTGGTGTGGCCCCGCAGGACAGCAACCTGAACGTACGAGAGAAGGCTAAGAGAAGGAAGGGCTTGTGGATGGGCCATTTAAAGCCTGATAAAGGTCCCACCAGGGTTGGCTCGACCAATAAGAAAGGTGGAATTTACAAGCGGGAGACTTTGATTTATGGATCTTTGTTTCAGCGTGCTCATTTGCATTTGCAGGTGAATTGGTTGCTGAAGAAGAAACTATGAAAGATTCTCGTAATACTAATATGTTGTGCAGCTATCAACTTATCATACACACGATCATTTCAATCTTCAAAGTACCAGTTTATAAAGACCAAACATGGTATAGGTGAGGTTACATTGACCATTGGTTGTATAGTAAAATACATACCGTAGTGTCAAATACACAATAGTACACAAGACAGTAAATCTTTCACACAGTTTCTGGGATGCATGTCCATTTATAGATCAGTTTGTCTATGATTAATGCAGCAAAGTCTGTTTCTGTCTTGGACACGTGATCACATTTTTTAACAGCAATAAAACCAACTTATCTGATCGTAGTCATGGTAACCAAAGACCCTTGTTGGGGGGATGGGACCACAGATCCCAGAGTGGGCTTTTAATATTATTTGTTAACTACAACAAATAATTTTGTCTGATTTGTCTCAGTCGTTAAAAGCTGCATAAACATGTAATAGCAATTTACCAAATTAAGGCGAGACACGGCAGGCAAAAACATCGTTTTTTTTTTACTGGTCAATTTTGAGATTTTTGGATATTTGTCTTCAATAGCATGTCTTCTTTCAGACTTGTGCTGAAAAAAGCCCAAAATACACATTTAGGTCTTTATTTTACTACACTTTGTCTGTTTGCGTCTGTAGATTTCTCATAAATTCATCCAAAGTTGCCGTTTTAAATCCTCACGCTGCTCCGCGATCTCTGTCTGCACCGTCATCACACACACACCTTTAGAAAGCTCTCTTTCCCCTGTTCAATGCTGTCGGATCCAAATATGGTCATTTCCTTTTTACCAGCAACCAATCGTGAAAGTAAAAGGGGGATTTAACTCTAAATGCGCGATCTCTTTGGCTGATGCTAAATCTTTAAAGCCCGTTTTCTCAAAATGACTTTTCTCTCATACTCCAAGTCCGAAATCTCCACTTCAGTAGCACCTATATACACCAAACTTTCCAGTTTTGTGCCTAGCTATATTATGAAGACATTTACAGAGGGATTTGTAAATATATTATTCCTAGCCTGATTTATATAACATTTTATTCCAAAAAAACATGGCGAAAATCATTTTTTAAGGCTATTGGCAGTATATTCTGATTTACAAGATAACAAAAGTAGATATCCATAAATCCCTCTGTAATTTTTTTCCCATCTAATATGTGAACACAATGAAATAATAATTTTCAACCTGGCTTTATCCAATACTCAGATTTCGTTTTTTAAAATATATGCAAATTAGTGCATATTTTATTAGATAATGCCTAATTTGCATATTTAAACATTAAATTACAGAAAACTTGTAATATATTTTTTTCTCATCTTCATGTAGGTAATCAACTGGGAAAGTTTCATCGTGATATCTGCTAGTTAAAAAAATAACCCTATTCACCTGTAGTGTCTCGCCTTAATACTTTTTTTTTTCCCTCAGAAATTTCCTCTAATAATAAAGTGTCATGTTTAACACCAAAACACATTATTTTATTTTGTTCCATTTAATTAGGTGCTATTGATGACGCACTGGAAAATAAAGTAGCTGGAAGAACTGATGTCAAGGCTTACCATCTCCCGATCTTTGCTGGAAAGATGGTGTGTGTCTGATGAAGGCTTCAGGTATTTCACAAGGTTCTCATCCAAAAACATATTTATGGTTTTCTGGAGATCTATTTTTGCCCTCTGCATCAAATATTGTGTGGTTGTCACATGCAAAATGATCCATTCAATTACAATTTTTTGTCAGGCTTGGGAAACAATTTTTAAAATAGCGTATCGTAAAGCTAAGAAACGTACAACATGCATAACTGTAAAACTGTGAATAATATAAACATTTTTGGTTGGTCACTTTCTTGCCTATCTCCTCCCTAGCAAAACATGGATGCATGTATCAAAGTAGAATTCATCAGCTTTAGCCTTGATTTCTTGGGTCAGCTCATCATCCCTCCATACTCTCTCCACGGTGAAGTCACTCCTTGTATCCATCACCAGACAACACCAAGCTAAGCCAGTGACCATCAGCTGACCCTGGACTTGCCAGTGGTAGGCGTGTTTTTTTTTCTTAGTTTTTCTTGACCCCCAATAATATGAGTGTGTGATACCTCTCCAATGTCGTTCACATCAGGGCACTTTGTTTGGTTCTTTGTTTTGGTCCACCACTTTACCATCTGGACTGGCACCGAGGTGTGGAGCATCGGTGTGGTTGATGAGACTGCAAGGAAGAACATTAACTTCAAAGGTCTCAGCATAGCGGCGAAGAACCTCTGGCTCAAGCTGCACTCCTCTACGCATTGCTTTGGTCTGGGGGGCACCTTTAATGATCCGGCCAGCAAGTGTCTTTGCAGTGGATTCTGATGGAACTTCAACTTCATGGAACTTGCTTGCTGTAAGGTGGAGGCGACGCATGCTAATCCAGAGTGGGCTTTTGGATTGATCCCTTGTTCCCTCCTCAATGATCCCTGATATTTCAGGGGTCACCTCTTGACTCTGCATATGCAGGAGTTCAGCCCAGCTACCAGGGACAAGATGAAATTGTGGAAGTGTGTATTTTGGGACAGGTAATGCGGGAATTGTGGAGCATTTGGACCAATTAAGCACATCCTTTGGCAGCATAGCTGGACACTGGTAAGACAGATGTGAACCATTTGGGACCTCTCCAAATTTAGAGGATACCATGCTTACAGCAGACATTCCATAAACAATTTTGGCTATTAATGGTTGTGGTCGAAGGGAGATGAGGGATGCTGCTCCAGCAATCATGTATTTGTCAGGCAAAACATTTTCATGCCTCAGTGTGTTAATTCTCATCTAATGTGAAGATGTATTTTATTAGTATTTGTATATTACCTCAATATGCTCTGTAGAGTAGACTCCACACAGCTCCTACCAGAGGCGTTTGGCTTGCGCACCACATCCACTGGTTCAGGAGCGATGCCCTGACAAAACATGTATATATTGTAGTTGATTGTAATCTGATTTGCACATCATGCACTTTACATACATTTTTATTTATTATTATCAACTGTTGAAAAATGAAAACTGTTTGTTTTTTTTCTTTTTACCTGGGTATGTGGCCTATGCCAGGCCTGGCCTGTTCGCTTGTGCAAGCAAGGGCAGCTGGAACATTTTTGGTTCCTAATGTACTGTAATGTGGTAAAGTAGAAGTGCAACCAGGTGGTTACACAAACTTCTTCCAGCAGCAAAAGTACATGTATATGCTTTGAAGTGGATAGTTGGTTTCAAGCGTGATCTGAAGAAAGTGATAGAATGACTCATATATTTTCCATCTTTATTTAACCTTTGTGTGTTGTTCATTTAGGGTGTAACACTAGGGCTTTTGGGGGTCTCTAGAGACACTAAAATATTTTTTTGTAACATGATTTTTTTTTAAAACATAATATCACTCACAATATTATGTTTTTAGTCTAAAGTTTTTTTTTATTATTATTTATTTGCCTTAATTTCATTATTTTCATATTTAGATAAAATAGCAAAAGTAAATTAAATTCACTGTAAAGATGTACAATTCTTAGTTTCATTCATGGTGGTAACATGAAAAATTAGCCATAATCATGTGTAAGATTGCTGCACTCTCCTGGACAACTAACACTTAAAATAACATGAAATATTTGTTTTTTTTAAAAGCCACTAGATATCACACATACAATCAGACATCATTTCAATTTATTTATTGATTTTGTGGGTGTAGATATAGTAAGTGTAAGCTTAGTCAGCAAGTGTAATGCCATTTTAATGAATGGAAAAAAACATTTCAGCTGCTGTTACTATTGATACTGAGACAAGTAACACATTAGAATTTATCTGGTTATCAGAAAATATACCATTCATAATTAGCTAAATCCAGTATGCATTTACCTCAAGCTGATGTGGTTCCTCACACTTAATGACCTACAACATCTGGCCCTTATTACCACTGTCCCTGCAATAATATTTGAGACTGAAGTGTCCAAATACACACATGGTTAAAACTCATTTTTGTATTACACCACTTTGAAATTCATCCATAAAACATACTCGGTTACTAACGTAACCTCGGTTCTCTCTAGAGAGGGAACGAGTACTGCGTAATATCGTACTCGGTTACTAACGTAACCTCGGTTCTCTCTAGAGAGGGAACGAGTACTGCGTAATATCGTACTCGGTTACTAACGTAACCTCGGTTCTCTCTAGAGAGGGAACGAGTACTGCGTAATATCTTACGCTATGGGGAAACACTCTTTCCTCGAGATATTGAAGCCAAAAATTATCCTTAATTTTTTTAATCATGCAAAACGTACTCGGTTACTAACGTAACCTCGGTTCTCTCTAGAGAGGGAACGAGTACTGCGTAATATCTTACGCTATGGGGAAACACTCTTTCCTCGAGATATTGAAGCCAAAAATTATCCTTAATTTTTTTAATCATGCAAAACGCTTTTGCAGCAGCAAGCAGACAAGGGCGAAACAGCTCGCGCGCCCATTGGCTGCCTCGCTGGAAAAGCTGCAGCCTATCGAGTGAAGGCACTGCGTGACGTAATGACGAACGAAGACGCTTCGCGCTCATTTCGTCATGTCCCGCCAGTATAGGCGTGGTCTCGCCCTGTAAATACCCCTCGATAGCTGTATTTCTCTGATTTTGTACACCGAAGCGAACCAGAGCATAGTTCAAGCACGGCAAGAGAGAACCGAGGTTACGTTAGTAACCGAGTACGTTCTCTTACGAGAGTATCTCTCGTACTGCGTAATATCTTACGCTATGGGGACCCCATACAAAACGCCGTGCGGACAGGGATCCAACACCAGAGTCCCGGGGCCAAGCCCGGGGCACATCTAGTGCATAATCACCATAACTCACATAGAGTAGAGGAGGAGAGGCTAGAAGCATCACTCCTTCATAAAAGTCCCGTAGGGGTACCGACCCGTAAGGGCAACATAGCCGCATTGGCGGCCGATAAGCCCGAAGTTCAGACCGCCAAAAGCTTAGCTTGTAAGGCGGGCACCTCCAGGTTATAGTACTTGATAAATGTCGACGGCGAGGCCCAGCCCGCAGCCGTACAGATATCCTGCAGGGAGACCCCGCTATACCATGCCCACGACGAGGCCACGCCTCTTGTGGAGTGCGCTTTGACACCCAATGGGCACCGCAGGCCCTTGGAAGTGTAAGCCAGCGCTATGGCATCCACTATCCATCTGGATAGGCTCTGTTTTGAGGCGGCGAGTCCCTTAGAACGGCCGCCAAACAAAACGAAAAGCTGCTCGGTCTGCCTAAACTCAGGCGAGCGGGACACATAAGCCCTTAACGCCCTGACAGGGCAAAGGAGACTCGCGTCCCTCTCCTCATCGAGAACCGGAAGGGCTGACAGGGAAATTACCTGGGCCCTAAACGGTGTATTGAGGGATTTCGGCACGTAGCCGTGCCTCGGTTTGAGTACGACCTTTGAGTCGTTAGGCCCAAACTCCAGACAAGACGCGCTTACAGAAAGCGCCTGTAAGTCCCCTACACGCTTCACTGAAGCGAGAGCCAATAGAAACACCGTCTTAAGGGACAGGTGCTTCATGTCCGACAGCTGGATCGGCTCAAACGGGGCGCCTTTCATGGCCTCCAAGACCGTGGAAAGGTCCCAAGCCGGGACTGAAGGGGGCCTGGGAGGGTTTAACCTCCGAGCTCCTCGTAGGAAACGCACGACTAAGTCGTTTTTCCCCAGTGACTGGCCAGACACCGGTTTAGCAAACGGTGCTATGGCCGCCACGTAAACTTTGAGCGTGGATGGGGTCCTTCCCTTATCCATCAGCTCCTGAAGGAAGGCAAGCACTTCCTTAACCCCGCAGTCCACAGGTGAAAAGCCACGGGCTCGACACCAAGTAGAGAACACCGACCATTTCGAGGCATAGAGCCGTCTGGTAGACGGAGCTCTAGCCTGCGCGATCGTGTTTAGCACTCCTTCCGGGAGGCTAGCGGGTACCCGTTGATGGCCCATGCGTGCAGGGACCACAGTTCCGGGCGAGGATGCCAAATCGAGCCCTCCGCCTGAGAGAGGAGATCTCTCCTCAACGGTACAGGCCACGGGGCAGTGCTGGCCATCCGCATCAGGACCGGAAACCAAGCCTGGTTCGTCCAGAGCGGAGCTACAAGCAGCACTGGGCATCCATTTTCCCTGATCCGTTCCAACACCTGAGGCAGGAGCGAGACAGGGGGAAAAGCATACAGGGGACCGCTGGGTCAAGCATGGGCCAGCGCGTCCCTGCTTTTCGAGAAGAATACTGGGCAGTGAGCGTTCTCGCGGGACGCGAACAGGTCCACCTGCGCTCTGCCAAACGTTTCCCACAGCAGCTGGACCGTCTGCGGATGCAGCGACCATTCTCCTGTCGGGACGTTGTCTCTGGACAGCTTGTCTGGACCCGTATTCAGGTGCCCAGGCACGTGCGCCGCTTTCAGAGAAAGGAGGTTGCGCTGGGCCCAGACCAAGAGGGGTTCCGCCAGCCTGCAAAGGCGTGTGGACCCGATGCCGCCCTGGCGATTTATGTACGCCTCCACTGACATGTTGTCCGACCGGACCAATACGTGGTGGCCTATTATCTGGGGACAGAAGCGCCTTAGCGCTTTGTCGACTGCCATTAATTCCAAGCAGTTTATGTGAAGGAGCTTCTCCCGTACTGACCATAGGCCAGCTAGTGGTCTGCCCTCGAGCAGCGCTCCCCGCCCCGATGTGGAGGCGTCCGTAGACACCACCTTCACACCCGAGGCGATCCCCAGACTCACACCTGACTGATACCAGTCGGTCACTTTTCCACGGTTTCAGAGCTGAAACGCACTGAAGGTCGACCCTGAGGCGAAATAGACCCGCGGTCCACGCCCTGGGGGAACTCGTGCTTTTAGCCATAGCTGCAGTGGGCACATGCGGAGCAGGCCCAACTGGAGTACGGAGGCTGCTGAGGCCATCAGACCCAGCATTTTCTGAAACCTTCTGAGCGGGACTATAGAGCCGTGGCGGAAGGATCTCGCGACGTGCTGAATATTCAATCCGCGCTCCGGTGACAGGCGTGCTGTCATGGATAGCGAGTCCAACACTGTTCCCAGAAGGAAATTCTCCGACTGGGGAGCAGTGAGCTTTTCGCCCAATTGACTGTAAGGCCCAGCTCCTCGAGGTGCTCGAGTATTGCGGCCCTGTGTTCTATGAGCTCCGTTCGTGAACGAGCTAGAATCAGCCAATCGTCCAAGTAGTTCAAAACTCGCATGCCCCGAAGTCTCAGGGGGGCGAGGGCCGCGTCCATGCACTACGTGAACGTACGGGGTGCTATGGACAGGCCGAACGGCAGGACTGTGTATTGATATGCCTGGCCCTCGAAGGCGAATCTCAAGAATCGCCTGTGATGGGACGCTATTTGTATTTGAAAATAGGCGTCCTTCAGATCTGTTGACATGAACCAGTCTCCTTGGCGCACTTGCGCGAGGATTTTCCTGGTCGTAAGCATTCTGAACTGGCGCTTCCCGAGCGTTCTGTTCAGCAGTCGCAGATCTAGAATGGGTCTGAGCCCACCATCTTTTTTCAGTACCAGAAAATATCTGCTGTATAAGCCCCCTTCGCCCTGAGATAGAGGTTCTATAGCCCCTTTTCTCAGTAGTTTCGCTATCTCGGCTCGAAGTAGATGAAACACTTCGCTATACACCGTAGTTTCGACTCGCGCCGTATAACGGCGGGGCGTCGAGCGAACTGTAGCGAACAGCCTCTCGTTATAGTGTTCAACACCCATTCTGATACCCCGGGAAGCCTTGACCACGCATCTGCGTGAATAGCTAGGGGTAGAATGAAATCTGGGCTCTGGCCGCGGCAGGACGGCGGCTCGAGAGCCCCTGTGTACTGGGAACACAGCACCGTGTTTACAGCGTTCGAGGCGGGGGGCGCGCTGATCACAGCGGGCAGCCTGGCCGCGCTCAGCTTCTCTATGGCGGGACGCGCAGAGAGCGAGCGGGGCGAATCCTGTGGGATTCGGCGCGTGTGAGGGAATGTGAGCACATTTACTAATGAGGCACATTTACTACACTGAGAATACTGTCAGCTCGCGCGACTAAATCACTGCTGTGTATACAGCGTGCGAGGCGCGCGCTGATCAAAGCCGGCAGCCTGGCCGCGCTCAGCTTCTCTGTGACGGGTTGTGCAGAGAAGACGAGCGGGGGTGAATCCCGTGAGATTCGGAGTGTCTGTGAGAAATGCGGGCGCGAGACAGCGGGCACATTTTCTGCACGGAGAATACTCGGCTCGCGCCGACTGAATCAACGCTGTGTTCACAGCGTGCGAGGTGCGCGCTAATCACAGCGGGCAGGCGCGCGCTGATCAAAGCCGGCAGCCTGGCCGCGCTCAGCTTCTCTGTGACAGGTTGTGCAGAGAAGACGAGCGGGGGTGAATCCCGTGAGATTCGGAGTGTCTGTGAGAAATGCGGGCGCGAGACAGCGGGCACATTTTCCGCACGGAGAATACTCGGCTCGCGCCGACTGAATCAACGCTGTGTTCAAAGCGTGCGAGGTGCGCGCTAATCACAGCGGGCAGGCGCGCGCTGATCAAAGCCGGCAGCCTGGCCGCGCTCAGCTTCTCTGTGACAGGTTGTGCAGAGAAGACGAGCGGGGGTGAATCCCGTGAGATTCGGAGTGTCTGTGAGAAATGCGGGCGCGAGACAGCGGGCACATTTTCCGCACGGAGAATACTCGGCTCGCGCCGACTGAATCAACGCTGTGTTCACAGCGTGCGAGGTGCGCACTAATCACAGCGGGCAGCCTGGCCGCGCTCAGCTTTTCTGTGACGGGTTGTGCATAGAAAGCGAGCGGGGGTGAATCCCGTGGGATTCTGCGTGTCAGTGAGGAAATGCGGAACAGCGGGCACATTTACTGCACTGAGAACACTGTCGGCTCGCGCCGACTAAATGTGTGTTAGTTTCGTTTTTACAGAAACCAAGGGACACGCATCGTGTAGTGTAAGCGGGCATTGTATGGGCGCGTTCACTACATTTTCTGCACAACCAACATGAGTTGGTTTTATTTGTGCTAGCCCTGCACCGTGGCGGGCTGTGTCTGGGTGTGGGAATGGGCACTGGGACGTGGGCATTATTACAACACTCGTAACACCATCGGCCGTGGCCGGAACACCAGAAAATGCACTCTTTATTGGATTTATCTGGGTAGCCATAGAAACGGCTTTTGTGCGCAGGCAAGCGGGCTGAGACACCGGCTGCTTCACTGCGAAATACACTGGGACAGTCACAACGCATGGAACTGAACGAGCGAGAAGTTTTGGTGGAAATCCGGCCGCAGCGGGATCTGAACACCGTCACTTTCCTAGAGAGACTAGGAAGGCCTTGAGACCTCGGGCTTTACCTCAATCCTCGGCCGGGGCCCGCGCTGAGGGGGGCGGCGTCCAGCAGAGCGAGAGCGCGGTGTTTGATCTCGGGCCTGGCGGCGCTGCTAGTTAGCCGAAACGACGGCCTTTGTGCGCAGGCAAGCGGGCTGTGGAACCAGCTTGCTCACTGCGAAATACACTGGAACAGTCACATTGCTTGGAACTGAACGAGCGAGAAGTTTTGGTGAAAATCCGGCCGCAGCGGGAACTGAACACCGTCGCTTTCCTAGAGAGACTAGGAAGGCCTTGAGACCTCGGGCTTTATCTCAATCCTCGGCCGGGGCCCGCGCTGAGGGGGGCGGCGTCCAGCAGAGCGAGAACGTCGAGGAACACGGAGCGCTCAGCTTCCGTCATCTCGGATAGCGTTAGCCACAAATGTATCTCACCATTCAGGCCGATGTAATCCACGGCTTGAGAGAGCGGACGCATCGGCTCAGTTTCAATGCCGTCTCCGGTAAGTTTGTCGAGCTCAAGTGCGGACGCGGCGGCAGACGGCGGCCGCTGTCCGTCTGGGAGCGACTCGAGCGAAGCCGGCGAAGCTGGCGGGCGAACCGGCGAGCTTTGGCGGGCTGGAAATAGCTCGGGCGCGCGCAGGGCGCGGCGCTTCTTGCGGCGCGGCATCACGGCGGGCTGGGATGCGGGCTCGGAGAACGAGGCTAGGCGAGTCCGCAGAGTCACCATGGGCAAGCGTTCAATATGATGGCATCCGCCGTCAGCGAGCGCGGTGGCCGCGTGATCCTCACCCAGGCAGGACACGCAGATGACGTGGCGGTCCTCGTCGCTGAGTGGGGCTCGGCAAGAACCACAGGAAGGCATCTTTAAAAAGACGCAGCTCTTTTAGAACAGTAGAAATGGGTGTTGCGTCACGTAAGCAAACACACACACACTTAGCAGAGTAAAAGGATATAGTACGCCGGAAAGCGCAGCAGGTACGGCAGTTGAAGGCGGCTGGGCCAGCGACTTCAGAAGATGGCACGTCCCGCTGAGAAGGCTACAAGTCAACGGCGCGGCTTCTCACTCTGGATCCCGCGATGCGTGAGCTTCGCGTGAAGAATGAAAAATCAGAGAAATACAGCTATCGAGGGGTATTTACAGGGCGAGACCACGCCTATACTGGCGGGACATGACGAAATGAGCGCGAAGCGTCTTCATTCGTCATTACGTCACGCAGTGCCTTCACTCGATAGGCTGCAGCTTTTCCAGCGAGGCAGCCAATGGGCGCGCGAGCTGTTTCGCCCTTGTCTGCTTGCTGCTGCAAAAGCGTTTTGCATGATTAAAAAAATTAAGGATAATTTTTGGCTTCAATATCTCGAGGAAAGAGTGTTTCCCCATAGCGTAAGATATTACGCAGTACGAGAGATACTCTCGTAAGAGAACCAACAAAAGATAAATTGTAAATTGGCTATTGTTAATATGATACATACCATGGTAATCAAAAATAAACTGCTCAAAAAAGAATTTGTAACCTTTGTCCAATTTTTATCTTTTCACAGCTCCCTGAAAACTGTCAACAAAACAGACAACATATGCTATACATCTACGTACTTTTGGTAAATAAATTAATGGCTTTGAGAAAACACGCTGTTCACAGTCCATTTTGACAATGAATGGCGATCGTAGCGGGCGGCGGCGCAACTGGATCTTCCGGTCTCGGTCACCATTTTGTGAAATAGGCCTATGATCGTCAAGAATGAGAGGAAGAATTCTACGGCAAATACTAACATCGACAAAAGCAAAATGTTACTAATAGTTACGCATCAACCGCTAGAAGTTCCCGTTTGTAACATACAAGAAAAACCTTACCTAAAATAGACGATGTCCTGCTCTATTTTACATTCACAGGCAAAAGTACACAGCATTCAAATTACCCGCTGCTAAACTGGAGTACAGGGACTGCACATTACTAAAAGCATGTCAAGTATGCAAAGCTAGACCGTCAGCTTGTGACAAAACAGCTTCAACTTGTACCTGAGAGGTGAGCAGTCGTCGAGCAAGCCGAGGGAAACACGGAAAGTGATGAGAAGCCAGACTAGGATGCAACAAAAAAAAGTAAGTGCCACACGAACAGTAATTAAAAAGTTAGCAAACTGCTGCGTGCTAACGACACATACCTACAGCTAGAGGTCTTCACAGTGCACCCGAGACCCGTCGACCCGGGACCCGACCCGGGACCCGTACGGGTTCGGGTCTAAATTTTAAATGATCGGCCGGGTCCGGGTCGGGTCCGAATTTATTACTTCGGGTCCCGGGTCTGTTTAAAATTGTGTGTAATACCCGTGCGATCGGACTCGATCAGAGCCAGAATGAGTCAGATCAGCACTGCTTGTGTTTTTTTGCAACTTGTAAAAGTAGGTAAAGAAAAGAGAAATAATAAAAAAAAGCGATCTCTCCTCTCTCTCTCTCTCTCTCTCTCTCTCTCTCTCCTCTCTCTCTCTCTCTCTCTCTCTCCTCTCTCTCTCTCTCTCTCTCTCTCTCTCTCTCTCCTCTCTCTCTCTCTCTTCTCTCTCTCTCTCTCTCTCTCTCTCTCTCTCTCTCTCTCTCTCTCTCTCTCTCTCTCTCTCTCTCTCTCTCTCTCTCTCTCTCTCTTCTCTCTGCCGTTAGAAGCAGAGCGCACGGCCGCGCCCAGACTCAGTCAGAGAGATTTAATGCAACTGCACGCACGGTAATGATGGATACCTTTGTGTGCAGTGGGGAAAAAGATCTTTACTATATTTAAGTTTATTTTATTTCTATATTTTATTTTATGTTTTTCTTGGTAGTAATTATTGATATGTAGGTAGGCTACTAAGTGTCATTTTGAGTTCGTGTTCCTATATTATGTGACATAGTAAATGGTTCAAATCTCAAAAATGCTTGCAGACTTTGAGTTACACACTCATATTTAAATATATTTCAAATCAGCAACAAAATCTGAGGTGAATTGTCACATAAATGTTTTCTATGACTCTCAAATTCGTTAAAAAAACCCCCAACATTTTAGGCTGATCCAGCTAGCGCGCATGTGCAGTCTCAAGTTTGTCGCATGTCATGTTTCTTTGGCAACCGGAGCTTCCAGCAGAGAGCACATATGTGTAGCGAACCTACATAATAATAATATACATAAAATGTATTTAAGGGGGCCGGAAGGCCAATTTAGCTCAAAGGGAATGATTCATCGATTTGCAATGAATCATTGACCGAATCACTATGGAACCGAGCAAATGACTCGTTTAGAGTTCATTTGAACGGGCCGTAATTTTAACCTTGGCAACAGATATTTATCCAATTTATAGTGAAACACTATGTATTAGCAAGGTAACTTTAGATCGGCAGTACAAGACATTAAATGTGTAAGCAAAACACAAGACAAATATCTTTTCAAATATATGGACGACTTTATTAACTATTCTAAACACATAAAACTAAGGTCTAAACAATCGCACACACACATTCATACAAGGCGCAAAGGAAGAGATAGAAAGAGTGAGTTTTCAGAGTGAGAGGCACTTGTAAGACATAAACCTGAACGAACCACCAATCATTAATTTACCTTCGTTTCTTAGACAGGTTATTACATGTACATTAAAAAGCACCAGGTCAGTTACAGTCTGGAGTACTTGCTTGTCTTTGCGTTGCTTAGGCCAGGGAATTCCCTAGTTGAGGTGCTTCGTCAAAGGGGTTTCCCGGCTGCGTGGCTGGTTGTCTTTGGAGTGCCTGGCTGGAGTTTCTGAACCGCCGGTCACGTGATGTGTTGGCGGATGGATGAACAAGAGTCTTTACAGTTCGAAGTGCGTTGCAGGAGAGACGTGTAAACGAACTTTACAGCAAAACTTAACTTAGAACGAGACTTTTAACGAGAAAATAAAATAAAGGAAGAAATGAAAGTAAGAGATGAGATGGCTTGAATGAAGCTGTTTAAACTCCGATCTTGATGGGTTTGTCTGCTGGTCTAATTTAACTTGGTCTGGTCGATGTAAAAGCGTACGAACATGAACACTCTCTTGCTGTTTGATCATAGAGAGAGGCACAAACTTAATTTAACACAGAACCGACTCAAAACCGAACTGAACCGAGCCGAAACTGAACTGCTCTCTGGACCGAACTCAAACGTTCTGCTTTGTTCGGGTCTTTAACTTAAAGTTAGTCCAACCTCTTTTGGAGAATTCTGACCAATGAGACAATGGCATCATTCTAGGAGGTGGACTAGTTCCTACTTATCATAAATCATCTGGGATCTGCTTGTTTTCCGGCACTAAGCAGAGATAACAAGAGATCACAGTTTAAACATTATAGATTATCATAATCATACAAAGCATTTTACACAGATTTCACTCAAGCCATCTTAAGAATTAAGAATATATGATCTCACTGATATCAAACAAGACACACTTTCATTCATCCATCTAAAGTAACAACATTTGCATGACTTGTATGCTATCTAGTATAATAGACACATACATAGCTACAATATAGGATTAGGTAGTGGAACAATGTTTGATTATAAGTTCGTCAAGAATTGTTCTGGGATGAGTTTATGCATTTTTATATGAGAAGTCTCTTGACTCTGTGGGTTTTAAGAGGTCTCAACAATGAGGTCATTCAAAAGTCTTCAAGCAGAGGGAAGTCTGTTTTACATCTCGTGGTCCTGGGATCAAACACCTCGGTCGTTATCTTAGTGGGTCCATCTCTGAACCAATCGGTGTTTTCCAAACTATCTAACGTTGTCAACATTCATCCAGTTGAGCACATCACTTTGGGGCCAGCAGAGTCATAAAGTCCTTTCTGAGGGGGTCTATTGTTGACTTAGCTGGAGCCGGGATCTTTTATGGCTGAATTAGTGATTGAGTTCCGTTTGGATGAATCAAATGGAAGATTCAGTTGTGTTTGGTTCACCCTCAAACTCTACATATTTCCCCCCTTCGATCGATGATGGGTTGATGAGAGAAGACATCATTGAACGCTGGAGAAACAGAAGAAGCAAACACACACAGCAAACAACAAGGCAAACACCTCCATGACTGGTCCCTTTACTGGTGCAGGGCATTAGATTATCTAGGCCTAAACAGGTTCACTCTCTCAATATAGTCAATCATGTGGAAAAAGTTTAGTT
This sequence comes from Chrosomus eos, assembly GCA_036326025.1. Lineage (NCBI taxonomy): Eukaryota > Metazoa > Chordata > Actinopteri > Cypriniformes > Leuciscidae > Chrosomus > Chrosomus eos. The sequence goes on from CM070818.1 coordinate 48,772,147, forward strand.
CAATTTTAGGACCGTTATTCTAGTTTGTTTTAAAACGGTGATTGATCAACTTTGTGACTAAATTTGATTTGTTTGTTTTATTCTCTTCTAAATTGTTCTAGGTTTAGACCAATTTACCTTTCAAATTTTGATTCGAATGATGCAGAGAGTTCTCTAGGCTAACATTCGTTTTAAGGTGACTTGCAAACATCAGGCGTGGTGCGTCAATCCTTATATGGTAACCTTGACCCTTAGGGGGTAACAGGGATTTTACCTAATAAAAGAAGAAGAAAGGGGAGAGGTAAAACAAAACAAAGCAGTTGAGTGACTCCTGTATGGCTACTGTTGTGCAGTGTCAGGTGTCACCATGTAATGAGAGGGTTATACTTGTTGGGTGCATTGCTACATGTTTCCTATGGAAAGGATAGCTAAGTCAGTGTTGCGATTTCAGTGTCTACCTGTGGGAAGAACATGTTTGTTGAATGTTTTTCATGGTAGCTGTGTTTAACTTGTGTATGTTAGTGGTACAGTGTAGTGTAGTGCAGGTACTGCATGTATACTGTATGTATGTCAGATCTGTCTCAGTCTGTTTTGCTCCCCCCTTTTGCTTGATGGTTAAGCTTTGATGGGCTTGTTGCATCTTTGCCTTGGAAAGGGATCTTCTGTGATCTGCTGGGGGTCAGTCCAGTAAGGCAGGAAGTTCTCTGGCAGACATTGGGAGATGGTTTGGCATGGATGCGTGAAGCTGTAGTGCAAAACGTGGTCTCCTTTGTTGCCTTCCTCTTGTGATGCCTTCTGGTTGTGACAGACTTTCTGACCTTCTGTGCTTACTGTCGTTGCTGTAGCACACACATGGTTCTTGAGTTTGGAGCTTGTGGTGTGATGGGTAACCAGGATGGTGTTTTCTGGTACCTCGGGGTGTTTGTCAGTGGTTGACTGTGAGAGACCACTTTGTTCTGGGTTGTTGTTGAACAGGTGGTTGTCTCAGGAAGGTGTACAAGGTGATCACTGGTCTTCTGTGTTCAGCTTGTCTTTGATGAGCACGTGCAGTTGCCTCCGTAGTTGCTCCATGTCTTCTGCGGGGAGACTGTCGTGTTCTTGGGCACACTCAGTGGGGTGTTTGGCTGAGTGGTGCGGAGGTGGGTTTCGTTGTCGCTTACCCACATAGAATGCTTTTGGATGCACTCGTTGATTCCAGTTGTTTCCTTCTGGTGGGTCCCATGACTTTTCCATGTGGTTGGAGTGGTAGAAGTCATCGGCATGGGAGTCACATTCTCTGTGCTCCTTACGAAGGACTGTGGTGTTGTCATGCCACTGGGTGTCTTCCAGTGCAAGGCTTGTGTCTTGGCTGAAGGAGTTTGAAACTGTGGATGTTTTCAAACCTTTCTTTGAGGACATCTTTTGTTTGATGTAGGCCTTGTGTGTCAGGTCACGTAGCTGCTGAATCGTCATTGTGCCTGGGCAGGCCATGATGCCAAGATGATGACTCAATCCAGGGTGCAGGTTTCTCAGGAAGAGGGTTTTGAAGTTCACATCCTCTTCAAGTTCAGGTTTGTTATGTCCACCTAAATATGCTTGTCGAAAGCGGCGGTAATAGGCTTGGGGAGTCTCTTGACGACATTGTTTGGTTTCCAAGGCGATTAACACACCGTGTTCTGACTCTGGACCTGTGAATTCTTTAATCATTGTCTCACGTAGTAGCTGGTAGTTTGACATGACATTAGCAGGTTGTCGGTCTAGGAAGCTTCTTACCTCTGGACTGGATGAGGATCTGAGGAGGTAGAACCTGTCTCTGTCAGTCATATGGGGTCTCACCTCGAGGTGGAAGTCGATATCTCGGAGGTAGGCCTGGATGTCGAGACCCTCTGTGGAGTTCGGGTTGAACTGAGTGATATTCTTAACCAGCTGGTTGAGATCTTTAACGGTCATCCCATGTGCAGCTTGGGCATCTGCCTGGATGAGCTCTCTTCGTTTGTTGGCAGTGAACAGTTCTGTGGTGAAGGCCGGTGACGTTTTGGGTTGTGGCCATTCACTTCTTTCACTGTATGCCAGTTCTTGGATGGAGGACTCTGTTCTGCTCAGCCGGGGTGATGCTGAGGGAGGTCTCTCCCTTCTTGGCTCTGGTTTCTGTTGGACAATGTGCTGGAGTTCATCTCTGACCGCGTAGAGCTCGTCGTTGGCGGCGTCTCGCTGTTGGATCAGATGGTCCATTTCAACGCTGCACCTTTGCAGGTGGTCTTCCAGAGCAGTGATTTTAGAGTTCTTACTTTCAATGTCAGCTTTGGCTTTCTCTAGCTGATGTTCAACAGCCTGGAGTTGGTTCACCAGGTGTTTCTGGACAGTCTTTGACTCTTGTTTGTCACGTTCAGTGACTGCAAGGGCTTCTTGGAGCTTGTCAACTTGTGTCTTTGTTTCTTGCTCCGCTTCGTCAGACACTTTGAGTTTGTCTTGAGCTTTACCTTTGAGCTGGTCTTTGCAGTGTTGAGTGTGCATCAGCTCTCTCAGGAACTCGGTGGTCTTGGAGTCATCCTGGACTTTCACTTCCAGCTTGTCTATGCGGTTCTGGGCACGTGTCAGCTCCTCCTGTAGGTGGGTGACGTGCTGGTGGCTTAGGTTTAGCTGGGCTGTGAAGGCATTACTTAAGGAACAGGTTATCTTGGTTAGTTCCACGTGGTTTTGGTTCTGGCTTGAATCATGTGTCAGGAATCTTCTCAGAATTATGATTATTATTAAAAATAATAACAGTTCAATTGTCTTTGGTGTGAGGCAGTCTGTAATGCCTCTGAGCCAGGCGTCCACGTCTTCCCGTTGGGCAGTGGGGTTTGTCGTCCACGACATGTTGGCACGCTTGGTGAAGAGACTGACACAGATCTGTGTGTATAAGCCTATATGTGGTTGAACGGCTAAGTGTCGTTTCAGTAATTGTACACCAATAGTGAAGTGTCGTGATGACTAAGTGTTGGTCTAAGGGTACACAGTGAGGCTAGTGATGCGAAGATCTCGTCACTCAACTGGGTAAATGAAAGAGAGAGAAAAAGGTTAAAACAAATCTCAATGGAAAGAAACTTTTTTTTTTCAATGGGAGAAATATTTTTATAAATATTTTCTATCAATGAAAAGCTGTTTTCAACTCGTGGGGTGAGGACTTAGTCGCTCAACTGAGTAAGGGACAAAGAGAGAAAAGTTAACAACCAATTTCAATGAGGGACAAAAAAAAAAAAGAAAATTATTAACTAGGGGAAGTATTAATTTCTCATAAATGTTTTTTATCAATGAAAATCTGTTCCGGAAAGGTAAACAATATTATTGCTTATGTTTGCGATGAAAAATACAACAATAATAATGCTGATACCTCTTTTCTGAGTTTGACAGGATTGACACACACACCTTCAGTTCGACCGCTTACAGCAGGGATTACAGCAGGGATGCTTTGAAGGCGGAGTTTGCTCGGCACTTGTCTCTGTTACTTGATCTTGGATAAGATGTCAAAGTTTAAATTGCGTTACAAATGCAGGGAGAGTATGAAGAACACAAGAGGGTTTGATTAAAAATCAAATATCTAATAATCTGTTTGTTGGGACAGATTATATTTGTCTCTTTTAGAGTCGATTGGTGGTTCTTCCAGGTTTGTTCCTACAAATGTGAAGAATAAGATGGAATAAAGCAGGACAGAACAGGAAAGACGTGATGAGGAAGAAATGAAGCAAGGAGGTTGGATCCCGCTACCTTTACGTCTACCACGAGTATAGAATTGATAGTTGAGGAACAACTAAACACACAAATAAACTTTTGTAAAAGACGATTGTCTCTGGTTTATTTGAAACTCGTATGGAGATGGTAATGTCCCCTATTGAAGCGTCCCGAAAATTAATTAATCAGAACAAATATAGTGGTTAAGTTTATAACTCCCCTTAGGGAACATGCGCGGAACCCGGGGACGCGCGCGGCCTATTAGGCGGCCCGCGGCAGGCGGTTCGTGGACGCTGCGCAGCGCCCCCTAGATGATTTTTGGGGGGCCCGGGGCCGCCTTGGGTCCCTCGGCCCCCGCCCCCTGAGGCCCTGGGGCTTTGTCCCGCGATCCTAGCCCCCCCGGGGGCCCCGCTAGGGGCCCCAGAAGTGCGCACTGGTGAAGTTGCAAAATGCTGCAGTTCAGGGTGTCGCCACAAGGCGGCAGCACGCCCTCCAACGGGCAACCTATTCGACGGGCGTCAAATAGGTTGTGGGATGGCGTCCACGAAGTGCCTATTCGTCCACCTAAGTGCCTATTCTTCATCATTGTGTCCACGAAGCGCCTAAAGTGCCACCTAAGTGACTACTCTTCACCGTAGTCTTCCTCTCATCCCACGAACAGCCTATTTGTCCACCTAGGCGCCTATTCTACATGAATTGTACACAGAGCGCCTAAAGTGCCACCTAAGTGACTACTCTTCATCGGAGTCTTCCTCTCATCCCACGAACAGCCTATTCGTCCACCTAGGCGCCTATTTTTTTATGAATTATCCACAGAGTGCCTAAAGTGCCACCTAAATGACTACTCTTCATCCGGGTCTTCCTCTCGTCCCACGCACAGCCTTTTCGTCCACCTAAGTGCCTATTCTCCATCACTGTGTCCACGAAGCGCCTAAAGTGCCACCTAAGTGACTACTCTTCACCGTAGTCTTCCTCTCTTCCCACGGACAGCCTATTTGTCCACCTAGGCGCCTATTCTACATGAATTGTCCACAGAGCGCCTAAAGTGCCACCTAAGTGACTACGCTTCATCCTGGTCTTCCTCTCGTAATAATACATAATTAATGGTTGTAATGTACATCAGCACCAAACTGCGGGTGTTGGGAGGTCCCCATGGCACCCCCATGACCCCAGAGTATGGAGCCCAAAGTCGGCTTGGTTCCTGAGTAATGCCCGGTCAAAGATGGGACTTTGACCGGGTGTATCTCGAAAACCAGGCCGACTTGGAGCTCCATACTCCGGGCGTGGGTAGGTACTCATATGCCCCTCTTCACCCCAGAGTATGGAGCCCAAAGTCGGATTGGTTCCTGAGTTATGCTCGGTCAAAGATGGGACTTTGACCGGGTGTATCTCGGAAACCATGCCGACTTGGAGCTCCATACTCTGGGCACCGGTAGGTACCCATGGGCCCCCCATGACCCCAGAGTATAAAGCCCAAAGTCGGCTTGGTTCCTGAGTTATGCCTGGTCAAAGATGGGACTTTGACCGGGTGTATCTCGGAAACCGCGCTGACTTGGAGCTCCATACTCCGGGCATGGGTAGGTACCTATGGGCCCCCCGTGACCCCAGAGTATGGAGCCCAAAGTCGGCTTGGTTCTTGAGATACACCCGGTCAAAATCACCATCCAACCTGTAGCTTAATAAGTTACTTACTGGACTTCACCACATAGTGTGAAATCCCCAAATCTTTACAGGATCTGACCCACTGAAAATGTCTAAGTCAGAAAGAGCATCCATCCTGTAACCTATTTGACGGCGGCCCTATAGGCTGTCTGTGGACGTTCGAATATTATGCAAATTGTGCATAATTAATGGCTGTAATGTACATGAGTGTGTGGAGCTGTGTCCCCTGTGTGGTGTAGAGTAGGTTTCACCTCATAAAAGCACCTGTAATTATGAAATATGACCCATTAATGTACAGTCCAGGAGGAAGCCTATAGGGGCTCTGTCGAATAGGTTACAGGTGGGCTCCAAACTTTGAAGGGCTATAACTCGGGGACCCCGCGGCCTAGCGACACCAAACTCTGGTCAAAGTAGGATCCAGATGGGCCCTCTCCAAGGGGCCCTAGCCCGAGCTTCTAGCACCCCCAGAGGCCGAGATACGGGGGCCAACAGGAAAGGGTGCACTTCAGAAAGAAGGGTCCCAGAGGCTCAGGACTCTGGGGTCTGAGAGGGCCCGTAGGGGCCCCTCCCCACCCCGAAGGACGGTCCGCTGGGACCCGCCCTTTCCGAGATATCGACCGTTTTGTCCAAAAGTCCCTCATGTATAACCGGGTGTATCTTGAAAGTTAAGCCGAGTTGGAGCTCCAAACTCCGGGCATGAGGGGGGCCCATAGGGCCCCTTCGGACCCCACTGTCCCCAGCTCCTGGGCCTTTCCGTTTCCGAGATACGGCCACTTCCGGTCCAGCTTTGACCGGGTTTATCTCGGAAACCAGGCCGACTTGGAGCTCCAAACTGCGGGTGTGGAGGGGCACCCATGGGTACCTCATGACCCCTGAGTATGGAGCCCAAAGTCGGTTTGGTTCCCGAGTAATGCCCGGTCAAAGATGGGACTTTGACCGGGTGTTTCTCGGGGACCAAGCCGACTTGGAGCTCCATACTCCGGGCATGGGTAGGTACCCATGGCCCCCTCTTGACCCCAGAGTATGGAGCCCAAAGTCGGCTTGGTTCCCAAGTTATGCCCGGTCAAAGATGGGACTTTGACCGGATGTATCTCGGAAACCACGCCCACTTGGAGCTCCAAACTCCGGGTGTGGATGAGCACCCATGGGTCCCTCAAGACCCCAGAGTATGGAGCCCAAAGTCAGCTTGGCTCTCGAGATACACCCGGTCAAAGTCAGCATCCAACCTGTAACCTATTTGACAGAGCTCCTATAGGCAGTCCGTGGACAATTCCTCAAAATCCACACTCCCGACCCCAAAGTTCCTCAGAATCCACTCGCTCCCAAAAACTAAGTCAGAAACAGCATCCATCCTGTAACCTATTTGACAGAGCTCCTATAGGCGGTCTGTGGACAGTACATTTTTAGGCCAATAATACATAATTAATGGCTGTACTGTACATCAGTGTGTTGCATCGTGTCCCCTGTGTGGCACACAACAGGTTAAACCACATATAAGCACTGTATTTATGAAATATGACCATTTAATGTACTGTCCACGAACAGCCTACAGGGACCCTGTCATTTAAGTTACAGCTTGGACTTCACCGACTGTGTCCGTCCTGTAACCTATTTGACAGAGCTCGTATAGGCTGTCCGTGGAGAGTTGAATATTATGCAAATTATGCATAATTAATGGCTGTAATGAACACCAGTGTGTAGTGCTGTGTCCTCTGTGTGGTGTAGAGTAGGTTTGACCTGATAAATTGCAAGTATAAGAACACCAGACCCAAAATTCCTCAAAATACACACTCCCGACCCCAAAGTTCCTGAGAATCCACTCGCTCCCAAAAACTAAGTCAGAAACAGCATCCATCCTGTAACCTATTTGACAGAGCTCCTATAGGCGGTCTGTGGACAGTCCATTTTTAGGCCAATAATACATAATTAATGGCTGTACTGTACATCAGTGTGTTACAAAGTGTCCCCTGTGTGGCATACAACAGGTTAAACCACATATAAGCACTGTATTTATGAAATATGAGCCGTTAAATCAACGTCCAGGAGGAAGCCTATAGGGGCTCTGTTTATTAGGTTGCAGGATGGCACCGAACTTTGAACGGCTATACCTCGGGGACCCAGCGGCCTAGCCACACCAAACTCAGGTCAAAGTAGGGTCTCGAGTGTCCCTCTCCAATGGGCCCTAGCCCGAGGCTCTGGCGCCCCCACAGGCCGAGATACGGGGCCCAACAGAAAAGGGTGCACTTCAGAAGGAAGGGTCCCAGAACCTCAGGTCTCTGGAGTCTGAGAGGGCCCCTAGGGACCCCTCCCCACCCCGAAGGACGGTCCGCTGGGACCCGCCCTTTCCGAGATATCGACCGTTTTGTCCAAAAGTCCCTCATGTATAACCGGGTGTATCTTGGGAGTTAAGCCGAGTTGGAGCTCCAAACTCCGGGCATAAAGGGGGCCCATAGGGCCCCTTCGGACCCCACCATCCCCAGCTCCTAGGCCTTTCCGTTTCCGAGATAAGGCCACTTCCGGTCCAGCTTTGACCGGTTGTTTCTCGGGGACCAAGCCGACTTGGAGCTCCATACTCCGGGCATGGGTAGGTACCCCAGGCCCCATCTTGACCCCAGAGTATGGAGCCCAAAGTCGGCTTGGTTCCCGAGTTATGCCCGGTCAAAGATGGGACTTTGACCGGGTGTTTCTCGGGGACCAAGCCGAGATGGAGCTCCAAACTCCGGGCATGGGTAGGTACCCATGGCCCCCTCTTGACCCCAGAGTATGAAGCCCAAAGTCGGCTTGGTTCCCAAGTTATGCCCGGTCAAAGATGGGACTTTGACCGGGTGTTTCTCGGGGACCAAGCCGAGATGGAGCTCCATACTCCGGGCATGGGTAGGTACCCATGGCCCCCTCTTGACCCCAGAGTATGGAGCCCAAAGTCGGCTTGGTTCCCGAGTTATGCCCGGTCAAAGATGGGACTTTGACCGGATGTATCTCGGAAACCACGCCCACTTGGAGCTCCAGACTCCGGGTGTGGATGAGCACCCATGGGTCCCTCAAGACCCCAGAGTATGGAGCCCAATGTCAGCTTGGCTCTCGAGATACACCCGGTCAAAGTCAGCATCCAACCTGTAACCTATTTGACAGAGCTCCTATAGGCAGTCCGTGGACAATTCCTCAAAATCCACACTCCCGACCCCAAAGTTCCTGAGAATCCACTCGCTCCCAAAAACTAAGTCAGAAACAGCATCCATCCTGTAACCTATTTGACAGAGCTCCTATAGGCGGTCTGTGGACAGTCCATTTTTAGGCCAATAATACATAATTAATGGCTGTACTGTACATCAGTGTGTTACATAGTGTCCCCTGTGTGGCATACAACAGGTTAAACCGCATATAAGCACTTTATTTATGAAATATGACCATTTAATGTACTGTCCACGAACAGCCTACAGGGACCCTGTCATTTAAGTTACAGCTTGGACTTCACCGACTGTGTCCGTCCTGTAACCTATTGACAGAGCTTGTATAGGCTGTCCGTGGAGAGTTGAATATTATGCAAATTATGCATAATTAATGGCTGTAATGAACACCAGTGTGTAGTGCTGTGTCCTCTGTGTGGTGTAGAGTAGGTTTGACCTGATAAATTGCAAGTATAAGAACACCAGACCCAAAATTCCTCAAAATCCACACTCCCGACCCCAAAGTTCCTGAGAATCCACTCGCTCCCAAAAACTAAGTCAGAAACAGCATCCATCCTGTAACCTATTTGACAGAGCTCCTATAGGCGGTCTGTGGACAGTCCATTTTTAGGCCAATAATACATAATTAATGGCTGTACTGTACATCAGTCTGTTACATAGTGTCCCCTGTGTGGCATACAACAGGTTAACCCGCATATAAGCACTGTATTTATGAAATATGACCAAAATTCCTCAAAATCCACACTCCCGACCCCAAAGTTCCTGAGAATCCACTCGCTTCCAAAAACTAAGTCAGAAACAGCATCCATCCTGTAATCTATTTGACAGAGCTCCTATAGGCGGTCTGTGGACAGTCCATTTTTAGGCCAATAATACATAATTAATGGCTGTACTGTACATCAGTGTGTTACATAGTGTCCCCTGTGTGGCATACAACAGGTTAAACCGCATATAAGCACTGTATTTATGAAATATGACCAAAATTCCTCAAAATCCACACTCCCGACCCCAAAGTTCCTGAGAATCCACTCGCTCCCAAAAACTAAGTCAGAAAGAGCATCCATCCTGTAACCTATTTGACAGAGCTCCTATAGGCGGTCTGTGGACAGTCCATTTTTAGGCCAATAATACATAATTAATGGCTGTACTGTACATCAGTGTGTTGCATTGTGTTCCCTGTGTGGCAAACAACAGGTTAAACCACATATAAGCACTGTATTTATGAAATATGACCATTTAATGTACTGTCCACGAACAGCCTACAGGGACCCTGTCATTTAAGTTACAGCTTGGACTTCACCGACTGTATCCATCCTGTAACCTATTTGACAGAGCTCGTATAGGCTGTCCGTGGAGAGTTAAATATTATGCAAATTATGCATAATTAATGGCTGTAATGAACACCAGTGTGTAGTGATGTGTCCTCTGTGTGGTGTAGAGTAGGTTTGACCTGATAAATTGCAAGTATAAGAACACCAGACCCAAAATTCCCCAAAATCCACACTCCCGACCCCAAAATTCCTCAGAATCCACTCGTTCCCAAAAACTAAGTCAGAAACAGCATCCATCCTGTAACCTATTTGACACAGCTCCTATAGGCGGTCTGTGGACAGTCCATTTTTAGGCCAATAATACATAATTAATGGCTGTACTGTACATCAGTCTGTTGCATCGTGTCCCCTGTGTGGCAAACAACAGGTTAAACCACATATAAGCACTGTATTTATGAAATATGACCATTTAATGTACTGTCCACGAACAGCCTACAGGGACCCTGTGATTTAAGTTACAGCTTGGACTTCACCGACTGTATCCATCCTGTAACCTATTCGACAGGGTCCAAATAGGCTGTCTGTGGACAGTCCATTTTTAGGCTAATAATACATCATTTATGGCTGTATTGTACACTAGTGTGTTGTGTTGTGTCCCCTGTGTGGTGTACAGTAGGTTTCACCTCAAAATTACAAGTTGTGTGGCATACAACAAGTTAAACCACATAAAAGCACTGTAATTATGAAAAATTACCTTTTGATGTATTGGCATCCTACCTATAGCTTAATAAGTTGCTCACGGGCTGCAACCAATCGGTCAATGTCTCTCCCATCTCTTTTGGTTTTTGGCTAATATCTCAGCGAAAACACCACCGAAAATCATAAAAATGGTACTGTTCTTTTCAGAGTGACGAGCCGGTTCCGGCGTGCTGACTTTTGCAGAGTTTTCGGCCGTTTAAAAAATTTCGCAGTGGGTTACCGTCCTATAAACTGCATGCGCTCATGGTTGGGTCTAGCCAAGCAAGGCCGCCCAGCTACATACCCGGCTCGGATCCCCTTGCGCCGCGCTTCACCCTGGGGCCAGATTTAACCGCCTCCCCTGGAGCTCCACCTGGAGCTAAGACGGTCCTAAAATGGACCTTCGGGCTTGTATGAGAGAAGGTGACTATGGGTGTCTCTGGCTGGGGATAAACTCCTGGAGGGAGACGGCCTCCAGGAGCAATCCAAGCCCAGCCAGGGGCACTCTGGCTGGGGTAAAATATCATTTGGGCCATGCCATGGAGCTCTGGAAGTCCTGGAGGGAGAGGGCCTCCAGGAGCAATCCAAGCCCAGCAAGGGGGCACTCTGGCTGGGGATGAATCCTGGAGGGACAGGGCCTCCAGGAGCAATCCAAGCCCAGCCAGGGGGCACTCTGGCTGGGGATAAATCCTGGAGGGAGAGGGCCTCCAGCAGCTGTCCAAAACGTTGCGGTACCCATGGGCTCCAGGCACTCGGGACTCCTCGGCCTGCCCCGGGGAAAGTGGCCTGTCCTGGGTCAAAGGCAGATTTAACCGCCACCCCTGGAGGTCCATCTGGAGCTAAGACGGTCCTAAAATGGACCTCCGGGGTTATATGAGATGTACAAGGAGCAATCCAAGCCCAGCCAGGGTGCACTCTGGCTGGGTAAAAATCCTGGAGGGAGAGGGCCTCCAGGAGCAATCCAAGCCCAGCCAGGGGGCACTCTGGCTGGGGTAAAATATAAATTGGGCCGTGCCATGGAGTTTTGGAAGTCCTGGAGGGAGAGGGCCTCCAGGAGCAATCCAAGCCCAGCCAGGGGGCACTCTGGCTGGGGATAAACTCCTGGAGGGAGAGGGCCTCCAGGAGCGATCCAAAACCTAAGTCCAAAACATTGCGGTACTTATGGGGCTCCAGGCACTGGGGACTCCTCGACCAGCCCCAGGGAAGGTGACCCTTCCTGGGTCAAAGGCAGATTTAACCGCCACCCCTGGATGTCCATCTGGAGCTAAGACGGTCCTAAAATGGACCTCCGGGGTTATATGAAGAGAGGTACAAGGAGCAATCCAAGCCCAGCCAGGATGCACTCTGGCTGGGGACAAAAATATTGGAGGGAGAGGGCCTCCAGGAGCAATCCAAGCCCAGCCAGGGGGCACTCTGGTTGGGGTAAAATTAAAATTGGGCCTTGCCATGGAGCTCTGGAAGTCCTGGAGGGAGAGGGCCTCCAGGAGCAATCCAAGCCCAGCCAGGGGGTACTCTGGCTGGGGATAAACACCTGGAGGGAGAGGGCCACCAGGAGCGATCCAAAACCTAAGTCCAAAACATTGCGGTACTTATGGGGATCCAGGCACTCGGGACTCCTTGGCCAGCCCCAGGGAAGGTGACCCTTCCTGGGTCAAAGGCAGATTTAACCGCCTCCCCTGGAGCTCCACCTGGAGCTAAGACGGTCCTAAAATGGACCTTCGGGCTTATATGAGGAGAGGTCCTCCAGGAGCAATCCAAGCCCAGCCAAGGGGCACTCTGGCTGGGGTCAAATATAAATTGGGCCGTGCCATGGAGCTCTGGAAGTCCTGGAGGGAGAGGGCCTCCAGGAGCAATCCAAGCCCAGCCAGGGGGTACTCTGGCTGGGGATAAACACCTGGAGGGAGAGGGCCACCAGGAGCAATCCAAAACCTAAGTCCAAAATGTTGCGGTACCCATGGGGCTCCAGGCACTCGGGACTCCTCTGCCTGCCCCGGGGAAGGTGGCCTGTCCTGGGTCAAATGCAGATCTAACCGCCAACCCTGGATGTCCATCTGGAGCTAAGACGGTCCTAAAATGGACCTCCGGGGTTATATGAGGAAAGGTACAAGGAGCAATCCAAGCCCAGCCAGGGTGCACTCTGGCTGGGGTAAAATATAAAATTGGGCCGTGCCATGGAGCTCTGGAAGTCCTGGAGGGAGAGGGCCTCCAAGAGCAATCCAAGCCCAGCCAGGGGGCACTCTGGCTGGGGTAAAATATGAATTGGGCCTTGCCATGGATCTCTGGAAGTCCTGGAGGGAGAGGGCCTCCAGGAGCAATCCAAGCCCAGCCAGGAGGCACTCTGGCTGGGCATAAACACCTGGAGGGTGACGGCCTCCAGGAGCAATCCAAAACCTAAATTCCAAAACGTTGCGGTACCCATGGGGCTCCAGGCACTCGGGACTCCTCGGCCTGCCCCGGGGAAGGTGGCCTGTCCTGGGTCAAATGCAGATCTAACCGCCACCCCTGGATGTCCATCTGGAGCTAAGACGGTCCTAAAATGGACCTGCGGGGTTATATGAGGAGAGGTACAAGGAGCAATCCAAGCCCAGCCAGGGTGCACTCTAGCTGGGGTAAAATATAAATTGGGCGGTGCCATGGAGCTCTGGAAGTCCTGGAGGGAGAGGGCCTCCAGGAGCAATCCAAGCCCAGCCAGGGGGCACTCTGGCTGGGGATAAACTCCTGGAGGGAGTGGGCCTCCAGGAGCAATCCAAGCCCAGCCAGGGGGCAGCTCTGGTTCTCCGAGTCGGGGAGAGGGTGGACCCCGGTGGGAGTCCCATCCCAGAGCTATGGTTCTTTGAGTCTGGCAGACGACGGACCAAGGTGAGGGTCACTGCCCAGAGCTCTGGTTCCCCGAGTTGGGCTGAGGCCGGAGAACCTCGGCCAGAGGGAACCAGAGAACCAGTGCGGTCGCCAAAACCTAAGTCGATTTTGGGTGACCAGTTGCCCGGTTCTCTGGTGGTGCGGGGTTGCTGGGACAGTAATACCCGGGCTTAAGTTTGGGACCCCCGGGTCCGGCCGGTGCGCGGGTGTGGGTGCAGGCCTAGGCTCTGGGGTAGCTCTGGTTTTCCGAGTTGGGCAGACGGTGGACCTTGGTAGGGGTCCTTGCCCGGAGCTGTGGTTCTCTAAGATGGGCAGAGGGTGGACCTTGGTGGGGGTCCCTGCCCGGAGCTGTGGTTCTCTAAGATGGGCAGAGGGTGGACCTAGGTGGGGGTCCCTGCCCGGAGCTCTGGTTCTCTGAGTCAGGCAGAGGGTGGACCTAGTTGGGGGTCCCTGCCCAGAGCTCTGGTTCTCTGAGTCGGGCGGCGGGTGGACCTAGATGGGGGTCCCTGCCCAGAGCTCTGGTTCTCCGAGTCGGCTGAAGGCGGAGTACCTTGGCCGGAGGGAACCAGAGAACCAGAGCGGCGGCCAAAACCTAAGTCGATTTTGGGTTACCAGTGGCCCGGTTCTCTGGTGGCGCGGGCTTGCTGGGACAGTAATCCCGGGCTTAAGTTTGGGACCCCCGGGTTCGCCTGGTGTACTGGTGAGGGTGAAGGCCGGGGCTGTGGGGTAGCTCTGGTTCTCTGAGTCAGGCAGAGGGTGGACCTAGGTGGGGGTCCCTCTCTGTAGCTCTGGTTCCCCGAGTCTGGGCAGAGGGTGGACCAAGGTGTGGGTCCCTGCCCGGAGCTCTGGTTCTCTGAGTCGGGCAGAGGGTGAACCTAGGTGTGGGTCCCTGCCCGGAGCTCTGGTTCTCTGAGTCGGGCGGCGGGTGGACCTAGGTGGGGGTCCCTCTCTGTAGCTCTGGTTCTCCGAGTCTGGGCAGAGGGTGGACCAAGGTGTGGGTCCCTGCCCGGAGCTCTGGTTCTCTGAGTCGGCTGAAGGCGGAGTACCTTTGCCGGAGGGAACCAGAGAACCAGAGCGGAGTCGATTTTGGGTTACCAGTGGCCCGGTTCTCTGGTGGCACGGGGTTGCTGGGACCGTAATCCCGGGCTTAAGTTTGGGACCCCCGGGTTCGCCTGGTGCACGGGTGAGGGTGGAGGCTAGGGCTGGGGGGTAGCTCTGGTTCTCAGAGTCGGGCAGAGAGTGGACCAGGGTGGGGGTCCCTGCCCAGACCTCTGGTTCTCTGAGTAGGGCAGAGGGTGGACCTAGGTGGGGGTCCCTCTCTGTAGCTCTGGTTCTCCGAGTCTGGGCAGAGGGTGGACCTAGGTGGGGGTCCCTATCTGTAGCTCTGGTTCTCCGAGTCTGGGCAGAGGGTGGACCTAGGTGGGGGTCCCTCTCTGTAGCTCTGGTTTTCCGAGTCTGGGCAGAGGGTGGACCAAGGTGTGGGTCCCTGCCTGGAGCTCTGGTTCTCTGAGTCGGGCAGAGGGGTGGACCTAGTTGGGGTCCCCTGCCCGGAGCTCTGGTTCTCTGAGTCGGGCAGAGGGTGGACCTTGGTGGGGGTCCCTGCCCGGAGCTCTGGTTATCTGAGTTGGGCAGAGGGTGGACCTTGGTGGGGGTCCCTGCCCGGAGCTCTGGTTCTCTGAGTCGGGCAGAGGGTGGACCTTGGTGGGGGTCCCTGCCCGGAGCTCTGGTTCTCTGAGTCGGGCAGAGGGTGGACCTAGGTGGGGGTCCCTGCCTGGAGCCCTGATTCTCTGAGTCGGGCAGAGGGTGGACCTAGGTGGGGGTCCCTGCCTGGAGCCCTGGTTCACCGTCTGAAAATTTCTAAGTCGAAAACAGCATCCCACCTGTAACTTATATGACACAGGCCCTATAGGCTCTCTGTGGACAGTTGAATATTATGCCCAATTTTGCATAATTAATGGCTGTACTGTACATCAGTGTGTTGCATCGTGTCCTCTGTGTGTCATACAACATGTTAAACCACATATTAGCAATGTATTTATGAAAAATGACCATTTAATGTACTGTCCACAAACAGCCTACAGGGACCCTGTCATTTAAGTTACAGCTTGGACTTCACCGACTGTATCCATCCTGTAACCTATTTGACAGAGCTCCTATAGGCAGTCTGTGGACAGTTGAATATTATGCAAATTATGCATAATTAACGGCTGTAATGAACACCAGTGTGTAGTGCTGTGTCCCCTGTGTGGTGCAGAGTAGGTTTGACCTGATAAATTGCAAGTATAAGAACACCAGACCCAAAATTCCCCAGAATCCACACTCCCGAACCCAAAATTCCTCAGAATCCACTCGCTCCCAAAAACTAAGTCAGAAACAGCATCCATCCTGTAACCTATTTGACAGAGCTCCTATAGACGGTCTGTGGACAGTCCATTTTTAGGCCAATAATACATAATTAATGGCTGTACTGTATATCAGTGTGTAACATTGTGTCCCCTGTGTGGCAAACAACAGGTTAAACCACATATAAGCACTGTATTTATGAAATATGACCTTTTAATGTACTGTCCACAAACAGCCTAGAATGACTGTCAAATAAGTTACAGCTTGGACTTCACCGACTGTATCCATCCTGTAACTTATTTGACAGAGCCCCTATAGGCTGTCTGTGGACAGTTGAATATTATGCAAATTTTTCATAATTAAAAGCGGTAATGTACATCAGTGTGTAGTGCTGTGTCCCATGAGGGGTGTCCAGTAGGTTTCACCTCATAAAACCACTGTATCTATGAAATATGAGCCATTAATGTACTGTCCAGGAGGAAGCCTATAGGGGCTCTGTCAAATAAGTTACAGGTGGGCTGTAAACTTTTAACGGCTATAACTTGGGGACCAAAGGGCCTAGGGACACCAAACTCGGGTCAAAGTAAGGTCCCCAGGGGCCCTTTCCAACGGGCCCTAGCGCGAGCTTCTAGCGCCCCCACAGGCCGAGATAGGGGGGCCAACAGGAAAGGGTGCACTTCAGAAGGAAGGGTCTCAGAAGCTCAGGACTCTGGGGTCTGGTAGGGCCCCTAGGGGCCCCTTTCCACCCCGAAGCACGATCCGCTGGGACTCTTCCTTTCGGAGATATCCACCGTTTTGTCCAAAAGTCCCTTATGTATAACCGGGTGTACCTTGGGAGTTAAGCCGAGTTGTAGCTCCAAACTCCGGGCATAAATGAGGCCCATAGGGCCCCTTCGGACCCCACCGTCCCCAGCTCCTAGGCCTTTCCGTTTCCGAGATACGGCCACTTCCGGTCCAGTTTGACCGGTTGTATCTCGGAAACCAGGCCGAATTAGAACTCCAAACTCCGGGCATGGGTAGGTACCCAAGGCCCCCTCTTGACCCCAGAGAATGGAGCCCAAAGTCGGCTTGGTTCCTGAGATATGCCCGGTCAAAGATGGGACTTTGACCGAGTGTTTCTGGGGGACCAAGCCGAATTGGAGCTCCAAACTCCGGGCATGGGTAGGTACCCCAGGCCCCCTCTTGACCCCAGAGAATGGAGCCCAAAGTCGGCTTGGTTCCTGAGATATGCCCGGTCAAAGATGGGACTTTGACCGGGTGTTTCTCGGGGACCAAGCCGAATTGGAGCTCCAAACTCCGGGCATGGGTAGGTACCCCAGGCCCCCTCTTGACCCCAAAAGTCGGCTTGGTTTTGGAGATCCATCCGGTTAAAAACAGCATCCCACCTGCAACTTATTTGACGGTGCCCCTGTGAGCTGTTCGTGGACAGTATAATTTTATGTTAATTTTGCATAATTAGTATCTGTAATGTACATGAGTGTGTTGTGCTGTGTCCTCTGTGTGGTGTAGAGTAGGTTTGACCTGATAAATTGCAAGTATAAGAACACCAGACCCAAAATTCCTCAAAATCCACACTCCCGACCCCAAAGTTCCTGAGAATCCACTCGCTCCCAAAAACTAATTTAGAAAGAGCATCCATCCTGTAACCTATTTGACAGAGCTCCTATAGGCGGTCTGTGGACAGTCCATTTTTAGGCCAATAATACATAATTAATGGCTGTACTGTATATCAGTGTGTTACATAGTGTCCCCTGTGTGGCATACAACAGGTTAAACCGCATATAAGCACTGTATTTATGAAATATGACCAAAATTCCTCAAAATCCACACTCCCGACCCCAAAGTTCCTGAGAATCCACTCGCTTCCAAAAACTAAGTCAGAAACAGCATCCATCCTGTAACCTATTTGACAGAGCTCCTATAGGCGGTCTGTGGACAGTCCATTTTTAGGCCAATAATACATAATTAATGGCTGTACTGTACATCAGTGTGTTACATAGTGTCCCCTGTGTGGCATACATCAGCTTAAACCGCATATAAGCACTGTATTTATGAAATATGACCAAAATTCCTCAAAATCCACACTCCCCACCACAAAGTTCCTGAGAATCCACTCGCTCCCAAAAACTAAGTCAGAAACAGCATCCATCCTGTAACCTATTTGACGGAGCTCCTATAGGCGGTCTGTGGACAGTCCATTTTTAGGCCAATAATACATAATTAATGGCTGTACTGTACATCAGTGTGTTGCATCGTGTCCCCTGTGTGGCATACAACAGGTTAAACCACATATAAGCACTGTATTTATGAAATATGAGCCGTTAAATCAACGTCCAGGAGGAAGCCTATAGGGTCTCTGTTGATTAGGTTGCAGGATGGCACCGAACTTTGAACGGCTATAACTCGGGGACCCAGCGGCCTAGCCACACCAAACTCGGGTCAAAGTAAGGTCGCGAGGGGCCCTCTTCAATAGGCCCTGGCCCGAGCTTCTAACGCCCCCACAGGCCGAGATAAGGGGCCCAACAGGAAAGGGTGCACTTCAGAAGGAAGGGTCCCAGAACCTCAGGACTCTGGGGTCTGATAGGGCCCCTCGGGGCCCCTCCCCACCCCGAAGGATGATCCGCTGGGACCCGCCCATTCCGAGATATCGACCGTTTTGTCCAAAAGTCCCTCATGTATAACCGGGTGTATCTTGGGAGTTAAGCCGAGTTGTAGCTCCAAACTCCGGGCATAAATGAGGCCCATAGGGCCCCTTCGGACCCCACCGTTCCCAGCTCCTAGGCCTTTCCCTTTCCGAGATACGGCCACTTCCGGTCCAGCTTTGACCGGTTGTATCTCGGAAACCAGGCCGAATTGGAACTCCAAACTCCGGGCATGGGTAGGTACCTAAGGCCCCCTCTTGGCCCCAGAGAATGGAGCCCAAAGTCGGCTTGGTTCCTGAGATATGCCCGGTCAAAGATGGGACTTTGACCGGGTGTTTCTCGGGGACCAAGCCGAATTGGAGCTCCAAACTCCGGGCATGGGTAGGTACCCCAGGCCCCCTCTTGACCCCAAAGTCGGCTTGGTTTTGGAGATCCATCCGGTTAAAAACAGCATCCCACCTGCAACTTATTTGACGGTGCCCCTGTGAGCTGTTCGTGGACAGTATAATTTTATGCTAATTTTGCATAATTAATATCTGTAATGTACATGAGTGTGTTGTGCTGTGTCCTCTGTGTGGTGTAGAGTAGGTTTGACCTGATAAATTGCAAGTATAAGAACACCAGACCCAAAATTCCTCAAAATCCACACTCCCGACCCCAAAGTTCCTGAGAATCCACTCGCTCCCAAAAACTAAGTCAGAAAGAGCATCCATCCTGTAACCTATTTGACAGAGCTCCTATAGGCGGTCTGTGGACAGTCCATTTTTAGGCCAATAATACATAATTAATGGCTGTACTGTATATCAGTGTGTTACATAGTGTCCCCTGTGTGGCATACAACAGGTTAAACCGCATATAAGCACTGTATTTATGAAATATGACCAAAATTCCTCAAAATCCACACTCCCGACCCCAAAGTTCCTGAGAATCCACTCGCTTCCAAAAACTAAGTCAGAAACAGCATCCATCCTGTAACCTATTTGACAGAGCTCCTATAGGCGGTCTGTGGACATTCCATTTTTAGGCCAATAATACATAATTAATGGCTGTACTGTACATCAGTGTGTTACATAGTGTCCCCTGTGTGGCATACAACAGGTTAAACCGCATATAAGCACTGTATTTATGAAATATGACCAAAATTCCTCAAAATCCACACTCCCGACCCCAAAGTTCCTGAGAATCCACTCGCTTCCAAAAACTAAGTCAGAAACAGCATCCATCCTGTAACCTATTTGACAGAGCTCCTATAGGCGGTCTGTGGACAGCCCATTTTTAGGCCAATAATACATAATTAATGGCTGTACTGTACATCAGTGTGTTACATAGTGTCCCCTGTGTGGCATACAACAGGTTAAACCGCATATAAGCACTGTATTTATGAAATATGACCAAAATTCCTCAAAATCCACACTCCCGACCCCAAAGTTCCTGAGAATCCACTCGCTTCCAAAAACTAAGTCAGAAACAGCATCCATCCTGTAACCTATTTGACAGAGCTCCTATAGGCGGTCTGTGGACAGTCCATTTTTAGGCCAATAATACATAATTAATGGCTGTACTGTACATCAGTGTGTTACATAGTGTCCCCTGTGTGGCATACAACAGGTTAAACCGCATATAAGCACTGTATTTATGAAATATGACCAAAATTCCTCAAAATCCACACTCCCGCCCCAAGTTCCTGAGAATTCACTCGCTTTCCAAAACTAGTCAGAACAGCATCCATCCTGTAACTTATTTGACAGAGCCCTATAGCGGTCTGTGGACAGTCATTTTTAGGCCAAATGTACATAATTAATGGCTGTACTGTACATCAGTGTGTTACATAGTGTCCCTGTGTGGCATACAACAGGTTAAACCACATATAAGCACTGTATTTATGAAATATGACCATTTAATGTACTGTCCACGAACAGCCTACAGGGACCCTGTCATTTAAGTTACAGCTTGGACTTCACCGACTGTATCCATCCTGTAACTTATTTGACAGAGCCCCTATAGACTGTCTGTGGACAGTTGAATATTATGCAAATGTTCATAATTAATGTCTGTACTGTACACCAGTGTGTTGTATTGTGACTCCTGTGTGGCATACAACAGGTTAAACCACATATAAGCACTGTATTTATGAAATATGACCATTTAATGTACTGTCCACGAACAGCCTACAGGGACCCTGTCAATTAAGTTACAGCTTGGACTTCACCGACTGTATCCATCCTGTAACTTATTTGACAGAGCCCCTATAGACTGTCTGTGGACAGTTGAATATTATGCACATTTTTCATAATTAATGTCTGTACTGTACACCAGTGTGTTGTATTGTGACCCCTGTGTGGCATACAACAGGTTAAACCACATATAAGCACTGTATTTATGAAATATGACCATTTAATGTACTGTCCACGAACAGCCTAGAAGGACTGTCAAATAAGTTACAGCTTGGACTTCACCGACTGTATCCATCCTGTAACTTATTTGACAGAGCCCCTATAGACTGTCTGTGGACAGTTGAATATTATGCAAATTTTTCATAATTAATGTCTGTACTGTACACCAGTGTGTTGTATTGTGACCCCTGTGTGGCATACAACAGGTTAAACCACATATAAGCACTGTATTTATGAAATATGACCATTTAATGTACTGTCCACGAACAGCCTAGAAGGACTGTCAAATAAGTTACAGCTTGGACTTCACCGACTGTATCCATCCTGTAACTTATTTGACAGAGCCCCTATAGACTGTCTGTGGACAGTTGAATATTATGCAAATTTTGCATAATTAATGTCTGTACTGTACACCAGTGTGTTGTATTGTGACCCCTGTGTGGCATACAACAGGTTAAACCACATATAAGCACTGTATTTATGAAATATGACCATTTAATGTACTGTCCACGAACAGCCTAGAAGGACTGTCAAATAAGTTAAAGCTTGGACTTGAACACATTGAAACGCTGAAAAATTTCTAAGTCGAAAACTGCATCCTTCCTGTGACTTAACTGACAGGTGGGGGAAAAGCATTTTTAAGGCCATTTTGCCCCGTTGCGGGGCCCCTGGAGGGTCTCAGGAGATGGGACCACCGTCCCCGGCCTCAGGGGGAGAGGCCGGATCGAACCATAGGCGTCGTTTGGGGGCCAAAAAATTATTAGGGGGCGCCGCGCAGCGCTTAGGGAATCCCGTCCATGGGCTGTCTTTTAGGTGGTACGTGGATGTCATGTACCCTAATTAAGAACTAGGGGAAATAGGGGGTCTGTGGATTTCGGCTAGTTCATATAGATTGGCAGATGGCGACATAGGTGCGCAAAGTATGAATAGGCGCTCTACGGCGCCGACCTATCACCTAAATGAATGGATTTCCCCTAAACGTCGATTAGGGGCCCATAGGGGCTTTATGGCCGCCTCTAGGGGGCCAGGTTCCCTAACCCTTGGCCACGAAGTCCCTAAAGTGCCACCTAACTGCCTATTCTTCATCCTAGTCTTCCTCTCGTCCCACGAACAGCCTATTCGTCCACCTAGGCGCCTATTCTTCATGAATTCGTCCACAGAGTGCCTAAAGTGCCACCTAACTGCCTATTCTTCATCCTAGTCTTCCTCTCTTCCCACAAACAGCCTATTTGTCCACCTAGGCGCCTATTCTTCATGAATTCGTCCACAGAGTGCCTAAAGTGCCACCTAAGTGACTACTCTTCATCCTGATCTTCCTCTCGTCCCACGAACAGCCTATTCATCCACCTAGGCGCCTATTCTTCATGAATTCTCCACAGAGTGCCTAAAGTGCCACCTAAGTGACTACTCTTCACCGCAGTCTTCCTCTCATCCCACGAACAGCCTATTCATCCATCTAGGCACCTATTCTGCATTAATTCATCCACAGAGCGCCTAAAGTGCCACCCAACTGCCTATATGACCCAACCCCATATGGGACTTTGACCGGGTGTATCTCAAAAAGCAAGCCGACTTGGAGCTCCATTCTCCGGGCATGGGGAGGTACCCGTGGGCCCCCCATGACCCCAGAGTATGGAGCCCAAAGTCGGCTTGGTTATCGAGATACACCCGGTCAAAACAGCATCCCACCTGTAAACTATCTGACAGGCCCCTGTAGGCTGTCTGTGGGCATTGGACCGAAAGGTCCGATTGGCCCGAAATCGACACCCACACCTTGTCAGGGGCCCCTGGGGCCGTGTCTGGAGCCTCGTACCCCTTCGACCCGTTTTCGTGCTTAATTGGCCCAACTGTCAACGAACAGCCTACATCAAATAGGTTGCAGGACGGTCGTCTGGGAAGCAGGGGTCAAAAGGTCACAGGGGCTCCAAATTTGATACGGTGGTAGTCCAGGGGCCCCCGGGTCAGGATCCTGGCTATCAGGATCCTAGGTTGGGCCCGAGTCTTTTTCTTAACCCTACCCTATATTTTCACTTTGCCCTTTGGAGAGGGCCTGTCTGTCTATGAGTGCAAGAGGCCTTTGTGAGAGATTTTTACAAAGCAGGCCAAAATAATGTGCCTGCGCTCTAGGAACTCGTCCTCCTAGTATGTGGCAGTGGGGACCCTAGGCTACCAGGATGCGAAGTTTGGGGCCCCTCGGACCCCCAGGGGCCGAACGGCAGCTGAGGACACGTGCAACTTATTGCATGCGTTTTCATAGGTGGTTGGTGGACATTGGACCGAAAGGTCCGATTGGCCCGAAATCGATACCCACGCCTCGCCAGGGGCCCCTGGGGCCGTGTCTGGAGCCTCGTGTCCCTTCGACCAGTTTTCGTGCTTAATTGGCCCAACTGTCAACGAACACCCTACATCAAATAGGTTGCAGGACGGACTTCTGGAAAGCAGGGGTCAAAAGGTCGCAGGGGCTCCAAATTTGACACGGTGGTAGTCCAGGGGCCCCTGGGTCAGGATCCTGGATATCAGGGTCTTAGGTTGGCCCCGAGTCTTTTTCCTGACCCTACCCTATATTTTCACTGGGCCCTTTGGAAAGGGCCTGTCTGTCTATGAGTGCAAGAGGCCTTTGTGAGAGATTTTTACAAAGCAGGCCAAAAAAAATTCCCTGTGCTCTAGGGACTCGTCCTCCTAGTATGTGGCAGTGGGGACCCTAGGCTACCAGGATGCGAAGTTTGGGGCCCCTCGGACCCCGGGGGCCGAACGGCAGCAAAGGACACGTGCAACTTATTGCATGCGTTTTCATAGGTGGTTGGTGGACATTGGACCGAAAGGTCTGATTGGCCCGAAATCGACACCCACGCCTCGCCAGGGGCCCCTGGGGCCGTGCCTGGAGCCTTGTGTCCCTTCGACCCGTTTTCGTGCTTAATTGGCCCAACTGTCAACGAACAGCCTACGTCAAATAGGTTGCAGGACGGACGTCTGGAAAGCAGGGGTCAAAAGGTCGCAGGGGCTCCAAATTTGACACGGTGGGAGTCCAGGGCCCCCTGAGTCAGGATCCTGGATATCAGGGTCCTAGGTTGGCCCGAGTCTTTTTCCTGACCCTACCCTATATTTTCACTGGGCCCTTTGGAGAGGGCCTGTCTGTCTATGAGTGCAAGAGGCCTTTGTGAGAGATTTTTACAAAGCAGGCCAAAAAAAAAATCCCTGCGCTCTAGGGACTCATCCTCCTAGTATGTGGCAGTGGGGACCCTAGGCTACCAGGATGCGAAGTTTGGGGCCCCTCGGACCCCCGGGGGCGGAACGGCAGCCGAGGACACGTGCAACTTATTGCATGCGTTTTCATAGGTGGTTGGTGGACATTGGACCGAAAGGTCCGATTGGCCCGAAATCGACACCCACGCCTCGCCAGGGGCCCCTGGGGCCGTGTCTGGAGCCTCGTGTCCTTTCGACCCGTTTTCGTGCTTAATTGGCCCAACTGTCAACGAACAGCCTACGTCAAATAGGTTGTAGGGCGGACGTCTGGAAAGCAGGGGTCAAAAGGTCGCAGGGGCTCCAAATTTGACACGGTGGGAGTCCAGGGCCCCCCGAGTCAGGATCCTGGATATCAGGGTCCTAGGTTGGCCCCGAGTCTTTTTCCTGACCCTACCCTATATTTTCACTGGGCCCTTTGGAGAGGGCCTGTCTGTCTATGAGTGCAAGAGGCCTTTGTGAGAGATTTTGACAAAGCAGGCCAAAAAAATTTCCCTGCGCTCTAGGGACTCGTCCTACTAGTTTGTGGCAGTGGGGACCCTAGGCTACCAGGATGTGAAGTTTGGGGCCCCTCGGACCCCCGGGGGCCGAACGACAGCCGAGGACACATGCAACTTATTGCATGCGTTTTCATAGGTGGTTGGTGGACAATGGACCGAAAGGTCCGATTGGCCCGAAACCGACACCCATGCCTCGCCAGGGGCCCCTGGGGCCGTGTCTGGAGCCTCGTGTCCCTTCGACCCGTTTTAGTGCTTAATTGGCCCAACTGTCAACGAACAGCCTACGTCAAATAGGTTGCAGGACGGACGTCTGGAAAGCAGGGGTCAAAAGGTCGCAGGGGCTCCAAATTTGACACGGTGGTAGTCCAGGGGCCCCTGGGTCAGGATCCTGGATATCAGGGTCCTAGGTTGGCCCCGAGTCCTTTTCCTGACCCTACCCTATATTTTCACTGGGTCCTTTGGAGAGGGCCTGTCTGTCTATGAGTGCAAGAGGCCTTTGTGAGAGATTTTTACAAAGCAGACCAAAAAAAAATTCCCTGCACTCTAGGGACTCGTCCTCCTAGTATGTGGTAGTGGGGACCCTAGGCTACCAGGATTTGCAGTTTGGGGCCCCTCGGACCCCGGGGGCCGAACGGCAGCTGAGGACACGTGCAACTTATTGCATGCGTTTTCATAGGTGGTTGGTGGATATTGGAACGAAAGGTCCGATTGGCTCGAAATCGACACCCACGCCTCGCCAGGGGCCCCTGGGGCCATGTCTGGAGCCTTGTGTCCCTTCAACCCATTTTCGTGCTTAATTGGCCCAACTGTCAACGAATAGCCTACGTCAAATAGGTTGCAGGACGGACGTCTGGAAAGCAGGGGTCAAAAGGTCGCAGGGGCTCCAAATTTGACACGGTGGTAGTCCAGGGGCCCCCGGGTCAGGTTCCTGGATATCAGGGTCCCAGGAGGGTGCAAATATTTTCCCTGAACTCTAGAGACCTGTCCTCCTTGTATGTCGCAGTGGGGACCCTAGGCTACCAGTATGATGAAGAATAGGCACCTAGGTGGACGAATAGGCTGTTCGTGGATGTGAGGAAGACTCCGGTGAAGAGTAGGCTGTTAGGGGACGTTTAGGCGCTCCCTGGACGAATTGATGAAGAATAGGCAGTTAGGGGGACGAATAGGCCACTCGTGGACGTGAGGAAGACTCTGGTGAAGAGTAGGCTGTTAGGGGACATTTAGGTGCTCCGTGGACTAATTGATGAAGAATAGGCACCTAGGTGGACGAATAGGCTGTTCGTGGATGTGAGGAAGACTCTGGTGAAGTGTAGTCACTTAGGTGGCACTTTAGGCACTCTGTGGACTAATTCATGAAGAATAGGCGCCTAGGTGGACGAATAGGCTGTTCGTGGACCTGAGGAAGACTCCGGTGAAGAGTAGGCTATTAGGGGACATTTAGGCGCTCCGTGGACAAATTGATGAAGAATAGGCAGTTAGGGGGACGAATAGGCCACTCGTGGACGTGAGGAAGACTCTGGTGAAGAGTAGGCTGTTAGGGGACATTTAGGTGCTCCGTGGACTAATTGATGAAGAATAGGCACCTAGGTGGACGAATAGGCTGTTCGTGGACGTGAGGAAGACTCCGGTGAAGAGTAGTCACTTAGGTGGCACTCTAGGTACTCTGTGGACTAATTCATGAAGAATAGGCGCCTAGGTGGACGAATAGGCTGTTCGTGGACGTGAGGAAGACTACGGTGAAGAGTAGGCGCCTAGGTGGACGAATAGGCCGTTCGTGGACGTGTGGAAGAGTAGGGGGTTGGGGGACCCTTTAGGGGGTCCGTGGAAGCCCCCTCAGGACAGCTCAAGAGCGCCCCCTGTGGTGTCCCCAAAGCCCCTATTGCGCAATTTGGGGTCCTAGTCGTCGTTTAGGGGAAAACATCCAACGTGCCCTCCAAATAGGTTACAGAGGGACGTCCACGAAAGGCGTACGGTCCATCGCACCCCCTATGTGTCATCTGCCAACCTATTTGAATGGGCCGACGTCCCGCGAAGCTCCTAAAAGTCCTAGCCAACGCAAGGATAAAACGCAATGACAATAATGAGCAAGTCTGAGTCTAACACTATTTTTGTAATAGTAATAACAACTTTCAAATTTTAACTCTCAGAGTTCAAGACGTATTCACCTAAAGTGATTAGATCTCAACGAGAAATTTAGAAATTATGAAAATTATGAAATTAGAATTATTAAAAATAAATCTAGAAATCATTACAAATGATCTGTCTAAAAAAAAAACAATAGAATTTCAATTTTATTTTAATATTTCCTTGTTCTTCAAAACATATTCTAAATTTGACAATTAATAATCATAAACCAGCATTTTCTTTTTCAAGTAAAATACAGGTAATGTAATTAATAATTGTAAACCAATATTACCCTTTCTTTAAAATCAAATTCAAAATTGACAATTAATAATAGTTAACCAGCATTTTCTTTTTCAAGTAACATGCAGGTAAAGTAATTCATAATTGTAAACCAATATTTCCTTTTACAGTAAAATATAGGTAAAGTAAAAGAGAGAGGTAAAAGGAAAAGAAGACAGGATCAACAGTTGTAAAGGTCGAGGTGTCTAAACGGTTAAATCACTTTAACGTTTTTCCAACAGACACTGTAGTATTGGCTAGTATTGATAACAGTAACTGATGCTAAAGGCTTTAGCACAGGCCTCCGTGCAAGGCTACTGCCTAGCTTAGCGCTTGTTTACACCGAGGGTTGGGTCAAAGTTCACCCGGAAGCGTTGGCTAAGACTTCCGTGTCACGATCGTAACTATAGCGACCAAGCGAACACTAGTGGGCGAACCGGGAATTGCAGACAGTTGGAAAACAGTTTGTTAGAGTTCCATGCAATATGGGAGCATTTCAACCATGTCCACAGAACATGCATGTACAGTAACAATCGATCCTATTACGGGAAATGTCGGCGCATTTCACACTGTTCAAATAAGATACACCACTCGTAGCTGGTTTTACGACGTGGGGCTTCACTCAGTTTGACAAGAGTGATATTAACTTTAAGCAAGCGACAGCTTTGCGTTATAATATATGTAATTAGGACGACCTCGGCGGATCGTCTCTGTGCAAGTTTATCTAGGCACATAAAACAATAACTGTTGGTTCAGTTTCAATGGCAAGCTTTACTTGATAACGAATTTAAATAACCACTATTCAAATTACACTCGGACATGCGCAATGTTACACGAGAATTATTTGAACGGACACAAACAGATAAGATTAGTTAAGCCTCGCTGTTTATCACGGGGATCAGTGGGACACGCACTGAATCAGATAAATAAATATAAGGCTTATGACTAACTTAGATGAGGAACACGCTCATCGCTCTGTGAGGAGAATATTAGTCCTTATAACGTTAGGGTTATTTTAATTACTGCAGTTTGATTTCGTTCAGCTCTCTAACTGATATAAACACACACACACAACGTTACAGCTTTCCTGAAAGACTCTGGAACACGCAGAAATCGAACAGCTCTAACGAGGTATTTCTGGAAATGAGGAACACGCTCAATTCTTACCTTATCGTAGTGCGAGGTTTCATATCTTATTTACTGCAGTTAACAAGAGAGCACATAGGGCGGCAGACTAGACTTTTCAGCTTTCTCTGGGAGCTTCACTCATAGACAACAACAGCAGCAGCAGCATTCATTCAAACGGGGCGCGCGCTGCGCGCGTCACACACAGACTCTCAGATCTTTCGGATCTTGCATCCGAAACAAGATGAAAAGATAAATCTTGATAATATGCTTACACTTTAGGTTGAACTGCCCGCATTCTCCACCAAATAATGTAGCGAACCTACATAATAATAATATACATAAAATGTATTTAAGGGGGCCGGAAGGCCAATTTAGCTCAAAGGGAATGATTCATCGATTTGCAATGAATCATTGACCGAATCACTATGGAACCGAGCAAATGACTCGTTTAGAGTTCATTTGAACGGGCCGTAATTTTAACCTTGGCAACAGATATTTATCCAATTTATAGTGAAACACTATGTATTAGCAAGGTAACTTTAGATCGGCAGTACAAGACATTAAATGTGTAAGCAAAACACAAGACAAATATCTTTTCAAATATATGGACGACTTTATTAACTATTCTAAACACATAAAACTAAGGTCTAAACAATCGCACACACACATTCATACATGGCGCAAAGGAAGAGAGAGAAAGAGTGAGTTTTCAGAGTGAGAGGCACTTGTAAGACATAAACCTGAACGAACCACCAATCATTAATTTACCTTCGTTTCTTAGACAGGTTATTACATGTACATTAAAAAGCACCAGGTCAGTTACAGTCTGGAGTACTTGCTTGTCTTTGCGTTGCTTAGGCCAGGGAATTCCCTAGTTGAGGTGCTTCGTCAAAGGGGTTTCCCGGCTGCGTGGCTGGTTGTCTTTGGAGTGCCTGGCTGGAGTTTCTGAACCGCCGGTCACGTGATGTGTTGGCGGATGGATGAACAAGAGTCTTTACAGTTCGAAGTGCGTTGCAGGAGAGACGTGTAAACGAACTTTACAGCAAAACTTAACTTAGAACGAGACTTTTAACGAGAAAATAAAATAAAGGAAGAAATGAAAGTAAGAGATGAGATGGCTTGAATGAAGCTGTTTAAACTCCGATCTTGATGGGTTTGTCTGCTGGTCTAATTTAACTTGGTCTGGTCGATGTAAAAGCGTACGAACATGAACACTCTCTTGCTGTTTGATCATAGAGAGAGGCACAAACTTAATTTAACACAGAACCGACTCAAAACCGAACTGAACCGAGCCGAAACTGAACTGCTCTCTGGACCGAACTCAAACGTTCTGCTTTGTTCGGGTCTTTAACTTAAAGTTAGTCCAACCTCTTTTGGAGAATTCTGACCAATGAGACAATGGCATCATTCTAGGAGGTGGACTAGTTCCTACTTATCATAAATCATCTGGGATCTGCTTGTTTTCCGGCACTAAGCAGAGAGAACAAGAGATCACAGTTTAAACATTATAGATTATCATAATCATACAAAGCATTTTACACAGATTTCACTCAAGCCATCTTAAGAA
This sequence comes from Chrosomus eos, assembly GCA_036326025.1. Taxonomy (NCBI): domain Eukaryota; kingdom Metazoa; phylum Chordata; class Actinopteri; order Cypriniformes; family Leuciscidae; genus Chrosomus; species Chrosomus eos. The sequence goes on from CM070818.1 coordinate 48,801,747, forward strand.
TTAAGAATATATGATCTCACTGATATCAAACAAGACACACTTTCATTCATCCATCTAAAGTAACAACATTTGCATGACTTGTATGCTATCTAGTATAATAGACACATACATAGCTACAATATAGGATTAGGTAGTGGAACAATGTTTGATTATAAGTTCGTCAAGAATTGTTCTGGGATGAGTTTATGCATTTTTATATGAGAAGTCTCTTGACTCTGTGGGTTTTAAGAGGTCTCAACAATGAGGTCATTCAAAAGTCTTCAAGCAGAGGGAAGTCTGTTTTACATCTCGTGGTCCTGGGATCAAACACCTCGGTCGTTATCTTAGTGGGTCCATCTCTGAACCAATCGGTGTTTTCCAAACTATCTAACGTTGTCAACATTCATCCAGTTGAGCACATCACTTTGGGGCCAGAAGAGTCATAAAGTCCTTTCTGAGGGGGTCTATTGTTGACTTAGCTGGAGCCGGGATCTTTTATGGCTGAATTAGTGATTGAGTTCCGTTTGGATGAATCAAATGGAAGATTCAGTTGTGTTTGGTTCACCCTCAAACTCTACATATGATAGCAAATAAATAATGTCAGCGGCCATGGCACTGAACGAGCAATTGTTATTATAAGTTAGTTCAAAAGGACAAACGGTTAAGTTAGTTATTATGCGAGTTAACTGGAGTCAGAATGCACATGTGCAAAGTTGCATTTGTCATCCATCACCGTGACATCAAGTGGACTTTTAAAGCTGAAATACTGAGTGGATTAAGCTTGGAATAACGAGAGAAATAACATGGATAGAACTTTCTTGTCGGTGGATTGCAATGCATCACAGTCAGTCAGGTAACGTTACAAGAAAGTGAGACGACGACTACTAAAATTATGTAGGCTAAGACAAAAAGTTTTATTTTTCGCAACTTGTGTTAAATAATATGTGACAATCGGGTCCAGTCGGGTTTGTGTCTTCCCGTCGGTTTCGGGTCCAGTTTTCAAATAATAAACGGGTCCAGGTCGGGTCCGGGCACGGCGTTTCTCGGATCTGCACGGGTCCGGGTCCAACTTTTGAAATAATAGACGGGTCCGGGTCGGTTCGGTTTAGCACATTACGGGTCTCTTCCGGGTCGGGCATGAATTTTTGGACCCGTGAAGACCTCTACCTACAGCTACTGTTAACAAAAAGAAAGTGGAGGAGCCGGACGGGATGCATCATAGGCTTCTTCTTCTGATTTTTAAAGGTGCAGTGTGTAGCTTTTTGGCGACATCTAGCGGTTCGTTTGCGAGTTTACACTAAGGGCTCAGCCCACTGCTCACCCCTCCCTTTCGAAGAAGCTACGGTGGCTAAAACGGGACAAACATCGTCGTAGTGAGCCAGAGTAAAACAAGCCACAGCTAACATGGAGTACCACAGTCCATTATAAACCACATTATGGATACAGTTTACAAAGCCATAGTCAGGTGAGGATCAAGGGTCTTAATACATAATATAATAATATTGGTCTGAGCTGTCGACACGACATATCTCGTCACAGTTGTTGTAAATAATAGTAATCAGCTGATTGTCTCATGAACGTAACCAGCACATTCTCCCCACATAGCAAACCCCCCAGATAGCAGGTGACTCTGGGCCGGATCCGCCTCCAAACCGGCAGATCCGTGTAACAGTCACACCCGTTTTACTGCCCCGTTCCAGATACGGCCCGCATGTAGTCTGTGTACATCAGGAGTAGGCGTGAGCATCCATCAGTCGGCAGAATCATAACAGTTCTGGCCCGGACTCGTCAGAACGAGCGCGCGAATTGTTTCCTTTTTTTTTTTTTTTTACCGGTTCATACCAGACCAGAAGTCAGTCGGCGGAATTGTAGTGGTTCTGGCCCGGGGCCGTCGGAACGAGCGCGCGAACTGTTGGTCTTTCTTTGGATCGTACTGCTGCAAGCTGTGTGGAAAGAGTTTATAACGGTGAGTTGAACGATGTCAAACAATCAAACTGTTTATTGTGCTTGTTTGTAAAGCTTGTTAACATAATTTCGGAATGTTTTGACTAGGTTTTAACTTCTTACGATGGCTAATTGACTGTCTTTTTTTGGATCAATTCGGACTGCAAGCTGTGTGGAAAGATCGAGTTTATAATAACGGTAAGTTGAACGATGTCAAACAATCAAACTGTTTAGTGTGCTTGTTTGTAAAGCTTGTTAACATCATTTCGGAATGTTTTGGCTAGGTTTTAACTTCTTTTGATGGCTAATTGACTCTTTGGATTAATTCGGACTGCAAGCTGTGTGGAAAGATCGAGTTTATAATAACGGTAAGTTGAACGATGTCAAACAATCAAACTGTTTAGTGTGCTTGTTTGTAAAGCTTGTTAACATCATTTCGGAATGTTTTGGCTAGGTTTTAACTTCTTTTGATGGCTAATTGACTCTTTGGATTAATTCGGACTGCAAGCTGTGTGGAAAGATCGAGTTTATAATAACGGTAAGTTGAACGATGTCAAACAATCAAACTGTTTAGTGTGCTTGTTTGTAAAGCTTGTTAACATCATTTCGGAATGTTTTGGCTAGGTTTTAACTTACGATGGCTAATTTAAGAGGCATTGGCTAACGTACGCTTTTTAGCTGGGTTAGCTAACGTTAAATTATCTGAATGAACTGATAGCTAAGCTAGCTAGCATTAATTAACAACTTTGTGTGTAGCTAGCATAAAACATTAATGCTGTTTAACGTTGGTTAACTTACAATGATGTATACGCTAGTTTTTAGGTCCTGTCAATTGGTTAAAAACCCATTTAATCCCAAATTTTTCCCAGACAGAAAAATATCCAAATCATGTGTCATTAGTATCCCTTTGAAACAATCAATCATATATATATATTTTTTTTAATTTCATGGAAAAGTGTGTGAAAAAGTGAGTTTTATGATTGGTCACAATTGTGACCGGTGGGACACTATGTTGTATCAACCATTGGACAGACTGAATACATGTCTATTTGACCTGTGCAGTTTGTGTGTGTGTGCGCGTGTGGGGTGTGTGTGTGCATGTGATGTGGGGTGTGCGTGTGGTGTGCATGTGTGTCGTGTGGGGTGTGTGTGCGCGTGTGGGGTGTGCGTGCGCGTGTGGTGTGCGTGTGGGGTGTGTGTGTGTGGTGTGCAAAACAGTGGGTTATTGGCTTGAATTAGAGGTAATTTTCAGAATGTTTGTTAATGACGGCTCATCAACCAATTGACTTTCTCTCTTAACAGAGGCTGTACGGAAGAACCAATGCTAGCAGCGCATCGGACAACGAGATCAACCAGCACGCCATCCGCTGGTTCAACCTGGCCTTTGACCGTGGAGGTGGCCGCAAAAGAACGTGCCATGGCCAGAGAGGCATTAACCGTGGTAAATTTTAGATAAATCATTGTGCTAGTCTTTTGCAGCAACATTTATGTTTTGTTTTTAACTTTGCAAATTGTTGTTAATAGGCATTGCAGCACTTGCAACAACCTTGCTCACTTTAACCGTCACTTTCAGTTGCTCACTCTTTCACGTTTGGTCACATGCACACAACACTGCCATTAAAAGACCTAACTTCGCTGCTCTTATATAACAGCACCTGTCATGCAGATATCCCTGACTGAATGAGAAGAGGAAGTGATCAAAGTTTTGAGTGTTACACAAGATTAAAGCACATTGATGATAATTGATCATGTGAAATATTATCATTCAGTGAGCAGTGACGATATGCCAAATTTAGGGGGAATACGTCTGTTGTGTGCACTTCAACATTATCTTATCAATTAACATTTAGATAATCGGTTTTTGACATCTGTGAGTAAAAAAAAAACACCCCACCTACAATATTTGAGCATGTTTGCGGTACAAGCCTGGGAGGGCAAATAAAACAATATAATCATTCATTAGTTGTAATTGCGGTAAAATGTTCACTTAGTCTGGATTTTGATTTTAGGTAAAATCTTCCAGCCCTAGTCCCCTTTAATATTACCAATTTCTGTGGATTTTATGTAATTTGTGATTGCCATTATCAGTTGAGTTCTTACATACTTTTATACTTTGCAGGAATGAACGCACCGGCCATCCCCCACTCTTCCACCACTGATGATTTGGGTGTTATGTGAGGGTTGTGGCAATACAATTTAAAATGTGTATTTTAAATAAAATTTAAAATGTCTCACTCATCTGTTCTATCACTTTCTTTGCTGAAATTCTGTGCAGGACAAATAGAAACAGTCTGTGTTACAGAGTGTAACAGCTTTGACTGTCCATGATTTTTAAATTCAAAAGAAAGAAAAGTAATCGAGTTTAAAATGTAAGGAAAAAGAAAACGCAAGTAAAACAAGAAATTTTAAGATTGGGTGGGAAGGGGTTTACGGTAGTAATATTTACCCATAACCATTGACGGCAACGTTGCCCAGTACGATTGCTCTAAAAGTTGCTCCTTGTATCATCAGCTTTAGTATACCTTGGTAATATACAAGTCACTATTTGTTATACATTATATAGACCAGTCAGTTAATAGAAACAAAAATCAACAGATTAATTGAGAATGAAAGTAACTGTTAGTAGCAGACTTCCATCCTATAATTGTAACAGTGCATGGGCATTAGCTCCTGCCATAAGTTCTGTGGTTGAAACTATCCCAGTAACCCTTTGGCTTCTCAGACAGAAATGGTATACCTTCAATGGTATATATTACTAGGACCCATAGCACAAGCTGAATCATGCACAACATCTAAAAAAAAATAAACTATCCCTTTAACTGAAAGAAATCTGTATTTTTGTATATGGTTTGTTTTGTGGGTATATAGATCAAGGTTATGACAGAGGCCAGAGGCGGTGTGAATCCGGGCCAGAACTAATAAATGGAGCTGGCCCAGTGCCGGTCCAGATGTGGCCCAGAGTATCTTGGAGACTCTGGGCCGGATCCAGTATGGAACTGGTCCAGATCTGGCCCACCTTTGGTCTAGATCTGGCCCACCTTCGGGCCAAATGACTATAAAATAATTCTCATCCGTTCTGGAGCTGGGCCAGTGCCGGCCCAGATGTGAAAACCGGATCCGCACCGGCATTGGCCCGTTGTGCTAAAGGACACCGGCCCAGGTCCGTTTTACAGATCTGGCCCAGAACTTATGAAGGATCTGGGCCAGATCTGGGCCGCATGATTTTTGCTATCTGGGCCATCATACAGCGAGGGAGTAGAACCACATGAAACTATGCAAATATAGATTTTTTCTAACAGGGTAGTAAAAGTTTAGCTGGCTAATATGAGCTGTTAATGAGCTGGTTAAAGCCTTGTTTATACTAGACGCGTCTGCATGAGCCCAAAGGTGCGTGCGGCAAAATGACGTGATTGTAACATCACGCGTGCCTCCGCATCCCATAGACACCACTTATTACACACAATAGCCTTTTTTCTCTGATTTTGGAAACTCGATCGACTTAAAATGCTTCCAAGATCGACGGGTTGGTGATTCCTGTAACTGTTTTCCGGTCAATGACAAGAGTAATTAGCCTACTAATCAGCTGTCTCACGAACGTAACCAGCACATTTATCCCCACATAGCAAAGCTATAACACAGCGAGGGTGAAGAATTAAGTTACATGAAACAATCCAACTACATATTTACACCACTGACAAGGGAAAAGTCAATACTCACGGTGTTTATGACTAGCTTCTTCTAGCTTTCTGCGGCTTCTCTTTCAAAGTAGTGACGAAACGCGCTCTGTAACGCTGTTTGTTCGCTGTCGGCTACGGTAGAAATATGACGTCATAATATGGCGGCCTTCATAGAAGGGGATTCCCACGCCTATGTAGATATAAATGCCTAGTTCTAAGGTAATAAAAACATTACGGTTTATTAAGTAAGTTCTTTATACACAACTGAACACACAGTTATGGATGTCATATTGCATTTCTGTTAATAAATAGTCAAAAATGTTACACACTGCACCTTTAATGGCGGCTGGCAAACTACTTTTTAGTATACATTACCGCCACCTTCTGAAATGGAGTGTGGATCAAAATAGCCTACATTACCCGTTACAAAAAAACAAATACATACAAAAAATATATAAAACTATTAATATTAATACATTATTATTCCCATCTTTATAAACACAATTTTAATAATAACTAAACTCTATATCCTTTTAAAAGCCCAGTTTTTTTTTCCAAAAAAAACAACAACAAAATATTGCTCTATACCCCACATGCCCTGAATTCAGATGTAATATTTCCTTCATTTCAAATCTAATTTGTTCTCTACTTAGCCTATCGTTCAGAATAATCTTTTCCTGCTTCTACCAAGGAAAATTAATATTTACATGTTCTATTGATTTTACACTGCTCACACAACCCTGTTTTATGTTTCCCTATTATTTTGAGCGTACTATTTAATCCAGTATGCCCAAATTTCATTCTCGAAATAATGTCCTCTTCTTTTTTATTTCTATTATTTTCTTTTATATTCCTCCTCCTTCTGGATAGTCAAGTCAAGTCAAGTCATCCTCATTTATATAGCGCTTTTAACAATGTAGTTTCAAAGCGGTTTTACAGAGACAAACATATGATTTAAGGTAACAGAGATTGGTTTGGTTTTATAGCGGTTCTTGAATAATGTTGTTTCCAGCTAAAGTTAGTTTTGATTGATTCACTTCCGTTGAAATGATCATTTGTTATTAAATTAGGGGCCGCTAAGACGACGCCGTTCTCTTTAAAAAGACTTTAAACGCAAACCTGTGATAAACACTGATGGTGTTCATATGCGCATTAAGAATTGATTCTATAGTTATGTGCATTTGAATATGTGCGCAGGTTTGTAATTCGCTATAAACCATGCCTAAACAAACTACTTGTCTTGCCTATGAATTTTGATGCAGAATTGTATTTTATTTTATAATTTCAGGTAGGTCAGCGAAACCAGAATTTTCACAGCGCTTTATCTGTAGAGTGGAATAGGGATCCTCCATAGGGAGAGGCTAGTTGGCACTTCAGCACTGTGTTGTCATCGGGTCCAGGCGAAGGTCCTTCGTCAGATCTGGAAACGGCCTGGAAATGGATGCATGGTAATCTTGCAGGGTGGACTCATTTAATGTAATGTAATCGTTTGGTTTTAGCCAGGTTACTGTCAAACACAGCACATCTAGGTTATAATCTGAAATCATATCATTAACTATGAGCGCTTTTTAAATAAGGCATCGAATATTCAGCAACCCAAGCTTATCTGTATTATATTTGTTTTTATTTGTTGAACATCAATTACATTTTTAACCTTAGATAGGTTTGGGCGTTTTTTGGATTTCCAAATTCGGGGAACAGACACTATATGATGATATCTATGTGAAAGAGTCTCTATGTGATGGTATTTATCTGACCTTGGTGACGCAAGGCCACTAGCAGACGGTCGGTTTAGCCAGTTTGTCTGGTTCCTGACCTGAGCCCCAGATTGTCATGTTTTATCTCTGATACTATAGAACATTCTCGCTTTTGTTTCCATATTCCACTCCTCCTGCCACTTCTTTTCATTTCTGCTTTGATTATGCTTTTAACTTCCACCTTTACTATAATTTCCTGCCATATTTACCTTTTTTTTTTTTTTTTTTTTGTCACGTAATAGGCTACATCCAACCAGCTCTTAAATATGAGGCACTCACTGAGAGGTAAAAACAAGTGTCAATCACCACCACTTCATTCATTCTGTCACACTTAGGTTGAGCTTTTTAAAATGAATGATTTCACCGGACAAAGTCAAGAAAGACAAAATACAAATTTACAAATTAATGAAAATAACACACATTCAAGGATTTAATGTGGCTACGACACCATTTTCAATGCTCTGGACTCAATTATTCATCTTATTTACAAACATGTTTATAAATTCAAGTTAACTGTATTTGTAGTTCCATTCTCAATACATATTGTTTCAGAGAAACAAATTTTCTTTACAGAAAATCCTGATTTTAATGTGTATAATATCTTCATGCCTTATAGTCACTTTTATCAGAGCTGGGCAATAGTTCCATTTCAAGTGAAGTCACCTTCATTTTATTGTGTTTTTTACAATAAAGATTGTTTCAAAGCAGCTTTATAACGATAATAGAAAATTATTGAAATAAAGATTGTTTTGCTTGTTCAGCAGCTCTAGAAGAAAGTCATTGTCTAGCTTAAGTTTTTATTTTTAATTGATTCATTTCATTATAAAAAGTTAGGCCGCTTACACAACACAATTTTCAACTGAAAACAGAAAACTTTTAATGTGTTCTGGCTCTTCATTTACACGACAATGGTGTTTTGGTGACCTGAGAACAAACTTTGAAGCAGGTTTTTTAAAAAAAACGTCTCAGGTTACTATTGTAACCATAGTTCCCTGAGAACAGGGAACGAGACGATGCGTCGAAACGCTACGCTACGGGAACGCCTTCTGCGTGATTGCGTCTGAAGCATCTATGCCAACTAGTCCAATGGAAAAAGGGAGATGAGCGTCACGGGCGGGTGACGTCATGACCAGGAAAGGATAAGAGCACTTCCGCTGCTCGCCGGCATTTAGCTTCGACAGTGCCGAAGCAAGCCGATCGCAGGGACGCCAGAAGTATGGCAGGGGGACGCATCGTCTCGTTCCCTGTTCTCAGGGAACTATGGTTACAATAGTAACCTGAGACGTTCCCTTATCGAAAAGGGAACTTCGAGATGCGTCGAAACGCTACGGGAACGAGAATACCCAATGCGCCATAATTCAAGTACCTGAGTGTCAGACTGTTCAGCTAAGCACTAAGCACCTGAGAACCTGGGGCAGCATCCAGGTCCAAACTGTAAAATCTCACGAATGTGAGCGGAGAGGACCAGCCCGCCGCATCACAAACATCTTGGAGAGAAACCCCATGCAGCAAGGCTTTAGAAGCCGCCATACTCCTGGTCGAATGAGCTCGGACCACCAAAGGACAAGGCTGGCCCGAGTACTCATAAGCAAGTGAAATAGCCTCGACTATCCACTTACTGACTGTCTGTTTTGAAGCAGGAAGACCTTTTTTAGGTGATCCAAAGCAAATAAATAGTTGATCGGACTTCCTGATTGAGGATGTCCGATGTACATATGTGTCCAATGCTCGCACTGGACACAACAAGTGCAGTCTTTCCTGGTCCGCAGTTGCAAACGGAGGAGGACAGAAAGCCTGCAGCACAATAGGCCTCGGAGTCAAGGTCGGCACCTTAGGGACGTATCCCTGTTTTGGATAAAGGAACGCCTTGACCATCCCCGGTGCAAATTCAAGGCAGGTGGGGGAGACCGAAAGAGCCTGAAGGTCACCAACTCTCTTGAGGGACGAAATAGCTAGGAGAAAGATGGTCTTAAGAGTAAGGAACTTCTCTGAGACCGAATCTAAGGGCTCGAATGGAGCCCTAGACAGGCCCTCTAGAACTACAGTCAAATCCCAAGCTGGCACCTTAGTGCGAGTTGCAGGCCTCAGCCTCAAAGTGCCACGAAGGAAACGTGTAATCAGGGGGTCTCGACCCAAAGATAAACCTCCCACCATGGTATGATAAGCCGCAATGGCTGCCACGTAAACTTTTAGTGTGGAAGGACATAGACCTGACACAAAGCGCTCCTGCAGGAACTCGATTACTGTGTTGACAGAACAATTAACCGGATCCCACTGATGTCGGTGACACCATAAGGAGAAAACTCTCCATTTAAGCGCATAGAGTTTCCTCGTAGCTGGAGCTCTGGAGCTTAGGATGGTCTCAACAGCCTCAGCTGAAAGACCACTATCTACAAGTTGGGCCCCCTCAGAGGCCAAACCCAAAGATTCCATATCTCTGGCCGAGGGTGAAATATTGTGCCCCCGGCCTGAGACAGAAGGTCCCTCCTCAAAGGGATCTCCAATGGAGTCCCGTCTAACAGAAGGATCAGGTCCGCAAACCAGATCCGACTTGGCCAGCGTGGTGCTACTAGCAGTAGGCTTATCCCACACTGACGGACCCGCTCCAGAACTCCTGGGAGCAGAGCAACAGGGGGAAAGGCGTACAGACGTAGCCTCGGCCACGTCTGCACCATGGCATCCAGCCCCAGGGGGGCCGGGTGAGTAAGTGAATACCAGAGGGGACAGTGCGTCGTGTTGTGAGACGCGAACAGGTCCACCTCTGCTCTGCCATATGCCTCCCAGATTTTCTCCACCGCCTCGGGGTGGAGTCTCCAATCCCCTGGCCTCAGCTCCTGCCTCGACAGGATGTCTGCTCCTATATTCTGGTCCCCAGGAATATACACTGCCCTCAGGGAGAGTACCTTCCCCAGGGACCACAGGAGGATCCGGTGCGCCAGTTTGCAAAGCGGACGCGACCTAGACCCCCCTGGCGGTTCAGATAAGAGACCACAGATGTGTTGTCTGTTCGAACGAGCACATGATGGCCTCTTAGGTCCGGAAGGAAATGTCTCAACGCATTGAAGACAGCCATCATCTCCAGGCAATTGATGTGCCACGAAAGATGATGGCTTTTCCACAGACCCTGAACCGAGCGGCCTTCCATTACCGCTCCCCAGCCGGTGAGGGAAGCATCTGTCGAGATAGTAGCTCGATGGCAAAGAGCTCCCAACACCGGGCCCTGGGTTAAGAACCAGTGTTTCCTCCATATCTCTAAGGCACGAAGGCATCGCCGCGTAACCTTGATCATACGGAAAGGGTTTCCCCTCGGGGAGAACCCTCTGGTCCTGAGCCACCACTGTAAAGGCCTCATGTACAGCAGGCCAAAAGGTATACGTTGGACGCTGCTGCCAGTAGACCCAACAGTTTCTCGAACTGTTTTACAGTGCGTGACTGACCTAGCTTTAGCTCTTTGGTGGCTGCCAGGATAACAGCTACACGAACGGGCGATAGGCTGGCCCTCATCGTCACTGAATCCCATACCACACCAAGGAAAGTGGTTCTCAATACTGGAGAAAGCACACTCTTCTTGGTATTGAGCATCAACCCCAACATCTGCATAAGAGCGAGAACGACACCTCGGCGCCGAACCGCCAACTGCTCCGATTCCGCAGAATCAGCCAGTCACCGATGTAGTTCAGAATACGTACGCCCTGAAGCCCAAGGGGGCTAGAGCTGTATCCACGCATTTCGTGAACGTGCGGGGTGATAAAGCTAGACCGAAAGGAAGAACCCGATATTGGTATTCTTTGCCCCCGAAAGAAAACCCTAGGAACTTCCTGTGCTGAGGGAGGATGGAGATATGGAAGTATGCATCCTTTAGATCTATCGTGACAAACCAGTCCTCGGATCTGATTTGGGTCACGATCTGCTTGAGGGTCAGCATCTTGAACTTGAGTTTCTGAACTGACCGATTCAACAGGCGAAGATCTAAAATGGGATGCAACCCTCCATCCTTTTTTGGAACAATGAAATAACGGCTGTAAAAACCAGACTCTCGGTCGGGTGAGTACACCTGTTCTATAGCCTCTTTGCTAACAGGGCCCTTACTTCTTGCTCCATTACCAGAGCCTGCTCGGGATGCACCACTGAGGGTAGCACCCCGCTGTAACGAGGAGGACGAGAGCCAAACTGGATTCTGTATCCTTTCTCTACAATCTGCAGGACCCAATGAGAAATATTCGGCAGAAGCTTCCACGCTGCCAGAAAATTTACTAAGGGAACCAGCCTCTCAAGGCTGGTCTCTGGTGTTACTGAGAGAGCCAAATCTGGAGCCTGAAACATACCGGCAGGAACTACCTGACCTGACTGCTCTAAAACCCCCCTCAGAGGGCGCGAAACCGATGCTGTGCCGCAGCATAGCACCAGCGACTCGCTGGAGACCACTGCGCCCTGAAGCACCAGAGGTGGCAGGGTTGGCAGGAGGGTCTCGTGAGGACCCCGAAGTGGAACGGGCACCGTATAATGAGGTGAACACCGCTCCACTCCGGTCGGGGCTGTCCTCACAGGCCTGATGCCTAAGCATCAGGACCTTTTTTTTTTTTTTTTGAACCGAAGCTTTCTTCGCCTGAAGAACGGTCCTCAGATCCGGCTTAGGCTTAGGCGACTTCGGTTGAGAGGGTTGCGTCTGTCTCCAGTATCTACATGGAGGAACACGAGACGCAGCACTCTCTTACTGTGCACATAATATGATGAACTCGACGGCTGGGGCTGCTCACGCCCAGCAGCCCCAGGGGGGCTGGACACAGCGAGGGAGAAACCTTATTATATATATATTTTTTTATATATATATCTTTTATCACCTAACAACGACCGCATGGAATGCGTCGCCGAAGAGACCCGAAGGCTCAAATTTCGCTATATCCAGAACCCCAGCAGATCGGCCTGATAAGCCTGGAGCATTATAATATAGATTTCTATAAACATTCTCCAGCTGACCTGCTGCCGTATAAGCTTTACCCATAAAACCAAAGTAGTACTGCTTAAACCTACGCGCTGCCTCGGCAAACGCGAGATCCCAGCCACAGAATCTTATTTTTGCAAAATACACTCGAAATCTAAGCGGTGCCTCGGCAAACGCGAGATCCGAGCTAGATTCTGATTACAACATTAAACCTACACGCTGCCTCGGCAAACGCGAGATTCTTTAGTATAGACTTATGAGCAAAGCAGAGACTTAAATGATGATAATGGACCAGGTGAAAAAATAGCATTTTCCTATTTTTATTTCTGTTCAGCCTGGGGCATCATATCATAACCGTAATCTTTCAACCCTCTAATCTTGAATAAACATTTAACACGAGGGCTGAAAGTAGTGATAAATACGGTTTATTCCATAATTTAAATATTCAGTGTGTAAATCAGGGAAAAAATGGAAGCCTCGTGGTGGAGGTAATGTGATAGAAATAAGAAAACGCTCGTCAACTTTTCTTTCTTAGGACGAGCGTTCCTTTTTCTCAGCTGGCCATTAAATATTTAATTTACTAACAGCACGGGACAAAACCTCCACCAGTTCATCATATACTGGAAAAATAGATGGCGAATCTAATTCAACAGTGTGTGTGCTTGCTTTCACTTTCAATATTCTCAACACAAACCTCCTCGGAGGAAGAATATGACGGAAAAAGGGCTCTCTCTCCCCGAGCGGAAGAAACCGCAGAGCGTGCTTCCAACACCGGGGAGATAGAGCTGGATCTTCCGGGCAAGGAAGAAGAAAAGGCCCTCGGACCGTTCTCCCACCCCTCCAAAAGATCCTTTTGCGATCCCCAGGAATGCATTCTCCGCGCCGCCTCGGCAAACGCGGGTCCTGTATCCCGTGAGAATCGCGAGCCTGCCACTATCATACAGAGTGACAGGCGAGAGCAGAGCATGCTAATCTGGTAGTTTCACTTTCACAATGTTAGCACTCAGCATGCTCTTACTCTCAAACAAATTGACACAAAGCTGTGTGTGTCCCCACCCGTTTAAATAAACGCGGGCAGGGAGGAACACACTGTTTGTACATTTGTTTCGCCATAACGATACCAACAATATTGCAACAGACAACAATAAATAGACAGGGACAGTTTGACACAGATCGCTTGCTGAGGCACAGAAGCTAAATGCCGGCGAGCAGCGGAAGTGCTCTTATCCTTTCCTGGTCATGACGTCACCCGCCCGTGACGCTCATTCCCTTTTTCCATTGGACTAGTTGGCATAGATGCTTCAGACGCAATCACGCAGAAGGCGTTCCCGTAGCGTAGCGTTTCGACGCATCTCGAAGTTCCCTTTTCGATAAGGGAACCATTATTACCTCTGTGTAAACTTCAAAAACGTGAATCTTTGAAAACGATGACAACATGCACATGCGTATTACGTGTTAAGTCTATAGGCATGCGCGTTTGAATGCATAATGCATGGGTGCGTAGTCTTTCTTGACATTGCCAATTACTTGTCTGGTATACATAATACAGCGTTTTTAGTAGTTTCCGTGGATGCCTGTGAACGGGAATCATTTTGATAACAGTTTCATATGCATTTAGAAAAAAAAAAACTTTTGTCGTATCGATGAGGCCTTCGCAGGTGATAGTCTAGTTGACACGCTTTCAGCTGACACTTCAGGGCTGTGTTGTGGTCGTGTCTAGTCGCAGGTCCTTCATCTGATCTGGATACAGCCCGGATCTGGTTGAGTACGGTAAACCTTGGGATTGTAATGGTGGCGTCCCATCCCAAATAATTTTTTCAAATTGTTAACTAATTACCATAAATTTGGGCGCCAGACAGGATTCATACCTATCACCAGGTATAAATTATACCACCCGTTACATAAAATCAAAGAACATTACAACTCTTTAAATCATAACAAATAACAAACTGGATGCAGTTCAGTTGAGTATATTTTTCACAATCAAGCAACCAAAAAAAACAGTGTTGTCCAAACAAGTTACAATTTTCAGAAATTAGTAGGAAGGGGAAAAAACAGCATAAGAAAATATAAATTCAGTCAGCTATGCTGCCAGAGATGCTTGTGTCCTGCACCGGATTGCTTTTTTTATATCATGGCAGATTCAAGTGTCCATTTCACTCCACATTATCATCCAAACAGAAAATAAAACACACCTAAAAAAAACAGGGAGAGAGAAAAAAACAGTTCATTAAACATACACAACCTTCTCAAAAGTTCCAAAGTTTATTAAAGAAAAATATGCCCATCAGGCGATTTACGAATGTACAGACGCGAATGTGTGTCAATAGCTGCATGACTTTTTTGATGATTGTTTACCATGTGTGTGTTGGGAAAGTATTCAGGAGAGATTGAGCGTGTCAAAGTACTAACATAACGAAGAAATACCTGAGCTTTTCAGCACTCGTCCGCATGGAAAACGGCATTGTTCTGCAGCCAGTGTTAGTGTCACAGGCAGGGGGGTGCTATTCACCACTGACACTTCCTTCTCCCCAGAGGACCAACACGTATCCCACCCAACAAATACCAAGGCAAAAGGATGTGGTTTAAAACAATGAGATGTTCTTTATTAAATAACTTTGTTAAAATAAGTCTAGGGGGAGTTGTGGGAAAGCGGAGCAATAAGGGCTGTCGGCTTGTAATCGAATGGGGCTTTGGGTTCCGCAGGGGTGAGACACCAGGCAAATTAGCTTGATGCGATAGCCGGTTCGCTGGGCCCCGCTGAAGCAGGACAACAATGGTCAGATAGCTTGGTATAATAGGAGGGCCGCCTGGACTCCGCTGGGGTGAGGCAGCAGTGGACAGGTGGGCTTGATGCGGCAGGCGGCTCTCTAGGCTCCGCTAGTACAGGGCGGCAATGCGCAGGTGAACGGGCAAATTTGATGCAACAGGCAGACTCACCAAACCACTGGGGCGTAACAGCAATGGGAAGGTCGGCTGGATGCAGTGGCGGCTCTCTAGACTCAGCTAGTACAGGGTGGCAATGCGCAGGTTAACAGGTCAATTGGTTGTAACAAGCAGACTCAAACCACTGGGCATAACAGCTCTCAAGGCTCTGCTGGTACGGGGCGGCAATGCGCGGGTTAACAGGTCAATTTGGTGTAACAAGCAGACTCAAACCACTGGGAGTAACAGCAATGAGAAGGTCAGCTGGATGCAGTGGCGGCTCTCTAGACTCAGCTAGTACAGGGTGGCAATGCGCAGGTTAACAGGTCAATTGGTTGTAACAAGCAGACTCAAACCACTGGGCATAACAGCAATGAGAATGTCGGCTGGATGCAGCGGCGGCTCTCTAGACTCTACTGGTACAGGTCGGCAATGCACAGGTTAACAGGCCAACTGGGCGGCAGTGCACAGGTTAACAGATCTCTTTGGTGTGATCTAATTAACAGACGATAGGAGGGATGGCTACTAGACAATGCTTACTTTAATAATTACTCCAGGGTACGTGACTCATGCTACTGCACCGTGGGGGAAAACTACTCAAGTTAAATGTCACTCGTGAAGAAACTGCACTCGGGGTGTTCATTTAAGGTGGGCACTCCAACCGAACGTGTACGATGTATAACCACTACAAACAAAGCTCAATGTGATAACACACAGTGTAAACAACGTAGGGAGTAATTTCTCACACAGGGCGGAGTCACGTAGCTATCCTGTCGTGTTATAAAGTAACCAGGTAGACATAGGGAGTCCCGGCAGACCACAGGGGCAGCTTTAATCACAAGTTGGGAGAGCCAGAGAGCAAGGAGAAGACAAGTTGTAGAACAAAGTTCAGAGGAATAATAGCTTCCTAGCGTAGTCTACATAGCCACCAGTCATAGCATAGTCACCAGTCACACGATGAATCGATTAACCCGTACATCTGTTCCCGTTTTTCGTCACAAGTTACTCGTGACTGGTTTGTTTACCAAAAACGGAAGTTCGGCCAGCTTGTTGCCGGCTATGTTTATGCCAAACCATTCCCCCCAGGGGCACTCGCCATCTACATCATGGTTCCACCCCCACTGAACATAGTCCCCCTGTGACATTAGGAGTAAGGTTCTGCATTGATCACCAGTCACATTAACCCCACAGATACAGTATGCTAGAGCTGGAACTAAGCTTTTTTTCAGGTAAGTCATGATTCTCTCTTTCCTTCCTCGAAAACCTCTCTCCCTCTCTCCATGTTTTACTTCCCTTTTATAGTTCCCATCTGATTGTTTCCTTTCCAGATATGGGCATGGAAGGCCCCCAAAGGATAAACAGATAGACTATATTAGCGTAGATGCCATTCTTCTTATGATGGAACGAGTACATCAGGTGTTTTGGGAAGTGTACTCAGTTCCAGCTGACCTAATTTATGCAGCCTAATAATCATTTTACATTATTTGAATTATAGAAATTGATAATGTGCTATGTGTATGCCAGGTTAAAGTGATGACAGAACATCCATCAAATGTTAGACTAGGGTATTATGTGCAGGGGTTTTTTGGTCTAATAATTAGAATTTTTTTTTTTTTTTTTTTAGAATTAAGTAGTAGGAAATTACTAGTCATCCCATTTTTTATATCAGCTATGCATTCCATTAATTGTGAAATGGTAAGTGTTGTTGGGGCACGAAGAAATATAGAGCTGAGTATCATCAGCGTAACAGTAAAAGCTAATGCCAGTGTTCTGTCCTCACTAGACGTGCCACTTCTCTATCCAGCTAGACAGACAGTGAACAGACGAGATGACTTTTAATCTTCTATTAGTTTTCCTGAATCTTTTCTCGTTTAACTTTAACATTGTAAAACTGTAAAAAAAAAAAAAAAAACATAGAAAACACAGCAATTACATATTCAAAGTGCATAGCTGACTGAAAGGTATTTACTGCCTAAATAAGCATTCAAGTGAAACATGAAATCAACATATTAGGCCTTAAATGTTACATTGCCATGTGCTTTTGTTAATTATATTCCTTGTTTTAAGTAATAGCTTGTAATCATGGAATCCAAATAGCCTAATCATCATAAGAAAAGATCGCTAGCATATGAAGAGTTTGGTTCCAAAACGCAATAAATCCATTTTGATTATTTTGAGTAAAAATGTGTTTTCTTTACCAAGAAAGTGGAAAGATGAAAACCACTATTTTCTGTTTCAAATTTTCACATAGCATTTGTAGGTTATAATAACAAAATATTAAAATTCAGGTTTTGATTTTCAAAGATTTATGATAAAAACAGGTTATTTTTTCCCCAAAATGCAATTAATCCATTGAATCAATATAAAAGTTATTTTTCATATTGAAACTGTTGAAAATACACAAAGTAAGTTTATTAGTATAATAATATTAGTATAATATCTTTAGTAAGTTTTCACAGACAAAAAAGTACTCGGTTACTAACATAACCTCTGTTCTCTCTAGAGAGGGAACGAGTACTGCGTAATATCTTACACTATGGGGAAAACTCTTTTCCACGAGATATTGAATCTAAAAAATTATCCTTAATTTTTAATCAATGTAAAACTAAAACGCTTTGCAGCAGCATGCAGACATAGGCGAGGCAGCTCGCGCGTCTATTGGCTGCCCTGTGGCAAAAGCAGCAGCCTATCGAGAGCGGCTCTGCGTGATGTCATGACCAATGGGGGCACTTCGCGCCCACTTCGTCACGTCCCACCAGAAAGGGTGTGGTCTCGCCCTATGAAGCAGGTCGATAGGCTGATACAAACTGATTTTCATCTCTTCAGCGAAGCTCACGCATCGCTGGATCCAGAGTGAGAAGCCGCGCCGTCAACGCAAGCCTTCAGCGGGACGAGCCCTTGAGCCTGAAGTTGCTGGCCTTCACCTCGCCGCCTTCAGCCGCCGTACCTGCTGCGCTTTCCGGCGTCTATATCCTTTACTCTGCTGAGAGTGTTTGAGCGTTTGAAACACGTACTTTCACAAATATTCACGAATTTTTGACGGCGATCAGCTGTAAAATGGCTTGGTCCTGCTCGGTTTTCGTTGACTTTGAATAAAACAATTGAAAGTTTTTCAAAAGATCCCCTGGGGTCAATGTGTCAGCATGACAGAAGTTTGATGCTGCTGTCCTGTGAGAACAAGCAACAGCCGGCATTTTTCCTCCTCCCGAGTGCCTCATCTTCTTAATCTCCTCATGTAAATGATTCGATTTCGATGCCTTACGTTTCTTACCCACCGCAGAAACAACCACAGGTTCATCAATGCCGTCAAAATTATAAATTTTTTTGTTTGATTGTTGATCGAAAAGTACAAAATAGATAAGAAAAACTAGGAAGGGTGTATTTAAAGCGCAGCCGTTACTGTTTACATTGCATGGAATGGTGTGTTGTGATTGGTTGAGTGGATGTATCGCATTCTGCAGAGAAGGGAGACTGGCATTTGTCGTGGTTTGGAAAGAAAGGGAGAAAACATGACAGAATAACACGGCGGATATCGCATTTTATTTAAGGCGAGACACTACAGGTGAATAGGGTTATTTTTTTAACTAGCAGATATCACCATGAAACTTTCCCAGTTGATTACCTACATTAAGATGAGAAAAAAATATATATTACAAGTTTTCTGTAATTTAATGTTTAAATATGCAAATTAGGCATTATCTAATGAAATATGCACTAATTTGCATATATTTTAAAAAACGAAATCTGAGTATTGGATAAAGCCAGGTTCAAAATTATTATTTCATTGTGTTCACATATTAGATGGGAAAAAAAAATACAAAGGGATTTATGGATATCTACTTCTGTTATCCTGTAAATCAGAATATACTGCCAATAGCCTTAAAAAAATGATTTTCGCCATGTTTTTTGGAATAAAATGTTATATAAATCAGGCTAGGAATAATATATTTACAAATCCCTCTGTAAATGTCTTCATAATATAGCTAGGCACAAAACTGGAAAGTTTGGTGTATATAGGTGCTAATGAAATGGAGATTTCGGACTTGGAGTATGAGAGAAAAGTCATTTTGAGAAAACGGGCTTTAAAGATTTAGCATCAGCCAATGAGATCGCGCATTTAGAGTTAAAGCCCCCTTAAACTTTCACGATTGGTTGCTGGTAAAAAGGAAATTACCATATTTGGATCCGACAGCATTGAACAGGAGAAAGAGAGCTTTCTCTAATGTGTGTGTTATGACGGTGCAGACAGAGATCGCGGAGCAGCGCGAGGATTTAAAACGCCAACTTTGGATGAATTTATGAGAAATCTACAGACGCAAACAGACAAAGTGTGGTAAAATAAAGACCTAAATGTGTATTTTGGACTTTTTTTCAGCACAAATCTGAAAGAAGACATGCTATTGAAGACAAAATCCAAAAATCTCAAAATTGACCAGTAAAAAAAAAAACGATGTTTTTGCCTGCCGTGTCTCGCCTTAAAACTAAACATTGACTTTTCAATACCGATCAGATAAAATACTGATTTGTGCAGTAACTAATTTTTTTGTTAAATGGCGTTTATCGCGTTTTGGAACTAAACTCTTCATATGGCACCAACTATGCTCACGCATTGCACAGTCACTTTACGTTTCGTTTTAGCAACATTTGCATCTCTAGATTAATGCATTTACTGACAAACATCTTAAACCTACTAAACATATTTATATGACAAATAATAGCGACTTACAGCCTTATGCAGGCCACGACTTCACCGTACGAGCCACTCTTCAGCCATGACACTTTACAATGAACTCAACTCAACGCAAGTCATACGGAAATTATCATACATAATCCTCGCCACAAGAGGGCGCTTAAAGGTTGACATAACCAAATCAACCTGTCTTTACAATTAAACTGAACCATTACAGCCATGCTTCCTAATGATATATCCCATGGGTAGCATGTACAGGGTGAAAAGCAACGGTCCTAGCACTGAACCTTGAAGTACTCCATACTGATCGATATGACATCTCTTCATTTAATGCTAGTAACTGACAATGGTCAGATTAGTATGATTTGAACCATGCCAGTGCAATTCCACTAATGCCAACATCATTTTCCAGTCTATTATATTTTGTGGTCGACAGTATTAAATGCAGCACTAAGATCCAGTAACACTGAAAGAGAGATACAACCATGATCGGATGTGAAGGAACTGTAGTGTAATGGGAATGGTTCAAGTAGAGTGAGGATGTGGTGAGCAAACAGAGTCTCGGTCAGAAGACGTCAGATGGTATGGAGCGATGAATGAGGCAGGGAGAAGGCAATGGTTTGTTCAGCACTAGGAGTATTTTATTGTATTATTCAGGTTGACTTTTGTTTAATGCATTGTCTGTGTGCTGCATAAGGGGATAACAAAGAAATAATTAGTGACAATGGTCAATCAACACGAATTGAACCATTATACAAATGAACAAAGAAATTATGAATGTATTAATCACCATTGAACAGGCTTCAAACATAACTCAAACAAACAATTTTCCCACATGGCTCAAGTTTGGCAAACAAATAAATCAATCAGCATTGCACATATTAACAAAGTGACATTAAATCATAAAAAGGCATAAAGAGAAACAAACACAATCAAATTGATAAATGGACTCACGTTGATTCATAGAGACACACAGAGCATGCATTGGAGTGCCAGTAGAAAGTGCAAAGAATGAGCCAAAGGGCTCAATCAATTTTTAGGCAACAGGTGAAGTGGGCGTGGTCAGGTGATTGGTGGTAAGAAAGGGAAAAGGGCAGGAGTCTTTTCATAGCCGCCCCGGAATTGGGATCAATTCCTCCTGGGAAAAAGACTCATTCGTCTGTCAGCTCCAGAAGCGCCATCAAACGTAATACTGGTTTCGTGTAAATCCAACTTCCAATTTGGACGTCCACTGACCGGACACACCATCCCTACCGGTCGTGACGGTGGTGACGCGCCCTGTTGGCCAAGAGGCCCGAGGCAGTTGTGGGTCAAAGATCAGAACAGTCTTTCCTACTTTGAGATTCTGGACTTCCCTCAGCCACTTTCCTCTGGGTTGTAGGTTAGGCAAATAGTCACGAATGAAACGTGTCCAGAAGTGGTCAGCCAAAATCTGACTATGACGCCACTTCCTTCGCTCAAGGAGCTTACTGCTGGCAAACATGGCTTGTGGCAGAGAGGCATCCCGCCGCCCCATCAGGAGCAGATTGGGAATGATCGGATCAGGATCCGCTGCGTTTGAGGAAAGATAACCTAGAGGCTTTGAGTTCATGATGCCTTCTACCTCTATCAGGACAGTTTGAAGGACAGGGCATTCTAAACTGATCTGATTTCACGCTCCCAGACTCCACCGAAGTGTGGAGCTCCTGGTGGATTGAAGTTAAATGAAATCTGCTGATTGGCCAACTGTTCCTGGAGCTTAGGTTCCATCGCCTGGAAGCATTTACTCAGTTCTCTGTCCCCAGCACGGAAGTTTGTTCCTCTATCTGCCCAGATCTCCAAGGGCTTGCCACGACGTGATATGAAGCAACGGAGAGCTAGGAGAAAGGCGTTAACATCCAAACTTCCGATCAAGTCAAGATGCAAGCAACGAGTGTTTAAACACTTAAAGATGATTCCCCAACGCTTATCTGTTTTACGGCCCTGGTAGATAACAAAGGGTCCAAAACAATCCACCCCGGTGGACCAGAATGGTGGTTTGAAAAGACGCAGCCTCGCTGGGGGTAGATCAGCCATCTTCGGCACTTCAGGAGAGGATTTCCATCTCTGACACTCCCAGCAACTGTGCTGATGTTTACAGATGGCTGGTCGTCCTCCTACAATCCAATACTTGCGTCTCAATTCTTCAAATACCCTCTCTGGGCCCGGATGCAGCAGGGACTCATCATAGTCCTTAATAATGAGCTGAGTAGTAGGATGCTTTGGGTCCAGAATAATTGGGTGAATAATGTCAGGGTCCAGGTCCTGGGATCGACGTAGTCTTCCTCCCACTCTCATCAACCCCACATCTGGATCCAGTTCAGGAGACAATGAGAGGAGACGACTTTGCCTATGGAGAGGTTTCCCTTTCTGGAGAGCATCAAGTTCCTCAGGGAAACATGACGCCTGGGCTTGCTGTAAAATTAAAGTTTCGGCTGCTGCCCCTGTGGAGACTTTGTCGGCCTGAGTTCGTGCCTGCTCAGTGGCGATGATGAAATCACTCCAGTTTTGATACTGGGAGACGTCTGGTAATGTACTGGTAGCAGCAGAAACATTCAAACACAGAGCAGCTTTCTTCAACTCATTGCGGTCTGGGAGTGGTGATGTGTGGGCAACATCAGGGGCAACAGGCCAGCAACTTTCAGGCTTCTGCAGGAAAAGCGGCCCGGTCGTCCAGCAGTTGGGTCGAGCCAAGTCACATAGTTTCTTTCCTCGGGTCAGGACATCCGCTGGGTTATTTGCACTGTCGACATATTCCAGTCATCACTGTCTGTGAGTTCCTGTATTTCTGAAATCCGGTTGCCGACAAAGACCTTATAGTGGCACGACTCAGATTTTAGCCAGGTCAGCACCGTTGTGGAGTCACTCCAAAGGATAGTTTGGGCCAATGACAAGGTAAGTTCAGACCTCAAGGTGGTGGCTAACTGCGCCCCTAATAGGGCAGCACTCAGTTCGAGTCGGGGTATTGACAACTGTCTCTTTGGTGACACTCTGGAACGGGCCATGATGAAGGCCACATGCATGTGATTTTGATTGTCATGGACACGCAAATAAGCCACAGCGCCATAGGCCCGTTCTGCGGCATCACAGAAAACATGAAGCTCTCGGTGTATACCCGACTGGTCCGCACAAGGGGGCACATAACAGCGGGGCAGTCTGATGCTGGGGAGCTCAGACAGTTCATGTTCCCACTTCAGCCACTAATCTGCCAGTTCGGTCGAAGTGATGGGATCATCCCAGTCTTGTTTGGGTTTCCATAAGTCCTGCACCAGCACTTTGGCCCGGGTGGTATAAGGTAAGAGGTACCCTAATGGGTCATATTGACTGGCTAGAGTGCGGTAGATAAGGTGAAGTGTGGGAATCCTAAGGGGCGTCACCCGGTGTTTGTATCCCAGGCTATCAGGAAGGCAGCTCCAACGCAAGCCCAATGTGGATTCTTCAGTATCAACACCCGCTTGAGAGAGCCACAAGTCAGTGCTCACAGATCTCGCCTCAGGGGGGAGGTGTTCTACCACACTGGAGTCATTACTCGCCCACTGATGGATCTCAAATCTCCTTGGGACAATGTGGCACGAAGTTTGTCCAACAGAGCTTTGGCGGTAGCTGATGTGTTAAAGCTCTGCAGGCAATTGTCAACATAGAAAGCTCTGAGCACTGAGTTCAACACTTCATGATCACTCTCGGGGTGCTCCTTTGCGTGACGCTGCAGGGCGTAAATGGCACAACAAGGACTACAAGTTGTGCCAAAAGGTAACACTTGCCACTCGTAGGTCTTTGGGTGAGTTGCTGGAGCCATAGTCCGCCAGAGAAACCGGAGTAATGGCCGGTCAGCAGGGAGTAGGTGAACTTGGTGGAACATAGATTTTATGTCGCCACTGATAGCCACACTATGTTCACGGAAACGGAGGAGCACGCCAAGAAGAGATGGTCCGAGAGTTGGACCAGGAAGAAGGCTACCATTCAGGCTGAGACCATGAAGCTGGAAAGAGCAGTTGAACACCAGTCGGTGTTTCCCACTGGCTTGTTTGATAACATGATGTGGGACTAGCCAAGATTCTGACCCTGGCTGGTCATCTTTGGGATTCACCTCCTTCACATACTCCATATCAACGAGCTTCTGGATCTCCTGGTTATAGATCTCAATTAACTCTGGGTCCTTCTTCAGTCTACACTCGGTTCCCCGGAGCCATGGCAACAAAGTATGGACTGTGGAGAATAACCTTGGACTGTTGGGTGCTCTGAGCAGTGGGGTAGCATACCGCAAGACATCACCTACTTCCCTAATGGCAGTCTTCGTCTCAAGCAGGTCCAGGCAAAAATGATCTTGTTTAGATCGGGTTACTTCCTTCTCAGGACGGTGTGGGAAGGAATCCAGTCTCCACAGTCTCTCCACATTCTCCATCAATTCCGCAGTAGCTGGAAAAGATAAAATCACAGAGAGTGATCAAGGCTTGCGCATTCCGACGAAAGAGGTCTAGGTCCATCCCAGGGCAGTATGAATGGCGATGGGTCCTCCACCAGGTCCAATACGGACAGACTCTTTGGGCACCAACAAGTGGGAATGATCCGAGCCTATTAAGATTAATGGCTGAGCATGGACAAAGTCCGGTAAGGGTAAGCCTCGCAAGTGGGAATGTTCCCTCTGCAGGTCAGAGGCACAACAAGAATGATCAGCCAGATTGAGGACTGGGGCAGTAAAGGCGTTGGCTATAGGAAACCTAATCTTTTTCTTCCTCTGGCTCACAGGGGAGATGTGACAGGAGATAGTCTCACCACTCATTGGAATTACTTCGTGTCGCACGGTTCTGAGATTAAGGATCTCTTTTGGCCCTTTAAGTTGTAGCTGGGATGCTGCCGAGGTAAGAATGATTGTTCGTTCTGAGCCATCATCGAGTATGGCATACGTCTGCAGCCTCTGCCGGCCATTGATCAGTAAGACCGGAACTACCTTCAACATCACCCGAGGAGGTCGGTTTGGCTGATCAATGTACAGTGTGTCCTCAATACAGGGTGCACGGGCAAGCGTATTGAGAATGTCTGCCGTAGCCGAGGTCTGTGGGCGTTGTGGGTGTATGGCCAGTTGACGTGCAATGCTATGCAGGATGGTGAGATGCAGTCCATTGCAGGTATTGCAAGGCTTTTTTAGAGTGCATTTATCTGGTTTATGGCAGCGGGCACATCGGTAGCAACGATCATTCTTCTCTATCCAAGTTCTCAGTTCTAATGGGCTAAACTCCTTCACTTTTGGACAGGTTCCCAAGAAGTGGTCGTTGTTACAGTATGGACAGAAAGGTTGGAACTTGTGTTTACCAAAGAAGGTCATCCCTTTTCCACGGCCTCCTTGAACACTCGGCTGGCTATCCACAGTGGCTGTGTTGCTCAGGTACATAGTAGTAGGCATCACCCTTCTACATTGGCTCTTCTGGACCGGCTCTCGTTTCTCCATTGAAGGAGGGACTGAAACTTGTTGGGCAATACTCTTGGCCCTGGCTTTCACCTGGAGCCAGGCAGAGAAGTCTTCCAAGGTATATGCTTGTTCTGCGCCATCTTTCAGGATGCCACGATTCAAACAGTGCTCCACGAAACCGTCCCGATAATGAAGGGGAAGCTTGGTCAGTAGCCTGTCAACATGAGAGCCACATTGCAACTCACTTCCACCTGCACCTTCCACTGATCGCAGCATGCCGATCAATGACTGTACAGAAAGAGCAAAATCCTGGAATGTATGGCTATCTCCCATTCTGACAGGTGGTGAATGAAGGATGTTGGCTAGTTCACTTTGGACCAACTGCCGTGGCTGGCCATACCTTGCCTTCAGGGCTGCCAGAGCAGATGTATAGGGAGTTGAGGCGTGCATATAAGACTTTGCTAGATTGTAAGCAGTAGGCAGTCTCAAGTGGTCCATTAGAACCTGGAACTTATATTGTTCAGAGAGGTAAGCATGAATATCTAACAGATTCTCCAACGCCATTTTAAGCAGAACAAAGTCACTTTCTCTTCCACTCTCAAAATAAGGCAGTCTTGGCTTGGGAATGCCAAAAGCAGTGGCTACTAACAGCTCCATGATACTAGATCCCTCTGAGGTCCTTTCATTAGGCTTAAGCAAGGAAAGAGGTGCAGGCATGTTAGGAATGGGATCTGTGGGTCTTTGAATCCTGGCAGGACGAGGTCCGGTCCGCACTAAATGGAGGAACGAAGGAGGTGAAGGAGTTGTCTGCTCTGGACTAGACATCGGAACTGCTGGGTGAATCCCTTGAACAGAAGGGAGAGTCTCAGTCTGACTCACAGGATTTACATGCTGAGGTAAGGATTGGACCGAAGTGGTTGGCTGATTCACTGGAACGGAATCGGATCTTTGAGGACTAACACAGGGAGCTTGCTGCTCTGAAACCAGGTCGACAGGTTCACCTGAATCCAAAACTCTGGAGCTCATTGAAAAAGGAGCCAACTCTTGAGGTGGTGGCAGAGCAGTTGGATGTTCTATGGTCACTTTTCCGGTGAATGAGGTTATTAGCTGAGCCTCTTCTAATTCTCTTTGATCTCTCCGCAGCCGTCACTGTAGAGTCAGAGATCGGGACATCCTCTCTTTCTCCGTCAAAGCTGCTTGTGCTTGTCTGTCCAGTTCCAGAGTCCGGCCATCTAGGGCTTGTTCCTCCTAGATTTGCATTTGGATCTCTTGCAATTCTCCACGTTTCCTCCTCTCATCAAATCATGGCTGCCTGTAGAGGGGTGAGCTCCACCTGGTTCCTCTTACACGAGCTTCGGGAACTTCCACTGCCATAAGTGTAAGTATAAGAGGTGGCTTTCTTCGACCTGGGTAATGACTCCTGCTTATCCCTCTTGCCTCTGGATCTTTTAGGTCTCCCCTCTCCCTGTGAGGTTGGAGCTGGTTGTGTGGCTAGTTGTGGAACTGGATGCTCCTCTGGTGATTTGGGCTGGACATAATAGTGGGTGATTTCTTCTTCCTCCCCTACTACCTCATCGGCTTTAGGCTCCTCTTCGTCCTCCACGTCTCCATCCTCTACTGCTATCGTGTTAGATGGTTTAGTTGCTTGACTGTGATGAAGGAGGCTCTTTGGCTTACGAGAGGCTTTCTCAACCGGAGCCGGGAAGCCATAGCGGTCAGGTTGGTGCCTCTCCCGCCTGGATAAAGTGCTACGGGTTGTGACTGGGAGAGCCCTCTCCAACTCTCTTTCATCTTTTTCATCCATACCAATGCCTGCCATGGTAACCTTGACTCAGTCTCCGGCTCGAAGGACCTGTAGTGTAATGGGAATGGTTCAGGTAGAGTGAGGATGTGGTGAGCAAACAGAGTCTCGGTCAGAAGATGTCAGATGGTATGGAGCGATGGATAAGGCAGGGAGAAGCAAAGGGTTTGTTCAGCACCAGGAGTATTTTATTGTATTATTCAGGTTGACTTTTGTTTAATGCATTGTCTGTGTGCTGCATAAGGGGATAACAAAGAAATAATACAATTATTGACAATGGTCAATCAACACGAATTGAACCATTATACAAATGAACAAAGAAATTATGAATGTATTAATCACCATTGAACAGGCTTCAAACATAACTCAAACAAACAATTTTCCCACATGGCTCAAGTTTGGCAAACAAATAAATCAATCAGCATTGCACATATTAACAAAGTGACATTAAATCATAAAAAGGCATAAAGAGAAACAAACACAATCAAATTGATAAATAGACTAACGTTGATTCATAGAGACACACACAGCATGCATTGGAGTGCCAGTAGAAAGGGCAAAAAATGAGCCAAAGGGCTCAATCAATTTATAGGCAACAGGTGAAGTGGGCGTGGTCAGGTGATTGGTGGTAAGAAAGGGAAAAGGGCAGGAGTCTTTTCAGGATGACAAAAGTAAAAGTCTCCTCGCAGCTACCATTTCTTTCTAAAAAGGAACATAGTTATCAGGATACATACCTAGCATTGTGTTTGCTTTCTACTAAGAGGGTCGAAAAATAAGCAGATCTAGCAGTTTTTAAGGCCTTTCTCTATGAAAAAGTGCGGTCTTTCCAAAAAAAAAATGTTTTCTTCCAACTCTCTTGAGGGCTCGAGTGTGCTCGTTGTACCACTAGGTTGGACTATTTTCTTCTTTAAGTGCAATGGAGCCACTGTGTCTAAAGTGCTGGAAAAGAGATTGTCAGTAGTTTCTGTTGTAACATCATGTTCTTCTAAGCTAACTGGGATGCTGACGAGATGAAACTGATCAGGACGATTATTTATAAAGCGATCTTTAGTGGTAGAAGTGATAGTTCTACCATATTTGTAACAGGGAGTCGGCTTTGCAGCCTTGGCTAAATGAAGTATACACAAAACTAGATAATGATCTGAGATGTCATCCCTCTGCAGAATTTTTTACGGCATCAACATTGATTCCATGTGACAATTAGATCTAAAGTATAGTTACGACAATGAGTGGGTCCTGACACGTGTGTTGTGGATAACTCCAATTGAGTTTAGAATGTCTGTAAATGCCAATCCCAATATGTCTCTTTCAGTATCTAACATGGATATTAAAATCACCAACAATTAGGACTTTATCTGCAGCCAGTACTAACTCAACTGATAGAAAATCAGCAAATTCTTTGATAAAGTCTGTATGGTGCCCTGGTGGCCTGTATACAGTAGCCAGCACAAATGTCAAACGGGATTTATAATTTACAATAGTGTTACATCAAGTTATATTTGAAATCAGACATCTCAGTATAACAATACTGATGTCACGGTGTGGGTTTTGTGTCTTGTTCCTTGTTCTTGTCTGTCATGTGATTCCCTGATTGTCATGTGATCCTGCCATGTGTATTGTCATTAGTTAATTGTCTGATCATTTTTACAGGTGTTCCTTGTCTTGTAATTAGTCTTTGTATTTAAGCCCTCATGTTTGCCCTGTCTTTGTCTATTATTGAATAGTGGTGGGCAGATTGAGGCTTCGTGAAGCAATGAAACAGTTGAACCAACCCACTGCGCAACGTGATGTCATAGTGACGTCTTTTCTATGTAATTTTTGGACGTCCAATTTCGGTCCACTGAAGGGGTTGTTTTGTAACGCCAGGCGACGTCTTTATTCGTCGTCTTTT
This sequence comes from Chrosomus eos, assembly GCA_036326025.1. Lineage (NCBI taxonomy): Eukaryota > Metazoa > Chordata > Actinopteri > Cypriniformes > Leuciscidae > Chrosomus > Chrosomus eos. The sequence goes on from CM070818.1 coordinate 48,830,778, forward strand.
GCACGTCTAATATTGACGTCGGTGGGACCAAATGTGGTCGTTTGTGGATGTCTTTTCAACGTCAAATTTAGTATCTTCTATAACTTCTATAACTGTAGTCAAGTCAAGTCAAGTCACCTTTATTTATATAGCGCTTTTTACAATACAAATTGTTTTGAAGCAGCTTCACAGAGATAACAGGAAAATAATGTTATAATAGTATTGTTAAATTCAAAATTAAATGTTAAATGTCCCCATATGACCATATTAGCCCGGTTCTGTCAACAATGCATTGGCTGCCTATTAAACATCGTATAAATTTTAAAATATTGCTGATTACTTACAAAGCATTAAATGGTTTAGCTCCCCAGTACTTGAGCGAGCTCTTAACGCATTATGGTCCTTCACGTCTATTGCAATCTCAAAATTCTCAAAACTCCACGTCTATTGCAATGAATCAAAATCAACTGCTGGCGGTAGATCATTTTCCTATTTGGCACCAAAACTTTGGAACAATCTTCCTAACATTGTACGGGAAGCAGATAGTTTAAAGCTAGACTAAAAACACATATATTTGACCTAGCATTCACATAATACATTATTGACTTCTATAACTAAATGTTAGGCTGCATAGATTAGGTCAGCCGGAACCGGGAACACTTCCCTTAAATCCTGATGTACTCGTTACATCATAAGAAGAATGGCATCTACGCTAATTTAGTGTCTTTGTTTATCTCGAGATTTCCCTGCAGCCTGCTGGAACCAGGCCGTTTCCAGATCTGACAAAGGACCTTCGCCTGGACCCGATGACAACGCAGTGCTGAAGTGCCAACTAGCCTCTCCCTATGGAGGTTCCCGATACCACTCTACAGATAAAGCGCTGTGGACATTCCGGTTTCACGGCCCTACCCGAAATGATAAAATAAAACAAAATTCTGCATCAAAATTTATAGGCAAGACAAGTAGTTTGTTTAGGCATGGTTTGTAGCGAATTACAAACCTACGCACATAATTTCAAACGCACATAACTCTAGAATCAATTCTTAATGCGCATGTGAACGACATCAGCATTTATCACAGGTTCGTGTTTTAAGTCTGTTTAGAGAGAACGGCGTCGTCTTAGCGGCCCCAAATTTAATAACAAATGATCATTTTGACGGAAGTGAATCAATCAAAACTAACTTTAGCTAGAAACAACATTATTCAAGAACCGCTATAAAACCAAACCAATCTCTGTTACCTTAAATTATATGTTTATCTCTGTAAAGCTGCTTTGAAACAATCTACATTGTTAAAAGCGCTATATAAATGAGGATGACTTGACTTGACTTGACTAGCTGTGTGAGCCAGTGGTGCGTTCGGATTACACAGTTTATTCAATCAAGCAACGCACATAGGTGTCGATTTTTGTCACTAGTCATTTTGTACCCACCACTTTTAGAAACTAATAAATAAAACATCTCCAGTTAACTAGCAGAGCATTTAATTTAATCCGCTATTAAATAAGAGATCTATCGTTAAATTGTTTTGGTTCTGAACTCAAGCAGAGCGCTTGTTGCCGCGGCTATTAGTTGCATATTTTTTCTCTTGTGGCGCACGCAGTCTTCACTCGGACGCGCTCTTCAATCTATCGGCGTTGTGGAGACTCTCTTTTCATTCCGGTAAAATCACAAAATAAAATGCACTCAAACGTGTCCCTGCTTGATATAAACTGTAACCACTGATGAACATATTCAGTTATGATGAGAGAAAAAAAAACCTATTCGAGTGCGGATTAGAACCTGTAAACTCTGACACGCTTGGCAAAAGTTCTACCACTAGACCATTCAAGAACTAAAACAATAATTGTGGATCGATGTAGAGACCTGCGCGGGACGGATTTTTCCGTCCCGCTCCCGCCGCTCCCGCAAGATTTTGTCCCGCTCCCGCAAAAATATATGTTATTTTCTCCCGCTCCCGCCCGCGACAATCAGGTTTCGTCCCGCTCCCGCCCGCAAACTCCCGCCTATTTTTTTTATTTTTAGGAATAACATGTCGTTCACTGATGAGGGCTTCAGATTAATCCGTTTCTGCAGCATGCGAGCGACCGCAAATAGGTGAAAGCCCTCGATGCTGTGCTGAAAGCTGGAATGCACATTTTTCTGTTGTTGACACTTGACACTTTCCACTGACTTGCAGTAAACGTCAGGGAAGTTTGTCTTTCAAAACGGTGCACACATGACACTTCAGACCTGAAGTTACAGACTTGTAGCCTACGTGAGTATTTTGCTGCATTTGTAACAGCTCGCAAAAGGAAGGTGCTTTCCATTGCTGTCGCATTGGCCTACTAGGCTACTAAAACATTTCCAAATATCTGACTTTTCTTTGTTTGGTTTAGTAGTTTTGCATGTTCCTTTTTAATAATAAACTAATATCTGTAGCACTAAACAATCCACCTGAGTCATGTGGTGCAGACATTTTGCCTCTCTGTGAATTAAAAAAATCGTTTTTATTTTAGTTATCCTTGTTGCTTGTGCATTAGATAAATAACGTTTTATTTGTTTCTAGTTGTTTTGTATCCCGCTGTAGTCCCGCGGGAGTGCAGGTCTCTGCTTTACACTCATATTTAATTTGCGGGAGTGCAGCGTATTCTCCCTCCCGCCCGCACCCGCAAGTGCACCTCATCATCCCGCCCGCTCCCGCAATGACCTTTCAAAATTTGTCCCGCGCCCCACTGTTTTGCGTCGCGACCCGCGGGTCCCGCGGGACTCCCGCGGGAGTGCAGACCTCTAGATCGATAGATTTATTACGGGTTGAGAATGCACATCCGAATGCGTCTCTGTCCCCAGCACATTTCAAACCAAACTGACGCCCGTGGTAACGCACCACATTTAACGTCCTGTAACATTAACGGCGTTGTAACGACGGGAAAAGTAATTAGTTAGATTACCCTGTTACTGAAAAAATAATGTTGTTACCTAACGCCGTTCTTTTAAACGGCGTTATTCCAAACACTGCATGTTTATTACAATAATCTTGGGGGGTGGACTCATTTAAAGGAATGTAATCGTCTGGTTTTAGCCAGGTTTCTGTCAAAGCACAGCATATCTGGTTATGATCTGTAATCATATCATTAACTGCTTTTGAAGTAAGGGATTGAATATTCAGAAACCCTACACTCTAAGAAATAATTCCGTAAAATAACAGAAAAAGTACTGGCAGCTCATTACCCGGACTTTGTCCCGTAATTAAAAAACAGAAATTTTCTGTTAATTCACAGTGTGCCCACTGTAAATAAAACAGAAATGTTTTGTTATTTAATGGTGTATGTATAGTAAAAGACCAGACACTTTCTGTCATTTAATGATGTATTTATAGTAAAAAAACAGGACACTTTCTGTTATTTAATGATATAACTACAGTAAAAAAACACAAATATTAAATAAATCCGTAAAATAACAGAAAATGTACTGGCAGCTCATTACCCGGACTTTGTTCCGTAATTAAAAGATGAAAAATGTCTGTTAATTTATGGTTTTCCTACAGTAAAAATAAAACAGATGAATTTAGGCAATATACCTACAGCAAATAGAAATTTTACTTTTCTGTTAGTTAACAGTGTAATGATAACTCTTGTTGAAAACATTTCAAACAAATCTTCTGTGATTAAAAAATATTTTTATTTACTTATAGATCTACAACAATTCCAAGAAAACTAGAATATAAAGGAAAAAAAACACAAAAGGGAAAAGTATATATAGTTTCTCATCTCTAAATTGTATCAAGTCTGCCAATTGATGACACTTTGTTAACATTACAACAATCACATCCACTGAATAAATTATATTTAAAATGTGTGAGGGGAAAAGGTTTTTCAGAGGAACATGGATTGGGGTGGGGTGGGGTGGGGGGTGGTACTCTTCTTGTCTTCAGGTAAGATGAAGGCTGTAAAAGAAATACAAAACACTATTACTGACATACAAAATGTGTCAAAACAAAGATTCTAGGTGGGGAAAACTCATCACTCACCAAGAAATGTGTAGTAAATTTTTCAGAGCCACCGGACTGATTGGACCAGGTTCTGGTAGAACTGCAGACTCGGGTTTAGCCACCAAAAACTACAGAGGGGAGAGAACAGTATGTGGCCTATCCATCAAGATGTTTCAAATTTAGTTACCGTGTACTGTAATGGTTCTGTCTGCGGTTAACCGTACCTGTCTGTCTCGCGGCGAGAGGCCTGCATTACGGCCCAGCTGTCCCTCCAGGTTGTCGTTGTTCTCTCCGTGCCGGCACCGGTAGATGGTTCAGGGCTGGACGTAGATGTTCATCAGGTAGATTATACTGGATCTGTTTGATGAGGAAGTGCCGATCCCCGTCTATCGCCTAGATGAAGAAGTGATCGGTATGTTCAGTTAAAGTTCCATTTTGAGATTTGACAAAATCTAAAACTTTACATGGTTTTTCGAAGTTGTTCATACATGAACTTAAGCAGTCTTGGAGGAATGTGTAGACGTTTGGTTTCCTTCATCTCAGCCTTTTCGACCTTAGTTCAGGATTTCTGCACAGAAAAGTTGGATATGAAGAAAAAAAATAGATATATTTTAGCTACGCAAGACATTAAATGAAGGAAAATGAACTACAAAGTATCATGCAGACCAGGTTGAGGTTTAAAAACAATTGTACAGTATTTTACGTTCGTTAAATTATCAACTATAAATAATCAGCCATCCCTAATTCTTTCAAATTCAAACACTGTATATAAAATGCTAAGACTTTTGTTTCCAGTGGGCTCCAATTGCATGTCATGTTAGCTTGTCTGCTCAACTATACATTATAATATGTTTAATTATTTTCAACTAAATAAACAGAAACACAATAACAATCTATAAATCACTTAATTAAAAATGTGTTGATTACCTTTATATGAACTCCAGGATAAGTGCCATTTTCTTCAGGTATTTTGAAGCTCACTGCCTCAATGGGGTAGAGATGTGGTCAATAATAACTTCTTGAATGACAGCAATCCTGATTGTCCACCACCTTAAACAAAAAAGATATTACAAAATGATATTACAATTATAAAGATATTAAATTACACGATCACTTCAGAAAACCGCTTTAAATGGGTAGTTCACTTTAAATTGAAAATTCTGTCATCATTTACTCACCCTCAAGTTGTTTCAAACCTGTATGAATTTCTTTCTTCTGCTGATCACAAAGATATTTTGAAGAATGTCGGTAACCAAACCATTAACTGGAGCCATTGACTTCCATAGTAGGAAAAAAAAAATACTATGGAAGTCAATGGCTCCAGTTAACTGTTTGGTTACCGACATTCTTCAAAATATCTTTGTGTTCAGCAGAAGAAAGAAATTCATACAGGTTTGAAACAACTTGAGGGTGAGTAAATGACAGAATTTTCATTTTAAAGTGAACTATTCCTTTAAACATAGTTGTTTAAATTTTCCCTATACAATTTGTATTTCAACACTGATCAACACTCACAAAAATGCTAATAAAAAAATACAAACCTGTAAGCAGCATGCAGGTGGTGCTTGGGATGAAAATTACAGCAGCAAAGTCCTGTCAATTAGATACGAAAACAACAGAAAAACTATTAAACAAACTGAGGAGGGATCTGGTAAAGACCAACGTTACAGGCAGAAGAGTAACAGATAATAGCAGTCATGTTAAATGTAAATTAATATTTCGTGGTCATTATTTTGTGTGTGTGTGTGTGTGTGTGTGTGTGTGTGTGTGTGTGTGTGTGTGTGTGTGTGTGTGTGTGTGTGTGTGTGTGTGTGTGTGTGTGTGTGTGTGTGTGTGTGTGTGTGTGTGTGTGTGTGTGTGTGTCAGTGCGTCGTCTAAAACAAAAAAAGTCTAACGTAAACATAACGTTAACTTACCTCATTTGGCAGAAAAGGTGGTGTTTTTCTTGATCCAGCTGTAACAGTTACTGCATCTTCACACACAGTATCTTCACGTTGTATCTTCATGCCTTTTAAATCAAGCAAGTCTTAATGGCCTTTACTTTTCTTGACGATTCCTCTGGTAGCTTATGTTTGAAGGCATTAAATTGCTCCAAAAACACTAACGTTAGTAACGTTACTGCATTTTATCACAACTGGTTAACGGATGCGCTCGTCAAGAAATAAACCGTATCACCGACAAGTAAAAGTAAATAAACCAAATTACAACGAGGGCACACTATAACACATATATCAGGGAACCTCCACGAGTGTATACTAATGCTGCGTTCTATTATAGCCAACGAACCGACTCGGACCTCGGATATGACGTCACGTCCACACTTCAAGCGTTCTATTATGTTTTGCGCGTCCGAGTCGGAGAAAAAAATGGACGCCACCCGGAAAGCTGTTGTAATGGTAGCACTGGCCGAGTACCAGTGTAAAAAAATATTATGACTACACCTTATCAAAACGCAGCCATTTGAACTTGAAAATGTTCACTTTATTTCATGTTTTTCATGTTAATCTTCTGTTAGCAACGCTAGCAACGTTAGTAATTGCACTCACAACAACCGATTCCCATACCTACAGGGGACGCAGTAATACGAGTGATTATAATCGTCATTTAAAATATCAAAGCGGTTCAAAAACAATGAAAACAATTCATACTACAAGTCACATAGGGCGCAGCCATCTTGAATTCCGAAACGGAATTCTTGGTCGGTGTCCTCGCGGCTGTCCGACGTCCGAGAGGAGAAATCCGAGGAAAGGGGGCGTGTTGCTAGGCAACATCTGTCTTCCAGTTCGGATCTCCGAGACGGATAAATAATAGAACGCACCATAAATCTTTTAATGTGTGACGATATGCATAAAATGATAAATGCGACGGCTCCGACATTCATTTGCCTAACATGCCAGATGGCAACTAAATAACGTTACGTTAACAGCTTATTTGAACATAAATTTAGTATTTTACCACAGAAGTGTCAGAATGGCTTCCACACACCCGAAATCCGACTTTAATAAGCAACTTTGGCCGCGGTCATCTGCCTGTGTAATGGCGGTTGCGTCTTAAACGCCGCCAGGTTTTTGTTCCCACAATGCAACGCGTGTAATTCAAAATACGGGTAAATGACCTGTAAAAGACAAATACGGAAAAATCCTTCAAATGTATATGGTACATTGGACCGTAGTTTTACGGAATTTTTTTACAGTGTAGCTTTACCATTTGTTCATCTGTATTATATCTGTTTTTTATTTTGTGCTTTTTTATTAACTGTGTTATAAAATTGTGTGCCCTTTCATCATGAATTCATAAATGTACCACAACTTTTCACACACACCAGTAATTTCCCATATAGCTGTGCTTGTTTTTCTTCACACTCTCCTCTGTCTCATGTAATAAAATCATTTACTCTTAAATCAACATCCCTTGTCCATTTGTTTGTTGTTTTTTTGGTAATCAGCCGATCGTCCTGGGATCGGGATCATCCTGTTGGCTAAAGCTCGGATGATTATACATTATCCCTTCTAAAGTCCTCAAGCACAACGACAGCAGTTCATTTCATGATTTAGTTTTGATGGGGTTGTGTTATATTTCAGTCACACAAGTAATGAGATTATGATCAGGGAATAAAAACTATTAAAAACACAATTCAGAAGCTAAAATGAAAGACATGGTGGGACGGTGGCATCCATAAAATCTCTTTATTGTTGTTTCTATTTTTGAGAAATAATGACATAAACAGAATAAAAGCGCTCTGTTTATGCTTTCAAACATCAAAGGGTATCACACATATTAGTGCAGTCTGTCACTTCGGCGTTAAAGAATTCATGGCTTGTTTTTGTACTGGCTGTTTGTGGTGTTCCCGCCGTGAGGAAACATTTGTTTACTGAGGCGTTTGGATCCATCCCTCAGGGCCGAAGCCAGCGTGGATCTGTGAATTTACGCACTGCCATTGCAACGGGTTGCTGTTTAAAACAAACGGCCTTTAAAACACATCTGAGTTCCAACCATTCACAATTTAATAGGTGCTTAGCCATCTGTAGACATATTAGCTGCTCTCACATTGTTTCTGTGGTATGTGGCACACAATCACATGCACTGTGTGTGTGTGTGTGTGTGTGTGTGTGTGTGTGTGTGTGTGTGTGTGTGTGTGTGTGTGTGTGTGTGTGTGTGTGTGTGTGTGTGTGTGTGTGTGTGTGTGTGTGTGTGTGTGTGTGTGTGCTTGTTTTTGTGATATATGAGGACACAAATGTGTATAATGACATGGGTATTACACTGGTATTACAACTTACACGTGAAATATGAGGACATTGCATGCGTCCTCATATTTCAAACAGCTTAAAAAACATAAAAAACAATGTTTTTTTAAATGTTAAAATCCAGCATGTCTCCTGTAAGGGGTAGGTTTAGGGACAGGGGCAGTGTAGGGGGACAGAATATATAGTTTGTCCAGTATAAAAACCATTACGCCTATGGAATGTCCTCATAAGTCACAAAAACAAACGTGTGTGTGTGTGTGTGTGTGTGTGTGTGTGTGTGTGTGTGTGTGTGCGTGTGTGTGTGTGTATGTTGGTTTATGTGATTTATGAGGACACACATTTGTATTATGACATGTGTACTACACTGGTATTACAACTTATGGGTGGTTTATGAGGACATTTCAAAAGTCCTCATAAATCAAATGGCTTAAAAAACATAAAAAACAATGTTTTATAAAAAAATTAAAAATGCAGCATGTCTTCTGTGATGGGTAGGTTTAGGGATAGGGGCAGTGTAGGGGGATAGAATATATAGTTTGTGCGGTATAAAAACCATTACGCCTATGGAGAGTCCTCATAATGCTGTTGCACCAACATGTGTGTGTGTGTGTGTGTGTGTGTGTGTGTGTGTGTGTGTGTGTGTGTGTGTGTGTGTGTGTGTGTGTGTGTGTGTGTGTGTGTCCACCAATCCCCACCCCACAAGGATAGTAAAACCAGAGATCACCTACATTGTGGGGACCAACCAGCGGCCACCACGGTGGAAATGGATTCATATACATACTAAATGATGTTTTTTTGAAAATGTAAAAATGCAGAAATTTTTCTGTTATGTGTAAGGGTAGGGTTAGTGTAATGGGATGGAATATACAGTTTGTGCAGTATAAAAATCAGTATGCCTATGGAGAATCCCAACAAAGATAGCAAAACCGTGTGTGTGTGTGTGTGTGTGTGTGTGTGTGTGTGTGTGTGTGTGTGTGTGTGTGTGTGTGTGTTTGTGTGTTTATGTGTGGTGGGCCGCCAGGGCCAGTAAGGCCTTCTCTTGTATCAGAATCACTGTCTTGCGTCTTAATATATTTTTTTCCATGTATAGGAGTATTAAATTATTCCCAATAGTCCATTCTCTTAATTTCACAGCTTTTCTCTTGGTTGTGCTGCTTCCAGTAGTGTATGTTTATGTTCGAGCTTTTATCCAATCATATGTGACCCTGGATGACAAAACCAGTCATTTTTTTAAATTGAGATTTATACATCACATAAGCGGAATAAATAAGCTTTCCATTGATGTATGGTTTGTTAGGATAGGACAATATTTGGCTGAGATACGACTATTTGAAAATCTGGAATCTGAGGGTGCAAAATAATCTAAACATTGAGAAAACAGCCTTTAATGTTGTGTTCGCGATTGTGCTGCATTCACTCACAAAAATAAATGTTTTATACATTTACGGTAGGAAATTTACAAAATATCTTCATGGAACATGATCTTTACTTAATACCCTAATGATTTTTGGCATAAAAGAAAATTTTGACCCATACAATGTATTGTTGGCTATTCCCACAAATATACCCATGCTACTTAAAGGATTAGTTCACTTTTTAAAAAAAACTTTTGCTGATAATTTACTGACCCCCATGTCATCCAAGATGTCCATGTCTTTCTTTCTTCAGTCGAAAAGAAATTAATGATTTTGATGAAAACATTCCAGGTTTTTTCTCCATATAATGGACTTTACTGGCAGTCAAAACGGTTCAAGGTCCAAATGACAGTTTCAGTGCAGCTTCAAATGACTTCAAATGACAAATGACGATACCAGGGTCTTATCTAGCGAAACGATGCACCATTTCGAAAATAAATAAAACAGTTGAAGTATTATTAGCACAAATGCTCGCCTTGTTCTGTCCTAAGATCCACGTTCGTGATTCTCCTGTTCGAACACATTCATTAAAATGAACAAATCTTTTTGAATGAACAAAATGACTCGAAAAAAGACTCGTTCAAAATGAACAAATCTTTTTTCGAGTCATTTCGTTCGTTGAATGAATAAAATGACTCGAAAAAAGATTTGTTCATTTTAATGAACGAGTTCGAAGGGGAGAATCACAAACGTGGATCTTAGGACAGAACAAGGTGAGCATTTGTGCTAATAATACTTCAACTGTTTTATTTATTTTCGAAATGGCGCATCGTTTCGCTAGATAAGACCCTTATTCGTCTGGTATCATCATTTGTCATTTGAAGTCATTTTGAAGCTGCACTGAAACTGTCATTTGGACCTTGAACCGTTTTGACTGCCAGTAAAGTTCATTATATGGAGAAAAATCCTGGAATGTTTTCATCAAAATCATTAATTTCTTTTCGACTGAAGAAAGAAAGACATGGACATCTTGGATGACACAGGGGTGAGTAAATTATAAGGAAAAGTTTTTTAAAAAGTGAACTAATCCTTTAAGACTGGTTTTGTGATCCAGGGTCACATATTTCAGCCATCATGTATTGCCAGGGTCAAAGAAATCTGCCTTGAGGCCTTCAGAATCAATAGTGTGGCATTTGTATCTTAAAATAAATGGCAATGAAACTGCTGCTTTAACTAATCAGATAATCAGTCAGATTTAATTAGCCAATCAGATTTTGATTTGACTACACCTGGGCCATCTAGCAGGCGTACAATAACGTCGACATTTTTACGTCCTTTGATTGTATGGTCAGAGCGCGTACTATTAGTAGTCAGAGCTAGCAAACCAATGCAGAGTCACGGAACTCTATTCGATCTGTCCCGGGTAAAAACTGAACTGACTGTCCCTATGTCCACTGCTTCTGGAGGAAAGAAATGATGGATTTTGTGTAAAAATAATCAGTGGTTTTTTTTTGTTTGTCCCCATATTCTCCTGAATAATTTTCTTTTCTAAATTTTCTTTTTAGATTTTTTTTCAAACATTCATACTAAAAGCATGATTTTGTTTATTTTTTTTTATGAAAAATACTTTATTATCTTTGAACCATAGACTGAAATAAATGTATGTCATGTTTCTGTAGCCATGGCGTCATAATGATTAAGAGGTGGATTAATTCAGATAGGAGTCAGGACACCACTGAAGGCCTCTGTGTGAAATGCACCGCCCGCTACTGCATTTAAATTATGTTCATTTAAGTGCAATAAACATTTACATAAGCTCCATTGAAAATAATTTTAAAGCTATACACATTACACAATATATTTTCATAGTTGCACTTGCTAATGTTCACTTAAGTACTGTTAACATTCCTTTAACACTAAGAGCTAAAACATTCATAGCGACAGTAACTTTAAATTTCAGTGCATTTAGGGACTATTAACCTTCATGCAAGAACTATAAACTGCTACTGATGTTAAGGGTTCAAATATTGGCTCTTAATGGGAAAGTTAATCTCTGCCGGTGATATGCCATAAAAAATATATAAGAAAGTTAAACATATGACATTTACTATAAGTAAGGTATAATGTATAGCGAGGCGGTTGTTATAGCGAATACCACCCCGACAGGCTGACTAGGAGCCTGACGCAAAGCGGAGGGGTCTTAATCAGCCTGAAGGGTTTGTATTCGCTATAACAACCGCCTCGCTATACATTATCCCACTTATTACATGGCTACCTACCAAATAAATCAATAATTTGACTCAAAATATTGATTTAAAAAGGAGTTTATTGATTTAAAAACGATTGTATTGCTTCCACTAAAGAAAATAGTCTGTTCCGTCTCTGAACTGCGTCCATGGCAACGCTCTGTTTTTCATGGCAACGGTGTGTTATACTTAGCAGTTATTAAGTTATCAAGAATTTTTACATGGCTTGGTAGAATTCCAATGTAGAATGCGGTCTGTTATTTCTTGATAACAGACCGCTGCTTAGTATAACAGACCTTTGCCATGAAAAACAACATTGCCATGGACGCAGTTCAGAGACGGAACGGACTATTTTCTTTAGCGAAAGCAATACAATCGACCGCATTCTACATTGGAATTCTACCAAGCCATTTAATAAAACCAATATAATAACTTGTGAATTTAATTTCAAAAGTTTTATCTTCAACATTTTTTGTTTAATTGTTATTATAATAATTCCAAATTGTATAATAATAAGTTGCATTTATGTCGCTTTTTCTGGGACCTCAAAGCGCTTATTTTTTGATAATCATAAATACATGCTAAATGTCAGGGCTCACAGAAGGAACAGACTGGATGGTAAGTTTTATAAAGTTTATTAGTGCAGATGGATTTCTCAGTCGGAGACAACAGGTGAGAATCACAATGACTTGATAACATAAACAAGCTTAACTGGATGGATAAAGTCCTTTTCTCTCTTGCAGATGGATGGTTTGCTGAAGCACGGAAGATGGAAGGATCAAGAAGCAGGTAAGTAGGAGGTTGGTTGACGGGGAGTCTGTGAGTCATGGATTGACGGAAAGTCTGAGTCATGGAATTGACAAGATCAGACCGTGACTGCAGGGAGAGTGAGTGTTTTATAGTCCATGCTGGTGATGGGGCACAGGTGACGGTGATCATGATGAGGTGCAGGTGCAGGTGAATTCACACTTTTGAATCAGGATAGCCTTCTCGAGCCGCAATACGCGCAACCGGCCTTCGAATACGCAAATTTACATGGACCCAAGACTTTCAAACATTTATACAAATACATTATTTGAAATATTTAATAAGGTCTGTGTACTTTTTTGTCAATTCGTTTTTCTTTTTTTAACCCGTAATTGAAAAACGAAAAATTAACAGTTTGATGTCACAGGTCGGGGGGGCCTCGGATGACCAGCCCTGCCCCTAACTCCGACACCACCGTGAGGAGCCGACACCACGGGCACGCAACAGAGGGACACAGAAACAGAGATAGTTTCAAAAGAGTAACAATTCTTTATTGAAAAATATAGCAATGAGCACCAATTGAATCGACTTCAGTGTCCTCTAGATATCCTTCAGCTACGGGCTAGGGCTGTCAAAATTGCTCAAAAATGACGTTCGAATATTCCCTCTAAAAAACCCACATATATTCGAACTATTCGAATATCTGGTTGCGCATTTTGTCACTGACGCGCATTACGTCAATATCAGAACAAATGAATACAAAGAGACACAACTATTTATATAGGTAGTTTATCTAAGTTTAAACATATTTGACAACGTATTAACTTACACAAAAACAAGTAAATCAATGGCCAAGACCGCAGACCTTACACTCGCAGGCACTCTTTCTTTCTCTCTCTCTCGCTCGCACTCGCAGGCACTCTTTCTCTCTCTCTCTCTCGCTCGCACTCGCAGGCACTCTTTCTCTCATTCTCGCTCGCACTCGCAGGCACTCTTTCTTTCTCTCTCTCTCGCTCGCAGGCACTCTCTCTCTCTCTCGCTCGCACTCGCAGGCACTCTTTCTCTCTCTCTCGCTCGCTCTCTCGCCCTCACGCTCTCTGCGCATAACGGTTTAAATGAACAAAAATACACAAATGTTGAGTGCTGATCAAGAGTTTTGTGCAAGCAATTTAAGGTCGCGAGACTCGCGACTCTTGTCCTAAATATTCGGTTGTTAAGTCTGACGTCATGCGTGACGTTTAGCCTCTTCCGGGCCCAAGCGCTCCGCTCGTCTTTCAGATCCTAGACTACATAAAACCTTTTCTCAAAGGGCTTTTTTCGCTTCAGTGCCAGTGGGTGTTACTAGGGATTAAGGGATAGCACCCACTGGCGCCAAAGTTTCTTAATTCGTTTAAGATTGGTAACTTACCTTATCAACTGCCGCCATTTTCTCTTATCTTTCTCGTCACATGGAAAGCGGTAGATGACAGTTAAGTGTCACTTGTTTTTTTTTAACTCCGATCTATTTAAACAACACGGGAACACGTTAAAACTCCGGCGAAAGCGGTCGGTAGGTAGAGAGGACCCGGCCTTTGGACCCGGAAACAGTATTATCGGAGAGCGCTTACGTCACGACTTAACAACCGGATAGCAGGCTTCATTCAGTGATTGAAACAAATATTATTAACATTAATTGAAGTTTTACAGTATAAAGAACCGACATTGAACTCTCCGAGCAGCTCGTGCTGTGGTGGTAAACTGCTGCTACTATGGCTATTTCGGGGACGCCTGGCCACGCCCCCTTGGCGGGCTCTGTATGATGTAATGCTAGCTCATTGGCGAACACGTCGGAAGCGCCCGCGTCATTGAATGTGCAGTTGCCGCAGCACAGCCAATGAGTGAGCCAGACACTCACTGTGCTCTGTGCAGCTGGAAAATGCGTCTTCAGGATTTTGCCACTCACAAAGCAGACAGCCGCGCCTCTGCTACCGCGGGCGTGTTTTTCCACATGATTCGAATATTAATTTTCACCTTCGAATTTCTGTTTTTTAAAACTATTCGAATATATATTCGAATTTAGAATATTCGTTGACAGCCCTACTACGGGCAGACGTTTATGGGGCGCCGTTTGTAAAGTGGCTCACACTGAAAATAACAGCAACATTTTGTCACATTTAGCTTCAAACTATGTTTAAAAAACTGGCATGAATTTTTGACGGTCACTTTTTAGCACATTTACAACAATATTTGTCAACTTTAAATATTAATTTAAAGATTAAATGTTACACCTAAATGTTAAATCTAAATGGTAAATCTAAATCTAAATCTAAATGTTAAATCTACATGTTAAATCTAAATCTAAATTTAAATGTTAAATCTAAATGTTAAATCAGGAAGCAGGAAGCCTGTGTGAGCGCCACTCCTCTCTCTCTCGCACTTGCAGTGCATCAGCGCTAATCAATTCGGACAATGGCCGTTTCTCAATATGCGTTCTTGGCTGTACTTGTGTTCTTGTGGACTTGTGAAACGTCATCAGTCGCTGCCCAAGTACTGTTCCAATTCAAAGTTCACATCTAGCCAAGAACAGTTCAAATCCCCGTATGTGTTCTTGATCCGCCCCGTTTACCGAGGATGCATCGTGAGGTGACTTGTGCGGACTCGAGACAGACAGGTATACCAGAATGCATCTCGCACCAACCAGCAAGCGTCAATAGCAGAGGAGAAAACCCGCGTAACATCAAAATACTACTGTTATTGTGTCACGAAATGCAATTTTAAGAGTGTTTCAGTCGAGAATGTAGTTGTTTAAAGCTCAAATCTGTGGTTTATTTATAAAGAGAGCGCCTATTTGAAAAATCTATCTGACGTTTTCGGAGTTGTGAGATCCAGGCGATCAGCGGGCGTTCGGCGCTGATCAACCCGACTGGAACAGCTTTTCCTCGGCTTGTGCTTTGATGTTTGCCGCTGGCTCTGATGTCTCTAGTCTAGTGGTTAAACAATTCATCTATATAGATTAATATAAAGTTTGTAATCTATAGTTTGTTCCATGGCAATTTGTTTTGGCTGAGGGCTAAGTGAAGTTTCATAATTTTATATATTTAGGCTATTTAAATTTAACTTTGTAGCACTATTAGAGAGCTGACTTATGTTTGACTGAATCGTTTGCTTTATTTCTCGTTATATCGCTTCTTATACCTTTTAGGCTACTTTTATACTGGATTGATCATTAAAACTGACATTTAACAAAAAGAAACAGGGTTGTGTAATTTTATTTAATATATTTTAAAATAATTCGAATATTTGTAATATTTATTTTACATTGTCTTCACTGTATGAACATGTATAATAAAATAAAATGAAACAACCCTGTCTGTTTTTTAAATGTCCGTTTTAATGATTCATTTTTTAAAATAAAAAAACAAAAAAGAAGGGTTGCGATTTATATTTTGTGTTATAAATGCAGTGAAGATAATCAATGTAGCCTATGTGTAGCCTGAACCAGATTTGTGTGGCCATTAATATGTTTAATATTTTTGAGTGGTGTTTTATAACATATTTCGTTTTATGGTTGCCTAAAATATACATAGAGAGATAACCGGAGTAGCCAGAGCGATCTGAGTGACGCGAGCAAGAACGCACTGTTCCATTTGCAGAATAACCGGACTCGCGTCCTCCCGTCTTCGGGAGTTCGTTCTCCCGAGTCGAACTTGCAAGTCCGAACTACCAAGGACGCAAGTCCGAAGTTTGCGTACTTGGTATTGAGAAACGGCCAATGTTTCTGTCACCCAAGTGTCGCACCCAAATCATTCCCTCAGGAAACTCATGGTTCGTCCAGAGGGTTCCGCTTGTTGAGCGTTTTTGTCACCCATGACATCCCCCCCTGCCAATCGGTTCTAGTCCCTAGAACCGGTGTTCTTCAATTCCATTCGCCATACCTCTCAGATGGCTGGCCTCGGGTGTCCCGCTGAGATCGTCGGGGTGGTGAGGACGGAGCCACTCTTGCTTCCACTTCAGGGTCCCTTGGAACCACAGCCCGTCCTATCGTAGGTACCTCTGGGGCAGGTGGCACACTTGGGGCCTCAGTCGCTAACTGCGGTTAGTTCGGACATGGACGGAGCAGGTTTCGATGGAGCACCCGTATCGGTCCTGGTTTCCCCTCAGGCCGCACATAGTAAACTGGAGCATCAGGCCCTTGTTGTCGTTCCACCACATCGTGGTTCCACCACTCCCAGCGATCGCTGAGCTTCCCCTTCCCTGAGCGCCGGTTGTCCCTTACCAGCACTCCCTCCCCAGGTAACAAAGGGGCCTCTCGGGCAGTCCGGTCGTATAGCCGCTTGTTCTTGGCGGCTGCTGCACTCAGATGATCTGAGACACGTCGGTAGGCATCGAGCAATTGGTGGTGGTGCTGATTCACCTAGTCCGTGGTACTATACTCTCTCTCTGCAGCCTCGGTGCCCAAGAGCAAGTCCACAGGCAAGCGGAGATGGCACCCAAACATAAGGTAGGAAGGAGCATACCCGGTGATACTGTGCACACTATTGTTGTATATCCAATATCCCCAGCAGGGTCTGGTTGAATCTTTCGCACCCCCCATTACCCTGAGGGTGGTATGAGGTCGTATGGGTCTTCCGGCACCCATAGAGATGGTTCAGCTCTTGGATGACTCGGGACTCGTAATTTGGACCTTGGTCTGATTGTAGGGTCTCCGGGCAGCCAAAAGGTTGTATCAATGCCCTCTAGAGGGCGCTGGCTGTGGTAACTGCCATCTGATCTACGGTGGGGACGGCCCAGGCGTATTTGGTAAATAGGTCGGTCATCACCAAAATATTTTGAAATCGATCCGTCGGCCGGTCTAGAGTCAGGAAATCAATTCCTACGATGTGCAGAGGTGCTTTAGGTTGCAGGGGGACCAATGGGGCTCGGACTTCCTTCCTGCATTTGAACAACGTACACCATGGGCAACTCCGAACGAACTCCTCAACTTTCCTTTCCATCCTAGACCAATAGAAATTTGCGCAAAAAAGAAATTGTTTTGATGACTTTTTGCCCCTTTATTAAACATTTAAAATATTAACAAATTAATATTGAAAAAAATCTTTTTTACTGGTTTTCTAAGGGCAAATTATAATCTGTAAATAATATTTTCCCCGCAGACAGTGCTGAATGAGAAGAGCCATATCTCTAGAACCAGAGAGATGATTTAGGCTAATGATAATAAATGTGTCTGAAAAAATAACGAGCCATTTTAATTGTTCGTAAAAGTAAACATTTCAAGCTTTATATGTAGGCTATATTTTGTTTCAGTTCATTTATGAGACGCGCTCCAGTTCACGGAGATCATGAAAGCGCGCCTGATTGTTTTATTTTATTTTACAAAAGCACAACGTTTTCTTGTAATGTGAGTTTGGACAAATACAAGTAGTTGCGAATGATGTACTATTATTCTTTTCTGTATGAGCAGAAATGATAGAGTAGTTTAAGTTGTTTGCACTGTTATAGGAAAATGCAAGTGTTCGTGCCCGCGCCTCTGCCATGCAGTGCGCGCTCCACACTCACACACACACACTATGCTCAACATCTTGTGTTTATTTGTGATAATCTTAGCCCTGTATTATTATTGTCTAACCTGTATTATGACTGACATTTGACGAATTGCTTTGTTCCTTTTTTGGATAAAAGCGCCTTCTAAATATGTATCCTAAATGTAGGCTTATAGCTAATAATATTATTTCATATCATTTGCGTTTATAACTATAAATGAGTTCACTGAAGACTGTAATATCATAAAATAATTTATGAATGTTTTATTTTTAGAACCAACCTTGTATTTGTATATTTTTTTTTATGTGTGAAGTATTTTTTTGCTTATTCTATTATACTGAGCTTTTTCCTACTAATAAAATTGACTTTAAAGATACTTTTAAGTAGCCTAAATGTCGCTTTTTAGAAAATTCAAGAGATTATCCATTAAAAAAATTAAGTTTTCATAATGAAATGCATCCCGCATAAACAGGAGGGCTGGTTGGCACAGACTGGGGGATAGGCCACAAATCCGTGAGTACAGTTTACAAACCCGTGGGACGGTTTATGAATTTGTGGGTAACGTTAGTGGGTACAGATTGCAAAAACTGAAGGCACGGTTTACAAATCTGAGAGCGCGGAATCGCGGATTAGGAACTCGTGGGTACGGTTTATTAATCCGTGAGCATGAGGGAACAGTTTGAGAATTCGTGAGTACGGTTATAAACTGAGCGGACGGATTGCAAAACCGTCGCCACGGATTGTTTTTTTTTTTCCAACAGGTGACTTCCCGGGCTCCGTACAATTGTGAGGGTTTTCGGGGACTTTTATTGTGAAAAGCGCCAGAAGGAAATGTGTGTGACACGCATAGACGTGACACGATGAATGAAGCCGGAAGCGGGAAGTGTGCGCGATAATGGAGGACACACATGGCGTTCTGCAGTCTCTGCCGAAACATTCATATTGGTTTGATTTCTGGATGTTTCTGGTGTTTGATGTAATTTTTTTCTTAATCATGTACTTCGTCATTCCCTGAGTGGTAAGTGATTGATTCATATAGAAACTTTTTTTTTCTACAAACTTAAAGTTAACAGACATTTACAGACAGTGTTATTGTAACGTATGCTAAAATAATATAAAGCTTTAATAATCTATTTTATTGATGTACAAAGTTTAAATCCATTTAAGAGTTACTGTCCAGTCCAGCCCATAATCATGCCCAAATCAAAATACATTGTTTTCATGACAATTACATCTCAAGCGTTAAATGATAACTTGATAGTAAATCATTTGTTTCGTCGTCTTCATCAATATTTTTAAACCGTAATGTTGCATTTGAATAAAGCTTAAATACATTAAGATGTGTGTGACAATTTGTATGGTTGAGATTATATATGGTTGTGTGATTTGTAGATGTGGTTTTATACTGTATTTCTCTGTTTTACAGTGGTAAACCTGTTCACCTCTGGTCCAGTTCACCAGGAGAGCCTGAAACGCAGCTAAAATGGTCAGTAAGTTTGTTGTCACGATATCAATTATGACTTGGATATAATACCTAAATAAAATATCTCAATACTACTACTGAACCGATACCACGGGAGAAAAAAATAATAGCATAGCAACTTAGCTAAAAGCTAAAAGGATAAAGCCATATTAAACCGTTATTATTGACCTCAATTGCCCTCTCACAAAATATTTCACATTTTCTCATTTTACTTATATTTGAGGGCATGAGCTAAGGGTGGGAAATATGGTCATACATGTCATGATATAGTTATTTATAGTTAAATCATAAATATTTTATCTTTGTTATAAGATCAAATATGCTAACAAATACAATAAATGAATAATTCACACAAATTAAATCAACAGTGCTTTTTGTTTTTCAGGTTACCATATGTCTTTTTACCAGCAGCATTAAAAGCATCAGCTAAAATGTTTAAATCAAAAGAAAAGCAAGTGATTTTTCTCTTTTTCTTTTGTTGTTTGATTAACATTATAGATGCAGACAGTAGCGGGAACAGTTTATTAGGCTGCTGTCACTTTAATGCACTTTTGCATAATGCACCTATTGAGACACATCTGATTTTCTCCCAACTGTTTACATCAGGGGTGCCCAATCCTGCTCCTGCTGATCTACTGTCCTGGGGTGCGTTTCCCGAAAGCATCGTTAGCCAACTATGGTCGCAAGTTGGTCGCAATTTCCATTGAACTCTATTGGTAACGACGGAACTTGCGACCATAGTTGGCTAACGATGCTTTCGGGAAACGCACCCCTGCACAGTTCATCTCCAACCCTAATCAAACACACCTAAAAAGCCAATTAAGGTCTTCAGGATCACTTGAAAATTAAAGGCAGGTGTGTTTGATTAGGGTTGGAGATGAACTGTGCAGGACAGTCGATCGGCAGGAGCAGGATCGGGCACCCCTGGTTTATTCACTTAAAGAAATAGTTTAGTTTCAAATTAGCCCATGATTTACTCACCCCGAAGCCATCCTAGGTGTATATGACTTTCTTCTTTCAGACAAATACAATTGGAGTTATATTAAAAAATGTCCTGGCTCTTCCATGCTTTATAATGGCAGTAAATGGCGGTTTTGAAGTCCATAAAAGTTAGGGGTGTGAACCTACACTGGTCTCACGATCTGGTCTCTGGATTTCGATTGCGATTATCATGTCATCTATTCAGTTCAATTCGATATTACGATGCACCGCAACCTCAATTTTCAATTTTACTTCAAAAGTGATCTGTGCGTGTTCGCCTGTTCCGGAAGTCGCAGTGACAGAAACGGTGACATTCCAGTTTAAGTTTCAAGGGAGTAAAGCCTGTTTATGCCATTAAGAAAATTAAATTGTCAAATCAATTTTGTTTTAAAGAAATGTTCATTTAAAAGCAGCGCTCATTCATCAGTGTGTTACCCTGGAGATGCGCGCATCAACCGTCTCCGAGTCTGTTGAAGACGATCATCCATTTATAGTCACGGGTAACAACACAGAATAGTTGTGATTTGACCATCGGGTTGCCACCTGTCCTGGTTTTACCGGGATTGTCCTTTTTAATAACCTGTCCCGGGAAATCTATGCACTCTCCGAGTGTCCCGGTTTTCGAAAGGCTACGTGAATATGTATGTTCAAACCGTGTAGCGTGTTTGAGAGAGCGAGACCTTGCGTGTGTGTGCTAGTGTGCGTGTGTGCCTCAAGAAGCGATTGTAAGCATGTAAGAATTTAATTACTCGCACTAATGTCTCGCCTCCCTCTGCCAGTGTATGCTACTGCGACAAAGCACATACGTGAGAAATGACGTCAGAAAAGTGTCAGCACATTATAACCGGTTATGGTCTATTACTGAACCGATACCGAATCGTCCTCGTCTGCATCGCAGAAACGATTAATTTTGACACCCCTAATAAAAGTGCGTCTTTCCATCATTAAAGTGCTCCACACGGCTCCGTGGGGGTTAATAAGGGCCTTCTGAAGCAAAGCCATGCGTTGGTGTAAGGAAAGTAATATTGCTGAGCGGTATGACCAAAAATCCATATCGCAGTATTTTTCATAATTATACCGTTTTCACGGTATATGATCGTATTTTTTTTTCCAATTATGATTGGGTGTTAACCACATTTTCTACTGATTGAGAGAGGAAATACTGCAGTAGATTGACTTAGAATCTCCTGCTATTTTACTGTCATGAGTAGGGATGTTAACGATTAATCGATGATCAATTAATTGTCGATAATAAATTTAATCGATAAAACTTATCGATTGTCGATTAAGCAGGTTGATTCGTGTTTGTGCTGCTCAACCGCAAAACATTTAAAGCGAGCGTGCCGGAGTTATGTTTGGGACCATTTTACACCTTCATCATGACTATAAGTTTGCATGTGCTGCCTTTTGTTTTGTGCAAATGTTAGTTGTTATAGTTATATTGTGTTTGTTTTGTGTAGGCCTATCTAGCCTATATCTGATTTATCTCATTGAGGATGCATTTTGTAAAGAGAACAATATTGTAATAAATTATTGTGAATTATTTGGGTTTAGTTGCCGCGTTTCATCGCGTTGCTCCAGGAAGAGCGCATCCACAACATGAGTCCTTTTGAATGGCACTAGGGCTGGGCGATATGGCCTAAAAAAACAAATCCGATTTACGATTTAAATGTTTTTTTTTCTCTCCCTAATTTAAATCAATCTGCAGATGACAAAGAAATTGTTCAAAACAAGTTTCAACTTTATTTTGTTTTGATATTCCCTTCTGGGATTTGATCTGGATTAAAGTGCAACCAGAAACAACAAGCCGAAAGTACAATAGGGCAGGCCCTGTCCTTGTAAATAGTGTAAATGTAACATAACATAACACAAAATGGGTGGATTGGGATTGAAAAAAAAAAAAACTTAAAAAAATAAGTTTTTTGTGATTGTCAAACTATTTGGTAACTAAACATAAATTTATTAAGTTTATTAACCATGATGTAAACACAATGTTTACATGGTACAAAGACTGGTATGCTACTGTTTTTATTATTGCTTAACACAAATTTCACAATTTCAATTAAATTATTGTGATTTGATTTTGATATTGATTCAATATCAATTCCTTTGGATAAATATTAGGTACAGTAGATAAGTTACTGTGTTATGTTAATTGTTCTCCAAAAAAAAAAAGTAACACCTAATGCTCTAAACCAGAGGTCTTCACTCCTGCTCCTGGAGAGCCACTGTCCTGCAGAGTTTAGTTCCAACCGGCTTCACTACACCTGCCTTTGAATACTCAAGCGATTCTGAAGTGCTTGATGAGCTGATTCAGGTGTGTTTGATTAGGGTTGGAACTAAACTTTGCAGGACAGTGGCTCTCCAGGAGCAGGAGTGAAGACCTCTGGACTAGAGAGACGAGGGTATTCAGATAGCACAGATTATAGATAAATAGATGTTAATAGATAGACTAGATATAGATTGACAGACAGATAGATAGGCTAGTATATGCGACAACTGCACATCTAATGGCGCGGGTGCCTCTGATGTGCGACCAATGAGCCAACTCTACGTTGTCAATCTACCTACTATATATTTCTATCTATTTATCTAGCTGCTAGCTATCTATGCTAACGTTATGCTATCTGGCTGTCTGCCTATCTCTCTCTATACCGCCCACACAAGCACCTGTCAAACACAGCGACAGACACGTGGCGGCTACGTTTGCAACAACATTTTCACCGGAGGAGATAAACGCTTAGAAACGCCCATATAACTAGCATGATGCCTTCTATTTCTAGATGACAAAGACAAAGTTTACCAGTACTACGACACTGACAAATGTTACCGGTACTTATCTGAACGAACGTCATGATCACTGACACTAGATAAAAGAAAACGTTGATTTTTCACTCGGTGCTATTCAATGACAGTAAAAAAGTGTCGTTATTGTGCACTGCTGCTCGTAGACGTGCTCATTGCTGCATTGCTAAATCAATGATAGCAACTCACCAGGACACTACACCAACTCTCCAATCATTCTCCTCGGACCATGCATTTAATTGGCTTTGACGGCAATTCCACATTTGCCCCCTCACGTCTGGCAGGTTCGAAATTATACGGCTGTGAGCCGTCATACACGTTGGCTCTTGCCACCTCTTCCTCATCCCAGTCAGTCGCCATACTTCTAATACTAGGCTGAGGCTACCTTTCCTCCACTTCTCCCCAATGTGACATCACCGAATTGCGTAAAAAAAAAATTTAATACCAACTTTAAGACCATTTTTGAGACATTTTAAAAATGATAAACATATCTTGAGTGATTTATGTACCCATTAATCAACAGTGGTGGTTAACCTGCAACATGGGCTTTAAGTCTCTACTGTTTTTGCTCTGTAATAGTCGAGTGTGTTTTGTGTTGTATTTAATGTTTCGATCATAGATTCTGCAGCAGAGCTAGTATTGATGTTTTCTCATTCGTTTTGTTTCTGTCAGGACTGGAACGGAAGCGACCGCTGGACTCAGTATCGTCAAGTACTGAAACAAACATTTTCCATTTTACTCACCTGCTTTTCTGTAAACTGATTTTAAATTCATTTAATAACCTAAAATTGTGATGAATTAATCAAAATGTCAATATGGACATTCATGTGTCTGGATGTTTTATACAAATTGGCCTGTAGCATATGATGAATATTAGCCATTAGAGTGTGTGTACATATGTATGTATGAATGATAATTTGAATAATTAAATGTTACTTTCAAATCTGTTTGTGTTTACTTTTACTAACAGAGTAAAACAGACCACAGCTACAATATAAGGAACAGGCCTGGACTGGCCAACGGGAGCACCGAAAAAAAAAAAAATCTCTTTGCAATCTCTGTCTTGCAAAACCTATTTATAAGCTTACATGAAACATTTCTTTGCACGTGTCTCGCACATTTATTTGGCGAGATGATGGACCCTATATAAACAACCCATATATATATATATATATTATATATATATTATATATATATATATATATATATATATATATATATATTATTATATATTATTCTCATTATATTTCATATATATTCTCATTATTATTATTATTATTATTATTATTGCCTGCCCAAAGTACTAAAGTGATAATTTTCAAATTTGGCAACGCTACAATTCAGCTCACGTCCGCTGTCGCGCCTCTAGCCAAGTTTCCACTACTAAAAATATTTGTTGAGATTACATGATAATTTTTAATTGCATGTATGAATTAGTTTACTCAAATATTTCAAGTTAAGAGCAATTCAAATAAATGAGCACAAAATAAAAATATGCAAGTTCTGTTCACTTAAACTTTGAATTTCTTAACTTAAAAATTGTGATGGAACTGATTACCTAAATTCTTTTCCGTTTTTTTTCCCCAACTTATTTGGGTTTACAGTGAAATTTCTTAGTGAAATATCTGGATGCATTACAGTAATGAACATCTGAGGAATGAATTGTGCTTAATGGTCATGGAAATAATGCCGCGATGCAAAATATGTTGAATAAAACAGCTTGAGGTTCACATAAAAGGAAACGGCGTGTTTCACATGAAAGCGCGACGCCCGCCGTCTCAGTATGTGTTTTGCTGGCTGTGAAGCGTATATTTTCTGAGCAGCAGCAGGTGGGAGCTGCATTCAGAAGGGCTACTGAAACACTTCCTGTCCACGGAGATCGACAAGGCCGAATTATATTCGGCCAGTTTTTCTTAGGCCGCTTGATCTAACGGTGGCTGTTGTTGTGACCTATTGTCTTGTCTGGAGTCTCGGGGCATCAATTATTCTTCGCCTTTTCTATTGGCTCCAAGAACAAAACAAAGCCTAAAGCAAAATGAGGGCCGGAGACGCAGGGTGGGAAATAAATGAAGGGCCCGTGAAGCAGTCCATCATGTGTTATGCTGGGCTTTGTGTTTCTGTCGCACAGGGTCCATCTCGCCAAATAAATCAGCGAGGCGCGTGCAAAGAAATGTTTCATGTTTGCTCATAAGTAGGTTTTGCAGGACAGAGATCAGGCTGTTTTGTTCTGTCAACTTTTTTACTGACCTTTTATTGGCGCGTGGCTGCTGACCGTTCAGCAAACCCGGCTTGTTTAAAAATGTAACTTTTGTTTTATAATATTAACATTTAATTGCATAGACCGACATGAAATGTCCTTGTAAACTTTAATCAAAATAACTCCGTCTTGTCATGTCAGGTCAGGTCACCTTCATTTATATAGAGCTTTTTACAATACAGATTGTATCAAAAGCAGCTTTACAGTGATAATAGGACATTTTTTGTTTTGGATGTATAGCATATCTAGAAGAAAGTTTAGTTTAAGTAAGTTTTTGATTGATTAATTTCAGTTGTAAAATCATTAGTTATAAAATTAGGACCCGCTTACACGACACTTTTCAACTGAAAACAGAAAACGTTAAATGCGCTCTAGCCATTTACTTGCATGACAACAGCGGTGGCCTGAGAACGCAAACTTTGAAATAGGTTTCAAAGTACAAGTTTTTGAAAATGAGTTTTGAAAACGATACTGTTATCTCCTTGTAAACTTCAAAAGTGTGAATCTGTGAAAACGGTGATGGCACGCACATGCGTATTACGTGTTTAGTCTATAGGCATGCATGCTTGAATACGTATGAGCGCGGGCGCATTGTTTTTATTTGAAAAGTGACATCGCCAAATTAGTTATCTGGCATGCAAAATATAGCGTTTTTATTAGTTTCCGGGATCCATGTGAATGTTCCACATAATTCCTGTGTTGTCCATTCAAGTTTAAGAAGACTCTAAGAAGAACTTCAGTATTCTTTTTATCGTCAAGACCTATAATGTACACTTCATGTTACAGTGCTGACATTCATTATGTCACACACACACACAAAAGTGGTGAGGGCATACAAAAAAAAAAAAACATGATCAAAGTAAATGAGGAAATACAGGTTTTTATTCAACCGAGATAGATAGGCTATGATGCTTATTTTGTATGCTGGATAACTTAATCTATATTTAATTTTGTTTTTGATCTCCCAGGGTTGTTTGTTTTAACAATTTTGAGAACCATTTTATGTTATTATTTGTAGATACACATGTTTCTGCATGTTGCCTTAAATGAGACTTAAGTTTATTTTTGTGGGTATCGTCACAGTTTGCAGAGTCACAGAGTTATCGCGATGTGCTTCATTCACAGCAAAGTAATGTTGAGTTCTCATTCACCAATATTATCCTTTTAAGTGTGAAACACACACTGTTCTGAATGTTCACTTTTCTCTATATGAATAATTACTGAAACATAAAGGTTGCAAAAGTGGATTTTCTCAATGATGCAATAGAAGAACCATTTTTTTGGTTCCTCAAATAACCGTTTAATGGAACGGTTCTTAAAATAACAGTTTTTTTTTTCTTAGAGTTAAGACAGTCCTTTTCAAGGAAAGTCTGTTCACTCGGTGGTCATATTTGTGACGCCATGCAGGGGAAGCTATTTCGGGCATCCAAGACCAAGTCCTATCTATGTGAATAGGGGGGAAAAAATCAGCAACAAAATCTTACGAACTATCCGGTAAATGTTGTTTCTTATGCTCAAATAGTATTAAAAATGCTTATTTTTCAGGCTAGACCAGCCAATGCACATGTGCAGTCCTAAGCACGAGTCTTCTAATGGCAGTGACGCAAAAACTTTACCAATCAGCGATTGACTCTTTTACTTAGATGGATAGTGTTTTCTACATTATTGTTTTGTTGCAGTTTCTCCTACTCATAAGTGAACTGTCTTTCTATATCTATAGTCTTTGGTGAAGAGCATTATAATAACCTAATTATTGTAATTAAACTAACCATTTCCTACACCTATGTTTCTAAAATGGAATGTACTGTTTTTTCATTTAGAAGAAAAAATAAATGTGAATAAAATATAAACATTTTTCCAATAATTAATATTTTGAGCAATGGAAAGATTCTGTGGATGTTAAAGGTTTTCATGGAACTACAGATACTAAAGAACCTTTATATGTGAGTCTTAGACTACGTTTACACATAGCCGGGTATTTAGAGAAACAAATATTTCAAAACCTATGGGCGGCAGTGTAGGGAGAAGGATAAAGCCATGCAAGCCAATCAGAATCCTCAGAATCGACAAGAGAGAACCTAAAACCCCGTTTCTCACAGTTGACACGGCAACACATAACCAGCGTTTTCAGAAATCTCCACTTTGGCCGGAGTTTTTAGAAATAATCGTTTTCTGTGATAAAAACAGGGTTTTCGTGTAAATGAGGGGCCAAACCGCAGGGAAATATCTGCGTTTTCCCTTCGTGTAAACGGGGCCTTATATTCATAAACGTTGTATTATCACTAATTATCAGACCCTTGAGTGCATGGTTAGCATGAATGTAAAAACAAACCTGAATCAGCCATGCGCAATTCATGATTTAGTCACTATTTTAAATTAGTTCTTTCAGTGAAGCTGATAAAGCAGTAAGAATCCATTGTACAGCTCGCTGATGCACTGATTCGTTTGTAGCCTTTGCTCACTCCCTAAAACAGTAACAAGATACTTTAGAGAACAACAGGAGCATGGAATGAAGTGACTACAATTAATTGAAACCACCTACAAAAGCATCCTATTGTTTTCAATTACAAAAGTGAGAAACAAGAATGTGTGACATCCTTGGAAAGGCAGCGTTAACATTATTCTAAGCATCTCATTTTGTGTTCAATATAACACGCTCTTTCAATAAACGGTTCTATATAGAAGCTTAAATGGTTCCTTCAGGCTCTTTCTACATATAACCTTTTAGGGGTCCCATCATGGGATCAATTTATAGATTTAGTTTTAAATTTATTTTAATTCATTTTTAATTTGAATTAAATTGTAATAATTAAGCAGCTCGTAAACCTAATTCATCACTAGAAAAACGTGACTATTATATATATTAGAACCATTTTGGCATAATTAAAATGATATGATAAATAAAATGAAATCAATAAATAACTTTAAGTCAATAACGATAGGGTTTCCATATTTCCATATAGAACCCCATTAAGCTTTTTTTTTTTAAAAGAGTGATACAGTTTGAAATGACAAGATGGTGAGTATAGTAAAGTAGTATTTTTATTATTTGGCAAACTATCAAAAATTCCTCGTAGTTTTATTCGAGGTGTTGGAAATGTGGTTGAAAAGAGAGCAAATCAACGACCTCAAGGTGTAGAACTGCTATTAACGTGTTTCAAATTTAATCGTCATTCATTAAACAAACTTACTGAGACACTGTACAGGCCTGTTAAGCATTTAAACTTATGCAAACTGTCAATTTCTTTGCAGACATGAAAATCAAACAATGATAAAAGAAAGAGCTCATAAAGTTGATCTATTATGCTGTGTGGGTTTGTGCGTCAGATTAATGGCTGCTTTAAATCTTGAAATATGTGTATGATGTCAGTTTTCAGCCGTCCAACACGTTTCCTGGACACGGTATGAGCGCCATGAAAATTCCGCTTGACCCAGAAAGTCTCTCTCTTTCGGTGATGAGTTTGACAGAAATGAGAAATGTCTTGCTTTTTTTTAATGGGTTCCAGCTAAAGCATGACAACTTGAATGGAAATATTAAAATTTGTTTAATTAGTACATTTTCCCCTCTTACAAACTTAGACAGATACCATCACTTGTGTTGTCAGCCCGTTCACGTCTTTATCTTCTTACGAGAATGTCTTTTTTTGTGCCGGAGATAAGGCGTTTAATTTCAGAGATTACTTTTTTGATGTGAGAAATGAGAACGAGAAGGAAACGCAAGATAATTTTTTTGTCAGCTGTGATCTTATTTTGTCTATGTTTTATTGCTGACTTTGGAATCAAAGATGATTTTTATGAGACTGGAAATGATGAGGGTTTGATCGTCTTATCAGCACTTTCTTTACTTTATTTATTCAGCTTATTTTATTAGTTTGGATCAAAATTATCCTCAGTAATCAAAATCTAGCAGGCTGATGTCCTAGACAGCATTTCTGCCCCAGCATTCGAGGAAGGAAAAAGTTTTTTCCTCAGCATTCGCATTGAAAGTAACAGAAAATTCTGTCATTATTTACTTTTTTTGAGTTTGTGTCATTCAAAAAAAGCTAAATTTTTGAAGAATCTTAAGGCAACTCTTTTCCATAGAACAACAGTTCATAGTCATGAATTATGTGTCCAGAATGCAAAAAAAGTTATGTCAAATTCGGTTACTACAAATACAAGAACCAATGCCATTCTTGGGATTGAGCTGGTATGAATTGAGATGGTTATCAATGAATAATGACTTAAATTTGGGTCTGTTTTCTCAAACAGCATTATCATATGAATTGAAAACCATAAATCAAATAGAAACAATAAAATATAGAATAAGTTGTAGATTGCCATACAATGGCAGTTCATAATAAATGATAGCTCCAAAAGTAAAGACCTGTAAAATACTGTATTTAATTTAGTATAAAATACTGTCAAATTGATGATTTTAGAAGTAAATACTATGAAATGCCATTTAATTTAGTTAAAAAAAACATAAAATAACTGTTACAAATTACATATGATTACATATAAACAAATAATGCATATAATTGTGTTTCTATTTTTTTTTGTTATTTGTACTGTATATTAGTGTTTTGTGTGTATGTTGTGTAGTGTTTATTGCATTATTTTAGTGTTGTGTGTTACCCTGATGCTGTTTTGTCTTTGTATATATGACCACGTTTTATCAACAGGCTGTGCCACTTGTACTATTGAGTTGGTTATCGGTACATTTTGGGGGGAAAGGCAGATTTTGAAGAACATGTTAGAATTATATCACTGAAATACGGTATTACGACTGTCAGGGTTTAAGTCGCAACAATAAAAAGAAAAAGAAACTAAAACATAGACTCCCCGGACAGCTATCGGACCAAGAAATGAAAATCCACATTAAACAAAAATAGCTTTGATAAACATTTTATTGTGATATTAAAAATATAAAGTTGAGAGCTTCAGCGTAACAAAAAAAAAAAAGTATAGTAGGTGTGTAGACTTCAGGGTGACCCAGTCACCCAGGGCCCATATTAACAAAGAAAAGGAGACAATTTCAAAAAAGAAAAGAAAAACACTTTCCTCAAACATCAAAGAAAATAAATAGTTAATTAACCTAACATTCACTCTTTTATGATAGTGAGTTATCACAATAGAAAAGGGCAGGTCATCCCTACAAAGAACACTGCTTGGCATACATGCAACAATCATATGACAATAAAATTATTGGTTTGGCAGCTGGTGGGGAGATAGGAAAGGCACGACCGGCCCGAAGTCGTAGCACCTCCTTTTGGAAAAGTGGAAAAGGTCTGCTGCGATCAGTGCCATCCAATCCAATGGAATCAGGCAAAGCAGGCAATGTTTTATTACACAAATGCTTCATCCTAAACAATAAAGAGTCAACATTTACTCAGCTTCATGTCATTCCAAACTGAAGAGCAAAATTCGATTAGCAGAAAGTTCATGCTGTTTTTTTCCTAATGAAAGCAGATTAGGGCAATGACAAGAAACATCAGAAAATATTTTTTCTGTCTTCTGCCATAGCAAACAAATCTCATTCACATTAGTTCATGAGAAAAGATGTGCAGTAGTAGCCAAAAGTGATGTTCGGCCAAGGAAATTTGACCCTTCATTCAAATACCCTTCAATTAAATTTAGTCAAATGTTTTATTTGTGATAACCCAATGAAACATGCCAAAATTGGACAGACTTAATTTTTGGCCAGGCTGTCATACAAAGAAATTATGAACACATGAAAAAAGCAAGAGAAAACCAACAAAATATGTTGTCAATGTATGCTTCTCCCTGTGAGCTTTTACTTAGCATTTTATGCATTTATTTTGAGTTAAATAAAACCTGTATAGCTGTTTTTTGCCAAATTTAGTTCTTCCCTCATTTAACAAAATATGGTTATATATTTTGATGGTTTAATCGAACTTGTAGGTCATTAAAAACAAATATCCCCTCCAGACATCACTTTTGGCCACTACTGTATATTACTAATGCCTTTGATGCTCATGTGTCACGTAACCAGTTGCATACACTAAGTCTGATATGTGCAACTGAAAGTCTGTTTTCACACTGATGTCAAAAGACTTGGAAAATAGTTTATTTGGAGTACAATCATACACATTTTTTATTTCATTGTGTGGAAAATAGCAGCGTGAACATTCTTCTAAACATCTGTTTTTGTTTTCTTTAGTCAAACAGGTTTGGGGCGACATCAAGGTGAGTAAAGAATCACTGAATTGGCGACATAATTGTCTGAACTGTTCCCAAGTCAAGGTTGGGGCCGTCACTGTAGGTTTATTGGTCTGTTGGAAGGAATATATTCACAGATTTGACTTTAATGTTTTGAGTATTTTGTAGCGTCTAAAGGGGTTAATAAAAACACATCACTGTTCAGTGTGGTTTTGTGAAATCCGTGTGACTACAGGCAGAGTGCAGGTGAAGTTTTGCAATGGTGACATTTTCAAGGGGTTTCCATAGAAACCAAACAGTTTTCCTATTTTGGCTCTTTATCAGTCAGTGAGTCATGCACACCAGAGGAGTTATTTGTGTTGTGTGTGTGTTTCCAGTAAGACTGTTTTGGGATTTTATTTATTCATATTGACTTTGATTAAAGGAACATGTGATCAACACATTCTACTTACTCCCCTCCATCTCTCTGTCTGGCACTTTGTCTCAATCACTCTATCAATGAGATGCATCAGGAATAGGAAGCGTGGAGTTTCGTGAATGAGATGATGCCATATGTTCTGAATGCGTTTGTATAAATGCAGATATTAGGTTATTTTTTCTCTTTTGCTGAATGCTGAAGAGAAACATAACCTGCATCCATTTATTTAGGACCTGCTGTTTTGATGCATATGCAAATAATGGAATTTTTCAGAGTAAACCTTTGTTGTGCAACACTTTGTTTGCCCCAAAAAATATAAAAGGAATTGTTAATTTTCATTTTATTACATTTTAACCCTTTAAAACCGGCAGTATATGGCTTATTACGGTAATTTCATGCTTTCCGTCAGCAAATGACAGCAGCTTTCTGTCAGAGCGGGAAGGAAGGATTTGAACAGAGAGATACGAAGCGCGGCAGGTTAGAGTGTTTTGAATTGCATAAAATAATAAAAGAAACTAACAAATACATGGCGAAAGAAGTGGTAAACAGCAGAAGAGGGTATTGGGATGATTTTTAATGAAACTTGGGGGGTGGATGGCCGTTACGCTTTCACGTATCTTTACATGTGGTGTATGCATGCTTCAGGTTCTAAAGGGTTAAAAGATTAATTTGTTAATGTTTTATGCCTTTTATGTTTTTATGATCACCCCCAGCTGGGTCGCCTGGGTGAGGGTGTCCGATGAAAGACCCAAAACACCCTATGACCCCGGGAGCTTCACTGATGATGTGTCCAGGTTACACCACAATGTGTATTCAAGTACTAAGCCAGCATGGCATCGCCATTGACTTCCAGGAAAAGGCTGGATGACGACCTCAAATGTGTGGTGACAACTGGAGAGACAGCACGGAGAGACGGCAACCAGGGAAGGGAGGGTTAGCACAGGGCTCGAGACTAACGGCGTCCTATCGTCCTGGGGACGATAGAAAATGTGTTTAGGACGAACAGAAATATGCTCCAGGACGCTTACAGGACGAAAGACATTTTTGTATGTGTGTTAATTTATTTCTAGCCTATTAGACTAACCTACTTAGAGAATGCCAAAATTAACCAACCAAGTGCTGACTACAACGGAGCGCGTCTTCTCGTGCTGTTAGTATAGTTAGCTACTACCATTGGCCGGCTACTCACCCGGAGACTTTTTCCGCGGTGCGCCTTCATCTATCAAATATGGCTTAATGACATCGCAAATATGTTGCGCTGGTTAAACAACAGATATTCAACGAATAAAAACTAGACAAAAATGTTAGATAGTGACGATTTAGGAGGCGATCCAGTCAGAACTGATGTTCTGCGTTTGTGGTAGATGCGTTTCTACTGTCTGTAACGTGCTGATCTACCCAGCAGGACACGGGTTGACATGCGCATGATGCGCTCCATGTCTCATAAAACGTTAAAAAATGTAAACGTCTGTGAGAATGAGTAGAACAGAGATATATATCATCTGAATAAGAGTGACGACGCAAAAAAGAGCTCTATTCGGTTTTCTGTGTGCACACACACGACCGTAGCGTGCAGCCATGCATGCACAGACAGCGGGCGAGTACTGAATTGAGCTCTCTCGTGTCTGAGTGGACAAATACACACACAACATTATGTCGAAATGTCCGTTTTGGAGGGTATTCATGTAAACTATGTTGGTTATGTCTTAAACAGTTGTGAGAGAATCGGATGTGCATCCGTGCAATTGTATCCGCATGTCACTGGACATGATCCGACGTCTTAAAGTGACCTAATGCGGTCCGTGTCCTTAATATTGATCAAGCAACAAAAGAAAAAGAGAAAAGCATTCACTGCTCGTTAATAGCTTTAATATTATATTTAATATAATTAGTTCATACAAATAACTCTGCTGCTTGAAAGAATAAAGAATGATGTATAAGTTAAGAATGGATATATCATTAATTGAAAAGAAGACTGTTCTACTATAGGAAAAGTGGTTTTATTCAATTTTAAGATATTTTTTTAAGTAACAACAGTTAAATCTGTATCTGTATTGCATGTTCAAACGTTAAAATCATTCATATTAACAGGTTAATAGATGTTTTCTCCGGCACGAAGATCTCAGTACAAAGATTGAGACGGAAACAGAATTTCCCCCAAATTCTGTGTTCTAGAGAAGTCATATTACACTTTTTAAGGCCCTTTCTCTTAATAACACATTTCCAGATGATCAGCTATGACACATAACCACTTTGAGATATGTAGTCACCAGTATGTATTTATTATTGTTTAATCCAACCAACTCAAAAACGTTTTGAGCTGTGTATTTTTCTCTTAATTTTCGTATATGTAAAAAAATAAAAAGGGGAAAAAATATTTGTTCTGCATGAATACAAAAAAACTACTAACAACTATAATCATAATAACAAAGTACAGAAACAACATTTTTATTTTGGGACAGTTGACATTCCCTCTAGGACGGTTCAAATTGTTTTTCAGGACGGTTCCAGGACGGAGGTGAAAAAAGTTAGTCTGGAGCCCTAATAGCACCCCATACTGCAGCTCCTGAGAGGGAGCACCCAAAACATGCTATGAAAAACCCCAAGAAGAAATACCGCCAGGGGCGCCCGAGAGGCGGGGAGAATGAGTGCCCCGAACAGACTGTTTTTATGGCAACGACTAATGCAAATGGACAATCAACTATGAGTGCAGTCTGCAATTGTGGCAAGGTCTGCAAAAACAACTGGTCTAAAAATACACCAGTCCAAGATGGGCTGCCTAAGGAAGCTTGTGATGCAACACACAGTGCCAGTACCCAATACAGCACCTGGTGAGACGGAGGAGGAACCAGGCCCCGACACACACCACAGTGTCTTAAACGGCTGCAACCAGATTTCTGGAAAACCCTTGAGTGACTGCAAAAGACCTGCACCAAGACTTGGTGACAACAGGCACTAAGGTTTCAGCTTGCACAGTAAGCGCGAACTAAACGCATGCCAGAACTCCAAAAATCCAGAAATCAAATAAATAAGCCACAGAAGTTATGGGATTCTGTTCTGTGGAGTGATGGAACAAAACTGGAACTTTTCGGCCTTATGGATCAGCGGTATGTCTGGAGGAAGAAGCAAAAAGCATATGCTGAAAAGAACACTGCCTACAGTTAAGCATGGTGGTGGCTTGGTGATGCTCTGGGGCTATTTTGCATCCTCTGGCACTGGAAACCTCCAGCATTTGGAAGGCAAGATGGATTCATTGAAGTATCAGGAAATCCTAGGAGAAAACGTCATGCCGTCGGTGAGGAATCTGCAGCATTCGTCCATCCAACATGACGATAGTCCCAAGAATACCTCAAATTCCACCAAGGCTTGCTTTCAGAAGAAGTCCTGGAAGATTCTACAGTGTCCATCACAATCACCTCTCTTAAACCCCATCGAAAATCTCTGGTGGGATTTGAAGAAGGCAGTTGCAGCACGCAAACCCAAGAATATTACTGAACTGGAGGCCATTGCTCATGAGGAAGGGGGCAAAGATTCCTCAGAAACGCTGCTAGAAGCTGGTGTCTGGTTATACATGTCGTTTGCAGCAGGTCATAACAGCAAAGGGGTGTTCTACTAAGCACTAAAGATGCTTGCCAAGAAGGGGTTAAATAATTGTGAGACTGCAAATGTCATTAAAAGTTGCATTTGGTGCTCCACCAGGTGCTGAAAATTCTTCAGTTGTCCATCATCTTTTGCATATTTGAACCAATACGGCAAATACTGACTGGTTTATTCTACTAAACAGAATTGGCTGGTGACGGTCTGTGACGTCATTACTGGAGCCCCGGATGTTCCCCGTATGTGGGGCAGGCACATGGCACATCTTCAACCACATTCACCTCCTCCTGGCTAGATGTGTCTTGGCAACAGCAGGGTCCGAGCCGTGGGGTGCAGACGCTTGTCCTACATTACGAGAGAATAAGAACAGGGCTTTCACAATGGGTGTAATCATTGCCCTCGTGCACTGAACGTGTGTGCTCCTCACCCAAGCAGTAAACGTGCAGGTCGTGTCTGTCCTCAGGAGTCAGAAACCTGGGACACGGAGGCACATACTTAGATTCACCTTGACCCCATGCTAACTACACAAACTGCTCCTAAAGACAAAAGAGCTGATCACAGGCACCCTCTTATACTTCTGGGCACTCCAGTAATAACCATAGACAGTAAAAGAAATGGACACAGCGACCCCGTTGATTTCAACGGAGAGAGTTGAAGCCCAACATGGGCACGCACTTCCTGATAGCCAAGCGTACTGCCATGCTCAAACTGAACTTGCCTACGTGAGCAACCTGACTGACAGTTGTACGTCTTCTAGTAGCGGTGCCAAGAGAAATCTGAATCATTCCCTTCCGAATCTTGCAGAGCCGGAGATCGTGAGTATTAGCTGTTCATGAGCTTGCAGCAGGAGCAACTTTTGACTCTCTATGGGCTTCTCCCTTGACTTTATGCCTCCACGACCCCCGATTGCGCGAGCTTCTACTTCTGTCTTTATGGTGAATGTCTGTCGTGTTATGACGCAATCGTTAGCCTATTTTTACAAAAACGGCTTCTACGGGGCCATAACGTAAGATACAAAGTAATGGAGCCTTTTATACATTGTCGTGTTTCTTTAGAAATAAATAATGGACAAATGGAGTCTTTGGACGCCTCAGATGTAAAGTTATTCACTGTCAAAGTGACGCCAAAATGAATGGGAGTCAATGGGATGCTAACAGCAGGTGATAGCCAGCTACAATGGCGGCCCCCGGAGGCAGCTTCAACTTCCGGCTGATGGATTACCCCCTTGGTAATAACGTCACAGACTGTTGCAAGCCAATCAAATTGGAGTGTGTTGACAAGTGTTTTAGATACCGGTTAAACTGATATCAATCGCCCCATAGCATTGATCCAAGATGCAGTCTCATTCCCCTTCAAAGGGAACCCTGGTTACAGTCATAACCTGAGATGATTTCATAGGTTCCTAAAATAGATTGTTTAATTGTACAAGTTTATTGATTTAAATTAATTAGCATGCTTTTTATTATTACAAATTAAATTAACTTTTAAAATTGTATACATTTAAAAAAAAAATGTAATCTCAAAAATATTTTTTTTACAAGGTCCTAGTGTTGCCATTAATTTATAGAACAAGTGCAACTAACATCTGGGGCCCATTCTTCGTACGTTTCTAACTCACTTAGCTGGATTTCATTGTTGGCGATTTGGCATGATCTTGGATTGTTTGGTTCTTCAACGCTCATCTTGGACTTGCTGTCATAGCAACAGGTGCGTAAGCTTGAACCTGCTCGCGAACAGGCTTATTTCATGTTAACAGGATTAGATCGCGGAGCTGATACGAGAAGTCCTTTACTGCAGCGCGATAGTGTAGGATACTTTCTGAGATATATATTTTTTTCTCGTGAAACGATCGTGAGGATGTCGTTTATACATAATTATTTTGTTGGAAACGCACATTCATGTTCGACTCGGAGTCGGGCTTTAACAATAGCACAAAATGTTTGCATTGCCCTAAAATTCTTTGTGTGTGATAAAGTGCTGTCTGTCATGCAAATTGTACCTGGTGCTCAAGCAGTTTTTAGGGGTTTTTTGTGGCAATTGCAAGCCACTTGAGACCTAAGATTGTAAAGCAGGTTTTTTTTTTTTTTTTTGGCCAACGCAGGTATATTATAATTTTCAATGAAGATCGTGCAATCATGACCATGCAGATTATGACTTAAAGTATGTCCCTTAGACTTCCCTAACGTGATTGGTGCCATAGACTAGGCTATAGACCATAGACTGCACACACGTTCCAATCAAGTCCTCAAAGAAGGGGATTTTGTGAACAGAAAGGGGACTCACAATGTAAATGTGCAGCCAAGTTACTATTGCAATTCTTAATATTCCAGATTAGTAATAATATATATATATCAAATTTAAAAAAAGGCAGTTGACTGAGTAAAATCTCGTTTTAATATAGGTTTTGATATAGGATTTTAATATATGTGACATAAAATTGGCCGTTTTCCTATATTATATGTACATATATGCACATACATGTACATATATGTGAACATCTATACGTCCATATATGTACTTATATATGTGTACATATATGTACATATGTGTACATATATGTACCTATATAGGTGCATATGTGTACCTATATAGGTGCATATATGTACCTATATAGCTGCATATATACATGCATATATGTTCCTATATAGCTGCATATATGTACCTATATAGCTGCATATATACGTGCATATATGTTCCTATATAGGTGCTATACGTGCATATTATGTACCTATATAGATACATATATGCACTTATATATGCAGCTATATGTTTACCTACATATTAGTAAAATTAATACTAGGCAACATAAATAATAGCCCAAAATGTAGAAATTGAAATTATTTATTTACTTAAGAACAATCAAATAGTACAAGAACAAAAATAAGAGACAAAACTGAATAGAAAAAAAAAAAACAATTTATCTTGTTGATCTTCTCAGCTCCGTGAGCTTCGAATTGATAGATGTGCCTATCTGCCCTCGGCTGGCTGCCGGCCACTTCTTCAATGTATCATCTAGAGAAGACAAAAATAATAAGACAGTATAATAATAATAATATAGTGCTTCATCAGAACCCAAAGTGCTTACAGTACAGCTGCGATTGGACACATATTTTGGATAAAGGGCTGATCATAAAAAAAAATGCGTTATGTAAACACGTCAATTGGAAGATTGTGATTGGATTCTGCTAAATCTGAAAAATTCTGATTGGAAACATCAGTAATATTTCAAAATTATTATGAAAGGGGGGTAAAATGAAGGTGGTGAAAACAGAGAATTTTTATATACACATCACGTTTACTTGAGGTGCAAGGAAATACAAAAAAGTAAAAAAGCGATGGTATGCCCGCACACAAACAATTTATTCCACAGAATATGACTGACTTGTTTTTTTTTTACAAGGACAAAAGAGATTAGGAACATGTTTAGTACCATTCAGGTTTCTTTTCAGCAAAGTCTCCAAGTCAAAAGGTGCCCATAGCAGATTCAGCACCATGGCAGTAGCAGAGGCGGCAAGACGGGCTGCTTTCCACGCTTCTGCCTGGCAAAACACCCCAGAGCCCTTTATAACTTTAATCTGAAAAATAATTTCACATCACAATATTAATTTATTGACAACTTTTAGAAACTTTTTCATGTTTCATATTGATTCTTATGCTTAGCTTCCCAATAGTTAATAGGTTATGATGTATAAATGCAGATTAATGATAAAAATATGAAACAACTTAATCATTGCCCTAAACGAAGGAGAGGAGGAGGACAGGAGGAGGTTGGATGGAGAGTAGGGAAGGAGAAAAGACAGTGGGTGGAGAGGAGCGAAGGGGGGCAGGAGGAAAGGACGATTGTCTCTTATAACACTAATCAAAGCTTGGAAAACATTAATGTCCAGTGTTTCCCAGAGAATTAGATTCTATGTGTGTTTTTTTTGGGGGGGGGGGGGGGGGGGGGGGGGGGTGTTGACACATACTGTCAGATAACTTAAAGACATTGCTATTGTTATGCCAATGCTACACTTCTATGACTGCTCCACAGACTTCTTGTTGTATATTTTGCATATTTTGCACCCTTTGTTTTAACATTTTATTTTAGGGGCCTTTCTGAAAAAAATATTCCAATGCCCTATCGTATGGGCTTGTTTTGTGTGATAGACTACAGGCTCTGTACTAAATGTAACAATTATTAAACACTATATTAAATTTAAATAAATTAGATTTATAAATAACCAACTTTTCAAAACAACATTTGCAATGTGCAATTTTAACAAACTATACAAATATTTTAAAATATTTGTGCTAAAAAGTGCAAAACATAACTGAAACAACAACTGAATTTAAAAAAAAAAACACTATACAACTATACAACAATGAAGTGCAAAATAAAGTGCAAAACAACATTGCATTTTGACAGAGGTGTGAATTTACAAACAACTGTTAATTTAACATAGAAGCATAGGCTACTTTTGCCATGGTATGGTTTGCCATGACTGCATGTTAATAATCCCTAAAAAGCTGACATCCTCACGATCTCAAACATCTCTATTATTATCAATGAAGCTGATTGCACAATGAATATTTCACAATATCTACACTGTTTGTTATAAACAAAGGATTTGCCAGCATGCAGAATTCAGCACTGAACAAAAAGTCAGTTTTGAGCGGTGATGGGAGTCTATCTTAAATGCTTCTGATTGGCCATTGTGTTTAAGAAATCAACACATATGTCTGTGATTGGCTACATCGCTCACGCTGGAAACATGTTACAAATAGAAACTCTGGCCTCTGCAACGGATTAATAACAATTTATTAGTTTTTATATGATTTATTCATTGATCTTCATAATTTGCGGGAGTCCTGTGAATCGTTTTATTCTCCCACAGCCCGCACACACAGAGTAAGTGCATTACCACCCCGCGCTCGCACTCGGCCATCAAATCTAGTCCCGCACCGCACGTCTCTAGATCAAGGGCCCGGCCCGAGGATGGCGGCGGGTAATATCGGTCCAAGTTCTGCCTCGGGGAGAGAATTTAAGCTATAAACAGGACAGAGTAACAAGGCAGGCTTCGCTCATACATTTTTTTGACGACGTAACGTTAGTTAATGCGTGTGTTGCTTAGGCGGCCGCCTTAGTTACAAAGTGCTGCGGGAAACCCTGAATCTGTAATGGAAACACGACAGCGTTCAACATAGAATAACTTATCAGAGTTGTTTTGCAACATTGTTCATTATCACCATTCAACTCCGGATAGATTCTGGAATATTCGCTGGGAAAATAAGCTCCGCAGTGACCGCAACAATCCGTCCTCCAACGCATGCTCATGTTTTGAGACTGTGCTCGAAGTGGAGGCGGGGCTATTCGCGCGCGCCTCCATTGTCAGTTTGTGAGAGAGAGAGAGGGGGGGAGCAAGCTGCGAGCAGCTCTACAATAAAATACAATTTTACCCATCTTAAATAGTTTTAAAATCTGAAAATCAATCCGTGGCGGTCAGCGTTGATATTG
Organism: Chrosomus eos; assembly: GCA_036326025.1. NCBI lineage: Eukaryota > Metazoa > Chordata > Actinopteri > Cypriniformes > Leuciscidae > Chrosomus > Chrosomus eos. Next base: position 48,872,035 of record CM070818.1, read on the forward strand.
TGGCGGCCAGCCACAAATTAATGAATGTATGGGAAACCCTGATGTCAATAAATTCATAATCATAGCCAAACAAAAAAAAAAAAAAAATAAATCAGCCAAACATCATAAGAATCCATATAGCTCTGTTTGAGTAACAAGTAAACTAAATAAAATAAATACATACAAATGCAAGGGGGTTACTCACCGGTTGCACTTCTCCAAAAGTCGAGGAGGAGGAATCTAGATCCTCCACAGGACTCCTTCCAGTCTTGTTCATAGAAGAAAAATATAGTTATTCTCTTCAATAAATTAAAGTGCAAATACATCAAATAATTAACACTATCAATCAGCCCAACATCTCAAGTCTACAGCTCTGCTTGAAAAACAATTTTAAAAAGCAATGAAAATCAGAGGAACTTACCTTTTAAGGCCATCCTTAAAAATATTTTGGTTTGCAGTAACAGCAAAAAAAAAAAAAAAAAAAATAGGGTCTGTAGGTAGGTCTATATATTTTTTTTTCAAGATTCAATGTAAAAAAAAAATGTAAAATTTTGGTCATGGTAAAATTGAATTTTAACAATTTTGCATATTGTGGCGTCACTGACTGGGTCTTCAAACCGTGCATCCACCGCTAGGTGTCAACGCAACCTACAAATCAGAGACCGGTTACGTTTTAGGGCTGTCACATTTGTGAAAAAATCCTGTTTGATTTTTGAGACATAAGTGTTCATTGAATCGATTTTCCATGTCTAACGTTTCCATTTTCGCCAAAAATAGGCAAATCCACAGACAACTAACAGGCATTAGGACTAACATAAAGAGGGTACTTGAGACGCGCAGAAGTCAGCAATATTTCTGATGATTTATTGGCGTGAAGATTCGTGCACAATGACAAACGGGGGTTCAAAACTTCGCGGCAAGTTAAAGCGGTGTCGAGATGTTTTAATGCATTTTTTAGATGTATTATGGTGCCCAAACCCGTATGACTTTGAACGGTGACGTGACTGCGAACATTATTTACTGCATCATTACTAGGGATGGGTATCATTAAGGTTTTAACGGTATTACTACTCTTACCGATACTGCTTATCAATCCGGTACTCTTATCAGTTCTTTTAACATATTTTTTTTTACACTACTTTTTTACACTATTTTTTTCACACATGTACACTTTCACAAGTCAAAGCAATTCATTACTACCCAAGGTTTAACAATTGATATGACTGGACCAGTCATTTGGATTATAGGCCTACTTAATTTAATGCAGAAACAAATAATTTGACAGTGTACTAGATAATTTAAAGCTCATTTACCAGCAATGAAGGTGTTGCTGTTGTTGCTGGTCCCTGCTGTGAGTCTGAGGAAGAGCTGAACCCAGGGATGCCCTTCACAATGGGTCAGTTCACATTTAACCCAAGGGCCAGCTCTTCTGCCAGGGTAAAACGTGGGGGTGCAGGACCACCACCTGTTTGTTTTTCTTTTCTTTTTTTCTCAGCATTTTTCTTGGTTGCTTTTAAACAGGCAAACATTTATTAACAGTGCCTTTTAAAAAGAGACTATATATAAACAGTAAGTAGTACAAATTACCATTATGTAGAATAGTTCTTGACTTTTACTTGTTCCCATGTTCTAGTGGGCGGTGACTGACATTACAATGAACAAAGTTATTAATTATTTAGAAATTATTAAAATACAAAATATATTCTGTAATAAGTGATAAAAACATCTAACATGGTCATTACAAACTTAATTTGTCTGCTACTTTTTGCAAGTCCTCTCTCTTTTGCACTTTAAGGTGTTCCCTGGCGTTTTAATTAAGATTTCAAATTCTGCATAACCTTCAAGCAATAACTCTTGCTCTGCTGCGGAGAAAAACTGAGCGCGCTCTTTGGCCACAGCCAATATCAGCGTTGCTGATCAATGTTTCTACTATCGATACACATCTTCTTTTAAACCAACGCATGAACGCGCAATTATCTCAGATAACTCAATCCAGCTATACTAATCATAACCGGCAGGAGTGTTCGAAGAATCGAAATTGCCAGATCATGAGGAGCACGATGATATTATCTTGGATGTCTCGTTTAATCTCGGATGTTTTAAGCAACGTACGAAGAACGGGCCCCAGGAGATCCGCAACTAGTCAACACACTCAACAGGTCGCCTAGTGTCTGAAATAACTGACTAATGAGCGCAACCCTAGACACGCGCACACTGCCTGTTCACAAATATCCTCAGCAAAGTCATACAGCTGGAGTATTTTTCATTTGTACTGACACTTTCCTATTGCATCTTTCATTCTCGCACCTAAGGAGAGCCGAGACCATCTCAGAGCCACAGAAACATCTGTGGTGAATGCTGGGTAATTGCAGATTGATTTGAAGTTCAGTAACTGCTATACAGCGACGCATCTGCCCGCATTCTCTCACAGCCCGCTTGCTGATTAGCTGTTATTCAGTGTGTTTATCTGTGTAAATGATGGGGTGAATATCAGGTTAAGTGTCTGAAGAGGCGCTGAGCCAAATGCTCCTCTCGTACAACATTATAATAGAGAATTAGACTCCAAGACAGATGATCGTCAAGCTGAATGCCACGTTAGCGGCACATTCACCTTCGTCTTCAGCCATTTCTTGTCAGGCAGCATAATTTTATAGTTCATCTTTCACTACATTCATGAATTTAACATGAACTTGGGCTGGTGACAGATCAATTTGAACACTGTGGGCTGAATTCAACAAGCAGTTGCGCCACTTCAGCACAAATATAGTTACTATGGTAAATATACAATACTAACATGAATGAAGCATATGGAAACTGGTCAGGACAGTAAAGTTTGTTTTTCTGAGGTGACGATAATAAGGCCATCCTTAAAAATATTTTGGTTTGCAGTAACAGCAAAAAAAAAAAAAAAAGGGGGTCGGTAGGTAGGCCTATATTTTTTTTTTCCAAGATTCAATGTAAAATAAAAATGTCAAATTTTGGTCATGGTATGAGTTTAAACAAATTTGCATATCGTGACGTCACTGACGGTGTCTTTAAACCGTGCCTTCTGGTGCACCTTTGCAAACCTCATTCTGATGCAGGTTATATAGATATGTCAAAAACATTTTATTACATTAATTCCAGCTGCATTTATTTGATTTTTTTGTGGCAAAATCATGAAAAAAGAAGCCACTAGTTCAATGAAAGTGAATTTTCAGAGGTAAACAAATAAATTAAAATGACTTTAGAATTCACAAAATAACAGTTAATTAGATTAACATGCAGTGTAATACCTATGAGAAAACATGTTAATGTGTTACATTTAGGATGATGACATCCATAAAACATCATTTCAATTGTGTTACTGGTTATAGTTTACTAGGTTATATTGTTTTACTTGCATCCACCGATAGGTGTCAATGCAACCTACAAATCAGTGACCAGTTACGTTGCTTTCGGGTGTCACTTTTGTGAAAAAAATCCCGTTTGTTTTTTGTAAAATCAAGTTTTCATGTCTAAAGACGTTTCCATTTTCAACGCCACATATAGGCAAATCCGCGGACAACTAACTGGCATTAGGACCAGGACAAACGTAAAGAGAGCGCGTGAGACGCGCACAAGTCAGCAATATTTCTGATGAATTAAAGAGCTCGGGATCGCGTGAAGTTTCGTGCACAATGACAAACAGGACTACAAAATTCTCGAAAAATAACACCCGCAGCCATCATTACCAAGCGCGAACCATGACAGTGAATGAAACGAAGCGAACGTGTCTAGGCCATATGTGACATGCGTAACGTTATACCATGGTGTATCATATACGCCGCGGGCAGGGGCGGCGCTAGGGGTGGGCTAAGGGGGCTGGAGCCCCGAATGTTTTCAGTAAAGCCCCGAATGTCTTTTGTTGCCATGCATTGTATGCACCATCACTGAGTTTTCATGGGCATTAAAATAATTTTTATTAGAATTGAATTAATTAAATGTATATCTCTCTCGACTCTCGCATCTATACAGTGTCCATCCACATACGCGTTGTCATTCACAAATCACAACCGACAAGAACCGCCCACGCAGGCTAGCTTTTCTGACTGACATGTAAACTGGCCAACCATCGATGAGAAGTTCAGCTTCTGTACGATCCAGCCAATGAAATTAGATATTTTGGATTCAGGCGGTTTGTTGATAGTAAAATGGATATATAAAAAAAGGAAGTAAAACACCCCCAGCCAGCACCAAAACAAGATACAACAGCTTCAGCAGGTATCTGTAACTTTTAATCATAGTATTATATTTCTTATTCGGTTTTAAATTGTGTCTGATTTACATTTTGATCGTCAACAGTTAATGGTTGCGCAACACACGTGCATACGCGCGCGCGCGCACGCACGCACGCACGCACACACACACACACACACACATTTTTAGAGCGTTAACGTTATATGTTTGGTTAGCATGGCCTGCAGGTGTCGCAACAATTTAATAAAAAAGTAAACAAAATGGTTTCAAACAAAACATCATGTTTACTGAATGAATTTGCTTGTAAATGATTCACTGACCCCGCCATTCAAAAAACATTTCTTACGTATTTTTTCTTCTAAATGAATCATCTGTTTTGAACGAATCATTGAATAAACCGACTCATTCATTAAGGCAGTAGCTTGCCGCCATCTAGTGGCAAGTAGGCCTACCAATCAATTTTTTTTTCAATATTTTATATTCTGTATTCCAAATTTGATATTTGATACATTAGTCTCATATGATTATTTATGCAAATTGTAAGTGCTGTGTAAAATGCAAAATAAGTTTTTTGAAAGGTGCTCCTTCAAAATAAGTAGCCATGTGTCTATAATTATACTTGTCTTTAATTCCGTTGATGAGGGAGGATTGATGTTTCTTTTAAAATAACTTTTACTTTTAATAAGCCAGAAAGATTTACCTTGTAAAAAAAAAAATAATAATAAAAAAACATTTTATTTAAAGTTTATTCCTTGTATCACATATACCCAGGGGGCAAAGGAGGTTTAGCAGACATGGGCTGCTGTAAAAGGTTGTCATAAAAATGAAATCTATGATGTCTGAGGATCACAACCTGGGTGGACAACCCAGCTTTTTGTTCCTTACTCAGGACATATTGAGGATACAAAATCAGTTGAGTTTGCTTCTGTTGCAATTTGTTCAACATTTTTTCATAAAATGACTGGACTATTGGGTGATTCCGGGGAGCAGAATTTGAAGTAGCATTGTTTTGACCCTAATTACAAGTTTCCAGCAGCTTGTTGACCGGGTTGTCCACCCAGGTTGTGATCCTCAGACATCATAGATTTCATTTTTATATGACAACCTTTTACAGTAGCCCATGTCTGATTTACTAAAAAACGGGTGTTTTGCCCCCTGGGTAATACATGGATTTCTCTGGGCTAAGCCCCGGATATCCACTCACCCTAGAACCGCCCCTGGCCGCGGGTTTATATCTAAAAGAAAGAACGTAGCCTATGTAGGCTTTTTATATTCACAATACTTACTAAAATATGATTAATATTATATTATTGCATGTGTATTAGTTGTTTGAAGAGTAAAAAGATTTTTTGGTCGGTCTTAACGCAAGTTTACAACCGGCAAGTCGGTCGGACTAAAAGGGAAAAAAAAAATAATAATTGGGTCGGTCCTTAATTGACAGGGTCGGTCGGGTTACGGCAAACAAGATTATTTTTAAGGATGGCCTAACATTAGAATAATGGCACTGACATATGGATTGCATCAGATGCTTAGGATGCTGAATTGTTGCCTCACTGCCTTATCAGGCAATGATTGTAGGCAGTATGCAGACGAAGGTACCTCTGATTTCTGGCAGACTTCTAAAGGCAGTGCAATGGTTTAATGATCTACAGCAAAATAATTCTCGTAAGAAATTACATCAGAAGTGGAAGCCGTTGGTCAAAAATGTACATTTGCACACAGACTGACCACCAACCACAACTTTCATATGCCATAATTCTTTTTTTAGCTCAACTGTCACAAAATGGACAGCACAGGATTGTGGGATATAAGTAAGGGTTAATGCCCGACGAGGTGTCCGTTGTAAGGTTTTAATGGACGACGGCGAGGTGTAAACCGGCCGACGCGCAGCGGAGGACGGTTGCCTCCGCCGAAGTCCATTAAAACCTTACAACGGACACCTCGAAGGGCATTAACCCGCTTATACCATGGTCACTTGCCAAATAAAACATTTTTAAAACATTAGTTTATATTTTAATTAGGCTAAATCTCTAGTTTTTACAAATAATAACTTGCCTGACGGTTTATTTAGCAACCGGAGATATTCATAGTCCGCTCAGCTTGTAGAACCAGGTTCAAAAATGCATTTTTAGTTCATGAAACACAAAGGCATAGTTATTTTTTTTTTATTACACATAAAACACTATGTGTTACACTTGTCTACACTAACCACAACCTCCGAAGCACCGCTGTAACGTTAGGTCGACTCTCCGATGCTGGACTGGAGAGCCGTCAAATAATGTCTGTGACAGGCCATCGATGCGAGAGCAGTCTGCGGGCTTACTGGGCTCCGTCAGTCCGTGAGAGCAGTGTGAGAGACTGAAGATGAAATAACGAAGTCGCTCATTGTTGTATTAGTCCCAGAACAGCCGATTGCATCATCGCACAACCCAGGACCCTGAACGAGCGCGCGCCCTGTGTGGACTGCCTGTTGCTATGGTTACTCACAGCTGTTGTAGGCAGCGCATTTATTTATTAATTTCGAATGGTAAACAGGCAGTTTCACCAGAACTTCTTTACTAGGTGTCCTCTATCACTTTTTAACGGACACCCTGCAGCCAATCAGAATCGAGTATTCACCCAGACCATGGTATAAAAGGCAGCAAAGGATACATCTATGCTGCCTTTAAAAATCGATCAGATAAAGGTATCTAATTAGACAGAAAGTGAAGCAAACACTATTCGGACATGCCTCAATACCTTCCTACCTTGGAATGCATACTTCTTAGGCAACATTTTGCTTTTCATATGCAGCCATAGCCTGACAACATCTCATCTGACCACAGATACTGAATCAGGACAACATGTTTTTCTCAGGCACTCTTTACTTAAACTGTATCTGAGGGTTGGCCAAGTTTGTGTAACAAAGCCAGCCCAATTGCCATTTAAAACCTGCCCAATTACGTTCAGTTCCCCGGTAAACCCGCTTCAACCTGCAGAGAAAAAACAGCCAGAGGTAACAGTGTGAAAGTAGCCCAATTCCGCAGTTCATTTGGCATTTTTAAGAGCTTATTTAGGTCTGAATTGAAGTACCAGATCATGACAGTCTGCTACATCCTCCACAAAACTAACCCACAATAACTGCACCATTCTGCACAGATTTATTTCTTTTTGGCCATGTTTACATGTCTGATTTGCGTAATCAGGTGCTAAAACAATGTGCAAATCAAACACATTATCAACTGGTGCAATTCAGGCCCATTAATTTCCTTGCGGTGTGTTAATGGTTAATACTGTCGTATTGTATGATTATTAATCCTATAGAAAGACATAATCAATGATGGGGTTAAGAGCAGCATTCTGGTTTTTGTAACAGGAAAAGCTGGCATTTCAATTGTGTATCAGGACACATGCCGCTCCATGGCTTTCAAAATGTGTGGCTCCTCCATTGTGTAACAGCCGAACGAGTTTCTCTGCAGTGGGATAGACGCCATAATCTCTGGCACGCCAGCCCTTCCTGATATTAATGAGGCATTTGAGTGAGTGCTGATGGATTCTGGGAGGGGAGGGCTGGATGTATATTTTGACTGAGATATTCTACATCTGCTATGAACTGTTCGCGCAAATAGTAAAAATCTAGCATTGATTGCTCACTCTCATGACCAATGATAAAAAAATAAAAATAAAATGTTAGTATTGCTGGTTTGCTACATACATGTCAGCTGTGTAGAACCTGATATAGTCGTAGCAGGGGAGAGAATACAAGTCGTCTCAGAGTTTAAAATATCTTGGAGTTTACATAGATAACAATCTTACATTTAAATCACACATTAAGAAGGTTTGTAATCACATTAAGTACAACCTGGCAAATTTTAGATATGTCCGTAGCTGCATGTCGAAAAGGGCTGCCATGATGTTCATGCACTCCATGATTTTATCTCATATCACCTATTGTTTGACAACCTGGTCACAAGCTAGCAACACCTCTCTCAAACCACTGCTATCCCTATATAAGAAAACTCTTAAAGTACTTGACAAGAAATCCATATATTATCATCATTGTCATGTTTTAAAAAAATATAATCTATTGAATTTCGAAAACTTGATTATATACGCAGATCTCTGCCTTGTGTATAAAATTCTACATGGACTGGCTCCTCCTGTATTGTGCCAGTTTGTGAGCACAGCACCAAATGCTCTCAGATCTACAAGGAGTGCAGCAAGAGGTGACTGCATTGTCCCGTTTAGGAAGAGTGCACTTGGTCAAACAGCTTTTTCAATAAGGGCTGCTCGTGAATGGAATCTCATTCCAATTCACATTAGGAATTTTAAATCTTACGCTTCTTTTAAACATAACTTAAAGAAATGGTTAATAGATAGTCAGGCCTTTTTACATTACACTTGACATGAAATTTTGCTGCTGCACTGTCTTTCTTGTCATGCCTTTTTGTTTGTCTGTTTGCTTGTTTGTGCCTCTTGTGCCATGCCAATGCGGTTGGCTGGCTCATTGTGTTTTCCTGTGTTTAGATAGGGGAAACCTTTGTCGTTAGTTATTGTCCTAGCTATATTGTTTTATTGTTTTTGTTTTGTTTTTTAGGTGTGACATCAAGATCTGTCCAGGGACAGCAGATGTAAAATAGCCTATTGGCTAATTCTGGCACACTGTACATTTATTTATGTATCATTAGTGTGCATTGTCCCTGTTAAATAAACCTGAAATAAATAAATAAATAAATCAAGATTGGAAACCATCTAAACTAGCTACACACCAGGTAGACCAGACCGGCGCCGGTAACAACTTAGCATAGTTTCTGTGAAAACTGAAAGTCAGGAAGAAGAGTGGCAGACCCTGCTTTTTACCCTGGAGAAACACAACAGCAGTGCGAAATATGAAAAGACAATGCAGAATTTCAGGGAGTGCGTTCTCGAGACACCACGCACTTTCATGCGGATGGGTGGCCAAAACACATTAGGCAGTCCCTCCAGGATTTCGCGGGCCTTTTTTCTGATTGTTGCGGCCTAAAATTCCTGATGTTGCGGCCGATTTTCTAAAAAGTTGCGATGAAAGTTGCGATGTTCTTTGGCATTTGTTTTTATAGGTTAACAGCAAAGGTAGATAGATTTTTACTTAAAGTGCTCATATTATGCCTTTTTCCTTTCCTTTAATGATATATCTTTTTTTGTGCATGTTATAGGTGATAGGTGATATACTACAGTACCTATAAGTTACCATGCATTGTATGTATAAATATTAGGGGTGGAACGGTACACAGACGTCACGGTTCGGTACGATTTCGGTACAAAATAGTGAAAAGCAAAACAAAAATGCAGAAGGCATTTTTATAATGTCTTGAGCCTTGTATTTGTAAAATAAGTTTTATCAATAAAAGCCATAGAACCAGTTTATTTGTAGTGCACTGACAATAGTTTTATATAATTAGTTTATTAATTACATTAATAAAAATACAAAAAGACCATGCGATATGTTTGGTAATTGTACCTGAATGAATTTAAAAATAATTTGCTATATTTCAGATCAATATAGGCTATTTGTTTTCCTTAATTTGAATTAACCTTAACTTTATTCTCATCTGAATTATAAATACTTGATTTCCGTATAAAATAATACTATTATTAAAAACATTATTATTTTTTTAAGCAATGTAGAATGTGTAACTTAAAAATAAACAGATTAGTGCTCCGAGGACAAAGAAATGAAAACCAATGCAATATAATGAATGTCCAAAAGATGGCTGTTTTGAAATGAAGTTGGATAAATATTTTGCTTTTAAAACGCGCGTGCGCATGTGTATGTGTGTGTGTGTGTGTGTGTGTGTGTGTGTGTGTGTGTGTGTGTGTGTGTGTGTGTGTGTGCTTGTTTTTGTGATATATGAGGACACAAATGTGTATAATGATATGGGTATTACACTGGTATTACAACTTACACGTGAAATATGAGGACATTGCATGCGTCCTCATATTTCAAACAGCTTAAAAAACATAAAAAACAATGTTTTTTTTAAATGTTAAAATCCAGCATGTCTCCTGTAAGGGGTAGGTTTAGGGACAGGGGCAGTGTAGGGGGATAGAATATATAGTTTGTCCAGTATAAAAACCATTACGCCTATGGAATGTCCTCATAAGTCACAAAAACAAACGTGTGTGTGTGTGTGTGTGTGTGTGTTGTAGGTTACAGTTTGACAAGAGCTTATAGTGTGACAAAAGCACAACGTTGTGTTTTATTGCGAGTGTAAACAAACAAGTAAACACTTTGCTGTTTGAATGTCCTGTATGAACAAAAATGACGGAGTATGTTTTTATGTTTCCACTGTTTGATCGCGACACACACACACACACACAGAGTCCGATTGCGCCCCGCGTGTCTCTCTCTCTGTCTCTCTCTCTCTCTCTCTCTCTCTCTCTCTCTCTCTCTCTCTCTCTCTCACACACACACGCTCACAGTCCGATCGCGCCACACGTCTCTCTCTCTCTCTCTCTCTCTCTCTCTCTCTCTCTCCTCACGCACGCGCACGCGCACACACACACACACACACACACACACACAGTTTGATCCGTCTCTCGCTCTTTCTCTCTCACACACACACAGTCCGATCGCGCCCCGCGCCCCCCAGCACACATGTCTGCTGCGTCTTCTGAACAAAACAAAGAAGTTAGTTTGATGAGGCTTTGCAGGAGACCGCGACGATTGGTCAAAGTTGCAGAAAAGTTGCGGTGATTGGTCAAAATTGCAAGGCGCACTGAACTCACGGGGAGAGAGTCGCGTTAATAGTTGCGATCGCGACATCGCGAAATCCGGGAGGGACTGATTAGGGTTTTTTCTGTTAGAACGGTGTTGTGTTAGCGGCCCCTAAGTTAAATGTACAATATGTAAGAATTTAGGGTAACACTTTATTTGAAGGGGTGTGCATAAGACTGACATGACACTGTCATAAACATGACATAACACCTGTCATGAACATGAAGGAGTCTTTATGAATGTTTATGACTGTTGTCATTAAGTGTCATTCGGTAAATTATGACACTTTTAATGCAAAGTTGACATTGTTTAAAATGTCTTTGTTATGACAACTTGACATTAACAAAGACAAAAAATGTCTTTGTTATGACAACTTGACATTACCCAAGACAAAAATGTCTTGATTATGACAACTTGACATTAACAAAGACGGAAATGTCTTTGTTATGACAACTTAATATTAACCAAGAAATCATAACCTGTCAACCTGTCACAAATATGTCATAACAGGTCTAATTATCAAACTTCAAGCATTTTGCAGTGTAATAACCCTTAATGACATCTTTATAACTAGTACAATGTGTTCCACTTTACTTGAGGACAAGTAAAATATTCATGACACAGTTATAATGGTGTCATGACGGCCAAAGTTGTCACAGGTTGACAGGTTATGATTTCTCGGTTAATGTCAAGTTGTCATAACAAAGACATTTCCGTCTTTGTTAATTTCAAGTTGTAATAATCAAGACATTTTTGTCTTGGGTAATGTCAAGTTGTCATAACAAAGACATTTTAAACAATGTCAACTTTGCATTGAAAGTGTCATAATTTACCGAATGACACTTAATGACAACAGTCATAAACATTCATAAAGACTCCTTCATGTTTATGACAGGTGTTATGTCATGTTTATGACAGTGTCATGTCAGTCTTATGCACACCCCTTCAAATAAAGTGTTACCAATTAGTTATATTAGTTTAAAATTCTTAACATACAACTGTTTTAATAAAAAAAAAATATATATATATATATATATATATATATTATTTTTTTTAAAGTACTTAATTACTTATGTAAACTAATGAATTAATAAGGGGGGAAAGGTAGATAAAGAATCGTTTTGGAATCGGATCGTGACTCCCAGAATCGGAATCGGATCGGATCGTGAGGTGACCAAAGATTCCCACCCCTACTATTTACCATGTCAAAAGCGCTGGGGGTGTGGCGTGCTCACCTAATTATCTATAATGAAGGGAGAGCGAAAAAACTGTAACTCTCCTTGGTTTCAAACGGATTAAATAAACTGGAAATATTATTTTTTTTTAAATAAATTACTTCATTTAAAAGAAGAGAATCTCAGCTTCATAAAGAGACATCTCTCGTATCTCTGTGACAAGTATTGAAAGAGTTACAGTTAATGTTTCGGACGCGTTTCAGAACGGACCTCACAGACAGAGACAAGGTAAAACGTGAATCATGTTTATTTTTCTTTATTTGACGAAAAGCACTACACTTTGTTTTTATTGTGAGTATCCACAAAAAAATACACACTTAACAGGATCTAATGATGTACAACACTTATATTTAAGATCAAAATCAACAGAGTAATTTGATTCTCTTTTGCACTGATAAGGAAAAAATCCAGCAAAACGCGTGGACGCGGTTTCCGACCTCTAAGGGTTAAAGTGATTTATAATTTTTATGACGTGTTTTGTTTGAGAAAGCTTTCTGCAAGGCGGCATGATCTCTCATTAATATGTATGCATTTCACACCTGAGAAAGACAAAGACCCTCCCATAATGGCCCTATTAGGTGCTATCAGGCCCTATCATTATGAGGAGCCTTGCACAAAGAATGAGGAGATTTAAAAAATAATGGCTTTTAGATTGTTTGGATTTATTTACAACACAACATAATCCAAAGATACACAACAAAGGACAAAAAAGCACATTAGTAAACACACTTATCTAAAGACAGTTTAGTAGACATTTGTACACATTTAACAGTTCTCTAGACATTTAAGAATCTGTAGACATTTAACAGTTTATTTTTTCATATTTCTTAACTCTGTATGACCAGAAATTATGTAGTAGTTTAAGACTATTTTCTGCTATGTGAAATAAATCTGTATGTGAAATAAATCATTTCTCTTCGTGTGTGGTGTCCCCCGGGGACAAACGAGCAAGCAGCCTGTGGAATGTGGCGTGTAGCCAATCAGAAAGCGAGGTGATGAGGCGGAAAGGAAGCATCGGGAAACAAAATCAAAACAGCCGGCGGCATGGCGCACCAGAAAGTCCAGTGGACGTCAGAGATGGAGGACCAACTCTGTTAAAAACAAACTACAAACTACAGACACTGCATCATCTTCGTCCGCCATGATTGTTTACTCTGAAGTCACGTTTGATCTCGAGGGATTTTGCGAGATTTTCCTTCTGACCTGGGAATGCTCGGGAGTCAAATCGGTTTGTGTGTGATGTGTTGATTTTGCTGTGTGGCTGCGCACCACACACTGTACCACCAAAACTGTTAGACTCGTAATTTTTTATCACCATGTGTGGGGTCTCTCAGGTTTGGAAAATCGGCCGACAATTTTAAAACCGTCCCGTGTGAACCAGGCTTAACAGGACATTGGGTGTCTGTCAATATGTTAGCTTCATTTGTGATGTTAGTTTTGGGCGTTTCATACAAGTTTCATAGACCTTTGTTGGGAGAGTGAGTTTGCTGGAATATTCATTAAATATAATGAATAATTTGTGTGTCTGATTGGTCCAAATACTACAAGGGGTAAGTGGCAGGACGTTTTGACGTAAATCGACACGAGGTTCGAAACTGACTTTTGCCGAGTTACCTCTACTCCATTTTCCCATCATATATCAGATTGGAAAGGCATTTATTTTCAATAAAAAAAAAATTAAAGCTGCAAACAGCGATGAAAGGGCCCTCGCACCCATGCTATTGCCACCCAGTGGCTTTAGGAAGACAGAGCACAGTGGGCAATGTGCTTTTAAGTAGGTAAATATAGGTGGAGTATGTCAAAGTCAGTTACAAAAGTGTCCTTTATTATGGGGATAATAGCATGCATTCTTACTCAGATAAGTGTTGCTAGCATGTTTTAGCATGTTTCTAGCATGTTTAGAACTCAATGGCATATTTAATATGTTGGTAGTACTGCATCACACTGTTAAATATGTCACTTCTTGTTGCCAGTAGGTGGCACTGTAACTTTATTTTGGAATGTAGATGTCTTCAGACTAGGACACTTTGTTGTAAATTTGGAGCACATTGGAAATTGCATGCTTAAGTTACAACAACATCCTTTTGCATGTATAGTATGCGTTAGCACTTAGCTAAATGTTTGCTAGCATTCTAGTATATTGTTAGCATGTTTAGCAGTTGGTGGCACTTTTTTATGTTATTAGGATTCCAGAACAGTGTTAAACGTCACTTCCTTTTGCCAGCAGGTGGCGTTATGACTATAACTGAATATGAGCATGAACATGTGTTTAGGAGATATCTCTTATCAAACATGTGAAGCCATTTTTATGTAGCGGATTGACTGGGTTGTTCTTTCTGGGGTGCCAACTTATAAGTCTACTCATAAGTAAATTTTTAATTTTAAAGTCAATCATACAAAGGCTTCAACTTTTTGCTTTTTTACAGATGAACCCTGTTGAACCTAAGGCAATAATATTACAGATAACAATAACCCAATTTGCATTGCATGATTTTTTTTATATTCACTTCACTCTCCTACTTTACACACACACACAAAAACAATTTTAAAATATAGCTGCGAGCAGCGATTACGGGCCCAAGCCGGTGGCACCGCCACCCCGGTGCCTTTAGTTACCTAAAGCCACTGGGGTGGCGGTGCCGCCGGCTTTGGCCATTCATATATATATATTAGAGGTGGGCATAGATTATTTTTTTTAATCTAAAATTAATCTAGATTAATCTAGATTAAAATGGCTTATTTGAATTTTCCCGAAGGCATTCATAATATATGTGCTACCCAAATAATGACTAAAATTAAGTCTTTGAGAATAGTTCGCCTCGCATAGGGATGTGCATTTCTGCCAAAAATGCCATTCGACAATCGAGGAGCAAAAGTCGAATATCGTTAAATAAACAAAACAAAAAACCGCAATGACAGAAAGGGAGGCCAATTTCAACGTTAGCGATTTGTCATCAAACAAACTGTTTATTAAAGGGTCACTTCACCCATTTGCATTAAGGTTTGTATTGTTAGAAACCCAGTCATATATTATAATGATGGTGGAATTTTGCTTGTTTTTTTTATGAGATGGGAGAAAAAAGGATTTAAGTGTTTTACTTCCGTCCTATCGTGACGTAAATATCGTCATTTTGCGTCACGATAGGACGGAAGATAAATTTCATTGAAAAGTGTATAGACTACAAACATTAGCTCATTATTATTCAAGGGTGTGGGACCCACTCACCCTACAGGCCTATTACAGATCAGTGGGTGGGACTTCACTTGCAGAAACCGAAATCAATATCCGCCATCTTGTTTTTGGAAGCTAAGCTAACGAGCGCTGTGGAGATAGGAAGTATGACAATGACTGAAGAAACTATAAATGATATGGAAGAAGAGGATTTTGAAAGTCTGCTGCTCGAATCCGATGTTCGTGGCTATCTTTACGAGCCGCAATATAGTGAAGAGCAGCTGAGGCTGATGGAGGAACAGGAGGCGGCTGCCTGTCGCGGTCGAGGAGCCCGGACTGGCTCGAGCTGAGGCGGACTGCTGTGCCTGTGCTCTCGCTGTGCGCTACGGACACAGATAGAGTCCGTCTGCTGCAGAGAATTTCAACGAAGGGACGTTTGTGTTGTGATGTGAACCACCATAGTTTCGCCTGACTGAACATCCAGGTATCATGCAGTAATACACCATATTCAGAAAGAAATACAAACGAGGAGTAATTCACTAATGAATTTGCCAATGTAACTTAACGTTAACGGGGTTTGTTGTTGTGGGAAGAAGGAGGCTGGAATCGGCGAACATTTAAACATTTTAATAGTAAAATGAACAAATACACAACGAAAGTATAAGCCAACAGCCCCTCATTGAAGACTGAAGTCCACACACAACATAAAATCAGGCCTGTTCCTCTCTCGATCTGCCGTTTATGCTTCCGCTCCTCTGTGAGAGATACGAGACCGGTCGGTGCGTCTCTTTACTTTCATTATCACTTACTAGAAATTTTGCGTGAAATGAATTTCAAACTCTGGTGGCAGCTAACGTTAGCCTTGTTGACGAAAGAATGATTTCTTTGATGTGCGCGCAGTTCCGGATTAGTGGGTGTGGCTTGCGGAGCTGTGCAATGTGGTGCATTGTGGGTGTTGTAGTCTTTCATACAAATGCACCCTTCGGTTATTTTCTGTCTTTTCTCGGTCAAGAGGGCAACAAATTCAAAAATTATTTTACATTTCGACTACATATATGATCCACTTTCAATAAAGATTCATGTTGAAATGGGTGAAATGCTCCTTTAATTGAACAAGTAACATGTTTTCTTCGTTTTTTTTAACATAGTAATTGGAAGAAGAAAAAAAACAATACGCACGACAGTCCGTTTTTGCATCGCCAATGCTCGTTAGATCAAAAAATAATGTCATCATATGTCATAATGATTTTTGACATATGATGAAACTGCCTTGTTACTGCAATAGCCTCCTTTTTAAACAAATTAGTTTCAATCAATGTAAACTATTCGTGTGATCATGCCACTGCGCAATACACACACATTACCGCGGGTGTTCATTTCATAAACTGTGGACAATGGTAGCTTATTTAAACATGTTAACCAGTGCGCCGACGCTCTGAAGCGTTTTTTTGTACCCTATAAATAATGCGTGAAAACCGGTAATGTCATATAGTACGTGACTAACGTGGTCAGTAATCTTTTGTGAAAATGTTTACTATGAAATGAAATCGAATGTTTCGTCTGTGGAATGCATTACATGAATTACAAAGATGTTAACTAATCAAGATTCTGTCATCGTGGCAAAGATATCGACATTTACAAAGATTTGTTCAACTGATAAAGTAGATCCACCAAGGCTCACTTCATAATCCAACCGCCTTATTTCTATAAGTCATATGATGTCATCACTTTAAAGTTGATGTATTTATGAGTGCCGTAACACATCACTTATTAACAGTTGAATTGTACTGAAAGTTGTTGCAGTACTGTACACATACCATCATATAATCATGTTGCCACAGTTACTATTGAAAAGTAACTAAGTTACTTTACAAGTTACTTGATTTTAAAAGTAACTAAGTTACTTTACAATTACTTGATTTTAAAATAACTAGTTACTTTTACAATTACTTTTATTAGTACACACAGTTGCGACAACACCTAACTCAAATAAAAATGACAACCGTTTTGCAACACTCACTTTATTGGAAGTGTATTTTTAACAGTAATATACAATTATCTCCTGACATTTAAGTTGAACAAACTATTTCTAAAACAGTCTTCTTGACTTCACTTAATATAAATACTTGTTTATAAAAATATATTTTTTGTTTTTCTTGACCGTAATTAGTACTGTGAACACTACGATTTGCTAATATGAATTATACCATCTGTAATCGGATTTCAACGGAACCGCACCCGCCGTGCAGCAGATGAGTGCGGAAAGCTTATACTACCACCTGTTAACCACCCCGCATGGAGTTAACTCTGGAGGAAAAAATATGCACTCGCAGACGGAGACAAGTATGTGTGAAACGGGCGTAAGTTTGACTGTGCGGTGCTGCGACTCCATATGTTTTTTCAAATTCGACGAAGTGTATCTGTAGGTAGATAACACTTTGTCGCCACCAGCACAGAGTTACAACGGACCTTAATGTTGCCATCTTTAGCTGACAGACACAAACTCAAAATAGTGACTGTATTTCCAGCTAGAAAAAGCGCATCTCTCTCCTCCCTCCATTGTTGTTTACGTTTGTGTCGCTGCGTGGTACGTACACGTGACGTGAACGTCATGCTGAAAACGTGACTTGTCGCGCACACTCCCCGAGATGCAAGAAGAAATAAATATATATTTTTACTAAGGAAAATGACAAAAATAGTAACGCACAGTGACTTGGATAAGTAACTTTAATCTGATTACTGGTTTTGAAATAGTAACGCGTTAGATTACTCGTTACTGAAAAAAGGGGTCAAATTAGAGTAACGCGTTACTAAGTAACGCGTTACCGGCATCACTGCATATAATGATAAAAATCCATCCAGTGGTTTTGTTTTAATCTCCTTATTCACCTTATTTTCCACGACAACAAGGGTGACGCCATTACGTTCGTTTTGTCATCTTACTTCCGGCTGAGAGGGACTTCAACTTCCGGCTGAAGGACCTACGCTAGTTTCTAGACGTAATTCTATAGTTGTAACGGTAAAATATATAATGTATTATATGCTCAGTTAGGCGCTGCCATAACAATTGAATTAAGAGGATAGAAGAAGAAAAAACGGTGTTACGAACACAATGTAAAGCGATCGGAATGTTGTGGTGTACTTTACGATTTACACCCACACCACCTAAAGATGAGGAGCACCCGAGGCCATGGCGGAAGGCGCTAAACTTGAAGTGCCCACCCAAGCACTCTTATGTGTGTTCGTTTGTACCATTTTATGGACGGGAAGCCGACTGAAGAACACCCTTACCCCGAGTAAAGGCTCGGCTACGATGTTCTGGTAAAGATCATCGCCAGGTGCTGAACAGGTCGTCAGATTCAGGTAAGCTAACTTGCATAACTGTTGTTACTTAACTTGCCTATCCATGTGCTTGCTTGTTAGCCTAACGTTAGATTCGTGAAGTCCGTTCTATGAATACATTTAAGATTAGTCACGAGCCGTTAACAAAATACAACGAATCTTGCATGATTGATTACCATTGGCCACCTATATATGTCATATTGCTTATATTTCGTTTACTTTGTGATATGGACCTAAGGGTCTGAAATAAAGAATGAATGAATGAATATTCACGATAGTACAATATATTATGGTACATTACAGTCTTACAATAGCTCACATTCTTCCTGTAAGGAGGCCAGCTAGCTACATCTCTCATTCAGATATTGATATTGACCTACGTAGAGATTGTGTGTATACCGTCTCGTTTTTAATGCATCTCTCTTTTTCACACTGTTCTAAGTATGAATGCCATCATAAATTAATTCTCACAATCTATTTTAAGTAACTGTTACTAATGTAAAAATGTTTATGGTTATATTATTTCCTTAGATCATCGATGAGCGTCAGTGTTGCAGTGGACAACTGTGAGGAGGATCACAGCCACATGCCCCAGACCTGTGATGCAGAAACACAATGGGACATAACTCTGCTGAGAAACGACCACCTTTGTCAGCTCTACACAGGGTCGACATGCATTCCATTCAGTAGCCGAGCACCTTACCAGTTCATACACCGACAGCTTTCACGAGCACCTTACCAGTTCATACACCGACAGCTTTCAGCTACACACTTGAGATTAGCTCCTGATGACTCTGATGAAGCTGCGTCTTAATTTATTGCAGGGTGATCTTGCTGTAAGGTTTGGTGTTTCTCAGTCCATTGTAAGCAAGGTGATTTCGCGTTGGCTTGACATCATGGAGGAGAAGTGTTTCAGAGAGCAATTTCCAAACACAACATGTAGGCCTGCACAATATAGCAAAATATCGCAAATGTATCGCAATATACATAACTTTTTTAGCTTTAATAAGAATCAGTGTGTATATATATATATATATATATAATTCATACAGTGAAAACTAAGCAGTGTTTTATTTTTACATTTGATTATTCAGTTTCTGTTGTTAAATAGACCTAATGTAGGATAACCTGAACCCCTTAACCCCGTGGTTTACACTGATGTTAAAATAACACTTCTTATGCTACAGTAAAACACTGCTGTTCACTTTCACAAGTTGAAGGGATGTTTTCTTGTCACAAAAAAATTTGAAACACGTATGTAGGTTATATAAGTTTAAATCTAAATTAAGTTAATTTTATAAATTAAGCACAATCGTATCGCATATTGAATATCGCATTGTTTAATGAGTAATCAAATTTTTTCTTCAATATCATGCACTTAATAACTTCGTCCAGGCGATGAAGTAATGGCAGACAGAGGCTTCACCATTACCGATCTCCTCTATGAAAGGAGGGTGAAACTTGTCCTTCCTGTAAACTTTTACAATGTGCCCAGATGTTACCTGTTATGAAGTTATTTTTATAAACCTTTACAATGTGCCCAGATGTTACCTGTTATGAAGTTATTTTTATAAACCTTTACAATGTGCCCAGATGTTACCTGTTATGAAGTTATTTTTATAAACCTTTACAATGTGACCAGATTTTACCTGTTATGAAGTTATTTTTATAAACCTTTACAATGTGCCCAGATGTTACCTGTTATGAAGTTATTTTTATAAACCTTTACAATGTGCCCAGATGTTACCTGTTATGAAGTTATTTTTATAAACCTTTACAATGTGACCAGATTTTACCTGTTATGAAGTTATTTTTATAAACCTTTACAATGTGACCAGATTTTACCTGTTATGAAGTTATTTTTTATAAACCTTTACAATGTGACCAGATTTTACCTGTTATGAAGTTATTTTTATAAACCTTTACAATGTGACCAGATTTTACCTGTTATGAAGTTATTCTTATAAACCTTTACAATGTGACCAGATTTTACCTGTCAGTCATTTATTATTAAACCATATGTGAGCTCTGTAGATTCCCTTTAAAACTTAAATGAATTAAGTCTTCTAGTTAGAAGGAATAAGTCACGTCAAGTTTGCAAATGAATACCATCTTGGTTTATTACTTAAGACATTTAAATGGTGAAATGTATCTACATGAAGGTCAGTAGAAGGTGTCTCTAGCTTCCTGAAAACATCAAACACTTACAACTTATTTAATCATTTATATTTAACCAATTATCATCTCCTATCCTTAACTAAATATTCTCATTCCTTCTTATTTACACATAATTTGTTATTGCTGCTCCATCAACTCCTAACAGGACGAAGTAGTTAAATATGTCCACATATGTTAACTGTTACCTCTGGCCACGTTAACAATGACGATGGATGAGACCATGTGAGACCAACTGATCGTCCTACGACGTTTTCTCCGTGCTCCCAGTTTAAAATATTTATGGTATTAACGTTATTTGACATTTTGCTAAAGTTTTGGCTAACTAAAAAACAATCTTCTAACAACTGAAATAGCTACCGGATGTGCCGTGCCAGTTTAGCGGAAGTCGGATGACAAAATGCGGAAGCGCGAAGTATTAAAAGTGGGCGGGGCGGAATAAGGTGAATATGTTTTCCCCTGCCTCAAATCAAGCCGTTCGAGCCTGTGACGTCACAGGCTCGCACGCCCCTCCCACGATCATTGATTGACAGCAGCGTTTCAACACAGACCCGCCCTCGCTCGTGAGTGAGATGTCAATCATAGTTCGTCATTGTTGATACACTGGAGCAGAATGGCGCCTAAGCGATTGTGTTGTTCTGTTCTTGGGTGTAACACGGAACACAGCAGTCATTTTAATGTTCCTAAATCCGAACCGCTGAAGACGCAGTGGCTGAGTTTTGTTTATGAAGGGAATCCGACGAGCAACGTCAATGCGCTCATGTTTGCGCGAATCATTTCTCACCAGACTGCTTTTTAAACGAGGGTCAATATAAATCAGGTTTTGCTAAGAAGCTGCTCCTGAAAAAGGAATCGGTACCAACTATTCGTGTTCCTGTTGGACCTCCAGAAGAAGTGAGTGTAACGTTTTATTAACCTTATATTAATCTTTGCAATCCCTTGCACGCTTCACGATGATTGTAGCTAATGTTTACACTCAGGGTGCATTAGGGCATGTATTCTATGTATAGTTACGACGTTCTCAATATAATTCATAATCCCACGTTTATAATGAAAAACGTGTTATAGTTAATGTGTTATTAAAAACTGTGTACGGTCGTGTTACAGTTAACGTAACAGGAATATCAATGCAGTTACAATTCTATAGATGTACTTAAAAGTTTTCTTAAAACATAAAACATTTTCGTACTGCACTAAACATAAACATAATACAAATTCTTAGGTATCCTTCAACTACTGCTAGAATCATTACTGATATGACCTCATGTCAGTTTCAGTCACGATAGTTACTGAGATAACGTCACGCATCACTGACAAGCATACATTTACAAAAAAAAAAAAAAGTTTTTCAACATAAATCTGTCAACGAACTAACCTATAACTTTCATTAGTAACGTTAAACACATAGCGTTTGTATCTCACAACTCTAACGTTACTCTGCCAGTACATACAAAAATAGATCAAAGTGACATTGTTAACCAACCATTCAGAAACGTCCTGTTCAAGCCTTAATTGTCGAACTTCTTCGGGGCCGTCATCTTGTTTAGGGTCCAACTCCGGTTCAAACTGATACGGTTGCACAGATGTGTCCTCAGAGAGAATCCCGCTGCCATAATAAACGAGACATATCCAGCTGCAGACCCGCAGCACCACCAGTTTCAGAACCCCAGCGCCAGAACCCCAGCGCCAGAACCGGAAAAGAGGGAGGGGCGGAATAATTTTTTTTGCATTATAGTTATTTTTGCAAGAATGTAAGGACAAAATGGGCCTGAGAGTGAGTTCCTCATTTGATACATTTTAAGTTAAATTTATACAGGATTGTTGTGATAAAATATGGGTGAATTGGTCATTTGTTGTATACATATTTATTGTTTCTTTTAAAACAATGCCGAATTTTCTCTCTCTTTTTTAGATTTTTGACATTATTATTTTACATGAAGAAAAACATGCTGCACATGTTCTTGTGAAATAAAGTATATTTTATATAAAATGGCCATACGTTTTTATTGATTTTTTTTATTTTTTATTAAACAATCAATATCAGGCATTACAAATTCATATTAACCATACCTTCAATATCAAAACAATTTAAGATTTGTAAACACAATAAATAAATAAATAAATAAATAAATAAATAAATAAATAAATAAATAGAACATAAAATAACACAGAGGTCTAATCAGTTATCAAATTGTGTATAATTTTGAAACCTCCCAGGCTTGTCTTGTTTTTATATCTTTCAAAGCTTTCTACAGAGTTAACTCCTTCATAAAAATCAAAAACAAAGGTCTTACATTCATAAATCTACACTTATGTATAAACTGCTTAGCTAAAATAATTAAACTGTTATATTAAAATGCCCATAAGTTATATTAAAATGCCCGGAAGTAACTCTCATAATACAATGAAATGGATAACTATATACAATTATATCACAAAAAATCTATATTTTAAAATTCTTATTGCTGTACCTTAATGTATCATTATAACACATATAAAGTATGAGGTTTCGTGTGTAATAAAAGCACGCCATTTCGTGTCTAAGCAAATTACGCTTCAAAACGTTAGGTGGCGTTACTTGGTTTATAACGTAAGCTCCGCCCCTCACTTCCGGTTCTGGCGCTGGTGTTAGAACGTAAGCTCTGCCCCTTACCTCTGGTTCTGGCGCTGGGGTTCTGAAACTGGTGGTGCTGCGGGTCTGCAGCTGGATACTATTGTAATAAACCCTCAACTGTTGACAAGTGAACACTTCACGTGCGTTGTGTCAAAGCGCCCGCAGAACAGAGGGGTGGAGTCAGCGAAGCTCATTATCATTTAAAGGCATATGCACTTAAACGTCGTGCTGAAAACAGAGCTGTTTTTGAGCAGGTAAAATGAGTGTTTTCTTAAAATACTAATGAGAATTTTTAATAAAAGTATATTAAAAAGTTTTAATTTAAACCCTAAAGATTCATATAAACTTGTACAAAAATGGCATTATATGACCCCTTTAAATCTTTCTGTTACTTACGACTCCTCGAGTGTGAATTGAAAGCGCTTGTTCAGACGATTCAGTGCCTGAGGAACTGAACAGATCAACTGATTCGCGAACCGATTTAACAGATCTGACAACTTGTTTGATGAAGTCGTTGAACAGAATCGTTCAAAAGAGTGATTCATTTGTAAATGAGCATCGCTCATGCCCATACAAAGAATACAGCGCGCTTGGAATAAACTCATTTAACAACGTATTGCATTAAAATAAAAGAACGAGAGGAACGTCGCCCAACGTAACTAAGTAAAAGTGCTGTACTTGTGTCCCTGACAGGAAAAT
Organism: Chrosomus eos; assembly: GCA_036326025.1. Classification (NCBI taxonomy): domain Eukaryota; kingdom Metazoa; phylum Chordata; class Actinopteri; order Cypriniformes; family Leuciscidae; genus Chrosomus; species Chrosomus eos. The sequence goes on from CM070818.1 coordinate 48,896,205, forward strand.
ACCCTGCTGCGCGATCTGTGACGGTAGGCGCGGCGTCAAGTATGTCATACTACACACTAGAATTGCGCGAAAATAACGATATTCGAAAAAGCTATTTATGATCCCAACCCAACTTAGATTAACGGCGATATTTTTTTTATCGCGCAATAAGAGTCTCACGTTAACGCAGCACGTTAACGCCGATAACGGCCCAGCACTAATATATATATATATATATATATATATATATATATATGTAGGGACTTTTGTCAGTTGAACCTGAAGTACTAATAACTGTACATTCCCTTTTTAGCGTCTATAGGTCTTCAGACCCCAAAAGACAGAATGTAACACACACACACACACACACACACACACACACACACACACACACACACACACACACACACACACGAGCCCTTCCCTCCCCCAACACACAAGAGAGGCTCCTGTTACACAGAATTCAACGGAAAGGGGATTCTAAAGAGGAATGAACCTTCTCTTTGTTTAAAGACATTTAAACAAATATATTCAATGTGTTTTATGTGTGTCTGTTTGTTTGTTGTCATTGTTACATTGGAATAACTATGATTTTTATCATTGGGCACTTTACACATAACTGTCTATTTCCAGAAGCGTTATACAGTAGGTAGCCAACCAGAATGCCTATTGCCGCCGCGGCGTCTACCGCGGCAAAAAAAACCCAGTCGCATTTCTAAGTCATTCGCGAAATGACCGCCAGGTGGCGCAAAGGGACATTTAGCGAAAGCAAAACGTATGTAAACGTAGCCTACATTTTAAATAGAATATAGCAAACTTTTAGAGCAGAACATTTTATGAATCAAAATTTAAAAGAGGCCTATCTCGCAGTCAGTGAAAATAAATTAGGTGCAATCAATGATGCTAAACTATTGAGGAATGAGAAGATTGAAGAGTGCATCTGTCGTCTGTGGGCACACTGACGCGTGGACAACCGAACTTGTGGTCGAGTGGTAGAGCTGAAGGTTTAAGCAGTACAATGACACGGGTTCGAAACCCGAATAAATATGTTTTTATATAATTACCATGCATTTCCATTTTACACCAAGGAACAAATCTCATCCAACAGATTGACTGAATTTACGTCTTCAAAAACAGTTCTGTCAAAAAAAAACAAAATAAAACTTCACGGGGTTATATGCAGAAAGAATTTTTAAAAACAAGCATTTTTAATAAGCAAGGTGCGATTTGCCGGTGGGTGATTCCCCCCCTCCACATTATAGTGAATCAATGCCCTACCCTAAATAGACCAAATATATACGTTTAAACAACAAACAATAAAATCTGAATCAGCGCTTCTGCTCCTGTATTGAGAGCTAACATGCAGCGCGTTTCAGTTACGATCCTGGTTCCAGTGGCCTTAATACATTCACGGCTTTTTAAAATGTCACAAAGCGTTTTGATGTGGTTTTGAACGAAATATTGAAGTATTTTGACACACCACGCCTAGTGCGTATTCTAAAATGGGGTTTTCTTCTGCCATTGAATTAGAGTTCGAAAAACGCAGCAGCGCGTTCATTTGAATTTATTTTTCTGCTAAAATAACTTAATAGGCTATAGCCTACTTCGTTATTTTTGGTCATACAGATAGGATATCATATTTTAAAACTGTAAAAGGTCTATTTTATTCATGTAAATTAGGCTACACTCACAATAGGCTAACAACAAAACATTCTCACTCATTTGAGCGAACACACACTGCATAAACGTTTGGGCTTTTCTCAGTGAGCTTCGACATGGCCGAGTGGTAGAGCTGACGGTTCATCAATCGGAAGACCTGCGTTCAAATCCCGAACAAACATGGACTTCTGTAAATATATATATATATATATTTAGGCTATTAATGCAGATTTGTTTAGTTCTACAACTCTGTTACACCATATATTTTTTTGCTTATATTTATAAAATAATATTACCATGCATTTCCATTTTACACTAAGGAACAAATAGGCTATCCAACAGAACGACTTTAGATCTGTAGCTAATAATACCAATTGTTCAAAAGCAGTTTTGTATAAAAAAAGATATATAGGCCTATATATATCTATATTTGTTTTATTCGCTATAGCCTACATAGAGTTTTTAAAAACATGGTTTTAAGGAAAGTTTTCGACAAACGAGGCAGCGCGTTCATTTGATTTATTTTTCTCATAACAGCTAAAATAACTTAATAGGCTATACGTGATTTTTTTTTGGTCATACAGATAAGAGTAGAGTAGCCTACATCGTTCAAAACTGTAAACTTTTTTTAGGCTAATGACAAGAGTTATCTGTCGTCTCTCTCGGGTCTCCGGGAACTGCGCGTCACAAAAATAAACCGAAAGCCACTTGCCTCAGCTCAGTCACGATAGGAAATCGGATATTTCTAAAGCCTTTAAATGTCTAAATATTTAGGTTAATAAATGTTATCTGATTATGTAATCCATATGAAAACGAGAGGTACAGAGAATCTGCTCAAATATGTTTATGGTGTGATTGTGAGCGCCTCGCAATGAGAAAATGACAAGGTGAAAATATCGTTTAATTAAATGTAGAGACTAAATCTCCCTGAATTAAAATGTAAAAACAGATAAAATCATTTATTCGTCGAAGTGTTGCTATCTTGTTTCATTCAAAGTTAATAATTATTATCTAAATGTTATTTAGTTTATCAGCAGTACCACGAAGCACCGAGATATTATTTGAATATTTATTTGAATAATAATAATTTTAAAAATAACTAATTCACAATTTGCATGCCTGGATCCAAAGATCCCTGTAGAATTTAATATTGAGTTGAGTATTTTGTTCATGACAACAAAATGAACATGCGTTTGAAGATTATATTTAGTTTTGCTTGGAAAAAGCTGACCCAAAGTTTGATTTCTTAAATTATTTAAATAATGAAATATTTAGTAATAAACTTTTATGACAGAAATACCACTACATGTAGCTTAAATCATTTAATTCTTTCATTATCAACACTTTAATAGCCTAATGCTAGAGAGGCGATTTAAGTGTGAATTGCGACTTCTCTTTATTTTAAGTCAGACTCAGACTCAGAGAGCCTGTGGGGGGTTTGGAGGAACAGACAATAGGTGTTAATGTTCCTCATTCATATGGAGAGTGTCGGATAGCCAGCCCGATGGCAAAGGCAAAATTATTTTAAGGATAGGCTACATCTCTCGATGTGTCCCCATATTTGATTAAATTATAAATATTGTAGTTTATTTATTGTAGCCTATAAAGTGTTTTCACACACAAATTTAAATTGAAGTGTTCAATCCAGTTGTTTCAACTGGTTCTGTAGAGTTTAAGAATGTTTGAGCAAGGGAGACTAAATAAACTTGCTGAGATCCAGCGCGAGAGAGGCAAAACTCATGTTTTTAATTAATGTTGCTGTGGACTATTTTCGATTTGTACCGTTTCGTTTAATTTAGCTGCAATTTCTTTAGCAAAACAAATTTAAAATGTAGCAAGAATAAGATTCTGTGTTTCTTTTTTGCATGGAAATAAAGTCTAAATGCAAGTTAGGTTGCCACCTGTCCCGGTTTTACCGGGATTGTTCTTCTTTTTAATAACCTGTCCCGGGAAATTTAAGCACTCTCCCGGGACAATGAATGTCCCGGTTTTCGAAAGGCTACGTGATTATGTAAGTACAAATCATAGACTGTAGGTTCAAACTGTGTAGCGCGCGGCCGCTTGCACGGCAGAGAGAGGGAGAGACAGAACACCGGCTAGATCCCCCCTAACTACAGATGGTAGTCGCCGCTCAAAGTGTGGGGCGCGCCCCTCTATGGGTGGGAAATAGCCTAGAGAAGTGACAGGTTGGGCGCGCCAACGAACCTTTCCTTTTTATGCCTTTATATCTTTATTCGTTCATGGCGAGTCTACATCGCATCTTCATCTTTGCAGCGACGCAGAAAAGACCAGTTTATTAATAAACAATTAAATGTCTCCTTGCTATTTTTTACACATTCACCTTTGCCGGCTCGTGCGCTTGCGTGCAGCTTTATAACACTCACTCCTGTATAGCCTATTTAAGTTATTACATCAATATAAAGGGGTGATTTATCCACTGATGGCTTAAATAAACAACTAGGCTACTAGTTGACTAGAAAAAAACTAGTCGGAGACAGCATGAGCGCGCGACCCTGAGCGGAATGAGCGAGCCGAGGAATATCCAGAAATGCTCACATGCTCTGATCGGAACAAAGGAATTTTGACATAATTAATCATTAGTTTATATCTCATGTACTGCCCATAATTTTAATCCCATATCAAACACATTAGCCTATGTTATGTCTATTTTAATTTTTTTGTCTTGCCAAATGGATTTCTCTTCTTTTCTTTTTTTAACATTTTGACACAGCAGCACTTTTATTTTCTCTATTTTTATTTTTGTTTGTTTAGTTTGTATTTAGATACTAGCCTACTTATTACTTCAATAAATTGGAACATTTTAAGCTTGTTGAGTATTTCATTAGCATTGTGTTGGGGCGATGGGGGCAGGCTTGAAAATTATGAGTCTATCCATCGGGTGCAGAAAAAAGATTGCATGTGTGCGTGTGTTTATGAAGCGAATGTAAGAAGACCCCCCCTTACAACCCCCCAGCTCTACTGTAGCAATATTGTAATATGCCATTGATTATTAAACAAAACGCTTGACTTTAAATAAATAAACAGTTAATAAACAGTCACCTATTTAAGCATCAAGAACGGTTAAAGATTATTGCTGTCGGCCAACATGGTGTTATATTGAGATTCGATCTCGGGTCTCTTGGATCTCCGTGTCGTTGCGTTAACCACAGAGCCACCGCCTGTCCGTTTACGTCAACGTCTTATACTCTTCCAAAGCCTTGATGTAGCCTAATATGTTTCTATTGCAATGTTTTATATGGAAATGTTTTCATTATTTATTCAATTTAATTTAAGTATTGGGATGAATTATTTTAACTACATTTCACTTAAATTCATCTGCTACCAGCTTTCAATCGCTCTGAATGAGCCGCGACGCAGCGGCAGATTACGCAATAGAGAGAATAAACGGACACATTTCAAAGTCTGTGATTGTAGCGCCTCTTAGCGGTTAAAGGCAGCAAATACACCCCGAACTTCGCCGCCGCGGCAAAGCGGCGGCGTTGAAAGTATTATTCTGGTTGGTAACCTACTGTACATCGTTCTTGGTCTTGTTCTAATCCTCAGGGTCCAGCTGAATTAATCAGAGACAAGAAATTACAGTTAAATGTATGATTCTATGTGCACCAGCTTTTTGGGACAGTAAGAACCAAAACTTACTGTCAGAGCCTGGCATTCTTAGATAACAGCGTTTACACCTCCCAGAGGAATGTCAGAGAAGGTGGGGGTCTCTCTCTCTCTCTCTCTCTCTCTCTGAGTCCTAAAGAAGGAGGAATGAATTCTACATTTATGTATATATATATTCTATTTCTCCTTGAGAAGTGTACGAACAATGTATCTAATCTCATCTTACGATTTGTCTTTTATGTGTTTGGTCTGTTTCTCGAAAACTGGGATAATGTTTCAAACCTTGCCAACTAATGTTTAACCAAATCCATTTGTGTCAAGTTTGGAGTCTCTGAGCTCCAATCTTCGCTCCCCAGTTAGCCATTGATATCACATCTTGCTAAAACTTTGTTACACATATGACTATAATAATTATGAAGATTCTGCTTTTAAACACCCGATGAAATTAGGGTTTCAAATGCCTTGCTTAAGAGAACAAAGGATCATAAAACCAGAAGTCCCGCCTGTGAGTTTCAACCTCTTGATTGGCCGAGTCAATGGGAAGAGGCTGGACTTCGCCGAGGTGATAAAGGTTTCTTCCCAGCTCCGCCCACCCTCTTACGTGCTCGTCCTGGTGTCAGAATGTAACGTCTCGTCTCTAGGCGAGCCTTTCGCCTTTCTTTTATGTGTTTCTAGTTTAGTTTGTGTTTTTCAGTCTAGATAAGCCTCCGTGTTTAATTCCCATCGACGAAGGAAAGGAACACTGCGTGGCATATCTCTTCAGCAAATCCACCTACCAATGACTTTTAAACGCGCGCGCTCGCTCTGAAAGAAGGAACACGCGCACGTATATATATATATATATATATATATATATATATATATATATATATATATAAGCCGGTGGCACCGCCACCCTGGTGCCTTTAGGGTTATTGTGCACAACGTGACACAAAATATCAAAATATCTGCTCGCTATCTGCCGAACGGCTCTGGTAGTTCCGCTTCAGCACTGATGATGTTGTAGAAATAGTGCGCTCTGGTTGGTCTGGATTATTCAGGATTTTTTATTTTATACAGAAATAAGTTATGTATAATTCAGATGAGAATAAAGTTAGTGTTGATTGAAATGAAGGAAAACAAATATATTGATCTGAAATATAGCACATTAATTTTACATTTATTTAGGTTCAATTACCAAACATACAATCTTAATTTAATTTAAAGCAAACAATACATTTAAAATACATGGGTTGTATGCACACTTTTTTTAATAAAAAAAGATATATATCCAAAAAGACAAGGCCTTAAAGGGTTAAACTCTTGTTACTGTAACAGACACAAGTTCTCTCTCTCTCTCTCTCTCTCTCTCTCTCTCTCTCTCTCTCTCTCTCTCTCTCTCTCTCTCTCTCTTCTCTCTCTCTCTCTCTCTCTCTCTCTCTCTCTCTCTCTCTCTCTCACACACACACACACACACACACACACACACACACACACACACACACACACACACCAGTTAAGTCACTTACATATTAGATGCAATATTGAATAAGCAAAAAAATCAGATTTTCTGCTCTGAAAATATAAATAAGCATACAAATTGAATAAGCACTTTGAATATTCTAAACAGAATAAGCACTAGTCGCTAATGAAAAAGTACTAGTACTTAATCATTTGCATTGCATTTTTATTTTTCAAAGATGTCAAAAAGATTGGGGAAAAGGGAAAAATGCAAAAAGATTAGTTTTTCCAAACTGTTTGAGCAATTTGTTAAATTTTTGTAATTTTTAAATATAACATTAAAGAGTATATTTGATGTGATGAATTGCTCTGTCATTGTCAGATTTACCAATTGTTATAATTTTAATTTGTGCTGGTAATTATGAACAATGGGTAAAATTGGGGGGCGGGGATGGGCGGGGCTCCACTGGGGCTCCTCCCTTGGGCTCCTCCCCTAACCGCATGTGATCTCACTCCAAGCTTTTGATAAAACTTGAGAACCCTGATTATAGCCTAGCCTAATGTATGTGCCCAAGAGCGTATTTAACCCCTTAAAGTCCACTATCCCGGTACCGGGATAAAAAATCTTTGTTATGATTTTCGTACGTTATTTTAATAGTCTTCCATATAAGGTATCAAGTAATTCTTGGTATCATTTGAAAGCTTAGAATCTATACTTTACACAGAATACCATCACTTTCGGTTTTATGATACATGTCAAATGGAATATTAGCTTAAATAGGCATTGGTCCCAGGCAAATATTTCCGCTTTATGATTGCGAAGAAATCTTTCTACAAATATTTATTTTTTATTTATTTCACAAATAAGTCAAACCATACATTACAATAAAGCTCTCATTCTAAGGAATCTGTCGATGTAGGTTATTGCATTGTGAGACAATCATAGATCGAAATATCTTCAAAACAATCACACAGTGAAATACATTCAAAAAGAGGTGACAGATAAAAGTATCACATTCCTGCTCCGATGTCGGCTTCAGTGAGCCGCAAACAGCCACATAATCTACATCACCGTTTAGCTTAGGATGTTATCTTTCAAATGAGACCATTTTCACGTTTCTGTGAGCTTTTGTTGGTGAGAAAATCCTTTTCGAACGAACTGAAAGCAGATGCGCAATGAGCGCATCAGAGACGCATTTCACCAGATCTGCAAGTAATGTGCATTACAGATCCTGTGGTCACTCTAGCTATTGCTAAAGGCTTTTATTATGGTATAGAGATCTTTACAGGAACTCAGCACGCGTCACATGTCTGACGCGGCCAGTCAACAGACCGGAGTGACGGACGCGCTCGCGGTCACTTCCGGGTCAACCCTGAGCTCTGTTTACAGAAATATCTGCGATGCGCGTGTTTATATATTATACTTTTGAACTGTTTTGATAATTATAAATGCATCTAGAAATATAAAAGCATCAATTACATTTATAAACGCGAGCTTTGAGGTGCAACTGTTCAAGCTAAATGGACGATTTGGACGTTTGGAGTGCGCATTCTGAGGACTATTGTTTGGGTAAGTTACAGAATCCTTTGAGTTTTCAGCAATGTATATTCATTTTTTTATAAAGTTATTGTTAGTTTGAAATGTGAAAGCACAGCAACCAATCTGATAAACTATTATTTGAATATAAATGTCAAATGTTTTTAGTATTGCGCAATAATGTCTATTATTGCGTAATACTTAGTTTCACTTTGCATAAGTGTAATAAAATGGCAATTTCAGTAAATCTACATTTTGATATTGTGAAAGTGATATTATTACAATGCAGAAACTATGTATAAACAGTGATTTCTTTGTTTCAGGTTCTATTGAAGATGTGGCACTGTTGGCACAGAGTTGGCACAGCTGGCATCAGATCTCCAGGAGGCTGGCCGGTGATGTTGAGGTGATACACAACACAGATGACAAAACTGATGCCCATATAATGAATGAAATACATCTGGAGGATTTTGATCCTTTTCTAGATGCTAATAGACCACAGATTTTAGTCAAATCATTTGTCAAATGATAAGACTTGCATCTTCTGAAAGAATAAAATGATCAAAATCATAAAGCGCCTATTTTTTTCTTTTTGTTTACTATAGCACAGAGAACATATACTATAATATTTATCACATTCAGCAGTGTTTTATACAATTTTAAAGGGTTTTCTTTAAAATTACACTGGGATATTGCATATGTACCAATGGGTTTGGCTATGAGCAGAGTTTAGATTTGGGTAGGTAGAAATTACATAAAAAAAAGGTAATATTCCTCCCTTCAGATTTGCTTGAATATCTTTTTCATTTTTTATTATAGAGAAATAATTCTTTTTTTCAGTGTTTGCTGCTAACTAGAGGAAATAGCCATACTTGTCTGCATATCCCTATGCCCTACATGGCCTGAGTTATCCACTTTCAAAAATTAATTTAAAATAAAAAAATCAAAAAGCGCCTTTTTTTTGTGTGTTCATTAAAGCTCAGACAACATATGCTTAAATGTTTATCAATTTTAGCACTGTTTTATGAAACTGCAAAGGGTTTCCTGTAAAATGACACAAAAATTGTGAGTTTAGCCCAAAGTATGTGGGAACAATATGCTTTTTAATTTGGGTTGGCTAAATCCAGGCGGAAATCCCCAAAAATGGCTTGGGCAATGGGATATACATGTTCATATCAATTCTCTGCTGGGTATTTTATTTATTTTCTTATTATTATAATTGCATAATAATTGGGGGGGGGGGAGTGGGGGGAGGCGGTTCACAGACGGACTTATCTTCAAATGGAACCATTTATTTTCAAGTATTATGGCTGTATATAATGGCATCTTTTTATTAATGAAGGCCAGTATCACTGATGTCTCCATGAAAATTATTTCCCCCTAAATTTTAAACATTTGTTAGGCTTCCAAAAACATTGGTAACACTTTATTTGAAGGGGTGTGCATAAGACTGACATGACACTGTCATAAACATGACATAACACCTGTCATGAACATGAAGGAGTCTTTATGAATGTTTATGACTGTTGTCATTAAGTGTCATTCGGTAAATTATGACACTTTTAATGCAAAGTTGACATTGTTTAAAATGTCTTTGTTATGACAACTTGACATTAACAAAGACAAAAATGTCTTTGTTATGACAACTTGACATTACCCAAGACAAAAATGTCTTGATTATGACAACTTGACATTAACAAAGACAGAAATGTCTTTGTTATGACAACTTGATATTAACCAAGAAATCATAACCTGTCAACCTGTCACAAATATGTCATAACAGGTCTAATTATCAAACTTCAAGCATTTTGCAGTGTAATAACCCTTAATGACATCTTTATAACTAGTACAATGTGTTCCACTTTACTTGAGGACAGGTAATATTCATGACACAGTTATAATGGTGTCATGACGGCCAAAGTTGTGACAGGTTGACAGGTTATGATTTCTCGGTTAATGTCAAGTTGTCATAACAGAGACATTTCTGTCTTTGTTAATGTCAAGTTGTCATAATCAAGACATTTTTGTCTTGGGTAATGTCAAGTTGTCATAACAAAGACATTTTAAACAATGTCAACTTTGCATTGAAAGTGTCATAATTTACCGAATGACACTTAATGACAACAGTCATAAACATTCATAAAGACTCCTTCATGTTTATAACAGGTGTTATGTCATGTTTATGACAGTGTCATGTCAGTCTTATGCACACCCCTTCAAATAAAGTGTTACCAAAACTTTTAATTAAAGTGAACTTAAAACAATCCTCACTTAAACCCATAATAAATGTCATATTTATCTGTACCTTTCCTGTCTAACAGGTATGAAATATACAGAAATTGAATAGGGTTATAAAATAGTCCGCACTGCATAAATTATAAATTAAATTAGATTAATTCTTATTAAAGCTACACGCGTTCTTTAGTCAAAGAGTAGTTGGTAGTTTTCTCTGTTCCCTTTGTTCTGTGGTTAACTTTACTGACACAGAGAATTAGTGGCTACTATCACTTTAAGATCTGCCACTGCTGACAGGATCTCACGCGTCTCATTCTCTCACTACTCTTCACTTCCATTTAAGATTTTATTTAACTCATTTAAGGTTAATAATGAATGGTTCTTGTAAGGATACTCGACAAAACTGACATTTTGGCATAAATGAGTGCGTTATTGTTTGTTCAAGCACGAAAGAGAATTCGATACTGGCTCGTGACTTTTTGTGCCTCGTGTGTGTGTGTGTGTGTGTCAGGACATTTACTGAAGCGCGTTCTCTTTTATCTTGTCGTGCATTGATGGTGTAAAGCATTTGGTGGACAAACTAATAACTAATAAGAGCATGATCATAATCTTAGCTAAAGAATGACAAAGAACGGATGCTGCATTAATTGTGTTAAATATTTTAAACACATTAAAGCTGGACAAAAAAAAAAAAATCGCATACGTTGACAGCACTTGTCATTCATTGCTGACAGAAAATGAAGCGGTTTAAAGTGGACTCGTTTTCAAGGTAGGACGAAGAATGTTTTTATTAGTAAGCTACACAGAATGTTCTACATTAAACATTTAACGAACAGTCAGTTACCTAGCAGCAGTGTATGTTAAAGGGTTAGTTCACCCAAAAATGAAAATTAAGTCATTAATTACTCACCCCCATGCTGTACCAACCCCGTAAGACCTTCGTTCATCTTCGGAACACAAATAAAGATATTTTTGATTAAATCTGAGAGCTGGGTCACTGCTACATAGGTTGCCTAAGGGAATGAAACTTGACGGCCCAGAAAGTCATTGAAGAAAATGTTGAAGTATTCCATGTGCCTACAGTGGCTCCACTATAAGTTTATCAAGCGACGAGAATACTTTTTGTGCGAAAAACAAACAAAACTAACGACTTTATTCGACTATTCCATTGCTTCCATGTGGGCCTGAGACGAGACTTCAGGAGATTTCCACGACGCATGCGCGAGAACTGACGCTCTTCTTCTACAACTATGTACAGCGCGCGTCTTCCTCTGCTTGTAAGACGCGCGCTGTGTATTAGAAGAAGAACCTCCGTTCTCGCGCATGCGTCCTGGAAATCTCTTGAAGTCTCGTCTCAGGCCCACATGGAAGCAATGGAATAGTCGAATAAAGTCGTTATTTTTGTTTTTTTTCCGCACAAAAAGTATTCTCGTCGCTTGATAAACTTATAGTGGAGCCACTGTAGGCACATGGAATACTTCAACATTTTCTTCAATGACTTTCTGGGCCGTCAAGTTTCATTCCCTTAGGCAACCTATGTAGCAGTGACCCAGCTCTCAGATTTAATCAAAAATATCTTTATTTGTGTTCCGAAGATGAACGGAGGTCTTACGAGGTTGGTACAGCATGGGGGTGAGTAATTAATGACTTAATTTTCATTTTTGGGTGAACTAACCCTTTAACGTCAACGTAAGGCTAACATCAAAAGGTGTAAACAGAAAATATGATTATCCTGACCTGAGCTAATTTACGAAATCAACCAGCTCACATCTCTTTTCTTTCTTTTTATCCATGATGACATTAAAGTCACCTGATGTTGTTTCTGGAGTTTCCTCGCTGTCTGTGCCACAACCGCTATGCCTGCTCTGCTGCTCATTAGAATGTTCAGTCAGTCGTTATTTTACACAGGCTCGGACCTGCTCCTCCGTGGCAATGACGGGTTTGCGGTTAAAAATCATAACAAACGAATTTGAAAGTGGGTGGGGGGGTAGGGGGGGGCACAAACGGGATTTTGAAAAGTGGGGGGATAAGTCTGTGAAATCACGCCGTGGGTAGCAGCTCGGACCAGGACATCATCCCCAGGCTTCATGAACGCGCGCTCCATGCTTTCACCGACGACACTAACATGACGTATGGATCTCAATCACACTGTGTTGCCAGGACCCGCCCTGCTCTGCTTCTGATAGGCTTGTAACGTTAGTTAGAGCTGCGCTCCTCTCATATGATTGGTAGGTGAAATCAACTGACTCGAAAATATTAAACCGCATTCAAGTTCCCGAATTTTTTTTTTTTTTCTTCCTCACGGCCGCATGCCGGAGATCCGGCACGGTGCCGGAATACTTTAAGCCCTGTATTATAAATAAATAAATCTACATGTAGGTGTCACCTGAGTTGTAAGTTATTGCATTAAACAGTGGGGGTATTGCACTTAAAGGCATATGCCTTGGGAGGTGTGTTAACTGTTCAGGAGGGAAATGGCCGCGGGAAGAAACTGTTCCTATGCCGAGATGTTCTTGTGGCCAGTGATCTGAGTCTCCGTCTTGACGGTAACAGTTCAAACAGGTGGTGTCCAGGGTGAGTGGAGTCTGTGATGATGGTTGGCAGGGGGGCAACAATAATCCTCTCTGCAGTCCGGACTGTCCGCTGTAGTCTCCTGATGTCTGATTTGGTAGCTGAACCAAACCAGACAGTGATAGATGTGCATAGGACAGACTCAATGATGGCTGAGTAGAACTGAATCAGCAGCTCCTGTGGCAGGTTGAACTTCCTCAGCTGGCGAAGGAAGTACAGTCTCTGCTGGGCCTTTTTCAATGTGATTGTCCCACTTCAGGTCCTGAGAGATGATAGTGCCCAGGAACCTGAATGACTCCACTGCTTCCACAGTGCTGTTCATGATGGTGAGTGGGGGGAGTGCTGGGCTGTTCCTCCTGAAGTCCACGATCATCTCCACTGTTTTGAGCGTGTTCAGCTCAAGGTTGTTATAACTGAACCAGACAGCCAGCTGTTCAACCGAGAATTTTAAATCAGCTGCTTACATTCTTACAGTGAACTATCATCATTTGCGTAAAATCCAGAGTTTGCACTGATCCAGCGATCCTGATAGAAATAAGAAGCCAGTGAATGATGCGCTAATGTAAAATATCTCCCTAAAGTACAGGTGCCGTCACCAAGCGTTCGTTTTTAAACAATAACTTAATCTATTCTCTGTCTTTAAGTATAATAAAGTATTAGCCAATAATAGATCATAACAAAAATTACCACGGCAAACCTATAATAAGATATGATTAAAGTTAGCATATTTCTTTAATACGACCAAATCATTCACAAAATCGTACATAAAAGAATGTGCATACTCAGACTTGAATCGTCTACACCAATAAGATTGCGGTATTATAAACCAATTAAATTGGGGTGGGCGGAGCGACACGTGTCGCCCCGCCTAAAAGTGTCGCCCCGCCCCATCGTCCAGACTGCACTCTGGGGTACTACACATGGTCTTCCTTTTTGAGTAATTTTAACTAATATTTTTTGATTAAATGGAACTTTTTTTGTGAATAAGTAAGCATAACTTAAAAATATAAATTAAATACAACTTAATACAATTAAGTAATTACATGCTACGAATGATAAAGTCCTGTTATTTCTATTGTTTCAAATAAGGATGATTCAAAAATAAACGTAATTTATATAAAATACAATAATAAAATACAAAATTTATATAAAATACAATAAAATCTCAAAGTGCTTAACCAAATAAGTAAAATTGATCATAACAAATAAATTAAAACCATAGCCTATTAAAACAATTTGATTGGGGCAAACTGAAATGCATTAGACATTAGTGGAAGACAAAATGTATTTATTTATTTATTTATTTATTGTATTTTTATTGTCATCAGTTTAATGTAGCCTATATATTTTTTATTTAAGTGTTGAGCAGCTCCAGGGATCATTAATCTGATTCAACATCCGAAGCAGAAGACGGCACATTGCACATACTACGCTGATTGCTATCCTAACTGCTCTGTGCAAAAAAAACAAAAACACAGAAGAACATTTTGCACGCGGGTGACGGGAAGCAACCAATGACAGAAGGCCTGCAGAAAGTACTACCTACGCGGCAGCAGTCAGCATCATTGGACTTACTGTAAGTTTTTAGTGTTAATATTTATTCACTTTTACTTATTTTATACATTTGTTGATGTGTTTGTTTCTGAGAGCGTATACCTTCACTGGCTTATCACGGGAGTCTTATCTTGACGGATAGATCTAGGAATCACACGCTCATTCCCCGCTTAAAGGTGGTGTGTGTTCACATCGAACGCGAATTTAATTATTTGCGCGAGTAGATTAAGTTACATACAAAGTCAATGCAAAGACGCGCCCGGCACAAATTTGCCGCGAACGTTTTCCGCGCAAGTTGAAAAATTTGAACTCGAGCGAATGTTCAAGCGTCTAACTAGACGTGTATTTGACGCTCTATTCGAGTTCGGTGGCAAAAATTAGACGTTAGTTGAACCACTGCAGACACCTCGTATGCGATATTTAGATTTTTTTTTGTTGATGGAAACTTTCAATAAGTACACCGGCTAAGGTCCATTATTATATTAAAAGAGCATAAACGTGCATTATAGGGCCTATTTGAGCTCAAACTACAGTTCCTACACTGACACAGCAAGTCCGCGTTCTCTGTAGCTTCTAGGGACGTTAACAGAACACCAGTCAACTGCCCGGGGCCACCATCTTGTGCTAAGTAATGTTAATTTAGCTTGATGCCTTTTAGTAGCTAGACACTTTGGTGATCAAATGAAAAGATAATTAACAGGGAAAATATAAAATTGGAAGTATTTATAATGTGACACTCTTTGAATGCTTTTAATTGTCCAGTTTCAGATCAGTTCATGCATTTGCATCTCTCTGTTCCAGTTTCAAGAAGTTAATACAGAGTTAAAGGGATAGTTCACCCAAAAATGAAAATTAAGTCATTAATTACTCACCCTCATGCTTTACCAACCCTGTAAGACCTTCGTTCCTCTTCGGAACACAAATGAAGATATTTTTGATTAAATCTGAGAGCTGGGTCACTCCTCCATAGGCTCCCTAAGCAATTGAAACATGACGGCCCAGAAAGTCATTGAAGAAAATGTTTAAATATTCCATGTGCCTACAGTGGCTCCACTATAAGTTTATCAAGCGACGAGAATACTTTTTGTGCGGAAAAAAAACAAAAATAACGACTTTATTCGACTATTCCATTGCTTCCTTGTGGGCCTGAAACGAGAGTTCAAGAGATTTCCACAACGCATGCGCGAGTTCTTCTTCTGCTACTATGTACAGCGCAAGTCTTCCTCTGCTTGAAAGACGCACGCTGTGTAGCAGAAGAAGAACGTCAGTTCTCGCGCATGCGTCGTGGAAATCTCTTGAACTCTCGTCTTAGGCCCACAAGGAAGCAATGGAATAGTCGAATAAAGTTGTTGTTTTTGTTTTTTTCCGCATAAAAAGTATTCTCGTCGCTTGATAAACTTATAGTGGATGAACATCCTTCACCACACAACGATCACTCTCCCCAGAATACTAATCACCTGCACCTGTTCACAATCAGTAAGCCCCATCAACCTCTGCATAAAAACACTCACCACAGCCTCAGTCTTTGTCAAGCCTCCAACAGGAACAGACCATTTCCCGTTGTCTCCCGAAGTCTCTGATACTTCCAGTACCAGCCAAGTTTTTGGCTGTGAATTACACCACCTGTGAATTACTAACCTCTGTATTCCTGTTCCACTTGTGTCACGTTAAATGAAGCTGTGTTTGGATTCACTTACCTCTGTCTCCGTGCCTGTATCATGACAGAAGGCTTGACCAATACCGCTTTGGATCCAACACAACCGCCAACCGCTGCCATTCCAGTGCAACCTGCAACCGACACGGCGAATTCGCTTCTACAGTCCGCCACCACTTCCGCTAACCCCGCTTCCACGCTGGTATGCATTGCTAACTCCACTTCTCGACCTGCGCCATTTTCCGGCCGGGCGGAAGATTGCAACGGCTTCCTATTGCAGTGTTCACTCGTCATTGAACAGCAACCTCATCTATTTCCTACAGATCGCTCACAAATCTCTTTTATCATTCAGCAATTATCTGAAACAGCATTGAGATGGGTTGAGGCGCTGTGGGCACAAGAAACTGAGCTTACCATGTCATTACAAAATTTTGTTAACCATTTCAAGGAAGTTTTCGGACAACCAGTCAGCGATTCATCCGTCAGCGATAAGTTCATGCAACTCCGACAAGATAAGAAATCCGTTTCAGAGTATTCTATTGAATTTCAAACTCTTGCCTCAACGAGTGGTTGGAACGAAAAAGCTCTCCTGTCTGTTTATCGCGGTGGTTTAAATCCTGCACTTCGTCTTCAAATGGCTATCTATGATGATATCCTGGGGCTGGAAATATTCATACAACAAACCCTCCGTATCCATCAACGATCTCAGAGCTGTTATCGGGATGCTCGACACTCTCACGCCACATCCCCTCATGTCCTCACGAATTATGTGTCTGAGAAACCCCCAGAAGAAATGCAAGTTGACACTCACCGACTCACCCAGGCTGAACGCACCCATCGTAGAGAACTGAAGTTATGTCTGTACTGTGGTGGTAATGGTCATTTCCGACTTGCATGCCCCATTCGGCCGCCTCAGATGATGGTAAGCTCCGTTCAAGACCACCTCACAGTATCGACACCGCTCACGATTCCTGTTACCTTGAAAATCCAAAATTTCCATGTATCTGTAGCAGCCATCATCGACTCTGGATCAGCAGGGAACTTCATATCAGGGCAGCTCTGTAAGAAATTCAACCTCAGGAAGATCGACACTCCCAGGCCATATTCCATCCATGCAGTGACCGGCGAGCCTATTAACAAAGGCTATGTCACATCTCAGATAACACCCATCCAGCTATGTATTGAAAATATTCACCACGAAATGTTCGAACCTTTTATTCTTCAGAATAGTCAAACAGACATAATCCTAGGTCACCCATGGCTAATTCGTCACCAACCTACCATAAATTGGCAGTCCGGTAAGATCAACAGTTGGGGATGTCATTGCCCACTTAAGGAACGCACACATCCTGCTCCACCAGGTGCTGAACCAAATAAAGTGCTAACAGTGAGTTCCACATCCATCGAAAGCCCCACGGAAAACCTGTCCACGAATATTCCCTCCTGTTACAGTTTTTCTCAATTGCTAAAACACTACACCCTATTGTCTGAACCAAATGCTCAGTTGCCTGAACCCACTGATTGAATCAATCACACTTTTAGCAAAACCATAAACACTTTTCACCTTTTTAGACATAACTTGCCAACACATTTTCATTGTGATGCACCCGTGCTGCATAATGGTGAGCACAGGTGACAAAAGTCAAACACAATTAAAGCACATGTGTCACCACTTAAACACAACAACTCAAAATTGATCACACTTGTGGCTAATGATGTGATGGAACATATACAGTAAGCCAGTTCAGAGAGCACTGGTTTGTGAGGCCCTATAGAAATCTGAGAGGAAGAGTTTGTGTGAGAGGAGGTCGAGGTGGTCGAGGTGGTCAGCGAAGACAAAGAACAGTAATATCTGATGAAATCAGAGCTACTGTAATTGACCATGTTCTTGTCCATGGTATGAGCATGAGGGAGGCTGGACAAAGGGTACAACCAAACATCAGTAGATTCACTGTGTCCACCATAATCCAAAGATTTAGAGAAGAGAACAGGTAATAAACTTTTTTTTGACATTATAGTACAGTATGTAAATGTTGACAGCAATTACTGTATGACATACTATATACTGTACCACAGTATACTGTAAGTAAATATATGTTTCAGTACATCACTGTACCAATGTACTGTAGTATTGTAATGGAGAGTTGGTCTAACTGTTTGTAGGCCTAGTATTCCATGTATATTTTTGTACTTTATTTTTACATGGGCTTACTGTACATAAGTGGCAAACGCATAAGATTTCTGTTTGTTTTTACAAGTGTTATGTGTAAATGCACAAGATTTCTGTTTTGTCTTTTTGTACAAGTGCTAAATGCAGTTTTTTTTTTTTTTTTGCAACATGCATTTAGCCTACAGTGAACAATAAACATTTATTTCTCCAGCTTCATGTCCTGAGGATTGTGTTTTCTATTTTTCTACGTAGTGTTTAGTGACTGTTCAGTAGTGTTTTTTTAATATTGATTGACTCGGGGCACGATTTGACAAGATAGTTCAGTTTTGAGCACAGATTGAACTGTTTTGAGGTGAAAGTTTGGTTTTGCAAGAAGAGTCTGAGGTTTTGTGAAAGTAGCTTGAAAATTGGGTTTTGTGTTCACAGTTTAGAGAAAAGGAGAGCATCTTTCAAGAAATGTGTCTTAGCAATCGAGAAAAACTGTATTCCTCGTTCTCTGACATATTTAACCCGGTTACTGCCTCCAACTTGCCTCCTCATCGACCATGGGATTGCGCCATTGATCTGGTCCCCGACGCATCGATTCCCAAGGGTCGAATCTACTCCCTGTCAATTCTTGAACAAGAATCTATGCGAAAGTACATCGAGAAAGCTTTGCAACAGGGTTACATTCGTCCTTCCACATCCCCTGCTGCCGCTAGCTTTTTTTTTGTTGCCAAGAAAGATGGAGGTTTAAGACCATGTATCAACTACAGAGCCCTGAATCAAATCACCGTGAAATTCAGTTACCCACTACCTCTCATCCCAGCAGCCCTCGAACAGCTCAGAGAAGCCAAGATGTTCACCAAATTGGATCTGAGGAGTGCATACAATCTGGTCAGAATTAGAGAAGGGGATGAATGGAAAACTGCTTTCATCACGCCTGCAGGGCACTATGAATATCTGGTCATGCCGTATGGATTGGTAAATGCTCCTTCCGTGTTCCAGAGTTTCATGGACGAGGTACTCTGGGACTTCCTGGGAAAGTTTGTGTTGGTGTATATCGCTGATATTCTGATTTACTCCAAAGACCCTGTTGAACACCAACATCACGTGTCCCTGGTACTCCAAAGCAATCACCCTGTTTCTAAAAGCAGAAAAGTGTACGTTTCATCAGACCAGTGTCGAGTTCCTGGGATATCAACTTAGTGAAAGAGAAGTGGAAATGGATAAACGGAAGACTGGAGCCATCATGTCCTGGCCAACTTCTCAGTCGGTAAAAGAACTCCAGAGATTCCTCGGCTTTGCCAATTTTTACCGACGATTTATACAACGATACAGTATCTTGACAGCTCCCCTGACCTCCCTGTTAAAGGGGAAACCGAAGATGTTACTTTGGACCCCAGAAGCGGAGCTTGCTTTTAACTCACTCAAGGCCGCATTCACCACTGCATTCTTGCTCCATCATCCAGATCCAGAGAAGGTATTTGTGGTAGAAATAGATGCATCCACTACTGGGGTAGGAGGGATTCTGTCCCAATACTTTGACCTTTCCTCCAAGACCATACCTTGTGCGTTCTTTTCCAAGAAGTTATCTACAGCAGAAAGCAACTACGACATCGGAAATCGGGAACTCTTGGCTGTGAAACTTGCCTTAGAAGAATGGAGGCATTGGTTGGAGGGGGCAAAACATCCATTCCTAGTACTCACCGATCACAAGAACCTCCAGTATTTGAGAGACGCTAAGAGACTTAATCCACGTCAGGCCCGATGGGCACTATTCTTCACCCGTTTCCATTTCCATTTCCAATCTCATATCGTCCAGGCTCCAAGAATACTAGAGCAGATGCCCTCTCTCGTATCCATGCCCCAGAAACTCAGATGGAGGAACCTGAAACCATCCTGCCCGAGAGAAGTTGTTTGTCAACCCCATCCAGTGGGAAATCAACGAACAACTATTGGAATTGTCACAACAACAACCCAGAATCCCAGGATGTCCCCCCGAGAAGATTTACGTACCTGAGGATTTCCGCAACTCTCTAATTGCATCAGCTCACTCCTCTGTAGGCACAGGTCATCCCAGAATAAGCAAAACTTCCTCAACTCTCCAACTCAAGTATTGGTGGCCCAACATGCAGCAGGACATCACGACGTTCATACAAGGTTGTAATCCCTGTGCCATGTCCAAAGTTCCCAGGAATCTTCCGGTGGGTAAACTAGTACCACTTCCTGTCCCACATAGACCCTGGTCCCACATTGGGGTAGATTTCGTCACGGATCTTCCCACCTTTGACGGCAACAGCTGTATCCTAGTGGCCATCGATCGATTCTCCAAGGCATGCAGACTAATTCCCCTGAAGGGTCTCCCTACGGCTTTTGTCACTGCGAACTACTGATGGAACATGTCTTTCGAAACTTCGGTATCCCAAAGGACATCGTGTCCGACAGAGGACCCCAATTCATCTCCCGAGTTTGGCGAGCATTCTTCACTCTTATGAACGTGACTGTAAACCTATCATCAGGGTATCATCCACAAACAAATGGCCAAACCGTACGAAAGATCCAAGATGTAGGACGATTCCTGCGTACGTTCTGCCACTCCAACCAGAATATCTGGAGTCGTTATTTAATTTGGGCAGAGTACGCACAAAACTCCCTCAGACAGTCATCCACGCAGTTAACTCCTTTCCAGTGTGTGCTGGGTTACCAACCCCCATTGTTTCCATGGTCCGGCAAACCATCGGAAGTACCAGCAGTAAATAAATGGTTTCAAGAAAGCGAAAGAGTCTGGGATCAAACCCATCATCACCTTCAGCAAGCGTTATATCGCCAACAACATTTCGCAGATGCTCGTCGCCGTCAAACCCCTGAGTATCAACTCGGACAGTTAGTCTGGCTCTCCACGAAAGACATCCGTCTATGTCAACCTTGCCGCAAACTCAACCCCAAGTACATCGGACCATTCCCCATCGTAAGACAAATCAACCCAGTCAACTATCAACTTCGTCTGCCCCCAGAACATCGGATGCATCCATCCGTCCCTCCTGAAACCTCATCACCCACCTGTTCCCAACTCAGCCACAGAACCGGTTCCTGAAGATAACCCACCGATACCGCCTATTGAACCAGAGTCCATTTATTTGATAAAGGAAATATTGGACTCCCGACGTCGAGGTGGTCAGCTTGAGTATCTGATAGATTGGGAGGGGTATGGACCAGAGGAAAGAAGTTGGATACCCCGGAACGACGTTCTTGATCCCAATCTGCTCCTTGAATTCCACGCTCAACATCCGGACAAACCTGCACCACGGCCCAGAGGTAGACCCCCACGACGTCGGGGTCCGAGGTCCGCTGGTACGGACTCTGGAGGAGGGGGGGGGGGAGGGGGGTAATGTCAGGAACCAATCAGACTCAACATCCTTCACCACACAACGATCACTCTCCCCAGAATACTAATCACCTGCACCTGTTCACAATCAGTAAGCCCCATCAACCTCTGCATAAAAACACTCACCACGGCCTAAGTCTTTGTCAAGCCTCCAACAGGAACAGACCATTTCCCGTTGTCTCCAGAAATCTCTGATACTTCCAGTACCAGCCAAGTAACATATACTCACCTGTGAATTACTAACCTCTGTATTCCTGTTCCACTGTCTTCAGAAATCTTGTCTGGATCCTTGTTCCCCGAGACCCTTTATTCTCCTGAGCCCCTGTGTCCACGCCGAGTTGTCTTGCTTGCGATTGCATCTGAAAGAGAAAAGACAAGTATTAAAGATCTGTGACTGCTTGACATGAGTTAATCTGAAGAGGACCTGCTCACCTGTAATCTGCCCCGCACGTAGTGATTTTCACCGAATCTGCACCTGAACTTTGAAATGCTCACCTTTGCACTTGTGTCACGTTAAATAAAGCTGTGTTTGGATTCACTTACCTCTGTCTCCGTGCCTGTATCCTGACAAAAGTATTGTACTTATATTTATTAAGTATAAGCAATTCTGTTTTAAAATTTTTAGTTGGTGGTCTAAACTTTGTAATTTTTTTCTTCACCTTTTAGGTTGCTGGTTCCAAAATGACCTGGAAGTGTAAGTTGTGCGCAGCTTCTTTCACCTCCAGAATACAGTTATTTAGACACTACACTATTCCAGAATCAGCCCTCTTCCATGCTTATACACTGATTGCATTTGTACATTTCAGACACTTAATGAACTGAGTACTCATTTGTCAAGATATCATATAGCACAACCTAGCAGTTGTACAGAACAGAGTCAGGGGCCTGTAATATTTTTAAATGCCCTTTATGCACATTTCAGCAACCCTTTTTTGAATCATGTGAACAGGTTATTTGTGGACATATGTTCTGATCGGACTGTTTAAAATCAGCTTTGTTCAGTAAGCTCTTCAGTATATACAATTCTGTTTTTATCTAAATAGGAAATCCATGACATCCACATCATGCGCACTTGGCTTGCTACGGTAGTCGGTGTTACCGGTGTTACACGGTGTTCAGGGGCAACACCGGTTTCATCACTTGTCCACCGCGACACCGCAAAAAAAAAAAAAAAAAAAAATTATATATATAATATAGGCATATATTTATATATTTAACGCAATTACGCAGTATCCGTTTTTTTTCTGTCACCCGTTGTCTACCGTTGTATGATCACGCTCTTATTAATGTGAATGATCTTAAGCGCGACAAGACTAAAGAGACCGCGCTGTCCTGCCTACACGCCTACACACACACACACACACACACACACACACACACACACACACGACCCACAGAAAAGACGCGCATCAGTATAGAGATTTCTTTCGGGCTTGAACAAACCATAACACACACACATTATCCCAAAATGTCAGTTTTGTCGAGTGTCCTCTTAAGAGCAGTCTTAAATGATTTAAATAAAGTCTTAAATTAACGTAGAGATTTGTGAGAAAATGGGACGCGTGTTGATCGCGTCTCTGTACGCAGCAGCTGGTCTTAAAGGGGTCTTATTATATTGTTGTCTGAGGTAAACTTATGACGTTCGCTTGGTTTTTGCATTCAAAAACATCAAAATGAATAAGTAATAGGCTATTTTCTAACCTAGTTTTGAGCCTAGCTGAAAAATGCTCGGTTTTTATGGGCGTCTCGCACTGAAGACTTGGAAGTAAACGCCCACTGCTGTGAGTGGATAACTGGTGGTGTTTTGCATATTATAATGAGTTTCAACTCACCCGTTTTCACGTTTCTGTGTGTTTAAGTTCTGTTTTAAGATCTTGTTTCCCCCGTCTTTTGTGATTTTGGTTTAGTCCTGTTAGTTTTCCCGCTCTGTCTGATTAGTAATTCCCTTCACCTGTGTTCTGTTAATTATCCTATTATTCCTTGTGTATTTAAGCCCTGTGTTTTCCCTGAGTGTTTGTCGATCGTCGTCCTTGTATGGTTGTGTTACTGAATTCCTGGAGTTTGTTATTTTGTTCTTGTTCCTGAAGTTAATTTTGTAAATAAATCAACTACTTTTGAAATGCCTGCATCCTCGTCTTCAGCTACCTGCACACAACCCTGACAGAACGATCGACCTTTAAAAGAAAAACCTCCAGTGTAGGCCTCCAGTCGAACATGGAGATTGATAAGCGGGCCTTCGTGGGAACCCGGATGGCCATATTTCGCGGGACCCGTGGAGGCCGCAGTAGAGGCGGTGGTCGAGAGGAGTCCCGACACCACTCTCCAATCTGGCCCCTCTTCGAGCCTGGGTTGATTCCGTTCAGCCCAGCCAAGCCTGCACCACTGGTTCCATCCAGCCAGTGCCCATTGATCCTGCGCCTGATCCATTTGATGACCTCCCAGAGCTTCTTCCGCCAGAGACCGTCCCGCCAGAGACCGTCTAGCCAGAGACCGTCCAGCCAGAGACCGTCCAGCCAGAGACTGTCCAGCCAGAGACTGTCCAGCCAGAGACCGTCCAGCCAGAGACCGTCCAGCCAGAGACCGTCCAGCCAGAGACCGTCCAGCCAGAGACCGTCCAGCCAGAGACCGTCCAGCCAGAGACCGTCGCCTGCCCGCCAGAGCCTGAGCATGTGTTGTCCGCCCTGCCAGAGACTGTTCATTCCACACGTGAGTCCACACAAGAAGACACAGCGCTGATAGTGATGTCTGCAGCGATTCTGTGTGTGTGGGCTGCACGCACATCAGCTCTGGCCCTTGAGTCCCATGAGGTGCTGGTCCCGTCCAGTTCTGAGTCCCCTGAAATGCTGGTTCCGTCCAGTTCCGAGTCCCATGATGTGCTGGTCCCGTCCAGTTCCGAGTCCCCTGAAATGCTGGTTCCGTCCAGTTCCGAGTCCCATGATGTGCTGGTCCCGTCCAGTTCCGAGTCCCATGATGTGCTGGCCCCGCCCAGTTCCGAGTTCCATGATGAGCCAGAGCCCGTTGACCCAGCGCCAGAGCCCGTTGACCCAGCGCCAGAGCCCGTTGACCCAGCGCCAGAGCCCGTTGACCCAGCACCAGAGCCCGTTGACCCAGCGCCCGTTGACCCAGCGCCAGAGCCCGTTGACCCAGCGCCAGAGCCCGTTGACCCAGTGCCAGAGCCCGTTGACCCAGAGCCCGTTGACCCAGCGTCCGTTGATGTCAAGTCTGTTCCCGTTCCTGAACCTGTCCTTCTCCCCAAGAAAATTTGGGGGGGGGGGGGGCTATACGCCTTCGCCGTGGCCGGCCAAAGATCCACGGAGGCCCGGAAAAATAACACCGCCGTGGCCACCTGATGGGTCTTCACCGCCGTGGCCACCTGAAGGGTCCTCACCAGCACGGCCACCTGAAGGGTCTTCACCGCCGTGGCCACCTGAAGGGTCTTCACCGCCGTGGCCACCCGAAGGGTCTTCACCGCCGTGGCCACCCGAAGGGTCCTCACCGCCCTGGACGCCCGAGGGTCCCACAGCTCCGCCCTGGACGCCCGAGGGTCCCACAGCTCCGCCCTGGACGCCCGAGGGTCCCACAGCTCCGCCCTGGACGCCCGAGGGTCCCACAGCTCCGCCCTGGAAGCCCGAGGGTCCCACAACTCCACCTTGGTCATGCCCACAGCCAGCTCCGCCATGGCCACGCCCGCAGCCTACTCCGCCATGGTCACGCCCACAGCCAGCTCCGCCATGGCCACGCCCACATCCAGCTCCGCCATGGCCACGCCCGCAGCCTGCTCCGCCATTGCCACGCCCGCAGCCTGCTCTGCCCTGGCCACACCCACAGCCTGCACCGTCGTGGTCACGCCCACAGCCTGCACCATTGTGGCCACGCCCACAGCCTGCTCCGCCCTGGAGGCTTTCTGGACCTGCACCATGCCCTCGTCAGCCTCCAGGGCGCCCACCCTCCCACCCCTTTGGATGTTATACGGCGCGAGGACGCGCCTTCGGGGAGGGGGGAGGTACTGTCACGTTTCTGTGTGTTTAAGTTCTGTTTTAAGATCTTGTTTCCCCCGTCTTTTGTGATTTTGGTTTAGTCCTGTTAGTTTTCCCGCTCTGTCTGATTAGTAATTCCCTTCACCTGTGTTCTGTTAATTATCCTATTATTCCTTGTGTATTTAAGCCCTGTGTTTTCACTGAGTGTTTGTCGATCGTCGTCCTTGTATGGTTGTGTTACTGAATTCCTGGAGTTTGTTATTTTGTTCTTGTTCCTGAAGTTAATTTTGTAAATAAATCAACTACTTTTGAAATGCCTGCATCCTCGTCTTCAGCTACCTGCACACAACCCTGACACCCGTCGATGCACTTGGGGGAAATTGTTTTGAATACGTCCAATGTTGTAAAATGGCAACCGGAATGATTCGCCCATACATGTTCGACCCAGAGTCCAGGTGTTGCATAATTCCTGTCAGATCCAATATAGACGGCACAGCACCGTTCCTTTACTCTTAATCGGTCTGCAAATCCAGTCTTGTTTACTAAACAATCCTCAGTGAAATTAAGCGAACCGACAGACAATGTTTTACCTCATCAGCTGGAGTGGAACGTCATGAAAAATAAAGTTTATCCATGCACTCCTATTGGAATCCAGAGGAAGCTTATGCAGCGACTGTCTTCTTCCACAACCAGGCACTGCACAATATGTTGTATTGCTCGGTAGCTCGATCCGGTTTGTCATCACGAGGTAGGCATGTTATTTAGCTATGCGTGTAATGCACGAATCGGTGGGCGGGGCTAAACCGGCCGTGTTGGAGTAGGCGTTGATCTTCTTCTGCGGGGGTGGTGTTTTATCCTCTTTGACGTCATATTTCCCCACTTTGAAAAATGAGTCTTTTGCTGAGCCTGGTGTCAATAAAAGCATTTATTGGACTAACAAGGACGTTTTCAGTTCTGAAACAGGATATTCTTATAATATGATGACCTCTCAGATGTCAAAAGCTCAAGAAAAATTTGATTTCTCAGTTCATCACCCCTTTAAAGTGTCATTAAAGTTAATCAAAGAACAAAGGTAAGAGAGTAAATGACTCACTCAGACCCGGAGCCAGGAGGATTATTATACCGGTAGCCTAATAATCATGAATGAACTCCGCTATCTTTAACACATCTCCGGCGAAC
Organism: Chrosomus eos; assembly: GCA_036326025.1. Taxonomy (NCBI): domain Eukaryota; kingdom Metazoa; phylum Chordata; class Actinopteri; order Cypriniformes; family Leuciscidae; genus Chrosomus; species Chrosomus eos. The sequence goes on from CM070818.1 coordinate 48,923,151, forward strand.
GGCTTCTTCACGCAAAAGAAAAACCCTTCATGAAGCGCAGTGATATTCAGCGACCTATGCGTTTCCTTATGGATCGAGGTTGTTCGTTAACTTAATTTTATACGTGCAACTCACGTAGCCTATAAGGACACTGACAACGTGCTGACAGACAGGACCGAGCAGGTAATATTTAATATGAAACAAAGTCTCAACTTTCAAATTTGGTCAGTCAAAGAAAATTAAACAATAAATAGGCCTACCGTTTTGTGGCTCTAATGTGTCGTGAGAGATTGTCACAGTTAAAGACAAGTTCAAATCCACCGACGTTAATCTACTAACTCTCCTGACTACTTTATCGGACAAAAATGGTGGATTTTGATTTGTCAGATCGCATCAAATTCCCTGTGAAGGATGAATTGATGCTAATGTATAAGTGAAAGTGAAGTGCACACTGCTGCACCAGCTTTTTATAAGCGATGTAAAAAAAATAGTTTCGTTCCCTTTATCGAAAAAGGGAACTTCGAGATGCGTCGAACGACACGGTGGGAACGCCTCTTGCGTGATTGCGTCTGAAGCATCTATGCCAACTAGTCCAATGGAATGAGAGAATGAGCGTCACGGGCGGGTGACGTCATGAACCAGGAAAGGATAAGAGCACTTCCGCTGCTCGCCGGCATTTGGCTTCTGTTGCCTCAGCAAGCGATCTGTGTCAAACTGTCTCTGTCTATTTATTGTTGTCTGTTACAATATTGTCGGAAACGTTATGGCGAAACAAGTGTACAAACAGTGTGTTCCTCCCTGCCCGCGTTTATTTAAACGGGTGGGGACACACACAGCTTTGTGTCATTTTGTTTGAGAGTAAGAGCATGCTGAGTGCTAACATTGTGAAAGTGAAACTACCAGATTTGCATGCTCTGCTCTCGCCTGTCACTATGATAGTGGCAGGCTCGCGATTCTCACGGGATGCAGGACCCGCGTTTGCCGAGGCGGCGCGGAGAATGCATTCCTGGGGATCGCAAAAGGATCTTTTGGAGGGGTGGGAGAACGGTCCGAGGGCCTTTTCTTCTTCCTTGCCCGGAAGATCCAGCTCTATCTACCCGGTGTTGGAAGCACGCTCTGCGGTTTCTTCCGCTCGGGGAGAGAGAGCCCTTTTTCCTTCATATTCTTCCTCCGAGGAGGTTTGTGTTTGAGAATGTTGAAAGTGAAAGCAAGCACACACACTGTTGAATTAGATTCGCCATCTATTTTTCCAGTATATGATGAACTGGTGGAGGTTTTGTCCCGTGCTGTTAGTAAATTAAATATTTAATGGCCAGCTGAGAAAAAGGAACGCTCGTCCTTAGAAACTTGACGAGCGTTTTCTTATTTCTATCACATTATCTCCACCACGAGGCTTCCATTTTTTTCCCTGATTTACACACTGAATATTTAAATTATGGAATAAACCGTATTTATCACTACTTTCAGCCCTCGTGTTAAATGTTTATTCAAGATTAGAGGGTTGAAAGATTACGGTTATGATATGATGCCCCAGGCTGAACAGAAATAAAAATAGGAAAATGCTATTTTTTCACCTGGTCCAGTATCATCATTTAAGCCTCTGCTTTGCTCATAAGCCTATACTAAAGAATCTCGCGTTTGCCGAGGCAGCGTGTAGGTTTAATGTTGTAATCAGAATCTAGCTCGGATCTCGCGTTTGCCGAGCCACCGCTTAGATTTCGAGTGTATTTTGCAAAAATAAGATTCTGTGGCTGGGATCTCGCGTTTGCCGAGGCAGCGCGTAGGTTTAAGCAGAACTACTGGTTTTATGGGTAAAGCTTATACGGCAGCAGGTCACCTGGAGAATGTTTATAGAAATCTATATTATAATGCTCCAGGCTTATCAGGCCGATCTGCTGGGGTTCTGGATATAGCGAAATTTGAGCCTTCGGGTCTCTTCGGCGACGCATTCCATGCGGTCGTTGTTAGGTGATACAAGATATATATATATATATAAAAATATATATATAATAAGGTTTCTCCCTCGCTGTGTCCAGCCCCCCTGGGGCTGCTGGGCGTGAGCAGCCCCAGCCGTCGAGTTCATCATATTATGTGCACAGAAAGAGAGTGCTGCGTCTCGTGTTCCTCCATGTAGATACTGGAGACAGACGCAACCCTCTCAACCGAAGTCGTCTAAGCCTAAGCCGGATCTGAGGACCGTTCTTCAGGCGAAGAAAATTTCGGTTCAAGGGTCTTGACGTTTAGGCGTCAGGCCTGTGAGGACAGCCCCGACCGAAGTAGAGTGGTGTACACCTCATTTCACGGTGCCCGTTCCATTTCGGGGTCCTCACGAGACCCTCCTGCCAACCCTGCCACCTCCGGTGCTTCAGGGCGCAGCGGTCTCCAGCGAGTCGCTGATGCTATGCTGCGGTACAGCATTGGTTTCGCGCCCTCTGAGGGGGGCTTTTGAGTAGTCAGGTCAGGTAGTTCCTGCCATTATGTTTCAGGCTCCAGATTTGGCTCCCTCAGTAACACCAGAGACCAGCCTCGAGGGGCTGGTTCCCTTAGTAAATTTTCTGGCAGCGTGGATGCTTCTGCCGAATATTTCTCATTGGGTCCTGCAATTTGTAGAGAAGGGATACAGAATCCAGTTTGGCTCTCGTCCTCCTCATTACAGCGGGGTGCTGCCCACAGTGGTGCATCCCGAGCAGGCTCTGGTAATGGGACAAGAAGTAAAGGCCCTGTTAGCAAAGAAGCTATAGAACAGGTGTACTCACCCGTCAGAGAGTCAGGTTTTTACAGCCATTATTTCATTGTTCCAAAAAAGGATGGAGGGTTGCGTCCCTTTTAGATCTTCGCCTGTTTATTCGGTCAGTTCAGAAACTAAAGTTCAAGTTAGCTGACCCTCAAACAGATCGTGACCCAAATCAGATCCGAGGACTGGTTCGTCACGATAGATCTAAAGGATGCATACTTCCATATCTCCATCCTCCCTCAGCACAGGAAGTTCCTGAGGTTTTCTTTCAGGGGCAAAGAATACCAATATCGGGTTCTTCCTTTCGGCCTAGCTTTGTCACCCCGCACGTTCACGAAATGCATGGATGCAGCTTTAGCCCCTCTCAGGCTTCAGGGCATACGCATTCTGAATTATATCGACTGGCTGATTCTAGCGGAATCAGAGCAGTTGGCGGTTCGGCACTGAGGTGTCGTTCTCGCTCATATAGAGATGTTGGGGTTGAGGCTCAATGCCAAGAAGAGTGTACTTTCTCCAGTACAGAGAACCACTTTCCTTGGTGTGGTATGGGATTTATTATCCTAACAGCCACAGAAGAGCTGAGGCTAGGCCAGTCACGCACTGTAAAACAGTTCGAGAGACTGTTGGGTCTACTGGCAGCAGCGTCCAACGGAATTCCTTTTGGCATGCTGTACATGAGACCTTTACAGTGCTGGCTCAGGACCAGAAGGTTCTCCCCGAGGGGAAACCCACTTTGCATATCAAGGCACGCGGCGATGCTTTCGTGCCTTAGTTATATGTAAATTCTGGTTCTTAACCCAGGGTCCGGTGTTGGGAGCTCTTTGCCATCGAGTAGTGATCTCGACAGATGCTTCTCTCACCGGCTGGGGAGCGGTAATGGAAGGCCGCTCGGTTCAGGGTCTGTGGAAAAGCCATCATCTTTCTTGGCACATAAATTGCCTGGAGATGATGGCCGTCTTCAATGCGTTGAGACATTTCCTTCCGGACCTAAGAAGCCATCATGTGCTCGTTCGAACAGACAACACACCAGTGGTCTCTTATCTGAACCGCCAGGGGGGTCTGCGCTCGCGTCCACTTTGCAAACTGGCGCACCAGATCCTCCTGTGGTCTCTGGGGAAGGTACTCTCTCTGAGGGCAGTGTATATTCCTGGGGACCAGAATATAGGAGCAGACATCCTGTCGAGGCAGGAGCTGAGGCCAGGGGATTGGAGACTCCACCCCGAGGCGGTGGAGAAAATCTGGGAGGCATATGGTCAGGCAGAGGTGGATCTGTTCGCGTCTCAGAACACGACGCACTGTCCTCTCTGGTATTCTCTGACGCACCCAGCCCCCCTGGGGCTGGACGCCATGGTGCAGACGTGGCCGAGGCTACGTCTGTACGCCTTTCCCCCTGTTGCTCTGCTCCCAGGAGTTCTGGAGAGGGTCCGTCGGTATGGAATAAGCCTACTGCTAGTAGCACCACGCTGGCCAAGTCGGATCTGGTTTGCGGACCTGATCCTTCTGCTAGACGGGCCTCCATTGGAGATCCCTTTGAGGAGGGACCTTCTGTCTCAGGCCGGGGGCACAATATTTCACCCTCGACCAGACATGTGGAATCTTTGGGTTTGGCCTCTGAGGGGGCCCAACTTATAGATAGTGGTCTTTCAGCTGAGGCTGTTGAGACCATCCTAAGCTCCAGAGCTCCAGCTACGAGGAAACTGTATGCGCTTAAATGGAGAGTTTTCTCCTTATGGTGTCACCGACATCAGTGGGATCCGGTTAATTGTTCTGTCAACACAGTAATCGAGTTCCTGCAGGAGCGCTTTGTGTCAGGTCTATGTCCTTCCACACTAAAAGTTTACGTGGCAGCCATTGCGGCTTACCATACCATGGTGGGAGGTATATCTTTGGGTCGAGACCCCCTGATTACACGTTTCCTTCGTGGCACTTTGAGGCTGAGGCCTGCAATTCGCACTAAGGTGCCAGCTTGGGATTTGACTGTAGTTCTAGTAGGCCTGTCTAGGGCTCCATTCGAGCCCTTAGATTCGGTCTCAGAAAAGTTCCTTACTTTCAAGACTATCTTTCTGCTAGCTATTTCGTCCCTAAAGAGAGTTGGTGACCTTCAGGCTCTTTCGGTCTCCCCCACCTGCCTTGAATTTGCACCGGGGATGGTCAAGGCATTCCTATATCCAAAACAGGGATACGTCCCTAAGGTTCCAACCTTGACTCCGAGGCCTATTGTGCTGCAGGCTTTCTGTCCTCCTCCTTTTGCAACTGCGGACCAGGAAAGACTGCACCTTTTGTGTCCAGTGCGAGCACTGGACACTTATGTACGGCGGACTTCCTCAATCAGAAAGTCCGACCAATTACTGATTTGCTTTGGATCACCTAAGAAAGGTCTTCCTGCTTCAAAACAGACAGTCAGTAAGTGGATAGTCGAGGCTATTTCACTGGCATACGAGTACTCGGGCCAGCCTTGTCCTTTGGTGGTCCGAGCTCACTCGACCAGGAGTATGGCGGCTTCTTAAGCCATATTGCAGGGGGTATCTCTTCAAGATGTTTGTGATGCGGCGGGCTGGTCCTCTCCGCTCACATTCGTGAGATTTTACAGTTTGGACCTGGATGCTGCCCCAGGTTCTCAGGTGCTGAGTGCTTAGATCAACAGACTGACACTCAGGTACTTGTAATTATGGCGGGTTGGGTATTCTCGTTCCCACCGTGTCGTTCGACGCATCTCGAAGTTCCCTTTTTCGATAAAGGGAACGTCTCAGGTTACTATTGTAACCATAGTTCCCTGAGAAACAGGGAACGAGACGATGCGTCCCCCTGCCATACTTCCTGCGTCCCTGCGATCGGCTTGCTTCGGAAACTGTCGAAGCTAAATGCCGGCGAGCAGCGGAAGTGCTCTTATCCTTTCCTGGTTCATGACGTCACCCGCCCGTGACGCTCATTCTCTCATTCCATTGGACTAGTTGGCATAGATGCTTCAGACGCAATCACGCAAGAGGCGTTCCCACCGTGTCGTTCGACGCATCGTCTCGTTCCCTGTTTCTCAGGGAACTATGGTTACAATAGTAACCTGAGACGTTTTCTAATTAGTGCTAATTCAGCGCAATATAACAAAACAGTGTTGCTCCGCACGACCACCTTATGCATGCCCGTGCAAACGCACACATTTTACATTTGCCTTTAAATTAGCGATTTAAAAGCCCCCGCCGGTGATACCGGTATTACCGGTGTTGTCACACGTCGATTAACCGGTGTGAAAAAATCCTCACCGTCACATCCCTACTGTTCTCCACGCCCTTCCTGTGTATCTGCGCGAGGACGTTTCTGGATTTTTCAGAACCTGCACAGTGAGTCTCCTTAAGTCACTAACATATTCTACTGTGTATTATGTAAACGGTAGTGGTGGGGGGAAAAAAACGATTCTGTTCAGTATCACGATTATTTGCGCAAACAATTATATAAATACAGTAGCGCAAAGTATTGCGATATTTAATTATAAAATTATCTGTTTTACTTTCCGGTTTTCTCCATTGGTTTCCTCAAAGTTAACTCTGATCATTTACATTTGCGTATTACATCCACAAGGTTGCGCTTGTTGCAGTGCTCTGTTGTCGTGCATTCAACAGCAAATTCAAATTTTACATGACGCTCCATCTTTCAAATCGAAAGTGTAGGGTAAATTTCGGTTTTATGATTATTCTCAGGTTTATGTTACTCTATTATGTCTGCTTTATGTTACTCTATTGTATTTAAATAATTAAGTTATATGCTGGGAGCTCGGTCTGTCAGCCTGCTCTGTTGTCGTCCTCTATTTTTCACTGCATGAGGGTTGAATCCAAAATCGCCCCATACACCAGAGGTGGAAAGAGTACTACAATTTTCTACTCAAGTAAAAGTACTATTACTTCAATAAAATTTTACTTAATTACAAGTAAAAGTACCGGTCTAAAAATCTACTCAAGTAAAAGTAAAAAGTAGCTCATTTAAAATTTACTCAGAGTAAAAGTTACTGAGTAACTTTAACAGCGGGGGTGGGGTGGGGTGGGGTGGCAACCAACATGGGTCACCAATCTCGGTCCTGGAGGGCCGTTGTCCTGCAGAGTTTAGCTCCAACCCCAATTAAACACACCTGAACCAGCTAATCACGGTCTCACTAGCCATAATAGAAACTTTCAGGCAGGTGTGTTGGACCTGGTTGGAGCTAAACTCTGCAGGACATCGGCCCTCCAGGACCAAGATTGGTGACCCCGTCTGCACTTCGTCCACTGAACACGACGATACAGCCATTTATTTTTTAGAAGGGTTTTTTTCTTTATTTTTTCTTCAAGCAAGCAGTTTTAAAACAGGTGCTACAGCGGTGGCTGTTACTGGCTATTTAAATCTAGCGGGTCTGATGTCTCGCAAATACAATGATGCTGGTAGTGACGATTCTGTCTGACCAATCAGTGATCTGCAGTGTTTTCACGTCACATTTTAGTACCGGTACGGTACGCTTGGAACCTCAACAGAGGTGGTACCATTTAAAGCGAGCCGAAGCGAGCGTACCGTACCGTACCATGCAGTGGAAAAGCCCATAAGATAACCGTCTCAGAAAATATCACGGTTTATATAAACTGTTTTATTAAATTATGGTTATTATTATCATCAGTTAAAATGACAGTTAAATAAATGAAACATTTGTTCAATAAAACATATCTAATCAACTAATTTCAATAATTGATTATGAATTATTTTTTATCATTAATAACTTGTTAATCATTAGTAACTTAATAAATGTTTAAAAATAGAGTTCTATGAAATGTTTCTTATTCAGAATTTTTTCTTTTTATGATTTAATACAAATATATTATCAAAAATGGTGGTAATCAAATAAAAGTTTAGCAAACGTTTTATCATTTTAGTTTTTGGCAAAGTGCTACAAAACAGATTTACTCAAACCATGGACAAATAATATATATTCCTTAAATAAATTGTAGTATTATTATTGTTGTTGTTAATATTATTATGAGAAGTACAATTGTAGGCCTATACTATATCTGTCCTAAATAATTTATTCTAGTAAAACCTAACTTTTATTTTGACGGGTTGTTAAGTCCTGTTTCAGAGTGTATTTGACAACCTTTTTTCTCAAATAAAATTATGAAAATGCTCATTAGGCGTTCTCTCAGAGCAGAGCTGGAAATGTTCATGTATTCATGTACTCGTATTGTGTGTGCGATGCTGAAAATGGCATGAGCGCGTGCGTACTTGAGTATGTAGTAAGTAGACGAAACAGCACAGCTCATTCACACAGAGACACGCAGAACAAGCAGATTATACATTTGCATAGTAGTCTTTTGTGCTTTAATATTCACAGATCATGTCGCGATTTGATTTATTGTACAGCTTTACTTTCGATTTATTCATCCATACATCTACCAGTTTGCGTGTTTCATGACATCTGCATTATACTTTAAATTCCATTTTTTTCTATATCCAAAGTATTCCCTGACCAGGGCTTCACATACCGGTATGTCTGCGAGTGAGATTTCGACAGCATTTCGCGTTCAGCTGGGTCTGCATCACTGTCTGTCTTGTCCGTCACCTTCTCCATATTGTTTTGTGATTTTAGCGCGTCTGTTATCCCGCCCTTCAATCTGCCGACTGATCTCATGAAACTGCGTATGTATGACACGCCAATTCGTATTTCCATTTTTGGCGTGCTATCAACACGCAAAATCGCTTTTCAGCGTGTTTATGAACGCCGTTGACTTAACGTTACATTACTGTATATATAAATATATGACCTACCCCAACCCCGTCCCTAAACCTACCCGTCACTGGTTAATACCATTTATAAGTCTTTCCCTACCATCCTAGTAAGAAAGTTATCGCTCCCCCAGATGTATATCAAAATTTGGCTTTATTTCGCTCGGATTTTTAACGGCGTGTACATACACGCGGAATCACTCGGACATAACGGCGTTGATATACACGCATACACGCGGATAGCTCAAAATGCGTATAAATAACACGCCACTTGACTTGAAAGTGGCGTGTATGTTTACGCAAAAGTCATGATGTCATGTTGTTCAATCAATCAATGCTGTAGTTTCCGGAGCGCGACGTTTTCACCCAAAGCATTTTTTTATATATTTTTTTAATATTTTTTTTACTCAGTAACGGATATGTTTTAAAATGTAGCGAATTACAATACTTCAAACAAAACATACTTAAGCAAAAGTAAAATTACAGATTTAAAAAACTACTTAAAAAAGTAGAAGTACATGTCACAGGTCGGGAGGGTCGACTGGGTCTACCCCCTCCCTTTAGGATGTACCACTGAGGAGCAGACCAGAAACCAGGCGGACAAGGAAAGTAAAATGTAACAGGCTTTATTGATTAAAAGAATTTGTATATCCTAATTAAAATTCCTCTTCCTCCCCAGCATCCAGTGGCCGCCGGGACGTCGGCTGGACGACAGACAGGGACTGGGTCCACCCAACCCCCTCGGACTCTTCGGGTGCCGAGGTTCTCGGCAATGGAGGGAACGCGGACCTGACCAGCAGGTAAGTGCTCTAAGCACGGCTTTCCTTCTCGGACTCTGAGCGGACTGTACTCTTCTCGACCTCCCAAGTACAGAAGTTTACAGCGGTGAAGAGGAGCGTCGACTGGACAGCCGGTAGGTACTCCTGGTACGGTAGGTTCTTTCCTATGCAGGGGATGCAGAAAGCTCACGGCTGTGAAAGGGGCGTCGACTAGACAGCAGGTGGATACTTCGAGTACGGTTGGTCCTTTCCTATACAGGGGATGCGGAAAGCTTACGGCTGTGGAAGGAGCGTCGACTAGACAGCAGGTGGGTACTTCGAGTACGGTTGGTTCTTTCCTATACAGGGGATGCAGAAAGCTCACGGCTGTGAAAGGGGCGTCGACTAGACAGCAGGTGGGTACTTCGAGTACGGTTGGTCCTTTCCTATACAGGGGATGCAGGAAACTTAGGGCTGTGAAAGGGGCGTCGACTAGACAGCAGGTAGGTACTTCGAGTCCGGTTGGTTCTTTCCTATACAGGGGATGCAGAAAGCTCACGGCTGTGAAAGGGGCGTCGACTAGACAGCAGGTAGATACTTCGAGTCCGGTTGGTTCTTTCCTATACAGGGGATGCAGAAAGCTCACGGCTGTGAAAGGGGCGTCGACTAGACAGCAGGTAGGTACTTCGAGTCCGGTTGGTTCTTTCCTATACAGGGGATGCAGGAAGCTCACGGCTGTGAAAGGGGCGTCGACTAGACAGCAGGTGGATACTTCGAGTACGGTTGGTCCTTTCCTATACAGGGGATGCGGAAAGCTTACGGCTGTGGAAAGAGCGTCGACTAGACAGCAGGTGGGTACTTCGAGTACGGTTGGTCCTTTCCTATACAGGGGATGCAGAAAGCTCACGGCTGTGAAAGGGGCGTCGACTAGACAGCAGGTAGTTACTTCGAGTCCGGTTGGTTCTTTCCTATACAGGGGATGCAGAAAACTCACGGCTGTGAAAGGGGGTCTGACTAGACAGCAGGTAGATACTTCGAGTCCGGTTGGTTCTTTCCTATACAGGGGATGCAGAAAGCTCACGGCTGTGAAAGGGGCGTCGACTAGACAGCAGGTAGGTACTTCGAGTCCGGTTGGTTCTTTCCTATACAGGGGATGCAGGAAGCTCACGGCTGTGAAAGGGGCGTCGACTAGACAGCAGGTGGATACTTCGAGTACGGTTGGTCCTTTCCTATACAGGGGATGCGGAAAGCTTACGGCTGTGGAAGGAGCGTCGACTAGACAGCAGGTGGGTACTTCGAGTACGGTTGGTCCTTTCCTATACAGGGGATGCAGAAAGCTCACGGCTGTGAAAGGGGCGTCGACTAGACAGCAGGTAGGTACTTCGAGTCTGGTTGGTTCTTTCCTATACGGGGGATGCAGAAAGCTCACGGCTGTGAAAGGGGCGTCGACTAGACAGCAGGTGGGTACTTCGAGTACGGTTGGTCCTTTCCTATACAGGGGATGCGGAAAGCTTACGACAGTGTTGATAACACAGAATGCACAAGGCGTTCGATGGAAGACACTCAGAACAGCAGATCACTGGACTTCCTCCGTTCTCCAGACAACATCAATGATGAATCAGAACATCGCAAGCTTTAAATTCCACCGTCGCTTAATCTCTTCTTCAGCGGCTCCAAACTGCAACACAGGGCAAGGCCGATGGGCACGTGACAGAATTCGGTATAGTAAGCATGCAGTAGCTTCACTTCAAACACACACGGTGGGCACAGCATCAACTCACGTCACTCTCAACCACTCTGTGAAATATAAGGCCACAGCCCACCTCCTTGTTCTGAACAGCAGGGACAGTAAGACGGAAGAATATATAGCGATCTCACTCGTGCATCATAACAGCTGTCTTCTCATTACGGTGTCTAGACTCCGGTTCCTAGATCGCTTCTCTTCATATACAGTGTCTTGGTGTATAAATCACGTATCATACGGCCAGTAAAAGGTTTGCACTTATCTCTACCCAGGCAGGGGACTTGATGTTTCCAAGGCAACTTCTCCTCTGCTTCTCTGTTCCACTCCACCCAATCTTTCGTAGCGGATTCCCTTCCGCGGATCGATCTCACCAGTCAATTTTGTCCCACAGAAACTCTCAGCCTTCCTCGACGGAACAAGGTCAGGACACAGCACCCGAAACCGAACACAGAACACTGCACTGAACTACGCTCTTGGTCTCCCAAAGCTTGGTCTTTATCTGTTTCAAGCCGCTGTGTGTCCCAATCACCAAACAGCCCCTTGATGCGCCGCACCTGCTGTCACTCTGTCATCAGCGGCTGCTGTTGCCATGGTAGCGACGCATATCAGGCTGACTGGGTGTTGCGTCGAGAGCGCTCCGGGCGGAAACATTCCTCCGTGGAATATATAGTTCCGCTGCTGGTTCGTCACCTTGTGACATACACAAAAAAACTACTCAATTACAGTAACGCGAGTAAATGTAATTCGTTACTTTCCACCTCTGCCATACACCCTCATTCAATAAGTTAGGCGTATTCCCTAAGTTAGTCCACTAATAATGTTCCCTTAAAGGAGTAAATGAAAACGAGTGAGCGAATTCGGACAGCCGTTGAGCGTACATAAGCTATAGTTAATGCAGTGCAGTGTGGGACAGAGACGTGATCTGACACACGTCACATTTTCTCACAAATCTCTGTTCATTTAAGACTTTATTTAAATAATTTAAGACGGCTCTTATGAGGACACTCGACAAAACGGACATTTTGGCATAATTTGTGTGTTATGATTTGTTCAAGCCCGAAAGAGAACTCGATACTGATGCATGTCTTTTCTGTGGGTCGTGTGTGTAATACAGGCAGGATTTAACGGATACTGCGTAATTGCGTTAAATATTTTTAACGCTTTAAACTTTTTTGAGGTTGTTGCGGTGCCGCGATGGGCAAGTGATGAAACCGGAGTTGCGACTGAACACCGTAACACCGACTATCTTAAACCTAGAGCTCACCATTCTTGTGAGAGGTCTCCTATTCAGAGAATAATTACGTCTTGTCCTGTAATAAGGTTCTGTGTCCTGAATGTTCAAGAACAAGTTTTCAAGTTTTTGCACTTCAGTTAATATGAAGAAGATAATGTTTACATCATTAAATGTGACATTTAATTAAAGTGAGTTGAGCAGTCTTATTTTCCTCATTTTTTGAAATGCCTTTGAATAATATGGGGAACATGAATCGTAATATTGCAGAATTGAATCACAATACTCGCTGTATCGCAATATATTGAGAATCGCAATAATATTGAATCGTGGCCCAGATATCGCAGTACTATCGAATCGTCACATTTTTGCCAATTCCCACCCCTAGTAAACAGTACATAGAAAAAACTAACATGCTTTAGGACTTGCCTTTGTTTAGTCTACCCATACAGTTTTTGTGTATGGTCTTCTTTCTCCTCACTAAAAAGGAACTGTATTGGAATTTTATGTAAGACATTTACTTTAGCGTGGTTTCAGTCTTTCTAACACCACTTAGATTCTCCGATAATTTGGTGACTAGTCAACATCGACTCAACTTTGATGTCATAACAGTCGACTTCAAAAAATCTGAAGTCGTTCAACCCCTTGTGTGCAGAACATGGATCTTATGTTTTTCACCACTTAGAATGAGACCCAGGTCTCCCTTGTAAAAGAGGTATTGGATTTCAATGGGTCTTGGTTAAAGAAAGATAAATTATGTCAGCTGTTCTTTTCCATGTGTTAGTTTGTGATTAGTGTCTCTTTTTCATCCATTCAGGATGAGTCTGAGCGAGAGCTTGATGGTGTTGCAGTAGGCCTCCTTACTGTCATCAGTGAGCATGGCACAAGTCCAGTTCACTACAACCCTGTGAGAATCTCTGTCATCCTTGAAAATGAGGCCGTGGTCAGCCTCCCAGAATTGGCGATGCCTTCTTGGTAATCTTTGGACTTATCTATTGCCTCAAAATTTTAAGTTTTGAGTCATGTTTTTAAGTAAACAAACTCAACATATTTGACTAATGTGTACTTAAAACAATGACAACACAAACCAATAAAATTTAGTTTTTTTAACATAAAATTGTGTGGTTGTGTACTTATTTTTTAAAGTTCTGTGAAAACTCAAAACTTTGTTATAATAACTGAAAATAATTGAGTTGCCTTAACAGAAAACTGTAAGTCATATTAACTGAAAATATTTGAGTTGAGCTAAATGAGCACTTTAATTTAACTGTTATCAAAAGGTACAAGTAGTAGGCAATCCAACCTTTTAAGTTCTGGAAAATTGTGACTTAAGTTAATCAACTTAAAAAAATTGAGGCAATTGATTGCTTCAAATTTTTTGAGTTCTGGGAACTTATTTGGATTTACAGTGATATAACTGCTGTCAAAACAGCAGTTGAGAGCTCAGAAGCTCGCGACCACTGCTGCACTAGCGCTGTTGGATCACCAGCACCAGAGGAGACTTCCTAAAGAAGCACAGACACTCGCTCGTTGAAAAAAAACAACACTCTTCAGAGACATCAACACCGATCGGCACCGAAGTGAAAGACAAATGGTGAGTGCATCCGCTTCTGTATACCCGCGCTGCAAATCTCGTATGCCAATGTGCATTGGCTCATTTTATTAATACTTGAAGATGACAGGCTCCCTAAGCGTAATCCCAATTATTCGGCACGTTCGGCGTGAACCTCGGTGATGCGTACAAACTCCAACGTAATATAACATTGCCATCTTCACGTTCATCTGTTCCGGAAAAAAACTAAACACGCTTTTAGCGCCACTCACTAGACATTTCACTTTGAAACGTATGTTGCATTTTGCATTTTGCAAAAATGTTACCACAGGTAAGTTTTTTCTAATGAGACCAGGCTCGGAAGGAGAGTAAGAAGTCATGTCAGAGGGACCAGAGGAAGTGGAGTTTGCATATGTGGTGGAAGAGTCGCAACAAGAGGAGGAAATAGAGCTGAAGTTTTAAATGAAATTTGGGCAACAATTATTGACCATGTCATCAATCATGGCTTGTCCTGTAGGACACAAAAAGGTCCAGCCCATTCTGAGTCGGAACACTGTGGCATCTATTGTCTTTTTTTTTTCAGAATGAGAACAGGTAAGTCACAATGCTACTGTATACCACTGTGTATCTCAGCTTTACTGTATTGCCCTGTTGGCAGAACAAACTGTGTCTACAGTATTGCAGATGTTTCATTAATCCCGTTTATGTGACTGTCATAATGTCAATTTTGACATGCTTTTTGCTTTTACTTTATACAATCCAGACACTACCACACACTGGTGGCAGATTAAAGATATAGTGTTGAACAGGAGGCTGCAATTGTAGGTGGTCGTGGCAAACAATGAGATCAGAGTGCGTGAAATCCAGGCAGCAGTAATTGCAGATCAAGGAGCATTGAGAAATATCTACAGTGTGAGTTTGGCAACTATTGATAGAGTCCTGAAACGAAAACATGTCAGAATGAAGCAGCTGTATAGAGGTCCAATTCAAAGAAAGTCTGACCCTGTGAAGGTGCCAAGATTACAGTATGTGCAGGTGGGTGGTTGACGTGAACTCAAATCCAAAGTGGAAAAAAATATATTTCTAAAATGTATGTCAAATGACATATAATTATATTGCTTGATATGTGAACAACTGAAAACTGAATGTGTCCCGTTCTAATTCTTTATTTATTTAGCATTTTATTAACTTTTTATGTGTGATAGTCCCACATATTGTCCACCGGTGTGACAACATTTTTAATGTTAATATTCAATTTAGAGATTGTGTGACAGATAAGACAAATATGCACAATCCTTATCAATTTGTCCTAACTATATTCCCACATCAAAAGTAACCAATAAAAATTCACAATCATGTTATTATCCTACTATAAGATGTACACATAGGGACTTTACCCAAACGTCTGGATTATATTCATTATAATTAGTATAAAACCTAATGAAGCTTCATTTCATCCTTATATGTGCATAGTGATGATATCATTATTATACTATTCAACACTTTTTATAGTAATTTGTGCATTAAAATGCCTTTTACACGTATAATTCAGTTTGTCACACCACAGGACATTCCGTCACACCATTGGACAACAAGAATTGTTTCTTTTTTTTTTAAAAATGTATATACATAAAAAGGCAGGAAAAATGGTCTGTGCTACCTTTATAGTCTTTATTCTAAAATATTAAAACCACTTTACAGTCTAAAAATCATTCAATTATAAGATTAAATGGCTCTGAAGGAAAGTAATGTCGGATACGTTTTGAAGTAACACCACAGATGTAATATTGCATAAAAGGTTTAACAATTAAAAGTTTATTGAGCAAAAAAATGAAGTTCATCATGAGTAGGATAACAAGAATGAATTGCTCTGATAAAATAACATTTAGAAAAAAAACTGCATTAACAAATATAATTAAAACAACCTACAACCTGTTTCTCAGTTTTTTTTAAAAAATTGTCTGCACAATGGATTGTGTTGCAATCAAAATGTTTGAATCTTTTTCAATAAAGAATACAAAAATTTGAAAATCTTCAGTGAATAAAACATGTATCCACAGACCTATTTAACAAAACATTCAACAACAAAAAATTCAGAACATCTTCAGTGAATAAATAATGTATCCACAAACTTATTTAATACAAAAAATATAGTAAAAAAAAAATCTGTTTATCTTCAGTGAATACATCTCTCTCTGCTTTCTTGCCCTGTATTCTGTCTTATACACTCACCTAAAGGATTATTAGGAACACCCCCTTTCGCCTTCAGAACTGCCTTAATTCTACGTGGCATTGATTCAACAAGGTGCTGAAAGCATTCTTTAGAAATGTTGGCCCATATTGATAGGATAGCATCTTGCAGTTGATGGAGATTTGTGGGATGCACATCCAGGGCACGAAGCTCCCGTTCCACCACATCCCAAAGACGCTCTATTGGGTTGAGATCTGGTGACTGTGGGGGCCATTTTAGTACAGTGAACTCATTGTCATGTTCAAGAAACCAATTTGACATGATTCGAGCTTTGTGACATGGTGCATTATCCTGATGGAAGTAGCCATCAGAGGATGGGTATATGGTGGCAATAAAGGGATGGACATGGTTAGAAACAATTCTCAGGTAGGCCGTGGCATTTAAACGATGCCCAATTGGCACTAAGGGGCCTAAAGTGTGCCAAGAAAACATCCCCCACACCATTACACCACCACCACCAGCCTGCACAGTGGTAACAAGGCATGATGGATCCATGTTCTCATTCTGTTTATGCCAAATTCTGACTCAACAGAAATCGAGACTCATCAGACCAGGCAACATTTTTCCAGTCTTCAACTGGCCAATTTTGATGAGCTCTTGCAAATTGTAGCCTCTTTTTCCTATTTGTAGTGGAGATGAGTGGTACCCGGTGGGGTCTTCTGCTGTTGTAGCCCATCCGCCTCAAGGTTGTGCGTGTTGTGGCTTCACAAATGCTTTGCTGCATACCTGGGTTGTAACGAGTGGTTATTTCAGTCAAAGTTGCTCTTCTATCAGCTTGAATCAGTCGGCCCATTCTCCTCTGACCTCTAGCATCAACAAGGCATTTTCGCTGGACTGCCGCATACTGGATGTTTTTCTCTTTTCACACCATTCTTTGTAAACCCTAGAAATGGTTGTGCGTGAAAATCCCAGTAACTGAGCAGATTGTGAAATACTCAGACCGGCCCGTCTGGCACCAACAACCATGCCACACTCAAAATTGCTGAAATCACCTTTCTTTCCCATTCTGACATTCAGTTTGGAGTTCAGGAGATTGTCTTGACCAGGACCACACCCCTAAATGCATTGAAGCAACTGCCATGTGATTGGTTGATTAGATGGGTTGATTCCTAATAATCCTTTAGGTGAGTGTATATTCTCCAGTTCTTCCTTGCTAGTCTCTTTCCCCTTTCTGGAAGATCTCCTAATCTCAGTCTTGTTTTCCACTGAATGTTTTTTAAATAGGTCTGCTGTTTCTTTTGAAGGAACTCTGCTTTTCGAACTGGGTCTGCATCTCTGCGCTGTCTATAAAGACGCTGCTTTTCAGCAGCAGTTAATCTGGCCATACCTGACAAGAGAGATACAATTATATAATTGATTACTGATGTCGTATGTGTTTTATTAAAAATACAACATTACTGGTATATTGTCTTCGGAGTTACTATAGAGTCTGTGGTGTTACCAGGAAAGACAGTAACACCACAGACAAATTAGCCTAAATCCAGACTTTTCTAAAATGGAGGCTGCCATCATGATGATTTCAAGATCAGGGGATATTCTGGAAATATTAATAATTATGTTGTAAAGTAGAGGGACACCACTTGCCATCACAAATGAAGAATAACCCACCCCGTGATAGAGCCTACATCCACTGGTGTGACAGCCATTTCCACCAGTGTGACGCTGATTTCATGTCACACTATAGGACAGTGCTGTCACACCAGTGGACGTATTCAAGATGAAGGCCAGTTTGCGGCCTAGCTATATGAGAGACAGTCTTCAATCCTGACTAACAGCGTTAAGGTGTACATTATTATCAATAGTCAATCTATATAAATTGATGAAAATTTTCAGATCAATACTTAAATTACGTCACACCAAAGGACTGCATAATGGATCCCATTTCCAGCAGTGCACAGAAATAGCAATATTATCAAAATATTTGAGACAGAACTCACCTTGTGTGCAGTCCATGTGCTCCAGTGAGGTCTACTGTACTTCTTGGATGAAGAATGGCCCCTCTCAGTAATAGGGTGCCCAAATTAATGCCGGTTTTATATCTACAGAATGGTGTCACACCAGGTGGACACCAGTTTTGCGGACAAAATGTAATGTGTCATAATTATTCTAAATGGGGACCTTAAGACTTATAACCTTAAGTTCCATTAAGTTAACACTACTATAATATCTATTCAAGTATTTTAATGTATATTAGACTTATTTTTCATTTAATTATAGTAGTTTTAAGATAAGGAACGCTACCCCGGACAGTCACGCCAGTGGACAAATGTCATGTTTAAAACAAAATATTTACATATTTGAATTATAATGCTCATTAATTACAGATGTATTAGTTCTGGAAGATTAAACTGTATATAAAAACAGGTATTTTAATGAAATATTATACATTTGTATTTATATTTGTCACTATGAACACAAAAAATTGAGCGTCACGTCAACCACCCAGGTACAGATTTGTTATTGTAACGCCTTGTTAAACTATACATTTATATGCAACTCGAATTTGTTTTATGAGTTGTATTTTTTCTTAGAGAATAATTGAGCTTGAAGCTGAACGAGCACATCACACATTTATTTATGTGGATGAAGCCGGCTTTAACCTCTCTAAAGTGAGTAGACGCGGGAGGAACATCATTGGGCAGAGGGCCACTGTTACAGTGCCAGGTCAGAGGAGTGCCAATATCACCATGTGTGCTGCCGTCTCCAGTGATTGTTTCCTTTGCCACATACCAACTTTCAGCCCATACAATACAGAACACCACATCACATATCTTGGTAACACTTTATTTTAAGTGCACAGTTGACTCTCCGGGTTCGTCTTGTGCTTTAATTAACCCTTATATGAAGTAGTTAATGCTTATATGCATCTTATATGCATCTTATAAGGTCTCATAAGTGTCTTATTAACTGTTAATTACTGCTTATTAATAGCACCTTAAAATAAAGTGTTACCCATATCTTTATGCACTGAATGAAATACTTGTTCCATCCAAAGAGAGAAGGCTGTTGAGGCTCTGTCATAAATTGGAACAAATGTGAAGTTCTGAGTATTTCAACTCTTTTAGTTAGTTGTTTAGTTAGATATTTCGGTAACACTTTATAATAACTGCACGCTATTAATCACTAGTTAAGCATTAGTAAACAGTTAATTCATCATTTATAAAGCATTAATAGACATTAATAAGCAGTTTATAAATACAGCTATAAATGCTTTATTCTTGATTTAAAAGTATATCTATAATGTGTTTAATAATTGTATTTTCATACTTTATTAATTATCAATTTATAATTTCTAAATGAAGTATTACATTATCTATAAACCAGTTATTTAAGAGTTGTCAGTGGTTCATAAGATTACTTAGAAAGTGTAAGTAAATGATTAATAAACTATTTAAATGTACATTCATACATCTTATTATTCAGACATATAGTAATAGTTACTTACATGTAATTCATGGTTAATTTGGGTAGTTATAAAGCATTTAGTAGTGGTCAGTTAACTATTTTTTGAGCTCATCTAAAGTGAGGACTATTCATGCATTGTAAAGCATTTACAAAAAAGATTTAAAGGCTGTTAAATATTTCTATGTTCTGTATCACTGTGTTGTGTCTGTTTCATTTTTCTGTTTAGAAGATAAGAGTCTTTAAATCTCCTTTATAAATGCTTTACAAGGCATATCTAGTCCTCAATTTAGATGAGCTCACAAAAATAGTTAACTGACCACTACTAAATTTTTTATAACTACCTGAATTTACTGCATTTACTTACACTTTCTAAGTGATCTTATAAACCACTGACAACTCTTAAATAACTGGTTTGTAAATAATGCTATACTTCATTTAGAAATTATTAAGTAAGCATTAACAAAGTATGAAAATACAATGGGCTCTATGCACGACGGTATTTCCGGTGAAGGGTTAAGGATGCTATATAACTTCCGCCGATTGTAGAGTCCAATGCAATACCAAGAATTAATATTGAATTTTATACTCCATGGTTATACTAAAGAAACGTTAGTCACAAAAACAGACAAAACAGACACCCCTCGTTGTGTTTATGCTTCTTTTTAAAATTATATGAAATAAACATAACTATATATAAAATTACATCTAAACATATGAAATTTTCGTTTCAAAGACGGGAGGACAGTACATTTTGAAGACTCTGCCATAATCCCGTTTTCCTCAGTTTTCCTCCGCTTTAATCTCCCCAACCGGAACGGAAGAGCATCCTTGCGTCAAATGCGGAACTTATGCGTGCATATAGCCTATTACTAAACATTACAGATATGCTTATAAATCAAGAAAAAAGCATTTATATCTGTAGTTATAAACTGCTTATTAATGTATATTAATGCTTTACTCTTTTTTTTTTTACTGTATTCAAGTTTGATTCGAGTTTGAAAAGTTTCATATTGATAGCTGTGTTTTGTATTTTGTACATTGTGTAATGGCTAATTGAAATAATGAATTTGAGCAAGTTGTGGTATTTGATGGAAATATTTGCAATACATGTTGCAATAAAAATTATTAATTTTGGACAGTGAGCTTTAGTTTTAGCTTGTGTGTTAACTGTTTTGAAAATGTGATGTCAGAGTGACCAGATGCGTTTAAGCAATCGAGAAAAAAAAATGTAGTAGCAGACAAATGTGGCTGCCATGTATCCAATTTTGAGAGAAACAAAAGGTGTTACTTTCATCCCCGGTCTCCCCTATTCAAGTTTAAAGATGTAGTCAGTGACTGCATTTTGTGCCAAGGGAGTGATAAATAATTAATCCCCTGTTTATCCCACAGACTACTGTTGTGCTAAATAATAGATAAAACAGTTAAAAAATGCAAATTCAAATTCTGCTGTAAAATCTAAATTTATTGAAATTTTGATTCAATTCAGTTAAATAACTGTAATAATAAATGTTGCAAAGCTGATCAATTATGAAACTTTTGATTTAGCTGCAATCAAGCCAACAGGGAACGTTCCCACAAACATTTTGTTAAAGTTATGTTGTCATGAATCTGGTCCATATCACGTTTAATCCGTGAGGGTCCCCGTTCATCTCTCAGTCAGTTTATGGACTATGCCTTGTTGAATGTTGGTTCAGCGTTCACTGTGGGTGTCGCAGAGGAACACGACTCCGCACTCACTCAGGTAATGGCAGCTGTACCAGAGCACGCTCACAAGATGGCGGACACAACAACATCCCGTTCTGTCATAGCTACCAATCATGAGTCGAGCCCAGTCACAGTTGATCGTCATGAGTCAAGCTCAGTCACAGTTGATCATCATGAGTCAAGCCCAGTCACAGCTGATCATCACAAGTCAAGCCAAGTCACAGCTGATCGTCACGAGTCAAGCCCAGTCACGGTTAATCATCATGAGTTAAGTCATGTCTAAACTGATCATCACAAGTTTCTTCACATCTCAGCGGATTTTCCAGAGTCTCGTCATGTCAGAGTCTTCTCACGTCCTGTCTGCCACACCCAGATATTCAAGGTCACTGCTTCGATTTCCCAGTCTGGTTTCCAGTGTGAGGGATGCACCGCTGGGGTCGGCACGTGCAGCTGGTATCCCCAAACCTACTGCCTTTAATCATTCTGTTCCTGCACTAATTACCCTGTCAGAAGCGCTTCCCATGATGGGGATCGCTCTATGTTGCGTTTGGGCTGCGTACACCACCTCAGAACTGCCCCAGGCGATGGCACCCGCTGCAGTTTCACCAGAGGTGGCGGCACGAGCTGCAGAACCTCTCGGAGCGGCGGTGCTCGCTTCAGCCCTTGTATGGTGGTAGCGCCCAGCAATGTCCTCCCAGCCTGTCATGTCACGGTGAAAGGAACCGTAGATGAGCACTGTACCTGTCCTGTTAATGAACTACCTGATTCTTGATGCTACCCCTGTAGAACCTCCAGAGATAGCGGCGTCTGCTGCCGAACCTTCGGAGGTGTCAAAGGTAACTGTTTATGAATCCTTGTCACGGCTATGGAGGCCGTCTGTAAATCCTCGTCTTGTCCTGTTACCGAGCCAGAGACTGTTCACGTCCCGTCTGCCCAGCCAGAGACTGTTCACGCCCCGTCTGCCCAGCCAGAGACTGTTCACGTCCCGTCTGCCCAGCCAAGAGACTGTTCACGTCTCGTCTGCCCAGCCTGAGCCTCTTCACGTCTCGTCTTCCGAGCCTGAGCCTCTTCACGTCTCGTCTTCCGAGCCTGAGCCTCTTCATGTCAAGTCTGCCGTTGAACTCTTACCCCTTTCTATCATGAACTCAGAAGCTATGATTGCACTCTATGTCTGTCCCGTTTCAACCAAAGAGCCTGATTATGAACTGTTTGCCCTCTCAATTGTCATCGAGATTACTGACGAACTTGTGTTCCCTGCCTTGGCCCTTGGGCCCAAGGATACTTTGTCTGTCTTGTGTGTCACTGTGTTCCCTAGGTCCCAGTTCTTGCTATGGTTCCCAGTCTCCAGGTCCTTTTCTGCTCCACGGGCCTGGCCGCCTGAGGGGTCGTCTCTGCCCTGGCCTCCTGAAGGGTCATCTCCGCCCTGGTCGCCTGCACAGCCTGCTCCACCCTGGTCACCTGCACAGCCTGCTCGGCCCTGGTCGCCTGCACAGCCTGCTCCGCCCTGGTCGCCTGCACAGCCTGCTCCGCCCGCACAGCCTGCACAGCCTGCTCCGCCCGCACAGCCTGCTCCGCCCTGGTCGCCTGCACAGCCAGCTCAGGCCTGGTGGTCTGCTGCCAGGATCTGGTGGTCTTCTGCCCCACCGTGGTGGTCTGCTGCCTGGCTCTGTTGGTCTTCTGCTTTCCTGTGGAGATCATGCTTTGTCACGAATCTGGTCCATACACTTCCGGTCAATCACCACCAGAGGTCACCCACTCACAGCATGGACTCTTGCACTTCACTACAATCCCCATCATTCATTGCATTGCACACAGCTGATTCCACTAATCACGCCCACACCTGAGAACTATCACACACTATCTCACATTCTTTATAAGTTTTGGACGTTCTCTCCCTGTGGCCGAGTATTGTTTTGCGTTTAGCACTCCCTTAGTGTTAGCTTCTCTACCGAGCCCATCTATTGACCTTAGTCTTGCCTTGTCCTTGTTATGATTCTTGCCTGTTTCCTGGATTCACCCTTAGCCTAGCCCTTTGGACTCTACCTCATTTGTACCTCATTTGAATTATTGCTGTTCCCTGGATTCTCTCGCTTTGCCTTGCCCCTGTTGGATATTGTTCGCCGATCGTCTACCCACGCTTGCCCTAAGGATTACTCTGTGCCATGCCTCTGCCATCCCTGCTTGCTGTTTATTGACCTTGCCTGTATTAACCCTTAGGGGTCGGAAAACGCATCCTCGCGTTTTGCTGGATTTTTTCCTTATCAGTGCAAAAGAGAATCAAATTACTCTGTTGATTTTGATCTTACAAGTGTTATAAGTGTTATACATCATGCGATCCTGTTAAGTTTGTATTTTTTTGTGGGTACTCACAATACAAACAAAGTGTTGTGCTTTTCGTCAAATAAAGAAAAATAAATATGATGTGCGTTTTCCCTTCTCTCTGTCAGTGAAGTCCATTCAGAAACGCGTCCGAAAAAATAACTGTAACTCTGTCAGTACTTGTCACAGAGATACGAGAGATGTCTCTTTATGAAGCCGAGATTCTCTTCTTTTAAATGAAGTAAGTTACTAAAAAAATTAATATTTCCAGTTTATGTAATCCATTTGAAACCAAGGAGAGTTACAGTTTTTCGGTCTCCCCTCATTATCTGTAATCAGCTGACGCAGACACGCCCCCAGCGCTTTTCACATGGTAAGTGATCTATGCATCGCACACGCGGCACGCGCGCCCCGCGATCAATGCCGCCCATAACAACACAAAGTTTCTTCAGATTCACTGATAGTTCATCGCGTTTTGAGGATGGCAGCACATAGGCCCTTCAGATGATTCTGGACACTGGACAGCGGGGAAGAACTTTTACCCAGAGAAAGATTGCAACTCGGACGACCAACCCCGCCGAGGATACGTTCGGAGTAAGTTGTTTGTTATGTAATTCCTTTTCTGATCATATAGAGCTCAAATTAATTTTCAGACTGTATTTTTCCTAGTTTTGGTTAGCTTTTGACACAGGAAAGTTTGCCTCACAATATTCCTATTAGTGTACGCTCGTGTAAACTGTTTAAATGTGATATTTTCTAAACATATTTGTAGGCTATATTAGCCTACATATATTTCACTCAGTTTTTTAATAAGTTTATGACACTGATTATCATGCTAAATAGCCTACTGCCTTATGCTTATGCATTTTGTTTTCAAACTGCTTGGTTATGATTTAGTGAAATATATGTCAGCCTCCGGTAAAATATGTGATACTGTCTAAATACAATATATTTTTTTTTACATATAAATATTCAGTTTTGTTTAGCCCATGACTACTTATGATGCTAAAATAGCCTACTGCCTTAGCCTATGTGTAATGCATTTTTTGTGATAGAAATATATTTCAGACTCCGGTAAAATACGTGATAGGCTACTCTGTCTAAATACAATATGTTAGTCTATATATAAATGTTCAGTTTTGGTTAGCCTATGACACTTTATCATGCGTAAATAGGCCCTACTTGTTTGTGAATACAGGTGTGTTTGAATTGTAAGTTAGTGATGTGTCGTTCGTTCGCGAACAATCCGTTCATTGTGTAGCCTATCCCTAAATGCGTGCTGTCTATATGGGCCATACTCGCAAATGTTCAGTTTTGGTTAGCCTATGACACTTATTATCATGCTTACTGCCTTATGCACTGTTTGTGAATACAGGTGTAAATGTTTGAAATGTAGTGAAATGTAGAAATGTAGTGATGTGTCGTTTGCGAACGATCCATTTATTGAGTGAATCATAAATGCGTGCGTTCTATATGGGCCATCAACAGATACTCTGTTGTATACATAATGTATGCTAACAGTTATTTTTGTTTTGTTTTTTAGTAAAGTGCCGCTGCATCACGTTCTCCTTCTCCAGCACCTCGCAGTGGAGCACGCAGGTGTCGTTCAGTTCTCAGTGCGATCGAGAATAATACTGAGTAAGTGAGACGTAATATTTTACAGATGAAATGTAGCCTATTATGTTTACATCGTCATAATGTAAAAGTTCATATTCTTGTGTGAAATTACAAATATCTTTTTGTAATCCATGGTAATTAGTGATTGATAATAGTAATAATAATACCGTTTCTTTGATTGTGTTATCAGCATCCATTCTATATGGGCCATCAACAGATACTCTGTTGTATACATAATGTATGCTAACGGTTATTTTGTTTTGTTTTTTAGGAAAGTGCATCACGTTCTCCTTCTCCAGCACCTTGCAGAGGAGCACGCAGGTGTCATTCAGTTCTCAGTGCGATCGAGAATAATACTGAGTAAGTGCATAGACATTTTACAGATGAAATGTACCCTAATTGTGTTTACATCGTCATAATGTAAAAGTTCAATATTAAAATATTACAATTATTGATTGGTAATGTTAATATAAAATAGCTTATATATTTTTTTTGTTTTATCAACATGCTGATTGCCCTGATAGCCCTGACTGATAGTACTTTGATCAACCTTTTATTAACCTTTATTAATATTATTATTTTTATAGGAATGTGGCAAAGAGGGCCAAGACAAACATTCAGACGAGCAACAAGGAGCTGCTTTACTTTTGTTTATTTTGCTCACATTTGATTTGCTTAGAGCCCCATCAACGAGGCATAAGTATTTACTGTGAGATACCTGCCTTTACATTTGTTTATTTATTGCTCACAATTGCTTTGTTTATAGCTGACTGATTATTTATTTATTTTACTCACATTTGATTTACTTAGAGCAAATTTAGAACATTTAGTTTCTCCACATAGAGGAATTACAATAAACAGATTGAAAAACCTTTGAATCTCCTCTCATTCTTTGTTCAGGTTGCCTCACAGCACCTTGATGGGCCATTAGTCATTAGGGGAGTGTCTTTAGTCTTCCCAGGTGTGAATCACATTAATATTCATGGGCATTAACACTCCCACGCATACAGCACTGTAGACCCAAAAACTGATGTAAGAAATTCAAATCGTTATATTGATGTTCATGAAAGAGTGGTCAGAATGATTTTCACTTCATTTTGAAGTAAAAATTCTAGCCTACAAGAATAGTAACTCAAAAGTATTGTGGACAACTATTCAGTATGTGTTAAATGGCCTTATTGCGGTGACATTTTTTTCCCAAAACGTACTAACCACGCATATGATTTTTTTTCTATAAAATGCAAACATGTACATCCATTTTGCTCACATATTATTGTAGCAGAGTTTGTGCTGAATACAGCAAATTTATATGTTGGCAAATGGTATGTTTTAAGTAGCTGAAATAAGCACAAATGTCAGGGCATATCAAAACACCTCAAGAGCCCAAAAACAGCTCAGACCCCCGAGGGTTAAGACCATGTTTTGGAATAAAGCCTTGCATATGGATCCGTAAGTCTCTCGTCTTGTTCGCTCCGTTACATATGTAACTGTAAAGATATAATGTTCTTTAAAAAAAACAACATTTATAGAGTGTTCTTATAACATTATTAACAATATATTTGCATTTGCATGATGTTGAGAAACATTTTTAGAACAATGTTCCTGGAATGTCTTTGTTGTTTTGAGAAAATGTTTTGAAAACAACATTTTCTGAACATTCTTATATTATTTGTACTTAAATGATTAAGTAAATCTTATTATATTACAAATAAACTTTCAAAGAATGTTATATTGTGAATGAAAAGAAAGGTTAGGAGAATGTTGTACTAACATTATCATAACCTTTTAAATAACGTTCTAATCACAGCAAAAAAAACTGGAATTTTTTACGATTTTACGACATACAATTTGGTAGCTGGGAAAAGCATTTCAAGTTCAAGTTTTTGTTCTCAACTGAACTGATAATGCCAGTGCAGTCAAGTCAAGTCATCCTCATTTATATAGCGCTTTTAACAATGTAGATTGTTTCAAAGCAGCTTTACAGAGACAAACATATAATTTAAGGTAACAGAGATTGATTTGGTTTTATAGTGGTTCTTGAATAATGTTATTTCCAGCTAAAGTTAGTTTTGATTGATTCACTTACGTCGAAATTATCATTTGTTATTAAATTAGGGGCCGCTATGACGACACCGTTCTCTCTAAACAGGCTTGTAGCGTATTTAGGGTGAATCTGAATAATTAAATATATTCTGGATAACTAAAATCCTAAGAGCCTTCAAAGGCCAGGAAGCTTCCAAACCAGCGTTCCCCACCCCCAGGACTCAAAATTAACACACACACACACACACACATATCCACCAGCGTTCCCCACCCCCAGGAATGTGGAATGTGCCACAGGAAGTTAATGTTACAGAGAAAAGAAACTTCTCTTTTTAAAAGACATTGTAAACAGAAATATTCAATGTGTTTTATGTGTTTGTTTGTTCATGTTACATTGAAATAACTGAGTTTACCATTATGTATTTTTACATGTAACTGCGTATTCCCTAGAATTCTAACGAAGGAGAACTGAATTTTGCAGTCATATATATTCTATTATACTTCCCCTTTTGAATTATACGAACAATGTATCTAATCTCATCTTACGATTTGTCTTTTAGGGGTTTGATCTATGTGTTGGGAAACTAATGGTATAAGGTCTTAAACTTTGCAAACTGTTTAACCAAATCCGTTTTTGGCAAGTTTGGTCTTGATAAACTCCAATCTTCGTTCCCCATTTGTTAATTGACATTACATTTTGCTAAACTTGGTGACACACTAGTATTATAAAAATTGTGAAGATTCGTCCCTTAAACACCCAATGAAATTAGGGAGTCAAATGCCTGGTTAGAACACCATGGGCCATAAAACCTCCCCCCAAAGAGAAAGCTCCTGATTGGACCCTCTTCCAAAAGAAGGCGGAAAAGTCAGGGCTTCAAAAGGACTGAACACCAGTTTAAACACTCTCTTTTTCGCCCGTCGTTACTGCTGCATCATGTAACCCGATCCGTGGTCTCCTTCGGAGACCCGATCCGATCTTTATATCTTTCCTTTGTAAGGCAAAGTTTTGTTTTCCATAGTCGACTCTGTTTACTTCCACGGAGTGAAACAAACGTAGCCGAGCTACTTTCATTGGTAATGCTACTCAAAGACTTTAAACCGCCGCGCAACCCGAGCGCTCAGAGACAACACGTGACGCTTACACACACAAAGGACTCCGCTCACGCACGCGGCCGGGACAGGCCTTCAGGAATGCAACAACACAGCGAGACCCATAACTTGTGCAAGTATCTCTTTATAACGCTTCTAAGGAGCATTAAGATGATGTTTCGTGTTGTAATCAGAAAGGTGAATGTCTTAGGAGGAAGTATGCCAATGTTCTCTCTCTCTCACTCTCTCTCTCCCTCTCTCTCTCTCTCTCTTACTCGCTAACGCGTGTAAGTCATCCATTGCCCAAACTTTATGCATTTCTCGTTCATCAATGTCTTAATGTGTTTCGTTCGTGTTAATGTTTGTAAATACATGTATTCCTGTAACATAGTAAATATATATAAATAGACATGCCTTTATTAAATCATTATATTCACTTGACTGATGGACTTCCTCTTTGCTCAATTTCGAGGCTCTTAAGTGCCAAAGATCTTGCTACGAACTTTATAACTTAAAGATAGCTGTACATATTTGCTTATAGGGCAGAAAACCCAATTCTTCTGGCCAGAGAATTGCGTTTCCTGAAATCCTATCAAGTAAGATGATATTGGGGATCCCCTCAATATTATTCGGACAATTGAGCTAAATTAATTTTGCCTGCTTTGTAAGACGTGATCTGTGTAATTAACTGCAATCAACTTGTAAAAAAAAATGAAAGGATTGCATGTATACATCCAGGTAAAATGACATTCTCCTTTAGAGGGAGATTTATTAACATGTAAGACTGATCTAATCCAAACATGTATGAATAATTATTAATTACCAATTATTAATTATGATATGCAAATTCCCCAAGGATTAGACCCGCCTAAAGTCTTTACAGGCTTTAAACTGAACCTGTGATAAACACTCATGGCGTTCACATGCGCATTAAGAATTGATTCTATAGTTATTATGCGCGTTTAAATATATGTGCGCAGGTTTGTAATTCCCAGTCAAATAAATAATATCACTGATGGTTCCATTGTTGCTAAGC
This sequence comes from Chrosomus eos, assembly GCA_036326025.1. Taxonomy (NCBI): domain Eukaryota; kingdom Metazoa; phylum Chordata; class Actinopteri; order Cypriniformes; family Leuciscidae; genus Chrosomus; species Chrosomus eos. The sequence goes on from CM070818.1 coordinate 48,952,349, forward strand.
CAAAAAAAGATGGTGTTAACATGCTAAGCTAAAATATGATACTTAAATGAACATAAAGATACACTTTAATAAAAAAAAGAAAATTTAAAACCTGGGCGCAAATAAACTATTTTTTCTAATCATTTTCTGTACTGAATGATTATTGGAAACTTAATTCACCAAAGCGGTTTTATACTTTTTATTTCCAAGAATGCATTTAGATAGATGATCAGAATTGAAAAGATCCTTTACTTAAATTCAGAGTATTCACTTGCCTCTCAATGGTCAGCATGAGGAAATCTGAGGCCTTGTCGAGAGCAGTGTTCAGTCTTATCGAATAATGAACACAGCCGGTGGCGAGTCTGAGTGCATTAGCAGCAGCTGCAGGGGCCAAACCAACACCTGCAGAGAGTAAAACTCCTCATTTAGATCAATATTCACATCATTAACCTTTACTGGCCCCACACTAATGGATCAATAAAGCTACAGAGGAAGAGCACAGTAGAGAAAAAAACAGCGGTATAAGGAAACGAGCGTGTTATAATGTTAACGTCATGCAATCAGATGCGTGCTGGGAGAATTTTGTCCTTTTCTTTAGGACTTTTGCATAAAACCTTGATAATCTTTGACCTCTGAGAAATGTGGTAAAGTCTCAAGAGATTCAAGGTCAACTCCTTAATGTGTTTTTGGAGACTTGACGGGGTCACAGCACTGACACATTTCTTTATATAATTATTTGATTTCTTTATTTACTGCAATACTGTGGAACATTAATCAGCAGTCATTTTTAATAATTCAAATGGTCTGGACTGGAGGCACAACAACAAAATACATCTTTCATGTTTTTAATCTAAAGGCTGCAAAATGTACCAATGAGCAGGTTTAGTTGCAATTTTAGGTCATCAGACACATAAAAGCACATATTTACAGTCTGCACAGAGAAAACATTAAATATGAAATAGAACCAAATACACATGCTTTCCAGGATTCTATCTCTGGATGCCCATCGGAGTGACTACAGTACAGATTGCACAGCTCCCGTTTGGATCCAGCCATTGCAATCTGTTCTTTCAACGTTGACAATTGCAAAGTTTTCAGATGATGACAACTCTGGATCAACACGCAAAAATTTCAAACATTATCCTACACTGTAAAAAAAGTTAACTCATTATTTTGAGTTATCTTTTTGCATGGGTTTTTTTTTAGTTTAACTAACTTATTTCGATAAGTTGAGGACAAGAAAACTTAAAATTTCTTGTTGTCTGGACAATCTAGTTAAAAAAATAAGTTGAAATAACTAAATTGCTAAAATATTTTTTACAGTGTAATACTGTAATATTATATTCATTTTAAACACTTTGTAATTTCTGCCCAAGTTGTTGTTCATTATGTCTGCTAAGTGCATGCATGACGTTAACTAACCACATAACATGAATGCCTACTATATTATAGGTAGTCATATTATATTATAGTATGCTTTTAAGGTGGTACCAAAATTCGTTTGGACTTTCGTCCTCCTGTCAAATTGCTCACTACTCTTCCTTGACCGGCCACAGCACTTTACATTCTGCATGGTGGTCTCATTATGCTTTGAAATAAAATGTGGATATTGCGACCATTCACATCCTGCACATGAGCAATTTCCAAAACCGATTGACCAGGTTTAGCCATTTTAACAATATCCTCCTTGGTTGCAGAGGACAGCTCCATCCATCTGGCCAATTTCACTACAATCCACAAAATATCATCTAATGCTTGCCACATAGTGATTTATTGAATTAGAGGCTGGGAATGATGAGTGCAAAGCTTGGTATGAACACTTGGCCAAAAATGACGTCCACACTATTTAGTATGTTTTATTGCGCTATGCCAAATGATAGAATTAAAACATTGAATGCATACATTTGTTTTACACTCCAGGCACAACTTACAGAATATTTAATAAATATTTAATAAAAAGTTTAAATACAGTGCAAACAAGCCTACTTTCCAACGTCAGACATTACTTTTGGTCACTACAAACAAAAGTGTGTATAAATACACTCCTAGTCAATCTCTCTTCGTCACCTGAGATGAAGGTCAATAAATCAGCTTTATCAAACCCTGTGGGTATTAATCTGGTTATGAGAATGAATCATCTGAGAGAATAAACTTGGTTTCCTCTATCAGTTCTGATTCTCCTGGGAAACACAATGTTTTAATGGCCTGTTATATTGTTGATGATATAGGGGTTTCATCAGACAGAGAGTGAACTCATTCCTTTCAGAAATTAAGAACAGACAAACACAGCATAAACTGCAGCTGCTGACAGACGAGGTGAGCCATTATAATGCAGCTGTTAGAAATTTCACCCATAATTTTGTGTATCACTTGGCTGTGGAGGATGAAGTTTATTAAAACGGTTTTATAGCTTCATTTTCTTTTCCGCACCTGAGTGAGCCACATCTGATAAGAGAATCTGTATTATGTATTGTTTGCTCTTTTGTAGATTGTTTGTGTAGTAAATGGACAGTGGTTTTGATAAATATTTCAAAAGTATTGTTTCTTTTTTTCTGTCAGCCAAAGGATTTATATTACACAGTGTTGGGTCGTAACCAACCAGCAGAGAACTGGAGGGCTTTTTTAGTGTCTCACAACAAAATAAGCAAAAACTTCATTTTAAATATACACATGATTAATTTAAAAACTCAGTCCAATTTTCTTGCTAAAGGGGTCATATTATGTTATTTCAAAAGTTATTATGTTTTATTAGTGGGTGTACTATTTTATTTACATTTTACATATCACATTTCACGATACACAATGTTTCAAAGCAGCTTTACATAAAATGCATGTTTCTACAGTGCATGTAATAGAATAGGTAAACATGCATTAATGTAAAAAAGGGACCACATTACTCCAGTACTAAGTTGTCTTCATTGGCTAATGGTTCATTACAGGATTGAGTATACTAATGGTTTTTAAAGCGATGCATAACATGTCCCCAAATTACATTGTTGACCTTTTAGGATCATACAAATCAGGCAAGACATTAATATCAACAAACCAACTTCTGCTGACAGTCCCTTATTCCAAAAAGAAGTCAAAGGGTGACCGAGCTTTCTCAGTTGCGGCCCCCAAGCTGTGGAACAGTCTTCCTTCTCATATCCGGCTAGCTCAGACAATAGAAAATTTTAAGTCCCAATTAAAAACGTATATTTTTAACCTAGATTTTAGTTAAGTGCATTGTAGATATAATTTAGTCTCTTTTAGTTTTCACTATTTTAAAGTCTTTCTACACTGTCCTCACTATATTGTTGTGTGAGGGGGTATGTCCAAGAGTGTGTGGTCTTACTTTCATATATGCTTTTATACATGAATGTCTTACTGTTTTTAGTTAACTGTGAATCACTTTGGGCAACAACATTGCTGTTAAATGTGCTATACAAATAAAAGTTGAAGTAAAAAAAAATATATATATATTTCACAATCTATTGAAGTTCCTCTATTTCCAGTCTGTCTGAATTGAGCTGATGTCTACAAAGCACCTCCTTCCGAAAAGCTCCAAGTAATCTGATTGGCCAGCTGACACAGTGCATTGTGATTGGCCTAACATATTAAATGTGTGTCGGAAATGTAATACCCTCTTATCATATTCACAAGCTTCTAATATTCGAGCTATGCTAATTTTGCACACTGTGACGTGGATGTTATGGAGTTTTAGGGAGGTCTGGATCAGTGTTCTCTGTTAGGTAGAATATATCCCTTTGTGGAAGACTATGAGCTGTGTATCTTTGCCGATCATACCTGCACAAATGGGAAAGGAAAGGAAAACATTAAAAAGCAGCTTATGACCCCTTTAAGATACTTTTTCAAAAAAGTAAACACTATTATGTTTGAGTTTTCAGGAAGGTTGCCAGAGTATTGCTAGGATGTTAGGTATGGTTGCCAAGGCATTGCTTTAGTGTTCGTGTGTTCGATTCCCAGGGAATGCATGATCTGATAAAATGTGCACCTTAAATTCAATGCAAGTTGGTTTTGGATAAAAGCATATATCAAATGTAAATGTCATTTATGAAAATAAGAATTGCAAATTGTTCAAATGGTAAAATTACTTTATGATAAGTGCTATTTAACTGTTCAACTAAAAATGAAAACTGTGTCAACATTTGCTCACCTTCACAATTAATATTCAGTAATATTTTCGATTTAACTGCACTGACATTATGGTATGAGTAAATTTGAAATAAATTGAACTAGTTAATAACACTAACATCACAACGTCACTGTTATTGAACCGAATCAACATTGAATCTAATTAATTTAAGCAGAATAAGGAGCTATTGTTTTCTGTAGAGTTGCTTTAGAGTAATTTCATAATGATCAATTTGAAAACATTTACACTGTTATTTTCCTGTTTATTACTGTGTTACTGTGGAAGCAGACTCAAGAGAATGAGATTTAAGTTAATAGGAAGTTTATTGTGACAACAGCAGATGAACTGAAAGCAGGTTAGTGTTAAGTCAAGTGCAATGATACTTTGGAGAACAGGATGCTGGCAGTGAATATTATGTTTCTACTTACAGCCGTGATGACTGGTAGATGATACGGTGGATAGCAGGAACTCTAAACAGCAGTGAACTTGAAAACACGGAGGAAGGATGAGACACTGGAGGAACAACACGGAGGAGAATGGAAACGAGAAACTAAAGATTACGCTGTTGTGGAGACTGGAGAAGGATCACTGGAGATATCAGGTAGTTAGTAATAACGGCAAGGTAAGTAGTCCAACCCGTTTAATCCCACCGGTCACAATTGTGACCGCAGCTTTTTTCTTATTTCTGGAAGCTCTAAAAAATTTTTTATTGACTTTGGGCAAGAAATTCAACTTTTATATGACAAAATAGATTGTCTTGATTAAAATCAATTAATGTCATGTGACTAGTGTGAAAAGTCACATGACCAGATCAGTTCACTTCCTGCTTGCACATCTAGAAGAAGATGTCTTCCTCAGACTACTACAAAAAGTAGTATATAAAACATCTTAATTTACATATAGAACCATCATATTTTATACACATATAGGGTCATATACACATTCTTTAAAGGGTCTACTACTGATATATTTTGAGAATTATACTCCTGCATATATATTTTGCTCGTAAGACTTTGTTTGTAAATATATAATATATAATAAAAAAAAAAAATAAAAAAAAAAATATATATATATATATATATATATATATATATATATATATATATATATATATATATATATATATATTTTTTTTTTTTTTTTTTTTTTTTGCTCGTTAGACTTTGTTGTAAAAATTTGTTTACGGTCACAATTGTGACCGGTAGTATAACAGTATAATAGTGCTTCAATTGAAAACACAGGTATTGGCTGCTATTGGCAGGTTTTGGCCATCCTACACTGAACATGCCACACCTGTGAGGGGGATGGATGATCTTGGCAAAAGAGAAGTGCTCACTAACACAGATTGAGACAGATTTGTGAAGAATATTTGAGAGAAATAGGCCTTTTGTGAACAGAAAAGGGGTTAGATCTTTGAGTTCAGCTCATGAAAAATGGGGGCAAAAACAAAAGTATTGCATTTATAATTTTGTTCAGTGTAGTGATGAGTGTCCTAGAAACGGTCAATGTGCTGGACCTTCTTGACGCACGTGACCCCCTTCCCCCCACCCCCACCCCCACCCCATATCGAAAGTGACTGTGATAGTGATGGCTCAGATAGGGAGTACCAGGGTGAAACAGCCCATTTGCCAAGTAGACTATTGAATGGCGATGCAGAGGTGAACTATCTGGAGGATTGGGCAGATGTTCATGAGAACCAATTGGTGTGCACCACACATGACCACAAACAACCCTTTCTACAACGTACGGCCCATCTTCAGTGCACTGAATGAGTGAACACACATCTCCCTGAAACTGGCCTAGGACATGGCCCAAGTGTAGTTATGGTAGTTAAGTGTAGCCCATACGGGTCTAGCCGAACAAGCAAAAGTTCCTCCAGGGTGTAACTTTGTACATGACAACCTTTTCACCTCACTAAGCCTTCTTCACGAAATAACAAAACGAGATATTGGATGTCTTGGAATGAATTGTGTCAATAGGTCTAATTGAAGAATTTGAATGAATTCTGTTGTTTCCCACCGGTCACTATTGTGACCGAGTATAAAACCTAATATTGCACTAATTTAACCAACATAAAATCAAAAAAGTTTGAGTGTTAGGGAGGTCTAAGGAGTAAAATGCATGTACTCAAGTTGCAAGAAAATTTTTGGGATTAAACGGGTTAATACAAACAAGACCGGAAAATGAGCTGTGGTGAAGTGTGTGTATAAAAAGTAGCAGTGATGAGGGTGATGATGAGGCACAGGTGTGTTTGATTAGAACTCAGGTGAGGGGGTGCGCTGTGATTGGCTGGTGTGAGAGCCTGGCAGATCTGTAACACTGTGGAGCTGTTTTGAAAAAATATGTATTGTATAAAGTGCTACATAAATAACTGTGACTTGACATCATTCCAAACTTATTTGGCCCAATTTTTCATAACACAAAACAGAAGAAGATTTGAAGTAACTCTGTTCCATAATTTCCATGTATGTATTTAGCAGACACTTTCATCCAAAGTGGCTTACAGAAGAGGAGAATGGCAGAAGATAGTAAGCAGCAAAAATGACACATACTATAATCACTAGAAAAAGGCAATATAGAGACAGTCTACATGACGTCTGTTCAACAATCAAAGTCTTCCATCCGAGACCATTGTGTCATATGGACTGATTATGGACTGATATGTGATATATAGTGCAACTTTCCTTTTATGGAAGTGCAGTGCAAAATTGTACCATTCAAATGTGTTATACACACCAGGAAAGGCTACAAAAGTCCAGGGACACTTTTTAGACCCAGTCCGCCCCTGCAACCAAGTGTCAATGAGACAAATTGACAGTGCATGAGCCCCCAAAACTTGTTTGTGTTTAATGAAGTGAAAGTAAGCAAATAAAATAAATGTAAATGTTGCACCATAAGCAATTGGAGTATGTTTTTTTTTTTTTTGTAAGGCAACTCAAACGTCACAGTATGTTGTGACTCAAGACATTTGATGATTTTTCAGATGCTTGTTTGGAAGTGGAAGATGTCCGCTGTTTCCTTAGCAAATTACAGAACACATTAGCATCAAAAGACCCTTCCTCTACCTCTCCGTTCGGCGCTGGCACCAGGGAAGGGTGTCAAAAACACAAAACACCTGTTGTGCAAAGCAGCGAAGCGTTCACTTTAATTTTATCAGGCTGCGAACAATCGCTCATTAGAGTCAAGAGGGGAGAAAGAGGAGGAGGAAAAGGAGATGAAATCATTGAAGCGAGCTGCATGACGGCAGATAGAGCCGTACAAAACACCCTCTGAGAACACAGCCGAAAGAAAACCGGTTCAGCGACTGTGTCGACACTAATGTAGAAGAAGTTGTGCGTGATTCCAAGAGCAGACGTGGAAGATCTGACATGTGCCCTTTTGAAAGACATCAGAAGTTCTGGAATCACTCAAGAGTTGTGATTGTGAAGAGGTTTTACATCAAGGACTGTTTGACCCAAAACCTGTCACCGACTATGTTTACATGCATTGATTTTCATCTCTCTGAATGTTCTGGGTTCAATACAGCTCAACCTGCTGCATTTGTGGCATTATTACCACAGAAAACTATTTTGACTGCAGCTACAAAGACCTGCAGTAAAAACCTACAAACTATTTGCTGTGATACTTGCCACTAAGCCTCAAATACTATTGATTGAACATTACTCTTGTTGAACCCAGAACATTTATCAAATCAATCTGATTGCAGATTCTGGATGTACTGTTGATATGTACCCTGCGACTCTTGGAAAATATCAGTTTACACTGCGTGTGTTTAAAAAAAAAAATACAAACAATGTTACGATATCAGAGAAGCAACTCAGTGTGAGACCAGAGTGTGTAATTGCCGTGTTGAACATAACATTTTGTCATGAAGGTTTTTTTCTTATGTTGCTAAACTCTAACAAAAAGCTGAGAATTAGCTTCCTTAAATCCTGTGTAAACATATAAGCCTACTCATAACCTATTCATAACTCACCAACTATTCTGGCCAAAGTGATGTCACTTTGGGGACATTTAATTTTATATTTAACAATACTATTACAACATTATTTTCCTGTTATCTCTGTAAAGCTGCTTTGAAACAATCTGCATTGTAAACAGCGCTATATAAATAAAGGAGACTTGAATTGACTTGTCTTTGCACATGCCCCTCCCAAGACTGTTGACGGAAACTGCCGTTTTAGCATAGACCCCTGAGTGAGCTGTACACAGTCTGCCTGTCATGATTAACAGTGAGAGAGCCCATCATTACCACCAGAGGGCACTCCACCCCGGACTATTGTCATTCCCTATGAAACTAAATTTTCCATAACACTCTTGCTGCGTCCCAATTCGCATACTATCCGTCCTAAATAGTATTCGAAAATAGAATTAGTACGTCCCAAATCGTAGTATGTTGAAATGAGTGTTTCAAAGATACCCGGATGGACTACTATTTCCGGTGAGAATCCGAAGTGTAGATCGATGCACACTCTAATGGCTGATATTGCCCACAACCCATCGCGCGTTGGATGAGGATTAGGTTAGAACTTCAAACACGAGTGAAAAGTGTTAAAAAACTACAGACATGGAGGACGTGTGAGTCCTGCAGTTATGTAGAGAGGTTTAGATAAAAAAAGGTTTGAGTGATTAATTATCAGTATCTGAACTGACGAAAATGAATTTATTCAATGTTGTCCACATTATATTCATCTGCAGCAGCATTGTGAACTTTTGTAAAGATACGTTTAGCCATTACCTTTTAAATGCATCATTATATTCAAATTACAAACAAGAGGAGAGTATCCGCATGAAAGACCCACGACTGGCAGATGAACATGCTCTCCGAAACGGTAGGAAATCAAATTAGATTGAATTGAGGATTTTAACTGTAACAAGATGATTGACAGGGCAGTTTACGGTGACAGGATGCACGCAGCACGCGACAGAGCTGTCCGTTAAAGATGACGTGAAAGTATGTCCCAAAGCTTGCCTACTCTTTAGCTACACACTCAAAAGCATGCACTTTTTCTTCACAAAAAGAGTACATACTTTTAGGGCGTAGTATAAATAACCGAACTGGGACGCAGCATCTGCCTGGACTCATCATCCCTGATTGCATCCACCTGTGTCTCATTACCTTGTTTGACTCACCCTATAATAGCCTGGTTTTCACATTCATTCCCTGCAAAGTCTTGCATGTGTAACACTGCATTTCTGAGTGTTTCCACTGTTTCCCATGTTCCTGTTTTTTGTTATCTGTCTGTATCCAGGTTTTCCCATTCCTGTCTCACCCTCTGGATTTGTTTGTCATTGTTTGGACTGATTACCCTGTGCTTTTGACAACTGTCTGTTATATGGTTTATGATCTTGGATTTTCCTATTAAAAACTGCATTTAGATTCTCAACCTTCGTGTCTCGGAGCAGTTTGTTACAGAAGACTTCACCAGTATGGATCCAGCAGTACGTCTCGTCCACCTTCGTCAAGGAACTTGCTTGCTCGAGGACCACATTCAGGACTTCCTAGGTATTGCCAATTTCACTAACCTCCTAGACTATGCTCTCATTGACTTAATTTGTTATGGACAAAATAAGTCAAACAACCCGTTACAATCCACATCAATCCGTGATGGTCCTTGAGGATCACTGAGCGAGTTTCTAGGTTAAGCCCTTAATTTTACTGGTTCCTCCTTCAATGTTGGGGAGTTTAAGGAGGACGTTTCCCTTAGACATTTTTTTGGAGTGGACAGTATGCACCAACCTCCGGTGGCCACGGAGCTTATCCCAGTAAGTTTAAAGATTTAAGTTTAAAGAAGTCTAACTCACCTTCGTGTTCATGTCCAGTTGTTGTCAACATGCCTGCTGAGCTTCTTCACGTCATGCCTGCCGAGCCAGAAACTGTTCACGCCATGTGAGCCATCCGTGTGTCTTCGGAAAATATGGCAATATGCCTGCGTCTTCAGAGAAGATGGCCACCTCTGCCACTGAACCATCGGATCCGGCCTGGCCCCTGAACCGTCGGATCTTACCTGGCCCCTGAAACGTCTGTGCCTGCTCCGCCCTGGCCCCCTGAAACGTCGGTGCCTGCTCTGCCCTGGACGCCTGCTCCACCCTGGACACCTGCTCAGCCTGCTCCGCCTCAGTCTCCAGGCCCTCTTCCGCTCCAGGGTCCTGGCCCTCCATCTGCCTCCGCTCCACCTCTCTCCAGGACAATTTTAGGAGCGTCTGGAAGCCGCTCCTTTGAGTGGGGGCTAGGTCATGATTACCAGTGAGAGTGCCCATCATTACCACCAAAGGGCACTCCACCCTGGACGATTGTCATTCTGTGTTTAGAGCAGGGAAAACAAACTTTGGAGGAACACACGCAGACCTTTCTAGAGACTGCTAATGTAACACACTACCCGGACGTCTGCCTCTGCACGTTTTTTTAAGGTGATCTTGAACAACGTATGCTGAGAGCAATTAACCGGAGAAAGTCCGAGGGATAACTTTGCTGCCTTTGTGGAGTGGGTGCTGGTGAGCTGTAACTCTCCCTTCACCGTCTGCTTAGGAGATCTCGTCAGCGCCCTTCCTGAGTCTTGTCCTGCCGAGACCGTCCTGCCTGAGTCTCGTCCCGCAGAGACGTCCTGCCTGAGTCTCGTCCAGCCGAGACCGTTCTGCCTGAGTCTCATCCTGCCTGAATCTCGTCCCGCCGAGAAGTCCTGCCTGAGTCTCGTTCTGCCGGAGTCTCTTCCTGCCGAGCCTGCGCTCCACATCAGCCCTGCCGAGCCTGCGCTCCACGTCAGCCCTGCCGAGCCGTGTCAGTCCTGCCGAGCCTGCACTTCACGTCAGTCCAGCCGAGCCAGAGACTGTTCACACCATGCACATCGAGCCAGAGACTGTTTATGTCAGGGGTTCCCAAACTTTTCAGACTGCGACCCCCAATATTAGACTGCTGACGACCCGCAACCAAGCTGCCTATAACACGCATACAACAATAACTTTGTATTCAGAAAAAACGCCTAATGTGATGGATGGGCGCTGTGCGCGGTTTAATTAGGTTTAATTTTTGGAGATCGCCACGCGCAGATCATCTTCCACGTTAAGCCGTGACCTGTGTTTATTCTAAATGTAAGTCAGCGCGGAGAATGTCTTTTCGCATAAATACGTTGAGCCAAATTGCATGAGTACATCCAACGCGGCTTTCGACAACTGTGGATATTCAAGCACGACAGAAACCCAGAACTCATCCAGCGTCTTGCCGTCAAATGCCGTCCTCAGGGTTCGATCGGTTGAAAGTTCTATCAGCGCATCTTCCATATCTGACGCCAGATGATTTGCCGTGGTTACATTAAATGTGTCGGGAGCGTCTCCTTCAGGGAAATACTTATGAAAGTGATCCAAAAGGGACTGAAGGTGAGCCGTTATAGACGCCTTGATGCTGTTAACACTGAGTGCATTTTCCTCCATGAATTCTTCCAGTTCAGAAAACATGTCTGATGCGTCCCATTTCCACTCTCTCTCTCCAACGCACCAGCTTTCTCGTAAATGCCTGCACTTTATCATTAAGGTACAAGATGTTTGTGTTTTCACCTTGCAGGGACACATTTAGTCCGTTGAGTTTTTCAAAAATACATGACAAATATGCCAGTATTGTCACCCAGTCAGCATCAGACAGATGCTCAGCAAGTGGGGATATTTGGTCAGTGAGGAAAATGCGCACCTCATCCCGCAGCTCGTACAGGCGTCTCAGCACATTTCCTCACGACAGCCACCTGACTTCTGTGTGTAGGAGCAGGCCTTTGTGCTCTGATCCCATTTCATTACAGAGAGTGGAAAACATCATGTGTTCAGTGGACGTGATTTTATGTAATTAACAAACTTCACAGCAGTGTCAAGAACATGTTAAAACTCCGCATTCAGGGTTTTGCACGCGAGGGCTTCTCTGTGTATGATGCAGTGCGTGAAATTGAGGTGAGGTGCAACTTGGAGGACTCGTGCCTTTAGTCCTTTATTTTTTCCCAGCATTGCCCCAGCTCCGTCTGTGCACACTGATATGCACTCGCCGCTAGATAGTCCTTCATCTTTAAGTTTGCTGTCCAGCTTATTGAAAAAATGTCCTCGCCCGTGCATGTTCCCTCCAGTTGCGTACAAAATAACATTTCCTCATTTAGTTTCCCCTCAAAAATATATCTGACAAATACAAGGAGTTGAGCGGTGCTGAACACGTCTGTGGATTCATCCAGTTGTAAGGCGTACCTCCCACTCTTCCTTCACTCTGTCAATCAGTTGACACTTGATATCCTGAGCCATGTCTGTAATGCGGCGGGGATACAGTCCCATCAGAGAGCGGCACTTGTTCCAGCTCAGCGGCCAGTTTATCTTCATGCATGACGCGACTCATAACTATTGCTGCTGGTTTGATTAAAGTTTCTCCAATGGTGTGTGGCTTTTTGGTCTGTGCAATCAAATATGCCACTTCATATGAAGCCTTCTGAACTTTAGTGGGGATAGCTGTTTGTTTAAAAATGACTTTTTTTTGTCCCTGTAACTCTTTCTCCTTTCTGTGGAAAAAGTCAGTGGGTTTATCTGTGAGGCTGGGGTGTTTGTTGTTTAGGTGTCTTTGCCTTTTCACAAGCTTCAGACTCTCATGTGCGAGGACTTCGGAGCACACAACGCATTGAGGGTGTTGTACCTGATTTACAGTGGGGGAAATAAGTATTTGACCCCTTGCTGATTTTGCAGGTTTGCCCACTTACAAAGAATGCAACGATCTATAATTTTAATCATATCATCGCTGCCCAATGAAACTCACGTATGTCCAAAACGGTTACTTTTCAGGAAGTGAAAAAAACACCGTAATTCAAAAGCAGTTGAACGTAGCGTTGTCATACTTGGTACAGCATCTTTAAATGTAACCATATAATTGCCAGTGTAATGACATAATCCACATTTGACCAAAATCGAGTTTAAATGGACATACGTGCATATTTTACAGTAACGGTGGTCGATACGCATTCTTCCGATCATTAATTAGAATGGCCAAGTCGCGTTTCTTATTGACAGATGAATAGGCTACGCTCAGTTTATTAAATAGCCTACGTCTCAGTTTATTAAATGTCTCTTGCAAACTATGAAGGGACAATGAATCAATACACTCATTGCTGAACTCAGGGCCGGCGCGTCCATATAACGTTAGGCGAACTAGGCTTGCCTAGAGCGGCACTTTTGTAAGGGCAGCAAAATGTGTGCCAACCGGGAGTGAACAATTCACAAAATAGGCTAGGCTATATGATTTATCATATAATCATACATAATCAGAGAGTAGCCTTTTTTTCCCGTTTTGAATTATTTCGTTTTAAGACTTTTCAAGCTTTGTGCATTTGATGTATTTCTCATGTGTGAAGGAAAAAACTGTTAAGTTAGGATGAGCGCTCCAGTTAACGTGCAATGCAAGTGACCACACGGGCGCCTCCATGATTATATTGTCTGCAATATATTTTCTTCTTATTTATTAAATCCACTCCAGGCAATTGGTTGATGAAAAATGGATTAAAATTAAGATACAATTTATACAAAACGAAATTCACTTTAAAGAAAGGTTTTCTACAAAATAAAACTTAATGAAGTGGTCAAAATCATGTCTGACACTCCATGTCTCAAATTGGGCATCCTATTACTCGTGCTGTTCACTTTTCATAAATCAACAAAAATGGAAGAAAAAAAAACGTAATATTTTAACAAATATGAAACTAAATGCGCTCATTTAATGGCTACAACAGTATAGTAGACATACAGACTCTATTTGTACAAATTGCTGCACATTCATTTAATTCTGAATTTTGCACACACAAGTTGAAAGGCTTCAAATCATGTTCACGGATAATTGTGTGTGCATTTATTAATCATTATGATACTAAAACAATAACAAAGTATAGGCTATGTAGCCTACAAAAAAATACAGCCATTTCTGTTTTGTTCTTTTAAACAAAAAAACAAGCTGCACCTTTTTTTTTACATTTCCGCGGAAATGAACGCGGAAAAGTACACCGACCCAACATGTATTAGCCTTTTTACCCATTATCAATCTAAATTAATCTCGTTTTTAATTTAACTTAATTTCGTTTTTCTTTTTTTAAATTTCGTTTTTCTTTATTTAAATTTTCGTTTTTTTTCTTTATTCAATTTTCATTTTTCTTTATTTAAATTTAGTTTTCTTTATTTAAAATTCGTTATTTTTTATTTAAATCTACCCTTTACTGTGTCAGTAATTTATTAGTCAGAAAAATATTAGACTACCTTAAAAATAGGCTATTGTTAACAGACCCGTGCGTTAACATCTCCACAATAAACAGTGACAATTACTTCCTCTAGACCATTTACCGGTAAATAACAGTTGTGAATATATTGCGAATATATAATAAACTTGAACAGTGTTGTCAAAAACAAATATTTGCTTACTTTACCTCAGAGTTATTCGGCTATACAATCCTGAGCTTCCAGAGACGCTTAGACCTGCGAGATGCCTCCACAGGGCGGGAGATACGCGGCGTGAATGACAGCTTTGGCACCAAATGGATATACGTAAAAATCAGATGACATGATTTCACAACTTTTCATTGGTCATTTAGACATGTGAAGCATACTGTATACGGAAATGAATCCGGACATTCTATCCGTCGAAAAATCTCAAAATCGGCAAAATGGACATACGCGGTTTTCATCGGACAGCGACGATATGTACATTCTAACAGTGAAAGACAGAATCCCAAAGAAAATTCCAGAAAATCACATCATATGAATTTATAAAAATTGATAACCATCTGATGAGGAAAAACAAGTATATGACCCCTACCAAACAGCAAGTATTCTGGCTCCTACAAGCCAGTTAGTCTTTCTTTAAGACACAGCCCCAATCCCAACCAATTATCTACATCAAATACACCTGCCTCACCTCGTTACCTGTATAAAAGACACCTGTCAACACCCAAACAACCAGCATCCAACATCACCACCATGGGCAAGACCAAAGAGCTTTCTACGGACATCAGGGACAAGATTGTTGATCTGCATAAGGCTGGGATGGGCTACAAGAGAATCGGAAAGCAACTTGGAGAGAAAAGATCAACTGTCGGTGCAGTTATCAGGAAATGGAAGAAGCACCACACCACCACCAACCTCCCTCGATCTGGGCCTCCACACAAGATCTCGCCTCGTGGGGTGTCCCCGATCATGCGAACGGTGAGGAATCATCCCAAAACTACAAGGGGGGAACTGATGAATCAACTGAAGGCAGCTGGAACTCAGTTACAAAAGAAACGGTTGGTAACACACTACGCCGTCATGGATTGAAATCCTGCAGCACACGCAAGGTCCCCCTGCTCAAGAAGAAACAGGCCCGCATGAAGTTCGCCATTCACCACCTGGACGACTTAGAAGAGGCCTGGAAGAAGGTGATGTGGTCAGATGAGACCAAAATAGAACTTTTTTGGCCTCAACTCAACTCGTCGTGTTTGGAGGGCAAAGAACACCGAGTACAACCCAAAGAACACCATCCCCACCGTCAAGCATGGTGGTGGCAACATCATGCTTTGGGGGTGCTTTTCAGCCAAGGGGACGGGACAACTCCATCGTATTGAGGGGAGGATGGACGGGGCCATGTATCGTGGAATTCTGGACCAACATCTCCTTCCCTCAGTGAGAGAGCTGAAGATAGGTCGAGGATGGGTGTTTCAGCGCGACAACGACCCTAAGCACACCGCCAAAGCAAAAAAAGAGTGGCTGAAGAAGAAGCACATCAAGGTTCTGGAGTGGCCTAGCCAGTCTCCAGACCTGAATCCAATTGAAAATCTTTGGAGGGAGCTTAAAATTCGAGTTGCCAGGCGACAACCTCAGAACCTGAAAGATTTGGAGGCTGTCTGCAGGGAGGAGTGGGCCAACAACCCTGCCGAAATGTGCACAAACCTTGTCACCAACTATAAAAAGCTTTTGACATCTGTGCTGGCCAATAATGGCTTTTCTACAAAATATTAACATGCTGTTTGTCCAGGGGGTCAAATACTTGTTTTTCCTCATCAGATGGTTATCAATTTAAATAAATTCATATGATGTGATTTTCTGGAATTTTCTTTGGGATTCTGTCTTTCACTGTTAGAATGTACATATGATTAAAATTATAGATCGTTGCATTCTTTGTAAGTGGGCAAACCTGTAAAATCAGCAAGGGGTCAAATACTTATTTCCCCCACTGTATAACAATGCACGTGAAACCATAATTTATGTATTCCTCTCTGTATTTTCTGGCTTTCAAGGAGGGATGGTCCGTTTGCAGGGCACGGGTTTGGCGGGCTGCCCTTCCAGAGGTGGAGGGTAGTCCTGGCGGCTCATCCTCTTCTCTGCCCTCTGTATTTTCTGCTGATGCTGCTCTCTCATCAGCAGGCATCTCTGCTCCCTTCTCGTTCTCTTTTGATGATAATAACCACCGTTTCATTTTTTATCAAGTTTAGATCTCAAAATAGACCGATCGCTGTTTAGCAAAACACCAAATGTGCATCTAGCTAGCGCATGTTGTTGTGCTGTAAATTGTGATTGACACGTCACACTGTCATAATTAATTGGAGCAAACTAAGTTTTATTTCCCTTTTATTTAAATTATCCTAAATTTATACTTGCATCATTACAACCTTTTTTAACATATATATATATTAAAAAAAATTACGTTTCTGTAAATCATCTCGTGACCCCCCGCTCCCCACTCCGCGACCCCCCGGGACCTACTAGAGTTTGGGAACTACTGGTTTATGTGATGGTTCCCAAGCCAGTCCCTGTCCCAGAGCCTGTCCCAGAGGCCTTTTCTGACTCTGTAATTTCCCCCAAGAATTTTTTTGGGTGGGGCGAGGTGAGCACAGGTGACAACGATGATGATGACGATGAACAGGTGTGTAATGAGGGAGTGAGTTCAGGTGTGAAGACACACACCTACCGGGATGGGGGAGTTATGTCAGTCATCGTCTCCACCATTCTGTCTTCGTCTACACTACACTTCCCAAAATCCCTCGTGTCTTCACACCTGAACTCACTCCCTCATTACACACCTGTTCATCGTCATCATCATCGTTGTCACCTGTGCTCACCTCGTCATTGTTCATTTGTGTTTGTATTTACTGATAAATCATTTACTGATTACTTACCACAGGACTGACCTGTGGAGGGCAGAACCACACCGCATCAAGTTCCTGGTCCAGGCGGTCTATGATGTTCTTCCCAGCCCATCCAACCTGCACTGCTGGGGCTTGGCCGAATCACCAACATGCCCCCTCTGCCAGAAGAACAAGGGGACCCTTGAGCACGTATTGAGTTGTTGCTCAAAAGCTCTGGGGGAAGGCCGATACTGCTGGCGTCATGATCAGGTGCTCAAGACTATCGCAGAGAGCATCTCTAGTGCTGTTTCCATCTGCCAAAAGTCCAGACCTAGGAAGCTAACCATCAACTTCATTAGAGCCGGAGAAAAGCCAGGAACAAAGAAAGGAACATCAGGGCTTCTCCAAACAGCACGGGACTGGCAGCTGTCAGTAGACCTGGGCAAGCAGCTCAAGTTCCCCCAGCATGTATTTAACCCTTAGGGGTCGAAAACCGCATCCACGCGTTTTGCTGGATTTTTTCCTTATCAGTGCAAAAGAGAATCAAATTACTCTGTTGATTTTGATCTTAAATATAAGTGTTGTACATCATTAGATCCTGTTAAGTTTCTATTTTTTTTTGTGGATACTCACAATAAAAACAAAGTGTTGTGCTTTTCGTCAAATAAAGAAAAATAAACATGATGCGCGTTTTAACTTGTCTCAGTCAGTGAGGTCCGTTCTGAAACGTGTCCGAAATATTAACTGTAACTCTCTCAATACTTGTCACAGAGATACGAGAGATGTCTCTTTATGAAGCTGAGATTCTCTTCTTTTAAATGAAGTAATTTATTTAAAATATATATATTTACAGTTTATGTAATCCGTTTGAAACAAAGGAGAGTTACAGTTTTTTCGCTCTCCCTTCATTATAGATAATTAGGTGAGCCTGCCACACCCCCAGCGCTTTTGACATGGTAAATCTATGCATCACACGCGGCACGCCCCCCGATAAATGCCAAACACAGATTCTTCATCAGAGATTCACAGATAGTTCATCGCGTTTTAGGGGTGGAAGCACGCTAACTAAGGGGAGCCCGAGAGGGGGGGAGAATGAGCACCCCAGCCGGACAGACACAAGTTTAACGAACAACAGCAATGGACAAACGTTGACGAGAAAAGAGTGTGTTTGTGGAAAGATCTGCAAAAATGAGAGAGGCCTGAAGATCCATCAAACAAAGATGAAATGTAAGGAGAGACTGGAACCATCACAATGCTCAGGACTAGTGCCTGGTGAGACAGAGGAGGAGCAGGGCCCGGAAGCACCCCACAGAGCCCAGAGCCTCCAAGTGGTGCCGCCAGTCCCTCCAAGCAGGCCATCGGAGAAGAGAAGGATCAAGTGGCCTCAAGCCTCTAAAACATCAGAGTGGCAGAAGTTTGACGAGGATGTGGATGCAGTGCTAGAAACAATGGCCAAAGGGGATGTGGAGAGGAGACTGCAGGCTATGACAACTATCATAGTGAGTATGGCTGCAGAAAGGTTTGGAGTTGAGGAAGAAAGAGGGGCTAGGCAGCCCTATAGCATGAACCAGCGGGCGGTTAAAATCCACAACATTAGGACAGAGCTGAAAGCCTTGACCAAACAGTACAAGGTGGCAAGACAAGTGGAGCGGGCGCCATTGGCAGAACTTCGTACTGTGCTCAGGAAGAGACTCCTTACCCTGCGCAGAGCGGAATACCACAGGAGGCGGCGCAGAGAAAGAGCTCAGAAACGCACTCCCTTCATCAGCAACCCATTCGGGTTCACCAAGCAGCTCCTTGGACAGAGACGCAGTGGATACTTAGCCTGTGCAAAGGAGGATGTCGAGCAACATCTTCAAAACACTTTCGGAGACCCCACCAGAGACCAAGACCTGGGACAGTGTGATACCGTGTTAAGACCACCAGAGCCAACGGTGGCATTCGACCAGAGGGAACCTCTCCTGAAAGAAGTTCAAGATGTGGTAAAGAGGGCAAGATCCGGGTCAGCACCAGGACCAAGTGGAACCACTTACAAGGTATACAAACACTGTCCCAGGTTGCTACACCGGCTTTGGAGGATCCTAAAGGTCGTCTGGAGAAGAGGGAAACCAGCGCAGCAGTGGCGGTTTGCTGAGGGTGTGTGGATCCCTAAAGAGGAGGACGCCAAAGAGATCAGCCAGTTCAGAATCATCTCACTACTTAGTGTTGAGGGGAAGATCTTCTTCAGCATTGTGGCTAGGAGGCTGGCTGACTTCTTCCTGAAGAACGGGTACATCGACACCTCAGTGCAGAAAGGCGGCATTTCTGGTGTACCGGGGTGTTTAGAACACACAGGCGTGGTCACGCAGCTCCTTAGAGAAGCAAGGGAGAACAAGGGAGAGCTGTTGGTCCTATGGTTAGATCTGGCCAATGCCTATGGCTCTATGCCCCACAAGTTGGTCTGGGAAACACTGGAGAGGCACCATGTTCCAGCTACAGTCAGAGACCTCATTCTGGATTATTACAGCGGGTTCAGTCTGAGAGTCTCAACAGGGTCAGTAACGTCGGAGTGGCACAGATCGGAGGTTGGAATTATCACAGGCTGCACCATCTCTGTGATCCTGTTCGCACTAGCAATGAACATGTTGGTAAAATCTGCTGAACCAGAGTGTAGAGGCCCCAAGTCCAGGTCCGGGATCCGCCAACCACCAATCTGTGCGTTCATGGACGACTTGACCGTAACCACTGAGTCAGTGCCTGGAGCCAGATGGATCTTGAGAGGCCTAGAGAGGCTGTTGGGATGGGCCAGGATGTCTTTTAAGCCAGCAAAGTCAAGATCCTTGGTCCTGAAGAAGGGCAGAGTGGTCGACAAGTTCCGGTTTTCGATCGCAGGAACACCGATGCCTACCATCTCCGAGAAGCCTGTGAAAAGCCTAGGGAGGTACTTTGACAGCAGCCTCAGGGACACAGCTTCAATGAAGAACACCTGTGAGGAGTTGGAGAAATGGCTGAAGAGCGTCGATAAAACAGGCCTACCCGGCAAATTCAAGGCATGGATCTCCCAGCACGGGATTCTGCCGAGGATACTGTGGCCACTGCTTCTCTATGAATTCCCGATCTCCACCATTACAGACTTGGAGAGGAGAGTCAGCCGCTATCTGAGGAGATGGTTAGGTCTACCACAGAGCTTAAGCAACATTGCACTCTATGGTAACAGCTGCAAACTGACACTACCTCTGAAATCTATTGAGGGGGAGTTTAAGGTTTTGCGTGCAAGAGAGGTGCTGCAGTTCCGGGAATCAACAGACCCAAAAGTCTCTGGGGCAGGGGTGGTAGTCAGGACTGGCAGGAAGTGGAGAGCAGAGGTGGCAGTGGAGCAGGCAGAGTCCCGTTTGCGCCATGGAGTCCTTGTGGGAACTGTGGCCAGAGGAAGGACTGGACTAGGAGCCGTTGCAGCCACCCGTTATGACAAAGCGTGGGGGAAGGAGCGGCGGCAACTGGTTCAGGAGGAAGTCAGAGCAGCTGTGGAGGAGGAGTGGAACAGCAGAGCGGTGGGGATGAGACAGCAAGGCGCATGGACTAGATGGGAGCAAGTTGTGGGGAGGAAGATCTCGTGGACTGACCTGTGGAGGGCAGAACCACACCGCATCAAGTTCCTGGTCCAGGCGGTCTATGATGTTCTTCCCAGCCCATCCAACCTGCACTGCTGGGGCTTGGCCGAATCATCAGCATGCCCCCTCTGCCAGAAGAACAAGGGGACCCTTGAGCACGTATTGAGTTGTTGCCCAAAAGCTCTGGGGGAAGGCCGATACCGCTGGCGTCATGATCAGGTGCTCAAGACTATCGCAGAGAGCATCTCTAGTGCTGTTTCCATCTGCCAAAAGTCCAGACCTAGGAAGCTAACCATCAACTTCATTAGAGCTGGAGAAAAGCCAGGAACAAAGAAAGGAACATCAGGGCTTCTCCAAACAGCACAGGACTGGCAGCTGTCAGTAGACCTGGGCAAGCAGCTCAAGTTCCCCAGCATGTAGTTAAGACCTCACTCAGACCTGACATCATCCTGGTATCTGAGGCTACAAAAAATGTTGTCATGCTGGAGCTCACCGTGCCATGGGAGGAGCGAATGGAGGAGGCCTTTGAGCGGAAAAAGGGGAAATATCAGGACTTAGTCAGCAACTGCCACGAACAAGGCTGGAAGGCAAGGTGCTTCCCTGTAGAGGTAGGGTGCAGAGGCTTTGCTGGACAGTCCCTCTGCAGGGCATATTCTGCACTCGGCATCACAGGCGAAAGGAGGAGAAGAGCCATCTGTAGCAGCACAGAGGCAGCGGAGAAATCCTCTAGGTGGCTCTGGATTAAGAGAGCGGAACCGTGGTTGAGCTGCAAGGGCACAAGCTGAGGCTTGATCAACCTCAGCTGGGTCGCCTGAGTGAGGGTGTCTGATGTTCGAGAGACCCGAAACACCCGATGACCTCAGGATACATCACTGATGATGTGCCCTGGTGCATCAGAAGATGTATCAGTACAACTGTTCAGTTAGTCCTGGTCGGTTCTCGTTAATGTGACAGTTCTATGTGTGTGTTAATATTCTGCCCGTCATCCATGTACCTGTTTGGATTTATCAGTAAATGTTTGAATTGGAGCCTTTTGACTCTGCCTCTTCTTCAGCCTGCACCACACCCGTGTCAAATCTAGCCTTGATGTCATGAACACATGAACCAATTGTTCTGCGTTTTTCATTGAGAGCATTTGACTTTAAGATGAAAAAAAGCAGTTTTACAGATACTAGACACGTGAATTTTAAATGAAAGATTGGTATCAAAGAGCACACCCAGGATCCTAACCGACAACGAGGACTTGACAGAGCAGCCATCAAGTGTTTGTTTTCTAGGTTATTACATGAGGATGTTTTTTTTTTTTTTGTCAAATAATTAGAATCTCTGTTTTTTTCAGAATGAAGTAGTAGGGAAGTACTAGTCATCCAGTTGTTTATATCAGCTATGCATTCTGTTAATTTTGTGGAGGTAGGTTTTGTCAGGGCGTGAAGAAATATAGAGCTGAGTATCATCTGCATAACAGTGAAAACGAATGCCATGCTTCCTAATAATATCTCCTAAGGGTAGCATGTACAGCAACGGCCCTAGTACTGAGCCTTGTGGTACACCACGGTTTGTCATTGTTTGGACTAATTACCCTGTGCTTTTGACCACTGCCTGTTACATGATCTTGGATTTTCCCATTAAAAACTGCATTTGGATTCTCAGCCTTCGTGTTTCGGTTGTTACACCGCCATTGTTTCGAAGCTGGAGCAGCTGTAGACAAGAATGTCTCCTAAGCAATTGAGGTGTTTTGATTTTGGATGTAATTATGAACATAGCAGTTGTCATTTACTCCCTGCTCCGCCAACCCCTGTTGATGTTATACGGCTCGAAGATGTGCCTTTTTGGAGGGGCGTTCTGTCACTGTTATGTTCATCTGTCATGTTGTGTTTCTTGTTTTCATCAGTCACATGTCTTTGTTTTGCTTTCCCATAACTCGTCTGTATCTATGGTTACTGTCAATCAGTTCATCGTCATCGTTCCACTTCTGTCTAGTTAATTATCATCTGTGTTCCTGGGTTCTGTTAATCTGTGTTCATCAGTGTCTGTATTTAATTCCTTTCAGTTCAGCCTGTTTTGGTCTGTTCTTAGTCCTATTTAGTGTGTGTTTTGTATACACACACCTAATATCTGCCTGTCTGTACCTGCCTGAAGTTAATTGTAAGTAAAAGTAATTGTATTAAAGCTTTTTGCCTTTTCGCCTTTCTTCTACCAACACCACACCGTGACACATGTATAGTAGGCCTACAGACTCTCTATTTGTACAAATTGCTGCACATTCATTTAATTCTGAATTTTGCACACATAAGTTGACAGGCATTTGTTTGTGCATAGTAAAACATATCTGCAACATTTATCAAGTTCACTGATCATTGTGTGCATCTATTAATTTTTATGATACTAAATTCATAATAAAGTAGGCTATACTATGCACAAAAATCAGATGAGCCCAGAATATGAACGCAATGTGTTTAATTACACGTTAAGCATTTTCCTCCCATAGTAGCCCATTATAAGAACACTATATGTGGCTTAATGCAGATTAGAAGAATGTCCCCTTATTATGACGAAATAAGGAGTTATGTCGAAATTACAAGTTATTATGACGAAATAACAAGATATGTCGAAATTACAGATATTATGTCGAAATAACGAGATATGTCTAAATAACAACTTATGTCAAAATAATGACTAAATATGTCGAAATTACGAGATATGTTGAAATAACGAGATATAATATGTCTAAATAACGACTTAAGTTGAAATAACGAGATATTATGTTTAAAAATAACAACTTAACATCTTAAAATCACAAGATGTTTTCTTCTTCACCATGTGGTTCCAGCCCATTCTCATCCCAAGGCGTCATACATGTGACGCTTTTGACATTTCGTCGAAATCTTACGCACATGGCATCCTTTAGCGTCAATATGAGACGCAGATCCCAAGGCGTCATACAGGTGACGCGCGTCTAAATCCGACGCACATGGCATCCTTTAGCGTCCATATGAGACGCAGATCCCAAGGCGTCATAACCTAACGCTACCCCAGACCTAAACCTACCCATAACAGTGCGTGTTATATGGACGCTAAAGGGTGCCATGTGCGTAAGATTTCGACGAAATGTCATATGGCGTCACCTATATGACGCCAAAGGATGAGAATGCGTTGGTGGTTCAGGGCTTCCATAGAATACAGCCTGAATATAATTGCTTACAGAAATTATTTTTGGAGGTGCTATCGCGGTGTTTTGGTCTTTCTAGGGGGTGCTGAAGCACCTGCTAGCCCCTCCCTAGCGCCACCCATGGGTTTTACAGATGCTAGAAACATGGCTTTTAAATGTAAGATTGGTTTCAAAGAGCACACCCAGGTTCCTATCTGACGACGGAGACTTGACAGAGCAGCCATCAAGTGTTAGACAGTATTCTAGGTTACAACATGCAGAGGATTTTTGTCCAGTATTTAGGTTAGGTAAGTAGGTTTTTTTTTCTTCAGAATTGAGTTGCAGGGAATTACTTGTCATTTTTTTTTTTTTATATCAGCTATGCATTCTGTTAATTTTGTGAATTGGTAGAAATAAAGAAATATAGAGCTGAGTATCATCAGCATAACAATGAAAACTAATGCCATGCTTCCTAATGATATCTCCCAAGACAAGGCAAGTCTATTTATTGTAACGAGTCAATGTGTTTAAGTTCTGTTTTGTGATCTTGGTTTCCCCTGTCTTTGTGGTTTTTGGTTTAGTCCTGTTAAGTTTTCCCGCTCCTCGTTTGTGTTCAGTTTTATCACCTGTGTTCAGTTAATTATTCAATCATTCCATGTGTATTTAAGCCCTGTGTTTTCCCTCAGTGTTTGTCGATCGTCGTCTATGTATGGTTGTGTGTAAACCCTGAAGTCCTGGAGTTTTGTTCCTGTTTCATTTTGGAAAGTTTCATTTTGTTATTAAAACTCTTATATTGAAGCTTCTGTGTCCTCGTCTTCGGTCACCTGCACAAACCCTGACAGAACGATCGACCATAAACAAAGAAAAAAAAGGAAGAGAGGAAGATGGAAAGCTGGAAGCAGGCCTTCATGGGAACCCGGATGGCCATATTTCGTGGGACCCGTGGAGGCCGCAGTAGGGGCGGTGGACACCACCCTCCAATCAGGCCCCTCTTCGAGCCTGGGTTGATTCCGTGCAGCCCAGCCAAGCCTGCACCACTGGTTCCATCCAGCCAACCATTTGATCCATTTGACGACCTTCCTGAGCTTCTTCCGCCAGAGACCGTCCAGCCAGAGACCGTCCAGCCAGAGACCGTCCAGCCAGAGACCGTCCAGCCAGAGACCGTCCAGCCAGAGACCGTCCAGCCAGAGACCGTTGCCTGCCCGCCAGAGCATGAAGCTAGCCCCAAGCTCCCTGATGTGCTGGCCCCGTCCAGTTCCGAGTCCCCTGATGTGCTGGCCCCGTCCAGTTCCGAGGCCCATGATGTGCTGGCCCCGTCCAGTTCCGAGTCCCATGATGTGCTGGCCCCGTCCAGTTCCGAGTCCCATGAAGCGCCAGAGCCCTTTGACCCAGAGCCAGAGCCCGTTGACCCAGCGCCAGAGCCAGAGCCCGTTGACCCAGCGCCAGAGCCAGAGCCCGTTGACCCAGCGCCAGAGCCAGAGCCCGTTGACCCAGCGCCAGAGCCCGTTGACCCAGAGCCAGAGCCCGTTGACCCAGCGCCAGAGCCAGAGCCCGTTGACCCAGCGCCAGAGCCCGTTGACCCAGCGCCAGAGCCCGTTGACCCAGCGCCAGAGCCCGTTGACCCAGCGCCAGAGCCCGTTGACCCAGCGCCAGAGCCCGTTGACCCAGACCCAGAGCCCGTTGACCCAGACCCCGTTGACCCAGCGCCCGTTGATGTCAAGTCTGTTCCCGTTCCTGAACCTGTCCTTCCCCCCAAGAAAATTTTGGGGGGGGGGCTATACGCCTTCGCCGTGGCCGGCCAAAGATCCACGGAGGCCGGCCAAAGATCCACGGAGGCCCGGAAAAATAACAACGCCATGGCCACCCGAAGGGTCCTCACCGCCATGGCCACCCGAAGGGTCCTCACCGCCATGGCCACCCGAAGGGTCCTCACCGCCATGGCCACCCGAAGGGTCCTCACCAGCACGGCCACCCGAAGGGTTTTCACCGCCGTGGCCACCTGAAGGGTCTTCACCGCCGTGGCCACCTGAAGGGTCTTCACCGCCGTGGCCACCTGAAGGGTCTTCACCGCCGTGGCCACCTGAAGGGTCTTCACCGCCGTGGCCACCTGAAGGGTCTTCACCGCCCTGGACGCCCGAGGGTCCCACAGCTCCGCCCTGGACGCCCGAGGGTCCCACAGCTCCGCCCTGGACGCCCGAGGGTCCCACAGCTCCACCCTGGACGCCCGAGGGTCCCACAGCTCCGCCCTGGACGCCCGAGGGTCCCACAGCTCCGCCCTGGACGCCCAAGGGTCCCACAGCTCCGCCCTGGACGCCCGAGGGTCCCACAGCTCCGCCCTGGACGCCCGAGGGTCCCACAGCTCCGCCCTGGACGCCAGAGGGTCCCACAGCTCCGCCCTGGACGCCCGAGGGTCCCACAGCTCCACCATGGCCACGCCCACAGCCTGCTCCACCATGGCCACGCCCACAGCCTGCTCCATCGTGGCCACGCCCACAGCCTGCACCGTCGTGGCCACGCCCACAGCCTGCACCGCCCTGGCCACGCCCACAGCCTGCTCCGCCCTGGCCACGCCCACAGCCTGCACCGTCGTGGCCACGCCCACAGCCTGCACCGTCGTGGCCACGCCCACAGCCTGCACCGTCGTGGCCACGCCCACAGCCTGCTCCGCCGTGGCCACGCCCACAGCCTGCTCCGCCCTGGAGGCTTCCTGGACCTGCACCATGCCCTCGTCAGCCTCCAGGGCGCCCACCCTCCCACCCCTTTGGATGTTATACGGCGCGAGGACGCGCCTTCGGGGAGGGGGGAGGTACTGTAACGAGTCAATGTGTTTAAGTTCTGTTTTGTGATCTTGGTTTCCCCTGTCTTTGTGGTTTTTGGTTTAGTCCTGTTAAGTTTTCCCGCTCCTCGTTTGTGTTCAGTTTTATCACCTGTGTTCAGTTAATTATTCAATCATTCCATGTGTATTTAAGCCCTGTGTTTGTCGATCGTCGTCTATGTATGGTTGTGTGTAAACCCTGAAGTCCTGGAGTTTTGTTCCTGTTTCATTTTGGAAAGTTTCATTTTGTTATTAAAACTCTTATATTGAAGCTTCTGTGTCCTCGTCTTCGGTCACCTGCACAAACCCTGACATTTATATAGCACATTTCATACACTATGGCAATTCAAATTGCTCTACAGAAAGGAATTAAAATAATCACAACATAAAAGCAAGGGAAATTAAAACAGTTACAAAAGAAGTTAAATGATATATGATATAGTTATAAAAATAATTAAAATAGTTAAAAGATTATACATAGATAAACTTCTGATCTGGCAAAACACTGGTGTATCATATTTTTCACAACAGTTTTACTCAAAAATTTTCCCATGGTGATTAAACTGTGTCTGTGGTATTATTTCGACACCTATTTCGAAATCTATTGGACATCTCCAATGGACCTGGTGACAGGAGGAGCTCTAGGACTGACTCACGGGGTAACCTCTGGTTCACTGCCCCATCAGTCCGCACCCCAAATACCCATTTTTTCGGAAGCTCTAGGAAAGCACCCCACAGAACCTTGAGTTTAATTACACATCAAACTCGCTACTCCACCACAGACCCAGGTCATCAGTATGGTTTCATCTTTCAAGTTCCCCAATTAAGTAATTTATGTTTGTCTCTTACCTAATTCTTAGTGCCTTTTGAGTTCAGTTTAGAATCAAAAGGAGGAATACAGTGCAATCAGTCGAACATTCAGTGGATACAGTTATATAAAGAATTAAAAGAGTGATAAGATTATACATAAATAAACTTCTCATAAATAAACTTCTCATCTTGTAAAACACCGCTGTATCATATTTTGCACAGCTGCTTGTTTTACTGCAAATTTTCCAATGTGGATCGTACTGTGTCTGTGGTGTTCTTTCAACGCGGCCAAAAAATCTATTGGACGTCCCCAATAGACCCAATTTTCCCTAAAATCCGACAGGAGGAGCTCTAGGACTGACTCGCGGCGTAACCTCAGGTTCACTGCCTAATCAGTCCACACCCCAAAAACCCATTTGTTCGGAAGCTCTAGGAATGGAATCGATCCAGTCTGCACCCCAAAGAACCTTGAATTCAATCACGTCAAATTCACTACTCCAACACAGATCCAGGCCATCAGCATGGTTTCAAATAAGGTACAGTGTAATCAGTCGGACGTACAGTGGCACAGTACTCATTCAGTAAATGCACAGCTAAACAGATGTGTTTTGAGTCTGGATTCGAATGTGACTACTGTAGGAGCACATCTGATCTCTTCTGTAAGGTGGTTCCATCTGCGGCTGGCATAGTAGCTAAAAGCGGACTCACCATGCTTAGAGTGAACCCTTGGTATTTCTAGCTGATGTGATCCTAATGATCTGAGTGATCTGTTAGGTTTATATTTGAGCATATCTGCAATGTATTGAGGTCCTAGGTAATGAGTCATTTATATACCGGTAATAATACTTTAAAATCAATCCTAAATGTAACTGGGAGCCAATGTAAAGACTGGAGTGATATGTTCATATTTTCTGGTTCTGCTCAGAATCCTGGCAGCAGCGTTCTGTATGAGCTGCAACTGTCGTATGTCTTATTGTCTTTTTGGAAAGGCCAGTGAGGAGTCCAAGTCTTGTCTGGAAACAAAGCATCTAATTCTTGGAATATTTTTGAGATGATAGTATGCTGATTTAGTTATTGCTTTGACATGACTACTGAAAATAAGGTCTGACTCACACCAAGATTCCTGGCTTGATTTTTAGTTGTTTTACCCCTTGCATCAAGGTATGCGTTCACCTTGAGAACTTTCCAAACGCACTGACTTCGGTTTTGTCTTTGTTTAACTGTGAAAAAAGTTGGCACATGGAGTCAATGAGGCTGTAATCATTAGGCGATGCGGCTAAGTAGATCTGTGTCATCTGCATAGCTGTGGTAAGCAATTTGACTCATTGGAAGCATGTACAGATTGAACAAGAGTGGAGCAAAAATTTAGCCTTGATGGACTCCGCATGTCATGGATGTCCATTCAGACTTATGTTCACCTATATTCACATCATAACTTCTCTCTCCTGGCCTGAACCATTTTAAGACTATCCCAGAAAGCACAACCCAGTTTTCCAGCCTGTCAAGAAGTATGTTATGATCGACATCGGAAGACAGCACGTAGTTGGTATCCCTGCTGCAAATGTTTCTGACTATGGAGTCAGCCACTATCAGAGTCCTGTTCAGCTGCTCTCTGAGATGAGTGCCGCTGTCTGCTCGACCTTGAGCGCCAGTTAGCATCAGTGTTAGCTACTGACTGATTCGGTCTGTGTTTTATCACATTCATCTCGTTTGGGGATTCCTCATCTACATTTATTAATACTTTAAATCTGTTCTCAAGATGTATTGGCAGTTGTAGGTGTAAAGTTTCCGGTCCATAAGCTCTTTATCAATTTTAAGTTTGGGGATAGATATTCAATAACTATTAATCTATGATCAACAAATTATTGAATACAGTTTGAACCGGGTCCTTACGTTAATAAATTCCCCACGAAGGGGTGTACAGCGTACCCGTCTGTTCAGGGTAAGTATATAACAATTAAACACAACGAATTATGGTTAATTATTAATATACATCCTACACAGAGGAATGGCTGATCTTCAACAATACCAAAGCATTTGACCCCTCCTCGCTCATTCACACGTCCGCCGTGTATTCAGGCTAGAGGATGCAAATGACTTATGGTCTATTTTAGCTTAAATTAACTGACAATGTTTTGTGCACTTAAACGATTATCAGATTGTAGCTAGGATCTTTTATATTAAAGAGGCTTTGTTATACGAGCAACAACCACAGAGTCAATAAAGTATAAAATGAGGTTTAATGAATGAACTACACTACATGTAACAGGATAGATTAAACAAAATGAAATAAAACAATAAGAAAAGAAAAACACAAGGAAAATACAATTGCTAGCACAGTTTAGAGTAAACCCTTTAGAGACAGCCACAGGAGATATACTTTACAACGTCTAAATTTTGTATTGAACAAGTTTTTGCATTCAGACCTGTACGTTTTGGTGTGCGGAAGCAACGTGCGGCGTCCCGGAGATGGAGGTCGGGTTTCTTTGGGTCCCAGCGTGGTTGGTTCGCGGGAGATTCAAACGTCCTGACTTAGTTCGGTATGCGTGAAGGGAGTCTTTTCACCGGAGTGCTGGAAGACTTACGAAACGCACGTGGAGGTCTCAGTCGGGAGACGAGAACACTAAGAGCGGACTGGCTATGCGCAAAATAAAACGAAGTTACAATAAAACAGGAACATTAAAATAAAAATACGAAGATTACAAAGAATACACAGGAACAGGAACACACGGACAGAGAGCGATCGTCTCTGTTTTTGGAGATTATAAAGCTGAGTTAGGCACGCCTGGGTGAGGCGCGCCGGCCAATGATAGCATCCCATATCGAGGAGCGCGTACGCCCCCTGAGTGGGTGTTGTTCGGAGTCAATTTGCAACTTATGACCAAGAAGAAAATTAAGCTTACTTTGGTAATAGCATATGCATGTAGTTATACATTTCACGATATGGATATACAGCTTAATAGATGGATCAGATTTGTAGGATTACAACGATATCAAACATTTCACATCACAGACGTACTATTACAGAGTTACATCTGGAGGCACACATTCAGGCATTCATAAGGATCGTACATTCCTGAAAACATTCATAATACAAGTTTGCACATTTACAGTTCTTCTACATGTATTTTGACACACTGAAGATGTTTCAGTGACGACTTAAGGGAGAACGTTAGAGTTCATCGGTATGTGTGTGCGAGAATGTATATTGCGTTCGGCGGGAAACAGACAAAGCAACGTATGTTCTGCGCTTCCCCCCCCCCTCGTTTCCGTCCGGGGTGGGGAGAAGAAGGCCTGTTTGTTGTCTCAAGTGAGAAAACCCCTTGTTCGGGGATCGCTCTAAACCATTTGTCAACATAAAAGTCCAAAGTCCATTTGTTCCCTAGACTCATTGGCGCCTATTTGGGAGATAGGGGTCCCCAGGCTTGACCACATGGCCTTTTAGGAATGTTTGTTAAAGTTGTTGCCATTTTAAATTTGTTGCGAGTTCGTGACTCAATAAAAGAGAATTAATGAAAGCTCCAGAGTCTCTACATAGGAAACCAATGTTTGCAGTCCTTGTTTATAACCATAAACCATAAATAAACATATCTGGGGTAGAGGACGATTTTTTTGTAGTAATCTTCCAGTCATAAAAGTTTCAAGTTTTAATGTTGATGCCAAGCTGTCGATTTAGCACTGTGCTGATTTGCTGAAGTTAAAATTAGAAGATAAAATATAAAAGCGATAGAGCAAAGTACGGAGCAGTAAGCAAGAGCATCCGAACAGTAGCTAAGCAGGAAGCAATGTACAAGGTGAAAAGTAATTGTCCTAGTACTGAGCCTTTTGGTACTCCATACTGAACTTATGTCATCGATATGACATCTCTTCATTTACTGCTACACACTGATAACGGTCAGATAAGTATGATTTAAACCATGCTAATGCAATTCCACCAATGCCAACATAATTTTTATAGTCTATTCAAAAGAATGTTTGTGGCTAGGTATCAAATGCAGCACTAAGATTCAGTTACACAAATAGAGAGAAACAACCATGATCGGATAAGAGCAAGATTTAGGTTTGCACCCATCAAAACGGAGCAGATTATCAGAGAGAGTCAGTAGATTATAGGGGAAAAAAGTAGACTTTACTACATGATTTTAGTAGCCTGGCTAACGTCAGACCTCGTCTCATTGAGACGTGGGTCTGGGAACCACATGTTCATTTTCTCACATTTGAGGCGTGGTTTACGAATGCCCAGAGCCGTTTATTGGCTACGAATGTCCATCAAATGTGCCTGTACGTAGCCCACAGCCAATCGTTTCAATTATACCAGATGACGTATGTAGAGCGACAGAAATTAGACAAGGAAGAAGACGATGGGTCAGAGATTTATGTGTATACGATGGCGTGTATCTAAGGCTCCATCGAAAGGTAACTTCGCGTCTGCTGCCATGTTGGATCCATAGGTATAAACAAACTGCTTCGGTGTGTTGCATAGACGTCGTCATCGTCTTGCTGCTCCCTCCCTGTTCTGTGATTGGTCCCCTCGCTGAGGCGAAAATCTGGTCCATAGAGTCCAGGCTGCCTAGCAGCGTAAATATAATCGTGCTGCGCGCAAGGCAGCATGGGGAAACCCAGGCTATGATTTTAGTACATTTGGGGGTTGAATTTCCAATTCAATTCTGATATATATGGGGCGGTGTAGGGCAAGAGTAAATTAAGTGGAGTGCTTACACACACACGATTGTACAATTACATACAAAATGGAGCAAGATAAAGAGCAGACTACGCCACCACGTTTCGTGAACGGGGAAATTTCATTAGACACAAGTTCGCTACCACAGAGGACAAGAGACGTGGATATAAACACAAAATACTTTATTTTCACAACAAGAATTATTTAAAATGTATAAAACGGTTTCCGCAAATGGCAAACGTTTACACCACTACGGTGTGTACCAGACAAAATAAAGAAAACACAAAAAGGACTTTCAGGCTGAGGCTTACCAGTAGGGCGGCTAGCTGGATAGTGAGTATCCTAAACCACACCACTCGCCAAATTCTACTCCACACAAACACACTCACACTCGCTAAGTGAGGGAAGAGCAGGTGCCAAATGCAAAACACTCGGTGAACGGAACACCGCCACCAAAAGGGCAAGGACAGCTAGCTTACCTAGGCCTTCAGCTCCGGAAAGAAACAATATATTTTACAATTAGCCAACAGACACATGTGTCAAGTTATAGAAGAACATGTCAAACTATAGAAGAGTTAAAAAAAAGGCAAATTACTGGCCACAGAAGTTAACCAGGCTGGTATAACCAAGGAGTTTACATCACATTACCATTAAAGGAGAACTCCGGCGCAAAATGAAATTTGGTCTAATTACACATTGTTACCTAGTCAACCGTTATCTGAGATTTGTTTTCATGATTATCGAATGTAGATAGTTTTATCTCTAAAAACAGTTTAGCCTATAACACTAGTATAAGGCAAGTAAATAGGGCATAGAGTAATGACAAATAAAAATCG
The DNA here is from genome assembly GCA_036326025.1 of Chrosomus eos. Lineage (NCBI taxonomy): Eukaryota > Metazoa > Chordata > Actinopteri > Cypriniformes > Leuciscidae > Chrosomus > Chrosomus eos. The sequence continues at coordinate 48,985,440 of CM070818.1, forward strand.
CTAGTTAATACCACTAACAAGGCTCAAAATAGCCCAACACTAACACGGTAGCATAATTAGGGTCCCTACATACAAACTGAAGCATTGAGAACGTTGTAAGTGTACAGACAGTTTAATAAGAAGATATTTTATAAAGACAGTCGACTTCACGAAAACAGACAGGAGCCATCTTTGGAAAACAGTCTCGAGTAGTCGATCTACGAACGGTGTAAAGTGTAAAGTGTTTGATGGACTGACATCACTTTTATGTATTTATTTTAACTCTTGTATGGAGGCCTAATCTTGCTGTTGATATCCAAGAGGATTGGCCTAATCGTGATTTTTCCTTTTGTATTTTGTCCATGTTTAGTTGTTTATTTTTGATTAAGTCTCTGTTCATATTGTTAGCCAGTACCACCTTGGACTTTAGAACAGGTGACTTATTAGACATTGTTTATGTAATCTGTGTGTAATTTTGTTTAACCTCCACATGTCCGTCCATTGTCCAGGTGCAGAGAACTGCCAGTGGGAGCAGTGCCCCTTGTGGTGGTGGGTCCCTTGGTGTGTGGTGGCTGCGTGTTCACCAAGTGTGATAATTTCTCTTACTGTGTGTGTGAAATTTGACACGTGTGAATGGGGTGGTTTTCATGGACGCTCCTTGCTTGAGCCACTAGCATCCCACTGGTAAGATTCTGTCCTATTGCCCTTCTCTCGTGTGTGTGTGTTCATAGAGTTTAAAAAGTGAAAATAAAAATACTATTTTTGTACTGGACCATTGTCTCTGGCTATCCATCAACGAACTTGAGTGCCTGGTTGAACCAAATGCTTAATTCTTTGGGTGTAAGTCCCATCGTGGCGTAGTCCGCAAACTGCCTGGGCCTAAGCCCTGAAATCTGTATCCCTTTATGCCACATAACGTCAAATTCTAACATAATTAGTCGTTGATCTTTTGTTATTTTTAGGTTGCTTTTTAAAGTAACTAAAATCCAACGTTGAGCCAACGTTTCAAGCTAACGACATAATGATGTCAAATACTAAAATGTGTTGTTGGGTCACAATCTCACTTCTAAATTGTCGTGAGGTATGGTGGTCTAAACCCAGCAATGTCACTATGTTAACATCTAGACAACAAAACATTCCATTTTTAGATGTTTTTGTTTTGTTGACTGCACATCATGGTTACTAAACAAAACACAAACGTCAGCATGCTAATGTACATATACATCTTAAATAGGATACAGGCAACATTAGACATATTTGGTATGATTTTAGTTGTGGTGTTGGGTAAGAGAAATTCAATGTCTAAAATACACCCAACTTTATACTTAAGAATTATTCAGACTGAAGTCTTTGTGACCTAGTAAACCTCAAACTTACTGTAAGCATTGCTCTTTATTTTATCTAAGGTGATAGTTTGGATTATCCATAGATCCATAGCATTTCTGGTTCATGCAAGTGTAATAGATCAAGTTGACCCAGTGTGTTCCCTGTCAGAAGAACAAGCTCTTCACCAGGAGCGTGCTGATCTAAAATGAACGAAGTACTACCTGGAAGCAAGCAACTGAAAGACCGAAGGTGTGCACAACAACACACATTGGTTTGGGATTTATTAATGGTTTATACTTATTTCTACAATTATATAATGAATCCTACCACCTTGTGTTGTTTTGCATATTTACAAAAAAAATCAGCTGGGTTAATGCTCAAAATTATGTTGTTTGCAGGTGTATACAGTACACTTTATTCAATTTGGAGCTCCGGTAAGGTGTTCATTCTCACAAGAGGGAAAGACTTTATGGTTCAAAATTGGATGATCTACATTATGGAAATACACTGTGTGGGTGAAATGTGAATTACCTCTTTAAGTTGTGCCTTTGGGTAATCAAAATCTCCAAAGTCACAATACAGCAGTTTATCGGAGACTAATGAATTCAGAATTCAGGTAGTGACAGGGTAACAGTAATCAACATCTGTATAGCATACGTCCAACAACCTGACAAATGTTTTAGCTTTTTAACCCTCTGAGCCCGACGGCATCGTCGACGACGCCACAAATCAGCTCCGAGAAATTATGATATAACTCGATGACAGATTTATCGATTTTCTTACCGTTTTTTCCAGCAGAAAGCTAACGAGCTAGCCATCACGGGGGTGTCTTTGGTGTCTTTCTAGCCTTTACAGAAGGTTTTCTATCCAGCCTGGAACTTGTGCATCCTTTCGGAGTTTTTCAGCCATAAATCCAAACGTTTATATCCAACTTTGATACACTTGAAGTCCATAACTTATAAATATTCCGTCATATTTGCCGCTAGCTCGATGCTAGCTGCCATTTTGGATATCCACGTGATGGTTTTTGACCAATTACAGGCTGATCCGTCGTAAACATTGGGTGCGTCACTGGGTCATTGCGCTCTCTCCAAGGGAGGGAGGGAGAGAGAGTAGCACGGAGACGCAGGTTTCACAGAGAATCACAGAGAAATGGATCTAAATCGAGCGCAGAATTATGGATTTTCAGGAGAACAGAGCTTTTTGACAGATGAGGAACTAGATTACCAGGATAGACCCAGCTGAAGTGCCATTTATTTATTTACTGTAAAAAAGTATTATAGAAGTATAAATGTAGTATAAAAGTATAAAAAGAATAGAATAAATAAAATAATAAATAAAATAAATAAAATATAAATGCAAAGCCTGTGATGTGGCCCTCTTTGTGATTGCTGATAGGAACTGTTTTGAGGCTTGGCACCAGTGAATTTCATGAAAACGCCTGGACTTCTTTTGGAAAAATGTAAATAGTTTTGGTTCTGTACAAGTTATAATGTTTATTCCTGTGCTCCAGGACTCCAAAGACATGAACAAACTGTTTTCCAGAGGAAATTTGCTTAGCTTTTATTTATTTGTGTGTGATTTCAATAAATATTTGAGTGATTCAATTTCCGATTTCTTTTTTCATCTGTCTTTATGGTCCCATAACTTATTTTACATTCAGGTGACATCCATGTAACACAGATATGCTGAAAGTTCAATTTGTCCTGAAAAAAAAGAGGTGTGTCAATTGTCTGTACACAAAAGGGTTGATGTTTTACAAGCTTTTTTAGTGAATAACACCAGACGGAAAAATTATTGTAAAAATACCCTTAGGTCTCTGAGGGTTAATTAGGGCTACTTATCAGGTGAGTTGGACCTCACGGCCCTGAAATTTTGGTTAGCGTGTAACACATGGCCTTCATTTGGATTCCATGAGAAACAGACATACATTATTGCACCCATTATTTCTTTATCAAGTTGTGCTTCATAACAGTGCAGCTGTCAGACAAACGCAGTAATTATTATTAGTATACAAATAATGATGATAATATGAATAACAATAATAATAAAAAAATCAATTTAGCCTATTGAAGTGTGCAACAGTTTTTTTGAATGTTGCAGGTAACCCAAGAAATTTAAAATGAATCCCTAACCAATCACAGTTAGGCATCAATTTGAAATTAAATCCTAACCAATCACAGTTAGGCATCAATTTCCTCCGCTCTACCCTCTTGTGGGAAAGACCTCACGTTTCACTCCAGCCATTGTACTGTCTGCGCGGGCACTGCACACCTTTCAACATCCTGATATACCTGCTGTGGACGGTAAGTGAACAGAGGTAACGAAAATATAAATAAATATTGGTGTTGTTTATTAGTTTTATTTTATTTCATGTGGACTGGGAATGTAGCTATTTTTGTGAAATGGCGCAAATTTCCACCTGGCCTACTATTTAACTACCAGAGTAACAGTTAATTTACCTTGTTGATGTAGTTAAAAGTGACTTTTATATAATAACTACAGTACAAGTAGTAATAGGAATGATGCCTCAGCGGCGCACGTCTGGTCACTGCTCGTGCGGCGGCTGTCCGGTTCGCTGGGGATAACGTTATATAGACCAATTTCCTGCCGACGTCACAGTTATGTCACGGCGCTAGCTGGAGGCAAAACGAAGGGAAAACTGCAGGCGGCCAATACAAACCAGCACAGATTCGGTCTTCAAGTCATCTTGTTGTGTTGTTGGGTGCTAGAATCAATGAAAAATGAATATGCTGTATCTGGAATTTTTATTTCTAGAAAATATTCACATCATTAAAATTGCACCGTACTGTCACTGTTTACATTGTCGTCTTCTTGGCGCTGGCGGCAGAACTGCTGATCGTATACTCACAACTCTTGTACATGACCATTCATCACATAGTTATAGTCATCTAAAGATGTATATGCCCTCAGTTTCTCTTTATGCTCGGTTTCTCTATAAGGTAGGTGTAGAAGTCAGGCCACTCGACCGAGGTAACGTTAATCCTGTCAGATCGTCCATTGAGTGAGCGTGTAATGGCTACGGGTCGGCCAATCTGGTTCCGTCTGTTAAAATTAACTTTTGCAAATAACAATCGCGGTCCTGGACAGTGACTGACCTTGCACATTAAGATTTGGATTTTCTCCAGACATTGTTAAAAAACAAGCTAACAGAACTTGCATACTAACATTATGGAAGCGGCCAGAGGGATCGTTCAGCCACCACCTAAGCTCCGCCCACAGAAAAACGTCACCATGTTTACCAACTGAAAATTGGTCTATAGGCCGCTGTTGTTGGGGGAGTCGGGGAAACGACTAGCACGCGAATTTAATGCATTCATTTATATTAATTTTACGGAGCCCTCCACATGACACACAATATATATTTACATAGTGGCCATACTTGTCCTTTGTCGTGGATTCTAGATCACTTTATTGTGTAAATAAATGTGCTTGCGGGACGTCAATGTATAAGGATTTTCGACAGCCAATTGTAAAATACAAAGAAATAATAGGCCTACTATGATATGATTGAATGTTTATTTATGTAGATGAATTGGCAGTGGCCTTAAAAAATGTCATGTGGTGAGAACGTTATTTATCTTTATTTATTTCCTTAACATGCTTAACCATTTTATTTTTTACAAGTTCTGGTAACACTTTACAATACGGGTGCACTGATATGCATTAATTCATACTTAACTAATGTACAGATAATCACGAGTCAATATATGACACAATTATACTGTCAGGGTTGCTGCAGGTTGCTGAAGACGAGGACAAGGGAGGCTCAATATAGTTGATTTATTCAACAAAATGAAACTTTCAAAATGAAACAAGAACAAAACTCCAGGAATTCAGGGTTTACACACAACCATACATAGACGACGATCGACCAACACTGGGAGAAAACACAGGGCTTAAATACACATGGAATGATTGAATAATTAACTGAACACAGGTGATAAAACTGAACACAAACGAGGAGCGGGAAAACTTAACAGGACTAAACCAAAAACCACAAAGACAGGGGAAACCAAGATCACAAAAACAGAACTCAAACACATTGAATTGTTACAGTACCTCCCCCCTCCCCGAAGGCGCGTCCTCGCGCCGTATAACATCCAAAGGGGTGGGAGGGTGGGCGCCCTGGAGGCTGACGAGGGCATGGTGCAGGTCCGGGAAGCCTCCGGCGGAGCAGGCTGTGGCGTGGCACGGCGGAGCAGGCTGTGGGCGTGGCCAGGGCGGAGCAGACTGTGGGCGTGCCACGGCGGTGCAGCTGTGGGCGTGGCACGACGGTGCAGGCTGTGGGCGTGGCCAAGGCGGAGCAGGCTGTGGGCGTGGCCACGACGGTGCAGGCTGTGGGCCTGGCCAAGGCGGAGCAGGCTGTGGGCGTGACCAAGGCGGAGCAGGCTGAACCTCGGGCGTCCAGGCGGAGCTGTGGGACCTCGGGCGTCCAGGGCGGAGCTGTGGGACCCTCGGGCGTCCAGGGCGGAGCTGTGGGACCCTCGGGCGTCCAGGGCGGAGCTGTGGGACCCTCGGGCGTCCAGGGTGGAGCTGTGGGACCCTCGGGCGTCCAGGGTGGAGCTGTGGGACCCTCGGGCGTCCGGGGCGGGGGCTGTGTAGGACCCTCGGGCGTCCAGGGCGGTGCTGTGGGACCCTCGGGTGGCCATGGCGGTGCAGGTTCTTCAGGTGGCCACGGCGGTGAAGACCCTTCAGGTGGCCGTGGCGGTTAGGACCCTTCGGGTGGCCATGGCGGTGAGGACCCTTCGGGTGGCCATGGCGGTGAGGACCCTTCGGGTGGCCATGGCGGTGAGGACCCTTCGGGTGGCCATGGCGGTGAGGACCCTTCGGGTGGCCATGGGGGGGTGGAGGACCCTTCGAGTGGCCATGGCGGTGAGGACCCTTCGGGTGGCCATGGCGGTGTTATTTTTTCGGGCCTCTGTGGATCTTTGGCCGGCCACGGCGAAGGCGTATAGCCCCCCCCCAAAATTTTCTTGGGGAGAAAGACAGGTTCAGGAACGGGAACAGACTTGACATCAACGGGCGCTGGGTCAACGGGGTCTGGGTCAGCGGGCTCTGGGTCTGGGTCAACGGGCTCTGGCTCTGGGTCAACGGGCTCTGGCGCTGGGTCAACGGGCTCTGGCGCTGGGTCAACGGGCTCTGGCTCTGGCGCTGGGTCAACGGGCTCTGGCTCTGGCGCTGGGTCAACGGGCTCTGGCTCTGGCGCTGGGTCAACGGGCTCTGGCTCTGGCGCCGGGTCAACGGGCTCTGGCTCTGGCGCCGGGTCAACGGGCTCTGGCTCTGGCGCTGGGTCAACGGGCTCTGGCTCTGGCGCTTCATGGGACTCGGAACTGGACGGGGCCAGTACATCAGGGAGCTTGGGGCTAGCTTCATACTCTGGTGGGCAGGCAACGGTCTCTGGCTGGACGGTCTCTGGCTGGACGGTCTCTGGCTGGACGGTCTCTGGCTGGACGCTGGACGGGACCAGCGGCGAAGGCTCAACTGGGCTGGACGGGACCAGCGGCGAAGGCTTGACTGGGCTGGACGGGACCAGCGGTGAAGGCTTGACTGGGCTGGACGGGACCAGCGGTGAAGGCTTGACTGGGCTGGACGGGACCAGCGGTGAAGGCTTGACTGGACTGGACGGGACCAGCGGTGAAAGCTTGACTGGACTGGACGGGACCAGCGGTGAAGGCTTGACTAGGCTGGACGGGACCAGCTGTGAAGGCTCTGGGGGAAGAAGCTCAGGTAGGTCGTCAAAAGGGTCAGGCTCTGACGGGCATGCCATGGGCTCAGGCTTTGGCGGGCATGCGATGGGCTCAGGCCATACTGGACTCGGGACCACCAGAACTCGATCACATCCCCTTCTACGACCTTCACGGGTCCCGCGAAATACGGCCATCCGGGTTCCCATGAAGGCCTGCTTCCAGCCTTCCATCTTTTGTTGTAGGTCGATCGTTCTGTCAGGGTTGCTGCAGGTTGCTGAAGACGAGGACAAGGGAGGCTCAATATAGTTGATTTATTCAACAAAATGAAACTTTCAAAATGAAACAAGAACAAAACTCCAGGAATTCAGGGTTTACACACAACCATACATAGACGACGATCGACCAACACTGGGAGAAAACACAGGGCTTAAATACACATGGAATGATTGAATAATTAACTGAACACAGGTGATAAAACTGAACACAAACGAGGAGCGGGAAAACTTAACAGGACTAAACCAAAAACCACAAAGACAGGGGAAACCAAGATCACAAAAACAGAACTCAAACACATTGAATTGTTACATATACTACATCAGCAACTAATAAAGAGTCTATGTTAATATTTAAGTAATATATTAATTAATTGATTAAATGTGCCATAATGTATTAATTCATAAATAATATACTTTATTAACTAACAGTGTAAATTTATGTGTTCATTACCACAATGGGTCAAAACCACGTACTTCAGTTGTCTGCTTTAATTAATCATTAGCTTATGATTTGCAAAGGTATCATTATTTAAATATTAACTAATTGTTAAGTAATATGTCATAGTACAATCCATAATGTGGAAGTCAACACCAAAATGACATATTGCAATTAGTTAATACATTACATAAGGCATACATTAACTCATGATTATCTGTCCATTGTTACCAAAGTTCTCTGGAATTAAAGTTTGCCTTTCTTTTGAGTTTTTGAAAATAATGATCTCATATTTTTATTTCAGGCATCAACTGTTGAGGATCTAAATGTCCTTGATAAATCCCTCAACCGCCTGGAGGAAAAGCAGATACCGGTAAGGACATACATGTAGTCATACCAGTATAATGCAATTTTTATAATGTGCAGTGTTTCAATTCCTGTGTGACTTGCAACCGTCATGGGGATACACTGTTAACCTTTTTTTGTGTTTAAACTAAAATACTGTTCCTCTGATTTCAGATTAATAGCTTGTCCAATGATGGAGAAATACATTTAAAGGACAATGGGAAAAGGATCATGGAGAATTACATTTTTATATTATCAGTTCTTGGCAGAATCATGTGTTATTTTATCTGGCACTTGATGTTGTCACAGACAAGTTGATGAAGTTGACTACTATCCATCCGTCTCTGTCTAATTAGGGATGTGTGTGATGACTAATTTTAAAGTCGTTTAAACAGAGGTTTAGTAACCGACTAGGCTTGCTACGATAGTCGGTGTTGAGGCGTACACGGTGCGAGTTCGGACACTCGTGATGGAGGTCGTGAGATATTGCACGTCAGGAGTCAGTTATCTTGATAATTGCGTCAAAACAGCCGGTACACGGCACGACTGTCCTGCACGAATTTGATCTAATATTAATTTCTGTCACTGCTGTGAACTGACCACTGCATAGAATAAGAAAAATATGAATATCTTTGTGAATCAGCTGTCAACAACAGGCCTAAACCAGCCATGGTACCAGCACAAAAAACACAATCAGTAAAATATCATCTAATTATTATCAACAAAAATTTGAAAATATCGAGACATATTTTTGTCAATATTGCGCACCCCTAATGTAAGGTATTTATTTTGATTTCTTTGGGTCTTAACAATCCTTAAATTTGACTTTAAAAAGTGTTCAGAAACCCTACTATACGCTGGTGAAAAACAGGCAGACTCCCCGATTTTATTTTTTTATTACATTTTTTAAAAGTATCGGGAGGTGTTCGGCTTGGCTCGTAATTCCTCTTACACGTTGCGAGCATCACGCGATCATCTGTGAGCTCGTAAAACAGCAAAGAATCTGATATACAATCATTAAGTTCAGTTAGAGAACAGACACTATTAAACTGAACATGTCTTCTTAATAAATCTTGAGCCGAACGAGAGTTGCCGCACAGATCAGCAACATGAGTCAGTTTTCATCATTACAAGAGTGAGGAGCTGACTGACATGTGACTGCGGAATAATGTGTCTCAGTGAAATGTAAAAGCACCTATTTAAGCGAATTTGTCATTGCACTGTTTTGTTGTTGTGTTTTTCATTAAGAATAATAAGCTAATAAACTAACCATTCAAGTATTCGTCGCTAATTTAAAAATGAAACTAACATGTGCACGGCCACACGTGTCAACGGGCGTGGAGCGAGCAGAACATAACTGAACAGAACTCCAATTGACGTGTGGCCGTGCACATGTTAGTTTCGTTTTTAAAATTAGCACCAATTCGGGGCAACACAACAAAACAGTGCTGCCCCGCACCATTATGAATGCCTGTGCAAATGTGCGCATTTTATGTTTGCCTTTAAATTAGCTATTTAAAAGCCCCGCCGGTGATACCGGTATTACCGGTGTTGTCCATGTCGATTAACCGGTGGGAAAATATCCTCGCTGTCACATCCCTATAACCGACTAGTCTAAAATTAACAAACCCCTGCAGTTAAAATAGGAACACTGTGTACATTTGATTCAATTAAAACACTCAATTTACTATTCCAATATGCAATATCCAAATATGATTTTAAATATTTAGATTTTTCTACATTGTAAAGACTCTTGGGCGGGTCTAATCCTTGGGGAATTTGCATATCATAATTAATAATTGGTAATTAATAATTATTCATACATGTTTGGATTAGATCAGTCTTACATGTTAATAAATCTCCCTCTAAGGGAGAATGTCATTTTACCTGAATGTATACATGTGCATCTTTTCATTTTAATGACAAGTCGATTGCAGTTAATTACACAGATCACGTCTTACAAAGCAGGCAAAATTAATTAGCTCAATTGTCAGAATAATATTGTGGGGGGTTCCCCAATATTGTCTTACTTTATAGGATTTCAGGAAACGCAATTCTCTGGCCAGAAGAATTGGGCTTCCTGCCCTATAAACACATACTAATTAAGGTATGTTTCATTTGTAAAGCGTGTAGCATAAGTTTAGATCTTTGGCACTTAAGAAACTTGAGAATGAGCAAAGAGAATGAATCAGTCATGTGAATATCATGATTTAATCAAGGCATGTCTACTTATATATTTACTACGTTACACGGGATATATACATATATATATATATATATATATATATATATATATATATATATATATATAGGTATTTACGAACACAGACATAGACAATACAATAAAACATCAATGAACGAGTGAGTGTGTGAGATATAGAGATAGGGATGAATTACACGCGTGAGAGCGAGTAAGAGAGAGAGAGAAAGGGGTTTAGAGAGAGAGACATTGGCATACTTCCTCCGAAGACATTCACCTTTTCTGATTACAACACGAAACATCATCTTAATGCTCCTTATGAGCTCTTTAAACAGATTATACTTGCACAAGTAATGGGTCTCGCTGTGTTGCTGCATTCCTGAAGGCCTGTCCCGGCCGCGTGCGTGAGCGGAGTCCTTTGTGTGTGTAAGCGTCACGTGGTGTTTCTGGGCGCTCGTGTTGCGCGGCGGTTTCAAGTCTTTGAGTAACATTACCAATGAAAGTAGCTCGGCTACGTTTGTTTCACTTCGTGGAAGTAAACAGAGTCGACTATGGAAAACAAAACTTTGCCTTACAAAGAAAAGATATAAAGATCGGATCGGATCTCCGAAGGAGACCACGGGATCGGGTTACATGGTGCAGCAGTAAGGACGGACAAAGCAAAGAGAGTGGGCGGAGCTGCGCTCCTACATTTATCACATCGGCGAAGTCCAGCCTCTTCCCATTGACTCGGCCAATCAAGAGGTTGAAACTCACAGGCGGGACTTCTGGTTTTATGATCTTTTGTTCCTTTAAGCAAGGCATTTGAAACCCTAATTTCATCAGGTGTCTAAAAGCAGAATCTTCATAATTATTATAGTCATATGTGTAACAAAGTTTTAGCAAGATGTGATTTCAATGGCTAACTGGATTGGAGCTCAGAGACTCCAAACTTGTCACAAATGGATTTGGTTAAACATTAGTTGGCAAGGTTTGAAACATTATCCCAGTTTTCGAGAAACAGACCAAACACATAAAAGACAAATCATAACATGAGATTAGATACATTGTTCTTACAATTCTAAAGGGGAAGTATAATAGAATATATATGGATGCAGAATTCATTTCTCCTTCGTTAGAATTCTAGGGAATACGCAGTTACATGTAAAAATACATAATGGTAAACTCAGTTATTTCAATGTAACATGAACAAACAAACACATAAAACACATTGAATATTTCTGTTTAAAATGTCTTTTAAAAAGAGAAGTTTCTTTTCTCTGTAGCATTCACTTCCTGTGGCACATTCCACATTCCTGGGGGATGTGTGTGTGTGGTGGAATGTGTGTGTGTGTGTGTGTGTGTGTGTGGTGTGTGTGTGTGTGTGTGTGTGTGTGTGTGTGTTAATTTTGAGTCCTGGGGGAAGGACGCTGGTTTGGAAGCAAGTTCCCGGCCTTTGAAGGCTCTTAGGATTTTAGTTATTCAGGATATATTTAATTATTCAGATTCACCCTAAATACGCTACAACATGTTCAAATCCTTCCTGACCTTTGGAATCAAAACCAGGCCAACAGTAGAACCAGTGTGACATCTAGATATGACAAACCTACTAAACTATAACAACCGTTATATAATGTGTTGTATATAATTAATTATTTGGACATTTAAATCCTCTTCCTTTTGTCTCCACAGGTTGATGACAAATGAGGTAATGGCCAGTTTCATTATGAAGGACGGGAAAGGAACATCTTTACAATGTTGTCACAGGTAAAAAAAAACAAATATATATATATATATGTATATATATATATATATATATATATATATATATATATATATATATATATTATTTTGACGATCATGTGTCCCCAGTGAAGCTGCCTTTTAATTTCATGGGCGGCCCTGAGCACACAGCGCTCCTATTCTTCGTCTTCATTAGTTTATGCTCTCTGTTTAACAGTTTTGTCTAATACGTTACTGGATATAATCTGTTGTTGGATAGAACAAAGAAAGTAAACTGTATAAGAAAAAGTATTATAGGTTTTGCTTTTATATTATTAGTAAGAAAAAGGCAAACACTATTAATACTTTCTCATATTCAGCAAATATACACATTTATATAATTTAGACAAATCTTTGAATATTAAAAAAAAAAACATTTAATTTCACAATCTTTGCAGACTTAGTCGAATCCAGCTGTCAGATATTCTGAAGTGTGCATAGACGTTCAATCCTGGTCAGTCCGTGTGAATTAGTTCAGTTTCACTGGAGACACATGATCGACAAACTTTAATCCTTTGATTTCAAACTATGCTGGCGCTATATTCAGTTGCCCTCTGTCATCTTCATGTCATTTACACTGTGTGCTAAATGTAAAATGAGTGTCACCTGGTAGTGCCACACTGGTATATCAGACTTTTGCCGAATCCAGTCGGTAAGACAGCGATAACGTATTTTTTGGACATGAAGGCTTTGAGTGTTGTACTTTGCTCGGGTTATAACGAAAAGGAATTTTTTAAATCGCTTAAAACAGACGCGATAGCTGATTCGAACGAGTGATGTTAGACGGCGACATCCATCTTTGTAATGTAGGTAAAATCCCAGCGCTGTCGTCATCGTGTAAAGCCCGCCCCAACGCTTCTGATTGGTGCCGCGATTTCTGCGGACTGGAAATGGACTTGAATGAGCTCTTTGCCAGACTAACTTTCAGAGCAAATCTAAATTTGCCAGAAGTTGCCTGGGTTCTCTTACGAGAGTATCTCTCGTACTGCGTAATATCTTACGCTACGGGGAAAACTCTTTTCCACGAGATATTGAAGCCAAAAATTATCCTTAATTTTTTACTAATGTAAAACGCTTTGCAGCAGCAAGCAGACCTAGGCGAGACAGCTCGCGCGCCTATTGGCTGCTCTGCGGCAATAGCAGCAGCCTATCGAGAGAGGCTCTGCGTGACGTCACGACGAATGGGGGCCCTTCGCGCCCATATCGTCACGTCCCGCCAGAAAGGGCGTGGTCTCGCCCTATATCTAGGCTCGATAGCTGCTCTTACGTCGATTTTCATCTCTTCAGCGAAGCCTCACGCATCGCTGGATCCAGAGTGAGAAGCCGCGCCGTCGACCTGTAGCCTTCAGCGGGACGTGCCATTGAGTCTGGAGTCGCTGGCCTCGCCGCCTTCAGCCGCCGTACCTGCTGTGCTTTACGGCGTTATATCCTTTCCTCTGCATAGAGTGTGTGTGTGTGTTTGCATATCTGCTTTTTTCCCACCCCCTCTAAAAGAGCGGCGTCTTTTTAAAGATGCCTTCCTGCGGTTCTTGCCGAGCCCCACTCAGCGACGAGGACCGACATGTCATCTGCGTGTCCTGCCTGGGTGAGGATCACGCGGCCATCGCGCTCGCTGACGGCGGATGCCATCACTGCGAACGTTTGCCTATGGTGACTCTGCGGACTCGCCTGGCTTCGTTCTCCGAGCCCGTATCCCAGCCTGCCGTGACGCCGCGTCGCAAGAAGCGCCGCGCCCAGCGCGCTCCCGAGCTATCTCCAGCCCGCCAAAGCTCGCCGGTTCGCCCGCCAGCTTCGCCGGCTTCGCTCGAGTCGCTCACCGACGGACAGCGGCCGCCGTCCGCCGCCGCGTCCGCCATCGAGTTGGACGACAACACCGAGGCGTGTTCTCTCTTGGCTTCGGATAGCGAGGATTGGGCGAGCTCTGTGGACCTCCCCTCCGCTAACGCTCCCCGCCAACCCTCTGGGAAGAGAGCCGGCATTGAGTCTGAGCTGATGCGTCTGCTCACCAAGGCCGTAGAAAGCATCGGCCTCGATTGGGAGGCACCCACGCTGCCGCCGCGCAACAGATTAGACGGGCGTTTTCTCGGCAAAGACGAGGCTCCGTCAAAATCTAGGCCCGCGCCCTTCCTCCCGGAACTTCACGAGGAGGTTGCAAAGTCGTGGAAGGCCCCCTTTTCCGCCAGGATGCGTACCTCTACCTCCGCGGCATTCTCCGCTGTCGACGGTGCGGGAAGTAGAGGCTACCTCGCCATTCCTCCGGTGGAGACGGCTGTCGCGTCGCATCTCTGCCCGCCCTCTGCGGGACGGCGGGTTCAGACGACGCTCCCGTCCAAAGCCTGCCGAGTGACATCATCGCTGCACGGACGCGCTTACACCGCCGCCGGGCAAGCAGTCTCAGCGCTGCACACGATGTCTATTCTGCAGATCTACCAGGCAGACCTCCTCCTCAAGCTGGACGAGGAGGGACCCGGTGCTATCTGTGTGGCGGACCTGAGGAGCGCTACGGACCTCGCTCTACGCGCTTCTAAAGCCGCTGCGCAAGCCATGGGGCGGAACATGGCCTCTCTCGCCGTCGCCGAGAGACACTTATGGTTGACGCTGTCCGAAATGACGGAAGCCGAGCGCTCTGTGTTCCTCGACGCGCCCATTTCCCCGGAGGGCCTGTTCGGAACGGCCGTCAAGGACTTCGCAGACAGGTTTGTTGAGGTGCAGAAGACTTCTCAGGCTATGAAGCACTTCCTGCCGAAGCGCTCGAGCTCCGCTACAGGCCGCACCAAGCCGCCTGCTCGCAGCTCTCAGCCCCAGCCTGCACCGCCCTCCGCCGCCGCCGCCTCACAGCGCCGCCAGGCCCGGGATCAGAGACCGCGGTCTCGCTCCGCCGGACGCCGCCCCCCTCACCGCGGGCCCCAGCCGAGGATTGAGATCAAGCCCGAGGCCCCAAAGTCTTCCTAGCCGCTCTAGGAAAACGACGGTGTTCAGATCCCGCTGCGGCCGGATTTCCACCAAAACTTCTCGCTCGTTCAGCCCCATGCGTTGTGACTGTACCAGTGTATTTTGCAGTGAAGCAGCCGGTGTCTCAGCCCGCTTGCCTGCACACAAAAGCTGTTTTTACGGCTACCCAGATAAATCCAATAAAGAGTGTATTTTCTGGTGTTCCGGCCTCGGCCGATGGTGTTATGAGTGTTGTAAGAATGCCCACGCCCCAGTGCCCATTCCCACACCCAGACACAGCCCGCCACGGTGCAGGGCTCGCACAAATAAAATCGACTCCGGTCGATTGTGCAAACACTGTAGTGAACGCGCCCATATCCCCATGCCCGCTTACACTACACGCTGCGTGTCCCTCGGTTTCTGTAAAAATGAAACCAACACACATTCAGTCGGCCCTAAACGACAGTGTTTTCAGTGTAGCAAATGTGCCCGTGGTCCCGTGCCCACATTTCCTCACAGACACGCCGAATCCCACGGGATTCGCCCCGCTCTCTCTCTCGGCGCTACCCGCCTCAGAGGAGATGAGCGCGGCCAGGCTGCCCGCTGTGATCAGCGCGCCCCCCGCCTCGAACGCCGTAAACACGGCGCTGTGTTCCCAGCACACGCGGGCTCTTGTGCCGCCGCTTTCCCGCGGCCAGAGCCCAGATTTCATTCTGCCCCTAGCTATTCACGCGGATGCGTGGTCAAGGCTTCCCGGGGTATCAGAGTGGGTGATGAACACTATAAAGAGAGGCTATTCGCTACAATTCGCTCGACGCCCTCGCCGCTACGCGGCGCGCGTCGAAACTACGGTGAAAAGCGAAGTATCTCATCTACTTCGAGCCGAGATAGCGAAACTACTGAGAAAGGGGGCTATAGAACCTTTATCTCAGGCTCAGAGCGAAGGGGGCTTATACAGCAGATATTTTCTGGTACCGAAGAAAGATGGTGGGCTCAGACCCATTCTAGATCTGAGGCTGCTGAACAGAGCGCTCGTGAAACGCCAGTTCAGGATGCTTACGACCAGGAAAATCCTCGCGCAAGTGCGCCAAGGAGACTGGTTCATGTCAATAGATCTGAAAGACGCGTATTTCCAAATACAAATAGCGTCCCATCACAGGCGATTCTTGAGATTCGCCTTCGAGGGCCAGGCATATCAATACACAGTCCTGCCATTCGGCCTGTCCCTAGCACCCCGTACGTTCACGAAGTGCATGGACGCGGCCCTCGCTCCCCTGAGACTTCGGGGCATGCGAGTTTTGAACTACTTGGACGATTGGCTGATTCTAGCTCGTTCACGAACGGAGCTCTTAGAACACAGGGCCGCATTACTCGAGCACCTCGAGGAGCTGGGCCTTACAGTCAATTGGGTGAAAAGCTCACTGCTCCCCAGTCGGAGGATTTCCTTTCTGGGAACAGTGTTAGACTCGCTATCCATGACGGCACGCCTGTCACCAGAGCGCGGATTGAATATCCAGCACGTCGCGAAATCATTCCGCCACGGCTCTATAGTCCCGCTCAGAAGGTTTCAGAAAATGCTGGGTCTCATGGCCTCAGCAGCCTCTGTACTCCAGTTGGGCCTGCTCCGCATGCGCCCACTGCAGCTATGGCTAAAAGCACGAGTTCCCCCCAGGGCATGGACCGCAGGTCTGTTTCGCCTCAGGGTCGACCATCAGTGCATTTCGGCTCTGAAACCATGGAAAGCGACCGACTGGTATCAGTCGGGCGTGAGTCTGGGGATCCCCTCAAGTGTGAAGGTGGTGTCTACGGACGCCTCCACTTCGGGGTGGGGAGCGCTGCTCGAGGGCAGACCGCTGGCTGGCCTGTGGTCAGTGCGGGAGAAGCTCCTACACATAAACTGCTTGGAATTGATAGCAGTCGACAAAGCGCTAAGGCGCTTCTGTCCCCAGATAACAGGCCACCACGTATTGGTCCGGTCGGACAACATGTCAGTGGTGGCATACATAAATCGCCAGGGCGGCGTCAGGTCCCGAAACCTTTACAGGCTGACGGAACGCCTCCTGGTCTGGGCTCAGCACAACCTGCTCTCGCTGAGAGCGGCGCATGTGCCTGGTCACCTAAATGTGGGACCAGACAGGCTGTCCAGAAACAACGTTCCAGCAGGAGAATGGTCTCTGCACCCGCAGACGATCCAGCTGCTGTGGGAAACGTTTGGCAGAGCGCAGGTGGACCTGTTCGCGTCCCAAGAAAACGCTCACTGCCCGAGATTCTTCTCGAAAAGCCGGGACGCGCTGGCCCATGTTTGGCCCCGCCGCCCCCTTTATGCTTTTCCCCCTGTCTCACTCCTGCCTCAGGTGTTGGAGCGAATCAGGAGGGAGGGATGCCCAGTGCTACTCATAGCTCCGCTCTGGACAAACCAGTCGTGGTTCCCTGTCCTGATGCAGCTGACCAGCGCTGCTCCATGGCCGTTACCGCTGAGGAGAGACCTCCTCTCTCAGGCGGAAGGCTCGATTTGGCATCCTCGCCCGGATCTGTGGTCCCTGCACGCATGGGCCATCAACGGGTACCCGCTGACCTCCCAGAGGGAGTGCTAAACACGATCGCGCAGGCTAGAGCCCCGTCTACCAGACGGCTCTACTCCTCGAAGTGGTCTGTGTTCTCTGCTTGGTGTCAAGCGCAGGGCTTTTCACCTGTAGACTGCGGGGTTACGGAAGTGCTTTCCTTCCTTCAGGAGCTACTGGATAAGGGCAGGTCCCCTTCCACGCTCAAAGTATACGTGGCGGCCATAGCAACGTTTGCAAAACCGGTGTCTGGCCAGTCACTAGGAAAGAGCGACTTAGTCGTGCGTTTCCTTAGAGGAGCTCGGAGGCTAAACCCTCCCAGGCCCCCTTCAGTCCCGACATGGGACCTTTCCACGGTCTTGGAGGCCATGAAAGGCGCCCCATTCGAGCCAATCCAGTCGTCAGACATGAAACACTTGTCTTTCAAGACAGCGTTTCTTATGGCTCTCGCTTCAGTGAAGCGCGTAGGGGACTTGCAAGCGCTCTCAGTAAGCGCGTCATGCATGGAGTTTGGACCTAACGACTCTAAGGTCATACTCAAACCAAAGCACGGTTACGTGCCGAAATCCCTCAACACACCGTTCAGGGCCCAGGTGATTTCCCTGTCTGCCCTTCCGGTTCTCAATGAGGAGAAGGACGCGAGTCTCCTTTGCCCTGTCAGGGCACTAAGGGCTTATGTGTCCCGCTCGTCTGGTTTCAGACAGACTGAGCAGCTTTTTGTTTCGTTTGGCGGCCGTACTAAGGGACTTGCCGCGTCGAAACAGAGCTTATCCAGATGGATAGTTGGTGCCATAGCGCTGGCTTACACTTCTAAGGGCCTTCAGTGCCCTTTGGGTGTTAGAGCGCACTCCACGAGAGGCATGGCCTCCTCGTGGGCATGGTCTAGCGGGGTTACCCTGCAAGATATTTGTATGGCCGCGGGCTGGGCCTCGCCGTCTACATTTATAAAATACTATAATCTGGAGGTCCCCGCCTTACAAGCTAAGCTTTTGGCGGTATAGAATTCAGTGCTATCTGCCCGCTGTGCGGCTCGGATACTGAGTTTGGCCTGCGTATCGCTCACTGACCGGTACAGCAGCTCATTTAAAAATTGACACACTTGTGGCCACCCAGTTCAGGCTGAATGTTCACCCTGACGGTTTGGTTATTGTCATATGATTGGCCCCTTTCGGAGGCTATTTACAGGGAATGATGCTTCTAGCCTCTCTTCCCTCACTCTCTGTGAGTTTATGGTGATTATGCACTATATGCGCCCCGGGCTTCGGCCCCTGGGTCTTTGGTGTTGGATCCCTACCAGCACGGCGTGTTGCATTGTGTTCCCCATAGCGTAAGATATTACGCAGTACGAGAGATACTCTCGTAAGAGAACGTACTCGGTTACTAACGTAACCTCGGTTCTCTCTAGAGAGGGAACGAGTACTGCGTATCTTGCCGTGCTTGGAATACGCTCTGGTTCGCTTCGGCGATGAAAACCGACGTAAGAGCAGCTATCGAGCCTAGATATAGGGCGAGACCACGCCCTTTCTGGCGGGACGTGACGATATGGGCGCGAAGGGCCCCCATTCGTCGTGACGTCACGCAGAGCCTCTCTCGATAGGCTGCTGCTATTGCCGCAGAGCAGCCAATAGGCGCGCGAGCTGTCTCGCCTAGGTCTGCTTGCTGCTGCAAAGCGTTTTACATTAGTAAAAAATTAAGGATAATTTTTGGCTTCAATATCTCGTGGAAAAGAGTTTTCCCCGTAGCGTAAGATATTACGCAGTACTCGTTCCCTCTCTAGAGAGAACCGAGGTTACGTTAGTAACCGAGTACGTTTTCCCAGGCTAGAAAAATACTGTAATAGCCTATAATTATAGAATCAATAATTTAGGCTGTTTAATTTATAGATTTATGTTTTTTAATTAATTTGCAATTAATTATTTAAATATTAATTCATATCTTAGTTTATCAGACAGGTTTTATTCGATGCCAGTCTTAATTTTCTTGATAGTGCATCTCAAAATTGGGAAGATCACGATTATGATCATGGATAGTGATTGTTTCTTATAAGATTGTGATATGAAATTTTGGTAAGAATGCCCACCCCTACTCTAACTGTTATTTTTACATTCAATCTGATGTCTTTTAAATGTTTATTTAGCTTAAGACACTGCAAAAACACATAGGCGTTGCTTCTGTGTATTCACATTTTTCTGCTTGGAATGTCTGATCGCCATTTGTGAACAGCATCAAAAGTAAGATATGAAATATCTCACTTTTGATGAGTTACAGAATGGACATGCAAGAATGTTACATGTGTATGGCCCTTAACCCTTAAAGGGGCAAGTATAAATAAATTTGATAGAAAAATGATTCATTGCTATTTTTGTATGTATCTATACTAAAATGACACAGTTCATGCATTTTTTTCAAAATATGACCTTTATTTTATGTTACACTCTGTATCTCCCGAGATACATAAGCCATTTAGGGTAACATTTTGCAATGTATTCTCTTTTTATTTATAGTTCATATGACAACTTTTAAAACATTTAATGAACAATTAATTCGCTAATTTTTTTCATGTTATCCATACAACATTAGAAAAATTGGAAAAAATTTAACTTTTTCTCCCAAGATGCATTGCCAATGTAGGATATACATTTAACATTTCATAATTTTTTTAACAGTTCATGTGCCGATTTTTAAAACACCTTTTTCCTGATTTTTTTTTTTAATTCTACCATCTTCCCTGTGGTGCCCCACACCATATATATTCTATGGGCAATGGAAGCTGAGAAAACAGTTGCGAGCATTTTGTCCAGTGACCAGGCAAAGCCTCACTTTGCACTTCTGACACACAATGGATGTCTGGCCATCCTGACACATCCAAAACCTTTATCCTATTCAATATCTGTATAGAGAACAGGCCTCAAAACATAATAATATCTGTGAGTGATCAGCCCTGTTAAATACCCTTATATGGGCAATGTATCCCCCAGGATACAGACATTCAATGCCTGATAATCAAAGCTGTGAGAAGATTATTTTGAAAATATGTAAAACTATCCTTAAAAAACTATTTTCTAAAACACAATCACTCTAAAATATCATAACCGTACGGTTTTAGAATAAGGATAATAATGTTAAGAATAAATGGTTATAGTTGAAAACCTTTTTTTAAAATAATGTAAAAATGAATAAAATAAAAGGTTATTTTATAATCCATTTAATTTCTTTGTCATTTATCTAATAAACAACATTTGTGGATTCCAGTTTCACTAAAAATTGAGTTACTTTTCTGTTTGCTCTTGTCTTGAGATAAATACTTTTGGGTTGTCTTGCATTGGATCTTGACCTCTGTTCGACCTTGTTGTTACATGCAGTTTCTTTGTATGTTGATTTTTATTTTACAACGAAAACCTGGCTCTGTTAAAAGTTTGATATCATACCAACAAAATTACCATATATTTCTTTAAAGTTGGAATTTGACAGCTTAATGTTGTGTTTTGACAGATATCTGACATCAACTCTATTGATTTACAACTAAAATTCAATGTCTGTCCACGGTTGGACGTCGGCCCAACATGTGAGTTTGATGTCAAGCTTAACATTTGGGTCTGATGCTTAAAACTGATTTCCATTTTCAACCAAAATGCAATGTCCAACGTTGGAGGTTTATCCAACACCTGGTTGACGTAACCCAACGTCAGACTAACGTCCAACGGTGGACAGATGTTGCATTTTGGTTGAAAATGAATCAGGTTGACGTAATAACCCAACATTAGATTGACGTCAACATCCAACGTTGGATAGATGTTGCATTTTGGTTTAAAATGAATCAGGTTGACGTAATAACCCAACGTTAGATTGACGTCAACATCCAACGTTGGAGAGATGTTGCATTTTGGTTTAAAATGAAAATCGGGTTGACGTCATAAATCAACGTCAAACTGTCATCAACATCCAACGGTGGACAGACGTTGCATTTTGGTTGAAAATGAATCAGGTTGACGTAATAACCCAACATTAGATTGACGTCAACATCCAACGTTGGATAGATGTTGCATTTTGGTTTAAAATGAATCAGGTTGATGTAATAACCCAACGTTAGATTGACGTCAACATCCAACGTTGGAGAGATGTTGCATTTTGGTTTAAAATGAAAATCGGGTTGACGTCATAAATCAACGTCAGTCTGTCATCAACATCCAACGGTGGACAGACGTTGCATTTTGGTTGAAAATGAATCAGGTTGACATAATAACCCAACATTAGATTGACGTCAACATCCAACGTTGGATAGATGTTGCACTTTGGTTTAAAATGAATCAGGTTGACGTAATGACCCAACGTTAGATTGACGTCAACATCCAACAATGGAGAGATGTTGCATTTTGGTTTAAAATGAAAATCGGGTTGACGTCATAAATCAACGTCAGACTGTCATTAACATCCAACGGTTGACAGACGTTGCATTTTGGTTGAAAATGAATCAGGTTGACGTAATAACCCAACGATAGATTGACGTCATCATCCAACGTTGGACAGATGTTGCATTTTGGTTGAAAATAAAAATCAGGTTGACGTCATAACCCAACGTCAGTCTGTCGTCAATATACAACGTTGGACAGATGTTGCATTTTGGTTGAAAATGAAAATCAGGTTGACGTCATAACCCAACGTCAGTCTGTTGTCAATATCCACCATTGGACAGACGTTGCATTTTGGTTGAAAATGAAAATCAGGTTGACGTCATAACCCAACGTCAGTCTGTTGTCAATATCCAACGTTGGACAGATGTTGCATTTTGGTTGAAAATGAAAATCGGGTTGGCGTCATAACCCAACATCAGTCTGTTGTCAATATCCAACGTTGGACAGACGTTGCATTTTGATTGGATATGAAAATCGGGTTGACGTCATAACCCAACATCAGTCTGTCGCCAATATCCACCGTTGGACAGACGTTGCAATTTGATTGGATATGAAAATCGGGTTGACGTCATAACCAAACGTCAGTCTGTTGTCAATATCCAACGTTGGACAGACGTTGCATTTTGATTGGATATGAAAATCGGGTTGACGTCATAACCCAACGTCAGTCTGTCGTCAATATCCACTGTTGGACAGACGTTGCATTTTGATTGGATATGAAAATCGGGTTGACGTCATAACCAAACGTCAGTCTGTTGTCAATATCCAACGTTGGACAGACGTTGCATTTTGATTGGATATGAAAATCGGGTTGACGTCATAACCAAACGTCAGAATAACGTCAACATCCAACGTTGGACAGACGTTGGAAGTTTACATTGATCTGATGTTGGATTCTGACGTCAACCCGATTTTCATATCCAATCAAATTGCAACGTCTACCCAACATTCGGGTATAACGTCAATCTAACGTCATATTGACGTCCAATGCCTGCTGGGGAGTGTATGATTGGTGGATGAAGATGTACAGGAAGCCACTGTAATGACTCTGAAGAATTAATGGCTAAAGATAAAAGCTAGCAGAGATCTCAGGAGTTCAACACGAGTCCATTTCCATATCTTTACAGGGGATGCGGAAAGGCTACCACAATTCCAGCACGCCAAAATAAATTCATTCCATGAAACATTCATCTCTGTAATTAACAGAATTGAGGTGGAACTAAATTTGCGTTCCAGACAGATTCTCTCCGACCAAAGCGGACAAAGTGGAGAAAGTACACAGCCTTGCCCTGCTCAACGCAATTTGAATGGAGTCACATAGAAAGGATCAGCTGGCAGAGGAACGGGGAAGTCGTTTCTTACGGTTACCGTCTAATTTTGGCCTCTCTACACCATCAATAAATAAACAGAGAGATATCTGCGCATCAAATCTGATGACACCAATCCCTCAGCCTTCCCCCAGAATCCATTGTGTTTTCAATTGTCTCGTCTAGCGGCCATAAAGAGAGATGGGGTGCCTGCTGGGCGGGAGCAGTGCAGCAAATTGAAAGTGTAATTTCTAACAATATGGGACCCAGCAGTTGGGAAAGCGATTGCCTCAACAATTCTCTGTGTGTGTATGTATGTGTGTGTGTGTGTGTGTGTGTGTGTGTGTGTGTGTGTGTGTGTGTGTGTGTGTGTGTGTGTGTGTGTGTGTGTGTGTGTGTGTGTGTGTGTGTGTGTCTCTTGTCGATGAATGCAAAGAGGGAAATGGAAGTTTGGTTCCAAATAAATAAGATGACTCTAATGGACGGGTAAATGACTTTGGCCTGGGGTTACTGTGGCTTCGCTGCATAAAGCCCATTTGGACCGGTGGCACTCAGTGTCCGTTTGCTCGTCTACAAGCTCCTGCTGTGCTGCATCAGCCTCCAGAAATTAATTGGAAAATAAAGTGTTGGAAAGAAATTTTCGTTTTACTAAAGGCACTGATTGACATTCTGTGAGTCTCTTCTGGACCTCTGGGTTTTATTTCCACTGGGATTTTTACAGCTTTTGACATGACAGTAGCCAGACTTCTGGATCCTTGTGTGGGTCTCTTTTTCCTTATTTGAATAACTGCTTTTTTATGTGGTGTTTATGTTGCTGCAGTAAATATGGGTTGATCATTCATTATGTTATATTATATTAAGCCATGGACTTTCCCACTCGCATATATGGTATATCTTTCATTCCTTGTACACAATTATGTAATCAAATTCATATTGTGTATGACACCCCTAATTATATTTTTAAAAATTATTTTAAACATTCTTGAACCATCTTAGTAACAACACATGATCTATACTAAGAAAAACTTCTAAGTTCAGTAAACATCCTCAGAACCAAGGACTTATTTTTCTGTTAAATATGAGACGTTTGGCCAAAATAATCTTTGTGGAGTTTCCATTTACTGTCCCACTTTATGCACAAACATTCTCCCAACAACCCCAAAATATGTTCCCAGCTCTGATCATTCCCACAAAAATTGTGTCTCAGTATTGTAGCACCATTATTATGACTTTCCATCTCATTTTAACAGCTTTCACCATTCAAATTTCAAACCACTGCACTCTGCATTCTCACAATACTAGCCTCTGACTCACTAGTCTAAACACTGTCAGTACAAATCCTGAGGCCATGACTTCACTCATTAACATGGCAAAAGTGCACCCCAGTGTGACATAAGACCATTTTTCCTTCTCTGTCTCTCTCTCCCTCTTTTGGCACACATGTGCATGGATAATGGCACACATATTTGATCCTTTTTGACAGAGGGCCAAAGGCCTGTGGGTTTCCCGCTGCTCTGCCAGCCTCAGATTCCTCTGCCTCCTTTTTCATATGGACGATTAAACATATCCCTGCTTTCCAGTGCACTGTCAGAATCCACAACCAGAGCAGTCCTAATATGTCTGGATAACACACAGTCCAACCACAGCAATGCATGTGATCTCACACACTAAATGCTTCCATCCTGCCTTGGATGAACTGTATGAGAAATTGTCTCTGTCTCTCTGTTTATGTCTTGTGTTTTGAATGGCAGATGTGAATGCATTTAGCTGAAGAGCTCTCTAACAGGGACAAACCCTCTGCTCTTAACAGAATCTCAGTTGGTCCAGAATGAATCCCTGGTCTCTGATGAATGGTTAAAGACAAATTGATAATTTAATATCCAGAATTATTCCAAAAAAATTGTCTTCGTCTCTGCCAATAAGACAAATTTCCCCTGAAGTAGCTATGTTTCCATACACCTATTTTTATGCACATTTTGGGATATCGCATAAAAAAAATCTCTGGATGGAACCACCAAGAAATATTCTGAAATACCGGAGTAAAGTCTGTCATCAATATGGTTCGGTATCATTCCCTTCCAGAACTCTCTTATATTAAATAAAAGTTTTTTTAAACGATTTCTGAAACTCTTCCGAAACTGAAGCGAGAAGACCAACTAGTAACTCTAGTATATGCAGCATACTGTACATTTTGATTCTGGTAAGTAAATTAATTTTTTTCCCCATTCAATTATTTGTATTTTTTACATTAAGTATGATGCAGCATCATTTGAGCTAGCATTGTGGCTCCATCACTGTTTACATAGCTTTTTACCCAGCATTTTAATATGTGTGTAGTGTAAAAAGCCCACTTTATTATTTTTTGTTTAATTTCTTAATGTTCTGTGGGCTATAATTAGTCGTTAAGTCACCTTCATTAATATAGCGTGTAGCGAACCTACATAATAATAATATACATAAAATGTATTTAAGGGGGCCGGAAGGCCAATTTAGCTCAAAGGGAATGATTCATCGATTTGCAATGAATCATTGACCGAATCACTATGGAACCGAACAAATGACTCGTTTAGAGTTCATTTGAACGGGCCGTAATTTTAACCTTGGCAACAGATATTTATCCAATTTATAGTGAAACACTATGTATTAGCAAGGTAACTTTAGATCGGCAGTACAAGACATTAAATGTGTAAGCAAAACACAAGACAAATATCTTTTCAAATATATGGACGACTTTATTAACTATTCTAAACACATAAAACTAATGTCTAAACACAATCACACACACACATTCATACGAGGCGCAGAGGAAGAGAGAGAAAGAGAGAGAAAGAGTGAGTTTTCAGAGTGAGATGCACTTTGTAAGACATAAACCTGAACGAACCACCAAGCATTAATTTAAACCTTCGTTTCTTAGACAGGTTATTACATGTACATTAAAAAGCACCAGGTCAGTTACAGTCTGGAGTACTTGCTTGTCTTTGCGTTGCTCAGGCCAGGGAATTCCCTATTTGAGGTGCTTCGTCAAAGGGGTTTCCCGGCTGCGTGGCTGGTTGTCTTTGGAGTGCCTGGCTGGAGTTTCTGAACCGCCGGTCACGTGATGTGTTGGCGGATGGATGAACAAGAGTCTTTACAGTTCGAAGTGCGTTGCAGGAGAGACGTGTAAACGAACTTTACAGCAAAACTTAACTTAGAACGAGACTTTTAACGAGAAAATAAAATAAAGGAAGAAAGGAAAGTAAGAGATGAGATGGCTTGAATGAAGCTGTTTAAACTCCGATCTTGATGGGTTTGTCTGCTGGTCTAATTTAACTTGGTCTGGTCGATGTAAAAGCGTACGAACATGAACACTCTCTTGCTGTTTGATCATAGAGAGAGGCACAAACTTAATTTAACACAGAACCGACTCAAAACCGAACTGAACCGAGCCGAAACTGAACTGCTCTCTGAACCGAACTGAACTGAACGTTCTGCTTTGTTCGGGTCTTTAACTTAAAGTTAGTCCAACCTCTTTTGGAGAATTCTGACCAATGAGACAATGGCATCATTCTAGGAGGTGGACTAGTTCCTACTTATCATAAATCATCTGGGATCTGCTTGTTTTCCGGCACTAAGCAGAGAGAACAAGAGATCACAGTTTAAACATTATAGATTATTATAATCATACAAAGCATTTTACACAGATTTCACTCAAGCCATCTTAAGAATTAAGAATATATGATCTTACTGATATCAAACAAGACACACTTTCATTCATCCATCTAAAGTAACAACATTTGCATGACTTGTATGCTATCTAGTATAATAGACACATACATAGCTACAATATAGGATTAGGTAGTGGAACAATGTTTGATTATAAGTTCGTCAAGAATTGTTCTGGGATGAGTTTATGCATTTTTATATGAGAAGTCTCTTGACTCTGTGGGTTTTAAGAGGTCTCAACAATGAGGTCATTCAAAAGTCTTCAAGCAGAGGGAAGTCTGTTTTACATCTCGTGGTCCTGGGATCAAACACCTCGGTCGTTATCTTAGTGGGTCCATCTCTGAACCAATCGGTGTTTTCCAAACTATCTAACGTTGTCAACATTCATCCAGTTGAGCACATCACTTTGGGGCCAGCAGAGTCATAAAGTCCTTTCTGAGGGGGTCTATTGTTGACTTAGCTGGAGCCGGGATCTTTTATGGCTGAATTAGTGATTGAGTTCCGTTTGGATGAATCAAATGGAAGATTCAGTTGTGTTTGGTTCACCCTCAAACTCTACAAGCGCTTTTAACAATATAGATTGTTTCAAAGCAGATTTACAGTGATAATAGGAAATTTAAGTAGCCTAACAGAGATTGTTTTGGCTTTACAGCAGCTCTAGAATAAAGTTATTGTCTAGCTAAAGGTAGTTTTGATTGATTCACTTCCGTTCTAACAGAAAACCCTTAATGTGATCATTTGCACAAAACAGTGCCTGGTGGCTCGAGAACGCAAACCATGCATTAAGTTTCACGGTACAAGCCATGAAAAATTCCTTTGTCCTTCATCAGATCCGGATATGGCCTGGATCTGGCAGACTGCGGTAAACCTCGTGATAAACAGAGAGACTAATATTAGCATAGACGGTGTGACGGGTGCGTTGCTAACCTCACATGTTAATTCTATCATGATTTAAATTGTTTATTTTGAAGTTTAATTTAGCATGGTTTGTAACTTTATTTAAAATCCCTTAGCATTATAAATAAACACAGAACAAGGTAACAAGTTAAACAGTTTATTAAAGTTTGAATGTATGGAAGGGTGCACACTACTTATATTCTCTCTTCACTGTTTGACTTTACCTGAGTCCTGGGACCTGTACCATGAAGGTACCTGAACAAACTCAGAGTTACAGGATTAGTTTTGAGTTGACAAAACCAAACCGATGCAATTAGGCTTTATCGGTACCATGAAGCAGCTCATCAACTTTCTCTGTCAACTCAGGCTTTGATCTTAAGCTATGATTACTCCACGAGCGCGTGCACATACCAAAGTGACGTTGGCACCGAACAACCAATCGCGTTCGATATGGATAGAGCGAGAGCGATACTTTCTTTCCGCGGAGCAAGAGATAATCATTCAGAATTACGATGAATTTAAATATGTATTACAAGCTCGAAACAATACGGTCTCTGCTACCAAAGCAAGAGAAGACTGTTGGAGAAAGATTGCTGATTGCGTTAATGTGTAAGCTAAATAAATATGTTCTTTATTCATGTGAAATGATGTATATATAGGCTATGAATGTATGTGTGTGTAAAATATAGCCTATATTTTTATAATATATAAAAAAAAATTGCATGTATATACCTGTAAGGATTAATATTCATTGATTTTAGATGCAACTCCAAACGTTTTTGGCAGCTGATAAAGACAAAATATAAAAATATAATTAAAAGTAGCCTAGTAAGTATTTATTTACACACAACCTTTTATTATTTTTTTATTTGTTTGAGGCAAACCGAAAAAAGAGTGAAATTCAGAAAACCAGTGGAGGGCCACTCCTCCAGAATACACTGAGTTGGCTCTGATAGGAGTAAGGGACGGCCGATTATGGATGGGATTACAGGTGCTGTACAATCTGACCCTGGTGCTGGCTCCTCTAAGCAAGTAACACTGGGTACGTGTGCGATACAGTACTATTTTAAGTTTTAAATATGGCTGACTGTATGTTCTGCAGTAGAGGGAAATGCAGTGTCCCTGTTGAAGCCAGCGCACACACACAGTCTCCCACACAGAGGTCAGTATGCAGCAGACAGAACACCAGAAACATATGGGCCTACTTTTATTTATCAGGGAGGAGGAAATGATGAAGAGACACTCTGTCTGTGTTCTGGGACAGTTGCTGAGGTGAATGCACTGGGCTTTTTATTAAGGCAAACATTTGAATGTGTGGCATAAAACAGGGACTGGCCCAAGTTACACATCTATTTTATTGTAGGATTTTTCACAACCTGTCCCAGAAACTAAAGCCTCTACCTCAACAGGCTTCAAAAGAAATGTGAACAAAGGATTTAAAACCATTGACATACATTACAGGTGTTTGTCAAGGACCTTTTTGTGAGTTGATTAGCCTCCCAAAAACTTGTAATGATCATGTTTGTGGTGGAATTATGTTTCAGGTGGAAGCGGACTCAGTCAGGGCCCTTTACAAAAGGAGCCTATGGAGCTAGACTGCACACTAAAGGAGCCTATAGAGCAAGACTGCACACTAAAGGAGCCTATAGAGCTAGACTGCACACTAAATGAGCCTATAGAGCTAGACTGCACACTAAATGAGCCTATAGAGCTAGACTGCACACTAAAGGAGCCTGACTGTGAGCTGAGGAGGCTCCACATTTAAAAAATAAATGCAACAGCTAGATTAAACTGATTTCAGTGAACTTATTAAACCAAGTAACACTTTAGCATGAATATTTATTAATGCAACTTTCTATTGCTTTCATTCTCTCTCCCCCATCCCACAAAACCAATAAAACAGTTTGAGACCTATCTGCAGTTCCAATGTGCTTTTATTTAGTGTAATATTGTATGGTGATTGCAACTACATTTGCACCAGCTGGGTGGTCAAGTGTGTTTGGGTCAGTTTCATCGGGGAGAAGCTTTCTGTGGTGGTTCTGGCTCCTTTCTATGGTGGCTATATTGTGCAGAATGGCACATGCAGACACTATCTGTGATGCCTCTGGTGACTCTTAAGCGCCGAAAACAGTTGAAACGTGCCTTTAGGATGCCAAAGATCATCTCTAATTTTGACTATGGTTTTACTGACACATGAGGGTCATGATAGGGGGTTATTGTGTAGGTTTTGCTGTCCCAATTCAAATTAACAGTGTTTTGTACTGTACCAAATTTAACTAGCTTTCCTCAAAGCGCTGACACAACATACTCACGGAAAGTAGATTGTTATCTGTTAATTTTACTATTAATTTAAAGATTCATCTCACAGAAAATAATAATTTCACATGTTCACATAATCTCTACCTGAACATTAAGGCTGTGAAAGGACTTTCTATTAATATAATCTGCCTCATGTTCTCCTAGAGAAGTGGGCATTGCAACATGTGTGCAGGATATTCCTTCAATGACTCTATAGGGAATCCTATCATAAGATTAACCGAATAAAAAAATATTAAAATAATGCTTAACAAGTAGCTACTGTATTGTATAGTACATTTGTGAAATTTGCTTTTTTTGGAAGAAAAAAAATGTGATGTCACCCTATCAATATTACCGACAATTTTATAAAAAGCCTCTCTTATGGACATGGTCAATAAATGAACACTATTAAACTATTAATGTACTCCTGCAGAGCGAGGACCACCTTGCGAATGGTTCGACAAACCGTGTTTTCTCCTAGATTCGAAGTATGTTTGCGTGTTGCGATTGCGTGCAAGTATGCAAGCACTTGCAAAAAAACGCAACGCAATCCCATTTATGGTAAAGTAAGTGCATGAATTCGACGTGTTAAATTATTTATGAGCGGCTCAATAAGTTCGCAAAGATAAGATATTCCTTCCGCAGAAAATCTGTATCTTTGATACAAGTAGCCTAACTATCAGGAAAGGCAAGGGGATTTTGTCCGGCTAAAAACTCTTTCTCTACGATGTGCTCGTCTTACAGTTTGCGCTGAGATGTCCACAGGATTTGAAAGAAAATGTAAAGCAATTGCAACCAACACTGGGAATTAGTTACCTCACCTATATATTTCTTTGCTCACAGCTGATTGGTCAAACTTCAGTCTGAGATCTCAAATCCAGAACTTAACCTGCCCCGGAGCAGGTTAGCCGTGCAGCGTAAGATACCATGGCAACGAACACCGATTAAAGCCGAGCTACTTTCATAGTACCTAAAACCCAGGGTTGGCGGAAACTAAGCTGAAACATAGCTGGCTAGCCACCTAAACCGGCTTCATGGTACAGGCCCCCTGGATTCCTCTGGTCCATGAAGTGAACGGCCGCATTCCATGTGACGGCCAACAGAAAAAGAGGCGGGGCTTCAGCCTCCACATTTGGGCTGCTCCAGAGGAAATTGGACCGTACCATCCTGATCCGATGCGGAGGGGGATTCCTTTTTATTATTTCATCCAGTTTAATTCTATTTAGTTTGTTTGAAGTAGTTTTGTATTGTGCTTCAAGTAGTTAATTAAATTATGTTTGGTATGATAGTGTATATTTTTAGTTAAATATTTGTTGTTAATTGGGGAAAGTTTTATTTTGATATTTACCTTTTCTTTTGTTTGGTAGAGGCTAAGGGGTATATTTATCAGAGTGAATGTGTGAATGGTAGTCAGAATTTGGCCAGCCATAGTAATATCATGGTCTGCTGACCTTAGCGGTTTGTTTGTTGTTGCCGGTTTAATTTTTGTTAATTTCAGTTTATTTTCATTTTGAGTCTTTGATTTTTTTTATGGACTTTATTTTTGAAAATTACTTTCATTATATTTGCACCTTGGTTCATTACCTGTCCTGCCTGTTCTTGGCCACGCCCTTACAGATGCCATCCTTCTTATGATATAACAAGTACATCAGGATTTATGGTAAGTGTTCCCGGTTCTGGCTGACCTAATCTATGCAGCCTAGATTAGAAAAGTGTCAGTTCACATTAGTTGTCTAGCTATCTATTCAGCTGACAGATGCAATGAGTAACACGTTACAATAATGTTGCATTGTGTAACATTTGCTAAGTACAATAGTTTACAAAAGATAGCTAATGTTAATTCCCTTTCAAGGGAAATCAAGCTGCGTCAAACGCTGTGGGAATGCCCCTGCGTGAGTGTGTCCTGAAGCACGTATGGAATCAGTCCAATGGCGAGACGGAACGTCATAGGCGGGTGACGTCATTGACCAGGAAACTATAAAGGACCCCAGAATCACAACCGCGTCAGCTTCTATGCCTTCAGGAAGCATTCTGTGTGTGAATCATTGTCCAGTGTTTTTTGTCTGTCTTTAGTTTCATTAGACAGGAGTTTTCACATGTAAAAAAAAAACTATATATATATAAACTATTTATTGTGGCAAGCGAACAACTATATAGGAAGTGTGTTCCTCTCTGCACTCACTATTTTACGGGTGGGGACACACACCAACTATGTGTTGTTTGTTTGGGAGTGCAGAATGCCCAGTCAGTTCTCGACGGGGCTGATTGTGAGCACTGTGAACGTTTCTCAGTAAAAATAAGAGAAAAAATAGAACGCTCTGCTCCCGCCGGGCACTCTTTGAGGAGAGTAGTTCGGTTTGCGCTCCCCGCGGTTCGGGTCCCGCTGCTGCCGAGGCAGAGCGGCGACGTCAATCATGGGGATTGCAAAATGGATCTGACAGCCAGGTTTGAGATGGGCTCCGCCTTTCTCAGCCTTCTCCTGCCAGGTCCAGTGCCTCAGTTCAGGATTTGGAAGCACACTCTGCGGTTTCTTCTGCCCAGGCTGAGGCCTCAATATTGGAACTATACAGTTCTGAGGAGCTGGACGTTGTTAGTATTGAAAAAAAAAAAAAAAAAAAAAAATTATTATATAAATAAAGGGGATAAGGAGGACTCGCCACCTCATTCCCCTGAACATGAGGAGCTTATGGAGGTGCTTACTCATGCTGTAGAAAAATTAAGCATTGAGTGGCCAGCAGTTAGGCAGGAGCTTATATCTAAAATAAATTGTATGAACGATTTTTGGCTTCCCGATTGCAACCTCCACGACGATGCCTGCCATTTTTTTCCGGACTCCCACACTGAGGTGTCGAAGTCTTGGAAGAAACTGGTTTCATTCTGTATTTTTCTGTCCTCAGACTTACACATATTACCAATATTGCTGGGGCTAAAATTCATGGTTATGGGGTGATGCCTAGGCTGAAGAGACGCTTGCGAGTCATCTCTCCGCCGAATAGGCACCGACGTTAAACAAAAAACAGGGAACAAAACTGCTGGGCGGGGCAGCCCCGGCTGTCGAAAAGCTCCTCGCACTGGGTGCAATAAAAGCGTTGCGTTGCTTGCTCCCCTGCAAAACAGTGGGACCAGATGTGACACTCTCAGTTTTCAGGGAGTAATACTGATCTGAGGACAGTTTTTATAGCCAAGTGGCTTCATCAAAAAAAAAATATATATATATAAATAATATATATATATATATATATATATATATATATATAATATATATATATATATAAAGTAGTTCTGTCGCCACTGGCGTCAGGATGCTGAGGGTAGTAGTCCCCACCGCGAGAGGAAGGAGTTCACCGCATCACACGGTGCCCATTCTCTCTCAGTGCCCTCAGGGGCCCGTTCTACCAACCCTGCCTTTATGCCAGGGCGTAGACGGTCCCAGCGAGCGTGTTCCCGAGGGACGCTCGCCCCCTCTGAGGAGGGACCCTGAGCGGTTAAACCAGTTGTTCCCTGCCGGATCGCCGTTACAGGCTGTTCGTGTTTGCTGTTCAAAATACTCCAGAGGCCAGTCTCGAGAGACTGGTACCCTTAGTAGATTTTCAGGCAGAGTGGAAAAGCCTTCCAAAAATATTTCGTTGGGTCCTGCAAACGATCGAAAATGGTTATGCTATACAGTTAAGGTCTCGGCCACCTCGATTCATTTGGGTCCTGCCCACAGTGGTGGGCCCCGAGCAGGCTCAGGTAATGGAACAGGAGGTGAAAACGCTCCTGCAAAAGGAGGCTATAGAATGGGTTCCTCCTCCCAGCAAGGAGTCAGGTTATTACAGCCGATATTTCATCGTTCCAAAGAAGGATGGGGGTTGCGTTCAGTCTTAGATCTGCGCCTGTTAAATCGCTTAGTAGGGAAGCTCAAGTTCAAGATGCTCACTCTCAAGCAGATCGTGTCACAAATCAGATCCGAGGACTGATTTGTCACGATAGATCTAAAGGACCCGTACTTCCACATTTCCATCCTTCCAGAACACACGAAGTTCCTGAGGTTCGCTTTCAGGGGCGAAGCATACGAATATCGTGTTCTTCCATTCGGTCTAGCCTTGTCACCCCGCACATTCACAAAGTGCATGGATGCAACGTTAGTTCCACTGCACCTCCAGGGCATTCGTATCCTAAACTATATTGACGATTGGTTGATTCTAGCTCAATCGGAGCATCAGCAAGTTGGGGTTGAGGCTGAATACCAAGAACAGCGTGTTATCTCCATCACAGAGGACCTCTTTTCTGGGTGTTATATGGGATTCGACGACGATGCAGGCGCACCAGTCGCCTGCTCATATCGCTTTGATTCTCTCAGCCGT
This sequence comes from Chrosomus eos, assembly GCA_036326025.1. NCBI lineage: Eukaryota > Metazoa > Chordata > Actinopteri > Cypriniformes > Leuciscidae > Chrosomus > Chrosomus eos. The sequence goes on from CM070818.1 coordinate 49,019,927, forward strand.
AAAGCAAGTCTAGCCAGCCGCTCACTGTAAAGCAGTTTCAGAGGCTGTTAGGTCTGATGGCAGCAGCGTCCAACGTTATACCTTGTGGCCTGCTGTACATGAGACCGTTACAGTGGGAGTTCAGGACCAAGGGGTTCTCCCCGAGGGGAAACCCGCTCCGCACGATGAAAGTCACGTGGCGCTGCCTTTGTGCTCTGGTCATGTGGAAAGAACCTTGGTTCCTGTCCCAGTGACCCGTGCTGGGAGCTCTTTGTCGTCGGGTAAAGCTAACGACAGATGCTTCCCTCACGGCCTGGGGGGCGATCATGAGTGGTCGTAATCAGGAAATAATTGCTGATTACTTACAAAGCACTAAATGGTTTAGCTCCCCAGTACTTGAGCGAGCTCTTAACGCATTATAGTCCTGCACGTCTCCTGCGATCTCAAAATTCTGGCCAGTTGATAATACCTAGAATATCTAAATCGACTGCTTGCGGTAGATCCTTTTCCTATTTAGCACCAAAACTCTGGAACAATCTTCCTACCATTGTCCGGGAAGCAGATATAGTCTGTCAGTTTAAAGCTAGACTAAAAACACATCTCTTTGACCTAGCATTCACATAATACATTATCGACTTCTATAATTAAATGTTAGGCTGCATAGATTAGGCCAGCCGGAACCGGGAACACTTCCCTTAAATCCTGATGTACTCGTTACATCATAAGAAGAATGGCATCTACACTAATATTAGTGTCTTTGTTTATCCCGAGGTTTTCCTGCAGCCTGCCGGATCCAGGCCGTTTCCAGATCTGACGAAGGACCTTCGCCTGGACCCGATGACAACGCAGTGCTGAAGTGCCAGCTAGCCTCTCCCTATGGAGGATCCCTATTCCACTCTACAGATAAAGCGCTATGAAATTCCGGTTTCGCGTCCCTACCCCGAATTGATAAAATAAAATTCTGCATCAAAATTTATAGGCAAGAATAGTAGTTTGTTTAGGCATGGTTTGTAGCGAATTACAAACCTGTGCACACTGAGCACATATTCAAACGCACTTAACTATAGAATCAATTCTTAATGCGCATGTGAACGCCATCAGCGTTTATCACAGGTTCGCGTTTCACAGGTCAAAAGTCTATTTAGAGAGAACGGCCACGTCTTGGCGGCCCCTAATTTAATAACAAATGATCATTTCGACGGAAGTGAATCAATCAAAACTAACTTTAGCTGGAAACAACATATTCAAGAACCGCTATAAAACCAAACCATTCTTTGTTACCTTAACCCTTTGGGGTCTGAGGTGTTTTCTGGTTCTGGAGGTGTTCTGTCATGCTCTGACATTTGTGCTTATTTCTGTTGCTTGTGACATTTTCATGGCTAAAGTCTTATTACACTGTATTCAGCACAAACTCTGCTACAATAATATGTCAGCAGCATATAGGTAAAAGCTTGTAGTTTTGAGATAATGACGTTTATGCGTGGCTTGTGAAAAAACTAAAAAGAATTGTCACTGAAATAAGATCATAAAACCAATACTAATTATTTCTTCACAAGACTTTTGATAATTGTATCACGTAGCCTAGAATATTTGCTCCAAAACTATGTGAAAATCATCCTGTCTACTCATTTAGATAAGACAATAAAGTATTTGAAAATTTTTATGACGTGTTTTGAGTAAGAAAGCTTTATGTGAGAAGGTTTAAACCACTGTGAATCTCTCATTAATATGTATGCTTTTCACACCTGAGGAAGACAAAGACCCTCCCTATAATGGCCCCATAAGGTGCTATCAGGCCCTATCATTAGGAGCACAAATAATGAGGAGAGCCTTAAAAAAGAATGGCTTTTTGATTGTTTGGATATATTTACAACACAACATAATCCAAAGATACACAACAAATGACAAAAAAAGCACATTATTGAACACACTGATCTTTAGATCAAACACACTCTGTTCAATAGAGACCTTTGCCATTCCTGAAACATAGTCTACATACCTTTCATTTCCAATGTTTTTCACTTTACCATTAGAGACTCATGGTGTATTGAAGTCAGCAGGACTCATGGCATCAGCTGGTCCCTGTATAAAAATTTTTTAGAAAACAAAAAACCCCACATGTGAACATGCTGATATCAAGAGCTAGGGCTGCACGATTTTGGGATACATATTTCATAGGTTACTTCAAACCTTTCCATTCGTTATGACGTTATGAAATGAGATTGGAGTAAAAACATGAAGCCTATGTTTGGTGCGTTTTGCTTTTCAAACTCACAGCGTGTGCACAGGGCATTTACTGAAGTGATCGGAGCCACACCAAACTATAAAACATTATTTTTACCATATCTGTGTGTGAGCAGATATCCACAAACACAGTATTTAACAGTAAACACGGTCTAAATATTAGGTAACACTTTACAATAATAGTACATGAATAATCATGTACTAATACCTGAATTAATAGTTACTTCAACATTAACTATGATTAGTGAATATATGAACTAATCATGAACCAATGAAGAGCAACCCTTAACTACTACAGGAGTCATACTGATTCATGCATGAATAACAGCAGCCTTAAACATGTTAGTACATCTTTGATAGTTAATGCATTAATTAACGTTTAGGGGTAAACTAAATCAAACACTCTCTGTAAGAATAAATAAGAAGTCATCTAAATTTGAATTAAACATAATTTAATACTGCCATAATTTAAACTGTAATATCATAATCTGCTATATCTGTGGCAAGCATTGTGACAAATAATTGGAATGGCACATGATTTTTTAGCCAGTAATTACACAGATCTGTCTAATCAAACGTGGAAAATAGACTAATAACTAGCACTAGTACATTTAATTTGATATAACCCGTTATCTGATTTTTTTTTTTATGTTTATTTAGGCCTATGTTTAGTAATAGCTACTTTTCTTCCTGGAACTACAGTATGTAGGGTTTGTTTCTGGTGGGACACTCATTAGTGGCGCACTCGGTGCTCGTTCAGCACGTTGGTTGTGTTCTTATGGTAATGCTGGCATTTTAATCTCATAAATGTTGACTTCTTTGGTAAACAGATTTTATAATTAAAGACATGTTTGCATGTATGTTGTATTTGGGAGGTTTCAGGAGGTTAGGGTTAATTTACTATTTTTTGTTGTTTAAATGTGTTTCACTTAGCATTAGCTTATAACCTATTTTATATGTAATCGTGTCTTGTGGGTCTTTACAGGTATGTTTGGACTTTCTTTTAAGTCCATATATGTTTAATTGTATAAATAAAAATGAAAGAACAACACAATTTTTATCTTTGTTTTTTTTTGTACCATAGTTTTAAAGGAATTAGAATGGCACTCTTATTGTATATTTATTCATATCTTAGTTCATGATTTGTAAGTACATCATTGTGTCATGACTTTACTTGAGGAGGCACATCATCATTAATTCATTATTAACTAACCATACACTAACATCAACTAATGGCTTGTTAATGCATCATTATGACATGACTTTACTTGAGGGGGCACATCATCACTAACTCATCATTAATTACTTATAAAGTAACATGAATTCATGACTTGTTGTCAATGTCATTTCTTGTCTTGGCCCTTCAAGAGTACATATTTAAAAAGTTATCAATTGCACATGTTCTATACATATTCAGCTCTTCTAAATCAGATAAAACTTGGTGCTTTTTGTAAAGAAGTGGAAGAGCAGAGGCGCTGTGCCAGAATTTGGATGGAGAAGGAACTGAACGGTAGGAGGAAAGTGGACACATTTTGAGGGGGCAAGAAAACAAGGGGGGCTCAAGCCCCTGCCCCTTTTTTCTCAAAATGTATTGTGCCCTTTTCTGATAATTGTAAATAATAATAATAATTATTATAAATATTATAATAAATAACAATACACGTACACACACTTGCCACTAACAATAATAATACAAACAAATATTATATTTTTAAAAAAAATTGGCGGAGAAGTGGTAGGCGGAGTTTCCTTTGCAGCGCCTCAAACCGAGCCTTCACGCTGCCGCATTTAACGGTTCTGGTAAGCACTACGCTGCAGTTCGCGCGAGCCGCGAGTCTTCAAACGAGCAGCAGGTAACGTTTCAGCTAATATGGAAAATTACATTTATACTACCATCATCACCATGCTACTCTAAAAGTTGCGGCAGCATGCAAGTTATTCTTAACTATAATAAAAGTGTAACTCGATTTCAGACGCATTCTGAGTGACAATGTCATTCGTTTTTATCCCAGGAATAAAAGTGTAAGGGGAAATACATCTAACGTTAACGTTAGTTAAATGAAATCTTAAGTCCATTTCCAACTCTAAATTGTAAGGAACTTCATTGAATTTCATAGTATGCTTTACAATAGGGTTCAGTTATTCATTACTCATGTATGAACTAACCATGAGCAACACATATCTTAGTTAATAATACAACTGTTGATTGTTTATTCATGTTGTCACTGTCACAGTCAGTGCATTAACTAATTATAACAAATACAACTTTTGATTTTAATGTTTTAGTAAATGCTGAAATTAATATTAACTAAGATTAATACATGCTGTAGAAGTGCAGTTCATTGTTAGCTAATGTTAACTAATGAAACCTTATTTTAAAGTGTTACTGATTCATGATAGCTAACACTGTCTTTCATACATATAATACATACATTATATTTACAACATCAACAAAACTAAAAATTTATTTTCCATAATGCTACCTTCTTGATTCTCACTGTTTTGTTCGGTAAAGTAAATAATATTTAGTAATATTATCATAATTTCCCTATTTTCATTTGATGTGTTATGCATTCTAATAATTGTATCAACATATTTTCTTAGAATGCCAAATATTGTGAAATTTTATTTAAATAATTGTAGGTATATTAGGTCCTTCTTGACAGTTGGTGCTGCGAGGGTTTATTTATATTCAATGATTTTTTTCACATATGCAGTATTGTTTCAGTAGTTGGTCTTTTACGAATAACTCAATACTTAAGCCAATAGAAACACTGTATAAGAAGGCGATAAAAGTGTTTGATAAAAAAAAACCCTCTCATTTCACCACTATAAAATAAATAAAAACATAATCTATTGAGTTTTGAAAACTTTAAAAATTTTAATTATGCATGCTTTGTTTATAAGGTCTGGCATGGCCTTGCACCACCACCACTGAAGGAGTTTATTAAACAGGATAGATTGTGGTATTGGTACCAGGTCTGTCAGTAGAGGGGACTGGGAAGTATCAAATAGGCGAACATCTTTTGGCCAGAAAGTCTTATCAGTGATAGGGAGCAAATATTTTAACAGTCTGCCACAGTCAATACGACAATGTTCTACTTATCACACTTTTAAGGAACATCTTAAGAAGTGGCTTATGAAGAATCAAGTGTGTAAACATTTTTCTTAGCAAATTTTTGTGATGTGTTTTTATGTATTGTGTTTTAGTAGAGTCTTGTTCTGAGTATTTGTTATTGTGTGTACCTGCTAGGGAAAGAAAGAAAGAATAAAAAAAAAAAAAAAATCAGGGAACTCTCTGATGCAGCCAAACGAGACATCCCTCTCACAAGTTAGCTAAAAAGAGAGAATAAAAATGCAGGTACTGTTAAATTAAATGAAAAAAAAAAATTTGTGCCCGTTTTGGTCCCTCCGCCCCTGCCCCTGAGGAGGTCTGTGCACGCCACTGTTTAGGATGGATAGTATCCACATTGGGACACAGCTCTAGTGTCATTCAATGATGTTTGTGACAGTTGCTGGTGGCAAATTTATGAACAATTTTACATTGTGCCCTTTTAATACATCTTTCTTCTAATCTAGAGCATGTTTTATTTAGTTTACCCCAAATAATTAATTAATACATTAATTAACAAGCATGTACTAACCTGTAGTTAAGATGGTATATTCATGCAGGAATTCATATGACTCATGTCGTAGTTAAGGTTAGTTCTTCATTAGTACATGTCTTAAGTAATCATTAGTTCATAGTAAAGTAGTTATTAATTCAGGTATTAGTACATGATTATTCATGTACTGTTATTGTAAAGTGTTACCAAATATGGTAATATTCACCATGAATCTCACAGCGCGTGCACAGGGCATTTACTGAAGTGATCGGAGCCACACCAAACTATAAAACATTATTTTTTACCATATCTACGTGTGAGCAGATATCCACAAACACAGTATTTAACAGTAAACACGGTCTAAATATTATAATATTCACCATGAATCTCACAGCGCGTGCACAGGGCATTTACTGAAGTGATCGGAGCCACACCAAACTATAAAACATTATTTTTACCATATCTATGTGTGAGGAGATATCCACAAACACAGTATTTAACAGTAAACACAGTCTAAATATTATAATATTCACCATGAATCTCACAGCGCGTGCACAGGACATTTACTGAAGCGATCCCTATATGGAAAAGATATAGATAAATTTTACTAAATGTTTATATCTTTTATCTGAAACTTGTAAGTAATATATATGACAGTCAAACAAGATACAAAATCCTTTGTAAAAATTGTGTAATATGAGATTTAAGATAATTTGGGAACTTATAATTACTATATATGACAGTAAATCCACATACAATATTCTTAGTAGATACACGTAACATCAAAGTTATATGAGTTGGGCAATCATTAGTGAAACCAAAATCTTGGTATATTGTATAAAAACCTTACAAGACAATAGACATATGTAAGATGTCACATATATGAGACATTAAAGTACATGGAAAAGCACATGATGAGATTACCAAAAATAATTTATGGCATTTCTAAGATTTTATGACACTAGCATTGTCTCAGGTTTTTAGATCAAACTTTCTTCAATCTCAATTAGTGATTTTTTCCAAACATGATTACATGGGTTATATTTGTTGTTATTTAAGATTTTATTAGTAATTCTATCCAATAAAAATAGTCAAATTAATTTTTATTTACAGTAAGATTTTCAAGTGTTTGTGAATCCAGCAAATATTCAAAATTGCCATGTAAAAATAAAAAAGACCCAGTCACTCATTTCTTGCCGTAGAAAGATTTAATTTTGCACTTAATTAGTATATGACATTATACAAGTTGCATATTTACATTTTACATTTAAGTGGCAATACACTTTGCATGTCATTACTCTAAAGAAGTTTTTATACTTGATGTCAAAACATTTAATTTTCTGTCTAGTCATCAGTGTTACGTAAAACGGTTTGGTTGATTTGAATTAAAAGTAAGTCTTGTTAGTGTAAAGTAAATACATTTCTTTAAATTAAAGTAAAAATATTGGTTTCCATTGTCACGTGACTTCTAACGTCATCCGTGATCGTGTGTGAGGACGTTCAGCTATCTGCCATCTTGTTACACCGCGTGGATGGATGAACTCGGAGTGGGAAAAAGGGAATCAAGAAAATTGGTAAGTAATTTTAAACATACGTTTGGGTGTTATTATTAACATTATACATCAGGGCTTGACATTAACACCCGCTATTCGCGGGTGGGTTTCAGCTGTGCGTGTAACACATTCACTCCCACTAGCCGCGTTGGCGGGTTGAGTCTTCTCAAAAGGCATCTCCGTTAATCGCGTTGCGCATTAGAACAAACACACGCGATTCTTTTGAGTTTATGAATGCAATGTCTAATAATCAGAAGGCGTTCAGATTAGTTATCACTGAAACGCGGGAGTTTTGTTTAGAGCGCGCGCTCTTACTCACTGAAATTGGCACTCAAAGCAGAGATGTTCGAGCAATGTAGCCTACATAGGAGATTCATTCATTCATCATACATTGATTGACTGTTTTTGGCCAGTGAAAATGCTGAGTGGTTAACTTTAGAAAATCACTAGCCACAGGCTGGTGAGCAAAAAAGTTAATGTAATGCCCTGTTATATGTATGAGTTCATAAAATATGAGTGACTAATGACTAATCCTGAATTTACCACAGTTTTTACAATGATATTTTAGTAGTGTTTTTGAAAATGTTTTAGATGCCCTAATTATAACTTTTGTTGTTTAATGCTTTGTGTGCCTATGTATTTTTACAACTTGTTCTCAAAGTAAAATCATTTTTTTTTTCTTCAGAAGTCTATTTTCTGTTTCTCTTTCTTACAGATTAATGCCGATATTTTTTCGCATCACGACCTTGGAGCAAAGGGTGTGTTCTCGTGAAAAAACTAAGGATACTATTAAAGTTATGGATCAGGTATTGGTTGCATGTGAACAAAATTGCTTGTTGCAGTCAATTTAGTAGTGTTTTGGTCTAATAAAAACAATACATCTTGAACATTTTGTAGAGTCTGCACATAGACATCAGAAGAGAGTGCCTGCTGAAGTGCCTGATCATGTACCTTGGTGAAGATGCAGCTGTCTGATCAAAGAATACCAGGTAATGTAGACAATGCAAACTACTGAAATTTTCTCCAACCATGTTTGCCTTAAAGTTAGATTTCACTAACAAGTCAATATTTCCCCATGTTTTACTCAGCCTCAAGGCATCATAACTGGTTACAAGTGCATCTCAATAAATTAGAATGTCGTGGAAAAGTTAATTTATTTCAGTAATTCAACTCAGATTGTGAAACTTGTGTATTAAATAAATTCAGTGCACAGAGACTGATGTAGTTTAAGTCTTTAGTTATTTTAAGTGTGATGATTTAGGCTCACTTTTAACAAAAACCCACCAATTCACGTTCTCAACAAATTAGAATACCTCATAAGACCAATAAAAAAAAAAAAAAAAGATTTAGGCCGTGTGTCCACCAAAGCGTTTTTAGCCAGCTGAAAACGCTAGGCTTTCTGCTGAAAACGCCTAGCTGTGGGCGCTTGAGAGCGTTTTGGCAGTGCAGCATTTTTTTTTTCAGTTGAGACGCTTTGCTTGTTATGATATGGAATATCCGCGAAAGTGTTACTATCATCTCATTTCACACATATTTTGTTTCTGTGTTGATTCTATATTAAAATGTCGATACAATGTAATGTATTTTTTATGGCTCTTATTTTAAATTAATTCGTTAAAATGCTTATTGTCCTCATCTGTTGACAAGCAGAACGTGACAGTTGGTCGGTGTGATATTTGTCCCCCCCCCCCCCCCCCCCCCTCCTCCACTGTGATTGGACGGCTGGGTAAAGAGTGACAGTGATGAGCGCTGCGTTTTATCCAAAGTTGAACATTTTTCAACTCTCGGTGACCAGTAAAAACGCTGCGCGCTCAGCGCTTCAGCGTGAAAAAAACGCTCAGCACCTCGTTGCGCTCATGGCGTTTAAAAAACGCGGCGCTCCCATTGAAAACAATTGGAAAAATACGCCAGATGCGTCAAAAAACGCTTTGGTGGACACACGGCCTTAGTGAATTGTTGGATTCTCTATGGGGTTCAGGTCAGGCGAGTTTTCTGGCCAATCAAGCACAGTAACACCATGGTCATTGAACCAGCTTTTGGTAGCTTTGGCACTATGTGCAGGTGCCACGTTCTGCTGGAAAATGAAATCAACATCTCCAAAAAGCTTGTTAGCAGAAGGAAGCATGAAGTGCTTTAAAATGTCCTGGTAGATGGCTACGTTGACTGTGTGGACTTCAGAAAACACAGTGGACCAACACCAGCAGGTGACATGGCACCCCAAACCATCACTGACTGTGGAAACTTCACACTCGACTTCAAGCAATGTGGATTCTGTGCCTCTGCACTCTTCCTCCAGACTCTGGAACCTTGATTTCCAAATGAAATGCAAAATTTACTTTCATCTGAAAAGAGGACTTTGAACCACCGAGCAACAGTCCACTTATTTTTCTCCACGGCCCAGGTAAGACCTTCTGATGTTGTCTCTGGTTCAGAAGTGGCTTGATAGCCCTTTTCTTGAAGACTTCTGAGCGTGGTGACTCTTGATACACTGGCTTCTTGTGAAGCTCTCACAAGTGTTTGAATCAGCTTTGCTTTGTCAGTATTCTCAAGCTTGAAGTCATCCCCGTTGCTTGTGCATGTTCTCTTACGAGAGTATCTCTCGTACTGCGTAATATCTTACGCTATGGGGAAACACTCTTTCCTCGAGATATTGAAGCCAAAAATTATCCTTAATTTTTTTAATCATGCAAAACGCTTTTGCAGCAGCAAGCAGACAAGGGCGAAACAGCTCGCGCGCCCATTGGCTGCCTCGCTGGAAAAGCTGCAGCCTATCGAGTGAAGGCACTGCGTGACGTAATGACGAATGAAGACGCTTCGCGCTCATTTCGTCATGTCCCGCCAGTATAGGCGTGGTCTCGCCCTATAAATACCCCTCGATAGCTGTATTTCTCTGATTTTTTCATTCTTCACGCGAAGCTCACGCATCGCGGGATCCAGAGTGAGAAGCCGCGCCGTTGACTTGTAGCCTTCTCCGCGGGACGTGCCATCTACTGAAGTCGCTGGCCCAGCCGCCTTCAACTGCCGTACCTGCTGCGCTTTCCGGCGTACTATATCCTTTACTCTGTCACTGTGTGTGTGTGTGTTTGCTTACGTGACGCAACACCCATTATATGTTCTAAAAGAGCTGCGTCTTTTTAAAGATGCCTTTCTGTGGCTCGTGCCGCTCCCAACTCAGCGATGAGGACCGTCACGTCATCTGTGTGTCCTGCCTGGGTCATGAGCACGCGGCTATCGCGCTCGCGGATGGTGGATGCCCGCACTGCGAACTTCTGCCTATGGCGACTCTGCGGACTCGCCTGGCGTCGTTCTCTGAACCCGCGTCCCAGCCTTCTGTGCCGCGCCGTAAGAAGCGTCGCGCCCAGCGCGCTCCCGAGCCTTCTCCAGCCCGCCAAAGCTCGCCGGTTCGCCCGCCTGCTTCGCCGGCTTCACTTGAGTCGCTCCCGGACGGACAGCGCCCGCCGTCTGCCGCCGCTTCCGCTCCCGAGCTGGACGAGCCTGCCGAGGTATGCTCTCTTGTGGCTTCCGATAGCGAGGATTGGGCGAGCTCTGTGGACCTCCCCCCCGCTGACGTGTCTAGCCAACCCTCTGGGAGGAGACCCGGCATTGAGGCTGAGCTGATGCGTCTGCTCACCCAGGCCGTGGAAAGCATCGGCCTCGAGTGGGAGGCGCCCGCCTTGCCGCCGCGCAACAGACTCGACGGGCGCTTTCTCAAGAAAGACGAAGCCCCGTCTAAGTCTAGGGCCGCCCCCTTCCTCCCTGAGCTCCACGACGAAGTCGCCAAGTCATGGACCGCCCCGTTCTCCGCCAGACTGCGCACTTCCACTTCTGCGGCCTTTTCTTCTGTCACCGGCGCGGGAGATAAAGGATATCTCTCCATTCCTCCTGTCGAGGCGGCGGTCGCGTCGCATCTCTGCCCGCCCTCTGCGGGACGGCGCGCGCAGACGACGCTCCCCTCTAAAGCCTGCCGGGTGACTTCATCGCTGCACGGGCGTGCTTACACAGCCGCTGGACAGGCGGTCTCAGCGCTGCATACGATGGCGATCTTGCAGATCTACCAGGCCGACCTTCTCCTTAAACTGGACGAGGAAGGCCCGGGTGCGATCAATGTGGCGGATTTACGAGGCGCTACGGACCTTGCTCTACGCGCCGCTAAAGCCGCTGCTCAGGCCATGGGGCGGAATATGGCCTCTCTCGCCGTTGCTGAGAGACATCTGTGGTTGACGCTGTCTGAGATGACGGAAGCTGAGCGCTCTGTATTCTCTGTACTCTCGACGCGCCCATTTCCCCTGCGGGCCTCTTCGGATCTGCCGTCAAGAATTTCGCGGACAGATTCTCGGAGGAGCAGAAGACTTCGCAGGCCATGAAGCACTTCCTTCCGAAGCGCTCGAGCTCCGCTGCAGGTCGCTCTAAGCAGCCGTCTGCTCGCAGCTCGCAGCCTCGGCCTGCATCGCCCGCAGCCGCCGCTACACAGCGCCGCCAGGCCCTGGATCAGAGACCGCGCTCTCGCTCTGCTGGACGCCGCCCCGCTCAGCGCGGGCCTCGGCCGAAGATTGAGCTCAAGCCCGAGGCCTCGAAGCTTTCCTAGCCACTCTAAGAAAGCGACGGTGTTCGGATCCCGCTGCGGCCGGCTCCCCACCGAAAAGATTCGCTCGTTCAGATCCTTGCGATGTGACTGTGCCAGTGTATTTAGCAGTGAAGCAGCCGGTGTCTCAGCCCGCTTGCCTGCACAAAAAAGCCGTTTTCATGGCTACCCAGATAAATCCAATAAAGAGTGTATTTTCTGGTATGCCGGCCACGGCCGATGGTGTTATGAGTGTTGTAAGAATGCCCACGCCCCAGTGCCCATTCCCACACCCAGACACAGCCCGCCACGGTGCGAGGCGAGCACACATAAATCTGACTCAGGTCGATTGTGCAAACAATGTAGCGATTGCGCCCATACAATGCCCGCTCACGCTGCATGCCCCGTGTCCCTTGGTTTCTGTAAAAACTGTGGTGGAAAATTTAAACTGAATATTAAGCTAAACATGTTTTACCATTTGACCTTATTTGACCTGCTAAATCTCTGAAACAATGTTCTAAGACATTCTGTATTTTAGGTGAATGTGTGTGTGTGTCGAACCCATGACTATGTGTAAAAATAACAAATATGGGAAATGAGACTAGACAGAGATGACTAGTTAGAACTTGTGATAAATGAAGTAATGGTTAAAACAAATTATTCTCTACCCAGTAACAGAAGAGACTGAAAATGAATAACCAATCAAATTAATGTCATTATGCCATACCTCCCTATTGTATAAAAACTGTGGTTTCCGTGTTTTCGGTGGGATTCTCAATGGAAATTGTCTGAGATCCACCGGCCTTGTTTTTACTTGGGAGATTCTCTGAATATTGCTCGAGAACTCTCCTGGCCGTTAATTAAAAAGCATTTAAGGGATAATTACTGAAGTCTGTCTGTCATTTAAAAGCTGCGCAGCTGGGGAAGTTAGGGTAAGAGAAACTCGAAGCTAAGATGTCGACTGTAGACGCAAGAGAGCTTGAGTAGAGTAGTTCAGCAAAACTCGAAGCTAAGATGTCGACTGTAGACGCAAGTAGTAGTAGTCTACTTGTAGACGCAAGTAGAGTAGGATTAGGAAAACTCAGCGGTTGTCGATTGTAGACGCAGGGAGCTGGAGTATTACAGAGTGAGCATTTAAGAAAGCGGATAGTCAGATTTTAGGGAAAGAAAATCCATCACATTTTGGCGAGCTAATCCAGGAGTCCTCGGAATCTCCCTCTGTCGGATGGACGGGGACGAGGAACCATGTTGTCTTCACTCTGCCAGACTGCAGAACCCTGTTCGACAGAGGGACCCATTCCAGACGGGCTAAAAGGACTTAAAAGTATTAAGGTAGGACACACAGACTTCAGTTTATGTTTTCCTTTTTAATGTGTTAAATAAAGCATTTTTGTGCGTATGAAAAAAAAAAGATTTTTTAAAAAAAAAAAATAAGAATTTGGAACGTGTTTCTAGTTTGTTCTGTTTTGATGGTTGAAATTGAAATTTTCCATATCTGAGAAATCTAAAAGAGGGATTTTAGAAGAATGAAATTTAATTGAGAAATTATTTAGCTGAAAAAAAAAAAAAAAAAAAAAAAAAAAAAAAATAAAAAGAAGAGAAGGGAAAACACACTGGCTGAGCCCAGGTTTAAACGATGTATCCCATTATCATATGAAGAAGACAAAAGTCAACTAAATTTACCACAGTGAGATAATTTATATTAAAAATATATACATAGCCTATGTAAAATTGGCTATCACATTAAAAGATTTAAGGATTTTGAAAGAAAAAAAAATGTTTTTACCTTGTCTATTAAGGGCAATGAGCAATGATTATGGTTAAATTCAACTAAATTGGTATTTGTTGAGTATTGTATTTGATGTGTCAATAAAACTTCCTGCAAAGAGAGCAACTTGTCATGCTGGAAACCAGATCCGGGAGGGAAAAATGCCCCGAGATGCTGAGGTGCTGCAATTTGCTTTTTGTTTGAAGTTTTTGTTTGAATAAAGGTTTAATTCTGAGAAAATATAAAGATACAATTGAAAGAGTTGAGACAAGATACATGGTACTATTGTTAACATTTATGAATTTTTACATTTTGAAATCAATTAAGAAATTACAGAAATTGTTAGTTATAAATGATTATAATAAGAATATGCATTCTGAGATAACATAAGATTTTGAATCATAAAGAAACTTTTGTGAGTTAAACTTTGATTTATTTATGTAGATGAGATAGAGTATATAAGACTAAGCAATTAGGTGCTCTTAAAGTAATAAATAAATAATAAGATATTAAGTACGCGTGTTTAAATATTATAATTTCTAACTGTAGGCTAGAATTTGTATCCCGTTATCCCTGGAGACAGTGTGAAAGAACTTGAGAAAAAAATTATCCATTGCAGAGATTCGAAGAACCAATTGTTTATGTTTAAACTAAGATAATTTTTGTGCATTATGCATAGTATGAGGTTGGGTGACCAATTTAAATATAAATTGTGATTTGAACAAGCACATTACATATATCTTAGTCATTTTATTTTGGATTCTTGAAGGAAAAAAAAAAAAAGACAAAGAAAGGAAGTTAAGAAGAAAAAAAAAAACTGTATTGTAATTAGAGTTTTTTCCTGCTTTTTTCTGCATTTTGGCAATGAAGAATGCTTGCTTTTTCCGCAATGAAGGACGCTTTTTAACAAAATGAAGAACTGCTGTCTTGATAACCAGATGAGATATTTAGTTATTAAACTAAGTTTAATTTGAGTTTTGCAGTTCTCTGAGTGTTCAAGGTTTCAGACGCCTGGCTTGAAAAGTTGGATGACTGGAGAGAGAGAAAGAGGAAGTGGTGCCCTCAGCTCCCCAGCTCCCGAAAGAGGAAGTGGACACTTCTGAGGGGTCAACTGAGACAGTGCAGGAAAAGGTGACAAGTTCACTTGAGATTTTTCCTAAAAGACAATTTTTGCCATGCATTATGAAATGTTGTGCCAGGGTGGATCAAAAGCCAGAAAGAGAGGGCCATTGCAGCCTGATGATCAAACGTATCAGCCTAACAAGTCAACTGAAGGACAATCCACACAGAAAAGAAAGACCTCCATCCCCTCACTTGTGGGCCAGGTGCTGAATTTCAATGATCACTACAGAGAACGTTTCAAATTTAGTTAATTATCAATTAACTTGATTATTGTTTTTGATTATCCACTGGTTTCAGCAATTCTTCATATTTCTTCAACTAACACTTTGAATCTGCTTTCAAATAGGACCAGTCCAGCTGCCCTACAGGAAGTTCAATAGCAGAAGTGAGAGAGTGACTCACCAATCAGTTAAAACACTGGATTTGGATAGTGAGGCTTATTACTTAAACCAATAGTGGTAAAAGCATGAATTTGTTGAGAATATATTATTGACTATATATATATTGACTACTAAATATAGGGCACAAAATGTCCCAAAGAGACATTATGGCTAGAAAAGCAAAATTATTGGTCACTCCATTTCATTTAAAGGTAGTTTTCTGGATTCAATAAGAACAATGTTTCTAATTATAAACTTTTGAAATCACATGCTGTCATCACCAGGGTACGAGATAGAAATGTTTTTGCTTTTGTCCATGGATCCGAGATTGTGTGAAGATTTCCAAATCTTCTTTTAAATAGCTTAGGAGCAACAACAAAAAGTTTTGAAAAATTGAAATTGTGTAATTAATGACAAATTGCATTTGAGGGATTGAAGCTGAATCTCTCAACTGCAACCGAAGGTCTATGATTATTATTTTAAAGTGTTTAATCTATTTGATTTTTTAGGTTTACGTTCACTGTGTTAAACTCAAACACATTGTGACTGCATCGGACGATTGATAATTAATATCCTAACGTTTAGACACTGTGGCAAGGGGAATGCCACAGTGTGTCTACGTTCAGTAGCTTCTGTCGTAAAAGTTGTTACCGTTCGGATTTGGTGGTATTCCACTCCTAATAAAATATATGGTCCTCATTCAGTTCATAAACTGCTATGGCAGACAAAAAGGTATGATTCTCTGGCCAGAGAGGGGTGGGATGTGTTGTTTGTGTGTGAAAGTGTGTGAATGTGAATGAATGGAAATTTTAATAGATAAGATTAATTATGGTACTAACCATAAAACTTTGATTTTATATTTCTGTCTTATGGTAAAACTTATCATACTTCCCATTTTCATGTCTGATGGTGACTAACTTTCCATTCTAGATCCAACAATAGAACAAAATAAATCTTACTTCCTTTTATTTAGGATGTAGCCTTCAGACAAATTTTCGATATGATCTAATCATCTAAAGACACTTTTGACTGGATGTAACCTTGGTCAATGGAACTTTGCAAATGGACTAAGCGTCCTGTTCTTTGACTGTATTGAGAAATGATTGACTGAAATATTAACCCCTTACAATGTTTTTCGAAGATACAGAATATTTTTTGCTGATATCACTAACAGGGTAAATTATGACCACATGGTGAAATATGCCCAATAAAATAATGGCATGGATGATTTTGGCTAACTATCCTGAGATAGGTTATTGTTGTGGCAGAAATAAACAGTGTCACACATGCGCAGCGTATAACTCTGGGAAGGCAGAGAGCAAGCATGCTTGCCCTGTCCACCCCACATTTAACTTCTTCCTTTTTCTAGGATGTCATGATGGATCCTGTCGAACAGAACTTATTATGTTCCAAATGTATAAAATATTGTTTTGTTACTGTTTATCATGAAATTTCACAGGTCTGATCAGAAAGGACGACCGGCCAGACAAGCAGATTATGTTAATAGATGTTGTCACTAACAAAAATAGTTAAGGTCTCCCTTAACAGGTCAAAGCTGCATTGCCGGTTCCAGGTACAGAGACACAGCACTCTTACGAGCCAGGACAGTGGGTCTGGATCAAGGATCACAGACGCAAGGCGTGGTACAACCCGAGGTGGCTGGGTCCGTATGAGATCATTCTAACAACGAATACAGCAATCAAAGTTTCCGAGCGTGACGCTTGGGTTCACGTGTCACACTGCAAGCCCCACCAACCGCCATCCAGAGGAAAAGTAGGGGAGGGAAAATAAAAGGACGTGCTGGTAACGTGCCTCCTCTACCTACGAGGGAAAGACCTTGCTACGGCTCGTAAAGAGTCAAAAGGCGAACATGGAATGTTTCAGACGTCTGTGGGGCCAACGCGACGACCAGCACACCTGGGAACAAATGTGGTCTAACAAAGTGTTTAAATGCATATGTGTTATTATATCTGCAGGTGTGTTGATGCTGATCATATTGCTATTTCTGTTTGAATTTTTTCCAGGCTGTGATGTTCTTCCAGAAGCAATAATGTGATGTTTATTGATGTTTTATTTGGTTCAATCAAACTGTAGGACCGAGAATTAATATAGGGTTGAAATTTGAACAAATTATTGATTAATTTGAAAATATTTTAGGTACACGTAAACTGAAAAGAGGAAAATATCTTAATTCTGAAGAGTATATAGACTTTAACTAACTACATTACTGTAAAAATAATAAATAATCTAGGGACTATTATTGAAGAAACTTGAGGGTTTTAAAAGTCTAAGACCGATATCATAAATGCTAAAATGTAATAGCAATAGTTGTTCACTAATAAGAGAGAATAGGTGATAAGTTACTTTGCCAGACTAGGTCTGAATAGATAATTGGGTAAACTTCTATAGTGATGAATTAATGACTACATTAAATATATTTTAGGTGGTTCCAAATTGCTAAAATAGCTAAAGAAAACTTTCAAAAGGGGATTGATTTTGGGAAACCTTTAATTTATGGATTATTATTAGTTGAAGAAGTTACCAGTGTGATTACTGAAGTGTTCCTTTCATGTATTGTCTAACGTCTGTATATTTGATATCTGAGAGGTGACTGCGGGTCTAGCTAGCTAGGAATACAGCAACCGTGCTTGCTTATTTAGCCCGGCTTCGAGGAATGAAATATTGTTTTGTTATTGTATTATTGAGAAAGGTTTTCAACATATTAAAACAAATTATGTAGGGGACAGAGTTAAAACTATAGACCAAGAACAATAGGACCCAAAAACATGTTTCAATTTAAACTAAAATTAGTCTAATCAGTTTAGAGAAGTCAGAGAAATAGAGTATTTGCTAATATAGAAAAAAAATTCTGAAAAGCTTTCTGAATTCACAATGAAGTTAAAGATTTAATGATCTGGATAAATAGATCAATTATGAGCTATTCCACATTGCAAAAACTTAGAAGTGGTATAAGTTATGTCCATCAGTTAATTCTGGAAAATAGGATTGTAGGAAGATACTTAATTAAAGATTAAATGGCATGTCCTCAGCTAAGGCTATTCTCGTGGCAAGAGCTGTGTAAAACAGAGTTAATTTGAAAATAATGACATTGTTTGAAACAAGATAATAAAATTATTGATATTAGTGTTAAGGATAAAAATGAAAGATTATAGAACCTTTTTGGTTAGATTTTATTACACAGATCCTTAAATAGATCTGACTAAGTAAAACAATCGCCTGCTTTAATTAAAAGCTAATAACATAAGATTAAGAAAATTGGTTAATAAGCACTATAACCATGTTAAGGCCTAATATCAATGCGATTTGAAAGATAGCTAAAAGATGATGAAACTTGACTCAAGGTCTAAAGTTAAAAGGCAATGTACTATGGTATGTTTAGTTTTTTACTAGAGATAGAATATTGGCAAGGAGATGAATAGATGAGAAGATGGTATGTGTATGTGAAACATTAGAAATTGGTTGTATTACAGCAGGATGTTGATTGAAGGAATATCTTAAAGGTATTATGAAGTAAAAGATGAAACAAGGAAATGGTTAGAGATAACAGGTGGTATTAAAGTCACTGACTTAAAATAGGAGGATTCGGTGGAGCAGGTAAGTCATGCAGGTATGGACAATTGATTAGAAGAATTAAATTTAATTTTGGCCATGTTTGATTATGGCCAGAGAGGGGAAATGTGGTGGAAAATTTAAACTGAATATTAAGCTAAACATGTTTTACCATTTGACCTTATTTGACCTGCTAAATCTCTGAAACAATGTTCTAAGACATTCTGTATTTTAGGTGAATGTGTGTGTGTGTCGAACCCATGACTATGTGTAAAAATAACAAATATGGGAAATGAGACTAGACAGAGATGACTAGTTAGAACTTGTGATAAATGAAGTAATGGTTAAAACAAATTATTCTCTACCCAGTAACAGAAGAGACTGAAAATGAATAACCAATCAAATTAATGTCATTATGCCATACCTCCCTATTGTATAAAAACTGTGGTTTCCGTGTTTTCGGTGGGATTCTCAATGGAAATTGTCTGAGATCCACCGGCCTTGTTTTTACTTGGGAGATTCTCTGAATATTGCTCGAGAACTCTCCTGGCCGTTAATTAAAAAGCATTTAAGGGATAATTACTGAAGTCTGTCTGTCATTTAAAAGCTGCGCAGCTGGGGAAGTTAGGGTAAGAGAAACTCGAAGCTAAGATGTCGACTGTAGACGCAAGAGAGCTTGAGTAGAGTAGTTCAGCAAAACTCGAAGCTAAGATGTCGACTGTAGACGCAAGAGAGCTTGAGTAGAGTAGGATTAGGAAAACTCAGCGGTTGTCGATTGTAGACGCAGGGAGCTGGAGTATTACAGAGTGAGCATTTAAGAAAGCGGATAGTCAGATTTTAGGGAAAGAAAATCCATCACAAAACGAAACCAACACACAATCTATCGGCTCCGGCCGAAAGCGTGCACAGTGCTGTAGATGTGCCCGTAGGTTTGCGCCCACATCCTCCCGCAAGCACGCCGAATCCCACAGGATTCGCCCCGCTCACTCTCGCTGTGCGTCCCGCCATAGAGATTATGAGCGCGGCCAGACTGCCCGCTGTGCCCAGCGCGCCCCCCGCCTCGAACGCTGTAAACACGGCGTC
Organism: Chrosomus eos; assembly: GCA_036326025.1. NCBI lineage: Eukaryota > Metazoa > Chordata > Actinopteri > Cypriniformes > Leuciscidae > Chrosomus > Chrosomus eos. The sequence goes on from CM070818.1 coordinate 49,039,792, forward strand.
GTGTTCCCAGGGTACCGGGGCTCTCGAGCCGTTGCCAGGTCACGGCCAGAGCCCGGTCTGCATCCTACCCCTAGCTACTCGCGCAGAAGCGTGGTCGAAGCTACCCGGGGTATCAGACTGGGTGCTGAACACTATAAAGAGAGGCTACTCGCTACAATTCGCACGACGTCCACGCCGTTGTACGGCGCCCGTCGAGACTTCGGTGAAAAACGAGGTATCTCATCTACTTCGAGCCGAGATAGCGAAACTACTGAGCAAAGGGGCCATAGAGCCCCTTTCTCAGGCTCAGAGCGAAGGGGGCTTATACAGCAGATATTTTCTGGTACCGAAAAAAGATGGGGGCTTCAGACCCATTCTAGATCTGAGACAGCTGAACAAAGCGCTTGTGAAGCGCCAGTTCAGGATGCTTACGACCAGGAAAATCCTCGCGCAAGTGCGCCAAGGGGACTGGTTTATGTCGATAGATCTGAAAGACGCGTATTTCCAAATACAAATAGCGTCCCATCACAGGCGATTCTTGAGATTCGCGTTCGAGGGCCAGGCTTATCAATACACAGTCCTGCCGTTCGGCCTGTCTTTGGCACCCCGTACATTTACGAAGTGCATGGACGCGGCTCTCGCGCCCCTGAGACTTCAGGGCATGCGAGTTATGAACTACTTGCACGATTGGCTGATTCTAGCTCGATCACGGTCAGAGCTCATAGAACACAGGGCCACAATGCTCGAGCATCTCGAGACACTGGGCCTGACGGTCAACTGGGAAAAGAGCCTGCTGTGTCCCAGCCAGAGAATTTCTTTCCTGGGAACAGTGTTAGACTCGCTTTCCATGACGGCACGCCTGTCACCGGAGCGCGTACTAAGTATTCAGCGCGTCGCGGAATCCTTCCGCCACGGCTCCACAGTCCCGCTCAGACGGTTTCAGAAAATGCTGGGCCTGATGGCCTCAGCATCCCATGCACTCCAGCTGGGCCTGCTTCGCATGCGCCCACTGCAGTGGTGGCTGAAAGCACGGGTCCCGCCCCGGGCATGGTCCACGGGCCGGTGTCGCCTCAGGGTCGACCAAAGGTGCGTTTCGGCTCTGGAACCCTGGAAAGTAACCAGCTGGTATCAGTCTGGTGTGAGTCTGGGGACCGCCTCAAGGGTGAAAGTGGTGTCTACGGACGCCTCCACCACGGGGTGGGGAGCGCTGCTCGAGGGCAGACCGTTGGCTGGCCTATGGTCAGAGCGGGAGAAGCTCCTTCACATAAACTGCTTGGAATTGATAGCAGTCGACAAAGCGCTGCGGCGCTTCTGTCCCCTGGTGAGGGGCCACCACGTCTTGGTCCGGTCGGACAACAAGTCAGTGGTGGCGTACATAAATCGCCAGGGCGGCCTCAGGTCCGCACGCCTTTGCAGGCTGACGGAACCCCTCTTGGTCTGGGCCCAGCGCAACCTCCTTTCTTTGAAAGCGGCGCACGTGCCTGGGCACCTGAATACGGGTCCAGACATGCTGTCCAGAGACAACGTCCTGACAGGAGAATGGTCGCTGCACCCGCAGACGGTCCAGCTACTGTGGGGAACGTTTGGCAGAGCGCAGGTGGACCTGTTCGCGTCCCGCGAGAACGCTCACTGCCCAGTGTTCTTCTCAAAGGGCAGGGACGCGCTGGCCCATACTTGGCCCAGCGGTCCCCTGTATGCTTTTCCCCCGGTCTCGCTCCTGCCACAGGTGTTGGAGCGGATCAGGGAAAATGGATGCCCAGTGCTGCTTGTGGCTCCGCTCTGGACGAACCAGGCTTGGTTTCCGGTCCTGATGCGGATGACCAGCACTGCCCCGTGGCCTGTACCGTTGAGGAGAGATCTCCTCTCTCAGGCAGAGGGCTCGATTTGGCATCCTCACCCGGAACTGTGGTCCCTGCACGCATGGGCCATCAACGGGTACCCGCTAGCCTCCCAGGAGTGCTAAACACGATCGCACAGGCTAGAGCTCCGTCTACCAGACGGCTCTATGCCTCGAAATGGTCGGTGTTCTCTACTTGGTGTCGAGCCCGTGGCTTTTCACCCGTGGACTGCGGGGTTGAGGAAGTGCTTGCCTTCCTTCAGGAGCTGATGGATAAGGGAAGGACCCCATCCACGCTCAAAGTGTACGTGGCGGCCATAGCAACGTTTGCTAAACCGGTGTCTGGCCAGTCACTGGGGAAAAACGACTTAGTCGTGCGTTTCCTACGAGGGGCTCGGAGATTAAATCCTCCCAGGCCCCCTTCAGTCCCGGCTTGGGACCTTTCCACGGTCTTGGAGGCCATGAAAGGCGCCCCGTTCGAGCCGATCCAGCTGTCGGATATGAGGCACCTGTCCCTTAAGACGGTGTTTCTATTGGCTCTCGCTTCAGTGAAGCGTGTAGGGGACTTGCAGGCGCTTTCTGTAAGCGCGTCATGTCTGGAGTTTGGGCCTAACGACTCAAAGGTGGTACTCAAACCGAGGCACGGCTACGTGCCGAAATCCCTCAATACACCGTTTAGGGCCCAGGTGATTTCCCTGTCAGCCCTTCCGGTTCTCGATGAGGAGAGGGACGCGAGTCTCCTTTGCCCTGTCAGGGCGTTAAGGGCTTATGTGTCCCGCTCGGCTGGGTTCAGGCAGACCGAGCAGCTTTTCGTTTTGTTTGGCGGCCGTTCTAAGGGACTCGCCGCCTCAAAACAGAGCCTATCCAGATGGATAGTGGATGCCATAGCGCTGGCTTACACTTCCAAGGGCCTGCGGTGCCCATTGGGTGTCAAAGCGCACTCCACAAGAGGCGTGGCCTCGTCGTGGGCATGGTATAGCGGGGTCTCCCTGCAGGATATCTGTACGGCTGCGGGCTGGGCCTCGCCGTCGACATTTATCAAGTACTATAACCTGGAGGTGCCCGCCCTACAAGCTAAGCTTTTGGCGGTCTGAACTTCGGGCTTATTGGCCGCCAATGCGGCTATGTTGCCCTTACGGGTCAGTATCCCTACGGGACTTTATAAAGGAGTGATGCTTTAGCCTCTCCTCCTCTACTCTATGTGAGTTATGGTGATTATGCACTAGATGTGCCCCGGGCTTTGCCCCGAGACTCTGGTGTTGGATCCCTGTCCGCACGGCGTTTTGTATGGGGTCCCCATAGCGTAAGATATTACGCAGTACGAGAGATACTCTCGTAAGAGAACGTACTCGGTTACTAACGTAACCTCGGTTCTCTCTAGAGAGGGAACGAGTACTGCGTATCTTGCCGTGCTTGAACTATGCTCTGGTTCGCTTCGGTGTACAAAATCAGAGAAATACAGCTATCGAGGGGTATTTATAGGGCGAGACCACGCCTATACTGGCGGGACATGACGAAATGAGCGCGAAGCGTCTTCATTCGTCATTACGTCACGCAGTGCCTTCACTCGATAGGCTGCAGCTTTTCCAGCGAGGCAGCCAATGGGCGCGCGAGCTGTTTCGCCCTTGTCTGCTTGCTGCTGCAAAAGCGTTTTGCATGATTAAAAAAATTAAGGATAATTTTTGGCTTCAATATCTCGAGGAAAGAGTGTTTCCCCATAGCGTAAGATATTACGCAGTACTCGTTCCCTCTCTAGAGAGAACCGAGGTTACGTTAGTAACCGAGTACGTTTTCCTATTTAAATTCTTCCTTCCAGTCAACTTTGCATTTAATATGCTTTGATACAACATTCTGTAAATTCCCACACCTTTCAGTAATGACCCTCTGACCCGTTTTGTGGAGGGTGTCAATGTTCGACTTCTGGATCATTGCAAAGTCAGCACTCTTCTCCATTATTGTTGTTTCAAAGAACAAGATACCCAGAATTTATACTGTAGGGATGGTCATTAATTGAAACTCAAATGTAAATATTCTAATGTTTTGAGATACTGATTTTTGACTTTCATGAGCTGTAAGTTCTTGTCATCTAAATTAAAACAAAAAAAACTTTTGAAATGATTTACTTAACATGCAATGAATCTTAATATATGAAAGTTCACTTTTTGAAATAACTTACAAGAAAAAAACAACTTTTTCACGACATTCTAATTTGAGATGCACCTGTATATTCTTGAAGAACAAAACAGGGATAGTTATAATCCTACGAATCATTTTACTTCCAAGCGGTAGAATGGGAGTGAATTGTTGACTTTTTGAAGCTTCAAATAGTGCATCCATTGATTAAAAAACTGCTCAACACGGCTCTGTGGTCTTAAAGGTCTTCTCAAGCCTTGAGGGTGAGTAAAACGTGGGGAAATTTTGATTTAGTAGTGACATATCGCTTTAAAGTAGTTCAAGTAATTGTGTTATCATTTACACATCAGCCTGTGTGAATTTCTTCCACAGAACACAAAAGAATATATTTTGAAGAATGTTGGGTAACACTTTATTTGAAGGGGTGTGCATAAGACTGACATGACACTGTCATAAACATGACATAACACCTGTCATGAACATGAAGGAGTCTTTATGAATGTTTATGACTGTTGTCATTAAGTGTCATTCGGTAAATTATGACACTTTCAATGCAAAGTTGACATTGTTTAAAATGTCTTTGTTATGACAACTTGACATTACCCAAGACAAAAATGTCTTGATTATGACAACTTGAAATTAACAAAGACGGAAATGTCTTTGTTATGACAACTTGACATTAACCGAGAAATCATAACCTGTCAACCTGTGACAACTTTGGCCGTCATGACACCATTATAACTGTGTCATGAATATTTTACTTGTCCTCAAGTAAAGTGGAACACATTGTACTAGTTATAAAGATGTCATTAAGGGTTATTACACTGCAAAATGCTTGAAGTTTGATAATTAGACCTGTTATGACATATTTGTGACAGGTTGACAGGTTATGATTTCTTGGTTAATATTAAGTTGTCATAACAAAGACATTTCCGTCTTTGTTAATGTCAAGTTGTCATAATCAAGACATTTTTGTCTTGGGTAATGTCAAGTTGTCATAACAAAGACATTTTTTGTCTTTGTTAATGTCAAGTTGTCATAACAAAGACATTTTAAACAATGTCAACTTTGCATTAAAAGTGTCATAATTTACCGAATGACACTTAATGACAACAGTCATAAACATTCATAAAGACTCCTTCATGTTCATGACAGGTGTTATGTCATGTTTATGACAGTGTCATGTCAGTCTTATGCACACCCCTTCAAATAAAGTGTTACCGAATGTTGTTAAGAGCCACCCATTCACTTGCATTGGTTTTGTGTCCATACAATAATAGTGAATGGAGGCTGTGCTGTTGGTACCAACATTGTTCAAAATTCTACAGAGGACCATAATTCATACAGGTTTGAAATGACAAGAGAAATTTAAATTATGACAGAATTTTGATTGTGAATTACTAATTTAATAGGGGTTGGTTCACCCAAAAATGCATTTGAACACTTAAGTAGATTGATAAATGCCTCTGATTGGCCATTTGTGGTAGGGATGCACGATATATCGACCACATATCGATATCGGCCGATAAATGGTATTTTTTGATGTTATCGTTATCGATCCGATAAGAAAATTGGGCCGATATATCAAAGCCGATAAATAATAGATTATTTACTTCAGTTGAGAGATGCGCGCTGTTCGCCATGATGGTTCTGAATGATTGGATTCACTTCGAAAAGGAAGATACAGTTCAGTGCAACATGTGCAGCACAAATCTGTCACATAGGCTTCATAACATTATAATAAGAGCACGCCTTCGAAAGCATGTTGTGAATTCTTGTTCGCCAGTGTTTCAGCGCGAGGAGCGCGTTGTGGAGGAAAGAGCGCGTCTATGGAGTTAAGCCTTCATGACGAGCACAGTCAAGTTCTCTTGAGCATTCGCAGCATTCTGTGCCATAGTAAGTTGTAATATGTTTATTTTGTGTATATAGGCCTATATATCTGATTAATCTAATATAGGATGCGTTTGGTTGAGTTAATGAACGACGCGCGCATCATTGTAGCGGTGATCATATTTATAGCGTGCGCGCAGCTCAAACAGCAATGCACATTTATAACTATAATTGGGATTGTCATATACATGCCATTATAATGAGAACACTATTGTAATAAAATGTTGTGAATTATCTGGGTTTAGTGGCCGTTTCGGCTCGTTGTTGTGGGAATAGCGCGTCTAGAACAGGAATTTGCCTCGTTATGACCAGCACAGGTTCGATTGTGCACTCACGTCCTTTTGTGCAGATAAGTCGTTATATAAAGCTGATGTAATATAAATATCTGATTAATATCACATATCATGCGTTTCGTGGATTTAAACAACCTAGAAAAGTTCTTCAGTTTCCCGGTTCTCTTCTGCTTCAGCGCGCGCAGATTAAACAACAATGCAAATCATTAAAAGCTATGATTTGCACTGTCATATAATTATATTCACCATTGTAATAAATTTGTAAATTATTTGGGTTTGCAATCTTCAGCAACCGTCGAGTTGATTATCCTTCTAGCAAAGCCATTCAGTTTAACGTTTGTTCTCTTCAGCTTCAGCGTGCGCAGATCACACAGCAATGTCATTTGAAACAGTAATGCTATTAAAGATGTTTACTATTAGGCTACTGTAATATTAAAAATGTTTAATTTTTTTCAAAAACATTGCGTTATAATTAATAACTAACATTATTTTGTTCTCGTATTATTTTCATCAACGATGGTTTGATTAAAATAATTTCCTTATTGTCCATGTGGAGGCGATTCCATTTTATTGACCCATGGCACATGCATTTTGTTTCTTTATATGCAGCCCAATGTTAGCCTATCTAATGACTTGTTTGCAATATTTAGGTATTTTATTTTTTGTTAGGCAATAGATTTTTTGATAACACTTTACAAATAAGGTCTCGTTTGTTAATGCATTAAGTAACAGAGAGCAATAGCCTTAATTGTTAGTTAATAAAATATGTTTGTTCATGTTAGTTCACAGTGCATTGACTAATGTTAGATAAAACTTTCTTAAAAATGTATAATAAAATTGTTGGTTCATGCTAACCAATGCTAACAAAATTAAACCTTATTATAAAGTGTTACCATTTTTTAAGAAAGAAAGTTGCCCAGTGTAAAATTAATTTTAAAAGTTAAGGAATCTTGGTTCAAACTAGGCTATACTGTAGTAGCCTATATGTTTGATTTATGTTAAAAGTGTTTGAGACAAGGCTTGTGAGCCCTTTGTTTATGTATACATGCTATCAAAGTATATAAAAAATTTAATTTAGATTTATCGGCCAATATATCGGTTATCGGCTTTCAAATGTAAAGAATTATCGGTTATCGGTATCGGCCAAAATGTTCATATCGGTGCATCCCTAATTTGTGGTATGCACTCAACAAATATGCCTGTGATTGTCTATAATGGTCAACACGTGGGAGCGTTTAATTGTACACGTGTGTAAAAGTATGTCTTCACCGAAAAGGAATTTTTTTTTCATCACTTAGTTACTCTACTCTTGTAATAAACCGTACAAATTTTATTTTTACACTGAACGAAAATAAAGATATTTTAAAAAAAGTTAGCAACAGACGTTTGGGCTCTACATTGACCTTCATAGTAGGACAGCTAACAAAATTTGCTGTGTTTTTTTTCCACAGTCCCTAAATTACTATCTGTTCTTGTATTTTTTTAGGCTGACCAGAGGGAGGAGGCGGAGAGAGAATTTGAAAAGACCACTATGGCATTCTTTGTGTGTATTTGACAGTGTGACGGTGTGTATGTGTATGAGGATACTGTACACATTGTAAAAACATTTGTATTGTGACAAAATAAATTGTCAAAAGTTTGATGCTTGAAGTAATTTTTCTTAGATGATAAAATTACGCATTCTGAAAGTAAATACATTTCTTTATATTACATTAATATTTTAAATTATATTTGTTTGGATATTTGGTTAGATGTAAAGTAAAATAATTTAAGTTGGGGCGACAGTGGTTGGGGTGGTTGGGGTGGTTGGGGCGGTTGGGGTTGGGGCGACAGTGGCTCAGTGGTTCATGTAGATTGTCTACAAACCGAAAGGTTGGTGGTTCAATCCCTGGTTCCACCTGACCAAGTGTCGAGGTGTCCATGAGCAAGACACCTAACCCCAGCTGCTCCCAACGAGCTGGATGGCGCCTTGCATGGCTGACACCGCCGTCGGTGTATGAATGTGTGAGTGAATGGGTGAATGAGAGGCAATACGTAAAGCGCTTTGGTGGCCATTGGGTCTATGAAAGCGCTATATAAATGCAGTCCATTTACCATTTACCATAAGTTAATACAAAGACAAAACATTGAGACAAGTATAATTTGAGACTTCATTAAATTTAAAAACTTTATTTAATTCAAATATACTTTTTGCTTTGGCTGAGTAATGGATATTTAAGTTGATAAAGTAAATCAATTAGATGTAACAAGTTGACAATTTTTTTACTTTGATCTAATGAGACACTTTTTTTAGTGTATGTTTTTAATGCTGCTATGTTCATTGGCTGATGTAAGAATTTTATTTAAAAAACATAAAGAAAGCATAGTTTACATAAAAATATTAATAGACATTACATACAAAAAACCTATATAGAATGATATATATATAGAAAGTATATGATTTTTCATGGACATGTTACTTGGCTGACACATAACAAACTTATAAAAAACATATAAAGAAAGCATAGTTTACGTTTAAATTAGATATACTTTACGCACAAGAAAGATATATGTAATTGTAAATAGTAATATATAAAATTTATATGTTTTTATAACTAAGACATGTTTTACATAGTAATTAAAAATGCAAAAATGATATGGAACATATACAAAAAACATACTTTGCCATGTACTTTCCTTATAAACAGCATATATATTGTTTGTTTGATTCATACTTAAATCATATAATTACGTTGTATGAGAAAAATGCGAAAGTGGCCACTTTCATGAGTAAATCATAGTATGAGACATATAACTCTCATAAGACATATACTGCATATAAAACATAAACATTTACTATTGTAGGCAATAGGAAATTCTTACAAGTTTTTTCTGTTTATTTTCCATATGGGTCGAGCCACACCAAACTATAAAACATTATTTTTACCATATCTACGTGTGAGCAGATATCCACAAACACAGTATTTAACAGTAAACACGGTCTAACTATTATAATATTCACCATGAATAAACACACATACGAGCCTATAAAGCCTACTGTTATATCGTGCTGTTTAATTATCGAACATAAAAACATTCTCGTACATATAGGCTACATTTAGCATTAGGCTTCATGTTTTTTCTTCAAACACATTTCATATGTCGCCTGGCAACAGTTTAACTAGCTACAATGCTACAATGTAACTAATCGTGTCTTACCTTAAAAATCGTTCTCATAATCAAATCGTGTTCTTCTAACTCTTCTGTGGTAAATCCAAGGTAAACAGCACAAACAGTCTTCAAACTCGGTGAAAAGCAGAGCAGGTCTGAAGATAACTGAAGTTGCTGATGCTTTGTTTAGAGGGTGGGGAGTGCGTTGGGTTCCTCCGCGTGGCTAATTTGCATGTGAACAGCTCTCGCGAGCGTGGGTGTGGTCACATTAAGGCTAATGAGCTGGGCCTGGAGAAACTGTAAATGTCGTAGCTTTCATACTAATTACTTAAACAGAGAATATTTGTTTTTGATATGATTTACATTATTTAATAATGGAGACTTCAAGCTTCGTAAAGACATATGTTTAATGTCACAGTGACAAGTATTAGCTGAGTTACAGGTCATGTTCTGTCGCGTTTCAGAATGAACTTCACATTTAGAGAGACAGGAGAACGCGCATCATGTTTATTTTCTTTATTTTACGAAAAACACAACATTTTGTTTTTATTATGAGTATACACAAATAAAAGAAGACATTTAACAGTTTTGAAAAATGTATAACACTTGTATGTAAGATCAAAATCAACAGAGTATTTTGAGTCTCTTTTGCACTGATAAGAAAAAAAGTGAGTTGGTATCGCCGGCGATACCGCCGACCTCAGAGGGTTAAATTATATGTTTATCTCTGTAAAGCTGCTTTGAAACAATCTACATTGTTAAAAGCGCTATATAAATGAGGATGACTTGACTTGACTTAAGTGGTCGCCCAGCCCAAGGTCTGTGGCAGGACCATCATCTCTCGTGGCACATAAATTGTCTCGAAATGTTGCCGGTGTTTCAGGCACTGAAATACTTCCTCCCAGACCTGAGGGGCCACCATGTGCTTGTTTGATCAGACAACACGTCGGTAGTCTCTTATATAAACCATCAAGGAGGTCTGCGTTCGCGCCCGTTATACAAGCTGACTTGCCAGATCCTCCTATGGACCCAGGGGAAGCTACTTTCATTGAGGGCAATTTATATCCCAGGGTATCTAAATCAGGGGGCAGACATCCTGTCGAGGCAGGGGCCGAGGAATGGAGTCTCCACCCCGAGGTGGTAGAGTTCCTGTGGAAGAGTTTCGGTCGTGCCGAGATGGACCTATTCGCTTCCAGGGAGACATCACACTGTCCACTGTGGTTCTCCCTCAGCCATCCAGCCCCGTTGGGGTTGGACGCTATGGTGCAGGCGTGGCCGAGGTCACGTCTGTACGCATTTCCCCCGATTGCTATGCTCCCAGGAGTTCTGGAAAGGGTTTGCCGCGACGGGGTCAGTCTACTGTTGGTAGCCCCGTACTGTTGGCCTGCCTAAGTATGGTTTGCGGACCTATTATCTCTCCTCGACGGCTCTCCTCTGGAGATTCCGAGAAGGAGGGACTCTCTCAGGCGAGTGGTATTATTCTTCACCCCCGTCCAGAGTTGTGGAAACTGTGGGCTTGGCTTCTGAGGGGGCCCATCTCATAAGTTCAGGTCTCTCAACCGAGGTTGTTGAGACCATCCTCCACTCCAGAGCTCCGTCCACGAAAAAAGTTATATGCCCTGAAGTGGAAACTTTTCACTTCATGGTGTGGTGAACACCGGTTGGACCCAGTTAACTGCCCAGTGGGTGCAGTGCTGGAGTTCCTGTAGGAACGTTTCTCCACAGGGTTGTTCCACTCCACATTGAAGGTTTACATAGTGGCACTAGCTGCTTACCACGTCCCTTTAAGTGGAGTTTCTTTAGGGAGACACCCACTAATAACACGCTTTCTTCGTGGCACTTTGAGGATGAGGCCAGAAGTTCGCACGAGGGTGCCAACCTGGGATCTGGCCATAGTATTAGAAGGTCTCTCCCTGGCTCCCTTTGAGCCTATTGAAGAAGTTTCTGAGAAATCCATCACTCTTAAAACTATCTTTTTTCTTGCTATTTCATCTCTCAATAGAATTGGAGACATTCAAGCACTCTTGGTTTCTCCCTCGTGCCTGGAATTTTCTCCTGGTATGGTAAAGGCTTTTCTTCAGCCTAGACCGGGCTACGTTCCTAAGGTTCCTACTAATATTGTTAGACCTATAGTTCTGCAGGCCTTCTGTCCTCCTCCCTTTCTGACGTCTGCTCTGCCCTGTGAGGGCCCTAGATGCTTATGTCCACAGAGCTGCCCTGTGGAGGAAATCTGAACCACTGTTCGTATGTTTCGGGCCACCCAGGAAAGTGTGTCCCGCTTCTAAGCAGAGGATGAGCAAGTAGGTGGTCGAGGCCATCTCACTTGCTTACGAGTCGGCTGGTCAGCCTTCACCACTGGCTGTTCGAGTTCACTCTACCAGGAGTATGGCTGCTTCTAAAGCTCTATTGTCAGGAGTTTTCCTACTATGATGTTTGTGATGCGACAGGCTGGTCCTCACCGCACACATTCATTAGGTTTTATGACCTTGACTTCAGCTCCACTCCTGGGGCACAGGTGCTTTCGTCTGAATGTGCGCTTTGATTTCACACTACGGACACTTGCTATTATGGCAATGTGGGTATTAGCATTCCCACAGCGTTTGACGCAGCTCGAGTTCCCTTGACAGGGAACGTCTCGGTTACGTATGTAACCCTAGTTCCCTGATAGGGAACGAGACGCTGCGTCTCCCTGCATGCCAGTGATCGACTTGCTTCAGGCTATCAGAAGCTGACGTGGTTGTGATTCTGGGGTGCTTTATAGTTTCCTGGTCGATGACGTCACCCGCCTATGACGTTCCGTCTCGCCATTGGACTGATTCCATACATGCTTCAGGACGCACTCACACAGGGGCGTTCCCACAGCGTTTGACGCAGCGTCTCGTTCCCTATCAGGGAACTAGAGTTTACGTAACCAAGACGTTTCAACATGCACTGATGTATTAAACAATAATAGTAGTGTTTTTAAAGATTGCTCATTAGCCAGATTAATTTGAATGATAATTGTCTTTGTACTCTTGTCTTTAGAAAAGCCACCCGATGACCATGTAGGTCCAGACTACAAAAAGGGTTTAAACACTGTTTTTCAAGACCGTTCAATGAACCATATATAATTATTGCACATGCCCCTGTGAACGGTTTACAGACGGTTGACAATTAATGTCATAGTTACAATAATGAAAAACACCAGGAGAAAGATGCCTAGGGTCCCTGATCACCTGCGTGAACATGCCATAGACCTGCTGCAGGAAGCATGAAAAGTTAGACGCCTAAGACAATGCTACAGGAAGACAGAAAGGACAGCTGTTTGTCCTTGTAATGTTAAACCACATGCAACCATGTGTAACATCTGTATAACATTTCGAAGGCTGCATCCTCCAGAGGTCGCATTTGTCAGCCATACGTCATAAAGGATTTCTTATTTCAGAACGGAAACCATTATACAATTGACCGTTATTACTAGTGAAGCATATATTGTTGTAATTTCTTAATGACTTCAGAATGTAGTGTTCAGTTTACTGAAAGGAAGCAGCCTCAATGACTTGTGCAGTCTATAAATGCGACATCCGGAGAACATAGCTAATGACTGGAACTTTTAATATTGACTACCGCTCTGATCAGGGATTACATTTCTGTTCGTCAAATGTCTGTGAAATTTGCTATATCTATGTCTTGGTAAAGTTTACTAGCATAGAGTAAGCAATGTTAGCAACGTTTCTTGACACTGTTTGACTTGCTTCAGCTTCACCAAACACAAGGCAAATGTCGTCCACATTGTACAAACAAATGCTCCCAACCTTTCCACTAAGATAGTAATTGTTAGCATCCAGATTGGGACATTCTTTTCCCGCATCTATCATGCACACCGTATCAACCAGGTAGTAATAGTTGTTTGGATAAAATACTTCAGGTAAATGTGAAATGTTCTGTCTGAAAAGTTTGCTTCTCAAAGTCTTTTTTAAAAAGTACAGTAATTCCACATCATTGTTTATTTTCACTTCCATTTTCGTTTGCACTAGACCAAAAATTTAGCAATTGTTTTGACAGACCTGTGAATTAAAAATGGCGCCACCGGAAATGCTTCAGGGCCAGACATGCTTATCGTTACTTACTATTCTTACTGCTTATTGTTCCAGAATAAAAGTGTAGTATTGTTTTAATTTTTGCTGATTGGTCAAGAATGTCCATACATAATGTTCCTTGTCCTCTGCTGATCAGTCCAAAAATATTTTGTGAAATCTCCCTAGTCTATGCTGATTGATCCAGAATTATTCTTTTCATTCTCCCCAGTCTATGACAACTGGTCAAGAACCCCGTGTAGTTGTCAGTCTCTGCTGATTGATCCAGAATGTCCCTAGTCTCTGCTGATTGAATTAAAAGGATTCTGTGGAATCTTTCTAATCTATGCTGACTGGTCTGCATCTGATTGGAATCTCCCTGGTACTTGCCGATCGGTGCAATTGGTGGAATCTTCATGGTCTCTGCTGATGTATAATTCTTATTTTGGACAGTGGTTTGGATGTCACTAGTAAAGCATAAAATGTTTGACAGAACCCACATTTGCTTTAATGACATGCTGGTTTGGCTTAGCATGAATCTCCCATCAACTTATTTGGTTAAATTCATTTCCCATAATAGTTGTCTTCCTGAACTCTTGATCGCTGCGGTTAAGTACATTCCATCCAATTATGGTCAGGTTTATAAGAAAACCCCAAAACTGAGCAAGGTCAGAGAGCAGAACCAGTGCATGTATTCTCAGTGTGGGAATGCTTAGGCTATGACATTTGGAAGCTTTTGAAACCAGCGACATCATCTTCAGAAATTGTTGAGCTGCTTGTGGAAGCCCAAAACTTTTGGGTGTTGAGTCAAGAGATCATAACCTATCTTAGAGAAGAAATCAATGAAGTGTTAAACAATGTGTAGCACACTACTTTCCACATAAGACCTGAGGTCATAGCTGCAGAAATACAGATAGCGAAATCCATCTGAACACTTTCAGAGTGCAGAGAAGGGTTTTGAGACCAGGACACAACATTGATTAAACAAACAAGAAGAAAAACATATTATTGTATAACACAGCTCCGGGAGCTTCCTTGTGTCTCTTGACCCTGATTGGTCGAGTGTGGAGGAAGTTTGAATCAGATGAACATTTTCAGAAAACGCTTTTAAACCCACGGGCTGCAGTGGGCTCCATGTCCCTCTTCTCCTTTATCTAGCCTGTGTGATGCTCTCCTTCCTCTTTGTCTGCTGTGAAAAAAACATTTCTTTGGAGAGGAGGACACAGAAATGTTCAATTGTAAGAGAGGAAGTCAAGGTCATGACTGCCTGTGGCCAGAATCACAGCAAAAATCTCACGGACATACACAAAAACACTGAATAAAAGAAATTTGTTAAAAAATTATGTAAGCATTGTCAAATTTGGCTCATTCTAAATAATGTCTACTTTTTTTATAAAAATAGAGCTGTCTCTATTTTAACAAAAACAATTATGATATGCTGATTAATCAAAGTAACTCTAGTAATCTGAAAACTGGAACACATTGCCAAGGAAGATGAAGATGATTTTAAAATAAATAAAAAAAAGCATTTATTAAATAACTTAGAATAGTAATGCAACCAATGATCCAACAATACAAAACAGTGTGCTGTGCGCAAATAATACCAGACAAAGAGTGATTCAACATTAAGGGCCTAAATACACAAATGGCGATGAACAATTAACAGCTGGGCTCATTAACCCTTAATCACTCCTAGAAAAGGATAACACTTAAGGTCTTTGGGGTCATTTTGACCCAAACTTTTAAAGAGCGATTGCATAAGGAAATATAATTTTTTTATATGCAAAACTATATATAATATTTTTTATTTACTTCTCAACTATACATTTATGCTGTGTTTTTGTGGAAATTTTGAAGTTTTTTACTTATTTACTGCACAATTACATAACTAGGCCATAAATTGGCACATGAAAAATGATTTTTTAAAGAAAAAATCACTTAAATTATGATATTAATTAAATCTAAATAGTTTTTGGACATTGCTCTATGTGTTAGGGATAGAATACTGCCATCTGCAGGTTTGTGGAAAAACTTTAGAAATTATAATTAAAGAAAGAAAGTGCAATGACCACATATTTCCAGTAGAGGTCCATAGAGACTCATTCATTTTCACTTCATTTTTCTTGATGCTTCAAATTCTCCTCACAACTTAATATATATATGATATTTATAGAATTATTATTTTTTTTAGAACAAGAGATTTTAGAACAAAATAAATTTAATAAACCAAGTAAATAAACCAATATGATACAAAACAACAACACCAATAAACTGTAATGAACAGGATGCATAAATATGCATACGTGTGTGTGTGGCTGTGTGTGTGTGTGTGAGATAGAAAGCTCGTTCCGCTTTGTGTTTATGCTCTAGGACCAGACCTTGATTTAAATTTAATTTTTTTTAGATTTATGCCAGTTTTGTTTATTTTATTTGCCAATTTCTGTAAAAATGCTCTCTTTACAGTCATGACATGTGTGTGTTTGTGTGTGTGTGGCTGTGTGTGTGTATGAGATAGAAAGTTCGTTCTACTTTCTATTTATGCTCTAGGACCAGACCTTGGTTTATATGTAGAACATTTCAGATTTATAATGGATTTACTTTTATTTTTTGACAAATAAAATAAAAAAAGTCATTTTTTTCATTTTCCCATTCATTTTCAATTGGGGTCATTTTGACCCCAAAGACCTTAAACGGTAAATTTTTTTTTACACACTTCTAGAACAACCGAATCGAACCCAGTTTTTTTGTGCATGTTTAGATAGATTATTTAGGAAAAGTTACCGAGTTTCATGGCCCTAAGATGAAGGGAACATTTTAAAAAAATCAAAAAAAAAGTCCAGTGGGGTCAGAATGACCCCAAAGAGTGATTAAGGGTTAATATGAATAACCATGACAACAGACAGATTGGAGGTAAACTGAACAAAGGAACACATGTAACTGAAAATAACAAACTAAAAGTCCATGATAATGTAACAGATCAAACATAAATGTGACAAAAGCAATAATTGCAGTAGATCAATAAATCATTAAAAAAGGGTTGCAAAAGATTATTTTTTTTTGGTCAATATATTATATCATATTGTTGATCATCCTCACTGAGATAGAATTTGAGGAGATTCACACAAGTTGTTTTATTTTATTCTGTATTTTTTTTTAATCAAATACAATGACATTTTAACTATTATATATGTGACCTAAGTGTACACAAATAACCAAATACATTCCAGGACCAATGTATTTCTGAATAGGAAAAAGTCTGTTTTGTGCAACCACTAAAGGAGTGACATTAAATAGCTTTAATGTTCTGCAGCATTAGGGAGCTGTACAAGAGAATCTAAAGAGAGATGGAAGCTCATAATGTACTGAAAAATGACTCTATTTAAATAATAATAATAATAATAATAATTACACACACACACGTATATATATATATATATATATATATATATATATATATATATATATATATATATATATATATATATATATATATATATATATATATATATATATATTAGGGCTGGGAAAAAATTAATCGTGATCGCATCCAAAATAAAAGTTTTGTTTACATAAAATATGTGTGTGTAGTGTGTATAATTATTTTGTATATATAAATACACACACATGCATGTATATATTTAAGAAAATTGTGTTATAAAAAAAGTAAAATATAAAAAATATGTATATTTATATATAATATAAATGATGTTTAAAAATATATACAGTATATACATGCAAATATTTCTTAAATATATACATGCATATGTGTGTATTTATATATACAAAATAATTATACACACTACACACACATATTTTATGTAAACAAAACTTTTATTTGGATGCGATTAATCGCGATATTTTTTTCCCAGCCCTAAATATATATATATATATATATATATATATATATATATATATATATATATATATATATATATATATATATGTGTATGTATATATGTGTGTGTGTGTGTGTGTGTGTGTGTGTGTGTGTGTGTGTGTGTGTGTGTGTGTGTGTGTGTGGGGTGTGTGTGTGTGTGTGTGTGTGTGTGTGTGTGTGTGTGTGTGTGTGTCTAAAGATGGATGTATCCAGTAATCTGTTTAAGGCAACAGAAGTTTGTTGCAGTAATCACACATCTCAATCTACTTAGTTTTATCGGTAACACTTTATTTGAAGGGGTGTGCATAAGACTGACATGACACTGTCATAAACATGACATAACACCTGTCATGAACATGAAGGAGTCTTTATGAATGTTTATGACTGTTGTCATTAAGTGTCATTCGGTAAATTATGACACTTTTCAATGCAAAGTTGACATTGTTTCAAATGTCTTTGTTATGACAACTTGACATTACCCAAGACAAAAATGTCTTGATTATGACAACTTGACATTAACAAAGATAGAAATGTCTTTGTTATGACAACTTGACATTAACCGAGAAATCATAACCTGTCAACCTGTCACAACTTTGGCCGTCATGACACCATTATAACTGTGTCATGAATATTTTACTTGTCCTCAAGTAAAGTGGAACACATTGTACTAGTTATAAAGATGTCATTAAGGGTTATTACACTGCAAAATGCTTGAAGTTTGATAATTAGACCTGTTATGACATATTTGTGACAGGTTGACAGGTTATGATTTTTTGGTTAATATCAAGTTGTCATAACAAAGACATTTCTGTCTTTGTTAATGTCAAGTTGTCATAATCAAGACATTTTTGTCTTGGGTAATGTCAAGTTGTCATAACAAAGACATTTTTGTCTTTGTTAATGTCAAGTTTTCATAACAAAGACATTTTAAACAATGTCAACTTTGCATTAAAAGTGTCATAATTTACCGAATGACACTTAATGACAACAGTCATAAACATTCATAAAGACTCCTTCATGTTCATGACAGGTGTTATGTCATGTTTATGACAGTGTCATGTCAGTCTTATGCACACCCCTTCAAATAAAGTGTTACCGTTTTATCTATTTATCACTTGCAGCACGCCTGAATACTGTAAACAACATTTTCATTTAATTATTTTTGTGAATCAGGGGCCATTCTCATTGTTGAAAGGTGATTTTTAGAAGTATATTGTTTCGAAGGTTAATAAATTGGATTGGGCTATCTCAAGCTAAAGCTTACGACACTACAAGTTGTCATTAAGTCCACCAAAGGACTTAATTATTTGTTTAATTTGATCTGAAGAATCTGAAGAGATCCTCTGTAAAAAACAAAACAAAAACAAAAACAAACACCACAGACACAGTGTAATTACCATGGGAAAATCTCAAGAGTAAAACTGGGAGTTGTGCAAAATATGATACACAGTTCCCTATCGAGGAACTCGACACTGCATCGGTGACGACACTAGGGGAACGCCCTTCAGCGTAGCGCGTCTGAATTTATGAATGAAACCGAATCCAATCCTATTGGCGTTGCGTGATGACGTAGCGTGTGACGGCATATGCGGATGTGTACAAAGCACGCCGGCACACATGAGATGTCAGCTTTTTGCTATTCAGCAAGCGCTCTGTGTTGTCTGAACCAGTTTGTCTTATTTGGTGTTGTTTGTCTCTCTATTTGGCAAATTAGAAGTGTGTGTTCCCATGCCCTCGTTTTATCACGGCGGGACACACACACGAGATGTGTGTGTCATGTCTGGGAACGCAGCACGCTCAAGCAGCCCTCGAGGGTGCTGCTTGCGGCCACTGTGAATCTCTTACTATAAGAGTGCTGCGTTCCCGCCTGGCCTTATTTAGTAATGATGGTCAGATGCGCGCTCCCCGCGGATCAGGTCCCGCATCTGCTGAGGCAATGCGGCGGCTTAGATCGTGGGGCTCGCAGAGAGAGCTCTCAGAGGAGATCGGGACTGCCGAGGCACTTTCCCGATCTTCATCTGAAAGCTGCAGATTCCCCTATCCCCCGTTCGGGAGCCCGCCCCGCGGCTTCTCCCGTTCGGGATGTAGACCCGGTGTTGCAGCTGTCTGATTCCGAGGAATTGGACGTGCTCAGCATCGCGGAGGAGAATCTGCACGAAGCGCACACACACACACACAATTTGCAGTAAGATTCTGTGGCTGGGATCTTGCGTCTGCCGAGGCAGCGCGTAGGTTTAATGTTTGCCTTGCAGTTGCAATACAGAATCTAGCTCGGATCTCGCGTTTGCCGAGGCAGCGCTTAGATTGCGAGTGTACTTTCCAGTAAGATTCTGTGGCTGGGATCTCGCGTCTGCCGAGGCAGCGCATAGGTTTAATGCCTTGCAGTTGCAATACAGAATCCAGTAGCTCAGATCTCGTGTTTGCCGAGGCAGCATGTAGGTTACGAGTCTACTTTGCAGTTTGCTGTGTGAGTACGAGGCATGAACAGTCAGCTCCTGAGGGTGCTTGCTGTGTTCATTGAGAAAAAACTCGCCGCACACGTGCGTTTCGGGTGTCTCAGTCTCGCGCCTGTTGACTTTCTTCTCGAGAGATGAAAGCCAAATTATAACGGCTCGAATCTCGCGCTTGCCGAGGCAGCGTGTAGGTTATGAGATCGTATAATTAAATATAAAACAGTATTCTGGTGTTTATGGCTGCATTTATTTCCTACAGCCTACCATTCAGACCGTGTTTCACTTATCCAGTGTTATGGCTGCATTTAATTCCGAGGAGTTAAAGTAATTAAATATTAATTCAGCCTACCATCTGAAGGAGAGTATCGCTTTGAGGTCCCCCTCAAAAAAAAAAAAAAAAACTGAGCTTGGGACTTTAGGCGGTGCTCTTACCCAGAGCCTCCTGAGAAGACGGATCTGAGGACCGTCCTTCAGTCCAGGAAGGCTAAGGGAAAGAGGTCCTAACTTTACAAGACCTCCAAGGGCCCGCCCCCGAGAGACAGCGGTTGCGGTCCCATCTCTCGCTGGGCCCTCGGGAAGCTGGCGTAAGTATCCCGCCGCCTCTGACGTTTCGGGACACGCTAGCTTCCAGCGAGCACACACTGGTCTGTCTGCCCCAAAGGCTTGCAGTCAGTCAGTGTTCAGGTTCGCACACTGTGACTCGTTGTCGGTCTTCCCCTGCCGGTTCTCCGCTTCAGGGTGCCGTCAAGGACTCGCACAAAACACCAGACACCAGCACGGAAGGGCTGGTTCCCTTAGCGAATTTTGCAGAGGCATGGCAGAACCTCGCGAATATTTCTCCATGGGTCCTGCGCACTGTAGAAATCGGGTACAGACTGCAGTTCCAGGTCCGCCCACCAAGGTAAGTATCAACGGGGTGGTCTGGACTTCAGTTCACCCAGAGCAGAGTCTGGTGTTGGAACAGGAAGTTCACTCGCTGCTGGAAAAAGGGGCCATAGAGCATGTTCCCCCACCAGTCAGGGAGTCCGGGTTCTACAGCCGGTACTTCATAGTTCCCAAGAAGGATGGAGGGCTGCGTCCATTTTTAGATCTTTGGCATCTGAACCGGTCTCTGAGGAGGTTCAGGTTCATGATGCTCACTATTTATATTATCGTGAGTCAAAACCAATCCGAGGATTGGTTTGTCATGATAGATCTAAAAGATGCCTATTTTCACGTCTCCATCCTTCCATCTCACAGGAGGTTCCTGAGGTTTGCTTTCGGGGGCGAAGCTTACCAATATCGGGTTCTTCCATTCGGCCTAGCAGTCTCCCCTCGTACTTTTACCAAGTGTATGGATGTAGCTCTAGCATCCCTGAGGCTCGAGGGCATCAGGGTGCTCAATTACATCGACGACTGGCTAATATTGGCCCAGTCGAGAGAGCTGGCGATTCGGCATCGAGATGTCGTCCTCGCCCACATCCAGAGCCTGGGGTTGAGACTCAACACGAAGAAGAGCGTGTTGACACCAGCCCAGAGAACCACGTTCCTGGGAGTGGTGTGGGACTCAGTCACGATGCAGGCACCTTTTTCTCCTGCTCGGATCGAGTCCATCCTGACCACAGTGTCCGGGATAAAGCTAGGCCAAGCCATCACTGTCAAACACTTTCAGAGAGTGTTGGGTCTCATGGCAGCAGCCAGCCTGATACCTTCTGGCCTGCTACACATGAGAGCTCTACAGTGGTGGTTAAGAGCCAAGGGGTTTTCCCCGAGGGGAAATCCATTCCGCTTGATAAGGGTTACGCGCAGATGCCTTCGTTCCCTATCAATTTGGAAGAAGCCTTGGTTCTTGTCCCAGGGTCCCAGGCTGGGAGCGTCATGTCCCCGGATATCTATTTCGACAGACGCCTCCCTCACGGGCTGGGGCGCGGTCATGGACGGCCACTTTACGAGAGGTTTCTGGCAGGACCATCATTCCTCTTGGCACATAAATTGCTTAGAAATGTTGGCGGTGTTCCGAGCTCTGAGGAGCTTTCTGCCAGACTTAAATGGTCGCCATGTCCTAGTAAGATCCGACAACATGTCGGTGGTATCTTACTTAAACCGTCAGGGGGGTCTGAGGTCGCGCCCTCTGTGCAGACTGGCGCATCAGATCCTCCTGTGGTCCCAGCGGAGACTGTCGTCTCTCAGGGCGATGTATGTCCCGGGGGACCAGAACCAGGGAGCAGACATGCTGTCGAGGCAGGGGCTGAGGCCCGGGGAATGGAGACTCCACCCCGAGGTGGTGGAGTTAATATGCGAGAGGTTTGGCCCAGTGGAAGTGGACCTATTCGCGTCCCGAAAGACGACACACTGTCGACTGTGGTTCTCCCTCACACATCCAGCCCCGCTGGGGTTGGATGTCATCACGCAGACGTGACCGAGGCTGCGTCTGTATGCCTTTCTCCCAATCGCTCTGCTCCCAGCAGTTCTGGAAAGGGTCCGTCAGGACGGGGTCAGCCTACTATTAGTAGCCCCGTTTTGGCCGGCCCGAGTATGGTTTTCGAACATCATCCTGCTTCTGGCAGGTCCGCCATGGCAGATCCCTCTGAGGAGGGACCTGTTGTCTCAGGCAGGGGGCTCAGTTCTCCACCCTCGGCCCGAGCTGTGGAAACTGTGGGTCTGGCCCCTGAGGGGCACAGTACCTAGAGGCCGGCCTGTCAGCAGAAGTGGTTGAAACCATACTCACTTCCAGAGCTCCCTCCACGAGGAAGTTATACGGCCTTAAGTGGAATGTTTTTTCCACTTGGTGCAGAGAGCGTGATCTGGACCCAGTTCACTGCCCAGTGGCTTCAGTGCTGGAGTTTCTACAAGACCGCTTTTCTGCCGGGCTTACCCCGTCCACACTCAAGGTTTATGTGGCTGCCATTGCGGCATTCCTCGTCCTCTGAGTGATGGCCCTCTGGGGAGGCATCACCTGGTCATACGTTTCCTCCGTGGAGCCTGGAGGATGAGACCTGCGATTCGCACCAGGGTTTCCTCCTGGGACCTGGCGGTGGTTCTCGAAGGGCTGGCCGAGGCCCCCTTCGAACCATTGGAGTCGGCTGAGGCCAAGAACCTTTCGTTTAAGGTGGTCTTCTTGTTGGCCATTACTTCTCTGAGGAGGGTAGGAGATCTTCAGGCGCTCTCTATTTCTAATGGGTGCCTGGAGTTTGCTCCCGGCAACATTAAGGCCATCTTGCATCCCAGGCCCGGCTATTTGCCCAAGGTGCCATCTAATGTGGCACGGCCTGTGGTTCTGCAGGCCTTTCATCCTCCACCTCATGTGACGACGGATGAGGAGAGACTTCACCTGCTCTGCCCTGTCAGAGCACTGCAATGTTATATCCAGAGGTCCTCCTCATGGCGGAAGTCGGACCAGTTGCTGGTGTGTTTTGGGTGGCCCAAGAAGGGGCTCTTGCCTCTAAGCATACCATCAGCAACTGGATCGTTCAGACCATTTCCCTGGCCTATCAGGTGCGCAATTTGCCTTCACCTATGGCCGTGAGGGCTCACTCCACCAGAGGCATGGCGTCCTCTAGAGCCCTCCTTTCAGGGGTTTCTATCCATGACATATGTGAGGCGGCTGGCTGGGCCACTCCGCACACATTCATGAGGTTTTACAGTCTGGACCTTCCCTCTACACCGGTGCACGAGTGCTGTCGTCCTAAGTTGTGCCTGAAGACAGCTTCACACTAGGATGAGCGGGGTTCGTTGTGGTATAGTGGGTATCTCGTTCCCCTAGTGTCGTCATCGATGCAGTGTCGAGTTCCTCGATAGGGAACGTCTCGGGTTACGTATGTAACCCTTGTTCCCTGAGAAGGGAACGAGACACTGCATCGGTTCGCCACACCTCACCCCGCCTAGAGCACTTGCTTCATAGCAAAAGCTGACATCTCATGTGTGCCGGCGTGCTTTGTACACATCCGCATATGCCGTCACACGCTACGTCATCACGCAACGCCAATAGGATTGGATTCGGTTTCATTCATAAATTCAGACGCGCTACGCTGAAGGGCGTTCCCCTAGTGTCGTCACCGATGCAGTGTCTCGTTCCCTTCTCAGGGAACAAGGGTTACATACGTAACCCGAGACGTTTTGCCAGATGAGAAGTTTATCTATATATAAACTTTTTACTATTTTAATTAATTGTATCTTAAACTGTATCTTATATATATATATTATAATTTATTTTATATCCGTTTTAATTTTCCTTTCTTTTATTTTGTGATTATTTCAATTCCTTTCTGTAAAGCACTTTGAATTGCCATAGTGTATGAAATGTGCTACATACATAAACTTGCCTTGCCTTGCCTAATTCTTTTTTATTTTCAGAATTTTTTTTTTCACATTTCACATTTTTTTAATCAGATATTACAAGCCTTTCTAAGCCAATGACATTAACAAAATGCAACATCAAGCTTCGCAGGATGCTGTTAATAGTTTCATGTTTTATGGGGACTTCCAGACATTATGATTTTTATACTGTACAAACTGTATATTCTATCCCCTTACACTAACCCTACCCCTATAGGGTTGTGTGTTTCCATGTTTTATGGGGACTTCCAGGTATTATGATTTTTACACTGTACAAACTGTATATTCTAATCCTAAACCTACTTATCATAGAAAGCATCATTTATTGTGATTTAGAAGCTGTTTTCTACATGGGGACCAAATTTCCCCATATCAGGACCACACACACACAATGGTTTTGACCTGAATTATTATAGAATTACTGAGATCTGAAACTGTCCTCCTATGTCACTGAACTGAAACTGATCCATAAACGTCACATTAGATAAAAAAAAATGTGTGCTATAAGAATATTATAAATTACCCAGAAATATAGATAGAGCCCTTACAGATAATTAATAACAACTAAATACTGCATAATTAAAGCAATTTTACAGCACATTTTTTGTTAATTATAGTGTACCTATAATTTACTTACATGTAAGTATAAGGGACAAATATGTAAAGTTTGGGGAATAAAGGGGTAACAACCAGGGCCCTCATTTATCAATGGTGCGTAGAAAAGGTTCTATATTTTGTCCAACGAATAAAATTTAAAATGTGCCTAAGTACAATAAAATTCACATTTATCAAACGTGCGCACGCAGTTCTTACGCACATGAGTAAGCAATCTGTAGCCGCGTTTCCATTACCCTTCAAATTGCGCAAATTGAAATTGCGAATTGAAATTACGCTCAATGGAAACACGTCAATTTCGCAAAAACTCCCATTTATCGCAAAAAAGTTTTTACGCTCTCATGAGGAGGTTTTTCAGGCAATTCGAAAAAGGAATATTTCGCAAAACTGCAATGGAAACAGTTTTTGCGCAATAACAGTCACCTGACGTAGAAGACGCGGTGTGTTTGGGGGCCGTGATATAGCCTACGCAATAATAATAGGCTAATAAATATCATCATTATTATAACAGTTATTAGGCTACATATTTAGAAGACGCTTTTATCCAAAAAAGGAACAAAGCAATTCGTCAAATGTCATTCATAATGGTTAGACAATAATAATACAGGGCTAAGATTATCACAAATAAACAAGATTTTGACGCATATCCAAGTGTTTGCTGAGCTCGCATGGCACGGAGGCGCGGCCGCGAATACTTGCTTTTTCCTATCAACAATAAAAAAACAACTTAAAATAGGCCTACTCTATAATTTCTGGTCATACAGAAAATAATAATACATTATTCGCAACTATGATTTTATTTGTGTAAACTCACAATAACAAATCGTTGTTCTTTTGTAAAATAAAATAAAACAATCATGCGCTTTCATGATCTCCGTGAACTGGAGCGCGATAACTGAAACAAAGTATAGCCTAGGCCTATAGGCTAAAGCTTGAAGTGTCCACTTTAAAACGAACAAATTCGATGAAAGGTGTAGGCCTATTTCTCTCTAAAGGTGCATTCGCACGGCGCGCCTCAGCGGAGATGGATAGGCTATATATGTTTTTAGCCACTACTGATTTAGAAAACAATCGTTTATTAATAAACAATTAAATTGCCTCGTTATTTTTTCAGACACATTTATTATCATTAGCCTATAGCTCACCTAAATGGTTCCAGAGACATAAATATGGCTCTTCTCATTCAGCACTGTGGGAAAAATATAATTTCCAGGTTCTAATTTGGCCTTAGAAAACCAATCGACTTTTTTGGGAAGTTGGGAATATTATAAATGTTTAATAAAGGGGCAAAAAGTCATAAACAAACATCTGAAATTTAGTCGATATATTATTATTTTTGCGCAGCATTTGTGTAGCCTACAGTTAAAAAAAAAATGGTGTTCAACTTTGCATTTAAAAAAAAACAACCACCGTTCATTTTTCGTTTTGCATACGGGTTAAATAAGGAAAAACGAATGGACACAAATGTACACTGACAGTTTGGACAGAGTTCTTTATTAAATTCATAAAAGAAACAATAATTAGGCTACAGGAATACTGGATTCTAAACCTCAAAGAAATGCCACAATCAAGACCTCGGAGCAGAAATGAGAGAGAAACACCCAGAAACTCCTTATGCCGTTAGAAGTATAAGGGTCTTTCCCTGCCATTAATGCTTGGATAAATGCTATGCACGTCTCCTTCCATTATTAATAATAATAATGTCTAGTGTGGATGTGTAATATCCAGGTAATGTCCCGTTGTCATGATGTTTTATGACTTATCGCGAGAGGAAAAAAAGGACGTTGTATCGCATAACATCAGTTAATGGAAACGCCGTCATTTCGCAATAGTTTTTTATCGACATTTAGAAAAAATCGCAAAAGTTTTGCGCAAATCTGTAATGGAAACGCGCCTATTGTTGATAAATACCACATGTGCGTAAGTTCCATGCTCGTTCACATTCATGGTCATTAGCATTCAGAAACGCCTCCAATTAACCATATATGGTGACAACACTTCCCTTTAAAAATTACGTGATTGTGTTTTTTCCTCACTGCAATAATGGCAAAGAGAGCAAAGAAGAGGAACTTGTAAATGAAGTTGAATCCAACCAACAGATATTGTTTAGTTCATTCACTGCAGGAGGAATTACAAATAAAAGAAAAAATGCTGCATGGGAGAATGTCACCAATGCAGTTAATTTCGTTGGGTCTGAGGAGAGAACTGTCCCAGAAATTAAAAAAAAAATGGTTTGATAGTAAGGTATTGGCTAAAAAACGTGTCACAGCACACAGACGAGACATGTCCGCAACTGGAGGAGGACAGACAACAACGGAACTTTCCCCATTGGACAACCGCATAGCCTGCATCATCGGAGACACAGCTCTGTCCGGGATTACTAAGGACGGTGACACTGATGCTCTTGCGACAGAACAAACCGGGCCATCTAACACCCAAAGTGAAGGTAAAATAAACCAACTGGAATAGGATATTGTGTTTGCATACATTTTATTTCAATTTGTAAACTTTTAATGAAATCATTCATAGGATAAACTCAATTAAATTAATGTGAACATGTGTTTCCTTAATAGCGACACCCGTTGTGCCTGAGGAGCTTGAGGAGCCGGGCCCATCCATTGCCACTTCCATGTGCCGTGCGCCAAGAGTGCTGAGTGAGGCGGTGCTACAAAATCAAGAGGAAACAACAAAATCTATCAATGACCTAAAGGATCAACTGAGCAACATAACGAATGTATTGATTCAAATCAACGAGTCTCTGAAACAGATTGCCTCTTGTGCAAATACAATTGCTAATAAACCATAAACCGCTGACTAATGTGATTTCAGTTATTTGTTTCCACAAAGCTGCAAAACACAAAATTAAATCGCTGCAATGTTTCTGCATTCTACCAATGGCCACACTTACCTAAAATGTCTTTATGATCCTTTTGTCTGAATGCCAGCGGCATTTGGAGGTGGCAGGGGCACTGCATCGGGCATAGGGCCGTCTGGTCTTGGGGGTTCCTGCAGAGGGATGCCCTGACTGATGGCCAAGTTGTGTAGCACACTGCAAGCCATGATGATTTTGCATGCTTTTTCTGGCTGATACTGCAGTGTCCCTCCCGTGCTTGACAGACACAGCCATCGTCCTTTCAGCAGGCCTATTGCGCGCTCAACTGTGCTCCTTGAGCGTGCATGGGCACGGTTGTACGCCTGTTCCTGCTCGGTCCTCGGGTTGGTTAGGGGGGTCATTAGCCATGGCTTTAGCGAGTAACCTTGATCACCTAATGATGAAATAATTTTAAATAATTGTACATAGCCCTACAATAGCATTTTAAACATGTTGTAGCCTTAAATTCACCAATGAGCCAGCCATCCTCAACACGCCTTCTTGGAGACGCACACCCACAGAGCTATTCTGCAGAACGAACGAGTCGTGTGTTCCTCCAGGCCACTGCGCAACTACGTTTAATAACAACAAATTTGCATCACAAATTATTTGCACGTTAACAGAATGAAACCCTTTTCTATTTACATAATTAAATTCGTTGGTTGATGGTGCTTTTATGGTGATGTGGGTGCAGTCTATAGCTCCAATTATGTTTGGGAATCTAGCAATGGCATGAAAGTCCCGTTTTATTGCGGCTTGTTGAGGATTTCGATAAGGGAACTGGATGTAGGTTGGGGCCAAGGAAATAATTGCATCCAACACTGCCGCCATGATCCTACTCACTGATGGCTGGGATATACCACATATGTCTCCAACCTCACGCTGAAATGTGCCAGTAGCTAAAAATCCAAGGGTGGACAGGAGTTGGATGTGCACAGGAATGGCTTTCGTGCGATTTGTTTCTCTCTTCAACACTGGTCCTAAATCACGACACAAATCCAGCAGTACATTTTTGGGAAAGCGGTACCTACTTAGAAGCCACTCTGTGCTCTCGCCAAGCAGATAAGCGCGATCTTGGAAAACGCACTCTCTGCGGAGCGCATTGTTTGCCAAGTATTCCAATAACGCAAGAAAATTTACACTGAGACAAAATATATTTCACATCTGTCTTTTATAGGGTTTGACACAAAATCGTGTTTAACCCAACTATAGTTGCCGAAGTGTATAGTTGTCATTTTCCTTTTGTAAGTATTTTTCTAGGTGTTATCCATGTTGTATGTCTCACATGTACAGTCAGGCTGTTTGTGCTCTCAGAATGCTCAAAATGTAATTTTGTAACAAATTTTGTACAAATGTAA
This sequence comes from Chrosomus eos, assembly GCA_036326025.1. NCBI lineage: Eukaryota > Metazoa > Chordata > Actinopteri > Cypriniformes > Leuciscidae > Chrosomus > Chrosomus eos. Next base: position 49,068,618 of record CM070818.1, read on the forward strand.
TTTCTTACATTTTGTAACAAATTACATTTTTGATATATGCATACGTATCTACATATTATGAAATCATAATTATAACAATAAAAGTTACTTTTTGTCAAAGTTTAGTAGTTTTTGTACTGAAAAAACACAGTTTTTCAATAATGTACAATAATGGTACATTATGATTAGAATCAAACCTGATCAGGATGTTACAAAGAGAAAAGTTGGAGTCTTTAGAGTTTATCATTTATTTCAAACTGATTCAATTTTATTTTTCATAAAATTCAAAAAATTGTGTGAAGTGTGCCACTTCATTTCTGTCTATGTGTGTTCTTTCTGATTTTGAGGATGAATTTTGTCCATTGACAAAAATCTTTTGATTCTAATCATAATATAACATTATTGAATATTATATTTTTTCTAGTACAAAAAAAGCCTAAACTTCGACAAAAAGTAACTTTTATTGTTATAATTGTGATTTCATAATATGTAGATATGAATACAACTGGAAAACCTTGTGAAAATATGTCTTTCATTTAGTCAAATAGCAAATCGCAAATAGTGGAGCTCTTTACTGGTTAAAGTGATAATTTGTTACTTTTAAAAGGTAATTTTCTAAAAGATGGGCAAAAATCTTACACTAAACCATGTCAAATTATCCATGTTATCCCCATAAATGAAAGTTAGAAATGTGGGTCAAAAAGACCCAAAACAGCGCACAAGGTTTAAGACAAATGGATTTGTTGTTTGTTGTGTTTTCATATTCAAGAGATTATAAGTTAGATTCCGCTTTTTTGGGTTTGCATCAAACATTCTTTGACTTTTATACACAATAAATTTGTTGATGCCAAATGTTCTCCTCCTATTCATATTTAACATTGAGGGGGTGCATACAACGTATTTGCCCACCGGCAACTATAGTTGCCGCACATTCAAATGCGATTTTCAAGAAGAAAAAAAAAAAAAACTGGGGAAAATAAATGCAGAACATGTTCACATAGGACATTATTAACATGACTATATGCATGAAACCATTCAGAAAAATTTGGGCATAAATGGGTTAAAACTAGACAAATTATAAATTGAGTTTTTTAAAGGAAACACAGGACATGTGGATTGCTCAATGCTTACTGTGACACTCTTAAATGCTTTGTATGTGTAGTGTCGCTATTCTACGACTAGATTATCTGCGTAAGCATGCTCAGAGGTGTGCTTATATTTACACACATTTCTATGTATAAGTAAAACTTGGTGAATCCCACACTTTGCGTGAAATTTTTCTTACGCACTCACTAGGCACAAATCTGCATGTACGCACCATTGATAAATGAGGGCCCTGGAGAATTAAAAATATTCATACTTTAACTATTAGAGAACTAAGGGGTACCTACTTATTCTACTATTATGATACAACAATATTACATTTGGAATCAATTTAGCAAGAACAAGAAGAAGTGCTCTACTTTCACCTAGAGACTGTTCCAAAGTCACACGCTGTAAGAGTAGCCAGAACTGTTGTGGTTGAAGCGGGACAAGAGTACCTAGTCAAGGGCAACGTGCACTTTTGCAGAGAAGCTCAGGGAGACATGATGCTTAGCCCAACAAAAGGCTTCGTTGAAAAGCACAAAGTACTCATTGCCAGAGCCCTAGTCAATGCACTGCCCATCAACATCATTCCATTACGCCTCTTTAACCCTGGCAACAAGGCTGTGACTATTAAAGAAGGTGCCATTGCAGGTCTCCTCCAGCCAGTTGAAACTCTGTCCTCGTCCAGTGTCCCCACCGCGGCAGACTTTCCAGCCAGCCCCCCTGCAGTTCCAGAGCACCTCCAGGAGCTCTATTCCCAGAGTTCCACTGACTTTAATGAAAATGAAATCTTGAATTATCTAACCTGTTGTGTGCCTATGAAAGTGTATTTTCCAAGGGATCTGGGCAGGACCAGTCTTGTGCAGCATGACATCATAACTAGGCCGGGACCTCCAGTTAAGCAGTCTCCTCATCGTATGGCCGGGGAAAAACAGCAAAGCGCAGAACGGCAGATCAATGAGGGCCTTCAGAGCGGCATCGCCACACGCAGCCACAGCAGTTGGGCTTTGCCGATCGTTATGATGCGTAAAAATGATGGGACTTATCGCCTTTGTATAGACTACAGGGTCTAAACCCGCTACCCGTTACCCCGCATCCAAGACACGCTGGACACTCTCGCCACCGCCAAATGGTTCAGCACTCTGGATCTTGCTGCAGGTTACTGGCAGGTTGAGCTAACACCAAGATCCCGCCGCGCAGCCGCCTATTTGCACCCGTAATGGACTATTTGAATGGAATGTTATGCAGTTCGGATTATGTAACGCGCCGGTGACGTTCCAACGCCTGATGGACCGCGTTCTTGACGGTATGCAGTGGGAGACCTGCCTCGTCTACCTGGACGACATCATCGTGCTGGCCAAGGATGTGCCCGTGATGCTGCAGCGACTGAGCCAAGTGTTCCAGAGACTTAAACAGGCAAATCTCAATCTGAAACCAGCCAAATGCTGCCTGTTCCACCATCAAGTTGCCTATCTAGGTCATATTGTGTCTGAGCACGGTGTGGCCACTGACCCCAATAAAGTCAGCAAAGTCCAAGCCTGGTCCACTCCCACATCAGTCCAAGAGGTCAGACGTTTCATTGGCCTCGCTTCCTACTATCGCAGGTTTGTGAAAGACTTTGCCTCCATTGCCGAACCGTTACATAACCTGACTAAGAAGAATGCACACTTCCAGTGGCACGCTGAACACCATGCCGCCTTCGACACGCTCAAGCACCGCCTTACCACAGCCCCTGTCTTAGGCTATCCACTGGACCATGGCGAAATGATTCTGGACACCGATGCCAGCGACACCGGTATCGGCGCGGTCCTGACGCAACTGCAGGGTGGCACAGAACGTGTGTTGGCGTACGCCAGCGCAAAAAAGCTGAACAGAACTGTTGCGCTACAAGACGGGAGTTGTTGGCCATTGTCGATTTCACATCACATTTTCGGCAGTATCTACTTGGGAGGCCTTTCAAGGTACAGACTGATCACAGCAGCCTGCGCTGGCTCACGTGAAAGAAAGAGCCGGAAGGTCAGTTAGCTCGGTGGCTTGAGAAGTAAGTGGAGTACGAGTTCGAAATTATCCATCGCTCAGGGAGCTTGCACACCAATGCTGACAGTCTCTCCCGCAGGCCCTGCCGCCAGTCCTGTCCTTGTAAGATTGAGGCTACTTCCTGCTCAGCTACTGTTCGGACGCTCTTGCTTACTGCTCCGCGCTTTGCTCTATCGCTTTTATTTTTTTATTGCTCTATCGTGTTTATATTTTCATATTTTATTTCCTTTTATCACCTAATTTTAACTTCAGCAAATCAGCACAGTGCTCAAACGCTTGATTACTAGAAAAAAGCGAAATACTTTTCTCCGACCAGCCTCCCACTGAAAGCTTACATTCCGGGGAAGAGAAAACACAACTGCCTACATTCATAAGGATAAGAGAAAATGCCTCTTCTGGAATCTACTTGCTGCACAAACTGCCAGAGACTTTTACAAAGGATTGCAGTTCTTGAAACAAAGTTACTTATGGGACCACCAAACCAGACGGAACACACAACAGAGCTTCATCATGGACGCCCTCAGCATACAGCCGGTGAGTCCCATGAATCTAGTGCTCCAATACAGGCCATACTGAGTGTAGAGAAACAAGCCGATCGACTTACAAATCGATGGCAGAAACAGGGAGCGAGACCTAAAGGCACTCGAGACATCAGATTGTCACGAGCATCACACATTGCCGCAGTAGCATCCTCTACCCCAGATACGGCTCTGACAAGGATTGCAAACACTGGTCTCCTACCACCGCCTATACATCTTGAGAACAGATTTGCAGTATTAATGAATGAGGAATCCCTGAATGTGATGAATGTGATCGAACACAGACTGAATCAGCCAGTAGCTAACACTGCTAACGGGCGCTCAAGGTCGAGCAGACAGCGGCACTCAGCTCAGAGCGCAGCCGAGCCCAGGACTCTGATAGTGGGTGACTCCATAATCAGAAACATTAGTAGCAGGGACACAACTACATGCTGCCTTCCACAAGCAACAACTTCTGATGTAAACAGGGAACTTCAGAACATTCTGATGAAACATAAGACTGCAAATCGACTCATTGTTCATGTGGGGAAGAATGATATTCATAAAGGGCAGTCAGAACTCCTTAAGAAGGATTTCAATGAACTTTTTGAAACACTTAAAAGACTGAAAGTTCAGACATCCATCAGTGGACCACTCCCAGCAAGAGGAACAAACAGGTTTTCACGGTTGCTTGGGCTTAACACATGGCTGCAAAAAACCTGCAATATAAAAGGACTGAACTTCATTGACAACTTCAATCTTTTCTGGAATCAGAGGCAACTGTTTCAACAGGATGGGCTCCACCCAAACAAACTTGGCTCAAGAGTGCTAAAGGACAATATCTTCTTTTCAATCCATCATCCTTCTGCAGTGTGTGCCAATCCACTCAACCTGAATGGCACACACACACCTGGACACAGTATGAATGACCTCAGGACTTCACTTCAGCACCTGAATGGACATGTGTTTGACACATCACACAAGGACTATGATAACACCACTCAGCCACAACAACCTCTGCTCACGGACACAATCTCAGCTGAGCCCTGCCCACAGAGCTCACCACAGACAGACTGTGACATCCTAGAACTGCTAGAAGATTCAGCACCCAAGGACGACTTGGGGGAAAACAGTCAGGGAATCCAGGACAGTATATTACAGCCTCCGATTACACCAGAGCAACAGCAAACACCAGACACGTTATCCCTCTCTCCAGCATCTCCACTTCTGTGCTTCTCAGAGAAAATGGAACAACTGGTGTATGCTGGAACCAGACTATCTCACTCTTTTGCAAGCCCCCAGATGTCAACCAAAAAACGGCAGGCCCCACAACCACCAAAGCCTGCGGGCTCAGCTCGCCCTCCCCCTCCTCCTCCTGTGAGAGCTCTTCGGCCTCTGCCACAGCGCCAGGGCCCGCAACCCCCTCCAGCAGCTCGCGGTGTACCAAAAACAACTGATACCAGCTCTCAGTGATATGTGTCGGGTCCCCGCTATGATAACAGTAACTTTCTTAAATGTTTACAAAACAAGCGGGAACCCAGTGTGCCTGAATCTCTCTCTATTGCTGTTCAATTACATGATAGAAAATCTAAGGCCTTCAAAAGCCGTACAGCAAACCCATCTAATCTGGTGCCTATTACACGCCAAACTAAGATCGCTGTGGGGACAAAAAGTAAGACTGTTAAGTTAGCACTTTTAAACATCCGCTCACTTAAAAATAAATCACTTCTAGTCAACGACTTAATAACCACATACAACCTGGACTTTATGCTTCTAAATGAAACTTGGCTAGAAGACAGCTGCAGTGCAACAGTCCTCAATGAAACATCCCCTCCTAACTTTACTTTTATGAGTGTTTGCAGAGCGGGAAAGAGAGGCGGGGGCTTAGCTGCTCTTTTTAAAGATGTCTATCAATGTAAGCAAATATCATTTGGGAATTACCCGTCTTTTGAATATCTGGGTATTGTGTTAAAAGGTGCTCCACGTATTTTACTTATCATTGTTTACAGGCCTCCAAAATACTCTCCAGCCTTTGCTGAGGACTTTACAGAACTGTTATCAACAATTTCCTCAGAGTTTGACTGTTTTGCCATTGCTGGAGATTTTAACATTCACATAGATAATGCAGAAACCAATATGGCAAAAGAAATCAAAACTGTTTTAAAAACGTTTGATCTGACACAGCATGTAAATGGACCCACACATAATCGTGGACACACTCTAGATCTACTTATCAGTACGGGTCTAAACATCTCATCAATTGTTATTAAGGATGTAGCACTGTCTGATCATTTCTGTATTTTCTTTGATATTTTGATCTCTCCTGCCATTGAAGCTAGATCTGTGTCTGTCAAGAAGAGATGCCTAAATGAGAACACTAGTGTGCTATTTATGAAGGCTATATCTTTAAAACCAAGCATATCTGCTGACTCTGTTGATTTTCTCCTTGAATCTTTTAACTCAAAAATTAAAAGTGTAATTGATCATATTGCTCCTGTGAAAGTCAGGAAGAATAGTGGTAGACAAAAAGCACCTTGGAGAAACTCAACAGCTGTGCAAAGCATGAAAAGACAATGCAGAAGAGCAGAGCGCATGTGGCGGAAGACAAAACTTGTAGTCCATTATAACATCTACAAAGACAGCATCCATGCTTTTAATATGGAACTAGGCAAAGCTAGACAGACTTTCTTCTCAAATATTATAAACAGCAACTTAAACAACACACACACTCTTTTTGCTACTGTAGAGAGACTGACAAACCCCCCAAGCCAGATTCCCAGTGAAATGCTCTCAGACAGCAAGTGCAGTGAGTTTGCTTCTTTCTTCTCTGAGAAAATCAATAATATCAGAAAGGTGATCAGCACATCCTTGAGTTGCGCTGGGGTCAAACAGATCCGACCACTACCTGAGAAAGTAGTTACTATGTCTGTTTTCGAAGAAATTGATGGCAAAATTTTGGAAGAAACCGTACAGCACCTTAAAACATCAACCTGCGCCCTTGACACACTTCCCACATCTTTTTTCAAAAGTGTGTTAAACAGCTTAGAAGCAGATCTCCTAGAAGTGGTAAATGCCTCACTTCTCTCTGGGAGTTTTCCAAACTCCCTGAAAACTGCAATTGTCAAGCCCCTCCTGAAAAAGAGCAATCTAGATAAGACCATATTAAGCAATTATAGACCGATCTCAAATCTTCCCTTCATAGGCAAGATCATTGAAAAAGTTGTCTTCAATCAGCTGAACAAATTCTTAAGCTTGAATGGTTACTTTGACAATTTTCAATCTGGTTTCCGATCGCATCACAGCACAGAGACAGCGCTCATAAAGATAATAAACGATATTCGCTTAAATACTGATACAGGCAAATTATCAGTGCTGGTACTACTCGACCTCAGTGCTGCATTTGACACTGTCGATCACAACATACTTATTGACAGGCTGGAAAACTGGGTGGGGCTTTCTGGGATAGTCCTAAAATGGTTCAGGTCTTACTTAGAAGGGAGAGGTTATTATGTGAGTATAGGAGACCATAAGTCTGAGTGGACATCCATGATATGCGGAGTCCCCCAGGGCTCAATTCTTGCGCCACTCCTATTCAACCTGTATATGCTCCCGATGAGCCAAATAATGAGAAAGAACCGAATCTCTTACCACAGCTATGCAGACGACACACAGCTCTACTTAGCCCTATCGCCTAACGATTACAGCCCCATTGACTCCCTGTGCCAATGCATTGATGAAGTAAATGGTTGGATGTGCCAAAACTTTCTTCAGTTAAACAAAGACAAAACTGAAGTCATTGCGTTTGGAAACAAAGATGAAGTTCTCAAGGTGAATGCATACCTTCACTCTAGAGGTCTAACAACTAAAAATCAAGTCAGGAATCTTGGTGTGTCTCTAGAGTCAGACCTTAGTTTCAGTAGTCATGTCAAAGCAATAACTAAATCAGCATACTATCATTTGAAAAATATTGCAAGAATTAGATGCTTTGTTTCCAGTCAAGACTTAGAGAAACTTGTGCATGCTTTCATCACCAGCAGGGTGGATTATTGTAATGGACTCCTCACTGGCCTTCCTAAAAAGACCATAAGACAGTTGCAGCTCATACAGAACGCTGCTGCCAGGATTCTGAGCAGAACCAGAAAATATGAACATATCACACCAGTCCTCAGGTCTTTACACTGGCTCCCAGTTACATTTAGGATTGATTTTAAAGTATTATTACTGGTATATAAATCATTCAATGGGCTAGGACCTCAATATATTGCAGATATGCTCACTGAATATAAACCCAACAGATCACTCAGATCATTAGGATCACATCAGTTAGAAATACCAAGGGTTCACTCTAAGCAAGGAGAGTCTGCTTTTAGCTACTATGCCAGCCGCAGCTGGAACCAGCTTCCAGAAGAGATCAGATGTGCTCCTACAGTAGTCACATTCAAATCCAGACTCAAAACACTTCTGTTTAGCTGTGCATTTACTGAATGAGCACTGTGCCACTGTTCGTCCGACTGTTTTTACTGTACTTTATTTTATTTTTTATTCTAAACTGTTTTAATTATTCTTATTTGTTTTGATTATTTTATTTTTCTCCTATGTAAAGCACTTTGAATTACCATTGTGTATGAAATGTGCTATATAAATAAACTTGCTTGCCTTGCCTTGCCTTGCCTTGTAATCTGCAGGGCCCTTCCTTGCAGCCGAGAACCATAAGTCACCAAGCCATTCACTGTGATTTGGACTCTGACACTAGCTCCCTATTGCTGAGTACGGTGGGGGTAAGCGCTATTAGTGTTACCAACACATACACTTATAAAACAAACAGAGATTATTTATGTGACAAACACAAACGAGAACAGACTGTTTCCTGGCTGGACTATGGAGGAGTTGCGTCAGGCTCAGGCTGCTGATGCAGACATTGCACCAATCAGAGCTTGGTTAAGGGTCAGCAGTGAGCGGCCCCCATAGGTCACAGTCTCCCCATGCAGCCCAGCCACCAAAACGTACTGGAGTCAATGGAGAAGACTGTACTTCAGAGATGTAGTATTGGTCCGCCGCTTTTACTGTCTTGACGATACACAGTTCTATCCTCAAATTGTTCTCCCACGCAAGCTGCAACCCGATGTTATGTGTCAAATGCATGAAGGGTCAGTAGGTGGACATTTTGGTATTGAAAGGACTGTGGCCAGACTTCAAACCAGATACTACTGGTACCACATGAGAGAAGATGTTTGAGAGATGTGTCTTTAATGTGTTCAGTTTGGGACAGCTCAGTGTGTGTGTGTGACAGAGTGAGCGAGTGCGCTTGTCAAAGGCGCGTGCACACCCATTTTGTTGTTGCCGGCGAAGCAGCGGATGAGTGTGTGTGAGAGTGATACGGTGATCCGTGCAGGCAGCTAGCTATGTGCAGTGTATTTCAGTGCAGTCAGTCAAATTTCTGCAAGACGGTCTTGTTGTCCTTATATATGCTACCATCACACCAAACAGCGTGAAGTTTAGGGAGTTAACCCCGGGAGGAGAATTACCGTCCCTGGAGAAGACGAATCTCCCCTGTGTCTCCCAACCACGGTTAGGAGCCCTTATATATATCATAGCCCTTTCTGTCAGCATAGGATTTACATGTGATAAATGCAGGGAGATAGTCAGGCTGATGGAAAAGATTTCAGAACTAGATACACGCATCCAAACTTTAATCGAAGGTAGTATGAGTGCAAGGGCTTTAGATACTGCTTTGGATGCGCCTAGCTTAGTGAACACTGTACATTGTTCAGTTCCGGCTGAAGTAGTCCGAGCAGCAGGGCAATTGGGTGACGATAAGACGGCATTCTAGTTGCGGGACAAAACACTGCTCTTCCGTTCCGACATTAAACAGGTTCTCCCCACTCAGTGAAACACACTGAGAATCCTGTTGAATGTGCCCTAGTTATTGGCGATTCTATTACACAGAACGTGAAAATAGAGACTTCAGCCACCATAGTCACATGTTTGCCGGGAGCCAGAGCGCCTGACATCAAAGCAAATTTAAAAGTGCTGGCTAATGCTAATCGTAAATTCTCTAAGATTATTATCCACTTCGGCACTAATGATGTTGGACTTCATCAGTCGGAGATCACTAAAATTAATGTTAACCCTCTGGGGTACTTCGGGTCAAAAACGTCCCGAAGCGTTTAAATAAAAAAATGTTAAAAATCGTAGCTTCATCGGAATGGTCCAAAACTTGGTGACTTTTTTGGTACTTGGTATATGAACACCCAAAAAAATTGGGGACAGGATTTGAAAAGTCTAAGTGGTCTTAAAACAAAATAGTCACACTCAGGACCTTCGGGTCAAAAATGACCCCCATAGGAAATGAATGGGAAATTGGCAAAAATTTGAAAATACAGAGTTTTTTTGTGCATACAATCTACAAAACAGCCAGGATGCAGAAAAAAAGCACACAACAGTGAAGGGGTGAATCTCTTAAAACAATGGGTGACAAAATTATTTCAATTTGTTCTCTTTATAAGGTTTAACTGTATTATAAAGTAAAACTGCCACTTCAAATTACCATTTAAAACCAACCAAAAAAAAAAAAAAAAATTTTAAAAATTAAAAAAAAATTACAAAAATAGTCTTTGAGAATCTGTTATTATATATTCAATTCAACAACCTGAAAAAAATTAAACAATATGTGAAAAAATTACTAGAGTGTTTCTACCATAGGTTTCTACAGAGAGCTGTAAATCCACTAGTGGTAAAAATGTGCTATTGCGTGATAAACATGCTCAGTGTGTCCACCAGATGGCTCCAATCTCATTAAAAACATTACTTTCATGAGGCCTAGACTTGACTCTAAAATGAAATACAGCTTTAAAAAAAAAAAAAAAAAAAAAAAAAAAATTATATATATATAAAAAATTCTATTAGATTCAATGGGAAAAAATAGGTCTTAATTATTGAATAAATATTAATTATAAATCATAAAATATTCTCAAAACACCAAAAAAGAAAAGAAAAAATATTATTGAACAAAAATAAATTTAATTGATTTTACTCAAATAAAAGGTATCTTAATGCCGCCCTCCGGGTCATTTTTGACCCGAAGGTCCTGAGTGTGAGTCTAAAATGAAGTACCCCAGAGGTTTTAAAGAAGTGTGTGAACTCGCAAATACGATGTCAGGCACTGTAATTTGCTCTGGCCCCCTTCCTGTTCGCAGGAGTGATGAGATATTTAGTAGACTGTCCTCACTCAATGCTGGTTGTCTAAGTGGTGCCCGCAAAATAACATATAATTCATAGACAATTGGAAAAAGGTTTTGGGGCAGACATGACCTGTTGAAAAGAGATGGTATTCATCCCTCCTGGGATGGTGCTGCTCTGCTCTCTAGTGAAGTCAAGTTACCTTTATTTATATAGCGCTTTTTACAATGCAAATTGTTTCAAAGCAGCTTTACAGAGATAATAGGAAAATAATGTTGTAATAGTATTGTTAAATTCAAAATTAAATGTCCCCAATTAAGCAAGCCAAAAGCCAATGACGAAGACAGGTGAAAAAGGCGACAATGGCAAGGAACCAAAACTCCATCAGGTGACAGAATGGAGAAAAAAAAAACTTTGGGAGAACCCAGGCTCAGTCAGGGGCCAGTCCTCCTTTGGCCAACGAACGAACAGTGTATTATTATGATTTAGGCAGCATAATAGGTCAGAAGTCACCCAGATAGCAAAATTGTTCCGGGCCTTTTATGGCCCAAACACTGTTCTTAGTTTTGGCAATCATACCGCCAGGAATGCAGGCCGAAACCGGCCCAGACAGTTTTGCCAAAAGCACGCCAGAAAGCTGCCAGAAAATTGCCAATGCCTTGCCAGACGAGAGCCAGAAAACCCTTAATTGGGCCATATTCATGCCATAATATCGCCATTGAAAAGCCAGATGTCTCCCGAGCACAGGCCACAACTCTGCCAGATTATATTAAAATAACTAATTTGGCCCATATTCAGTATCTGCACCCAATAGCAACCATACAATTCAAAGAGAAATCAAACCAGGAAACCATAACTGCAGAAAATTAGTGTTTATTTTCAATTAACATGACCTAAATAGGTAAATATTTACAATTTTTTTTTTATACAAATAAAATGTAAAAACATACAAAGCTTAGTTTCAGAAATCACACTTAGTTGTGAAAACCATTAAAGACCCACAAACTTATGACCGGTAGTGTGTGGCCAGAAACGGGCCAAAGTGGAATGTATGTGTGTGCCTGACGACGTTGTGTGTTGGTGTGTGTGCACCTGACGACGTTGTGTGTTGGTATGTGTGCGCCTGACGACGTTGTGTGTTGGTGTGTGTGCGCGCCTGACGGCGTTTGTGTGGTGGTGTGTGTGCGCCTGACGACGTTGTGTGTTGGTGTGTGTGCACCTGACGTTGAGTGTTGGTGTGTGTGCGCCTGACGGCGTTTGTGTGGTGGTGTGTGTGCGCCTGATGACGTTGTGTGTTGGTGTGTGTGCACCTGACGTTGAGTGTTGGTGTGTGCCTGACGTTGTGTGTGCCTGACTTTGTGCAGGCCAAGTCGTTCTGAATAAGCATCTTCATGACCCTCCACACAGTATCCTTGAGGTTCACGCCCCCAGCAAGGCCCAGTGTCAGCACCTGAAAAAATAAAAGTTTTGAAAATATGAATGTTCATTGCGGAGAAAAAAAATGCAAAGAAAAAAGTTCAGAAAAAAATCTGGTCCAAATACTAATAATAAAAGTAATTATTACCAAGTCCTTTCTCTCTCTGGCTTTGTCTTAATGTCACAGTCCAGCGCCAAAAGAGCCTCAGCATCCCTCAACGGCAGAAAACTTCCGTCCATGTGGTGTCCATATGGTGTAGGTGTAGAATGGAGATCCTGAACAATCCGCAGCAGATTTCTTTTCATATCACACATCACCTCCTGCTTGGCAATGATCTCTCGTAGTAATGCTGAAACCAGAACATTTTAAAAACTGTTCAGTCCTTGCTAGCTATAACATAGAAAAGTATTAATTTCTTTAAAAAATAAATAAATAAAAATCATATTGAGCCCAAACTTTTGCACAGTAGTGTACATTTTTATTAAATTGAGTAAAATCAAATCATATCACAAAAGGTCAATGAATCCGTACCAGAAGTGATAGCAGCTAAAGAAAAATCCTCCACCAAATTGCCAGTAATCATCTGGATCCTTGGTGAGTCTGGAAGGGGAAACAAAAAATGATTCACTGAAAAGCCCTAAAAAAAGCTGATTTTTTTTACCATTCCATAAACAATCTTAAAATGTATTTAATAATACAAACGTTTGCCATTATAACACATTCGCACAACATGAACAGAGTACTGTATGATTAAAATGTAACCGTACACTTAGGCTAAAGCATGGCAATCCCATCAGAAAAATGTGTATCATAGAAAGGGAAGCACACAAAAAAGCCAATTGACCCTTCGCGTGGAGCTTGATTGACAGGTGTTCTAACCAATCATACTTCGCCATCCACCATTTTGTCCGAAAAAGCAGCCAGTAGAGTTAGGAGGATTTGAACTTGGTAAAATGAATATACTGACGCCTTTCCGCGGTTAAAACAACATTACTTCTTATGTTCGTTCATGTTTATTTGATGCTATAAATGAACTAGAAGGAAGAGATGATCGGATCACGAGCAGCTTTAACTGATGCTCTACAGCGATCTGTCACGGCACATTAAAGAGGCCCAAAACGGTATTTATTGTTTAAATTTCTTTCAAAAAATGACCACATTTGAAAGCTGAGACTTTGTTTAATATGTTGAATATCAAAAGTAACCGAAAAGTAACCTGGTCTGTCCTGTCTGTCCGCGTGTTGTCAGTCTCCTCTCTGCTCCGCGATGTATTTTTTCACTGCGTGAGAACATGGTGAGAGCGTGAGAGCGGCGTAGCTTGTCGGGCATAGCGACAGTAACTAAGGAGGGCGGGTCTTTGCGAAGGGTCAATTGGTACAACCAAAATCAAGCCGTAATATAATGTTACCTGCAGCCTTTATCCTGTTATGACATGTCTGAGGGTCTTTCAGTGAATTAAATAAAGGACTGATGAAGGTGACATGACCTTTCACTGCCCCACTTCAGAGGAAGAAAGACAAAAGTACAAAAAGTTACTCAGACTTTCTATCAGTAAATGTCTTACTTTGATGATGAGAATCATACTTAATACATTATATTAATCCCAGTGTAGGTTTTCGAAAGAGTGGGTAAAATTGACAAAAAAACAAAACAAAAACAACTTACTGTAATTGGTGGATTTGTCTCTATTTGGTGTTCTCCCCCCGACAAAATCTTATTCCAATGCTTGATCTAAAAAATGTAAACAAATATATTCATTGTCAGTTATCAGTGTTCGAAGAGGTTATGTACTTCTAACGATTAATTACGGTTTTATCACTTTATTCATTCCGACTAATTACCTCTCATGCGTTTGAGTTTAAACTGGCTGACAACATTAACACAAACCACCACCAACAACACACAGTGTCAGATGGTAAAGTTATAGCTACATGAATAACGTAAGTGCTAATAATAATGTCTAGCGCGCGCCGCTTCGCTAAAGCAGTACAAAAACACTCACATAGGTAACTTATTTGCAGGCTGCATTAGGCCCATGTCCGATAGCTACCAGTTTGTACAACTCTTGTGTACAGACAGTAAAAAAAATGAAGATCTTCATTAACGGTGATTATCCGCTTATAGAATTATTTAATCTAACGTTACCCACAAACTTAATTTATACTCTATTCAACAGATTTCAATGTAATACCTTATACACATTTATTGATATTTGTTAACATATTTATTTATCTAAAATGAAACTGTTGGTAACGACGTACATACATTAAAGACAGGAACATAACGTTTAACCTATGCGTTTAACGTTAGACTGTTAAAGAATGAAAAATGTGTTCTTACCTGTCCTGAAGTGATATCGCCAGTATTTTTACGCGTTACGACCCGACCCCCCCTGTTCACATTCCAGCTTTTGTCCTTCATTGACATATCACAACTCACATTCGCTCAAAATAAGAATTTAACAACAATTTATAAAATAATCCGTGTCCGACTGGGTAATAATCAGCTGCTGCTCACCTCACACAACCGACCGACTCACAGAGTAACGGACGTATTTTCAAAAATAGGTGCGCATATTGTCATTGCTAGTTTCCTGGAAGACAGAAAGATTAACCATCATGATCAAAGTAAAACGGTGAAACAACCAATAACAGTAGTTTCAGCGTGGTAGCGAAATGTGTATAGAGCTGGTAAGTCCCGCCCCTTCCGCTAAACCGGCTGGGCCTCTAGGTTGAAAAATCGTCAATGCAAGTGAATGAGAGAAAATAATTATTGTGTATTAGTTTTATTTGCAGTCTGTATTTATTTAATTCATTGGTCAAATGGTGTTTTCATGACAGTGTATGAATAAAAAAATAATAATGCGTGTTAGGCAAGCACACAGTATTGTAAATCCACACAAAATCACGTAAAGCAAAAAGTTTCTGCTGCACTTGAGGTTGAAATTATTGGAGAGTTAATAATTATATTTTAACATATCCATTGAAAGGCTGTATTATCAGAATATCATTAAAAGTTAATAATGATCATAATAATACTTTATAAGGCAGATCTGTTGTTTTTGAAAACATTACGTTGTTTCTACCTAGCCTACAGATCTTGTACAAATTTCAACGTTGATTTAGAAGTGTTTTTGTTTACATTTTTCAACCATTTAGCATTAAACGTTATATCAACGCTGTTTCAACGTTGAAACAACAACTGACATTATTTCAACCATATTTCAACGTTGAAGGTCGGTCATATGCCGGCTGGGTTGTCCATTAGGATAATACATATATATTTTGATATCTTATGATAAAACTGGAGAGGAAATACTTGTTTAAGTAATTTCACAATCACTCCCACGCAACAGCAACTGAAAAATACGTTGAATCTGGCATGTTTCATATTTGCCAGAAGAGAGCCATAAAATAATGCCCCTCCCTCCACCACCTCCAGCTAGCCTGACTACGGCCCTGTCCCAAATGGCACACTCCGGACTTGTGGACTTCCTCAGAGTCCACACTTTGGTGACGTCATGTAGTGCAGACCTATAGGGCCCTTGGCGCGAGTCCGCAAGGGCGCATTGAGAGGTATTTTTGGGACAGACTCGATTGTCACGCCGGAAACAGGAAGACGGTCCTGGTGGTTGTTATCATAGACAGTAAAAGAAAGGTTGTTATAATATGGACAGGAGCTACAGGTTCGGGGAAATATGCTGCCTATTATTGTTGTTTTTACATATGACTCAGTAAAGCCCTGACATTCAGTTCTATTTATTTAATGAATCATAATGTGATCGTATTATTCAGCTCGCTATTATTAGCCTATATTTGAGACATCAACCACTGGTCAATGATCAAAATTTTTTTTTAAACTTGTCATAAAAACCGTAATGATAATTACACTTAAATATTTTCTTCTCAGCCATGTTAACAATTGTCCGTGAGTGAAATCTCCTCCCATCTGTTGTCTGATTGGCCTTTCGCAAGGATTCCTGGGTAGTTAAAGTGCGTCGAGCCTGCTTCTATGCAGGCTTCGCGGAAGACCGCTTCAAGGGTACAAAGGAGGCGCTGCTGAGCACACTTCAGTGTGTTAACATGACGAATGGGACGGCCTAACGGACTCGTAGACTCGCGAGCACGCGCAATTTAAGTCCACGAGACCGCAAGTCTACATGAAGTGCACCATTTGGGACAGGGCCCAAGTCAGACTTCCTACTTCCGCTAATTTCATTTCACTCCTGTAGTCAGTCTGAGATAGCAGCCTATCTTTCTGTTTTCCACCGGCCTGAAAACAGCCGGGCCAATCAGCGAACAGAAGGCGGGCTGAAAGCCGTGACGTAATCGCCAAGCGCCGAGTTTAAGAGTTAGGTCAGAGAAATCGAAAACGACCGCGGATAGGGAGACGCGGATGCAATTCGCTCTGTTGTGGAGAATATCCCGGCATTAGCAAACTGAAGCCTGAACAAGAAGAGTGTGTATTAAACATTTTGAATGGAGGTGATGTTGTGGCCCTACTTCCCTTTGGGAAAAGTTTAATTTATCAACTACCGATCGTCAACGAGAAACTGGGGAGCCTTTTGACAGGTCAGTGTCTCCTTTCTTTTCCAGGTCTTAAATACCGTAAAACTTCAAATAATAGCCCGGGCTTTTATTTGCCCAAATCGTCGAACTGCACCGGCTTGTATTTGAGACAGGCGGCTAACGTTATATGAGACAGGCCTTTATAATTTAGTGTTGAGATGTTGTTCATTGAGATGTTGTTCCTAGAGTCTCTAATCTCTAAAAATCTCCAAATGCTCCACGTGAAACTGAGGTGTTCCGACCTTTTACTAGTCGATTGATTTTGATTAATATTTGCGAGGGAGAGAGAGCAAGACAGTGCTCGTTTTGTTTGTTTAAAGACGTGATAGTGCGCGCGGCCGGCCGGGGCTCGCTCGCTCTCTCTGCTTGTTTGCGCCCTGTCAAGTGCAGCAGTCATTCTATTACATCACTCACCGATCAAAAAAGTCGTTTACAGCCATGTTCACTCCGGTATTTCGCTCGCATCATCAAGTGTTTACAGTGGAAGTTCGATCATAGATTTGAGTTCGATGCATGATGTCTGTGGATCGATGCGGCTGTGTCAGCGCATAACATACGTCATGAATAAACTTGTCTGATTGGCTTACGGTTAACCAATGATTTTAAACTTCAGAAATCGCCCCCTAGCGAGAGAGAAAACACTTCTCTATTATGCTATGCCAGACTCTGTCTACGAAGCAAAGTGAAGTAGCAGAGTCTGGTATTACCAGGCTAACCTCCAGCTGCGCCACCACCGATTCCGGAACTCTTCAGGGTTGCCATCCATTTGCCAACATCGTACACAAACCAAACAAATGCCAGAAGAATCCAGAAAATGCCCGTAAGATTTTGCTATCTGGGCAGAT
Organism: Chrosomus eos; assembly: GCA_036326025.1. Lineage (NCBI taxonomy): Eukaryota > Metazoa > Chordata > Actinopteri > Cypriniformes > Leuciscidae > Chrosomus > Chrosomus eos. Next base: position 49,086,247 of record CM070818.1, read on the forward strand.
GGATCAGAGCTTTCACAATATTTATATGTAATATATATATATATATATATATATATATATATATATATATATATATATATATATATATATATATATATATATATATATATATATATATATATATATGTTTATATAGTATATTATACTCTAGTAATATGGGACATAGTCTTAGAGCTGAAACATGACAATCTGGGGCTCAGGTCAGAAAGCAGACAAACTGGCTAAACCGACTGTCTGCTAGCTGTCTTACGTCACCAAGGTCAGATAAATCCCATCACATAGAGACTCTTTCACCTAGATATCATCATATAGAACCTGTGTCTGTTCCCTGAATTAGGAAATACAAAAAACTTCCAAACCCATCTAAGGTTAAAAATATAATTGATGTTCAACAAATAAAAAACAGATTTAATACAAATGAACAAATGCTAAAGCTTGGGTTGCTGAATATTCAATCCCTTATTTCAAAAACACATATTGTTAATGATATGATGACAAACTATAACCTAGATGTGCTGTGTTTGAAAGAAACCTGGCTAAAACCAAACAATTACATTACTTTAAATGAGCCCACCCCGCAAGATTACTGTTATAAACAAGAACCTCGTCTGAAAGGCAAAGGGGTGGTGTTGCTGTAATTTATAGTAATATTTTCAAAATTACTAAGAAGTCTAGTTTTAAATATAATTATTTTGAAGTGTTGGTGCTTAATGTAACAATATGTGACCAGTTACGGAAACTAGGGACACAAGTCGGTTCTGGGGCATTTTGAGTTATTCACAGATTCTGAAAGTTTAGTCTCCAAGCTTTCCAACGATGTGTAACACATGGACATCTGATAAATATTTTGAGAAGTTGTGGCCATTTGAAGGTAGGCACTCAGAAAAACTAAAAGCGGAGAAAACCGCCTCTAAAGATCTGCAGTTCTCACCTCTCTCTGTTGCTGGGAGTGACAATAGGGCTCATTTACATCTCATTTAGATAAGCCATACCCCCTGTCAAGCTGTAAAGCCCCCTTGGGGGTGGCTTGGGGGGAGCAAAAAGGTCAGGAAAATGTGCCATCAAAGAAAGGAAAAAAAGTTTGCAAACAGGCAACTCTTATGTACACTTGTCAGGATATCGCAGGTTGAAGACGAGGAGACAGGATTTCAGTACATCTGGTTTAATTCACAAACTCAGATTACAGGAATACTCAGGAATTTAGGAACTTCAGAAACTCAGGAATACAATAACATTCAACACTGACCTTAACACTTCAAACGACTGACAAAGACTGAAGGAACACACAGGACTTAAATACACCAGGAAACAGATCAGGGAAATATGACACAGCTCGGGCAAAACAAACGAGATAACTAACTGAGGTGATTAACAGGGCACAGGTGAGACAGATTAATTAAGGAACTGAATATAAACACAAACACAGTCCAAAACCCAAACAGAAACGTGACAACACTGAATAAAAATAAGATAAACTCTAGAGAATGTTAAGAAATATGTCATGCTTTTACTTTTAAAAATGTTGATAACGTTACAGTTAATGCTTACAAACATTGAAGATTTTGAATACAGAAGTTACATTTGTAATGGTGTATTTTGATTTAGATGTGGTATTATTATTTGTGCAGTAGGTAAGATTAATTACTGCATAAATTAATTAAGATTATTAAGTAATAAATTCATTTTAAGACAGCATGACATAGATTGTAGAATATGCTGTTAACTATAATTTGGATGGTATAGTATCATGAGCCACAGATAAAGTATTGTGACACTCATGGCAGGCGTTATTGTTGTCGAGTTTCTGCGCGCCGATTGCTTTGGGCCAGTGGTGTAGTCTAGTTTTTTGTAGTGAGTATACTGTGATATACCAGCCCCCCCCCCCCCCCCCCCCCCCCCCCCCAAGAAAAAATTTGGGGCACATTTAGCCTTAGATGTTATATGAATGTGGTCCCTGAAGCACAGGTTTTATCAGCTGACAATTACAATACTTAAACATTGTAAGCACAAATAAAAATGTACTTTTTAAAAACTTGTGTGATATTCCTTTAAAATTGTGTTTTAATAGATTTGATTATTATTATTTTAAAAAGTACATCTTACTATGCAATTTCTTTCATAATTCCCTCTAGTTACTTAATTTATCTACAAACTTTTATTTTGGTGGGTTGTAAATTAAAGACATTTGAGCTTCTGTGTTTTAATAAACTATTATTATTAAATAAATAAATAAATGCATTGCAGTCCATTTATTTATTATTATTATTATTATTAGGCCTACTTGAAGTATACTCTACTGTGCAATAGTAAAATATTTCTGTTATATTTTATATTTTAAGTTATACAAAAATTGATTTTGAAAGGTTGTCATAGACTTTGAAAGTTGTGTGTGTTATGATCGATGAACGACGGTAAGTTTTATCATGAAATGTAAAATTCTGTGAAGTGACTCTTATAAAGCTATGCAATGAAGTTCAAATTGTGAAGTGTCTCCTCATAGACTGCTGAAACACACGATGTGTCAGTCTCCGCGACAGTGCTGAGTTCAGTGTGTAGTGTTCATGTGTAGTGTTCAGTGTGTAGTGTTCAGTGTGTAGTGTTCAGTGTGTAGTGTTCAGTGTGTAGTGTTCAGTGTGTAGTAGGCTAGAGCACACATTGAGCGCTCATTCACAGAAACACGCAGAACATTCAGAGTTTATTTCAATAGCAGTCTTTTTGAGCTTTAATATTCATAGACACTTAGTAAATATCGAGATTTGATTCTATCATTAGCCTACTTTTGATTTATTCATTCAAAAATGGCTAAATTGCGTGACGTTCCGCTTTACAGTAGGTAGCCTAGATTATTTGTTACATTTGTTGCTGGCTTCCGCGATTCGATCCGTGTCGCTGCGCAAACACAGACGTCACGGCGGGGTGAATTTATGAATGAAAATTCTTTCACAAAACGATGTTGTTACGAATCCTCACGCGTTTTAAAGTGGGTATACGGAGATCTTTGACATTTCCTAGTGGGTATACGGAAATCCTTGACATTTTCTAGTGGGTATACGGCGTATACCTGCGTATCACGTAGACTACACCACTGCTTTGAGCCGGGCCTAGTCAAAGTCCAGGGGCCCGTTCTTCGTACGTTGCTTAAAACATCCGAGATCAAACGAGACATCCAAGATAATATCATCGTGCTCATCATGATCCGGCTAATTTGGTTCTTCGAACACTCCTGCCGGTTATGATTAGTATAGCTGGATTGGGTTATCTGAGATAATTGCGCGTTCATGCGCTGGGTTAAAAGGGGATATGTATCGATAGTAGAAACATTGATCAGCAACGCTGCTATTGGCTGCTCACCGTGGCCAAAGAGCTTGCTCAGTTTTTCTCCACAGAAGAGCAAGAGTTATTGCTTGAAGGATATGCTGCATTTGAAAACTTAATTAAAACGCCAGGGAACACCTTAAAGTGTGCAAAAGCCAGGAGAGAGGGCTGGCAAAAAGTAGCAGACAAATTAAGTTTGTAGTTAGATGTTTTAATCACTTATTACAGTATATATTTTTATATTTTTAATAATTTCTAAATAATTAATAACTTTGTTCATTGTAATGTCAGAGTCACCACCCACTACTAACAAGTAAAAGTAAAGTACTAGAATATTCTACATAATAGTAATTTGTACTACTTATACTAATCTCTTTTAAAAAGGCACTGTTAATAAATGTTTGCCTGTGTATAAAAGCAACCAAGAAAAAGGCTGAGAAATAAAAAGAAAAGAAAAACAAACAGGTGGTGGTTCTGCACCCCCACATTATACCCAGGCAGAAGAGCTGGCCCTTGGGTTAAATGTGAACCTTGTAGAGGGCATCCCTGGGTTCAGCTCTTCCTCAGACACACAGCCAGGAGCAGCAACACCTTCACTGCTGGTAAATTAACTGTAAATGATCCTAGTACACTGTAAAATAATTTGTTGCTGCAATAAATTAAGTAAGCCTATAATCCAAATGGCTGTCCAGTCATATCAGCTGTTAAACCTAGTAATGAATTGCTTTGACTTGTGAAAGTCTACATGTGTGACTGTGAAACTAGTTAATGTAAAAATAAATATGTAGCCATGTGTTATTGATCACATTTCCCCATAGTGTACTTCATTGTAATGCAATTGTGTTTTCCTTTTTGTGCAGTTTTAAACTATACAACAACACTTGTATGTGTTCCCAAGCAAATGGCTGAAGCATGTACAGTAAGACTTTTTCTAACGTTACATCAAAAGGGAAGAAAGTACAACACTTTGTAATGCCAATTTTTCCCCCAATGCACAGGACAGTGAAGAAACTCTCAAGTATAAGTGCATAAATAACTTTACTGTTACTTTAATAACTAAATTACTTACTTTACACTTGAGTAGGCCCTACCTATTATTTCTGAATGCAATATGAGTTGCAGGAGTCCACATCTACTGAAGAGTCTGCACAAAGCAGTGATACAGAGGTGGGCAGTGTTGTACTTTTCCTTTTATTTTTTGATGCATAAGTCATGTATTTGACAGGTTTATCCCTACCCCTAGAAAATAGAGTATTTTGAAAATACTTGACAACTTAAAGAAAAAAAAACTGGCACTAGAGATAGAGTTGCTTCATAGGAACTTCAGAGTAAGTGCTAATATATTATTTCACACAGAGTACAATATATATTATTTGCAGGCAAAAGATGACTTGATCACTGGCTTTTCTTTACAAAGAACAATTTAAATAAAACTCAAAGAACTAAGCATATTTGTCTTGTCTTTTATTAAACATTAATGAAATGTTTTATATTTTTTCTGATGGTGCAATGTTGTGTAATATGGCCCATGCCATGTCACAGGCCCCTGTCAGGTGCAACCCTCAGGCTTTTCAGATACTTTAGTTGGCTGAAGTTCACTTCATTGTGTGCCCTTGTCCTGGCTAGAGCTGCATTGTAACTGGTCTGGGGTTTGGGTCAGGGGATGGGGTCATAAAACACCTGTCTCCAAGCAGGATCCTGCTGTAATCACCTGTATAATGGAAAAATTCAGTTCTGTTAGGATAAGCATAAGTTTATGTAATAGGCCTACAGTGAGTTTGATATTTATAATTTTCCTTACCACGTTCAAATAGGCTAATGTGCATAAATCTCTGAAAATTCTTGAGTCATGCACAGATCCTGGCCATATTTGTTATATGGAACATAGTCACACACCATCTAAGAGATTTTAGTCAGTCAACTGCCGTTTTAAATTTTGATATAATATTAGGCCTTACTAATCTGGATAAGAATCGCAATAGTAACTTAGCCTACCTTGCCTGCACTTATTAAAGCCCGACTCCGACGAGTCGAACATGCGTTTCCAACAAATTAATGATGTAAACGACATATATCTCTCAAAAAGTACACTATCGCGCTGCGCTAAAAGACTTCCCGTATCATCTAGCTCAGCAGAGCTCCCAGGTTCAAGCTAGCGCACCTGTTGCTATGACGGCAAGTCCAGGATGAGCGTCGAAGAACCAAACAATCCAAGATCATGCCAAATCGCCAACAATCAAATCCAGCTAAGTGAGTTAGCGTCGTACGAAGAACGGGCCCCAGGGCCGTTTTTTTAGTCCCAGTCCGTGTATATATATATTATGCCATACATATAACGCAAAACCAGCAACAACACACGAAGACCAATAACGTTATGCCATACATATAACGCAAAACCAGCAACAACACACAAAGACCAATATGCCATACAACGCAAAACCAGCAACAACACACAAAGACCAATATCGTTATGCCATATATATAACACAAAACCAGCAACAACACACAAAGACCAATATGCCATGATATAACGCAAAACCAGCAACAACACACAAAGACCAATATGCCAAAGGCCTACATATAACGCAAATAGTGCGCAACGCACGTGTGCCCAAAATGTCAACAATATTAAAAGTTTATGCACGAGGCAAATGCCTGCTGGCATTTTTCTTTAAGCAGTCATGACAGGGATTTTCCAAATAATGACATTTCACCTCATCAAATTACTGTTGCAAATCTCTTTACATCACGTATGTGCGTATACACAAACAAATGAAATGTCCGCAAGCACATTATATCATCAGCAGGTTCAGCATTTTAAATAACGACTAAAGAGCAAATGAAGCTTAACTTACGTTTCAGAAACGCGCACGGCAGGCCTTCGTCGCAGCAAAGGTCTTAACTGCATCCTGTATTTCGATTGTTGCCAGTCCATTAAGTCTCCATTAAGTCTGTTCCCTGTTCACAAAACGTTCCCCATTCAAAGCAATCGGGATGTCACATATGAAACAGCCAGCTACCGTTGTCAGCGAGCCGAGCCGCCGTATTCAAGCACCGAGGGCGCGCGCGCGGATTTCAGTTTCCCGAGCCCACAAAGTGCGGCGAAAACATTTTCAGTGTACCGGTAACTGCCACGGTTCAGCTCGTCTGCGACAATCTTTGCGGCGTCCATCTTCATTGAATTGAATTGAGCCGACTAGAGCACAGCATAATAAGTAGCCATGCGGTTCACTTGGAGGGCGGGGACAAAAGCGCCATATTCAGTATAGAATTACACACAGACAATAACACGCCACGCCCCTACTGCGTGCTAGAATCTACGAAAACAAGCCGATTTCAACCTCAAAATGTAAGCTTTTAAATATACCAATACTGCTATCTCAAACATGGAGAGGCTTCTTCGTGATTTCAACTAACAGATTCTGCAAAAAAGCGGAAATTTACAAATTTTGGAAAAAAACGCTTGTTTCTCATTTTTCTCGCAAGTTGTGCTGCCCCCTCAACAGTAGCCAGCACAAATCTCAAACGTGATTCATAATGTACCCTATATATGTGGCATTATGAATCACGTTTGAGATTTGTGCTGGCTACTGTTTACAGGCCACCAGGGTACCATACAGACTTCATACAAGTTCAGTATGGTGATGTAGCGACTGACCGAATCCTGTTTTCCTTTCACTACTGAACAAATATGAACACATATAGTTTAATTCACAAAACCTTGAATCATGTGATTTCTTGTCCCAATATGTGACCTGATCCAGCAAAATGAGTCACAGTGACCCAAATTTCAAAATTGAGATTTTGGTATTAATGGAAAGAGGAGACCATACACTTTAAAATGATATCCTAGTCAAAGTCATACCTTAAATGGTTGTAAAGATATACACATTTGAATTATGGTCGTCTGCCCTCTTTTTCCAATTGAAAACCTGAGAAAATTGCGTTTAAAGTTTTTTGCCCATTTTTTGTTGATATCTTTCAAAATCCATTGCATTTAAAGAGATGAACTATTTATTTTACAGCTTAATTTGACCAAAGACATATATAATGCTATTAAACCAGACTGAAGCTCAAATTATTTTAAAGTTTTTATTTGAATAAATAATTTAAAAGGCACTTTTACAAAAATCAGAAAGATTGAACAGAGGTGCTACATTTTGCTTGTGTGTGTGTGTGTGTGTGTGTGTGGTGTGTGTGTGTGTGTGTGTGTGTGTGTGTGTGTGTGTGTGGTGTGTGTGTGTGTGTGTGTGTGTGTGTGAGGCCTAAGTAGGCTAGTGCATTAATAATGCGATGTTAAAAGTGTGTTTTAACATGAATACGTCTAAGAGTGCATATCTGTAAAAAGAGAATCGCACTGGTGACAACTTTTTTTAAATATAAAACTTGATGATAATGCAATAATTAATAATAAAGCAATAATTTCCAGCGAATTTAGTACAACTTTGTAAACTTTAATAGTCATTTAAATACATTTACTCATTTATATGGACTATGAAACTTCGGGAGATTATTTTTGAATGTCTTTTGAATGAAATTAGCCAAAAAGGTTTTTTTTTATTATTTCATTATTTTTCCACATAATCGGCCCATATCTTAAAATAGAACGTTGCGACTTCCGACTCATTTCGACAAGAGCGGGTCACATATCTGCCAGCAGGTCATTCATTAACTTCGTTTATGACGCTTTGAGCAGTCAAGAAACAGGTCCTTGTTGTTCTCTAACCCTTGTTCAGTCACGAAGAATAGACTACTCTATTGAGAGTCTCGAGCTAAAATTGTCCCCCCTCATCAATTTTTGTCTCCCTAGGCTGATAAGTGAATTTACATACACAACTACCCTTTTGTCTTGAAGACAACCATTTGCGAACTAAACCCTCATGTGGTACACACCACAGATGGACAGATGCTGACCATAAGGATACCCACACACACACACCACACAAACGTCCTTTGTGTACAACTTAGGATAGAAATGTCCTTAATGTATATAACACAGAATTGTATCTGACCTTCCTGTATGCATGCATATCTAATTAGTTTGGTCTTATTCTATAGATGTAATTTGAGACTGGTTTGTAACTTTGAATCTTAAGTATACTTCCAAAGAAAGATTCTTCAAAGAAAGATCACCTTCTGTAACTTCCTCTTGCTAGGTCATAAAACTTTATGACCCCCAAAAGGAATTCCAATGGAATCAAAGCTCCCACTTGAATTCTGATAGAGAAAGAGGAATAGACTCTGCAATCTTATATTTTATATAAGTATAACCACTTAAGAAATGTATAAACATGAATTTGATCTTTCCTAGGTCATGGTGGCCGGTATTATGGCTTTATAGTCGTGTGAGTGAACGTTAAATGCTTGTAATTCTGCATATGAATGTAGCTTTGATTCTTCTACTTTTACCGGCTTGTTCTTGGTATCTGTGTGACCGTCGTGATGTGACCGAGCCAGTCATACATAGGATATTACAGTAAAATGTATTGTTCTGTGTGTACAATCTTTCTGGGTAGAAATGACAAAATTTTATAGCATCATAAATTATCCTGACAAGACAAAGAAGAACTTTTCCCGCTCGAGATACTCTAAGACAATTGGTTCACGAACCGAAGCAGGGCGTGAACCCCTCCTCTCCATAAAGACTGACACAGAAGTTTCTCTGAGCACTTCAGAGAAACCGGAGCACTTGAGAACTTGTGAGAACTTGAGAACACTTGCTCGCTGAGCACTCGGTTGGGGAACATTCTGACGAACCCACTTCGTCAGTGAGAAGATCCATGGCTCCCTTTTAGGGAGCGTTCTCCGTTTTTTCTTTTCTTTTCTTTTCTTTTCTTTTCTTTTCTTTTCATATTCGACCCTCCCTCCACGAGGGAGATGAACTCTGAATTATTTCCTTGGCAACTTCACGTTCGGTGAACCTTTAAACCTCCCGCGAGTCTGCTCGCCTCGGAAGACATGAGAGAACACGCCTATAGCACCTAAGGACAAACACGCACACAACTCTGCGTTCCTCAGCAACACAAGAGAACCATATATGCAAGTATTGGTTATTGATTTGATTTGATTGATGTGATTTCTTGTTGTCTCTCTAAGGGTTACGTTGTCTGTGAATTTTGCCATGATGCGATCACCCCGGTGATCAATCTCTCTCTCTCGCTCTGTCTCATCCTCTTACTCTCTCTCTCTCCCTCCCTCACTCAATCTCTCTCTCTCTCTCTCATTCCCTTTTGTTATTCGTTCTGTTTCATTAGTTTTACTGTTTACTGTACATACATGTATCCCGTGTTTAAATGTAGAATTCTGTATCCGTAGTTTCATTTTATTAAAACCATTATACTCTTAATTGTTTCTGGCAAAAATGCTCATTTTACAAAGTCAAAAGCTTTACAATTTGTTACTATTTCAGTAACCTAACTTTTATAATAACAAGAAGGTGATTTTTCATGGCCAGAAAATAGCTTTTTTGGAATTATTAAGAAAGAGATAATTTTTGTTGGAAAAATGATGAGTTAATCTTACGGCCGTTTGCTGGACAAACATATTAACTCATTAACCCATAACATAAACATATTAACCCATTTAAGCCACAGTGTATAGTTGTCATTTTTCTTTTGTAAGAATTTTTCTAGATGTTATCCATGTTGTATGTCTCAATGCCATGCAAGGAAACAACGAAATAAAGGATTTCAAGAGAGAGAAAAAGTTTTCACTTCCTTCCTGTCACATGAGGCTGTCAACTTCCTACCCCTACTTCCAGGAAGCATGGCGAAGGCAAACCCTCCCAAAGAAAGCTCATTTTCATATTACTAAGAAGTATTTTTTGTTGACATATACTGCCGTGCTAAGGCAAAAGACCGTAACTTCGTGTTTGGTCGAAAATGAGTTTTTTATATTTTTGGCACATTCAAGACCTGCTTTATCATGTGGATAAGTATCTTGAGTCAATTCTTTTATTTTTACGAGAAAATGATGGGTTGTCTTAACAGTAACTTCCAAAAGCCCATGAGAAACTAAGGCAGAACACCGTAACATCAGTTACGGCTCTTTGGCTTTGTTTTGGAACGCTCATTTTGAGTTACAGTGCTCTGCCTTTGTTTAGCCGCGCGTCAATATGAAGTTACTGTGCCGGTGTTCTATCAAATAATGTTACCTTTCAGATTATAGCTACGGTGTTCCCTTATCGAAAAGGGAACTTCGAGATGCGTCGAAACGCTGCGGGAACGCCTTCTGCGTGAACGCCTTCTGCGTGAATGCGTCTGAAGCATCTATGCCAACTAGTCCAATGGAAAAAGGGAATGAGCGTCACGGGCGGGTGACGTCATGACCAGGAAAGGATAAGAGCACTTCCGCTGCTCGCCGGCATTAGCTTCTGTGCCTCAGCAAGCGATCTGTGTCAAACTGTCCCTGTCTATTTATTGTTGTCTGTTGCAATATTGTTGGTATCGTTATGGCGAAACAAATGTACAAACAGTGTGTTCCTCCCTGCCCGCGTTTATTTAAACGGGTGGGGACACACACAGCTTTGTGTCATTTTGTTTGAGAGTAAGAGCATGCTGAGTGCTAACATTGTGAAAGTGAAACTACCAGATTAGCATGCTCTGCTCTCGCCTGTCACTCTGTATGATAGTGGCAGGCTCGCGATTCTCACGGGATGCAGGACCCGCGTTTGCCGAGGCGGCGCGGAGAATGCATTCCTGGGGATCGCAAAAGGATCTTTTGGAGGGGTGGGAGAACGGTCCGAGGGCCTTTTCTTCTTCCTTGCCCAGAAGATCCAGCTCTATCTCCCCGGTGTTGGAAGCACGCTCTGCGGTTTCTTCCGCTCGGGGAGAGACAGAGCCCTTTTTTCCTTCATATTCTTCCTCCGAGGAGGTTTGTGTTTGAGAATATTGAAAGTGAAAGCAAGCACACACACTGTTGAATTAGATTCGCCATCTATTTTCCCAGTATATGATGAACTGGTGGAGGTTTTGTCCCGTGCTGTTAGTAAATTAAAATATTTAATGGCCAGCTGAGAAAAGGAACGCTCGTCCTAAGAAACTTGACGAGCGTTTTCTTATTTCTATCACATTATCTCCACCACGAGGCTTCCATTTTTTCCCTGATTTACACACTGAATATTTAAATTATGGAATAAACCGTATTTATCACTACTTTCAGCCCTCGTGTTAAATGTTTATTCAAGATTAGAGGGTTGAAAGATTACGGTTATGATATGATGCCCCAGGTTGAACAGAAATAAAAATAGGAAAATGCTATTTTTTCACCTGGTCCAGTATCATCATTTAAGCCTATGCTTTGCTCATAAGCCTATACTAAAGAATCTCGCGTTTGCCGAGGCAGCGTGTAGGTTTAATGTTGTAATCAGAATCTAGCTCGGATCTCGCGTTTGCCGAGGCACCGCTTAGATTTCGAGTGTATTTTGCAAAAATACGATTCTGTGGCTGGGATCTCGCGTTTGCCGAGGCAGCGCGTAGGTTTAAGCAGAACTACTTTGGTTTTATGGGTAAAGCTTATACGGCAGCAGGTCAGCTGGAGAATGTTTATAGAAATCTATATTATAATGCTCCAGGCTTACCAGGCCGATCTGCTGGGGTTCTGGATATAGCGAAATTTGAGCCTTCGGGTCTCTTCGGCGACGCATTCCATGCGGTCGTTGTTAGGTGATACAAGATTATATATATATATATATATATATATATATATATATATATATATATATATATATAAAATATATATATAATAAGGTTTCTCCCTCGCTGTGTCCAGCCCCCCTGGGGCTGCTGGGCGTGAGCAGCCCCCAACCGTCGAGTTCATCATATTATTTGCACAGAAAGAGAGTGCTGCGTCTCGTGTTCCTCCATGTAGATACTGGAGACAGACGCAACCCTCTCAACCGAAGTCGCCTAAGCCTAAGCCGGATCTGAGGACCGTTCTTCAGGCGAAGAAAGCTTCGGTTCAAAAAAAAAAAAGGTCCTGATGCTTAGGCATCAGGCCTGTGAGGACAGCCCCGACCGGAGTGGAGCGGTGTTCACCTCATTATACGGTGCCCGTTCCACTTCGGGGTCCTCACGAGACCCTCCTGCCAACCCTGCCACCTCTGGTGCTTCAGGGCGCAGTGGTCTCCAGCGAGTCGCTGGTGCTATGCTGCGGCACAGCATCGGTTTCGCGCCCTCTGAGGGGGGTTTTAGAGCAGTCAGGTCAGGTAGTTCCTGCCGGTATGTTTCAGGCTCCAGATTTGGCTCTCTCAGTAACACCAGAGACCAGCCTCGAGAGGCTGGTTCCCTTAGTAAATTTTCTGGCAGCGTGGAAGCTTCTGCCGAATATTTCTCATTGGGTCCTGCAGATTGTAGAGAAAGGATACAGAATCCAGTTTGGCTCTCGTCCTCCTCGTTACAGCGGGGTGCTACCCACAGTGGTGCATCCCGAGCAGGCTCTGGTAATGGAGCAAGAAGTAAGGGCCCTGTTAGCAAAAGAGGCTATAGAACAGGTGTACTCACCCGACCGAGAGTCGGGTTTTTACAGCCGTTATTCATTGTTCCAAAAAAGGATGGAGGGTTGCGTCCCATTTTAGATCTTCGCCTGTTGATTCGGTCAGTTCAGAAACTCAAGTTCAAGATGCTGACCCTCAAGCAGATCGTGACCCAAATCAGATCCGAGGACTGGTTTGTCACGATAGATCTAAAGGATGCATACTTCCATATCTCCATCCTCCCTCAGCACAGGAAGTTCCTAGGGTTTTCTTTCGGGGGCAAAGAATACCAATATCGGGTTCTTCCTTTCGGTCTAGCTTTATCACCCCGCACGTTCACGAAATGCGTGGATACAGCTCTAGCCCCCTTGGGCTTCAGGGCGTACGTATTCTGAACTACATCGGTGACTGGCTGATTCTGCGGAATCGGAGCAGTTGGCGGTTCGGCACCGAGGTGTCGTTCTCGCTCTTATGCAGATGTTGGGGTTGATGCTCAATTCCAAGAAGAGTGTGCTTTCTCCAGTATTGAGAACCACTTTCCTTGGTGTGGTATGGGATTCAGTGACGATGAGGGCCAGCCTATCGCCCGTTCGTGTAGCTGTTATCCTGGCAGCCACCAAAGAGCTAAAGCTAGGTCAGTCACGCACTGTAAAACAGTTCGAGAAACTGTTGGGTCTACTGGCAGCAGCGTCCAACGTGATACCTTTTGGCCTGCTGTACATGAGGCCTTTACAGTGGTGGCTCAGGACCAGAGGGTTCTCCCCGAGGGGAAACCCTTTCCGTATGATCAAGGTTACGCGGCGATGCCTTCGTGCCTTAGAGATATGGAGGAAACACTGGTTCTTAACCCAGGGCCCGGTGTTGGGAGCTCTTTGCCATCGAGCTACTATCTCGACAGATGCTTCCCTCACCGGCTGGGGAGCGGTAATGGAAGGCCGCTCGGTTCAGGGTCTGTGGAAAAGCCATCATCTTTCGTGGCACATCAATTGCCTGGAGGTGATGGCTGTCTTCAATGCGTTGAGACATTTCCTTCCGGACCTAAGAGGCCATCATGTGCTCGTTCGAACAGACAACACATCAGTGGTCTCTTATCTGAACCGCCAGGGGGGTCTGAGGTCGCGTCCGCTTTGCAAACTGCCGCACCAGATCCTCCTGTGGTCCCTGGGGAAGGTACTCTCCCTGAGGGCAGTGTATATTCCTGGGGACCAGAATATAGGAGCAGGCATCCTGTCGAGGCAGGAGCTGAGGCCAGGGGACTGGAGACTCCACCCCGAGGCGGTGGAGAAAATCTGGGAGGCATATGGCAGAGCAGAGGTGGACCTGTTCGCGTCTCACAACACGACGCACTGTCCCCTCTGGTATTCACTTACTCACCCGCCCCCCCTGGGGCTGGATGCCATGGTGCAGACGTGGCCGAGGCTACGTCTGTACGCCTTTCCCCCTGTTGCTCTGCTCCCAGGAGTTCTGGAGCGGGTCCGTCAGTGTGGGATAAGCCTGCTGCTAGTAGCACCACGCTGGCCAAGTCGGATCTGGTTTGCGGACCTGATCCTTCTGCTAGACGGGCCTCCATTGGAGATCCCTTTGAGGAGGGACCTTCTGTCTCAGGCCGGGGGCACAATATTTCACCCTCGGCCAGAGATATGGAATCTTTGGGTTTGGCCTCTGAGGGGGCCCAACTTGTAGATAGTGGTCTTTCAGCTGAGGCTGTTGAGACCATCCTAAGCTCCAGAGCTCCAGCTACGAGGAAACTGTATGCGCTTAAATGGAGAGTTTTCTCCTTATGGTGTCACCGACATCAGTGGGATCCGGTTAATTGTTCTGTCAACACAGTAATCGAGTTCCTGCAGGAGCGCTTTGTGTCAGGTCTATGTCCTTCCACACTAAAAGTTTACGTGGCAGCCATTGCGGCTTACCATACCATGGTGGGAGGTATATCTTTGGCTCGAGACCCCCTGATTACACCCCTTTCCTTCGTGGCACTTTGAGGCTGAGGCCTGCAATTCGCACTAAGGTGCCAGCTTGGGATTTGACTGTAGTTCTAGTAGGCCTGTCTAGGGCTCCATTCGAGCCCTTAGATTCGGTCTCAGAGAAGTTCCTTACTCTTAAGACCATCTTTCTCCTAGCTATTTCGTCCCTCAAGAGAGTTGGTGACCTTCAGGCTCTTTCGGTCTCCCCCACCTGCCTTGAATTTGCACCGGGGATGGTCAAGGCGTTCCTTTATCCAAAACAGGGATACGTCCCTAAGGTGCCGACCTTGACTCCGAGGCCTATCGTGCTGCAGGCTTTCTGTCCTCCTCCGTTTGCAACTGCGGACCAGGAAAGACTGCACCTGTTGTGTCCAGTGCGAGCATTGGACACATATGTACATCGGACATCCTCAATCAGGAAGTCCGATCAACTATTTATTTGCTTTGGATCACCTAAAAAAGGTCTTCCTGCTTCAAAACAGACAGTCAGTAAGTGGATAGTCGAGGCTATTTCACTTGCTTATGAGTACTCGGGCCAGCCTTGTCCTTTGGTGGTCCGAGCTCATTCTACCAGGAGTATGGCGGCTTCTAAAGCCTTGCTGCATGGGGTTTCTCTCCATGACGTTTGTGATGCGGCGGGCTGGTCCTCTCCGCTCACATTCGTGAGGTTTTACAGCCTGGACCTGGATGCTGCCCCAGGTTCTCAGGTGCTTAGTGCTTAGCTGAACAGTCTGACACTCAGGTACTTGAATTATGGCGCATTGGGTATTCTCGTTCCCGCAGCGTTTCGACGCATCTCGAAGTTCCCTTTTCGATAAGGGAACGTCTCAGGTTACTATTGTAACCATAGTTCCCTGAGAACAGGGAACGAGACGATGCGTCCCCCTGCCATACTTCTGGCGTCCCTGCGATCGGCTTGCTTCGGCACTGTCGAAGCTAATGCCGGCGAGCAGCGGAAGTGCTCTTATCCTTTCCTGGTCATGACGTCACCCGCCCGTGACGCTCATTCCCTTTTTCCATTGGACTAGTTGGCATAGATGCTTCAGACGCATTCACGCAGAAGGCGTTCCCGCAGCGTTTCGACGCATCGTCTCGTTCCCTGTTCTCAGGGAACTATGGTTACAATAGTAACCTGAGACGTTTTGCCTTTGTTTTACTCTCCATTAAAATTTCAATTACGATGTAGCGTGTGTAGCCTACTTTGTACAGCTGCCATCAGTCCCTGTAAATTCTGATGTCCTCAGAGCTTTGTCCTGCACAAATGCGGTCAGAACATGTAGTATCTGAACCTGCTCCATCGACAAACGATTGACTATATATCATCGCGAATGATATGCAGAGTTGACAGAAAAATGTTACACACGCCGTAGCAGGCGTGAACTGCAACAAAGAACTAAAGCCCCGCCTCACCCAGTTCGGTTACCATGCGCGCGCGCGCGTGTGTGTGTGAGAGGCGCGGGGGCGGGCGCGATATAAACATACGCCATAATTTTATACAGGACATCATTCAAACTACAAATAGTTTGCTTATATTTATGTACACTCACAATAAAACACAACATTATGCATTGGTTTTAATTTAATTTTTTTTTAAGTTACACATTCTACATTGATTAAAAAATAAAATAAAATGTGTTTTTAATGGTAGTATTATTTTATACAAAAATTAATTATTTATCATTCAGATGAGAATAAAGCTAGTATTAATACATGTTAGGTCATTGCAAAATGACTGAGTATGAAGAATAGGGAGGGGAACAATCAGGCCTTATGCCCTGCAGACTCACACAGCTCTGATCTTTAAACACACACACACACACACACACACACACACACACACACACACACACACACACACACACACACACACACACACACACACACACACACACACACACACACACACACACACACACACACACACACACACTTCAGTTTTAGAATCAACTTTTCAAAAAACATTTAAATGTTTTACATCTTTTATACATTCGTGGTGTTAATCAACTTTGTTTTATGAAATTCATGTTAATTAAAACCATTCATACTTTTCCAACTATTCTTACTACTTCAACTTCTTGTTGATACATGTGAAGCCATTTTTATCATGAGTCCAATAGGGTTAATGTTGCTTACATTTTAAGTGTTATCATAACATTGTGCTATAAAATAGAAGTTAAGGTGGTTTGCCTTGGTATGACCGATTGTCATTTTGTGGGCAATCCTAAGGCAGAATACAGTAACTTCCGAAAAAGGGTCAAAGGTCAAATTTGAGTTCAAATTTTTTTTGTAGTTAGGTTAATACAGGTATACACTACAACATGTGAAAATTACAATATTATACCTATAACTCAATTGTCAGGACATTAAGATAACTTTAAAGTCATTTTTCTCAGTTTCACACTCTGGTGAGTTAAGGTCTTTTGCCTTAGTAGGGCAGTATATATATCTACATAATCATGAAGGTCTCTAGAATCCTCCAAACAAAACAAATCTTACAATTGATCTATATTTTTTGTATACTTAGTCAAAAGTCCAAGCGGCAACTATAGTTGCCGGAGGGCAAATGCCTTGTAAGTACATATATCATGGGGAAATGCGGTATACTGTGTTAATAGGTTAATAATTCATGTTTATTGGACTTGTTTAGTGCATAAACATAACTTTACACTTTAAATGACATCTCTACTGTTAATTAGTACTGTCTGTATGCACTGTTATTTTAGTTTTTTGCTATTTTTTCATTTGTTTTTTTGTTATATATATATATATATATATATATATATATATATATATATATATTATATATATATATATATATATATATATATATATATATATATATATATATAGAATTTTGTCTTCATTCTATTTATTTGTATTTATTTATTTTCATTTAACTTTTTGATACACAATGCCCTGTTATGGCTGCACTTTTTTCTGCACTCTACCACTTTAACCCTTGTGCGCTGTTTGTGGTCTCAGAGACCCCAGGCAACAAAATTTAATTTTGTATCAAATTTTGTACATATTTTGTACAAATTTTGTGCAAATGTAATTTGTTACATTTTGTAACAAATTACATTTTTGATATATGCATATCTACATATTATGAAATCATAATAATAACAATGAAAGTTACTTTTTGTCAGAGTTTAGCAGTTTTGTACTGAAATAATGTTACATTATGATTAGAATCAAACCTGATCAGGATGTTAAAAAGAGAAAAGTTGGAGTCTTTAGAGTTTATCATTTTTTTCAAACATCTGTTTTTCATATAATTCTAAAAATTGTGTGAAGTGTGCCACATTTAATTTCTGTCTATGTGTGTTCTTTCTGATTTTGAGGATGAATTTTGTCCATTGACAAAAATCATTTGATTCTAATCATAATATAAAATTATTGAAAAACAGATTTTTTTTCCAGTACAAAAAATGCCTAAACTTCGACAAAACATAACTTTTATTGTTATAATTGTGATTTCATAATATGTACATATGAATACAACTGGAAAACTTGTGAAAATATGTATTTCATTTAGTCAAATAGCAAATAGCAAATAATGGAGCTCTGCAGCCATCTACTGGTTAAAGTGATAATTTGTTACTTTTAAAACGGCATTTTCCAAAAGATGGGCAAAAATATTACACTAAACCATGTAAAATTATCCATGTTATCCCCATAAATGAAAGTTAGAAATGTGGGTCAAAAAGACCCCAAACAGCACACAAGGTTTAAGACAAATGGATTTGTTGTTTCTTGTGTTTTCATATTCAAGAGATTATAAGCTAGATTCCGCTTTTTGGGTTTGCATCAAACGTTCTTTGACTTTTATACACAATACATTTGTTTATGAATAAAGATTGATCTGTTGAAAGCAGTTATTTTGAGATAGATCTCCTCCTATTCATATTTAACATTAAAGGTTCTCTAAGCGATCCTGTGTGACGTCACTTCTTGTTGACGTTCGAACTATTGTCAAACAAAACGGAGGCTAGCTAGACCCTCCCTCCTCCTCATCCGCGCACTAACCCTTCAAACCCACCCCCAAACCATTCTTGTCGGTTATTGGCTGGAACAGTTTGTTATGTTTCTTAGAGCGGGTCGCTAGAGTTTGTTTTTGTAGCCCTTTGTGGAGCCTGGGGTGTCTGCAGAGACCGCGTTTTTTACAGTGTGTTCAGGGGACAGGCAGCTAGCAGCTCGTGAATAGATGTTTGCTGTATGTGACAAAAAATGTTTTGGCCATAAAAACGCGTGACATCGCTTAGAGCACCTTTAAGGGGGTGCATACAACATATTTGCCCACCGGCAACTATAGTTGCCGCACATTCGAATACAATTTTCAAGAAGAAAAAAAAAACCTGGGGAAAATAAATGCAGAACACGTTCACATAGGACATTATTAACACGACTATATGCATGAAACCATTCAGAAAAATTTGGGCACAAATGGGTTAAAATTGCGATTTAATTATGCACACACACACACACACACACACACACACACACACACACACACACACACACACACACACACACACACACACACACACACACACACACTGCTTAGAATAAGTGAACACACCCATGCTAAAATTGACTAAAAAGAGGAATAAAAAATCTAAGTAAACACTAAGTATAAACAAAATTGAACTAACATCTGTAAAATTGTAGGTAAATATGTACTTACTCTTTCTAATTTCTGACTGTGTTGCTAAGCGCACTCCGATTTGCAGGCGGAGGTAGTGATGAAGCTAAATTCCTTTTAAAAAAGTTGAGGAATATTATTACATAAATAATTTTAGACGCGTGCAATAAGCCTATATGCTTTTCAATGGGCCATTACCGGAGAGGCACACCGCAATTCATTAACTGGGTATATTTACACATTACAGCACATTTACAAACATTTACAACTGATATATGCGAGCATGCATCGTCAATGATAATAATGAGGCAGCATTTAAAATAGTCAAAATATAATCTAAACATCTAGTAGGCCTATTTTATAAAATAACTTCTAAATTCTAGCTTTCATACATAATGATCTAAACATATCCTTTACACATAGGTACGAGATATTAAATTCATGGTATAGATATGCACTTTCATTAGATCGTGTTGAATATATCAAATGTCAATACTCTGGATGGCAAGTGGGAAATAGTCCACCCAGTATAATATGTAAGCTACATGTTTATATTGAATAGCTTGTCAACTAATGGAAGTAAGACTAAATACTTACTCATTCGAAATTCTATCCACGGCTGGATCAAGTCGCTCTTCAAAATACAAACGGTCATCAGTCGCGCTCTCTTCTTCTGATGAAAATGTACATTCTTCGTTGCTAGTATCCAGGACAAGCTGAAGAGCTTCTACACCGGTGTATCGTGCCATCTTCCCATCGCGCAGGTGAACTGAATGATGAAACTTGAAGCCTTTAATGCATTTGCTTAGGGGCGTTTACCTGTTTTACATAGATGGCTTAACACATTATCTTGTGGATAGTGGAATAACAGGATCGATTGATGTATAACACAAAAATGAAAGATCAAAATTAACAGAGCAGTTTGAGTTTATTTTACATTGCTAAAAAAAAAAAAAAAAATGAGCAAAACGCGCGGGCGCGTTTCTGGTCCCCAGAGGGTTAATAAACAAACTACAGCTAGTTCTAAACGCAGCAGCTCGAGTTCTTACCAGAACCAGGAAGTATGACCACATTAGCCCAGTTCTGTCAACACTGCATTGGCTGCCTATTGAACATCGTATACATTTTAAAATATTGCTGATTACTTACATACGTAATGCTTAATAATCAAGAAACTTTACTGCTGTACCATGAGTGCAGCAGACGTAATGATATGACGCAGCGCCTGAAAATAAGCTACCTTCCGTCAACATAACCAACGTGACAACCTGCTTGCACAGGGAGCGTTGTGCGTATCATTACACCTGCTGCACTCATGGTACGGCAGTTAAGTTTCTTGATTATTACGCAGGAATGAGAGTATAGTTCCTAGCCATATCAGCCTAGAAAATCGCAACTTTACATTTTCCGTCGGTCTTAGTGCACGATGTAACTACAGAAGAGTCAAGTTTTAAATAAGAAAAATATCGAAACTCTTTGGAAATGCTAATGGTCTTGTCCACTTCAATGATGTATGCTAAGCTATGCTAAAAGTGGTACCGCCAGAACCGGAGTTTGGCTGATTGGATTCAAAAACGGTAAAACTAAACAGTTTAACTCTGGGGGAGTTGTAAAATGAGCCTATTTCCAAAAAAAGTGGAGTATCCCTTTAAAGAAGATTAAAGAAAATAGTCTGACGCCGTGGTACAATGAGCACAGTCAGGCACTTAAGAGAGCAGCCAGAAAAATGGAGTGCAACTGGAAGAAAACAAAACTAGAGTTTTTTAAAGGTAGCTCTCAGCAAGGCAGATTAGACCACTGCGAGGTCCCAAGAGTGTACGAGAGGAGAGTGTGGAGGATTTAATCTCCTGGCTCCCCTCAGGAACCTGATGACCAGGTCATGCTTTCCCAAGGACTTACTTTTAACTGCGTCATAATGAGCGGCAATAGCGGCAACATACACTTGGAGGGTGGAGGGAGACAGCCTTCGCTCCAACCCTTCTTGCAGGAAGGAAAGCACGACACTGATGGGGCATTTTCTGGGGTCTTCTAGATGGAAGAGCACCAGGTGACGAAGAGTTTCCACTTCAACGCATAGGCATGTCGTTTGGACAGTACTCTAGTGGAAGTGATGGTAGTGGTACCCAAACCTACCTTGTCCCATCCAGGGACCACACGTGGAGGTTCCTAAGTTCGAGACAAGGGTGCCAGAGGGTGCCCCGTCTCAGAGAAAGGAGATCCTTGGCCAGGGAGGTGCTGTCGCGAGGATTATTAGTTTCTCCGGTAAAAGGCTGAAACCGTGAGAGCTCGTCAGCTGCATGATTCAGGTCTCCCTGAATATAAATGGCTCGAAGCGACCTCAGATGCTTCTGACTCCATATTAGGAGATGAAAGGCAGGTTGCAACATACGGCAGGAGCGTAGACCACCTTGTCTGTTAATGTACGCTACTGTGGCCGTGTTGTCTTTCCGGACTAGTACGTGTTGACTCTTGAGCAATGCCCGGAAGTGGTGCAGAACGAACTGTACTGCCAGCAACTCGAGGCAATTGACATGCTAAAGGTGCTGGGGTCCTGTCCAGGAGCCCGTGGCAGCATATCGCTTGCACATGGCAACCCAGCCTGTGGTGGAAGCATCTGTTGAGACAATAACATGCCTGGAAACTTGTTCTAAGGGTACTCTGTATGCTGCTGCGGACATTATATGCCCCGGGAGCCTCTGAAAAACTTCAGTGGAACCGCACTCTTGCTCTGGAATTGACTCAGGCAAGTCAGCAGTGACTGCCTGTGCTCGATCGTAAGCTGCGCACACATGGCGACCGAGTCGACCATTCCAAGAAAAGAGATCCTCTGCACTGGGAAGAGTTTGCTCTTTTCCCAGTTGACCCAAAGGCCCAAACGGGCAAGGTCCCGGAGCACCAGATCCCTCTGTTCGCAAACCTGGTCTTGGGAGTGAGCTAGGAGCAGCTAGTCGTCGAGATCGATCAGGATGGGAACCCCTTGTTGCTGGAGTGGCACAAGGGCTGCCTCGGCAACTTTCGTGAAGACGCGAGGGGACAGGGCTAACCCAAATGGGAGAACCGTGTACTGGTATGCCTGGACCTCGAATGCAAACCGAAGAAATGGTCTGTGTTGAGGAAGAATGGAGACATGAGAGTACGCGTCCTTCAGGTCGATCGCTGCAAACCAATCCAACAGACGAACACATTCGAAAATGCGTTAGACTGTACACATTTTGAACGGAAGACTGTGAAAAGACGCGCAGGTCCAGGATTGGCCGTATCCCACAGCTCTTTTTGGGTACAATGAAGTAGGGGCTGAAGAAGCCGGACTTCATTTCAGCTGGAGGGGCGATCTCGATTCTACCATTCGCCAGTAGGGTAACGACCTCCACATGCATGACATGGGCATTGCCGCCCACCACGGTATAGCGGATTCCCCGGAAGCAGGGGAGGAGACCTTGCGAAATGAATCGCATAGCCGTGCCTGATGGTTCTCGTGATGGTTCTCGACAGATTGGAAAGCTCCAAAAACTGAACCAGCGGGGTCAGTTGAACCATAGGCATACCCACGATGGGGCAGCGAGGCGGAATGACCGACCCAGATGTGGGAGGCGGAGCTTCCCGGTGTGCCTGCTCTGTCAGGGGTCTGGCAACAGAGGGGGATGAGAGTGGCAAGGCTCGTAAGCGGCGCGCACTGCCATTCACGTCCTCTGGGGGCTCAGAGATGGGAAAGTCTGTTTTTTGGAAGAAGAGGTTCTGCAAACACTTCCTGGAAAGAACTGCAACTCCATTTTTGAGCTACCCGTAATGGGAGAGCCACATTGCCTGGAGTTCGAGAGGCTGCAGGGCTGGTACGGGCTGGGGCGTCTTCCTGCTTGTTTGTTTAATTTATTTAAAACAGGACAATGTGCAGTTACATTGAGAAGATGGCTGCACCAGATTTAGCACTATGCCAATTTCCATCTGTAGTCCTACACAAATACGATCACATGACAAAGGTAAAATTACATAACGAAAACAATTAACATATAAAATTTATGTAACAAGGATAGCTAATACAATATAAAAAGACAATTCACTAAGAAAGTACAGCATATAAAGTGTAAAGATTTTTTTGTATTATTATAACACACAAAAGCACAATACGATGTAAAAGCCATCAATCGGTACCCACCAGGGTATCATCCGATGGCCAAAACACCCGTCTGGTGCCCCTAGTGTGAACAGGACTGTTGATCTATTAGCCAGTCTTTAACTGCCCGTGAGAAGCCATAAAAATCTGCATTGTTCTTTAGATTGTCTGGTAGCCCATTCCATTCTTTGATGGCTTTACAGGAGAAGGCTGATTGAGAAAAGGCAGACTTTCTTTTGGGAACATTACAATCACCCCTAGATACAGACCTCAATGCTCTGTTTGTTAGGTCAGAGCGTAGCTGTACATATGTTTTTAAAGGGGGTGGGGCAGCATCATTAAGAATTTTGTGAACCAGACGGATATCTGAATACCTAATCAGATTGTCAAAGCTTAGTATACTGTACTTTTCCAGTACATTGCAGTGGTGGTACCGCCGAAGCTTTTTATCTAGGATTTTCAAGGCCTGATTATGTAATGATCTAAGGGGGTTTAAAACAGTTTTTTTGGCTTGAGACCATGATGACATACAATACAATATGTGGGATATAATCATTGCCTGTAAATATGATTTTGCTGCTGCCAGTGATAAAGAGCTTCTGATGTACCGAAAGTTAGCGATGTTAAATTTCAGAACACGGCATACCCTTTTAACATGGTTTTTAAAATTTAGTACAGGGTCCAGGGTCACACCTAGGTATTTAACTTCTTCCACATTTTTAATCATGTAGCTATCCACATAGATATGTGGGAGAACACTTTGAATTCTTTTATTTGAAAAATACATTGTGACCGTTTTCTCTGTATTCAACGTAAGGCAGGACTTGTTCATCCACTCAGTTACTTTGTTCATTGCCACAGACAGTTTAGAAGCAACAGAATTGGCATTGGAACCATGAGTATATAAAACCGCGTCATCAGCGTACATCAAGATCTCCACATCATCACAGATGGAAGGTAGGTCATTGATGTACAAACTGAAGAGCAATGGCCCCAGAATAGACCCCTGGGGTACCCCTGAAATACAGGATCTGAACGGAGAAGTTTTATCATTTATTCTTACGCACTGGTAACGGCCTACTAGGTAGGTTGGAGCCAACTAATAGTATTTGCGGAGAGATTGTAATTCCACCGTTTTGTCAGCAGCACTGAGTGGTTCACGGTGTCAAATGCCCTACGTAGATCCAGAAAAACGGCCCCAACCACCCCTCCCTTCTCTAGACTGTATTTGATCACCTCGAGGAAATAACAACAAGCTGTATCGGTGGAGTGTTTGGGTCGGAAGCCGAATTGCATGGGGTGTAACATATTTCCATTATCGAGGTGCTCAATCAGCTGTTCGGCGACAATTTTTTCAATAACTTTAGAAACTACAGGGAGTGTGCTAATTGGTCTATAATTCTTAATAGCCTTTCTGTTTCCTGATTAGGACGAAGGGAATACACATTCTCTAAATGATTGATTAATTATGTGTGCAATTGGTTCTGCAAAGTCCTCTTTATATTTTTTTAGTAACAGCGAATCAAGTCCCCAGATGTCCTTTGCTCTCGAGTTAGAGAGTGATGTAATAACTTTGTTGACCTTGCCTTCATTTACACATTCAAAGTCCAGTAATTCCACCAGAGTGGATTGTGGTCCACCTGGGTGACCAACACCCATGGCCCCAACAAAGGCTGCAGATGATGTTAAAAGCAGCTCTAAGGGTTTACTTAGTTCCAGAATTGAAGTGATGAAGTAGTCATTAAACATGTTGGCAACCATTAAGCTGTCCTTTGTAGTAGTTTGCATTCCAGGTGCGAGTGTTTCATTGTTATCTATGTTTATGTTAAGTTCGATAGGCCCATTTTTAGTCCGCTTTTTCCCAGAGAGATTGTCAATACACTTCCATATCATTTTAGTATTACCTTTAGCCTGTTTAATTATTTCTAAGAAAAAATCTGCTTTAGCTCTCCTGAGCTGTCCTATGACTTTATTTCGCAGACTTTTGAAAATCAACTGGTCAGTCCCCAACCTTGACTTGAGATACTTTTTTAGGGCAGCATCTCTTTCTTTCATTAAAAGCCATAACCTCTCACTAAGCCATGGTAGGGTTTTTTTACTTTTAAATTTCCGCGGCTGCTTTTTTGTGTATTTAGAGAGAATTTGAGTAATTGCATTTTTAAGAATCCTACAGGCCTGCTCACAGTCTTGGCCACAAACTAAACCACTTTGAACAGTAGTTTTTATTTCAATATCCAAAAGCTCCATATCACGCTTAGAAATAAGTGATATATAGGTCTTTTCTCTATTTTGATTTTTATAACGGGTCTTTGAAAGTTTCCGAGAGACCAGTGTCAGATTACGGTCCGATAGACCGGTTATTAAATTATAGATTTTATTGACACGATCTGATTTATTAGTAAATATCAAATCTAGCAGTTTTTTAGTGGAGCTAGTTATTCTAGTTGGATTCTTTATCATTTGAGTTAAATTAAACTGTTTGGCAATATGCCTTAACTTATTAGATCGTGTTTTGTCCAACCAATTTAGGTTAAAATCTCCCATGAAAATAGTTTCCTTGTTGCCACAGATTCTGAGTATATCCTGCAACTTATCGAAAAATGCATCCTTCTCATTCGGCGGCCTATATAATACTACAACATTAAAAGACATTTCGGGGATAAACAAATCGTAACACCGACACATTCCACACCATTATCGGGAAGAACCATCTGCTTGCATTGTATATTCCTTTTAACATATAACAGCACACCACCTCCTTTTTTATGTGGTCTATCTCTTCTAAATAGTATATCTTCTAAATAGACTCTTCTAGTCATATAATAATTTTTCCAGTTGTTCCGTTTTAGATGGAAGACTTCTAATATTAAGATGACCACCAAAAAAAACCCTTTGGTTTAGCTTCAGGGTCCCATAAAATTTTCGCATGGTTAACAGTTTGTAAAAGTTTAGTTTGCAATTGTCTGTTTGATACCTTAGTAGTTGTAGGTTTTGGTGGTGGACGTTTTAGCAGCCCTGTCGCTAGTCCAGTGGGCCCCGCTTCTCGTAGTCGTAGCCCCGGTGCCAGTTCGCTGCCTGCCGCCGGAGATGGGAGCTCCAATGCTAACCCGCCGCCAGTTGCAGGGACTCGTGGCTCAGACGCCAGCTCACGGCCCGCTGCCGGAGGTGGAAGTTCCGATGCCAACCCGCTGCACGCTGGAGGTGGAAACTCCGACACCAACCCGCCGCCAGCCGCATGCGCCCGAGGCCCAGATGCCAGCCCACGGCCCGCCGCTGGAAGCGGAAGCCCCAACACCAACCCGTCACCAGGAACCGTCACTCGTAGCTCAGACGCTAGCCCGCGGCCTGCCGCCGGAGGTGAAAGCCCCAAAGCCATCCCAACTCCCACCGCAAGCGGACTTGGCTCCAATACCAACCCATGGCACTCTGCAGGTGGGTGTAGCTTCAAGGCTAACCTGTATCCCGCTGCAGGTGAATGTTGTTCCAATGCTAGACCGTATCCCGCTGCATATTAACATGGCTCCAAATCTAGTCCGTGGATCATAGCATGTTGGCTTTGCTCGATTGGCAGCCCAAGGTTCGCTGCAGGTTGTAGTAGTTTCGATGCTAACCCGAGCCACACATCTGGTGGCATTAGCGTCGGAACTAGTCCGTTGGGCTCTGCCACCAGCCCCTTCGGTCCGGGATTTAATTCAACATCACCTGCCAGCAGAATCATTACTACAAAGTGCAGTAATTCAGTCCGGATGTTCCACGTCCCATTTTCTCTCCTGTGTGTTTCCTGTACTCGTGAATGCCCTTCATCCAGAAATTTAGAGTACAAAAGGAGTTGGCTATGAGCTACTGGAAAATAAGCTCTGCGAGGGGCAGAAGTCGCAGGAGGGCGCCCTCCTCAGTGGCGAGCAGACTGGGGCATCAGAGCCAGTGGCTGGGTGGCAGAACGCGGGGTCAGAACATGTTTGATCGCCTCAGTCTGCAATCTAGCATGCAGTGAGGTGGCAGCCTGTCTCATAGGTCTTTGCCACCAGAGTAGACAAAATCCTGCAGGCATTGGAGGGGTGCTTAGTGTCGCCACGCCAGGTGGAGACGTGGTGGGGACACCGTAGAACACTCCACAGGGGGAATCCCAGTGTACCCTTTGGCCGCGGCCTCTGCGAGGGCAGAGAAGGCAGAAGAGGCTGCTGAGCAGTCGCGAAAAGTCAAAGGAGACTCCCACGATCTCATGACCTCTTCATGCTCGTCCGGGAAGAAAGGAATTGACGCCCCCACAAACCAATCATCAAGCCTTGAGCGTTCGAGACATGGCAGATAAGCCCGATACTCGCGGCAGCCCGGGAAAGCATGGCTGTCAACTCTGGATCAGACTCTGGCAATGCAGGCACACCCGAAGGCGGCAGCACAGCCAAATCCTCATCTCCAGAGAACTCCAGCCCACCTAGTGATGCGGCGATAGACATTATTTCATCTGCCGGGGCGCCAAATGACATGCTGGACGACCAACATTGGGATTCATGCCCATCAGCAGAATCAATCTAACTACCGCACCCAGAAATACATGGGCTTAACATCTTTAAAAAGACGTGCCACGTGCAAGCTCTTTTTGTGAGAGGAAAGCTCACAGCAGTGCTGAAGCGCCCAGGGAGAAACACACACGCTGTCACAGACCACTGCACAGATCAGCAGGCAGGAATGTGAAACTCGCTGGAACATGTCGTCACACCAACACCGTCTGGAAGCTGCTCGTCTCGACGATTCTTGAAGATAATCAGAGAAAATATGCTGCAGGAGTGAAGAGGACCTCTTGGCTCTGAAGAAGAAACATAACTGCGTGTTGTCCTTATATAGGAAGTTATTTGACCAACACACACATACAGGTGCTGGTCATATAATTAGAATATCATCAAAAAGTTTATTTATTTCAGTAATTCCATTCAATTCAAAAGTGAAATTTGGATATTATATTCATTCATTACACACAGACTGATATATATCAAGTGTTCATTTCTTTTAAATTTGATGATTATAACTGACAACTAATGAAAACTCAGTAGTCTCAGAAAATTTGAATATGTGACCTGTTACAGAAACCAGGGACGCAAGTCGGCAGCACAACTTGCGAGAAAAATGAGAAACAAACGTTTTTTTTCCAAAATTTGTGATTTCCGCTTTTTTGCAGAATCTGTTAGTTGAAATCACGAAGAAGCCTCTCCATGTTTGAGATAGCAGTATTGGTATATTTTAAAAGCTTACATTGTGAGGCTGAAATCGGCTTGTTTTTCGTAGATTCTAGCACGCAGTAGGGGCGTGGTGTGTTATTGTCTGTGTGTATTTCCATACTGAATATGGCGCTTTTGTCCCCGCCCTCCAAGTGAACCGCATGGCTACTTATTATGCTGTGCTCTGGTCGGCTCAATTCAATTCAATAAAGATGGACGCCGCAAAGATTGTCGCAGACGAGCTGAACCGTGGCAGTTACCGGTACACTGAAAATGTTTTCGCCGCACTTTGTGGGCTCGGGAAACTGAAATCCGCACGCACGCGCCCTCGGTGCTTGAATACGGCGGCTCGGCTCGCTGACAACGGTAGCTGGCTGTTTCATATGAGACATCCCGATTGCTTTGAATGGGGAACGTTTTGTGAACAGGGAACATATAGGCCTGCCGTGCGAGTTTCTGAAACGTAAGTTAAGCTTCATTTGGCATATTGGTCTTTGTGTGTTGTTGCTGGTTTTGCGTTATATCATGGCATATTGGTCTTTGTGTGTTGTTGCTGGTTTTGTGTTATATGTATGGCATAACGATATTGGTCTTTGTGTGTTGTTGCTGGTTTTGCATTATATGTAAGGCATATTGGGCTTTGTGTGTTGTTGCTGGTTTTGCATTATGTATGGCATAACGTTATTGGTCTTCGTGTGTTGTTGCTGGTTTTGCATTATATGTATGGCATATTGGTCTTTGTGTGTTGTTGCTGGTATACGTTTCAAATAGAGGGGCAGCACAATTGTTTTTTCGCCTAGAGCGGCAGAAGTGCATTCACCGGTCCTGGGGTTGAGTTTCCATAAACATTAAAGTTTTTTGTTTTGTGTTCATTCTAAGAACACGTACACGTTATCTCATGTTTAGTCTGTTTAGACCTTCCCATACCTACTATTGTTATTAGCTAGCAGGAAAGAAAAAAAGCTGTAAAGCACATTGGGGGAGCTTTACAGGGGTATGGCTTATCTAAATGAGATGTAAATGAGCGCTATTGTCACTCCCAGCTGCAGAGAGAGAGTGAGAACTGCAGATCTTTAGAGGCAGTTTCTCCGCTTTTAGTTTTTCTGAGTGCCTACCTTCAAATGGCCACAACTTCTCAAAATATTATCAGATTTCCATGTGTTACACATCGTTGGAAAGCTTGGAGACTACACTTTCAGAATCTGTGAATAACTCAAAATGCCCCAGAACCGACTTGTGTCCCTAGTTTCCGTAACTGGTCACATATTGTGAAAAGGTTCAATATTGAAGACACATGGTGCCACACTCTAATCTGGTAATTAACTCAAAACACCTGCAAAGGCCTCTCAGTCTAGTTATGTAGGCTACACAATCATGGGGAAGACTTCCATTGTCCAAATGACTACCATTGACATCTTGCACAAGGAGGACCAGACACAAAAGGCCATTGCTAAAGAGGCTGGCTGTTCACAGAGCTCTGTGTCCAAGCACATTAATAGAGAGGTGAAGGGAAGGAAAAGATGTGGTAGAAAAAAGTGTACAAGCAATAGGGATAACCGCACCCTGGAGAGGATTTTGAAACAAAACCAATTCAACAATGTGGGGGAGATTGACAAAGAGTGGACTGCAGCTGGAGTCAGTGCTTCAAGAACCACCACGCATGACGTATGCAAGACCTGGGTTTCAGCTGTCTTATTCCTTCTGTCAAGCCACTCTTGAAAAAGACACAGCGTCAGAAGCGTCTCGTCTGGGCTAAAGACAAAAAGGACTGGTCTGCTGCTGAGTGGTCCAAACTTATGTTCTCTGATGAAAGTAAATTTTGCATTTCCTTTGAAAATCAAGGTCCCAGAGTCTGGGGGAAGAGAGGATAAGCACAGAATCCACGTTGCTTGAAGTCCAGTGTAAAGTTTTCACGGTGAGTGATGGTTTGGGGTGCCATGCCATCTGCTGGTGTTGGTCCACTGTGTTTTCTGAAGTCCAAGGTCAACGGAGCCGTCTACCAGGAAGTTTTAGACCACTTCATGCTTCCTGCTGCTGACCAACTTTATGGAGATGCAGATTTCATTTTCCAACAGGACTTGGCACCTGCACACAGTGTCAAAGCTACCAGTACCTGGTTTAAGGACCATGGTATCCCTGTTCTTAATTGGCCAGCAAACTCACCTGACCTAAACCCTTTAGAAAATCTATGGGGTATTGTGAAGAGGAAGATTCGATACGCCAGACCCAACAACGCAGAAGAGCTGAACGCCACTATCAGAGCAACTTGGGCTCTCATAAGACCTCAGCAGTGCCACAGACTGATCGACTCCATGCCATGTCGCATTGCTGCAGTAATACAGGCAAAAGGAGCCCCAGCTAAGTATTGAGTGCTGTACATGCTCATACTTTTCATGTTCATACTTTTCAGTTGGCCAATATTTCAAAAAATCATTTTTTTGTATTGGTCTTCAGTAATATTCAGTTTTAACCATCACAATTAAAATAAATAAACATTTGAAATATATCAGTCTGTGTGTAATGAATGAATATAATACCCAAGTTTCACTTTTTGAATGGAATTTCTGAAATAAATCAACTTTTTGATGATATTCATATGGCCAGCACCTGTAATATATATATATATATATATACTAAAAAAATTTATATATATATTATTATATTTGTGCTTAATTGTATTGTTGAATTTAATAATAATCAAAGCTCAACAAATATGGAATACAGTATAACGTAAGTGAACGTGCAAAACAAATCAATTTATTTAATTTTAAGGTTAATTTCTGTTCTTCTAAGAATTATTATATTAACATGGGACAACAAAATTACATTCGTAGTTGCATATGGGTTTGTCAAGGATGCTGTTAACATGCTATATTGTCTATATGAATGTCTTTATGAATGTACTAAAATATATATGTTTGCCAGAACCACACATTTTATGAATACAAATGAGATAAGGTTCTAATTGAGCATTAGTGACACAGATACCTGTTATGACAGAGACTGAAAGCCTCTTGATTTTTGTGTGATGAGAGCAACACAACAGCCCTTTACAAACATCTGATTGCTGCGTTTCTCCTCAATGCAACCCCAGGAAGACTCACTGGAATCAAGTTCAAATACTTTAGAGGGATGATTTATTTCAAATTCAGATTTTCGCTCTTAAATAAGAAAGTTTGTGGCAGTTCACAGACAGCGAAGTCAGCAGAAAAGTGCAGTGAGCAATCAGTCCCATTCAAGCCCCATTAACTTCATGTAATCAGACTGCTTGTGCCGGGAACTTATCAGCTCAATGTTATTTTGCATTTGTGCATTCAACAAGGACAAACACAGCTCGCATCTTCACAGAGGATGGACTGATGAGATGTTTGGATTAACTTACCAAATGTATGTATTTCCACTATTGTAGGAAGTTTCTCCTCATATTTGTCCCATAATGCGGGTCTTCAAATGTTATTGAATGTCCCTTTTATCATAAAAGACCTGATGTACATTAACTTGATAACTTTATACTAAATTTTATAGTTTGTAACACTAACCATTAGCATTTTATTAATCAGTAATTTTGATTGTATTTCAAAGCTTTTAATAAACAAGATACATTTACACTGTGAAAACTATTCTGCTAAATTTAAGGTGAAAGGCTGTTGAGCGGTAGTTGCCAGAAAGTATGATAGCATAATTGGTGTCTGCATATTTTATAACTGTTTATTTTATAACTTATAACCGTATAACCAATTATAAAATATGAATGAGTTAGAAATTAATTAATTTATACACGGTTAACTACCGAATCTGTGATATACGAAGCGTTTGTGAATGAGAGTTTTCGTAAAGGTCCATTTTACGCACTAAATTATTTCGAATTTCCTTGTATATTTGTGACCAGTCACAGAAACTAGGGACACAAGTCGGTTCTGGGGCATTTTGAGTTATTCATAGATTCTGAAAGTGTAGTCTCCAAGCTTTCCAACGTTGTGTAACATGTGGAAATCTGATGATATTTGGAGAAGTTGTGGCCATTTGAAGGTAGGCACTTAAAAAAGCTCAAAGATGAGAAAACGACTTCTGGAGATTGTGCAGTTCTCACCTCTCTCTGCTGCTAGGAGTGACAATAGGGCTCATTTACATCTCATTTAGATAAGCCATACCCCCTTTAAAGCTCCCCCCTGTGCGTTACAGCTTTTTTTTTGCACTTCGAATGAGTGCACTTCTGCAGCTCTAGGCGAAAAAACAATTGTGATGCCCCTCTATTTGCAACGTACCAGCAACAACACACAAAGACCAATATGCCATATACATATAACGCAAAACCAGCAACAACACACAAAGACCAATATGCCATATACATATAACGCAAAACCAGCAACAACACACAAAGACCAATATGCCATATACATATAACGCAAAACCAGCAACAACATCACAAATACCAATATGCCATATGCATATAATGCAAAACAAGCAACAACACACAAAGACCAATATGCCATATACATATAACGCAAAACCAGCAACAAGAATTTTCCAAATAATCACATTTCACCTCCTCAAATTACTGTTGCAAATCTCTTTACACCACTTCTTATGTGCGTATACACACACAAATGAAATGTCCGCAAGCACATTATATCATCAGCAGGTTCAGCATCTTAGCATCAGGTTCGCCCATACCTCCGGTTCAGTTTCCCGAGCCCATGAAGTGCGCCGAAAGCATTTTCGGTGTAACTGCCACGGTTCAGCTCGTCTGCGACAATCTTTGCGGCATCCATCTTCATTGAATTTTGATATGAGATAGAGCCGACCAGAGCACAGCATAATAAGTAGCCATGCGGTTCACTTGGAGGGCGGGGACAAAAGCGCCATATTCAGTATGGAAATACACACAGACAATAACACACCACGCCCCTACTGCGTGCTAGAATCTCCGAAAACAAGCCGAGTTCAACCTCAAAATGTAAGCTTTTAAATATACCAATACTGCTATCTCAAACATGGAGAGGCTTCTTCGTGATTTCAACTAACAGATTCTGCAAAAAAATGAAATTCACCAATTTAAAAAAAAAACTCTTCTTTCTCATTTTGCTCGAAAGTTGTGCTGCCGACTTGTGTCCCTGGTTTCTGTGACGGGTCACATTTATGAAAGTGTTATAAATGAGGTCCATTGTGCCAACATACTTGAACTACTAATTCAGCTTTTTTTCACCTTAAAATGTACTTCAACCACCAATGATAATTCAGGTGGTTAAAAAGAAAATCAGATTTTACTTGCAAAAACGTCTCAGGTTACGTATGTAACCCTGGAACGAGACGCTGCGTTGAGACGCAGTGGGAACGCCGCTGCTTGATTGCGTCGTGAAGCATGTGTATAATCAGTCCAATGGAAAGACGAGACGAGTATGGCAGGGAAAGGCAGCCTCTCGTTCCCTCTCAGGGAACCAGGATTACATACGTAACCTGAGATCTGCGTCGAGACGCGGTGAATTCTGTAACCCTTTTCTCTTAGATGCAGGACCGATTGAGAAATATTTGGCAGTAGTTTCCACGCTGCCAGAAAATTTACTAATGGAATCAGACACTATCGAACCCGTGCCTCCCAGGAGGGGACCACCCTCAGAAGCCTGATAGCCTCGGCGTCAGGACTTCTTCTTTGTCGAAGCTTTCTTAGAGACGATGACAGTCCTCAGATCTTGCCTGCCTCTAATCAGCTTCGACTACGACCGCCACCCAGGCCCCCCCAATTGTGGAGGTGCATGGCGACTCTTTGTTTTTGTTGCACTCTGTGCTGCGAGGAGCTCATAGACTGGCGAGGAAGAAACTTCTGGAATGCCGCTGATTGTTTCTTCGCCTCCTGAAATCTATCGACGACAGTATTTACAGCGTCGCCGAATAGACCCGAAGGCGAAAGCGGAGCGTCCAGAAAAACAGACCTGTCTCTATCTTTTAAATCAGCTAGATTTAGCAACAAATGACGTTCCGTGGCCACCATGGCTGCCATAGACCATCCTATTGATTTGCCTGTTTCCTTGGTGGCCCAGAGAAACAGATCTGTTGCGCTGACTTCCTCACAATCGCCCATGTCCCTAAGCAGATCAGCCTGGTATGTGTGCAGACGTGCCACAGCCTGACCTGCTGCCGAATACGCTTTACCCACCAGCGCTGAAGTGGCTTTTAAAGGCTTGGTGAGTAACACCAGGGCTTTAAATGATGACGCTGACTCGGGAGAGATATAGCAAGCGTCTCTTCAGCCCGAGGCATTGTCACATAACCATAATCTCTAATATCCATAACATTGGTATTATTAGGTGTCTGAGGATTAAAAACTCGACATGAAACCGGTTTCTTCCACGAATTCGACACACCTCAGTGT
This sequence comes from Chrosomus eos, assembly GCA_036326025.1. Taxonomy (NCBI): domain Eukaryota; kingdom Metazoa; phylum Chordata; class Actinopteri; order Cypriniformes; family Leuciscidae; genus Chrosomus; species Chrosomus eos. Next base: position 49,121,343 of record CM070818.1, read on the forward strand.
GGAGATCGGGAAAAAAACGGCAAGGAGGCTGTGATCTCTTGCATTCATATTGTTCCTCGGCTGGCCAGTCAATATTTAATTTGGCAACAGCGCGAGTCACAACCTCCATAAGCTCCTTGTCAACAGGGGTATGAGCTGGCTAACTCTCATCAATGCTGACAACATCCAATTCCTCAGAACAGGATAGTCGCAGCATTGGTGCCTTATTTTGGGGAGAGGAAACCGCAGCACGTGCTTCTCCCTGAGAAAAGGCACTGGATCTGGCAGGTGAAGGCTGAGATAGGGCTGGGTCCATCTCAAACCCCACTGTCAGATCCATTTGCGAACCCCAAGATGTGTGTCGCAGCTAGGGATGGGAATCGAGAACCGGTTCCACTCGAGAACCGGTTCTAAGTTTAACAATCCATCGATATTGTATGCCCTCGACGTTAACGAGTCCTCTTATCGATGCTCCTGCTCTGAGTCAGCCATAGTATATAGGCTACAGACCGTGAACTCACAACTGTCCCTTTTGTCCTTTATCAAGCACCATAGCACGGCATCCAGATCGAATTTTTGTACCGCCAAAGTCTTATTTGATCGTTGGGTAATGTAGATGAACTGCTGCGCTTGTGACAGGGTGCATGTTTAACTGAACGAGCAGAAAGAGAGAGAGCCCCGGTCGCGCGCGCATGTGCGCACTCTATCTCTTCGGAGCAAGGCGGCTTCACCGTCTCAAAATTAAGCGCTGTCTTGCTCTCTCTCCCTCGCACATATTAATCAAAATAAACAACACAATGGTATGGTCGGGAGACTAAAGTTTCATGTGGAGGATTCGGAGATTTGTTTTTCCTGAATTAGGCTACCGGGTGTATTGTGCTAAAATACCTTATCTTCTCTGAAAAGCGTTCCGCACATTCAGCTGACATAAACCACACTGTAAATAAACGAAAAAACTATCCAGTGATGAAATGTTTTCTGTGACGACACATCTTGTGAGATGTCCGTCCAACCGCCGGCACACGTCCGATAATGACACGTCCAATTCGCGAACTAATGACTCATTTGAACCGATTCATTTTAATGAATGGTTAAAACAACTGATCTTTCCAACACTGAACTCACAGTATGTTTAATCAGTGTATAACTAATCGGTAACACTTTACAATAAGGTTCCATTTATTACATAAAAAGTACAGTTTGCTTACTCAAGTGTAAGCTTTAAAACAAATAAAAGCACTTGTTTTTTTCCCCCCGAAAAAGAATGAAATACTTTTTTCCACACAGTGCTACAAGGAATCGATAAGAGAATCGTTAAAGAATCGGATCGATAAGCAGAATCGTTAGTGCCATTGATATTGATAAAATCTTATCAATTCCCATCCCTAGTCGCAGCTGTGCCTCGGCAGCTGTTTCTCGCAATGCTCACAGTCAGCCCCATCGAGAACTGACTGGGCATGCTCCAGTCCCAAACAAGCAACACAAAGCTGATGTGTGTCCCCACCCATGATGAAACGAGGGCAGGGAACAACACATCTCTTACAATCTTGCTTGATCGCCATGATACACTATATATATCTAAATAATATATATATATATATATATATATATATATATATATATATATATATATATATATATATATATATATATATATATAGTGATATATATATATATATATAGATATAGATATAGATATAGATATTGTGCTTGCAATGACAGACAACAATAAATAGACAAGGACAGTATACAGAGAGCGGTCTGTTATCAGGTGTGCTTTATAGTTTCCTGGGGCCTCATGTACAAAGACTTGTGTTGAATTCATACTAAAACATTGCGTATGGACAAAGCTGTAAATGTGCGTACGCACAAAAAAAAAACAGACGATGAATCTCTGCGTACGAAGGATCCCACGCATATTTTCTTTGTACATCCCAATTAACATAAAATTGAGCGCACATGCATGAGCACAACTCCCAACCCAGTCTCCTCCCCCAATTAAATTAATTTAAATATGGTAATTAGTCCAATTTGGCAAAAGAAACCTGGAAGAACATGGCTAAAGCAAGAAACGAAATTTCACTGAAAATGTATTCTATGTGAATATATGTTAAAGTGTAATTTATTCCTGTGATCAAAGCTGAATTTTCAGCATCATTACTCGAGTCTTCAGTGTCACATGATCCTTCAGAAATCACTCTAATATGATGATTTGATGATCAAGAAACATTTATGATTATTATCAGTGTTGAAAACAGCTGTGCTTCTGCTTTATATTTTAGTGGAAACCGTGATATAGTATTTTCAGGATTCTTTAATGAATAAAAACTTAAATCAAACAGATATAGAAATGTGAAATAGAAATCTTTTGTAACATTATAAATGCATTTACTGTCACTTTTAAACAAATTCCTTGTGTCCTTGCTGAATAAAAATATTACTTTCTTTTTTTTATCTTACTGACTGAATTAATGAAGTTTATACCATGGTCTGGGTGAATACTCGATTCTGATTGGCTGCAGGGTGTCCGTTAAAAAGTGATAGAGGACACCTAGTAAAGTAGTTCTGGTGAAACTGCCTGTTTACCATTCGAAATTAATAAATAAATGCGCTGCCTACAACAGCTGTGAGTAACCATAGCAACAGGCAGTCCACACAGGGCGCGCTCGCGTTCAGGGTCCTGGATTGCGCGATGATGCAATCGGCTGTTCTGGGGCTAATGCTAATACAACAATGAGCGACTTCGTTATTTCATCTTCAGTCTCTCTCACTGCTCTCACGGACTGACGAGTCCAGTAAGCCCGCAGACTGCTCTCGCATCGATGGCCTGTCACAGACATTATTTGACGGCTCTCCAGTCCAGCATCGGAGAGTCGACCTAACGTTACAGCGGTGCTTCGGAGGCTGTGGTGGTTAGTGTAGACAAGTGTAACACATAGTGTTTTATGTGTAATAAAAAAAATAACTATGCCTTTGTGTTTCATGAACTAAAAATGCATTTTTGAACCTGAAGGGTTCTACAAGCTGAGCGGACTATAAATATCTCCGGTTGCTAAATAAACCGTCAGGCAAGATATTATTTGAAAAAACTAGAGATTTAGCCTAATTAAAATATAAACTAATGTTTTAAAAATGTTTTATTTGGCAAGTGACCATGGTATAAGCGGGTTAATGCCCTTCGAGGTGTCCGTTGTAAGGTTTTAATGGACTTCGGCGGAGGCAACCGTCCTCCGCTGCGCGTCGGCCGGTTTACACCTCGCCGTCGTCCATTAAAACCTTACAACGGACACCTCGTCGGGCATTAACCCTTACTTATTTTTTTATTCCGGACTATTTAACTATATAGGAAGTTTATTTTTATACCGAATTAATGAAGTTTTTTTTATTCCTAGTTAAGCCAACTAGGCATTGCTAGACGGGTTGTATCAATTTGCTCATGCTTTATATATGTTCTTACTTAATTGCATAATAGAATACTTTAATAAGACTTGTGTGTCAATAATATGTCAAATAATTTATCAATTACAAATTATAAGCAATATCTGACAGCTGGTGGTGCGATAGAACAATTCGTGGTGTAATGTTTGCCACTTCACTTTATTGCCTCCGAGTCGCCAACGGACAAAAATCACGACAAATGTACGTACGCCAGACATGAAGTTTACGTGGAGGAACGCACATTCTTACGTTAATTTCACTGTTATTACATCTGGCCATGAACGTGAAAGCTGGCGTACGTCGTGTTTTTGTGCGTACGCAGTGTTGATACATGAGGCCCCTGGTCGGTGACGTCACCCTTGATGTGTCATCTGTCCATTAGACTGATTATACACGTGCTTCACGACGCAAACAGTATTTTACATAATATTTTTCCATTTCATATAGACTAATGTTTAATTCAATTCAATTCACATTTATTTGTATAGCGCTTTTCACTTTTTATTTCACAATACACATTGTTTCAAAGCAGCTTTACAGAAAATGCATGAGTCCACATTACAATTTAGAGTAATCTATTATCAGAGGTAACTATCTTAGTTATGTATTTCAGAAATGTGCATAAACAAAATCACAGTTAGCTAAACATGTATTAATTTAAATAATGTCATAATTTAAGGCAAAACAATAAACTCAATGCAAATCTTGCAATGGTTTGGGTATTTTCTATTAGTTTGCGGAGATGCTCGACCCTGGCATCTTCTAAAGCCTTTTTATAACGGGAAGTGCTGTCTTTCCATACAATTTTGCTCTAAATGCAAGTTTGCTCTAAATGCACAAAGTTGGGGAAAAAGTTTGTTTCCATTCATCTGGACTGTTTCTCTCTTGATAGCGTGAGTAATAATACTGTTGTACCATGGTGCAGTACTTTTCTCACTAACCTTTTTTTAAATCTGATCGGTGAAACAGTTTCTAATGTACTAGAGAAAATGGTTCAAATACTGCTCATTTCATTTGTGTGATTGGGTGTGCAGAGAAGCTGAGACAGATCAGGCAGGTTATTTGTGATTCTATCTATAGTGTTTGGAAGAATAGTTCTACCTGTCCATAACGCGTTAGTATAAGTGGTTGAGATATTCACGTAGTATAATTGCGAAGAGTTTCTGTGTTCTTCGTCACAAGTAGGCTCACTATTGGCCGACGCTGCTCATGTGTGTGATGCATGTGACGTTCAACCAGAAGCACTACGCAATTATACAATGTGATTATCTCGAGGCCAATATAGAAGGAAATGAATACTTGAATAAAGTCGTTATTTTTTTTATTTATTTTTTTGCGCTCAAAAAGTATTCTCGTCGCTTGATAAACTTAAGATTGAGCCAGTGTAGTCACTTGGACTATTTTAACGATTTCTTTAATAACTTTTCAGGGCTGGCAAGTTTCAATCCCTTAGAAGCCTATGGAGGAGTGATCCAGCTCTCAGATTTAATCAAACATATCTTAATTTGTGTTCCGAAGATGAACGGAAGTCTTACGGGGTTGTAACAACATGAGGGTGAGTAATTACTGACATAATTTTCATTTTGGGGTGAACTATCCCTTTAATCGAAGTTGAGCAATAGGTCTGAGAGAAAATCCGCTAACTCTTTTAGAAAATCAGTATAGGACCCTGGAGGTCTGTTTACTGTAGCCAAAGCAAGATATAGTAGGGTTGTTTTAAGCAAAGCAAGATATAGTAGTGTAACATTTAGCAAAAGCACTTCAAATTTGTTGTTTCATAGGCATAATTTGCGGGATTTTCTCTGGATCGATATATTGTCCCCCACCACTTTTTGAAACATGGCACGGATGCACCAAATACAAATACATAAAACATCTCCAGTTAACTAGCAGAGCATTAATTTAGTTCGCTATTAAATAAGAGATCTAGCGCTAAAATGTTTTGTTTTTGAACTCAAGCTGCGCGCTGGTTGCCGCTGCTATCAGTGTCATGGATACAGTTTCTCTTGTGGCTCGCGCAGTCTTCACTCGGACACGCTCTTCAATCTATCGCAGTAACGGAGACTCTATTCATTCGGTGAGATCACAATATAAAATGGACACAAACGTGTCCCTGCTTGATAAAAACTGTAACCAATGATGAACATATTCGGTTTTTGATGAGACAGAAAAAAAAGCATACCGAGGGCGGATTAGAACCTGTAACCTCTGACATGCTTGGCAAATAATCTACCACTAGACCACTGAAGAACTCAAACAAAATCAGCGGATCGATGGATATATTTACGGGTTGCAAAGCTGATTTAATCATGGTAAAACAAAATTAATTTACAAATAGTTATATGTAGTTATAGTTAAAATATAAAATATATATACTTAAGTTAATTATAATATGTCAGGAATAAAAGGGCACAGTGGTAGCGTGCCTGTTGCCGAGTCTCAGCGGCTGAAATCGCGTTCCGAGGTTCCGAGGCAGGGTGGTGCGCTGACCAGAGGTGAGGGGGCACAGTGACCCAGGTGGCCGGGCCAGGCCCCCTGGGGCCCCCTCGTGGCGCCGACCCTGTAACTGCCTTAGGTGTGGGCGAGACCCTAGCTTTTGAAATTGTTTTTGTTAAATAATTCTTAGATTTTCTGGTTTAATCACGATTAGATTTTTTCTAGAACCTACAGTAGATTTATTGTTTGAACTTACTGATCGAGAAATAGACACAGTTTCTATACTGTACTATACTCACACTTCTTTCAATTAAGTGGGTAAAACAAAGACGGTGATTTGAGTTTTGAGTTTCTAGTCATACCGTGCGTAACGTCTTGGAGATGCTGTTTGACAGAAGAAGCGCTCCAATTCTACTGGGGTGCAGGCCATCAGCACTGAAAAGTCTAGGTCGCTCCTAGAAAAGATTCCAATTTTTTTACAAAGAGCATGGTGTTAGCCAACTTCAGTGATGCTTTGTCATCATGTCCATGCGATGGTCCTTCCTCAGATATGGATATGGCCTGGATCCGGCGGTTTGCGGTAAACCTCTGAATAAACAAAGAGACTAATATTTGCGTATATGCTATCCTTCTTATCATGTACAATGTACATCAGGATTTATGGGAAGTATTCCCGGTTCCGGCTGATCAAAACTATGCAGCCTAATATTGAATTATAGAAATCTATAATGTGTTATGTGTATGCCAAGCCAAAGAGATGTGTTTTTAGTCTAGATTTAAACTAACAGACTGTATCTGCTTCCCGGACCATGTTAGGAAGATTGATTCAAAATTTTTTGGTGCTAAATAGGAAAAGGATCTACCGCCATCAGTTGATTTTGATATTATCAAGGTATTATCAACTGGTCAGAATTTTGAGATCGCAATAGACGTGAAGGACTATAACACGTTAAGAGCTCACTCAAGTACTGCGGAGCTAAACCATTTAGTGCTTTGTCAGTAATCAGCAATATTTTAAAATGTATACAATGTTTAATAGGCAGGAAACTCAGTGTTGACAGAACCGGGCTAATATGATCATGGTTCTGGTAAGAACTCTAGCTGCTGCGTTTTGAAATAGCTGTAGTTTGTTTATTAAGTGTGCAGGGCAACCACCCAGTAGAGCATTACAATAATCTAGCCTTAAGATCATGAACGCATGAACTAATTGTTTCGCATTTGTCAATGAGAGCATATGACATAATTTAGATATATTTTTAAGATGGAAAAATGCGGTTTTACAGATACTAGGCACGTGACTTTCAAATGAAAGATTGGTATCAAAGAGCACACCCAGGTTCCTTACTGACGACAAAGACTTAACAGAGCAGTCGTCAAGTGTTAAACTGTCACAGTGTTGTGTTATGTTCCCTGGTGTCCACTAGAGGCCCCCTTCCTCCACGGTGTCATTCGCATTAGGAACTGCATTCCCCATAATCCCTGTCTGCACTTATCACGGTTCATTGCACTCAGCTGTTCCCTGTCATCATTTGTCCCAGCTGTTCCTTGTCCAGATCATTTGTGTCTGTGTATTTATACCCTGTCTGTCTTAGTGTTTGGACGGAGTCCTAGTTTATAGTCACTGCACTTCGATTGTTCTCGTTCTGTCTACCTTGTGTTTTGTTTCTTGTTTCGGACTGTTTGCCTGGATTTTGACCTCTGCCTGAACTAGTTTGTGAGTACGGATTACCCAATAGTCATTTGCAAAAAGTCATTGAATTTGACCTCTCTCTCCAGTGTGTGTTCAGTGTAGTGGTGGGCAGATCGAGGCTTCATGAAGCAATGAAACAGTTGAACCAAATGTGCCATATTGTGTCGAGGCTTCGAATCAATCTGACCCGTCTCAATGGTGACGTCTAGTGGTCGCTTGCAGGTGTTGATCTGAAACAACCTTGACAACGAGCCAATAAAAAATATTTTTTATTATTGTAGCTATTTTTCTAATATGTGAAGCTCGTAACCTGTAGGCTCCTCAGTGTGCAGAATGTTATTTTGGTCCTGAAAAATGAATATTAATAAAATAAATCAAGCCACAATGTCTCACTTTTTTGGAGATTCTTATTAAAAACATGAATTTCTCTTCTTTGGAAGGACTTTTTTAGACTTTTTTTTTTTTTTTACAGATAATTTCTCCAGTCTTTGAAAAAATCCTCTCACAAAAACCCACGAGGTCAAGATGAGTTGACTTCACTTTTATACAGATGTGCGATTGTGTGGTTTGTTCCCGACCCTTGTCAATCAAACGCTGAATCTGCGGAGTACGCCACCTGTCGAAACACTCAGAAGCTTCATTCAGCCGTAGTCACGTGACATGGGTGTTTTGAATCACGCTTCGGATCAGTGTTTCGAAACATCTGTTATTCCTGTTCCGGTGGTCCCAGTTCCGGTGGTCCCGAGTCCGGTGGTCCCAGTTCCGGTGGTCCCGAGTCCGGTGGTCCCGAGTCCGGTGGTCCCGAGTCCAGCGGTCCCATGTCCGGTGGTCCCGAGTCCGGTGGTCCGGAGACGGAGGAGGAGAAAAGCCTCCTCAACGACTTGTGCAGTGGCTCCTAACCCAGAGACTATCCCGGAGGTGACTGCCATCCCTGATGCGCCGCCCAGTCGCCCTGCTCTACCGGCCCCGCCCGAGCTGCTTGCCCTGCCGGACCCGCCCAAACTGCTCGCCCTGCCGGGCCCGCCCAAGTTGTTCGCCCTGCAGGCCCCGCCCAAGCTGTCCGTCTTGCCGACTCCGCCAGTGGTTGTTCCTGAGCCGGAGCCAGTGTCTGCTGTTCCTGAGCCGGAGCCAGTGTCTGCTGTTCCTGAGCCGGAGCCGCCCTGGTCGTCTCCGCCCTGGCCGCCCGAGGGGTCTTCGCCGCCCTGGGCACTCAATGGACTGTCTGTTTTGTTCTGGTTGTCAGCTAAGCTGTTCTCCCCTGTTCCTGTTCCCCTCCATGGACCTGGCCCCCCATCCCGCCCCTTGATCCTGCACCATTCCACCCCCCGCCTGGACTCTTGTTTTGTTTGTGCCTAGTCTTGGAGCGTCTAGTAGCCGCTCCGTAGAGGGGGGTTATGTCACAGTGTTGTGTTATGTTCCCTGGTGTCCACTAGAGTTCCCCTTCCTCCACGGTGTCATTCTCATTAGGAACTGCATTCCCCACAATCCCCGTCTGCACTTATCACGGTTCATTGCACTCAGCTGTTCCCTGTCATCATTTGTCCCAGGTGTTCCTTGTCTAGATCATTTGTGTCTGTGTATTTATACCCTGTCTGTCTTAGTGTTTGGACGGAGTCCTTGTTTATAGTCATCGCACTTCGGTTGTTCTTGTTCTGTCTACCTTGTGTTTTGTTTCCTGTTTTGGACTGTTTGCCTGGATTTTGACCTCTGCCTGAACTAGTTTGTGAGTACCCAATAAAGTCATTGCATTTGGCCCGTGACATAAACAGTATTGTTGTCATGATTCTGCCCTCGTATCCTTGATTTTCTCTAGTCATGAGGCAGGATCATGATAGAATCATGTTTTGTGTACAAGCGCATGGCCAACTGTTTGGGCCATGTGCTGGTGTCTCGTTACGTTAACGTTAACCCTTGTTATCCTCGTCTTGTCATTATTGTCTAGTCAGTTTCACCTGTCCTCGTCATTAGTGTCTCCCTTTATAATCCCCTTGTGTTTGCTGTCCTGTGCCGATTCATTGTCAAACTTTGTGATTCATGTTTGAGTGGTCGTCTAACATTGTCATCCTTGTGAGTATCCTGTCAAGTGTATTGTCTACAGAGAAGTTCTGATTCTTCGTTTGCTGTTTTGTTTACCGTCAAGTCATTATCTAGTTTTAGTCTATCCTGTTCCAGTACTGTTTTACCCCCTTGTGGGTTTTGTTCCCTTTCGTCCTGGGAACTCCGACGTGTCGTCGGGGAGTTCCCTGACGAATTGGGATCACGCTAGGGAGACCAATCAACTTCGAGTGAACTAAAACGAGCCAATGAATATTGGCATGCAAGATTTGCATTCCGCGACCCGCCTGCCAGTGCGGGTATAAAGGGGCGGAAGCAAACGCATACACAATGCTTTTTGCTTTGGAGCCGACCAGTTGTGTCCTCTTGAGTGAATGAGACAACGAGTCTCTGTTTTCCGAGACCTCTCTGTGTTGGCGTAACGGCGCTTCAGTGATCTTCGTGAGCTCCCGGGCGCTGGCTGTTACTGCACGCGATCTACATCTTTAAACAAAAAGCTGTTCTCACAGCTGGTATTCGGTTGAGTGCACACAGCGGGCTTGCAGTTTCCCCGCTGTGTTGCCGCGTTGATCCCTGTGTGCTTCAGCACAATAAGAGAGTGTTTCTGTAAAAGAGCAACACGGGTGAAGATCGCGTCCTTTTCAGGATGACGTTTCACCTGTGTGTTTCTGGATGTGTTTCTCTCATCAGAGCATGACCACGTCGGCGCGTTGTTCGTCTCCCCTTTCTCGTAAAGGCTTGAGCCGTTCAGCGTGCCCTGTGCCCCTCTTCCATTTCTCAGATGTCAGTGATGCCGCCACGGCCTCATCACTCTCATCTCCCGCTAGGCAAGGAGGTGCGAAAACCTGGACTCGACGCCCTCGGGCCTCGCTCCTCGTTTCTCCTCCTTTCAGTTCGCCTCGGGACAGCCCGCAGCCGAACGCCTCCGAGCCTTCCCTGCCGTCTGTTCCCCGGTGGAAGCAGGTAGGTGTTGCCCCGCACACCCAGACCTCTCTCTCGGCCGCAGTAATGCCTCCGGAGTCTGGTCCCTGCCTTCCACCTCGCTGCCCCTCCGCGGGTACGCCGGTGGTCCGGGTGGGTTCGTTGGTACGATCTCTCGAAGCCTGGCTAGCGCTTCCGAGCCGTCCCACTGGCTCACCCGTACTATCTGGCTCGGCTATGCAATTCAGTTTGCCCGCTGGCCTCCCAGGTACAGAGGCGTCCACTTCACTCGGGTACGGAGTGTCGATGCCCCTGTCCTAAGGAAAGAGATCGACGTCCTGCTGGCGAAGGACGCGATCGAACCGGTCCCTCCAGCCGATGGGGGGGGGGGTTACGGCCAATCCTGGACCTGCGAGTTTTGAATCGGGCCCTGCACAAGCTCCCGTTCAAAATGCTCACGCAGAAACCCATCTTTGAGTGCATCCGTCCCCAGGATTGGTTTGCAGCGATCGACCTGTAGGACGCGTACTTTCATGTCTCGATTCTCCTTCGACAGGACCCTTTCTTCGGTTTGCGTTCGAAGGTCGAGCATATCAGTACAAGTCCTACCCTTCGGCCTGGCCCTGTCGCCCCGTGTCTTCACGAAAGTCGTGGAGGCGGCCATTGTTCCCATGAGAGAACATGACGTTCGCATTCTCAACTATCTCGACGACTGGCTCATAATAGCTCACTCGCGAGATCTGTTGTGCGAACACAGGGACTTGGTGCTCCAGCACCTCAGCCGCTTGGGTCTTCAGGTCAACTGGGACAAGAGCAAACTCTGCCCAATGCAGAGGATCTCTTATCTCGGTATGGAGTTGGACTCGGTCGCCCAGACTGCGCGCCTCATCGAGGAGCGCGTCCAGTCAGTGCTCACTGCCTCAAGTCCTTTCAAGGCAGGTCAGCGGTCCCACTGAAACAGTTTCAGAGGCTCCTGGGGCATATGGCAGCTGCAGCCGCGGTAACGCCGCTCGGTCTGCTTCATATGAGACCGCTTCAGCGCTGGCTTCGCGACCGAGTCCCGAGATGGGCGTGGCAGAGCGGCACGTTCCGGGTCAACATTACCCCGCACTGTCGCCAAACCTTCAGTCCTTGGTCAGACCCTGCTTTTCTACAGGCCGGAGTGCCCCTAGTCCAGCTCTCCAGGCATGCTGTGGTTTTCACAGATGCCTCTGCCAACGGATGGGGGGCCACGTACAACGGGCATGCAGTTTCAGGTCTGTGGACGGGGCCTCAACTGCATTGGCACATTAACTGCCTAGAGTTGCAAGCAGTACTGCTTAGCCTTGTCTCGCCTCAAGGGGCTACTTTTGCACAAGCACGTACTGGTCCGTACGGACAGCACTGCGACCGTTGCGTACATCAACCGTCAGGGTGGTCTACGCTCCCGTCGTATGTCGCGACTCGCCCGCCATCTCCTCCTGTGGAGTCAGAAGCATCTGAGGTCGCTTCGAGCCATTCACATCCCTGGGATGCTCAACCGTACAGCCGACGAGCTTTCACGGCAGCCACCTCTTCCGGGAGAATGGCGACTCCACCCCCAGATGGTCCAGCTGATATGGGGAATCTTCGGAGCCGTTCAGGTAGATCTGTTTGCCTCTCCGGACACGACCCATTGCCGGTTGTTTTATTCTCTGACCGAGGGTTCTCTCGGCACGGATGCACTGGCGCACAGCTGGCCCCTGGGTCTTAGCAAGTATGGGTTCCCCCCAGTGAGCCTTCTTGCACAGACCTTGTGCAAGGTCATGGAGGACGAGGAGCAGGTCCTGCTCGTTGCGCCGTATAAAAAAAAATGGCCCAACCGGACTTGGTTCGCGGAGCTCATACTCCTTGCGACAGCCCCTCCTTGGCCGATTCCTCTGAGGAAGGACCTCCTTTCTCAGAGACGGGGCACCTTGTGGCACCCGCGTCCAGACCTCTGGAGACTTCATGTCTGGTTCCTGGACGGGACGCGGAGGTTCTAGGTGGCCTAGCACAGGGTGTGGTAGACACCATCACTTCCGCTAGAGCCCCCTCTACGAGGCGCCTCTATGCGTTGAAGTGGAACCTGTTCGCGACTGGTGCTCTTCCCAGCGGGAAGACCCCCGAACTTGCCCGATCAGAGTCGTGCTTTCCTTTCTACAAGATGGGTTGGAGTGAAGGCTGTCTCCCTCCACCCTCAAAGTGTATGTTGCCGCAATAGACGCTCATCACGATGCAGTAGAAGGTAAGTCATTGGGAAAGCACGACCTGGTCATCAGATTCCTTAAGGGTGCCAGGAGGCTGAATCCACCTCGTAATGTGCACCCCTTACCCTCTTGGGACTTAACTCTAGTGCTTAGGGCACTCCAGAGGCCCCCTTTTGAACCCTTGCCTACGGTCGAGTTAAATATCTTGTCTATGAAGACAGCTCTCCTGTTGGCTTTGGCTTCTTTTAAGAGGGTAGGGGATCTGCAGGCATTTTCGGTCGACGAATCGTGCCTAGAGTTCGGACCGGGCCTTTCTCACGCTGTTTTGAGACCCCGGCTCGGAGATGTGCCCAAGGTTCCTACCACTCCGTTTGTAGATCAGGTAGTGAACCTGCAAGCGCTGCCCCTGGAGGAGGCAGACCCAGCCCTAGCTTTTCTCTGTCCCGTCCGCGCCCTGCGCCCTGCTACGTGGACAGAACGCAAAGCTTCAGGACCTCAGATCAGCTCTTTGTTTGTTACGGAGGCCAGCAGAAGGGGAAGGCTGTCTCCAAGCAGAGGCTATCCCACTGTTTAGTGGTTGCTTCGTCCGGGCTTATGAGTCCCAGGACGTGCCTTGCCCACCTAGGTTGACGGCACACTCTACTAGGAGTGTTGCCTCCGCAAGGCACCTCGCTGACAGACATCTATAGAGCTGCGGGCTGGGCGACACCTAACACGTTCGCTAGGTTTTATAGCCTTCGTGTTGAACCTGTTTTCTCCCGTGTACTCGCTACGGCCAGTAGCGCGAGGAATTAGGTTATGTCGGCTTGCTACGCCATTCCCGCCCCGTGGGCCGGATACGTGCGTCTTCCTACTCCGTTGGTTCCCCAACATATGGCTAACCTCGTGAGTTCCTCCATCACCCCTCCAGCACCAGGCGAGGCGGATCGCCCGGCGCCAGGTCTATTACCTCTCGTAGGAGTTGCTATTAGACTGGGTGGCCTTAACAGTGGTCCCTTCGGCGACCCATTTCTCCACGTTCCAGCTACCCTCCGGGTTAGCTCCGTGTCTTTCCCTCGACAGATCCTTTCTGTCGTCCTTGCTGAGTACGCTCCCACCCCTCGGGCTGGGACTACCTCAAGGACTGCCGTATGTTTCACTACCCCACAGGTTAGTACATACGTGTATTCCAGTGCCTCCCTTCGGGCGGGCAGGGGCTCCGCAGCGTTCCCTCCTACGGGTTGGGCACGCTTCCCCAGTGTTATCCAATCCACTGAGCGGGTCTTGCGGAACAGCAATGTGATTTTTCCTAGCTAGCTCCCGCCATATAACATAAGAAACTGTTCTAGCGGGAAGCTAAGCTAGGCGCTGGAAGGGGCCAGCATCATGCCGTTATATTAGGGATCCCAATTCGTCAGGGAACTCCCCTGACGACACATCGGAGTTCCCAGGACGAATGGGAACGTCTCGGTTACGTATGTAACCCTCGTTCCCTGAGTACAGGGAACGGAGACGTGTCGTCCCTTCCCCATGTTGCTGTACCTTCGCGGAGGACTGGGCTCTGTTCGGCTCCTCAGCGAAAAGCATTGTGTATGCGTTTGCTTCCGCCCTTTATACCCGCACTGGCAGGCGGGTCGCGGAATGCAAATCTGGCATGCCAATATTCATTGGCTCGTTTTAGTTCACTCGAAGTCGATTGGTCTCCCTAGCATGATCCCAATTCGTCAGGGAACTCCCCCGACGACACCTCTCCATTCCCTGTACTCAGGGAACGAGGGTTACATACGTAACCAAGACGTTTTCCCTGTTTTTGTCTGTCAATAAACCTTGTGTGAACGCATACTGTCTGCGCTTGGATCCATCCTCCACGTCATAACAATTGTAGGTTATTACGTGGGGAAGTTCTTTTTGTCCAATAATTAGAATCTCCGTTTTTTTTTTTCAGAATTTAGTAGTAGGAAATTACTAGTCATCCAATTTTTTATATCAGCTATCCATTCCGTTAATTTTGCGAATTGGTAAGTTTCGTTAGGTTTTGAGGAAATATCCAGCTGAGTATCATCGGCATAACAGTGAAAGCTAATTCCATGTTTCCTAATGATATCGCCTAATGGTAGCATGTACAGAGTGAACAGCAGCGGTCCTAGAACTGAGCCTTGTGGTATGCCATACTGAACTTTTGACCGATAAGACATCTCTTCATTTACTGCTACAAGGTGATAACGGTCAGATAAGTATGATTTAAACTATGCTAGTGCAATTCCACTAATGCCAACATAGTTTTCTAGTCTATTTAAAAGAATGTTGTGGTCAATGGTGTCAAAGGATCAAGTAACACTAATAGAGAGATACAGAGATGATAGAGAGATCCTTCTGTCGGTAGCTCAGCAAGTACATTTTTTTTTCGATTAGCTTGCCCAACACTTGCATATGCCAATGAGTAATATTTATAATAATGAGACATCAACGAAACACAGCCACCAGTTTTACAGACAGAATGCCCAGTCACTCACCCATTCACTCTCTCTCTCTTTCTCTCTCTCTGTTTTTGCTTCTCCACCGCAGTCTTATCTGTTCTGCATGTGCACTAGTCTGATAGAGCCTCAAGTCATGCAGCAAGATAACACAAAATAATTAGTTAACATTCAGCTTACAGAGGGAGAGAGGAGGTTAAGACTTGGATAAGCACCCACAATGTCTGCAGCTAAATTATTTATACTTTTTATCCAAATGCATATATGAGATGAAGCTGTGTGGGAGAGAGCTGGTTAGCATGCGTGTGGTGTGTGTGTGTGTGTGTGTGTGTGTGTGTACAGACGCAGGCTTTGAGA
This sequence comes from Chrosomus eos, assembly GCA_036326025.1. Taxonomy (NCBI): domain Eukaryota; kingdom Metazoa; phylum Chordata; class Actinopteri; order Cypriniformes; family Leuciscidae; genus Chrosomus; species Chrosomus eos. The sequence goes on from CM070818.1 coordinate 49,136,879, forward strand.
TAAGTGTGGTGAATAATGAAATCCTGACTTCCTACGTCTGCCTTTAGAAAAAAAATGCACAGAGCCGTCTGCTGTCTGCTAATGCAGATACACCTTTCTCTGCAAAACTCCCTCACTCTCAGTAACCATCTAAAACACCGTCTGCACGTGAATAATGGTTCATTTAAATGACGCTCCAAATGTCCGCTGAGATTTGACCAACTGCACAAAAGTGTCCCGATCTTTCCTTAAATGTATCTCACTTATTAACATTATTTCCAGTAGGGCAATCAGATGTTCATGGTTGTATAAATATTCCTGCTGAAGAGTTTTAAAAATATGTGAAATAAGGAAGGAAAGAACTATGTAGGCTATATGGAAAAATAAAGAGGCCCAGTACCAAGCCCTGCAAAAAAATGTTTTAAGACGCAGTCTTAAATTAAATCTATTCCCAGAACGGGGTTTCTCTTTTTAAATCACATCACACACACACACTCTTATCAGCCGGCATACTTCCCATCGTCTCTATTTCCAGAATTCCCAGTAAATTTCCCTCAGCACCTGTGCACCGATAACAGGTTTAATCCTGCAAGCGGCAGCCGGAGGGATGTAGTAATGGAACATGTGAATCTGAGATGTGCACTCTACCAAATATAGCCTACGTTTTAGCTAGACATACATAACACAATTATGTTTCTAGGCAAATTCATCCTTAAAACGCAAAACTGAGATGACAAACACCACAGTGGTAACACTTTACAATAAGGTTCCATTAGTTAACATTATTTAATGCATTAGTTAACCTGAACTAACCATGAACAACATCTTTGTTCAGCATCAGTTAATATTTGTTAACGTTAACTCACATATCGTCGCTGTCCGATGAAAACCGCGTATGTCCATTTTGCCGATTTTGAGATTTTTCGACAGATAGAATGTCCGGGTTCATTTCCGTATACAGTGTGCGTCACATGTCTAAATGACCAATGAAAAGTTGTGAAATCATGTCATCTGATTTTCACGTATATCCATTTGGTGTCAAAGCTGTCAATCACGCCGCGTATCTCCCGCCCTGTGGAGGCGTCTCGCAGGTCTAAGCGTCTCTGGAAGCTCAGGATTGTATAGCCGAATAACTCTGTGAGGTAAAGTATAAGCAAATGTTTGTTTTTGACAACACTGTTCAAGTTTATTATATATTCGCAATATATTCACAACTGTTATTTACCGGTAAATGGTCTAGAGGAAGTAATTGTCACTGTTCATTGTGGAGATGTTAACGCACGGGTCTGTTAACAATAGCCTACTTTTAAGGTAGTCTAATATTTTTCTGACTAATAAATTACTGACACAGTAAAGGGTAGATTTAAATAAAGAATAACGAATAAAGAATAATGAATTTTAAATAAAGAAAAGCTAAATTCAAATAAAGAAAAAACTAAATTTAAATAAATAAAAATTACATTTAAATAAAAAAAAAACGAAAATCGAATGAAGAAAAAAACGAAAATTAAATAAAGAAAAAAACGAAATTTAAATAAAGAAAAACAAAATTAAGTTAAATTAAAAACGAGATTAATTTAGATTGATAACATAAAAAGGCTAATAAATGTTGGGTCGGTGTACTTTTTCGTTCATTTCGGAATGGAAGATGAAATGTAAAAAAAAGGGGGCAGCTTGTTTTTTTGTTTAAAAGAACAAAACAGAAATGGCTGTATTTTTTGTAGGCTACATAGCATAGCCTACTTTGTTATTGTTTTAGTATCATAATGATTAATGAATGCACGCACAATTATCCGTGAACATGATTTGAAGCCTTTCAACTTGTGTGTGCAAAATTCAGAATTAAATAAATGTGCAGCAATTTGTACAAATAGAGTCTGTAGGTCTATACTGTTGTAGCCATTAAATGAGCGCATTTAGTTTCATATTTGTTAAAATATTATGTTTTTTTTTTCTTCCATTTTTGTTGATTTATGAAAAGTGAACAGCACGAGTGATAGGATGCACAATTTGAGACATGGAGTGTCAGACATGATTTTGACCACTTCATTAAGTTTTATTTTGTGGAAAACCTTTCTTTAAAGTGAATTTCGTTTTCTATAAATTGTATCTTAATTTTAATTCATTTTTCAACAACCAATTGCCTGGAGTGGATTTAATAAATAAGAAGAAAATATATAGCAATATAATCATGAGGCGCCCGCGTGGTCACATTGCACGTTAACTGGAGCGCATCTCATCCTAACTTAACAGTGTATGCCTCACACAGACATGAGAAAGACATCGAATGCACAAAGCTTGAAAAGTCTTTAAACGAAATAATTCAAAACGAAAAGAAAAAGGCTACTCTCTGATTATGTATGATTATATGAGTGTATTGATTCATTGTGCCTTCATATTTTGCAAGAGACATTTAATAAACTCAGCGTATTTAATAAAATGAGACGTAGGCTATTTAATAAACTGAATGTATTTAATAAACTGAGCGTAGCCTATTCATCTGTCAATATGAAACGCGACTTGGCCATTCTAATTAATGATCGGAAGAACGCGTATCGACCACCGTTACTGTAAAATATGCACGTATGTCCATTTAAACTCGATTTTGGTCAAATGTGGATTATATCATTACACTGGCAATTATATGGTTACATTTAAAGATACCGTACCAAGTATGACAACGCTATGTTCAACTGCTTTTGAATTACCTTGTTTTTTTCACTTCCTGAAAAGTAACCGTTTTGGACATACGTGAGTTTCATCGGGCAGCGACGATATATACTAATGCATCAATTCACGTTAACAACACAATTAGTTAACATCAGTTAATGGATTAGTTAACATGAAAAAAACATGAACTGTTCAGCATTAGTTATTAATATTTGTTAACGTCAGCTCACACATGTACTAATGAATCAACTCACATTAATAGCACGGTTAATTAACATTAGTTACTGCATTAGTTAACATGAACTAACCATGAACAATGCCTGTAAATAGCTTTACTGTTTTGTAAGGTTAACTTACTGTACATATTTACATTAGTTTACGTAGCAGTTACACACACCAAGTATGAACAGTGTGTCTAGTGTCAAACAATCTAACTCGCCATCTTACCCTAAATGTAAAAATACTGTTGTGTACCTTATTAACACTCTTTTATATGTATAAGGCATTGATTTGTTAGTACACAAAATTATACAGCGGAAAAATGTTGTTCATGTTTATATGCACTTTAATATCATTACTTGCATTAAAATAAGTATTAATTAACCCTCTGGGGACCAAGGTGTTTTTGGGGCCCATGGGATGTTTTGACATGCACTGACTGTCACGATCCACACACAGGAAACAGGGTTAGATAGATCCAAATGCAATGATTTAATAAGGGTAATCCAAAATCGTAATCCAGTCCAATGCAAGGGTCAAAATCCAAAAGCCAATCCAAACATACACGGGAACAAAACAAGAAGCAAGGAAACAGGACATCAGAAGTGGCGATAAATGCAAGGACACATACTGAAACAGACAGGGTTATATACACAGGGAATCGACAATGATAATGGGGAATAGGCTGAGTGCAATGAACAGTGATAAGGAACAGCTGAGTGCAATGATGAGACAAAGGATCGTGGGAAATGTAGTTCATAAGTGAGGGACACCGTGGGAAAGGAGGACATCTAGTGGACATCAGGGGAACACAAACCCAACACGGTGACACTGACATTTGTGCTTTTTTCAGTTATTTATAAACATGTTAATAGCAAAGTTGTAAATTCACTCTATATAGCACAAACGGGGCTACCATAATATGTGACCGAACACGGAACCCAGGGACACAAGTCGGCAGCACAACTTGTGAGGAAAATGAGAAAGAAGCGTTTTTTTCCAAAATTTGTGATTTCCGTTTTTTTGCAGAATCTGTTAGTTGAGATCATGAAGAAGCCTCTCCATGTTTGAGATAACAGTATTGGTATATTTAAAAGCGTACATTTTGAGGTTGAAATCGGCTTGTTTTCGTAGATTTCGTATATATATATATATATATATATATATATATATATATATATATATATATATATATATATATATATATATATATATATATAATCTAAATATAAATGAAAGTCAAAAGTACATTTTTAGCCATACCTGGAAACAAATCCTGTTCAAATAGGTTATATGGCCCATTCTACAGAATAGGTTCAAAGTTAGAGTCGGAAACATATTGAAAAGAAAATTGTCTTTTTCCATAAATGTCTTAGTAGGCCAATATATTTGATCATACATATTTCAAAGTTGAGGATTCATTATTTTGATATATCTTGCATTGGAACAAACACTATAACATCTTAGTTGATTAGTTTATTGACAAAACATACTATATATTTCACATATGAGCAGAAACTCCTAACAAAAGCTTATTTGTTGACTATTTTAGAGTAAAAAATTTATCCAAAACTAGTCAATGAAATGTTGTCTTTTATTTAATCTGTAACAGTGCATATCTGTGCGTTCATTCATTCATTCATTCACACACACACACACACACACACACACACACACACACACACACACACACACACACACACACACACACACACACAGAAACATGATTCACATTTAAACAGTATGCTATTTTTCCGTTTACAGACACTAACGTTATTCTATATCGCAATTAGAACAAAGCACAAGAATAAAACACTTACACACTTCTCAGCTGAATCTCCTCCTCGAAGTGAAAATAAACCAGCAATTGTTCTGAGGTAGGTAAATGTCCCAGGATTATTCCTAAGAGCCGCGAGACGAATCTTAATCTGACTAAAAATATATAGTGTGTTTACAGAGTTTATATGGGCGTTTACGCGCCTCAATGTGTTGCTTCACATATTTGCGTTTGAATAGCGCGTGCTCTCCGTGGGCCTGTCACATTAGGAAAATAATGAGCTGAGAGAAAGATAATTAGAACGGCTGACACCTCTCTGTTTTTATATAGATGACATAAACGGAGAATATTTATTTTAGTTTTGAATCAGATCATTTAAATGTACAAACTCAAATGATTTAAAAGATATATTGCGTATGGCTGGGTGAATAGTATTCGCTGAGTTTTGTTTAAGTTTAGAGACGTGCTCCAGAAAAAAAGTTCACGGAGACTGAGAGGCAGAACGCACCCCCTGTTTATTTTCTTTATTTTACAAAAGCACAATATTTTATTTCGATTGTATGTGGGCACATAAAAAAGTAGACATTTAACAGTTTATTTTCTCATATTTCTTAACTCTATATGACCAGAAATGATGGTAGTACTTTAAGTCTATTTTTCTGCTATGTGAAAAAAATCTGCCAAAACGCGCCAGCGCGTTTTTGGTCCCCAGAGGGTTAATGGATTAAGTGAACCTTATTGTAAAGTGTACACTATTTCAACGCTAACTGATGTGTTACTAGAGTCTTTGTTAACATGCTTTACCATTAATAAAGCATTTATTAATAGAATTTATTAACCTTATTGTAACGTGTACACTATTCAACATTAACTGATGTTTTAATAACATTAGTAGACTCTTTATTGACATAAATTACCATTAATAAAGCATTTATCAATGGAATTTATGAACATTATTGTAAAGTGTACACTATTTCAACATTAACTTATGGATTACTAACATTTGTAGACTCTTTATTAACATGACTTACCATTATTGAAACATTTATTAATGGAATGTATGGACCCTATTGTAAAGTGATGTACTAAAATTTGTAGATTTGTTACAAAGCAGTGATTATTGATTTTACTGAACCTTAAATGAGTGAAAGTCACACATTCACACATAACTTGCATTTTCAAAACCTTTACTACATTACATAACAATGGTATCAATGAGCAATGTATACATATCACAAATGAATAAAAAGACAATTGGAAATTCATCTGTAAAACTGTAGTGTTTTTAAAATATTTAAAGGAAGAAAAATCATCTGCAGCAAAATTACAAAATATACAAAATAAGAAATATATAAATATGGAAATATATATACTGTTTGTATCAATGAATGGGACTATGGAAGAGGTGTTTCAAAAGAGTAAAAATAAGGATGATCTTGGAATGAGCCAGCATGGTCAAGTTAGGCTGGAGAAATAATGGGCTTCGGGAGTTATCAGCTTTGTGTTTTTAAGGTGATTTTTTCGATGAACATCCTTCAACAGTCTTCCAAGAGGACCATTTTTGTGCCGATTTTCAAGCCAGTAAGTCCACTCTATCAGCTTTAGATGTTGTGGTAACACTTTACTTGAAGGGGTGTGCATAAGACTGACATGACACCTTTATAACCATGATATGACACATGTTATGAATATGAAGTAGGGTTTGTGCATGTTTATGACAACTGTCATTAATTGTCTTTCGCTCAAAAATGACATTTAGAATGTAAATATGACATTGTTTAAGATGTCTTTGTTATGACATCTTGACATAAATCATAACATCACATAACCTGCCAGTGTCTTTGTCATGACAACTTAACATTAAATTAAGTTAAACCGTCATGTGGTTGGTTTTGACATTGGTTGTTATGAGGCCATTACAACTGTGTCATTAATATTTTTCTTGACCTCAACTACAATGGTACAAATTGAACTTGTCATTAAAAAGTTACAATGGCTTCATAAATGGCTGTTAACCAATAAAGCTAAGTGGTTTCTTAAGTTTGATAATTAATCTGCTATGTCATGTTTATGACAGGTTGTGTTGTCTTAGTAATGTCAAGTTGTCGTGACAAAGACACTGACAGGTTATTATGTATTGGTTTATGTCAAGTTGTCATGACAAAGACACTGAAAGGTTATGATCATACATGCCAACCCTCCCGATTTTTCCGGGAGACTCCCGAATTTCAAAGCCCCTCCCGAAAATCTCCCGGACCGACCTTTCTCCCGAATTTCTCCCTATTTCCGAGTGCGGGTGCGAGAGAGACACCCAGCCGACGGGGTGTCATTGGTTGTTGCGTTAAATCTTACTTAGAAACAATAGTGCTATTTTCTGATTGGCTAACAACACCAGACGAACAACACCAGAGGAGACGCGCGGCCAGAGTTTACGGCGCTGCGGCATATTAAATATATTACAAATAGTTTTTCAGCGTGAGAAATACAATGTGTGGCGGAGAGCGTGACAAAAGACCGAAATGAGTGACTGTCACCCTCAATGCGTGACACTTCAGAGCCCTGCTGATGTGTGATGAAAGCACAAGCAGAAACACGGATAAAGTAGCCTATGTATTTTGTATTTACACTTCTCTTGTAAGTAATTTGTGGCTGCTGTCAGTGAAAATTGCTCTCCATTATACAAATATATATATATATATATACAAAAAATTAGGGATGCACCGATACCGATACCAGTATCGGTATCGGGCCCGATACTGAGCTCATGTACTTGTACTCGTACTCGTAAAAATGCCCCGATACCAACAACCGATACCAGGCAGCATGTGTACAGTGTCAGAAATTATAATGGGGATAAAAAAAGAAGGCTGTATATGAAATAAATGTATCTTATCAGTGGAATATTAAACAGAATATATTAACGCGTCGTCTATTTAACTATATGGTGCGCAAGCTGATAAGAGAAAAACACGGAGAGGATTGAGCGCGCTACGACACAGACGCGCGAGCTGGTCGAGCGCAACCCTTTTTCACAGACGTCAGTGGAAAGTTTGTAGTTCAGTCGGATGTCAATGGCAAATCAAGTAAAACGAGGCATGTAGCTTATTATTAACGTTAACTGACGAAGAGAGAGAGAGAGAGAGAGAGAGAGAGAGAGAGAGAGAGAGAGAGAGAGAGAGAGAGGGAGAGAGAGCACTTCTGTTGAATGCTGTTGATTGCGGATCATTCACTCAGCACGTGTTATTTGGATTAAAACTAAATCGTATATGTAAGTAAAACATGAACTGTTACCTCGCTTATGTTTAACGAGTGGTTGCCTACATTATTACAGGACATTTGCAGGTCAAGAATTTCCATGAACTTCAAACATCCACAGCGCGCGCCCCGAAAACCACCAGACAGCGCGCGAATACTGAATGGAAGTCTTTCACGCATTGCGCTTGTACGGACGAATTCACACAAATCTATGTAAAAACACATTGGCGAGTATCCTAGTAAAAGTCTGTTATATATCTCAAGTGAACGTAGACAGTATAATTCAAATGGCGTCAGTGCGTTCGGCCTTAAAGGGGCGGCACTTTAATAAATCTTCTGCTGTGTTTTAATGTTAATCAAACAAAGGACAAATAAATTACTCTCTGCTCTTGGCTAAATAGGCTACCTCTATCAACTTTACAAAAAGATCCATATATATTTAATTTATGCAGTAATAAATATGCAGTGCATGAAATATATATTTGTTGAACTAATTAAGTTTAAATTTATTAAACAACTAATATGATTGATATTATTTTGGTTTCTCTACCAATACATTTAAAAATTACAAATGCATGAATTGAAAATTAACTGAAAATTAAAAATACAGTTATCGGTTACCGTATCGGTATCGGCGAGTACCAAAAATGAAAGTATCGGTATCGGACTCGGTCTGGAAAAAGTGGTATCGGTGCATCCCTACAAAAAATATTGTACAAAAAAAATTTGCGTTTGTGATATATGACCCCCCCCCCACCCCCCCACCCCACTTTGAATATCTCCCGAATTCTGGGGTCTCAAGGTTGGCAAGTATGGTTATGATGTATTGGTTTATATCAAGGTGTCGTAACAAAGACATCTCAAACAATGTCAAATTTGTTTGTCATTATGTCATTAAAATTGTCATAATTGAACGAATGACACTTAATGACAGTTGTCATAAACATACATAAAACCTCCTTCATATTCATAACATATGTCATGTCATGATTATGAAGGTGCCATGCTAGTCTTATGCACACCCCTTTAAGTAAAGTGTTACAGATGTTGTTTTAGTAGGTCCTCTGTCCTATTTCCACTGAGACGCCATATTTTTCCTTTGTAAGTTAACCATGCCCTTTCCAGATTTTGTGTATGGCTGCCTGTTATTAGCCTGACTACGTCAGACTTCCTACTTCCGCTAATTTCATTTCGCTCCTGTAGTCAGTCTGAGATAGCAGCCTATCTTTCTGTTTTCCACCGGCCTGAAAACAGCCGGGCCAATCAACGAACAGAAGGCGGGCTGAAAGCTGTGACGTAGTCGCTAAGCGCCGAGTTTAAGAGTTAGGTCAGAGAAATCGAAAACGACCGCAGATAGGGAGACGCGGATGCAATTCGCTCTGTTGTGGAGAATATTCCCGGCATTAGCAAACTGAAGCCCGAAGAAGAAGAGTGTGTATTAAACATTTTGAATGGAGGTGATGTTGTGGCCCTACTCCCTTTGGGAAAAGTTTAATTTATCAACTATTGCCGATCGTCAGCGAGAAACTGGGGAGCCTTTTGACAGGTCAGTGTCTCCTTTCTTTTCCAGGTCTTAAATACCGTAAAACTTCAAATAATAGCCAAGGCTTTTATTTGTCCAAATCATCTAACTGCACCGGCTTGTATTTGAGACAGGCGTCTATATGAGACAGGCCTTTATAATTTGGTTTTGAGATGTTGTTCATTGAGATGTTGTTCCTAGAGTCTCTAATCTCTAAAAATCTCCAAATGCTCCACGTGAAACTGCGGTCTTCCGATCTTTTACTATCTTGTCGATTGATTTTGATTAATATTTGCGAGGGAGAGAGAGCAAGACCGCGCTCGTGTTGTTTGAAGACCTGAGAGTGCGCGCGCGACTCTCTCTCTCTCTGCTCGCTTGCGCCCTGTCAAAGTGCAGCAGTCATTCTATTACATCACTCACCGATCAAAAAAGTCGTTCACAGCCATGTTCACTCCGGTATTTCGCTCGCATCATCAAGTGTTTACAGCAGGTGGAAGTTCGATCATAGATTTGAGTTTGATGCATGATGTCTGTGGTTCGATGCGGCTGTGTCAGCGCATAACATACGTCATAAATAAACTTATCTGATTGGCTTATGGTTAACCAATGATTTTAAACTTCAGAAATCGCCCCCTAGCGAGAGAGAAAATACTTCTCTATTATGCTATGCCAGACTCTGTCTACGAAGCAAAGTGAAGTAGCAGAGTCTGGTATTACCAGGCTAGCCTGTTATTGGATCTACAAAAAACTGAAAAACAGGAAAATGGTTAGAGTGGTTAGTATCCTTCTGTAAAACCAGGCCATTCATCACTAAGTACGGAACTTCCAGGATGCACATTTGGGACCTTCGATAAACGAGTTTTAGAATAGGCTTGCTATTTCTTGGTGCAACCCCCAGCATCCCAAAGACCCACTTTCTTCTACACCAGGTCTTTGCGAACCTTCCACGTCCATACTGAAAAACAAGTATACAACTATACAATATTTAAAAATACAAAGCTTTCAAATGTATTTAATGCCTCATTTCCACTGAGCCATAAGGCACAAGACAGTACAGTACAGTACTCAATTTTTGTTGTTTCTATTGTCAGAAGATATGAATTGTAGAGAAAATGAACCAAACACAAATGAATCTTCCATTTGATTCATTCAAACAGAACTCAATCACTAATTCAGCCATAAAAGATCCCGGTGCCAAATTGTCTAGAACACCCCCCAGAGAAGATTTTATGGCCCCGCAGGGACCAAGGAAACTGACCATCTTTGACCTGTTTAACAGACTCGTCTTTCTTAAGGAGCAAGGTCCCATGAGAAGATGAACAGAGCAGACTTCAGCAGGGACCTTGCCGTGACCTCAGATTGGAATGTCTTTCTTAAACCCCAGAAACTTTACACACCAACACACTTTACATATCAAACCACATTAATTCTGCACATTCTGCAGAGAACAACTCAAACAGAACAATGCTCAGTGACTCATAATCAAACATTGTTCCACTACCTAATCCTATATTCTAGCTATGTAGGTGTCTATTATACTAGATAGCATACAAGTCATGCAAATGTTGTTACTTTAGATGGATGAATGAAAGTGTGTCTTGTGTGAAATCAGTGAGATCATATATTCTTAATTCTTAAGATGGCTTTAGTGAAATCTGTGTAAAATGCTTTGTATGATTATAATAATCTATAATGTTAAACTGTCGTCTCTTGTTCTCTTCTAGTGTTGGAGAGCAAGCAGATCATAGATAACGCCTGATTTACGATAAGAAGAAACGAGGTCCACCTCCTAAGATGATGCCATTGTCCAATTGGCCAGAATTCTCCAAAAGAGGTTGGACTAACTTTAAGTTAAAGACCCGAACAGGCAGTTCAGTTCAGTTCAGAGAGCAGTTCAGTTTTCGGTTCGGTTCAGTTCGGTTTTGAGTTCGGTTCGGTGTTGAATTAAGTTTGTGCCTCTCTCTACAAACAGCAAGAGAGTGTTCATGTTCGTACGCTTCTACATCGACCAGACCCAAATTAGACCAGCAGACAAACCCATCAAGATCGGAGTTTAAAACAGCTTCATTCAAGCCATCAAACTTTTCGTCTCACTTTTCTTTCTTTTTCTTAGTTGTATTTTATTTCTCGTTAAAAGTCTCGTTCTAAGTTAAGTTTTGCTGTAAAGTCTCGTTTTAACGTTTCAACTACAAAACCAGCTTCCAACTTCAAAGACTTTCACTCATCCGTGCCAACACCCCACGTGACTGGCCGTCCAAGATCTATCAGGCACACGAGGAGACCAGCCAAGTAACGGACCCGGGAAACACCTTTGACGAAGCACCGCAAAAAGGAAACTCCCTGGCATAAGCAACGCAAAGACAAGCAAGTACTCCAGACTCGATCTGAACTGGTGCCTTTGTATGTAAATTGAATAACCTGTCTAAGAAACGAAGGGTTAAATTAATGCTTGGTGGTTCGTTCAGGTCATGTCTTACAAGTGCCTCTCACTCACTCTGAAAACCCACTCTTTCTCTCTCTCCCTCTCTCTTCCTCTGCGCCTCGTATGAATGTGTGTGTGTGTGTGATTGTGTTTAGACCTTAGTTTTATGTGTTTAGAATAATCAATAAAGTCTTGTTTATATTTGAAAATATATTTGCCTTGTGTTGTGCTTACACATTTAATGTCTTGTACTGTCGATCTAAGTTACCTTGCTAATACATAGTGCTTCACTATAGATTGGATATTTATATCTGTTGCCAAGGTTAAAATTACGGCCCGTTCAAATGAACTCTAAACGAGTCATTTGCTCGGTTCCATAGTGATTCGGTCAATGATTCATTGCAAATCGATGAATCATTCCCTTTGAGCTAAATTGGCCTTCCGGCCCCCTTTAATACATTTTATGTATATTATCATTATGTAGGTTCGCTACAGAATGATACCCTAATTCTGAACTGAACCATACCGTACCACTTTTTTGAGATTCTTTCGTTGGAGTACATAGCACAGAAGTCCGGTACTAAAGGGTGGAGTTAGCGACAGATAATAGTCACTTGCACCTGCTACAAGAGGAATGACAACACAAGACAATCTGGGGCTCAGGTCAGGAAGCAGACAAACTGGCTAAACCGACCATCTGCTAGCGGCCTCGCGTCACCAAGGTCAGATAAATCTCATCACATAGAGACTCTTTCACCTAGATATCATCATATAGAGACTTTGTCTGTTCCCCGAATTTGGAAATCCAAAAAATGTCCAAACCTTTCTAAGGTTAAAAATTTAATTGATGTTCAACAAATAAAAAACAAATATAATACAGATGAGCAAACGATAAAGCTTGGGTTGCTGAATATATTCGATCCCTTACTCAAAAGCTCATAGTTAATGATATGATTTCAGATTATAACCTAGATGTGCTGTGTTTGACAGAAACCTGGCTAAAACCAAACGATTACATTACTTTAAATGAATCCACCCCGCAAGATTACTTTTATAAACATGAGTCTCGTCCGAAAGGCAAAGGGGGAGGTGTTGCTGTAATTTATAATATTTTCAAAACCAATAAGAAATCTTGTTTTAAATATACTTCTTTTGAAGTGTTGGTGCTTAATATAAATATAATATAGCTCCTAGCCTGATGAAGACCTGAGGGTCGAAACGTTGCTTTTTTAAATAAAATTTTTGTAGCAGTACCTTTCAGTGTGCGGACTTCACACTTCTTTATTTTTTTTATAAAAAAATTGGATGACCAGTAATTTCCTACTACTAAATTCTGAAAAAACAGAGATTCTAAATATTGGACAAAAAACTTCCTCACCTAATAACCTAGAATAGTGTCTAACACTTGATGGCTGCTCTGTTAAGTCTTCGTCGTCAGTTAGGAATCTGGGTGTGCTCTTTGATACCAATCTTTCATTTGAAAGTCATGTGTCTAGTATCTGTAAAACAGCATTTTTCCATCTTAAAAATATATCTAAATTACGTCATATGCTCTCACGGACAAATGCGGAACAATTAGTTCATGCGTTCATGACCTCAAGGCTAGATTATTGTAATGCTCTACTGGGTGGTTGTCCTGCATGCTTAATAACAAACTACAGCTAGTTCAAAATGCAGCAGCTCAAGTTATTACCAGAACCGGGAACTATGACCATATTAGCCCAGTTCTGTCAACACTGCATTGGCTGCCTATTAAACATCGAATACATTTTAAAATATTGCTGATTACTTACAAAGCACTAAATGGTTTAGCTTCCCAGTACTTGAGCGAGCTCTTAACGCATTATAGTCCTGCACGTCTACTGCAATCTCAAAATTCTGGCCAGTTGATAATACCTAGAATATCTAAATCGACTGCTGGCGGTAGATCCTTTTCCTATTTAGCACCAAAACTCTGGAACAATCTTCCTACCATTGTCCGGGAAGCAGATACAGTCTGTCAGTTTAAAGCTAGACTAAAAACACATCTCTTTGACCTAGCATTCACATAATACATTATCGACTTCTATAATTAAATGTTAGGCTGCATAGATTAGGCCAGCCGGAACCGGGAACACTTCCCTTAAATCCTGATGTACTCGTTACATCATAAGAAGAATGGCATCTACGCTAATATTAGTCTTTGTTTATACCGAGGTTTTCCTGCAGCCTGCCGGATCCAGGCCGTTTCCAGATCTGACGAAGGACCTTCGTCTGGCTCAACGCAGTGCTGAAGTGCCAACTAGCCTCTCCCTATGGAGGATCCCTATTCCATTCTACAGATAAATCGCTATGAAATTCCGGTTTCGCGTCCCTACCCCAAATTGATAAAATAAAATTCTGCATCAAAATTTATAGGCAAGACAAGTAGTTTGTTTAGGCATGGTTTGTAGCGAATTACGAACATGCGCACATATATTCAAACGCACATAACTATAGAATCAATTCTTAAAGCGCATGTGAACGCCATCAGCGTTTATCACAGGTTCGCGTTTAAAGTCTATTTAGAGAGAACGGCGTCGTCTTAGCGGCCCCTAATTTAATAACAAATGATCATTTCGAGGGAAGTGAATCAATCAAAACTAACATTAGCTGGAAACAACATATTCAAGAACCACTATAAAACCAAACCATTCTTTGTTACCTCAACTTTTGTTTATCTCTGTAAAGCTGCTTTGAAACAATCTACATTGTTAAAAGCGCTATATAAATGAGGATGACTTGACTTGACTTGACAAGAGGAGCCCTTTTTTAATACAGTTGAATCACAATACCATTTATTCTTGTGACAAACAGAAGAACAGCCGAGAAGCAAGAACAAGATCTGCTATACTGCATGTCCTCCATTGTTATTTTCTATGTTGTTTTCTACTTTACAAGAATTATGTCCGTTTCTTTTAGGCATACACCGCGCCAATCAAGTAAGGGTCGGCCTACTGTTGGCAGTGGAAATGCCACTTAATACTCTTTGTTTTTTGTTTAGCAAAATTGCAAATTTTGCCAAATGTACAAAGTACATAATGTAAAACCAACTTAACAAACATAACTAGGGTTATTAGTCTAAAATAAATGGCATACATTTTATGGGAATATTTAAATTACCTTTCGCTTGTGATGGAAGTTGCTCTCATCAATTATAATGAACTCCCTGAGTTTTCCTATCAATTGGCCCTTCCTTCTGGCATACAACTTCATGGATTATTTACAAATAGCTCAACATTTTTTGGCCATGCTGCTGAGTGTACGTGAGCTTCCAACAATGCCATCTTCAATCATGTCGATTTGTCTCAACTGAAGGCCTTGAGCAAACCTTTGTTAACAAAAGTGAAAAAACATAGTTTTCATATTTCTGTTCAACTACTTGCAAAAAGTGATCCCTACCTCACTGAATTGAATCTTCCCTTATGTCTGTTTCGGTGACATGACGCTTCCAGCACAGGACCTTGGGACTAGAACCAAGGTTTCTTCCACATAGATGGGGAACGACGGCATCTGCGTGTAACCCTGATCATGTGAAATGGGTTCCCCCTCTGGGAAAACCCCTTGGTTTTTTAATCACCACTGCAGGGCCCTCATGTGCAGCAGACAAATGGAAACACGTTGGACGCTGCTGCAATAACCCTAACACTTCTCTTTTTTGAAAATGTTTTACAGTGATGGCCTGGCCTAGCTTTACCCTGGTCACCGTGGCCAGGATTGGCTTGATCCGGGCAGGTGACAATTGTGCCTGCGAAGAACCCAATATTGGATCGCTTCGCCACCGAAAGCAAACCTCATGAATTTCCTCTGAGATGGAAGGATGGATTTGTGGAAGTATGCGTCCTTAAGATCTATCGTGACAAACCAATCCTTGGATATCTGACTCACGATGGTTTGGAATAGTGAGCATCTTGAACCTGAATCTCCCTAGAGACCGATTCAAGTGCCTTAGATCTAAAATTGGACACAACCACCCATCCTTCTTGGGAACTATGAAGTAGCAGCTGTAAAACCCGGACTCCCTGTCTGGCGGAGGAACACGTTCTATTGCCTCCTTTATCAGCAGGGAGTTTACTTCTTGTTCCAATAACCAACCCTGCTCTGGGTCGACTGCAGTCCATATCACCCCGCTGAATTTTGGTGGGCGGAAATCGAATTGCAGTCTGTAACCTTTCTGTATCGTATGCAGGACCCAATGGGAAATATTTGGTAGATTCTCTCCATGCTGATTTAGGCTATCGTTCGAGATTCGTTCTCGACCCCCTGAAGCAGCTTTCCAGCAGGGTTTGGTCGAAAATGCTTCTCTGTGTGCGGACGCGAGCGCTGCCTGGCCACAAGCCCTTGTGGCGGACACTGCAGCGTATGTTTGCTGAAAACCGATGTGTCCCGAAGTGCACTTGACGCTGGATACAAACATCGATTTCCTGAGGGCTCCATGGTGGAGCGAGAACTTGACGCTATCGAGGGGGCACCTTCAGAGAACTGCGCATAGCATCAGGACCTCGTATCCGAAGCCGCCTTCGAGAAATAACAGTCCTCAGACCTGTTTTCTCTTTGGAAAGCGTCGGGCAAGAGTGTTGCTTTAAACCCCAGGCATTCTCAGGGGTGGCTCGAGAGGCAACCACTCATTCGCTGCTTCTTAAACTAGGAACTCAGCTCATAATATGCACAGGCAGCCCCCTCAAGAACTACCAATACATGCAGTCAGATGATTATTCCACCATTTTAATTTATCAGAATAAAATGCAGCCATAATCACCAGTCAAGTGAAACAAAGTAAGAATGATAAGCTGAATTAAAATATCTAACTGCTCTAACTGCTGTTGTGCACCGGCGTCCCTTTGTAGCTTCCGTGTATGCCGTCACATGTTACGCCATGACGCATCACCAATTAGGATTGGATTAGTTTCTTTCATACCTCAGATGCGTTACGCTAAGAGTGTTCCCCAAAGTGTCGTAATTGAAGCAGTGCGAGTTCCCTCGAAAGGGAACTGTCACAGTGATCGTCTGCACCATCTTGTCTTCGTCTTCACTACACTTCCCAGAATCCCTCGTGTCTCCACACCTGAACTCACTCCCTCATTACCTCACCTGTTCATCGTCATCATCATCCATGTCACCTTGTGGGCACCATGTCTTCACCTCATTATTGTTCATTGGTATCTGTATTTAGTTTCCTTCTATTCAGTCAGTCCTTGTTGGTTGTCAGTTGTATTCAATGTGTGTGTTATCCTACCTGCCTGTCTGTACCTGTGAGTTATTTAAGTAAATCGTTTGTATTTGGAGCCCTTTGACTTTGAGTCTGTTTCAACCCACACTACACTGTGACAAGAACAGCTTATAATACCAAGTAATGTGTTTTTTTTTTTTTCAGAAAGGTTTCTGTGATAGGTAGGTTTAGGGGTAGGGTTAGTATAGTAGGGGGATAGATTAAACAGTTTGTACAATATAAAAATCCTTACACCTATGGAAAGTCTGCTTAAAGTAGTCAATGGTGTGTCAATCTGTAATTATTATATTAAAAAAATATTATTTGAATTGCCAAAACTTGTTTTTATTTAAATCTAGTGTTTTTCATGTTTCTGTGAGGTTAAGGTTTAGGGTAGGTGTTGGTTAGGCCTTAGAAAATACCATTAACCTGATATATAGCAATTGAAGTCTACACAATGTCCTCACTAATATAGTAAAACAAACGTGTGTGTGTGTATGATGGTTTGGCACTGTGCACCATCAGCATCGTCAGCCTAATGAATCCAGCCTTAAAATCACAGAGGAGCAAGAGAGCAGGAAGAAATGTGACAGAGACTGACCATGAGTAAAGGCAGATGGGGGAAGGACTGCACTTAAATAAACACACAATGCCCTTGGGTTCTGCCAACGCTGCAGTTTCTCCTGTCCAGAAATCCAGGGGAGAATCACATAAAAGGCGGTTTGGGGTTCATCTCTCTCATGACGAAGGACAGCAGATTAATTGTTTCCCATTTGATTGACAACACTCGATAAATGTGCCAGTGTCATTGGTCTACGTGTAAGTCAGGAGTGTCCAATATCTTTTTAACCGTCTGGGGTTTGAGGTGTTTTCTGTCCCCTGGAGGTATTTTTACATGCCCTTACATTTGTGCTTATTTCTGTTACTTATAACAGTTTCATGGCTACAGTCTGATTGCATTGTGTTTAACACAATCTTTGTGTTTTTTTTGTCAAAAATTTTAGTTTTGAGAAAATGCGTGGTTTGTGAAAAAGATTATCATAAAAAAAATATATATTTAATTCACTGAACGAAGGCCATAAAAATTTGTTCACAAGGCTTTTGAAAACTGTATCTTGTAGCCTTGAGTTTTTGCTTCAAAACGAAAATCATCCTTCCCACTCATTCACATAAAACAATATTGTGGCAAGCAGGGTGGGCCTGAAAACCGTGAGAGAAGGACGTGAGGCCACTGGCGTGAATGATATGAGCGACACCTGCGAGCTGCACTGGTCTCGTACCTCTCATGGAGGAGCGTTTAAAAGCATAAAAGGAAGAGCGACTACAGTGAAGGACGAGAGAGGACCAGGCCTGGACATTAACAGTATGTTTTGTTTATGTGTTGTTCTGTTGTTTAATAGGTGCAATGATACTAAATGTGTGTGCAGCAGTCGTCAATGAGGGGTTTCGTTTTATGTTTGTTTATTTTGGAATTAAAGTTTGTGAAATGTTCTCCTTCTTCCCACAACAACTAACCTCGTTACATTGATGCCGAAACCCAGGAGGAAAACGCTGTCAAAGAGCCCTCGCCACTGTGGGGAATCTGCCGCCATGGACGCTCGAAGTGGAGGGCTGAAGTGAGTCGCCGGGAGAATGGACAAACTCGCTGCCTGCGTTCTGGAGGGGCAGCTGCCGTCCGTCATGATGGGGAGGAGCATGGAACGGGGTACTCCTGCCGGCTGCCCAAACCCCAAGGTATTCGTGAGTACCCCTCGGCCTGCGAGGGGCGATGGCGGTATGTGGCAAGCAGGCCGGTGGCGTGACTGATAATGAGCGTCACTTGCGAGAGGTAGGCCTGGGAAGACTAAGATCCCTCCCCTTATGGCCCTATCAGGTGAATGGAACTGTGAGAAAACTAGAAGAAAGAAAAACACAATCAAAATACATAACGAAGAATAAAAAGGACATTATTGAGCACACTGATCTAAACACAAAGATTTGAACAGTCACACACCTTTGTGTCATTCTTCAAACAATTCCTGTTCAACATACCTGTCATTTCTAAAGTTGCGATTTCCTTTTACCATGTTCATGGTAAACTCAAGGTTCATGTTTCTCGTGTGAATCGTTTGAATGTTTAAGTCAGAAGGACTCATCAGTGACATCTGGTACCATTAGAATACTGATCCAAATAATTGATAATTCCTTATGAAGGATTTGATAATACTTGAGTCATTACTAGTGCGTTACAGTGATATAGAATTAATTATTCATTATTTAAGTTAATTATGAACCTGTATAGTTATCATTAGGCATCTGGGAGGTATGAAAAAATAGTAGTTATTGATTAGCTAATAGTGAACTACCATATTCAACTGAGCACTATTAATTACTGATTCGTTAGTCTGAGTTTCTTGTTAGTCAATTAATAGTAGTTACTAGACTGTTATTATTGCGTTACTCATTTGTTCCTGTGTAGTTATTCATTAATGATGGAATAGTATTCTAAATTGTTACCCAAGTTTATGTAACAATAACACGTTAACTTATGTAAGTGGGAATAAATTACTTACCCTACTGGGTCAATCGCGTTCTTCTTCTTCTGAGGTAAATCCAAGGTAAACTCACAGTGCGTATTCCAAACTCAATGAAAAGCAGACGAATGATGAAGCTTGATATTTGTTTATCAATGTATTTACAGGTTAGCGTTTATGTCACAAGGTGACGAACCAGCAGCGGAACTATATATTCCACGGAGGAATGTTTCCGCTCGGAGCGCTCTCGACGCAACACCCAGTCAGCCTGATATGCGTCGCTACCATGGCAACAGCAGCCGCTGATGACAGAGTGACAGCAGGTGCGGCGCATCAAGGGGCTGTTTGGTGATTGGGACACACAGCGGCTTGAAACAGATAAAGACCAAGCTTTGGGAGACCAAGAGCGGTAGTTCAGTGCAGTGTTCTGTGTTCGGTTTCGGGTGCTGTGTCCTGACCTTGTTCCGTCGAGGAAGGCTGAGAGTTTCTGTGGGACAAAATTGACTGGTGAGATCGATCCGCGGAAGGGAATCCGCTACGAAAGATTGGGTGGAGTGGAACAGAGAAGCAGAGGAGAAGTTGCCTTGGAAACATCAAGTCCCCTGCCTGGGTAGAGATAAGTGCAAACCTTTTACTGGCCGTATGATACGTGATTTTATACACCGAGACACTGTATATGAAGAGAAGCGATCTAGGAACCGGAGTCTAGACACCGTAATGAGAAGACAGCTGTTATGATGCACGAGTGAGATCGCTATATATTCTTCCGTCTTACTGTCCCTGCTGTTCAGAACAAGGAGGTGGGCTGTGGCCTTATATTTCACAGAGTGGTTGAGAGTGACGTGAGTTGATGCTGTGCCCACCGTGTGTGTTTGAAGTGAAGCTACTGCATGCTTACTATACCGAATTCTGTCACGTGCCCATCGGCCTTGCCCTGTGTTGCAGTTTGGAGCCGCTGAAGAAGAGATTAAGCGACGGTGGAATTTAAAGCTTGCGATGTTCTGATTCATCATTGATGTTGTCTGGAGAACGGAGGAAGTCCAGTGATCTGCTGTTCTGAGTGTCCTCCATCGAACGCCTTGTGCATTCTGTGTTATCAACACTGTCGTAAGCTTTCCGCATCCCCTGTATAGGAAAGGACCAACCGTACTCGAAGTACCCACCTGCTGTCTAGTCGACGCCCCTTTCACAGCCGTGAGCTTTCTGCATCCCCTGTATAGGAAAGAACCAACCGGACTCGAAGTACCTACCTGCTGTCTAGTCGACGCTCCTTCCACAGCCGTAAGCTTTCCGCATCCCCTGTATAGGGAAGGACCAACCGTACTCGAAGTATCCACCTGCTGTCTAGTCGACGCCCCTTTCACAGCCGTGAGCTTCCTGCATCCCCTGTATAGGAAAGAACCAACCGGACTCGAAGTACCTACCTGCTGTCTAGTCGACGCCCCTTTCACAGCCGTGAGCTTTCTGCATCCCCTGTATAGGAAAGAACCAACCGGACTCGAAGTACCTACCTGCTGTCTAGTCGACGCTCCTTTCACAGCCGTAAGCTTTCCGCATCCCCTGTATAGAGAAGGACCAACCGTACTCGAAGTATCCACCTGCTGTCTAGTCGACGCCCCTTTCACAGCCGTGAGCTTCCTGCATCCCCTGTATAGGAAAGAACCAACCGGACTCGAAGTACCTACCTGCTGTCTAGTCGACGCCCCTTTCACAGCCGTGAGCTTTCTGCATCCCCTGTATAGGAAAGAACCAACCGGACTCGAAGTATCTACCTGCTGTCTAGTCGACGCCCCTTTCACAGCCGTGAGCTTTCTGCATCCCCTGTATAGGAAAGAACCAACCGGACTCGAAGTACCTACCTGCTGTCTAGTCGACGCCCCTTTCACAGCCGTGAGCTTTCTGCATCCCCTGTATAGGAAAGGACCAACCGTACTCGAAGTACCCACCTGCTGTCTAGTCGACGCTCCTTCCACAGCCGTAAGCTTTCCGCATCCCCTGTATAGGAAAGGACCAACCGTACTCGAAGTACCCACCTGCTGTCTAGTCGACGCCCCTTTCACAGCCGTGAGCTTCCTGCATCCCCTGTATAGGAAAGAACCAACCGGACTCGAAGTACCTACCTGCTGTCTAGTCGACGCCCCTTTCACAGCCATGAGCTTTCTGCATCCCCTGTATAGGAAAGAACCAACCGGACTCGAAGTATCTACCTGCTGTCTAGTCGACGCCCCTTTCACAGCCGTGAGCTTTCTGCATCCCCTGTATAGGAAAGAACCAACCGGACTCGAAGTACCTACCTGCTGTCCAGTCGACGCTCCTCTTCACCGTGGTAAACTTCTGTACTTGGGAGGTCGAGAAGAGTACAGTCCGCTCAGAGTCCGAGAAGGAAAGCCGTGCTTAGAGCACTTACCTGCTGGTCAGGTCCGCGTTCCCTCCATTGCCGAGAACCTCGGCACCCGAAGAGTCCGAGGGGGTTGAGTGGACCCAGTCCCCGCCTGTCGTCCAGCCGACGTCCCGGCGGCCACTGGATGCTGGGGAGGAAGGAGGAATTTTAATTAGGATATACAATTCTTTTAATCAATAAAGCCTGTTACATTTTACTTTCCTTGTCCGCCTGGTTTCTGGTCTGCTCCTCAGTGGTACATTCTAAAGGGAGGGGGTAGACCCAGTCGACCCTCCCGACCTGTGACAGATTATTGGCGTAGTCGGCAGGGTTACCACTGAGTTGAGCCACCAGAAGCCGTTATGGCAGATGAAGAGGCACCGGGAGCACGAAGACAAGCCATGCCCATATTCATGGGAGCCCCTTGGGCCCAAAAGTACCAAGGTCCGGGATCGGAGATGAGTCTGTCGACATGGAGGGCCCAGGTCGAATATTTAGTCGGGCTCCAAGGTCTGGATGCCCCTCAGGGAGTGCAGTTCATCTTGAATTCCTTGGAAGGAGAAGCACTGAGGGAAGTGCGAGCAGCGCCAGAAGCGAACCGTACCACGGCTCAAGCTATCTTTGACTTCCTTTCGGGGCAATACGGCGATACCACTCCCGTAGCCGTTCTGCGAACACAGTTCTTCAACTGCAAACAAGGGCCGCGACAGAACATCCGGGCATTCACGCTACAGCTGAGAGAGGAGTTCGCTAGGCTAAGAGGAAGGCAAGACCATGGTCTAGGGGGTGAAGAGAGCCTGCTGCGAGACCAATTCCTCCTGGGGCTACGGGAAGGCCCCGTACGCCAAAGCCTGCGAATACAGGTCCGCCGGAACCCGGACTCGTCTTTTGACGAACTGAGACAAGAGGCTTTGGCCTTGGAACGGGATCACACGGTAGAGCCCTCAACGTGCATGGCTGCGAGTGCACCCGTCGACCCCCCACGCCCGGTCGAAGCGGAATGGAGACGTGCGTTACGAGAGGAGTTGAAAAAGGACGTCCAGGAACAGCTGGCCGAGCTATCCAACTCCTTCAGAGAAGAGCTCCGGCGTGAACGTTCCAGTCCATTGCTCCGAGAGCGGACCTATTCAGCGGGGAGCTTGATATTTGTTTATCAATGTATTTACAGGTTAGCGTTTATGTCACAAGGTGACGAACCAGCAGCGGAACTATATATTCCACGGAGGAATGTTTCCGCTCGGAGCGCTCTCGACGCAACACCCAGTCAGCCTGATATGCGTCGCTACCATGGCAACAGCAGCCGCTGATGACAGAGTGACAGCAGGTGCGGCGCATCAAGGGGCTGTTTGGTGATTGGGACACACAGCGGCTTGAAACAGATAAAGACCAAGCTTTGGGAGACCAAGAGCGGTAGTTCAGTGCAGTGTTCTGTGTTCGGTTTCGGGTGCTGTGTCCTGACCTTGTTCCGTCGAGGAAGGCTGAGAGTTTCTGTGGGACAAAATTGACTGGTGAGATCGATCCGCGGAAGGGAATCCGCTACGAAAGATTGGGTGGAGTGGAACAGAGAAGCAGAGGAGAAGTTGCCTTGGAAACATCAAGTCCCCTGCCTGGGTAGAGATAAGTGCAAACCTTTTACTGGCCGTATGATACGTGATTTTATACACCGAGACACTGTATATGAAGAGAAGCGATCTAGGAACCGGAGTCTAGACACCGTAATGAGAAGACAGCTGTTATGATGCACGAGTGAGATCGCTATATATTCTTCCGTCTTACTGTCCCTGCTGTTCAGAACAAGGAGGTGGGCTGTGGCCTTATATTTCACAGAGTGGTTGAGAGTGACGTGAGTTGATGCTGTGCCCACCGTGTGTGTTTGAAGTGAAGCTACTGCATGCTTACTATACCGAATTCTGTCACGTGCCCATCGGCCTTGCCCTGTGTTGCAGTTTGGAGCCGCTGAAGAAGAGATTAAGCGACGGTGGAATTTAAAGCTTGCGATGTTCTGATTCATCATTGATGTTGTCTGGAGAACGGAGGAAGTCCAGTGATCTGCTGTTCTGAGTGTCCTCCATCGAACGCCTTGTGCATTCTGTGTTATCAACACTGTCGTAAGCTTTCCGCATCCCCTGTATAGGAAAGGACCAACCGTACTCGAAGTACCCACCTGCTGTCTAGTCGACGCCCCTTTCACAGCCGTGAGCTTTCTGCATCCCCTGTATAGGAAAGAACCAACCGGACTCGAAGTACCTACCTGCTGTCTAGTCGACGCTCCTTCCACAGCCGTAAGCTTTCCGCATCCCCTGTATAGGGAAGGACCAACCGTACTCGAAGTATCCACCTGCTGTCTAGTCGACGCCCCTTTCACAGCCGTGAGCTTCCTGCATCCCCTGTATAGGAAAGAACCAACCGGACTCGAAGTACCTACCTGCTGTCTAGTCGACGCCCCTTTCACAGCCGTGAGCTTTCTGCATCCCCTGTATAGGAAAGAACCAACCGGACTCGAAGTACCTACCTGCTGTCTAGTCGACGCTCCTTTCACAGCCGTAAGCTTTCCGCATCCCCTGTATAGAGAAGGACCAACCGTACTCGAAGTATCCACCTGCTGTCTAGTCGACGCCCCTTTCACAGCCGTGAGCTTCCTGCATCCCCTGTATAGGAAAGAACCAACCGGACTCGAAGTACCTACCTGCTGTCTAGTCGACGCCCCTTTCACAGCCGTGAGCTTTCTGCATCCCCTGTATAGGAAAGAACCAACCGGACTCGAAGTATCTACCTGCTGTCTAGTCGACGCCCCTTTCACAGCCGTGAGCTTTCTGCATCCCCTGTATAGGAAAGAACCAACCGGACTCGAAGTACCTACCTGCTGTCTAGTCGACGCCCCTTTCACAGCCGTGAGCTTTCTGCATCCCCTGTATAGGAAAGGACCAACCGTACTCGAAGTACCCACCTGCTGTCTAGTCGACGCTCCTTCCACAGCCGTAAGCTTTCCGCATCCCCTGTATAGGAAAGGACCAACCGTACTCGAAGTACCCACCTGCTGTCTAGTCGACGCCCCTTTCACAGCCGTGAGCTTCCTGCATCCCCTGTATAGGAAAGAACCAACCGGACTCGAAGTACCTACCTGCTGTCTAGTCGACGCCCCTTTCACAGCCATGAGCTTTCTGCATCCCCTGTATAGGAAAGAACCAACCGGACTCGAAGTATCTACCTGCTGTCTAGTCGACGCCCCTTTCACAGCCGTGAGCTTTCTGCATCCCCTGTATAGGAAAGAACCAACCGGACTCGAAGTACCTACCTGCTGTCCAGTCGACGCTCCTCTTCACCGTGGTAAACTTCTGTACTTGGGAGGTCGAGAAGAGTACAGTCCGCTCAGAGTCCGAGAAGGAAAGCCGTGCTTAGAGCACTTACCTGCTGGTCAGGTCCGCGTTCCCTCCATTGCCGAGAACCTCGGCACCCGAAGAGTCCGAGGGGGTTGAGTGGACCCAGTCCCCGCCTGTCGTCCAGCCGACGTCCCGGCGGCCACTGGATGCTGGGGAGGAAGGAGGAATTTTAATTAGGATATACAATTCTTTTAATCAATAAAGCCTGTTACATTTTACTTTCCTTGTCCGCCTGGTTTCTGGTCTGCTCCTCAGTGGTACATTCTAAAGGGAGGGGGTAGACCCAGTCGACCCTCCCGACCTGTGACAGATTATTGGCGTAGTCGGCAGGGTTACCACTGAGTTGAGCCACCAGAAGCCGTTATGGCAGATGAAGAGGCACCGGGAGCACGAAGACAAGCCATGCCCATATTCATGGGAGCCCCTTGGGCCCAAAAGTACCAAGGTCCGGGATCGGAGATGAGTCTGTCGACATGGAGGGCCCAGGTCGAATATTTAGTCGGGCTCCAAGGTCTGGATGCCCCTCAGGGAGTGCAGTTCATCTTGAATTCCTTGGAAGGAGAAGCACTGAGGGAAGTGCGAGCAGCGCCAGAAGCGAACCGTACCACGGCTCAAGCTATCTTTGACTTCCTTTCGGGGCAATACGGCGATACCACTCCCGTAGCCGTTCTGCGAACACAGTTCTTCAACTGCAAACAAGGGCCGCGACAGAACATCCGGGCATTCACGCTACAGCTGAGAGAGGAGTTCGCTAGGCTAAGAGGAAGGCAAGACCATGGTCTAGGGGGTGAAGAGAGCCTGCTGCGAGACCAATTCCTCCTGGGGCTACGGGAAGGCCCCGTACGCCAAAGCCTGCGAATACAGGTCCGCCGGAACCCGGACTCGTCTTTTGACGAACTGAGACAAGAGGCTTTGGCCTTGGAACGGGATCACACGGTAGAGCCCTCAACGTGCATGGCTGCGAGTGCACCCGTCGACCCCCCACGCCCGGTCGAAGCGGAATGGAGACGTGCGTTACGAGAGGAGTTGAAAAAGGACGTCCAGGAACAGCTGGCCGAGCTATCCAACTCCTTCAGAGAAGAGCTCCGGCGTGAACGTTCCAGTCCATTGCTCCGAGAGCGGACCTATTCAGCGGGGAGCCGATTCCCAGAGCGACGCCCAGCTAGGCCAATGGGGCCGCGGTTCAGGTGGGACGAACAGGGACGCCCCATTTGTCATGGTTGTGGAGAGCCGGGTCATTACTTCCGCCAGTGCCGCTCCCGTCGGGGATCACAGGAGGATTTTTAGAGTTGCCGGCCACTGTGGGTCAAGTGGCTGGGACTCCCATGGTAGACCCCCTATTGATTACGAAGTCCAGAGCATGTTTGGTGGGGCATTGCCCCATTGTAGTGGCCCAGGTCAACGGTTTGGAAGTACAGTGCCTGTTAGACACTGGGTCACAAGTCACTCTGTTCTCTGAGAGCCTGTCACGAGAGCTATTTAAGGGCCAGGATTGCCCCACCTCAGAAGCCCCCTGGTTGACGCTACGGGGAGCCAACAGTCTGGACATCCCATACGTGGGATACCTGGTGACTGACTTGAAGATCCATGGAGTCGTTGTCCCCCAGAAGGGGGTGGTGATCGTTCGTGACGCCTGCCTGGGAAACCATCGCGCCTTGTTGGGCATGAACGTTATAGCAGAATGTTGGGAGGAACTGTTCCGAGGTGGACTAAAGCAGACGGCCTCGACCTCGGAAAGTCACGAGTGGGACCGGATCAAGGCCGATTGTCGGCGGGTTCGCCTTGCCGAGACGCGAGGAGATCGAGAGGGCACTGGGAGGACGGCGTGCCGATACGCGTTGTCCATTCCCGCTCAGAGTGAGGCTGTGGTGTGGGCCAGGCTCCCCTCGCAACTCTATGGCCCGGGAGAGTGGGTATTGGTGGAACCCCATCTGGACGGCCCAAACCTTGAGGTAGCTCGGGGGCTAGCCACAGCACGGCGGGGGAGGATTTCTGTGAAAGTACGGAACGTGAATGCGTTCCCCGTCCTGTTGCATCGACATCAGTGTCTGGCCCGAGTCACAGGGGTGCGCCCGCAATAAGTGAGAGAGCCGGGTGAAGTGCAGTTTAACCGGGTAAGCCCCTCCGTAGTGGAAGTTGCCCTGACCCGAACTGGACCGCCGGTGGGTAGTGAGGGAGAGGAATTGCCTAATCACCTCCAGGGAGGGTCACTACGCGGTGAAGGACTGGGAGAGGAACAGACTGGGCGGCTCCAGGATTTCCTGCTCAGATGGCAGCACTTGTTCTCGACTCACGACGAGGACTATGGCCGGACGGACATTGTAAAACATCAGATTCCGACCGGGGACGCCGCCCCGAGTAGAGAACGTTATCGACCAGTGCCACCGACCCTGTATTCTGAGGTCCGCACCCTCCTGCGAGGAATGTTGGACAAGGGGATTATCCGGGAAAGTAGTAGCCCTTGGGCCGCCCCTATCGTACTGGTGCGTAAGAAAAATGGTTCCTGGAGATTCTGTGTGGATTACCGTAAGCTGAACCAGGTGACTAAGCGGGATGCTTTCCCCCTGCCCCGAGTAGAGGATTCACTCACCAGTCTTACACAGTCTGCATGGTATTCTACTCTCGACTTGGCCAGTGGGTACTGGCAGGTACAGATGGACGAGCGGGACAGGGAGAAGACAGCCTTCACGACCCCTTTCGGGCTATACGAGTGGGAACGGATGCCGTTTGGCCTTTGCAACGCCCCAGCCACGTTCCAGCAGCTTATGCAGCGGTGCCTGGGAGGTCAGTTGACGGAAACCACGCTGGTCTACCTCGATGACGTCATTGTCTATTCGCCGGACTTTGAGACTCACCTCCAACATCTGGAGCAAGCTTTCCGCGCCCTGGACAAATACGGGCTAAAGCTGCAACCTGACAAGTGTCAGCTTTTCCGGAAAGAGGTGAAGTTTCTGGGCCATGTGGTGAGTGCAGCTGGGATCGCTGTGGACCCAGAGAAGGTGTCGGCTGTGCAAGGGTGGGAGGCGCCGAAGACTGTGCGACAGGTCAGATCCTTCCTGGGTTTTGTCGGATATTACCGGCGGTTCATTCAGGACTTCTCCAAAATCGCCAAGCCCATTAACCAGCTGCTCGGGGGCACGGGATGTTCGAGGGGCCGGGGATCTCCCGCGGTTCAGTGGGACCAGGCATGTGAGGCTGCATTCCGGAGGCTTAAACAGGAACTACTACAGGCCCCGATTCTGGCCTATGCAGCCCAAAACAGCAGGGGAAGGAGAGGGTGATTGCATACGCCAGCCGAAGCTTACACCCGGCAGAGAGGAACGATGCTAACTATAGTTCCTTCAAACTTGAGTTGTTGGCCATGAAGTGGACAATGAGCGAAAAGTTCAAGGACTACCTGTGGGGGACCAAGATTCTGGTGGTAACGGACAACAACCCTCTGGTACATCTTCAGACGGCAAGGCTGGGGGCTGTCGAACAGAGATGAGTGGCACAACTGGCGAATTTCGACTACCAGCTGAAGTATCGGCCAGGGAAAGAGCATACGAATGCTGATGTGCTGTCGAGGTTTCCGGTGGCAGGTCCAGTAGTTCAGGGGCCCAACTCTAGCTCCGAGGAGGAGGAAGGAGCAATGGTGGGGATCGTGGAAGCACCTGGATCATCGCAGGAAGAGGCCCCCAATGGGTGAGGCTGGGACCCACAGTGTTGGAGGTCGAGACAAGCGGAGGATGAAGGGTTGCGGACGGTACGAGAGTGGGTCCAGACTGGGAAATGGCCAGAGGCCAGAGAACGCCGGGCTCAGACTCAGGCAGTCCGAGGGTTGCTAGGACAATGGGAAAGGTTGGCTTTGAGGGAGGGGGTGCTCTGTCGCTCCATCCAGGACCCTAACCTGGGCGAGAAGATCTGGCAAACAGTAGTTCCGGAGGGGCAACATCGGTCCCTGCTACAGGCCTATCACACCCAGTTGGGCCATCAGGGCCTGGAGAAGACGATCTCGCTATTGCGACGCCAGTTCTATTGGCCTGGGATGGAGAGGATTACCAAGGCCTACCTTCAGGGATGCCCCCGGTGCACCCTGTTTAAGACCAGGAAGGAGATCCGAGCCCCATTGGTCCCGATTCAGGCAAAGGCTCCCATGCACATGGTCGCCATGGACTATCTGACGCTGGGAAGGCCGGTGGACCGGATTCAGAACATCTTGGTGGTGACAGACCTATTCACCAAATATGCCTGGGCCATTCCCACCTTGGACCAAACTGCTACCACCACCGCAAATGCCTTGTGGAGGGCTGTGATTCAGCCTTTTGGGTGCCCTGAAATATTCCACTCAGACCAGGGGCCGAACTTTGAGTCCAGGGTGGTCCATGAGTTGTGCCAGCTGTACGGGGGTAGGAAGACCCACACGACACCGTACCACCCCCAAGGGAATGGAGGATGCGAGAGGTTTAACCAAACATTGCTGGGCCTATTGGGAACGTTGGAGATGGATCAGCAGGGCCATTGGGCAGATACGCTTCCGGCACTGATCCAAGCGTATAACAACAGCGTGCATAGCACCACTGGGTATGCTCCAACATATCTGATGTTTGGAAGACACGTACGGCTACCAGCCGACTTAGTAACGGGGGCTGCTACCCAAGGGGAGGAAGGGAGCTTGTCAGACTGGGTGGCGAGGCACCACCAGCGACTCCACTGGGCGTATGGCCGGGTCTCGGACCGGATTAACCAGGCGGGGGCAAAGAGCAAGAGACTGTACGACCGAACAGCTCGGGAAGCCCCACTGCTCCCAGGAGAGAGAGTCTTGGTGAGGGATAATCGTCGCCAAGGGAAGGGTAAGCTGAGCGATCGGTGGGAGCCTCGGCCCTATGTGGTCTTACGACAACCACGTCCAGATCAACCCGTGTATGCTATCCGACCCGAGGGGAGAGCGGGCCCAGAACGGGTGCTCCACCGGAATCTGATTCGCCCTTGCCCGAACTACCCAAATCCCAGAGAGGAAGCCCCCCGGTTGTGGCAGCACCAGGACCGTTACTGGTAGGATGGGGAGTGGTCCCCAGGGGCTTGGGCCCAGCACCGGGACCGGTGAGACCCGAGTCTCCGCCGAGGCGGTCCCAGAGGGAGAACCGAGGTCGACCCCCGGTGAGGTATGGAGACTGGGAGAGCGGGACCCGTTCTCAGGACTAGAACGGATTGGCGGGGGAGTATGTCACAAGGTGACGAACCAGCAGCGGAACTATATATTCCACGGAGGAATGTTTCCGCTCGGAGCGCTCTCGACGCAACACCCAGTCAGCCTGATATGCGTCGCTACCATGGCAACAGCAGCCGCTGATGACAGAGTGACAGCAGGTGCGGCGCATCAAGGGGCTGTTTGGTGATTGGACACACAGCGGCTTGAAACAGATAAAGACCAAGCTTTGGGAGACCAAGAGCGGTAGTTCAGTGCAGTGTTCTGTGTTCGGTTTCGGGTGCTGTGTCCTGACCTTGTTCCGTCGAGGAAGGCTGAGAGTTTCTGTGGGACAAAATTGACTGGTGAGATCGATCCGCGGAAGGGAATCCGCTACGAAAGATTGGGTGGAGTGGAACAGAGAAGCAGAGGAGAAGTTGCCTTGGAAACATCAAGTCCCCTGCCTGGGTAGAGATAAGTGCAAACCTTTTACTGGCCGTATGATACGTGATTTTATACACCGAGACACTGTATATGAAGAGAAGCGATCTAGGAACCGGAGTCTAGACACCGTAATGAGAAGACAGCTGTTATGATGCACGAGTGAGATCGCTATATATTCTTCCGTCTTACTGTCCCTGCTGTTCAGAACAAGGAGGTGGGCTGTGGCCTTATATTTCACAGAGTGGTTGAGAGTGACGTGAGTTGATGCTGTGCCCACCGTGTGTGTTTGAAGTGAAGCTACTGCATGCTTACTATACCGAATTCTGTCACGTGCCCATCGGCCTTGCCCTGTGTTGCAGTTTGGAGCCGCTGAAGAAGAGATTAAGCGACGGTGGAATTTAAAGCTTGCGATGTTCTGATTCATCATTGATGTTGTCTGGAGAACGGAGGAAGTCCAGTGATCTGCTGTTCTGAGTGTCCTCCATCGAACGCCTTGTGCATTCTGTGTTATCAACACTGTCGTAAGCTTTCCGCATCCCCTGTATAGGAAAGGACCAACCGTACTCGAAGTACCCACCTGCTGTCTAGTCGACGCCCCTTTCACAGCCGTGAGCTTTCTGCATCCCCTGTATAGGAAAGAACCAACCGGACTCGAAGTACCTACCTGCTGTCTAGTCGACGCTCCTTCCACAGCCGTAAGCTTTCCGCATCCCCTGTATAGGGAAGGACCAACCGTACTCGAAGTATCCACCTGCTGTCTAGTCGACTCCCCTTTCACAGCCGTGAGCTTCCTGCATCCCCTGTATAGGAAAGAACCAACCGGACTCGAAGTACCTACCTGCTGTCTAGTCGACGCCCCTTTCACAGCCGTGAGCTTTCTGCATCCCCTGTATAGGAAAGAACCAACCGGACTCGAAGTACCTACCGGCTGTCTAGTCGACGCTCCTTTCACAGCCGTAAGCTTTCCGCATCCCCTGTATAGGGAAGGACCAACCGTACTCGAAGTATCCACCTGCTGTCTAGTCGACGCCCCTTTCACAGCCGTGAGCTTCCTGCATCCCCTGTATAGGAAAGAACCAACCGGACTCGAAGTACCTACCTGCTGTCTAGTCGACGCCCCTTTCACAGCCGTGAGCTTTCTGCATCCCCTGTATAGGAAAGAACCAACCGGACTCGAAGTATCTACCTGCTGTCTAGTCGACACCCCTTTCACAGCCGTGAGCTTTCTGCATCCCCTGTATAGGAAAGAACCAACCGGACTCGAAGTACCTACCTGCTGTCTAGTCGACGCCCCTTTCACAGCCGTGAGCTTTCTGCATCCCCTGTATAGGAAAGGACCAACCGTACTCGAAGTACCCACCTGCTGTCTAGTCGACGCTCCTTCCACAGCCGTAAGCTTTCCGCATCCCCTGTATAGGAAAGGACCAACCGTACTCGAAGTACCCACCTGCTGTCTAGTCGACGCCCCTTTAACAGCCGTGAGCTTCCTGCATCCCCTGTATAGGAAAGAACCAACCAGACTCGAAGTACCTACCTGCTGTCTAGTCGACGCCCCTTTCACAGCCGTGAGCTTTCTGCATCCCCTGTATAGGAAAGAACCAACCGGACTCGAAGTATCTACCTGCTGTCTAGTCGACGCCCCTTTCACAGCCGTGAGCTTTCTGCATCCCCTGTATAGGAAAGAACCAACCGGACTCGAAGTACCTACCTGCTGTCCAGTCGACGCTCCTCTTCACCGTGGTAAACTTCTGTACTTGGGAGGTCGAGAAGAGTACAGTCCGCTCAGAGTCCGAGAAGGAAAGCCGTGCTTAGAGCACTTACCTGCTGGTCAGGTCCGCGTTCCCTCCATTGCCGAGAACCTCGGCACCCGAAGAGTCCGAGGGGGTTGAGTGGACCCAGTCCCCGCCTGTCGTCCAGCCGACGTCCCGGCGGCCACTGGATGCTGGGGAGGAAGGAGGAATTTTAATTAGGATATACAATTCTTTTAATCAATAAAGCCTGTTACATTTTACTTTCCTTGTCCGCCTGGTTTCTGGTCTGCTCCTCAGTGGTACATTCTAAAGGGAGGGGGTAGACCCAGTCGACCCTCCCGACCTGTGACATTTACACATGGACAATTAGCATGTGAATGCTGCACACCACGTGGGTGTGGTCACAATACAGATAATGAGCAGACGCCTGTTAAACTGTACATCTTGTTGGTATCATATGAATTATATAAACAGAGAATATTTTTTTAAAATTATGACTTCATTTAAAATACACTTCAAGATTTCTAAAGACATCTCTCTCATGTATTTGTGGGAAGTATTTGGTGATTTTCAGTTCATTTTTTAAAACTCTACTCTATTAAAATTAACCACTGGTCATCCATAGTATCATACATTTAGATCAGTGTTTCTCAACCTCTCCTGCAGGGACCCCCTGACAGGCCATGTTTCTGTTTTAACCCTGAAATGGCACACCTGATTCAATTAATTAAAGGCTTAATGAGTAGTTGACTTATTGATTAATTGACTAATTCCTACTCTTCCTACTCTAATGAATTGAATCAGGTGTGCCATTTCAGGGTTAAAACAGAAACATGGCCTGTCAGGGGGTCCCTGCAGGAGAGGTTGAGAAACACTGATTTAGATCATGATAACCACAGGTAAAACCACACATGGCACCTCACTACCATGGTGATAATAACTATATTATTAATAATAATAAACAATATGGTGTCTCTGGAACAGATTCAGGCTCAGGCTTGGGAAAAGACTCAGGAACAGATTCAGGCTCGGGGACAGAAGACTCGGAAGGGTGGTCTCGGCGGGACGAGACTCTGGAACAGGGACTGGAACAGGTCTGGGAATATTGACAGTCATTGGGGCAGGATCAGGTCTAAGGACAGGATCAGGTGTGGGAACATGAAAAGTCCTTGGGGCAGGAACGGGTCTAGGAACAGAAATCGGTGTGGCGGCGGCCATCCTAGCTGAGGGCTCAGGCTGTGAGGTGGCGGCCATCTTGGCTGAGGGCTCAGGCGGTGAGGCGGTGCCCATCTTGGCTGAGGACAAGGGCTCAGGCATGGCGGGCATTACCAAAAAGAAGCTCAAGCTGGTCAGGCATGACGTGAAAATCAGGTTGGTCAGGCATGAGATGAAAAAACCTTGGGTCTGGCTGTGTTCCGGATCGAGGCACGACGCTCTCCAGAAACCGAATGATGGTCTCCCTCCAGTCCAGTCCGGTGGTGTCTGGGAGGTCGATTGGATGGTTGAATGTGGCCCCGATCCGGAACAAGGTGCTCAGGCTCACATCATCGAGGGTGCTGGTGACGGCAAGGCAGCAAAGGCCTTGGCTCTCCTGAGCCATGATGATCATTTTAACCCTATTGTCCATTTTGGGCGGTCCGATCTTCTGTCACGGTGTGGTGCAGGCAGAAGAAGACAAGGGAAAATAAAAAGTTCCAATGCAAACTTTTGCTAACAATATAATTCAAACAGGTATAGACAGGCAGAAGGCTCACACACACTTAGTAGGACGGAGAACAGATCAAGACTGACTGAACAGAAGGGAACTAAATACAAACACAGATTGACAGAACACAGGTGAAACAGATGATGTAACAGGTGAGACAGAAGGTGTTTCTCAATGTCAAGGAAGGATCCTCGGAAGCCGGTATTTCGAGGATGCTATGTCATCGACATCCATCGAAGGACTGTTCCAATGTCGAAGATTGAAGAATTTGAAGAATTTCAACCACGGACTGAGTCCTTCGTTCGGAAAATATCCCATACACAGGAAAGGATGCATATGTGTAGCCTTCGCGCTCTCAAATCACCCACAATCCTATGCGCAGCTTTGCTATCTTGTTCAAAAAATTAAAAATGTTGGACATTAGCGGAGTCGGAGTGATAACGGTTGCCCCGGTATGCTTTCAAATGTAAGGTTTAAGGATAATTTCAGCTTTGCCATTTATTTAATGTTTTTTAAACTATTAAACATATCGGCTCAACTGATTTGCAGAGGGGGGATTTAAAGCTGTTCCCTTTTACTGGTGATTCACCTTGTAATTTTTACTTCATATAGCCTTTTTTGTTTATCACATATTTTACCATTGCATGTGTTTTAACAGCTAGATGTTACTATGAACGCAGTTCTGTTCACTCAGGCAATATAATCATTTTTAAATGAATAAACTCTTTTTTAAATCAATATTTTGTGTCAAATTATTGATTTATTTGGTAGGTAGCCATGTTATAAGCGGGAAAATGTATAGCGAGGCGGTTGTTACAGCCTTTGTTACAGGTAATACAACCCCTTCAGGCTGATTCAAGACCCCTCCGCTTCGCGTTAGAGTTCGCGGGGTTGTATTTCGCTATAACAACCGCCTCGCTATACATTATCCCTAACTTAATTTATTTATTTATTTCTATGAGGGCTGACAGGACAAAATAAGGACTGCCAAGTGTGTTTAAACAGTGCGGTAATGACGCAATGACGCAATGACGTGTACTTGCTACCCTGTTCTATTTACGTGTTATCCGAATGCTAAAGAGGAGCCTCGTCTAGCCTCTGAAGGAAATAACTTGGAAGCAACCGTCCTGCCAGCGAATTTTTTTTTTGCAGGGTGGTAGGGGAAGACCCATTAATATTCATTCCCTGATTGGTCTTAACCCCAGTGACGGGTAGGTTTAGGGCGGGGTTCGGAGTAGGTCATCAGACCCCAAGTGACGGGTAGGTTTAGGGCGGGGTTAGGGGTAGGTCATCAGACCAATCAGGGATGAGTTCCCCAATGAATATTAATGAGTCTTCCCCTACCACCCTGCAAAAAAAAAATTTGCGTCCTGCCAAGGAAGTATCCTTGACATTGAGAAACACCTAGAGGAACTAATTTGGGTTACCATGGAAACAAATGAGTGGCGGAAAACAGAACAAAGGAAGACATGTGACTAATGAAAATACAAACAAACACTGACATGTGACACTTATAAGAATGTGCCCTATATTTAATTTAGTATTTAATACGTCTACATTAATAATATAATAAAATTCAATATGAATATCCCACATTTTCAGATACAAAAGATTTCTATTTAAAATAAATGTTGTTGATTTGATCTTTCTATTCATCTATCACAGTTTCATGTGACAGAAATAAACATTCTAAAAATGCTGCTTGCTGAAAAATCCAGCTTTACATCACATGAATAAATTTAATTTAGCAAGATATTCACATAAGAGAGTGTAGCAAATTAGCTCAAATGGTACGATTTAAAAACAGTTTAATCTGAAATTAATATCTCTTATGCTGTGTCATAACTGGTATGACTGTATTAGCCTGGTTCTACCAGACTCTCGTACATTTCATTTGTACATAGAGTCTGGCACCGCTCCATTGACAAACGTTAACTTCCTTGTAGGCGGGAGCTCTATTGAAGTCTAAAAGTATTGGATCTGCCCAGAGTAACTCTATCTGCCATAACCAATCACTAACGTTTGGTCGTGACGTATGTCTTTTCCCGAACCCCGTGGGAGGATGGCCATAAACACAAAACTAAGCAAAGATTGTTCTTGCTCCGGCTTTAACTTCTTGATATTCGGCAGCGTTGCCACAACGGACCGAATGGCTTCACTCGCATCTTTCTTATTTTGAACTACAACTCAAAATAACGCACGAGTCGACATCAACGTCATCGTTCTCAGCCACTCCCTCTGTTCGCTGATTGGTCCTACAAAAAATTGATTTCTGGAAACCGAAGTCTACAGCACAATCCCAGACGTAGTACTGAAAGAAAATGAAATTGAGCGGAAGTGCGTAGGAGGACGGAGTCAGGCTATGACTGTATACCGTATCCCTTAAAAGTCCGTCTAGTTTGAACTTGCCACGCTAGCAACGGCTCTTTCTGCGAAAGCTTTTTGCATTTAAAGACCTAATAAAATATTTAAACTCAAATATATATTTTGTTTACTTATGTGGCCATGTAATAAGAGGGATATTATACATCCAGCCGGTTGTTATCTCAGAATAAATTATTTATTTGTACATTATCCCACTTATTACATGGCTACATGCCACATAAGTAAATAATAACCGGCTGGATGTACATTATCTAGGGATGGGCATTTGATTAAATTTTCTTAGTCGATCGTCGGGAGAATTAACGATCGACTATCGATTAATCATTAATATAGTTATATTAAAATGAATTATTTAATTTTTAATAAAAATTAAAAATGCAATGAAAATACAAAAATACTGCGTGTTTTTCCTCAATACGATCTTTATTACAAGAAGATCAACTGGCAGTTAAACAGGACGTTCGGTTAGGCTGACCTTGAAGATTATGCGCTGCGGTGCTCTAGCAGCGGAACCTGCAGCTGCGAGCCGGCGTAAACAAAGACCCTCGTTTGTTCCAAAAAAATAAATAAAAATAATAATAATTTTGTTAAATGATAATTAAGTCAAAATGTAACTCAAAACAAGGTTGAGAAAGAGAGTGAGAAAGATTAGCCTACCTAACAATATTATGACGCTACTTACCAAAGCCTCATAAAAACTAATTAGTAGGCTACATACAATTTCTGCACCAGTTTACTGATTTTTGTTGAGAAATATTAGCATGTTCACATGATCTGGGGTCAGACGCGACCGCAATCTGGTGACCGTCAGTCCAGCCACCGAAAAAAACCCTCTCTGAGGGGACTGACGTTGCCGGGATGAAACAGGTACCTCCGCGCTAACATGGTCAGCCCGGGGAACCTTATTCCATTCACTTTCCACCAGTCTGTTGGGGTGCAATCCAGGGGTGAGGGAGTTTCTGGAAAGTTCTGAAGTTCTGCTTCGATGCCAACATCGCATTGAGTGGTATAGTGCTCCCCAAGGAGTTCTGCCATCGCAGAGGACTGGGAGGCTGAGACTCCAGTGTTTGCGCTCCCCTCGTCCATGTCAGACAACGCAGCCTCGTCTCCCCCAGCCTGTTGAATAGCCCCCCTAACGGTCTCCACTGCCTTTCCCAGTTCAAGCAGTTTCGCATTAGCAGCCAGTCTCTGTGGTGTTGTAAGAAAGCCCAGGTGCTTGTGACGAGGGTCCAGCATTGATGCGATCATGGGGGCGAATGACACAAACTCATCAGACTGAACCTGTATAAATATATGATGGGGACATTTTCTCTTTAACCCTTCAAGGCCTAAGGGGTTTTATGCCCGCCTGGCACTATGTTGATTTTTTGGCTTCTGGAATGGTCAATTTTCATAGCAGAGTGAAGAGAGTCATATTTCTGGATTCTATAGACTCTCAGCTACAATGTGGATGCATTTACAATACACTTTTTGAGACACTTGTATGTGTTTTGCTGTGATATATCACCAAGAAATACAAAAACAGAAGTTCAATTTTTTGTTTTTATTATAGAAAAATATTAAAACATAGATGAATAAGGGATTTTACAACAAATATTGATTCGTCAAAGGCTTTAGAAAAAAATAAAAAAAAATGGGTGAAAAAAATTTAAGAAACAAATTAACTATTTAGATTTTGGCGAATGTAGTCACCATACGTTTTTTTTTTAAAAAAAACACAGCAATTATAAGATGTAGGGAACAATGTTAATTTTGAATTGAATATTCTATCAATTTACCAAACACATCCAAAAACAACCTCTAGATGTCACTGTGCACTGCATTTGCACATCAGTCCACACAAGGGCGCGCACGCGTGGGTTGCGCGATGATGCAATCGGCTGTTCTTGGGCTGTTCTAAAACACAAAAATGTGGTAAATAAAGATTAGCTATTCATCATCATGTGTGTATTTTTAAATCCAAGTCATAGAACTTCTAACTACAATAATCTAACTATTATTACTGGAGCGTTCATCATTACGCACCGAGTATACGTCTTATAAACCCCCATGTAGACAAATACAAGTCTTAGGCTTACTGCACCATTATTTCTGAAAAGCTACTATACAATTTTACTAAAATAAAAACAGTACAATAAAATAGACAAGCAAAGCAAAGTAAACGAAATAGCTTGTAAATGAAGAGAGACTACATGGGCCAAAACGCGCACATTATTTGATGGCGCACATTAGCCTATTTGATTACTGCTCCGTTATTTCTGAAAAGCTACAAACATAATTTTGCTAAAAAATCATACAATATATATTAGAAAATGCATTATCAGCAATATTGCATTCATTACTTACTCTTCAAATGGATCGATTCCGTCCAGAATTTGATCATCTTCATCCGAATCAAATCGATATGGATCAGATCCGCTCTCGGCAAAAATCATTTCAGCAGCTTGCTCGGCAGTGAATCTTCGTTTGGCCATGTTTTCTTTGAAAAGAATCTAGTACAAATACGTGTATCTCCAATGTGTTGTGTAAAGACCGTGTATAAGACGAAACCATTTTGCGAATCCCACGTGGGATTGATTCCAAACCCCTCCCCTTTCTTACGTACGTGACGACGTCATTTTTTGTTTTTGGTCTGTGATTGGTTCACACACAGGTCTGTCATTGGTTCACACACACAGATCTGTCATTGGATCAACACACACACACACACACACACCCACAACAGCACTTTATATCAATAGATAGGGTTAAGTACATTTTCTCTGTTTTGCGGTAAAATGCTATAGATTTGCACTCAAATACGGAAGGCTTATCATTCGCGGAAGTCAACAAAGTCAGACTCCTTTTACGCAGACGAATGTCAGCTTTTTAATAAAAAAAAAGTAAGTTAATACCTTGATGCATTCCGAAGTTATTAGAAGATTTGTAAGGGGAGTGCATTTTGACGCTCTAGAGCGTCAATCGGGTTTGGAGGGTTAAAATCTCTTTAAAATAAAATTAAATAAAAATAATAAAAATGATCTATTTACTAAGATAAAAAGTTAAGCTTACATTCATTTGCTTGATGAGGGAGGAACGCACTTTTGTCTTGAATTCGATGAGTCGGGGCCCGTCTCCTTCACTGCACATGAGGTGGATATTGATGAGGCCGAAAGTGACGGGATAAGTGTTCGAGATGGAGACGTCTTTCTCTGCTGACATAACCGTGTTGGCACATTTAAGTGCTGACAGCACAGGCTGTGTGTTCTCCATCACCTGCCAGTACTCATCCTTCAACTCCAGGATCCTGGCATCTTGAAGCTTGGATAAAAGCGTCTGCTAAATGACTAAATGTCATAAATGTCATAAACTGCTTTGATCAAACTTGTTGTCATTTTCTTAACCCTTTAAGACCGACGGGAGCGTCGGCGCTCCCGTTTGCGTGTGTCTGTTTAAAAGCCTATAGAAACTGAAACCAAATGGCTAGCTCAATCATTCTTTTTGCATACAAAACCAGAGATGTAACATGTTCAGATCAAGCCTCCAACATGCCCATGTTGCGTTGTTTTCACCCTCTAATCAGTCTGTACAAACTGCGTAATATTCGTTTACAAAAAACAACAACACAAAAATGATTTGCACGTCTTTCCACACATGTTCTGTAGATCTGCGATTGATATTTACGTCTTCCGATGACTCATTGACGTATCACGTTCTGTGCACTATGACCCCCGGGTGTGTCACATGTTGTGACGTCACATGCTGCGTCATTTGACCATGCGTTTGACTCCCGTTTGACTCCCATTTGCTATATGTTCCTTATATCGTTATTGTCTTTTTACCATCGCTTTATTTTATTATTTCTTTTCTCCTTTAGACGTTCACAAATACAAGGACATTCACACACACACACACACACACACACACACGCGCGCGAGCGCGGGCGCGCGCACGCACGCAGCGTTATGTCTAAACGAAAGTACACGCCTTTTTTTTGAATGAGTGTAAAAATGAGTATATCTTAAAAACTAATTTATGTAAACAGTTCAAATCAATTCTGTATAGTTTTAAATTGTTTTGTGCACGTTTTTCTCATTGACAAGTTTGAAGTTGACATTTATTAATTTTTTGTATTGAAGAAAATATGTAAAAAACAAAAAAAAAAAAAATTTTTCTTTTTGTTTATTGCACTTTTGAGATATTTATATAGTTACTATTGATTTATTACAAACATAGCCTTCAAACTGGGAGAGTAAGGATTATTTTGATGTATGGCATATGAAAATGCTCAAAAAAATGACAGCACAGCATGTAAAAATACAAAGATATACTCTGGTGGAATTGTTCTATGGTAGGTCATAAAGGGTTAAAGACAGAACTATTAACTATCAGTCTCTGACCTTTGACCCAGTCTAAGGTCAAAGTTGCAGGTTTTTTCCCTTCAGGACAAATGGGTATTAACATAACGCCACCACTAATCCGCTGTATTTTGAACACATTTCACATAAATAATCTTGGCTTTACAAATCCTCCTCCTATAACATCTTACAATCAAACACAGGTGCCCAACTGAACCAGAAGGCCAATCGCACAGAATTCCTCCATCCATGATTATACAACAACATGATCACGTGTGGCGCTTAAAAGGGATTCTTGTGTAAACCCCCCTTTTTAAAACTCTTGTTAGCTGAGAAAAACCATGAGAGAGACAACACAAAAAGGACAGACAACCGAGATTATAAGGGATGAGATGAAAATGCATTTAAAATAATTATAACAGATGTTAAGGGGGTTATTTACCTTTATGGAATATACTAAAGAGACAATTTTATGCCCCTTTTCAAAGTCTTGATTGTGTTTTTGCACTCTACTAGAATAAGTTTTCATTCTTGAATGTTCAAAAATATATTATTTATTTTACATTGCTGCAGTCTCTCAGTAACACTCTGTGTTTCCTAAAATAATCATTAGTCAACTATAGTCGCAATTAAGTTCTGTCGTTATTACGTAGAAGATATTTGAACGATTTGGCTTTTCCCGAAAACATAGTTCTAACAGACATTCGCAAACGGTGTTGCAGTGTTGGAACTACAGCTCTCAAGCTGTGGTTAGAAGCATAGTTTCTTGTTAAAATTATATGTGTCTTAAATAGATTGTGCTCTTGGGCACAATAAGCAAGTCAACATTCACTACAATCTATATATTTGGTAACGCTTTATTTTACG
The DNA here is from genome assembly GCA_036326025.1 of Chrosomus eos. NCBI lineage: Eukaryota > Metazoa > Chordata > Actinopteri > Cypriniformes > Leuciscidae > Chrosomus > Chrosomus eos. The sequence continues at coordinate 49,178,879 of CM070818.1, forward strand.
ACCCGCAAACAACTGCGTAAGTAAACCAAAATTACGGTGTACGTATAGGGGAACAATATGTTAAGTTTGGGGTAATAAAGGGGTAACAAGCAGATAGTATACAACCTGCAAATAACTTTGTAAGTAAACTGAAATTACGGTGTACGTTTCTGTAAATATAGTGTACCTCCGTGTAGGTATAAGGTAATAAAGGGGTAACAAGCTATGCAAGCAAATTATTTATAATGTAATTATTTTAACAGGTACCTATTATGTTAATATATTCCAGGCAAAAATTGTACGTCTGTTGTAGGCCTATATAAAAGTTATCATCACATTTCTGGCAAAATATGTTCTTGTGCAATTTTACATTTAATTTTGGCATATGTGTGTTGATTTAACATTAATCTAGTAAGAAAAGCCAATAAATTCATTGTTTATCATACTGTGCTTACATACAGCCATACACGTTTCATTTTCAACCCACAGATGTCAAAATTACCCTGTAAAATTGCACAAGAACGTATTTTGCCAGAAATGTGATGATAACTTTTATATACAAGAGACGTACAATTTTTGCCTGGAATATATTAACATAATAGGTACCTGTTAGTTTTAAAATAATTACATTATAAATAATTTGCTTATATATCTGCTTGTTACCCCTTTATTAGCCTACCCAAAACTTAACATATTGTTCCCTTATACCTACACGGAGGTACACTATAATTACAGAAACGTACACCGTAATTTCGATTTACTTACGAAGTTATTTACAGGTTGTATATCTGCGTGTTACCCCTTTATTACCCAAAACTTAACATATGTGATGCGATCTGGGAAAACCCACCACATGGTGAAATTTGACATATTACAGGTTTTGCGATCATATTAAAGCTTGGTTCAAGCCCTTTCCAAATCTGTTTTTATTTCTTTTATAGTTTGTCTGTAACAAAAGTTATGGTTATCTGAAGTCGGCTGATCGATGTGATTTTCAGAAATGGAATTTTGAGAAAAACAGGTTTAAATAACTGTCACGTCCTGCTAGCGGGACGACGGGCGCTCTTTTTTTATTGCCTTTTTTTCATATCACATATTTTAGTAATCATCATAGATTAGGTATCATTCGAAAGCTTACAAACTCAAAATTCATCCTGTAAATACCGTTTTGAAATTGGGCGATTGAGAGGCGAGCGAGGTCTTTTAAACGAGCAGCTTCAGACTCTGTTGTTCTCTTGTGCTCCGCATCACATAACGCTGGATAAAAATAAATAAATAAAAACTTGCGTGCCGTTGTAGTTTACACAGGACTGGCGGGACCTTTATTCTGTTATGTGGTTTATTTTGATAGGAGAAACTGTCTTTGTAGTGTTAAGAGAAGGAGAACTAAATAGCCGTTGTTGTTGTTTTTTTGCACCTCGGCTCTGCGCGTGTTCTTAAAGAGAAAGACACGTCTTTTCAGCTTGCCACTATAAATCGCTATTTTTCTGCACTAATCTAATGAATTTTCACTAGATATACCCAGAGATGATAAACAAGATGTTATAGAATAATAATTTATTGAAAACCCAAATTTGACCATAAACTGACATTCAATCTATTTTTAGACTTTACTGAAAATGTACAAGCGCGACATCCGACGGGTTTTCCCAGATCGCATCACATATTGTTCCCTTATACCTACACGGAAGTACGCTATAATTACAGAAACGTACACCGTAATTTCGGTTTACTTACGCAGTTGTTTGCGGGTCGTAAAATAAAGTGTTACCATATATTTCATTCCATTTAAATAGTATGCATTATTGAATTAACCTCATGTATATGGGAGTAAAGTGTATGCCAAATACAAATAAAAAATGAACATCTTTCTGTTGTTTGTTTAAATTAACTATAATCCCAGTCAACAATTTGATCTCTCGCAAAAAAAATCAGTTTCCTTGTTTATTTTGTATTCTTTTCAGCCTGGTGTTGGCATTTGACACAAATATTTCTATTTGATGAATGCATTCAGATTCTGGTTTTGTTTTGGTGACTCCTTTTCACTTCTTAACCTCGATTTCTTTTTACCCTTGAAAAGACTTGACACATCCTAAAACACTGAGCAATATGTCAATTCAATCAGTTTGATTACTGGTGTGATTACTGAAGACAGGTGATTCTACACCCGAGCTGGCAAGATGGCTGGTTCACATGTGCCAGTACGCTGCTAACACAGGGTCAGGCCACAGTGCATATTGGAATTATAATATCATATGAGCATATGTGAATAACAATTAAAGAGACCATTCCATGCAGCAATTCCATGCAGTGTAACAATTCCTGGACACATTGCCCTACAAAGGCAAAAGACCTTAACTCACCAGAGTGTGAAACTGAGAAATATGACTTTAAAGTTTTTTTGTTGTCCAGCCAATTGTATGATAGGTAGGACACTGAAATTTTGCCAAGTAGTTGTCATAATGAATATATGTATGTACATACAAAAACTGAGCTCAAACTTGACCTTTGACCCTTATCTGGAAGTTACTGTATTCTGCCTTTGCATTATCTGCAAAACAATAATGGGTCATACAAAGGCAAAATACCTTAACTTCTAATTTATTGACCATTTTGACTTTTAATACTCTAAACATTTCGATGATAGCCTTAAAATAACATTTAGTGAGTTCTGTCTAGTAGCCTAAGGCTTAATATTACATCAATAGAATATTACAAAATAAAAAATAATGAGAAGGCTATTATCTGTACTGGATTATTTTAAAACTTTATCGTTGTACTTAATTGAAGTAAAATAACACTTTAAGAGGTACCGTTAAAGTAACCTTCCACAAATATTTCTTACATTTGAAAGGTTTGATTTGGCTATGCCAGTAATATGTAGACGCCCTTTCTCAAATACCATTCACCCTTTTCTGACAAAACGTATAGGAATATGCTTCTATCTGATAGAACATACTCACAACACTCATACTCACAACACTCACAGACAATGTGAGTATGTTTTCCAGAATCAATGAAAAAACTGCCAAGGAGCTCCAGAAAAACGTTAATGCATGTGGCAAAAGTGCTTCAATTACATATAGGCATAACACCATAACGTCAGCGCGGCAAACACATTGCTGGTGGGTAAAACAAAGGCAGAGTGCCTTAACTCCACTGTAACTTAGGCGTTCTAGAGTTCAGCAGAACAAAGCTAAAAGACTCTAACTGATGTTAAGTGTTACAGTCTTGTTTATTTTGTCATGTTTGTGGTTTCACTGTCTTTGGTTTTTCATTCAGTCTGTACCTTGTTTCTCTGCCTTGTTAATTGTTTTCTGTTATAACTGACCGCCCAGGATCTAGCAGTTAGTAGAAGAACTCACCGTACCGTGATCCAGCAGCCATGCCCACCTGGAGTCCTGATGTCCAGATCATCCGTCTTCGCCAGGAGAATCGCGCCATCGAGGATTATGTCGCGGAATTCCTCGAGCTGGCATATCTCGCGCAGATGAACACCCACGGCTTGAAGATCTTCTTCCGCGGGGGTTTGTCTGAACCACTCCGGTCCTGGATGCCCGAACCTGGTCCGCACGAGTCTTTAGAATGGTACGTTGACCTGGCCCTGTTGTGGAGCGGTTCCCCGTTTACTGTGGGCGAGGAGGAGAAGCACCCTGAACCCGCAGCATCCCTTCAGACCGCGCTTCACAAGCCCGCGCCTCAAGTGAACCGAGTCGAGCCCGCTTTCCGCGACATGCCTGAGCTTCTTCCCGTCGAGACCGCGCTCCGCAAGCCCGCACTTCTCGTCTGCCCCGCCGAGCCTGCGCCTCACATGAGCCCTGCCAAGTCAAGTTCCGAGTCAAGTGAGTCAAGTCAGTCAAGTTCGTCTGCCGAGTCAAGTGAGTCAAGTCCGTCTGCCGAGTCAAGTGAGTCAAGTGAGTCAAGTGAGTCTACCGAGTCAAGTCAGTCTGCCGAGTCAAGTGAGTCAAGACCGTCTGCCGAGTCAAGTGAGTCAAGTTCGTCTGCCGAGTCAAGTGAGTCAAGTTCGTCTGCCGAGTCAAGTGAGTCAAGGTCGTCTGCCGAGTCAAGTGAGTCAAGGTCGTCTGCCGAGTCAAGTGAGTCAAGTTCGTCTGCCGAGTCAAGTGAGTCAAGTTCGTCTGCCGAGTCAAGTGAGTCAAGTTCGTCTGCCGAGTCAAGTCCGTCTGCCGAGTCAAGTGAGTCAAGTCAAGTGAGACGACGCCGCAGGAGGAGAAGGAGGATTCGTTATGTTCGCCAGGCTCCGGTGAGCGTATCCAGACTCCTCGCCCTGCCGGCCCCGCCTCTGCGCCTCGCCCTGCCGGCCCCGCCTCTGCGCCTCGCCCTGCCTGCCCCGCCTCTGCGCCTCGCCCTGCCTGTGCCCTTCAAGCTCCAGGAGGCCGCTCTCTAACCAGTTTACAGCCCGGAGGTTCCTCCTATGGATTTCCCCAAGTATTTTTGGGGGGGGGGGGGGCAGTAGGTACCCTGAGAGGGCCATGGAGGCAGCGCTAACATGGGCCTTGTCGGTGCTGTCTCCACCTGAGCCTCCTAAAACCTGGTCCCCTGCCAAGTGTGCTCCGCCCTGGTCCCCTGCCAAGTGTGCTCCGCCCTGGTCCCCTGCCAAGTGTGCTCCGCCCTGGTCCCCTGCCAAGCGTGCTCCGCCCTGGTACCCTGCCAAGCGTGCTCCGCCCTGGTCCCCTGCCAAGCGTGCTCCGCCCTGGTCCCCTGCCAAGCGTGCTCCGCCCTGGTCCCCTGCCAAGCGGTCTGTCCTGCCAGCGCTCCTGGCCTTCGCCTCGTCCTGCTCCGCCCTGGCCTTCGCCTCGTCCTGCTCCGCCCTGGCCTTCGCCACACCATGCTCCACCCTGGCCTTCGCCTCGTCCTGCTCCGCCCTGGCCTTCGCCTCATCCTGCTTCGCCATGGCCACCGGCATGTCCTGCTATGGCCACTCTTACTGGTATCGTCATGGAGTCTATGGTCCCCGTCTACCCTGTCTGGGACTCCATGACGCCCACCCCTCCCGCCCAGGTCGTGTTCTGAATCGGGGCGAGGTCGCGCCGTATGGAAGGGGGGGATAATGTTAGAGTCTTGTTTATTTTGTCATGTTTGTGGTTTCATCATGGCGGTGGGCGCCATGATATAACTGGCGGTGGGCGCCAGTTATATCATGGCGCCCACCGAGGCAGACGTGTTTGCTTGCTCCGCAGTTAAATGTCGATTTTGTCTTCCTTTTTGTGTGTTTCTTGTTTTTTCTGCAGTGCATAGTTGTCATGCACTGCTAACATACAACCGACAAGCATTATTGGACATCGCCAACTCACGACACATTGTTTTTACCAGTTTTATTTCGCGGGAGTTACAACTCATTGTTCGCTCCCAGAGTCATTACCGAAACCACCACCAAAACCATCCCGAGGGTTATAGAGCATCGGGCTCAAGTGAGTTGGCTGACCCCAGGAGAGCGCTGCGGAGACGGCGACGGAAGCGAGGCAAGAGGGGAGGGCTCCATGCTAGACTAAAAGCTCGAGCTAGCCGACCACCGCTACCTAGCCTGCTGCTAGCGAATGTGCGGTCCCTGGAAAACAAACTGGACGAGCTACGAGCCAGGATTACAACTCAACGGGAAATCAGAGAGTGCTGTGCCCTGATCTTCACCGAGACCTGGCTCTCAGATAAAGTCGCAGCGGACGCCATTAAGCTACATACTCACTCTGTTTACCGAGGGGATTGAACTGCAGCATCTGGTAAGGTTAAAGGGGGAGGTGTGTGTGTATTTGTCAACAACTCGTGGTGTGGAGATATACGGACGGCTGATGAATACTGTTCCCCAGATGTGGAGTTTTTACTGCTGAAGTGCCGTCCTTATTATCTACCGAGGGAATTTACTGCTGTGTTTTTGGCCGCTGTTTACATCCCCCCGCGGGCTAATCCCACGGAAGCACTCGGCAAACTCCATGACGTCATTAGCACATTCGAAACTGCACATCCTGACGCTGTTTTTATTGTTGCTGGTGACTTCAACCAGTGCAGTTTACGGACTGTCTTCCCCAAATACCACCAGCATGTGGACATTCCCACCCGTGATAAGAACACTCTTGATCATGTTTACAGTAATATACGCGGTGCATACAGGGCTGCACCCCGCCCTCACTTCGGACATTCAGATCACATCTCTTTGTTCCTGTACACCCCGTCACCAAACAGGTTAAACTCTGGACCCCAGAGACTGAGAGCACCTTGCAGGACTGTTTTGCCCTGACAAACTGGGATGTGTTTGAGGCGGCAGCCACCCTGGAGGACTCTTCCATCAGTGTACAGGATTATGCTGAGTATGTGACTGGGTACATCAGCACTTGTGTCGATAACATCGTGCCCACCATACGAATTAGGAAGCTTCCAAACCAGAAGCCCTGGATAAACACTCAGGTACGTCACATGCTGCGTGCACGCTCTCTTGCATTTAGGTCCGGCAATGAGACCGAGTACAAAGCTGCAAAGTATGGGCTGAGGAAAACTATCACAGCGGCCAAAAGGCAGTACAGAGAGAAGCTGGACAGCTTCTATTCCACAGCTGACTCAGGGCGGATGTGGCAAGGCCTGCAGCACATCACAGACTACAGGACTACCACCAATAACATCACCTTAACAGACAGCCTGCCGGACGACCTCAACACATTTTACAGCCGCTTTGAGGCCTCCAGCCACACTGCAGAAAGAGGGTCCATGCACACCTGGACCACCCAACCCACCTCCCCCCCACTATCTGTTTCAACAATCCAGGTACTCAAAGCTCTGAGGAAAATTAACCCACGCAAAGCAGCAGGATCAGACAACATCCCTGGGCGGGCCCTCAGAACATGTGCCAATGAGCTGGTTGATGTTCTCACCTCTATTTTCAACCTTTCACTCAGTCAGTGCACCGTTCCTTCGTGCTTCAAGACCACGATCATTGTCCCCCTGCCTAAAAAGAGCACACCCACCTGCATGAATGATTATAGACCAGTGGCACTCACTCCAATCATTATGAAGTGTTTTGAGAGAGTGGTGCTGGCCCACATTCAGATCAGCATACCAGACACTCTTGACCCCCTGCAGTATGCCTACCGGCCCAATAGGTCCACCTCTGATGCCATTGCTGCTGCTATTCATTATTCCCTCTCTCATCTGGAAAATAAGGACTCATACCTAAGGATACTCTTCATTGACTACAGTTCCGCCTTCAACACGGTCATCCCCCATAACCTCATTCATAAATTGCTCACACTGGGTCTGCATCCCACACTCTGCGACTGGCTCCTAGATTTCCTGACTGGCAGGCCTCAGTATGTCAGGATCGGTAATAAGACTTCAGCCAGAATCATGACAAACATTGGCACTCCACAGGGCTGTGTACTCAGTCCCATTCTCTACACCCTGTTCACCTATGACTGTGTCGCCTCCCACAAGGATAACATCATCCTGAAGTTTGCGGACGACACCGCAGTGATAGGACGCATCACGGGCGGTGAGGAGGCAGCTTACAGGAAGGAGGTGGCCAGTCTGGTGTCATGGTGTGGAGACAACAATCTCATCCTCAACATGGAGAAGACGAAGGAAATGATAGTGGACATGAGAAAGGAGAGGAGTACGCATCAGCCACTGTTCATCCGGGAACTTGAAGTGGAGAGGGTGAGCAGTTTTAAATACTTGGGTGTCAACATCAGTGAGGACCTCACTTGGAAACCACACATCACACAGCTGGTTAAGAAGGCCCAACAGCGGCTGTATTTTCTGAGGAGGTTGCGGAGGTTTGGCATGTCATCAAAGATCCTCAACAACTTCTACGGCTGTGTTATTGAGAGTGTCCTGACTAATTGCATCACTGTGTGGTACGGCAGCACTACTGTCATGGACCGTAAACACCTACAGAGAGTGGTAAAGACTGCACAGATGATCACCAGGACTCCATTGCCCTCGTTAGAGAGCATATACCACCATAGGGTCACCAGGAGAGCTGTGTCCATCCTCAAAGACCCATCCCACCCCCAGCACGGACTGTTCACACTTCTACCCTCAGGACGGAGGTATAGAAGTGTGAAATGCAGGACCTCAAGAATGAAGAACTCTTTTTTCCCTTCTGCCATTAGACTCCTAAACAGCCGTTAGGAGTTTGCAACCATGTAACCACTGTTTAACTTATTGCTCTATTTTATTGCACTTTCTTATTCTTTATTGCTTTTATTGAGATATTACTAAGAAATTTTTCGTTTGTTTATTTATTTTTTGTATGACATTGTATTTATTGTATGACATTTTATGTGGACGGCAAAGTAAGAATTTCATTGTACAGGGAAACATGCTTTCTGTCTGTGCATATGACAATAAACTCTTTGAACTTGAACTGTCTTTGGTTTTTCATTCAGTCTGTACCTTGTTTCTCTGCCTTGTTAATTGTTTTCTGTTATCTGTCATGTCAATCATTAGGTCCCTTGGTTCAGGTGTGTTGTCCCATTAGTTTGTATGGTTCCGCTTATTGTTCTGATTTGCCCCAGCTGTGTCTTGTTCCCTGATTCCCTGTGTATTTAAATCCTGTCTGCTCTTTTGTTCCTGGTCAGTTATTGAATGAATGAATGATTGAATGTATCTGTATCTACGTACCACTGTCTTGTCTTGCCTGTTCTGAGTTACCCGTCTGTATTATTAAAGTCTACAACTGCATTTAGATCCGACTACCGCCTTTGCTTCACGCAATTCGTAACATTAAGGGCTTCTGCCTTTGCTTTCCCTCTGCTTTTGGAAGTTATGGCAAAAACAACATATTATTTTTAGCAAAAAAGAACAAAATTGACGCAAGATATTTTTCCACATGATAAAACTGATGTCCATTGTTCGAAATATGGCAATAACTCATTTTGACCAAAATTGAAGTTAAGGTCTTTTGCCTTTGCACGGTACAGCACAAACAGTTTGCTAACAATTCCTGCAGTATCCGCATTTTTCCAGTGTTGAGAAACAGGAAGTATAATGCCCCCCCGGTGACCGACATTTAAACTGCCTCCTCTCAACCTCCTCAACATTTTGAATTCACAGTGGCTAGGTTTACATGCAACCAAATAATCCATTAGTATTCGGATAATCCACTTTAATTGATCTGATTGTGCTCGATCTGAATGGAATTTCGATCGGATTGAAAGGGGTGGTTTATTCCTTTTCTAATCCGATTGAGAAAACATGTAAACACTTGATCAGATTGAAAAAGGAAACTGAAAGGACTGCTCATGTGCAATAATGTAGAAATAGGGTTATGACGTTTGACATGCGGAACAAGCTGTACTTCCTGATTAATAAAGTGTAATATAAATGAGTGGACCAGAATGCACCTGGGGACAATTTTTCATCCCCGGCCTGAGCTGTATGGGACACTGTGGCACACTGGGCTTTCACCTGAAGTTATAGAGACCATTCTCAGTGCTAGGTGTCCCTCCACTAGAAAAAGTTATGCCAATAAATGGGGTGTCTTTGAAAGGTGGTAGAACCAGTGCTCGAAGTGGGGCGGTACTCACCGGTACGCGGTACCGGCACTTCTACATTTTACTCTTAAGCGTACCTGCACTTTTTCTTGCGTACCACAGCCGCTACTTCTCGCTTGTAGCCGGTACTCGACCACTGACAGAAAAAACGTTTCTGTCACGCCCGTTTCACATATACTCCATTTGCATTGCTTATGCGGTGTGTATTTCTCCCCGTACCCATGTTAACAGGTTGCCCTCACACTGCACGCGGATGCGGTCCCGTAATGCGTTCCAGGAGCAGTGTGTATACAGCAGTGCAGAGATCGTTCTGAGTCTATTTCTGCTGTGCTGCATGTGCTGAATAAAAGGGACATGTCGCATGGTTCGTGGTCAAAACACAGATTGACATAAAAAAAAATAAACATCTCACCATAAATGCATTTAATTAAATAAAATGTAGTAATCTCACTATAAATGTATTTTTGGACTTGCAGACTTGGAGGAGTATCGTTTACACACACACACACACACACACACACACACACACACACACACACACACACACACACACACACACCCCACACACACACACACACACACACACACACACAAACAACAGTGCAACAGCATTATGAGGACTCTCCATAGGCGTAATGGTTTTTATACTGGACAAACTATATATTCTATCCCCTACACTGCCCCTATCCCTAAACCTACCCATCACAGGAGACATGCTGCATTTTTAATGTTTTAATAGAACATTGTTTTTTATGTTTTTTAAGCCATTTGATTTATGAGGACTTTTGACATGTCCTCATAAACCACCCATAAGTTGTAATACCAGTGTAATACACATGTCATTATACAAATTTGTGTCCTCATAAATCACATAAACCAACTCACACACCACACAACACACACACACACACACACACACACACACACACACACACACACAACACACACACACACACACACAACACACACACACACACACACACACAACACACACACACACACACACACACTTGTTTTAATACTTTTATGTCGTTAATAAATAACAATAAATTGTTGTTGTACCTAGCAATATAATAACTAGCAATATCTCCAAGTTTTGTTTTTCACAGTAGAAATCTCAAATGTCATGATTTGCCAATGCAAGAGAGTACCGGCACCTTTCTTTCCCCACTTCAAGCACTGGGTAGATCCCTTCATGGGACTTAGCTATAGTCCTTGAGGGTCTGGTTGATACCTCCTTTGAACCTCTAGATTCATTGCCTGACAAGCTTCTGACTCGAAATATGTTTTTTTTAAGGCAGTCACTTCTTTGAAAAGGATTGGGGATTTTGCAGGCTCTGTCTGTCTTGCCATCCTTAGCTTAGCTTAGACCTTAGCTTAGACCTTAGACCTTAGCTTAGACTTTGCCCCATGAATGGTGAAAGCAATTTTGCATCCTCATCCTGACTACCTGCCTAAGGTTCCTTTCTCGACCATACATCCGGTCACTCTTGAGGCCTTCTGTCATCAGCCATTCACAATGCCGAATCAGGATAAACTTCACAGACTGTGTACAGTCCGTGCTTTTCTTGACTGTAACCCTGTTCCTTGAAATAGCGGGAACGAGATGCTGCGCTTCATTGCCACACTGAGGATGTCCCAGGACTGCTCTTCAGAAAAAAGGATACTTGTCGATGCACCTGTGGCAAATCTAATTATAGCCTCTGACGAGCGTGCATTCCAATGATGTCTCTGTCCGAGGCTATAAAAGTTCTAAGTCAATTCCATTGACGTGTTACACACATATTTCACAGCTGGTCACACAAAAAGTGTTCCCATAGTGCTGAATCAAGCACAGCATCTTGTTCCAGCTTTTACAGGGAACAGGGTTACAGTCAAGTTCCAGTCAAGAGACTTTATGGAAATACTTCCATTATTTGTGACAATTACACAGAAATACATGAGAAGGATCTGGATCAAGCTTATTAAAGGGCACCTATTATGCAAAGTTTACTTTTACATGGTGTTTAGGCATAAATATGTGTCGGCAATGTGTGTACACAACCACCCTATAATGATAAAAATCCACCAATTGCTTTTTTTTTTAATTCCCATAAATCATAAGCACTATCTCAGAACAAGCCATTCGCAGATTCTCATTTGCATTTAACCCCCTGAGGTCAGCAAACGCGCCGGCGCGTTTTGCTAGATTTCTTTCATATAGCAGCAAAATAGACTTAAAATACTGTCATTTTTGATCATACAGACTTAAGAAATATGAAAAAATAAACTATTAAATGTCTTTTTTATGTGTCCACTTACAATTTAAATAAAACATTGTGCTTTTGTAAAATTAAGAAAATAAACAGGGTGTGCTTTCTGCCTCTCCGTCTCTGTGAACTTTTTTTCTGGAGCACGTCTCTAAACTTAAACAAAACTCAGCGAATACTATTCACCCAGGCATGAGCAATATATCTTTATAATCATTTTAGTTTGTGCTTTTAAATGATATAATTCAAAACTAAAATAAATATTCTCTGTTTATGTTATCTATAGAAAAAGAGAGAGATGTCAGCCGTTCTCATTATCATTCTCGCAGCTCATTATTCATCATATATATATATATATGAGAGCGTGCACTATTCAAACGCAAATTATCTGAGGCAACAAATGCAAATGTGCAAATGTGCAAACGTGCAAACGCCCACATCAACTCGGCAAAAAACACATTTAACACGATATAAACACACACTCACATTAACACGGTATAAACACACACACTCACACACACACACACACACACACTGGAAAACCTTTCAATGATGGACTGTGAGTGACGGACATGTTTGTCCTGGCATATTTCCATCAAATTGTATTGTGTAATCTTGTTTAAATTTTAGGAATTACAATTTTTTTTAAGTATTTCATTAAAAGTACTGAATTTGGATTATTCGAAGATAAAATAGCTTGGATATATTGCACAATTTATATATATTTTCTTTACAATATAAAAAGTGGATTTTGATGACTAAATTTACAACGATGAATGTTACATTGTACCAAGTCGGTAACACGTATGTAACCGACTTGACCTGTTACATGTGTGTAACAGTAGCTGCCTATTACATGTGTGTAATTACAATCTGTAAGTACAGGCTGTTCCATAACTTAGTTATGTTAATTACATTTTGTTACATGTTATTACAATGTCTACTACTTAAGTAATTAATTAAGTAATTACTTTGTATCACGGACACTGTAAAATAAAGTGTTACCTTCCGGGCTGTAATCTAAAGCATTACCTTTTTTTTTCACTAACGTGATGTTAAGTTTGGTAGTTGTTATGCAGTTTCTATATTTCTATATGGTTTAAAGAAATTCATTAGCAATTTCCTTATCTACACTATGTATGAGCAATAGTAATATCAAACAAATGTAATTATAGTGGGAACATCTCGTTTGATCCACACTGATGCTCCAGAGTGAAGAAAAACCCATTCCTGTTTAGAGATGCTAGATCATGGAAAGAGGCCGCCTGACCATCAACTCGCTGTGAGTTCAACAGAGGTCAAAGTGAACATCCCACATTAACTCCAGCTCCAAGATCTGTGCTCTTATATCACACCCCATTACAGGCCTGCCAGATCTCAGAGAGGCCAAAGCCATCTTCACACCTTCAGAGAGAGACAGGGGGGGGGGGGGGGGGTTAATAACCTAGAGTATGATATGATCTGAAGAGAGCTGTTTTCCATCTCTTGTATGAAAATAGTCTCTACTTGAACAGCTCTTCATTTCCTGCTGAATGCTGGAGAGATGCTTCACACCAGCCTCTCTGAATTCTGCCCTCATCAACTGAGACCACGGCCTCTCAGGAGGCTTTTAGTTCGCTCTTGTGCAAAAGTAAGGAGGGGGTGGGCTTTCTCCTCAATATCCTTCTGTAATTGTACACAGCTGTGGGTCATCTGTCAATAATACTCCATGATTGGATAACCATTCCTCTGGATTATAACAGATTCCTGACATAAACATTAGAGACACAGTTAAAGAAGCGGGTTAAACCTGTGTTTAAACATTCAGAATATCAATGTGATTTCGGTTAGTTTCAGTGTTATCAACAATCAGGACATGTGCTGTCCCTATTATCATAAGTAACATATATCATGTTTCCCTGTGGTCGTACACTGATAGAAGGCCAGACTGTGTGGCACATTAGACAACAAATTCAGTCCAACATCTGGCAGCCGTTAACCTGGATGGCACCTTCTAATGATGAAATCTGACCTCAGGTCTGGAGAGACGGTTCTCCCTCTCCTGTCCTTCACCAACAGTAGTGTCTCTGAAAAACGTGGGGAATTTAGTGATTTGGGGGCCCCAGGTATAATATAGGAGTGGGGCCCCACACAATTTCACACATTTCCCTGGATCATCCTTAAGGTTACTTTCTCCATTGTGATGCTTACTGCTGCACGGCAGTGTCCCATTAGTTGTGTCCAATTTATCCATACATTTTTTCCTCTACATGTTATGGTGGCTTTTATTTTTTTGGACACTAGGTGGTGCTTTGGGGTAATTTTCACTGCACAATAAGGCAATTCTGAAATTGAAACTTTAAAAATACATTTATTTGTTTTTATTTTAACTACAAATTTAAATGAAAATGAAAAAAAAAAATGAAAATGAAATTATACATTTACACACTTAAACACTTTACAATAAGGTTTCATTAGTTAACAACATTAGTTAACATGAACTAATCAGGGTTCTAAATTAACACCCGCCAACCCGCCAAATGCGGGTAAAAATTCGTTTTGGCGGGTGTTAATAAAAACTTACTAGCCAGTTTGGCCGGTGATGCATAAGGTTCTTTTCTCGGTCATTTATCCCCCTGGCAGTACTTCCTACATTTCCCATGAACACTGTGCCGTAATGCTACGTGATGACGTTTCATACGCCCGTTGGCTGCGCGCAGTTTGCAGTGAAACCAGCACGAAAAATGATCATGGAAACGAAGGAGCATCCACCAGAAAACACAAGGAAGACGAAGATCGAACGGAGCCAGAGCAGGAAGCATAGACTGAAAGAGGAGGGACCAAGTAAAGTAAAGTAAAAAGTTAAGATTAAACTAAATGCGGCAGTGGTTGGGACAGACTTCTGGGTTTAAATTTAAATGTTGTTTAACAAGAGATAGGATACGTTATTTTTTTTAAGTTTAAGGTTTTTGACATTATTTCTGAACAAGCTTATACATTAGGCAATATACACAACAAGCTAACTATATATCTTAAGGTTTTCTTTTAGTTGAAAACATTAAACAATATGTGTAAACAATAAATATAAACAAAATCATTTAAGCTCAAGCAGCGTGGACGGGGAAAAAACGCAACAAAAAAAAGCAGACGCGCAATTATCGTAGCCTACAGAACGTACATACTCGAGTCAGTATATGTGATGCGATCTGGGAAAACCCACCACATGGTGAAATTTGACATATTACAGGTTTTGCGATCATATTAAAGCTTGGTTCAAGCCCTTTCCAAATCTGTTTTTATATCTTTCATAGTTTGTCTGTAACAAAAGTTATTGTTATCTGAAGTGGGCTGATCGCTGTGATTTTCAGAAATGGAATTTTGAGAAAAACAGGTTTAAAAAACTGTCACGTCCTGCTAGGATGACGGGCGCTCTTTTTTTTATTGCCTTTTTTTCATATCACATATTTTAGTAATCATCATAGATTAGGTATCATTCGAAAGCTTACAAACTCAAAATTCATCCTGTGAAAACCGTTTTGAAATTGGACGATTGAGAGGCGAGGTCTTTTAAACGAGCAGCTTCAGGCTCTGTTGTTCTCTTGTGCTCCGCATCACATAACGCTGGATAAAAATAAATAAATAAAAACTTGCGTGCCGTTGTAGTTTACACAGGACTGGCGGGACCTTTATTCTGTTATGTGGTTTATTTTGATAGGAGAAACTGTCTTTGTAGTGTTAAGAGAAGGAGAACTAAATTGCCGTTGTTGTTGTTTTTTTGCACTTCCGCTCCGCGCGTGTTCTTAAAGAGAAAGACACGTCTTTTCAGCTTGCCACTATAAATCGCTATTTTTCTGCACTAATCTAGTGAATTTTCACTAGATATATTCAGAGATGATAACAAGATGTTATAGAATAATAATTTATTGAAAACCCAAATTTGACAATAAACTGACATTCAATCTATTTTTAGACTTTACTGAAAATGTACAAGCGCGACATCCGACGGGTTTTCCCAGATCGCATCACATATGATTATCGTGTTTATATTGTTTCACGTTCAAGTTGAGAAAAAAATATATCATGCTTGAGTGAGAAAACGCGCTGCGCTGACAGACGTTGCAGAGACGCGCGCGTGTGTTTGTGTGCAAAGTGACAGCACTTTGCGTTTTCTGTGCTTAAACCTGTCTCCCTCAAAATCATTTTTGCTACCAGAAGGTATCATCTCGTATCACGATTCCATCGGGGTACAGCTGCTTACCTGCAGTCGTTAATGCAGTGATGGATAGCTGCTTAATCAATCGACTGCTGTTTCTTTGGATTTCATGTGATTTCTCATTGTGGTGGTGATATTATGATAACTCAGTTTAATTAATAATTGATTAAAAGTAATTCCATTTTTTAATAGGCTATCATTTTCATCTAAGCAAACTTCGCGAGGCAGACAACAACATTATGTGATCAAATACAAATAATCCACTTGTTAAACACAGCTCCACCAAGTGCAATTAATTATAACTGTGAAAAAAAAAAATTCGAATAGTATTTTATTTTTTTTAATAATAATTACAGATCGAAAATTTGAATATTCGTGCACATCCCTAATAGATAGATAGATAGATAGATCCCAAACTTGAAATGAAATGTTTGCACTTTCTGTGTTGTATTGTATTTTATATGTGTTTTTCATGCCAATACAAAATTTTTCCTTTTTTTCACCGGAAAAAAATTTGGCTAGTGGAAATTCTGATTGGCTGGTAACTTTAGAAAGTTACCAGCCACATTGGCTGGTGATCAAAAAAGTTAATTTAGAACCCTGGAACTAATAATGAACTGCACTTCTTCCAAACCAAAAAGGAAGTACATATGTGCAGTGCGTTCAAATGGGGTACCAGAGTTGATTGCCTGTGTTGAAAGTAATTCTGCATGTGTCCTCAACTTGGGTCCTTCACAGAAACGAGTGAGCACCCTTTAACCTTTTGGGACCTGTTAAGAATGAACGCCCCCGGTACCGGGGGCAAACTCTTTGTTATGATGTTTCTTACATTCTTTTTATAGGCTTCCATATAAGGTATGTAACCCAGTAGGTTATAAGTATGCTGTTAACCCTTTCACACGTACGATCACACCGGTGTGATCAGTCTTGGCTGGTCCCTGGAGTGTACGATCACACCGACAGACGCACTCAGTTGTAGAGAATTTACTGATGAACCAAACACAAATTAATCTTTCTAATCTCTCATGGGCTTCATTCAAATGTGATTCAGCATTCCGGATTTTAACACCACATTCCTAAGTCACAAAAGACTGGCTCCAAATTGTCTAGAACCCCCCCAGAGAAGATTTTATGGCCCCGCAGGGACCAAGGAAGCTGACCATCTTTGACCTGTTTAACAGACTCGTCTTTCTTAAGGAGCAAGGTCCCATGAGAAGATGAACAGAGCAGACTTCAGCAGGGACCTTGCCGTGACCTCAGATTGGAATGTCTTTCTTAAACCCCAGAAACTTTACACACCAACACACTTTACATATCAAACCACATTAATTCTGCACATTCTGCAGAGAACAACTCACACAGAAAAATGATCAGTGGACTCATAATCAAACATCATAATTCTTGTTGTTCCAACAATTCATGTTTGTACTATGCTTAGATTACATATAAATCTTAGAGTCCATATAAATCATGTAATGGTGATTATAACTGTGTGTATGAATGAACGAGTATCGTGCTTCCAATCAAAATAATCGTATGCCCTTAATTCATAAGATGGCTTGTTTGAAATCTGTGTAAAATGCTTTGTATGATTATAATAATCTATAATGTTAAACTGTGGTCTCTTGTTCTCTGCTAGTGTTGGAGAGCAAGCAGATCATAGATAACGCCTGATTTACGATAAGAAGAAACGAGGTCCACCTCCTAAGATGATGCCATTGTCCAATTGGCCAGAATTCTCCAAAAGAGGTTGGACTAACTTTAAGTTAAAGACCCATTCAGTTCAGTCCAGAGAGCAGTTCAGTTTTGGTTCGGTTCAGTTCGGCAGTTCGGTTCGGTGTTGAATTAAGTTTGTGCCTCTCTCTACAAACAGCAAGAGAGTGTTCATGTTCGTACGCTTCTACATCGACCAGACCCAAATTAGACCAGCAGACAAACCCATCCAGATCGGAGTTTAAAACAGCTTCATTCAAGCCATCAAACTTCTCGTCTTACTTTCCTTTCTTCCTTTATTTTCTTTTTCGTAAAAGTCTCGGTTCTAAGTTAAGTTTTGCTGCAAAGTTGCGTTTAACGTTTCGGCTGCAAAACCCGCTTCCAACTTCAAAGACTTTCATTCATCCGCGCCAACACACCACGTGACTGGCCGTCCAACTTCCATACAGACAAAGACAACCAGCCACGCGGACCCAGCCGGGAAACCCCTCTGACGAAGCACCTCAAATAGGGAATTCCCTGGCCTAAGCAACGCAAAGGACAAGCAAGTAACCTCCAGACTCTAGCTGAACTGGTGTTTTTTAATTTAAATTGAATAACCTGACTAAGAAACGAAGGTTTAAATTAATGCTTGGTGGTTCGTTCAGGTTTATGTCTTGCAAAGTGCATCTCACTCTGAAAACTCACTCTTTCTCTCTCTTTCTCTCTCTTCCCCTGCGCCTCGTATGAATGTGTGTGTGTGATTGTGTTTAGACCTTAGTTTTATGTGTTTAGAATAATCAATAAAGTCTTGTTTATATTTGAAAAGATATTTGTCTTGTGTTGTGCTTACACATTTAATGTCTTGTACTGTCGATCTAAAGTTACCTTGCTAATACATAGTGTTTCACTATAGATTGGATAAATATCTGTTGCCAAGGTTAAAATTACGGCCCGTTCAAATGAACTCTAAACGAGTCATTTGCTCGGTTCCATAGTGATTCGGTCAATGATTCATTGCAAATCGATGAATCATTCCCTTTGAGCTGAATTGGCCTTCCGGCCCCCTTAAATACATTTTATGTATATTATTATTATGTAGGTTCGCTACACAGTGCTGTCATATATCACAACTATTGAGTGTTTTTTCAACCACATAATGTTTTTTTTTAGGTTTCAGACATTTAAATACACATAAGTACTATCAAAACAATGATTTTGAGTTTGTAAAATACACACTGATGTCTATGGAAGCGGCAATAATAATCCTTTCTACTATAATAAGACGACACATTTTATTCATATCAGATACACATTGTGTAAGTAGCTTTACATTTGACCCTATTCTTCTCCCAGTTCACCGGCCTCTTACTTTCATGTTTTTCGTGAGAAGTGGAGAAATTGACGTGTTGTAAATCCAACAGATCCGAATCGATTCTCTGAACTGTGAAACTGAAACAAACTAAAATGGCGCCGCCCATCGCACATACAGCTCACCTAACGCGATCGTTATAAAGGTGTTCAAACAACAAAACTAGGGATGGGGCCGATCCGATCCAGTATCGGTATCGGGACCGATACCAGCGTAATTGACGTATCGGATTTTACCGATCCAACCTGCGGAGATATCCGATATCCATGAGCCATGTCTGCGCTTTAACTGAAATGACTCCAAAAGTGATTCCCGCCGGCTAGTCTGCTAGCTAGCTGCAAACTGTGGAATGGATTTCCTGAACGGAGGCGCGGCTTAATGAGACACTGAGACCCCAACTTAGCATAAGTTGAATAAAATGGTAATTTCAGTAAATCTACATTTTGATATTGTGAAATGGATAGTATTACAGTGCAGAAACTATGTATAAACAGTGATTTCAGGTTCTATTGAAGATGTGGCACTGTTGGCACAGTTGGCACAGGTGGCATCACATCTCCAGGAGGCTGGCCGGTGATGTTTAGGTGATGCACAACACAGGTGACAAAACTGATGCATATATAATGAATGATATAAATCTGGGGGATGAGGATCCTGTTCTAGATTGTAATAGACCACAGATTTTAGGCAAATAATGGGCTCTATGCACGGCGGTATTTCCGGTGAAGGTCTAAGCATGCTCAATAACTTCCGCCGATCGTAGAGTCCAATGCAATACCAAGAATTTATATTGAATTTTATACTCCATGGTTATACTAAAGAAACGTTAGTCACAAAAACAGACAAAACAGACATCCCTCGTTGTGTTTATGCTTCTTTTTAAAAGTATATTAAATAAACATAACTATATGTAAAATTAGATCTAAACATATGAAAGTTTCGTTTCAAAGACGGGAGGACAGTACATTTTGAAGACTCTGCCATAATCCCGTTTTCCTCGGTTTTCCTCCGCTTTAATCTCCCCAACCGGAAACGGAAGAGCATCCTTGCGTCAAATGCGGAACTTATGCGTGCATATAGCCTATTTGTAAATTGATAAGTCTTGTATCTTCTGAAAGAATAAAATGATCAAAATCATAAAGCCTATTTTCTTCTATTTGTTTACTATAGCACAGACAACATATACTATAATATTTATCACATTCAGCAGTGTTTTATATAATTTCAAAGGGTTTTCTGTAAGATTACACTGGAATATTGCATATATACCACTGGATATGGATATGAGCAGAGTTTAGATTTGGGTAGGTGGAAATAACATAAAAAAGGTAATATTCCTCCATTCAGATTTATTTGAATATCTTTTTCATTTTTTATTATAGAGAAAAAAAATCTTTTTTCCAGTGTTTGCTGTCATCTAGAGGAAATAGCCATACTTGTCTGCAG
Organism: Chrosomus eos; assembly: GCA_036326025.1. Lineage (NCBI taxonomy): Eukaryota > Metazoa > Chordata > Actinopteri > Cypriniformes > Leuciscidae > Chrosomus > Chrosomus eos. The sequence goes on from CM070818.1 coordinate 49,199,309, forward strand.
GTTGCCCACAGGGCCTGAGTTATACACTTTCAAAAATTAATTTAAAATAAAAAAATCAAAAAGCGCCTCTTTTTTCTGTGTTTATTACAGCTCAGACAACAAATGTTTATTACTTTTAGCACTGTTTTATGAAACTGCAAAGGGTTTCCTGTAAAATGACACCAGAACTGTGTATTTAGGCCAAAGTATGTGGGAATGGGAAGCTTTTTAATTTGGGTAGGCCAAATTCAGGCGTAAATCCACAAAAATGGCTTGGGGCTTAACAATAAAAATACAATATGCACTTTTGCTCAGTATTTATAGCTACAGATGCATTATTTTTATTTGCAACAAGCAGGACACAAAACAAGCACGTTCAACGTGGGTAGCACTTTTTACCAGGCATTCCAATACAGCGTAACAGATGTTGCGTCATCGGGAAGGCGTGGTCTATTGGATAATCTGCATAGGTCAACGATTATGCACAGTTTGGGAAGAAAGGCATTTGCTTCAGATACCTGCCCACCTGTTCAGATACGTGATCGCGGGTGTTTCGTGTCAGATTACATTCATACTGTTATAATAACATTCATTACTTTTACAACTTCAGATACCTGTCCAGATCTCAGAGGTTTCGTGTGTAGTGGATTTTTCCTTAAACCTAACCTACCCTAACACAACTTATACTTCAGCGTGCCTATACATTGATGTTAGCTGAGTTCACACTTCTGCGAGTCTCCCAGTCGACTACAGCGTCAGCTCCCTACCTATACCTCAGCGAGTCTACAAATCGACTACAGCATCAGTCTAATTCTATACTCCAGCGAGTCTACAAATCGACTACAGCCGAGTCTAATCCTATAATTCTAATTTATTAGTTTCCTTTCATACTTGCTAACTAACTTACTTGCTTCCCTAAACTGACCTGCTGCACAGCAGTAATATCAGACAGACTTCAGCAAATGTCCTTTAAATGCTTTTAATTACGGCCAGGAGAGTTTGAGAAATACTCAGAGAGCCTCCCAAGGAGCAGCCAGGCCAGTGGATCTCAGACAAATCCCATTGAGAATCCCACCAGTAAACACTAATATAACAGTTTTTATAGAATGGGGGTATGACATGATAGCCTGGTCCCACCAGACTCTCATACACATTGTCATCTGGAATTTTCCTGTTCTCCAGATGCACATTGTATTCAAGTTCCTTGGTGAGTCAATATAGTGCATTTATTTTTCTTTGTGTGATTTTATACGGCCTATTCAAGGTCATATTAAGTGTGTTACACTAAAGCATTGGTTATTTAATGCAGTATTATTAAAAGATACAGTTGAGTGTAAATTGAAAACTGTAAGTAGGTAATTTTGGTGAGATTAAATGAATGAAGAGTGATTTTGTGTTAAATAACATATCACAAGCAAGTATGCAAGAAAATGTATTTATTACAGTTTCATAAATGAACATTGTTGATGTGTTCACAAGAAGTTGTGTAAAACTGAAAGTGATTTTAATGAAACGAGATGCTAATTGATATTTTGGTCTTGCGTTTCAAGGCCAGGTTTTTTTTGTTTTGTTTTTCTTTGATGTGTTTTATTTCCATGTGAATGCTGGAACATCCGTCTGAGTGCGATCCATCCTGTGGTATTCGAGTGAACTGCGAGTCAATCCTGGATTGTGAACCGTCTCAACTCCTCTTTGGATGTCTTACAGTGGAGTTGGACTGGCGAGCCACCCGAGAACGAAATCTTGTTTCCCTGTGAAATGAGAAACCAAAACTGAATTGTTCACCTTTGAATGGTAGGACTGAACTGTGCATTTTAAAATCGTTTCATCAGGAAGATGATTCCAGAACTGAACTGAACAGTTCATGGACTGTTTGAACTATTTGAACTGTTGAACTGAATTAATGAACTGATCAGGTTCATTGCAGAGAAATTTGATTTTGAATAATTTGTGTTTAAGTGAAGTGAGCGCAATTGTGTATTGGTTGTTCTGTTTATTTTATTTCATTTGAATCTGGGTGAAATCCTATGGTAAAGATTTACAGAAAAGAAAAGTGAATTAGAGGGTTAACTAGAAATTGATTTCACTAATTGTTCTTATTAGTGGTTTGTGAAACTAGGGATTTGAACAAAGAATTAATTCTAAATGAGGAAGGGATAAAAATAATAATTCATTTAAATTTTCATGCATTAAATCTCTTGGTTATATTGGTCTACATAAAATTACAATTTGTTAACTTACCTGTTGGTCTGAGTGTTCACTGCTGCTGCATCATCTCTCTCCTCGAGCGAATCTAAATCTTCTGAGCCACTGGTCCATTAGTGAGTTTGATGTAGTGAACTTGTCATTGGGTTCAGGTTACAAATTTGGCGAGAGCCAGCCAGGAGAGAAGATTGTTTGCAGCAATAGTGATTCGGTTTTGAGTCCAAACTGAAACAAAACGGAAAGAGACAATATAACTATACATATATATTTCACACTTACACTCTAATAGAACATTGACAACATGGATATTGTAAAGAGAGAGAACGTAGATGTTTCAAACGCCGTGATAGTCAGCGGTTTAACATTTACTGAAACAGATCAGGACTTAGAAACATGGTTGCTGATATATGGTAGCATTAGTCGCAACCTTCTTATCGAAGACCCAAACTCCGAATTCCACCAGCATGCCATTATGGAATTCACTTATAGCTCTGCTATGAAAACGCTAATGCCCCTACTGCCTGTAACAGTTGTCAGTACATCCAACCCTGATACCACTTACTTAGTACGTGCCTTAGGCTGTGTGCACCCCCATGTAGACAGTGACAGTGCCACTAAGCTGTATTTGAAAGAGCTACAAACTATTGCTAGCGCTAGTGGGAAGTCAATTGAAGAGGTGCTCCAGAAGGAGTTACAGAGGATGAAAGCTGGCTGTTCAGTTGCTGAGCCCATATCTGCTTCAGGTGAAAGAGTGGAGCATCCACATGTTGCAGACTCTCAAACTCGTGACAGTAGCACCACCAGTTCACTGGATGGACAGTCGTCCCCAGCCAAATTACAGAAAGTGACAACCGAACAAGTAGCCCCTCCCTCAATTGAATCTGAAACATCACAAAACCTGTCCAAGGAAAGATCCAGCCATAGAACTAGCTATCCTGCTCCTACAGTTTTACCTCCTGCAGTACTTACCATGGACATGATTGATCCGCCCAGCGTGCAAAAGGTGGTAGTTGAACACATTGTCAGAACTAACGACACTGCTACATTGCAACCTGCCTTTTTCCGTCTCAGGTCATTCTCTGGGAAAGTTCCAAGGCCAGAAAACGAACCAGATTTCGACACGTGGCGGGCAAGTGTTGAATTCCTTTTAGATGATCCCTCCATTTCGGATTTGTCTCGCACGAGGAGGATACTGGACAGTCTGCTTCCTCCTGCAGCTGATGTCATTAAACATGTGTGTCCCCAGTCCTTACCTTCAGTTTACTTGGAGTTGCTAGAGTCTGTCTACGGATCCGTGGAGGATGGCGATGAGCTGTTAGCAAAATTCATGACCATGCTACAGAACCAAGGGGAGAAGCCCTCCAGTTATTTGCACCGGTTGCAAGTTATGTTGAGCAACACTGTAAGGAGAGGCGGCATTGCGGAGAGTGAGCAAAACCGCTGTCTGATAAAACAATTCTGCCGTGGATGCTGGGATAATGAGTTAATCTCCAGTTTACAGTTAGAGAAGAAAAAGATCAACCCACCTTCTTTCGCAGAAATGGTAGTACAAATTTGCACGGAAGAAGACCGGCAAGCCTCAAAGGACGACTGAATGAGGAACTATTTCGGATTGAACAAACCTGGTAATGCCCCCAAAATGAGAACTGCCACTCATCAAATGTCAACTTACTCCCGTACTCCTCATGCAGTTGGTGAAACAGTTCAAGGAATGGACACTATGCAGTCTCAGATGTCTGAAGCCAATGCTCAGGCTGCTGCTATGCAAACCTCCAATTACCAGAAGTGCCAGCCGGAACATTCCAAAAATCCTGAATTGATCCAGCTGAAGAAAGAACTTATAGAACTGCAAGCAGAAGTAGAGGCTATAAGAACATCCATCTCTGGTAAAGTGACGAAAGAAACCCCAGCAGCTAAGGAAATAGCAGGTCTGAGGAAGCAAGTGGCAGAGTTAAAGGCTCAGTTGTCAACTCCTGAAACACCACAACATCGGTCGGGGATGACAGCAAGGTTTCAGTATAGGCAAACCGAGAGAGGTGAGAACAACCTATTCAGAAGCGGTTCAGTGACAGTTACTCGTCCTCGTCCTGGATACTGCTTCAGATGTGGGGAGGATGGACACCTCGCCATCAATTGCGAAAATGATCCGAACCCATCTAAGGTGGATGAGAAGAAGCGCCAGTTGAGAGACAAACAAGCTCAGTGGGACTTAAAGAACCAAGCCACCACTACTCAGTTAAACACCAGACAGTCTCTGTAGAAGGGCATATGGAGACTGAGACGAAGCATCATTGCCCTAAAACCAAACTACCGAAAGGACTAATTGGAATGAAATGTACTGCACAAATCTATGTCGACACAATCGAAGTGAACTGCCTTTTAGACACGGGTTCCCAGGTGACTACAATTCCATTGTCATTTTACAAGAATAACTTGTCGCATCACCCCTTGAAACCTCTGGAATCTTTGCTGGAAGTGGAGGGAGCCAACGGGCAATCTGTGCCGTACCTTGGGTATGTGGAGTTAACTTTAATGTTTCCCAAAGAGTTCCTAGGAACAGACGCCGAGGTTACCACGCTAGCTCTGGTGGTTCCGGATTTGGTAAACGTACCACAAGTTCTGATTAGTACTAACTCATTGGATGCCCTTTAGAGTTATGTCCGGAAGCCCGCAGAACACCCTCAATCCACCTCTCATGGTTATCGCGCAGTGCTAAAAGTTCTGGAAGCAAGACACAGACAAACATGTGTTGATATGGTGGGCTGGGTGAAATTCAAGGGGAGCGTTCCGGAGGTAGTGCCCGCTGGCAGTACAGTGGTACTGGATGGACATGTTTTGGGAAACAGCCCTAATGTAGAGAAATGGGTAGCTTTAGAGTCACCAACCTCACCCTCCTTGCCTGGTGGTTTGCTGGTTGCTAACTTTTTGCATACTTTACCTTCCAAGAGGCATTATCAGTTACCAGTTGTGCTAAGGAATGAAACCCAGACTGATATCACCATCCAGCCCAGAACTATAATTGCTGAGATGCATGCAGTGCAGAGCGTAATGAAGAATGAACAAATGAATTCCAGTGCTGTGAATGCAAAAACTCCTGTTTGTTCTAATCTCAGTTTTGAATTTGGAGATTCACCCTTGTCATCTGAATGGAAAAAACGGATTACAGATCAGTTGAATTCCATGCCCAAAGTCTTTGCCTTGCACGACTTAGATTATGGACACACTGACAAAGTCACTCACCATATAAAGCTTAGCGACGAGACACCGTTCAAACACAGGGCTCGACCTATCTTCCCTCAAGACATTGATGCTGTAAGAAAGCATCTGCAAGAGTTGTTAGCGGCTGGAATCATTCAAGAGTCAGAATCTCCCTTTGCCTCCCCTATAGTGGTTGTGAGGAAGAAAGACAACTCTGTTCGTCTGTGTATTGATTTCAGAAAGCTCAACTCGCAAACCATCAAGGATGCGTACGCCTTGCCGAACTTAGAGGAAGTCTTTTCAGTGTTGACTGGTTCGAGGTGGTTCTCTGTCCTTGACTTAAAATCAGGGTATTATCAGATCGAGATGGAAGAAGCTGACAAGTGTAAGACTGCCTTTGTTTGTCCCCTGGGGTTCTGGGAGTTCAATAGAATGCCCCAGGGGATCACAAATGCCCCAAGTACGTTTCAAAGGCTGATGGAGCGATGCATGGGGAATTTGAACAGGAAAGAAGTTTTAGTCTTCATTGATGATCTGATAGTTTTCTCTGAAAGTCTCGAAGAGCATGAGTCACGGCTGTTGCAAGTCTTGGAATTACGCAAGGAGCATGGATTAAAATTATCACCTGCAAAGTGCAAATTTTTCCAGACCTCTGTTCGATACCTGGGTCATATTGTATCTGAGAATGGAGTGGAGACAGATCCAGTGAAAACTGAGGCCCTTAAAACCTGGCCAAGGCCTAAGAACCTCAAGGAATTAAGATCTTTCCTGGGGTTTTCTGGATATTATAGGAGGTTTGTCCAGGATTACTCTAAGATCATCAAGCCTCTTAATGATCTCACAACAGGGTATCCACCACTTCGGAACGGTCACGGTCAAGACAAGTGTAAAAAGTACCTTGACCCCAAAGAGCAGTTTGGGAACAGATGGAATCACTCGTGTCAACAAGCCTTTGATGTGATAATTGAAAGACTCATTTCTGCTCCTGTCCTTGGATTTGCAAATCCAACACTTCCTTACGTTTTGCATACCGATGCTAGTACCACCGGGCTCGGAGCAGCCTTGTACCAGAAGCAAGAAGGACAGATGCGGGTAATTGCATTTGCAAGTAGAGGATTGACGAAAAGTGAAACCAAGTACCCAGCTCACAAGCTAGAATTTCTAGCTCTCAAATGGGCAGTTACATCTAAATTTAGTGATTACTTGTATGGAATGGAATTTGTAGTGGTAACAGATAGCAACCCCTTAACCTACATTCTGACGTCTGCAAAGCTGGATGCCACTAGTTATCGTTGGTTGTCAAGCCTGTCCACCTACAATTTCAAGTTACAGTACAGGGCAGGAAGCCAGAATCAGGACGCCGATGGGCTTTCTCGACGCCCACATGGAGAGCCATTGGACGATCTGGTGTCCCGGAAAGAGAGGGAGAGGATAAAACAGTTTACCCTTCATCATCTAGATGAAGCAACAGCTGAAAATTCTGTTATCCTGCCAGAAGCCATAAAAGCCATCTGCGAAAGACATCTGATTACTGAGTTTCGTAATTGTTGTGGATTGTTGAACCCTTCCTTTGCCCTTGTCGAGTCTTTGGCTCTTCATGCAAATGTGCTACCTGATGAGTTTGAACAGGAAGATGAGCATGGTCTACCAGTTATTCACCTGTCCATTGAAGAGTTGGTGAAGCAGCAGAGGATGGATCCAGACCTCAAAATCATAATTGATTGTTTATGGTTGAATGAGAAGCCTTCCATTCCGAAGAGCCAGTCCCTCGCTATTGCCTTGTGGATACGAGAGTGGAGTCATCTGGAATTGAGAGATGGAGTGCTCTACAGGAAGAGGCAAGATCAAGGAACCACCCTTTATCAGCTAGCCTTACCTGCTGTCCTGCGAGAAACGGTGTTGAGGAGTCTTCATGATGACATGGGCCACCTGGGTTTGGAGCGAACACTCGATCTTCTACGCTCCAGGTTTTATTGGCCAAAGATGGCAGCCGACGTTGACAAAAAGATCAAAGGGTGCGAACGCTGTGTTCGTTGGAAAACACCTCCACAGAAAGTGGCTCCCTTAGTGAACATCCAGACTCGAAGGCCACTAGAACTGGTGTGTATGGATTTTCTGTCGCTGGAACCAGACAGCAGTAACACTAAGGATATTTTGGTTATTACGGACCATTTTACCAAGTACGCTGTTGCCATTCCTACCCGTAACCAGAAAGCACAGACAGTTGCTAGATGCCTGTGGAATAATTTCTTTGTTCATTAGGGTTTCCTGAGAAACTGCTCAGTGATCAGGGGCCAGACTTTGAATCACATACTATCCAAGAACTGTGTAAAATTGCTGGCATCCGCAAAGTGAGAACCACCCCGTACCATCCCAGAGGGAACCCGGTGGAGCGTTTTAATCGAACTCTCTTGCAGATGTTAGGCACTCTGGAAAACAAAAGGAAAGCTCATTGGAAAGATCACGTCAGACCATTGGTGCATGCATTTAACTGTACCAGGAGCGATGTAACTGGATACTTGCCATATGAGTTAATGTTTGGGAGGCAGCCTTGATTGCCAATCGGCCTTGCTTTTGGGCTTCAAACCAACTCCCATTTACACTCTCATTCGCAATATGTGAAGGCTCTAAGGAGTCGATTAGAGGAAAGCTACAGAATTGCTTCTCACAATGCATCCAAAGTGGCCGATAAGAACAAAAGGCGCTTTGACAGAAATGTAGTTGCCTCTACACTTGAACCAGGTGATCGAGTCCTTGTGCGAAATGTCAAATTGAGAGGGAAACACAAGCTGTCAGACAGATTGGCATCTGAAATCTACGTGGTAGTCCGGAAAGCAGGAGACATGCCAGTTTATACAGTTTGTCCAGAAGGGAAAGATGGACCAACCCGCACGTTACACCGCGATCTGTTATTGCCTTGTGGATTCTTACCTGAGAATGAACTTGAAGAAACCAATTTGAAACCTCGTCGCAAGCCTAGAACCAGATCCCACTCTGTAAATGAAGCGGTTCATCAAGAGCATCAGAGTAGTCAGTCAGGATCAGAAGATGACTCTAATTATGTTGGAAATTCAAGATGTCGATTGGAGTTCAGTACAAAGATCATTACACCTCCTCCAGAGCATCCTAAGCTTGTAGAGAACTTACCTGGAATGGATTCTCATGAGTCACATTCTCCCGTGGTGGAGCCTGTGAATGAAACTTACCTGGAAAAAGGGACCTTACCTGACATCAGATTAAAAGAAAACACCACAGATACTCAGCTAAATGATGAAGTGGGAGATCACTTACCTGAAATGAATCCTGTTGAGGCTGACTCTGTTCAAGAAGGGGACATGGTTGAAGTGGAAACCTGCAGAAAAGAATGTGCTAGGAAGATCGAGGTCCCAGAGGTGTCACCACCTATCAGTGGGAATGTGGTGGAGTTTTCAGGTCTTTTGGACACTGTAAATGAAGGAACACAGCCCAACGACATGAGTTCATCTACTCAAGATATTACAAGTGACCACCCTGTGCCAGATGAGGACTTAGGAGCTATTGACCCTAGACGTTCAAAAAGGCATTGTGGGCCTCCTAACAAACTTCAGTATTATAAATTAGGAAATCCCCTGACCCTAGTTATCCAGTCATTATTGCAAGGGTTGAGTTCTGCACTTACCACTTCCTTGGAAGAATCCACGTCCATCAGTGATCAGTCCCTTAATATGTCTGATGTTTTCCCCACTGTAGTGACAAGTCAACCTCTAGCAGCCCCGAGGACGTGCCTGAATTCAGAGGGGGAATGTGTAACCCAGGTTACCAATGAGTGCTGGCAGGGACAGAATGAACTTCGAATTAAATGACTGATTAGAAGTATGAAAGACTTTGACATAGCACATATAAAGTTGTAGAAGGATAAATTAATGATATAAAAGTGAGAAAACATAAATATTGAATATTGTAAATATGTTCAATAGTATTACCTTCTTTTTGAAGGCCTCCAATTAGATCGCGCTTTGAGTGACGTCATGTGAGCATCCGTTATCGCGGGACTTTGGAAAGTAGTGCGTACTAGATCTTTCTTTTCCTCCGTGAATCTGATGAGAGCAGATGGTTGTTGCTGCTCCAGGAGACTTTAAGCTCTAAATCCAGCGAAAACTGATGTAAGATTTGTTTAATTTGTCTATAAATCAGTCATATGATGATGATATAGAGTTAAGTGACAGTTAAATGTAGTAAGAGATCTGATTATGCTCATAGTGTGTCCCACCTCGTGTTAATGACGCAATAATGGTGCGCTAGCTTAATGCTAATATTCCATGTGCCTATATATATTTCTAACAAAGGATTCAGAGAGAAGCCGTGTGTGTGAGATTGACGTTTTGGAACATTGTCATCTGGAATTTTCCTGTTCTCCAGATGCACATTGTATTTGAGTTCCTTGGTGAGTCAATATAGTGCATTTATTTTTCTTTGTGTGATTTTATACGGTCTATTCAAGGTCATATTAAGTGTGTTACATTAAAGCATTGGTTATTTAATGCAGTATTATTAAAAGATACAGTTGAGTGTAAATTGAAAACTGTAAGTAGGTCATTTTGGTGAGATTAAATGAATGAAGAGTGATTTTGTGTTAAATAACATATCACAAGCAAGTATGCAAGAAAATGTATTTATTACAGTTTCATAAATGAACATTGTTGATGTGTTCACAATAAGTTGTGTAAAACTGAAAGTGATTTTAATGAAACGAGATGCTAATTGATATTTTGGTCTTGTGTTTCAAGGCCAGGTTTGTTTTGTTTTGTTTTTCTTTGATGTGTTTTATTTCCATGTGAATGCTGGAACATCCGTCTGAGTGCGATCCATCCTGTGGTATTCGAGTGAACTGCGAGTCAATCCTGGATTGTGAACCGTCTTAACTCCTCTTTGGATGTCTTACAGTGGAGTTGGACTGGCGAGCCACCCGAGAACAAATCTTGTTTCCCTGTGAAATGAGAAACCAAAACTGAATTGTTCACCTTTGAATGGTAGGACTGAACTGTGCATTTTCAAATCGTTTCATCAGGAAGATGATTCCAGAAATGACCTGAACAGTTCATGGACTGTTTGAACTATTTGAACTGTTGAACTGAATTAATGAACTGATCAGGTTCATTGCAGAGAAATTTGATTTTGAATAATTTGTGTTTAAGTGAAGTGAGCGCAATTGTGTATTGGTTGTTCTGTTTATTTTATTTCATTTGAATCTGGGTGAAATCCTATGGTAAAGATTTACAGAAAAGAAAAGTGAATTAGAGGGTTAAACTAGAAATTGATTTCACTAATTGTTCTTATTAGTGGTTTGTGAAACTAGGGATTTGAACAAAGAATTAATTCTAAACGAGGAAGGGATAAAATTAATAATTCATTTAAACTTTCATGAATTTAATCTCTTGGTTATATTGGTCTACATAAAATTACAATTTGTTAACTTACCTGTTGGTCTGAGTGATCACTGCTGCTGCATCATCTCTCTCCTCGAGCGAATCTAAATCTTCTGAGCCACTGGTCCATTAGTGAGTTTGATGTAGTGAACTTGTCATTGGGTTCAGGTTACATTTGCCATTAACATGTTTACAAATAACTGAAAAAAGCACAAATGTCAGTGCATGTCAAAACATCCCAAGGGCCCCAAAAAGAGCTTGGTCCCCAGAGGGTTAATATATAGTTTAGAATTTCCACGACACATGTCAGATTACATTCATACCGTTAGTACATTCATAATATTATAACTTCAGATACCTGTCCTGAACTCAGGGGTTTCGAGTCAGATTACATTCATACTGTAATAATTACATTCATAATGTTATAACTTCAGATACCTGTCCTGATCTCAATGGTTTCAAGTCAGATTATATTCATACTGTAATAACGTCTCGGTTACTTACGTAACCTCGGTTCTCTGAGATGAGGGAACGAGTATTGTGTAAGGCTAGTTTACGCTAAACTCCTTCTCTCGAGAATATTGAAGCCACATTTTTTTAAAACGCAGTACAGCTGCACAGTAGATACAGATGAGCGGCTAGCACGGTCATTGGCTGTGCTGCAGCAACTGTACAAACCAATGACGAAGCGGCTGAGACGCGAGAACCAATCAGGCTGCTTCGCGCCCTGGCGTGTCAGAGCCTGCCATAATGGGCGTGGCCCAAGCCTTTATATTGGCCCATTCAGCCAAAGGTAGTCAAGTTTAAGTCGACTGAAGCGATCCCCTGATCAAACACAGTAGCATGGCGGGTTACGCAATACTCGTTCCCTTGTCTCAGGGAATCAAGAGGTCTCTCAAGGCTAGCTTACTCTATGGGAACCCCCTTCAAAATGCCATGCATGCTTAATTTCCCTCCATATGTAACCTGAAGCAGATGCGTGAGGCCCTTATAGTAGGGAGGTTAAGGCCAAAAAATAGGCTTTTGACTTCAAGTCATGATGCAAAGGTTTCCTTTGGTATGGAAGTACCTTAGGGTCATACAAATAAATTTATCCTAAGACACAAGTGAGATCACACTTTGTATCAGAAATAAACATGTTTTTTCAAAAAGGGCCGCCAATGCGCCGAAAATACTCTAGAGCCCATATCTTTGCTTCTGTTATCGCTATAATGACAAATGTGGTGTCAAAGTGTACATTTTTGGGGTCAAGGAATCCAATAAAATTGATTTCAAGTTTAAAAAAAAATAATAATTTTCCCCATACCATGACAATTGGGGGTTAAATATGCACATTTCACATTAAAATTGTGTCATCAGAGTGACTTTACTTATCTTTTCATTCAAAAACTTTAATTTTGTATTTAAGCAGTGCAGCTACTTCTGTACATTACATTTGTCCTAAGTAGCATGAGATTTCGACCAGTCAGGAGTAGCCTATAGCAGCAAGCCAAAATCATTTCCTGGCAACGAACAACCATACCCAACCCTCTGCACCAGGAGCTGTGACAGCTGTTGAAGATAACAGGTTAACACTTTGAGGTGCGTATGGTATGACTTTCTCATTAAATATAATTTTTTTTTAATGTTAGATAACTAATAACTAGCTAGCTAGTTGACTAGTTAGCTTCATTATAACTAGGTCGCTAGTAACTAGTTAGCTTCATCATACCTAGCTAGTGACTAGTTAGCGTCATTTTTATTGAAGCAAGCACATAGCCTACATGTTGCTAGCTAGTTAGTTAGCTTCATTATTTGATAGATTTTTACTTTTACAAATGCTTGTTAATGCCTATATTATATATCTTATGATGTTAAAGCAACTTCATTTCTTTTTTCAGATTAGCCATAATGGTATGCCGTGACTGGAGTTTATGCTTCCTATGTCAGTCCGCCCTAAAGATTGAAAAAACAGTAGATCCCTCTTCATCATTCAAACTGAGAAACAATCCTGAACGATTGCAATCATGTTACAAAGAAGCTTTAGATAACATCCAGGAGCTGAAGGCATTAGGGGATCTGCCTGATTTTATAGTGGACATTAGTGGTGGTAGTCAGGATGTAGTTCAGCTGATGATTCAAAATCCTATGGTGTGGCACAAAAGCTGCAGAAATATGATTGATAAACAAAAAGTTGAGAGAGCAAGAAAAAGAAAAAAGCATGAAGAGTCTGTGAGCCCAGTTAAAACACGGCGCATGAGTGACACCACAGTCGCTTTACCCAGACCCTCAACATCATCATGTGAACCATTCGATAAACCATGTCTCTTCTGTGGTGAAGTGGGCAAAAAAAAGGAACTGAGGAGGGCAGCCACCCTTGGCTTGGATAGAAAAGTGAAAGAATGTGCTCAGGTGGTGGGTGACAGTCATCTATTGGCTGAACTAGCTGCTGGTGACATGGTTGCTATTAATGCTGTTTATCATCGTGCATGCCTGACTAGGCTCTATAGAAAAGCAGAAACTGTTGGATGTGACTCAACTGAAAGTAATGCAACTCAGGTCATCAGAGCACATGTCCTCAATGAGTTGCTCGAATACATCGAGGACTATCGTTGCTCAGGGGAATCACTGGCAATGTCTGACTTGACAGCCCTCTATGACGAGCGCATTGCTGATCTTGGATTTCCAAACATCAAATGCAACACCACACGCCTTCGGGAGGATATTGAACGCCTGATCCCTGACATCAGATCAGTACAAATAAATTGTGTCTGGTCGCTTGTATTTGATGATGACCTGAGTAAAGCTGTTGCTGACATGAAAAACAACACTTCTACGGATGTCTCCATCATCTTCAAAGCAGCCAAAATCCTCCGGCAAGAGTATCTCCCCATGAAGCATGCTTTTACAGGTTCCTTCTCAACTTCCTGTGAAGCTGATTCTATCCCTCCCATGTTGAGATCGTTCTTACACATGCTTCTTGATGGATCAGGTATTGATCAGCCACCTCCTGGACCTAAGAAGTTCCAGTCTGCAACATCCATTGGGCAGCAAATAATTTTCAACTCTGTAAGATGCAGATCCAAGAAACATGGCAGTGTTCCTCGTCACATAAGAGAGAGGGAAACACCAGCTTCGCTATATCTGGCAATGAAACTACACCAGCAAAGTGGTAGTAGATATCTGGTGGAGGCCATGCATAAAAGAGGAATGTGTGTGTCATATGACCGCTTGAAATCATTTAGCATAGATATAGCGAATTCAGTGATCAGTCACTGGGAGCAGATTGGTGTCATGGTCCCACCTCAGGCAGTCAAGGGTGTCTTCACCATTGGCGGTTTTGATAACATTGACCACAACCCATCATCGACAATAGCAACATCAGCCCTCCATGGAACATGCATCAGCATTCAACAGCACTTCTCTTCAGACAGCCAACAGACTGAGAATCTGACTGACATCCTAGATCCAGCTCAAATGGGGAAGAAGCATGTGAAATCCTTGCCACCTCACTACACAACCATGGATCTGGATGTTTCACTGCCAACTGATGAGGTCTTGTATGTTCCTGCCATGAATACCAACAGTCATCCTCATCCAGCCTCCCGTCCTCTCATCAATGTAATTGAAGAAGGCTACCAGTGGTTAGAGAGAGTCAGAAACATTCTCGTGAAAGAGAACCTTGAAGCTGGAGAATGGATCTCATGGGCTGCATATTATGCCAGCATCACAGAGGCTACTTCACCTCCCCCATCCAAATCATACATGTTGCCACTGTTCACAGAGCCCCCTACCAGCCCCACTATGGCTTGGCATGCAATGAAAGTCCTCAGACAAACAATCAGCTACCTTAATCCAGGTCAGACACCAGTCATGGTAGCTGATCAACCACTCTTCACACTGGCCAAGAAACTTCAGTGGAAGTTTCCTCAGACCGAGCTTGGTGAGGATTCCTTCCTGGTAACACTGGGGCCAATGCATACTGAAAAGATGCTGTGGAGCATGTCTGGTGACTGGCTGGATGGCAGCGGGTGGACCACAGCTCTTATCAATAGTGGCATCTCGACTAGTGGCAAAGCTCAGGCTTTCATTATGCTACGTTCACACCGGACGCGAATAGCACGTCAGGCGCGAGTGATTTCAATGTTAAGTCAATGCAAAGACGCGTTACGCGCGTAAAAAATTCCTGCGGCGCGAATGAGGCGTAGAGCGCGGCGCGGTAGACGCGAATACGCCTCATTCTCGCGTCAAGTTCGCGCGAATGGCGCGAATTGAGCGTCTGGCGCGTTACGCGCGTGACGCGCGTATGGTGCATTTTGTGCATTCACGCGTTTGACGCGAATTCGCGTCTGCCGCCCGAGTTGAAAAATCTGAACTTCTGCGTCAATTCGCGCCGCGTTAACCAATCAGGAGCCTAGCTGCTTGCTGCTGTCACGTGGTTAAGTATCTGGATGCTTCAATAAATTATTTTGTAATATGACAGTGGTTCTAATGTAGTTCTAATGCACAACAAAGCAAATATTTTATCACATAAAACTTGATTTCAATATAGGCCTATTAGATATATTCATTTTATATTGAATGCTATTTATTCCATATCTAGATTATATGAAATATTATTATAATGTAAAGACAACCAACATATAAGTTTGTGTCTGGACCATAGGGTCTGGACAGTGATGTGTGTGAGAGAGAGAAAAAAATCACAGGACAGATTAATCACTTTTGCATGCTGGCTCCATTTATCATCAAAACAAATATAAATGACAGATTAGGTGGATGAGGGCGAGGGTGATCCTCGCTCCGATGCGGGACAACAGGTCATCAAGCTGGGCGCGGGACAGGCGGAAGTACCGCTGACAGCGGCCGTCATCCAGGCGCAGCTCCTGAGCGAGCAAATGGTGAAACCGCCACACTGGGTTCGCCTTTGAAGGGTCTGGTGGACACAAATACGGCGACGATTAACCCTACACCGCCGTTCTGCTCTCGTATTCAGAATATATGCTGTATTTAGAGCAAATACAGAGCGGTGACTCTCGATGAATGCTCGGTCAACATGGCCGCCAAAGGGTTTCGAATCTGACGTGCGTGACGCGCGTAAATTTCGCTTTAACTTTTGTTTTTTACGCGCGTCAATTTCGCTCGACGCGCGAATGGATTCAAAGTGGTCAAGCGTATAACTAGACGCGATAGGCGCGAATTTGACGCGCTATTCGCGTCCGGTGTGAACGTAGCATTAGTGTTCACCACATATGCAGAACCCGATACATGCATCAGGTGTCTGTAGCTGCTCTCTATGTGCTCATAAAGAAGGCTTATGATAAGTACATGGAGAAGGCAACAAATGACAATAATGAGCCGAGCGATCTCATCCCTCAGGCTTTTGATGAATGGCTCAAGAAGCTTTGTGCCTCACAACCCCAAGCAGATTTCTGGTTCAAGTCCATGGAGCTGGATCTTCTCATTCTTCAGGGAAGATATGTTCAAATCGTGTGTCTCATTCAGTTCTTTATCCAATTCATATTCTTAAATCAAGATCTCCTTCACCTAGTATTTCATATAAATATTATTTGTTTTTTTAGTTTGTCAAGTCCTGTCGCTCAGCAGACTTCTCCCTCTACATGGAGACACTTGACTCTCTGATGCCATGGGTATTTGCACTGGATCATACCCACTATGCCTGGAACCTACCCATCCATCTCCGTGATATGGCTACATTAAAAGAACGACATCCTGCTCTGTTTGTGGAGTTCCAGAGTGGTCACTTCATGGGGCAAAAGTCGAGACGAGCGTTCTCCAAGATCCCCCATGACCAGATGCATGAGCAACTAATTGATTGGCTCAAGAATCATGGTGGTGTCATAGAGACCCTGGACGACCCAGACACAGTTCGCCGAAAGCAGGTTGTTCGCCCTGAGCTGGCACGCCTAGTCCGAGAATTCGAGGGATCAAAGGAATCAGATGAACAGAGGCACCATGAACAATACCTAAAATTTCAAAATGATTATAAGGTACATTTCTGTTGTACTAAAAAAATTGAGAGATAACTATGCATTTCAATGGTATAAATGATTTGTAATTTTTTATTTTTAAATCATTTTATTTTCAGACTGATGTACTGGCACTGGTGGATGCCTTTGAGGATCTGGGAAATCCCTTCATGGAGGATAGTGGGGATCTGCTGGACTTAGATGAATCAATCGTCTTGCCCCCAGATGTGGTAGACAGTGTAAGGGAAGTGAAGAACATTGGAATGAAAAGATACACAGTATTTGTTGACAAGCGAGTGAGGTCACAGGAAGAGGCATTCACAGCTCCAATACCACTCGCCAGGCTGAAATTGTTCAAGGCTCCAATTTCCCAACAATGCAACAAATCAGAGGTGGCTGTGGTCAAGGACCAACAAGCAAAAATGACCCAACTTTTGCTGGCTGTTCATTCTGGTCGCAAAATTGATGAGGGAGTGTTCTCACATGAAAGTTCTCCCCATCAACCTTCACTCACTCGGAAGGAAAAAATGCATCACGGAAACAAGAGTGAGATTCTAGATTGCATTGTCCCCAAAGATTTAGACAACCACAGACCGGTGACAACTGCAGCTGTGCTGGATGGTGCTGTCCTTGTTCAGATGCTTCGTCCTGGAAGTGCTGTGACCATTGGACAATATTTCACAGATGTGTTTGCACCATACATCCTTTCCTGGTTTAAAAGAAATGACCGCGTTGACATTGTCTGGGATGTGTACTCGAAGACAAGTTTGAAGTCCGGAACTCGGGAACAAAGAGGCACTGGTGCAAGAAGGAGGGTTACTCTCTCAACCAAAGTTCCTGGCAACTGGGCTTCCTTCCTACGAGTGGACCTGAACAAGCAGGAATTGTTCATGGAGATGGCCAAAAGCTTGAAGCTCATGACACTTCCACAGGTATACAAAAAAATCTAATTCAAATTCAAAATTACTTTATTTATCTCCAAAGGGGAAATTGAATTAGTCTGTTAGCTCTTCTGTAAATTATTGAAGAATTAGACAGCCTGATGGCTGTAGGAGTGAAGGATATTTTAAATCTCTCCGTCCTGCAACGGAGAGAGAGGAGCCATCCACTGCTGTTTTTTAGTCCATTTATTTCTTAAATTGTTCTGTTACATGCTGTAGTCAATACAACTGACTTCACTGGCATATCCTCAGTGACATTAAGATATCCATATCTTTCTTGTTCCAGGGCAAGGAGCTCTTCACCACTATGCTTGAGGACTGTGTAAGTTCACCAGCTGACATTGACACTGATGCACTGGCCCCTTGCACACATGAGGAAGCTGATACACGGATTTTCCTGCATGTGGCTGCAGCTACTGTTGCTGGACATCGTCGAGTGATTGTCCGCAGCTGTGATAGTGATGTTGTTGTACTGGCCATTGCCACCTTTGTCAACCTTGGACAGAAGATCGACAAACTCTGGATTGCTTTTGGTGTACGGCGCCACTTCAGGTATAGACATTTCACTAAGATGTATTTATTCTATTAGCTCTTATTTCAGTAGACCAATCAATAACTATTTTTCACCTTTCCAGGTACATTCCAGCACATGCCATTGCTCACAGTCTTGGACCATCCAAGGCAATGGCACTGCCAGCATTTCATGCCCTAACGGGGTGCGACACTACCTCTGCATTCTTTGGCAAAGGCAAGAAGACAGCCTGGTCCGTGTGGCAGTCCCTGCCTGAGCTCACCTTACCACTTCAGCTGCTCTCTGGCCCAACCCCCATCGCTGAGATGATCAGAACCCACACACCCACCCTCCAGAGATTTGTCCTGATGCTCTATGGTGTATCTGAGGACAACATCACAACTGTGGATGCTGCTCGACTCTCCCTCTTCTTCCACAAAGGAAAAGGCTTTGACCACATGCCACCAAGCAGTGATGCACTTCATCAGCACCTCCATCGAGTAGCTTATCAGGTAAGACAACTTTGCATAGGGGCATAATATAAACATGGCTAAGAATAATGAAGGGCCTTTGTATCACTAATAGTGTTTCTCTTTAGAGTGGACATGTATGGGCAATACACTTGTCAAAGACCATGCAACAGTATCGCCGTCTCTATGGGGATGGCAGCAGGATTCCCCAGACTCTCCACCAACTCCTGTCTACACTACAACTGCCATTATTTCAAAGGACTTGCCAGAACTTGTCATTTGTAAGTGTAAGACTGACTGTAAGGCACCTTGCAAATGCTGCATGCAGAGGCTGCCTTGCATGTCTCTCTGTGGATGTTGTGGCTCATGTTCCCACAGTGGTGCAGACATCTAAATAGAAAAGCATCTTAGTGATGTATTTACACTATTAGTCTTCATCACTAGAATATTGTAGGTATGGCATTGCCTACTTATAAACTGTGAACATTGTTATGAACTTGTTGTCTCACTAATCAGTTCCTTTGCACCCATAATACACATATTCAACACTTTAAGTTGTTATTTATTAAATTATTATTAAGTTGTGAATGGACTGTGTGTTCTCTTACGAGAGTATCTCTCGTACTGCGTAATATCTTACGCTATGGGGAAAACTCTTTTCCACGAGATATTGAAGCCAAAAATTATCCTTAATTTTTTATTAATGTAAAACGCTTTGCAGCAGCAAGCAGACATAGGCGAGACAGCTCGCGCGCCTATTGGCTGCCCTGCGGCAATAGCAGCAGCCTATCGAGAGAGGCTCTGCGTGACGTCACGACGAATGGGGGCCTTTCGCGCCCATATCGTCACGTCCCGCCAGAAAGGGCGTGGTCTCGCCCCATATCTAGGCTCGATAGCTGCTCTTACGTTGATTTTCATCTCTTCAGCGAAGCCTCCCGCATCGCTGGATCCAGAGTGAGAAGCCGCGCCGTCGACCTGTAGCCTTCAGCGGGACGTGCCATCGAGCCTGGAGTCGCTGGCCTCGCCGCCTTCAGCCGCCGTACCTGCTGCGCTTTCCGGCGTACATATCCTTTCCTCTGCTTAGAGTGTGTGTGATTGCATTATCTGCCTTTTTTTCCCACCCTCTAAAAGAGCGGCGTCTTTTTAAAGATGCCTTCCTGTGGTTCTTGCCGAGCCCCACTCAGCGATGAGGACCGTCATGTCATCTGCGTGTCCTGCCTGGGTGAGGATCACGCGGCCATCGCGCTCGCTGACGGCGGATGCCATCATTGTGAACGTTTGCCTATGGTGACTCTGCGGACTCGCCTAGCTGCGTTATCCGAGCCCGCATCCCAGCCTGCCGTGACGCCGCGCCGCAAGAAGCGCCGCGCCCAGCGCGCGCCCGAGCTATTTCCAGCCCGCCAAAGCTCGCCGGTTCGCCCGCCAGCTTCGCCGGCTTCGCTCGAGTCGCCCACGGACGGACAGTGGCCGCCGTCTGCCGCCGCGTCCGCACTTGAGCTCGACGAACTTACCGGAGACGGCATTGAAACTGAGCCGATGCGTCCGCTCTCTCAAGCCGTGGATTACATCGGCCTCGACTGAAAGGCGTTCGCGCAACTAACGCGCAATAGGCTGGACGGACGCTTTCTCGGGAAAGACGAAGCTCCGTCACAGTCGAGACCCCGCCTTTCCCCCCTGAATGGTGAGAAACATTTGTGGCTAACTATCCGAGATGACGGAAGCTGAGCGCTCCGTGTTCCTCGACGTTCTCGCTCTGCTGGACGCCGCCCCCCTCAGCGCGGGCCCCGGCCGAGGATTGAGATAAAGCCCGAGGTCTCAAGGCCTTCCTAGTCTCTCTAGGAAAGCGACGGTGTTCAGTTCCCGCTGCGGCCGGATTTCCACCAAAACTTCTCGCTCGTTCAGTTCCAAGCAATGTGACTGTTCCAGTGTATTTCGCAGTGAGCAAGCTGGTTCCACAGCCCGCTTGCCTGCGCACAAAGGCCGTCGTTTCGGCTAACTAGCAGCGCCGCCAGGCCCGAGATCAAACACCGCGCTCTCGCTCTGCTGGACGCCGCCCCCCTCAAAGCGGGCCCCGGCCGAGGATTGAGGTAAAGCCCGAGGTCTCAAGGCCTTCCTAGTCTCTCTAGGAAAGTGACGGTGTTCAGATCCCGCTGCGGCCGGATTTCCACCAAAACTTCTCGCTCGTTCAGTTCCATGCGTTGTGACTGTCCCAGTGTATTTCGCAGTGAAGCAGCCGGTGTCTCAGCCCGCTTGCCTGCGCACAAAAGCCGTTTCTATGG
Organism: Chrosomus eos; assembly: GCA_036326025.1. Classification (NCBI taxonomy): domain Eukaryota; kingdom Metazoa; phylum Chordata; class Actinopteri; order Cypriniformes; family Leuciscidae; genus Chrosomus; species Chrosomus eos. The sequence continues at coordinate 49,220,266 of CM070818.1, forward strand.
CTACCCAGATAAATCCAATAAAGAGTGCATTTTCTGGTGTCCCGGCCACGGCCGATGGTGTTACGAGTGTTGTAAGAATGCCCACGTCCCAGTGCCCATTCCCACACCCAGACACAGCCCGCCATGGTGCAGGGCTAGCACAAATAAAACCAACTCATGTTGGTTGTGCAGAAAATGTAGTGAACGCGCCCATATAATGCCCGCTTACACTACATGATGCGTGTCCCTTGGTTTCTGTAAAAACGAAACTAACACACATTTAGTCGGCGCGAGCCGACAGTGTTCTCAGTGCAGTAAATGTGCCCGCTGTCCCGCATTTCCTCACTGACACGCCGAATCCCACGGGATTCACCCCCCGCTCGCTTTCTATGCACAACCCGTCACAGAGAAGCTGAGCGCGGCCAGGCTGCCCGCTGTGATTAGCGCGCACCCCGCACGCTGTGAACACAGCGTTGATTCAGTCGGCGCGAGCCGAGTGTTCTCCGTGCTGAAAATGTGCCCGCTGTCTCGCGCCCGCATTTCTCACAGACACTCCGAATCTCACGGGATTCGCCCCCGCTCGTTTTCTCTGCACAACCCGTCACAGAGAAGCTGAGCGCGGCCAGGCTGCCAGCTGTGATCAGCGCGCGCCTCGCACGCTGTAAACACAGCAGTGATTTAGTCGGCGCGAGCTGACAGTATTCTCAGTGTAGTAAATGTGCCCGCATGTAGTAAATGTGCCCACATTCCCTCACACGCGCCGAATCCCACGGGATTCGCCCCGCTCGCTTTCTCTGCGCGTCCCGCCATAGAGAAGCTGAGCGCGGCCAGGCTGCCCGCTGTGATCAGCGCGCCCCCCGCCTCGAACGCTGTAAACACGGTGTTGTGTTCCCAGTACACAGGGGCTCTCGAGCCGCCGTCCTGCCGCGGCCAGAGCCCAGATTTCATTCTACCCCTAGCTATTCACGCAGATGCGTGGTCAAGGCTTCCCGGGGTATCAGAATGGGTGTTGAACACTATAACGAGAGGCTGTTCGCTACAGTTCGCTCGACGCCCCCGCCGTTATACGGCGCGAGTCGAAACTACGGTGTAAAGCGAAGTGTTTCATCTACTTCGAGCCGAGATAGCGAAACTACTGAGAGAAGGGGCTATAGAACCTCTATCTCAGGGCGAAGGGGGCTTATACAGCAGATATTTTCTGGTACCGAAAAAAGATGGTGGGCTCAGACCCATTCTAGATCTGCGACTGCTGAACAGAACGCTTGTGAAGCGCCAGTTCAGAATGCTTACGACCAGGAAAATCCTCGCGCAAGTGCGCCAAGGAGACTGGTTCATGTCAATAGATCTGAAAGACGCCTATTTTCAAATACAAATAGCGTCCCATCACAGGCGATTCTTGAGATTCGCCTTCGAGGGCCAGGCATATCAATACACAGTCCTGCCGTTCAGCCTGTCCCTAGCACCCCGTACGTTCACGAAGTGCATGGACGCGGCCCTCGCCCCCCCTGAGACTTCGGGGCATGCGAGTTTTTGAACTAGTTGGACGATTGGCTGATTCTAGCTCGTTCACGAACGGAGCTCATAGAACACAGGGCCGCATTACTCGAGCACCTCGAGGAGCTGGGCCTTACAGTCAGTTGGGCGAAAAGCTCACTGCTCCCCAGTCGGAGAATTTCCTTTCTGGAACAGTGTTAGACTCGCTATCCATGACAGCACGCCTGTCACCGGAGCGCGGATTGAATATTCAGCACGTCGCGAGATCCTTCCGCCACGGCTCTATAGTCCCGCTCAGAAGGTTTCAGAAAATGCTGGGTCTGATGGCCTCAGCAGCCTCCGTACTCCAGTTGGGCCTGCTCCGCATGCGCCCACTGCAGCTATGGCTAAAAGCACGAGTTCCCCCCAGGGCGTGGACCGCAGGTCTATTTCGCCTCAGGGTCGACCTTCAGTGCATTTCGGCTCTGAAACCATGGAAAGCAACCGACTGGTATCAGTCAGGTGTGAGTCTGGGGATCCCCTCGAGTGTGAAGGTGGTGTCTACGGACGCCTCCACTTCGGGGCAGGGAGCGCTGCTCGAAGGCAGACCGCTAGCTGGCCTATGGTCAGTACGGGAGAAGCTCCTTCACATAAACTGCTTGGAATTAATAGCAGTCGACAAAGCGCTACGGCGCTTCTGTCCCCAGATAAAAGGCCACCACGTATTGGTCCGGTCGGACAACATGTCAGTGGTGGCGTACTTAAATCACCAGGGCGGCGTCAGGTCCCGAAACCTTTACAGGCTGACGGAACGCCTCCTGGTCTGGGCTCAGCACAACCTGCTCTCGCTGAGAGCGGCGCATGTGCCTGGTCACCTAAATGTGGGGCCAGACAGGCTGTCCAGAAACAACGTCCCAGCAGGAGAATGGTCTCTGCACCCGCAGACGATCCAGCTGCTGTGGGAAACGTTTGGCAAAGCGCAGGTGGACCTGTTCGCGTCCCAAGAAAACGCTCACTGCCCGAGATTCTTCTCGAAATGCCGGGAGGCGCTGGCCCATGTTTGGCCCCGCCGCCCCCTATATGCTTTTCCCCCTGTCTCACTCCTGCCTCAGGTGTTGGAGCGAATCAGGAGGGAGGGATGCCCAGTGCTACTCATAGCTCCGCTCTGGACAAACCAGTCGTGGTTCCCTGTCCTGATGCAGCTGACCAGCGCTGCCCCATGGCCTTTACCGTTGAGGAGAGACCTCCTCTCTCAGGCGGGAGGCTCGATTTGGCATCCTCGCCCGGATTTGTGGTCCCTGCACGCAGGGGCCATCAACGGGTACCCGCTGACCTCCCAGAGGGAGTGTTAAACACGATCGCGCAGGCTAGAGCCCCGTCTACCAGACGGCTCTACACCTCGAAGTGGTCTGTGTTCTCTGCTTGGTGTCAAGCGCAGAGCTTTTCACCTGTAGACTGCGGGGTTACGGAAGTGCTTTCCTTCCTTCAGGAGCTACTGGATAAGGGCAGGACCCCTTCCACGCTCAAAGTATACGTGGCGGCCATAGCAACGTTTGTAAAACCGGTGTCTGGCCAGTCACTAGGAAAGAACGACTTAGTCGTGCGTTTCCTTAGAGGAGCTCGGAGGCTAAACCCTCCCAGGCCCCCTTCAGTCCCGACATGGGACCTTTCCACGGTCTTGGAGGCCATGAAAGGTGCCCCATTCGAGCCAATCCAGTCGTCAGACATGAAACACTTGTCTTCAAGACAGCGTTTCTTATGGCTCTCGCTTCAGTGAAGCGCGTAGGGGACTTGCAAGCGCTCTCAGTGAGCGCGTCATGCATGGAGTTTGGACCTAATGACTCTAAGGTCATACTCAAACCGAAGCACGGCTACGTGCCAAAATCCCTCAACACACCGTTCAGGGCCCAGGTGATTTCCCTGTCTGCCCGTCCGGTTCTCAATGAGGAGAAGGACGCGAGTCTCCTTTGCCCTGTTAGGGCACTAAGGGCTTATGTGTCCCGCTCGTCTGGTTTCAGACAGACTGAGCAGCTTTTCGTTTCGTTTGGCGGCCGTGCTAAGGGACTTGCCGCTTCGAAACAGAGCCTATCCAGATGGATAGTTGGTGCCATAGCGCTGGCTTACACTTCTAAGGGCCTACAGTGCCCTTTGGGTGTTGGAGCGCACTCCACAAGAGGCATGGCCTCCTCGTGGGCATGGTCTAGCGGGGTTACCCTGCAAGATATTGTATGGCCGCGGGCTGGGCCTCGCCGTCTACATTTATAAAATACTATAACTTGGAGGTTCCCGCCTTGCAAGCTAAGCTTTTGGCGGTATAAAGTTCAGTGCTATCTGCCCGCTGTGCGGCTCAGATACTGAGTTTGACCTGCGTATTGCTCACTGACCGGTACAGCAGCTCATTAAAATGTCGACACACTTGTGGCCACCCAGTTCAGGCTGAATGTTCACCCTGACGGTATGGTCTATTTGTCACATGATCAGCTCCTTCGGATGCTATTTACAGGGAATGATGCTTCTAGCCTCTCTTCCCTCACTCTCTGTGAGTTTATGGTGATTATGCACTATATGCGCCCCGGGCTTCGGCCCCTGGGACTTTGGTGTTGGATCCCTACCAGCACGGCGTGTTGCATTGTGTTCCCCATAGCGTAAGATATTACGCAGTACGAGAGATACTCTCGTAAGAGAACGTACTCGGTTACTAACGTAACCTCGGTTCTCTCTAGAGAGGGAACGAGTACTGCGTATCTTGCCGTGCTTGGAATACGCTCTGGTTCGCTTCGGCGATGAAAACCAACGTAAGAGCAGCTATCGAGCCTAGATATGGGGCGAGACCACGCCCTTTCTGGCGGGACGTGACGATATGGGCGCGAAAGGCCCCCATTCGTCGTGACGTCACGCAGAGCCTCTCTCGATAGGCTGCTGCTATTGCCGCAGGGCAGCCAATAGGCGCGCGAGCTGTCTCGCCTATGTCTGCTTGCTGCTGCAAAGCGTTTTACATTAATAAAAAATTAAGGATAATTTTTGGCTTCAATATCTCGTGGAAAAGAGTTTTCCCCATAGCGTAAGATATTACGCAGTACTCGTTCCCTCTCTAGAGAGAACCGAGGTTACGTTAGTAACCGAGTACGTTTGGCATGCATTTTTTAATAAAAATTGCATACTTCACCTCCAAATGTCATGGTAAGGACAACATCATCAGTCTTTTAGTCTTGGAACCTATTTTATTGGACTCCTTGACCACAAAAATGTACACGTTGATTCCAAATTTGTCATTATAGCTATAACAGAAGCAAAGATATGGGCCTCTCAAGTATGGTCGGCGGCCAGTTTTAAAAATGTGCGTATATAAGATACAAAATGTGATCTCACTTGTGTCTTAGGATAAATTTATTTCTATGGCCCTAAGGTACTTCCATACCAAAGGGGACCTTTGCATCATGACTTGAAGTCAAAAGTCACTTAACCTCCCTACTATTAGAGGAGTAAAGTTATGAATCCAATAGTACAAGTAATTTTTGATAGGGAAAAAAACAGAAAATGGGCCAGAAAGGGCCTTGTCCTTAGTTTTATCAAAATATTCGGTACTACGGTACCAAGTCGGTACTAAAAAAATCAAATGGTTACGGTACCCGGGTTAATCCGGTTCTTGATGTGCTGTCTGAAAGGTGCACAGTTGCATCCTCTTCATAAAAACACTGACACATGGCGACCACCGGCGCTGCTAATGCGGTGGCTCTGAATCCACTTGTTGACACGAGATGAGGAAAGAATTTCAAATGTAGGCACGTGGCAAGCGCGCTAATAAGGAGCGCCTCTGTTCATGGTTGCATAGCCAAGACAGAAGCTTTGCTTAGACTTACACTGAAAGGATTCTACAAGTGGGAACTTCCAGGTTATAAAATATGATAAATGTGGACGCCGAGGCCCAGCCAGCTGCCCGCACAGATATCTTCAATAGGTATTCCACTGGACCAGGCCCAAGATGATGCCTAGGGGGCAAGTAAGGCCCTTAGACTCATAAGGCTGCGCGATAGTGTTCCTAGGTGAGGAAAGAGCTGCTAATGTGATAACCTGCATTCTGAACGCAGTTGAGAGCACTTTGGGAACATAACCATGCCTTGGCTTAAGGACGACCCTGAAGTCCTTAGGTCCAATCTCAAGGCAGGAAGCACTTATTGATAGTGCTTGTAAATCACCTACTCTTTTGACTGAGGCGAGCGCCAGTAAAAGAGCGGTTTTAAACGAGAAGGCTTCAGGTCTGTAGAATGAATGGGCTCGAATGGGCTACCTTTCAGCGCTTCCAGGACCGTGGAGAGGTCCCAGGCACAGAAGGCGGTCGTGGAGGGTTCAGCCTCCTCGCCCCTCTAAAGGTGCTCTAAGCGATTTCATGGTTTTTTTTGTAGGCCAAATTTTTTGTCACATACAGCAAACATCTCCTCACTATCCGCTAGCTGCCTGTCCCCTGAACACACTGTAAAAAGACTCGGTCTCTGCAGACACCCCATGCTTCACAAACGGCAATAAAAATAAACTGTAGCAACCCGCGCCGTGAAACATATTAAACTGTTTCAGCCAATTACCGACAAGAAGGATTTAGGGGTGGATTTGACCATACCTGAAAAAGGAAAGAAGCTGAGCTAAAAGAGTACAAGTTGGCCATTGGCTGTTATGCATACGCTGTAGTAGATTTCTCTACAATGGAGGTAAATTACATATTTACATAAGTGTTGAAATTTTTTACAAACAACTATTTTACACCATATTAATTCATATTATTAAGGTCCTTTAATACTTAAAATTTAGATCTACAATATTAGAAAATGTGTACAATCGCTGTAACACACAATCTTTCCTGGTGACTACTTTAATTCACTGATATGTGTGATAGAAATATTTTGTGTGATGGGCATTTCCACATTAAATGTACAGAGAAATGCAGACTAAGGATGTTCCAGTCAAGTGCCACATATGCTTAGCCAATATTGCTTAACACAGTAGAACTATCAGTCATATGATTGGTTTTGTCATGGCGGACCGAAGACTCGAGTGACATTGTTTTTGCTCAATCGTAGGATTTACATGTTCATCTATCTTTCTATTCAAGAGACTCAATTGGTTGTTGTGGCCAGTGATCTCCCAGCCATGAATAAAACTATTTCTACAAAAAGCAACTTGGGAGCCATGTCAGGTATATGCTGCGCATCTGAGAAATGGATTCTATGCTCAAAAGACAACAAAGTATCATTGAGGTAATGATAGTAGTTCTTGATAATGACACCTTACTTCAGGTAAGTATTGTATTAAAAAGTAAAATTTACTCTTAGTATTCATATTAAGAATTTCCATGACACGTTTAAAAAAAATAAAAAATCTAAGCCTTGTTCTCTGTTTGTTCACCAAATTCCCTATGAGGATCATTCCTCAAGGCAGGGTATTTATCTCTTTTTTGTTAACGCTGGCCCACTCCGTGCATAATATAAGCGACCCGATCCAGGTAGACGAAGGGTGCATGTCCGATCTCAGATTTGGATACCTGGATCAGTAAGACCAGATGTATTTATCAAGTTCACTCAAGCTTCGTTTCATCTGCGCTTCACAGAAATTTTCCTATAGCCGTCGGCAGAGTCTTTTGGGGTTTGATGTGGTCGCTAAACATTTTATGTTGCTTATGCTAACGAAGCAAGTTTGCCATCATTAAGGTAGATCTTCTCGTCAGACATTTATGCCATTCTGAGATGTTTATCTGTCAATCAGTAGTTTAATTTTATAATTAAGGTCACACACCTTCCTGGCTACTGCAATGCCTTAGCTACGTGCTTTGATTTCATGCTTCAGATGGCTTTGCCCTTTAGCCAACTCAGATCCATCACCCTGCCTTCCTCTAACAGAGAAATGCTAAATTAGATGATTTGCTCAATCCAGCTAGACCGTACATCACAAAGGCATGGCTCCCTCCACCTTAAAGCTCATACTTCTGCTTTGTCTCAGTTATAACGTTTTACTTTTCTTGCAAAATGTTATATTTGGGATCCCGTTATATAAACGGGAATTCCTCTATTCCCATCCTGTTAATGGCCGGTGGTTCAGCTAGAATTACGGAAATCGTAATTAAATATTTCTTCATTCGTAGATTGCTCGCAGCTATTCAATTTTATGCAAAGTTATCAATCCTAATTCTTCAGTCTTTTCACTGCAAATTTCCATTTGCTTATTACTCAAAGGCCTAGCTAAATCCTCTAGCACCTCCAAAAAAACGCCTGCCTATTACCTTTCTTTTTAGCCATTATTAATCATCTCTATCCGCTATGATCTCTTTCCATACATGCATATTCTGCTAAAAGCCGTGTTTTATCTGCTTTTACGGCTTCATGTGTCCTGGGGATTTCAATTCAGAAAATTTATATTTTGATCCTGCCCGTGGTCTTTCCTTTTCTATTTACGCTTCTCACCTAAATTCTTTAATCTTTCTTCAGCGCTCTAAGAATGACGCTCAAGGCTTCGGCGTTACCCTAACACTTCTAAATCAATAACAATTTTTGTCCCTTCACATCTATGTTTAAAAATTCCTAAAATCCGCCCTAGAACTTCAAATTACACCCCACTATTCATATTACCTAACAGAGCACCTCTTTCTAAGGCCTGGTTCAGGACTCATTTAACTACTGTTATCAAAAGCTGCAGTCTATCCCCCTCTCTCTATACCCGCCACTCCTTAAGAATTGGGGCAGCTACTATAGCAGCTGAAAGAGGTATCTACGTCAGTTATTAAGATCATGGGCAGATGGTCTTCCTCTGCATTTGAATCTTATTCAAAAACCATTCTCGAATCTCAGAAAGCTCTCCAGTAACGATTCAGGTAAATCCTCATGCAAATACTGGTGGTGGTGTCATGTTTCATATATCACTCATTTATCTGCGCTGTAGATCTAGCTCGCATCACCCGATAAGCGGATAATGTGGTCTGTATACAGACCTCCAATTTTCCCTCAGTTTATATGGCAACTTCATCATTATCAGGCAAAGATTGGATGGCACGTTTAACTCCTCCATATGCTGTACATCTTCCATGACATTGCAGTCCCTTAAAAAGATTGAAAAAGACTGTAGAGCGTTAATGTCATCCACCATCACCGTAGACCACGTCATAGCCTTCTCCATATAAGCTGCAACAATATTTATTTCATTTCCAAAATATTTGCTCTCTCATAGCCCTTCCCAGGAGCCATGTTATTGCAACTCCGAACCAGTTCTCTTGGCTGCCAGGTATGTTGCTCAAGGTAATAAAGACATTCTTGTTTATCAATAGTTTTCTTTTCAATAGCTTGCTCGAAAGCTCTAATGAAGGCTTAAGTGGATCACCATCAAACTCTGGCATTGCTTGTGGCGGAACAGAGGCTAAGGTTTGGTTCTGAACCAGCTGAATGATGATGTTAGTTTGCTGTCACATAAGGTCGAGTAGGGTGTTGAACATTGTCAAGAGAGGAATGATGATGCGACTGTGATTGCATACGTGTACTCCCTTGTGAGGTCAGTGGCTGAAATCCTGCTGTTAAAGCGTTGGTAAGTCTGGATCCGTTTCCCTGCACTTCAGACTCATGCATGTGGGTAGGCCGACTCCCTTGTGAGATCAATGGCTGAAGTCCTGTTGGTGCAACATTAGTGGGTCTGGTTCCAAAGAAGTTCCCCGCGCTTCAGACCTTCAGATGGTGCATATGACACCGAAGACAAAGAGTTATCAGACATTACTGAAGACTGGCCTTGTGGAATGTGCGACCTTCCCTTAGGCCGTACAGCCAATGGCAGAGAATGGTCCTGTTGGAAAGAGACATTTTTAGAAAGTTGCAAGACAGGAGCTGTGTTCGAATAACTTGATGTTTGTGATTTCAAATGAGCATGAAGATAGTCATTCATGGAATCCTCTCCATTATCCTCTTCATACTCGTCCACATCTTCACCACCACGCACATTTTCGAACACAGACAATCTAGCCGTAACAGCAGCCAACTTGGCCTCAACCTCTAGCTGTTCCTTTTTCCTTTTCAGCTTTGCCTTTTCCATTTGAAGGGCTTCTTCTTCAATGTCAATGTCATGCATTTTTCTCAAAGCAGCTGCAGACTGTAAAAGTGCAGCCTTTTCAGCCTTTGCCTTACAGAAATAGTACTGGAAGCATTTGAATGGACAGAAGAGTTATCTTTATGTTTTGACCCTTTACTTGAAACATTGGAAATACTATCTTCAGGCCTTATGTCAGAATTTGTTATAGACAGCACATCAAGATTCTCGTCATAATTTTTTGCAGCAGTATCGGCCAACCATTTCTTTACATCATTCTCAAATGTATTAATTTCCTCTGTTTTCTGTGCAAGCCAATGTTGTTGTTTGTCATGTTCAGGATCTGGCATATGCATTTCCAGCAAAGTAGTTTGAGTTTCTAAAGCCTCATTGCACAACATGGTATATTTATTTAGACATTTCTTCACATTAAACACAGTTTGAGATGTTATTTTCCCAGAAAGAACCTCATTAATCCTCTGCTTAATTTTATTAGCTTGCATAAATTGGGATTTCCAATTTGTTTGCAGATTTTCATACAACATTGTAAGTCCCTTAGCTGTTAATTTTCTTATGCGTTTTCCCGAGTCATCAACTGCAACACTAGACTTATCAGAAATATAATTTTCGTCAGTAGCCACAGAAGCAATTTTGGCTCTATCGAGCAAGGTTTCTTCCTCTCCACTCATCTTTATGCATTAAGCGCGTCAAGTTCAGAGCGCTCAATGAAAACAGCACAATTAACTTTACTTATGCAGAGGCAACCAAATACAGACACAACACAGCACTTTCAATTTTACGAAAACAACAACACTGAAACAGTCTTTCATTTCAATTTCGAGAGTCCACCTTTTTCAAATTCCATCAGCAGAAATATGTGAAAGAGTTCCCACTAGCTTTCCGTGATTGCGGTCTGCGTGAGAACTTACAGGAGTTTAAATTATGACTTCCAAGCTCCGCGACAGGTAAGCAATCCAATGAGATGGCCAAATCCTTTCAATATCCAAACGATCAGGACACTCCTGTCCAGTTCAGAAGCGTATCCAAAACGGAAAGGAATCGGTTCTTACGGTGTTGAGGCTATTCTATAAGCCTCGGCATAGATGGTATGGTGTTCTCAACGCGTAGCAGAAAATCCTGAGTCCAAACATTAGCTCTCTTTGGGTGGTGTTCCCGTTTATTATAAAGGTAAAAAAGGGATAATTTACATAAAATGGTACTTCACCCAGTGCTAAGTAATAAAGTGCTGCCGTGCTGTTGGTAAAGTGGGTGCTCACGACTACGGTAAGAACCGTGTGTTCCTCGCCATCTTCACCTTTTCCTAACTGATTGCCACACCTGCAAATATACCTAAATCTCAGTGACGTGTCACACCCAGTGCAACACTCCCACCAAGTGGCTAGAATAAGTAATAGCAATATTAACCTATCCAGAAAAGAATATATAAATGGCGCCTATATTAATGTAGAGATTCTGGATGCAATCATTAATTCTCTTTTATTGAGTCACGAACTCGCAACCAATTTAAATCCAGAACAAAGGGACCTAACTGACACACGCACATTCTTGAGGCCATATGGTCAACTGATAACACTCTCAGTCCCGAACTGGCGTCTCCAAGTCTAGAAAGAACATTCTAAAGGTGTCATTTATGGTGATACAGGGTCTCTGAATGTTGTTACAACCAGGCCTTCTTCACCCCCATCCCGGACGGATATGGAGGGGGAAGAAGCGCAAAACAGACGTTCTTTGTTTGATTTTTCCCGCCTGAGACCAATATACATTCACGCACACACACATGCACGTAAGCACATACCTACACACGCAGGAACACTAACGTTACATCCTAAGTCGTCACTAAAACATCTTCAGTGTGTTAAAATACATGTAGAAGAACTGTAAATGTGCAAACTTGTATTACGAATGTTTTCAGGAATGTACGATCCTTATGAATGCCTGAATGTGTGCCTCCAGATGTAACTCTGTAATAGTACGTCTGTGATGTGAAATGTTTGATATCGTTGTAATCCTACAAATCTGATCCATCTATTAAGCTGTATATCCATATCGTGAAATGTATAACTACATGCATATGCTATTACCAAAGTAAGCTTAATTTTCTTCTTGGTCATAAAGTTGCAGATTGACTCTGAACAACACCCACTCAGGGGGCGTACGCGCTCCTCGATATGGGATGCTATCATTGGCCGGCGCGCCTTACCCAGGCGTGCCTAACTCATCTTTATAATCCCCAAAACAGAGATGATCGCTCTCTGTCCGTGTGTATCCTGTTCCTGTGTATTCTTTGTAATCTTCGTATTTTATTTTAATGTTCCTGTTTTACTTTAACTTCGTTTCATTTTGCGCATAGCTAGTCTGTTCTTAGTGTTCTCGTCTCCCGACTGAGACCTCCACGTGCGTTTCGTAAGTCTTGTCAGCACTCCGGTGAAAAGACTCTCTTCACGCATACAGAACTAAGCCAGAACGTTTGAATCTCCCGCGAATCAACCACGCTTGGAGTCAAAGAAACCCGCCCTCCATCTCTCTGGACGCCGCCCGCACACCAAGAACTTACAGGTCTGAATGCAAAAACTTGTTCAAACCAAATTTTAGACGTTGTAAAGTATATCTCCTGTGGCTGTCTCAAAGGGGTCTGAAAAACTGTGCTAGCATTGTATTTTCCTTATGTTTTTCCTTTCTTATTGTTTTTATTTCATTTTGTTTAATCTATATCCTGTTTACATGTAGTGTAGTTCATTCATTAAACCTCATTTTATACTTTATTGACTCTGTGGTTGTTGCTCGTATAACAAAGCCTCTTTAATATAAAAGATCCTAGCTACAATCTGATAATCGTTTAACCCTTAGGGGTCGAAAACCGCGTCCACGCGTTTTTCTGGATATTTTCCCTATCAGTGCAAAAGAGAATTAAATTACTCTGTTGATTTTGATCTTAAATATAAGTGTTGTACATCATTAGATCCTGTTAAGTTTCTATTTTTTTTGTGGGTACTCACAATAAAAACAAAGTGTTGTGCTTTTCGTCCAATAAAGAAAAATAAACATGATGCGCGTTTTAACTTGTCTCTGTCAGTGAGGTCCGTTCTTGACTTGTCACAGAGATACGAGATATGTCTCTTTATGAAGCTGAGATTCTCTTCTTTTAAATGAAGTAATTTATTTTAAAAAAATATATTTACAGTTTATGTAATCCGTTTGAAACAAAGGAGAGTTACAGTTTTTTCGCTCTCCCTTCATTATAAATAATTAGGTCAGCCCGCCACACCCCCAGCGCTTTTGACATGGTAAATCTATGCATCACACGCGGCACGCCCCCCGATCAATGCCAAACACAGATTCTTTATCAGAGATTCACAGATAGTTCATCGCGTTTTAGGGATGGAAGCACGCTAACGTTACTTCTTCAGAGGATTATGGACAAATGGGAATAATTCACCTTTTTCTCAGTGGAATTTGAAACTCAGACGAAGAACGTTCCATTTTGAAGAACGAATTGACCCGAGGATTCAAGTTCGGAGTAGGCTACCGGTAAGTTGTTTAGTGTTTTATAATTCCTTTTCTGATCATAGAGCTCAAATGCATTTTCAGACTATAGTTTGCCTAGTAATTACCTCAACACAACATTCCTGTAGCAGGCCTATACGCTCGTGTAAACTTTTTAAATAACTGCTTAGGTTATAATGATTTAGTGAAATATATCGATCTGCGAGTTTTGTTTGAGTTCTTCTGTGGTCGAGTGGTTAGATCGGTTGCCAAGCGTGTCAGAGGTTACGGGTTCGAATCTGCCCCCGGCATATTTTTTTCTCTCATCAAAACCGAATATGTTCATCAGTGGTTACAGTCTATATCAAGCACACACGTATATACGACACCCGTTTGTGTGCATTTTATTTTGTGATTTCACCGGAATGAATAGTGTCCGCAATGGCAATAGATTGAAGAGCACGTCCTAAGAGCGAGTGAAGACTGCGTGCGCGTGCCGCCACAAGAGACTGTATCCATGACACTGATAGCAGGACACGAGCGCTCAGCTTGAGTTCAAAAACAAAACATTTTAGCTCTAGATCTCTTATTTAAGAGCGGACTAAATGAATGATCTACTAGTTAACTAGAGATGTTTTATTTGTATTAGGTACAGCCGTTCATTGAGTGTATCAGTAAATGCGTGCGGTCGATGAGCCATAAACAGATACTCGCGGTTACGCAGTCTACCAATCAATAGATGTTTCTCTGTCCATCAACAGATACATTGTGCATCTATAATCATAATAGTCCATCATTTACTTTGGATAATGTGCTAACAGTTTTTTGCTTTTGTTTTGTTGTGTTTACATCGTCACCATCAGCCTTCAGAAATCATTCTGATATATTTTTTTTTTAAATCAATGATGTAAACAGTTATGCTGCTTAATTTTTTTTAACCTGTGATAGTTTTTTTAGGATTCTTTGAATGCACTTTTTTTATTTATATAGCACTATATAAGCAATATTTATATATTTTTTTATATAAAAAAAAAACAAGTTTGGGTCTTTTTATTGTTTTTTTTTTTTTTTGAAAGGAAGTGTTAAGTGATATGAATGACTTTAAGTCTTTATGTTCTTAGGAAAGATTTTTATTTTGAATAAATGCTGTTCTTTTTAACTTTTTATACATCGAATCATTCTTAGTTCAGAGCTGCCTCACAGCACCTTGATGGGGCATTAGCACATTGGGGTGAGTGTCTTTAGTCTCCCCAGGTGTAAATCACATTAATATTCATGGGCATTAACATACCCACGCATACAAGCAGTAATGGCCCAAAAACTGATGTAAGAAATTCAAATCGTTAAATTGATCTTTCTGAAAGAGTGGTCAGAATGATTTTCACTTCATTTTGAAGTAAAAGTTTAGCCTACAAGAATAGTAACTCAAAAGTATTGTTTTCAACTATTCAGTATGTGTTTAAATGGCCTTTTGCGGTGACATTTTTTTTTCCCAAAACGTACTTTACCACGCATATTATTTTTTTTTATATAATGCAAACATGTACATCCATTTTGCTCACATATTATTGTAAGCAGAGTTTGTGCTGAATACAGCAAATTTATATGTTGGCAAATGGTATGTTTTAAGTAGGGTGAAATAAGCACAAATGTCAGGCATACCAAAACACCGAAAGAGCCGAAAACAGCTCAGACCCCAGAGGGTTAAGTGCACAAAACATTGTCAGTTAATTTAAGCTAAATAGACCATAAGTCATTTGTATCCTCTAGCCGGACTACACGGCGGACGTGTGAATGAGCGAGGAGGGGTCAAATGCTTGGATATGTTGAAGATCAGCCATTCCTCTGTGTAGGATGTATATTAATAATTAACCATAATTCGTTTGTTTAATTGTTGTATACTTACCCTGAACAGACGGGTACGCTGTACACCCCTTCGGGGTAATATATTAACGTAAGGACACGGTTCAAACTGTATTCAATAATTTGTTGATCATAGATTAATAGTTATTGAATATCTATCCCCAAACTTAAAATTGATAAAGACTTATGACCGGAAATCTTTACATTAACTATATTTAAATATAATCAATTTTCATTTTATTGCAACAAACATAAGAGTCTGAAATTATTACATTCAGTTTACAAATCTTTTTAAATATTATTTCCGAAAAGAACTATGTTTAACCCTAACTCTGTTTAATGTGCTATATAAATAAACTTGCCTGCCTGCCTGCCTTAGGGATCGTAAAACGCGCCCCCCCCCCCGCGTTTTGCTGGAATTTTTTCCTTATCAGTGCAAAAGAAATCAAATTACTCTGTTGATTTTGATCTTAAATATACAGTGTTGTACATCATTAGATCCTGTTAAGTGTTTATTTTTTTGTGGCTACTCACAATAAAAACAAAGTGTTGTGCTTTTCGTCAAATAAAGAAAAATAAACATGAATGCGCATTTTGCCTGGTCTCTGTCAGTGAGTTCCGTTCTAAAACGCGTCCGAAAAATAACTGTAACTCTGTCATACTTGTCACAGAGATACAGAGATGTCTCTTTATGAAGCTGAAGTTCTCTTCTTTTAAATGATGTAATTTACTACAAGAATAAATATTTCCAGTTTATGTAAATCTGTTTGAAACCAAGGAGAGGTTCAGTATTTTTTCATTCTCCCTTAATTATTTTTAATGAGCTGAGCCCGACACACCCCCAGAGCTTTTCACATGGTAAATAGGCGATCTATGCATAGCACATGCGGCACGCCCCGCAATCAATGCCAAACGACACGAGATTCTTCATCAGATCATTTACTGATAGTTTCATCGCGCTTTAGGATGGAAGCACGCTACTCCTTCAGAGGATAATGGACAGGGGGAATAATTCAAGAATTTGAAACTTGGACGACGAATGGTTTGAACCCCGCAGAGGATACAAGTTCGGAGTAAGTTGTTAATAATACCTTTTCTGATCACAGAGCTCAAATGCATTTTCAGACTATAATTTGGCCTAGCTTTTGAAAAAGTAAATATTACCTCACAACATTGTGTAGGCCTATACGCTCGTGTAAACTTTTTGAATAACTGCTTAGTTTATAAAATGGTTTAGTTGAATATATCGATCCGCAAGTTTTGTTTGAGTTCTTCTGTGGTCTAGTGGTCAGATTGTTTGCCAAGCGTGTCAGAGGTTATGGGTTCGAATCTGCCCTCGGTGTAGTTTTTTTTTTCTCTCATCAAAACCGTAGGTATATAGGACACACGTTTTTGTTGCATTTTATTTTGTTGAATTTCACTGGAATGAATAGTGTCCGCAATGGCGGCAAAGAGCGCGTCCCAAGAGCGAGTGAAGACTGCGCGCACGTCGCCACAAGAGAGCTCTGTATCCATGACACTGATAGCAGCGGACACGAGCGCTCAGCTTGAGTTCAAAAACAAAACATTTTAGCTCTAGATCTCTTATTTAGGAGCGGACTAAATGAATGCTCTACTAGTTAACTGGAGATGTTTTATTTGTATTAGGTACAGCCGTTCATTGAGTGTATCAGTAAATGCGTGCGGTCTATATGGGTCATAAACAAATGTGGTGACGCGGTGACGCGTCTACACATCAATAGATGTTTCTCCTTCCATCAACAGATACTATGATTATATGATCACAATGTATCATAAATGATCACAATGTATCATACATTGTGCATCTATAATCATAATTGTCCAGCAGTTTACTTTGGATAATGTGCTAACAGTTTTTTGCTTTTGTTTTGTTCAATTCAATTCAATTCAATTCAAGTTTATTTGTATAGCGCTTTTCACAATACACATTGTCTCAAAGCAGCTTTACAGAAAGTGCATTTCAGAAATGTACAAAGAAAAATACAGTTAGTTAATCATGTATAAATTTAGGCATAACATGTCGCCGGTGTTTAGTCGTCTCTTCACAGGCGTCGAGTCGTCTCTCCACAGGCGTTTAGTCGACTCATCACAGGTGTTGGGGCATCTGAAGTCTCCGTGAGAGGCTGGATACAAACTGGAGCTGACGAACGCTATTTACCTCGGGACTAGCGTCCCGAGATAACAGCAGAAAGACAGATGGGAAATAATTAGCATAGCTGATGTTCATAATATTAATGCATTCGAACTGATTCAGAAGTAGTATAAAAGGTAAGCATTAAGTGAATGCTTGGTTAAAGAGATGCGTCTTTAATCTAGTTTTAAACTGGGACAGCGAGTCTGAGTCTCGAACAATATCAGGAAGGCTATTCCAGAGTTTAGGAGATAAATGTGAGAACGCCCTCCCTCCTTTAGTAGACTTAGATATCCTAGGAATGACCAGAAGCCTCGAATTTTTTGATCTTAAAGAGCGCGATGGATTGTAGGGCGATAGAAGGTCTGTTAAATACACAGGAGCTAAACCATTTAGAGCTTTATAAGTCAATAGTAATACTTTGTAGTTGATACGGAACTTAATAGGTAACCAGTGTAGAGATGTTAAAATTGGTGTTATATGATCATATTTTCTTGATCTAGTAAGAACTCTAGCGGCTGCATTTTGGACTAACTGTAGCTTGTTTATTGAGGATGCAGGACAACCAGCTAATAAAGCATTACAGTAATCTAGTCTCGAGGTCATGAATGCATGAACTAACTTTTCTGCATCAGAAACAGATAGCATATTACGTAGCTTAGCAATGTTTCTAAGGTGGAAAAAGGCTGTTCTTGTAACATATGAAATATGATTTTCGAAAGTCAAGTTGCGGTCTAGTATAACACCCAGGTCTTTTACTGTAGTGGATAAAGTAACAGGACATCCTTCTAAATTAAAGTTGTATTGTAAGGGATTTTGTGGGTAGTTTTTTGGACCAATAAGTAATATCTCCGTTTTATCTGAATTTAATAGCAGGAAATTACACGTCATCCAGCATTTTATATCTTTTAGACACTCTGTCAAGTTAGATAAGTTAGTGTTTTCATCTGGTCGTGATGAGATATATAATTGAGTGTCATCAGCATAACAGTGAAAATTAATTCCATGTTTTCTTATAATATTACCAAGTGGCAGCATATATATTGAGAATAGCAGAGGGCCTAACACCGATCCTTGCGGCACTCCATAGTCTACTGATGTTATCTTCGATTTTTCCCCATTTAAACAGACAAAATGGTAACGGTCTGATAAGTACGATCTAAACCAGCTTAATGCCTGTCCCTGGACACCAGTGTAGTTTTGTAGTCGATCTAAGAGTATTTTATTATCTATAGTGTCGAACGCAGCACTAAGATCAAGTAGAACTAGTATTGAGATACAGCCTTGGTCAGAGGCTAAGAGTAAATCATTTGTAATTTTAACTAGCGCAGTTTCTGTGCTATGATGCGGTCTGAATCCCGACTGAAATTTTTCATAGATATCATTTTCTTGCAAGAAAGAGCACAATTGAGCGGACACATTTTTTTCTAGTATTTTAGACATAAATGGAAGATTTTAGATGGGTCTGTAATTTGCTAGGTTATTTGGATCTAATTGCGGTTTCTTAATGAGAGGTTTTATTACTGCCAGCTTGAATATTTTTGGAACATGACCTAAAAATAAAGACGAGTTAATAATATTGAGAAGAGGCTTTTCCACTACAGGTAACACTTCTTTAAGTAGTTTAGTGGGTATTGGATCTAATAAACATGTTGTTGGTTTAGATGCAATGAGTCATAAGACACCATAGAGGATTGTACATTTACAATTGTGTTTCGGATGCTTTCTATTTTCTCTTAGAAGTAATTCATAAAATCATTACTACTATATTGTAACGGAATATTTTGCTCTGGAGATGTCTGATTATTTGTTAGTCTAGCCACGGTGTTAAATAAAAACCTTGGATTATTTTGGTTATTTTCTATTAGTTTGCGGATATGCTCAGCCCTGGCTGATTTTAGAGCCCTTTTATAACGTGACATACTGTCTTTCCACGCGATTCTGAAGACCTCTAAATTAGTTGTTTCCATTTACGCTCTAAGTTACGAGTTTCTCTCTTGATAGCATGCGTAGCACTGTTGTACCATGGTGCTTTAGTTTTCTCTCTAACCTTTTTTTAATCTAATTGGTGCAACAATATCTAGAGTTCTAGAGAAAATGTTGCTCATACTGCTAGTCATTTCCTCTAGTTCATCTGATTGTTTGGGTTTACTGAGCAGCTGAGATAGATCAGGTAAGCTATTTGAGAATCTATCTATAGTGGTTGGAAGGATTGTTCTGCCTGGTCGATAACGTGGTGCAACATGACAAATTTCAGCAGTGCGTATTATGCAAGTTACCATGTAATGATCAGTGAGATCGTCACTTTGCGGTATAATATCTATATCGGTTGGATCGGTTCCATATGATATAATTAAATCTAGTGTATGATTTAGACGATGAGTGGGACCACTGACGTTTTGCTTCACCCCAAAAGAGTTTAATAGATCTGTAAACGCAGCCCCTAACGCATCATTTGTATTATCTACGTGTATGTTAAAGTCGCCAACAATTATTGCTTTATCGACGTTGACCAATAGGTCTGAGAGAAAGTCTGCAAAATATTTTAGGAAATCAGCATATGGCCCTGGAGGTCTATATACGGTAGCCAAGGCTATAGATAATAAGGATTTCTTTCTTACATCTAAGAGCGTAACATTTAGCAAAAGTACTTCAAACGAATTAAACCTATGACAAGTTTTCTGAGTAACATTAACCCGTTTAATCCCACCGGTCACAATTGTGACCGCAACTTTTTTCTTATTTCTAGAAGCTCTAAAAATGTTGTTATTGGCTTTGGGCAAGAAATTCAACTTTTAAATGAAAAAATAGATTGTCTTCATTAAAATCCATTAATGTCATGTGACTAGTGTGAAAGGTCACATGACCAGATCAGTTTACTTCTTGCTTGCACATCTGGAAGAAGATGTCTTCCTCAGACTACTAAAACAAGTACTATGTAAAACATCTTAATTAACAGATAGAACTATAATATTTTGTACATATATTCTTTAAAGGGTCTACTACTGATATATTTTGAGAATTATACTCCTGCATATATATTTTGTTCGTAAGACGTGTAAATTTGTTTACGGTCACAATTGTGACCGGTAGTATAACACAGTAACAGTACTTCAATTGAAAATACAGGTTTTGGCTGTTAATCCTACACTGAACGTATGCCACACCTGTGAGGTGGATGGATTATCTCTGAAAAGGAGAAGTGCTCACTAACACTTGTTTAGACAGATTTGTGAACAATATTTTTGAGAAATAGGCATTTTGTGTACATAGAAAAAGTCTTAGATCTTTCAGTTCAGCTCATGAAAAATGGGGGCAAAAACAAAAGTGTTGCGTTTATAATTTTCTTCAGTGTAGTTATCAGTATCCCAGAAACTATCAATGTGTTGGACCTTCTAGAGATATGTGACAACCCCCCAACCCCCCCATCCCCCACCCAAATTGAAAGTGACAGTGATAGTGAGGGCTCAGATAGTGAGTACCAGGGTGAAATGGCCCATTTGCCAGGCATTGAATGGCGATGCAGAAGTGAAATATTTGGAGGATTAGGCAGATGTTCATGACAACCAATTGGTGTGCCCCACACATGACCCCAAACAACCCAACAACCCTTTCTACAACGTACGGCCCATCTTCAGTGCACTGAATGAACATGCATCTCCCTAAAACTGGCATAGGACAGGGCCCAAGTGTAGTCATGGTCTAGCCCATAGGGGTCTAGCCGAACAAGCAGAAGTTCCTCCAGGGTGTAACTTTGTACATGACAACCTTTTCACCTCATAAGCCTCCTTCATGAAATGAAAAAACGAGGTATTGGATGTCTTGGAATGTATTGTGTAAATAGGTCTAATTAAAGAAATTGTATGAATTCTGACTATGGTGTTTCCCACCGGTCACTATTGTGACCGAGTATAAAACCTATTTTTTCACTAACTTATCCAACATAAAATCAAAAAGGGCATACAATTTGAGTGTTAGGGAGGTCTAAGGAGTAAAATGCATGTACTCAAATTGCAAGAAAAAATTTGGGATTAAACGGGTTAAGAATATCTCTATAGATTGTTGCAACACCGCCGCCACGACCGATCAGACGGGGCTCATGCTTATAACAGTATCCTGGTGGAGTAGACTCATTTAGACCGAAATAATCATTTGGTTTAAGCCAGGTTTCAGTAAGGCACAGAACATCGAAATTAATATCTGTGACCATTTCATTTACAATAACCGCCTTAGGTGTGAGCGATCTAATGTTTAGAAGACCTAGCTTTAGAAATTGTTTTTGTTCACTGATATTTAGATTTTCTGGTTTAATTACAATAATATTCTTGCTAGATCTTACAGTAGATTTGTTGTTTGGCTTCACTAAGCGAGGAATAGACACAGTTTCTATATAATGTTCTACATTGGTACTTATATCAATTAAGTTGGGACAGCAAAGACTGTGATTTGGACTTTGACTTACTAGTCAGATGGTGTGTAGCGTCTTGGAGATGTTGTCCGACAGAACAGCCGCTCCGACTCTGCTGGGGTGCAGACCATCAGGACGGAAGAGCCTAGGTCGCTCCCAAAACAGATTCCAATTATTTACAAAGAGCAGTTTCTGTTCATTACACCATGACATTAACCATTCATTTAAAGCAAATAATCTACTGAACCTTTCTTGTCCAAGTCGGTACGTGGGAAGCGGTCCAGACACGACGATCGTTGCTCTAGGCGATGTGCTGCGTACCGTCTCGATCAGGCTCCTGTAGTCCTTCTTCAGAACCTCCGTCTGCCGCAGCCTGATGTCATTCGTCCCCGCGTGCAGCACGACAGCTCCGACGCGCTTGTCACCGTTCAGGATCTCGGGAACCTGCGCAGCGACATCAAGAACACGAGCACCAGGAAAGCAGTGAGTGCGCACCTTACCTTTACCCGAGGTAGCACGGACATGGCGGACCATGGAAGTGCCGATGATCACGGCGTCGTCGCGTTCCGACTCGCGAAGAGGGGAGAAGCAGTTCCGGGTGGAGATCTCGAAGACCGGGAGGGGCGGAGAGGTTCTTGCTCTGGTCCTGGCTCGTGTCGTGACCCAGGGTGCAGGAGTGATTGAAGGCAGAGATGATCGCGTCCTCCTGGGCAGAGAAACGCACGGAGTAGACGAAGTCGAAGTCAAAGTCAAAAAGTTACTAACCACTGACTTGTGAGCATCGGCGCGTGATGTTTCAAGCGCTGATCGCCGATCTCGCAGCTCGGCTTGCTTCTCCAGCAGAACACGAATCTGCTTCTCCACCGACTCCAGCTCCAATCGTACCGAAATCAGCTCGAATGTTTCCTCACCTGCACTCAGAGGTAACGTTAGACACACATCTGATATGTTCGCCATTATAACAGATGAACAGTAAATTAGTAGTAACAGTAGGCTAAACAGTAAAGCAATCCGATTGTTTTTTTTTTTTTTTTATAAGGAATAGTATCGAGGATAAGTTCACATGATATAAAAATAGAAAGTGCCTGTTTACAATTGAGTGGTAAAGAAGAAAATCAAGGATTAATGAATCAATTCGACGGAGCTCCAAACACAAACACAGACCGCACGCGCATGTGCTTATGCCCCGTTGATGCGGGCTCTAAGCACAATCAACGTGTGTCTGTACTTTCAGAGAAGCTTTCAGAGAAACGGGTGTAAGATGAGACGACCCTCGATAGGCGCGAGGCCACGCGTGAAATGCTAGCGGGCTAAAGGCTAGTAGCCGAGATTCGGAAAGTTGGATCTAAGTAGCGATATCAAAGCAATCCGATTGTTTTTTACAAGGAATATTATCGAGGATAAGTTCACACGATATAAAAATAGAAAGTGCCTGTTTATAATTGAGTGGTAAAGAAGAAAATCAAGGATTAATGAATCAATTCGACGGAGCTCCAAACACAAACACAGACCGCACGCGCATGCGCATGTTTTGTTGTGTTTAGCCTACATCAGCAGCCTTTAGAAATCATTCTAATATATATATTTTTAAAATCAATGTTGGAAACAGTTGTGGTGCTTAATATTTTTTTAACCTGTGGTCGTTTTTTTTTAGGATTCTTTGAATGCATTTTTTTTTATAAAAAAAACAAGTTTGGTCTTTTTTTTTTTTTTTTTTTGAAAGAATGTGTTAAGTGATATGAATGACTTTAAGTCTTTATGTTCTTAGGAAAGATTTATATTTTGAATAAATGCTGTTCTTTTTAACTTTTTATTCATCAGTGAATCATTCTTAGTTCAGGCTGCCTCACAGCACCTTGATGGGCCATTAGCCATTAGGGGAGTGTCTTTAGTCTTCCCAGGTGTAAATTACATTAATATTCATGGGCAGTAACACTCCCATGCATACAGCACTGCTGACCCAAAATCTGATGTAAGAAATTCAAATAGTTATATTGATGTTTTGAAAGAGTGGTCAGAATGATTTTCACTTCATTTTGAAGTAAAAATTCTAGCCTACAACAATAGTAACTCAAAAGTATTGTGGACAACTATTCAGTATGTGTTAAATGGCCTTATTGCGGTGACATTTTTTTT
Organism: Chrosomus eos; assembly: GCA_036326025.1. NCBI lineage: Eukaryota > Metazoa > Chordata > Actinopteri > Cypriniformes > Leuciscidae > Chrosomus > Chrosomus eos. The sequence continues at coordinate 49,243,833 of CM070818.1, forward strand.
CCCAAAACGTACTAACCACGCATATTTTTTTTTTCTTTCTATAAAATGCAAACATGTACATCCATTTTGCTCACATATTATTGTAGCAGAGTTTGTGCTGAATACAGCAAATTTATATGTTGGCAAATGGTATGTTTTAAGTAGCTGAAATAAGCACAAATGTCAGGGCATGTCAAAACACCTAAAGAGCCCCAAAACAGCTCAGACCCCAGAGGGTTAAACTTATGCTAAAGTGTACTACTTTTTCACAAGGGCCCCTTTTGGAGAGACTTTGTTTTTACTTCTGAATATTAAATAATGACAGATTAAGTTTTCCCAGAAACCCTAAAACCAAACAACCACCTCTTCCTGTGGCACTTTGAAAAGAAACAAAACAATCACTGGAGACTTGCCTGTTATAAAGGGCAGTTTCTTCTTACAGCAAGTTCAACAAGCATTACAGGACATGCAGAAGCCAATGATTCATCCTTCACTGGAGACTCACTGTGATTTTATCACAGAAAGATTCATAAAGGGACAAGTAAAACCTCTGGAGAAGAAGTATGGTACACTTCTGACCAAACAGAGTCCTCGAGGCAGACTCAAGGGTGGCAGTGAGACCTTATCCAGGATTAAAGCTGTTTTCCAGGCGTTTCCTGACATCTCCCCCTCAAAGCTGTGCTCAGGTCTGGATCAAGGTCTCCCAGAACAATTGCTCCTCTACATCTCTGGGACTAAAGGTTTTTAGAAGAATAGCACTGCATGGTTTTCCCAGACAGTCTGATTTCACACTAGATCTTTTGTTGTGGATCTAGTGTGGAAAAGCTGGTCTCTTCCTCCTTCGTTGGTGTCCTATCTCTACAAGAAAGATCATTTTAATCATTTTCATTTTTAGTTAAAGTTTTAGTAATTTCATTATCTGATGGGACCCGGGTAGAAATCATGTTCATGGATGAGCTAATTTATTAACGATTTATTAACGTGACTGTAGTATGAAGCAGGTCGGGGATGAAAACTGTTGGAGCGGTACAAGGCTGCTGGAGTGATTGCTAATGAGTGATTGCTCACACGGTTCGAGTTCAGGCGAGCTTTGATTATGCCACAGACGTCTGCTTCCGCTTTTTCCGGTCATGAGTATGTGTGGTGACGCAGCACTGTTATTTTATATAATTATTGAGTGTGTTGAAAGTTATGTTACTCTGTGCATTTACAACTATGCGGCTATTATGAGACACTTGCACATTGCAGTAAGCTTGATAGATATTAAGCATGGTAAAACATGGTACTTGCAGTAAATCAAGAAAACTGGGGTCGGCAAATGTGCCAGCGCTTTTTGCTTGATTTTTTCACATAGCAGCTTAAAATACTGTCATTTTTGGTCATACAGACATATGAAAAAATAAACTGTTAAATGTCTAATTTTACGTGTCCACTTACAATCAAAATAAAACATTATGCTTTTGTAAAATAAGGAAATGAACATTGTGTGCTTTCTGCCTCTCTTTGTCCGTGAACTTCTTTTTCTGGAGCACGTCTCACAAACTTTTCATTTAAATGTGTACTTTTAAATTATCTAATTCAAAACTAAAATAAATATTCTCTGTTTATGTAATCTATTTAAAATTGAGAGAGAGATGTCAGTTGTTATCATTATCGTTCTCGCAGCTCATTATTCTGCTAATGTGACACTTACACGGAGTGCGCACGCTATTCAAACGCAAATGATCTGAGGCAGTATGCAAACGTGTCAATGCCCACATCAACTCATTAAAACACACAGAGTTTAATCAGATTAATGTACTATGTCATCTTGCGAGGCTGTGAAGAATAATCCTGGGAAATTTACCTTAGAATGAGTGCTGGATTATTTTCATTTCGAAGAGCAACGGATCCAGCTGAGAATTGTGTTAGTTTTTTATTCTTGTGCTTTGTTCTGATCGCAATATGGGATAGTGTCTCTTTACGCAAAAAGACTTTTTAAATAAGAATCAGGTGTCTGTGTGTCAATGAATGAACGGCACACATGCGCGCTTTTGTTTACTATGTTACATATGCAATATGAAAGACAACATTTATTTGACTAGTTTTTTATAGATTATGAAGTTTTTATTCTAAAATAGACTTCAAATAAGGTTTTGTTAGCCAGTTTCTGATAATATGTTAAATATATAGTATGTTTTGTCAAAAATAAACTCATCAACTAAGATGTTATTATAGTGTTTGTTCCAATGTAAGCTATATCAAACTAATGAATCCTTAACTTTGAAATACATTTGATAGTTACATAAATACATAATGATAGTTTATTTTATTTCTAAATATATTATTGACATAAAATTAATTACATTTAATCAGTTGATCCCGTATCTGGAAAAGTAGATCATAAAAAGAAAAGAAGTATATATATATATGATCATTTTGTGCACCTGACCCTAAATCTGACAATTCAACAATATAAAAACATGACAGCCTAAAAGTACAGTTAATATTTGTTCAAAAATGACTGGCAAAAATATCTCTATATAGTAACTAAAATTAATAAAAATTGTTGTGGCCATTCAAATTAAAAATGATATCCTAATATACAATGTCATGATGAAAGAATATACATAAGTATATATACTTGAGTACAATATACAAAATTGTTATTTCATGCATAATGTTGAAGATTTTATTTAGAAAACAAGTAATTTAGCCTTATAAGAATACACAATTATTTCTCTGTCTAGGTGACTTTGAGAGTTGCAAGACCTTCTGTAACAAAACCTTGAATGTTGAGGCAGCAGTCAATTCTATTCTGAGAAGTCACATGGTACAAGACCTTTACCCAAAACTATCTATACAGGATGTGTTACCTTCTATGGAAGATGATGTATGTATTTAACTCTGAACCCAAAATTACTCAGGAGCGCCAGTGGGCCGGATGGCCAGAGCGTTAGAGCGCCGTTCTATGGAACGGAACGGCGTTCGAAAATAAAGTTATTATTATTTCTGGCATCAAAGATCTCTGCAAAGTTATTTACAGAAAAATTGAAACCACTTCAAATGGCACCCCAGATGGGACTGGTTCAGGAGCTGATGGTGAACTGTGACAGGCTTCGCTGGGCGAAAAACACAAACTAAAGGTAAGCAGTTTTGCTTGGGAGTTTGTGTGGTTCGCCCAGACATTTGCTCGTTGCGGTAAGACCCTTTAAAAGCTTCTCCAAATTTAAAGAACTAAAAAATTTAAAAAAAAGGATCTTTGATTCTAGAAATAAGTGCATGCATTGTTGTTGACGATACCGAGTAATGTGTAATAGCGCGGGGGAGCTCCGGTAGTATTTGCTAGTGCTCAGATAATCCTGGGTGGATTGTATGATCACTGGTATTGCTGATTTAGCGCAAAGGTTTTGTCGTACGTACGCAAGGATTTGTATTTGCTGATTAAGGATAATCAGTGGTTTATCTGTGTTTACTTTGAGTATAGCATGCGCACAGATGTTTAACTTCCGGTTACCGTTTTGTTAAAAAATTAACAAAAGTCTGCTAGGGGAAGTTATGTTTGGCTTAACGGATACCGCCTCGAATAGCGAGGGACTGCACGGGTTAAGCTAAATCCTATGAAATAGGAGAGTTAGAAGTTTTGGGCTTATGGTTACCGCATGTGTCATAGGTATGACAATGGACTGCTCGGGTAAGCTAAACTTAATCGCAGAGGTCTGTGATAGTTTTAAAGTTATTTTTCACTGTGTTGGGGATCCTGTGCTGTGTGTCTGCTTGACTGTGACTGTGGGTAAAAATAGAGGACAAGGAATGTGTGTGAGCTTGAGGGACAAGTATGAATGATGTGTATTAAAAGTAAAGGAAATAGTAAAGGAAAACAATTGTTTCAAGATATTAATCTAGCATATTATTGTAGTATGAAATAAGTTATAAAATATATATTTAATGAATAAATATAATAAATGATATTAATAGATAAAAGAAATATAAAAATGCACGTTCTTAATATATTGTATCTTATATCTGAAGACGTCTAAAATTTGTATCTCATTAACCCCTGAAGACAAAGTGAGAAAAATGATTCCATTGTAGATTAAGTTTGAGTTAAGAAAAAAAAAACTTGTGTGCTAAAAGTGAACAGGATTGGGTGACCAATTTCCAAAAGTCCTAAGTAATTTACAGCAATCTTAGAACTGTAGTAAATGGGAATTGTTGAAAATGGGTGAGGAAAATTGTATTTTATGATACGGAAAATTATTTAATTGGATTATACTCAGATAATCAAAGTTAGATTATTGCTGCATATTGGAAAGAAGAAATAGCTGCTTTTTCCTGCAATGAAGAACTTGAAGAAATGAAGAAATGAGGTTGTCAACCAGTGACTATTATATAAAAGAACTAGGGAAAAGATGGCTCAGGAACAAATTTGATTCATGCAGTTCTGAGTGTTCAAATTTCAGATGGCTGAATTGAAGAGGTGAAAAATAATGACCATGGATGGATTTGTTTCAAATTCCTGGTTGGAACTATAGTGGCAATATGAGAAAAAACAAAGAATGAAAAAGAAAAAGAAAAAAAAAGGAAAAAGAAAACAAAAAATTGAAAAACCAGTGCCACAATTGTGCAGTGCATAATATATCTGACTTTCTTTGCAGCATAACATAACTGACTTTCTTTGCAGCATAACAGATTTGACTTTCTTTGCAGCATATCAAGAGGAGCAGGGCCCGGTTTCCCGATAACGCTCACTCTTAGCGCGCTAAGAAGACTCTTAAGGTATAACTTAACTGAAGGTATACCATTTCTAGGCGTGTTCCCCGAACTATACCTTAGAAAGCTGCTTAAGATATACCTTCTTACGTGCGACGTTACCGGGTGCTGTCCGTGGTGATCGTGCTGAATCTGTTGATATCGATGACTCGCGACTCAATTATTCTCTCGTACAGGGGCTGTTTATGTGAGAAAACGCTGTTCTTTATAAAAGAAGCACTTCAGAAATAGTTGAAATTGCATTTACAAGGACACATGGGATATTATAAAAAATTATCCAAACTATAACAGCCTATAATAGCCTTGCCTACATATTTTAAAATTGCATCATATATTGCTGCCATAATAACCATTTAATTTTTTTATGTGCTTTCTTCTCTTTCCCATTTTAGTTTTTTCCCATTTTTGAGGTGAGCAGCGATGAAATATTGTTCTTGTAAATACTTTCAAGCATTTCAGTAATAAAAGTGTACGTCATAGCTACGGTGCACGGTAGTGATCAAAAAGGATTTAAACAGTGAATTTTGAATCTCTTCTTGTAAACTCAGAGATGTGGATTCAGACGGCAATTCAATTACCACACGACCTGTTTGTCAAAAAATCAGTAGGTACTAATTTGCACAGAGATTTTTACGCGGGTTGAGTGAGAAAAAACACTGATATTATGGATTCGGACGGCACTAAAATAACCGATTTACCCCTGTAAATGTTTTAAATACCGTACGAGCCCATGATAAACAATATTAGCGTCCAAATAGGACTTAACTGACAGTACCCGCCTTTAAAAGCGCTCTTTAATTAAAATAAATTTATAAAATTGTATTATTGCCTATATAATAATATAATTAAAATTCTAACAACAATCAGTGTAATGACAATTTTATTCTTTGCATGAAAACACTTGAATTAGCCTAATTGAACACTGTCTGGGTGTATTAAAACTTCAGAATTATATTCATATAGACATTTAACAATGATAAGGTAAAGCTAAGAGTGGTCCAGACCAACCTTCCGAAAGTATGACTTACAGAAGGTATACTTAACTAAGAACGTTTCGGGAAACACGTATTAACGATAAGGTACAGCTTAAGGTGTAACTTAAGAACGACGTAGCGTTAAGAAGGTTTCGGGAAACTCAGCCCTGATCTTTGTCAAAAGAATGAAATATTGTCTGGTAACTTTTATCTTGTAACATAGTGTTGGCCAAGATGCCTAATAAATAGTGTGCTGATAGTGGAACTCAAGACAAAGAGATAACTGAAGTGAATTGACTAATTGTAAGAGTACATAGGAAATGTATTATGAGAAAAATGTAAAGAAATTGCAATTATGATGATAAAAAGCTGAACTAAAAACAAGGGGTATGAAAAACAAGGGGAATATATGGATTAAAGTCCTGCTGTTAATGAAAGCAGAAAGGACACCACTCAGCCCACATGACCTTTTATACAGGGAACATCAAAAGGGAAAATTAGAACTAAAAAGAAATCTTAATGGGTACTCAGATGCAAATGGGCAATACAAGGGTATACAAACTTATTTTAAGGCTACAGTTGAAATTGAAGCAAGTATTAACATTGGGTTTTAACAAATATTAGATTTTAATTCATAAGATTATGAATTGATTCAATATGCTATTGACTAATTATAAAATGATATCAAGTAGTGTTTATAGAAAGTTTATAGACTTACAGGAAGTTATGAAACAATAACAAACAGGCCCTTCTAAACAATTTAAATTGCACCAGCAGGGGTCAAAAATAAATATTTGGCATTCACATGAAGCATAAATTATTGAACCATACTTTTGAATATTCTCAATCCAAATGTGCAATGGTATTATTAAACCAATGCGCAAAGGGGGGAGTAAGATAGGAAATTAAAATGAAGGCAACATTTGAAGGCAAAATTACTTAAGAATAAGAAAATTAAATTAAAATGAAGTTAAAATTAAAGGCATTGTTGCAAAGTTTTGTGAAATTTGTGGCAAAAACAAAGTTAAGAAAAGAACAGCGACAAAAATAGGCCATATGTCAGTATCAGAAAGACTATGAAAACATTTGGTAAAGGAATATGTGGACATGATAAAGATGGGTAAAAGCAATGAAATCAGCAGAGGAGGGGCAGGAACAGAAATTAAATCTCTAACAGAGAAGTAATCCATAGATCGGAAGTCTATCAGAAATAAGGTCAGATAAAAAGTCAGCTAAACAGAAGTATTGAAGATTAAAACCAGTTGCATACAAATATAAGGAAGTTTTAATAATAATTAAGTTATGATGCTAATGGTTTAAATAGTTGATATAAAAATCTTTTAGATTGTTAGATATACAGAAAAAGAAATGTACATATAAGGAATATGTAAGAGTGCAAAAAGTTGTTCTCTAGAGTTATTTTTTCTAATTGTCTAAAGAGTTTATTGAAGGATTTTTTTGAGTTAAATGTAACATTGCTCTGAAGCTTTCTTAGTTAGAGTACATGAGACATACCGATAAGTAGTTTAATTATGATAGTTGATTTAAAAAAATTGTAGAAAAGAAGAAAAAGTATTCCTGAACTGAAGAGCTACAATGAGAATTGGAAGCAACACGTGAGATTAAAAGAGTCAAAATGGTATTTAATGTTTAAATTTGGTAATAAAATTGACAGAATTTGAAATGTAAAACTTTGATAAAAAATGACTGACTAAAAGATGGATTCTTTTAATTTAAGAATTGATATTGCTTCATAATAAGTGATAAAAATGAGAGAGTTACCCAGCCATATTTTGAATTAATAGTCATATGGATCATGCAAAACAAAAATGCATAATGAATCGATTAGACAACTATAATAAACAGAGATTTATTATAATGCTTTGTCTGCATTAGGAGAAACCCAGGTGGAAAAAAAGTATACTTTACTGTATTTGAAATATATATTCCATTTTTCAACAGTACATTGCAAATATACTAACAAAAAATGTACTATCTTGAAATACATTAAAAGTATATTAGCTTCATGCTTTTTACCTTTTTTACAATACAACTTTTAACACACTTTAAAATAATTGTAATTTAGTATATTTTCTAAAAGTATATTGAAAAACAAGCATACTTTTAACATATTTCTAAAAAGTGCACTATAAGTACATTGGTTAGAAATATATGCTTTGTTACACTTTTAAGAAATATTCTAACCACAAGCATACTTTTAATATATTTCTAAAAAGTGCATTATAAGTACTTTGGTAATAATAATATGCTTAGTTACATTTTTAAGAAATATACTAAACACAAACATACTTTTAGTGAAGATTTAGCGCATTTAAAGAAAACATACTTATGTTGCTCTTACTTACAATACATTTTTTGGAGTACTTTGTGTAAGAACATAGCAAAATGATTAAGCTTTTTGTGGGTCTAAAATATATGAACTTTATAAACACTTAGGCCTACTGCGTTTGCATTTATCATATGATAAATATGTATTTAGCATTTTAATATTTTATTAATATATATATATATATATATATATATATATATATATATATATATATATATATATATATATATATATATATATATATATATACACAATGTACCAACTTATAATGTATTAGGAACATTTGTCAACTATTATTAAGCATTGCAATAAGCATACCTAACATTAATGTTGTTCACCTGTACTTGTAAAAGGCTTCTTAAAAGGCTGTTGTCCATTGCATGCTACGTTTGTACTACTAAAATTCCCACAAGGATTTCAACATTATTTGAAATTGATCATACATACATTTTCCAGAGATGTTAAAAAAGTTTGTACCTGTTTAAATTCAAACAATAGCATAATACACGTGACTAGTCCTGATTGGTTCTTATGATAATGAGCTCGCCTTGCACCTCACTCAGAGCCTCCGTTAATCAGATAATCTGCTGCTGTGCATGTGTGTTACTTCTGAATGTGATTAGATTTATTTAGAATCCTAAATTTAAACTGTTAAAAATATATAGAGCGATCGTGTTTCAAACAAATTTAAAACATTGTCCTATGCATCTGCAAAAAACCATAATTAGTCATTATAACATGTACAACATTGCATTAACATTTTTATTTTCGAAATGAAGCCGTGTATTTATTTCTGATTTCCTGAAAAATGTGGCTTCATTATGCAAATGATCTTTCTTTGAAAAGTTTGGGGAAAAAATACATGTTATGAACAAAGTTACTTTGTCTTGAGCTGACCAATAATGGTAGTGTGTGTTGATTGGCGTTTATAGTAGTTCAAGCTTGACAACCTTATTGCGTATGCATATATAATTCTCTTTTTTTTCATATTAATATTTGTTGTTTTTCAGACAGCTGCTAAAGAAGATCAGCTAGGGTCAAGATGGTGCCAGGATGTTTGCCGGCTTGCCACTGTCAGGGTTGTTGGTGCAGGTAGCTGAAGACGAGGACAAGGGACCTTCAATGTAGTTGATTTATTAAACAAACTTAACTTCAGGAACAAAATAACAAAACTCCAGGAACTTCAGTGTAACACAACCATACAAAGACGACGACCAACAAACACTGAGGGAAAACACAGGGCTTAAATGAACTGAACCAAACGAGATAATTAACTGAACACAGGTGAAGAAACTGAACACACGAGAAGCGGGAAAACTAACAGGACTAAACCAAAATCACAAAGACAGGGGTAAACAAGATCTCAAAACATAACAGAACACATCAAAACGTGACAGCCACAGTCTGTCCTTGTCTCTTTTATTTATAATGTTTCTTGTTTGTTTTATCACGCGCTCTGTATGCTCCCCTCTGGTATATGATCGCATGACGCATTTTAATATTCGATCGGCTGTGTCCGATTATTTATTTCGCGATCCCAGAGATGATTGGCATCTGCACTCGCATTATGTGCCGGTCGCATTGAGGAACATGTGTTACCTGCCGGGATGTCTGTGCATGTGGAGGAAACGGCGAAGGAGGCGTGGCAAGCGTTCTGGAATCCTTATGAGATCGAAGAAGATCGGGAAGTTTCCAGTCATCGGACCTGCTTCTTCGATGGCGGAGGCCGTGAACCTGAGATGTTCATACATTGTGCCTGTCTTCCCGTCTCCGGTGTTGATGCCTCGGTCTTCGCGGATGGTGTACGTAAGGCGACAGTCTGCAGATCGAGGAGTTAATCATCGAAATCTTCGCTCTCTCGGGAGTCCGGTAACATTTCATGATTCCTCTCTGCAGTTCTCTTCTGATACCACTCCCACTCCAGTGACAATGGCGTTGATTAACGCGAGATCTCTGGCAAATAAGACCTTTATTTTGAACGATCTTTTTCTTTCTCATGAAATTGATTTTTTATTTGTTACTGAGACTTGGCTTAAGGCTGGTGAGATGACTTCTCTCTCTGAACTTTCTCCTCCTGGTTGCAGTTTTTTTAGCACCCCTAGGTCTGTTGGCCGGGGCGGCGGTCTTGCAGTTGTTTTTAAAGACAAGTTTAAGTGTAGACTTTCACCTTCTGCATCCTTTTGCACTTTTGAATCTCAGCTAATTACGCTGAATTCTTTTAAATCTGTGTTATGTGTTTTGATTTATAGACCCCCAAACTTTCATGGTGATTTTATACAGGAGTTTTCTGAACTTTTATCTGGTATTGTCCCTTCTTTTGACAATATTCTAATTTTAGGGGATTTTAATATACATGTGTGCTGCCCTTCAAAGCCCCTGGTCAAAGAATTTTTGAATTTAACAGAGTCATTTGATTTTTTGCAATGTGTTTTGGGTCCAACTCATAAACGTGGTCATACGCTTGACCTTGTATTGTCTAAGGGATTCTCTGTTGATAGCGTGAAGATTGTCGATACTGTTTTTTCGGACCATAAGGCTGTAATTTTAAGTTCTAACTTTCCTTGTGGCGCGCCGAGTAATATTGCTTCTGCCGCGGTTTCATCTCGCATACTCAATCCATGCACAGCTAGTAGTTTCTCAGCTGCTTTTAATGTCTCCTCTTTTTTTTCATTGATCGAGTCACACTCTCCCTGTATGGGTTTGGAAGAGTTGGTCGATCAGTTGAATTTTTTTTGTTTAGAGATTTTAGATGTTGTGGCTCCTGTCAAAGTCAGGGGGAAAAAAGTCAAATCGCAGCCCTGGTTGAACAGTACTACCCGCGCTCTTAGGCAGGAGTGTAGGAGGGCTGAACGCAAATGGGTTAAAGATAAATTACAAGTCTCTTATGAGATTTTGAAGAACCATTTGAACGAATATCAAAGAGCTGTTAAATTGGCTAGATCTAATTATTTTTCTGACATCATCTCCAGAAACTGTAATAATTCTAGAGTACTTTTCTCGACTGTAAATGCTGTTCTTCATCCTAGTTCTACTACTTCATTCACTCCTTCTGCTAAGATGTGTTAAGAGTTCTTAAACTTTTTTATTGGTAAAATTGATGGAATTAGATCTCAGATTTCATCTGTTGACAATGCTTTTATTGCTCATGTTGACCCTACGAACCAATTTACCTGTTTTATGCCTGTTTCTTTGCAGCAGCTTAATGATATAACTGCTCATATGAAGCCCACCAGGTCTCCTGGTGATGTGCTCCCTTCTTCTCTGTTTAAGAAGGTACTTGATTCAATTGGCCTGATTCAAAGTATTCTGTCTATTATGAATACTAGTTTGTCATCTGGTGTTGTTCCGGTTAGTTTTAAGCATGCAGTTATTCAGCCCCTTCTAAAAAGAAACGGCTTAGACCCTTTTGACATGGGTAGTTTTCGTCCGATTTCAAAGTTGCCCTTTGTTTCGAAGATACTGGAAAAAATTGTGCATGCACAGCTTAATGACTTTTTAATGAGGAATAACATCGCATATAAATTCCAGTCAGGTTTTAGAGCTGGTCATAGTACAGAGTCTGCTCTTTTGAGGGTCTCTAATGATATCCTACGAGGTGTTGATTCTGGAAACCGTGTTGTTTTGCTTTTGTTAGATCTCACAGCGGCATTTGATACAGTTGATCATAACATTCTCATTGATCGTCTTAGGAACCAGATTGGTATTCAGGGCTTAGCCCTGAAATGGTTCTCTTCCTATTTGAAGGATATGACCTTTTCAGTCAGTTTAGGGGCTTATTTTTCTTCTGTTGCCCCTCTTGTGTGTGGGGTTCCACAGGTCTCTATACTGGGACCAATTTTGTTCTCTCTTTATATGCTCCCTCTAGGCTCGATTTTTGAGAAATGTGGGATTCAGTATCATCTGTATGCAGATGATTCTCAAATTTACTTACCATTGAAACATGGGCATAAATGTTCCATTCAGTCTCTCCATGCATGTTTGGCCGAAGTTAAGTGTTGGCTTGCGAATAACTATCTCCAATTAAATGAGGATAAGACCGAGATGATTTTATTTGGAAATAAGGGCTGTGTGGATGATGACTGCCTGGGGTTGTTTCCTGGGAAAAAAATTGGCTAGCGTGAGGAACCTTGGTGTCATTTTTGACTCTGAGCTTAAATTTGACCGGCAAATCAATGCTGTCGTTAAGAATAGTTTTTTCCATCTTAGATCAATTTCTAAATTGAAATCTATCCTTTCTTTTGACGATATTGAGAAGGTTGTTCATGCCTTTGTGTCATCCCGTTTGGATTATTGTAATGTATTGTATCTGGGTGTGAGTCAGGCTTCTCTCTCACGTTTGCAGCTCGTTCAGAACTCAGCTGCCAGACTTTTAACGGGTACTAGGAAGAGAGAGCACATTACTCCGGTTTTAGTTAAATTACATTGGTTACCCATACGATACAGAATTCAATACAAAGCTTTGTTGTATGTTTTTAAGTCTCTGCATGGCCTAGCACCTGAGTATGTTACTGATTTAATCAGCCGCTGTCAATCCAGTAGATCTCTGCGCTCTAATGATCAATTGCTTCTCATGGTTCCGCGATCCCGTTTAAAATGTAAAGGTAATCGGGCATTCTCTGTTGCAGCTCCTAGGCTCTGGAATAACCTTCCTCTGTCTGTAAAAACTTGTCCTTCATTGGGTGCTTTTCAGTGTGCGCTTAAAACTTACTTGTTCTCTTTAGCATTTGACAATGCCTTGTAAGTTTTTATGTCATATGTTTGCATTGTTTTTATGTCTTTGTTTTTACTTTTTTTCTTTTATACCTTCTGTACAGCACTTTGGTTCCACTTGTGGTTTTGAAAGTGCTCTATGAATAAAGTTGAGTTGAGTTGAGTAGAAGAAAAACTGAAATCTGAGTGCAGAGACAAGCAAAGAAGAGAGTAGTAAGTATGGTTTGATCTCATATCACCTCTGTTATAGAGATTTTTGAATCGGGCCTATTGAACGGTGGTCGACAGTTAGGAAAATGTTAGCAACGTGTCCATTTCAGGTGTCTAATTTGTGCTGCCTTTGAGTCATTCATGTAAAAATCTGTTTATTTAGTTGTTTTGTCTTTTAGTAAAGCTGTACGTCAACTTGTCCTAGTTGTCTTGGCATACAATATTTTGAACAATTTCTAATTTCCTTATATCTTTAGATCTTTCTTTACAATAGACCGGTTCATGGGAAATACCCTAGGTTTTAAATAAACCACAATTATCAATATAAAACATATCCTCTAATACTCACAGGTTGCTTTATTGCTGCAAATAACTATATCAGTAACTTTTTGATTGAACTTTGCTCACTGTAAATTGTGTTGGGCTGCTTCTAATCTCATGTTCAATGTAACTCATAGAGTGCTGTACAGTGATGACAGACAAGAGGATAAAGCTTATTGAGGTCGATATCGGAATTCTAATGCATTTCTATGCAAATTATTATACATGTATTCAAACGTGGATACAAAAATGTTAATCATTGGTTAATTTTATATTAATTCTTCTTCCCTTTCAAAGATCCTCTGATAAAGCAGTCTTCAAATACTACAAGCCCCAGTTGTAGAAAATGAGTCGAACTCAAAGAAGTGATGGTCCACTTGAAGATGAAGATGTGACATTTAAACTCTTCTGGTTCTTTGGTTCAGCCATTTGTAGGCCTAAGTTTGTAAATGCATTATTCACTTCTGCACATTATTTTTTTGAAACTTTCAGAAAATTGCATTGTGATGCTTATTTAGTGATGTAAAATTCATAGTGTACTTTTCAGTAATGCATGTATGACTGAAATGTTCTACAAAAAAATTATAAATATAGCTCTGCCATATCATTTCACTGATCTTTTTAATTTACTTTTATTTCTTTTTTTACTCTTATGTTATTTACACAAGATACTATATTAAAGTTTTCTTGATTTTCAAAGTCTGTGTATGTCTTAATGTTTATATTTAATTATTTTTGCACACTTAATATACAATTTTAAATACTGAATAAATCAGCTTTATATTAAGCTATTAGTGTAATGCTAATACACTTTAATGCTATTTAAATGTTCTTGAAGTACATTAAAATTATGCTTCACATATATTATAACTAGTTTAAGACATGAAAGTATATTTTTAATGAACTGCAAAGAAATACACTTAAATGTACTGGAAGTGGTTCCATTTTAGCATAATTTAGATAATGACTTTCTAATGTACTTGTAACACAAATAAAGTACACTTTAAGCATGTAATTAGTCCCTCACAGGCATATAAAGTATACAAAATATACTTTAAGTTGTTCCCCTTTAGCACATAAAAGTACACTAAATACACTTAAAGTTGAGCTTTTCTACAATTTAATTACTACTAAAATATATTTAGTACAAAATTAGTTGTTCTAAAATAGCATGCTGCAAGTGTGTTCATGATTAGTTAACTTGAAGTATAAAAAGTATGCTAAATTTTAGGACACTTTAGCACATTTATTTTTCACCTGGGAAAACAATTATGTGGAAAAAAAGTAGAATGACTTATGTTAGGAGATCAGTGTTGCACTTTTACTAAATAATATTGCGCAGGAAGGAAAAATTAGCAATTACGATTACGATAAAGAAAACGTACTCGGTTACTAACGTAACCTCGGTTCTCTCTAGAGAGGGAACGAGTACTGCGTAATATCTTACGCTATGGGGGAAACACTCTTTCCTCGAGATATTGAAGCCAAAAATTATCCTTAATTTTTTTAATCATGCAAAACGCTTTTGCAGCAGCAAGCAGACAAGGGCGAAACAGCTCGCGCGCCCATTGGCTGCCTCGCTGGAAAAGCTGCAGCCTATCGAGTGAAGGCACTGCGTGACGTAATGACGAATGAAGACGCTTCGCGCTCATTTCGTCATGTCCCGCCAGTATAGGCGTGGTCTCGCCCTGTAAATACCCCTCGATAGCTGTATTTCTCTGATTTTGTACACCGAAGCGAACCAGAGCATAGTTCAAGCACGGCAAGATACGCAGTACTCGTTCCCTCTCTAGAGAGAACCGAGGTTACGTTAGTAACCGAGTACGTTCTCTTACGAGAGTATCTCTCGTACTGCGTAATATCTTACGCTATGGGGACCCCATACAAAACGCCGTGCGGACAGGGATCCAGCACCAGAGTCCCGGGGCCAAGCCCGGGGCACATCTAGTGCATAATCACCATAACTCACATAGAGTAGAGGAGGAGAGGCTAGAAGCGTCACTCCTTCATAAAAGTCCCGTAGGGGTACCGACCCGTAAGGGCAACATAGCCGCATTGGCGGCCGATAAGCCCGAAGTTCAGACCGCCAAAAGCTTAGCTTGTAAGGCGGGCACCTCCAGGTTATAGTACTTGATAAATGTCGACGGCGAGGCCCAGCCCGCAGCCGTACAGATATCCTGCAGGGAGACCCCGCTATACCATGCCCACGACGAGGCCACGCCTCTTGTGGGGTGCGCTTTGACACCCAATGGGCACCGCAGGCCCTTGGAAGTGTAAGCCAGCGCTATGGCATCCACTATCCATCTGGATAGGCTCTGTTTTGAGGCGGCGAGTCCCTTAGAACGTCCGCCAAACAAAACGAAAAGCTGCTCGGTCTGCCTGAACTCAGGCGAGCGGGACACATAAGCCCTTAACGCCCTGACAGGGCAAAGGAGACTCACGTCCCTCTCCTCATCGAGAACCGGAAGGGCTGACAGGGAAATTACCTGGGCCCTAAACGGTGTATTGAGGGATTTCGGCACGTAGCCGTGCCTCGGTTTGAGTACGACCTTTGAGTCGTTAGGCCCAAACTCCAGACAAGACGCGCTTACAGAAAGCGCCTGTAAGTCCCCTACACGCTTCACTGAAGCGAGAGCCAATAGAAACACCGTCTTAAGGGACAGGTGCTTCATGTCCGACAGCTGGATCGGCTCAACGGGGCGCCTTTCATGGCCTCCAAGACCGTGGAAAGGTCCCAAGCCGGGACTGAAGGGGGCCTGGGAGGGTTTAACCTCCGAGCTCCTCGTAGGAAACGCACGACTAAGTCGTTTTCCCCAGCGACTGGCCAGACACCGGTTTAGCAAACGGTGCTATGGCCGCCACGTAAACTTTGAGCGTGGATGGGGTCCTTCCCTTATCCATCAGCTCCTGAAGGAAGGCAAGCACTTCCTTAACCCCGCAGTCCACAGGTGAAAAGCCACGGGCTCGACACCAAGTAGAGAACACCGACCCTTTCGAGGCATAGAGCCGTCTGGTAGACGGAGCTCTAGCCTGCGCGATCGTGTTTAGCACTCCTTCCGGGAGGCTAGCGGGTACCCGTTGATGGCCCATGCGTGCAGGGACCACAGTTCCGGGCGAGGATGCCAAATCGAGCCCTCCGCCTGAGAGAGGAGATCTCTCCTCAACGGTACAGGCCACGGGGCAGTGCTGGCCATCCGCATCAGGACCGGAAACCAAGCCTGGTTCGTCCAGAGCGGAGCTACAAGCAGCACTGGGCATCCATTTTCCCTGATCCGTTCCAACACCTGAGGCAGGAGCGAGACAGGGGGAAAAGCATACAGGGGACCGCTGGGTCAAGCATGGGCCAGCGCGTCCCTGCTTTTCGAGAAGAATACTGGGCAGTGAGCGTTCTCGCGGGACGCGAACAGGTCCACCTGCGCTCTGCCAAACGTTTCCCACAGCAGCTGGACCGTCTGCGGATGCAGCGACCATTCTCCTGTCGGGACGTTGTCTCTGGACAGCTTGTCTGGACCCGTATTCAGGTGCCCAGGCACGTGCGCCGCTTTCAGAGAAAGGAGGTTGCGCTGGGCCCAGACCAAGAGGGGTTCCGCCAGCCTGCAAAGGCGTGTGGACCCGATGCCGCCCTGGCGATTTATGTACGCCACCACTGACATGTTGTCCGACCGGACCAATACGTGGTGGCCTATTATCTGGGGACAGAAGCGCCTTAGCGCTTTGTCGACTGCCATTAATTCCAAGCAGTTCATGTGAAGGAGCTTCTCCCGTACTGACCATAGGCCAGCTAGTGGTCTGCCCTCGAGCAGCGCTCCCCGCCCCGATGTGGAGGCGTCCGTAGACACCACCTTCACACCCGAGGCGATCCCCAGACTCACACCTGACTGATACCAGTCGGTCACTTTTCCACGGTTTCAGAGCTGAGACGCACTGAAGGTCGACCCTGAGGCGAAATAGACCCGCGGTCCACGCCCCGGGGGAACTCGTGCTTTTAGCCATAGCTGCAGTGGGCACATGCAGAGCAGGCCCAACTGGAGTACGGAGGCTGCTGAGGCCATCAGACCCAGCATTTTCTGAAACCTTCTGAGCGGGACTATAGAGCCGTGGCGGAAGGATCTCGCGACGTGCTGAATATTCAATCCGCGCTCCGGTGACAGGCGTGCTGTCATGGATAGCGAGTCCAACACTGTTCCCAGAAGGAAATTCTCCGACTGGGGAGCAGTGAGCTTTTCGCCCAATTGACTGTAAGGCCCAGCTCCTCGAGGTGCTCGAGTAATGCGGCCCTGTGTTCTATGAGCTCCGTTCGTGAACGAGCTAGAATCAGCCAATCGTCCAAGTAGTTCAAAACTCGCATGCCCCGAAGTCTCAGGGGGGCGAGGGCCGCGTCCATGCACTACGTGAACGTACGGGGTGCTATGGACAGGCCGAACGGCAGGACTGTGTATTGATATGCCTGGCCCTCGAAGGCGAATCTCAAGAATCGCCTGTGATGGGACGCTATTTGTATTTGAAAATAGGCGTCCTTCAGATCTGTTGACATGAACCAGTCTCCTTGGCGCACTTGCGCGAGGATTTTCCTGGTCGTAAGCATTCTGAACTGGCGCTTCCCGAGCGTTCTGTTCAGCAGTCGCAGATCTAGAATGGGCCTGAGCCCACCATCTTTTTTCAGTACCAGAAAATATCTGCTGTATAAGCCCCCTTCGCCCTGAGATAGAGGTTCTATAGCCCCTTTTCTCAGTAGTTTCGCTATCTCGGCTCGAAGTAGTTAAAACACTTCGCTATACACCGTAGTTTCGACTCGCGCCGTATAACGGCGGGGCGTCGAGCGAACTGTAGCGAACAGCCTCTCGTTATAGTGTTCAACACCCATTCTGATACCCCGGGAAGCCTTGACCACGCATCTGCGTGAATAGCCAGGGGTAGAATGAAATCTGGGCTCTGGCCGCGGCAGGACGGCAGCTCGAGAACCCCTGTGTACTGGGAACACAGCACCGTGTTTACAGCGTTCGAGGCGGGGGGGCGCGCTGATCACAGCGGGCAGCCTGGCCGCGCTCAGCTTCTCTATGGCGGGACGCGCAGAGAGCGAGCGGGGCGAATCCTGTGGGATTCGGCGCGTGTGAGGGAATGTGGGCACATTTACTAATGCGGCACATTTACTACACTGAGAATACTGTCAGCTCGCGCGACTAAATCACTGCTGTGTATACAGCGTGCGAGGCGCGCGCTGATCAAAGCCGGCAGCCCGGCCGCGCTCAGCTTCTCTGTGACGGGTTGTGCAGAGAAGACGAGCGGGGGTGAATCCCGTGAGATTCGGAGTGTCTGTGAGAAATGCGGGCGCGAGACAGCGGGCACATTTTCTGCACGGAGAATACTCGGCTCGCGCCGACTGAATCAACGCTGCGTTCACAGCGTGCGAGGTGCGCGCTAATCACAGCGGGCAGGCGCGCGCTGATCAAAGCCGGCAGCCTGGCCGCGCTCAGCTTCTCTGTGACAGGTTGTGCAGAGAAAGCGAGCGGGGGTGAATCCCGTGGGATTCGGCGTGTCAGTGAGGAAATGCGGAACAGCGGGCACATTTACTGCACTGAGAACACTGTCGGCTCGCGCCGACTAAATGTGTGTTAGTTTCGTTTTACAGAAACCAAGGGACACGCATCGTGTAGTGTAAGCGGGCATTGTATGGGCGCGTTTACCACATTTTCTGCACAACCAACATGAGTTGGTTTTATTTGTGCTAGCCCTGCACCGTGGCGGGCTGTGTCTGGGTGTGGGAATGGGCACTGGGACGTGGGCATTCTACAACACTCGTAACACCATCGGCCGTGGCCGGAACACCAGAAAATGCACTCTTTATTGGATTTATCTGGGTAGCCATAGAAACGGCTTTTGTGCGCAGGCAAGCGGGCTGAGACACCGGCTGCTTCACTGCGAAATACACTGGGACAGTCACAACGCATGGAACTGAACGAGCGAGAAGTTTTGGTGGAAATCCGGCCGCAGCGGGATCTGAACACCGTCACTTTCCTAGAGAAACTAGGAAGGAAAACGTACTCGGTTACTAACGTAACCTCGGTTCTCTCTAGAGAGGGAACGAGTACTGCGTAATATCTTACGCTATGGGGAAACACTCTTTCCTCGAGATATTGAAGCCAAAAATTATCCTTAATTTTTTTAATCATGCAAAACGCTTTTGCAGCAGCAAGCAGACAAGGGCGAAACAGCTCGCGCGCCCATTGGCTGCCTCGCTGGAAAAGCTGCAGCCTATCGAGTGAAGGCACTGCGTGACGTAATGACGAATGAAGACGCTTCGCGCTCATTTCGTCATGTCCCGCCAGTATAGGCGTGGTCTCGCCCTGTAAATACCCCTCGATAGCTGTATTTCTCTGATTTTGTACACCGAAGCGAACCAGAGCATAGTTCAAGCACGGCAAGATACGCAGTACTCGTTCCCTCTCTAGAGAGAACCGAGGTTACGTTAGTAACCGAGTACGTTCTCTTACGAGAGTATCTCTCGTACTGCGTAATATCTTACGCTATGGGGACCCCATACAAAACGCCGTGCGGACAGGGATCCAGCACCAGAGTCCCGGGGCCAAGCCGGGGCACATCTAGTGCATAATCACCATAACTCACATAGAGTAGAGGAGGAGAGGCTAGAAGCGTCACTCCTTCATAAAAGTCCCGTAGGGGTACCGACCCGTAAGGGCAACATAGCCGCATTGGCGGCCGATAAGCCCGAAGTTCAGACCGCCAAAAGCTTAGCTTGTAAGGCGGGCACCTCCAGGTTATAGTACTTGATAAATGTCGACGGCGAGGCCCAGCCCGCAGCCGTACAGATATCCTGCAGGGAGACCCCGCTATACCATGCCCACGACGAGGCCACGCCTCTTGTGGGGTGCGCTTTGACACCCAATGGGCACCGCAGGCCCTTGGAAGTGTAAGCCAGCGCTATGGCATCCACTATCCATCTGGATAGGCTCTGTTTTGAGGCGGCGAGTCCCTTAGAACGGCCGCCAAACAAAACGAAAAGCTGCTCGGTCTGCCTGAACTCAGGCGAGCGGGACACATAAGCCCTTAACGCCCTGACAGGGCAAAGGAGACTCACGTCCCTCTCCTCATCGAGAACCGGAAGGGCTGACAGGGAAATTACCTGGGCCCTAAACGGTGTATTGAGGGATTTCGGCACGTAGCCGTGCCTCGGTTTGAGTACGACCTTTGAGTCGTTAGGCCCAAACTCCAGACAAGACGCGCTTACAGAAAGCGCCTGTAAGTCCCCTACACGCTTCACTGAAGCGAGAGCCAATAGAAACACCGTCTTAAGGGACAGGTGCTTCATGTCCGACAGCTGGATCGGCTCAACGGGGCGCCTTTCATGGCCTCCAAGACCGTGGAAAGGTCCCAAGCCGGGACTGAAGGGGGCCTGGGAGGGTTTAACCTCCGAGCTCCTCGTAGGAAACGCACGACTAAGTCGTTTTCCCCAGCGACTGGCCAGACACCGGTTTAGCAAACGGTGCTATGGCCGCCACGTAAACTTTGAGCGTGGATGGGGTCCTTCCCTTATCCATCAGCTCCTGAAGGAAGGCAAGCACTTCCTTAACCCCGCAGTCCACAGGTGAAAAGCCACGGGCTCGACACCAAGTAGAGAACACCGACCCTTTCGAGGCATAGAGCCGTCTGGTAGACGGAGCTCTAGCCTGCGCGATCGTGTTTAGCACTCCTTCCGGGAGGCTAGCGGGTACCCGTTGATGGCCCATGCGTGCAGGGACCACAGTTCCGGGCGAGGATGCCAAATCGAGCCCTCCGCCTGAGAGAGGAGATCTCTCCTCAACGGTACAGGCCACGGGGCAGTGCTGGCCATCCGCATCAGGACCGGAAACCAAGCCTGGTTCGTCCAGAGCGGAGCTACAAGCAGCACTGGGCATCCATTTTCCCTGATCCGTTCCAACACCTGAGGCAGGAGCGAGACAGGGGGAAAAGCATACAGGGGACCGCTGGGTCAAGCATGGGCCAGCGCGTCCCTGCTTTTCGAGAAGAATACTGGGCAGTGAGCGTTCTCGCGGGACGCGAACAGGTCCACCTGCGCTCTGCCAAACGTTTCCCACAGCAGCTGGACCGTCTGCGGATGCAGCGACCATTCTCCTGTCGGGACGTTGTCTCTGGACAGCTTGTCTGGACCCGTATTCAGGTGCCCAGGCACGTGCGCCGCTTTCAGAGAAAGGAGGTTGCGCTGGGCCCAGACCAAGAGGGGTTCCGCCAGCCTGCAAAGGCGTGTGGACCCGATGCCGCCCTGGCGATTTATGTACGCCACCACTGACATGTTGTCCGACCGGACCAATACGTGGTGGCCTATTATCTGGGGACAGAAGCGCCTTAGCGCTTTGTCGACTGCCATTAATTCCAAGCAGTTCATGTGAAGGAGCTTCTCCCGTACTGACCATAGGCCAGCTAGTGGTCTGCCCTCGAGCAGCGCTCCCCGCCCCGATGTGGAGGCGTCCGTAGACACCACCTTCACACCCGAGGCGATCCCCAGACTCACACCTGACTGATACCAGTCGGTCACTTTTCCACGGTTTCAGAGCTGAGACGCACTGAAGGTCGACCCTGAGGCGAAATAGACCCGCGGTCCACGCCCCGGGGGAACTCGTGCTTTTAGCCATAGCTGCAGTGGGCACATGCAGAGCAGGCCCAACTGGAGTACGGAGGCTGCTGAGGCCATCAGACCCAGCATTTTCTGAAACCTTCTGAGCGGGACTATAGAGCCGTGGCGGAAGGATCTCGCGACGTGCTGAATATTCAATCCGCGCTCCGGTGACAGGCGTGCTGTCATGGATAGCGAGTCCAACACTGTTCCCAGAAGGAAATTCTCCGACTGGGGAGCAGTGAGCTTTTCGCCCAATTGACTGTAAGGCCCAGCTCCTCGAGGTGCTCGAGTAATGCGGCCCTGTGTTCTATGAGCTCCGTTCGTGAACGAGCTAGAATCAGCCAATCGTCCAAGTAGTTCAAAACTCGCATGCCCCGAAGTCTCAGGGGGGCGAGGGCCGCGTCCATGCACTACGTGAACGTACGGGGTGCTATGGACAGGCCGAACGGCAGGACTGTGTATTGATATGCCTGGCCCTCGAAGGCGAATCTCAAGAATCGCCTGTGATGGGACGCTATTTGTATTTGAAAATAGGCGTCCTTCAGATCTGTTGACATGAACCAGTCTCCTTGGCGCACTTGCGCGAGGATTTTCCTGGTCGTAAGCATTCTGAACTGGCGCTTCCCGAGCGTTCTGTTCAGCAGTCGCAGATCTAGAATGGGCCTGAGCCCACCATCTTTTTTCAGTACCAGAAAATATCTGCTGTATAAGCCCCCTTCGCCCTGAGATAGAGGTTCTATAGCCCCTTTTCTCAGTAGTTTCGCTATCTCGGCTCGAAGTAGTTAAAACACTTCGCTATACACCGTAGTTTCGACTCGCGCCGTATAACGGCGGGGCGTCGAGCGAACTGTAGCGAACAGCCTCTCGTTATAGTGTTCAACACCCATTCTGATACCCCGGGAAGCCTTGACCACGCATCTGCGTGAATAGCCAGGGGTAGAATGAAATCTGGGCTCTGGCCGCGGCAGGACGGCAGCTCGAGAACCCCTGTGTACTGGGAACACAGCACCGTGTTTACAGCGTTCGAGGCGGGGGGGCGCGCTGATCACAGCGGGCAGCCTGGCCGCGCTCAGCTTCTCTATGGCGGGACGCGCAGAGAGCGAGCGGGGCGAATCCTGTGGGATTCGGCGCGTGTGAGGGAATGTGGGCACATTTACTAATGCGGCACATTTACTACACTGAGAATACTGTCAGCTCGCGCGACTAAATCACTGCTGTGTATACAGCGTGCGAGGCGCGCGCTGATCAAAGCCGGCAGCCCGGCCGCGCTCAGCTTCTCTGTGACGGGTTGTGCAGAGAAGACGAGCGGGGGTGAATCCCGTGAGATTCGGAGTGTCTGTGAGAAATGCGGGCGCGAGACAGCGGGCACATTTTCTGCACGGAGAATACTCGGCTCGCGCCGACTGAATCAACGCTGCGTTCACAGCGTGCGAGGTGCGCGCTAATCACAGCGGGCAGGCGCGCGCTGATCAAAGCCGGCAGCCTGGCCGCGCTCAGCTTCTCTGTGACAGGTTGTGCAGAGAAAGCGAGCGGGGGTGAATCCCGTGGGATTCGGCGTGTCAGTGAGGAAATGCGGAACAGCGGGCACATTTACTGCACTGAGAACACTGTCGGCTCGCGCCGACTAAATGTGTGTTAGTTTCGTTTTACAGAAACCAAGGGACACGCATCGTGTAGTGTAAGCGGGCATTGTATGGGCGCGTTTACCACATTTTCTGCACAACCAACATGAGTTGGTTTTATTTGTGCTAGCCCTGCACCGTGGCGGGCTGTGTCTGGGTGTGGGAATGGGCACTGGGACGTGGGCATTCTACAACACTCGTAACACCATCGGCCGTGGCCGGAACACCAGAAAATGCACTCTTTATTGGATTTATCTGGGTAGCCATAGAAACGGCTTTTGTGCGCAGGCAAGCGGGCTGAGACACCGGCTGCTTCACTGCGAAATACACTGGGACAGTCACAACGCATGGAACTGAACGAGCGAGAAGTTTTGGTGGAAATCCGGCCGCAGCGGGATCTGAACACCGTCACTTTCCTAGAGAAACTAGGAAGGCCTTGAGACCTCGGGCTTTACCTCAATCCTCGGCCGGGGCCCGCGCTGAGGGGGGCGGCGTCCAGCAGAGCGAGAGCGCGGTGTTTGATCTCGGGCCTGGCGGCGCTGCTAGTTAGCCGAAACGGCGGCCATTGTGCGCAGGCAAGCGGGCTGTGGATCCAGCTTGCTCACTGCGAAATACACTGGAACAGTCACATTGCTTGGAACTGAACGAGCGAGAAGTTTTGGTGAAATTCCGGCCGCAGCGGGAACTGAACACCGTCGCTTTCCTAGAGAGACTAGGAAGGCCTTGAGACCTCGGGCTCTATCTCAATCCTCGGCCGGGGCCCGCGCTGAGGGGGGCGGCGTCCAGCAGAGCGAGAACGTCGAGGAACACGGAGCGCTCAGCTTCCGTCATCTCGGATAGCGTTAGCCACAAATGTATCTCACCATTCAGGCCGATGTAATCCACGGCTTGAGAGAGCGGACGCATCGGCTCAGTCTCAATGCCGTCTCCGGTAGTTTGTCGAGCTCAAGTGCGGACGCGGCGGCAGACGGCGGCCGCTGTCCGTCTGGGAGCGACTCGAGCGAAGCCGGCGAAGCTGGCGGGCGAACCGGCGAGCTTTGGCGGGCTGGAAATAGCTCGGAGCGCGCAGGGCGCGGCGCTTCTTGCGGCGCGGCATCACGGCGGGCTGGGATGCGGGCTCGGAGAACGACGCCAGGCAAGTCCGCAGAGTCACCATAGGCAAGCGTTTACAATGAGCATCCGCCGTCAGCGAGCGCGGTGGCCGCGTGATCCTCACCCAGGCAGGACACGCAGATGACGTGGCGGTCCTCGTCGCTGAGTGGGGCTCGGCAAGAACCACAGGAAAGCATCTTTAAAAAGACGCAGCTCTTTTAGAACAGTAGAAATGGGTGTTGCGTCACGTAAGCAAACACACACACACACACACTTAGCAGAGTAAAAGGATATAGTACGCCGGAAAGCGCAGCAGGTACGGCAGTTGAAGGCGGCTGGGCCAGCGACTTCAGAAGATGGCACGTCCCGCTGAGAAGGCTACAAGTCAACGGCGCGGCTTCTCACTCTGGATCCCGCGATGCGTGAGCTTCGCGTGAAGAATGAAAAAATCAGAGAAATACAGCTATCGAGGGGTATTTACAGGGCGAGACCACGCCTATACTGGCGGGACATGACGAAATGAGCGCGAAGCGTCTTCATTCGTCATTACGTCACGCAGTGCCTTCACTCGATAGGCTGCAGCTTTTCCAGCGAGGCAGCCAATGGGCGCGCGAGCTGTTTCGCCCTTGTCTGCTTGCTGCTGCAAAAGCGTTTTGCATGATTAAAAAAATTAAGGATAATTTTTGGCTTCAATATCTCGAGGAAAGAGTGTTTCCCCCATAGCGTAAGATATTACGCAGTACGAGAGATACTCTCGTAAGAGAACTTAAGGAGCAGAAGTTAAGGGAAAACCTAATGTAAAGTTTGAGTATGGTTCGCTAAAATAGGAATGTTTTTGGCGATGCAAAATTGAAATTGGGTTATTATTCTGTTGTGTACTTGTATATGAAGATCACTAATTTGAAAATCACGGTTAAACGAATGGAAATGCGGAAAAAAGATAATGAAAACTAATTTGAGAGGGCAACCAAATTGATATCTACAACCCCTGGATGTTGATTCAAGTACCCCAAAGGAGGACAGAAAGAAGATGTTTGATGAGCCAGACCCTAGAGGATATCTACACTGCAAGAAAACTTTTAATAGTATAAGAGACTTTTATGTGTGACATATTCTACATAACTGTGACAATAACAGACAATGCTGAACCAATTTCATCCTCGCACTTGTAACAATGTTTAATTGTTGTTTGATTGGGGAGAATTTGAGTCTTTTACTTTTTCCATTAAACAAAAAAGAAAGAACAACTAAAAGAAATAAAAATGTATGGAAGAAGATGTTTGGCTCGAGTGCTCCTCCGGAGTGTGGTGGCTTAATCCAGCCTTTGACTGTGTCAGGGGTGCCGCCAAAAAATTACGTAGGCTAAAAAAAAAAAAAAATCTTGACATTTCATATATAAATATATTTGAATTTACATAAATACATTCTTCTTCTTTTTAAACATATGAACGTATTAATAAAATTGTAAATTCATTTTAGATAAAAAAAAAAAATATATATATATATATATATATATATATATATATATATATATATATATATATATATATATATATATATGTATATATATATATAATTAACCATAAAAATCCGTCTCACAAGACCGAAGCAAGACACACACACACACACACACACACAACTTGACGCAAGTGACGCAACCCATAGCAACGCGTTACAGCAACAACACCTCAGACTGACAGAAACGTAAAAATAAACGTGAATTTAGGCCACTTTAGTTTTGTACACATTGTCATGTTAATTATAAGCAAATAAATGTTTTGTTATTGACCACAATATTATAATTGATATATGTTTGAGAAGGGCACTTTTGATTAATTTTGAAATAGCTTCATTTTAGTTCTCCTGGTCTGGATTTGTTGTTGGGTTCTTGTATTGGGCGGTCCACCTCTTACGGTTTTATGGCATTTGTGTCTCTGATTAATTATTTTGTGAATTACTTTGCAAACCTGTGTTGGTTGCAACTCTGTATCACATGAAATACGTTCTGAGGAACTATTTTGCAAATCGCAATTACGTTACATGCCAATCTATTGTAGTGCTGCTATATTACTTTGTCCTGAACATAATACATCCAAAGCAGGTTTCAAAGCAGCACAAATCTACTGACGTAGAAATTTGTACGTATTACTATTTATGCATAATCGTGGCATTAAAGGGTACCTATCATGGAATTTTGAAAATTACCTTTCATGTAGTGTGTAACATAGATCTAAGTGAACGAAAACATCCTGCAAAGTTTTAAATATGAAAGTTCACCGTATACAAAGTTATTATCTCTCAAAAGTAAGAGTCGACTCTGAGTCGTTGATATGAATCGATAGACGAACGATGCACTTTCGTACGTCACTTGTCCAAGTTATTTGAATAAGATACGCCCACTCATTGCATTAGGAGACACCAGGGAAAACATCATGTCGACGAGACGCTGCTGTGTTTTGAAGTGCAACGCAAAAGCAAACTTTTTTCATCTGCCCAGTGAGGAGCATTTGAAGACAGTGGCTACAGTTCATAACTATACCACAGAAGTATTATAGCCCGAACTTGTTCTGTGTTCGCGTCATTTTGAAGATGAATTTGCGAGATGGCTGATACTGAAGGAGGGAGGTTCAATACAGAGTTTATTTGGATCAGCTTCCTTCTCCGAATCACAATCTGTAAGTAGGCTGTTGCTTTTATGTTTGTATCATGTTCTATAATTATTTTGTGTGTTGTGTACGCACAGGCACAGCGCAGCTTCTAGCAGCTAACTTAGGTCTTCATGTCAATTGTATTGAAATATGTGAAGTGTTTGTCGTTGTTAATGGAGTTGTCAAAGGGCTCTCGAGTGTCACGCATCAGCATTGAGCGTGACAGTCACTCATTTCGGTCTTTTGTCACGCTCTCCGGCCACACATTGTATTTCTCACGCTGAAAAACTATTTGTAATATATTTAATATGCCGCAGTGCCCAAAACTCACTCACTGTGGAACCGGCAGGATTCAAGCGCGTCTCCTCCAGTGTTGCCAGGTCCGTATGCCTGCACTGTTTCCCCGGGTTGTTTGTGTAGTGCACGCTGGTTGACGCGATTGTTTTATCCACTGGAACATGATTGTTATTGAGGAAACACCCGGGAACGCTATTTGAATATTTTTGGCCGTGATTGGGTTAGTTTGATGAGCAATTGGGCTGGTTTTGTTGTGCAGACCTGGCAACCCTGGTCTCCTCGGGTGTTGTTCGTCTGGTGTTGTTAGCCAATCAGAAAATAGCACTGTTGTATCTGGGTAAGATCTAGCAACAACCAATGACACCTCGTCGGCTGGGTGTCTAACATATCACCACAGATTAGCGTCAAAGAACGTATATTTACAAGAAGTGAAAGCCAATAGAACGTTCCATTGCAACACCAGCGCCCAGCAGCAGCGCTACGCTTCCGCCATTTTGGGG
This sequence comes from Chrosomus eos, assembly GCA_036326025.1. Taxonomy (NCBI): domain Eukaryota; kingdom Metazoa; phylum Chordata; class Actinopteri; order Cypriniformes; family Leuciscidae; genus Chrosomus; species Chrosomus eos. Next base: position 49,271,920 of record CM070818.1, read on the forward strand.
TGAAAGCCACTCGGCAGTCATATATTATACATATATTAAGCCCAGTGCAGAGGTCATTTTTAGGTTGAAATAATTATGTAAAAAGAGGAGGCAGCGCCAGATTTTTTAACGCAGGTGCCGAGGGGGTGCTAGATCATTGACAGGGGGAGCTGCGCACTTATAGCCTATATTGTATACTATTATTAAATGAGCAAAACTTCAATATTTAATATTCAATAATTTTAATTATCACAACTAAAGTTTTAATTTTACTAAATTGAATAAGCACAACATTCAGCATTCAATCAAATATATTTAAAGATGTATTATTTATAATGTTATTTCAACATAATATCTCGTTATTTCAACATATGTGAGTGTGCAACATAATCAGAGAGTAGCCTATTTCTTTTCGTTTGGAATAGTTTCGTTTAAATATTTAGTTGCAAGCTTTCTATATTTCTCATGTCTGAGGCATATTTCGGTTAATTTATGATGAGATTTGCTCAAGTTCACGACGAGCGCCGGCGCCGGATGTCATGATTATGTCTGCTATATTTGCTTATTTATTAAATCCAGCCGATTAAATTAAAAAAAAAAAATAAAAAAAATAAGATACAATTTATACAAAACTAAATTAATTTTAAAGAAAGGCTTTCTACAAAACACAGCGTAGGCTAATGAGTCAAAATCATAATGTCTCCTGATATCATACTCATGCTGTTCACTTTTCATAATCAATATGGGGAAAAAACATTATAATATTTGAACAAATATGAAACTAAATGCGCTTATTAATGGCTACAACAACACGTATACAGTAGTAGGCCTACAAACTCTCTATTTGTACAACTATTAGGCCTATACAACAGCAATAGAAACAGCTTTACAGTGAACTTCTTATATCGTATATTAATGACCGTTAAAGCAAGAGTATGTAAACAAAAACACAGCCACTGTACAAAAGTGGCAATTATAGGATAACGGACACATGCAATGCATAATGTTCCATAAGATCATCATGTTTGTAGCATGATCCAGGGGATTAAAACGTACAAAATATATTTCAGGCTAAGTGGAGTTGGTAACTAATAATAGTAGTAAATGTGTAAAGTTGCATAAAATGGAAATATTCTATAATGCAAGAAAAAACTACCTCAAAAAACTGTTATCTGTGCTGTTGCCCAGTAACTCCCGTTGGAATCTTCATCCCACAATGGCGGCCGCGCTCCCCAAGCGCCATCTAGTGGCTGTTACCAGAAAAGCATCAGAGTTTCGCCTCTTGTGCTTCTATACTCTTTGTTAGCGTCACGCAAAGGCGGGGTTTGGAAAAATGACTCGCTAAACGATTCATTTGGGAGTCGGTGAGCAAATCAGGTAAAAATAAATGCATATTATAAGACAACAAAAGTGTTTTTTGTCATTGCATGCTTGTAAAACTGTTGTTGGGGACTCCCAGAACAATATTAGGAACATTTTAAATGCCATAATAGGTACCCTTTAATGTTTTTACTCTATTGCATTCAACTGTCTTATCAATTAAGTTTTCAGTCGCATTTATTAATATAATAGACCTACATTACTCATAAATATTAACATTTCGCTCTGTTCGTGCCTTCTGCAGCAAACTGTTTTCGGAGGATTAGCCTGCGTGGTGTTAAAAATGAATACACTTTTAACCTTAAAAATACCTTGTTTATTCGTTTAACCATTTTGTAGTATTTAGTGTATTTACACAAAAGGCATTTTCTCCAATAAAACACAACATACTGATACATTCACAAAAGACATACATTTTATTAGCTTGATGTAATCCAAATCCTAGAATCCATACGTTGTTTGCAAGAAACAGATCCAAATTCAGCCTTTTATCCAGTGATCTTTATCTTAATTTCTCAGCAGCGACCGCAAACGTGAAATCTATCCCGCGCTGGTGATGAATTCAAATTCAAAAATTGCGCCTTTAAGAAGCGTTACGACATGTTTTATGGCCGTTATATCAAACGCTCATTGGCTCTCGCCTGCTTCGTCACAGATTGGGACATGCCGTGTTTCAGTCGGTGTAGTACATTTGAAATGTAGAAGCGCGCGCGCCTTCAGAGAGCGAACCGAAATGGATTAACATTTTCATGGATTAACGTTAATAACAAATTCTGATCTGTACCTCATACACAACTACTATAATACTGCCAGAGAGGACTGCGATTGCAACGCATCATCATGTGAACGACTTTTGGTAATGTTAACGTAACCGGTTTTGACATTTTATTCATAATTGTGTTAGCCTATGCAGTTTTAAGGAATTGTTATGGGTAGGTTTAGGGGTAGGAGTAGGATTAGTGGCTCAAAATATATTTTAATGCTATATTGTTAATAAAACTGCCATTTACTTACACATTTTATCCTTTTTATATTCTGTATAAAATGGATATGTTTAGGTTTTGGGGGTAGGATTAAGGGATCTTGTTACATTTATCTTTAAAAGTGAAAGTATACATCTTTATGATATGAAATTAACGTAAATAGTTAACGTTTTGTAGCTGTAAAAACGTAATAATGTTACGTTTAAATGTTGCAAATTCGTCCATATTATACGTTTCAGCATCTATCCAAACGTACAAAAATGTACGTTTTCTATCTTTGAAAATAATGTTTTAATACCTACGTATTAACAATTAGACCAGGCTGCTATATTAGGTTAAGGACCAACGTAATAGCACTGCTTATATGCTGGCATGTAAAGTAATTGCGATTTGCAAAATAGTTTCCTCAGAACGTATTTCATGTGATACAGGGTTGGTTTTTAAAGGTGCTATAAAGATGTTATTGTTATTTACAGTTCGTATTATGCTCTGTTCTGTCTAAATAAACAGGACATTTGCATTTACATTTGGTTATGCATTTGCATTTACATTTGGGTTATGCAGTGTTTTTAAATTATATTTTACACTGGGGTGCCTTGAGATTTTATGCACTTTTAAAAGGTGCCCTGACTGAAAAAATTTTGAGAAAGGCTGTTAATCCAGTAATTGGAAAGGAGAATGGGTGACTCAAATTGAGTCACTAGGTAGCATAACTGAAGGAGCTGGATTTTGAAACTACACTCTGGAAAAGGATAGTGAAAGTGGGGCTTAAATAAGCCCCAGAAGAGGGAATGTTGAAGATTTTATTATTTAGAAAACAAGTAATTTAGCCTTATAAGAATACACAATGTTGAGGCAGCAGTCAATTCTATTCTGACAAGTCACATGGTACAAGACCTTTACCCAAAACTATCTATAGCAGGTGTGCCCAACCCTGCTCCTGGCGATCGACTGTCCTGCACAGTTCATATCCAAACCTAATCAAACACACCTGAAGGTCTTCAATTAAGGTCTTAACAACCAATTAAGATATTCAGGAGTACTTGAAAATTAAAGGCAGGTGTGTTTGATCAGGGTTAGAGATAAACTGTGCAGGACAGTCGATCGCCAGGAGCAGGGTTGGGCACACCTGATCTATAGGGTGTGTTACCTTCTATGGAAGATGATGTATGTATTTAACTCTGAACCCAAAATTACTCAGAGCGCCAGTGGGCCGGATGGCCAGAGCGTTAGAGTGCCGTTCTATGGAATGGAACGGCATTCGAAAATAAAGTCTAATTATTTCTGGCATCAAAGATCTCTGCAAAGTTATTTACAGAAAAATTTAAACCACTTCAACTTCACGTCTGTCTAATAATGACACCAAGAATGAGTGACTGGATCATAAAACCCAATTTGTTGAAAAAAAAAATTGTTTACAAACACGCACTGGCACTGGTGTCTCCTTAAATCAGATTTGTCCACAGAGTTTTTATTCTGTCTCAGTCACTCATGGCAGAGTTTGAGTTGACAGATTTGTTGAATGTTTTCTTTTTTCTTTTTACAAAGTATAATTTTCACCTGGTTTTCTTTTTGTAGAGCTTCGTGGGATGGAGGAGCATTGTGTGTGTGTGTGTGTGTGTGTGTGTGTGTGTGTGTGTGTGTGTGTGTGAGTGTGGAGAGGAGAGAGAGGAGAGAGAGAGAGAGAGAGAGAGAGAGAGAGAGAGAGAGAGAGAGAGAGAGAGAGAGAGAGAGAGAGAGAGAGAGAGAGAGAGAGAGAGAGAGAGAGAGAGAGAGAGAGAGAGAGAGAGAGAGAATCACCGAAGGCTAAATAAAATGAATCGTAAATCTAAAGAAAGTCCTTTGATAGCTGAGATGTTTGTGTCTAGGACACTATGCTACTTGAACAGCTCTGTTTTATGTCTTCTTGTGGTCAAGATGTGGTGAAAAACTTCCATTAGACTCTTCCCTCAGGAGAAATGTTTCCCAAGATGATCGCACACATCACAGGAGGCTGTGAAAAAAAAAATCTGATAAATAATGCAGCATAATCAATCATTAACTTGAAAATGGACAACCAGTGTAGGGTGATATTCACAGGATGTGTTTGGACTACTTTTACTGGCAAAGTGCAATGCATTTGTAGCTTACAGTATCAGGTCAGCCATGAGTTGTTCTTATTTTAAAGGTCCATTTTGACTTTTAGATAAAGGTCTAAAATAACCTCCTATTGGCCCTCATTTATCAAAAGTGCGTACACCAAATTTCCAGCGTACACTGGCGTACACCCAAAACCACGGTGACTTTGAGATTTATCAATATGGACTTTGGCGTACGGCACGCTCAAATCCCACGCCAGCTCAGGAGGTGGTGTACGCACGTTTTGAGGTGTGTAAATGCGCAGAAAAACGAGACTATTACCAGGGAAGTGGAAAGAAACAAAATTGTTTTATTTGGGAGTTTAAAGAGTGGGATTAGGCGCCCACAACAACAAAATATGGACCCGAATTACGAGTTCTGTTAATATTGTGTGGGGGTTGAACCGTTGCGAAGCGCACTCCAGCAGAGATAAGAATGTTTTATTGCTTAATATAGACCAATAGTAAAGTTAAGCATTCTTATTTGCATTTTCTTGTTTATTGTAGGTGGGGAAAAAAGTGGTCAGATATAAAGATCGCCACAAAGAGGCGCGTCTCGGCACTGAAGGAGCCAGAGTCGATTTTTCGTTATGATTTTTATTATTAATGACGCTTATTGATATTAAGAAGAAGAATGTCGTTATTGTTATTATTATCATTATTATTATTATTTAAAAAAAGAAGAATGTCATTTTTATTATTTTGTCAGTCTGAATAATTTTTTGGTCATTGAAAGCCTTTCATTAGGCCTCTGAACCCAGTCTGTGCGCACGAGCTGGGCCTGAGACGTCAGGTAAAGCGTACAGGCTCGCAACTGAAGGAATACATACAAATCAAATGCTTTGGTAAAATCACACAAATTAAACATTGAAGTTCCCTGTTGCACAAAATAAACACTGAAGTTTATAATTTGTTGTTGTTGTTGTTTTTTACAGTGGGTCATAATCATGTCTTTTAGTTTGTCAGAGCTTTTGTGGTGTTAGGAATTGATCTCCACGTCGGAGAAGTTTCTCTTCTTTGCCGTCTTCCGTGTGTCCATGGCGTAAAATGAGGGCGTGGGGGAAGCGGAGACTTGAATATATAGGGGCGTGTTATTCTAATGACGATCGTTTTCAGCCGCGGCATTTATCAAGGGCAGGTATTGCGTACACCTAGATTTCAAAGGTACGCACAGCTTCATACATCAGGCGGTGAGAGGAGTGTAAGCATAATCTTACGCCAACATATACGCCCGTTTCTACGCAAGAATGATAAATGAGGGCCATTGTGACTTTTGCACTTCTTATTACAGCATATTTTAAGTTATTACGGCAAGACATCAGGTCAAGGCTCCTCAAATCCAGTCCTAGAGGCCCACTGCTCCGCAGATTTAAGTTCCAGCCCTAATCAAACACACCTGAACAAGCTAATCAATGTCTTCAGAGTCATAGACATAATAAATACATAGACACCCTATTGGCTTCTGGAGTGTACGCCAATGGCACCGCCAAATCAAGGAGGGCAACTTTCCCAAACCTCTCATTATGGGAATTGAGAAGAATGCCTGTTTCGTGCGCTGCTTGGGGCTGTACAGATCGCCACACAATTGAAAACAGGTCTGGGGGAATTACCTTTCACAAACAAGACTGAATTATTTTTTTCTGGTTGTATTTGGTCATTATATAATTAGTAATAGTAACATACACCACGTACAAACCACTGAAATCGGCTGATAAATGTAAACGTTATTATTGTTTTTATCCAGGAAAACCGCAGCTCACCCGTTTACTTGCATTTGTTTACAGTGCAGTCTTGCCCTCCGCAAAATGGCGGGCACGTTGACGTATCGCAGCAACGTTCCAAAGCGGCCAATAGGGCGTCTATGTATTTATTATGTCTATGTTCAGAGTAACTAAAAAATTGCAGATAATTGAGTTTGATCAGGGTCTGAAATAAACTCTGCAGGACAGTGGCCACCTAGGGCCGGATGAAGAACCCTGTCATAGGTTTATATGATCAAATATTTAACTAATAAATATCATTATACTATAACATCATATTAAATGTTCTAGAATGTTGTTTAAATGAGCTCAAATTGCATACATTTCCAGAACATAAATCTACACATTGGATAAAGCCTGCAGGATCAAAATTCTTGTTTGATTTTGCTGACATATTAGCTTTTGGATCTCTCTGTTATCACTCCTTGAATCATAAAAAAAGAGAAATTATATATGACCAAAACCTTCTGTAAAAAACATTCAGAATATATTTATGAATAAAACTGTAAAGTTTGGTGTATGTAAGCTGACATAGAAAAAAAATAGTTTTAAGAAAACAGCCTTTGATTAAATGTATTAAATTGTAATCCGCAACACAAATAGATAAAGTGTAATACATTAAACACGTAAATGTGTTTTTTTAGATGTATTGTTTCCACTAGTCTGAAGCAACACATTATCAATAACCCCAAATCTAAAAATGTACCAGTGCATGGAAAAACAATGAATTTGCCTCTATACTGTCTTGACTTAATTGATTCATTTTCTCACAGCACTAACCTAAATATCCGCACTGCGTTCACGCCACTTGTGGTTTGTGGACCCTGCTGTACGCTCAGTGTGCGAGACCCTTTAAAAGCAGAAGTGTGTTCTCTCAGACGGGGCTCATTAATATTAATATCACACAGATTGTGCTTTTTAAACTGCGGAAAGTTCTAGAATGAAACCAGTAGCGAAAAACAAAGAGCAGATGAGTCATTCTGACCTGAGAAAGACTGCCAGCTTTGATTCGTTCTGTTTGGTTGAATCCAAGTGCTCTAGTCAAACCTAAGGCCACATGTCAGTGACTGGCTTCCACAGGGTGCTTTGTGGAAAACAATACATATTCTACATGATGTTTGTACGAGGCAATTGAAAAACATTGGGAATGTTTAAAGGTGTATTGACCCTGGACTTGTTTAGAGTGAAATGTGAAGTAGCATTGCACAGATGTTTCACCGCAAGTTTTAAACGGACTGGACTGAACATAAATCATCTGCTGTGCTTCATATCTGAAAATCTAAAAGTTATTCTTAAAGGCGTCATATAATGCCATTTTTGTACAAGTTAATATGAATCTTTAGGGTCTAAATAAAAACTTTGTAATATACTTTTATTAAAAATTCTCATTAGTATTTTAAGAAAACACTAATTTTACCTGCTCAAAAACAGCTCTGTTTTCAGCACGCTGTATCAGTGCATATGCCTTTAAATGAAAATTAGCTTTGCTGACTCCGCCCCTCTGTTCTGTGCGTACACAGTTTTTAATAACACAATAACCATAACGCGTTGTTCATTATAAACGTGGGATTATTAATTATATTGAGAACGTCGTAACGTTACATAGAATACATGCCGTAATGTACCCTGAGTGTAAACAAGCGTGCAAGCAATTTGCAAAGATTCATATAAAGGTTAATAAAACATTACACTCACTTCTTCTGGAGGTGCAGCAGGTACCTCAAGTATAGTTGGTACCGATTCCTTTTTCAGGAGCAGCTTCTTAGCAAAACCAGCTTTATAATGACCCTCGTTTAAAAAGCAGTCTGGTGAGAAATGATTTGCGCAAACATGAACGCATTGACGTTGATCGTGGGGAATATTCCCATCGTAAACAAAACTCAGCCACTGCGTCTTCAGCGGTTCGGATTTAGGAACATTAAAATGACTGCTGTGTTCGTTATTACACCCAAGAACAGAACACCACAATCGCTCAACGCCATTCTGCTCCAGTGTAAACAATGACGAACTATGAGGACAGCTCGCTCAGGGCGGGTCTGTGTTGAAACGCTGCTGTCAATCAACAATCGTGGGAGGGGCGTTCGTTTTACCTACGTCAAAGAAACGAACGGCTCAGTTTGAGGAAGGGGAAAACATATAAGGAGATTAAAACAAAAACACTGTATGGATTTTTATCATTATATGATTGTTCTGTACAGGCACTGCCAACACACATTTCAGTACAATCAACTTGTAAAAGTGCATGTACCATTATATGACCCCTTTAAATCAAAAGAGAAAGTCATCTCAGTTTACGACTAGAACCCTAGTTCCTGAGAAGGGGGCGATAACGCTTTGAGAACGTTCCTGCATGATTGCGTCTGAAGCACTTGTGTCAACTAGTTCAGCTTTTATTTAGCCGAAGCAAGTCGATCACAGGGATGGAGTGAGTATGGCAAAGTGACACAGAGTCTCATTCCCTTCTCACCAGTTAGCTCGGCCAGTACGATCAGAGCCGGTCCGAGCCTTTTGGGGGCCCTAAGCAGAATTTGATTTGGGGGCCCCCTCCCACTAAGCGAAGTCACCTGTGCTTGACGATTATTGACACAAATGTCACGCAATAATGATACATTATAAATGAATACAGTGAGGTTATGTATTAATACAAAATAAATACTTAATAAAAAAATAGATGCCTACTTAAATAAAAATAAATTACTTTTACTTTACTCTTTTACTAACTCTTTGAAACATCTTAAAACAAACTGTCTCAAAACATATCAAATAAATTATTTGCTCAAATAATGACAAAACTGAGAAATCAGAAACATAATGGCCCTCATTTATCATTCTTGCGTAGAAACGGGCGTATATGTTGGCGTAAGATTATGCTTACACTCTTCTCACCGCCTTATTTATGAAGCTGTGCGTACCTTTGAAATCCTGGTGTACGCAATACCTGTCATTGATAAATGCCGCGGCTGAAAACGATCGTCATTAGAATAACACGCCTCTAAATATTCAAGTCTCCGCTTCCCCCACGCCCTCATTTTACGCAATGGACACACGGAAGACGGCAAAGAAGAGAAACTTCTCCGACCTGGAGGTCGAGGCCATCACCAGGTAAGTGGAAAGAAATAAAATTGTTTTATTTGGGAGTTTAAAGAGTGGGATTAGGCGCCCACAAAAACAAAATATGGAACCGAATTACGAGTTCTGTTAATATTGTGTGGGGGGTTGAACCGTTGAGAAGAATGTTTTATTGCTGAATAGATCACTAGTGATCAAGTTATACGTTTTCTTTATTGCTTAATATAGACCACTAGTGATCAAGTTATACGTTTTCTTTAGGCCTATTGCTTAATATAGACCAATAGTGATAAAGCTATACGTTTTATTTATTGCTTAATATAGACCAATAGTGATAAAGTTAAGCATTCTTATTTGCATTTTCTTGTTTATTGTAGGTGGGAAAAAAAGTGGTCAGATATAAAGATCGCCACAAAGAGGCGCGTCTCGGCACTGAAGAGCAGCCTGAGTCGATTTTTCGTTATGATTTTTATTATTAATGACGCTTATTGATATTAAGAAGAAGACTGTCGTTATTATTATTTAAAAGAAGAAGAATGTTATTTTTATTATTTTGTCAGTCTGAATTATTTTTTTGCCATTGAAAGCCTTTCATTACTGAACCCAGTCCGTGCGCACGAGCCGGGCCTTACCCTGACGTCAGGTAAAGCGCACAGGCTCGCAACTGAAGGAATGCATGCCTACAAATCAAATGCTTTGGTAAAATCACACAAATTAAACATTGAAGTCCATGTTGCACAAAAATAAACACTGAAGTTTATAATTTGTTGTTGTTGTTGTTGTTGTTGTTGTTTACAGTGGGTCATAATATATCATATGTTTTAGTTTGTCAGTGCGTTTTGTGGTGTTAGGAATTGTTTTTCTGCGCATTTCCGCACTAACTCAAACGTGCGTACACCACCTCCTGAGCTGGCGTGGTATTTGAGCGTGCCGTACGCCACAGTCCATATTGATAAATCTCAAAGTCACCGTGGTTTTGGGTGTACGCCAGGTGTACGCTAGAAATTTGGTGTACGCACTTTTGATAAATGAGGGCCAATAAGAGCAAGGGTTCAACAATGACAATTATTGTTAAAAACTGCAAAAATATTATTATTTCTCAACTGTCTTAATACAGTGTAGCTGTCCTCAAAATATTTTTTATTATTATTATTGTAACAGACTTTGTTGGATTGTACATGACAGAATCCAACAAAGTCTGTTACTATAATACCGGTAATGATGTACTGACGCTCATTGTATATTGCATTTATGCATATTGTATTTTTCCCCTCGGGCTTGCCGTAGATAGGAAAGGGTCGTGCGCACTTGGTACTGGAGTAGGGTTTCGCAGGTTTTTGGATTTAGTGATCTGATGTGTGGTATAATAAAGTGGAGAAGAGTTCAAACTGCTATGTTTATTATTTATTCAAACTGCTACCCTTACACCTAGAAGGTTAAGTTCCCCTGCGGCTGTTTTCTCCAACTTAAACCGATACCATGACTATGCGCAGTTGCGCCCGAATTGTCTATGCACGCGCGAGGTGTCTAGATTATGCGCATGACTTAAACGCTGGCAGACACAGCGGCAGTTGTAGGCAGGTATATTGATCATGAAATCAGAATTTTCTTGTCTTGAATTATTCATTAATTCAGTCATATTCATTCATTCATTCATTTATGTCACTTGTTTAAGTCATCTAAACATTATTTATTTATTTATTTATTTATTTATTTATTTTTACTCGATGGGGGAGGGGGGCCCTTGGTGGCCAGCTTAGTTCGCTTATGCCTCGGGCCGGCCCTGAGTATGGTGCTACAAGTAGTAGACTTATTCTGTCTCGGCGGACCTTCTCCAGAACTCCTGGGAGCAGAGTAATCAGGGAGAAATGTACAGACGTAGCTTAAGCCATGTCTATACTTGACGTGCCGTTATTCGGTAATGTGATATATTGCGGTAATGAATATGCACGATATTTTTATCGCAGGCATAACAATTTAATTTTTTTTATTTTCCATCAACCGCTTATAAAAATCACTGCGTATATGCTGCGCAAAACACGTGCACACTCTGATGTAAACAATCCCCACATGGAGAAGAAGCATGGCGGATGATTTATCCCCCTTCTAAAAGTCAGGGCTGCCAAGACTCACGCAATCAACACTTTTCACACGCTCTCATGCCACACATTCATTTTTTTCACGCAGAGAAAAATCGAGGGGCAAAGAGGACACTGACACTGACAAACTAGACAGAGCAGGTTACTTTTGATATCAAAAAAATTCTCCGCTCTCAGGTTCTGTCCATTTTATTACTAAATTCAGACAATAAATACCATTTTGGGGCTTGTAAATGTGATGTGATAAATCGTTGTAGCGCCATCATTTCAAGTAAACCGATCTTTTGTTACTTTTTATTTAAAGATACAGTACAACTTACCGAAAGGTATGCCTCATACATAATATCGATCAGTGTTTTTCAACCACGGAAAGAGGTCAATAAAACTGCAGGAGAACAATATTGTTACAGAACGTTACATTTACCTCAAGAAAGCCATTTAACGACCAGCACGTTAGTTGACTAGAAAAAAATAGCTATAGAGAGGAGTATTTTGCTAAATATGTGCACTATATTACATATTTATTATATTTTTACTTGTGTCATTACATACTTGTTATTATAATGAAAACCACATTATATCTAATTTGTTATTTTTAACCTTTAATAATACCAGCTGATAGGGCTCTCTGTATGTTTACAACATTATGTGAGATATTTTTTCTTGAGAAAAATTTACATGTTGTCACGTTTTGATGTGTTTAGTTCTGTTTTGTGATCTTGTTTTCCCCTGTCTTTGTGATTTTGGTTTAGTCCTGTTAGTTTTCCCGCTCCTCATTTGTGTTCAGTTTCTTCACCTGTTTTCAGTTAATTATCTCGTTTGGTTCAGTTCTTTTAAGCCCTGTGTTTTCCCTCAGTGTTGGTTGGTCGGCGTCTATGTATGGTTGTGTTTACCCTGAAGTCCTGGAGTCTGTTATTTTGTTCCTGTTTGTTTTTTGGAAGTTTAAGTTTATATAATAGATATCCTAAACTACAGTTTCCGTGTCCTCGTCTTCGGCATCCTGCACACAACCCTGACAGAACGACCAACCGTACAAAAGGAAAGGAAAAGGAAAGGAGAACCAGAAAATGGGCCGTAGGAGGAAAAGCAAGGTGGTGAGCCCCTTTGAAATCCCAATACTCTTCCAGAATGAGCTCTCTCTTGAGGAGTATGCGGGGCGATACCTTGAGCTCTACAATGATGTGACATTGAAGGAAGAGGAACTGACAAAGAGTTTCTGGGGTGGATTAAAAGACCCTCTCGCCCAGATAATTCTGGTAAAGGACCTAAATATCTCCTTCCTGGAGTTTGTGGATCACACACTGTGGGCGTGTGGATCCGACTATCTCGTGGAGGATCTCCCACTCCAGCCAGTTCCAAATCCAGTATGCCCAGAGCCCATCTTCTGCCCGCCAGAGCCTGAGCCCATCGCCTGCCCGCCAGAGCCTGAGCCCATCGCCTGCCCGCCAGAGCCTGAGCCCATCGCATGCCCGCCAGAGCCTGAGCCCATCGCCTGCCCGCCAGAGCCTGCACTCCGCATCAGCCCTGCCACCAGATCGGTCCCTAGACTTCCCCGGATGATATCTAGTATGAATGATCCCCCACTGATGTCAGTGCGATCAGCCAAAAAGAGGGCTGCCGAGGCTGGGGTTCATGTCACGCTCACTGATCCTGAGCCTTCACCGCTGGTCCCGTCCAGCACAGATCCTGAGCCTTCACCGCTGGTCCCGTCCAGCGTTGACCCAGAGACCGTCCAGCCAGAGACCGTCCAGCCAGAGACCGTCCAGCCAGAGACCGTCGCCTGCCCGCCAGAGCATGAGTCCAGCCCCAAGCCCCCTGATGTGCTGGCCCCGTCCAGTTCCGAGTCCCCTGATGTGCTGGCCCGTCCAGTTCCGAGTCCCATGATGTGCTGGCCCCGTCCAGTTCCGAGTCCCATGATGTGCTGGCCCCGTCCAGTTCCGAGTCCCCTGATGTGCTGGCCCCGTCCAGTTCCGAGTCCCCTGATGTGCTGGCCCCGTCCAGTTCCGAGTCCCATGATGTGCTGGCCCCGTCCAGTTCCGAGTCCCATGATGTGCTGGCCCCGTCCAGTTCCGAGTCCCATGATGTGCTGGCCCCGTCCAGTTCTGAGTCCCATGATGTGCCAGAGCCTGTTGATCCTGCGCCAGAGCCTGTTGATCCTGCGCCAGAGCCCACTGATCCTGCACCAGATGCACCAGAGCCCACTGATCCTACACCAGAGCCCACTGATCCTGCACCAGATGTACCAGAGCCCACTGATCCTGCACCAGAGCCCACTGATTCTTCACCGCTGGTCCTGCCCAGCCCAAGACCCTCGTTGCTGCCGGATTCCCCCTTTCCTGTCAATTTCCCCATTAAAATTTTGGGGGGGCGCCCACCCGAAGGGTCCTCACCGCCATGGCCACCCGAAGGGTCCTCACCGCCATGGCCACCCGAAGGGTCCTCACCGCCATGGCCACCCGAAGGGTCCTCACCACCATGGCCACCCGAAGGGTCAGCTCCGCCCTGGACGCCCGAGGGCCCCACAGCTCCGCCCTGGACGCCCGAGGGTCCGACAGCTCCGCCCTGGACGCCCGAGGGTCCCACAGCTCCGCCCTGGACGCCCGAGGGTCCGACAGCTCCGCCCTGGACGCCCGAGGGTCCGACAGCTCCGCCCTGGACGCCCAAGGGTCCCACAGCTCCGCCCTGGACGCCCGAGGGTCCGACAGCTCCGCCCTGGACGCCCAAAGGTCCCACAGCTCCGCCTTGGACGCCCGAGGGTCCCACAGCTCCGCCCTGGCCACGCCCACAGCCTGCTCCGCCGTGGTCACGCCCACAGCCTGCTCCGCCGTGATCACGCCCACAGCCTGCTCCGCCCTGGAGGCTTCCCGGACCTGCACCATGCCCTCGTAAGCCTTCAGGGCGCCCACCCTCCCACCCCTTTGGATGTTATATGGCGCGAGGACGCGCCTTCGGGGAGGGGGGAGGTACTGTCACGTTTTGATGTGTTTAGTTCTGTTTTGTGATCTTGTTTTCCCCTGTCTTTTGTGATTTTGGTTTAGTCCTGTTAGTATTCCCGCTCCTCGTTTGTGTTCAGTTTCTTCACCTGTTTTCAGTTAATTATCTCGTTTGGTTCAGTTCTTTTAAGCCCTGTGTTTTCCCTCAGTGTTGGTTGGTCGGCGTCTATGTATGGTTGTGTTTACTCTGAAGTCCTGGAGTCTGTTATTTTGTTCCTGTTTGTTTTTTGGAAGTTTAAGTTTATATAATAAATATCCTAAACTACAGTTTCCGTGTCCTCGTCTTCGGCATCCTGCACACAACCCTGACACATGTAGGCTATATACTGTAGCCTACCTAATATTTATGCAAATGAGTCAATATTGAATCAAGATTGAAATCAATCAGGAATTGAACTGAAATCGTGAAAATTGTGTTAAGCAATATTCAAACAGTAGCCTACCAGTCATTGTACCATATACATATTGTAACATGTTGTCACTAAACTTAATAAAATTCTGTTTAGTTACCAAATGTTTTGACAATCACAATTACACTTATTGTGATGCAAGTTGTTGTTTTTTTACATCCCCCCAATCCATCTGTTTCTCTTGTGCAATTAAAATATCATGATAATACCGTATACCGTGATAAAAGCTCAATCAATTAATCACAGCATGAAAATTTGATACTGGCACATGCCTAGTTTATACCACAACGTCCAGCCCCAAGGGAGCTGGGTGTGTGAGGGAGAACCAAAGGGGATGGTGCGTTGTATCCTGAGACGCGAAAATATCTACTTCAGCTTGGCTAAAATACCTCCCATATATGCTTCCCCACCTCGGGGTGAAGTTTCCCTGGGCCTCAGCCCCTGCCTCGACAGGATGTCTGCTCCTAGGTGTTGGTACCCTGGAACTTATACTGCTCTCAGGGAGAGTTGTTTTCATTGGGACCACAGGAGGATCTGGTGTGCCAGGTTGCATAGCTGCAGGGGTGATAGTAGACAAAAATCCTGAGCCCGAACTTTTTCCCTGGGAGGTAAGCGGGCCCCTAAGCCAAGATATATGCCCTGATCAACATCATTGTTAAGCGGGATCCAGGGGTGTGGTCCCCTGCAAGAACATTTTGATAAATACCGGTAGTCTCTTAAATGATAGATTCTGGTGACTTTTGTAGATATAAATGAACATCATTCAGACATGAGATGAACAAACCCAATACAAGCCTATATTACAGTAGCATCTTTGTGTAGCGCACCAGAGCTCCTGGGTGTAACAGTTCAAAATAGACCCAAAAGCGAATGCTGGTTAATGATTTATTGAAAAGGAAAATGATAAATGCAACACAGGCTGTCTGCCGATCACAGGTAGTCTTGAACGCAGAACAGGAAAATGATCTCCAGAGAGAAACCAGGCAGGATGATCGTCACAGGTTAGCGGTCAGGTAGTGCTCGCAGGAACAGGCAAGCGCAGACTCCACCAGGCAGTAACCGCAGCACAGAGAATCAGACTTGACACAGGATAGCCGGAGCAGTAACTCATCTGACATATGCGTACACACAGGACAAGAAACAGTAGCAATGATATACAGACGTCAGTAACGGACATGAACGAACAAACAATAAACCGACAAGAGGGGAAAAGAACATGAGGTCTAAATAGCCAGAAAATCAGGGCAAAAGGGAAACAGGTGTGAGGAGAGCAGGAGAGTGAACGCTGATTGAGAATGGGCTTAGCTGTGCGAGAGCACAAGTGAGAGAGAGAGAGAGAAACAAGCAGAGGAATAAAACTAGACTCCTGAAACTGGGACCCTGGGCCTGTTCATTAATCCATCCCTGTTTTTAACTAGTCACTTACCTGCATACTTATTGCTTGTATAGCATACTGAGACTACAGCCATACCAAGAAAGGTCAGTGGGTGGCAATTTTAACCCTTAGGGGTCGAAAACCGCGTCCACGCGTTTTGCTGGATTTTTTCCTTATCAGTGCAATCAAATTAATCTGTTGATTTTGATCTTAAATATAAGTGTTGTACATCATTAGATCCTGTTAAGTTTCATTTTTTTTTGTGGGTACTCACAATAAAAACAAAGTGTTGTGCTTTTCGTCAAATAAAGAAAAATAAACATGATGCGCGTTTTAACTTGTCTCTGTCAGTGAGGTCCGTTCTGAAACGCGTCCGAAATATTAACTGTAACTCTCTCAATACTTGTCACAGAGATACGAGATATGTCTCTTTATGAAGCTGAGATTCTCTTCTTTTAAATGAAGTAATTTATTTAAAAAATATATATTTACAGTTTATGTAATCCGTTTGAAACAAAGGAGAGTTTTTTCGCTCTCCCTTCATTATAAATAATTAGGTGAGCCCGCCACACCCCCAGCGCTTTTGACATGGTAAATCTATGCATCACACGCGGCACGCCCCCCGATCAATGCCAAACACAGATTCTTCATCAGAGATTCACAGATAGTTCATCGCGTTTTAGGGATGGAAGCACGCTAACGTTACTCCTTCAGAGGATTATGGACAAATGGGAATAATTCACCTTTTTCTCAGTGGAATTTGAAACTCAGACGACGAACGTTCCATTTTGAAGAACGAATTGACCCCGAGGATTCAAGTTCGGAGTAGGTTACCGGTAAGTTGTTTAGTGTTTTATAATTCCTTTTCTGATCATAGAGCTCAAATGCATTTTCAGACTATAGTTTGCCTAGTAATTACCTCAACACAACATTCGTGTAGCAGGCCTATACGCTCGTGTAAACTTTTTAAATAACTGCTTAGGTTATAATGATTTAGTGAAATATATCGATCTGCGAGTTTTGTTTGAGTTCTTCTGTGGTCTAGTGGTTAGATCGGTTGCCAAGCGTGTCAGAGGTTACGGGTTTGAATCTGCCCCTGGCATATTTTTTTCTCTCATTACAAAACCGAATATGTTCATCAGTGGTTACAGTCTATATCAAGCACACACGTATATAGGACACCCGTTTGTGTGCATTTTATTTTGTGATTTCACCGGAATGAATAGTGTCCGCAATGGCAATGGATTGAAGAGCACGTCCTGAGAGCGAGTGAAGACTGCGCGCACGCGCGCACACACATTTTAGCTCTAGATCTCTTATTTAAGAGCGGACTAAATGAATGCTCTGCTAGTTAACTGGGGATGTTTTATTTGTATTAGGTACAGCCGTTCATTGAGTGTATCAGTAAATGTGTGCGGTCTATGGGCCATAAACAGATACTCGCGGTTACGCGGTCTACCCATCAATAGATGTTTCTCTGTCCATCAACAAATACATTGTGCATCTATAATCATAATTGTCCATCAGTTTACTTTGGATAATGTGCTAAGAGTTTTTTGCTTTTGTTTTGTTGTGTTTACATCGTCACCATCAGTCTTCAGAAATCATTCTGATATACTTTTTTTTTTAAATCAATGTTGTAAACAGCTGTGCTGCTTAATTTTTTTTAACCTGTGATAGTTTTTTAGGATTCTTTGAATGCACTTTTTTTTATTTATATAACCACCATATAAGCAATATTTTATATATATATATATATATATATATATATATATATATATATATATATATATATATATATATATATATATGTATATGTTTATATATAAAAAAACAAGTTTGGTCTTTTTATGTTTTTTTTTTTTGAAAGGAAGTGTTAAGTGATATGAATGACTTTAAGTCTTTATGTTCTTAGGAAAGATTTCTATTTTGAATAAATGCTGTTCTTTTTAACTTTTTATTCATCAGTGAATCATTCTTACTTCAGGCTGCCTCACAGCACCTTGATGGGGCATTAGCACATTGGGGGAGTGTCTTTAGTCTTCCCAGGTGTAAATCGCATTAATATTCATGGGCATTAACACTCCCACGCATACAGCAGTAATGACCCAAAAACTGATGTAAGAAATTCAAATCGTTATATTGATCTTTCTGAAAGAGTGGTCAGAATGATTTTCACTTCATTTTGAAGTAAAAATTCTAGCCTACAAGAATAGTAACTCAAAAGTATTGTTTACAACTATTCAGTATGTGTTAAATGGCCTTATTGCGGTGAATTTTTTTTTCCCAAAACGTACTATTCAATTCAATTCAATTCAAGTTTATTTGTATAGCGCTTTTCACAATACACATTGTCTCAAAGCAGCTTTACAGAAAGTGCATTTCAGAAATGTACAAAGAAAAATACAGTTAGTTAATCATGTATAAATTTAGGCATAACATATCGCCGGTGTTTAGTCGTCTCTTCACAGGCGTCGAGTCGTCTCTCCACCAGCGTTTAGTCGTCTCTCCACAGGTGTTGGGGCATCTGAAGTCTTCGTGAGAGGCTGGATACAAACTGGAGCTGACGAACGCTATTTACCTCGGGACTAGCGTCCCGAGATAACAGCAGAAAGACAGATGGGAAATAATTAGCATAGCTGATGTTCATAATATTAATGCATTCGAACTGATTCAGAAGTAGTATAAAAGGTAAGCATTAAGTGAATGCTTGGTTAAAGAGATGCGTCTTTAATCTAGTTTTAAACTGGGACAGCGAGTCTGAGTCTCGAACAATATCAGGAAGGCTATTCCAGAGTTTAGGAGATAAATGTGAGAACGCCCTCCCTCCTTTAGTAGACTTAGATATCCTAGGAACGACCAGAAGCCTCGAATTTTGTGATCTTAAAGAGCGCGATGGATTGTAGGGCGATAGAAGGTCTGTTAAATACACAGGAGCTAAACCATTTAGAGCTTTATAAGTCAATAGTAATACTTTGTAATTGATACGGAACTTAACCCTTTCACACGTAAGTTTAAAATATTCTAACTGACCCCCCAGCGTGAGTTTTTCAAGGCGACCGTTATTTAGAACTTGTCACTTTAATGTTTCCATGGTGACGCGTCATTGCTTGTCACGTGACACAGCGCAACCACAACACAGTGCTGAATGAATGATGATCTGCTTTTATGTAATTTTTCCTTTCTTATTAAAAATATTCACAAATGTATTAGTTATATCATGAAACACTGATATTCCGATTGTCAAATATGTGCAAGTGCATATGTTTTGTTGTTTAAACACCTTTATAACGATCGCGTTAGTGGAGCTGTATGCGCGATGGGCGGCGCCATTTTAGTTTGTTTCACAGTTCAGAGAATCGGATGATGGATTAACAACACGTCAATTCCTCCACTTCTCACGAAATACATGAAAGTAAGTGGCCGGTGAACTGTGAGAAGAATAGGGGCAAATGTTAAGCTGCTTACACAATGTGAATCTGATATGAATAAAACGTGTTGTCTTATTATAATGGAAAATATTATTATTGCTGCTTCCATAGACATCAGTGTGTATTTTACAAACTCAAAATCATTGTTTTGCTAGTATTTATTTATGTGTATTTAAATGTCTCAAACCTAAAATAAATATTATGTGGTTGAAAACACTCAATAGTCGTGATATATGACAGCACTGGGTGCGTCTGGGTCTGGCTCAGCGCCAGCAAACGCGCGAAAGCACGTTTGAATTTAGCAGTTGATCACGTGATGCACTGAACGTTCTAATCACACCGGTGTGATCGTACGCTCCAGGGACCAGCCAAGACTGATCACACCGGTGTGATCGTACGTGCGAAAGGGTTAATAGGTAACCAGTGTAGAGATGATAAAATTGCTGTTATATGATCATATTTTCTTGATCTAGTAAGAACTCTAGCGGCTGCAATTTTGCACTAACTGTAGTTTGTTTATTGAGGATGCAGGACAACCAGCTAATAAAGCATTACAGTAATCTAGTCTCGAGGTCATGAATGCATGAACTAACTTTTCTGCATCTGAAACAGATAGCATGTTACGTAGCTTAGCAATGTTTCTAAGGTGGAAAAAGGCTGTTCTTGTAACATATGAGATATGATTTTCGAAAGTCAAGTTGCGGTCTAGTATAACACCCAGGTCCTTTACTGTAGTGGATAAAGTAACAGGACATCCTTCTAAATTAAAGTTGTATTGTAAGGGATTTTGTGGGTAGTTTTTTGGACCAATAAGTAATACCTCCGTTTTATCTGAATTTAATAGCAGGAAATTACACGTCATCCAGCATTTTATATCTTTTAGACACTCTGTCAAGTTAGATAAGTTAGTGTTTTCATCTGGTCGTGATGAGATATATAATTGAGTGTCATCAGCATAACAGTGAAAACTAATTCCATGTTTTCTTATAATATTACCAAGTGGCATCATATATATTGAGAATAGCAGAGGGCCTAGGACAGATCCTTGCGGCACTCCATAGTCTACTGATGTTATCTTTGATTTTTCCCCATTTAAACAGACGAAATGGTAACGGTCTGATAAGTACGATCTAAACCAGCTTAATGCCTGTCCCTGAACACCAGTGTAGTTTTGTAGTCGATCTAAGAGTATTTTATGATCTATAGTGTCGAACGCGGCGCTAAGATCAAGTAGAACTAGTATTGAGATACAGCCTTGGTCAGAGGCTAAGAGTAAATCATTTGTAATTTTAACTAGCGCAGTTTCTGTGCTATGATGCGGTCTGAATCCCGACTGAAATTTTTCGTAGATATCATTTTTTTGCAAGAAAGAGTACAATTGAGCGGACACAATTTTTTCTAGTATTTTAGACATAAATGGAAGATTTGAGATGGGTCTGTAATTTGCTAGGTTATTTGGATCTAATTGCGGTTTCTTAATGAGAGGTTTTATTACTGCCAGTTTGAATATTTTTGGAACGTGACCTAAAAATAAAGACGAGTTAATAATATTGAGAAGAGGCTCTTCCACTACAGGTAACACTTCTTTCAGTAGTTTAGTGGGTATTGGATCTAATAAACATGTTGTTGGTTTAGATGCAATGATTAGTTTATTTAGTTCTTCCTGTCCTATAGTTGTAAAGCGGTGTAGTTGTTCTAGAGGGGCCATAATTGAGGTCGAGTCATAAGACACCATAGAGGATTGTACATTTACAATTGTGTTTCGGATGCTTTCTATTTTCTCATTGAAGTAATTCATAAAATCATTACTACTATATTGTAACGGAATATTTTGCTCTGGAGATGTCTGATTATTTGTTAGTCTAGCCACGGTGTTAAATAAAAACCTTGGATTATTTTGGTTATTTTCAATTAATTTGCGGATATGCTCAGCCCTGGCTGATTTTAGAGCTCTTTTATAACGTGACATACTGTCTTTCCACGCGATTCTGAAGACCTCTAAATTAGTTCGTTTCCATTTACGCTCTAAGTTACGAGTTTCTCTCTTGATAGCATGCGTAGCACTGTTGTACCATGGTGTTTTAGTTTTCTCTCTAACCTTTTTTAATCTAATTGGTGCAACAATATCTAGTGTACTAGAGAAAATGTTGCTCATACTGCTAGTCATTTCCTCTAGTTCATCTGTTTGTTTGGGTTTACTGAGCAGCTGAGATAGATCAGGTAAGCTATTTGAGAATCTATCTATAGTGGTTGGAAGGATTGTTCTGCCTGGTCTATAACGTGGTGCAACATGACAAATTTCAGCAGTGCGTATTATGCAAGTTACCATGTAATGATCAGTGAGATCGTCACTTTGCGGTATAATATCTATATCGGTTGGATCGGTTCCATATGAAATAATTAAATCTAGTGTATGATTTAGCCGATGAGTGGGACCACTGACGTTTTGCTTCACCCCAAAAGAGTTTAATAGATCTCTAAACGCAGCCCCTAACGCATCATTTGTATTATCTACGTGTATGTTAAAGTCGCCAATAATTATTGCTTTATCTACATTGACCAATAGGTCTGAGAGAAAGTCTGCAAAATCTTTTAGGAAATCAGTATATGGCCCTGGAGGTCTATATACGGTAGCCAATGCTAGAGATAATAAGGATTTCTTTCTTACATCTAAGAGCGTAACATTTAGCACAAGTACTTCAAACGAATTAAACCTATGACAAGTTTTCTGAGTAACATTAAGAATATCTCTATAGATTGTTGCAACACCGCCGCCACGACCGATCAGACGAGGCTCATGCTTATAACAGTATCCTGGTGGAGTAGACTCATTTAGACCGAAATAATCATTTGGTTTAAGCCAGGTTTCAGTAAGGCACAGAACATCGAAATTATTATCTGTGACCATTTCATTTACAATAACCGCCTTAGGTGTGAGCGATCTAATGTTTAGAAGACCTAGCTTTAGAAATTGTTTTTGTTCACTGATATTTAGATTTTCTGGTTTAATTACAATAATATTCTTGCTAGATCTTACAGTAGATTTGTTGTTTGGCTTCACTAAGCGAGGAATAGACACAGTTTCTATATAATGTTCTACATTGGTACTTATATCAATTAAGTTGGGACAGCAAAGACTATGATTTGGACTTTGACTTACTAGTCAGATGTTAAGTCTTCCATAATCACTAAGACTAACCACGCATATTATTTTTTTTCTATAAAATGCAAACATGTACATCCATTTTGCTCAAATATTATTGTAGCAGAGTTTGTGCTGAATACAGCAAATTTATATGTTGGCAAATGGTATGTTTTAAGTAGCTGAAATAAGCACAAATGTCAGGGCATATCAAAACACCGAAAGAGCCCCCAAACAGCTCAGACCCCTAAGGGTTAATACTCCAAAGTAAACTAGGAATTTATTAGTAGCCTAACCATTGACTTAAGATAGTGCTACTTAATTTATTATTCCAATATCCAAATATGATACTAAATCACACAAAAAAAGGACTTTTGTGATGGGCTGTCTTTGCATTTGAACATTGCACATTATAAACAGGACACGCATTAGCTGAATAAACATAAGCCAATACAAACATATTTATGGAAAATAGTTGACAATGAATAGACAGGAGTCCTGTCACTTGACCAATAATAGCAAAATGAATCACTTATTCTAAAAAGAATATATCAAGTACAAGTTTAGATGAATCCGAAATATGGGGCTGTGTTAATAGTACAACGTCCGTCATTTAACAAATTTTAAAAACACGGATGGATGACATTTTGACAGAAAACACAACAAAGAACAAAATTTTAATTTAGCCCGTCAATTTACAATTATCTTCTCTCTCTGTGCAGTGTTTGTGAGAGAGAGCTCGGGCTGCACTGATACACTTTTTAATCCATAAGTAACTAATGCGCTAGTTTTCATACAAAATAATTATGGTACATAATTAGGTACTTATCATTAACACAATAACGTAACACATGCAGGCTACTTTTCTCAACACTGAATAAATAAATAAATAAACGCCGGTTTCTCCAAACTCGCGCTTATCAGTAATCCACAAATCACAGAACTTCCATAATCACTAAGACAAAGCGATTTTAATTTTATTTAGATTTATTGTTCATCAATACTTAAGCATTTTATAATTTGCATGGCTGAATGATTTCTTCCCCTTATCTGACCATGAATGACGGAGTATTTTAAAATAATCCATGCGATCATTTACATTTATTCATTAAGCAGACGCTTTTATCCAAAGCGACTTACAAATGAGAAACATAGAAGCAGTTAAACTAACAGCAGGACAACAAAATGTAAGTGCTATAGCCTTTCACAGTTTAATCCAACGTAGAACTTGTAAAAAAATTTTTTATATATATAATAGAAAGGAAGAGAAAGTGTTAGTATTACTGGAACAGGTGCTGCCGAAAGAGATGCGTCTTCAACTGTTTCTTGAAAATGGCTATGGACTCAGCAACTCTGGTTAAGTTGGGTAGGTCATTCCACCAGCAGGGAACAGTCATAGTAAAGGTCAGAGAAAGAGATATTGTGCCTCTTTGACGTGGCACCACAAGACGACGTTCGCTTGCAGAGCGCAAATTTCTGGATGGGACATAAGTCTGAAGTATTGAGTTTAGGTAAAAGGGAGCAGAGCCAGTGGTTGTTCTTTAAGCAAGCGTCAGTGACTTGAATTTGATGCAAGCTGCAACTGGCAGCCAGTACTGTCACAGTGTCTGGTGTGTGTTTCCCTGGGTGTCCACTAGAGGTCTCTTCCCCATATTGTCACCCACTCATCATGAACTGCAATTCCCATAATCCTTTGTCTGCACTCATCATCTGATCATTGCACACAGCTGGTTCCCATCACCCTGTTAGTTCTGTGTGTATAAATACCCTGTCTGTTTCTGTGTTCATTGTGGATTCCTTGTTTCACTGTCTTGTTGCACTTCCTGTTCCACTCTGTATTGTTTCTTGTTTTGGACTGCTTTTCATGGATTTTGACCTTTTGCCTGGCTGGATTACGAATACGGATTACCCTAATAAACTGCTCTTGGATCTTACCTTCTCTCGTGTGCATTCCGTGACAAGTACAATTTTGTGAGGAGAGGAGTGACGTGTGCTCTCTTCGGCTCGTTAAAGACCACTCTAGCTGCAGCATTTTGGATTAGCTGCAGAGGTTTGATTGTGCAAGGTGGAAGGCCAGCCAGAAGAGCATTGCAATAGTCCAGTCTGGATAGAACAAGCGCTTGAACAAGGAGTTGTGTAGCATGCTCTAATAGGAAGCGCCTGATCTTCCTAATGTTGTACAAAGCAAATCTGCAGGACCGGGCAGTTCTAGTAATGTGGTCTGTGAAGTTCAATTGATCATCAATAACAACTCCAAGGTTCCTGGCTGACCGTGATGGAGTTATGGATGACGGGCCTAGTTGAATAGTGAAGTTGTGACAAAGTGTTGGACTGGCCGGGATCACAAGTAGCTCTGTCTTCACAAGGTTAAGTTGAAGGTGGTGGTCTTTCATCCAGCCAGAGATGTCTGTCAGGCATGCTGAGATGCGAGCAGCTACCGTCGGATCATCAGGCTGGAATGAGAGGTAGATTTGTGTGTCATCAGCGTAGCAGTGATAGGAAAAGCCATGTTTCTGAATCACAGTTCCAAGTGATGTCATGTAGATAGAGAAGAGAAGTGGTCCAAGCACTGAGCCCTAAGCCGTGCACAGAGGCGTCACCAGATTTTTGCGTAGTTTAGAGTGACAAATCGTACCAGCGTACTTTGAGGTCAAAAATCGTATCCACTACGCAAAATGCGTACAGTTTGGCAGGTCTGGAATTGTCAGATTACGCGAACCTGATTTGTTTTTTTTTTTCACAGACACGTCTGTACGCCCGAAATCCGGCGTGGCGCCGGAGCGCTATCAGGCCTGTAGCTGGCATGGACACAGACCCCTGATGCTTTATATACGAGACCACCAATGTGTTGTCTGTGCTAACAAGCACAGGTCTTGGAGAAAATGCTTCAACATTGAAAGACAGACATCATTTCTAGATAATTCATGTGCCACAGAAGATGATGACTCCTCCACAGACCCTGAGCTGAGCGGCCTCTCTGAGCGGGACAGGGACCAAGGTTTCCTCAATATAAATTCACCACTTCAGGGGCCTCATGTACAGCAGGCCAAAATGTATTACATTGGACGCAGCTATCATCAGGTCCAACAATCTCTGAAACTGGTCTACAGTGAGTGTCTGGCCTAGGTTTATCTCTTTTACGACTTTTTCATATGAGCGAGAGCGACACCTGGATGCCGAACCGCCAACTTTTCTGACTCTGCTAGAATAAGCCACTTGTCTATGTAGTTCAGAATGCGTATGCCCTGCAGCCTGATCGGGGACAGAGCTGCATCTGTGCATTCCGTGAACCTCCGGGGTGATAGAGCTAGTCCGAACTGAAGAACCAGATACTGGTATGCTTTGCCCCTGAAAGCAAACTTCAATGCCCTATTGAAATAAGGCAGATGACACACAAATTGGATTTTGTAGCCTCCTACTACAGTCTGCAGGACCTATTTTGTCACATTTGGCAGAAGTCTCACACTGCCAGAAGGTCTACTAAGGCAGTGGTTCCCAACCCTGTCCTGGTGCCCCCCAACACTGTGCGTTTTCTTTGTCTCCCCAATCCAGAGGTCTTCACTCCTGCTCCTGGAGAGCCACTGTCCTGCAGATTTTAGTTCCAACCTGCTTCACCACACCTGCCTTTGAATACTCAAGCGATTCTGAAGTGCTTGATGAGCTGATTCAGGTGTGTTTGATTAGGGTTGGAACTAAACTTTGCAGGACAGTGGCTCTCCCGGAGCAGGAGTGAAGACCTCTGCCCCAATCAAACACACCTGATTCAACTCATCATCTCATTAACCTATGTGATTATGAGCTAATGAGTTGAATCAGGTGTGTTTGATTAAGGAGACAAAGAAAACGCGCAGTGTTGGGGGGGCGCCAGGACAGGGTTGGGGACCACTGTAGCTGTACTAAGGGAATCCGCCTCACAAGACTGGCCTCTGGTGTTATTTGAGTAGTCAGCTTGGTGCCCTGAAGCAAACTGGCAGGGAACAACCCAGCTGATTCCTCTATTTTCCTCCTCAGATGATGCGAGCTCCCTGACGACGTAACGTTGAGGGACTGACTCAAATGCACTTATGCAATGTCTTATGCCTGAGGCAAGAGCTCGCTGGAAACCGCCACGCCCCGAAGCACCGAGGGTGGCAAGGTTGGCAGAATGGCCTCCTGAGGGCACAGAGGAAGAATGGGCACCATATAATGAGGTGAGAACCATTACCCCCGAAGGCCTGCCCTCTGAAGGCCAGCAATACTGGCGTCAGGACTTCTTTTTGGCCAAAGCCTTTTTCGCAAGAACAATTGTCCTCAAATCCATCATCTCCTTCAGAGGCTTTGGCTGAGAATGCCATCCCGTTCCCCAATCTTACTGAGGAGGAGCACAGGACACTCTATCCTGTACAATGATCTCATTAACGGCTTGGGCTGTTCTGCCCAGCAGCCCCACATATACGCCTTACCCACCAGCGCCACAGTTTATCTAACCGGCCTGGAGCGTAATGCCGAACCTAATAAAATACATATTTTGAGAGCTGAAAAGCAGAGATAAAAGGGTTTGATTTGCGATTTCGAATTCTATTAGTGGAGATCGGGAAAGAATGGAAGGCTCCAACATGGAAGTTATAAACTCCAAAAACTCCTTATACACATGGGATTGAGATGGCGAATCTTCAATTTCCCACAATATGATGCTCGGCACATCCATCTCCTTGGAGGTGGACAGCTTCAGCACCGTATTATTCCATTTAATTTCTCAAAATTTAATGCAGCCAATTTATTTAATTACTCGAAATTAAATGCAGTAAAAGATCAACCAGACAAGTCAACAATTAAGGGCTGAACTAATTACTCAAAGTCAGATAAGCATTTATCATTTAATTCCTCAAAATTAAATGTAGCCAACTTATTTATGTCACGGTGTCACCAGATCAACATGCTCCGCCCACTCGTTCACTCTCCCTGGAATTCTGATTCACCACACCTGCACTTCATCATCAACACACACAATAAAGAGGCACTTCTCCTTCACTTCCTTGTCTGGTCTCGTCCTTACAAGAACGTACAGACTCTACTTGAATAGGCTATATGCACGCATAACTTCCGCCTTTGACGCAAGGCTGCTCTTCAGTTTCCGGTTGGAGAGATTTAAAGCGGAGGAAAATGGGATTATGGCAGAATCTTCAAATTTAGCTGTCCTCCCATCTTTGAAATGAAACTTT
Source organism: Chrosomus eos (assembly GCA_036326025.1). Taxonomy (NCBI): domain Eukaryota; kingdom Metazoa; phylum Chordata; class Actinopteri; order Cypriniformes; family Leuciscidae; genus Chrosomus; species Chrosomus eos. The sequence continues at coordinate 49,299,859 of CM070818.1, forward strand.
TATACGTTTAGATGCCATGTTATAAATATATAATATAAATATATATTAATCACATGAATTTCTTGCGATTAATCGCATTGTTACGCGCAAAATTGAATAATGAATTCTATTGAATAATCAAGTCTTCTCTTTACACAGTAGCAATAAAATATTTATGTACTGCATTAGACTGCATTAGAACAACAGCAGGATCAGTAAATGTAATTAATGTTATTTTAGGGTGAACTATCCCTATAAAGACCTTAAAAGCATCTGAACTAATCAAACTGGCTCAAGACAGTCAATAACTACTGACAGTGCACTTAATGTGCAAAATAAAATGCAAAATTAAAATAAAGTAACATTTTCTTTTTGTCACTTTTTGTCCTGTGTATGTAATATTTAAAAAAAAAGTCCTGCTCGCGCTCATCCACATAATGGCAGTGAATAACAACCACTTCAGGGGCTTTTAATCTTTTAAGAATAAACCAAAAAGTATCACAGAATGATCCCATGCAACAGGTAGGCCTACTGTATATATTTTAAATGTTCTGGAGGTATACGATAGGGTTTGGTAAAAATCCTGACATTTGCTGTTGGTCTTCTGTACACAGCTAAGCAGTGTGCACTACCACTGCACTTCACTCCGACTCATCCAGAAAAAGCATACAAGTTGTGAGAAATCAGGATGAATAAATATGCAACATGAAATACAATTCCCCCACAAAAAAAAGTATCCGCATACATTCTTCACTTAGTAAAATTTTTCAGGAACTGCATTTGTATGATGACAGTCAGAATAATAGTTGACATATGTGAGAGAATAAGTACATGGATTGTATTTCATATCATGTTTTTGTTCATTTTGATTTCTCACATCTTGTGTCCTTCATTAGGTGAGTCGGAGTTAACTGTGCCAATAGTCTCACAAACGCACAGTTGAGCACCGAAGACCAAAGGCTAATGTCAGGACTTTCGTTATATAATATATACAATTTCTGGATTTTCACCAAACCCTTTTGTATACCTCCAGAACACTTGGAATACATGGCACGTGTCGCATGGGATCAGCCTGTGATACTTTTGTGTATTTTTAAAAAGCTTGATACTGGTCACTATTCACTGCCACTGGGCATTTTTTTTATTCTCATTTTGTGGTCCAAAAGACAAATAAGGACATTCACCAGCATGAGTAAATGAGGACTTCATTTTCTTATAAAGTTAAACTATCCCTTTAACAGGAAGTTAAACTTAAGGCGTATCTGTTGTAAGGAATAGGAAACCTGTTCATGTATTGAGTTTGTAGGTGTTTATGGGAGAAATGAGAAAGTGAATCAGCTATTTGATTTTCTGTATATCTGTGATATACATGTGTTTTTTTCAGTGACAGTGGAGTTTAAAACACCAAGTGAGTGTTTGATAACAGGCTGCAGCAACATCCTAAACAAACCTAGTTGCAAATTACAGAAAACAAGATTGTTTGTATTAAAAATAAAGGCCTGTCATGTTTTCATTGTTTTATCAGTCTAATATCGACACCCTTTCATAAGACCTGGCTAAAACTGCAGGCATTTGAACGCAGAGGGTTTGCAGTGTGACAACTGCAGTAAGTCAGACTAGACAGACTTTTATGTAGAGCAAGAGCAAGGACGTCGCTAGCATCTGTCTGATTTCAGCTGCACACACACACTCTCGATGAGCCTAGCTCCGCCCGAGGCCTGATTCTGATTTGCACATCCTCATTTGCATGATTCTAATGTCTGTTTGGTCTCGGAGGTAAACACAGGAATTATATGCATGTCTCTTGGCAACCACAGGGAGCTTAAACCATTAGTGCCTGAGATGAGTTTATCCAATGTGTATATGTCAGTGTGTGAATGTCCATTTATATTTGTGGTAAACCTGTGAATGAAATCTACTGTTTTGAGCTACATGACTAAAGCTCCTTGCATATGCTGCAAGTCTGTGCATCATTTAAATAGTGCTCTTAACATGTACATTTAGTTCTCTTACGAGAGGTTCTCTCGTATTGCGTAAGCTAGCTTACGCTACGGGAAAGATTCCATCTTTCTGAGAAATTGAAGCCAAAAATTATCCTATAATTTTGTATCCATTGTCAACGCAGTTCATCTGCAGCAGACCATGAGAAGGCTAGCTAGCCGCTCATTGGTTCGCTCACGGAGAACTGCTTAAGCCTATGAGGGAGCGCGGATGAACCCGCGACCAATGAGAGTCTGACTCGCTCTCCTTACGTCACCGCCCCCGAAGCGGGCGTGGACGAGGCTATAAATACCCCGAATAGGCTGAATAAATCTGATTTTTTCATCCTTCAGCGACGCACCTGCATCTGCTGATCCTGAGAGAGAAGCCGCCGTCGTTGAAAAGGCACTTTCTAGCGAGCGTTTGGGAGACTGAGGAAGCCGGCCGTCTTCGCCACCTTCAGCCGTCCTGTGAGCTAGCGCCATCCGACGGAGTGTATCCTTTTACTCAGAGCTTTTAAAAAAATCCTATTGTATCTAAAAGAGCGAGCGTCTTTTTAAAGATGTCTCGAAATTCCTGCGGCTCCTGCCGCGCTCCTCTCGAGGCTGGAGACCGCCATGTCATCTGCGCCGTTTGCCTCGGACCGGAGCACGCTGAAGTCGCCCTCGCTGACGGCGGCTGCGACTTCTGTGATACTATGCCTATGTTGACCCTGCGGGCTCGACTGTTGGCTGCTAAAAGCGCTCCCAAGCCACCTCTGTCTGCGCCGCGGAAGAAGAAACGCCGCGCTCAGAGGCCGCCGGAGCCCCAGCAAGAAGCGTTCATCCCGCCGGAGCCTGTAGCCTCCCGCTCTCCTTCTCCGCCGCTTCCGGACGAACAGTTGCCGCCGAGTGGCCGCTCTGTTGCCTCCGATGACGCCGCGGACATCAAGGACTCATGTTCGCTTCTCGCTTCCGACAGTGAGGATTGGTCCGGTTCTCAGGTCTCGTCGAACCGCGAATCCTCCAGGACTCGCGCGGGCATTGAAGAGGAACTAATGCGCCTCCTCACGCAGGCCGTCGAGCGCCTCGGTCTCGAGTGGTCCCCTCCCCCCGAGCAGACCATCAACCGCATGGACGGCAGCTATTTCCGCCAGCGCTCGACTCCCGCTGCCAAACGGGCTGCGCCCTTCCTGCCCGAGCTGCACGCTGAGCTCTCAAAGTCTTGGAATGCCCCGCTCTCTGCCAGGTCTAGCTCTGATTCTTCCACCCCGCTCCGCGTTGTGGACGGAGCCGCAGAGAAGGGCTACCTCACCATCCCGCCGGTTGAACACTTGGTCGCCGCACACTTATGCCCGCCCTCTGCTAGATGGCGCTCATCACCTGTGCTTCCCTCGAAAGCCTGCAGAGCGACTTCAAGTTTTCACGGCCGCGCATACTCAGCCGCCGGCCAGGCGGCGTCTGCACTTCACTCGATGTCTGTGCTGCAAATCCTGCAGGGCGATTTGCTGCGTGAGTGGGATGAGGGCGGTAAGAACCCCCCGTCAGTCGCGGATTTGAGAAGCGCCACGGACCTTGCCCTTCGCGCTACAAAGTCTGCTGCTCTAGCCTTGGGGAAATGCATGGCCGCCATCTGCGTGTCTGAGAGACACCTATGGCTCACTCTCGCCGACATGGGAGATTCCGAGCGCGCCGCCTTTCTCAACGCCCCGCTCTCTCCAGCCGGCCTCTTCGGATCCGCTGTCACGGGTATCGTCGACCGCTTCACCGAAGTACAGAAAGCCTCGCAGGCCATGGACCTCTTCCTGCCTCGTCGCGCTAGCTCCTCTGCAGGCCGCCCACGTGATCGGCCTCCTGCACGAGCCCCACCCCAGCGCACAGCTCAGCACAACCAGACTGCTCAACGACGCCAGGGCGGCCGCCCGCGTTCCCGCTCTGACAGCCGCCACAGGCCGCCGCCTCCTCGGGGGCCTCGGCCTAGAATCACGCTGAAACCTGAGCAACCAAAGTCTGCCTAGCACAGCTGAGAAGAAAAAGACCGCCGGACCGCCGTCAAAGATCTGCCCTCTGTTAGTCCCCGCCCAGGCGGTTACTACAGCAGTGTTTTCTGCCATAACCAAGCCGGTCTCCCTTCCCGCTTGCATGAGCACAAACGCCGTTTTCACGGCGACCCAGAGAAATCTCAAAAAGAGCATAAAAGCCTCTTGTGTACGAAATGTGCCCGCAACACTGTGTTCACTCATACACAAAAGCACTCCAGTTCCCCTGTCTCACACAGAGTCCACTCTCATAAAACGGGCCAAGCCCGCTCGAGTCCCAGAGTACATAAGCGCGCCCACAAGCCCGTGTGCGCGTCCCACCTCTGCTCACTCTGTTACAGGGCCCTTAAGCTCCTCTCCAAGTGTAAGTCCCGCTGTTATAAGCACTATCAGCGCGCTCACGCAGCCCGCGAAGTGCGACAATGGGGACCATGTAGCCATTCACCCCCTAGCGTCACGCTTCAAGGCGTGGAAAGCTATTCCGGGAATCTCCCAGTGGGTGTTAAACACAATAAAGCTAGGCTATCGCTTACAGTTTCGTCGCCGCCCCCCTCGCTTCCGAGCGCGGCTAGAAACTACGGTGAACCCAGAAGCAGTGTCACTGCTCCGTTCAGAGATAGCAAGTCTGTTGTGCAAGAAGGCTATAGAGAGGGTGCCTCTGGCTATGAGCGAGTCGGGGTTCTACGGCCGTTATTTTCTTGTTCCCAAGAAAGACGGCGGTCTCAGACCAATATTAGACCTCAGATTTTTGAACAAAGCTCTCATAAAGAGACCGTTCAAAATGCTCACTATCAGAAAACTCCTCGCGCATGTGCGCCAGGGGGACTGGCTCATATCACTAGATCTGAAGGATGCATACTTCCAGATCCAGATAAATCCCCTTCACAGCCCATTCTTACGTTTCGCCTTCGAAGGCCAGGTTTATCAATACACCGTCCTCCCGTTCGGCCTATACTTGGCACCCCGTACGTTCACGAAGTGCATGGATACGGCGCTCGCCCCCCTGCGGAGTCAGGGGCTGCGGATTCTGAACTACTTGGACGATTGGCTGATTCTGGCACAGTCTCAGGAGGAGTTACTGTCTCATCGTACAGTTCTCCTCGACTATCTGAAAGCTTTGGGCCTCTCTGTCAACTGGACAAAGAGCGTACTACAACCCAGTCAGACTATCTCCTTCTTGGGTATAGAGCTGGACTCGGTCACGATGACGGCGCGTCTATCGACGCAGCGCGCGCACCGTGTGCAGCGCCTCGCCGCATCTTTTCAGATGAACAGACTCACGCCTTTGAAAACTTTTCAGAGAGCGTTGGGTTGTATGGCCTCAGCCTCTGCGGTGCTCCAGCTGGGGTTACTGCGCATGCGCCCGCTTCAGCTCTGGTTGAAGAGCCGTGTGTCTCACCGAGCGTGGACCTCGGGCCACCAGCTGATAAGGGTAACGCAGACCTGTATTACAGCTCTGCAGCCATGGTTAGTGGCAGAATGGTTTCAGCGCGGCGTCTCCATGGGGACTGTTTCATGCCGAAAAGTCATCTCGACAGACGCCTCCAACACGGGGTGGGGGGCGGTCTGCGAGGGCTCACCGGCCTTCGGCCCTTGGTCAGCTCAAGAGAGCCTCCTACACATAAACTGTTTGGAGATGTTGGCGGTCGAGAACACGCTCAGGCGGTTTCTCCCGCGCATTCAGGGCCATCATGTGCTGATCCGTTCGGACAATATGTCCGTGGTCTCCTATCTAAACCGTCAGGGCGGAGTCAGATCCAGGAATCTTTTCCGGCTGACAGAGCGCATTCTAGTTTGGTCTCAGTGTCACCTGCTCTCGCTCAGAGCAACGCACGTGCCGGGACAGCTGAACGACGGTCCAGACAGCCTGTCCAGGAACCCCATTCCCCCCGGGGAATGGTCCCTGCATCCTCTTACAGTCCAGAAACTGTGGCGTCTATTCGGCAGAGCAGAGGTGGACCTCTTTGCCTCGGCGGAGAACACCCACTGCCCAATATTTTTCTCAAGGAGCGAGGACGCGCTAGCCCAAACCTGGCCCAGCCGCCCGCTTTATGCCTTCCCTCCGGTCTCTCTGTTACCACAGGTGCTTCAGAGAATCAGAGAAGCGCAGCACTCGGTGCTCCTCATAGCCCCGCACTGGGAGGGTCAGACTTGGTTTCCGGAGCTCACGCAGCTGTCTCAGACAGCGCCGTGGCCCATTCCAGTCAGAGCAGATCTCCTCTCCCAAGCTCGCGGCTCGATCTGGCATCCCCACCCAGAGCGCTGGGCGCTTCACGCGTGGGTGATCAACAACTACCCGTTGCTTTGCCAGAGGGAATGATTAACACGATCATACAGGCTAGAGCGGCTTCTACCAGAAGGCTCTATGCGTCTAAATGGTCTGTGTTCTCGAAGTGGTGCACAGATAGGGGTCTGGACCCGCGGTTATGCGAGGTTCCCTCCTTACTAAATTTTCTCCAAGAGATGCTGGACAAGGGCAGATCCCCGTCCACTCTCAAGGTATATGTGGCAGCCGTCGCGGCGTTTGCTGAACCCCGACGCGGCCAGTCACTGGGCAAAGACGGGCTGGTAGTCCGCTTCCTCAGGGGAGCTAGAAGGATGAATCCCCCGCGCCCCCCTTCGGTGCCGATTTGGGACCTTTCCATAGTTCTTGATGCTATGAAAGCTCCCCCATTCGAACCGTTAAACACCGTGGACCTAAAGTACCTGTCGCTAAAGACCGTTTTTCTACTCGCGCTCGCGTCAGTAAAACGGGTGGGAGACCTACACGCGCTGTCCACCAGCGCGTCCTGTCTTGAGTTTGGACCTAATGACTCATTAGTCGTTCTCAAACCTAGGCATGGCTATGTTCCCAAGGCGATTGGCACCCCGTTCAGGGCACAAGTTATATCCCTATCGGCGCTGCCTGCTTCCGATAGCGAATCGGATTCTAATCTCCTATGCCCGGTCAGGGCTCTGAGATTATATGTCACTCGCACAGCTCCGGTCAGACGATCCGAGCAGCTTTTTGTTTCGTTCGGCGGGCGCACCAGGGGTTTGGCCGCCTCGAAACAGTCCCTATCCAGATAGATTGTTGATGCCATTGCAGCAGCATACGCATCGAAAGACCTGCCATGCCCTTTGGGCATCAGGGCTCATTCCACTAGAGGCATGGCCTCATCGTGGGCATGGTCCAGTGGGATTTCCATTCACGACATTTGCGTGGCAGCGGGATGGGCTTCCCCCTCCACCTTTGTCAGATTTTACAATCTGGAAGTACCCGCTTTGCAGGCTAAACTACTAGCAGTCTAGTATGTTTCAGCTCTTCTGGTTGAGCTGCACTATAGGGGGTTAATTCACACAGACCGAGTTCGTTCTGTCCCTCTCTTTTATGTGCTTATGTACTACACAATCACCGGCCCGCTCCGCTGGCCGTTTGTCACTGATACATATATTCATTCCCACTTTCGGTGTTCCCCGGGATGCCCCGCGGGACTAATAGTGGATGCTTAGCACGCACGGCGTTGACCATGGGTTCCCGTAGCGTAAGCTAGCTTACGCAATACGAGAGAACCTCTCGTAAGAGAACGAATCGGTTACCTAACGTAACCTCGGTTCTCTCTAGATGAGGAACGAGTATTGCGTTCCTGGCCGTGCTTGTGCTACTGGCGATGTTCGCTTCAGAATTGAAAAAACCAGATTTATTCAGCCTATTCGGGGTATTTATAGCCTCGTCCACGCCCGCTTCGGGGGCGGTGACGTAAGGAGTACGCGAGTCAGACTCTCATTGGTCGCGGGTTCATCCGCGCTCCCTCATAGGCTTAAGCAGTTCTCCGTGAGCGAACCAATGAGCGGCTAGCTAGCCTTCTCATGGTCTGCTGCAGCTGAACTGCGTTGACAATGGATACAAAATTATAGGATAATTTTTGGCTTCAATTTCTCAGAAAGATGGAATCTTTCCCGTAGCGTAAGCTAGCTTACGCAATACTCGTTCCCTCATCTAGAGAGAACCGAGGTTACGTTAGGTAACCGATTCGATTTCTTTTATAGACATGTTGCTAATGGTGAAATACTCTAATAAACATACAAATATAAAGTGCTATCATAAAAGTTTAGATGGCACAGGCCAATAGGTCCTTAACAATCTGGGGTCTGAGGTGTTACCGTTTAGTGTGATGAGCTGAAAAAGGCGCACAACGAAAAAGAGTAACCTGTGTTGTGAAATTCTTCTTCTTAAAGTGAAGGAAACTCAGAAGAGAGACCAGGAGACGGTGGAGATATCTTTTAAGCAGATTCTTTATTAGGAACTTGCTGTGGTTGCTGCAGTCATTCCATTCTCGTCTGACTTCTTGAGTCAAACATTGTAATATATATATACAATATAAGAGGGAGGGATTACATTGTGGGGAGGAGAAACTGAAACAAAAGCATGCAAATGAAGTAGGAACACACTCTACTCTGAGGGCATTACCAGTCCAATGGAATCAGCATAACTATTCAAATGCTGATAGTGGCCAGGAACTCTGGTTCCAAAAAGCCATCCCAGAGCCATTAAAGACAAAAGGTGAAAGTCTCCCCGACAGCTAATCCACTCAACCTAACGATTCAACATCTAGGCTGAAAGGTGAGAAAACAGGACTATCAGGAAAGGAGACTCTTGCTGGAGACTCAATAATAATCTAAAATCCGTCTACTAAACTTTATCAGTTTTTATACCATTGGAGTGGAAACCTAAATTAAACATTTTACAAATTTGTATTCCTTCACCTGGAACAATATTTAATAATATGGCACCATGGAGCTCTGGAGGTCATGGGCAGGTAAGCAGGGCGGTGCTGGTAGATTAGGAAGCCTCCAGGGTGGTGCCGGACGTGCCGGTGACCAGGGTGGAGCTGGCAGTTCAGGGGCGGCCAGGCCTTGCCCAGGGACCCAGGCTCGGCCACTATGGCAGTCCTTCCCCGCAAGAAGGATCTAGGCGTTTGTAGGCCTGCAGGGATTCTGGGGTGAGCTTGTGGGCTGGAACGGGCTCAGGGCATGGACTCGGGACCTGGAGTCACCTCTGGGCTGAATTCGGGAACTGGAGCCATTTCAAGTCTGGTCTTGGGAACAGAAGCCATCTCAGGGCTAAACTCAAGAACTGAAGCAGTCTCAGGGTTGAACTTGGGATCTGGAGCCACCTCTGGGCTGAATTCAGGAACTGGAGCTTTTTCTAGGATGAACTCTAGAACTAAAGCTTTCTCTAGGCTGATGTTTGGAGTGAATTCTGAAGCTGATTTCACCTCTGACTGGATGGACGTAAATGCTGGATCCACCACTTTTGCCCCCAGGTTCATGCTGTTAGAGAATTTCTTCTGGGCTCGGGTGGACAAGAGGGAAATGGAACACTTGGAGAGGCATGTGGAGGCTTAGGGTGAACTGGAGCTCCTACATGCTTCCTGATAGGGACTGAATGACTATTTTGATTGTCCTCATTAACTATATCAACAAAGAAATCCGAACCATTTAAATCGAAGACATAGTTAATAAAGTCCATTAAGGGGACGGTGAAAAACTGGACCATGTTTTTGGACATGATACTCCTTGCGACAACCCCTCCCTGGGGGATCCCCTGTTTTCTCAGGGATGGAGTAGCATATGGCTCCCGCGATCAGACCTCTGGAACCTTGACATGTAGTCTCTGGACGGGATATAGAGGACTTAAGGCGAGACACTACAGGTGAATAGGGTCAATTTTTTAAATAATAGATATCACCATGAAACTTTCTCAGTTGATTACGTACACAAGTGTATATAAAAATGTATTACAAGTTTTTGAAATTTGTATGTTTAATTATGCAAATTAGGCATTATCTCATTAAATATGCACAATTTTGCATATATTTTCGGTAGATAGATCTGACAATATGATAAAGCCAGGTGCAAAATTATTTTTTCATTTTGTTTACACACAAGATGAAAAAAGAATTTCAGAGGGATTTCAGGATATATGCTTTCATTTCCTAGAAAATCAAAATATACTGTCCATAGCCTTAAAAAATCAATTCTCGCCATATATTTTTTATTAAAATGTCACATAAATCAGGCAAGGAATGAGTTATAAACAAATCCCTCTGAAAATATCTTCAGAATACTGCTAAGTGTGTAACTGGAAAGTTTGGTGTACATAGGTGCTACACAGGCTGAGAAGTTTCTACTGGAGAATGACAAAAAAACTCATTTTGAGAAAACAGCATTTAAAGATTTGTATTGTAAAAATTCATACTTTTTTAGTGGAAACAACTATTTATAGACACAATATCTTATCAAATCATTAGCAACAACAATACAAACCACCTAAATCACATTACAACTTATAACAGCATTTATGGCCTTCAAATGAACAGAAAAACAGTCAAAAACACACATCTAAATGTCAGAGCACGTCACGTGATGCATCTGAACGAATCACGTTGTCAGAAATTGACATCAGCCAATGAGATTTTGGTTTTAGAGTTAAATGCCCATTGTACTTTCAGGATTGGTTGCTAAGAAAAATGAAATGACCATATTTGGATCCGACAACAATGTAGAGGAGAGAGGGCTCTTTCCAACGGTGTGTGTGATGACAGGGTGCCAAGGTTATAATCGTTAACGAAAACGAACGAAAAAACGAAAACTAGGTGGGAAAAAACATTGTCGTTAACTGAAATAAAAATAAAAACGAGGCATTACAAAAAAACGATAACTAACTAAAACTGTAATGTGTGTTTGGCAAAACTAACTAAAATAAAATAAAATTATAGAGTAAATGTCTTTAGTTTTCGTCTTTGTCAATGTCTTTAATTTGTTAACGCTATTCAAAACACGCAGTGTATTCGTTCAGCTGCATTTCCTTTCCCTGCTCTCCCTCTGTCTTTCTGTCACATGCACGCGCGCGCACACACACACACACACACACACACACATACACACGCACACACAGCCCCTCCCCTCCGTGCACTCCGCGTCTCCATGAAAACGAGGGTTCGACGTTGAAAGCAAGTTCGCGAAAGGTTGGTATCTCGTGAACACCTTTACACAATCACACATTAAAAAGTGGTGTAAACATATTTTAAATTCTGAATACATTATTGTTTGTGTGTTAATGTCGACCCGAGAAGCGATTGCGCCTTCTTTAGAAAGTTAACTATTCGCAAATCTGAGGTAAAATGCACTTGGGTTGTCTATGTCAAATATATATAAGCTGTGAATGTGATTCAAATATTAAATAATGTTATATCATTATTTTACTCTTACACTGAATGTTTGCTGCCTCAATACAGCTGAGTAGACGGCCCGGCATTAATTTTTTGGCCCGCGTCATGCAAAAGATCATAAAAAGAGCACTTTTTATTTTATTTTTAGTTCAAAGGTTGTGCGAATATTAGACAGTGTGACTATATGTAGCCTATATGTTTACTACCGCGGAGTCGGACGCTTTGGATAATCCGTGGGTCAATTAATAAAAAAATAACATTTATCATCGTCATTGCGATGTGTGTGGAATGTTTAATGTAGCTTTATATAGCTACTTGATATCTCCGAAATGTAACAGTTACAATTAACTTGCTAAGTGCAACAAATAGCGAAACAAGCGGTAAAGCTGTCAGTTTGTGTGCGCCACGCAGAGCTCGTGCATTCAGAGCTGCGCACTTTCAATTGCGTAATTAAAATATCACACTTTAATTATTTATAGCTCATAACTTATAAAAAATAAAATAAAACAAGGTGTTATTACTATATGACGAATGATAGACAGCTATACAGCGCGCGAGGACTGAATTGAGCTCTCTTTCGCGTCTGAATGGACAAATACACAACATTATGTCTAAATGTCCGTTTTGGAGAGTATTCACGTAAACACAGTCAGTTATGTCTTTACAGAACATACAGTTGTGAGAATATCGGATGTGCATCAGTGCAAATGGATCTGCACTCGGTCTTAAAGTGACAGTGCATAATAAACCTAATGCCATCTGTGCACTTAATATTAATCAAACAACAAAATAAAAAGAGAAAAGAATTCACTGCTCTTTAACGAGAAATAGCCTGTATTTGCTCAATGATTTTTTTCATGTATTTTGAGATTTTTAATACTCAGAGTATTATTTTTGTGTTAATACTTTTTTAATCTACTTTTTTGTTCCAGATTTTTTTCATTTTTATTTTCATATTCAGTATTACTTTAAATCGGACAAAGACTAGCAATACTTACCTTGCAAGGAGGTTTTTAATACTCTGTTTGGGTATGAACTCTTTTTTTGATTAATTTTAATAATTAATATTGCTAGAAAACTGTTAATCCACTTTTTTGTTCCAGATTTTGTTTCACGTTCAGTATTAGCCTACTTTAAATAGGACAAAGACTAGCAAGACCTAGCAATAAACTGCATTTCTAAATAAGTAAGAAATATTGTGTATGTCGTCTTTAGTCTATTTGCTATTTAGTTTTTTTTCCTGGCACACGCCACTTACACATTTTGCACTTTACTGCGGAGTCTTGTGTAGACTGTTTACATATTTGTGCCCATATGTACATTTTATGTACTGGTTTTATTGTTGAATAGATATTTCTAAAATTGTAGGATGTTTTTGAGTTATTATTACACAATTCTTTTTTTGACCTTTTTGAATCTTGCCCCTGACAAATAACCCAAAATCCAAAAAAAGACTAAAACTAACACTAAAACTAATAAAAACTAAACTAAAACTAAACATTTTCAAAAAATAAAAACTAAACTAAACTAGCAAACCCACTTTAAAAACTAATTAAAACTAAACTGAATTTGAAAACAAAAATTAAAAACGAAATAAAAATAAAAACTAATGAAAAATGCAAAACTATAATAACCTTGCAGGGTGCAGATCGCGATCGCAGAGCAGCATGTTGATTTAGAACGACAACTTTTAGTTGAATTTAGGAGAAATCTACAGACGCAAACAGACAGATTGTAGTAAAATAAAGACCTAAATGTGTTTTTTTGGATTTTTTTTCACCACAAGTCTGAAAGAAGACATGTTATTGAAGACAAATAGCCCAAAATCTCAAAATTGACCAGTGAAAAAAAAACTATGTTATGAGGTTTGATAAACAAGGTTTGGGAGGAACAGGTGCAGTTAATTAACCCAATCAGCACCAGTGGAGAGCAATCAGTAATCAATCTAGGACAAGATAAATATCAGCAGAACCCACACTGGTTCCTTGACAGTTTATCAGCATCCCACCTCCACACCATCTCCTCTCTTTTAGTTCCATCTCTAGTTCCATCTACTCTTACCACGGGGGAGTACTCTGGGTTTGGGCAGAATTCCGAGCTCGGAGCCCTCCACCCGGACAGCACGCCAAGTACGCATAATCTTTATCATAATAATTATATGTAGATGCGAACTCGTGAATTTGCCTGCCGTGTCTCGCCTTAAGTGGCTTACCACTTACCAGTGTTGCTCTTCCTGGTGGGAAGGCCCCGGGAAATGCCTGATCAGCTCTTTGCTTTCCTTCTTGCAAGAGAAGTTGGAGCACAGGCTCTCCCCCTCCAACTTGTTGCTGTCATCGCAGCATATCGCAATGCTATTGATGGCAGGTTACTTGGAAAGCATGACCTGGTCATCAGGTTCTTGAGAGGCACCAGGAGATTAAATCACCCCAGATCGCACCTCAACCCCTCTTGGGACTTCTATGTGGTCCTTTCTGGTCTACAGAGAGCTCCCTTAGGCCTGGGACACACTGGCTGCGTGGCGCAAGCGTCTCAGCTGCGTGGCGTGTCCGTTTTTATTTCGGCTGCCATGTTAACAGGTTAGAGCTTGCACACTGCCTGCGTGACACGCGCGTCTCAGGCGCGGCATGAGCCGCGCGGAAAACGCGTGCATGCTAGAAATAGAACCGACGCCTATTTTTCACGCGACACGCAAGCGTGTTGGAAGCGTTTCAAGGCAAAATAGAATAGGAAAATATGTTTATATGCTATTTTGTTCACAAATACATATTAATAAATTACATTTTTGACAAATTCAGATATAAATATAGGCCTAATTTAAAATTAAATAAATAAATATGCCTAATTATCAATTTTCAAATATTGCACCTGTCAATACAGAACGAAATATTCTGTAATCTATTTTGCCGTCAATACTGCTGACAGTGTCTTTATCAGTAGGCATACTTAACACGAAGTATAGGCCTTCCACAACTCTCTCCCATTTGTCAAACAAGGGTGATCCAAATCATGTGACTTGACACTTTCAAGTAGGCTATTCTTCGAGTTTTCGACGATGGACGACGGCAGGTTAATTGAAGAGGTGGAGAAACACCGACAATTGTACGATCCACAGGATCCTTGCTGTAAGGATCCAAGAAAAAAGGAGAAGGCATGGGACACAGTTTCTACAGCCATTGATTGTAATGGTATGTTTACAACATATAGCCTGTATGTTCTGTCATAGCTACATGTGGTCTTTCAGCTCCAAGTTTGAGGGTGCAGGTTTTATAAAAAAATGTCTATAGCCTACTAATCTTTTCAGGTTGGTTATCTGTCCCTCCTTTATTATTTGTCAACCAGCACACACTTTACTGCCGTGTCCTGCTTGCACTTGCCTTTCATAAATTTAGACATCTATAATAATACATATTTAATTACCGAATTGACCTACCTATCTTTTTTGTTTGTTATTTTTGAGTTATTTTTTTTTTCACTATTACATTGTCCTAAAAATATAATTAGCATTTCAAAAGTAATTAGAAGTGATGTGTTCATCTGTCACATATCACAGAAAAATCTCCCCTAACTTTCAAAACACAAGTAACCCAACAGACTACAAAACACAGCTTTTTTTAATGAAGGTCTATCGACTGTGAAAATATAAATAAAATAAGTTAATTTGTAGAGATCAACATGTCAGTCTTTAAGATAATTGTTTTAATTAGGAAAAGGAAAAGGATATTTCCAGGTCATTCATTGAAGTAACACACAGAATGTTTCAAATTACACACAAACATGACAAACTATATACAGGAACAGAAAACCAAGTTGTTAAATTATTTACAATGAACACTTCTTTCCAACATCGAAGTCTGGCATGGCATGTATCCATAACTAAGTGAGTTCTGATGTGATCACATGCTCCCTTCCTGAGAATTGAAAAATGTGCTGAATTTCTCACGCACTCCATAGGCATCCTTGCTGCCCCTGTTCCCTCCCATGTTCCTTACAATAGGCAACTTGTCTCCAGTTTGTTCTGCCTCATACTGCCATCTCCGGTTTTGCACTGGGTTGGTGAGGAAGTTGTGCAGGATGCAAGAAGCCATCACTACAGTGTCCACATGTTGCGGTGTCATCTGCAGCCTCGAAGAGCAGCACCCTCCATCTCGCAGTGAGGATGCCGAAGGCACACTCAACCACCATTCTGGCCGAGGACAGTCGGTAATTGAAGTTTTCACGCCACCTTGGGAGACGATGACCCGGGAAAGGCCTCATAAGCTAAGTTTTCAATGGAAATGCCGCATCTCCGACAATGACGTAGGGCATGGGACCCTGCACACCTGACCCTGGTAAAGGGCTGTCTTCTGGCACATTCAGCGTTTTGGCCTCCATGCCCCTGCCAAGCCGCGAAGAGGCATTCACACCCCCGTCACTGGCCCGGCCAAAGTCTCCCACCTGGATGTAGGTGAACCTGTAGTCTGCATCCACAAGTGCCAGAAGAACAATGGAGAATGTCTTCTTATAATTGAAAAAGAGACTTCCAGAATTAGAAGGTGCTTTGATGGTGATGTGCTTCCCATCTATCGCACCCAAGCAGTTTGGAAATTTCCACTTGTCCCAAAAATTTGAAGCAATGGCTTTCCACTGGTCCTCAGTTGGTGGTGGAATGTGGGTTGACATCATCCTATTTTCAATGGCACTGCACGTCATGTGCACAGATGAACACACAGTAATTGCCCCCAAACGGTATTGATAGGCCAGGCTTGCAAAGCTTTCTCCTGCTGCAAGAAATCTGTGTCAGGAAGAAAAAGATGTCATTGTCAATATGAGGAATTATAATATAGTAGTAATAATTTTACAACAAAGTGTTAGTAGTATTGATGAGATCATATTTTCTCCTCATAGTTGCTGATTGCAAAAGAAGGTGGAAGGTCCTGAGAGATGCTTTTGTAAAACATAAAAAACAAAAGCATCCTCCCAGTGGTTCTGCAGGTGGGACAGTCAAGGAATGGAAATACGAGGTAGAAATGTAATTTCTGCTGCCTCATTTGCATTCTAGAAGGTTAGTATGTACTTTAATTTCCTTGTTTTGGTTATAGAGAGTTAGTATCTTCTTAGCACTAAACATTACATTTTTTACTTTACATTATACACACAGGTTGTTTATTAATTGTATAAAGTTAAGTGTTACTTGATTATCACATTGACCACTGTTACTACATTTTAGCTCAAGATGTTCACTGGATCCAATACAGCCACTGGACGACACACAGGACCCCATTGATTTGAGTGCAATAGAGGAGGATGTGGAGCGCACAGCAACTCCAACATCACAGAGGTGTAACACCCCAACCCCACCATCTGGGCCAGTCACTTCAACAATCCACTCCCGAGCTAGTCCCTCTGCAGCCCACCCCCGCATTCAAGCTATTCTGTCAGAGACTAGACAAAGCACCCCATCTCAAACAAGACCTGCACGTGACAGGAGAAGACAAGCAGTAAGTGAATTTGAGCAACAGCTATTAGACATCATCTCCATGCCAACTACAAATGTCGCCCCTCATGTCCCCACTGCTCAAGAGGAGATGTACTATTTTGCTTTGAGTTTGGTGCCTAGGCTAAATAGGCTATCACGGGAGGCACAGGCCCAGGCCCAAACTCACTTTTTGACATACCTCACTGAACTGGAGGACAGACAGCTGGCACAGATGAACACCCCAGGCCCTATAAGAGGTAGCCACTCCACCTCCACTGCATTTCACCCTTACAGCCCCACACTCCAAGCCCGGTCCCAATATCGTCCTGTTCCTCCTCAAGATGACCCTCCCATGACATTTTCTGATAATCTGTCTGACCCTTTAACCCACACCTACCACAATTTTTAAATAATGCCATTACATGTAAATAGTTTAGTTGTAAAATTATCATTATGTGGAATTATGTATCTGTTTTAGTGTAAAGAATTGTGTTTTGGTATTTAAACATTTATAATGTTCAATTGTTTATTAAAAAAAATGTTCTTATAAACTGTCTTGGTTCTTTAAGCCTACCTGAGTGTAACGGCAAGCCTCTGCTTGGGCTCGATAGGATCACGGAAATTGGTTGTCTGGCTCGTCAGGTCGGGTCCGACAATAGACAGAATCTCCTCCATTTGTTCCGCTGACATCCGAAAGTAATTCAGATGTTTTTCGGAATCAAGTTGCAACTCTGCAACGAGGTGATAATAAGCCCCAAACGATTTTCTTATTTGATTCAAAGGGTGAACCCACCATCGTCTGTTTCTCCTTCGGCGAATTCTTAACAAAAGAAGGGCCGCAATGGCTTTTCTTCTGTCAACAACTCGAACTGTAAAAAAAAAAATACTGTTATAATTTTCCATAGTAATAGGGACCCAGAAATATACATTTATCCACTGTAGTGGAAATTATAGTTTAGTGAATTTCTCTGACACAATACATTACACAATCTGGTGTCCTGTAAAGAGAACATTCAGGGCTTTTCAGAGACACCTAATGTTTTGAGGTTTCAACATAAAAAACAAATTTTCCTTGGTCTTTAAATATGTCTGACATTTATTTAGTGATCTAATGTAGCACTTTTAAAATGTATCATATTTTTATATTTATGGATAAATGATAATATATTCTAATTGTATTTAAATAGAACTATTTTTTCATATTGAATTTCATAAAACAACATTTAAGGAAAACGTTATGGGGTTTCAAATAAAAAAAAAATATATATTTTACAGAATAGGGCATTGATTTCATACATGTCAACTGTAGAGGACATCAGGACATCATGTTTATCATGTATTTTTGGAGAAACATTAATATTCCTATTAAGTATGATATATTATTATTAAAATGTTGTCAATTATTACTTAAATTATTATACTTCTTGTTTTTTTTTTCAATTAAATATTGCGCCAAAACACAATATGTAAATTAGATCCAGTGAAGTAGATACATTGAATGGGAATATTAATTTATGGCCATTTTGCTCACATATTGTATAAAGTAAAATGGTGTATCAATACTTTACATCTTTCATAACATATCTGAGAATCATAATACAAATTTATTTTAGAGAAAACCTGAAATCCCAAAATTGATTGTTTTTTTTTTTGCCTACATATAATATGATATCATGTCATTTATTTTTTGAAACAATAGAGTCCTGCTGTCCACTACTGAGGTCAGGTCATAGCATAACATGAATAAAATATCAGGCTTTTCCCTCCATTTGTTTCTTAATGCTCTTAAAAAAAACTTATTTGAAAAAACTTTCTGAGCCTCAGGAGGATATATTCAGACAGGATAGGCTACAATAACAATTAATTGTAAATAATATTTACAAAATTTGTATAGCTTACGTAGTATGACGGTCCAACAAATATAGGCTCTTTAAAGCTAAAAACAATTTGTAAATGTAATATTAAAATAAACAGACAGTCCACTTACCCATTTTTAGGATTTTGGAAGATGTGTGATAACAGTTGTCGTAAAGGCAAGAGCAAAACACCGCTAATACAAATGTAGACTGGTCTGTCGGCGCACTCCCTATACGTCACCAGCAGCAGCAGCGCCGCGTCAGACACGCTTCTGGTGTGCAAAGACACAGAAATTGCGACGCAGCCGCCACGCAGCTGACACGCAACAGAAATGCCACGCTCACGCCACGCAGCCAGTGTGTCCCAGGCCTTAGAGTCGCTTGAGTCAGTCAAGCTTAAGATCCTATCTCTAAACACAGTGCTCTTGACCGCGCTCACTTCCTTCAAGAGGGTGGGGAAGCTGCAGGCATTTTCGGTCAGCGAATCATGCCTGAGTTTGGGCCGTTGCTGTCTCATCTGATCTTGAGAACCTAGCCTTGATACGTTCCCAAAGTTCTCATCACATCTATCAGGGACCATGTAGTGAACTTGCAAGCGCTGCCCCAGGAGGAGGCAGACCCAGCCCTTGCATTGCTGTGTCCTGTTCACGCATTGCGTGTTTATGTGGACCACACGCAGAGCTTCAGAAGCTCATAGCAGCACTTTGTCTGCTTTGGAGGTCAGCAGAAGGGGAAGGCTGTCTCCAAACGAAGGTTAGGCCACAGGATAGTAGATGCCATCGCCTTGGCATACCAGTCCCAAGGTGAGCCGTGCCCCCTTGAGTTGAGAGCTCACTCCACTTGGAGTGTTGATTATTATCTGGGCGTTGCAGACATCTGCATATCTGTGGGCTGGGCGACACCTAACACATTTGTGAGATCCTACAATTTCTGGGTGGAGCCAGTTTCTACGCATGTGTTGTGTACAAACAGGAAAGGAAAGGCTGGCTAGGTGTCTCTCTTGCAATGCCATTCCGCTCAAACGGGGATACTGGTGCCTACTTGCTCTTCAGATGAGTAACCCGCATCGCAATCCCTGAATCGAGTTCCTCCACCATCCTTGGCGTAATCCCAGACGTGGCAGAGGCATCTGATGACAGGCCCAGTATTCATGTTGCCCATATGCTTTGATTCCCCTTGGCTAATCCCATATGTGTACTGTCCACGATATGGTTTCCTTGTGTCTTTCCCTGGGCAGTTCTGCTCTGCCCTGTCTCTGCATCGTAAGTAGCTCCTCATTAGGTTACAGCAACAAAATTAAGCTAGAGGTTAGATCAAGTAAAAATAGCATCTTAATGTAACATTTGCAGCTTAACACTTTAATAGTGTAACATAAATATTCATAGTGCTAATTTTTGTCTCTGCAGCCCCCCCTCATTTGAGGCAGTGTCCCAACACAGCACTCCCCCCACTCATTGAAAATGCTCTAGACATGTCCCTGGCAATAACCAACAGCAGCAGAAGCAATATCAGCAGCAGCAGCATACCAGATCTATTCCACCAAGACCAAATATATAAAAATGGTCATAACCATTACCATGCCAAACACGCAAAATTTGTCATGACCGAAATACATATCAGAGACTAATATTGGATTGACATATTTATCAATAGTTTTCATTATTGATAAAACTATTATATTGCATTATTGATAAAACTAAAGCTATCCCCATCTTACTCTATCTTTTTGTCTAAATAAAAAAAAAGACTTGTCCGTTCCTCCAGACCACCATGGAAGGTTTGCATTTACGAGTTGGGAATTACGTAATTACGATTTTAGGTGCATTCAAACCACTTTGGTTGGAGCAAAATGCACATTTTCTACATAAAATTCAACTTTTTTAACTCTACATCTACAAAATTATGAAAAAAGAATTATGAATTAAGCAATTATGAATTTGCTTTTATTATTTCTACTGTAATTGTACAATACTGTAACATGGCTGCTACAGACAAAAGAGCCGTTGGATCCAAGTGTACAAGACTACAAACTGACTACAAGTATAGCACAGGAACCACTTCAACATTAAAATCCAAGGACAGACACAGAGCTCATATGACAAATAATATGGTATTATATGCATGCATCTTAGTTTTATTGTAAATGAAAAAAAAAAAATGAAAACAAATTTACCATTAATACATGACATACATTACGTCTGATGTTTACTCACTGAAACTCCACCAACCCTGAAACTTAACTTAAAGAAAATCCAATTTTCCACTCTTAAGGCAAGACACGGCAGGCAAAAACATTCTTTTGTTTTTCACTGGTCAATTTTGAGATTTTGGGCTATTTGTCTTTAATAACATGTCTTTCAGACTTGTGCTGAAAAAAAGTCCAAAATACACATTTAGGTCTTTATTTTACTACACTTTGGCTGTTTGTGTGTGTAGATTTGGTAACACTTTATTTGAAGGGGTGTGCATAAGACTGACATGACACTGTCATAAACATGACATAACACCTGTCATGAACATGAAGGAGTCTTTATGAATGTTTATGACTGTTGTCATTAAGTGTCATTCGGTAAATTATGACACTTTTAATGCAAAGTTGACATTGTTTAAAATGTCTTTGTTATGACAACTTGACATTAACAAAGACAAAAATGTCTTTGTTATGACAACTTGACATTACCCAAGACAAAAATGTCTTGATTATGACAACTTGACATTAACAAAGACAGAAATGTCTTTGTTATGACAACTTGATATTAACCAAGAAATCATAACCTGTCAACCTGTCACAAATATGTCATAACAGGTCTAATTATCAAACTTCAAGCATTTTGCAGTGTAATAACCCTTAATGACATCTTTATAACTAGTACAATGTGTTCCACTTTACTTGAGGACAGGTAATATTCATGACACAGTTATAATGGTGTCATGACGGCCAAAGTTGTGACAGGTTGACAGGTTATGATTTCTCGGTTAATGTCAAGTTGTCATAACAGAGACATTTCTGTCTTTGTTAATGTCAAGTTGTCATAATCAAGACATTTTTGTCTTGGGTAATGTCAAGTTGTCATAACAAAGACATTTTAAACAATGTCAACTTTGCATTGAAAGTGTCATAATTTACCGAATGACACTTAATGACAACAGTCATAAACATTCATAAAGACTCCTTCATGTTCATGACAGGTGTTATGTCATGTTTATGACAGTGTCATGTCAGTCTTATGCACACCCCTTCAAATAAAGTGTTACCGTAGATTTCACCTAAATTCATCAAAAGTTGGCATTCAAAATCAATCATCACGCTGATCCGCTGATCCCGAAATGCGCAATCTCATTCTGACAACGTGATTTGTTCAGAATCATCACGTGACGCGCTCTGACATTATATACATACATCACATATATACTATACTTTACACACTATATACAAAACAATTACATTACAGAACACATTTCAGTTTTTGTATAATATAATTACTATATAATACTAAACAAATCTGTAATTGTGGGATCCTAAAGTGGTTGTGAGTCCCTGTGTGATGGACTGTTGATGTGTTGTTTTGGATGTTATGATCAGTGATGGATGAAGTAATAATGAGTTTTGGATGTTAAACAGTGTGATACATGGATTTTACTTGGACCTAAAGCATATTTTGAATTCATTGCTTTCAATAGAAATTAGTGGAATTTTGCCATAATAATCTTTGAAGGCTGTTTTTTCACAATTATTTTTTTCTCACACTCCGAGTGACGATCATCCACTTCTGTTGCACCTACATACACCAGACTTTACAGTCGTATTCCTAACTATATTTTGAAGGTTTTTCCTGAGGGATTTGTTGATATATCATTCTTTGCCTAATTTATATGACATTTTATGCCTAAAAATAGGGCGGAAATAATTTTAAGGATATTGGCAGTATTTTTTGATTTAATAGGGTAAAAAAATGAGATATTCATAATCCCCAATGGAAATGTCTTTTCATTGAATATATCAACAAAATGCAAAAACAATTTTGAACCTTGTTTTTTTTTCATTGGTCAGATTCATCTATGCAAATTAGTGCATATTTAAACATAAAACATTTTTTTTTCCTATTCATGTGAATAATCAACTGGTAAAGGTTCATGGTGATATATGTAAGTTAAAATTTTACCCTATTCACCTGTTACACTGTAAAATCCAATTAGTAAACCTTACTTAAAAAAAGCATGCAAACCGATTGCCTTGAAAAAAATGAGTAAAGTGAAATAGGAATTGTCTGTAGTACTAACAAGTGCCTGTCTAGTATTGTACACTTACAATAGAGTTCTAGTAACTTAAAACAAATTTGTAAAGTATACTTGATATTTTACTTTAGATGTACTTGTCTTAGTATAGACTACTCAGAATTACTATTTTTAATAACTAAATAACTTCAAGTAAAATATACTTTGTGAGTAGTCCTAACTACTCATTTATGAAAGTTGTACTAACTCTAATGTTTTCTGCTCACAACTTAGAATTACTGAGTTTACTTTACTTCAAAAGCAATCCAGTTTACTTGTTAAAACCATGCAAACCGATTGCCTTAAAAAGAACAAGTAAACTTTACTTCAGTAACTTAAGTGCTATCAATCATCTATAATACATCATTGAGAAAATACTCAATTTTTCAAAGATAACATTTAAAACTGGACAAATACATTTAAGACAATGATACAGTTCAAAGGTAAATTTATTTTATTTGTTTTCTTAACAGCTGACACAGGGGTGGTCCACAAAAGCTTGCTTTGGGGTATAACATTAATGCATATAGTAGTCACTTTATTTATTTTTTTAGTTTTTTTAACAAAAACCTTTTACAATATATTATATATATATATATTTATTATAAATGTATATAAAATCTATATAAAAATAAATGTATTTTGTACTATACCCTGACTCTAACATCCTCAACAACAGCTTCAACAATTCAATAAATAACAATTATATAGAACCAACAAGCTGACAAGTGGATATTTTATTAAATAATTAAAAGGCAATGTCTCTGAAGCACAGGCACTTTAGAAGATAACACACTGGCAGCCTCTAAACTTGCTCATGAACCAAAAGGCTGACAATTTTAAACAAGTGCCTTAGTTTCCCTTTTATTTTTCTGTCAATTAATCTAATTCCACTGTCATAAATTAAATATAATGCCAAACATCATCACTCTTGCACATTAGATTACATTCTAACTCAACAGAATATTTTTCAGAGATTGGAGTTTTGGTGGGAGTTTGTTCGGTCCCAAACCAAGCATCACTTTCTGAATGAAGTTAAGAGTGTTTTTCATCTCTTTTGGGTAGTCTAAATTTAAAGCATAAGACAGACCAAACAACACACAAAATGCCTGAGGCAGATTCTGCAAATTATCCATTATGATACCTCCCTCTACAATGATGGCAGTAGACACTGGGACAAGGTAGAGTTTATTTGGAAAGAGAGGTGGTTCTTCATCAACAACAGTCAACATCCCAACAGACACGTGTGCCCAGGCTTCATCAACATCACATGCCTGAATGAAACCAAATAAAAATATTACAACAGGGAAATGTGAAAAGGCATGATTAATTGTCAGTTTCTGCCCTGCCTACTAGGGCTGGGTATTGACACAAATTTCACAATTCAATTTGATTTCGATTCACAAGCTTGCAATTCGGTTCGATTTCGATTCCAATTCGATTTAATATTGATCATTTTGGATATCAGGTACAATATGGCAATTTTTTTAAAGGAAAATAAATCTCTTAGCTATAATGCTGTAAACTATGGGAGTCAGTTGCCTACTATAATATTGAAGGTAAAAATTAACTGATTTGTAGACAAACACTTAAATTACACAATTTTGTTATTTTTATAATAATAAAGTTATATGAAATAAACATTTAAATGGTGGCGGTCATAAAACCTTGCCAGATTTATTTAAACATGCATTAAGTATAAATATTGAAGAACATTAAAAGTTATAATGAACATGTAATATGGTGCATATATTTAGCAAGATGCTTCTCTCTAGATTTTTCTAGCTAACTAACGAGTTTATGGTCACTGGATATGGTTTTTCTGAGGTAAACGTGACGTTACATGACATTGTTTAAAAGCTGTTTTACAGACGTCTTTCCGCTATTGAAACACTGATTGAGTGATTCCATGTGACATAATACGGATTTTGATAAATTGTACTATCTTTTAACATACTTTCAGATGCTCATTCATGTTTATTTCACGCTGTAACTTAAGGCGGAAGAGAAGAACATGTGCACGCTGCGCTGCTGCTTTTTTTGAGCTGAGCTGCGCCACAGCGATCTCACGCCACAGCGCCAAAACGGTATTTATGTTTTTGAATTTCGGAAGAAAATGGACGTAATTTGAAATCTGAGACTTTGTTTAATATCAATAGTTACAAGCACAAAGATTGTTGCGATTTATTGGATGGGAAGCACGCTACAGTGTTCCATTCATCATCAACTGAAAACAGGATGACTAATCGCTTCTTGGGATTTAAGAATCGATTTCGGTTCGTAAAAATGAGAATCTATTAAAATCGAGAAATCTATATTTTTTACCCAGTCCTACTGCCTTTAATGCATGTCCCATTAAGAATTTATCATGTATTCTTCTTTGTTTCAGTGTAGCACAGAAGTACAATTAATGGCAATTAAAAAAATTGGGAGAAGTAACCCTTTCAAAAATGTTTACAATGAGATCTTACATTGCAGGTGTTGTAGAAGTTACTGGTATCATCACCAAGCAGGATAGGTAAGCCCCGGAGAACAAGAGTGCGCATTGCTGTCACATCTGCTTGATTCTAAAAGTAAATTAATAAAAAGAAAAGAAAAAAAGATCAAGTTCAAGATCATTAAACATTAAAGCTACAGTTAAAATAAGTTTGTCAAAGGGTTACTTCACCCAAAGATTTAAATTATGTCATTAATTACTCACCCTCATGTCATTCCATACCTGAGAGACTTTTGTTCATATTCAGAACACAAATGAAGATATTTTTAATGAACTCTGAGAGCTTTCTGTCTCTCCATAGGCAGCCTAGGCATCTAGCACTTTAAAGCACCGGAGAGGTAAGAAAGACAAAGTAATCCATGCGAATCCCGATCTCAAAAATCTAAATTTTATGACACAATGCTAGTAGTCAGAACGTAGAACTATTGGCAAGCATCACACACATGACCAGCGTTGGCCAATAGTGAGCCTACGTTCTGAAGTACACTACGTGAACTCACTCAGAGGCCCACACGGAAGAAAATTAATAGTTGAATAAAGTCATTATTTTTGTTTTGTTTTATGCGCACAAAAAGTATTCTCGCCACTTGATAAAACTTAAGGTTGAACCACTGAAGTCACTTGGACTATTTTAACGATATCTATTTTAACGATAACTTTTCTGGAATGGCAGATATCGATTACTTAGAAGCCTATGAAGGAGTGATCCAGCTCTCAGATTTAATCACAAATATCTTAATTCGTGTTCTGAAGATGAACGAAAGTATTACGGGGTTGGAACAACATGAGGGTGAGTAATTACTGACAGTAATTTTGGGTGAACTAACACTTTAAAGTGTTTATCAACAAAACCCCAGAACACTTTAGACAACAGCTAGAGGTATTGTAAGCAAAACCATGATCAACTCGGAATAATAAATAAAATTAAGGCTGCAGTAAACTAACCCCTGTATTAATTTGCTGCAGAAGCTCATCCAATTTCTCTCCAACCATTCCTTTCTTGGACTTGAAGATTGTGACCAAGCGCGGTGTGTAGCGATCCACAGCTCCATAAAAGTTATTCTGCAGATCTGTGGTGGCTATCCTGTTAAACTCTGCTAACACCTACAACACAGGCAAAGAAAAACTGAGGCATGGGACAGTGTGGACATTTCTCAATGCATGGTCTAGCCTACAGGCCAATTCTAAAGCCAAACCTAAACAGAATGCTGTTTGAAGGCCACTCAGGAGGCAAGCTGCCAGAAGGACTTCTTCTAAAAAAAATTAAAAAGACAAAACATTTTATTAAGTTCTGCTTAGCAAAATTACAGACACATTTCTTGATATGCATGTTCTTCAAGCATTACAGAAAATCTGTAAAATTTTCTTTGTTTTTTTTAATATTTTTATAAATAAATGTATATTTGTATTTATTACCTTTAAATACGCATTTCTATATATTCTAGAATATATTGTTATACTAAATATATTTGTGACCTCAGTACAGACAATTTAAAAACAGTGTTTCCACGGATTACTTTCAGTAATGGTGTGCAAATACAGAAAAGAAAATTTAAAATAAAACGTTCATGTGACATTAACATTATTTAGTTTAACATTAACGTTACTTTAACATCACTAAGTTTGTTATCTTGTTAAAAGATTCAGCAGTGACATAAGGCAGCTGTGTTTGAGTAAAAAAAAAATGTTTGCAGTGCTTGCATTTCCTAAATTTAAATAATAGTATAATGCTGTTGTGAAATCACAAATACTGACCAAAATCACCACAAACTTCGTAGCTGCTATCTGCATAAGCTGCAGGTTACCTTTAACTTTACGTTAAATGCGCGCCATTTCACCAGATCTGTAACGTTAATATGTTGTGAACCAATCCCGACAGAGGAGAATGCATCAGGGAAAATGGTAAAATAGAAAACCATAATTCATATTACATTTTGGAATATTAAAATAACTTTTCAGGCAATCCAGGAAACGTTGTGGTAAGTTACCTGATAGTTTTATGCACACACACAAAAACGGGTCGAACCACGTTCTTTAAGCTCCGAATAATATCAAAATGATTTGGTACACGACAAACAGTAAAAAAACATCCACACACAAGTTGCATGCTTGTTTACTTACCTTATTATTATTATTCCAAAAAGGAAATGAAGCTCCAGATAAATGTAAGCAGTCTGTTGTTAACGTCTTTCCAGACCAGTTCCACATCTGCAAAATTGGCGCCGAAATTCACAGATTCTATCGCGCATGCTCTGACAAAGCCGCTTCTTCTTCTTTGTTTTTTTTCTGCACATTAGGCACGATTTAATGCACTGCTGCCTCTCACTGGTTTAGTAACGTCATTGCATCCTCGGTTGCTACTTGCTTGTTTCAAGTAAGCGTCACTCAAACAATTGAGTAAGTTGTTATTTTCACCCTCCAATTTACTATAACTCAACAAAACCTAGTAAGAAGCATGCATTTTATATTACTGAGTAAAGTTAACTAAGTAAATGTGAGTCAGGAAAGCTATTACATTTTACAGTGTAGTGTCTCGCCTTAATTATGACTTTTTGGTGATGTTTGCGTGAGTTTCCAGTCTTGTTTCATCTTTTTGTAAAAAAAAAAAAAGAGCCTTGTACGTTTTCCATCATAACATGAAACTATAAGTGGATGTGTGTCATCTCTAGAAACAGAGATGCTGAATGAGGTTATTGGTTTATTAGGCCCTTTTACATCAGCCTAGTGAAAGAGAGACAGACTGTGAAAAAATGACTGTGGTTCTGCTTGGAGGGTCAGGCAGGCAGCTGGTACTTCATGTCCATCATCAGCCCTGGCAACCAAACCCCTGGCACCATTTCCTCAACAACCATCTATCCATGCACAGCTGGTACAGGCCTGACCAATCACATGGCCACTTTGGGATCTGGCTGCCTCAAGCGCTCCTACTGCCAAAATTGTTATTAGAGACAGACAGACAGAGACTCAGCTAAATGTTCAGTTTAAACATACAACCCAACATACAGAACAACATTTGCAATACATTTCCCAGACTGTGCAATTTGTGTAAACCACTATAATCAATATCTGAGAGCTTCAAATAACCCACATTGGCTGGCAGGGAATATCAGCCGACTATATGCCCGCTGGAATGACAACAAAGTGTATTTCTGCAAGCTGTTAGGACTAGTGAAACTTCTAGAAAAGTAGTCAACTAGTCGACTCAGCCTCACTGAGCCTCAAGGAGATTTATGGAGGTCCAAGCCTGCAGACATACATACATACATACATAGTTCATTTTTAAATTAAAGATAATTATGATGTTATTTGCATGGCTTTTATTCCTGCATGTATTATTTTATGTATTTATATTTATTTATTTTATTTATTTATTTTATTATTTTTACTATTTATTTTTACATTTATTTACTCATATTTTTTTAAATCGTTTTACATTTATGTATACATTAGTCTGGGGCTTGGAGCCTTAAGTAGAAGCCACAGGCCAAGGCAGAGCTGATGACTGGAAAGCCCCAGTCACCCCCCAGTCTGTGCAGCTGAGTGGAACCACAGGAGGAGCCAAGGGGCTGAAAGGAAACAGTGGAACCAATACCAAGGAACCAACCGGATGGCTTTGACATTGGAGGAGGGAGAATGAGGCTTGGTGGGACAACAAAGAAATGGTACTGGACTGAATCAGTAGATATGAATATAACTTGGAACTAGGGTTAATAAGCCATGAATTAGATGACTTGGAATTGGGTTTATCCAGTAATGACTTTTAGAACCGGGCTTATCCAGTGATGACTGAAAAGACTTGGAAGTGGGCTTAACCAGCAAAGACTTGCACGACTTGGAACTAAATTATTTTTCCATTTTTATCGCCTTTAGTTCCACGTTCTGTCACGGGTAGCGTGAGCTAATCTAAAAGATGAGAGATGCCTGACGCAGAATGATCGATGATCAAAATACTTAAATAAACACAAAGCGATAGCTCACTCAATAACCATAAACATTAACATGGAAAACAGAACAGATGAAACCGATGGCTTGTATACTGTACATAGAGTATGACAATCAAGGAAACAGGGAATAGGTAATTCATTATTAAAAAAAACTAACCATCAGAGGGGTATAAGAAAATCAAGATTGTATTGGAATTTTCCTGCTCCTTTTTGTGCTTTGTTTCTTGCTTAAACCTAAATTGAATTTTGGTAAAAAGGGAAAAAAGGAAAGGGAAAAAATATGACAAAAACAAATAATTATTACTACATGTGGGTGGTATTTCCAGATACAAACAAAACAACAATAGAACAAAAATAGAAAATATAAATTATATATATATATATATATATATATATATATATATATATATATATATATATATATATATATATATATATATATATATAATATATATATATATATATATATATATCAGTTAAGAGTGCCAAAAAGTGATGAAGAATCACCATAAACATAACATAAAAGTATTTCATATGACTCATGAGCTATATATTTCAAATCACATTAAGCCAGATGTGGCAACTGTAAAATATTATAAAGAAAAAAATAAATTGTCCTTTTGTTTCCACAAAATAAACTAATAATTTTTTTAAAAATATGTAAATGATTAAACAAATAAATGCATAAATAATAACTAAATAAATAGCAAATTTCATAAATTATTTCATGAACAAACTGTGGTTACCTCCTGTTAGTTACATTACAGACTGTACTTAAACTGTTAGTTAGGCAAAGGTCAGGGACACAGTGAGTCTTCATGATGTTTATCATCCTCTCAGTCCACACCGAGCGGACGTCTGTTCCGAACTCATTTGCAATGGAGGCACAGCAGCGCCACGGGCCTCCAGTTCCACAACAGTCGAAGGTGACCTTTCTTTGGAATGA
This sequence comes from Chrosomus eos, assembly GCA_036326025.1. Classification (NCBI taxonomy): domain Eukaryota; kingdom Metazoa; phylum Chordata; class Actinopteri; order Cypriniformes; family Leuciscidae; genus Chrosomus; species Chrosomus eos. Next base: position 49,330,022 of record CM070818.1, read on the forward strand.
AACAGAGTTGCCCTCATGCTGCGTGTTGGTTACATTCCCAAAATTAAGAGAGACCCTGAAAATCTCAGGAAGGTCAGGCCACATTAATGCTTACAACAGCCTGTAAACAGGGACCGGTCATCCGTTCACGGTCCAGAGAGAATCGACCGTTCTCAGAAGACAATGTCAGGGTTACGTGGACATAATTTTCCATTTGTTATTGGCCTGCACAAATTTTCAGAACTACACAACAAAAACAACTGTGATGTGTTTATGAGCATATGGAACATAATTTATGAGATGTGTTACTGATGTTTTGTACAACGATATAGAAAAGCACAATTTGCCTATTTTGTAAACGGTTGTCATGCTTGAAAAAAAGACAATATTAGTCCCATATTTGGTGCAGCACCTCACTTCCGAGTCTGTAACACTCTGTTTAGTTCCTGTCTCTATAAAAACCCTTCCTTCAGAAAAGCACAATGTGCTCTGATTTGTCAGCTGGATAACAAGTGTGTTGTGATTGGTCAAATGTTTGGCAAACCATTACTAAACAAACTACTTGTCTTGCCTATAAATTTTGATGCAGAATTTTATTTTGTCATTTCGGGGTAGGTACGCGAAACCGGAAAAAAATCAACCAGGCCTCACTCCTTTATTTTGTGTGTCTTTGGTGAGAATTATTCAAATGAAGAAAATTGTGGATAAAATCTAATAGAAAACACAACAACTCAACACATCTATCGAGGTGTTTCAAGGGGTTCAAAAACAGTGCTTACTTACATAGAGAATACATCTATTGTATGTATATGGAAGTAAAATAATGCCAAATGTTTTTGAAACAAAAAAGCCTGTTGAATTACACTACTTGAAAAATATATGCATTTCATTAATCATGCTTGCATTTTAATGCATTGTGATTGGTCAAATGTTTGGCAAACCATTACTAATGCAGCTGGCATTTTAGAAGAAGTGAAACCTTGCGCGTGTACGTCACTCATTGTTTACACAGAACAGAGATTGTAGGTAAGACTGTTAATTAAAAGGGTACTAATTTGCGCTTATCCGGGATGTTTAAACCGTCGTAAATGAAAACAATTACAAAAAAAAAAAAAAAAAAAATTGTATGAGTGACGTACACGCGCGAGGTTTCACTTCCGGTGCTTTCCGGAAAAGACCGAAGCGCTCGCGATCTCAGATCACTTGGACGTGGCTGTGTTTACAAGAGGTAAAAACTATATAAATACTGTTCGTTTTCTCACAAAAACCACTCGTTTCGTGTCTTAGGTCATCAATGTGTACTTACGTTTACGAGTCATTAAATCATGTTTAATTTGGACTTCTCTGTGTATGCTTTTTAAGGTGAACCCCTATTGCCTGCATTATATGACTGACAGACAAGAACGGGTTGACCTAAAAATATCAAAATTGAAACTACTGCGGCCACAAAGACACCTACATCTTGGATGCCCTTGAGGTAAGCTAAAACATATCAAAAATTAATTCCAAAGTGAACTATCCCTTTAAGCTTTCCAATGTTAGAAACCCAGTCATACTATTGAGTGGTCGTGCAACACTCTCATATTTTCCCCTGAGATGAGAGAAATCTGCTATTTACCTTTTTCACTTCCTCCTACAATGACGCAAAAATCGTAATTTTACGTCATTGTAGGAGGAAGTGTAAGAGGGGGATTTCTGTAAAGACTACAAGCACCCTTTCAAACCCGCCCATAGGGGGTTGGACCTAATGCGCTAACAGACCTATCACAGATCATTGCAGTGCGTCTGATTTCACCGAAGAAACTTTTTGAAAATATGGACGAAGTTACTGAATACGCAGACGGATGCATTATGGAGGATTGGGATTACACATAATGTCAGACATCTTTATTGGAAGCTAAGCTAGCAGGCTCTTGTTCTGTGGAGAAAGCTGAGTAGTAACTTTAGGGGTTACCATCCTCTTTTTCCCGGACATGTCCGGCCGTCGATGTCTGGGATTCAGCTTTTGCTTTCTGCAGTCGCCATGCATTGTTTACATGTAAGTTACAGCTTTTAATTCAATCTAACTGAATTCATCCTGATTGATGAGTCTGAATGTAGTGTTTACATGAAACAAGTGATCGGTTGATGTGCGTTTTAACATTGCTAAGAAAATTCCCGCTTCTCCATGAGATATACGAGACTGGTAACTTCATCGGTAATCACGCCACACAAGAGGGTTCTTCAGAGGCCCTCACTCGTCCCGCTCGCCACAGTAAACATGACTCGCACTGTTCTCCCGCCGCCCGCGGCCCTCACTCGTCTTGCTCGCCACAGTAAACATGACTCGCCTCGTTCTCCCGCAGCCCTCACTCGTCCTGCTCGCCACAGTAAGCATGACTCGCGCCGTTCTCCAAACGGACCTCACTCGTCCTGCTCGCCACAGTAAACATGACTCGCATCGTTCTCCCGCGGCCCTCACTCGTCCTGCTCGCCACAGTAAACATGATGAATGCCGACTGTAGAACGCAAATTGACCGAAAATTCGGGCAGACTCATTATGGATAATCACTAGCTTAGACTGTTGTTTACCTACTGCGCGGTTTACCGGTAGGCGTGGCCTCATAGGGCAGCGAAGCAAGTGCATTCTGGGAGTCGTTGTCTTTCATCCACATAAGCCAAAAATACATTTTCTGTCTTTTCTCAGTCTAGAAAGCTCCAAATTCAAAAATAATTTCACATTTCTTCTACATAAATTACCCATTTTAAATACACATTCATCTTTTCAGAGGTGAAATGACTCTTTAAAGTACTCCCATAATTTCTGGTCATACAGAGTTAATAAATATGAGAAAATAAACTGTTAAATGTCCACTTTTTTTATGTGCCCACATACAATCGAAATAAAATATTGTGCTTTTGTAAAATAAAGAAGATAAACAGGGTGTGCGTTCTGCCTCTCCGTCTCTGTGAACTTTTTTTCTGGAGCACGTCTCTAAACTTAAACAAAAGTCAGCGAATACTATTCACCCAGCCATGAGCAATATATCTTTAAAATCATTTAAGTTTGTACTTTTAAATGATCTGATTCAAAACGAAAGTAAATATTCTCCGTTTATGTCATTATATAAAAAGAGAGAGGTGTCAGCCGTTCTAATTATCGTCCTCGCATCTTATTATTCTGGTAATGTGACACGCCCACGGAGAGCGCAAGTAATTCAAACGCAAATATCAGAAGCAACACATTGATACGTGTAAACGCCCACATATACACTGTAAACACACTATATTTAGTCAGATTAATGTACTGTCGTCTTGCGTGGCTGTGAGAAATTATCCTGGGACATTTATCATGTGCTTTGTTCAAATCGCGATATAGAATAACGTTAGTGTCTGTAAACGCAAAAATAGCATACTGTTTAAATTTGAATCATGTTTCTGTGTGTGTGTGTGTGTGTGTGTGTGTGTGTGTGTGTGTGTGTGTGTGTGTGTGTGTGTGTGTGTGTGGGTTGGTTTATGTGATTTATGAGGACACAAATTGGTAACACTTTACAATACGGGTGCACTAATATGCATTAATTCATGTTTAACTAATGCACAGATAATCATGAGTTAATGTATGACTCATGAAGAACTAAACCATTAATTAATTATTACTGCATCAGCAACTAATAAAGAGTCTATATGATTAATAGATTAAGTAATACATGAATTGCTATTAATTCAATGTGTCTTTGTGTATTAATTCCTTAATAACATATTTTATTAACTAATAGTGTAAATGAATGTGTTAATTACCATAATTAGTCAAAGCTATGCACTTCAACTTCCATTTGTCTGCTTTAATTAATCATTAGCTAATGATTTGCAAAGGTATCATTATGTTATGACTTTACTTGTTGAGGCACATCATTATTAACTAGTCATTTAGTAATTGTAGTAATTTACACATGAATTTGCACTAACAATGATGTAATTAATCATATATTCATGCATATTATTGTACCTGTATTATCTGGAAGTTGAACTACATTAGGCTTTGGCTCATTCTGGTAATTAACATATTAATTAACACTATTAGTTAAAAAAATGAGTTATTAGGGAATTAATCCACAATTACATATTTAATTAATAACAATTCATGTATGAACTAATACATTAACCATACAGACTCTTAATTAGTTCCTAATGTGGTAATCATTAATGAATAGCTTAGATAATCATTAGTTACACATTAATTCAGTATTATCTGTGCATTAGTTAAGCATGAATTAATGCTTATTTGTGCACCCGTATTGTAAAGTGTTACCCACAAATTTGTATTATGACATGTGTATTACACTGGTATTACAACTTATGGGTGGTTTATGAGGACATTTCAAAAGTCCTCATAAATCAAATGGCTTACAAAACATAAAATACAATGTTTTATTAAAAAATTAAAAATGCAGCATGTCCTGTGATGGGTAGGTTTAGGGATAGGGGCAGTGTAGGGGGATAGAATATACAATTTGTCCAGTATAAAAACCATTACGCCTATGGAGAGTCCTCATAATGCTGTTGCACCAACATTGTGTGTGTTGTGTGTGTGTGTGTGTGTGTGTGTGTGGGTGTGTGTGTGTGTGTGTGTGTGTGTGTGTGTGTGTGTGTGTGTATGTATGTATGTGTATATTAGGGGTGTAACGGTTCACAAAATACACGGTTCGGTTCGATACGATACACTTGTGTCACGTTTCGGTTCGGTACGGTTCGGTACGTTTTCAATGCAGCAAAAAGGAAAGAAATGCCAGATTAATTTCCTTGATTTTTTTTTTTTATTATTATATTTTTATTAAAAGTATGAAATATTTTTTTTTTACTTTGAGCAATGATGGAGCTATACTTGACTTTTCTTATGGGCATATAAAACAAAACAGCTCCTTGGACAAAATGAAATGTTATATTGTAGTAGTTATAAACAAAGGTATATTTTAGTTCAGATTAACATTTGAGGGCAGCAATTGTATTCATAATGTCAAAATAAAACCGACGTAATGTTACTTGAAAGCATTATAGCCTACTATTCCTGGCAAACCTCCATGGTTACAGTTAGTGTTACTACAGTAAATCCATGGTGAATGTTGCTGATCTGTGGACACTGAATAGTTCATTCATGGCACAATGTTTCTTCCTGGTTTCCACGTCAGCGCTGTTTGATCAGTTAATAACGGAGAAATGTGAATGTGTCTCACTAGATCTCGTAGCGATGTTATTACTTCAAGTTCAATAGCGAATTCAAATGCTTTCTTTACTGGATGTCTCAGCGCTGTGTAGTAACAGAGATCGGCTCGCGCTGCATTGGTCCAAACTGATAAACAGTCCGTCAGCCACATAATAACGAGTAGCTCAGTTTCGTTCCGCTTACATTACATTTGCCATTTGATGTTGGGCAATGTTGTGGTCGCACCAGCATCTCGAGTGCGCTTGTGGCGCGCACCTACATTTAAACTAACAAAATTTTGGTCGGCAGGAAAAATGGTTCAACGAACCGTTCAGTTTGAAAATGCGTACCGAAAACCGAACCGAAAGCCTCGTACCGAATGGTTCGATACGAATACGCGTATCGTTACACCCCTAGTGTGTGTATATATATATATATATATATATATATATATATATATATTAGTGCTGGGCCGTTATCGGCGTTAACGTGCTGCGTTAACGTGAGACTCTTATCGCGCGATAAAAAAAATATCGCCATTAATCTAAATTGGGTTGGTATCATATAGCTTTTTCGAATATCGTTATTTTCGCGCAATTCTAATGTGTAGTATGACATTGACGCCGCGCCTACTGTCACAGATCGCGCAGCAGGGTATTTTCCTGTCAGGGACACAAGGTGTACTTTCACTTGGTTGGGCGACGTTCCTCTCGTTACTTTATTTGAATGCAATACGTTGTTAAATGAGTTTATTCCAAGCGCGCTGTATCCTTTGTATGGGCATGAGCGATGCTCATTTACAGATGAATCACTCTTTTGAATCGATTCTGTTCAAAGACTTCATCAAACAAGTTGTCAGATCCGTTAAAGCGGTTCGCGAATCAGTTGATCTGTTCAGTTCCTCACGCACTGAATCTTCTGAACTCGAAGCGCTTTCAATTCACTCGAGGAGTCATAAGTAACAGGAAGATTTAAGAACATCAAGAGCGTTGGATGAAGTGGCCGTGGATCTACAGTCTAGTCAAAGCAAATCTGCAAATGCATCATATCTTTGCCAGCGATGAAGATCTTTATTAGTTGAACATCTTCGTATGCTGTCTGTGAATGAATGATTCCACAGGACGATACATTCGAGTTCATTTCATTCAGGTAATACATTTTACAACCAAACAGATCATTACGCCACGATAGCACTACTAAAAAGTACGACATTATCCGGTTTTTGGACATACATTAATTTATAGGCTACAAAAAAACGCTTCAGAGCGTCGGCGCACTGGTTAACAGGTTTAAATAAGCTACCATTGTCCACAGTTTATGAAATGAACACCCGCCATCCCGCGGTAATGTGCGTGTATTGCGCAGTGGCATAATCACACGAATAGTTTACATTGATTGGAACTAATTTGTTTAAAAAGGAGGCTATTGCAATAACAAGGCAGGTTCACATAAAATCATTATGACATATGATGACATTATTTTTTGATCTAACGAGCATTGGCGATGCAAAAACGGACTGTCGTGCGTATTGTTTTTTTTCTTCTTCCAAATACTATGTTAAAAAAAAAACGAAGAAAACATGTTACTTGTTCAATTAATAAACAGCTTGTTTGATGACAAATCGCTAAAGATGAAATTGGCCTCCCTTTCTGTCATTGCGTTTTTTGTTTGTTTTGTTTTTTAACGATATTCGACTTTTGCTCCTCGATTGTCGAATGGCATTTTTGGCAGAAATGCACATCCCTATGCGAGGCGAACTCTTCTCAAAGACTTACTTTTAGTCATTATTTGGGTAGCATACATATTCTAAATGCCTTCGGGAAAATTCAAATGAGCCATTTTAATCTAGATTAATCTAGATTAAAAAAATTAATCTATGCCCACCTCTAATATATATATATATATATATATATATATATATATATATATATATATATATATATATATATATATATATATATATATATATATATATATATATTTTGTATGAGGAGCTCTTTTCCAAAACGCGATAAACGCCATTTAAAAAAAATGAGTTTGTCATGTCATTTTGCTGTGTTCTGAACCTATTCACTGCTCCATCAATGTTTCATGCCAAATCGATATATTTCCTTGTTTAAAATGTACTGCAAGATGCAGTTCTTTTCCAAACCGTGATAAGCGCCAAACCTATTTTTAGCCTAAACGCGATAAATCCTCTCTCGACAAATCAGAATTCAGTGAGCGTTCCACGCAATTCCAGCATCGGCGCGCTGAACAGAGAGGTTTGTTTATGTTCATTCATTCCTCAAAATGAGTGCTTTAAACGTGATAAAAAGTGATAACACTTTTGATGGCCTTGATGAGCCAGTGAGACCTACACCTGGGGGTAGATGCTGCTGCCAAAGGTTTCTGTCTATTTTATAATTTCTGCCAAAAATGGCATTCGACAATCAAGGAGCAAAAGTCGAATATCGTTCGAAAATCGAAATTTTTATTTTATTTTTTATTAATCAACTGTTTTCTGTGTGTCAGTGTCTGCAAATATGAAATTGACGATCAGCATCTCTGTAGTGAACGCGCCTATAGAGAGAAATGCATGTAATGGACATAATCAGAGAGTATGCTATTATTTTGTTTTAATTTTTTTAAAAGACATTTCAAGCTTTCTATATAGAAATATTTCTCATGTTTGGGAGGCATACGCTGAATTTCGGTTAATTTATGATGAGATGCGCTCCAGCTCACGTGCAATGCAAGTGACGGCGGCGGCACCTCCATGTCATGATTTATTGTCTATTTGCTTCTTATTTATTAAATCCAGGCAATTGGTTAATTAAAACATTATTCAAATTAAGATACAATTTATACAAAACGAAATTCACTTTAAAGAAAGGCTTTCTACAAAACAAAACTTAATTGAGTGGGCAAAATCATCCATTTTTGTGTGGATTTATAGCGTTTTGAAAAAAAATTAAATTAACTTTGAATTTATCATCAACAATATTGTTGTTTGATTTAATAATCATTGTTCAACATGTTCAGACTGAGGGGAAAAACGTTTTAACAGGATAAATTGAATATTCACAAAATGTGTGGGTCTAGGTAAAAAAAAAATTTTCCTGAAAACTATTGAAATGGATTTATCACGTTTTGGAAAAGAGCTCTTCATATATATATATATATATATATATTATATATATATATATATATATTAAGTGGCATAGATTAATTTTTTTAATCTAGATTAATCTAGATTATTATAAATTAATCTAGTATTAATCCCAGATTTAATTGGGCTCATTGAATTCTTCCCGAAGCATTAATAATATGTGTGCTACCCAATATGACAAAGTAAGGGCTTTGAGATTTACCTCGCATCAGGGATGTGCATATCTGCAAAATTCATTTGACAACGAGGGTAGGCAAAGTCGATACGTTAAAAAAAAACAAAAAAACGCAATGACTAGAAAGGACCAATTTTATTTTACGAATTTGTCAAACAAACGTTTATTATTGAATGATTAGTAATGTTCTTCAGGTCTTTTAACAATAAATTGGACGAAAAATAACATTGCTCACAAACAGTCTTTTTGCATCGCAATGTGTTAGATCAAAACTAATTGTCATCAAATGTATAATGATTTTATGTAACTGCCTTTTACTGCAATACCATCCTTATAAACAATAGTTTCTCAATGTAAACTAAACTGTGATTATAGCCATGCGCATCACACACATTACCGCAGGATGGCGGGTGTTCATTTCATAAACTGTGGACAATGGTAGCTTATTTAAACCTGTTAACCAGTGCACCGACGCCCTGAAGCGTTTTTTTGTAGCCTATAAATTAATGTAACTGTTATGTCCAAAAACCGGATAATGTCATACTTTTTAGTAGTGCTATCGTGGCGTAATAATCTGTTTGGTTGTAAAATGTATTACCTGAATGAAATGAACTCGAATCGTCCTGTGGAATCATTCATTCACGGACAGTTTACGAAGATGTTCAACTAATAAAGATCTTCATCGCTGGCAAAGATATGATGCATTTGCAGATTTGCTTTCACTAGACTAAACTGTAGATCCACGGCCACTTCATCCAACGCTCTTGATGTTCTTAAATCTTCCTGTTACTTACGACTCCTCGAGTGTGAATTGAAAGCGCTTCTGAGTTCAGACGATTCAGTGCGTGAGGAACTGAACAGATCAACTGATTCGCGAACCGTTTTAACAGATCTGACAACTTGTTTGATGAAAGCTAGGTCCCAATGTGCATACTATGCCCTAAATAGTATTGAAAATTACTAATGTCACATACTATTTAGGATGGATAGTATGCACATTGGGACGCAGCTGAAGTCTTTGAACAGAATCGACTCAAAAGAGTGATTCATTTGTAAATGAGCATCGCTCATGCCCATACAAAGGATACAGCGCACTTGGAATGAACTCATTTAACAACGTATTGCATTAACATAAAGTAACGAGAGGAACGTCGCCCAACATAACAAAGTAAAAGTACACCTTGTGTCCCTGACAGGAAAATACCCTGCTGCGCGATCTGTGACTGTAGGCGCGGCGTCAAGTATGTATGTCATACTACACACTAGAATTGCGCGAAAATAACGATATTCGAAAATGCTATTTATGATCCCAACCCAACTTAGATTAACGGCGATATTTTTTTTATCGCGCGATAAGAGTCTCACGTTAACGCAGCACGTTAACGCCGATAACGGCCCAGCACTAATATATATATATATATATATATATATATATATATATATATATATATATATATATATATATATATATATATATATATATATATATATATTGTTCCTTGCATTCTTTGGGGTCCTTGCATTCTTTCTCACACCTGAATGAAAGGCTCATTACCATGCAGGTCTTTGTCTGGTGTGTCAGGTGTGAACCAACTAATTATTTACAAGGGGGTTGGGCCGTTGACGCCCATTCGCATATTGCCTTGGCAAACAAATTTTTTTTTTCACAATTTTAATCAATCTATTGTGTTATGTGAATGATTAGGCAGGATGATTTTCAGATCATTTTGAAGCAAAAACTCTAGGCGACAACTTCCATTAGTCAAAAGTCTTGTGGACACATAGTATGTGTTTTGTGGCCTTATTTCAGAAACTTTAATTTTTAGTTTTTTCAATAACCATGCATAAACAATATTCTCTCAAAAATACAAACATGTATATACATGTTGCTCACATATTATGGTAGCCCCGTTTGTGCTATATAGAGTAAAATACACCTTTGCCATTAACATGTTTGTAAATAACTGAAAAAAAGCACAAATGTCAGTGCATGTCAAAACATCCCAAGGGCCCCAAAAACACCTTGGTCTCCATAGGGATAAAAATACAACCTATAAAATTCAACAGGCAATGTCCGGTACATTTTATTTCGCTTTGCAAATTCGCTTCCACAAATTCAGTGGTTTCCCTCAATACTTCAGGATTCTCTTGCTGGATATTTAAAATGCTTAAGGTAGCTTAATGGACTAATACAGTGATTTAAAAGACCAAAATCCCAGGCAAGCAGATGTACTCAGAATATGAACTTAACGCGCAAAGTTTAACGCTGAGTGTTTCCCAGTGATATACTGGCATAAAGTTGGCTTGACATTGGACATTTAAAAGAGAACGGCTTACAATCATAAAACCAACTGTAAAGTGTTCATGTAGGTGTCAGGCATAATGCACACCTTTTGGATTGTTGATATTTATTCAAATAAATTGAAGTTTGCTATTGAAGTTAGAAACGTGTATACCAATGTTGTATGCAACTTTAGAGACGATCCCTAAATGTGCGAATGTCCAATGTCAATGTCAAGTTCTGTATAGAATAGAAGAGAAAGTGTATTAATTAATCAAGTGTTGATTTTATGCCATCTGCTTGCCTGTAGCCTATATAGTACAGCCTACATCCCCAATAAGGTGTGAGTTTGGTCTTTTATATCACTGTATCCATTAAGCTACGTTGTATTTTTGTAAGTGTTTTGTCCCGGCAGGAAGGGGAATCCTTGAGTATGATGAGGTATTGAGGGAAAACCGATTATAAACCCGTTCATGGTAGAGAAAGATGATAACATAGGCTACACAGGGAAAGTAACAATGAAGTTATTGAAAGAAACATAAACACAATTTGTGTCTTTATCATCTTTTCCACATATATACTGACCCAAATAATCATCATAAAAACGTAATGCATGCTCAAATGATGTAAATGAGTTTTCATGAATGAATGGCTTGCTCTAACTGTTGCTCTGGTCTTCGTCAACAACACCCGCTTGCACCCCTGCTGGTGAGGGGAACTAACAGCAAATGGCGATCATGTTCGGTAATCTACTGCTTTTCCTGCAGTTCATGGATGTCAATGTTGAATTTACTGTTGAATTTGAATTTGAAGAAGCGAATTTGCAAAGCGAAATAAAAAGGACCGAAAAGTGCCTGGTATGGCTTTATATCAGTGTGGCTGTGACGGATATTGCACAGCTACGAGTGTGATATTAAAAGTGGCATTTTCAGTTTCATTTGGGGAAACCACTTGAAACATTTGTTGTGTTGAGCTAATTCAATTACTTTTGTTTGATTTTTTCATTGCAAACAGCTGCAAGTATGTAAAGTTTGCCAATAAACCTGATTTGGAATGGGGTTGAATAAGTTTGTTTACAACTGTATACATGCACGTTATATGTCACACTCTCACACCACATGGACTCGTTATGTTTTGTCATCACCTTCCTTCGTCACTCATTTGTTGTCATGGACACTAATCACATTCAGTTGTGCTCTCATCAGTCACCATCATTAACACCAGTATATGGTATATTCAGTTTCAGTTAAGTGTCCTATAGTGTTTATATTTAGTGTGTGTTGCTATCCGTTTGCCTTCCTGTTGTTAATAAACCTTCGTATTGGATATTACGTCTTCCTCATCTGTCTGCCAGAAACCACCCGTGACTAATATATTCTAAATATATTTTAAAGTATTATCTTCACTAAATCTTTATTTTTTATGGATAGTTTTAATTTATATCATTATTAGACGCCACAAATAATCATACTGGTGCGGAACATTTTATTCACTGTTGACTTATTCACTCATGATCTTCTAATTTTGTTTAAGAAGATATAAGATACGTTTATAAAAAGTGACTTGTGTCTGTTCTGATCATTTTTTTAATCGATACTGCAATTTCTTCATCCTTTGGAAAAAACAAAAAATTAAATTACACAAATTCAAAAAGCAATTAAAATCTTCATCATTATTGTACGTACGTTCACTGAGCAATTTCATGTGCAGTTCTTTTCTTTTCTCGGCAGTCAGGAGAATTTCTCTAATCAGAAGCGAAGAATCATCCATGTCCAAACGAGATGAGACTCCCCACGCTCACTTCCTGTTGCAATAAATTATGGATCTTTAATTGTCAGAGGAAATAAGCATAGCGACACACCTGACTGGCTAAACCACTAATAAAAAAATGAGAGCAAATCATTTCATTCAATTACTTAATTCTGAATTTGCCTCGGGGCAGAATGAAAGTGGCGGATGACAGAGGGTGTGAGGGGTAATCTGAAGGACAATAATGAATTAAATTTTAAGTGAAGCCATTTATTCTGCTGTCTGGATGATCATAAACTTACTGAAAAAAAACCCCACTCCATCTCATTATATATGTGCATCTCTATACTTGCGTCCACTGTTAAGTGAATTAACTTGCAGTCTACGTTTGTAAAGCATAGGGTGATCTGATGGCATTTCCTGCATTCAAATACGGACTGTAAAGGCCCATTCGCACCAAGGTCAATAACTATAATGGTAATTAGAATACATAGGCCTAGTCAACAACAATGAGGGTAACAGCACAGAGAAAATAAAATGTTGGAATCACTTTCTGAACCAGTTGATGAGCAATAAAAACAAACAATCGGAATCTAATCTGCTTTAAGAGCATGAACAGTTAAAGCAGTGGACACTGATATATATACAATATAAAAGTCATGTTGTTATTTTCATACAAAATAAATGGTTTTGAGACAGTTATTATATATTTTGCTGTAGTGTGTCATTAAGAAATATCAGTTTACATGTCCAAATATTTCTTTTGCAATTAATTGTAATAATTTGTGTTTGCACAAGGAGTCTTACAACAGTCGGTATGCTCCACACAGAGATCTGGGGCCGTATTCACAAAGAATTTTAAGGCTAAAAGTAGCTCCTAACTGGCGAATTTAGGAGCAACTCCTAAAAGTAATGGGCGTGTCACTCCTAACTTTAGGACTCCTAATTTTTTTCACTAAGTCAAGTCAAGTCAAGTCACCTTTATTTATATAGCGCTTTTACAATACAAATTGTTTCAAAGCAGCTTTACAGAGATAACAGGAAAACAATGTTGTAATAGTATTGTTCAATTGAAAATTAAATGTCCCCAACTAAGCAAGCCAAAAGGCGAAGGCAACAGTGGCAAGGAACCAAAACTCCATCAGGTGACAGAATGGAGAAAAAAACCTTGGGAGAACCCAGGCTCAGTCGGGGGGCCAGTCCTCCTTTGGCCAACGAAACAGTGTATGTTTATGAGTTAGGCAGCATAATGTCAGGAGTCAGATGAGATCAGAACTTTCACGATATTATCCAGTTCATCTGGTTGGGTTGGGTCATCCGGCCGGTGAGGAGATGAGTGTGTTGAGGTGTCCATGGGCCTTCACAGCCCTGATAATGCGTGTCGTCGTGTCCATGTGATGGTCCTTCATCAGATCTGGATATGCCCTGGATCCGGCGGTTTGCGGTAAACCTCGGGATAAACAGAGAGACTAATATTAGCGTAGACGCCATCCTTCTTATGATGTACAAAGTACATCAGGAATTATGGGAAGTGTTCCCGGTTCCGGCTGATCTAATCTAATCTATGCAGCCTAACATTGAATTATAGAAATCTATAATGTGTTATGTGTATGCTAAGCCAAAGAGATGTGTTTTTAGTCTAGATTTAAACTGACAGACTGTATCTGCTTCCCGGACCGTGTTAGGAAGATTGTTCCAAAGTTTTGGTGCTAAATAGGAAAAGGATCTACCGCCAGAAGTCGATTTTGATATTCTAGGTATTATCAACTGGCCAGAATTTTGAGATCGCAATAGACGTGAAGGACTATAATGCAGTTAAGAGCTCGCTCAAGTACTGGGGAGCTAAACCATTTAGTGCTTTGTAAGTAATCAGCAATATTTTAAAATTTATACGATGTTTAACGGGCAGCCAATGCAGTGTTGACAGAACCGGGCTAATATGGTCATACTTCCTTGTTCTGGTAAGAACTCTAGCGGCTGCGTTTTGAACTAGCTGTAGTTTGTTTAATAAGCGTGCAGGGCAACCACCCAGTAGAGCATTACAATAATCTAGCCTTGAGGTCATGAAAGCATGAACTAATTGTTCCGCATTTGTCAGTGAGAGCATATGACGTAATTTAGATATATTTTTAAGATGGAAAAATGCGGTTTTACAGATACTAGACACGTGACTTTCAAATGAAAGATTGGTATCAAAGAGCACACCCAGGTTCCTAACTGACGACGAAGACTTAACAGAGCAGCCATCAAGTGTTAGACAGTATTCTAGGTTATTAGGTGAGGAAGTTTTTTGTCCAATGATTAGAATCTCTGTTTTTTCAGAATTTAGTAATAGGAAATTACTGGTCATCCAATTCTTTATATCAGCTATGCATTCCGTTAATTTTGTGAATTGGTAAGTTTCGTTAGGTTTTGAAGAAATATACAGCTGAGTATCATCAGCATAACAGTGAAAGCTAATTCCATATTTCCTAATTATATCTCCTAATGGTAGCATGTACAGAGTGAACAGCAGCGGTCCTAGAACTGAGCCTTGTGGTACGCCATACTGAACTTGTGATCGATAAGACATCTCTTCACTTACTGCTACAAACTGAAAACGGTCAGATAAGTATGATTTAAACCATGCTAGTGCAATTCCACTAATGCCAACATAGTTTTCTAGTCTATTTAAAAGAATGTTGTGGTCGATAGTATCAAATGCAGCACTAAGATCAAGTAACACTAATAGAGAGATACAACCACGATCGGATGATAGGAGCAAATCATTTGTGACTTTAATGAGAGCAGTCTCAGTACTATGGTACGGTCTAAATCCGGACTGAAAATCCTCGCAGATATTATTTCTTTCTAAAAAGGAACACAGTTGTGAGGATACTGCTTTTTCTAGTATCTTTGACAGAAAAGGCAGATTCGAGATTGGCCTGTAATTGACTAATTCTGTAGGATCAAGCCGCGGTTTTTTAACAAGCGGTTTAATCATAGCCAACTTAAAGGTTTTTGGTACGTATCCTAATGACAAAGATGAATTAATGATATCTAGAAGAGGATCTATGACCTCTGGAAGCATCTCTTTCAGTAGCTTAGTCGGTATAGGGTCTAGCATACAAGTTGTCGATTTGGATGAATTAACAATTTTGCAAAATTCTTCCTCTCCTATAGCAACAAATGAATCAAAATGCTCCTCACGGAGACTACAATATACTCCCTGATGCGATACTGTAGTAGACGGTTGCATAGTTATAATTTTGTCCCTGATATTATCAATCTTATAAGTGAAGAAGTTCATAAAGTCATTACTGCTGTGTTTCTTGGAAACTTCTGGGCTTGAAGCTTTCTTTTTCGTTAGTTTAGTCACTTGTTCAAATAAATACCTAGGATTATGTTTATTTTCTTCTAATAGGGTTGAAAAATAATTAGTTCTAGCATCTTTTAAGGCCTCTCTGTAAGCAATCGAGCTCTCCTTCCATGAAATCCGAAATACCTCTAGTTTTGTTTTCTTCCAGTTTCGCTCTATTTTTCTGGCTGCTCTCTTAAGGGCCCGGGTGTGCTCATTGTACCACGGCGTTGGACTATTTTCTTTAATCTTCTTTAAGCGCAGCGGAGCAACTGTGTCTAAAGTGCTGGAAAAGAGAGAGTTAAAAGTTTCTGTTGCAATATCAAGTTCTTCTAAGCTATCTGGGATGCTGAGATTATGAAACTGATTTGGAAGATTATTGATAAAGCAATCTTTAGTGGCAGAAGTGATAGGTCTAACATATTTATAACACGGAGTCGGCTTTGCAGCCTTGGCTAAATGTAATTTACACAAGACTAGATAATGATCGGAGATGTCGTCGCTCTGCTGCAGAATTTCAACGCCATCAACATCTATTCCATGTGATAATATTAGATCAAGAGTATGATTACGACAATGAGTAGATCCTGACACGTGTTGTCTCACTCCAATTGAGTTTATAATGTCTTTAAATGCCAATCCCCATGCATCTTTTTCATTATCTACATGTATATTAAAATCGCCAACAATTAGGACTTTATCTGCAGCCAATATTAATTCTGACAGAAAGTCAGCAAATTCTTTGATAAAATCTTTATGGTGCCCTGGTGGCCTGTATACAGTAGCCAGCAGAATTCTCAAACGTGATTTATTGTTTACACTATACATTTTTACATTAAGCACCAACACTTCAAAAGAAGTATATTTAAAACTAGATTTCTTAGTGGTTTTGAGAATATTACTATAAATTACAGCAACACCTCCCCCTTTGCCTTTCGGACGAGGCTCATGTTTATAACAATAATCTTGCGGAGTGGACTCATTTAAAGTAATGTAATCGTTTGGTTTTAGCCAGGTTTCTGTCAAACACAGCACATCTAGGTTATAGTCTTTAATCTTATCATTAACTATGAGCGATTTTGAATTAAGGGATCGAATATTCAGCAACCCAAGCTTTATCGTTTGCTCATCTGTATTATATCTGTTTTTTATTTTTTGAACATCAATTAGATTTTTAACCTTAGAGAAGTTTGGCAGTTTTTTGGATTTCCAAATTCGGGGAACAGACACAGTCTCTATATGATGATATCTAGGTGAAAGAGTCTCTATGTGATGGGATTTATCTGACCTTGGTGACGTGAGGCCGCTAGCAGACGGTCGGTTTAGCCAGGTTGTCTGCTTCCTGACCTGAGCCCCAGATTGTCATGTTTTATCTCTAAGACTATGAGCCAAATTACTAGAGAGAAGAGCAGCACCATCCCAGGTGGGATGAATACCATCTCTTTTCAACAGGTCAGGCTTGCCCCAAAAACTTTTCCAATTGTCTATGAATTCTATATTATGTTGCGGACACCAATTAGACAACCAGCCATTGAGTGAACACAATCTACTAACTATCTCATCACTCCTTCGAACAGGAAGGGGGCCAGAGCAGATTACAGTGCCTGACATCGTACTTGCGAGTTCAAACACCTCTTTAATATTAATTTTGGTGATCTCCGACTGGCGAAGTCGAACATCATTAGTGCCGACGTGAATAACAATCTTAGAGAATTTACGATTAGCATTAGCCAGCACTTTTAAATTTGCTTTGATGTCAGGCGCTCTGGCTCCCGGCAAACATGTGACTATGGTGGCTGGTGTCTCTATTTTCACGTTCCGTGTAATAGAATCGCCAATTACCAGGGCACAATCAACAGCATTCTCAGTGGGTGTTTCACTGAGAGGGGCAAATCGATTTGTTATGGTAACCGGAACAGAAGAGTGGTTTTTTGATCCGCGACTAGAGCGATTTCTCACCGTCACCCATCTGCCTGGCTGCACAGGCAATAACTCAGCCGGAACCGAATCATGTAAATGGTTCACTATGCTAGGCGCATCCAAAGTAGTATCTAAAGCTCGAGCACACTTACTATCCTCAATTAAAGTTTGGATGCGTGTCTCTAATTCTGAAATCTTCTCCGTCAGCCTGACTGTCTCCTTGCATTTATCACATATAAACCCTATGCCGACGGGGAAGGCTATGGTAAACATATGGCATGATGTGCAAGTGACAATAACAGGACAAGACATTACTCACCGTGTTTGTTGACTGATTCTTACTCACCTGGGCTTTTTATGGACTCAGATGCGCGGGCACGCACGAGAAAAATAAATAAATAACTGAGCGCACGGGTGGCGCCTTAACAGGCTAGCGAGATACTAGCGTGTTGTGCTAACAATAACGGAAGCTAGCGATGTTAGGTTAATCTGTTAGGTAAACTGTAATTAGTAGTATAAACAACTAGAAATGATAGTAAATGATGGTTCAAAATCAAAACAGAAAGAAATGCGAGGCTTAGACGGAGCTCAGAGTAATAAGAGTAAGAGTAATTCACGAAGCATTTTAGCCCTAAAAGTAGCACCTAAGTCTGGGACAGCATAAAAGAAGTCGAGAGGACTCCTAACTCACTAAGACCTATTCACAAACCGCTTTTTTTGACATTTCATGTTGCGATGTTTTAAAATGCGTATGCAGCGGCTACTGGAGCTTCCAATCGCAAGGGATTTTGCATTGTAGGCATAACTAGGGAATAGGGATGCAATAACGCCACCAACAACAACCAAAACTAGGCTACTCACTGCATGTAAACTAATTGTAACGTTTCATTGTGAATCAAATTGAAATGTTCTTCTCTTTGCAAACGTAGGCAGATAGTGACAGATTAATTCAATAATGTTGCAAATATATTGCATCAATCCATATGTTTCATTAGGCTACTAGGCTATTTGTTTTTCCTTACTCTTTATTCACTTAGGCTATTTATTCAGTTATTCCTCATCTTCCATCCTTCGCACTACTTGTGTAGCGCACGCATTCTCAGACCTGTCACTCATCATCGTAGGGGAGGTGTTTGGAATCATTCCCGCTTTACAATCATCAGCCAAACAAGGTGGTCACTTCAGTCAAGCTCGTGCATGAGTAATGACGTCATCCATAGCAACGAAGACTCACTCTTAGTTTAGGAGTTGTCATTTTTCTTTACTAAGAGTAGGTCTGAAAGGCGTTGTGAATAACTTTTAAGAGAAAACTCCTAGCTAAAATCTTTTAGTGCGATTTAGGAGTACACCTAGTGGTAAGATAAAATGCTTTGTGAATACGGCCCCTGATCTCACCATCATTGAGTCCATCTGGTATTTACGGAAGCCCTGAACCGCAACATAAAAATACAAAAAATCTGTAAAAAAAAAAAACAAAAAAAAATATAGCTGACGGGCCCAAGCCGGTGGCACCGCAACCCCGGTTCCTTTAGTTACCTAAAGGCACCGGGATGGCGGTGCCGCCGGCTTTGGCCCTTCATCGCTGCTCGCAGCTATATTTATATATATATACCCTGGTGCCTTCAGGGTTATTGTGCACGACGTGACACAAAATATCTGCTCGCTATCTGCCGAACGGCTCTGGTAGTTCCGCTTCAGCACTGATGATGTTGTAGAAATAGTGTCCTCTGGTTGGTCTGGATTATTCGGGATTTTTTATTTTATACAGAAATAAGTTATTTATAATTCAGATGAGAATAAAGTTAGTGTTAATTAAAATGAAGGAAAACAAATATATTGATCTGAAATATAGCACATTAATATTAAATTTATTTAGGTTCAATTACCAAACATACAATCTTAATTTAATTTAAAGCAAACAATGCATTTAAAATATATGGGTTGTATGCACATTTTCTTTGTAATAAAAAAAAGATATCCAAAAAGACAAGGCCTTAAAGGGTTAAACTCTTGTCACTGTAACAGACACAATCTCTCACACACACACACACACACACACACACACACACACACTGTTTAAAAGCAATAAATATTTATCCAACCTGTTTAAAACAGTATGTCGGTGCCATCTTTTAAACATTCATCATATTGCATTGGTTTTAATTTCTTGACCTCAAACAGAGTGTCACCGATGTTAAGGCCAAGGGTTATTTTACCACGCTCCGGAGGAGCCGACACCAAGGACACCAATCAGGCGAGATAAGAAATAAAAACTATTCTTTTTATTAATTAATAACACTTAAAACAACAACAGGTGAACTCCGGGTTACTTCACTCCCCTCCAAGATATCCCAGCTCGTCGAAGGGCAGCAGTTCAATCGCAGTGGTCCGTAGACTCACTTCAGAAGAATGATGATGCACAGGATCTCTCAGTTCACAAAATGACAGCAGTCAGTAGACTCACTTCAGAAGGATGACGATTCACAGGATCTCTCAGTTCACAGAATGACAGCAGTCAGTAGACTCACTTCAGAAGGATGATGATGCACAGAATCTCTCAGTTCACAGAATGACAGCAGTCAGTAGACTCACTTCAGAAGGATGATGATGATGATGATGATGATTCACAGAATCTCTCAGTTCACAGAATGACAGCAGTCAGTAGACTCACTTCAGAAGGATGATGATGATGATGATGATTCACAGAATCTCTCAGTTCACAGAATGACAGCAGTCAGTAGACTCACTTCAGAAGGATGACGATTCGCAGGATTTCTCAGTTCACAGAATGACAGCAGTCAGTAGACTCACTTCAGAAGGATGATGATTCACAGGATCTCTCAGTTCGCAGAATGACAGCAGTCAGTAGACTCACTTCAGAAGGATGATGATTCACAGGATCTCTCAATTCACAGAATGACAGCAGTCAGTAGACTCACTTCAGAAGGATGATGATGATTCACAGGATCTCTCAGTTCACAGAATGACAGCAGTTAGTAGACTCACTTCAGAAGGATGATGATTCACAGAATCTCTCAGTTCACAGAATGACAGCAGTCAGTAGACTCACTTCAGAAGGATGACGATTCACAGGATCTTTCAGTTCACAGAATGACAGCAGTCAGTAGACTCACTTCAGAAGGATGACGATTCACAGAATCTCTGTTCACAGAATGACAGCAGTCAGTAGACTCACTTCCGAAGTATGATGATTCGCAGGATCTCTCAGTTCACAGAATGACAGCAGTCAGCAGACTCACTTCAGAAGGATGATGATTTCACAGGATCTCTCAGTCCACAGAATGACAGCAGTCAGTAGACTCACTTCAGAAGGATGATGATTTACAGGATCTCTCAGTTCCACGGAATGGTAGCAGTCAGTAGACTCACTTCAGAAGGGTGATGATTTCACAGGTTCTCTCGGTTCACAGAATGACAGCAGTCGATAGACTCACTTCAGAAGGATGATGATTTCCCAGGATCTCTCATTCACAGAATGACAGCAGTCAGTAGACTCACTTCAGAAGGGTGATGATTCACAGGACCTTCACAGTGCAGAGTACCCTCTTCAGTGCAGCTGTATCACACTGGACTTCCAATGGGGAGCAGATATAGTAACTTTCCACAACGTGTGAATGGGGCTAGGGCCACTTCTCAGCAAAGGCACAGCACACTTGTGTTCACTTCAATTCCACAGCCACAAATCAATGTGTATCAATAAGGCAAAAGCACTGCAATTCACTCACACGTTAAGGCTGGTCAGAGGCCCCACTCCGTTTGTTGCGCTCGCTCCACGAGGGCTTTCTCTTTCAATTCCTCCTCAACACACTCTGAAACACATAGCTCTTCCAACAATCAGATCCACATTAACTGCACCCTCTTCCCGCAATTTAAATACTCATAAGATAAAATCAGTTCACTTATCTCTTCTCTCTCCTTCCACAGCACCAATCCAGACGACAGCTCAGTCCAGCAGACTTCCCACAAACGATCACTCTGATCCAGCGAATTCAAATGGGCGATCTCCACACCCCAACGGTTTTCCTGAGGAATCTTGTATCCAACACTGCTCCAAGTCAACCCTTTAGGCTTTACAAACTCTTCCAACTCACTGAGCACTTCAAACCCACTGAACACCAAGATACCACACCCTATGTCTTCAAACTTCTCCTTATATCTGCCTCTTCCCACATGTGCTCGCCAATAACGGCCTGATTAGTGTCCACAGCTGGCGCTCGTCAACGCCGCGGCCATGACAGGTCACCGGAACCGGCCCGGTGTTACACCGGAAGTCGCTCCCCCCGTGCAACAAATCCCGGCCTTAAGGTTCCTATTTTCTCACCCGGTGACAAGAGCACTAATCTGTTTATTTTTAAGTTATTGATTAAAAAAGAAAAGAAACATCAACATGCGTTTTTAGTCATATAGTATTATTTTATACAGAAATAAATTTATATTATATAAAATATATTATATAAATTTATATAATATTCGTAATTCAGATGAGAATAATTTCAAGGAAAACAAATATACTGATCTGAAATATAGCACATGTTTTTGTAAAATAAATTCAAGCAATACCCCCCCCCCCCCCTCCCCACCCCCCTTAAGCAGAACCATAGCGAACGATTTTTTAGTTAATTTCTACTTTCATACAGGGTTTCTGCAGGGTTTAGTCAGTCAAATTTAAGAGCTTTTAAGACCTTTTTATGACCAATATGATTTAAATTTATAACCTACTCGAATTACGAAAAATAACTTCCTTTCAAAAGTCTTTTTTTTATTGACTTTCATTAAAAGTAATAAGTTTCATTATTTAAAGGTTCCATTTCTTAAGAGTAACAAACTGAAGGCTCCCTTTTCCTAAGTATCAATAACACAGGAACAACACTTAACAATTATCACAATAATAATATCAGTCAATATCTATAATTATTACGATAAAGGTCAAATCTTTATTTCTTTCAAGTTTAAAGGCAGATTTTTGTTTCTAACTGAAAGTTGTAGAAACCAGAGCGTTAATTGTGGTTTTAAACTACTCTTTACTGTCAGAACATATCATGACAAACACTTGCCAAACAGGAGAACATTTCACAAATATGAGCCTGACTTTGATGGCACGTATCTTTATGAAATGTATGAAAAACAGTAGGCTATAGCCTAAATACATAAATACTGTAATTATATTCCATTAGTCCTTTAATACATTGTCTACATTAATAATATAATACAATTCAATATGTATATCCCACATTTCATGGTGCAGTTAATATTACTAGGCTAACGTTACAGTAAAACCATGGTAAATGATGGGAATTTGTAGATGGAAAATCTTTCTGACTGTATAGTTGCGCACAGTGTTTCTCCTGTTCCTCAGCGCTGTTTCATATGATGTTTTATAAACAAAGTTCGGGAGGAGCACGTTCAAATAATTGATCCAATTATCACATCATTCGAACCAGCTGTCGACAATCAGTAATCAACATGTCTATCCAATCAGCTTGAGTTGGAGACCTGTATATATACACTCATTTGACTCACCAATGTTCCTCTACAGTTTTCCAGCATCTTGGCTCGCTGTTTTGCTACCATGTCACACCAAAGTTCTTCATCTGACGAGGAAACAAACATTCCCAGGGATTCGCCGTCGCTTTTCGCTGTTGTTCTGATCATTTCTGCTACATTGTCAAAAAATGCTACCATTTGACAATTTGTGCTGCCTCGTCAAAAACAAATGCTACTCAAGTGAGAATCGATCACAGAGAAGGTCGATTCATTCTCTGTTTCAATAATGGTGTAAATCTCATACTACTATGACATTGTTATTTAATTTAAAGCAGGGTAAGTGTATGGGGAGCATAT
The DNA here is from genome assembly GCA_036326025.1 of Chrosomus eos. Lineage (NCBI taxonomy): Eukaryota > Metazoa > Chordata > Actinopteri > Cypriniformes > Leuciscidae > Chrosomus > Chrosomus eos. The sequence goes on from CM070818.1 coordinate 49,353,655, forward strand.
TTGATATTTTAAAGGGACTAGCAAGTATCACATTTGACAAGTAAAAAATTACATTATTGTGTATTATATGAAATACAATTATACTAAAATTCGAAGTTATTAGTATTGTATACTAATAGTATACTGTTTTTTTATCGATAAAATGGTGGGAAAAGTAAAAAAATAATCATAAAATATTCATCTTTGACCTGTCTCCACAGCAAGGATGCATAGATTTATGGTCGTGGTTATGCAGACGAAAACTGAGTCTGCACATGCGCATAACCTGTAAGTAGCACATGTTGATGGGTAGCATGAATCGTCAGAACACCGGCCCCAGGACTATTCCTCCTACGCCGGACATCGCACCTGAGCCCCAGGCTTCTTCACACGGCCAGACGCCTACCAGAGCAGCCCTACGCTCGCCAAGACGTCAAGGCCAGTCTTCGCCGCCCCCGGCAATACTTTTTATCTTCCTCCCCTGCCTCCGCCTACCACTCAGACGATCACACCTATTGGGAAACGGACCGTAACAAGATTGAGGCAAGTGCTGGGTGATCTGGATGTACAGGCTTCGCGGAAAAAAGAACAAAGTGGAACTATGTGATCTGTACGTTACCTTACAGTCAGCCAATCTCTCTCCAAAGTCCACACCAACTCCTAAGACGACTCACAGGTAGAGCAAAGCCCGCAGGGTCCAAAAGCCGCCTCCCCAGACACCACCGCCATCATCGCCCACAAGATCCGACTTGCTTCACCCATCGAGCCGCAGCAACAGGCCTTCAGCGAGCCTGGGCCGTGCCCCAGAATTTGCCGTGGCAGGTCCACTCCTACCTCTCGACAAGGCTCAGCCCTTCACTGTGGCTTCTGTGGCCACAGCGCCACATGCAGCCGGGCCCAGCAGCCTCCCCACAGCCTCTCAGTTTCATAGTCCCGCTGTTCATAACCCCTTTTTCTTTTCAGTGGCTTCCAGTCCCCGTTGCAGACACTAGTGCGTGGCTATCGCCACTAGCAGCACAGGCTCAACCATTTCAACAGTTTACCCTACAGGTTATAAACCCGCCCACTTCACGTGGCCTGCAGCTCCAGTAGCTCAAACAAGCGTGAGCCCACTTGCAGCACAAGCCCACACTCCATTCTATCAACCTTCCTTTCCTTTCTATCCTCAAACTAATTTTCTTTTCCAAGCCACACATGGTAATCCAATCGTGAGGCCGCAGCCGACATTCGCAGCCATGGCTTATACCCTTCCCAGCTCTCTCATTCAAACTAAACTACAACGTTCTCTCTTCACAGCAACTCCGATGAGTGTTCCGTCCAAACGCCGTCGCCATGGAACCACCCCAGTGTCTCAAAGCATCCGCGCTCAGATCATCTCAGAAATCCAGGACACTGGCTCCAGAGGCGGACCAATTCCCAACCCCAGTTCCTCGTTCCTTCTAACCTCTCATCACCAATCCAACCATACCAGTCCATTCGGGCATATCTGCTATGGAGAAGTTCTCTGGCTAAATCTCCTCTGGAAACCCTGTTCATAGAACGAATCCAATGAATCCGTGACACGCTTCGGTTCCAGAAATGCCTCAGATCTGTTCTACAACTTTCAGGAATTTCAGAGTGAGCATTGGTCTCCCAGCAGACATACTATCTACTTATCTCTAACTCTCTCTCCCGTCTAGTGAGCATTGGTCTCCCATTGGACGTACTGTGTACTTATCTCTAACTCTCTCCCGTCCAGCGAGCATTGGTCTCCCAGCGGACGTACTATCTACTTATCTCTAACTCTCTCTCTCTCTCCCGTCAAGTGAGCATTGGTCTCCTATTGGACGTGCTTATCTCTAACTCTATCCCATCCAGCGAGCATTGGTCTCCCAGCGGACATACTATCTACTTATTTCTAACTCTTCTCTCCCATCAAGTGAGCATTGGTCTCCCATTGGACATACTGTGTACTTATCTCTAACTCTCTCCCGTCCAGCGAGCATTGGTCTCCCAGCGGACGTACTATCTACTTATTTCTAACTCTTCTCTCCCATCAAGTGAGCATTGGTCTCCCATTGGACATACTGTGTACTTATCTCTAACTCTCTCACGTCCAGTGAGCATGGGTCTCCCAGCGGACGTACTATCTACTTATTTCTAACTCTTCTCTCACGTCCAGTGAGCATGGGTCTCCCAGCGGGTTACCCTCGAAATGCTACAGTCTTGGAACCAACCCCAATAGCCAACAACATCAGATCACAGATCCTCTCAGGTGCAGACATTGATTCATCTTCCTGGACACAGACCTCCACAACAGAGTGTTCCTGTGTCTCATGCCGCACATTGATGTTCTCTCACGCTCCCGCAGGAGCTCAGTTTTTCTCCAATCCGCCCTTAGGCCGCTGGAAAGCATGTTTGGATTCCACTTCCGTTGCAATGTCATCTACTCCGCTCCCCCAGGAGCTACGTTTCCCGATTCCAACTTGCTCCACTGCCACAGCAGTACCATCTTTTCCGCTCCCGCTCAGCTCTCTGTCCAACTCTCCTTTCAGATAGCTTGGAAAGCAAGTTGAAAGCAAGTTGGTTCCAACACCGCAGCAGCATCATCTCTTCCTTCCCATCAGGAGCTTGTTCTCCAGCCAAATGGCTCATTGGATAATATGAAAGTAAGTCAGAACCAAGTCTTTCCACTACAGCATAACCTACTCCGCTCCCACAGAAGCTCCATTTCTCCATCCAAACTTGATCCTCTGGCGCAGCAGCATTATCTTTTCTGTTCCCGCAGGAGCCCAGTTCCATGTCCAGCTTACCATTTTGGCAGTTGAGTTCAGAAAGCAAGTTTAACACACTGCCGCAGCAGTGTCATCTCCACTCCCGCTGGAGTTCCGTTTTTTCCTCCAACTCGCACCATTCCCGCGGAACCAATATCTCTTCTGCTCCAGCAGGTGCTCAATTCTCCATTCAACTCACCATAGGATACTTGGAAGCAAGTCGTCCTCTGTCACAGCAGTGTCAACTACTCTGCTCCCGCAGGAGCTCCATTACTCCATTCTAACTTGCTTCTCTGCCGCAGCAGCGTCATCTACTCCGCTCCCACAGGACTTCCATTAATTCAAGCAAGTCTGTTCCACTGCCGCAGCAGTGTCATCTACTCCACTCCCGCAGGAGCTTCGTTATTTCAGGTCAACTTGCTTCACTGCCGCAGCAGTGTCATCTACTATGCTCCCGCAGGAGCTACATTAATTCAAGCAAGTCTGGTCCACTGCCGCAGCAGTGTCATCTACTCCGCTCCCGCAGGAGCTCCGTTACTCCGGGCTAACTTGCTTCACTGCCGCAGCAGTGTCATCTACTCCGCTCCCGCAGGAGCTCCGTTACTCCAGGCCAACTTGCTTCACTGCCGCAGCAGTGTCATCTACTATGCTCCCGCAGGAGCTACATTAATTCAAGCAAGTCTGGTCCACTGCCGCAGCAGTGTCATCTACTCCGCTCCCGCAGGAGCTCCGTTACTCCGGGCTAACTTGCTTCACTGCCGCAGCAGTGTCATCTACTCCGCTCCCGCAGGAGCTCCGTTACTCCGGGCTAACTTGCTTCACTGCCGCAGCAGTGTCATCTACTCCGCTCCCGCAGGAGCTCCGTTACTCCAGGCCAACTTGCTTCACTGCCGCAGCAGTGTCATCTACTATGCTCCCGCAGGAGCTACATTAATTCAAGCAAGTCTGGTCCACTGCCGCAGCAGTGTCATCTACTCCGCTCCCGCAGGAGCTCCGTTACTCCGGGCTAACTTGCTTCACTGCCGCAGCAGTGTCATCTACTCCGCTCCCGCAGGAGCTCCGTTACTCCGGGCTAACTTGCTTCACTGCCGCAGCAGTGTCATCTACTCCGCTCCCGCATGAGCTCCGTTACTCCGGGCTAACTTGCTTCTCTGCCGCAGCAGTGTCATCTACTCCGCTCCCGCAGGAGCTCCGTTACTCCAGGCCAACTTGCTCCACTGCCGCAGCAGTGTCAGTTACTCCGCTCCCGCAGGAGCTACATTAATTCAAGCAAGTCTGTTCCACTGCCGCAGCAGTGTCATCTACTCCGCTCCCGCAGGAGCTCCATTAATTAGAGCAAGTCCGGTCCACCCCTGCAGCAGTGTTTTCTCCTCTACTCCCGCAGGAGTTTCTTCTTTCCAAACTTGCTCCACTGCCGCAGCAGTGTCATCTACTCCGCTCCCGCAGGAGCTCCGTTACTCCGGGCTAACTTGCTTCACTGCCGCAGCAGTGTCATCTACTCCGCTCCCGCATGAGCTCCGTTACTCCGGGCTAACTTGCTTCTCTGCCGCAGCAGTGTCATCTACTCCGCTCCCGCAGGAGCTCCATTACTCCAGGCCAACTTGCTCCACTGCCGCAGCAGTGTCAGGTACTCCGCTCCCGCAGGAGCTACATTAATTCAAGCAAGTCTGTTCCACTGCCGCAGCAGTGTCAGGTACTCCGCTCCCGCAGGAGCTCCGTTACTCCATGCTAACTTGCTCCACTGCCGCAGCAGTGTCATCTACTCCGCTCCCGCAGGAGCTCCATTAATTAGAGCAAGTCCGGTCCACCCCTGCAGCAGTGTTTTCTCCTCTACTCCCGCAGGAGTTTCTTCTTTCCAAACTTGCTCCACTGCCGCAGCAGTGCCATCTACCCCGCTCCCGCAGGAGCTCCATTAATTAAAGCAAGTCTGGTCCACTGCCGCAGCAGTGTTTTGAGAGGCACACCCATCCGACCTCAAGACAACCAACTCCTGTCCTATGTTACAAGAAGACTTCCAGCGAATCACCCGTTCCCGCGGCTGATACTTTAAGCTTTGCATTTCGCATGTTTTGGGGGGTCATTAACGTTCTAGCGGCTGTCCCGCATTTTATTTGCAGCTTTTTGGGGGAGTATTCTGGGTTCGGGCCGAATACCGAGCCCGGAGCCCTCTCCTCGGACAGCACGCCAAATACGCATTCATTTTATCTGACTTATTTGTAAGTGTGAACTCGTGAAATGATGTTTTATAAACAAAGTTCGGGAGGAGCACGTTCAAATAATTGATCCAATTATTACATCATTCGAACCAGCTGTCGACAATCAGTAATCAACATGTCTATCCAATCAGCTTGAGTTGGAGACCTGTATATATACACTCCTCATTTGACTCACCAATGTTCCTCTACAGTTTTCCAGCATCCCTCCACCACCCCGTCTCCTCACACTCGCCTGGTTACTTCTTAACCAGCAATACGGGGGGACTATTCTGGGTTCGGGCCGAATACCGAGCCCGGAGCCCTCTCCTCGGACAGCACGCCAAATACGCATTCATTTTATCTGACTTGTGTGTGAACTCGTGAACTGCCTTTAAACTGGTTTAAATCACTGAGACATTTGTGTTCTTCGCTGAATTCAAGTGCTTCTCAATGGATCTTGTGATCGAGACTGATCAGAGTTAACCATAGACAGTAAAAGAACGCGCTAGTGAGCTCGCGCTGCGCTGCCGTTTGGACTTTGAGCCGAGCGGATAAACAGTCCGTGAGGCGCGCGCGGTTCAAATGAGTTTCGTTCCGCTTTTGGCGCATAAACATGATCTAACATTTATCGAACTCTTGATATTGTTTATATAGAGAAAAAATGATATCGCTATAATGAATGAATGAGCATATCAATTTAAGACGTGGCTAAATGTAATTTATGACCTAAAATTCTTATTATTAAATTTAAGACGTTTTATGACTTTTTATGACCCCGCGGAAACCCTGTTCATAGAAATTCATTTGAGCGCACTGCGAGCGCCACCATAATCAATGTCCGCGCAGACATCCGTACTTACTTTCACTTTTATATTAGTGATTTAAAAGCCCACGCTGGTGTCACACGTCGGTTAACTGGTGGGAAAATAAATATCCTCACAGCCACATACCTAATATATTTATTAGGGCCGGGACTCGATTAAAAAAATTAATCTAATTAATTAGAGGCTTTGTAATTAATTAATCGAAATTAATCGCATTTTAATCGCATAAATATTTGACCTGAGAACAGTGAGAAGTAATTTTTTTCACATGGATTTTTAGTATACTATACTGACTAATAATGAATATAAATAATGACTGAATACATAAGCTTAAGCAACAACATCTTGTTTATTTTTGTTCAACCAAGTCCAGCAGACCAGTGCAATTTGTGTTAACCTTTCCTGCTTCTGTCTCCTAACCGTGGTTGGGAGACACAGGGGAGATTCGTCTTCTCCAGGGCCGGTAATTCTCCTCCCGGGGTTAACTCCCTAAACTTCACGCTGTTTGGTGTGATGGTAGCATATAAAAGGACAACGAGGCCGTCTTGCAGAAGAGTTTAGGTGCTTTATTTGACTGACTGCACTGAAATACACTGCACATAGCTAGCTACCTGCACGGATCACCGTATTACTCTCACACACACTCATCCGCTGCTTCGCGGGGAACAACAACAAAGGGCGCGCGCGCGCGCGCCTTCGACAAGCGCACTGCTCACTCTCGGTCACACACACTGAGCTGTCCTGAACTGAACACATTAAAGACACATCTCACAACAAAGTTCGTTTTTTAACCCTTATTAGACATTCTCTGATCAGATCATGAACGCTAGTTGGTGCTCCAGTATAATCGGTCCGCCAAAAATCATCCAGTGAGAAACGTTCCGCGGTGCAAAAATAAGTGTGATTAAAATAATTTTTTTGTGTTAAAGGGGGGGTGAAACACTCAGTTTCACTCAATCTCATGTTAATCTTGAGTACCTATAGAGTAGTAATGCATCCTTCATATCTCCAAAAAGTCTTTAGTTTTATTATATTTATAAAAGACAGATAGGCTGTACCGAGTCTTTCCGGAAAAAAACCGAGCGGGTGGAGGCGTGCCGTGTGGGCTTTTGCGTGTGTTGTAAACAGACAGACTGGTGGTTTATGAGGACATGATTTAGTTTTACAATAAACAAACTGACACCTACAGTGGCCAGCTAAACGAATGTATTTAAACACACAAACACACACACACACACACACACACACACACACACACACACACACACACACACACACACACACACACACACACACACACACACACACACACACACACACACACACCATACATCACATGCTCCATAGATACATTAACTGTACGTGATCATGTTGTTTACTTGCTGTGCTTAGCTTACACGCCGATAGTTAACAACACACAGACATTTGAAGCAGTTTTACTCACCGCCTGCAGTTCTGTGAACCTTTATCGTTGGGACTGCTCCATCTTGAAGTATTAGGCGATCTGCAAATCTGGCGTCGAACTGTGCCTTGTTTATAAAACTATTACCGTCGAAATGAAGGGAACAAACAAGAACTCCGTTGCTGCTCTGGAAAAACAAAATCCATCCACAGGTCCCTTAACGCTGGGTTCTTTGGAAATTTGTGCAGTGTTGTCTTGCCCTAGCAACCAAAAACACATTTTTTGGTGCCATTTTTTTGATTGCAGCGCAGCAGAGCCCAGCGCTGAAGGACGCTCTCGCACACACTGGCTACAGATGCGTGCGCGCTCTTCCGGTAGAAGTGCCCTTAAGACCCGTATAAGGAAATTCCGCCCACTCTGATGTCACGTAGGTCCGTATTCGAAAAAAACTTTCCAAAACTTGTGACAAACCGGAAGGAGTGTTTTTGGAATAGAAATACTCCATCAAACTTACAACTTCATTTTTGAAACTTTGTCCATGTTTAGCATGGGAACCCAACTCTTTAACAGTGTAAAAAACTCACTATGCATGAAACAGCATTTCACCCCCCTTTAATTAACGCGTTAAAGTCTGTAATTAATTAATCTTAATTAACGCGTTAAAGTCCCGGCCCTAATATTTATATATAAATCCAATAGGCATACCTGATAAAATTGTTTTATGTACTATGTTGTTATCATTTTGGACACAAGAGGGCAGTATAGCCCTATGAATGATTTTTTGTTTGACCAGATAGCACTAAATAGCCTGTTTTAAACTTTTTCATACTTCTTGAATTGAAAAAAAAAGATTAAAATGGGTTTAGTTCTAATATTTGTATAATTTTATATAAAACTAAATGGTGTATAATTACATTTTAGAAAGATATGAGACGTTTCCTGATTCTTTTTGACATTACTTTAACCCCTCACCATATCAAAACCATTTGAGATATTCAATATCCATTCACAATTTAGCATCTTTGATGTATTTTCATCATGTTGAAAAAGTTTGGTGGGAATAAAATAAACCACTTAAGAGGAGTGAGTAAAAATGTAGAAGCTGGTTTTGCAAAACATCCACATTCAGACCAAAATAGCTGACTTCCTGTTGGCCTGGGGTAAAAAGTAAAAGTACAAAGGATATATGAATCGATGAGATCTATATGTGTACCGAGTTTCATATTATTACATGCAATCGTGTTTGATTTATGGACCAAGTTTTCGGACCCCGTTCCAGGGGGCGCTGTCGAGCCCCCCTGCCACGCCCAGGTACCAGCTTCAGCCCGGCCCTGATGGCCCCAGGTTCTGACCCGTGTGCAAAGTTTCAAGAGTTTTTGAGCACGTTAAGGGTCCCAAAAGTGCGTTAAGAGTCTCAAAAGCATCCAAAAAGAATATTAAAGTTTGATGCGTTGTCACGGCAACAGTATCTAAGATATCAATAATCCTTTCACAGGTCTACATCTGGCGTGTGTCTACATTATACACATCAAGTTTGAAGCAAATCGGGTAAAGCGTGTTGGATATATGGACCAAATTGTCAGACCCCGTTCAAGGGGGCGCTGTCGAGCCCCCCTGCCACGCCCGGGTACCAGCTTCAGCCCAGCCCTGATGGCCGCGGGTTCTGACCTGTGTGCAGAGTTTCAAGAGTTTTCGAGCACATTAAGAACCCCAAAAGTGCCCGAAAGCATAAAAAAGCATGGAAAAGCTTAAAAAAAAGGAATATTATAGTTTGATGCATTGCCAAGGCAACAGTATCTAAGATATCAATAATCCTTTCACAGGTCTACATCTGGCATGTGTCTACATTATACACATAAAGTTTGAAGCAAATCGGGTAAAAATAAGAGGGTGATTTAAAAGCATTTTGAAAGTGACACACTTCCTGCTGCCAGTTGGTGGCGCTATAACTTTGACTTACAATAGTCACATCCATGTGATCGGGCTCTTACAACGAAAACACTGCTGAAGTTTCATCAAGATTAGTTAATGTATGCAGTAGTTATAACACACTTCCTGTTTCACGTTTCTCGCCATAATTTTGTTTCCTCGCCACGGCCAAACCGTTCGAGATATCAAAAATCCCCTGGCAACTTTTCATCCTCAGTGTCTTGACTGTATGCTGACCGAGTTTCGTGCCGTGGGTTTGCATTCTCTAGGAGGAGTATTTCACATTCCATTGCATGCGTTTTCCAAACAACCCTTAATAGACGACTTCCTGTTGGGCTGGGGTAAAAAGTAAGAGCATGAAGTATATATGAACCGATGAGATCTATATGTCTACGGAGTTTCATATTATTGCATGCAAGCGTGTTTGATTTATGGACCAAGTGTTCAAACCCCGTTCCAGGGGGCGCTGTCGAGCCCCCCTGCCACGCCCGGGTACCAGCTTCAGCCCGGCCCTGAAGTTTTTGAGCACGTTAAGGCCCCCAAAAGTGCCCAAAAGGTAGTAAAATAATAATAATAATTATAAAGAATAATCCTTAGGAAAACAATAGGGCCTTCGCCTTTTCAAGGCTTGGGCCCTAATAATAATAATAATAAAAATAAATATATATAAAAATATAGCTGCGAGCAGTGATTACGGGCCCAAGCCGGTGGCACCGCAACCCTGGTGCCTTTAGGGTTATTGTGCACAACGTGACACAAAATATCAAAATATCTGCTCGCTATCTGCCGAACGGCTCTGGTAGTTCCGCTTCAGAACTGATGATGTTGTAGAAATAGTGCGCTCTGGTTGGTCTGGATTATTCGGGATTTTTTATTTTATAAAGAAATAAGTTATTTATAATTCAGATGAGAATAAAGTTAGTGTTGATTAAAATGAAGGAAAACAAATATATTGATCTGAAATATAGCACATTAATTTTAAATTTATTTAGGTTCAATTACCAAACATACAATCTTAATTTAATTTAAAGCAAACAATGCATTTAAAATATATGGGTTGTATGCACTTTTTTTTAATAAAAAAAGATATATATCCAAAAAGACAAGGCCTTAAAGGGTTAAACTCTTGTCACTGTAACAGACACAACCTCTCTCTCTCACACACACACACACACACACACACACACACACACACACACACACACACACACACACACACACACACACACACACACACACACACATACACACACACATACACACATCAAGTCACTTACATTTTAGATGCAATATTGAATTAGCAGAAAAATCGGATTTTCTGCCCTGAAAATATAAATAAGCATAAAAATTGAATAAGCACTTTGAATATTCTAAACAGAATAAGCACTAGTCGCTAATGAATAAGTACTAGTACTTAATGGAATAGATACTAGTATCTAAAAAATAAGTACTAGTAGCATGAAAATAGAGACTACTAGGTTATAATGATTAAATGTTAAAACGGCTTGCCATATTGGCTCAAAGAGAGAGAAAGAGAAAATGGCCATATTCAAACCACAAAATCTGACTTTCGGAGGGTCGGAGGTAATGACTATAAATTAGAAAGTTGTTCAGCTTGAGGAGAAGAATATAAACCATGAGTTTTGTAACTGTAGGTAAAACTAACTAAGTTATAACACACTTTATATGTCCTTTTTTAGTCATGAAAATTGATTTCCTCGCCGCGGCCAAACCGTTCGAGATATCAAAAATCTGTCCGCAATTTAGCATCCTCATTATCTTGACTTCATGCACACCGAGTTTGGCGATGATTAAATGAATTGCCTAGGAGTAGTACTTCAAATTCCACAGCAAGCGTTTTCCAAACAACCCATAATAGCCGATTTCCTGTTGGGCTGGCGTAAAACTTGACCGGGGGAAAGATGTTCGGCCCAATGAGATCTATATGTGTACTGAGCTTCATATTAACCCTTAGACGGTCCTCGGTCCTCAAAAAAATTGAGGTCATGATCCGAGCATGCTAAGTGGTCGTAAAAAAAAATAGTGACGATTTTGGTCTTTCGGTCAAAAATGACCGACCCATAGGAAATGAATGGGAAATTGACAAAAAACACAAAAATTCTCCGAATATTTGTGTGTACAATCAACAAATCGGCCACAATGCTAAAAAAAGTACACAGCAGTAAAGGGGTGACACTCTATAACATCAAGAGTGCAAAACAGACACACCCACACACACAAAACACACACAAACACACTTTTATACACATACACACCAATAAATTCTGATTACTAAAAATCTGTTTTGAATTTTTAAAAATCACAGCTTCATTGGAATGTTACGAAACTTGGTGACTTTTATGGCATTGGGTATGTGAACACACAAAAAAATGAGGTCATGATCCGAGCATGCTAAGTGGTCGTAAAAAAAATAGTGACGTTTTTGGTCTTCGGTCAAAAATGACCCCCATAGGAAATGAATGGGAAATTGACAAAACACAAAAACACTATTTCTAATTATATATATATATATATATATATATATATATATATATATATATATATATATATATCTAAAACTTGATAAGAAATACATTTTGAGATTGTTTAAATATGTATTCAAATCCACCGGGGGAAAAAAAAGAAGTAAATGTGTCCATAAACAGCTGGGGAATTCACATGCCTCTCCATAGAGAGCCATCTAGTGGTTACACCATGGTCCTACTCTTTCTCTCCATACTCCCACCAGATGGTGCTAATCTGCTCAAAATATTTTAAGGCCTAGACTCTATATTAAACTAAAATACTGCATAATTTTTTTTTTAAAAATTTAATTAAAATATATAAAAATTTGTATTAATTTCAATGGCAAAAATAGACCATAAATATTGCATAAATATTAATAAATTCAATAAAATTCTCTCAAAATGCAAAATTAAAAAGAATAAATATTATAGAACAAAAATAAATTGCATTGGTTTTACTGGGATGGAGGAAGTTTCATTTTTAGGCCTCCGGTCACTTTTGACCGGGTAGGCTTAGCTTGTGACTCCGAAAGGAAGACCGTCTGACTGTTAATTCATGCAAGCGTGTTGGATATATGGACCAAATTGTCGGACCCCGTTCAAGGGGGCGCTGTTGAGCCCCCCTGCCACACCCGGGTACCAGCTTCAGCCCAGCCCTGATGGCCGTGGGTTCTGACCTGTGTGCAAAATTTCAAGAGTTTTTGAGCACGTTAAGAGCCCCAAAAGCCCCTGAAACCTTGAAATCCATTATAAGCAATAGACAAATCCCTCACACACAGAGAGGGAGCGAAAATTCTCAGAAACATCCACATTAAAAACTAAAATATCTGACTTCCTCTTGGTCTGAGCTAATGACAGTTAATTAGAAAGTTGTCCGGCTTGATCTGAACAATATGCGTACCGAGTTTTATGATTGTAGGTAAAACTATAAAACACCCCCACTTTTTATCAAAAGGTGGCACTACTGAGCCCCTGCACCACGCCCGTTTCTGAAACTTTGCACATGTCTACTGGCTAATAAATGTGATGTGTCTATCGAGTCTATGTGTCTATCGTTTCATGCAATTTCAAGTATAATAAAAGTCACAATAGCATCAAAAAAGAATATTAAAGTTTGATGCGTTGTCACGGCAACAGTATCTAAGATATCAATAATCCTTTCACAGGTCTACATCTGGCGTGTGTTTACAATATACAGATGAAGTTTGAAGCAAATTGGGTAAAAATGAGAGGGTGATTTCAAAGCATTTTGAAAGTGACACACTTCCTGCTGCCAGTTGGTGGCGCTGTAACGCTCAGCCTAATTAAGGCAGGATTGGTGGCCCGTACGGGGACCCTTTATTATTGTTCTTTTTGTGTTTATTTTCTCTCTCTCTCTCTCTCTTTTTTTTCAAGATGGATGTAGGGAATACTGATACAGTGACAGAAGTTGTTAATACTGCTGATGACCTAGTTACTTTTGAAGATGGCCATAATAATATGGAACTGACAAATGTTCAAGAGATGCCCAGGTCTTTTGTGACTAGACGTAATCCCACTGCTGAAATAACTTCAATGCTTAGTTCATTGTACATTTCTGATGCTGAACAATCTGATGATGATGATGATGAGAGTTGTACACAAAATGTTGAGAGGGTACAATCATTGCAATCAGAACTGACTCAATGTAAAGTTGATTTATTGGCCCTTGATAACAAAGTAAATACTTTAGAACAAGATTTCAAACAGTCAATGGACAGTACATTGAATCGGGAAACGAGTTTCAGGCAGGCCGTAGATACTAGCTTGGCAAGGTTGGAGGATTATTTTGCAGATGCGCTGGAAAAATTAGAAAAGGCTGTGACAAATTGTTTTCTGAGGAGAGATGCGAAATGGGAAAGTCAAATGAGAAAAATGAGGCTCACTAGCACCCCCACACTCACCAGATTACAGGCCTATTCTCCAGATTCCTCCCGATTTTCCACTGTCCATCAACCACTGACCCCAACTCTAGTATCTAGAGAGAAAATTACCACTCAAAAACCCCTCAATGATACTTATGACGTTCAACATCCTATGTATGATAGACACTCTAATGTGCTTACCTCCTCAGTAGTGGCAGGTTCATCCTCATTCTGTGCCCGACCTCCTATCCGCATTGAATTCCCCTCTTTTGGTGATTCCTGTGATACGGCGGAGGTGCTCAACTTTATCGAACAATGTGAGAACTTCCTAGAGATCCGGCCCCTTCCCAGTGCAGAACTCCTAGGAACCTTGAGCACGGTGCTGAAGGGACCTGCTCTGAGCTGGTGGAAAGCGGAGAAGGTCAAGGTAGCGGATTGGAAATCCTTCAAAAAGGCATTCATGGCTGCTTTTCTTTCAGACGATTACCTCTCAGAAGTGGAGGAAAAGCTGAGGACAATGGTTCAGCAGCCACAACAGCCCCTGAGGGACTTCGCCTATGACTACCGGGCCCTATGTCTGAAATGGAAGCCAGAGATATCTGAAGAGGACTTAGTAAATCGTATGCTTAACAACATCAACCCCAGGGTTGCGGGATGTATGAGGGGAACAGTCAACTCGGTTGAGCAGCTGGTGAAGATTGGATCTATGGTGGAAAAGGATCACATGGGAGCCAAAGACTACTGGCAAAAAGTCAGTACAAAGAGGAGCAAAGAAAAGACCAACAAAAAATCTGTTGAACGTACCTTTAACAAAAGCCTGGCTGGAGTAACACTAGCACAACCCCATCCAGTGTCATCTCTCCTTATGGTGCCTGTAAGGGTGAATGGCAAGGAAGTGAAGGCAGTGTTAGACACAGGTAGCACTTACACTTTAATGCAAGAAAGCCTGTGGAAACAGTTGAAAGGTGAGATTCCCTCAGTCGTTACCTACAGTCCACAGAGGTTCATTTATTTATTTATTATTTATTTATTTATTTATTTATTTATTTATTTATTTATTATTTATTTATTTATTTATTTATTGTTTATTTGAATAGGGACAGATACAAAAAAAACATAGATTATTACAAAAAGAACAATCTGATGCCTGTATCACAGTGTTTATAGCCAAGGCTAATTCGCAACACCTGTCCCTAGAAGGGCTTTTAACAGTTAAAATAATAGAGGAGTAAAACAAATTGACAGTGAATAAAATAAAATGTCCAGAAACCAACTAGCACCAATAAAAATTAATAAACAAACACATTCACTCAAACTCACACAGATGCACAACTCACATACACACGGATATACATTTCATATGGCATGATCACACTGCTGCTGCTGTATGAACCAGGCTTTTGTTAGTTTTTTAATAGAGAATAGTTTAGTTAAACTCTTTATATTTGTAGGAAGCAAGTTCCACAGATTGGCTCCTTTCACTGAAAAAACATTTTGGGCAAAAGAAGTTTTAAAAAATGGAACTTTACAGTCTCCACGAGTAGCAGCTCTTGTTGATCTGGAGGGTTCCAGCCTATTCACAAATTTACAAAGTGGCTCAGGTGCAAATCCAGTTAAACATTTAAAAAACAACTTAATGTGTCTGAGATTAACAAAATTGACAAAATTTAAGATTTTATGTTTACTTAAAATATAACAGTGATGAAATCGAATGGGCTTTTCATCTAAAATTTTTTGGGCCCGGTTATAAAGCCTCTCAATAGGCTTTAGGGTATTTTGGCTGGTCTGGGACCAAACAGTGGTGCAGTACGACAGGTGGGACAAGCCATTGCATTCATAATGGCAGAAGGCACGATTCACCAGTCCAGAGATCTGCAAAGGATTAAGATTCAATGGCATGATCAAGATTGCAGTTTGGATACTTATATCCTAAAAGACACTCACCTCGCATTTCCTCTTATTGCAGGTCTGGATTTCCTGAGGGACACGGGAGCGGTCCTGGAAGTGGGCAGAGGCCGATATGGGTTAAGATCTGAAAAAGGAAACACCTATTACCCTTTCTTGCCATCACAGATTCCAACAGGTCCTGCAACCCCGGCTGGTCAAGATCTTTCTCAGAGGGCTGCGAAGCTGATCTTATACTATGCTTTACCATCAACTGGTAGACTTCCAGAACTCTGGTCTGTTTCCCCCGAGAGCACTACGTGGGACTCTGACAATCAGGAGGAGTTGTTGAAGTTGAGCTCCGCCTGGCCACGCACCACCTCCAACAACCTGGGTAAAACCTCAATAGTACAACACAAAATCACATTATCTGATGACATTCCCCTTAAATCCCGGGCATACAGAGTTTCTCCTCTTAAGAAGCAGATTATAGAGGAGCAAGTAGATCAGATGCTGCGAGACAATATCATCGAACCTTCTTTCTCGCAGTGGTCTTCACCGGTGGTCCTTGTCCCCAAGCCTGATGGCTCACACAGGTTTTGTGTGGATTATAGGAGGCTGAACAGCAAGACAGTGGCTGACGCTTATCCAATGCCGTTAATTCACGACATCCTTGAATCCTTGGAATGAGCCTCTTGGTTTAGTTCCTTGGATCTGCAGTCTGGATACTGGCAGGTGGAGATGGAGGACCAGAGTAAGGAAAAAAACTGCTTTTATCTCCACCAAGGGGTTATTTCAATTCAAGTCGATGCCGTATGGGCTCAGAATTGCCGCTGCTACCTTCCAGCGTCTGATGGAGAGAGTTCTGTCTGATTTGAGAGGGAAAATTTGTTTCGTTTATATTGACGACATCATCATTTATTCAAACTCACTAGAAGAACACAGTCACCATCTTAATATGGTTCTCCATAGACTTACCCAAGGCAACCTGACGTTGAACATGAAAAAATGCCACTTCTTCAAACATCAACTCAAGTTCCTCGGCCATATCATCTCTGAGAGGGGAGTTGAAATTGACAGAGAGAAGACCCGGGCTGTGGCAGATTTTCCACCACCGCAAGACCTCAAAGCCTTGCAACGGTTTCTAGGCCTGGCAGGGTGGTATCATAAATTTATAGCACTCTTCGCTGACATTTCTGCACCATTGAACAACCTGAAAAAGAAAGGAGTCAAGTGGGAGTGGACCCCAAAATGTCGAGCAAGTATGGATGCACTGAAGCTAGCTTTACAAAACTCACCTGTGTTAATACAACCAGAACCTCCAAAGACTTCCAAGTTCACACGGATGCTGTGAGGTAGGATTGGGCGCCATCCTCACTCAACAGTCAGAGGAGGGAGAAAAGGTGGTGGCGTATGCATCACGGACCTTAACTGGAGCAGAGAAGAATTACAGCACTTCTGAAAAGGAATGTCTGCAGTGGTTTTGGGCTGTTGAAAAGTGGAGACATTACCTGGAGGGAAGAGCCTTCAACGTCTTCACTGACCATGCGGCACTAGCATGGGCATTCAACTGCCCAAAAGCCTCCTCACGCCTAACTCGCTGGACACTCCGCCTGCAACAGTTCAACTTTCAGGTCCATCACAGAAAAGGGTGCCTCAACATGGGACCTGACGCTTTGTCCCGTGTCCAGGGTAGGCCTGATGCTGATGTTGCCCCTTGTCTATCCATATCTTCACACCATACATCTACATTACCTCACTCTCTAGAGGAGATAACTAAAGCTCAACAATTGGACAATACCATCACTGACCTGCAATCTAACATTCACCCTCTATCAGTCAAGGATCAAGCCATCACCTTTGAAAACCTCCAAGGGGTGTGGTACCGCAAAGTTCCTATGAAGGATAAAGGAGAGAAGTATCAGTTGGTAGTACCACTATCATTAACCGCTGGCCATTTGATAGTTCTGGCTCTGCTGCTGACCCAGTGTCTCACCTATCTGTCTCGTGTCCTGTGTGAGTTCTTTTTGTTTTTGTCTGGGTGATTGAGCCCGCATCATCTTTGTGGTAAAATGAAGTTCACCGTCGCATGTTGCTTTGGCTGGCTATGTGCCTTCTCAGTGGTTTAATCGCCGAAGTATGGAGTTTATATGAAAACGCCGGAATCCTTACCTACACGAGGGACCAGCTGTTGTCACTCAGACACTCAATTAAACCGGGGGACTCTGGTCCGGAGCTGATGGTCAAGTATCCGCAACTCAAAAACATCGGAACGCGAAAAGGGACGAAAATAAAGAGAAGAGGATCAAGAGGAGGAGTGAGAGAAAGACTGAGGAGGTGCGGCAGTAGACATCCCCTACCGGTAATAACTTTCTCTAATGTTCGCTCTTTGAGCAACAAGATGAATGAACTGATCGCTAAAGTTCAATATGATAATGAGTTCCGACAGAGTAATCTTATCTGTTTTACGGAAAGCTGGTTGAAAGAGGAGACGTCAGATCCCAACTTGCCGGGCTATACAATTATTCGGGCTGATAGAGACATTAATTTGTCTCGGAAATCTATTGGTGGTGGTTTGTGTGTCTATATGGACACAAGCTGGGCTACCCAGTATACCGTCCGGGAACATGTGTGTACACATGACTATGAAATCCTGGTTGTCTCATTTGCCCCTTCTATCTCCCGAGGGAGTTTGGACAAATTACTATCATATTGGCCTATGTACCTGGGCCGGACTTTGTGGGAGCTGCAGCCAGGATAGCAGAGAGCTATAACACCGCCCTGTCCCGTGCAGTCAGTCAACCCGTCCTGTTACTCGGGGACTTTAATTCCTGTAACCTGTCTGATCATTTACCCACCTTACATCAATATGTGGACTGTCCCACCCGCCTGGCACGTACTCTAGATAAGTGCTATGGCAATATACTAGATGCCTATAAATCCATCTGCAGGCCTGCCTTGGGGAAATCAGACCATAATGTCGTCCACCTACTTCCACGTTACAGGGCTAAGCTGAGACGAGAAAAGACTGATTAAGGAAATTAAGATCTGGACTGAGGACTGTATGGAGGAGATGAAATGCGAACTGGAGACTGGTCATTTTACTTAATTCATGTGACACACCGATGAACAAATTGACACTTTTACATCTTATCTGTTGTTTAATGAAAGTAAAATAACTCGAACTAAAATTGTTAGAATATTTTCCTAATAACAACTTATGGATGTCTAGTGATCTTAAGGAATGTATTCGTAAGAAAAATCATGCGTTTAAAAGCGGTAATATCGAGTTACTCAAGGAAAAAAGAAGCGAACTAAGATCGAAACTGAGTAAAGCAAAAATAGAATACAAGGATAAAATTGAATGTCATTATTTTTCAGGAAATGTCAAGAAAGCATGGGAAGGTTTAAATGTGATGATGGGTCGGGAAACAAAGCAAAATCGTATCCCCCTGTCACACTCCTCTCCATCTTTTGCAAATGATCTAAATGTCTTTTTCAGTCGTTTTGACAAAAATGATTTTAGTGCTGAACGTGACAGTCTGGGTAGGTCCATTCGGGATATGTCCCTATTACACTGAATGAATATGATATTATAGCCAGCCTGTCCATGTAATGATGAAGCAGAGGCAGAGGGGAGAATCCATTTGCGGAAGTTTATTTGTGAGATTCACCTTTAGCAATTGAGAGAAGGCTGGCTGTGGGCATGAACAAACGTGACCGTCAGATAGCTTCAAATCCAATAGGGAGATCCAAAAGGCATAAGTCAGAAAGCAGGCAAGGGGTCCAAGCAGTAACATCAGTCCAAACAGGCAACCAATACACAAGGGTAATCCGGGATCATAAAGCAGAGAATCAGGCAGAATCATACACAGGCAGACAGGCAGTAGAGAGTAGACAATAACGCTTGGTAAGGCAGGATAAACTGGCAATACTTCGCGAAGAGTGAAAGCATGGTCTCTGAATAAATAGGCAGGCAAACAGGAAATGAGTGTAGAAGAAGAGGGCGTGGATCACAATCAGAATTCCGGTGAGAGCTCCCTCTGCTGGTTAGGCCTTACAGAACCCCTCCCTCTAGGAGCGAATCCTGGAGCTCGACGCGGCCGTCCCCGTGGTCTGGGTGCTGGTCGGTCAGGTCTGGCTCGATGATAGTCCTCTATGAGGGACGGGTCACAAATGTCCTGGGCAGCTACCCACATCTCTCCTCGGGTCCATAACCCTCCCAGTCCACCAGATATTGGAGCCGACCCTCTCTTCGTCTAGAGTCTAGTAACTGATTGACTAGATACGCAGGAGTACCATCTATGTCCAGTGGAGGTGGTGGTGCAGGGTTCTCATGGTCAGGGTAAGCATTCGGGTGGACCGGTTTGAGGAGAGAAACATGGAAGGAGGGAGATATGCGGTAGTTAGTAGGAAGCTCTAATCGGTAAGTGACTTCATTTATTCTTTTGAGAATTTTAAAAGGGCCAACGTACCTAGGACTGAGCTTCCTACAAGGCAGCTTGAGCTTGATGTTCTTAGTCGAGAGCCAGACTTGTTGTCCTGGTTGATAGTGAGGATGTGGGCGACTCGTCTGTTGGCCTGGAACTCCTGTGTTCTGACGGCCCGCTGGAGACGGACGTGTGCACTGTCCCACACCCTTTCACTCGTTGAATCCATTCATCCACTGCAGGGACAGAAGAGGGTTCGCCCGACCACGGGAACAAGGGAGGTTGGAACCCCAGGACGCACTGGAAGGGGGTCAAGCCGGTAGATGTGTGGGTGAGGGAGTTCTGAGCATATTCGGCCCAGGGTAGGAATTCTGACCAGCGATGTTGCTCCCGACTGCAGTAGGTTCGTAAATACCTGCCGATTTCCTGGTTAAGGCGTTCAACTTGGCCATTGGCTTGGGGATGATAACCTGACGTGAGACTCACATTGATATCTAACTGTTTGCAGAAAGCTCTCCATACCTGGGAAGTGAATTGTGTGCCTCTATCGCTGACGATATCCTCCGGAAGACCATATACTCTGAAGACGTGGTTGAATAAGGCTTGGGCCGTTTCCATGGCAGTGGGTAGTCCCTTTAGTGGTACTAAGCGGCAGGATTTGGAGAACCGGTCGATGATAACAAGAATAGTCGTGAAATGGTTGGATGGAGGGAGATCAGTCACAAAGTCTATGGATAGATGGGACCATGGTCGTTGGGGAATGGGTAGTGGTTGCAGAAGACCTGAGGGTGATTCTTTGGGGGTTTTTGACTGGGCGCAGATTGAGTTGTAGTGGGATCTGGTCATGGTAGGCCAGAGTTGTATGAGATGGTGGTGCGAGAGCGGGGTGGCCTGCACTAAGGGAAGTGTGGACCCATTGCGTAATGCGTGGTCGCAGATTTTGTGGAACATACTCCTTGTTAGGAGGACAGTCAGCAGGTTGTGGTTCAAGTTGTTGTTCCTGACGCAATTCTTCCATGATATCCCATGAAATGGGAGCTAGGATAATAGAATGAGGAAGGATGGATTCTGAGGTGTTGGTTCTTGCAGGAAGGTCATGTCGTCTAGAAAGTGCATCTGCTTTTCCGTTCTGACTGCCTGGTCGATAGGCCACAGTGAATTGGAAGCGAGTAAAAAACAGAGCCCATCGTGCCTGACGTGAGTTTAGGCGTTTGGCACCCTTGATGTACTCCAGATTTTTGTGATCGGTGATGATTTGAAATGGGTGAATTGCCCCCTCCAACCAGTGTCGCCACTCCTCGATGGCGGCCTTCATAGATAGTAGTTCTTTGTTCCCCACATCATAATTTCGTTCTGCAGCTGTTAGTTTTCTAGAAAAGAATGCACAAGGATGAACTTTGCCTGGTTGACCGTGTCTCTGTGAGAGTACAGCTCCAATTCCGCAGTCCGAGGCATCCACTTCGACGATGAAGGGTATACTGGGGTCGGGGTGTTTCAGAATGGGGGCTGACGTAAATCTTCCCTTGAGGGTGACAAATGCCTGGTTTGCCTCTTGGTGCCACTTAAGTTTTGTGGGTTTACCCTTCAGAAGTGATGTTAGAGGTGCTGCTACGGTGCTGTAGTTGCGGATGAAACGTCTGTAGAAATTTGCGAATCCTAGGAATCTTTGTAACTCCTTGATTGTTGTGGGTTGGGGCCATTCCGTGACTGCTAGTACCTTGACTTCATCCATTTTAACGCCATGATGATTGATGTGATATCCTAAAAAGGTGGTTTGGTTGACATGGAATTCACACTTCTCCGCCTTGACGTAGAGATGATTTTTGAGTAATCTTGAGAGAACTATTTTCACATGGTTGATATGTTCTGTTTCGGATTTGGAGTAAATGAGAATGTCATCAATATATGCCACTACAAACTGGTTCAGGAGATCCTTGAAAATTTCATTGATGAATGACTGAAAGATGGCAGGTGAGTTAGAAAGTCCATAAGGCATAACCTGGTATTCGTAGTGCCCCCTAGTGGTGTGGAACGCAGTCTTCCACTCGTCACCCTCCTTGATTCGGATTAGGTTATAGGCGCTTCTTAAGTCTAATTTTGTGAAAATGGTGGCTTCCCGCAGCTGTTCCAGGGCAGAAGGTACTAGAGGTAGGGGGTAACGAAACTTAACAGTTACATTATTGAGTCTCCGATAGTCAATGCATGGTCTCAACCCTCCATCCTTTTTCTCAACGAAGAAGAATCCAGCAGCGGCTGGCGAGACAGACGGACGGATAAAACCAGAGTCCAGAGCCTCTGTGATGTACTCCTCCATTGATTCACTTTCGGTCCGAGTAAGGGGATAAACTTTGCAGGTGGGCGGCATGGCGTGGGGAAGGAGATCGATAGCGCAATCCCATGGTCGGTGTGGTGGTAACTGGGTAGCTTTGGTTTTGCTGAAAACTTCAGAGAGATGGTGATAAACAGCAGGGATGTTCACGGTTTTCATGGTGTCAGGGCTCTCTATGCTGGTGGTGTGACAAGGCAGAGGCGTTGTGGGTAGGCAGTTACTTAGACAAAACGGGGACCAATGAGTTAACTCACCATGGTACCAGGAGATATCCGGGTCGTGGATAGATAGCCAGGGATGTCCTAGAACGACTTGGTGTTTGGGGGAGTCAACGACATACAGCGAAATAGATTCCTGATGAAGCAAGCCGACTTTGAGAGTGATAGTAGTGGTTTGATGAGTGATTCCCTCTCCAATGAGCGTGTCGTCTATGGACTTGATCTTGATGGGTGGTTTACATGGTTGAACGGGGATGTTGTACTTTGTGATAATGTCCTTATTGATAAGATTCAGAGCGGCTCCCGAGTCAATCAACGCTGTCAATTCAAAAGGCATGGTATCAAACTTCAGAGTGATAGGTAAGGTAAGTGATTTATTACTGAGTAGGGAGAAATGTTCAATATTTACCCTCGGAGTGGGGGTGGTTTTGTGTGGACATCCGAGACTGCGATGACCTGCTTCACCGCAGTAAAAACACAACTGATGTTGCCGGCGTCTCTCTCTCTCTCCTTCAGAGAGCCGGGAGACGTTAAGTTGCATTGGCTCGTCATGCGAATCATGTCTTGCTGTGATGGGGGTTAGAAAACGGGGTGGCTCTCCCCTGCTTTTCTTGCGTGTTGGGGCTTGTCTCATGAGATTATCGACTTTGATGGCGAGATTGACGAATTCGGAAAAGGAGGTTTCTTCCCCCTTACAGGCTAGTTCGGTTTGTAACTCGGGATTGAGACTGCGTTGAAACATGGCCTTTAACGCAACATCATTCCAGCCACTCTGTGCAGCTAATGTCCTGAACTCAATAGCGTAGTCAGCCGCAGTGCGGTTACCTTGTGTGATGTGGATTATTTGCGTGGATATATCCATACCTCCAGCAGGGTATTCGAACACTTCACGGAGTTGTTGAATGAAATAATCCACTGACCCACGGAATCGTGAATCAGAGTCCCAAACAGCAGCAGCCCAGTCGATTGCTTTACCTGTTAACAGTGTCATTAAAAACGCACATCTCTTTCTTTCAGTTTCAAGCTTTTCCCCTTGGTGTTCAAAGTAAAGCTGGACTTGACGAACAAAGCCCTTACATTGTTCGGCAGAGCCATCAAACTTCTCAGGAAGTGCAAAATTTACCGTCTTCGGTGTGGATGGTGGAAGAGAGTGGATGTAACGGGTCAGATGTTCATTGGCTGACTGTAGCTTAGCTAGTTGTTCTTGGTAGCCCTTTAATACCTCGCTCTGATAAGCAAATGTTGCTTGCATGTTAGAAACTTCCGCTGGACTCAAAGGAGGCGAAGTATTCTGTAATGATGAAGCAGAGCAGAGGGAGAATCCATTTGCGGAAGTTTATTTGTGAGATTCACCTTTAGCAATTGAGAGAAGGCTGGCTGTGGGCATGAACAAACGTGACCGTCAGATAGCTTCAAATCCAATAGGGAGATCCAAAAGGCATAAGTCAGAAAGCAGGCAAGGGGTCCAAGCAGTAACATCAGTCCAAACAGGCAACCAATACACAAGGGTAATCCGGGATCGTAAAGCAGAGAATCAGGCAGAATCATACACAGGCAGACAGGCAGTAGAGAGTAGACAATAACGCTTGGTAAGGCAGGATAAACTGGCAATACTTCGCGAAGAGTGAAAGCATGGTCTCTGAATAAATAGGCAGGCAAACAGGAAATGAGTGTAGAAGAAGAGGGCGTGGATCACAATCAGAATTCCGGTGAGAGCTCCCTCTGCTGGTTAGGCCTTACAGTCCAGTATTAAGTCCAACTCAGCCCCGGGGCCAGATGGCCTGAGAGGGAGAGTTTTAAAAGAAAATGTCTATGAATTAAAAGATATAGTGCTGGAGTTATTCCAGTACTTGCTTAATTCCATAACAATTCCAAAATTATGGAAAATGTCACATATTGTGCCTATTCCGAAAAAATCTGGAGCTACTGAACTAAAAGATTTCAGGCCCATTGCCCTTACTTCCATCTTAGGAAAATGTTTTGAGAGAGTTATAAGCAAACATATTACAGCATCAGTTTCTAACAGCTTAGATCAGCTCCAGTTTGCTTATAAAAGTAGGAGGGGAACCGACGACGCAACTGTCAGTATGTATCACACCATAGCAAAGCACCTTCAAGCCCCCTCCCACCTAGCTAGGGCCCTGTTTATCGATTTTACATCTGCCTTTAACAGCATGCAGATCCATACCTTGCTGCAGAGACTTATCAATATAGGAGTAAATGGTGGTATTATCCACCTTGTAAGGGACTTCCTCTCTGACCGCCCTCAACAGGTTCTGGTTAATAATACTAGGTCTGACATCCTTGTGCTTAATACTGGCGCCCCGCAAGGGACTATTCTTTCCCCATTACTCTTCTCCATTTACACAAACAAATTCCAATTAGATCTGGAAAATTTTCGTTTGTTTAAGTATGCAGACGATATGGCTCTGGTTGCTTTATTAAAGAGTGGGGACATAGTTGGAGAGGAAGTATATAGAGCACATGTGTCATCTCTCCAGAAATGGTGCGATGAAAGTTCCTTAGAGATAAATGTAACAAAAACAAAGGAACTTGTTTTTCATGAAAAGGACCCTGTGCAGCCCCTTATAATTAGGGGACAAATTGTAGAGGTAGTAGAAAAGTTTAAATACCTCGGTACATACATTGATTCTAATCTAAATTTCGGTGAAAACACAGATTACATTTTTAAAACCTGTAACCAACGTCTCCATTTACTGCGCAAGCTCAACTCCTTCAGAGTGAGCAAGCACATTATGGAAATAGTTTATAAGAATCTGATAGAGAGTATTCTTACTTTTAATATGGCGATGTGGTATGGTAATTTAAACGTAAAAGGGAGAAGCAAGTTGCAGAGAATAGTAAACCTCGCCTCAAAAATCATAGGGACAAGTCAGAAACAATTAAATTTCATGTACGAGGAAGTTCTCAGGAAAAAAGCTTTTAAAATAGCAAACGATCCCTCTCATCCACTCAATAGGGAGTTTGAACTTCTTCCCTCTGCCAGACGTTACAAAGTACCTAGGGCAAATCGTAATATCTTTAAAAATTCTTTTATTCCTAATGCAATTCGGACACTTAACACCATGTCCCGTTGATGCATTGCAACGTAATTGCTACTGCTGTGCTGCATTTTGCACTAAGATGTCTGTTTGTTAGTCTTGTTGTTCTTGTTGTTTTTGTTGTTGTTGGTTTGATTGTTGTTTTTATGAGACCGAAGACAAATTTCCACATCGTGGACAATAAAATAAAATGAAATGAATGAAATGAAATGAAACCTTCGGGATTGATGCAGAGTACACAGATCACTGAACCTGGACACACGTTGGGGGTGGATCAAATGGGACCCTTCCCCGCCAGTAAACGACAGAACACATACCTCCTTGTCATTGTTGATTATTTCACGAAGTGGGTGGAAATGTTCCCTCTGAGAGACAGCAAGACCCAGAAAGTAGGGAAAATCCTACGAGAAGAGATCTTTACACGGTGGGGGGTACCCAAATACCTGGTGTCCGATAGGGGTCCCCAATTTATGTCCAGTCTTCTGAGCGATCTGTGTAAAACATGGGGTTGTGTTCAGAAACTCACCACGAGTTATCATCCACAGTCAAACCTAACAGAAAGAATCAACCGGACAGTAAAAACTATGATTGCTGCATATGTGGGTCAATACCATCAGAACTGGGACCAGTGGCTACCAGAATTCCGCTATGCCATTAACACTGCCCAGCAAGAAACCACTGGAAAAACCCCTACTGTGCTCATGCTGGGTAGACAAATTCTAGGACCACTGGAACGTCTTATCCACCGACCGCCTTCACCTGATCAAGCTGCATATTCCCTGGTAGAACGACAAAACATCATGATTGAAGAAGTGAGGAATAGAATGAGGATGAGCCAAGCCAAACAAGCTAGGTATTATAATTACCGTAGAAAAAATGCGCAGTTTCATACGGGCGACCTGGTTTGGATTAAAACCCATCCTCTCTCTAATTCAGCAAACAAATTCTCTGCCAAGCTAGCGCCCAAGTGGGAGGGTCCAGCTGAAATTAAAAGTAAAACAGGGCCAATAAATTACACTGTGTGCTGGAGCAACCCACCTAGAGTCGATATATTGAATGTGGTAAACCTGAAGCGCTATTATGGACGCTCTCCTCCGATACCGCTGGCTGGGGGGGGGGGGGGGGGGGGGGGATATGTAGTTAGGCCACATAAGGAAAGAATATTTTATATTGCTGTGAATTATTTCTGTTTAATTAATTATTTATTATGATCTTACCAGACAGCTGTTCTTTTATAATTATTCTTCCTCTGTTGATTGCCCGGACATGTGGTTGTGTTCCTGTTTTCTCACGCGAGAGTTCGTTCGTGGAGCTCCTGGGAATCCCCGTGATGTCAGTCTGATCAGCTGGATTACTGACTTTTACTTCCGTTTAAAAGAGCCGGAAAGTCGACGTTCGAGAGCAACGCTACTATTGCTCCTTGGGGACTAGCGATCGATCGCACTTCACCCTTTTGCTTGTCATTGACTGTGTTTGTTGGACTCTTTGTGGAAATAATATACAAGTGGATTATTTCACCGTGGAGATCGCTTCACAGGACAGCGCTGTTCCTCTTCATGTGCACGGACTTTGAAAGGCTTACCGGTGAGGCCGATTCAACGCACACACATACACTAAACTGGAACACACACACACCCTCACAGGACTTATTGCCTATACTGTATATATTTATTGTTGGTGTTTCTATTGAATACACTTTGAGGTATTATTCCATCTTGTTTGTTGTGGAGTTTATGTTGTGAACAAATAGAAAATTTCTATTAAAAAAGAAAATCAAATAGAGGGTATAAACCGTAGATTTTGTGGTGTATCCTGCCTTAATTAGGCTGAGCTTGCAGCGCTATAACTTTGGCTCACAATAGTCACATCCATGTGATCGGACTCTTACAGCGAACACACTGCTGAAGTTTTATCAAGATCAGTTAATGTATGCAGTAGTTATAACACACTTCCTGTTTCACGTTACTCGCCATAATTTCGTTTCCTCGCCATGGCCACACCGTTCGAGATTTAAAAAATCCGTTCGCAATTTGGCATCCTCAATGTCTTGAGTTCATGCACACCGAGTTTGGTGGCGATCCCGATGAATTCTCTAGGAGAAGTGTTTCAAATGCCAGAGCATGCGTTTCCAAACAACCCTTAACAGCCGACTTCCTGTTGGGCTGGCGTAAAAAGTAAATGCACGAAGGATATATGAACCGATGAGATCTATATCTGTACCGAGTTTCATAATGTTACACTGTAAAAAATTTCCTGTCGAATTTACAGGAATTTACTGGCAAAAAAGTTGTCAATAAAGTCCTGTAAAAATGTTGGTAATTGCTGTAAAATTGATTACAGTATAATACTGTAAAGCAATTTACAGTTAATTGTTGCATATCCAACACAGTAATTTGTAGCTTTATTACAGTAACATTGAATTAAACTTGTATTTTATTTTACAGCAATATTTTGTAATTTCACTAAAGTACAGTATTTACCTGGCAATAAAGTTGCCAATAAAATCCTGTAAATATATTTTACAGCAATGTTTTGTAATTTCACTAAAGTACAGTATTTACCTGGCAATACAGTTGCCAATAAAATCCTGTAAATACCCTCAAAATTCAAGAAGATGCTGTAATAGTTAAACATTTAAAAAGCTGAAAAGAATCATTTTAACAGTAAACTGTACTCTATTATTTACCAGTATATTGATGCAAATCCATTAAAATAAACATTTAAAAAACAAACACAAAGTCAAAGCTGTTGTAGAAAAATATTTATTAAAATAATATCTCATACAGGTTTGGAACAACATGGGGGTGAGTAAATGATGACAGAATTTTCATTTTTGGGTGAACCTAACCCTTTAAGCTCAATCAACAGAATGTCATTATGGTTAACTCACATCTCCTGTTAAACTCACATTTCTGTTTTTTTTTTATTGTTTTTTGTATAAATGTTTGTGATAAACAACACAAATGCTGGTGATTGACAACATTCCCTCTAAAACATTTGAACTGTTTTAATGTAAAGTACTTTTTTACATTGTGTGTAAGTTGAACACTTTTTGGCAGAAGAACAAGATTGTATATAGAAATAGTTCACCCCAAAATATAAACTCTGTCAGTAATTACTCACCCTCATGTTGTTCAACCCCGTAAGACTTTCGTTCATCTTCGGAACACAAATTAAGATATTTGTGATTAAATCTGAGAGCTGGATCACTCCTCCATAGGCTTCTAAAGGATTGAAACTTGCCGGCCCAGAAAAGTTATTAAAGAAATCGTTAAAATAGTCCAAATGGCTACAGTGGTTAGATCTTAAGTTTATCAAGCGACGAGAATACTTTTTGAGCGCAAAAAAACAACAAAAATAACGACTTTATTCAAGTATTAATTTCCTTCTCTGTTGGCCTCGAGATATTCACGTAGTGTAATAGCGTACAGCATCTGTGTTATACGTCACACGCATCACACACACATGACCAGCGTTGGCCAATAGTGAGCCTACATGTGACGTACAACACAGAAGCAGTACGCTATTATACTACGTGAATATCTCGAGATTGAGCCACTGTAGTCTAGATCTAATAAAAAATATCTTAATTTGTGTTCTGAAGATGAACGAAAGTCTTACGGGGTTGAACAACATGAGGGAGAGTAATTACTGACAGAATTTTCATTTTGGGGTGAACTACTCCCTTTAGGTGTCATTTTATAGACATCTCCTCTGTAGTTTTTTTTTTATATACATTTGACAACTTACATGCTTAACCACTCAAAGTCCATTAGCCTTCTGAGAAAAGTAGACGCATGAGGATTGACTGTGTTGTTCCTCTTCTCTGAGCTCTTTCCACTTTTTTTGACTGTCTTGGTACCAGTGCATGGGTTGATTCCAACAAAACATCTGCGCAAAAATCTGTCAGAAAAACACAAGCAGAAGCTTTAGGATGAGGTGCAGACTAATGAAAATATACCACTTTACAATAAGCATCCGCTGCACTACTAAAAGGGTTAGTTCACCCCAAAATGACATTTCAGTAATTAATTACTCATTAATTAACTACTGACCTTCATTTATTTTCAGGAACACACATTAAGATGTTTTTGATGAAATCAGAGAGGTTTCTGAACCACACATAGATCACAACGTCATTGCAACTTTTAAGGCCCAGAAAGGTAGTAAAAAACACCGTAAAAATAGTCCATGTAACTCCAGTGGATCAACCTTAATGTTTTGAAGTGAGGAGAATATTTTTTGTTCTAACGAAGAACCTGGAAGCACTGCACTGTGTTTACTACATTAACAGCGTCAGAGACTGACACAGAAGAGAAGAGATTGTTGAATTAAGTCGTTATTTTTGGGGGGTTTTGCGCACAAAAAGTATTATCGTGGCATCATAACATTACGGTTGATCCACTGTAGTCACATGGTCTATTTTAACAATGTCTAAACTGCCTTTCTGGACCTTGAAAGTTGCAATCATTTTGCTGCCTACTGTCATGATTCTGCCATCATGTCTTTGGTTTCTTTTGTCTTGTGGCAGGATCATGGCAGATCCATGTTTTGTGTACAAGCGCATGGCCGATTGTTTGGCCATGTGCTTGTGTTGTCTCGTCTCTTAACCCCGCCCCCTTGTTATCCTCGTCTTGTGATTATTGTCTAGTCAGTTTCACCTGTCCTCGTCATTAGTGTTTCCTATTTAACCCCTGTGTATTTTCTGTCCTGTGCGATTCATTGTGATACGTTGTGTGATCCTTACTGTGAGTAATTCGCTGAGAAATCAGTTATAGAAGAAGTGTCTGTTCCTGTCATGGTTTTGTTTCTGTCTTAGTTTATAGTCTTAGTCTGAGTCTTTGTCTAGTGTAGTCTATCTCGTCTTGTCTTGTTTTACCCCATCGTGGGTTTTGTTTTCCCTGTTTTTGTGCACTAATAAACGTTGTCACTGCTACTGTCTGCAATTGGGTTCATCCTTCCTGCTATCCACATAACAGAATGAATCGCCGAAAACTGAACCCAGCAGACAGGATGTGCTTTCCTGTCAAGCGATCCCCGGACCCCTCTGATCAGTGTTGGTTATCAACTCCCCTCAATAGAAGCAGCGTCAACCTTCCGTACTCACCAGAGGGTGAGTGGATCCTGTCGAACTACGCTCGGCTTTTTGATCGTTTCTCCCGGGAGGAGTCAGAGACGGCGTCCTCGTGTTCTTCACCTGCTGCCTGCCTACCAATAATCCCGGAGGGTCGCGTATTAGCAGGGGTCACGCAGGACAACCAAGCTCACCTCGTCTCGACTCCTGAGGCGTCTTCCACACCTGCTGGTCTTCGTGGGAAACGAGGAAGACGGACCTCGTGGGAGTCTCCGTCGGAATCATCCTCACCAGAGTCAGCGCAGCCTGAGTCCGTCCTTCCACCGCCAGTCACGGTTCCTGCTGTGCTTCCCCAACCAGCCACAGCTCTGGCCATGGCCTCTGCCCCGCGGCCAAGGAGAAAGAGGAGGAGGAAGGCTGCAGTCACAGAGCCCGCTGCGCCCGCTGCAGTCGCCGAGCCCGCTGCAGTCAGCGCGGTCGCCGAGAGCGCTGCACCCGCGCCTGCTGCCGAGAGCGCTGCACCCGCGCCTGCCGCCGAGAGCGCTGCACCCGCGCCTGCCGCCGAGAGCGCTGCACCCGCGCCTGCTGCCGAGAACGCTGCACCCGCGCCTGCCGCCGAGAGCGCTGCACCCGCGCCTGCTGCCGAGAGCGCTGCACCCGCGCCTGCCGCCGAGAGCGCTGCACCCGCGCCTGCTGCCGAGAGCGCTGCACCCGCGCCTGCCGCCGAGAGCGCTGCACTCGCGCCTGCCGCCGAGAGCACTGCGCCCGCCGCCGAGAGCGCTGCACCCGCGCCTGCCGCCGAGAGCGCTGCACCCGCGCCTGCCGCCGAGAGCGCTGCACCCGCGCCTGCTGCCGAGAGCGCTGCACCCGCGCCTGCCGCCGAGTGCACTGCGCCTGCCGCCGAGAGCGCTGCACCCGCGCCTGCCGCCGAGAGCGCTGCACCCGCGCCTGCCGCCGAGAGCGCTGCACCCGCGCCTGCCGCCGAGAGCGCTGCACCCGCGCCTGCCGCCGAGAGCGCTGCACCCGCGCCTGCCGCCGAGAGCGCTGCACCCGCGCCTGCCGCCGAGAGCGCTGCACCCGCGCCTGTCGCCGTGAGCGCTGCACCTAGTCCTGTCCTGTCACCAGTCATGTCCCCCGTCAGTAGTCCTGTTTCCTCGTCCTCTGTGTCCTCAATGTCTGTGCCTGTTGCTGCTTCCTCTGATGCAGCATCCCCATCTGTTTTCCCGGTCTCCTCCGTCTCCACTAGTCCCCGGACTGTTTCACCCTTTGTCCCTGTCTCCACGAGTCCCCGGACTGTTTCTTCGTTCGCCCCTGTCTCCACTTGTCCCCAGACTGTTTCCCCTGTCACCATTGAGCCCCGGACTGTTTCCCCCAAGACCTCTCCTCGTGTGTCTCCATCTAAACCTGCCCAGAACCCTTGTCCGAAGCCCTCGTCCCGTCGACCTAGGACCCCCAGCACACCCATCCACCCTGGACCACCCCCCATGAACTCTGTGTTTCCTCCGCCACCTCTTCCTTGTTTGTTATTTTTATTGTTGCATCCTAACCCTGTTGTTGTGTTTTCGTGTTTGCCGTTACTGTTATTTGTCATGTTTTGTTGGTTTGTGTCGATGTCTCAGTCTGTCTTGTCCCGTGTTTGATGTCCCCTTGAGGAGCGTCTGGAAGCCGCTCCTTAAGGTGGGGGTTCTGTCATGATTCTGCCATCATGTCTTTGGTTTCTTTTGTCTTGTGGCAGGATCATGGCAGATCCATGTTTTGTGTACAAGCGCATGGCCGATTGTTTGGCCATGTGCTTGTGTTGTCTCGTCTCTTAACCCCGCCCCCTTGTTATCCTCGTCTTGTGATTATTGTCTAGTCAGTTTCACCTGTCCTCGTCATTAGTGTTTCCTATTTAACCCCTGTGTATTTTCTGTCCTGTGCGATTCATTGTGATACGTTGTGTGATCCTTACTGTGAGTAATTCGCTGAGAAATCAGTTATAGAAGAAGTGTCTGTTCCTGTCATGGTTTTGTTTCTGTCTTAGTTTATAGTCTTAGTCTGAGTCTTTGTCTAGTGTAGTCTATCTCGTCTTGTCTTGTTTTACCCCATCGTGGGTTTTGTTTTCCCTGTTTTTGTGCACTAATAAACGTTGTCACTGCTACTGTCTGCAATTGGGTTCATCCTTCCTGCTATCCACATAACACCTACGTGTGGTTCAGAAAACTCTCGGATTTCATCAAAAATATCTTAATTTGTGTTGTGAAAATGAACGAAGGTCAGTAGTTAAATAATGACAGAAATTACATTTTTGGGTGAACTAATCCTTTAACATACACATTTATATTTAAGTATTCTGTTACCTTTGAACAAATTCAAGTGTGTAGGATGCCTCGTGCTGGTACACCAGATTAAAGTTGTAGTAAGTTGCAAACAAAGTAGCAAATCCAGCCATAAAATTGGGGTGTGGATTCATAACGACTTGACCCACAATACTCAGCATCCACTGGGTTGCAGTGAGAATTTCACCTAAAAATAATAAATATAAGAAACACTTTCTAAAAATGTATGCTAAAATACCACAGGCAAAATGTATTAAGTAATTTAAAGATTTTGGAACGTACATTACCTAAGACAATCAGTCTCGGAGAGTCTTGAAGTGTAGAACTTTTTTCCACATCAGCTGCTGTTGCTGACATCTACAAGAAAAAGAAAAAAAAAGGAAAAAATGTCTTGAGATATGAGATGCAAATGTGGATTTTACACAAAATGTCCTCTCACAACTCTTAAAGGGCATTTTATTTCCCTGCCCTCATCAATATGGCCTTTTAAATGCCTATTTAAAGGGATAGTTCAGTTTGAAATAAATTTTTGGTATGTTTTAGCTTACCTCAAGGGCATCCAAGATGTAGGTGTCTTTGTTTCCGCAGTAGTTTCAATTTTGATATTTTTAGGTCAAACCGTTCTTGTCTGTCAGTCATATAATGCAGGTCTATGGTCACCACCTCAAAGAGCATGCACAGAGAAGTCCAAATTAAACATGATTTAATGACTCGTAAATGTAAGTACACATTGATGGCCTAAGACACGAAAGGAGCGGTTTGTGTGAGAAAACGAACAGTATTTATATTGATTTTACCTCTTGTAAACACAGCCACGTCCAAGTGATCTGAGGACGTGGCTGTGTCATCTGTCCATCATAAAATTGCATCTGTCCATCATTAAAGTGCTTCTATCCATTATAAAAGTGCATCTGTCTATCATAAAAGTGCATCTGTCCATCATAAAAGTGCATCTGTCCATCATAAAAGTGCACTTTTATGATGGACAGATGCACTTTTATAATGGATAGAAGCACTTTAATGATGGACAGATGTACTTTTATGATGGACAGATGCACTTTTATGATGGACAGATGCACTTTTATAATGGATAGAAGCACTTTAATGACGGACAGATGCACTTTTATGATGGATAGATGCACTTTTATGACGGACAGATGCACTTTTATGATGGATAGATATATTTTTATGATGGATAGATGCACTTTTATGATGGATAGATGCACTTTTATGACGGATAGATGCACTTTTATGATGGACAGATGCACTTTTATGATGGATAGATGTATTTTTATGATGGACAGATGCACTTTTATGATGGACAGATGCACTTTTATGATGGATAGATGCACTTTTATGATGGATAGATGCAATCTTATGACGGATAGATGCACTTTTATGATGGATAGATATATTTTTATGATGGATAGATGCACTTTTATGATGGATAGATGCACTTTTATGACGGATAGATGCACTTTTATGATGGACAGATGCACTTTTATGATGGATAGATGTATTTTTATGATGGACAGATGCACTTTTATGATGGATAGATATATTTTTATGATGGATAGATGCACTTTTATGATGGATAGATGCACTTTTATGACGGATAGATGCACTTTTATGATGGGCAGATGCACTTTTATGATGGACAGATGCACTTTTATGATGGATAGATGCACTTTAATGATGGATAGATGCAATCTTATGACGGATAGATGCACGTTTATGACGGATAGATGCACTTTAATGATGGATAGATGCACTTTAATGATGGATAGATGCACTTTTATGATGGATAGATGCACTTTTATGATGGATAGATGCAATCTTATGACGGATAGATGCACTTTTATGACGGATAGATGCACTTTAATGATGGATAGATGCACTTTTATGATGGATAGATGCACTTTAATGATGGATAGATGCACTTTTATGATGGATAGATGCACTTTTATAATGGATAGATGCACTTTAATGATGATAGATGCACTTTTATGATGGACAGATGCACTTTAATGATGGATAGATGCACTTTTATGATGAATAGATGCACTTTAATGATGGATAGATGCACTTTTATGATGGATAGATGCACTTTTATAATGGATAGATGCACTTTAATGATGATAGATGCACTTTTATGATGGACAGATGCACTTTTATGATGGACAGATGCACTTTTATGATGGACAGATGCACTTTTATAATGGATAGAGGCACTTTAATGACGGACAGATGCACTTTTATGATGGATAGATGCACTTTTATGACGGACAGATGCACTTTTATGATGGATAGATATATTTTTATGATGGATAGATGCACTTTTATGATGGATAGATGCACTTTTATGACGGATAGA
The DNA here is from genome assembly GCA_036326025.1 of Chrosomus eos. Classification (NCBI taxonomy): domain Eukaryota; kingdom Metazoa; phylum Chordata; class Actinopteri; order Cypriniformes; family Leuciscidae; genus Chrosomus; species Chrosomus eos. The sequence goes on from CM070818.1 coordinate 49,388,834, forward strand.
TGCACTTTTATGATGGACAGATGCACTTTTATGATGGATAGATGTATTTTTATGATGGACAGATGCACTTTTATGATGGGCAGATGCACTTTTATGATGGACAGATGCACTTTTATGATGGATAGATGCACTTTAATGATGGATAGATGCAATCTTATGACGGATAGATGCACTTTTATGATGGATAGATATATTTTTATGATGGATAGATGCACTTTTATGATGGATAGATGCACTTTTATGACGGATAGATGCACTTTTATGATGGACAGATGCACTTTTATGATGGATAGATGTATTTTTATGATGGACAGATGCACTTTTATGATGGGCAGATGCACTTTTATGATGGACAGATGCACTTTTATGATGGATAGATGCACTTTAATGATGGATAGATGCAATCTTATGACGGATAGATGCACGTTTATGACGGATAGATGCACTTTAATGATGGATAGATGCACTTTAATGATGGATAGATGCACTTTTATGATAGATAGATGAACTTTTATAATGGATAAATGCACTTTAATGATGATAGATGCACTTTTATGATGGACAGATGCACTTTTATGATGGACAGATGCACTTTTATGATGGATAGATGCACTTTTATGATGGATAGATGCACTTTAATGATGGACAGATGCACTTTTATGATGGATAGATGCACTTTCAAGGGAATAATGGGCAATTATGATTTTTGTCATAATCGTGCAGCTCTAGATTAAGGAGTCATTTTTACTCAAAACTAATGGCTGGGATAGATTCAGCACCCCTAAAAACCCCTAGTTAGACATCTCAAAAGCTAATTTTGGTAAAAAAAAAAAAAAAAAATCATTATTTTTACCCAGGCCCTCTGGGCACCCCAACTTTGATCGCCCCTCCAGGCGTTTCCCCGAGGATTTGGCCGTGGATAAATTGGGAGGTGTTACTAGACACCTATAGGAACACATGGTAAAAAAAGCTATTGGTAAGAATTTTTTTTGCAGATTGGCAAAAAAATGCCTAACTTTCCCTAACTATTTGTGTGTTAATGCTTTAATAACAAATAATTTATCAGGAGCATTTATGCTGATGTGTATGATGGCGAAACGTAGGCTAACTTAAACGTATTTGGAGCTGTAGAACAGAGGAGGAGGAGGAGAAAATAACATGGAAAGTAGTTGAGAATGTTAGTTATAACGACCCACGTATTAAAATGGTCGGTTTAAATCGGGCTCAGGCTCGGGCTCATAATTATAGTTAATGTTTGGGCCGGGCTCGGACACAACGTGACCGGGCTCGAGTAGGGTCGGCCTTGATTTTTTGGGCCCGATCTAAGCTCTAAGTTGAGCATGGACACGCCACTGTTTGGGTAAGATGATGACACACACAACTGGATGTTAGTTGGCTGAGCAAGTTCAGCATCACTGAAGATTAAACATTAAAAATAGCACTCATATTCATGAATGAGTAATATATTATTAGCTTGCTAATCGCTAGTAAAGCTAATTATTAGTTAGGGTTGCATGCTAGGTTGCATGAGGGCTATTTTTTAATGTTTAATCTTCAGTGATGCTGAACTTGCTCAGCCAGCAACCCATCGAGTTGTGTGTGTGTGTCAACATCTTACCCAAACATTGGAGTGTCCGTGCTCAAATAAGGCAGAGGCGGCATCTATCTGTGAACCGAACGCGAAGGGACGCAAACAATGGTGTAATGATTCATTTAGTTCGACTCCCAAGACAAGACGATGCTCACCCAACTGGCCAATAGGAACGTTCCAATAGGAAAAAAAGAATGTGGCCCCGCCCATGACACAATTTTCACAGCGAAAGCAAAATCCTGACACGAGAGCAAAAAATTGCATTGAGAGCAAAAAAAAGCGGTTTGACAGAAACACTTTTTTTTTAGAGAAAATGTTTTCACACTGATAGCAAAAAATATATATTTAAGATTTTTTGGTAACACTTCACTTGAAGGGGTGTGCATAAGACTGACATGACACCTTCATAACCCTGACATGACGTATGTCATGAATATGAAGTTGTCACGGGTAGGTTCAAGCAACGAGGAAGCAGGAGATGGTTGAAGCAGTATTTAATAACAAAACTCAAAGATCTCCAAAAGGAACAAAGAAACATGGATAGAGATAACCACCATAAATGCAACGTTCACGACAGACAAGGGATAGACTAAAACCCAGGGCTTAAATACACACAGAGAACAGATCAGTGAAACCAACAAGACACGGCTGGGACAAATTAACTCATAATGACTAATTAACAGGACAGCAGGTGACAGGGATAACATAGAAACACACATGGGCAAACACTAAACGTGACAAAACTCCCCCCTCCCAGTAGGCGCGTCCTCGCGCCGTATAACATCAATAGGGGTGGGAGGGTGGGCACCCTGGAGGCTGACGAGGGCGTGGCTTAGCAGGACAGGAAGCCTCCAGGGCGGAACCGGCAGTTCAGGGAGGAGCCATGGTGGTGCTGGCAACTCAGGAAGCCATGATGGTGCTGGGAGCCAGGGGGGGCCATCACTTCAGGTGGCCAGGGCGGAGCTGTCCCTTCGGGTGGCCAGGGCGGAGCCGTCCCTTCGGGTGGCCAGGGCGGAGCCGTCCCTTCGGGTGGCCAGGGCGGAGCCGTCCCTTCGGGTGGCCAGGGCGGAGCCGTCCCTTCGGGTGGCCAGGGCGGAGCCGTCCCTTCGGGTGGCCAGGGCGGAGCTGTCCCTTCGGGTGGCCAGGGCGGAGCGTCCCTTCGGGTGGCCAGGGCGGAGTTGTTCTTTCAGGTGGCCATGGAGGAGACCTCCCTTCGGGCGGCCACGGCGGAGATGTATAGCCCCCCCCCAAAATTTTCTTGGGGGGAGCTATGGGTTTAGGCTCAGGGACAGGCTCAAGCAATTCGATGGATGGCTCCGGCTGTTCGGAGGAAGGCTTTACTGCAGGTTTCACCGGAGGCTTCGGGGGTTCTGCTGCAGGCCTCACTGGAGACTTGGGCGGTTCAGACGCTTGAGCAGCGGCCATCTTGGCTGGAGTCGAGGGCTCAGGCGTGGCGGTCTCGACGTGGAGCTCAGGCTTGGCGGGACGAGACTCTGGGGGGCTGGTCCACTTAGCGGCGGGACGAGACTCTGGAGGGCTTGGTCTCGGCGGGACGAGACTTGAGTTGGTCTCGCGGGACGAGACTGGAGGGTGGTCTCCAGCGGTGAGGAGGACTCGGCTGGACTTAGGGTGGAAACATGTGGCTCAGGAGAGAATGGAGCTGAGGTAGCCGACAGGGAGGCATGTGTGGCCCAGACACACATAATAGCAGCAACATACAGGGAAAGGGTAGCCTCTTCATCCTCAACAGAACAGACATGAAGAGCAGACTGCTCAGGGGTGGCCTCCCAAATTCGGGGAACGCAGGAAGTCCTCTTCCTCCTCCGTTTACGAGAGCGAGGGGGTGCTGCAGCGAATGAAGACTCTGGGTCGACTGTGCATGCGACTGGCCCTGGATCAGCTGGGCAGGCGACTGGCTCGACTGGGTAGGCACAATGCGCGGGTTTGGCAAAAGCAGCACACTTGCGGGCCCCACGGACAGACATAATGGCTGGATCAAACATTTTTAACGCCAGATCAGCGCTATTCGAAACCAGCTTACGTGCTCTTGACCAGGAGATTCCCGCGACCAGTCCGGAGCGGATACGGGGCTCCTGTTCGGTGGATCTGGCTGAGCTGACATGAAGAGCTGGCTCGGCAGGGCAGATGACAGGAGCTGGCTCAGCTATTTTTGGATCAGCTGGAGTTACTGTGAGGGAAGAACCACAAACCCAAAGAGCTCTGTCCATAAACTCAGCAAAAGGTCGATTTAAGTCTTCGAGCAGCAGTATCTGGGCTAGTGGATCATCCAGTCCTCTCCAGAACCGCTGCTTTAAGAACTCTTCCTCCCAGTAAACGTCCTGATGCAGATGCAGGTAAACTTAACAAATTCCTCCAGAGAACTCCCATTCTGATCAAACAGAAAAGCATCCATCGCATCGTCCTCCATTACTTCTTAGGTCTGTCGTTCTGTCACGGGTAGGTTCAAGCAACGAGGAAGCAGATATTTGAACATATAACAAAACTCAAAGATCTCCAAAAGGAACAAAGAAACATGGATAGAGATAACCACCATAAATGCAACGTTCATGACAGACAAGGGATAGACTAAAACCCAGGGCTTAAATACACACAGAGAACAGATCAGTGAAACCAACAAGACACGGCTGGGACAAATTAACTCATAATGACTAATTAACAGGACAGCAGGTGACAGGGATAACATAGAAACACACATGGGCAAACACTAAACGTGACAGAAGTAGGGTTTATGCATGTTTATGACAACTGTCATTCAGTGTCTTTCGCACAATAATGACATTTTGAATGCATTTATGATGCATTGGTTTATGTTAAGGTGTCATAACAAAGACATCTCAAACAATGTCATATTTGCATTAAAAATGTCATAATTGAGCGAATGACACTTAATGACAGTTGTCACAAACATGTAAAAACTTCCTTCATATTCAAAAGTTCACGATTCATGTTAGTCTTATGCACACCCCTTCAAGTCAAAGTATTTTGAGAGAGATTTTTTTTCTCAGAAATAATTTAAAAAAATTCAAATTAATATTTTTTTATGTTCTATGAGAAAGTACTTTCTCTCAAAAATTTTTTAGTCTCAAATATTATTTTTTGCTATTGATATGAAAACTTTTTCTCTCAAATATTCCTTTTTCTCTCATGCAATGCTTTTTTGCTATCAGTGTGATAACTTTTTCTCTCATTTTTTTTTCTCTCAGATCATTTATTTTCTCACATGTAATAAAGACATTAAAGACATTAATAGCTCCATAAGAATGTACCACAATACTGGTCCAAACTTTATGCGGCACGCTGACTCAAAGCCTATGTGTTTTCGTGCTCGTCTACAGGCAACTACGGTGGCCGATTCAGCTCAACGTGCTGCAACCTAAAGAAGACGCATGCAAATCGAAAAAAACTGATGCAAATAGAAAAACGCATGCAAATAGATAAAAATGCATGCAAATAGAAAAAAAAAACACCCGCAAATTAAGAAAACATCTTCATCAATTTCACAACACATGTGTGCTCCAAATACTCACAACATAACCAAATACAGAAACGCGCTGCAAAAGTTCACAACACAACCAAATACAGAAACGCGCTGCAAGTAACACAGACCACAACGGAAATGTTGGGGAACCAAATAAGTGATGGACCCGGCTGCGACTTGCTTATTGCTCGTGAGCATCCCTATACCCTACTCCCTTCGAAGGGCAGACGGCAGAGCTCTTCAAGTGGGACTTTGGGGTGAGCATGATGATGGCACTGGTGTGCCATTTATGTAGCCGTTTGGAATGCACTTGATGAAGGGAGCAATGAAAGTCATTTCCAATGTAATTATTTTCACCTGGGATGTTCCCACGACAACGCAGCACGTTGTCCATCAGCTGAATAGCTGTTCTGACGACAGAAATATAATGCTGTTAACATAACGTTTGCAAATAAATTTGTTTTTATTTTTACTTTACAAAAAAACTGTTAAAATATGCATTTTATATATCCGTTATATCTGTGTGTCAGTGTCTCAACTTTAAAACTTTGGACCCTACATTCTGCCTCCCCTTCTCCGTGAACTTTTTTTCTGGAGCACGTCTCTAAACATAAACAAAACTCAACGAATACTATTCACCCAGCCATGAGCAATATATCTTTTAAATCATTTGAGTTTGTACTTTTAAATGATCTGATTCAAAACGAAAACAAATTTTCTCTAAGTAATTTGTATAAAACTAACAAGATTTCCAGTTTCTCAAACGCTTGCTCATTATTTTTAATTTGACCACGCACGCAAAAAAAACTGATATGCAAATCTCCACGAAGGAACGCGAACGCGCTCATTACCTCAAAAACAAAGCACCAAACTTCATCAGTCCTCTGCTTTTCGTCGAGTTTAGAAGACACGCAGTGAGCTTACATTGGATTTAATTACATCAGAAGAAAAAGAATGCGCTCATTACCTCAAAAACAAAGCACCAAACTTCATCAGTCCTCTGCTTTTCGTCGAGTTCGGAAGACAGGCAGTGAGCTTACATTGGATTTAGTTACATGAGAAGAAGAAGAACGCGATTTGAAGACAAGAAAGATGTAAGGTAAGAAATGTATTATGAATTATATTAGTTAGGCAAGGCAAGGCAAGTTTATTTATATAGCACATTTCATACACAATGGTAATTCAAAGTGCTTTACATAGGAGAAAATAAAATAATCAAAACAAATAAGAATAATTAAAACAGTTTAGAATAAAAAAAATAATAAAGTACAGTAAAAACAGTCGGACGAACAGTGGCACAGTGCTCATTCAGTAAATGCATAGCTAAACAGATGTGTTTTGAGTCTGGATTTGAATGTGACTACTGTTGGAGCACATCTGATCTCTTCTGGAAGCTGGTTCCAGCTGCGGCTGGCATAGTAGCTAAAAGCAGACTCTCCTTGCTTAGAGTGAACCCTTGGTATTTCTAACTGATGCGATCCTAATGATCTGAGTGATCTGTTGGGTTTATATTCAGTGAGCATATCTGCAATATATTGAGGTCCTAGCCATTGAATGATTTATATACCAGTAATAATACTTTAAAATCAATCCTAAATGTAACTGGGAGCCAGTGTAAAGACCTGAGGACTGGTGTGATATGTTCATATTTTCTGGTTCTGCTCAGAATCCTGGCAGCAGCGTTCTGTATGAGCTGCAACTGTCTTATGGTCTTTTTAGGAAGGCCAGTGAGGAGTCCATTACAATAATCCACCCTGCTGGTGATGAAAGCATGCACAAGTTTCTCTAAGTCTTGACTGGAAACAAAGCATCTAATTCTTGCAATATTTTTCAGATGATAGTATGCTGATTTAGTTATTGCTTTGACATGACTACTGAAACTAAGGTCTGACTCTAGAGACACACCAAGATTTCTGACTTGATTTTTAGTTGTTAGACCCCTAGAGTGAAGGTATGCATTCACCTTGAGAACTTCATCTTTGTTTCCAAACGCAATGACTTCAGTTTTGTCTTTGTTTAACTGAAGAAAGTTTTGGCACATCCAGTTGTTTACTTCATCAATGCATTGGCACAGGGAGTCAATGGGGCTGTAGTCATTAGGCGATAGGGCTAAGTAGAGCTGTGTGTCGTCTGCATAGCTGTGGTAAGAGACTCGGTTCTTTCTTTGGCTCATTGGGAGCATATACAGGTTGAATAGGAGTGGCGCAAGAATTGAGCCCTGGGGGACTCCGCATGTCATGGATGTCCAATCAGACTTATGGTCTCCTATACTCACATAATAACCTCTCCCTTCTAAGTATGACCTGAACCATTTTAGGACTATCCCAGAAAGCCCCACCCAGTTTTCCAGCCTGTCAAGAAGTATGTTTTGATCGACAGTGTCAAATGCAGCACTGAGGTCGAGTAGTGTTAGTTAGTGTTATTGTTGCATACACTTAAAGGGTTAGTTCACCCAAAAATGAAAATGAAGTCATTAATTACTCACCCCCATGCTGTACCAACCCCGTAAGACCTTCGTTAATCTTCAAAACACAAATGAAGATATTTTTGATTAAATCTGAGAGGTGGATCACTGCTACATAGGCTTCCTAAGGGAATGAAACTTGACGGCCCAGAAAGTCATTAAAGAAGATGTTTAAATATTCCATGTGCCTACAGTGGCTCAACTATAAGTTTATCAAGCGACGAGACTACTTTTTTTCCGAAAAAAAAAACATAAATAACGACTTTATTCGACTATTTCTTTTCTTCCTTGTGGGCCTGAGACGAGAGTTCAAGAGATTTCCACGACGCATGCGCGAGAACTGAACAAGAAGTAGTAGAAGAAGAACGTCCTCTTCTCAGTTCTCGCGCATGCGTCGTGGAAATCTCTTGAACTCTCGTATCAGGCCCACAAGGAAGAAAAGGAATAGTCAAATAAAGTTGTTATTTTTGTTTTTTTTCCCCGCACAAAAAGTATTCTCGTCGCTTGATAAACTTATAGTTGAGCCACTGTAGTCACATGGAATATTTAAACATTTTCTTCAATGACTTTCTGGGCCGTCAAGTTTCATTCCCTTAGGAAGCCTATGTAGCAGTGATCCACCTCTCAGATTTAATCAAAAATATCTTCATTTGTGTTCCGAAGATGAACGAAGATCTTACGGGGTTGGTACAGCATGGGGGTGAGTAATTAATGACTTAATTTTCATTTTTGGGTGAACTAACCCTTTAACATTCCGGTTGAACTGTTGCTAGACTAAAATGTATGAAATCAACAAAAACATGTTGAAATATGAACTATAGCCTAGACAGGCAGGACATGTTTTTGTCATGTACGACATGAGGATGTTTTTATGTTTAATAAAATACAGCTTTATGTTAGGCTAGAATCAGTGTTTACTCTAATATGGTGAATATTATAATGTTTAGAACCATGTTTACTGTTAAATACTGTGTTTGTAACAAATGAAAACATTTGAAGTAAACATATCCATCATTTTTTTTTAGTGTACTGAAGTGTTCCTTTTTAACCATTTATAGGCCGCATGCTAGGCTATTGTTATTATTATTAACTAACTGAAATAAAACCATATCTATATGGTGAAGGGTGTGTGATGATTTGCCCCTCTCAGTGAAACACCCACTGAGAATGCTGTTGATTGTGCCCTGGTAATTGGCGATTCTATTACACGGAACGTGAAAATAGAGACACCAGCCACCATAGTCACATGTTTGCCGGGAGCCAGAGCGCCTGACATCAAATCAAATTTAAAAGTGCTGGCTAATGCTAATCGTAAATTCTCTAAGATTGTTATTCACGTCGGCACTAATGATGTTCGACTTCGCCAGTCGGAGATCACCAAAATTAATATTAAAGAGGTGTTTGAACTCGCAAGTACGATGTCAGGCACTGTAATCTGCTCTGGCCCCCTTCCTGTTCGAAGGAGTGATGAGATAGTTAGTAGATTGTGTTCACTCAATGGCTGGTTGTCTAATTGGTGTCCGCAACATAATATAGAATTCATAGACAATTGGAAAAGTTTTTGGGGCAAGCCTGACCTGTTGAAAAGAGATGGTATTCATCCCACCTGGGATGGTGCTGCTCTTCTCTCTAGTAATTTGGCTCATAGTCTTAGAGATAAAACATGAAAATCTGGGGCTCAGGTCAGGAAGCAGACAAACTGGCTAAACCGACCGTCTGCTAGCGGCCTCACGTCACCAAGGTCAGATAAATCTCATCACATAGAGACTCTTTCACCTGGATATCATCATATAGAGACTGTGTCTGTTCCCCGAATTTGGAAATCCAAAAAACTGCCAAACTTTTCTAAGGTTAAAAATCTAATTGATGTTCAACAAATAAAAAACAGATATAATACAGATGAGCAAACGATAAAGCTTGGGTTGCTGAATATTCGATCCCTTAATTCAAAATCGCTCATAGTTAATGATAAGATTAAAGACTATAACCTAGATGTGCTGTGTTTGACAGAAACCTGGCTAAAACCAAACGATTACATTACTTTAAATGAGTCCACTCCGCAAGATTATTGTTATAAACATGAGCCTCGTCCGAAAGGCAAAGGGGGAGGTGTTGCTGTAATTTATAGTAATATTCTGAAAACCACTAAGAAATCTAGTTTTAAATATACTTCTTTTGAAGTGTTGGTGCTTAATGTAAAAATTTATAGTGTAAACAATAAATCACGTTTGAGAATTCTGCTGGCTACTGTATACAGGCCACCAGGGCACCATAAAGATTTTCTCAAAGAATTTGCTGACTTTCTATCAGAATTAGTATTGGCTGCAGATAAAGTCCTAATTGTTGGTGATTTTAATATACATGTAGATAATGAAAAAGATGCATTGGGATTGGCATTTAAAGACATTATAAACTCAATTGGAGTGAGACAACACGTGTCAGGACCTACTCATTGTCGTAATCATACTCTTGATCTAATATTATCACATGGAATAGATGTTGATGCCGTTGAAATTCTGCAGCAGAGCGACGACATCTCCGATCACTATCTAGTCTCGTGTAAATTACATTTAGCCAAGGCTGCAAAGCCGACTCCGTGTTATAAATATGTTAGACCTATCACTTCTGCCACTAAAGATTGCTTTATCAATAATCTTCCAAATCAGTTTCATAATCTCAGCATCCCAGATAGCTTAGAAGAACTTGATATTGCAACAGAAACTTTTAACTCTCTCTTTTCCAGCACTTTAGACACAGTTGCTCCGCTGCGCTTAAAGAAGATTAAAGAAAATAGTCCAACGCCGTGGTACAATGAGCACACCCTTAAGAGAGCAGCCAGAAAAATGGAGCGAAACTGGAAGAAAACAAAACTAGAGGTATTTCGGATTTCATGGAAGGAGAGCTCGATTGCTTACAGAGAGGCCTTAAAAGATGCTAGAACTAATTATTTTTCAACCCTATTAGAAGAAAATAAACATAATCCTAGGTATTTATTTGAACAAGTGACTAAACTAACGAAAAAGAAAGCTTCAAGCCCAGAAGTTTATAAGAAACACAGCAGTAATGACTTTATGAACTTCTTCACTTATAAGATTGATAATATCAGGGACAAAATTATAACTATGCAACCGTCTACTACAGTATCGCATCAGGGAGTATATTGTAGTCTCTGTGAGGAACATTTTGATTCATTTGTTGCTATAGGAGAGGAAGAATTTTGCAAAATTGTTAATTCATCTAAATCGACAACTTGTATGCTAGACCCTATACCGACTAAGCTACTGAAAGAGATGCTTCCAGAGGTCATAGATCCTCTTCTAGATATCATTAATTCATCTTTGTCATTAGGATACGTACCAAAAACCTTTAAGTTGGCTATGATTAAACCGCTTGTTAAAAAACCGCAACTTGATCCTACAGAATTAGTCAATTACAGGCCGATCTCGAATCTGCCTTTTCTGTCAAAGATACTAGAAAAAGCAGTATCCTTACAACTGTGTTCCTTTTTAGAAAGAAATAATATCTGCGAGGATTTTCAGTCCGGATTTAGACCATACCATAGTACTGAGACTGCTCTCATTAAAGTCACAAATGATTTGCTCCTATCATCCGATCGTGGTTGTATCTCTCTATTAGTGTTACTTGATCTTAGTGCTGCATTTGATACTATCGACCACAACATTCTTTTAAATAGACTAGAAAACTATGTTGGCATTAGCGGAATTGCACTAGCATGGTTTAAATCATACTTATCTGACCGATATCAGTTTGTAGCAGTAAATGAAGAGATGTCTTATCGATCACAAGTTCAGTATGGCGTACCACAAGGCTCAGTACTAGGACCGCTGCTCTTCACTCTGTACATGCTACCATTAGGAGATATAATTAGGAAATATGGAATTAGCTTTCACTGTTATGCTGATGATACTCAGCTGTATATTTCTTCAAAACCTAACGAAACTTACCAATTCACAAAATTAACGGAATGCATAGCTGATATAAAAAATTGGATGACCAGTAATTTCCTATTACTAAATTCTGAAAAAACAGAGATTCTAATCATTGGACAAAAAACTTCCTCACCTAATAACCTAGAATACTGTCTAACACTTGATGGCTGCTCTGTTAAGTCTTCGACGTTAGTTAGGAACCTGGGTGTGCTCTTTGATACCAATCTTTCATTTGAAAGTCACGTGTCTAGTATCTGTAAAACCGCATTTTTCCATCTTAAAAATATATCTAAATTACGTCATATGCTCTCACTGACAAATGCGGAACAATTAGTTCATGCGTTCATGACCTCAAGGCTAGATTATTGTAATGCTCTACTGGGTGGTTGCCCTGCACGCTTATTAAACAAACTACAGCTAGTTCAAAATGCAGCCGCTAGAGTTCTTACCAGAACCAGGAAGTATGACCATATTAGCCCGGTTCTGTCAACACTGCATTGGCTGCCTATTAAACATCGTATAAATTTTAAAATATTGCTGATTACTTACAAAGCACTAAATGGTTTAGCTCCCCAGTACTTGAGCGAGCTCTTAACGCATTATAGTCCTTCACGTCTATTGCGATCTCAAAATTCTGGCCAGTTGATAATACCTAGAATATCAAAATCGACTGCTGGCGGTAGATCCTTTTCCTATTTAGCACCAAAACTTTGGAACAATCTTCCTAACACGGTCCGGGAAGCAGATACAGTCTGTCAGTTTAAATCTAGACTAAAAACACATCTCTTTGGCTTAGCATACACATAACACATTATAGATTTCTATAATTCAATGTTAGGCTGCATAGATTAGATCAGCCGGAACCGGGAACACTTCCCATAATTCCTGATGTACTTTGTACATCATAAGAAGGATGGCGTCTACGCTAATATTAGTCTCTCTGTTTATCCCGAGGTTTACCGCAGACCGCCGGATCCAGGGCATATCCAGATCTGATGAAGGACCATCACATGGACACAACGACACGCATTATCAGGGCTGTGAAGGCCCATGGTCACCTCACCACTCATCTCCTCACCGGCCGGATGACCCAACCCAACCAGATGAACTGGATAATATCGTGAAAGTTCTGATCCCATCTGACTCCTGCCATTATGCTGCCTAACTCATAATCATACACTGTTCATTCGTTGGCCAGAGGAGGACTGGCCCCCCGACTGAGCCTGGGTTCTCCCAAGGTTTTTTTCTCCATTCTGTCACCTGATGGGAGTTTTGGTTCCTTGCCACTGTTGCCTTCGCCTTTTGGCTTGCTTAGTTGGGGACATTTAATTTTCATTTAATTTTCAATTGAACAATACTATTACAACATTGTTTTCCTGTTATCTCTGTAAAGCTGCTTTGAAACAATTTGTATTGTAAAAAGCGCTATATAAATAAAGGTGACTTGACTTGACTTGATAGAAGTGTCCAGACTTGATAGAAGTGTCCAGAAGTATGCACCCTGTATTTTAAAGAAGAACATTTAATTATTTGCGATACATTATTCATTCACAAAGAATTCAGGGACATTATTCATGTCCCTAAAGGTTGGAGTTTTCCTCATTTTTAATTAAGGCATTAAGATTTTTTATTCCTCTTTTTATTCAACTTTAGCATGGGTGTGTTCACTTATTCTAAGCTGTGTGTGTGTGTGTGTGTGTGTGTGTGTGTGTGTGTGTGTGTGTGTGTGTGTGTGTGTGTGTGTGTGTGTGTGTGTGTGTGTTTGTGTGTGTGTGTGGTGTGTGTGTGTGTGTGTGTGTGTGTGTGTGTGTGTGTGTGTGTGTGTGTGTATATATATATATATATATGAAGAGTTCAGATGCAAAAGCCTCTAAATGCCATTTGAAATTTTCTTCTAAAATGATCATTTTTATAAAGCTTGTATATTTAAGTTCAATAATTTCACTTAAATGGCAAGAAAAATAACCCATTAATTGTCATTTAAGTGAAATTACTGAATTGAAATATACGAGCTTGTTAAAAATGATAATTTTAGAAGAAAATTTCAAATGGCATTTAGAGGCTTTTGCATCTGAACTCTTCATATATAATCAAAAAGCAATTTTAACCAGAAAAATCTACAATGCATGCCCAAAATATTGCAGCCATATAGTTTCTCTTGATATCAGCATGTTCACAGGTGTTTTTTTTTTTTTTTTTTTACAGGGACGAGATGCCACTGATGAGTCCTGGGGCCTGTTTCAGAAAGGAGGTTAAGTGAAAACTCTGAGTATGTTAACCCTGAAATGAGGGAAACTTTGGGTTTTCTGTTTCAGAAAGGGAGGTATATCAAACCCAAGAAAGAAGAGTAAGTCAAGCCCGTTTCTGAAAGAGAGGTAACTTATACTCAGAGTCAGTTACCATGGTAACTTACTCTGTGAACCTAACCTGGTCGGGAGCAGGTTTTCTTCAGTAAACCCAGAGTTTCTTGCGGTCTCCTCCCCTTTTTTAAAGAGGAAGTGGTGTTTAAACACCAACAATAATACTAAAATGTATTTACACATTCTTTAAGGAATATATATTGTTTGTCCATGGTTTAATTGACTAAATCTGTTTTGCAGCACTTTGCCAAAAAACAAAAAGGATTAAAACGTTTGCTAAACTTTTATTTGATTACCACCGTTTTTAATAATATATTTGTATTAAATCATTAAAAAAAAAATCGGAATAAAAAACATTTCATAGAACTCTATTTTTTAAACATAATTTAATAAGTTATTAATGATAAAAATAAGATGTTAATCTAATTCATAATCAATTATTGAAATTAGTTGATTAGATATGTTTTATTGAACAAATGTTTAATTTATTTAACTGTCATTTTAACTGATGATAATAATAACCGTAATTTAATAATGCAGTTTATATATTTAATAATTGTTTAATACCATAAACCGTGATATTTTCTGAGACGATTATCACACTGTGAAACTCTCATACCTTACAACCCTACATGGGAGAGTCCCCCACCCCCGCTGTTAAAAAAGTAACTCAGCAACTTTTACTCACATTTTAAATTAGCTACTTTTAACTTTTACTTGAGTAGATTTTTAAAGTTGTATTTTTACTTGTACTTAAGTAAAAATTGATCAAAGTAATAGTAGCCTACTTTAGGTTGAATAACATTTTTCCAGTTTCACCTCTGATATTATAACAGTAAGTTACTCTAAAATAGTTATGAATTATTAACTACAAATGACATCTTCAACAGTGTAATTAGATTAATGTAATAATTAGCCTACTATCTTTAGAAAGTATTGTTCTACATATTACTAATTACTAAATCCTATCAACCTCAACCACTTGAACAATACAAGGAGAGACAAGAAACTGCACTTTTAATGCTTTCAAATTAACAATATACAATTGCATGAATTATTCTTGAATTGATCAAAGTGTGTAGAGGGAGAAGGTTACATAAAAAATATACCTTTTAAAAATTTATGTTAAATCCACTATTGTTTTATACTGAATTGGTCTATAGTCTATGCAGTAGCCTATTTAATGTAATTGCATCATATTTTATTTTAAATTACAGAATAATTAACACTCTAATTTTATGAAATGCATATTCACTTTCTTATTTTCTGGACTCGATCAGCAAACACAGACCAGCGTGAATTTGTGAAAACTGTGAAGTACCATTGTCGAGTAGAAACGCTGAACCTGTACATGCTCTCGCTGAAACAACGGCTCATGTTCCTGTCATGCTCCACAGGAAGTGGAAATAAGGGATAGAAGGAGGCAGATAAAAGAGAGGCAATTTAAAGCACCATTTCCTCCTCTGTTGCTTCTGGACGTTACTCAGAGAAAGGTGGCGTGTGTTCTGTGCTGTCAGCTCAAAATTATAAAAGCCTTTTCTCTTTCTGCTTGTTCTCACTAAAAACAAAATGGAGGAGAGAATGGAGAACTCATCTGCCCGCTGGCATGTCGTTTGTATTTGACAACTGAAGCGAGCGGCCGCTAATGTACACAACCTCGTACACTTTTGTATCTCTCGTCAAAGATCAGATGATATTTGTGATACAATGTTTATGGTATCTTTTCAATTACAGGCACTTTTACTTCCTATATGCTGATTTTTGTTAAATTTACAGTGCACATTTGAAATTTATTTTCTTTTTTTTTTTGTCACATCAAGGTCACATTAAAAAATTTTCCCCTATCAAAATGTATTATAAAAATATGAATAATTACACAGAAGTGTGGCCTAATTTTCACAACCAACACATTTGTCAGATGAATGGATGGATAGATAGAAAGATGGATAGGTAGATGGTTTGATTTTGTAATAAAACCTCAGGATTCTCCTGTCTCTTTGTCCCTACTAACTTTCAATCCAAACCTTGGGTCGGACAAACCAGAATCACTGGATTTGACACAGTTACTTTTCATGATCTGTTAATCGGTAACACTAGAATTTTAGTGTTTAATGAAACTTGTGTGATTAAAGTGTTTTAGTGTTTAATGACACTTTAGTCCATGGGACATTGACTGGGATTTAGTGTCATGCCCCCCACGGAAGAAAATTTTGAAAAATACCCCCTGAAATTCATACATTTTATAGCACATTATAATGCAACTTATTAGTCAAAGTTGCATTATATATTTTTTATATTTTTACAAGTTTTCAAAAATTTTAATAGCAAAGTAGGCTTAATCAATATACAAGACTTTTACCACTCAGATATATAAATGCTATCATGATCATTTTGCCAAAAATGAACCATGTATTTGTTTAGTTCATAGTACGTTTTTTTTTTTTAACTTAAACAAATACAACATATAACATTCAAAACTCATCGGCTTACTGCATTTGAAGAAAAATAAACACATCAGTTTTCTGTAGCCTTGTGCAAACTTATTCAATAGAATTAGACTTCTAGAATATTCTTTCCAGAGCAAAAAATTATAATTTTAATGTAGTAGTTTTTCTTATCATAGCCTACAAATGACTCATTTTCCTCGATTTACTGAAGCCTGTAAAACGCATTTGCAGCTGCACAGCCATGTGTATATCTATGCTGAAGAGCGTCTGGCTCGCTCATAGGCTGCGCTGCGGCAACTGCACATCCAATGGCGCGGGCGCCTCTGACGTGCGACCAATGAGCCAACTCTACGTCATTACACGTTAGAGCCCGTCAAGGGGGCGCCAAGTCCCCGAATTTGCCATTATAGCAGCGGGTCTTCGTTCATAGTCTGTCTGTGAAGATATATTAAAGGTATGCGTCTGTCATGGATTTACACTGAATTGATTTTCAAAAATACGGAACAAAGTGCGTTCTGTATCAGTTCAATACGGAACAAGCCTTTTATGTGTCAAATACGGAACGGTTGGCAACCCTAGCTTGAGTTCTTACCAGAACCAGGAAGTATGACCATATTAGCCCAGTTCTGTCAACACTGCATTGGCTGCCTATTAAACATCGTATACATTTTAAAATATTGCTGATTACTTACAAAGCACTAAATAGTTTAGCTCCCCAGTACTTGAGCGAGCTCTTAACGCATTATAGTCCTGCACGTCTACTGCGATCCCTAAATTCTGGCCAGTTGATAATACCTAGAATATCTTAATCGACTACTGGCGGTAGATCCTTTTCCTATTTAGCACCAAAACTCTGGAATAATCTTCCTACCATTGTCCGGGAAGCAGATACAGTCTGTGAGTTTAAAGCTAGACTAAAAACACATCTCTTTGACCTAGTGATGGACCTACTCTTAATATTAGGCAAGGTCTCTCTCTCTCTGCCGTTCGCGCGCCCTACGTGGTTTGAACATAGGGTTTGAAGCACAGTCTCTAGCTGCGTCCCAATGTGCATACTATCCATCCTAACGGACTTTGGACTTGAGCTCCGCAAACGGCGACGGACTTTGGACTTGAGCTCCGCGAACGGCAACGGACTTTGGACTTGAGCTTGGACTTGAGCTGCCTCGGGCCCTGGGTATCCCCCCGGTACCACGCCCCTGCATGGCATCCTTTAGCGTCAATATGAGACGCAGAACCCAAGGCGTCATACAGGTGACGCTCGTCTAAATCCGACGCACATGGCATCCTTTAGCGTATGAGAAGCAGATCCCAAGGCGTCATAACTGTAACCCTGCTCCAGACCTAAACCTGCTACGTGTTATATTGACGCTAAAGGATATCATGTGCGTAAGATTTAGACGAAATGTCATATGGCGTCACCTATATGACGCTAAAGGATGAGAATGCGTTGGATAAACTCATCTTTCAGGCATTTGACCGACCGGTTTGACTCTTCAGCGTGAGAAATCGGGGGTGTGGCGTGTGCGCGTGTGAAACCATTCAAATGCGGGTGTCTCACGGCCAATGCGTGAGAGTTGGCAGCTATGAAGTCTCAGGACAGCCTAGTCTAGCGTATTGTTGGGCATATGCTACACACACAGCCAAGACTAGAAACACCCGAACAGAAGGTTTCAGCGTATCCTTCTAATGATGCTAAAACACAAAATCCAACTTGTCCTGTGATATTGATATGTTGTGCTCCAGGACGGCACTCTGCAAACTAAAGTGGATGTTGTAAATTCACCTTCAAAACGAGTAAAACAGGAATTAAGAGATGCACTGTAGAAGTTTATTGTTGTACAACCGCCTAGAAATATGAGTCTCCTTTCCAGCATTAACCTCTGCTTTAAACCGTAAGCATCATGTATATAAAATAATCCTTCGTCTTAGTGAAACATGGAATTATTAATTTATCAGCTTTCTGGATGCAGTGATTGAAACGGTGCACTCTGAGCTCCAATGGCGTCTGTGCCATGCATATTTTGACATAAATCTGATGAAGAAATAAATAAGTAGACTGGGATTAGATGCGTTCCCGCTCAGCTGCCCTGAGATACTGATGTTAATTTCATATCTCATAGCACATCATCTGATCCTGATAGAATTTCATCCAAAAAAAAATACAGACCCGGAGACTAACCCCCCCCCCCTCTCTCTCTCTCATATGAGTCACTCTTGAAAAGGCCTCTGGCTAATAGTTCATCATTCATACAAGCAAATGAATTATTAAATGCCTCTCCACCTCGGCAAGGCAAATAAGTTGAAAAACAACTTGTCATCATCTTTGATCCTTTGCGAGTCTGTGTGGATAGAGAAACCATAAGCAGGTGTGTGGATTAAAAGCCTAAATTTCACAATCTATTACAAAAAAAGGCAAGTAACATTAAGTGAAAAATATATTTTTTAAAAAAACTGAATTTGTATTGTTTTGTAAAACCTACTCCAATAATATTTGTTTTATTTACAACAAAAAAATAAAATCATTTATGTGTAGGGGTGTAATAGTTCCCTAAAAACTAGACAAGAAAAAGAAGTTTTGCAGAAGAAAGAGTGTCATGGATTAATGAGGAGATTAATGGATTAATGATTAATGAGGAGATCAGTAAGGTGTTCGTTGTGGAGGTTGCATGTACTTTTGATTCTAGTATGGAAGAAGCCTTTATGACTAAGATTATTAAATATCAACCACTCCTAAACATCATCTCAGAATTAGGTTATCAGAGCCGACAACTTGTGTTCATATTAGGCAGCTTAGGACACACACATAGGCTGCTTGTAAGAGGGCTTCAACAACTTGGGATGCCTAAAAAGAGGGCTAAACGGCTAGCAAAGTACTATAATAGGCAACCATCATATCTGGTGGAGACTGTGCTACTTGTATCCATAACAACTGAGTGACGCTAACTATTGTGAAGATCTGCTGTATGCCACTGGTCCATGATTATGTACTGGTAAGTTTTGTACACTTACATTTGACTGTAAGTGACTTAAATAAATAGTGTGTGTGTGTGTGTGTGTGTGTGTGTGTGTGTGTGTGTGTGTGTGTGTGTGTGTGTGTGTGTGTGTGTGTGTGTGTGTGTGTGTGTGTGTGTGTGTGTGTGTGTGTGTGTGTGTGTGTGATCTTCTCCATAACTCTTCATTTAGTCTGTCCACTCATCTTTCTCTCAGGCCATGAATGACAAAGTCAGTGTATTGGCATCAATTCAAAGGACAATGACTTAAGCCTGTTTTATGCTTCTGCGTCGAATCGACGGCGTACCCCCGCGGACCCCTCTGCGTTGCCGCGAACCCCTCTCCGACCCTTACGTCGTAGCTCGACGTGCACCTGTCATGATCCTGGTTCTTTCTCTCTCTCTCTCTCTCCATCTGCTGGTTGCTCTCATACATACACACACACACACACACACACACGTAGTTACTCACTCATCTCTTTCACCTGCTCCTTGTTCTCTCATCTCCTCACCTGCTCTCTATCTCTTGTCATTAATCTCTCTATTTCTAGCTGTCTCTTTCACCTCTTCTCTGTCGGATTATTGTATACCGTCACGTATGTCGCTAAACGCTTGTGTTTCATCCACAGATGATTAGCCTTGTCTTGTCCTGTCCTGTCCAGTGCCTTTAATTATTTTGTGCAGTACGTTACCTGATTTGTGCTGTGTCCAGTGCTGTGCCGTGGAGAGTTGCAGAGGGATCGTCACCTCACCAGCTATCCTGCGCTGATCTCACACAAGCCATCTGGATCAGTCGCTTGAGCATCTCTCGAGTTTCAAGAATATTTTTGTGGACATTCTTTTGTTATACGGCCATTGCGGCTTTGCCTTGTTTCTAATTAAAAGACTGTATTACCTGCTTTACGTCTTCCTGGACTCTCTCCTTCAGAAACCGTGACAGAATAATCCGACCAACATGGATCCTACGGAGGAGCATCCTATTCAAGCTGCTGTGGAGATCCAGGGAGCTATGCTGGGTAGGCACGAAGAGGAACTCTCCGGAGCTCGTCACGCTATGGAAACACTGGCTTCCCAGGTGGCTGATCTTACCAAGCAGTTTCATTATTTCCGCATGGACTCCTCTAGATCTTCAGACGCTCCAGAGCCCCGTGTGAACAACCCCCCCTGCTATGCGGGTGAGCCGACCGAGTGCATGTCTTTCTTGACCCAATGTGAAGTTGTTTTCTCGCTACAGCCTCTCACCTATGCCAAGGAACGCTCTCGCATCGCATTTATCATCTCGCTTCTCAAGGGACGGGCTCGTGAGTGGGGAACAGCTGTTTGGGGCTCTGATGCAGACTGTTTAAACCGCTATACTCTATTTAAAGAGGAGATGTTAAAGGTTTTCGACCGATCAGTGCATGGCCCGGAGGCCTCCCGTCTGTTATCCACCCTTCGCCAGGGAAGACGCTCGGTTGCAGACTTCTCCGTTGAGTTCCGCACTCTCTCCACCTCCTGTGGGTGGAACGAACCCGCGCTTGTGGCGCGTTTCATCGAGGGTCTTAGCGCCGAAGTCAGAGATGAGGTTCTAGCGCGTGAAGCTCCTTCTCATCTCGACCCTCTTATCGACCTGGCCCTCCGCGTGGAGAAACGTTTCGAGCTACGCCGACGCACTCGCAATACTGTGGTTTCTCCTCTCCCTCCTTCAGTGACCAACGCCTCCTCCGCCTCCGTGGCAGACCAAGAGCCGATGCAGCTGGGCGGGATTCGAATCTCAGCTGCTGAACGCCAGCGCCGCATCGTTAATCGGCTGTGTCTCTACTGTGGTTCTGACAGTCACTTTGTAACCACCTGTCAGTTAAAAGCCAATGCTCGCCAGTAGAGAGAGGGTTACTGGTGAGCGCTTCCTCTCTGCACCCTCCGCTGCCTTCACGGACTACTTTTCCGGTTCACCTACACTGGTCCAACTCTTCCGCCTCCGGTCAAGCCTTGATAGACTCTGGTTCCGAGGGGAATTTTGTGGATGAGACTTGGGCCCTCGAACACCATATTCCTCTCGTTGATCTTCAGGACCCCACCACTGTCTTTGCCTTGGATAGACGGGTTCTTGCCAGGGTTCACCGTGCCACCGCTCCTTTAAGTCTCACCGTTTCTGGTAACCACCGTGAGACTATTTCTTTTTTAGTTTTTCACTCCCCCAATACCCCTGTTGTTTTGGGCCATCCATGGCTTGTTGAGCATAACCCCCAGATTAACTGGCCCCTAAACTCCATTCTCTCGTGGAATCTCTCTTGTCATGTTAAGTGTTTGATGTCTGCTGTTCCTCCCGTGTCCTCTGTTTCTGTTTTCCAGGAAGATCCAGGAGATTTGTCAGGAGTCCCCGAGGAGTACTTCGATCTGCGAGCGGTCTTCAGTCGATCCCGGGCCGCTTCTCTTCCTCCGCACCGCCCCTATGATTGTAGCATCGAGCTTCTTCCGGGCTCCACCCCCCCCCGGGGAAGACTTTATTCCCTCTCTATTCCCGAACGTGAGGCGCTTGAGAAGTATCTCTCCGAGTCATTGAACGCAGGTACTATAGTCTCCTCTTCCTCTCCTGCCGGTGCGGGGTTCTTTTTTGTGAAGAAGAAAGATGGCTCTTTACGTCCCTGCATTGATTACAGAGGCTTAAATGACATAACTGTTAAGAACCGCTATCCCTTACCACTTATGTCATCTGCCTTTGAGATCCTGCAGGGAGCCAAGTTCTTCACAAAACTGGATCTCCGCAATGCCTATCACCTTGTTCGCATTAAGGAAGGAGACGAGTGGAAAACCGCCTTTAATACCCCCCTCGGTCACTTTGAATACCGGGTTTTACCTTTCGGGCTGGTCAACGCTCCCGCCGTCTTTCAAGCCCTTGTCAACGACGTTCTTAGGGACATGCTTAACATTTTTGTTTTCGTTTACCTCGATGACATTTTAATTTTTTCTCCGTCTCTCCAAGTTCACGTGCAACACGTTCGTCAGGTTCTCCAACGCCTTTTGGAGAATAAATTATTCGTCAAGGCCGAGAAATGCACGTTCCACGCTCAATCCGTAACCTTTCTCGGTTCGGTCATTTCAGCCCAGGGTATTAGTATGGACCCTACCAAAGTCCGCGCTGTCACTGATTGGCCAACACCTGACTCCCGGGTCTCTCTCCAGCGCTTCCTAGGTTTCGCTAATTTTTATCGACGATTTATACTGAATTTCAGTCAGGTGGTAGCTCCTCTTACTGCACTAACTTCTATCAAGACCCGTTTTCTTTGGAGTGACGCTGCGCAGGCGGCCTTTGATCGTCTTAAATCCTTGTTCTCGTCTGCACCCATTCTCATCTCTCCTGACGTCTCCAAACAGTTTATTGTGGAGGTTGACGCCTCGGAGGTGGGAGTGGGGGCTATTCTCTCCCAGCGATCGTCTGCTGATGAGAGAATCCACCCCTGCGCTTTCTTTTCACACCGCCTGTCTCCATCCGAGCGCAATTATGACGTGGGTAACCGTGAGCTTTTGGCCATCCGTCTTGCGTTAGGAGAGTGGCGCCACTGGCTGGAGGGGTCGTCAGTTCCGTTCGTTGTCTGGACTGACCATCGTAATCTCGAGTATATCCGCACGGCTAAGAGACTTAATGCTCGTCAGGCTCGCTGGTCACTTTTCTTTGCGCGTTTTGATTTCACAATTTCCTACCGTCCCGGCTCTAAGAATCAGAAGCCTGACGCCCTCTCTCGCCAGTTTGCCTCCCCGGAGACCAAACCCACTGATGAGGGGATTCTTCCTCAAGGATTAGTGGTGGGTGCGGCCGTCTGGGGAATTGAACGCATTGTTAAACGCGCGCTCTCCCATTCAATCACGCCTCGTCTCTGCCCTAGGGGGTTACTATTTGTACCCCCCTCCGCTCGTCGCGCCGTCCTCCAGTGGGGTCACTCCTCGAAGCTGTTCGCGCATCCAGGGGTTAGGGGTACTATAGCCTCCGTTTCCCAGAGGTTCTGGTGGCCCACTCGGGAACGAGATATTCGTCGCTTTATTGCGTCCTGCTCGGTCTGCGCTCAAACCAAGGTTAGTAACAGACCACCTGCGGGTCTTCTTCGACCCTTACCTATTCCGTCGCGTCCTTGGGCTCAGATAGCACTCGACTTTATTACAGGGCTTCCTCCGTCCGGAGGGAATACTGTTATCCTCACAGTTGTCGATCGTTTTTCTAAGTCTGCTCGTTTTATCCCGCTTCCCAAACTGCCCTCCGCCAAAGAGACCGCCCAAATTGTCGTTGATCACATTTTTAAGATCCATGGTCTCCCCGAGAATGTCGTGTCAGATAGGGGTCCACAATTCTCCTCCCTGTTTTGGAAGGAGTTTTGTCGCCTCATCGGAGCCTCTGTCAGTCTCTCCTCCGGCTTCCACCCTCAAACCAATGGACAAGCTGAGCGCGCTAACCAGACCATTGGACGCATTTTACGCAGCCTTGTCTTCCGCAACCCCTCTTCGTGGTCCGAGCAACTCCCGTGGGCAGAATACGCTCATAATTCCGCCCCCTCGTCTGCCACCGGGCTGTCGCCGTTTCAATGCTGTCTGGGTTACCAACCTCCCCTTTTTCCATCTTCAGATCCCGAGTCTAATGTTCCGTCGGTCAATACTTTTATCCAACGTTGCAGACGAACTTGGAGAGCAGTTAGATCTGCCCTTTGTAAATCCCGCGCTATCACTCGCCGAGCCGCTAACAAACGCCGTGTCAAGAGTCCCCGCTATGTCCGCGGTCAGAAGGTGTGGCTTTCCACTCTTAATCTCCCGCTCCAGTTCTCTTCACGAAAGCTGGCTCCCAAATTTATCGGCCCTTACCGCGTCGTTAGGGTTCTTAGCCCTGTCTCTGTTGAATTGAGGTTGCCATCCAATCTTCGTCGCGTCCATCCCGTGTTTCATGTCTCCTGTCTTAAGCCCGTAGTCCGCCCTCCCTCTCGTCCTGTAACTACTCCTGTCCTCGTCGAGGGCTCTCCTGTCTATCGAGTCCGTAGACTCCTCGATGTTCGTCCCCGTGGTCGTGGCCGACAGTTTCTTGTTGACTGGGAGGGGTATGGTCCTGAGGAGAGAAGCTGGATCCCTGCCCGGGACGTCCTGGACCGCTCGCTCATTGACGACTTTTATCGCTCCCGCCAGTCCTCCTCCTTGGTTGCGCCAGGGGGCGCACTTTGAGGAGGGGGTACTGTCATGATCCTGGTTCTTTCTCTCTCTCTCTCTCTCCATCTGCTGGTTGCTCTCATACATACACACACACACACACACACACACGTAGTTACTCACTCATCTCTTTCACCTGCTCCTTGTTCTCTCATCTCCTCACCTGCTCTCTATCTCTTGTCATTAATCTCTCTATTTCTAGCTGTCTCTTTCACCTCTTCTCTGTCGGATTATTGTATACCGTCACGTATGTCGCTAAACGCTTGTGTTTCATCCACAGATGATTAGCCTTGTCTTGTCCTGTCCTGTCCAGTGTCTTTAATTATTTTGTGCAGTACGTTACCTGATTTGTGCTGTGTCCAGTGCTGTGCCGTGGAGAGTTGCAGAGGGATCGTCACCTCACCAGCTATCCTGCGCTGATCTCACACAAGCCATCTGGATCAGTCGCTTGAGCATCTCTCGAGTTTCAAGAATATTTTTGTGGACATTCTTTTGTTATACGGCCATTGCGGCTTTGCCTTGTTTCTAATTAAAAGACTGTATTACCTGCTTTACGTCTTCCTGGACTCTCTCCTTCAGAAACCGTGACAGCACCTCCAAAAAATTGTAACTACGCGTCGAGGCGACACAGACCGCAAGGGCTGTGATTGGTCAGATGCACCGCGATGCAACGCAACCTGACGCAGAACCATAAAACGGCAACGACGCCGTAGGAGTGACGACGTAGCTACGCCGTGGAGTTGACGCAGAAGCATAATGAGGCCTTTACCCTCTATCAAGCTTCTATTCCCAGTGGTCACCTGACACATTCAGAAAACATGAGTTAAAGTCATCATTAAATCATAATTGACCCTATTTAGTTTCTGATCTTACCTATTATCAAACATGCACGAATAATTCACAACATTATTGTGGCAGATGGGGAAATCATTGAAAAATTTACACAAAGTGACTCGATATATATGTTTTTTGTTTGACGTGCCCCAGTTATGCTATTTTAAAGTCTAGTCTATCTAAACCCATCATTTCTGAGAGCCTGCTCTGCTCTGATTGGTCAGATGTCCCAGTCTGTTGTAACTGGTCAACCACTTACCGTGCTTTTCAGAAACCAAAAGGCCATTAGCATCTGATCTCTGGATCTTCCTTAACACTTGATACACTGTGATACGAACAGTAACAATGGTGTTGGTTTAACCAGATCAATGTCATCCTTTGGAAGTGTAACAAAGTGGAGTTGCTTTGGCTGCACAGAAAACGTCTCAGGTTACGACTATAACCTATGTTCCCTGAGAACAGGGAACTCGCACTGCGTCAAAGTGCTAGGGGAACGCGACTGATGACTGAAACACTGTATAATCACGACAATCCTATTCATAGATTTCATGTGACGTCACACAGTGGAGCGGCCGCCATATGTAGGACCGAATTGCAACATGCCGTCTATCTGCTGTGCTGTAAACTGTGATAATAGGGCATAACTGGGGCATTTAAGGCGAGACACGGCAGGCAAAAACATCGTTTTTTTTTTCACTGGTCAATTTTGAGATTTTGGGCTATTTGTCTTCAATAACATGTCTTCTTTCAGACTTGAGGTGAAAAAAATTCCAAAATACACATTTAGGTGTTTATTTTACTACACTTTGTCCATTTGCGTCTGTAGATTTCTCCTAAATTCAACAAAAAGTTGTCGTTATATATCAACATGCTGCTCTGCGATCGCTATCTGCACCCTGTCATCACACACACCGTTGGGAAGCTCTCTTTCTCCTGTTCAACGCTGTCGGATCCAAATATGGTCATTTCCTTTTTATCAGCAACCAATCGTGAAAGTAAAATGGGCATTTAACTCTAAAACCGAAATCTCATTGGCTGGTGTCAATTTCTGACAACGTGATTGGTTCAGATGCATCACGTGACGCGCTCTGACATTTAGATGTGTGTTTTTGACTCTTTTTCTGTTCATTTGAAGGCCATAAATGCTGTGTTATAAGTTGTAATGTGATTTAGTTGGTTTGTATTGTTGGTGCTGATGATTTGATAAGATATTGTGTCTGTAAATAGTTGTTTCCACTAAAAAAAGTATTCATTTTTACATTACAAATCTTTAAATGCTGTTTTCTCAAAATGAGTATTTTGTCATTCTCCAGTAGAAACTTCTCAGCCTGTGTAGCACCTATGTACACCAAACTTTCCAGTTATACACTTAGCAGTATTCTGAAGATATTTTCAGAGGGATTTGTTTATAAATCATTTCTGGCCTGATTTATGTGACTTTTTAATAAAAAAAATATGGCGAGAATTGATTTTTTAAGGCTATGGACAGTATATTTTGATTTCCTAGGTAATGAAAGCATATATCCTGAAATCCCTCTGAAATTCTTTTTTCATCTTGTGTGTGAACAAAATGAAAAAATAATTTTGCACCTGGCTTTATCATATGGTCAGATCTATCTACCGAAAATATATGCAAAATTGTGCATATTTAACGAGATAATGCCTAATTTGCATAATTAAACATACAAATTTCAAAAACTTGTAATACATTTTTTTAATATACTTGCATAAGTAATCAACTGAGAAAGTTTCATGATGATATCTATTATTTAAAAAAAAATACCCTATTCACCTGTAGTGTCTCGCCTTAATACAACACTAAATCATAAATCAGATATACCTGTACAACAGTGTTGTGCCTGAACGTGTTCAATTAACGATAGTTCATGAACTTGTTCATATTTTGGGCGAACGTGAACTGAACTTACTGAATTACTGCCTGATGAACGCGTTCATTCTGGTGTATGTGACCGCACGCTCTCTCAGTTTAACTTCGTTCAATAGGGTGCCAGATTTCTATAGAGCCTTCCAGGCGAAAACCCGGCTAAAACACACCGTAAACAGGCCTTAATATGTAGCGGAAAAAACACCCAATCTGGCAACATCAGCCACAGCCACACAAGACTGTGCGGTGTGCGCGAGTCACGAGAGAACACTGTTTCTGCGCCACTGATCCAGAGTCAACAAGCACTTTGATCACTTGATTTCAAAAACAACACATTTCAGCGTGCTAGATCACCTCTTATTTTACTTTTATGTATTTGTATTGGTACATCCGTGCCGCGAGATGTTTCAAAAGTGGTGGGGACATGGAGAGGGATTGTC
This sequence comes from Chrosomus eos, assembly GCA_036326025.1. Classification (NCBI taxonomy): domain Eukaryota; kingdom Metazoa; phylum Chordata; class Actinopteri; order Cypriniformes; family Leuciscidae; genus Chrosomus; species Chrosomus eos. Next base: position 49,416,460 of record CM070818.1, read on the forward strand.
GACAAGGTAGATGTAGCTAAATGACAGCAAACGTAAAATTTGGCAAGTTTTTACTAGACTTTAGTGGAGTCAGCAGTTCGTTTAACAGTAAATACGGATCTATACCTAAATTATCTATTTTATTTAAATACCGTTGCTTTTCATCTGTGCTATTTAAGTGTGCAACATCTTTCCGATCAACAGGGAGAGATTATGCGATTTAACGCAAAGGTCCTAAAGATGGCGGCCACAACAAAAAAGTCACGTGACTGAAACCCATGAATTGGCCGGCGTGAGCCATGACATCATGCTCTATCACGACCAGGAAGTATAAGAGGAGCGCCTAGAGAACATGTCATCCACTTCTTTATCTGAAAGGACTGTAAAAGCAGACCGGAGGCATGGCGACGAGACGCAGTGTCTCGTTCCCTGTTCTCAGGTAACATAGGATATAGTCGTAACCCTCCGTTAGGGGAACGATATACCGGTTCCGGTTGCCATTCAATAAAAATTATTAAAACAACTGATAAAAAAATAGTATTAACTGGAAAATGCACAATCCTTTTTTTTTTTTTATAGTTGTCAAATGAGACTGGTAAACTGGTAGACCAATAGACTGGTTATGTCAACAAATTCAACATATTATTTTGCAGTTTTTGCAAAAAATAATACATTTTTCTGAAGGAAAATAAAAATGTGTATTTTCTATGATAATTTGGGACCTCTCTTATAGCTTATTGTATCTCCAGCAGTGGAGAATATCCTCTCAGAAGGGGTAGAATATGCTTGAACACATGTAAGATCCAGACAGGTGAAACAGAATATTTTTAAAATCGATTTAAATGATTGATTCATAATGACTTCACTTGTGTCATTACTGGATGAATCAGCGCTCTAGATGTTAATAAACAGAATTGCATGCGTCTTGCGGAAGAACATTGTAGCCGGAGCTACTTCTCCCTGTTTATGTCTATGACCTGGGTGAGTCGCGCAGGCACTGGGCTACTCCGCACGCAGCCGACCCGGTGTAAAGTAGTCAGAGTCTAAACGATTATTACAGGCTTACCGTAGTGATTCAGGATAAGACAAAAACACGGTTTGAAATAAGGCATTCATAATGTGGTTATTATATAAATGTACTAAATTCTAAACATAAAAAAGTTAAAGACTGCAGCTTTAACAGTCATCTTTATGAATGTTTCGAAGCATCAGATGTAATCAATACACTCGTTATTTGAAGGCAGTGACTTTCAAAAGGTGATTTATCCTACTCTGTTTTGGTTGCTACCGTAGACATCAGTGTTTATACTCAAACTATACATCTTTATCTCAGTACTTTTGTGATCATTTGAATATTTGTAACAGAAATATCAATACTGTGTGGTTGAAAAGACTGTGAAAGCACAGCTGTTTAATATATATTGACTGCTCTCCCATCAAAGATAGCAAAAACAGATTTGAAGTTTTTGTCATTTAGGAATAAGATTGCGTGGGTGTTTGAATCGAGACATTTTAAAGATTAATCGTGCAGCTCTACGGTCTTTATTCTCTCTCTCTCTCTCTCTCTCTCTCTCTCTCTCTCTCTCTCTCTGTTGATATCTGACGCAAAACGTATTTGAGTAGCGTGAGGGCTTTTCAGTGCATTCACTTCAAAATGAGGTGAGACATCGCTATTAAAGGATAAGCTCCCAGCACTTTGCCCACACATCGCACCAGAACCTTTTTCGTAACTGAAACTTAGGAATTTGTCACCAGTATTTTTCAAAAACATTGTTCGGTTCTGGATAAGAACCGGTTCTCGGTTCCCAACCCTACTTAATGCTGAAGCCAACAACCTGTTTGGGTTTACATTTCAACCACAGTCTCTACCAGAGATGATAGCTCCTTCACAGTGCTATGGGAAGTGTAAGCCTCAGCAGGATGACTCTGAGATTAGAAGAGGCCTGCCACACTTACACCACTGTGGTCTAGAGCTTTTCCTCATAGGGTGAATAAAGTTCATGATGCAGAACTCAGGCAGTGAGGGGCCTAAACAACTTTCTGCTAGTGAGATGGCCCTTTTACTACTACCTGCAAATCTTGTTTGCATGGAGGCCTCAGTAGGATGACTCTCAAATGAGAGTCCTGATACATATAGTTAGGAGAGCTAGCTCGACTACAACCAGAGCTCAGGGAGCGACGGGTCTAATAAATGAGGAAGAACCCCTTCCGCGCTCTACCAAGCTGTATATATGGAGGCTTCAGCAGGATGACTCTCGAAAAAGAGGAGGACTGACACATAATTAGGAGAGCTAGCTCGACCACAATCAGAGCTCAGGGAGCGAAGGGCCTGAAGCACCTCCTCAGAAAGGGAGGGGCCACTTCTCAAGATCCACCTGCAACGTCTGTTTGCATGGAGACCTCAGCAGGATGACTCTCAAAGGAGAGGGCCTGACACATGCTAAAAAACAGATCAATCACAGCAAAATTTATGTGGAGGCCTCAGCCGGATGACTCTCAAAGCAGAGGAGGCCTGACACATATTTAGGAGAGCTAGCTCGACGATCATCAGAGCGAAGGGAGCGAAGGGCCTAAAGCACCTCCTCAGAGGGAGAGGTGCCACTCCACCTGAAATGCTGTTATCATGGAGGCATCAGCAGGATGACTCTCGAAGAAGAGGAGGCCTGACACATTCTATAAACAGATAACACAGTCTAACTGTACATATGGAGACCTCAGCAGGATGACTCTCAAATGAGAGGAGGCCTGATACATATGGTTAGGAGAGCTAGCTCGTTACTAAGCACTCTATAGAAACACCCTGCTAACTAGGGGAGTACTACGTCATCCAACTCTAGGGAGCAGGGGCCTAGCAGAAAGACTCTAAGAAGAGGAGGCCTGCCATACTCGCACCCAAGTGGAAACAGCTATATTAAATAAATCCAGCTCAAAGCCCGAGAGACGGAGGGCCAGGAAACCTCTCTGACCTCTCTGCCACTTACTTTCATGTATTTCGTGAGAAGTGGAGGAATTGACATGTTGTAAATCCAACATCCGATTCTCTGAACTGTGAAACAAACTAAAATGGCGCCGCCCATCGCACATACAGCTCAACTAACACGATCGTTATAAAGGTGTTTGGACAACAAAACACATCCACCTGCACATATTTGACAATATGAATATCTGTTGCGCTCACTACAGCACGGGTGTTTGGTAGAGAACGCAGGTTAATAGGTGGGAGGTTCACGTTCCTAATTGAAGGAGGGACTGGTTAAGCATTGAAACGCAAATCAGTGAGATCTTAAAACGGTGTGTGTTATCATGAGCTTGAGATATACGCAGAATCAAGAGTTTGTTTGCATGTTGTCTCGTCGGGAGAGACGCGCCACCGGTAAGCTGCTGTTTAATGAAACGCTTATTGAGATGCGGGGGAAAGTTTGCCTGTCTGTTTGTGTAACTACTTACAACCGCGGCATATGCGCGCAGTTTGTGTGTAGATAAATGTTGGTAAATGTTGCTGAGGGAACACTGAGAACCTCGTTTGCAATCAATGTTGAATGTTTGTCGTGTTGATAGTATTCGCGAATCGCGGTAGAACTTAAGGAAATGTTTGGATTTGGAGCGTTTCACTTTCAAATGAGTTACTTCCTGGTTTGCGTTGCCGGATGGGAAATGTAGTTTGTTGTTTTGCGTTCATAATGAGTTACTATGCTAAAGCGCCACTACATAAACTACACTCACTAGATTCACGTCGGGCCAAGCACTGAGAATATCTCTTTGATTTAGAGCGATTGGTTTAATTGAATATTGGTGTATTGTGTGAAGCTGTTGCATTTCTGTGCTTAATGTTTATGTTATAGTCATTTAGATTAATTGCTAAATTATACTATACTACTTATTGAGAATGTTGATTAATATATTATTACGAAATATTTATTAGAATTAATGGTTATTAATGTTTTATATTGTTCAGAATTTATAGTATGATATATAAGTGTTATTAATATTGTCATTTACACTGTCTTTTTATGTCTATAGGTTTATAACCTCTTTGTTTGTGGACAAATCAACTATATGTGGAAATAATAAATCCAAGTAAACAAAACCACAATTGAGTTATGAAACGTGTTCTCTCCTGACGCCCCGTTCGGTGGGGAAATTCTTGGAAAACCGAACAATATCAGTGTTTCATGCTATAGCTAATACATTTGTGAATATTTTTATTAAAAAAAGAAAAATGACACAAAAGCAAATCCTCATTCATTCAGCGCTGTGTTGTGGTTGCGCTGTGTCACGTGACAAGCAATGACGCGTCACCATGGAAACATTAAAGTGGCAAGTTCTAAATAACGGTTGCCTTGAAAAACGCTGGGGGGGTCAGTTAGAATATTTTAAACTTACGTGTGAAAGGGTTAAGAGAGTGATCCCTAGTCTACCCAGATCTGGGCTACCCAAATATCAGTGAAAAGGAAGCGACAGAGTCCCTATAGCAATCTCACCACACCGTAATGGAAACCCATCCTATCCAGGAAGGGAACGGAGGCCGTTAATTACAGCCTGTCTACGTTCATATTAACTGGAGGAGGCACGTAGTGCCAACTACTCTGTTAATGGTGCTGGTAGGGTGTGGCCAGAGAGAAAGCGCTCATCAAGAGTTTTCTTTTTTTCTTTTTTCGAGACCTTCCCCTCTGACGCGCTGACATGGCATTACTCAAGCCTGGCAGGCGCATTCAGTAGAGAACTGACTGTTCCCGCCCAACAGTTCGTTCTCGTCACCCGCCGACGAGTTTGAGAGATTCACTCCTCCCTCAAACTCGTCAACAAGCTCCCTCTGAGATCCCCGCGATCTTAGTCTCCTCTCGGCCTCGGCACGAGACAAAGATGACTGTCCCTCCTCGTTCGAGAAAAAACACAGACGAGAACAGAGCGTTCTCATTGAGAAAACGCTCACGGTCGGCGCACTCTGTCCCCTCGAGAACAGAGCGCGGGTGCTCTACACCCAGACAAAGCCCACAAAGCTAGTGAGTGCCACCAGGTGTGATAAACCTCTCACACGGGTCGGCACACTTCCCTTGTTTGCCATAGTTTCGTTTTACTCACAGTGTCAGTGAAACAGTCCCTGAAGACGAAAAGAGGATGACATGTTTTCTAGGCGCTCCTCTTATACTTCCTTATACTTGTATGCTAGACCCTATACCGACTAAGCTACTGAAAGAGATGCTTCCAGAGGTCATAGATCCTCTTCTAGATATCATTAATTCATCTTTGTCATTAGGATACGTACCAAAAACCTTTAAGTTGGCTATGATTAAACCGCTTGTTAAAAAAACGCAACTTGATCCTACAGAATTAGTCAATTACAGGCCAATCTCGAATCTGCCTTTTCTGTCAAAGATACTAGAAAAAGCAGTATCCTCACAACTGTGTTCCTTTTTAGAAAGAAATAATATCTGCAAGGATTTTCAGTCCGGATTTAGACCGTACCATAGTACTGAGACTGCTCTCATAAAAGTCACAAATGATTTGCTCCTATCATCCGATCGTGGTTGTATCTCTCTATTAGTGTTACTTGATCTTAGTGCTGCATTTGATACTATCGACCACAACATTCTTTTAAATAGACTAGAAAACTATGTTGGCATTAGCGGAATTGCACTAGCATGGTTTAAATCATACTTATCTGACCGTTATCAGTTTGTTGCAGTAAATGAAGAGATGTCTTATCGATCACAAGTTCAGTATGGCGTACCACAAGGCTCAGTACTAGGACCGCTGCTCTTCACTCTGTACATGCTACCATTAGGAGATATCATTAGGAAATATGGAATTAGCTTTCACTGTTATGCTGATGATACTCAGCTGTATATTTCTTCAAAACCTAACGAAACTTACCAATTCACAAAATTAACGGAATGCATAGCTGATATAAAAAATTGGATGACCAGTAATTTCCTATTACTAAATTCTGAAAAAACAGAGATTCTAATCATTGGACAAAAAACTTCCTCACCTAATAACCTAAAATACTGTCTAACACTTGATGGCTGCTCTGTTAAGTCTTCGACGTCAGTTAGGAACCTGGGTGTGCTCTTTGCTACCAATCTTTCATTTGAAAGTCACGTGTCTAGTATCTGTAAAACCGCATTTTTCCATCTTAAAAATATATCTAAATTACGTCATATGCTCTCACTGACAAATGCGGAACAATTAGTTCATGCTTTCATGACCTCAAGGCTAGATTATTGTAATGCTCTACTGGGTGGTTGCCCTGCACGCTTATTAAACAAACTACAGCTAGTTCAAAATGCAGCCGCTAGAGTTCTTACCAGAACCAGGAAGTATGACCATATTAGCCCGGTTCTGTCAACACTGCATTGGCTGCCTATTAAACATCGTATAAATTTTAAAATATTGCTGATTACTTACAAAGCACTAAATGGTTTAGCTCCCCAGTACTTGAGCGAGCTCTTAACGCATTATAGTCCTTCACGTCTATTGCGATCTCAAAATTCTGGCCAGTTGATAATACCTAGAATATCAAAATCGACTGCTGGCGGTAGATCCTTTTCCTATTTAGCACCAAAACTTTGGAACAATCTTCCTAACACGGTCCGGGAAGCAGATACAGTCTGTCAGTTTAAATCTAGACTAAAAACACATCTCTTTGGCTTAGCATACACATAACACATTATAGATTTCTATAATTCAATGTTAGGCTGCATAGATTAGATCAGCCGGAACCGGGAACACTTCCCATAATTCCTGATGTACTTTGTACATCATAAGAAGGATGGCGTATACGCTAATATTAGTCTCTCTGTTTATCCCGAGGTTTACCGCAGACCGCCGGATCCAGGGCATATCCAGATCTGATGAAGGACCATCACATGGACACGACGACACGCATTATCAGGGCTGTGAAGGCCCATGGACACCTCAACACACTCATCTCCTCACCGGCCGGATGACCCTACCCAACCAGATGAACTGGATAATATCGTGAAAGTTCTGATCCCATCTGACTCCTGACATTATGCTGCCTAACTCATAATCATACACTGTTCATTCGTTGGCCAAAGGAGGACTGGCCCCCCGACATAGCCTGGGTTCTCCCAAGGTTTTTTTCTCCATTCTGTCACCTGATGGAGTTTTGGTTCCTTGCCACTGTTGCCTTCGCCTTTTGGCTTGCTTAGTTGGGGACATTTAATTTTCAATTGAACAATACTATTACAACATTGTTTTCCTGTTATCTCTGTAAAGCTGATTTGAAACAATTTGTATTGTAAAAAGCGCTATATAAATAAAGGTGACTTGACTTGACTTCCTGGTCGCGCTAGAGCATGACGTCATGGCTGATGCCGGCCAATAGGATTGCCGTGATTATACAGTGTTTCAGTCATCAGTCACGCTGAGGCGTTCCCCTAGCGCTTTGATGCAGTGCAAATTCCCTTTCGAAAGGGAACAGTATCTTGTTGACATGAGCAACATGAACCAAACTCTTCCAGGTCTCAACCACACAGTGTTTGAGGGTGAGGGAAAGTAGGTATTGTTCGAGGGCAGAAAATGAAGACCATTATGCTTTCCTTTTTTTTTTTTTTTTACAAACCTATGTACAGTAGGTTGGTGCAGGGAGTATGTCTAGAATTGCTGCTGTCTCATTTTCAGGCTATTCAGAATCGCTTCTTTCTTTTGTGAGACAATGACTCTGATTTATCTGCACATTGATCTTTGCAGACCTTATACATTCACACACATATTACATACTACATGAAAGGTAATACAAGAAAAAGCATAATAGATTATATAGGCACTATTGTTTTCATGATACTGAAATTAGGACTTCGATATGATACCAGACAAAATACGTTGATACCGATACTGAATCGATACAAAACTGAATCGGAAAAAACTAAAACAGTAAAAGTAATTGAAAACTATGACTCACCAGCATGTTCCTGCTCTGCTTATTGACAATTCCCTCCCCTTTATTAAAAAAAATAATAATAATTGCATGCCAGTCTGACTCACAGAGATGTTTGTAACATTGACATTATTATCAATCATGTTCTCTAACCAACATTCTCTAACCTTTCACAATTCTGAACAGGTTGGGATGACCAAAATCACATTTCAAGATATGAGTCATTTAATAGTTTTTAAATGTAATTTTATATTTACAATATAGATAATTATTTTTACTTTATCTTTGTTATTAAAAATAAGCAAAACATAAAATTACAAACAACTCTTCACTTGTAAATTAACTATAGACTGATTCTTAATAAATAGATGAAGTTTATTCAGTCAAGCATTTTGCATGTGCATGCGCATGTGCATCACGCATGTGATCCTGCCATGTGTTCCACATGTGATTGTGTCATGTTGTCATTAGTTCATTGTTTCATTGAGCACAGGTGTCTTGTGTGTATTTAAGCCCTCATGTTTGCCAAGTGTCCTTGTCAAGTATTTTTATCTGTAACCACTGTTGGGATGTCCATGTTTAAATCTTGAGTTTCATGCCATGCATGTTTGTTTTATGTTTGATCTTGTTTGTATATAATTAAACTGCACGTGGGTGCAAGCTCGCCTCCAGTGGAATCATTACACATTTATTTTGTTGTTGGAATAACATTAATCACACAGAATATTAGGCTGCTGATCCGGCCCTTTAAGACCTGCACGTATCAATACATTGGACGATACAAGCGGTTTATGTTCACTAAAGACATACCCGACTATGTTAACGTGAATACTCGCCAGGAAGTGCATTTTTACATAAAATTTGGACTATTCAAACCTAATAATCCGCGAAAGAGAGCATCTCGTTTACGTTTGTAACCCTCGTTCCCTGAAGGAGAGAACGGAGACGTAGTCGATATGTCGACCGATTGGGATCACGCTTAGGGAGCCTGTCATCTTCGAGTTCTGTTCAAATGAGCCAATGCATTGGCGTGCATGAAATGCATCACACACTCTGCCCCCGCTGCGTGAGTATAAATACGGAAGTGGATGCACGCACTAGTTATTTTTCACTGAGGAGCAGAGCTTAACTCGGAGTCAGCGGTGGTCCAGCAATAGTGGCGACGGGACTACATACGTACATACGTAACCGAGACGTTCCCTTTCAGATGCTCACGTTTGACGTGTCGACTGATTGGGATCCCAATTAAACCGCCACTAGTGCTGCCACCTTCCAGTGCCTAGACATTCTGATCATTATTTAGGAGGAGACGGGACAGGGCTTAGGCTAAGGAAGTCACTGCTGTTCCACAAGACCACTGGGAAAGCGTTCTCTTTCGTTGGAAAGGAATATACTGCAGAAGCCACATCCTGCCTGAAATGAGGTAACGTGGAGAATACACATACTGCGCGGATGACTGGGCAGTACAACATATGGAATGTCACTGGGGTGGCTCCAGCATATGACAGGGGGGAGACACAAGTGGACAGTGACGAAGACACACGGGCTCGTAGCAGGGAGCCGTACCGTGGAAGAATACACATATGGGATCGCCGTAGGGATCACAACGTATGGACCCAGTCTAACTCAGATTCCACTAGTGCATACAAGTGATAGGCCTGGCTTCGGACAATCCGCCACGTCCATTGCTGAAGGGTATGGAGGAACTCGACAGGGTTTGGCTGATAATGTGAACTCTACTAGAGCAATTATTGCACACATATCCTGTCCATAGGAGGGGAATGGCGCAGCAAGCCGACACTTCGAACCGGGCTTACAGTGAAACTGGCTTCATGTCAAGGGAGCCCACGGGAAGCAGCGGTTCGACACATAGGCTTGTTCTCTAGCAAACGTGATAGGTGTTGCCCAGCCCCCAACTCTATAAACATATGTTCAGCGAGGCACTCTGTGTCAAAGCCTAGGAGGGACCAATACTCTCACTTAGGAGGAGCTCACCACCCAGGTTGGCACGTGCATCTTGGGAAAACACCTAGATGAAGGCAACCACATGTAGTGAACCAACTTCTGCTTGGAAACAGTCTTCCCTTCTGCTGGCCTCCGTAACAGACAAGAGCTGGTCTGAGGTCTAGGCTTTGCATTCTGAGCATGTATAACCGCAATGGAGCGGACAGACAGAGAAAAGCCAGGGCTGGGTCTGTCTCTTCCAGGGCAGCGCTTGCAGGAGTGGCATCATATGCCGGCTTCACTGGGAGGGATGGATTGTAATGTGTCAGGACCATGTCGGATATTACCAGCTTCTTTGCTTCCTGAAAAGCACGCACACACTCCTTATTCCATTTCCACTGCCTGCGTGACTGCAGTAACTTATTTAGAGGATGCAGGACCGTCGCTAGGTTGGGAAAAAACCTATTGTAACATTTCACAAATCCTAAAAAGGATCTGAACTGCGAGACACCTTGTGGCTATGGAGCGTTCATAACCTCCTGAGTTTCGTTCTGGCTCTTGTGCAATTCCTGGACATCTACAATCTGCCCACAATATGTCACACTGGGCTAGAGAAATTCGCATTTGTCTCGTCTGGCTCTAAGTCCAAATTCTTACAGTCATTTAAGGGCCTTTTTCCGGTTTTCCAGACGCTCCTGATCTGTAGCGCTGTGACAATTATGTCATCTAGATAGTACTGTTTTCCGGGCACTCCTTGAAGGACTTGATCCATTGCACGTTGCCAGATGGCTGGAGCCGAAGCTACTCCAAACACAAGCCTGTTGGATAAAGACCTTTAATCGTGGTGATGGAACTGGATGTGCTTTGTGAAACCGTGGGGTTGCACCATCCTTAAGCACAATTTTCCCTTTGATGGATTTTTGGGTGCCAATACCACTTTGAAATACAGGGGCAGCATCCCTCAAGATCCGTTCCATCTTTTCTTTTGTATGTTTTGGCATGGCAGGCAACACGCTGAGGTTTTTGCCCATCTGAAACACCCTTAACCACTCACGGCCCCACAGCGGTGTGCCTCTCTTTGGAATAATGTACAAGTTGAGAATCTCTTTCCGGTCGTTATATTCTACTGTCACAAGCAGCGAAGCTAGTGGTCTTACTCTTTCTCCAGTATACATTTTGAGAACTTTATTGAAAAAGACCTTGTAATTGCTCTCAGACATGACTGAAACAGCTGAGCCTGTGTCCAGCTCCATTTTTACTGCCTGACCATTTAGTTTAGGCGTGAGCCAAATGGCCTGTTTGTCTTTTCCGCCCAGACTGAAGAGTTCCAAACTGGCCAATGCATCTTCACTGTCATTGTCTGATACATCATCAAGGTTATGCATGTTTTTCTTGTCACTGAGATATCTCTTGTCTTTCTCAGTCCCCTTCGCCTTGCCACTGCGACAAACTCGTTGAATGTGCCCAGTTTTGTGACATTGTCTACACTCTTCATTCTTAAATCTGCACTTGAGAGGAGATATCGTCCCCTTGGCATTATAAGGTTCTATCTGCGTTCTGAGCAGTTTTGAGATATTGAGCTTCAAAGTTTTTGCATTATATATAGGGAAATTTATATGGGGAACAAGTTTCTAAACAAAAAACACTTGTTGTTATGAATTATAAGGTTCTATCTGCCAAAACATTATTTGAACATTAAATATAAAATGAATGTTGTAACAACAATGTCTCAACATTTGAAAGTAAAATTTTAGCCTTTCTATGACAATTATTTTATATTTTTAGCACTTCCATGTATTTAGGACATTTCAAATTAAGAAAGGTAGGACATTTCAAATTAAGCAAGGTAGGTCTAAATATTTTAACATGCTATATTCAAAAACAATTACATGCTAACATTTATTGTTGTAATTAAGACCCCATTAATTAAATTGTTGACTATTTGACCTTTAAGGTCTTAATATTTTAAAAACTAAGACATTAAGACTTTAAAAACTGCAAGAAAACAGACATGCTTCAGCAAATTAATTCATAAAGTTTAATAATCATTGAAAAATTATTGTGCGGTCACTGGCTCCACTGGTTTGTCTGGTAAGACCCTAGGCCCTGCTGCATCTACGTTGTTGTAATGACGGAGAGGACGCAGAGGAATCCATTTGCAGCTTTATTAGAATGGTCAACAGGCAGGGTAAATCAGGGGCAGACAGAACAACGGAGATAACCTCAGAGCAGAAGTGGATGACAAGCAAGGGTCGAGGCAGGCAGCAGGAATCACAGTCCAATAAACAATCCGAGTCGAGGCAGGCAGCAGAACAATCAGAAGTCGATAACAGTCCGAGTCGAGGTAGGCAGCAGAAGAATCAGAAGTCGATATAAACAATCCAAGGTCAGTAACAATTCAGGTAACAGGGTAAACGCTCAGAAATTGTACGCCGGGGCAATGCAATACTTCGCAATGAACTAGATTGTGAACGGGGTTTATATGGGTGAGTGTGAATGAGCTGCAGGTGTTTGTGTAATCAGTCCCAGGTAAGGTGCATGATGGGATGTTGAGTTTGTAATGGTTAATATTCTGGTGAAAGTGTCCTACAGTGGTGAAGAGGAGGTGAAGTAGAAGCCTGCTCTGTAACAGTTGTCATCTGCCTGGAGAAAAAAATATACATTTAATTTAAATACATTTTAAATTATAATATTTAGTGCTTGCCTCTTAATATCAGGAACTATGAAGCTAGCGCTGCTGGCTAGTGTAGTGTCTAGCCTAACTATGAAAACAATCTCCTCAGACCTAAAAAAAAAAATACCTGAACTTGCCTGGAATTCAGGCTGCTGTCCTTGACAAGATCTTCAATAAAATTGTCGATCTTGAGGTTTCTTAAAAACTTTGCGTTGTGTGCCATAATCCTCACAGATATTGTGTGTCTGCGTCTTCAAGGAAAAAGCCGGCGACACGGCATATAAAGTTGATCCTGATTGGTCCTCTTCTGTGCATTCGAAGTGCTGATTGGCTCACGCAGGTGGAAACTTATAGAGCTAAGTTGGAGTTCGACTTAGTAGATAGAACCTTTTTTGTTTTTTCAATAAAAAGTCCCACAATGTACACAACTTAAAAAAACATCACATAATGTAAATAAGTTGTCACAGAATAAGAATATGTGAATAAATCGATTTTGACAAAAATGTCAGATAGAACCTTATAATTCCAAGGGGACGAGATGAGTAAAGATGAGAAAAGTTTCCACAACGAAAACAGGGAGTCTGGTTTATTCTACTTATTGTTGACAGCTTATTCAAACTTCCAGCCTTTATGCCACGTTGTAATTCCAGAGCGTCTTTTGCTGCAGTGTCCATTGAAATGGTGATCTCCACTGCTCGTTTAAATGTCAGATCTGGCTCAATCAATAGTCTCTTTTGAATTCCTTGATGTCATTTAACACGTCCCCAAATTGAAAATGCTCCGTTAACTTTTTTAATTCAGCCACATAAGTGGAAATGGTCTCTCCCTCGCACTGATTTTGTTTATAAAATCTGAAAAGTTCAGCAATTAATAACGGTTTGGGTGACAAATGTTCTCGCATCACTTAATCAAGTTCTGTAAAAGTCTTTTCTGCAGGCCTCTGGGGGACAGTCAAACTCCGCAAAAGACTGTATGCTTTTCCACCCATTGTGCTGAGGAGTACAGCGACATGTTTATCTTCTGCTATCTCATTTGCAGCGAAGTACTGCTGCAGTCTTTCGATGTACATGTTCCAATACTCCGTGGAACTATAAAATGCGTCAACTTTGCCTATGTAAGCCACGTTTGCCGCTCACAGTGACGTACTCACGCTGATTGTTCTTTCGGATCAATGAACTAGTTCTGCTTCTCTGTCATGCAAATTTCGCACACTACAGGATATTAACGCTCACAGTTAATCCCATCCTCGTCGCCACTGTGGTGTCTGTCAAATGATGCATGAAATATGACACAAGACGAGATGGCTATGCAGACTCACACCAGGCTTTTTTACTGAAAATACTGTAGCTCGGAGAGCAGAGAGTGCAGACATAACCAAACAACCAAGAGCGAGCATTCTGAACAGACCTCAATAATGGAACAAAGATATCTGCTCTGCTAGGCAGATATACAGCATATTAGTTAGATAGAAATTTTAGCTGTGGTATCAATATTTCACTGGTATCTAAAGTTTTGGTGTCATAAACTTATTTATTACAATAGAAGGATACATGGGTCAAAAACAAGACAAACAATAACCATTTCATTCATTTCATTCATTTCATTTCATTCATTCATTTATTTCTTGTTTTGTGGTGGGTCCAGAGTGAACATTTAATAATTTAATTAATTGAATCGAATAGAAAATTTCAAATTGAATCAAATTGATATCTTGTGAATCAAAATTGGATCGATTTGAATCGAATCAGGTCACCTGTTTTAATACCCAGCCCTAAATTGCATACTTCGGTAATAATTTTTTCATAAAATGTTTCATACATATTTGGCTGTAATTTAGCATATATTTGTTGTTTTATCTAAAAATATATTTTTGTTCAAGTAAAATGTCAAGTCAAGTCACCTTTATTTATATAGCGCTTTTTACAATACAAATTGTTTCAAAGCAGCTTTACAGAGATAACAGGAAAACAATGTTGTAATAGTATTGTTCAATTGAAAATTAAATGTCCCCAACTAAGCAAGCCAAAAGGCGAAGGCAACAGTGGCAAGGAACCAAAACTCCATCAGGTGACAGAATGGAGAAAAAAAACGACTAAATGGACTAAAATTATGTACTAATATGTAGGTTTTTGCTTATTTATTGTTTCTTGGTTATGTGTTTGTTGGTTTGTGGTTGTGTTGGTCCAAAATATTCACTGAGAATATTAAAATGAAATCCCAGCAGAATTTAATTATAATCTCAGAGCTGTTGGCCTTGTGTAAAGACCCAGGGCAGAGGTATAACCCACACAACGTCAATATCCTCACAGATGACTTTCAGAGGTTTAGACACATACAGGCGGACAGGTTTATAGATTATATTTCTAATAATTAGAAGAGTAGGAGAGGAAGTGATTATGTGCTTATTAGCACAATTAAAAACAGCACGACGCACAATCACGGGCTCAGAACAGCATTAACCCCGCAGGAAAACACTGCAGATGGGCGGATGCCACAAATATACGCTGAAAATGGAGGAGTTGGACAATCTGAGCTGAAGTTTTGACTTCTGGGTGTGTTGGAGAGGGTTTTGGACTGTAAGGTTCTGATTAGGTAATGGAAAAGGAAACCCTTCTGGGTGCCGGTCAGAGTACAAATAATGAGGAGACAGGTTATCATATTTACTCTGTGTATTGGAGGTAGAGGGATGGACCACATATGTGTTCATTCAATGATGTATAGTTATAGTCTGAAAAATAATAAATATAATAAAGATAGAATAAACTAAAAATATGAACAATAATAATCATTTACTTTTACATAATGAAAAGGTATTCCTAATTCACATCAATCATATTATTTATAATATGTTGATCCAGGACCATGTCTTACTTGGCAAAAATCACGGTGACCCTCCCACAGTTACAAAGATCACAGCAGTTATACCATTTTCAAGGTCTAAGCTACGTCATTGCTTACAGGTTGAATGGTTTTCATTGGCTAAGAAATAGATAAACAGTCATTTTCCACACATATACAGATAGACGGAAGCGTATCTCCATCGATTATGCAGCTGACACATTCGGACCCACGTCATGACCTTCCCGGTCGCAGATTTGGGTTGCTGAGCGCCAGCATGTCTCGAACAACAATTCATTCCATCTCCAATAATGCCAGTGGTTCCTTAACCCTCTGAGCCCGACGGCATCGTCGACGACGCCACAAATCAGCTCCGAGAAATTATAATATAACTCGATGACAGATTTATGGATTTTCTTACCGTTTTTTTCCAGCAGAAAGCTAACGAGCTAGCCATCACGGGGGTGTATTTGGTGTCTTTCTAGCCTTTACAGAAGGTTTTCTATCCAGCCTGGAACTTGTGCATACTTTCTGAGTTTTTCAGCAATAAATCCAAACGTTTATATCCAACTTTGATACACTTGAAGTCCATAATTTATAAATATTCCGTCATATTTGCCGCTAGCTCGATGCTAGCTGCCATTTTGGATATCCACGTGATGGTTTTTGACCAATTACAGGCTGATCCGTCGTAAACATTGGGTGCGTCATTGGGTCATTACGCACACACCAAGGGAGAGAGTGAGAGAGAGAGGAGAGGAGAGAGTGAGAGAGAGAGAGAGAGAGAGAGAGAGAGAGAGAGAGAGAGAGAGAGAGAGAGAGAGAGAGAGAGAGAGAGAGAGAGAGAGAGAGAGAGAGAGAGAGAGACGCACGGAGACCATAGGACGGAGAAGCAGGTTTCACAGAGAACACAGAGTAATAGATGAAATCGAGCGCTGAATGATGGATTTTCAGGAGAACAGAGCTTTTTGACAGATGAGGAACTAGGGTAACGCTTTATTTTACGACCCACAAACAACTGTGTAAGTAAACCGAAATTACGGTGTACATTTCTGTAATTATAGCGTACTTCCGTGTAGGTATAGGGGAACAATATGTTAAGTTTGGGGTAATAAAGGGGTAACAAGCAGATAGTATACAACCTGCAAATAACTTCTTAAGTAAACTGAAATTACGGTGTACGTTTCTGTAAATATAGTGTACCTCTGTGTAGGTATAAGGTAATAAAGGGGTAACAAGCTATACAACCAAATTATTTATAATGTAATTTTTTTAACAGGTACCTATTATGTTAATATATTCCAGGCAAAAATTGTATGTCTGTTGTATATAAAAGTTATCATCACATTTCTGGCTAAATATGTTCTTGTGCAATTTTACATTTAATTTTGGCATCTGTGGGTTGATTTAACATTAATTAATCTAGTAAGAAAAGCCAATAAATTAATTTTTTATCATACTGAGCTTACATACAGCTATACATGTTTCATTTTCAACCCACAGATGTCAAAATTACCCTGTAAAATTGCACAAGAACATATTTTTTAGAAATGTGATGATAACTTTTACAACAGACGTACAATTTTTGCCTGGAATATATTAACATAATAGGTAGGCCTAACTGTTAGTTTTAAAATAATTACATTAGAAATAATGTGCTTGTATATATGCTTGTTACCTCTTTCTACCCAAAACTTAACATATTGTTCCCTTAAACCTACACGGAGGTACACTATAATTATAGAAACGTACACCGTAATTTCGATTTACTTACGAAGTTATTTACAGGTTGTATATCTGCTTGTTACCCCTTAATTACCCATAACTTAACATGTTGTTCACTTATACCTACACGGAAGTACGCTATAATTACAGAAACGTACACCGTAATTTCGGTTTACTTACACAGTTGTTTGCGGGTCGTAAAATAAAGTGTTACCGGAACTAGATTACCAGGATAGACCCAGCTGAAGTGCCATTTATTTATTTACTATAAAAAAGTATTATAGAAGTATAAATGTAGTATAAAAAGAATAGAATAAATAAAATAATAAATAAAATAAATAAAATATAAATGCAAAGCCTGTGCTGTGGCCCTCTTTGTGATTGCTGATAGGAACTGTTTTGAGGCTTGGCACCAGTGAATTTCATGAACGCCTGGACTTCTTTTGGAAAAATGTAAATAGTTTTGGTTCTGTACAAGTTATAATGTTTATTCCTGTGCTCCAGGACTCCAGGACATGAACAAACTGTTTTCCAGAGGAAATTTGCTTAGCTTTTATTTATTCAATAAATATCAATATCAAATATCAATAAATATTTGAGTGATTCAATTTCCGATTTATTTTTTCATTTGTCTTTATGGTCCCATAACTTATTTTACATTCAGGTGACATCAATGTAACACAAATGTGCTGAAAGTTCAATTTGTCCTGAAAAAAAAGAGGTGTGTCAATTGTCTGTGCACAAAATGGTTGATGTTTTACAAGCTTTTTTAGTTAATAACACCAGCCAATAAGACTAACACACACACCGACACACAGCTTTTCCAAGGTTGGGTTTGGCCAGGCTCTAACTACAAACATGAGAGTCCTCTCAAAACATCAAGATAATGCGTTCTTTCTCTCAACTTTAGTCTAACTGGAAACTAAGGCTTTAACAAAGAAATGGTCCCTTAAACTATTGGCTTCAATGACCCCTATATGTTTTAACATGTTGAAGACCTTTCTCAAATACAAAACAAATCCCCATTTCATTTCTGGAAGCCAGGCTAAATAAGCAAGCACTGTTACTGCATTCAGATATCAAACACAGACATTAAAGAATACATGAAAAGAACATTTCAGTAATCACACTGGTAACTTCTATAACAAAGTAAAATCTCAAAAGCCTAGAGAAATCATTCTACTCATTTTCATCATTACATATACATTGAAGCAGCAGTGGATTCCAATCCACCCCCTTCACAACTATGTGGATCGGGTGGCCCATGGTGGCGGTGGAGTATGGGCTGGCGTATGTTATGGACAACGAACACAGGTGCATTTTATTGATGGCATTTTGAATGCACAGAAATACCGTGATGAGATCCTGAGGCCCATTGTTGTGCCATTCATCCACAACCATCACCTCATGTTGCAGCCTGATAATGCACGGCCCCATGTTGTAAGGATCTGTACACCATTCCTGGAAGCTGAAAACATCCCAGTTCTTGCTTTACCAGCATACTCACTGGACATGTCACCCATTGAGCATGTTTGGGATGCTCTGGATCGGTGTATACATCAGCATGTTCCAGGTCCTGCCAATATCCAGCAACTTCGCACAGCCATTGAAGAGGAGTGGACCAACATTCCACAGGCCACAATCAACAACCTGATCAACTCTATGCGAAGGAGATGTGTTGCACTGCGTGAGGCAAATGGTGGTCACACCAGATACTGACTGGTTTTCAGAACATACAGGAATGAATGTCTTCACAGCTGACAGCTCACACCGACACATCAGATAGCGGCAACTCAACTAACTACGCTTCTCACTACTGGAATATTATTACGACTCCACATTCAAAATAAAAGTCCCTTGTAAATGATCCTTTAATACAGCCACCCCCGAAGATGTGGAGCATTTTTGCTTCCTTGCAATGTTGTTTTCGTCAACGATGACGATAACAAAATGATTTCGTTGATGCACTTTTTTTTATGACGATAATGCGATGATGACTTGCTAAAAATGGCTCTAAGGTGACTAAAACATGACGAGACATTTCCGAGTTTCCGTTGACAAGACAGAACGAAAATGACTTTAAGTCTGACGTTCACAATGCATGTCATTTCTGCCTATTTTGCATGAAATCTGTCTGTTTTGAGCTAAAAAAGTATCAGCAATGCTGCCGCTTCCTATCCTTGTTTTGGGTAAACCCACCACCATGCCGCGCACCAGATTCCACACAACAACAACGCACCTGCGGCTGCGGCTAGTCCCTCACCACACATCTTCGAAGGACCATGGCGACGAAGCCAGTAAACGGGCTTGGTGGTCGGAAATGACGAGATGACTTATGGACGTACTTTCAGTATAATCCAGTCGTTCTCAAAGTCCCACTGGCGTGACAGGTCTCCTCCAAACGGGAGGAAATTTTCCATTTTATACCTTTATATCTTTATTCGTTCATTGTGAGTCCGCAGCTGAGTGAGGCAGCTCTTATTCCACATTCTCGAACCAGCTAGCCATTCTGGGTTGAGCGCCCGACCCGGAGCGGAATGAGCGAGTGGAGGAATATTCAGAAATGTGCTCTCCGCTCACATGCTCTGATCGGAACAAAGGAATATTAAAATAATTAATCATTAGTTTATATCTTATACACTGCCCATACACTACCCATCATTTTAATCCCATATCAAACACAGTATGTTATGTCTATTTTATCTATTTTGTTATGAGGTTGAGGAGAGATGAACCCAATCGCAGACAGTATGCAATTAACACAAAACAAGGCTGGTGGGCAAAAACAAAGACAAACTACACTAGACTAAGACTTGACAGATAACTAGACAAATAACTAACAACTGCAACAAGATCAGGACTTTACAACACAGAGTTCTTCACAAGGTACTCACGAGAAGGTCTACACACAGCGATTGTATCACAGGATACACACACTGAGAATCACAATGAACCAGCACAAGACAGCAAACACAAGGGGGTTAAATAGAGAGACTAATGATAAAACAGGTGACACAGGTAAAGCAATAATGACAAAACGAGGATAACAAGGGGGCGGGGCAAGAGAACGAGACAACACAAGCACATGGCCCAAACAAAAGGCCATGTGCTTGCACACAAAACATGGGTCTGTCATGATCCTGCCTCAAGTATTAACCCTTAGGGGTCGAAAACCGCATCCACGCGTTTTGCTGGATTTTTTCCTTATCAGTGCAAAAGAGAATCAAATTACTCTGTTGATTTTGATCTTAAATATAAGTGTTGTACATCATTAGATCCTGTTAAGTTTCTATTTTTTTTGTGGATACTCACAATAAAAACAAAGTGTTGTGCTTTTCGTCAAATAAAGAAAAATAAACATGATGCCGTTTTAAGTTGTCTCTGTCTGTGAGGTCCGTTCTGAAACGCGTCTGAAATATTAACTGTAACTCTCTCAATACTTGTCACAGAGATACGAGATATGTCTCTTTATGAAGCTGAGATTCTCTTCTTTTAAATGAAGTAATTTATTTAAAATATATATATTTACAGTTTATGTAATCCGTTTGAAACAAAGGAGAGTTACAGTTTTTTCGCTCTCCCTTCATTATAGATAATTAGGTGAGCCCGCCACACCCCCAGCGCTTTTGACATGGTAAATCTATGCATCACACGCGGCACGCCCCCCCGATCAATGCCAAACACAGATTCTTCATCAGAGATTCACAGATAGTTCATCGCGTTTTAGGGATGGAAGCACGCTAACGTTACTCCTTCAGAGGATTATGGACAAATGGGAATAATTCACCTTTTTCTCAGTGGAATTTGAAACTCAGACGAAGAACGTTCCATTTTGAAGAACGAATTAACCCCGAGGATTCAAGTTCGGAGTAAGTTGTTTATAGTGTTTTATAATTCCTTTTCTGATCATAGAGCTCAAATGCCATTTTGCATAGTAATTACCTCAACACAACATTCGTGTAGCAGCTAGGCCTATACGCTTGTGTAAACTTTTTAAATAACTGCTTAGGTTATAATGATTTAGAGAAATATATCGATCTGCGAGTGTTGTTTGAGTTCTTCTGTGGTCTAGTGGTTAGATCACTCGCCAACCGTGTCAGAGTTCCGAGTTCGAAACTGCCCCCGGCATGTTTTTTTCTCTCATCAAAACCGAATATGTTCATCAGTGGTACAGTCTATATCAAGCACACACGTATATAGGACACCCGTTTGTGTGCATTTTATTTTGTGATTTCACCGGAATGAATAGTGTCCGCAATGGCAATAGATTGAAGAGCACGTCCTAAGAGCGAGTGAAGACTGTGCGCGCGTCGCCACAAGAGACTGTATCCATGACACTGATAGCAGGACACGAGCGCTCAGCTTGAGTTCAAAAACAAAACATTTTAGCTCTAGATCTCTTATTTAAGAGCGGACTAAATGAATGCTCTGCTAGTTAACTGGGGATGTTTTATTTGTACTAGGTACAGCCGTTCATTGAGTGTATCAGTAAATGCGTGCGGTCTATATGGGCCATAAACAGATACTCGCGGTTACGCGGTCTACCCATCAATAGATGTTTCTCTGTCCATCAACAAATACATTGTGCATCTATTATCATAATTGTCCATCAGTTTACTTTGGATAATGTGCTAAGAGTTTTTTGCTTTTGTTTTGTTGTGTTTACATCGTCACCATCAGTCTTCAGAAATCATTCTGATATACTTTTTTTTTTTTAAATCAATGTTGTAAACAGCTGTGCTGCTTAATTTTTTTTAACCTGTGATAGTTTTTTAGGATTCTTTGAATGCACTTTTTTTTATTTATATAACCACTATATAAGCAATATTTTTTTATATATAATAAAATTATATATATGTTTTTATATATAAAAAACAAGTTTGGTCTTTTTATGTTTTTTTTTTTTTTTTTTGAAAGGAAGTGTTAAGTGATATGAATGACTTTAAGTCTTTATGTTCTTAGGAAAGATTTCTATTTTGAATAAATGCTGTTCTTTTTAACTTTTTATTCATTAGTGAATCATTCTTAGTTCAGGCTGCCTCACAGCACCTTGATGGGCCATTAGACATTGGGGGAGTGTCTTTAGTCTTCCCAGGTGTAAATCGCATTAATATTCATGGGCATTAACACTCCCACGCATACAGCACTGCTGACCCAAAAACTGATGTAAGAAACTCAAATCGTTATATTGATCTTTCTGAAAGAGTGGTCAGAATGATTTTCACTTCATTTTGAAGTAAAAATTCTAGCCTACAAGAATAGTAACTCAACAGTATTGTTTACAACTATTCAGTATGTGTTAAATGGCCTTATTGGGGTGACATTTTTTTTCCCAAAACGTACTAACCACGCATATTATTTTTTTTCTATAAAATGCAAACATGTACATCCATTTTGCTCACATATTATTGTAGCAGAGTTTGTGCTGAATACAGCAAATTTATATGTTGGCAAATGGTATGTTTTAAGTAGCTGAAATAAGCACAAATGTCAGGGCATATCAAAACACCGAAAGAGCCCCAAAACAGCTCAGACCCCTAAGGGTTAAAGAATGACAAGGACTAGATGGCAGAATCATGACATATTTAAAAAAAATCATGTTTTTAAGTAAAGGCAGAGAGCTGTGTGCATTCTTCTTCCATTTGCCACATCATGTATCGGTGAGATGGGCTTTTCAGCTGTTGCTTCACTGTAAACAAAGTACAGATCTCAGCTGAACATTGAGCATGACTTTTGAGAAATTGTGCAATGCAAAACAGGCTCATTACAGCCACTAATGCAGGGATAAATAGACCTGTATTGCCAAATGGATTTCTATTATTTTCCTTTTTTTAACAGATTGCAAAGTGACACTTATTTCTTTTCTGTTTTTGAACTTGATACAAATATTGACACAGCTGCACTTTTATTTTTATTTCTTTTTTACTAAAATTGACTAAAACTTGACTAAAACCTTTTTGCGTTTTCGTCGACTAAAATTTGACTTAAAACCTTTTTTTTGTTTTCGTTGACTAAAACTTGACGAAAATCTATTAAGTTTATAAGTGACTAAAATGTGACTAAAACTAAAAAGCATTTTCATCCAAAAGACTAAGACTAAAACTAAAAGGGCTGCCAAAAACAACACTGCTTCCTTGAAAGGCGACTTCACTAATCATTAGGTCCATCCTTTGGTAAGGCCGGCAGGATGACTAGACGGGCTACCGGTCTAGTATAAACTTGTCCCTTTATCTCCACATCAGCTGACCGGATATGACCATCCGGGCTTAAATGGGTCTTGATGACTTGTTCCACAAGCTAAAGTTCTGAGGTAGTCGGGGGTCTACAATGAGAACAAATGTTTTCTCTAAGTCTGGAGGAGAGGCTTGCCATTTTTGCAGATTTTGGAGGTTAGGAAGATAGTCCCTTATGAATTTGGACCAGAATTGGTCTGCTAAGACCTGGGAATATCTCCAGTGCTAAAGACTTCTGGGTAAATGACTTGAGGGAGAGATCCATCAGAGAGCTCCCATGAGGAGACTATTTGCCGTTACCGGGTAAGCATCTGCCATGTCTGATGACACATACCCCAAGGGGTTGGAGTTCAGGATGGCCTCAACTTCCAGCAAAACTGTCATTAACCCTCTGGGGACCAGGCTGTTTTGGGGGCACTTGGGATGTTTTGACATGCACTGACATTTGTGCTTTTTTCAGTTATTTATAAACATGTTAATGGCACAGGTGTAAATTCACTATATATAGCACAAACGGGGCTATCATAATATGTGAGCAACCTGTGTGTACATGTTTGTATTTTTGAGAGAATATTATTTATGCATAGTTATTGAAAAAAATTAAAATAAAACTTTTTGAAATAAGGCCACAAAACACATATGTGACCCTGGACCACAAAACCAGTCGTAAGTCGCATGGGTATATTTTTAGCAATAGCCAACAATACATTGTATGGGTAAAAATTATCGATTTTTCTTTTATGCCAAAATCATTAGTATATTCAGTAAAGATCATGTTCCATGAAGATATTTTGTACATTTCCTACCGTAAATATATATAAAAAATATTTTTGTGAAGGGATGCAGCAAAATCGCGCAAAAAAGTCCGAAAACACACCTACAAACTACGCTCGCTGCTGCCCGCTCTTTGGGAATTACCCACTCAAGTTTGGTATCTATGTCAAGCTTAGATTTCCCGCTTTCGGGTTCATAACTCTCCACAACGTCATTAAAGCAGTAAGCCAATAGAGAGCGTTAAAACAAACCCTTCTCGTGTAAAAAAAACTGTTTTCTTCTTCGCAACGGCCCGCTACAGCGCCTCTCATTGGCTGGCGACTTCTTCACGTGCACAGTGTAAACAATCCGCAATGGTTACGGTGCAATCCTTGGATTCTGAGATAGCGCGTTTGCTCAATTTAAACTTTAATGACAGCTATAATTTAACGAACATAGTAAATGATTTTTTCGCAAATGATTGGGAAGATGATACAGAATGTCCAGAGACCGGCTTGGCAAAGGAGGATGCCCTGGAAGACGACGAATTCGATCAATGTGTGGATCTCTTCGACTCCGTTATGGAAAATGCCGCCATGGAAGAATACAGTTTTCACTGCGGACATTGAATTTGACCAGGTTGAGTGGGAAAATGCCTCAAAGGTCAGGTGAGTCAGTCACAAACATTCTTAAATGCTTTTCAAAAATAGTGGTTTTCATGAGTTGACGTCAAAGGTATTGCATATTTTGCTTTGACAAAATGTTTACAAAACATCAGCTTAGCTGAGGATGTCATGTGGGTGTGTATGATGATTATTTGCCTTAACGTTTAGCCAGCTCCTATATTCAACAAAGTGATATTGTTTTGTTTTCAGCTGTAATTGTCAGTACAATGATGGGCAGCCGCGCTATCGCCTCTTCACCACAGAGGAAATGATACATAGGAGAGCAGCCATGAGAGAACTGACATCCAGTTAGTATGCCAGGAGTAAAAAAAAAAAAGAATTCATGAAAATTGTACAGATCACTACAATGACAAGTTTATAAATCGTCATGTCACCTCTTGCTGGCTAAGATTTCAACAAGTTTAATAGGTTTTCTAACTGTTCCTTCATTAACAAGCATGCCAGGAATATCGAATAGAATATAATTTAATTTTTTTGTCATTGTCCAGTGGAAAAACAATGAAATACAATAATGTAAGCCTTTCTCTGGCAAAATCCAGTTCTATAAAATTAAGTTTTTTAGCTAGTTTTAAAGTTGCTGTTTCATTTTCAGGGGACCAAATGCTCATCCTCCTGGGAAGATTTCGTGTTCAATCAACAATTCTGAGACCACAATCTCAACAAAAAGGAAAGAACAAACTCCTCGTCAGCGACAGAGAACTTACTATTGGATGGAAGGAAAGCGGTTATGCCGCGATACTTTCAAATTCCTGCACATGCAAGTAAACTAGGAATGACCCCCCACTTACAGTTTTGTAACCACACACACACACAAACACATACAGGCATGTACGCATATTCATACAACAAACAGACAGACATGCGCACACACACACACACACACACACACACACACACACACACACACACACACACACACACACACACACACACACACACACACAACACACACACACACACACACACACACACACACACACACACAGACAAACACATACGGGCATGTACTAGGGTTGCCACCTGTCCCGGTTTTACCGGGATTGTCCTTCTTCCTGTCCCGGGAAATTTATGCACTCTCCCGGGACACTGAATGTCCCGGTTTTCGAAAGCTACGTGAATATGTATGTTCAAAACGTGTTGCGCGCCGCGCGCACGGCAAATGAGAGACCTTGCGTGTGTGTGCTAGTGTGCGTGTCTCAAGAAGCGCGCGCCCCTAAAAGACTTGCATGCGCATGTAAACATGGGCTCTGACGTATAATGACGTAGAGTTGGCTCATTGGTCGCACGTCAGAGGGGCCCGCGCTATTGGATGTCAGTGTCCGCAGAGCAGCCTATGAGCGAGCCAGACGCTCTGCAGCATAGATATACACACGGCTGTGCAGCTGCAAATGCGTTTGTTTTACAGGCTTCAGTAAATCGAGTAAACTGAGACATTTGTAGGCTATGATAAGAAAAACTACTACATTAAAAATATAATTTTTTGCACTGGAAAGAACATTCTAGAAGTCTAATTCTATTGAATGAGTTTGCACAAGGCTACAGAAAACTGATGTGTTTATTTTTCTTCAAATGCAGTAAGCCGATGATTTTTGAATGTTATGGTGTTTTATTAAAGGGTACCTATTATGGCATTTAAAATGTTCCTAATATTGTTCTGGGAGTCCCCAACAACAGTTTTACAAGCATGCAATGACAAAAAACACTTTTGTTGTCTTATAATATGCATTTATTTTTACCTGATTTGCTCACCGACTCCCATATGAATCGTTTAGCGAGTCATTTTTCCAAACCCCGCCTTTGCGTGACGCTAATCTGTGGTGATATGTTAGACACCCAGCCGACGGGGTGTCATTGGTTGTTGCGCTAGAGCTTACCCAGATACAACAGTGCTATTTTCTGATTGGCTAACAACACCAGACGAACAACACCAGAGGAGACCAGGGTTGCCAGGTCTGCACAACAAAACCAGCCCAATTGCTCATCAAACTAACCCAATCACGGCCAAAATTATTCAAATAGCGTTCCGGGTGTTTCCTCAATAACAATCATGTTCCAGTGGATAAAACAATCGCGTCAACCAGCGTGCACTACACAAACAACCCGCGGAAACAGTGCAGGCATACGGACCTGGCAACACTGGAGACGCGCTTGAATCCTGCCGGTTCCACAGTGAGTGAGTTTTGGGCACTGCGGCATATTAAATATATTACAAATAGTTTATCAGCGTGAGAAATACAATGTGTGGCCGGAGAGCGTGACAAAAGACCGAAATGAGTGACTGTCACGCTCAATGCGTGACACTCGAGAGCCCTGTGACAACTCCATTAACAACGACAAACACTTCACATTACAATTGACATTGAAGACCTAAGTTAGCTGCTAGAAGCTGCGCTGTGCCTGTGCGTACACAACACACAAAATAATTATAGAACATGATACAAACATAAAAGCAACAGCCTACTTACAGATTGTGATTCGGAGAAGGAAGCTGATCCAAATAAACTCGGTACTGAACCTCCCTCCTTCAGTATCGGCTTCGCAAATTCATACTTTATAGCATTTAGGTTTGTGAAGCAATCATCTTCAAAATGACGCGAACACAGAACGAGTTCGGGCTATAATACTTCTGTGGTATAGTTATGAACTGTAGCCACTGTCTTCAAATGCTCCTCACTGGGCAGATGAAATAAGTTTGCTTTTGCGTCGCACTTCAAAACACAGCAGCGTCTCGTCGACATGATGTTTTCCCTGGTGTCTCCTAATGCAATGAGTGGGCGTATCTTATTCAAATAACTTGGACAAGTGACGTACGAAAGTGCATCGTTCGTCTATCGATTCATATCAACGACTCAGAGTCGACTCTTACTTTTGAGAGATAATAACTTTGTATACGGTGAACTTTCATATTTAAAACTTTGCAGGATGTTTTTGTTCACTTAGATCTATGTTACACACTACATGAAAGGTAATTTTCAAAATTCCATGATAGGTACCCTTTAACAAAGTTCGGGAGGAGCACGTTCAGATAATTAAACCTAATCAAACACACGTGGAGCACATTCAGATAATCAAACCTAATTAGACACCAGTGGAGCTCACTCAATCAATGAGTTAAGCGCTCTATATATACAGCAAACTTGCATCCGTTCATTGACAAACTTACCTCTGTCCATTGACCGTTTACCAGCATCCCTCCACCACCCCATCTCCTCACTTCTAGTCCTAATACTCTTACAACAACGGGGGGAGTACTCTGGGTTCGGGCAAAATTCCGAGCTCGGAGCCCTCCCCCCGGACAGCACGCCACATACGCATAATCTTTACTCTGTTTAATTGATGTAAGAGTGAACTCGTGAAATATGTTGTATTTGTTTAAGTTAAAAATAAAACGTATTATGAACTAAACAAATAATTGGTTAATGTTTGGCAAAATGATCATGATAGCCTTTATATATCTGAGTGGTAAAAGTCTTGTATATTGATTAAGCCTACTTTGCTATTAATTTATGTGCAACTTGTAAAAATATATATAATGCAACTTTGCCTAATAAGTTGCATTACAATGTCATAATTAAATTCAGAGTTTGTTCAAATTTCCGTTGGGGGGGCGCATTGCCAACACCCCCCCCCCCCCCCAACACCCCCCAACCCACCCCCGTTACTGCTAACGCGTTACTGTTACGCAGTTACTTTTGACAGTAACTAATACTGTAACGCATTACTTTTAAAAATAAATTAACTCCGTTACCGTTACCATATGGTGTGTTGTCCGTTACTTTTTTAAATTAATTTGCTAGTTGCTGGAGCGGCTGAGAAGTGTGCGCTGTCATTACACAGTACGAGAGCACTGAAGAGACTACTAGCATTATTTACAGAGCGAGAGGACACAAACTATCACTGGCTGTGGCTGAGTTGCTTCCGTTAACACGTGAGGCAGCGCGAGCACGGAGATTACAAGCTGCACGGAGAGCGCTGACACTTTAGATGCCCATTTAAAACACAGACAGCGAAACGGTATGAATACAGAACACTAAAGTACACATTGCCATATAATTATAAAGTAATTAATTTTTTTTAATAAAAACTAGATGCTGCATCAGCAGAGAAAGAACAGAAGCTTGCCATCGAGTCTGAGAGGAATAACATTAGTAACTGCTAACTTACCTCAAGCGATTAAAGCAATGTGACAAAAACACACACCCAGACCTGACCCAAATGTTGTATGTCGCAATTGTTACCATCTAGTTTATATCCAGCTGGTCACTTTTATGCATTCATTAGCCGGTGAAGTTGTATTTTTAAAGCTGACGTGATTGCTTTCTCAACATTGATATGTTCATGGAGCTGACATCAAGT
Source organism: Chrosomus eos (assembly GCA_036326025.1). Classification (NCBI taxonomy): domain Eukaryota; kingdom Metazoa; phylum Chordata; class Actinopteri; order Cypriniformes; family Leuciscidae; genus Chrosomus; species Chrosomus eos. Next base: position 49,445,551 of record CM070818.1, read on the forward strand.
GTTCTAATCATCAAATCTAAAATTTAAGCAAATAAAGTGAAAGACTGTACATGTAATATAGGTCTACATTTATATAATTTTAATGCTCTGGCCTTTGCAGATATTTAAATATATGGCCATCTTCTTTAAGCTTGAATCATATAAACTGGTAATACTTTACAATAAGACTACAATTTTAGCATTAAATATGGTTAATAAATGTTGTAGAAGTATCATTCATTGTTATTTTTTTTATTTCAAAATGTTATACATTTTAAATTGAGTTTAAATTGTATTGTACCTGTTATTACCTTAGTTAATGTACTTTGAACTAACAAGAATGATCAAATTGTATTGCTCAAATATTCATACATGCAGTAAAAACATTTTTAAATACAATAGTGTTTAAAACTTTCTGTTTGTCAGTTTTGTGTTTGTATAGACCATAATGCATAAAAGGGCATTAATGGGAACATTAAAGAACTTTCTTTAAAAAAGTAACTCAAAAGTTACTTTTAACAGTAACGCATTACTTTTTGGTGTAAGTAATCAACAAAGTGATTGAGTTACTTTTTGAATGAAGTAACTAGTAACTGTAACTAGTTACTATTTCTTAGTAACTAGCACAACACTGTTTATCAGACATAGGTGGCAACCCTAGCATGTACGTATGTGTTTGTGTGTGTGTGTGTGTGTGTGTGTTGTGTGTGTGTGTGTGTGTGTGCACTGTGCACGTTGTGTGTGCGCATGTCAGTTGTGTGTGTTGTAGTATGGTACATGCCGTATGTGTTGTCGTTTGTCTGTGTGTGTGTGTTGTTGTGTATGTGTGTGTGTGTGTGTGTGTGTGTGTGTGTGTGTGTGTGTGTGTGTGTGTGTGTGTGTGTGTGTGTGTGTGTGTGTGTGTGTGTGTGCGTGCATGTCTGTCTGTTTGTGTTGAAGTTAGCAGGACTCATCAGTGGCATCTCGTCCCTGTAAAAAAATAAATAAACACCTGTGAACATGATGATATCAAGAGAAACTACATGGCTGCACGACTTTGGGCATGCATTGTAGATTTTTCTGGTTAAAATTGCGATTTAATTATACACACACACACACACACACACACACACACACACACACACACACACACACACACACACACACACACACACACACACACACACACACACAACAGTTTAGAATAAGTGAACACACCCATGCCAAAATTGACTAAAAAGAGGAAAAAAAATCGTAATGCCTTAACACTAAGTATAAACACAATTGAACTAACTGTAAAATTGTAGGTAAATATGTACTTACTCTTTCTGATTTCGGACTGTTGCTTTTGCATTTACACACATTTACAACTGATATATGTGAGCATGCATGTCAATGATAATAATGAGGCAGCATTTAAACTAGTCAAAATATAATCTAAATATCTAGTAGGCCTATTTTCTAAAATAACTTCTAAATTCTAGCTTTCATAATGATCTAAACATATCATTTACACATACAAATTTCCTAACTGGGGTTTACAGTGCGTAGCATATGCACTAAAAACAAAAACAAAAAAACATTTTTGACGTTGAAATGGTAGGCCTACGAGATATTAAATTCATGGTATAGATATGCACTTTCATTAGATCGTGTTGAATATATCAAATGTCAATACTCTGGATGGCAAGTGGAAAATAGTCGAGTATAATATAAGCTACATGTTTATATTGTAGGGATGCACCGATATGAACATTTTGGCCGATACCGATAACCGATAATTCTTTACATTTGAAAGCCGATAACCGATATATTGGCCGATAAATCTAAATAATTTTTTTATATACTTTGATAGCCTGTATACATAAACAGAAGGCTCACAATTAAAAGCCTTGTCTCAAACACTTTTAACATAAATCAAACTACAGTATAGCCTAGTTTGAACCAGTGTAAGATTCCTTAACTTTTAAAATTAATTTTACACTCCTAGCAACTTTCTTTATTAAAAATGGTAACACTATAATAAGGTTTAATTTTGTTAGCATTAGTTAGCATGAACCAACAATTGTATAAGACATTTTAAGAAAGTTTTATCTAACATTAGTCAATGCACTGTGAACTAACATGAACACACATATTTTATTAACTAAAAAATTAAGGCTATTGCTCTCTGTTACTTAATGCATTAACAAATGAGACCTTATTGTAAAGTGTTATCAAAAAATCTATTGCCTAACAAAAATAAAATACCTAAATATTGCAAACAAGGATAGACTAACCTTGGGCTGCATATAAAGAAACAAAATGCATGTGCCATGGATCAATAAAATGGAATCGCCTCCGCATGGACAATAAGAAAATTATTTTAATCAGACCATATCGTTGATGAAAATAATACGAGAACAAAATAAATGTTAGTTATTAATTATAACGCAATCTTTTTTTTTAAATAACTATTTTAATATTAAAGTAGCCTAATAGTAAACATATTTAATAGCATTACTGTTTCAAATGACATTGCTGTGTGAGCTGCGCGCGCTGAAGCTGAAGAGAACAAACGTTAAACTGAATCGCTTTGCTAGAAAGATAATCAAAAGATAATAGAAAGAAATATGACGGTTGCTGAAAGAATGCAAACCCAAAGAATTCACAAATTTATTACAATGGTGAATATAATTATATGACAGTGTAAATCATAGCTTTTAATGTTTTGCATTGTTGTTTAATCTGCGCGAGCTGAAGCTGAAGAGAACGAGCACTGGGAAACTGAAGAACTTTTCTAGGTTTAAATCCACGAAACGCATGATATGTGAGATTAATCAGATATTTATATTACATCAGCTTTATATTACGACTGCACAAAAGGACGTGAATGCACAATCGAACTTGTGCTGGTCGTAATGTGTAGCTAATCCCTGCTCTGGACGCACAACAACGCGCTGAAACGGCCTCTAAACCCAGAGAATTCACAACGTTTTATTACAATAGTGTTCTCATTATAATGGCATGTATATGATAGTCCCAATTATAGTTATAAAAGTGCATTGCTGTTTGAGCTGCGCGCACGCTATAAAGATGATCACCAGAACAATGAAGCGCTGCGCCTGCGCGCGTCGTTCATTAAGTCAACCAAACGCATCCTAGATAAATCAGATATATAGGCCTATATACACAAAATAAACATATTACGACTTACAATGGCACAGAATGCTGCGAATCCTCAAGAGAACTTGACAGTGTTGGTCATGAAGGCTTAACTCCATCGACGCGCTCTTTCCGCCTCAACGCGCTCGACGCGCTGAAACACTGGCGAACAAGAATTCACAACATTCTTTTGCAGGCGTGCTCTTATTATTAATGTTATGAAGCTTATGTGACAGATTTGTGCTGCACATGTTGCGCTGAACTTATCTTCCTTTTCGAAGTGAATCCAATCATTCAGAATCATCATGGCGAACCGCGCGCGTCTCTCAACTGAAGTAAATAATCTATTATTTATCGGCTTTGATATATCGGCCCAATTTTCTTATCGGATCGATAACGATAACATCAAAAAAGACCATTTATCGGCCGATAACGATATGTGGTCGATATATCGTGCATCCCTATTATATTGAATAGCTTGTCAACTAATGGAAGTAAGACTAAATACTTACTCACCCGAATTTCGATTGACGGCTGGATCAAATCGCTCTTCAAAATACAAACGGTCGTCAGTCGCGCTCTTCTGATGAAAATGTACATTCTTCGTCGCTAGTATCCAGGACGAGCTGAAGAGCTTCTACACCAGTGTATCATGCCATCTTCCCAACGCACAGGTAAACTGAATGATGAAACTTGAAGCCTTTCATTCATTTTCTTGGGGGCGTTTACCTGTTTTCCATAGATGGCTTAACACATTATCTTGTGAATAGCGCGCTCCGGGAGTAGGCGTGAACGAATTAAAGTCAATGAGCTGTAATGAGCTCGACTGGACTCGCTCTATTTTCATACAGATTACAGAAGCTGAGAATATTTGTTTTTAATATAAATTACTTCATTTAAAAGATGCAATCTCTAGCTTTATGCCCGTGGGTATGTTTACCTGTTTGACTGAATTTTCGTGGAGTTACAGATGATTTCCGAACGCGTTTCAAATTGGAGTTAGCTGAAAGAGAGAGTGCAGAACTTGCATCATGTTCATTTTTCTTTATTTGGCAAAAAGCAAAACACTTTATTTGTATTGTGAGCATACAGAAAAAAAATAGAAACTGAACAGGATCGATTGATGTATAACACGAAAATGAAAGATCAAAATGAACAGAGCAGTTTGAGTTTATTTTGCATTGCTAAAAAAAAAAACAAGCAAAACGCACGGGTGCGTCCGTGGACCTCTGAGGGTTAAGAAGGTGCACAGAAGGTGCATGACATGGGACCCACAACTCTGCTCCAGTTCACCGTCAAATCCCAGGGTTCTCAGTAGGCCCACTAATGACTGCACCTGGAGAGCAAACGGTTTTCGGTCGAAGTCCACAGTAGTCAATTGTCGAGTTCGTGTGCGCGCGAAGTTCTCTAGTTACCAATGATCGCGCGCGAACTCGACAAATGACTACTGTGGACTTCGACCGAAAACAGGAAGAAAACACAGGTATGTGAGCTGGCTGAATAAACATCACTTTTATTCATATCTTTCACATCTACTACAGTCAGATTGACCGTGGTCACTCATAATAACACCACTCACATGGCTGTGCACTTGTAATGACACATCAAGGATGTTAAGAGACTAAAAGCAGGTTTAGAACTTGCCCCGTTTAAGTCAACAGGGTGCGAATTTTAAAAAGAGGATAACACGGTGTAGGAAAAAACGATTTTTGACGTTTTTGTCTGTAATGACAACACTCCTAATTTACAAAAAAATGAGCTCAATGTTAAAATTGACCGGAGTTCTCCTTTAATATGGAAGAAACCTTGGTTCTTGTCCCAAGGTCCAGTGTTAGGGCGGTCATCTCGCCGGTAAACTGTTTCGACAGACGCTTCCCTCGCTGGCTGGGGCACGGTCTCGGACGGCCGTTTGCCAGGGGTCTGTGGCAGGACCATCATCATTCTTGGCATATAAATTGCCTAGAGATGTTGGCTGTGTTCAGGGCTCTGAGGAGCTTCCTCACAGACATCAAAGGTTACCATGTCTCAGTGGTAGCTTATCTGAACCAACAAAGGAGACTCAGATAGCAGGCCCTCTATCCAGATTGGCGCATCAGATCATTTTATGGTCCCAAGGGAAAATATTTTCTTAGGAGCAATATATGTCCCAGAGGTTCTGAATCAGGGAGCAGACATCCTGTCGAGGCAGGGGCTGAGGCCCGGGGAATGGAGACTCCATCCAGAGGTGGTGGAGTTGATATGGCAGAGGTTTGGACAAATGGAAGTGGATCTGTTTGCGTCTCGAGGGACGTCCGTCCCACTGTCCACTTTGGTTCTCCCTCACTCATCCAGCCCCGCTGGGGTTGGATGCCATGGTACAGGCCTGGCCGAGGCTTGGCCTGTACGCTTTTTCCCCGATCGCTCTGCTCCCGGGAGTCCTGGAGAGGGTCCGTCAGGAGGGCATCAGTCTTCTTCTGGTACCCCTGTTTTGGCCAGCCCGACTATAGTTTCTGACTTAATTTCACTCCTGACAGCTCCGCCATGGCAGATTCCTCTGAGAAGGGGATCTGTTGTCTCAGGCGGAGGGCACTATATTCCATCCTCATCCAGAGCTGTGGAAATTGTGGGTCTGGCCTCTGAGGGGGCTCAGTACCTAGATGCTGGTCTATCATCTGGGGTGGTCGAAACCATATTTATCTCTAGGGCTCCGTCTACTAGGAGATTATATGGCCTCAAGTGGAATGTTTTTTCACTTGGTGTAGAGAACTTGAGTGAGACCCAGTTAACTGCCCAATGGCTTCAGTTCTGGAGTTTCTTCAAGACCATTTCTCTGCGAATCTCTCCCCATCCACACATAGGGTGTACGTGGCTGCCATTGCGGCATTCCATGCACCACTAAATGTTGGGCCTTTGGGGAGGCACCAACTGGTCATACTATTTCTCCATGGTATTGGAGGATGAGACCGACAGTCAGGTCCAGGGTTCCTTCCTGGGACCTGGTGGTGGTTCTCGAAGGGCTACCCCTGGCTCCCTTTGAATACCTCCACTCGGCTTCGCCTAGTACCTCAGGTTCAAGATAGCCTTTCTCTTATGCCTGGCTCACACTACAGGAGTTTTTAAATCCTAACCGATTTTGAAATCTGGTTGCAGCACACACTTAAGGAGAATCTTTGCAGATTTTCTTCCCTCAAATCTTAAACACGCTCACACTACAAGATTTGAACATCGCGGCCATCACACACTACACAATGTTATTAAGATTATCGTGCCAGAGGAAGCGCCTTGATATAATTCCACCCTGATCACGTGATCTCACGCAACAGATCGGAAGCAGAAAAGTGGATGGTAACTAAATATCTGTCCTTTATATCAAGTCATATTCGTGAAAAGTTTGCCTGGACCAAGGAAAGCAAAATCTTTAGAAAAAAAATCATCCTTTTAACATTAAGGATATTTCTAATGAATGGTGTCAGCTCTGGTCAATACAATGAATCAATGCCATTGATCTCTATGAAGTGACGCTTCAGCGTTACCCATGCGGATTGCTGCTCAGCTGAGCCTTGTAAAGTGGAGCTCAAAGTTAAAATTAAATATTAAAATAATTAACAGCTTGTTTCATTCTACATCTTAGAATGAATCCGATTTCCGTTAAATGAACAGTTTAATGATTCACTCAAAGGCAGTGCCTTGTAGAGCTTAGATCGGCCCAAAAAATCAAGCCCGACCCGACCCGAGCCCGTGCATGTTGTGTCCGAGGCTAGCCCGGCCCGGCCCGGCCCGGCCCGACACATTAACTGTAATTATGAGTCCGAGCCAGATTTAAACCCGACCATTTTTAATACGTGGGCCGTTATAACCAGGGGCGACGCCAGATCATTTTTTTAACGCAGGTGCTGAATGGGTGCTATACCACTGACAGGGGGAGCTGCGCAATTTTATACATATGAAGAGTTCAGATGCAAAAGCCTCTAAATGCCATTTGAAATTTTCTTCTAAAATGATCATTTTTATCAAGCTTGTATATTTAAGTTCAATAATTTCACTTAAATGGCAAGAAAAATAACCCATTAATTGTCATTTAAGTGAAATTACTGAATTGAAATATACGAGCTTGATAAAAATGATAATTTTAGAAGAAAATTTCAAATGGCATTTAGAGGCTTTTGCATCTGAACTCTTCATATATAAATGTGCAAAAACTGTCCACTTAATATTTAATATTCAATTATTTTAATTATCACAATGAAAGTTTAAATTTTATTAAATTGAACAAGCACAACATTCAGCATTCAATCAAGGATTCTTAAAGATTCATTATTATTAATAATGTTATTTCGACTTATGTGTGCGTGCAACAAGCAAGATGTGCATTTGTAAATTCGGTGACAAGCGTGCCGAGAATTGATTTAATTTATGATGAGATGCTCCAGTTCACGTGCTGGTGACCGCGGGTCGTTGGCACCTCCATGTCATGATTTATATTGTCTGCTATATTTGCTTCTAATTTATTAAATCAGGGCAATTGGTTAATGAAAAGGTTATTAAAATTAAGATACAATTTATACAAAACGAAATTTACTTTAAAGAAAGGCTTTCTACAAGACAAAACATAATGAAGTGGTAAAAATCATGCCTGAATGGATGGATCGCAAATGGATCCGAATGAGGGACATTGAAGGCTGACTATCATCTTTTCTGTCATGACAAGTTTGCATGCGTCTGTTCATCGTCGAAGTCCTTGTTTTTTTGCTGTCATAGGCGAGCAGCGCGCCGCACTTGCACTCAACAAAGCCGACACATATGTTATCACAGTCACATAACATATGTTTAACATTTTAAACTGCCCACGACTAGTTTAAAATATTTCCGTACCTCCGACTTTCCTTCATACTTGCTCAAAGTTACTTATTTTTTTAGTTTTGGTTTCATTACTGAACATAGGCCTATAACAGTTATGCCTGCTGACAACAGTGTAACAATTATTTATTTAGCAATAAATAAATAAATGATGATGATAATATCGCATATCATGCTGTTGAGTCACTCAAAATTACCTCAATGGAAATCCCTTCACCACTGTTGTTTTTTATTGGCTATTGTGAAAGTACTGACCTAATCACAATCTTGCTCATCCCGATAAATATCAAACATGTTTGATATGATCGGGGCGAGCCCGATTTGTATAAGAGCAGATCGGAAGGTGCAGGATTCGATCTGTGAACGCCTCACAATACCAGATAATCTGCAACGAACATCGGAACCGATCGAGGTCCTCGACAAGATATTTTCTCCGATTGAGATTGAGATCTCCAAGCCCTGGCATTATCGCCGGCTTGCTTGGGGTGTGCCCCCGGCGGAGTTAAGGCCATCCTGCATCCGAGACCCAGCTATGTGCCTTAAGTGCAATTTATCATGGCTAGGTCCATGGTCCTGCAAGTATTTCATCCTCCACCTCATGTGTCGGCAGAAAAGGAGAGGTTCCTTGCTCTGCCAGTCAGAGTTACGAGTATTTACCTTGGGAGGTCCTCTTCTTGGAGGAGGTCGGACCTACTGTAGTGTGTTTTGGATCACCTATTAGGGGCTCCCGGCTTTACAAACCATAAGTAGGCCTACAAGGTGCACAATTTGCCTTCACCTTTGGCTGTTAGGGCTCTTTCTACTAGAGGCATGGCGTCCTCTAGGGCCTTCCTTTCGGGAGTTCCCATCCAGGAGATCTGTGAGGCAGCCGGTTGGGCTACCCCACACACTTTTGTTAGGTTCTATATTCTGCACCTCCCTAGTACGCCTGGCACACATGTGGTCTCGTCCTAGCTGAGTGCCTGAATCAGTTTAACTCCGGGGCAGGCCTGTTTTCGGTGCGTGGCCTAGTGGGCATTTGTTCCCCAAAGTGTCGAGTTCTCGAAGCATTGTTGAGTTCCCTCGAAAGGGAACGTCTCGGGTTATGACTATAACCCTTGTTCCCTGAGAAGGGAACGAGACAATGCGTCGTTCTGCCACGCCCCTCGAGGCCTTAGAGCGTCTTGCTTCATCGCGAGGCTGGTATGTGGGGGCCTGCAGGACCACGTCAGCTCTAATCGGCCGCGCGTTTTCTGCCGCCGGACAGGCCACGTCCGCCCTGCACTCTATGGCTGTTCTCCAGAACTCTCGGACTAAATCTAAAATATCTTAAACTGTGTTCAGAAGATGAACGGAGGTCTTACGGGCTTGGAACGACATGAGGGTGAGTCATTCATGACATTTTCATTTTTGGGTGAACTAACCCTTTAATGGCTGACATTTACCTTCACTGGATGTGAGTATCACGTCAAAAGCAAATAATAATCACTGACACTGTCTACACTAGGATACAGTGTACATATGCGTGTTCAGTTTCTGAAATACTCCGCGCAATCGAGTCTTCCGACATCAGGACAGAATGAAAGAGCGTTTGATTTGACGCGTCCATTTAGACTTCAAGGATCCCAGTGTTGGAAACAAGTGGATGTTTTTTTTTAACGGTGTCCTGGATTGCGTCAGAGGATTATATGTTTGTTCAGATCATTTTGTTTTGTAAACGAGGCACAGTGTAATGAAGATTTCGTAAATCAAAAACCTGTACGCTTTTTAAAAACTTTAAACCATCAAACTTTTACATGAAAACGTACTCGGTTACTAACGTAACCTCGGTTCTCTCTAGAGAGGGAACGAGTACTGCGTAATATCTTACGCTATGGGGAAAACTCTTTTCCTCGAGATATTGAAGCCAAAAATTATCCTTAATTTTTAAAAATGTAAAACGCTTTGCAGCAGCAAGCAGACAAGGGCGAGACAGCTCGCGCGCCCATTGGCTGCCTTGCTGGAAAAGCTGCAGCCTATCGAGTGAGGCACTGCGTGACGTAATGACGAATGGGGGCGCTTCGCGCCCATTTCGTCATGTCCCGCCAGTAAAGGCGTGGTCTCGCCCTATAAATACCCCCTCGATAGCTGTATTTCCTCTGATTTTTCAACGCCGAAGCGAACCAGAGCGTATTCCAAGCACGGCAAGATACGCAGTACTCGTTCCCTCTCTAGAGAGAACCGAGGTTACGTTAGTAACCGAGTACGTTCTCTTACGAGAGTATCTCTCGTACTGCGTAATATCTTACGTATGGGGAACACCATGTAACACGCCGTGCGGACAGGGATCCAACACCAGAGTCCCGGGGCCGAAGCCCGGGGCGCATCTAGTGCACAATCACCACAACTCTCACAGAGTAGAGGAGGAGAGGCTAGAAGCATCACTCCTTTATAAATAGTCCCGTAGGGGTAACAGACCCGTAAGGGTACCACACTCATGGGGCTGCCGCATCGGACTGAGCGATGCACAGGCTAACACTCCACACATAAGCCGCATGGCGGCCGATAAGCCCGAAGTTCAGACCGCCAGAAGCTTAGCTTGTAAGGCGGGCACCTCCAGGTTATAGTACTTGATAAATGTAGACGGCGAAGCCCAGCCCGCAGCCGTACAGATATCTTGCAGGGAGACCCCGCTATACCATGCCCACGACGAGGCCACGCCTCTCGTGGAGTGCGCTTTGACACCCAATGGGCACTGCAGGCCCTTGGAAGTGTAAGCCAGCGCTATGGCATCCACTATCCATCTGGATAGGCTCTGTTTTGAAGCGGCAAGTCCCTTAGAACGGCCGCCAAACAACACGAAAAGCTGCTCGGTCTGTCTGAACCCAGCCGAGCGGGACACATAAGCCCTTAACGCCCTGACAGGGCAAAGAGACTCGCGTCCTTCTCCTCATTGAGAACCGGAAGGGCAGACAGGGAAATTACCTGGGCCCTAAACGGTGTATTGAGGGATTTCGGCACGTAGCCGTGCTTCGGTTTGAGTACGACCTTTGAGTCGTTAGGCCCAAACTCCAGACATGACGCGCTTACAGAAAGCGCCTGTAAGTCCCCTACTCGCTTCACTGAAGCGAGAGCCAATAGAAACACCGTCTTAAGGGACAGGTGCTTCATGTCCGACAGCTGGATCGGCTCAAACGGGGCGCCTTTCATGGCCTCCAAGACCGTGGAAAGGTCCCAAGCCGGGACTGAAGGGGGCCTGGGAGGGTTTAACCTCCGAGCTCCTCGTAGGAAACGCACGACTAAGTCGTTTTTCCCCAGTGACTGGCCAGACACCGGTTTAGCAAACGTTGCTATGGCCGCCACATAAACTTTGAGCGTGGATGGGGTCCTGCCCTTATCCATCAGCTCCTGAAGGAAGGCAAGCACTTCCGTAACCCCGCAGTCCACAGGTGAAAAGCCACGGGCTCGACACCAAGTAGAGAACACCGACCATTTCGAGGCATAGAGCCGTCTGGTAGACGGAGCTCTAGCCTGCGCGATCGTGTTTAGCACTCCTTCCGGGAGGCTAGCGGGTACCCGTTGATGGCCCATGCGTGCAGGGACCACAGATCCGGACGAGGATGCCAAATCGAGCCCTCCGCCTGAGAGAGGAGATCTCTCCTCAATGGTACATGCCACGGGGCAGTGCTGGTCAGCCGCATCAGGACAGGAAACCAAGCCTGGTTCGTCCAGAGCGGAGCTACAAGCAGCACTGGGCATCCATTTTCCCTGATCCGCTCCAACACCTGAGGCAGGAGCGAGACGGGGGGAAAAGCATACAGGGGACCGCTGGGCCAAGCATGGGCCAGTGCGTCCCTGCTTTTCGAGAAGAATACTGGGCAGTGAGCGTTCTCGCGGGACGCGAACAGGTCCACCTGCGCTCTGCCAAACGTTTCCCACAGCAGCTGGACCGTCTGCGGATGCAGCGACCATTCTCCTGTCGGGACGTTGTCTCTGGACAGCTTGTCTGGACCCACATTCAGGTGACCAGGCACGTGCGCCGCTTTCAGTGAAAGGAGGTTGCGCTGGGCCCAGACCAAGAGGGGTTCCGTCAGCCTGCAAAGGCTTCTGGACCCGACGCCGCCCTGGCGATTTATGTACGCCACCACTGACGTGTTGTCCGACCGGACCAAGACGTGGTGGCCTTTTATCTGGGGACAGAAGTGCCGTAGCGCTTTGTCGACTGCTATCATTTCCAAGCAGTTTATGTGAAGGAGCTTCTCTCGCTCTGACCATAGGCCAGCCAGCGGTCTGCCCTCGAGCAGCGCTCCCCACCCCGTGGTGGAGGCATCCGTAGACACCACTTTGACCCTTGAGGCGGTCCCCAGACTCACACCAGACTGATACCAGCTGGTTACTTTCCAGGGTTCCAGAGCCGAAACGCACCATTGGTCGACCCTGAGGCGACACCGGCCCGTGGTCCATGCCCGGGGCGGGACCCGTGCTTTCAGCCACCTCTGCAGTGGGCGCATGCGAAGCAGGCCCAGCTGGAGTACAGAGGATGCCGAGGCCATCAGGCCCAGCATTTTCTGAAACCGTCTGAGCGGGACTATAGAGCCGTGGCGGAAGGATTCCGCGACGTGCTGAATACTTAGTACGCGCTCCGGTGACAGGCGTGCCGTCATGGATAGCGAGTCTAACACTGTTCCCAGGAAAGAAATTCTCTGGCTGGGACACAGCGAGCTCTTTTCCCAGTTGACTGTCAGGCCCAGTTTCTCGAGGTGCTCGAGCAGTGTGGCCCTGTGTTCTATGAGCTCTGACCGTGATCGAGCTAGAATCAGCCAATCGTCCAAGTAGTTCATAACTCGCATGCCCCGAAGTCTCAGGGGTGCGAGAGCCGCGTCCATGCACTTCGTAAATGTACGGGGTGCCAAGGACAGGCCGAACGGCAGGACTGTGTTATTGATATGCCTGGCCCTCGAACGCGAATCTCAAGAATCGCCTGTGATGGGACGCTATTTGTATTTCGAAATAGGCGTCTTTCAGATCTATTGACATAAACCAGTCCCCTTGGCGCACTTGCGCGAGGATTCTCCTGGTCGTAAGCATCCTGAACTGGCGCTTCACAAGCGCTTTGTTCAGCTGTCTCAGATCTAGAATGGGTCTGAAGCCCCCATCTTTTTTCGGTACCAGAAAATATCTGCTGTATAAGCCCCCTTCGCTCTGAGCCTGAGAAAGGGGCTCTATGGCCCCTTTGCTCAGCAGTTTCGCTATCTCGGCTCGAAGTAGATGAGATACTTCGTTTCTCACCGTAGTCTCGACGCACGCCGTATAACGGCGGGGACGTCGTGCGAATTGTAGCGAGTAGCCTCTCTCTATAGTGTTCAGCACCCAGTCTGATACCCCGGGTAGCTTTGACCACGCTTCTGCTTGAATAGCTAGAGGTAGAATGCAGACCGGGCTCTGGCCGTGACCAGGCAACGGCTCGAGAGCCCCGGTACCCTGGGAACACAACGCCGTGTTTACAGCGTTCGAGGCGGGGGGCGCGCTGATCACAGCGGGCAGCCTGGCCGCGCTCAAATTCTCTATGGCGGGACGCACAGCGAGAGTGAGCGGGGCGAATCCCGTAGGATTCAGCGTGCTTGCGGGGGGATGTGGGCGCAAACTTACGGGCACATCTACTGCACTGTACACGCTTTCGGTCGGAGCCGATAGACTGTGTGTTGGTTTCGTTTTTACAGAAACCAAGGGACACGCGGCATGTAGTGTGAGCGGGCATTGTATGGGCGCATTCACTACATTGTCTGCACAATCGACCTGAGTCAGATTTATGTGTGCTAGCCTCGCACCGTGGCGGGCTGTGTCTGGGTGTGGGAATGGGCACTGGGGCGTGGGCATTCTTACAACACTCATAACACCATCGGCCGTGGCCGGTACAAAAGAAAATACACTCTTTATTGGATTTATCTGGGTAGCCATAAAAACGGCTTTTGTGTGCAGGCAAGCGGGCTGAGACACCGGCTGCTTCGCTGCTAAATACACTGGCACAGTCACATCGCAAGGAACTGAACGACGAATCGTTTCGGTGGGAACGCCGCAGCGGGATCCGAACACCGTCGCTTTCCTAGAGTGGCTAGGAAAGCTTCGAGGCCTCAGGCTTGAGCTCAATCTTCGGCCGGGGCCCGCGCTGAGCGGGGCGGCGTCCAGCAGAGCGAGAGCGCGGTCTCTGATCCCGGGCCTGGCGGCGCTGTGTAGCGGCGGCTGTGGGCGATGCAGGCCGAGGCTGAGAGCTGCGAGCAGACGGCTGCTTAGAGCGACCTGCAGCGGAGCTTGAGCGCTTCGGGAGGAAGTGCTTCATGGCCTGCGAAGTCTTCTGCACCTCAGAATATCTGTCCGCGAAATCTTTGACGGCAGATCCGAAGAGGCCCGCAGGGGAGATGGGAGCGTCGAGGAATACAGAGCGCTCAGCTTCCGTCATCTCAGACAGCGTCAACCACAGATGTCTCTCAGCAACGGTGAGAGAGGCCATATTCTGCCCCATGGCCTGAGCAGCGGCTTTAGCGGCGCGTAGAGCAAGGTCCGTAGCGCCTCGTAAATCCGCCACACTGACAGCACCCGGCCCTTCCTCGTCCAATTTAAGGAGAAGGTCAGCCTGGTAAATCTGCAAGACCGCCATAGTATGCAGCGCTGAGACCGCCTGTCCAGCGGCTGTGTAAGCGCGCCCGTGCAGCGATGACGTCACCCGGCAGGCTTTGGAAGGAAGCGTCGTCTGCGCGCGCCGTCCCGCAGAGGGCGGGCAGAGATGCGACGCGACCGCCGCCTCCACAGGAGGAATGGAGAGATATCCTTTATCTCCCGCGCCGACGACAGAGGAAAAAGCCGCAGAGGTGGAAGTGCGCAGCCTGGCGGAGAAAGGGGCGGTCCATGACTTGGCGACTTCGTCGTGGAGCTCAGGGAGGAAGGGGGCAGCCCTAGACCTAGATGGGGCTTCGTCCTTTTTGAGAAAGCGCCCGTCGAGTCTGTTGCGCGGCGGCAACGTAGGCGCCTCCCACTCGAGGCCGATGCACTCCACGGCCTGGGTGAGCAGACGCATCAGCTCAGCCTCAATGCCGGGTCTCTTTCCAGAGGGTTGGCTAGACACGTCAGCGGGGGGGAGGTCCACAGAGCTCGCCCAATCCTCGCTGTCAGAAGCCACAAGAGAGCATACCTCAGCAGGTTCGTCCAACTCGGGAGCGGAAGCGGCGGCAGACGGCGGGCGCTGTCCGTCCGGGAGCGACTCAAGTGAAGCCGGCGAAGCAGGCGGGCGAACCGGCGAGCTTTGGCGGGCTGGAGAAGGCCGGGGGCGCGCTGGGCGCGACGCTTCTTGCGGCGCGGCACAGAAGGCTGGGACTCGGGCTCAGAGAACGACGCCAGGCGAGTCCTCAGAGTCACCATGGGCAGAAGTTCACAGTGCGGGCATCCACCATCCGCGAGCGCGATAGCCGCGTGCTCATGACCCAGGCAGGACACACAGATGACGTGACGGTCCTCATCACTGAGTTGGGAGCGGCACGAGCCACAGAAAGGCATCTTTAAAAAGACCAGCTCTTTTAGAACAGTGGAAAATGAGTGTTGCGTCACGTAAGCAAACACCACGCTCTTAGCAGAGTAAAGGATATAGTACGCCGGAAAGCGCAGCAGGTACGGCGGCTGAAGGCGGCTGGGCCAGCGACTTCAGATGATGGCACGTCCCGCTGAGAAGGCTACAAGTCAACGGCGCGGCTTCTCACTCCGGATCCAGCGATGCGTGAGCTTCGCGTGAAGAGTAGAAAAATCAGAGGAAATACAGCTATCGAGGGGGTATTTATAGGGCGAGACCACGCCTTTACTGGCGGGACATGACGAAATGGGCGCGAAGCGCCCCCATTCGTCATCACGTCACGCAGTGCCTCACTCGATAGGCTGCAGCTTTTCCAGCAAGGCAGCCAATGGGCACGCGAGCTGTCTCGCCCTTGTCTGCTTGCTGCTGCAAAGCGTTTTACATTTTTAAAAATTAAGGATAATTTTTGGCTTCAATATCTCGAGGAAAAGAGTTTTCCCCATAGCGTAAGATATTACGCAGTACGAGAGATACTCTCGTAAGAGAACCACAGGGAGTTGTAAAGCTTCTCTTTTATTTATGCTGCAGTTAGTAACTTTTTTTGAGTTAAGAATTTACAAAATGTATATAATAAGTGAGTTCATCATGACTCCATTTTCCAATCCCTGTTTTTGTCTTATCCTAAATTACTATGGTACACCCATAATAAGTGTTTGTATTCAGAATATTTTAGACTGGTAGTGGTCGTACCACTGCTGAGTAGCCCAGTACCTGCGTGACTCGTCATAGATATAAACAGAGAGAAGTAGCTCCGGCTAAAATGTTCTTCCGCAAGACGCATGCAGTTGTTTATTATGGTTAATAATGGTTATGGTTATGGACTGGAGATTTAAGCGCTTCTCACAAAAAATTTGTAAAGATGTTTGGCGCGTTGTTGTTTCCAAATGCACATTAAAGCTACTCAAACTCTGAGCAGATGCAAATCGTGTTGAGCAGCATTTACTCTAAATTAAGACGTACATCATGATCTGCTCACATGTAAATGAACACAGTGCCATACTTTTCTCTGAAATACACATATTTATTTGAAAATATATTGCAGGCTTTGTGATTTGATAATTGCATTTAGCCATTTAACAAGTTTGCCTATATAATCTTTAATATATTAGGTTAAACTCATTTAGCATGCTGTCCACTGATGTAGGGCTTGGTGAAGCAGCTTCAAATCAATCTCTGATATACCCCCACAGTGACTAAATATAGGATATGATTGCATAGGGAAAGGTACTTAAGATAAAGGTGTAGTTTGGAGAGGTGGAAGGATTCTGGAACAGCTGAGACTAAAGAGAGGTAAGCACCTGCTTATATACTCTGGCTTTTGATTAAAAGATTAGATGTGCTCGATCCTCCCTAACTTATGTTTAGGAACGATTTTTGTCATACAGGCACATGTTATACATCATTCAAAACTTTTAAATGTCTTATTTTATTTGTGTACGTGTTGTTCGTAAAATAAAGAAAATTAACATGATGCGTGTTCTGCCGTCCCTCTCAATGTAAATGTAGCAAGTGGCTTGATTTTAACGACTACGCCACCCCAAGTTAACGGGGAAAACAACCCAAATAAAGCATGCAAATCCGTTTCACCTAGAAAAGGCAAGAGGCATGGGCTTCCGTACAAAAAAACGTGTTATTAACACTAAAAGTTGATCAACAATGATTTAAAATGAGTAATTCACATGGGTCATGATTGAATTCACATGGGTCATGATTGAATTAACAAAGCAAAGGAAACAATACATAAAAGAAATAAACAAGATTTACAATAAACCCTCACAAAATTCACAATACACCTTCACAATATTCACAATAACCCGTCACAGGGGCTGAGGCTTCCAGTCAGGAGCAGGCTAGTGTGCTGGCAGCAGGTCTACCATAAGAAGCACGCCAACCCAACGTACACCCACCAAATTCACTGCAAAATAACCAAAGGTAGTGACACGGCAATAATGAAACTGCAATAACACTCTTAGTGAGACACCTGCAGTGAGACAAACAACCAGCCCGCCCCAGGAAGTCCTCAGCTCCTAAAGGAAAGAATATAGAGAAGTAATGAACTAAACAATTTAAGTAAACAAAAAAACAAAACATTCACAGTCAATTTATTGACTTAAACGTGATAACCAACCAAAAAAAAAACAATATACAATGCACCCCAAAATAAACAAAATATAAATACTATAAACAAATTAAAGACAAACAATAAACAAATACACTGACCGCTGTAAGAACGTCACACAGAATTAACTGCAGTACGCCCGGAAGTTATTGCAGGCAGACCGGCTAATCAGGATCAAATAATAAATGCACGATAAACAGGACAATTTAATTTAACAAGAGAAAATAAACAAACAAAACACATTCAAGGTCAGTCCGTTGACTTAACAGTCCAACGTGACTGACACAAAAAAAGAAAACAATTCACCTTAACCCAAAATATAAATACTCTAAACACTCGCATTCACACTCAAGAAAAAAACAATAAACAAATACACTGTGACCGCGGCAGAAACTCACACCAAAATACAGAGTTAACTGCAATAACGTTATGCCTGGACGTGATTCCAGGCAGACACGGTCACTCAGAAATCAAATAATAATGAGAAAACAAATCTACCAAAAACAAAAGTAAAGAAATACCAACTAACCAAGAAAAGCAGAATAATCCTTCAAGCCCGCATAGACATGCTTGACTTAAATGTAACGATGTGGAGAAAGCAGCAGCGTGGCTTTAAAGAGCGAGTGGCGAAGAGAGAGAGCCCGCTGTTTAATGCACTTAAACCCACTTTAGCGTCCACGAAGACCTTCAAAACAGTAAACAAGGGTTACGACTAACAAAGTGATCGACCAGTTACCCGCCCGATAATGCAATGGAATACTATCCCATTCAGTTTACCTACCAGAGAATACGATCGAGTTACACTTCAACATCAAAGCATCAATTAACAGCCTTGTTGACTGCAACAGCTGGTGTTCCGACCAGATAAGCTGCGATGCCACACCGATGGAAGCCCTGAAGGCACACCGTACTGAAACAAATTGCCACACCCTAAGTTAGGACAAAAAGAAAAGAAACTTAACTATGCCCCAAGATGATACCAAGCATACCTGGGAGTAAGCAGCAACCCACGCGCACAAACCCTCAGCAACCCAGCGGCACACTCAGTCTGCAGTTACAACGGAAGGGGCGGGCTTTCAACCATGACACACCCCAGGAGGCCTGAATAAACGGTTTATATACCCCAAATGGGCGATTGCTCATTGGCCACCTACCAAATAGTACTCACATCACACGACTTCACTACATAAAGTTCATTCTGAAACGCGACAGAAAATGAACTGTAACACACAGACATGAGACAAGTCTTTACAAAGCTTGACGTCTCTATTTTTAAATTATGTAAATCATATCAAAAACAAATATCTTCTGTTTAAGTAATCTGCATGAAAGCAACGAGATGTACAGTTCCTCAAGCAAGTGCTCATTACCGCTAATGTTCTGCCGTCCCTCTCAATGTAAAGTTCATTCTGAAACGCGACAGAAAATGAACTGTAACACACAGACATGAGACAAGTCTTTACAAAGCTTGACGTCTCTATTTTTAAATTATGTAAATCATATCAAAAACAAATATCTTCTGTTTAAGTAATCTGCATGAAAGCAACGAGATGTACAGTTCCTCAAGCAAGTGCTCATTACCTCTAATGTGACCACACCCATGCAGCAAGAGCAATTCACATGCAAATCGTCCACGTGAAGGAACGCAAACCTGTAAATGCCCTCATTACCTCAAAACAAAGAAAGGACGTCAGTCCTCGTTGAGTTTGGAAGACACGTTGGGTCTGTGCTGTTTACCTTGGATTTACCTCAGAAGAATTAGAACACAATTTGGAGATAAGAACGATTTTCTCACTCATAATAGTAATTGTGTTATTGTTGCATAAACTTCACATTGTAGCTACTAAACTGGTGCCAGACTAAAATGTATGAAATAGATAGAAACATGTTGAAATATGAACTATACAGGTAGGGAACCTTTCAATCAGGGCTCCAGACTGCGACCCTTTTTCCTGCCGGTGCGACCAAATAATTATTTAGGTTGCGCTGGCGTGATCACAACGTTGCCGAGCAATGAATGCAAAAAAAATGAAAGCGGAACGAAAATGTGCTACTCATTTATACTTTTATTAATTATAACATTTTCTCTAGTACACTAGATATTGTTGCACCAATTAGATTAAAAAAGGTTAGAGAGAAAACTAAAACACCATGGTACAACAGTGCTACGCATGCTATCAAGAGAGAAACTCGTAACTTAGAGCGTAAATGGAAACAAACTAATTTAGAGGTCTTCAGAATCGCGTGGAAAGACAGTATGTCACGTTATAAAAGGGCTCTAAAATCAGCCAGGGCTGAGCATATCCGCAAACTAATTGAAAATAACCAAAATAATCCAAGGTTTTTATTTAACACTGTGGCTAGACTAACAAATAATCAGACATCTTCAGAGCAAAATATTCAGTTACAATATAGTAGTAATGATTTTATGAATTACTTCAATGAGAAAATAGAAAACATCCGAAACACTATTGTAAATGTACAATCCTCTATGGTGTCTTATGACTCAGCCTCAATTATGGCCCCTCTAGAACAACTAAACCGCTTTACAACTATAGGACAGGAAGAACTAAATAAACTTATCATTGCATCTAAACCAACAACATGTTTATTAGATCCAATACCCACTAAACTACTTAAAGAAGTGTTACCTGTAGTGGAAGAGCCTCTTCTCAATATTATTAACTCGTCTTTATTTTTAGGTCACGTTCCAAAAATATTCAAGCTGGCAGTAATAAAACCTCTCATTAAGAAACCGCAATTAGATCCAAATAACCTAGCAAATTACAGACCCATCTCAAATCTTCCATTTATGTCTAAAATACTAGAAAAAATTGTGTCCGCTCAATTGTGCTCTTTCTTGCAAGAAAATGATATCTATGAAAAATTTCAGTCGGGATTCAGACCGCATCATAGCACAGAAACTGCGCTAGTTAAAATTACAAATGATTTACTCTTAGCCTCTGACCAAGGCTGTATCTCAATACTAGTTCTACTTGATCTTAGTGCTGCGTTCGACACTATAGATCATAAAATACTCTTAGATCGACTACAAAACTACACTGGTGTTCAGGGACAGGCATTAAGCTGGTTTAGATCGTACTTATCAGACCGCTACCATTTCGTCTGTTTAAATGGGGAAAAATCAAAGATAACATCAGTAGACTATGGAGTGCCGCAAGGATCTGTCCTAGGCCCTCTGCTATTCTCAATATATATGCTGCCACTTGGTAATATTTGTAAAGATTCTGGGGATCTAATCCATGGGGAATTTGCATATCATAATTAATAATTGGTAATTAATAATTATTCATACATGTTTGGATTAGATCAGTCTTACATGTTAATAAATCTCCCTCTAAAGGAGAATGTCATTTTACCTGGATGTATACATGTGAATCCTTTCATTTTAACAAGTTGATTGCAGTTAATTACACAGATCACGTCTTACAAAGCAGGCAAAATTAATTTAGCTCAATTGTCCGAATAATATTGAGGGGATCCCCAATATCATCTTTCTTGATAGGATTTCAGGAAACGCAATTCTCTGGCCAGAAGAATTGGGTTTTCTGCCCTATAAACAAATATGTAAAGCTATCTTTAAGTTATAAAGTTCATAGCATAAGATCTTTTGGCACTTAAGAGACTCGAAATTGAGCAAAGAGAAAGTCCATCAGTCAAGTGAATATAATGATTTAATAAAGGCATGTCTACTTATATATTTACTACGTTACAGGAATACATGTATATACAAACATTAACACGAACGAAACACAATAAGACATTGATGAACGAGAAATGCGTAAAGTTTGGGCAATGGATGACTTACACGCGTTAGCGAGTAAGAGAGAGAGAGAGGGAGAGAGAGAGTGAGAGAGAGAGAACATTGGCATACTTCCTCCTAAGACATTCACCTTTTCTGATTACAACACGAAACATCATCTTAATGCTCCTTAGAAGCGTTATAAAGAGATACTTGCACAAGTTATGGGTCTCGCTGTGTTGTCGCATTCCTGAAGGCCTGTCCCGGCCGCGTGCGTGAGCGGAGTCCTTTGTGTGTGTAAGCGTCACGTGTTGTTTCTGGGCACGCGTGTTGCGCGGCGGTTTAAAGTCTTTGAGTAACATTACCAATGGAAAATAGCTCGGCTAAGTTTGTTTCACTTCGTGGAAGTGAACAGAGTCGACTACGAAAACAAAACTTTGACTAACAAAGAAAAGATATAAAGATCGGATCGGGTCTCCGAAGGAGGCCACGAGATCGGGTTGCATGGTGCAGCCTGGTGAAGAAACGCGTGTCACGTGCGCGCGTTCCTCCTTTCAGAACGAGCGCGCGCGTTTAAAAGTCCTTGGTAGGTGGATTTGCTGAAGAGATATGCCACGCAGTGTTCCTTTCCTTCGTCGAGGGGAATTAAACACGGAGGCTTATCTAGACTGAAAACACAAACTAAGCTAGCAACACATAAAAGAAAGGCGAAAAGCTCGCCTAGAGACGAGACGTTACATTCTGACACCAGGACGAGCACGTAAGAGCGTGGGCGGAGCTGCGCTCCTACATTTATCACATCGGCGAAGTCCAGCCTCTTCCCATTGACTCGGCCAATCAAGAGGTTGAAACTCGCAGACGGGACTTCTGGTTTTATGATCCCTTTGTTCTCTTAAGCAAGGCATTTGAAACCCTAATTTCATCGGGTGTTTAAAAGCAGAATCTTCATAATTATTATAGTCATATGTGTAACAAAGTTTTAGCAAGATGTGATATCAATGGCTAACTGGGGAGCGAAGATTGGAGCTCAGAGACTCCAAACTTGTCACAAATGGATTTGGTTAAACATTAGTTGGCAA
Source organism: Chrosomus eos (assembly GCA_036326025.1). NCBI lineage: Eukaryota > Metazoa > Chordata > Actinopteri > Cypriniformes > Leuciscidae > Chrosomus > Chrosomus eos. The sequence goes on from CM070818.1 coordinate 49,468,026, forward strand.
GGTTTGAAACATTATCCCAGTTTTCGAGAAACAGACCAAACACATAAAAGACAAATCATAACATGAGATTAGATACATTGTTCTTACAATTCTAAAGGGGAAGTATAATAGAATATATATGAATGAAGAATTCAGTTCTCCTTCGTTAGAATTCTAGGGAATACGCAGTTACATGTAAAAATACATAATGGTAAACTCAGTTATTTCAATGTAACATGAACAAACAAACACATAAAACACATTGAATATTTCTGTTTAAAATGTCTTTTAAAAAGAGAAGTTTCTTTCCTCTGTAGCATTCACTTCCTGTGGCACATTCCACATTCCTGGGGGATGTGTGTGTGGTGGAATGTGTGTGTGTGGTGTGTGTGTGTGTGTTAATTTTGAGTCCTGGGGGAAGGACGCTGGTTTGGAAGCAAGTTCCCGGCCTTTGAAGGCTCTTGGGATTTTAGTTATTCAGGATATATTTAATTATTCAGATTCACCCTAAATACGCTACATATTATAAGAAAACATGGAATTAATTTTCACTGTTATGCTGATGACACTCAATTATATATCTCATCACGACCAGATGAAAACACTAACTTATCTAACTTGACAGAGTGTCTAAAAGATATAAAATGCTGGATGACGTGTAATTTCCTGCTATTAAATTCAGATAAAACGGAGGTATTACTTATTGGTCTAAAAAACTACCCACAAAATCCCTTACAATACAACTTTAATTTAGAAGGATGTCCTGTTACTCTATCCACTACAGTAAAAGACCTGGGTGTTATGCTAGACCGCAACTTGACTTTCGAAAATCATATTTCATATGTTACAAGAACAGCCTTTTTCCACCTTAGAAACATTGCTAAGCTACGTAACATGTAGGGCTGTCACTTTACGTTCGAAAATCGATTGCACAATCGATCGGACCAACCAACAACAAGTATCGAAACGAAAATAGGGAATCGATTGTAACGGCATTTTTTGATGTATTTTTTTTTTTTTTACCAAAAATGTGTTTTAGGTGGACAGATCAATAGAACATGTAGGATTTTGGAAAATAATAATGTCTTTTCTGTTAACCAAATGCTTTTTTAATATTCGCTATTACTTCAAGGCAAGTGAACAAGCGCGCCGTTATTTGTTGCCAGAGCCGTTGCTTAGTGACGTGTGTGTTCAAGTAAGCCAGAAATGTGCAGATTCTGCGCAATACGCTGTATTTAATATATCACGAGGACTCATATGTGTATATCTCTATGACGAGGACTCACGAGTTGCGTATTTGCGCTGAATCCACACAGATTTGGCTTACACGAACTTCCACAGCAAAGAAAGTGAGTAAACATAGACGCACGCCTCTTGATTTGACAGCGTTAGCCGCCAAAGTTCATTTTTACCCGCATTTGGCGAGTTGAGGGTGTTAATTTCAATCCCTGAATGCTGCACTCCTGTTTGTCATTGTGCACGAAACTTCACGCCAATAAATCATCAGGAATATTACTGACTTGTGGGCGCTGCGCGTCTCAAGCGCCCTCTTCACGTTCGTCCTAATGCCTGTTAGTTGTCAGTGGATTTGCCTATATTTGGTGTTGAAAATGGAAACGTCTTTAGACACGGAAAATCGATTTTACAATCGATTCAATGAACACTTATGTCTCAAAAATCGAACAGGATTTTTTCACAAAAGTGACAGCCCTAGTAACATGCTATCTGTTTTAGATGCAGAAAAGTTAGTTCATGCATTCATGACCTCGAGACTAGATTACTGTAATGCTTTATTAGCTGGTTGTCCTGCATCCTCAATAAACAAGCTACAGTTAGTCCAAAATGCAGCCGCTAGAGTTCTTACTAGATCAAGAAAATATGATCATATAACACCAATTTTATCATCTCTACACTGGTTACCTATTAAGTTCCGTATCAATTACAAAGTATTACTACTGACTTATAACGCATCTCTTTAACCAAGCATTCACTTAATGCTTACCTTTTATACTACTTCTGAATCAGTTCGAATGCATTAATATTATGAACATCAGCTATGCTAATTATTTCCCATCTGTCTTTCTGCTGTTATCTCGGGACGCTAGTCCCGAGGTAAATAGCGTTCGTCAGCTCCAAGTTTGTATCCAGCCTCTCACGAAGACTTCAGATGCCCCAACACCTGTGATGAGATGACTAAACGCCTGTGGAGAGACGACTCGACGCCTGTGAAGAGACGACTAAACACCGGCGATATGTTATGCCTAAATTTATACATGATTAACTAACTGTATTTTTCTTTGTCCATTTCTGAAATGCACTTTCTGTAAAGCTGCTTTGAGACAATGTGTATTGTGAAAAGCGCTATACAAATAAACTTGAATTGAATTGAATTGAATACTTCAAGGACCGTTTATTAGTTCAGACCAATAATAGTCAGCGCAGTGCCCCGAACTTTCCAGTCGCTGGCCGATCTCTATCATGCGACACTGTTACTAGGAGATCCAGACTCTGGAGATCCAATGAAGAAATCCATTACATTTGCCTCAGAATTAATAACATCATCGCTGCGAGATCCAGTGAAAAACATTCTGATTCTGCACAGAATTCACTGTTATACACCATAGATATCAGATCAAACAGCGCTGACGTGAAAACAGGAGAAACACTTATTGAAGGCACAATCTACAAACCAGCAACATTCACCATGGATTTAGGCTAATGTAGTAACTCTAATCATAACTATGGTATTGTGACAGAAATAGTCAAACGCTTACTACACATCTTTTTCCAGCACTTCAAAACGTCTCAGGTTACTATTGTAACCATAGTTCCCTGAGAAACAGGGAACGAGACGATGCGTCGAACGACACGGTGGGAACGCCTCTTGCGTGATTGCGTCTGAAGCATCTATGCCAACTAGTCCAATGGAATGAGAGAATGAGCGTCACGGGCGGGTGACGTCATGAACCAGGAAAGGACAAGAGCACTTCCGCTGCTCGCCGGCATTTAGCTTCGACAGTTGCCGAAGCAAGCCGATAGCAGGGACGCAGGAAGTATGGCAGGGGGACGCATCGTCTCGTTCCCTGTTTCTCAGGGAACTATGGTTACAATAGTAACCTGAGACGTTCCCTTTATCGAAAAAGGGAACTTCGAGATGCGTCGAACGACACGGTGGGAACGAGAATACCCAACCCGCCATAATTACAAGTACCTGAGTGTCAGTCTGTTGATCTAAGCACTCAGCACCTGAGAACCTGGGGCAGCATCCAGGTCTAAACTGTAAAATCTCACGAATGTGAGCGGAGAGGACCAGCCCGCCGCATCACAAACATCTTGAAGAGATACCCCCTGCAATATGGCTTTAGAAGCCGCCATACTCCTGGTCGAGTGAGCTCGGACCACCAAAGGACAAGGCTGGCCCGAGTACTCGTATGCCAGTGAAATAGCCTCGACTATCCACTTACTGACTGTCTGTTTTGAAGCAGGAAGACCTTTCTTAGGTGATCCAAAGCAAATTAGTAATTGGTCGGACTTTCTGATTGAGGATGTCCGATGTACATATGTGTCCAATGCTCGCACTGGACACAACAGGTGCAGTCTTTCCTGGTCCGCAAATGGAGGAGGACAGAAAGCCTGCAGCACAATAGGCCTCGGAGTCAAGGTTGGAACCTTAGGGACGTATCCCTGTTTTGGGTATAGGAACGCCTTGACCACCCCCGGTGCAAATTCAAGGCAGGTGGGGGAGACCGAAAGAGCCTGAAGGTCGCCAACTCTCTTTAGGGACGAAATAGCTAGCAGAAAGATAGTCTTGAAAGTCAGGAACTTTTCTGAGACCGAATCTAAGGGCTCGAATGGGGCCCTAGACAGGCCTTCTAGAACTATAGTCAAATCCCAAGCTGGCACCTTAGTGCGGATTGCAGGCCTCAGCCTCAAAGTGCCACGAAGGAAACGTGTAATCAGGGGGTCTCGACCCAAAGATATACCTCCCACCATAGTATGGTAAGCCGCAATGGCTGCCACGTAAACTTTTAGTGTGGAAGGACAAAGACCTGACACAAAGCGCTCCTGCAGGAACTCGAGTACTGTGTTGACAGAACAGTTAACTGGATCCCACTGGTGTCGGTGACACCATAAGGAGAAACTCTCCATTTAAGCGCATAAAGTTTCCTCGTAGCTGGAGCTCTGGAGCTTAGGATGGTCTCAACAGCCTCAGCTGAAAGACCACTATCTATAAGTTGGGCCCCCTCAGAGGCCAAACCCAAAGATTCCACATGTCTGGTCGAGGGTGAAATATTGTGCCCCCGGCCTGAGACAGAAGGTCCCTCCTCAAAGGGATCTCCAATGGAGGCCCGTCTAGCAGAAGGATCAGGTCCGCAAACCAGATCCGACTTGGCCAGCGTGGTGCTACTAGCAGTAGGCTTATTCCATACCGACGGACCCGCTCCAGAACTCCTGGGAGCAGAGCAACAGGGGGAAAGGCGTACAGACGTAGCCTCGGCCACGTCTGCACCATGGCGTCCAGCCCCAGGGGGGCTGGGTGCGTCAGAGAATACCAGAGAGGACAGTGCGTCGTGTTCTGAGACGCGAACAGATCCACCTCTGCCTGACCATATGCCTCCCAGATTTTCTCCACCGCCTCGGGGTGGAGTCTCCAATCCCCTGGCCTCAGCTCCTGCCTCGACAGGATGTCTGCTCCTATATTCTGGTCCCCAGGAATATACACTGCCCTCAGGGAGAGTACCTTCCCCAGAGACCACAGGAGGATCTGGTGCGCCAGTTTGCAAAGCGGACGCGAGCGCAGACCCCCCTGGCGGTTCAGATAAGAGACCACTGATGTGTTGTCTGTTCGAACGAGCACATGATGGCCTCTTAGGTCCGGAAGGAAATGTCTCAACGCATTGAAGACGGCCATCATCTCCAGGCAATTTATGTGCCACGAAAGATGATGGCTTTTCCACAGACCCTGAACCGAGCGGCCTTCCATTACCGCTCCCCAGCCGGTGAGGGAAGCATCTGTCGAGATCACAACTCGATGGCAAAGAGCTCCCAACACCGGACCCTGGGTTAAGAACCAGTGTTTACTACATATAACTAAGGCACGAAAGCATCGCCGCGTGACCTTGATATGCAAGTGGGTTTCCCCTCGGGGAGAACCCTCTGGTCCTGAGCCAGCACTGTAAAGGTCTCATATACAGCATGCCAAAAGGAATTCCGTTGGACACTGCTGCCAGTAGACCCAACAGTCTCTCGAACTGTTTACAATGCGTGACTGGTTTTGGGTTAAGAACCAGTGTTTACTACATATAACTAAGGCACGAAAGCATCGCCGCGTGACCTTGATATGCAAAGTGGGTTTCCCCTCGGGGAGAACCCTCTGGTCCTGAGCCAGCGCTGTAAAGGTCTCATGTACAGCATGCCAAAAGGAATTCCGTTGGACGCTGCTGCAACAAGACCCGACAGTCTCCTGAACTGTTTTACAGTGCGTGACTGGCCTAGCCTCAGCTCTTCTGTAGCTGTTAGGATACTAAATCCCGTACCACACCAAGGAAAGTGGTTCTCAATACTGGAGAAAACACACTCTTCTTGGTATTGAGCCTCAACCCCAACATCTGCATATGAGCGAGAACGACACCTCGGTGCCGAACCGCCAACTGCTCTGATTCCGCTAGAATCAGCCAGTCGTCGATATAATTCAGAATGCGAACGGGTGACAAAGCTAGGCCGAAAGGAAGAACCCGATATTGGTATTCTTTGCCCCTGAAAGAAAACCATAGGAACTTCCTGTGCTGAGGGAGGATGGAGATATGGAAGTATGCATCCTTTAGATCTATCGTGACAAACCAGTCCTCGGATCTGATTTGGGTCACGATCTGTTTGAGGGTCAGCTATCTTGAACTTTAGTTTCCGAACTGACCGAATTAACAGGCGAAGATCTAAAAAAGGAACGCAACCCTCCATCCTTTTTTGGAACAATAAAATAATGGCTGTAAAAACCCGACTCTCTGACGGGTGAGTACACCTGTTCTATAGCTTCTTTTGCTAACAGGGCCTTTACTTCTTGTTCCATTACCAGAGCCTGCTCGGGATGCACCACTGTGGGCAGCACCCCGCTGTAATGAGGAGGACGAGAGCCAAACTGGATTCTGTATCCTCTCTCTACAATCTGCAGGACCCAATGAGAAATATTCGGCAGAAGCTTCCACGCTGCCAAAAAATTTACTAAGGGAACCAGCCTCTCGAGGCTGGCCTCTGGTGTTACTGAGAGAGCCAAATCTGGAGCCTGAAACATAATGGCAGGAACTACCTGACCTGACTACTCAAAAGCCCCCCTCAGAGGGCGCGAAACCAATGCTGTGCCGCAGCATAGCATCAGCGACTCGCTGGAGACCGCTGCGCCCTGAAGCACCGGAGGTGGCAGGGTTGGCAGGAGGGTCTCGTGAGGACCCCGAAATGGAACGGGCACCGTGTAATGAGGTGTACACCACTCCACTTCGGTCGGGGCTGTCCTCACTTTCTGTGCACATAATATGATGAACTAGACGGCTGGAGCTGCTCACGCCCAGCAGCCCCAGGGGGATGGACACAGCGAGGGAGAAACCTTATTATATATATTTTTTTATATATATATATATATATATAATGCATCACCTAACAACGAACGCATGGAATGCGTCGCCGAAGAGACGCGAAGGCTCAAATTTCACTATATCCAGAACCCCAGCAGATCGGCCTGATAAGCCTGGAGCATTATACTATAGTTTTCTATAAACATTCTCCAGCTGACCTGCTGCCGTATAAGCTTTACCCATAAAACCAAAGTAGCTATAATTAAACCTACGCGCTGCCTCGGCAAACGCGAGATCCCAGCCACAGAATCTTATTTTGCAAAGTACACTCGAAATCTAAGCGGTGCCTCGGCAAACGCGAGATCCGAGCTAGATTCTGATTACAACATTGAACCTACGCGCTGCCTCGGCAAACGCGAGATTCTTTAGTGATAGGTTTATTGAGCAAAGCAGAGGCTTTAAATGACGATGCTGGACCAGGTGAAAACAGCATTTTTCTATATATTTTTTTTTTTCAGCCTGGGGCATTATATCATAACCGTAATCTTTCAACCCTTGAATAAATCTTTAACACGAGGGCTGAAAGTAGTAATAAAATACGGTTTATCCCACAATTTAAATATTCTTTTAGTGTGTAAATCAGGGAAAAGGGAAGCCTCGTGGTGGAGATAATGTGATAGATGTAGGAAACGCTCGATAAGTTTTTAGGAGCGTCCCTAATCTCAGCTGGCCATTAAATATTTAATTTATTAACAGCACGGGACAAAACCTCCACCAGTTCATCATATACTGGGGAAATAGATGGCGAATCTAATTCAACAGTGTGTGTGCTTGCTTTCACTTTCAATATTCTAAAACATTTAACCTCCTCGGAGGAGAATATGAAGGAAAAAGGGCTCTCTCTCCCCGAGCGGAGAAACCGCAGAGCGTGCTTCCGACACCGGGGAGATAGAGCTGGATCTTCCGGGTAAGGAAGGAAAAAAGGCCCACGGACCCGTTTCAAACCCCTCCAAAAGATCCATCTGCGATCCCCAGGAATGCATTCCCCACGCTGCCTCGGCAAACGCGGGTCCTGGGAATCGCAAGCCTGTCACTATCATACAGAGTGACAGGCGAGAGCAGAGCATACTATTTCACAGAGTTGGAACTCAGCCCCCACCTTTTTTTCTTTCAAGGGCTGAGAAGTATGCTCTACCCCAAACAAATTAAACAAAACTCGTGTGTGTCCCCACCCGTTTAAATAAACGCGGGCAGGGAGAAACACACTGTTTGTAATTTGTTTCGCCATAAACGTTTCCATACAATATTGCAACAGACAACAATAAATAGACAGAGACAGTTTTGACACAGATCGCTTGCTGAGGCAACAGAAGCTAAATGCCGGCGAGCAGCGGAAGTGCTCTTGTCCTTTCCTGGTTCATGACGTCACCCGCCCGTGACGCTCATTCTCTCATTCCATTGGACTAGTTGGCATAGATGCTTCAGACGCAATCACGCAAGAGGCGTTCCCACCGTGTCGTTCGACGCATCTCGAAGTTCCCTTTTTCGATAAAGGGAACTATAATATCATACATAAATGTTATTTTTAATGTGATGACCAACACATTTTTTGTTCATCCTTCAAAGATTGTCCTAAAACAAACAAATGTAAGATGTAGGAAAACTCTTATTTAAAAAAAAATATCATAATTAAATTACCATTGTAAACAGTTATGCTTATTGGCTATTTTCACTCCCTAATAACAATTTTTCACGAGGATGTTTTTATGTTCGATAATAAATCACAGCTTGATATAAAAGTAGGCTAGTATGAGTTGTTATGTCCCATGGGTAGAGTTTTGTCTTGGGTAAGGGAGTAAACAGTGAAAAGAAAAGAAAAAGAGAAGAAAAAAAAGGTTTGGGGTGAGTGAGTGTGCCCATCCCCTGCACAACATACACACTGAATTTCAGCTCAAAAATGTATTAACAAAATATGTACAGTATTGATTGACAATGAAAATGTAAAGGATGCTAAGCAAACTTCAGGAGCGGGTAAACCTAAAATAACAAACATACTTAACCTGCCAAAATAAAACAAATAAACAACAGAAAAGTACACTATAACTCCCTAACTAACCCAAAACAGCCACCTACCTCCCTACAGCTTCCAGCACATTCCCTTACAAAATTAAAGTAATACTGCAGTTTTTGCTACATGTTAGGGCTGCACGATTTGGGCCAAAATGATAATCACGATTATTTTGATCAATATTGAGATCACGATTAATTATCACGATTATTTGTTGATTTTAACCAAAACAAATTTTATTGCCACATAGGCTAATTATAACTGCTTTCGCATCCATATTGTGCTACATTTCTGCTAATGTATGTGCATCTTAATAAAATAGGTCCTCTTATTCACCAAAATTCAGTGCATCTCCTTAAAGAATAAAGAAAACAATAAAGAAAATGTAGCAAAACTTCAACAGGGCACTATTTTACATTTTACATTGTGTAAATCTATTTTAGGAAGCAAAATATAAACTTGCATTGTACCTGCATAATGGATATGAATAAAACACGCAAAATATACAATCAATAAAAAAACAAATATTCCATAACAGAATGTAACCAAATGAGAACATTTCAAGGCAGAACTGCACTATGGAAGTTCGATTAATGGATGAAATTCAGAGTCATTGTTATTTGACGCTAAAGAAATGTAAAATGTTGTGGTAGGCCTACAGTGTCAGTGATTAGTTGTGAAGTCTTACTGCATAAATTTAATCTATTTAATTCTCCATGTGAAAGTTTATGTGCTCAAATTATTTCTATTTGTTAAACAATAGGTCAAAACAAGACGTTTGTAGGACTGATTATTGGAGTCCATTAATCGAACTTCCATGCCTCTTATATAGTAAATATATATATGTAGTATGTACCAATTTACTAATGCAATTTACTAATGCTCACACTCGGTCTCTCACGCGCACTGTCACTCAGGCCAATTTATACTTCTGCGTCGAGTGTACGCCGTAGTGTAGGGCGTAGGCTACGCACGTAGGCGATGCCATCGTGAGCATTTATACTTCTGCGTTTAGGGTTTAGGTCTGCGTTGCTCTGCAGTACAGCGCCGAAACACTAGTTGGCAGCGGAGGGTTTTAATGTTCCACTGTGTTTAGATTCCGCGCGGTTCCTAGAGAAGAAGAAGATTCCTCGCGACTGTTTTGAGTTTAGGCTACTACAAGCAATGGCGATTGAAAGAGAGCGGATCACATTGGAGTTGGAGCTTATCGAGGTGGAAAAGCAGTAAGTTTTTAGTTTTTTTAACAGTTTCGCTGTACTTAGAATTTAAAAATGGCGGGCGGTGCAGAAAAACACGCCGGAAATGCGTAGGAGGAAACGCGATGCTACCAAGCCGACCAATCACAGATCTTGCGGTCCGCGTCGCCGCGACGCGTAGTTACATTTTTGAGGAGGTGCGCGTCAGGTTACGGTGAAGGGTACTGCGAAGGGCACGCGTCTGTGCGTATGCTACGCCGTACCTACCGCGCGCACCCGACGCAGAAGTATAAATTGGCCGTCTCTCTCGCGCGCGACACAATCGGTAGGCGCGCGCTGTTGCTCGCACGCAGACACAATCGGTAGGCGCGCGCTGTTGCTCGCACGCAGACACAATCGGTAGGCGCGCGCTGTCGCTCGCACGCAGACACACTCGGTATCTCTGCACACTTTTGAGCACGCTCTGAGGACACTCGGTCTCTCTCGTGCACTGTCGCCCGCACGCAGACCGTAGGTCTCTCTCGCGCACCTGGGCTCATGGAGGCACGTGATCAGACACTGGTTTACGGTGCGCTAGATTGGCACAAAAAAAGCTTTCTGTGAACTGAATGACGCATTTAAAATATCGCTCGATCACGCGAATTTGATCGTGGGAAGCCAAAATCGTGATCGTGATTAAAATTCGATTAATCGTGCAGCCCTACTACATGTAGAAAAATGCAGTTTTTTTGGACACGAAAAAACTGCAATATTCCAGTATAGCTGGAGTACAACTGCAGTTACTGCAATACAACTGAAGTAGTACTACATATCAGAAATACTGCAGTATTATTGAAGTAGTACTACAATAATACTGCAATATAACTGCGGTGTTACTGCACTGAATAGGCTACTACAATAATAATGCGGTATTACTGCACTGAATACTACAATAATACTGCAATATAACTGCAGTATTACTGCACTGAATACTACAATAATACTGCAATATAACTGCGGTATTACTGCACTGAATACTACAATAATACTGCAATATAACTGCGGTATTACTGCAATACATAATACAACTAAAGTACAATTACAATAGTACTACAATACTACTGAAATGCAATACTAATAAAATGCTTTGAAATTGAAATACAACCAGAATATCCTAAATAAGTTTTTTTTTTTATTAAGGTACAAAACAGTGAATATCTCAAACTGCAATGCAACAAATAATGATATTTTACTTTTTTTAACTTCAAATAACAGGCTGAGAGTTAGACAATGTATTTAAAGTGTTTAAACTTTATTTACAAATCATGCATATATCTTTATATTATGCATATAATATTTGCTACCCTAGTTTTGAGCCTAGCTCAAAAACACTCGGTTTTTATGGGTGTCTCGCATTGAAGACTTGGAAGTAAACGCCCACTGCTGTGAGTGGATAACAGTTTTGCATATTATAATGAGTTTCAACTGGTCAGTAACGATTAGACTTATACACATGTACACATACACATAATTATCAGATATCAAACGATCTGTAACAATGCAATACTAGCCTATCAGATTATTACTACTTATTAAATAAAAATTTTACTCACATAAGTGTGTTGCACCATTCCTGTCGGATCCAATATAGAAGGCACGTACAGCACCGTTTTTAAACTTAATCGGTCTGCAAATCCAGTCTCGACCTGTGTCTTGTTTACAAAACAATCCTCAGTGAAATGAAGTGAACAAACGGACCCACATCAGCTGGAACGTCATTAAAAATAAAGTTTAAGCATTCCTATTGGACTCCAGAGGAAGCTTATGCAGCGACTGTCTTCTTCCACAACCAGGCACTGCACAATATTTTGTAAACGGCATGTTTATTGCTCGGTAGCTCGATCCGGTTTGTCATCACGAGGTAGGTCTATGCTATTTAGCTATGCGTGAAATGCGCGAATCGGTGGGCGGGGCTAAACCGGCCGTGTTGAAGTAGGCATTGATCTTTTTCTGCGGGGGTGGTGTTTTATCCTCTTTGACGTCATAGTTCCCCACTTTGAAAAACGAGTCGTTTGCTGAGCCTGGTGTCAATAAAAGCTTGTATTGGACTAACAAGGAAGTTTTCAGTTCTGAAACTTAGAGGATATTCTTATAATATGATGACCTCTTAGATGTCAAAAGCTCAAGTAAAATTTGATTTCTCAGTTCATCACCCCTTTAACATACAGCCGTAACACTTGAAAATAAATGGTGCCATTGAAGATAAGTCCATCTGTGCCTTCCCAAAAAAAGTTTAGGCTCAGGATTTTCACTTTAACCCCTGAAGTTAATTAACACACAGACACAGAGAAGAGTCTGTAAAAAAATCTTTGTAAGCAATTAAAGCTGTGTCACACAGACACTGTGTGGTTACATGACCAGTCTAGTCTAGTCATCTAGTCTGTTCTCCTGCAATCAGACTAGCTGTCTTGAAGAAATCCTGCCCAACAAAATTCCACTGAGGCAGATGTAGAGATGACTTTGAGAAACTGGCTGCGGCTGAGCAGGGACAGGAATGGGGGGGCGGAAAAGGCGGGGCGAGCAAGCATCTTAAAGTGAAATAATTAATTGGACTGATTTAACTATTTTGGAGGGAACTTCTTTTTTTATTTTTTATTGTTGTTGTACTTTTTTATGTGTGATTTGTTGAGTGTTAAAATAAATGATTCCTCTTTTGCAAAAACAAAATAAAAAATTAATTTTCAAGGTCATCTTCCGGTGCCCTCCTATTTTGTTATTTCTCCCGGAAAACTCCTGTAGCCTAATTTGCATGACCATCAAACTTAATTTTAATATCACTGATCCATTCATGTTTTCTGTTAGACTGACATTTCACAGGTAGTCAGATTGTGTATGCAATGGGCTACACCCTACATATAAACACATATACACATCTACATATACACATATACATATAATTCATATATACATATAGATATACACATATACATACACATATACATATAACCCTACATATAATCACATATACACCCTTTCAATTTAACTTTCACTTCAATTTCATTTCAATTTACTTTCAATTGTCAAATAGTTAGGGAAGAAATGTTATGATTAACACATCACATAAACTGTTATTGAGTGTTGTTGATACACAATAGGAAACTTGTGTCCTTGAACAATCTGACAGCAGTTGGCCTAAACAAATCAATAAGACATAACGGTGGGATCCCACTAGAGCGGAGAAAAGCATTCAGACGCCTCGCTTCCCTTGACTTAACACTGGAACAGCTGATTTTCAAGCATGCTGTGGCGTTTCCACGGATGCAGCTGAAAATCAGCTGTTCCGGTGTTAAGTCAAAGGAAGCGAGGCGTCTGAATGCTTTCCTCGCTCTAGTGGGATCGCGCCGTATAGGTCATAATAATTATTTCGCGTTTACGTTGACTCACGGCCGGCGATCATGTTGGGTTTACATTGGCTCACAGTCGGCGATCATTCTAATGCCACCGTCTTCCCAATATCTTGTCGATTAGCTACCGATCTCCATAAGAGGCACTTTATGTTGGGCAGGCACACGCGCCCCAGCGTCGGCAAGATCTAATCTATTGTCTGGATAAGATACAATTAATACAAAACGAAATTCACTTTAAAGAAAGGATTTCTACAAAAACAAATTTAAATAAGTGGTAAAAATCATGTCTGCCCACTCCATTTGTCTCCCGATATTTTGCGCAAAATTATGATCTTACTCATGCTTTTCACTTTTTATATAATCAACATTTTTTATTTCTTTTATTTAAACATAAATATGAAACTAAATCATTTTCTTTAAACACGTAGGCCTGTTAGCTATAACTTTCAGATAGTCTATTAATAATTGGCTTTATGGCTTACCTGTACAATTACATCCGGTAGGTCTGCTGTCATCCTTGACAGTCCATTTTGGAGTGCGAGTGTCCTTGACATCAGGGTCTCCAGGGTTGGTAGAAGACTACCATAGTAACAGTTATCTTCACCTTGCAAGATATCCAGTGCTACTGTCAGTGGTTTCAAAGCACTGTAGTATTCCTTTAGGAATAGATGTTCACGCTCTGTCGGGCCTCTGATGTCCAGTCTAGTACAAAGCATATTCAAATCTTGGGCCGGGATGTCACTTATACGGGACAAGGCATCGTGGAAGGAATTCCACCTTGTTGATGTAGGCACAATAATTTTTTTCCCACAGATTTCATCGACAATCTCAGAGGCCACGGTAGAACGGCTTCCGTTGCACTCCTGTACACAGATTTTGAGTCATTTTTGTTGGATGACAGCCATTTGTCGATGTCATTGCCCAAGCAACTTTTCCACATCTGTGAAAACTACACCTTGCTCTTCATCCTCCCCCTCGTCAGGCTCAGGTGGTGCATATCTTAAAAGCTTAACAAAATTCGACCCGTTGTCTGTAACGGTGGCAGTGATCCTTTGTGAAAGGCCAAACGCTGAGTGAATCTGTTCCATTTCAAAGCCTATAACATCATATGTATGCCTGCCCTTTATTCTTTTGCATGCGATGGCAGCTTTCTCACGATTCAAGTTGCGTGGATTGATTCAGTGCACAGTGATTCCCAGAAAGCTTCTGTTATGGCTACTCCATATATCCATAGTGGTTGACACATACTGCAAACTCTCAAACATTTTCTTCAATTCAATCTCCATTTTTAGATAACATTCGTCCAGATAGCCCGTGAAAGTTCTACGATCTGACCATGGTTCCCTCTCTCCTGTTATGGGTATTTTGCTAAGTGTCTTTCTGAAATTGGGAGATTCGACAGTATTGATGGGCAACATTTTATCGATGATGAACGAAGCGACAAGTTTGTCCAACTCTTGTTTAGTTACCTCCTGGTGGTGAAAATGAAGTTTTAGCTGCTTATTTGGGGTTGGACTCGACATATCATTTCCCCGGGGATCTTGAGCGACAAGCTTCATGTTAGCATGTTTTCCTTTCGAATGCTTGGTGAGGTTGGCAGTTGAGTTAACAGCAGTGGACAAAAGTTTCTCGCCAGGCCAGGCAGTGTACACCTTACACTCACATACCTCCCCTTAGTTTCAACGAGTTTGACGTAGGGGAATACCTCCATCCCTCAAAAGTTAGCGTTGGCTGATTCTCGCTTGCCATGATTGCTCTGCTACAGTACCAGCCTCTGTCAGTACGTAGTAGCGTGTGGAGCTTGTGACTATTGCGAGCACAAGCGCACAGCTGAGAAGGTGGTGTCGCTGTCAAATCTATCCATGGGAAAAGTAACGTTGCGCCGAATTGAAAAAGGAACTACGTTTCGTTACCAAATTTTCAGTAGTAGCGCGATACACTACTATTTACCCGAAAAAGTAGTTACGTTACACACAACACTGCTCGTTACTTCAAAATAAAATCATAAGAAATGTGTGCGACTGCATTAAGGGAGGTTTGGTGAATCACTGCTCCTAGATTGCATTACGCACGCTCCGCACGCTCTATTTCAGCGTAATGCTAGTTTGTTGCCAAATGAGGAGGAAGCACAACTGAAACCACCATGGAAGCACCTACCATGGAAGCCGTTCTATTATACGCTGAGCCACACCCATTCTGGCGGGCTGTGACGTCATGCGAGGCTCGGTGGTAGGCTGCAGCAGGGCAGCCAATGAGCACGCTAGATAGCCTGCTCTAGGTCTGCTAGCTGCTGCACTGCGTTGACAATAAATACAAAATTAAGGATAATTTTTGGCTTCATATCTCAAGAAAAGATTACTTTACTCGTAGCGTAAGCAACTTACACAATATGAGAGAACCTCTCGTAAGAGAACGTTATTTTCTCAAAACTACCAACTTTTACATACATGCTGGTGACATATTATTGTAGCAGAGTTTGTGCTGAATACAGTGTAATCAGACTTTAACCATGGCAATATTGGAAGTAACTGTAATAAGCACAAATGTCAGAGCATGTCAGAACACATCCAGGGCCCAGAAAACATCTCAGACCCCAGAGGTTTAAGATATTAGGTTAAACTTATTTGGCTTACTGTCCACTGATGAGGGGCTCGATGAAGCAGCTTCAACTCAAGCTCTGACATGCCCCCCAAAAAGTGTTAATAAATTTGGGACAGAAAGGTGGATTTAGCAGTATCAAAATGCTTAAGGATTTAAGTATACAGGATGCCTAAATGCTTATGGCATGATACCCTCAAAAGGAGTGAAAGATTGAAGCGGTATGAAGAATATAGATGGGAGATGTCGAGTGGCTCTGGTGAAGCCGAAACACTAGGAGGCAGTGTTTATCGACCTGGAGTCGAGAATGAACACTGCTGTGGCAGTGATATTTAAAGGGGCTCCTGCGAGAGCTTGGCTGGAACGGGTCTCCCTACTATGTCTATCATGTGGAGCTATGAGCAGGCTTCTGCTGTGGCAGTATTATTATTATAATTTAAAGGACTCCGGCAGGAGCTGTGTTTGAATTCATGTTTCTCTGCTTGTTGCTGCTGTGTGAACAACATGGGCTTTGTAGAAGTATGACTAGGATGCACCCGCTGCACTGCTGTGGCAGTGACTTTCTAAAATGACTCCTGCAGGAGTATCTTGTGACTGGAGGTTTGAGTACGTGGCTGGAGAACACCCTGCTGCAACGTCCACAACATGGAGGCCCATGAAGTCAAAACTACATGGGGCCCCCAGATGTCAAGAGACGGGGAAGGAAGTCCTTGTCCCTAAAGGGAAATGGGCCACTGATATCCAGAGTGAGTCTCCCTACCACAGAAAGAGAGAGCCTAAGTTTTATATCACATAAGGACATGAGGGGCTGCTGCACCCAGAGAGACTTCCAGTCTGTTTGTTCAGCCTACACTTCGATCCGAACAGGAGAGCCTCTGTGGTTGGCAATTCAGAAAGGGAGAGCCCCCACGGCGCCTGAATGGAAAGCTCACACAACAATTCGACTGGGAGAGCTACCGCTGCGTTTTGAAGGAGAGAGCCCCTAATATGTATAAATAGGAAAGCTCAACCTCTAATCGAAATGGGAGAGCCTGCACAGTCCTCTGGAGAGGGGATCCAGATAAATACAAGCCCTACAGGGCTAGGTAAGCGAGGAGATGCAACAATAGTAGTTAGAAGCGGTCCATACTCAGAAAGATGCTAGTGTTTCGGTGTGCCTGTCTAATATGATGTAGATCTGGGGCCGTATTCACAAAGAATTTTATCTTACCACTAGGAGTACTCCTAAATCGCACTAAAATATTTTAGCTAGGAGTTTTCTCTTAAAAGTTATTCACAACGCCTTTCAGACCTAATCTTAGTAAGGAAAAATGACAACTCCTAAACTAAGAGTAAGTCTTCTCATGCACGAGCTTCCTCGCAATGATCACGATGATTGGTTGTTAGATGACAGGGCGATCATGTGGAACATAACACAGATGCAACAAATCATGGACTTATGACATCTAAATATGTCTGTGTCCTACACAAAATAATAATAGTAATGTCATCGAAATGCATATCATGTTTTTGCAGGCCCCAGTGAAGTGTAATTCTAAAAAGGCAGAGAGAGAGAAAAAAAGTCGTGAATTAAATTAAATTAAATCAAGGTAGCCTAATACCCTAATGAAAAACGACACTTGCATTAACACTTTGCATTAACACATTAATTGACATCCTATTAGCCTAAATAGACTACTTAAAGCAAGGTAATGTTGCTCCTATTGAAGTAATGTAATAGTTGAATGACAGTGGATTATGAACTCGCCAAAACGGAAAAGAAAGCCCATAACAGTTATGTGTGTTCACACCGAACAGGAATAGAGCGTCAAATACGCATCTATTAGACGCTTGAACATTCGCTCGAGTTCAAATTTTTCAACTTGCGCGGAAGACATTCGCGGCAAACGCATCGCCCAATTCGCGTCATTCGCAACGCCGGCGCGAATGATGCGTCTATTCGCGTCTTTGCATTGACTTTGTATGTCATCTACTCGCGCAAATAATTAAATTTGCGCTCAGTGTGAACACACCATTACTGATGCTGGCTCAGTTGGTGCTGGAAAAAAAAAGATAAATGGGAAATTCGGCACTGTCTGGGATATCAAGCAAAACACATGGGAGAGGATTTGTTTGCAGATCAATGCAGCATTCGCGCTTGTGTCGTGGACCCCGGACGACTGCGAGAGGTGGTGGTATGCGCTACAATCCTTTGTGAATAGGTCTTAGTGAGTTAGAAGTCCTCTCGACTTTGTTTAAGCTGTCACAGACTTAAGCCTGTTTTATGCTTCTGCGTCGAAACGACGGCGTACCCTCGCAGACCCCTCTGCGTCACCGCGAACCCCTCTCCAACCCCTACGCCGTAGCTTGACGTGCACCTCCAAAAAATTGTAACTACGCGTCGAGGCGACGCAGACCGCAAGGGCTATGATTGGTCAGATGCACCGCGATGCAACGCAACCTGACGCAGAACCATAAAACGGCAACGACGCTGTAGGAGTGGCGACGAAGCTACGCCGTGGAGTTGACGCAGAAGCATAATGAGGCCTTTAGGTGCTACTTTTAGGGCTAAAATGCTTTGTGAATTACTCTTAGTGAAAAAAATTAGGAGTCCTAAAGTTAAGAGTGACACGCCCATTATTTTTAGGAGTTGCTCCTAAATTCCCCGGTTAGGAGCTACTTTTAGCCTTAAAATTCTTTGTGAATACGGCCTCTGATCAAACATATGTTTAGAATGCATGGGACGACCATCGACCTAGCATTTTAATTTGGTGTGCAGAAAGACCCCACTGGGCTGCTGTGGTGGCTGTCCCTATGCAGAAGTAATGGGAATAGAAATATTTGGTTGGGACTCTATTTAGGATGGTTTAGAGATTCACTAATTTGGGATGTCCTCTGGTAAAGAAAAAGGGGTTGGCCAATTGAAAAGGAAAATTGATTGACTGTTTTTCAATTGATTAGTTTTGCTTTGTTTGATGTTGAAACGTATGGTGTCATGGTTTATTACTTGAAGGTCAGAGAACGTGGGATGGATAGCTGAGTCGAAGTTTGAGATAGTGGTGAGTTCTGAGACTCTGAGGAAGCCAAAGAAAGCCAGATTGAACATGAAGTGTACTGTTCTTGTTTTGTTGTGGGCAGTGCTTGAAGTGGGGAAACACAGGTGCCGGTACTCTCTTGCATTGGCAAATCATGACATTTGAAATTTCTACAGTGAAAAACAAAACTTGGAGAAATTTCTTGTACAACAACAATTTATTGTTATTTATTAACAACTTAAATGTATTAAAACAAGTGTGTGTGTTGTGTGTGTGTGTGTGTGTGGTGTGTGTGTGGTGTGTGTGTGTGTGTGTGTGTGTGTGTGTGTGTGCGTGTGTGTGCGTGTGCGTGAAAACGGAACTCCTCCAAGTCTACATTTATGGTGAGATTACTACATTTTATTCAAATGCATTTATGGTGAGATTATTATATTAGCATGTCAATCTGTGTTTTGGCCACAAACCATACGCTGTCACTTTAATTCAGCGCGTGCAGCACAGCAAAAATAGACTCAAAACGATCACTGCACTGCACTGTATACGCACCGCACCAGGATAGCGCACTGCAAACGGAGTATATGTGAAACAGGTGTGAAACTGACGCTTTTTCTGTCAGTGGTCGAGTACCGGCTACATGCGAGAGGTTGTGGTACGCAAGAAAAAGTGCAGATCAAAGGATGAGCTTGAAAAAGAAATGTATGCCGCTGAGGTAGACTTTGATTGTTTCTGGCAGATTTGAATTGATATGATGGAGGTAAGAAATGAAGGAGGATATTGAGATGAGGGAAAACTCTGGTAATGTTGTGAGCTCTGGACGTTTTTGAAGGAGCTCCAAGCTGTCCTGTAGGTTTGGAGTATTCTGGGAGAAATGGATTGTAATATAGTATTTGTGGATATGGTATAGAGATTTCTTAGGAGATGGTCTAGAACAGGCATATTCAAATGGCGGACAGCATCTGGGTCCGGACCCTGGCTTGGTTTCAACCAGACCGGGAGACATAATGACAACCATAGCACCATCAGAACAATGGAGTGGTACACACCACAAGCGTAATGATCTTCCGGCGCTATATCCTCTAATATTTGTATCTAGATGTCATGATTCTGCCCTCGTGTCCTTGATTTTTTCTAGTTTCGAGGTCCCTTGTTCTTGTTAGTCATTATTGTTTCATCTGTGTCACCTGCTGTCATTATCAGTTTCTCCCTATTTAATCCCCTTGTGTTTGCTGTCCTGTGCCGGTTCATTTTCATACCTTGTGAGTATCCTGTCTAGAGTATTGTCTTGTGAAAGTTCTGATTCTGTATTTGCTGTTTGTTTATTGTCTAGTTATCTGTCTAGTAATAGTCTAGTTTCGTCACTCTTTGTCCTGTCCATGTTTTGCCCCCTTGTGGGTTTTGTTTTCCCTGTTTTTTTGTCCTATATTAAACGAAATATAAGGAAGGAAATATAGAGACTGGACCTCTTGGAACTTTAATGTAATACACCTGGTTTAGAGGAATTTGAGCTCTGAATAAGGAGGAACTGGAGTTGGATTGGAGTCTGCTTCCGGAGACAATGTTGTGAATTTCTGATATTCCAGTACTATAACATTATTCCAGTAATGTTAATATGATGTTTGTTCAAAGTTATCTGGTCTTTTTGATAATGTTCACACAAAAACATTAACTTTAACAATGTATAAATGTTTTTTTTCCCCTAAAATGTTTTAGTTGGACGTTTGTCTAATATTTTTTAAGTGTTATTAATTGCTCCAGAACAATCAAAAGTAATGTTCCCATGTTTGCAGAATGATAAAATGAAATGTTCCCTTAATGTTTACATAACCAGAAAAAAAGAACTTATTGGAAAACGTTAGAACATATTTCTGTTAGCTGAGTTACATTACATTCAAGGAATAATTTAGTTTAAACTACAGGAAGGCAATTACTCCCGACACACCAGCACATGGGTGTCCAGTCCTTTTCCTGGAGGGCCACTCTCCTGAAGAGTTTAGATCCAGCCCAAATGAACCAGCGAATCAAGCTCTTAGTGATCATTGAAAACATCCAAGCAGGTGTGATAAAACAAAACGTCTCAGGTTACTATTGTAACCATAGTTCCCTGAGAAACAGGGAACGAGACGATGCGTCGAACGACACGGTGGGAACGCCTCTTGCGTGATTGCGTCTGAAGCATCTATGCCAACTAGTCCAATGGAATGAGAGAATGAGCGTCACGGGCGGGTGACGTCATGAACCAGGAAAGGATAAGAGCACTTCCGCTGCTCGCCGGCATTTAGCTTCGACAGTTGCCGAAGCAAGCCGATAGCAGGGACGCAGGAAGTATGGCAGGGGGACGCATCGTCTCGTTCCCTGTTTCTCAGGGAACTATGGTTACAATAGTAACCTGAGACGTTCCCTTTATCGAAAAAGGGAACTTCGAGATGCGTCGAACGACACGGTGGGAACGAGAATACCCAACCCGCCATAATTACAAGTACCTGAGTGTCAGTCTGTTGATCTAAGCACTCAGCACCTGAGAACCTGGGGTATCCAGGTCCAAACTGTAAAATCTCACGAATGTGAGCGGAGAGGACCAGCCCGCCGCATCACAAACATCTTGAAGAGATACCCCCTGCAATATGGCTTAGAAGCCGCCATACTCCTGGTCGAGTGGGCTCGGACCACCAAAGGACAAGGCTGGCCCGAGTACTCGTATGCCAGTGAAATAGCCTCGACTATCCACTTACTGACTGTCTGTTTTGAAGCAGGAAGACCTTTCTTAGGTGATCCAAAGCAAATCAGTAATTGGTCGGACTTTCTGATTGAGGATGTCCGATGTACATATGTGTCCAATGCTCGCACTGGACACAACAGGTGCAGTCTTTCCTGGTCCGCAAATGGAGGAGGACAGAAAGCCTGCAGCACAATAGGCCTCGGAGTCAAGGTTGGAACCTTAGGGACGTATCCCTGTTTTGGGTATAGGAACGCCTTGACCACCCCCGGTGCAAATTCAAGGCAGGTGGGGGAGACCGAAAGAGCCTGAAGGTCGCCAACTCTCTTTAGGGACGAAATAGCTAGCAGAAAGATAGTCTTGAAAGTCAGGAACTTTTCTGAGACCGAATCTAAGGGCTCGAATGGGGCCCTAGACAGGCCTTCTAGAACTATAGTCAAATCCCAAGCTGGCACCTTAGTGCGGATTGCAGGCCTCAGCCTCAAAGTGCCACGAAGGAAACGTGTAATCAGGGGGTCTCGACCCAAAGATATACCTCCCACCATAGTATGGTAAGCCGCAATGGCTGCCACGTAAACTTTTAGTGTGGAAGGACAAAGACCTGACACAAAGCGCTCCTGCAGGAACTCGAGTACTGTGTTGACAGAACAGTTAACTGGATCCCACTGGTGTCGGTGACACCATAAGGAGAAACTCTCCATTTAAGCGCATAAAGTTTCCTCGTAGCTGGAGCTCTGGAGCTTAGGATGGTCTCAACAGCCTCAGCTGAAAGACCACTATCTATAAGTTGGGCCCCCTCA
This sequence comes from Chrosomus eos, assembly GCA_036326025.1. Classification (NCBI taxonomy): domain Eukaryota; kingdom Metazoa; phylum Chordata; class Actinopteri; order Cypriniformes; family Leuciscidae; genus Chrosomus; species Chrosomus eos. The sequence continues at coordinate 49,490,346 of CM070818.1, forward strand.
GAGGCCAAACCCAAAGATTCCACATGTCTGGTCGAGGGTGAAATATTGTGCCCCCGGCCTGAGACAGAAGGTCCCTCCTCAAAGGGATCTCCAATGGAGGCCCGTCTAGCAGAAGGATCAGGTCCGCAAACCAGATCCGACTTGGCCAGCGTGGTGCTACTAGCAGTAGGCTTATTCCATACCGACGGACCCGCTCCAGAACTCCTGGGAGCAGAGCAACAGGGGGAAAGGCGTACAGACGTAGCCTCGGCCACGTCTGCACCATGGCGTCCAGCCCCAGGGGGGCTGGGTGCGTCAGAGAATACCAGAGAGGACAATGCGTCGTGTTCTGAGACGCGAACAGATCCACCTCTGCCTGACCATATGCCTCCCAGATTTTCTCCACCGCCTCGGGGTGGAGTCTCCAATCCCCTGGCCTCAGCTCCTGCCTCGACAGGATGTCTGCTCCTATATTCTGGTCCCCAGGAATATACACTGCCCTCAGGGAGAGTACCTTCCCCAGAGACCACAGGAGGATCTGGTGCGCCAGTTTGCAAAGCGGACGCGAGCGCAGACCCCCCTGGCGGTTCAGATAAGAGACCACTGATGTGTTGTCTGTTCGAACGAGCACATGATGGCCTCTTAGGTCCGGAAGGAAATGTCTCAACGCATTGAAGACGGCCATCATCTCCAGGCAATTTATGTGCCACGAAAGATGATGGCTTTTCCACAGACCCTGAACCGAGCGGCCTTCCATTACCGCTCCCCAGCCGGTGAGGGAAGCATCTGTCGAGATCACAACTCGATGGCAAAGAGCTCCCAACACCGGACCCTGGGTTAAGAACCAGTGTTTACTACATATAACTAAGGCACGAAAGCATCGCCGCGTGACCTTGATATGCAAGTGGGTTTCCCCTCGGGGAGAATCCTCTGGTCCTGAGCCAGCACTGTAAAGGTCTCATATACAGCATGCCAAAAGGAATTCCGTTGGACACTGCTGCCAGTAGACCCAACAGTCTCTCGAACTGTTTACAATGCGTGACTGGTTTTGGGTTAAGAACCAGTGTTTACTACATATAACTAAGGCACGAAAGCATCGCCGCGTGACCTTGATATGCAAAGTGGGTTTCCCCTCGGGGAGAACCCTCTGGTCCTGAGCCAGCGCTGTAAAGGTCTCATGTACAGCATGCCAAAAGGAATTCCGTTGGACGCTGCTGCAACAAGACCCGACAGTCTCCTGAACTGTTTTACAGTGCGTGACTGGCCTAGCCTCAGCTCTTCTGTAGCTGTTAGGATACTAAATCCCGTACCACACCAAGGAAAGTGGTTCTCAATACTGGAGAAAGCACACTCTTCTTGGTATTGAGCCTCAACCCCAACATCTGCATATGAGCGAGAACGACACCTCGGTGCCGAACCGCCAACTGCTCTGATTCCGCTAGAATCAGCCAGTCGTCGATATAATTCAGAATGCGAACGGGTGACAAAGCTAGGCCGAAAGGAAGAACCCGATATTGGTATTCTTTGCCCCTGAAAGAAAACCATAGGAACTTCCTGTGCTGAGGGAGGATGGAGATATGGAAGTATGCATCCTTTAGATCTATCGTGACAAACCAGTCCTCGGATCTGATTTGGGTCACGATCTGTTTGAGGGTCAGCTATCTTGAACTTTAGTTTCCGAACTGACCGAATTAACAGGCGAAGATCTAAAAAAGGAACGCAACCCTCCATCCTTTTTTGGAACAATAAAATAATGGCTGTAAAAACCCGACTCTCTGACGGGTGAGTACACCTGTTCTATAGCTTCTTTTGCTAACAGGGCCTTTACTTCTTGTTCCATTACCAGAGCCTGCTCGGGATGCACCACTGTGGGCAGCACCCCGCTGTAATGAGGAGGACGAGAGCCAAACTGGATTCTGTATCCTCTCTCTACAATCTGCAGGACCCAATGAGAAATATTCGGCAGAAGCTTCCACGCTGCCAAAAAATTTACTAAGGGAACCAGCCTCTCGAGGCTGGCCTCTGGTGTTACTGAGAGAGCCAAATCTGGAGCCTGAAACATAATGGCAGGAACTACCTGACCTGACTACTCAAAAGCCCCCCTCAGAGGGCGCGAAACCAATGCTGTGCCGCAGCATAGCATCAGCGACTCGCTGGAGACCGCTGCGCCCTGAAGCACCGGAGGTGGCAGGGTTGGCAGGAGGGTCTCGTGAGGACCCCGAAATGGAACGGGCACCGTGTAATGAGGTGTACACCACTCCACTTCGGTCGGGGCTGTCCTCACTTTCTGTGCACATAATATGATGAACTAGACGGCTGGAGCTGCTCACGCCCAGCAGCCCCAGGGGGCTGGACACAGCGAGGGAGAAACCTTATTATATATATTTTTTATATATATATATATATATAATGCATCACCTAACAACGAACGCATGGAATGCGTCGCCGAAGAGACGCGAAGGCTCAAATTTCACTATATCCAGAACCCCAGCAGATCGGCCTGATAAGCCTGGAGCATTATACTATAGTTTTCTATAAACATTCTCCAGCTGACCTGCTGCCGTATAAGCTTTACCCATAAAACCAAAGTAGCTATAATTAAACCTACGCGCTGCCTCGGCAAACGCGAGATCCCAGCCACAGAATCTTAATTTGCAAAGTACACTCGAAATCTAAGCGGTGCCTCGGCAAACGCGAGATCCGAGCTAGATTCTGATTACAACATTGAACCTACGCGCTGCCTCGGCAAACGCGAGATTCTTTAGTGATAGGTTTATTGAGCAAAGCAGAGGCTTTAAATGACGATGCTGGACCAGGTGAAAACAGCATTTTTCTATTTTTTTTTTTTTTCAGCCTGGGGCATTATATCATAACCGTAATCTTTCAACCCTTGAATAAATCATTAACACGAGGGCTGAAAGTAGTAATAAAATACGGTTTATCCCACAATTTAAATATTCAGTGTGTAAATCAGGGAAAAGGGAAGCCTCGTGGTGGAGATAATGTGATAGATGTAGGAAACACTCGATAAGTTTTTAGGAGCGTCCCTAATCTCAGCTGGCCAAATATTTAATTTATTAACAGCACGGGACAAAACCTCCACCAGTTCATCATATACTGGGGAAATAGATGGCGAATCTAATTCAACAGTGTGTGTGCTTGCTTTCACTTTCAATATTCTAAAACATTTAACCTCCTCGGAGGAGAATATGAAGGAAAAAGGGCTCTCTCTCCCCGAGCGGAGAAACCGCAGAGCGTGCTTCCGACACCGGGGAGATAGAGCTGGATCTTCCGGGTAAGGAAGGAAAAAAGGCCCACGGACCCGTTTCAAACCCCTCCAAAAGATCCATCTGCGATCCCCAGGAATGCATTCCCCACGCTGCCTCGGCAAACGCGGGTCCTGGGAATCGCAAGCCTGTCACTATCATACAGAGTGACAGGCGAGAGCAGAGCATACTATTTCACAGAGTTGGAACTCAGCCCCCACCTTTTTTTCTTTCAAGGGCTGAGAAGTATGCTCTACCCCAAACAAATTAAACAAAACTCGTGTGTGTCCCCACCCGTTTAAATAAACACGGGCAGGGAGAAACACACTGTTTGTAATTTGTTTCGCCATAACGTTTCCATACAATATTGCAACAGACAACAATAAATAGACAGAGACAGTTTTGACACAGATCGCTTGCTGAGGCAACAGAAGCTAAATGCCGGCGAGCAGCGGAAGTGCTCTTATCCTTTCCTGGTTCATGACGTCACCCGCCCGTGACGCTCATTCTCTCATTCCATTGGACTAGTTGGCATAGATGCTTCAGACGCAATCACGCAAGAGGCGTTCCCACCGTGTCGTTCGACGCATCTCGAAGTTCCCTTTTTCGATAAAGGGAACTCTGAAGGAAGTCCCTCATTGGACACTCTTGTCTTTAAACAAAGCAATATGTTAAACTATTGAGCAACTGTGAAGTAATATATTGTTACCACATTGAACACAACACTTTAACAACAGTATATTTTTCCACTTGCAAACAAGACTCATGTTTTCTTTAGAAATCATAAACATATAGTTTCCTGTTTATCCTCAAAAGCTCTTTATTTGCAGATTTATCTACATCTAAAAATAATGATATTTAACTTTGACCATTTTAACACTGCTCTGCTATTTTTCCTCAAAAATAAAGCAGTTAGGCGGAGGAGAAGTTTTCTGACAGCCTCCTCAAAATGGCATCTGCAAATTACAGGCTGTTACGTTCTCTTAGCACCTATTAATTATATCAAAGATGAGAGCGGCCAGCCGCACTGTGATTTATTACACCACTAACTTGTTGTGTCACTCTTGGGATAGAGGGAGGAGCAGATGACAGGAGAGAGAGAGACAGCGGCACTGGACCTCGACGACCCAGACAACCCTCAGCGACCTCACCTGAGAGACAGACAGACACTGACAATGAGACAGGTTTCTAGTTGACAGTTTGGCTCAAACCTCATCTCAAACCTGGAGGTGGGAGGTGGGCGGTGGGGGGGTTTAATCATGTTAAACTGACTTGAAATTGTTGCTTTTTTGTAAACTCAGTGTTTTCATTTTGAAAGAACATGTTTTAGGTCAAAATTAGGTCAATTGTTACATTTTCGTAAATAAAACTAGTATATCAAACACAATTCAAGATGTTGTCACATCTTACTACATTCTAGTTCAAACTATATTAAAATTTTACTAACGCAAGGACATAAGCAAACTAAGCGGTCTAACTTAACAGGAATGAATGAATGAATGAATGAATGAATGAATGAATGAATGAATGATGAATGAATGAATGAATGAATGAATGAATGAATGAATGAATGAATGAATGAATGAATAATTCAAGACAAAAAAATCTGATTGCATTATCAATACCTGCCTGCACTTGCTGCTGTGTCTGCCAGCATTTGAGTCATGTGCATAAACTGGACACCTCGCATGCATAGACAATTTGTGCACAACTGCACGCATATTTATGGTAATGTTAAGCCATCATGTCACAAAACAGGACATATCCCTCTGGTGCAGAAAAGGGAAAGAAGAAAATGACAGAGGAGGAGAAAAAAGAGCAAGATAAAGGTATGTTTGCATGATTATTTACAGTATGTTTTGTGCAGTACAAATTGTACTCACTTGAGGTAGCAACTAGTCATGATTTTATACAAGCCATCACCAGAGCTAAATCCCTGTCATCAACAGTGAAATGTCTCCCATTAATATACATTTATCTAGGTGCATTTCACATATCGAGAGATATCGGTTTAAGTTGGAGAAAACAGCCGCAGGGGAACTTAACCTTCTAGGTGTAATGGATGCCACCTAGCATTGCTGTACGTGTTGCAGTGAACGTTCCAGCGTCGGTAACTTTCCAGCTTGTTTGTCTATAGTTGAATATTGCACATTTAATGCACATTTGCAAATTTTTTTTATTTAATAAATAAACAAATTTTTTAATATGTTTTGTGACCGTTCGTTTGTTTTCAGAAGATTCAAAGAGTTAGTAAAAGAGTAAAGTAAAAGGCCAGGTCTGTTTTTTTATTTTCGGGTTGTATTTAATCTTCTAAAACCTGTCAGATTGTCCGCTTTTTGGCGCCGCCAAAGCAAATTTTTTTGCCAAAGCAAAAAAGCCTTTTTTGATCGGTGAGTGATGTAGAATGACTGCTGCGTTAACAGGGCGCAAACGACCAGAGAGAGAGAGTTAGGCCCGATTTACACTGCATGGTTCAATTGACCCAAATCCGATTTTTTCCTCTCATGTGGCACAGATTGGATATGACCCATGAACGCTCATTTCAGCTCAGATTGCCATAAAACACAAAGTGACCGTTACAGTAAGCAGGAAAAAAATGCATGGATTCCGATTCTCTCAGATCGGATTCAGGCCTCACTCATATGTGGTAATAAATCGGATATGAATCGGATACGTGCATTTGCGTGTGCCATGTAAGCAGACAAATTGGATATTCCCGATATTCCCCAGTAAATGGCGGTCGTACGTCATTAAAAAAGTGACGTCAACTCAGGTGGACACCACCAACTGAGATCACATGACTTATAGGCGTGAGGGAGTAAGAAGGATACACACAGTGGAGCAATACGGAGATTTCGTGTCTTTTGAGTGTTTGGGGTGAAGAGACTGCAAAAAAAATGCAGGGTTGTTACAGAAATAAATCTGTGTTTGAAGACATTTCACGAGATATGGGGAGGCATGGTTTTAAGCGCTCGTGGCTACAGTGCCACCGTAAGATAAAAAGCTTAAAAAACAAATACTAAGCGAAAGCAAAACACTGGATAATTTTATTTGCATCTGCATCCATTGTATTTCGTGGTGTTTTACTTCCTTTTCCGGGTCAGAACGTCTACATTTGGTAGTTTCAGCAGTGTATAGTGTAAATGCAAAAATCGGATACGGGTCACTTTTAAAAGATGATGTAAGCGGGTTGTCAAAAAAATCAGATATAGTCAGAAAATTGGATTTGGGCATCAAGACCTGCGTAAATGCAGCCAGAGAGAGCCCCGGCCGCGCGCGCGCACTCTCAGGTCTTCAAACAACACGTGTGCTGTCTTGATCTCTCTCCCTCGCGCATGCGTCTCTGCATAGCCATCTAGTGGTAGGGATTTAAACACAACATAAACGCGAACCACTGTCTTACCATGAATATTTTTGCACATAAAAAAAATATTTTAAATATTAAAAAAAATCGATACAGTATTGGAAAATAAAATATTGCGACACTCAAGTGTATCGATTTTTTTTCTTACACCCCTAGTATTAATACATAACTTCAATGTATTCATTTATAATGTAACATTATTGCGTGACATTTGTATCAATAATTGTCAATTTTTGCAGATGATTTTACCGATTTAGCGATTTTACTGATTTTACCGATTTAGAGTCAAAGTAACATTATTGAAACTAGGAACAGGATTTCCACTTCCTATGGCTGGATAAAAAAAAAAGAGTAAGTGATGAAATACATTTTCATTTTATGCATGTTTTAATCAAGATGATATTTTGTTCTATTAACCCTTTAAGACCGACGGGAGCGTCGGCGCTCCCATTTGCGTGTGTCTGTTTAAAAGCCTATAGAAACTGAAACCAAATGGCTAGCTCAATCATTCTTTTTGCATACAAAACCAGAGATGTAACATGTTCAGATCAAGCCTCCAACATGCCCATGTTGCGTTGTTTTCACCCTCTAATCAGTCTGTACAAACTGCGTAATATTCGTTTACAAAAAACAACAACACAAAAATGCTTTGCACGTCTTTCCACACATGTTCTGTAGATCTGCGATTGATATTTACGTCTTCCGATGACTCATTGACGTATCACGTTCTGTGCACTATGACCCCCGGGTGTGTCACATGTTGTGACGTCACACGCTGCGTCATTTGACCATGCGTTTGACTCCCGTTTGACTCCCATTTGCTATATGTTCCTTATATCCTTATTTTCTTTTTACCATCGCTTTATTTTATTATTTCTTTCTCCTTTAGACGTTCACAAATACAAGGACATTCACACACACACACACACACACACACACACACACACACACACACACACACACGCGCTAGCGCGGGCGCGCGCACGCGCACGCACGCAGCGTTATGTCTAAACGAAAGTACACGCCTTTTTTTTGAATGAGTGTAAAAATGAGTATATCTTAAAAACTAATTTATGTAAACAGTTCAAATCAATTCTGTATAGTTTTAAATTGTTTTGTGCACGTATTTCTCATTGACAAGTTTGAAGTTGACATTTATTAATTTTTTGTATTGAAGAAAATATGTTAAAAAAAATTAATAATTTTTTTTTTCTTTTTGTTTATTGCACTTTTGAGATATTTATATAGTTACTATTGATTTATTACAAACATAGCCTTCAAACTGGGAGAGTAAGGATTATTTTGATGTATGGCATATGAAAATGCTCAAAAAAATGACAGCACAGCATGTAAAAATACAAAGATATACTCTGGTGGAATTGTTCTATGGCAGGTCATAAAGGGTTAAGCTGGTATTTAAAAGAGTTATGTTGGTGCCTTTGGAGTGTTACCATGGTGGTGAAGTGTAGAGCATGTGCTTAGGTGCTTGAGGTCCTGCTAATATAAATTTAAGTTAGTTTTAAAGTATAATTTTTTTGAGTGTGTAATTATATAGAAAGCCCTTGTTTATGGAAGCTTGTTTAAAACAATATTATCTCACAAGTCTGACCTTATTCTCAGATTTTCAAGTTTATATCTCTTTATTTCTTGCAATCGCGAGTTCAGAAGAAAAGTCAGCATTGCTACCCAAGTGGGAAAAAAGTATACTTCCCTTTCAAGGGAACTCACATTAGGTCGAGATTGACGCCATGGGGAACGCGACGCGTTATGATGTCTTGAAGCACATGTAAAATCAGTCCAATGGTGTGGCGGAACGTCAGATGCGGGTGACGTCACGTACCAGGAAGCTATAAAGCCTGCTTGAAAACAGACAGCGACAGCTTCTGTGTCTTCAGTAGCGCTCTGTGTGATCTGTCCATGTTATTTGGTGTTGTCTGTCTATATATCATATATATATACACTCACCGGCCACTTTATTAGGTACCCCATGCTAGTAACGGGTTGGACCCCCTTTTGCCTTCAGAACTGCCTCAATTCTTCGTGGCATAGATTCAACAAGGTGCTGGAAGCATTCCTCAGGGAGTTTGGTCCATATTGACATGATGGCATCACACAGTTGCCGCAGATTTGTTGGCTGCACATCCATGATGCGAATCTCCCGTTCTACCACATCTCAAAGATGCTCTATTGGATTGAGATCTGGTGACTGTGGAGGCCATTTTAGTACAGTCAACTCATTGTCATGTTCAAGAAAACCAATTTGAAATGATTCGAGCTTTGTGCCATGGTGCATTATCCTGCTGGAAGTAGCCATCAGAGGATGGGTACATGGTGGCCATAAAGGGATGGACATGGTCAGAAACAATGCTCAGGTAGGCCGTGGCATTTAAACGATGCCCAATTGGCACTAAGGGGCCTAAAGTGTGCCAAGAAAACATCCCCCACACCATTACACCACCACCACCAGCCTGCTCAGTGGTAACAAGGCATGATGGATCCATGTTCTCATTCTGTTTACGCCAAATTCTGTCTCTACCATCTGAATGTCTCAACAGAAATCGAGACTCATCAGACCAGGCAACATTTTTCCAGTCTTCAACTGTCCAATTTTGGTGAGCTCTTGCAAATTGTAGCCTCTTTTTCCTATTTGTAGTGGAGATGAGTGGTACCCGGTGGGGTCTTCTGCTGTTGTAGCCCATCTGCCTCAAAGTTCGACGTACTGTGCGTTCAGAGATGCTCTTCTGCCCACCTTGGTTGTAACGGGTGGTTATTTGAGTCACTGTTGCCCTTCTATCAGCTCGAACCAGTCTGGCCATTCTCCTCTGACCTCTGGCATCAACAAGGCATTTCCGCCCACAGAACTGCCGCTCACTGGATGTTTTTTATTTTTCGGACCATTCTCTGTAAACCCTAGAGATGGTTGTGCGTGAAAATCCCAGTAGATTAGCAGTTTCTGAAATACTCAGACCAGCCCTTCTGGCACCAACAATCATGCCACGTTCAAAGTCACTCAAATCACCTTTCTAACCCCATACTGATGCTCGGTTTGAACTGCAGGAGATTGTCTTGACCATATCTGCATGCCTAAATGCACTGAGTTGCCGCCATGTGATTGGCTGCTTGGAAATTAAGTGTTAACGAGCAGTTGGACAGGTGTACCTAATAAAGTGGCCGGTGAGTGTATATATATATATATATATCAGTATGGCGAGCAAGCAGCAGTTTAGACAGTGTGTACATCCCTGCCCGCGTTATTTAACGGGTGGCGATTGTCATAACGTGTCCCGTAGAGATCAAGGGGAGGTGGTAGATAGGCTCAGGACTCAGATATCATCCCAAAGAGGATTTTATTAAATGCCAGTGGAGAAGTAGGGGTGTACAAACTCCCAGTGAAGTGTCACAGAAACAATTACAAAAGTAAACCAAAAAGAAATATTTACAAAAATAAACATACACTATACTCAGTGCAAACTTTGATGTCAAAACCAAAGAAAACAAATTGCTACAGGCAGCAAAATCTTCATGATACGTTTCAGCAATATAACCCCAACCTCTCATCCCAAGGTTCAGTTTAGACTGTCTTATATAGCCTAGAACAGGCTCATTACACTCAAGACCATACCAACTGCAGGGGTATCAATACAAAACCTTTGTAGCTTAAATATATGACCATTATCCCATTCACTTTTAAACATCAAAAATAAATAAAATAAACTCATTCAGCAACTTAAACTAAATACAAACAGCATAAGACATTTCTCCATGCATACATTACCAAGGGTTAAGTTCCCCTCTTAATAGAAATGGTTTAACACAACACAAGAAAAGGGGAAGCTATGATCCCGCCCCTTCCTTTGAGTCACAGGAACAAGATCTGGTGAGTAGACAACATGTGGGTAACTGTTTGCCATGCAGGAATAAATACAGATTTGAAATAATAAATAACAAAAATGCATAACTAAAAACTTGTCTATGTGTGGTTAATGAGAAAATCAAAGAGAAACTATAATAGACATAACATGTTGTGAAGACCACTGATATGTGCACATATCTGTAATCAACTCCAACAGCATATCTTGAACTTATTATAAATGAGTATTATAGAATAATGATCCTAAGGGACTGCACCCTAGTCAACAGAAACACAAAACCATAAATAACAAATGTAAAGAAACATAAGTCCATAAACAGTTTGTAATGACTACGGCAGTGATGACGACATCTTAGCACCCGTCATCACAGCGATACTCATGAGCTGTGTGTTGCTTGTTTGGGAGAGGAGCACGCTCAGTCTGCACTCGAGGGTGCGGGTTGTGCGCATTGTGAAGCGCTGCCTTTGCGCTTGCTTCGATCCCGCCTGTCGTTCTTTCGTGAGAACGTTCCGGTTAGCGTTCCCCAGGGCTCTGGTCCCGCCGCTGCCGAGGCACGCCGTCGATTGCAGTCCTGGGGTTCGCAGATGGTTCTGAGGAACTGGATGTTGTTAGTATTTATGCTGAGTCTGAGATTTTGCCACCTCAGTCTCATGCATTTGAAGAGCTGTTAGAGGTTGTGACTAGAGCAGTTGAAAGACTGAATATTGAGTGGCCATCTGATGGCAGGACGTTCATTCTAAAAGTAAGCTCGATGAACGTTTTCTGCCGTCTAGATCACAACCTCAGCGTCGGAGCCTACCGTTTTTCCCCGATCTTCACACTGAGGTGTCAAGATCGTGGGAGAAACCGGTCTCATATAGAGTTTATAATGCACATCACATTATTCATCTATATATAAATATAAAGACCATGGTTATGGAGAAATGCCGAAGGTGGAAGAGACACTTGCGAGTTATCTCTCTCCAGCAACGGCATCTTCTCTTAAGGTTCCGATGTTACCCACTAAGCCCGTCAGAGTCACCTCCTCTCTGGTGGGCAAAGCATATTCCGCTGCTGGTCAAGCTGCAGCATGTTTACACACAATGTCATTACTGCAGGCATATCAAGCGGAATTATTGGGTGATTTAGATGAGGATGGGGGTATTATTTCTGAGGTTGTGTGTGAATTACGGATTTGTCACAGATTTGTCTCTCAGGGCCACCAAGGAGACAGCTAAATCCATCGGCCGCTCTATGGCAGCCCTGGTGGCCACTGAGAGGCATCTGTGGCTCAACCTCAGTAATATTAAAGAAAAGGAGAAGAGTTTTCTCATAGATGCACCAGTTTCTACTTCAGGGGGCTGTTCCATAAACCAAGATTAGAGTATAAGCCAGGCTTATTTCGGTTAGTCAGGCTTATTTTTGGTAGATTCGGTTTCATAAATCAAACTCAAAAAAGTTCAAACTCAGTTACCCTGGCAACTTATGCTAGGAAACTAGCCTGGTCCAGGGCAGGCTAACTGTCAGGCTAAGCCTCAGTTGTTACACAGATCCTCAACACTGACCGACAAGAACACAATGATATTACCACTGACACTCTCTAATACCATTATTGGACTTTATAAATACACAGTATACAGAAAATCAACTTAAATTAGGCTACAATATAGACAATATAGACACATATATAAGGTGGACTTTATAAATACACAGTATACAGAAAATCAACTTAAATAAGGCTACAATATAGACAATATAGACACATATATAAGGACATTTCATTTTTGTAATAAAGACATTTTAATTAAGCAGTGCCTCGGTTATCAGAGAATTCTTTCTCTACACTGTCTCTTTTATATATATATATATATATATATATATATATATATATATATATATATATATATATATATATATATATATATATATATATATATATATAAATAAATATTACTATATTTAATATTACATAATATAATACTTTATTATGTCTTTCAATTCAAACACATTTAACACAATTATACAAATGGACAGTTCCTTTAAAGACACCATATTTTCCCCCAATAAATATTCCTTATTTTTACTTCTACTTTTTTCTTTTGTGATAATACCAACACATACATATAAATAAATTAATAAATAAATATTAATAAAAATATAACATTCACATATATCAAACTCTTATAATGAATGACACATAATTCCTAATAGTTATTCAAGTAATATTATTTAAATATCAAATATTAAATAAGTAAATAAATAAAATAACAAATAACTAGAAATAAAAGGGAAGGTTACATAAAAATGTAGTTCATGCAGGCCAATATATATTCCTTTATTTTATGGAATATTCTTTGATTTTAGAGTTGCACATATCTTTTCAAAATGTATACATTTGTTCTTAATTTAATGTTATCCTCTCCATAATGTACTTTAGAAACTAAATCTAACCACTCATTTACAACAGGGGATTCTTGCTTTCTCAAAAAAACCCAAAACTATATTTTGTATCTTTATATATTTAGTTTCTTTAAAAAAAATCTTCCCTAAATTAGGCTACTTCTGTTCAATTTCTTTTTTTAATTAGAAGTATAAAATATATGAGTGTAATGAGCTAGAAGTTCACTGCAACTTATCCAACATCCTAAAGAGAAATTATTATAATTAGAAGATATATCTAGTGTTATAAAATATCGCATATTAATTTTCCAAGCAAAATGTATATTTTAGTCAGAATTATTGCAGACCTATTTGGCGCGCATGCGCGCAGCAGCGCTCGTTCAATATGAAGATTAGCAGCAAAATGGATACATTTGCACGACTTTTCTAACATTTACAGATGGAGAATATAACTGTAAAATGTAATTTTTGCAGTGAGGGGGAAAAAAAATATGTCACAAACACATAAAACAGCACAAAATATATGCTGTTTGATGGTGGCTCGATTTGATCCACGATCGACCTCTAGGGCTGCTTCAGAAACGCGTGCACACGCAATTATCTAGACTAGATAAACCTGGCTCAAATTAGTGAGATTGCGTGAACTTCAATTACCTTTTATGGAACCACTTTAGCCCCAACTTATTTGTTAGGCTCATTCAAGTCCGGTTTTGGAGTTTAATCCCCGCTTTTCTAAGCTTCATTTATGGAGCAGCCCCCAGGTCTATTCGGTAATGCTGTTAATACTGTTGTAGAAAAATTCCAAGAATCCTCTAAACAGGCAGCTGCCTTCCAAAAACTCCTCCCCCACCGTTCTTATCATGAGGCTGCTGAGCGGGAGCAGCCTCATTCATCTAAAACAGGCTCTTCACATCGTGCCACTCAAAAACAGAGCGTTTCCTCCCGTGCTCCCCCGCAAACACCTCGGGGACGTGGATGGCGCTCTCAAACCCAGCAGTCTTCGAGGGGTAGAGCGGATCTGCGGACCGTTATTATCGCCAAGAAGGCTGCGGGGAAAAAGTCCTGACGCTCGAGGGCTCAGGACAATGAGGGTAGTGCCCCCCGAAGTAGTGCGGTCAACACCTCTTTTTACGGTGCCCGTCTCTCTTCGGTGCCCTCAGGGGACCGTTCTGCCAACCCTGCCACCTATAGTGTTTCAGGGCACAGCGGTCTCCGGCGAGCACATATCTCAAGGACCACCCGGAAACGTAGTGGCCTCGGGATGCCCGCCCCCTCTCAGGAGGGAATCAGAGCAGTCTGTTCAGTCGTTCCCTGCCGGTCCTCCGTTACAGGGTAACGGACTGATTACTCAACAACAACAAAATCCAGAAGTCAGTCTCGAGAGGCTGGTAGCTCTAGTAGAATCTTTGACAGCGTGAAAGCTACTGCCAAATGTTTCTCGGTGGGTCCTGCAGACCTTAGAAAAAGGGTATTTAATACAGTTTGGGTCTCGCCCACCCAGGTTTATGGGGGTCTAACCCACAGTAGTGGGCCCCGAGCAGGTTCTGGTTATGGAACAGGAAGTAAACACTCTGTTAGAGAAAGGGGCCATAGAACATGTACCTCCCTCCAACAGGGAAACCGGGTTTTACAGTCGGTATTTCATAGTTCCAAAAAAGGACGGAGGATTGCGTCCTATTCTAGATCTTCGAGTGCTGAACGACTCAGTCATGCAGCTCAAGTTCAAGATGTTAACATTGAGACAGATAGTGCCACAGATCAGATCCGAGGACTGGTTTGTCACGATAGATCTCAAGGACGCATATTTTCATATCTCCATCCATCCTTATCACAGGAAGTTTCTGAGGTTCGCTTTCGGGGGCGAAGCTTACCAATATCGAGTACTTCCATTCGGCCTAGCCTTATCACCCCGCACTTTCACCAAATGCGTGGATGCAGCTCTGGCGCCTCTGCGTCTTCAGGGCATCCGTATCATGAACTACATCGACGATTGGTTGATTTTAGCTCAAACGCAGCAGTTGGCAGTTCGGCATCGAGATGAGATCCTTGCCCATATGAGAGAATTGGGGTTACGGTTGAACACCAAAAAGAGTGTGCTTTCTCCACTTCAGCGGACCACTTTTCTAGGCGTGGTTTGGGATTCAATATCGATGCGGGCACACCTGTCACCTCCTCTTATAGAATCTATTCTTGTAACCGTGAAGAATGTAAAGCTAGGCCAGTCACTTACTATAAAACAGTTTCAGAGACTGTTTGGTCTTATGGCAGCAGCTTCCAACGTGATACCTTTTGGACTGCTGCACATGAGGCCCCTACAGTGGTGGCTCAGGACCAGGGGGTTTTCCCCGAGGGGCAATCCTTTTCGCAAAATCAGGGTCACGCGGCGTTGCTTACGTGCCCTGGTTATATGGAAGAAACCTTGGTTCCTGTCCCAGGGCCCTGTGTTGGGAGCTCCTTGTCATCGCAAGTTGCTAACGACGGATGCGTCCCTCACAGGCTGGGGGGCGATCCTAGAGGGTCGCTCGGCTCAAGGTCTGTGGGAAGACCGTCATCTCTCATGGCATATCAATCGTCTGGAGATGTTGGCTGTATTTCTGGCTCTCAAGCATTTTATCACAGATCTCAGGGGACACCATGTGCTAGTACACACAGACAACACATCGGTAGTCGCCTATATAAATCACCAAGGGGGTCTGCGCTCTCGCCAATTATGCAAACTGGCGCGCCATATCCTCTTGTGGTCTCAGGAGAAGCTGTTGTCACTCAGAGCAGCTTACATTCCTGGGGATCAGAACGTAGGAGCAGACATTCTGTTGAGACAGGGGCTGAGGCCCGGGGAATGGAGGCTCCACCCCAAGGTGGTGGAGCAGATATGGAGGGTGTTCGGCCGAGCACAAGTGGATCTGTTTGCATCTCGAGAGACGTCTCACTGTCCACTTTGGTTCTCCCTCACGCATCCAGCTCCTCTTGGACTGGACGCTATGGTACAGACGTGGCCGAGGCTGTGGCTGTATGCTTTTCCCCCAATCGCTCTGCTCCAGGGAGTTCTGGAGAGAGTTCGCAGGCACCCTCGTCCAGAACTGTGGAATATGTGGGCTTGGCCTCTGGGGGGCCCAGCTCATAGTGTCAGGTCTCTCAACTGAGGTTGTTGAGACCATTCTACAATCCAGAGCTCCCTCCACGAGGAAACTTTATGTCCTGAAGTGGAGAGTTTTCACTTCTTGGTGTAGTGACCGTCGGCTGGACCCAGTTAACTGCCCAATTGGTACAGTGCTGGAGTTCCTGCAAGAGCGGTTCACTGCGGGTCTAACCCCATCCACTTTAAAAGTTTATGTGGCGGCCATAGGTGCTTACCACATTCCTTTGGGTGGAATGTCTATAGGGAAAGACCCTTTGGTATCTCGTTTCCTCCGTGGGACGTTGAGGCTGAGGCCTGCAGCTCGTTCTAGGGTACCCACCTGGGATTTGGCCATTGCTCTACAAGGTCTTTCCATGGCTCCCTTTGAACCTATTGAGGAGTGTTCCTGAGAAGTTTTTAACATTAAAAACTCTGTTCCTCCTCGCCATTTCTTCTCTCAAGAGGATATGGGATTTACAGGCATTGTCAGTGTCTCCTTCATGCTTAGAGTTTGCACCTGGTATGGTCAAGGCATTTCTTCATCCGAGACCAGGTTATATCCCTAAGGCTTTATAGCTTCCTGGTACGTGACGTCACCCGCATCTGACGTTCCGCCACACCATTGGACTGATTTTACATGTGCTTCAAGACATCATAACACGTCGCATTCCCCATGGCGTCAATCTCGACGCAACGCTCGTTCCCTCTTCAGGGAACCGATGTTACAGTCGTAACCGAGGCGTTTATTGTATTTGAAATGTATTCCTTTTTTCAAATGCAAATATAATAACAAAAAACGTACTATCTTTAAATGTATTAAAAGTATATTAGCATCATACGTTTACCTATTTTCACAAAACAACTTTTAACACACTTTAAAATAATTGTACTTTAGTATATTTTCTAAAGATTATTTAAAACAAGCATACTTTTAACATATTTCTAAAAAGTGCACTAAGTACATTGGTAATAAATATATGCTTAGTTAAAATTTTCAGAAATATGCTAACCACAAGCATACTTTTAATATAATTCTTACAAGTGCACTAGAAGTACATTGGTAATAAATATATGCTTAGTTACATTTTTAAGAAATATGCTAAACACAAGCATATTTTAGTGAAGTTTTAGTGTATTTAAAGAAAACATGCTTATGTTGCTCTTACTTAAAATGCATTTTATGAGTACTTTGTGTAAGAGTATAGCAAAATTATGAAGCTTTTAGAGTGTTTAAAATATATGTACTTTATAAACACAGGACTAATGCAATATATTTTAATTATTTATGCATTTATCATTTTAATATTTTGGAGAAAAAAATTACATTTACAATGAACCAACTTATAATGTGTTAGAAACATTTGTCAACTATTAAGCAACTATTAAAGGGACTATATGCAACTTTTTCCCCAAAATAAACGTAACAATAGCCTTTTTATTTGACCATTTATGACTCCAAACATCTCCTGTTGAGCATACTGACACCTTGTCCGCTCACAGTGAGTGCACCTATAAGCCTGTATCCTATTTTTCCTATTTTCTTTCGGGTCGGATTTTTCCTGCGCTGTCTGCGGATGTGACGTCAAGCGCGTTCATGTTAAACGTTTCAGATCACTCTGCCACCACCGCTAGTCAGCAAGTAGCCTACACTCGCAAACTTATCTCAAACAATATATGTTTTTGACTGTTCTTACCTCTGTAAACATAATGTTGACCTCCTTGCAGGCAGCAGATGACTTGTGAAGTGTGCACGCACGTACGAGCGCTGCGAGCAGTGTTGCCAGGTCCGTATGCCTGCACTGTTTCCGTGGGTTGTTTCCCGGGGAAACACCCGGGAACGCTATTTGACTATTTTTGGCCGTGATTGGGTTAGTTTTGATGAGCAATTGGGCTGGTTTTGTTGTGCAGACCTGGCAACCCTGGCTGCGAGAGCGACCAGAAAGGAAGAGCAGTTCTGTTTTTTGGCCACAGGTGTCAGTCGCGAGTTTAAATTTCAGAAAAAACGCATATAGGCCCTTTAAGCATTGGAATAACATAAGCATATCTAAAATTACATACCTAGGCTAGTTATAAAAGTCTACTTAAAAGGCTGTTGTCCATTACATGATACGTTGTGTACTACTGAAATTCCCACAAGGATTTCAACATATTATTTGAAATGCATCATAGATACATTTTCCAAAGAGGTTTAAAAAAGTTTGTACTAGTTTAAATTCAAACAATAGCATAATACATGTGACAAGTCCTGATTGGTTCCAGAGTCGTTGAATGGTTGTGATTGGTTCTTATGACAATGAGCTCCTCGCACCTCACACACTCAGAGCTTCATGCTGTGCATTCGTGTGTATACATTACTTGAATGTGATTAGATTTAGAAGTTTAAGGTTTAATTAAAATATGTCCGTTTTTCTTTCGAAGATGAACGAAAGTCTTAAATCTACTCTTTGAAAACACGTCTTTTTCAGTTCAGCTACATTCAATTTGACTTATCAGAGCCAAGCTTTTCAAGCCGAAGCAGACTTGAAGGGTTGAAGATACTGCCCTCAGAAATTACTGGTAAGTTTTATTTGCTGTTCGCATAAATAAATACCTTACTGTTTAGTTTTGCTAATATTTTTCACATTTGCTAATATGACTTACACGTGGAATACTGATGTTAACCCTTTGGGGTCGGAAAACGCGCCCCCGCGTTTTGCTGTTTTTTTTCCTTATCAGTGCAAAAGAGAATCAAATTACTCTGTTGATTTTGATCTTAAATATAAGTGTTGTACATCATTAGATCCTGTTAAGTGTGTATTTTTTTGTGGATACTCACAATAAAAACAAAGTGTTGTGCTTTTCGTCAAATAAAGAAAAATAAACATGATACGCGTTTTGCCTTCTCTCTGTCAGTGAGGTCCGTTCTGAAACGCGTCCAAAAAATTAACTGTAACTCTGTCAATACTTGTCACAGAGATACGTGAGATTTCTCTTTATGAAGCTGAGATTCTCTTCTTTTAAATCAGTGGTTCCCAACCCTGTTCCTTGCGCCATCCCCCCCCCCCCCCAACACTGCACGTATTCTTTTTCTCCCTAATCAAACACACCTGATTCAACTCATTAGCTCATAATCACATGGGTTAATGAGCTGATGAGTTGAATCAGGTGTGTTTGATTGGGGAGACAAAGAAAACGCGCAGTGTTGGGGGGGCGCGAGGAACTAGCCTCGTGAGACCATCCTGATCTCGCGAGCTTTCAAGGTTTCACTCGCAGATCAGTCTGGATACTTTCCGTTAAAGAAAATTTGGGAGCAGTTCACCAAATGAACGTCCAATCAGCGTTGGCTTTGAGGCGGGTTGAGGTGTGACGCAACGAGAAGTGCGACAGTTCAGTCTTAAGAACATGGCGGCTTCAGCGGATGAAACTAGCATCAGTGTGGCTATCGAGCAAGTTTTATCGGAATTACAGAGTTATTATGGAATTACAGAGCTAACGAGCCTTTACCTGCAGCAGCAAGAGTAGCTGGCTTGTGGTTGTGTTTTCGTCGTCGCTCGCATATGCTTCGTTGATCTGATTGGTTGATTTGGCCCGTCTATCACCAACATAGGCCAATCAGCTAACCAGTATTTTCGCCCCTTACCAAAACTACTTCAACGGAAGGTTTCCAGATGGATATGCGGAGCAAATCCATCTGGCGGAGTCAGGTTAGCGAGGAACAGGGTTGGGAACCACTGTTTTAACCTGTTAACCTTCACCCCCACTCGGGGGCTCACAGCTGAAAATGACATACCTGGATTAAAATAAATACAGCTCCTGAGAACAGTGTACCACAGGCACAATTAAGGTATCTTTGGAAAGAAGACAATTGGGACTCTACTAACAATCTATCAGAGTTGATAATACTCAAACAGATAAAAAATTATAAAAGTTGAAGTTCCTCAAAAATAATGTGCGCTACAAATAATGTTTTATTATTTCATGTACAAATATATAAAAATAGACCTGGAGGAATCCAGATAGGTAAAGGATTGAAAGCCACAAGTCTCATCAGTTTATATTTCAAATTTGAGGAAGATATAATGAAAAATGGGGTTCCTGCAAACTTTTTTCCAAGACTATGTCAGTTCCCTTTCTCCCTCCCCCTGCCTGAGGCACATCCCCAGAAATGACATCCCCAAACTAAAATAAATGCAGTTTGCTGAACTATTTGCACTACATGCACAATTTAGACATATTTAAAAGAAGACACTTTAGAGTTTATTACCCAAATCTTAAAGTTGAAAAAACTTTCACAGACAAAAATTTATAGAATCTGAAGTGTCTTGAAGATAATTTGTACTGCAAGTAACATCTGATTATTTCATGTAAAAATAAATGAAAACAAACCTGGAAGAATCCAGTTAGGTAATTGATTGAAAGACACAAGTCTCATCAGTTTATGTTTCACATTTGAGGAAGATATTATGAAAAATGAGATTCCTTCAATATTTTTTCCAAGACTATGTCCAGGTACCAAGGGTACATCAAAAAGCAACCTACTGACCAAATGTTATGAAGGGTACTGCAAGCCATTTTGGTCAATTCATAAAATAGTTCATAATAGTTATAAAATAATAGTTATAAAATAATACACACAACCATAAGACTTTATGTAAGTGATTTATTTGCACAACATAACAAAAAAATATTATGAAATATATCAATAAAAAAATAACTGAACTTCTTTCAGCTGGTTGGCTGGTGCTTGGATGCCACTCTTCATCTGAAGATTCAACTTGATTGCTGTTGCATGGGAAAGAATGGAAAGATAATTAGCACTGCATGTAAAGTAAATAATTCAGTTGAGTTTTTATATGGCTGGCCATTCAATCAACAATCAAACTGATGGTCAGTCGTTTAGACAGCATTCATACTAAAGCTCATCCATTCAATCAACAATCAATGGCCGGTGATGGCCAGTGATACAGACAGCATTCATATGGATGGGCAGACATAGAGCCAACAATCACACCGATGGCCGGCCATCAGACAGGAATATGCAATTTTGATAGCATACAACTGCTTCCTATTTATCTCTAGCACATATTTTCTGCAATTCTTCCCAGCACACACACACACACACACACACACACACACACACACACACACACACACACACACACACACATATATATATATATATATATATATATATATATATATATATATATATATATATACACAAAGTATACATTTTTACAGTATAATATACATTTACAGTACAAATACAAATAGACCGAAACCATTAGGATGTAGTGTGCTGTAAATATTATGTATATTATACTGTAAAAATGTTAGATAGATAGATAATGTGTGTGTGCCAGGAAAAACGACAAACAAAACAACTGCACAACAGTCCAACACATATAAATAGATACAAATAAATAAATGCATATAAAAGTAACTAATTCTCTCTCTCTCTCTCTCTCTCTCACACACACACACACACACACACACACGCACACGCACACGCACACGCACACGCACGTATTATGTGCATGCTACATCAATTATATAACGTTATATCAACTCACCGATATAAAATTGGATCATCTTTTCCGTCCGGAAGCACATCACCCTCGTCGCTGTCTGTCTTCACTCTCCTCAATTTATCATCGCTGCCTCGAGTGATCTCGAACATCTTCAGCAGAAAAAAAAACTTCTTTTGACGATCCATATGATGACAGAATCCGTCCAGTGAGTAAGACGCGAAAACAGATGTTTGTTGACTAGGGAACCGTCTACTATAGCTTGTTAGCTAGCTGGCCTGTCAGATGACAGGCGTGTCGTCAGAGCCTGCGTCGCAAGTGAGCTGCTCAAACTGATTGGAGAGCGGGGAGAGCAGGGGGAGAGCGCCAGATTCAAATAAAAAAAAAAAACATCTTGATGAGTGAGGAATTCAAACTTCCCGGGTATCGTTGGATTCGTTTACTGATTGGCTACATTTTCTATCAGGCCCCGTTTACACGAAGGGAAAACGCAGATATTTCCCTGCGGTTTGGCCTCTCGTTTACACGAAAACCCCGTTTTTATCACAGAAAACGATTATTTCTAAAAACTCCGGCCAAAGTGGAGATTTCTGAAAACGCCGGTTCTCTTACGAGAGTATCTCTCGTACTGCGTAATATCTTACGCTACGGGGAAAACTCTTTTCCTCGAGATATTGAAGCCAAAAATTATCCTTAATTTTTAAAATGTAAAACGCTTTGCAGCAGCAAGCAGACAAGGGCGAGACAGCTCGCGCGCCCATTGGCTGCCTTGCTGGAAAAGCAGCAGCCTATCGAGTGAGGCACTGCGTGACGTAATGACGAATGGGGGCGCTTCGCGCCCATTTCGTCATGTCCCGCCAGTAAAGGCGTGGTCTCGCCCTCGATAGCTGTATTTCCTCTGATTTTTCTACTCTTCACGCGAAGCTCACGCATCGCTGGATCCAGAGTGAGAAGCCGCGCCGTTGACTTGTAGCCTTATCAGCGGGACGTGCCATCTTCTGAAGTCGCTGGCCCAGCCGCCTTCAACCGCCGTACCTGCTGCGCTTTCCGGCGTACTATATCCTTTACTCTGCTAAGTGTGTGTGTTTGCTTACGTGACGCAACACCCATTTCTACTGTTCTAAAAGAGCTGCGTCTTTTTAAAGATGCCTTCCTGTGGTTCTTGCCGAGCCCCACTCAGCGACGAGGACCGCCACGTCATCTGCGTGTCCTGCCTGGGTGAGGATCACGCGGCCACCGCGCTCGCTGACGGCGGATGCCATCATTGTGAACGCTTGCCTATGGGGACTCTGCGGACTCGCCTAGCTTCGTTCTCCGAGCCCGCATCCCAGCCCGCCGTGATGCTGCGCCGCAAGAAGCGCCGCGCCCAGCGCGCGCCCGAGCTATTTCCAGCCCGCCAAAGCTCGCCGGTTCGCCCGCCAGCTTCGCCGGCTTCGCTCGAGTCGCTCCCAGACGGACAGCGGCCGCCGTCTGCCGCCGCGTCCGCACTTGAGCTCGACGAACTTACCGGAGACGGCATTGAAACTGAGCCGATGCGTCCGCTCTCTCAAGCCGTGGATTACATCGGCCTCGACTGAAAGGCGCTCGCGCAACTAACGCGCAATAGGCTGGACGGACGCTTTCTCGGGAAAGACGAAGCTCCGTCACAGTCGAGACCCGCGCCTTTCCCCCCTGAATGGTGAGATACATTTGTGGCTAACGCTATCCGAGATGACGGAAGCTGAGCGCTCCGTGTTCCTCGACGTTCTCGCTCTGCTGGACGCCGCCCCCCTCATCGCGGGCCCCGGCCGAGGATTGAGATAAAGCCCGAGGTCTCAAGGCCTTCCTAGTCTCTCTAGGAAAGCGACGGTGTTCAGTTCCCGCTGCGGCCGGATTTCCACCAAAACTTCTCGCTCGTTCAGTTCCAAGCAATGTGACTGTTCCAGTGTATTTCGCAGTGAGCAAGCTGGTTCCACAGCCCGCTTGCCTGCGCACAAAGGCCGTCGTTTCGGCTAACTAGCAGCGCCGCCAGGCCCGAGATCAAACACCGCGCTCTCGCTCTGCTGGACGCCGCCCCCCTCAGCGCGGGCCCCGGCCGAGGATTGAGGTAAAGCCCGAGGTCTCAAGGCCTTCCTAGTCTAGGAAAGTGACGGTGTTCAGATCCCGCTGCGGCCGGATTTCCACCAAAACTTCTCGCTCGTTCAGTTCCATGCGTTGTGACTGTCCAGTGTATTTCGCAGTGAAGCAGCCGGTGTCTCAGCCCGCTTGCCTGCGCACAAAAGCCGTTTCTATGGCTACCCAGATAAATCCAATAAAGAGTGCATTTTCTGGTGTTCCGGCCACGGCCGATGGTGTTACGAGTGTTGTAAGAATGCCCACGTCCCAGTGCCCATTCCCACACCCAGACACAGCCCGCCACGGTGCAGGGCTAGCACAAATAAAACCAACTCATGTTGGTTGTGCAGAAAATGTAGTGAACGCGCCCATACAATGCCCGCTTACACTACACGATGCGTGTCCCTTGGTTTCTGTAAAAACGAAACTAACACACATTTAGTCGGCGCGAGCCGACAGTGTTCTCAGTGCAGTAAATGTGCCCGCTGTCCCTGCATTTCCTCACTGACACGCCGAATCCCACGGGATTCACCCCCGCTCGCTTTCTATGCACAACCCGTCACAGAGAAGCTGAGCGCGGCCAGGCTGCCCGCTGTGATCAGCGCGCCCCCCGCCTCGAACGCTGTAAACACGGTGCTGTGTTCCCAGTACACAGGGGCTCTCGAGCCGCCGTCCTGCCGCGGCCAGAGCCCAGATTTCATTCTACCCCTAGCTATTCACGCAGATGCGTGGTCAAGGCTTCCCGGGGTATCAGAATGGGTGTTGAACACTATAACGAGAGGCTGTTCGCTACAGTTCGCTCGACGCCCCCGCCGTTATACGGCGCGAGTCGAAACTACGGTGTATAGCGAAGTGTTTCATCTACTTCGAGCCGAGATAGCGAAACTACTGAGAAAAGGGGCTATAGAACCTCTATCTCAGGGCGAAGGGGGCTTATACAGCAGATATTTTCTGGTACCGAAAAAAGATGGTGGGCTCAGACCCATTCTAGATCTGCGACTGCTGAACAGAATGCTCGGGAAGCGCCAGTTCAGAATGCTTACTACCAGGAAAATCCTCGCGCAAGTGCGCCAAGGAGACTGGTTCATGTCAATAGATCTGAAAGACGCCTATTTTCAAATACAAATAGCGTCCCATCACAGGCGATTCTTGAGATTCGCCTTCGAGGGCCAGGCATATCAATACACAGTCCTGCCGTTCGGCCTGTCCATAGCACCCCGTACGTTCACGTAATGCATGGACGCGGCCCTCGCCCCCCTGAGACTCGGGGCATGCGAGTTTTGAACTACTTGGACGATTGGCTGATTCTAGCTCGTTCACGAACGGAGCTCATAGAACACACGGCCGCATTACTCGAGCACCTCGAGGAGCTGGGCCTTACAGTCAATTGGGCGAAAAGCTCACTGCTCCCCATCGGAGAATTTCCTTTCTGGGAACAGTGTTAGACTCGCTATCCATGACAGCACGCCTGTCACCGGAGCGCGGATTGAATATTCAGCACGTCGCAAGATCCTGCCGCCACGGCTCTATAGTCCCGCTCAGAAGGTTTCAGAAAATGCTGGGTCTGATGGCCTCAGCAGCCTCCGTACTACAGTTGGGCCTGCTCCGCATGCGCCCACTGCAGCTATGGCTAAAAGCACGAGTTCCCCCCAGGGCGTGGACCGCAGGTCTATTTCGCCTCAGGGTCGACCTTCAGTGCATTTCGGCTCTGAAACCATGGAAAGCAACCGACTGGTATCAGTCGGGTGTGAGTCTGGGGATCCCCTCGAGTGTGAAGGTGGTGTCTACGGACGCCTCCACTTCGGGGCAGGGAGCGCTGCTCGAGGGCAGACCGCTAGCTGGCCTATGGTCAGTACGGGAGAAGCTCCTTCACATAAACTGCTTGGAATTAATAGCAGTCGACAAAGCGCTACGGCGCTTCTGTCCCCAGATAAAAGGCCACCACGTATTGGTCCGGTCGGACAACATGACAGTGGTGGCGTACATAAATCGCCAGGGCGGCGTCAGGTCCCGAAACCTTTACAGGCTGACGGGACGCCTCCTGGTCTGGGCTCAGCACAACCTGCTCTCGCT
Source organism: Chrosomus eos (assembly GCA_036326025.1). Taxonomy (NCBI): domain Eukaryota; kingdom Metazoa; phylum Chordata; class Actinopteri; order Cypriniformes; family Leuciscidae; genus Chrosomus; species Chrosomus eos. Next base: position 49,515,998 of record CM070818.1, read on the forward strand.
GAGAGCGGCGCATGTGCCTGGTCACCTAAATGTGGGGCCAGACAGGCTGTCCAGAAACAACGTCCCAGCAGGAGAATGGTCTCTGCACCCGCAGACGATCCAGCTGCTGTGGGAAACGTTTGGCAAAGCGCAGGTGGACCTGTTCGCGTCCCAAGAAAACGCTCACTGCCCGAGATTCTTCTCGAAATGCCGGGAGGCGCTGGCCCATGTTTGGCCCCGCTGCCCCCTATATGCTTTTCCCCCTGTCTCACTCCTGCCTCAGGTGTTGGAGCGAATCAGAAGGGAGGGATGCCCAGTGCTACTCATAGCTCCGCTCTGGACAAACCAGTCGTGGTTCCCTTACCTGATGCAGCTGACCAGCGCTGTCCCATGGCCTTTACCGCTGAGGAGAGACCTCCTCTCTCAGGCGGGAGGCTCGATTTGGCATCCTCGCCCGGATTTGTGGTCCCTGCACGCATGGGCCATCAACGGGTACCCGCTGACCTCCCAGAGAGAGTGTTAAACACGATCGCGCAGGCTAGAGCCCCGTCTACCAGACGGCTCTACACCTCGAAGTGGTCTGTGTTCTCTGCTTGGTGTCAAGCGCAGAGCTTTTCACCTGTAGACTGCGGGGTTGCGGAAGTGCTTTCCTTCCTTCAGGAGCTACTGGATAAGGGCAGGACCCCTTCCACGCTCAAGTATACGTGGCGGCCATAGCAACGTTTGCAAAACCGGTTTTCTGGCCAGTCACTAGGAAAGAACGACTTAGTCGTGCGTTTACTTAGAGGAGCTCGGAGGCTAAACCCTCCCAGGCCCCCTTCAGTCCCGACATGGGACCTTTCCACGGTCTTGGAGGCCATGAAAGGTGCCCCATTCGAGCCAATCCAGTCGTCAGACATGAAACACTTGTCTTTCAAGACAGCGTTTCTTATGGCTCTCGCTTCAGTGAAGCGCGTAGGGGACTTGCAAGCGCTTTCAGTGAGCGCGTCATGCATGGAGTTTGGACCTAATGACTCAGAGGTCATACTCAAACCGAAGCACGGCTACGTGCCAAAATCCCTCAACACACCGTTCAGGGCCCAGGTGATTTCCCTGTCTGCCCTTCCGGTTCTCAATGAGGAGAAGGACGCGAGTCTCCTTTGCCCTGTCAGGGCACTAAGGGCTTATGTGTCCCGCTCGTCTGGTTTCAGACAGACTGAGCAGCTTTTCGTTTCGTTTGGCGGCCGTGCTAAGGGACTTGCCGCTTCGAAACAGAGCCTATCCAGAAGGATAGTCGGTGCCATTGCGCTGGCTTACACTTCTAAGGGCCTACAGTGCCCTTTGGGTGTTAGAGCGCACTCCACAAGAGGCATGGCCTCCTCGTGGGCATGGTCTAGCGGGGTTACCCTGCGAGATATTTGTATGGCCGCGGGCTGGGCCTCGCCGTCTACATTTATAAAATACTATAACCTGGAGGTTCCCGCCTTACAAGCTAAGCTTTTGGCGGTCTGAACTTCGGGCTTATCTGCCGCCATGCGGCTTATGTGTGGAGTGTTGGCCTGTGCATCGCTCAGTCCGATGCGGCAGCTCCATGAGTGTGGTACCCTTACGGGTCTGATACCCCTACGGGACTATTTATAAAGGAGTGATGCTTCTAGCCTCTCCTCCTCTACTCTGTGAGAGTTGTGGTGATTGTGCACTAGATGCGCCCCGGGCTTCGGCCCTGGGACTCTGGTGTTGGATCCCTGTCCGCACGGCGTGTTACATGGTGTTCCCCATAGCGTAAGATATTACGCAGTACGAGAGATACTCTCGTAAGAGAACGTACTCGGTTACTAACGTAACCTCGGTTCTCTCTAGAGAGGGAACGAGTACTGCGTATCTTGCCGTGCTTGGAATACGCTCTGGTTCGCTTCGGCGTTGAAAAATCAGAGGAAATACAGCTATCGAGGGTATTTTAGGGCGAGACCACGCCTTTACTGGCGGGACATGACGAAATGGGCGCGAAGCGCCCCCATTTGTCATTACGTCACGCAGTGCCTCACTCGATAGGCTGCTGCTTTTCCAGCAAGGCAGCCAATGGGCGCGCGAGCTGTCTCGCCCTTGTCTGCTTGCTGCTGCAAAGCGTTTTACATTTTAAAAATTAAGGATAATTTTTGGCTTCAATATCTCGAGGAAAAGAGTTTTCCCCGTAGCGTAAGATATTACGCAGTACTCGTTCCCTCTCTAGAGAGAACCGAGGTTACGTTAGTAACCGAGTACGTTATGTGTTGCCGTGTCAACTGGGAGAAACGGGGTTTAAGGTTCTCTCGTGTCGATTCTGAGGATTCTGATTGGCTTTGTCCTTCTCCCTACACTGCCGCCCATCGGTTTGGCATAGTTATGATGGCGCTCACGGCGTATTTATGCGGGTGTGTGCACGATGTTATTATTGAAAACGGAGGGGAGGAAAATATTCGTTTCTCTAAATACCCGGCTATGTGTAAACGTAGACTCAGTCATATAATTTCGACGATTTCATTGGCTTTCGTTGTAAAGACAAAATGATAGGATGTGCATATCATGCAACACAAAAAGTGACTGCAGTGTTTGGATATTTTGAGCTAGATATCGCCTATCTTTGTTTGTGTGTGCGTGTGTGCAGTCTAAATGTGTTCATTACACTCTAAGCAACACACACATATAACCTTTTGGTACCGGGAGTCTGTTTTTTATGCGTTATTTATTGCATAACAGACAAATATGAGACGTCACCCTGAAGAAACGCGATGTAAACAAAGGAATAATTATCAATATTACAACGTTATTGTTTCTTTGGACTAAAAATGCTCCATGGGATGTTATTCAGTGGACCCTCAGCTTTCCATTCAATCTGGAACTTTTAGCAGTGGATGCGTGTGTGGCTCGTTATTACAACAATACTGATAAGAGCTCCGTTTTTGATTATGTGTGTTTTGATGTGTACTGCTTGCCTAAATGCAATAAATACATTTGTTATAAGCTTTCCATCGAAAAACAGTGCTCTATCATCGATGCTTGAGGCTTAGACCTTTAAAATGATATATAGTTTGCCAAGATTAATGATCTTCTTTCACGTTAAATCTATTCATAAACATTAAACTAGTGTGGGGGAGGAATGCTTCAGAGCGACGGCGCTCTCGCGAAGGTTAAGAGATGAAGTAATTTACTAAAAAAATAAATATCTCCAGTTTATGTAATCCGTATGAAACCAAGGATAGGTACAGTTTTTTCATTCTCCCTTCATCATTTTTAATGAGCTGAGGCCGTCACTCCCCCAGAGCTTTTCACATGGTAAATAGGCGATCTATGCATAGCACACGCGGCACGCCCCCCGATCAATGCCAAACAACACGAAGATTCTTCATCAGAATACTGATAGTTCATCGCGTTTTAGGGATGGCAGCACGCTACTCCTTCAGAGGATTATGGACAGCGGGGAATAATTCACCTTTATCTCAGAGGAATTTAAAACTCGGACGACGAACGGTTGCATTTTGAAGAACGAATTGACCCCGCCGAGGATACAAGTTCGGAGTAAGTTGTTTAGTGTTATAATTCCTTTTCTGATCATAGAGCTCAAATGCGTTTTCAGACTATATTTTGCCTAGTTTTGACATAGTAAATATTACCTCACAACATTCGTGTAGGCCTATACGCTCGTGTAAACTTTTTGAATAACTGCTTAGGTTATAATGATTTAGTGAAATATATCGATGCGCAAGTTTTGTGTGAGTAGCGGCTGTGGTGTAGTGGCAGATCTTTCGTCTAGCGTGTCAGAGGTTATGGGTTCGAATCCGCCCTGGGTTTAGTTTTTTTTCTCTCATCAAAACCGAATATGTTCATCAGTTGTTAGAGTCTATATCAAACACACACGTACAGTCGTGCCCAGAATTAATCATACCCCTGGTAAATATCAAAAATGGCTGCAAAAAATAAATCTGCATCGTTTATCCTTTTGATATTTCATTCAAAAATTGGTAAAATTCTAACCTTTCATTGAAGTAAAAGAATTGTAAGTTGGGGTGAAATCAAATTATAAAATAAATCTCATTTTTTTTATAAAAAAAATTCTCATTTTTTGCAGAAAATGAGTCGTACTCGATGTGACATTCTAACTCTTCTGTTTCTTTGGTTCAGCCATTTGTAGGCCTAAGTTTGTAAATAATGCAGTATTCAATTATGCACATTGTTTTTCTGTAACTTTTATTTTTATTTTTTCAGAAAATTGCATTGTTATGCTTATTTATTTAGTGATGTAATATTCATAGTGTACTTTCAGTATACAGGTATAACTGAAATGTTCTACAAAAAAATATATAAATAATGCCATTGCATTTCATTGATCTTTGTTATGTATTTTGTTGTATCTTGATTATATATGCTGCTGTATTTTTTTAATGTACTCTTTTGTATTTATTTTGTAATTAACACAAAAATATACTATATTAAAGTTTTCTTGATTTGAAAGTATATGTCTTAACATTTATATTTAATTATTTTTTGCTCTTTTAATATACAATTTTAAATACTGAATAAAACAGCTTTATAATAAAATATTAGTGAAATGCTAATACATTTTTAAAGGGGTCATATAATGCCATTTTTGTACAAGTTAATATGAATCTTTAGGGTCTAAATAAAAACTTTGTAATATACTTATTAAAAATTCTCATTAGTATTTTAAGAAAACACTCATTTTACCTGCTCAAAAACAGCTCTGTTTTCAGCACGCCGTTTCAGTGCATGTGCCTTTAAATGATAGTGAGCTTTGCTGACTCCGCCCCTCTGCGTACACAGTTTTTAATAACACGATAACCATAATGCATTGTTCATTATAAACGTGGGATTATTAATTATTTTGAGAACGTCGTAACGTTACATAGAATACATGCCGTGATGTACCCTGAGTGTAAACATTAGCCACATTCATTGTGAAGCATGCAAGCGATTTGCAAAGATTAATAAAGGTTAATAAAACGTTACACTCACTTCTTCTGGAAGTGCAGAAGGAAAACGAATAGTTGGTACTGATTCCTTTTCAGGAGCAGCTTCTTATCAAAACCAGCTTTATACTGACCCTCGTTTATAAAGCAGTCTGGTGTGTGAAATGATTCGCGCAAACATGAACGCATTGACGTTGATCGTAGGGAATATTCCCTTCAAAAAACAAACTCAGCCACTGCGTCTTCAGCGGTTCGGATTTAGGAACATCAAAATGACTGCTGTGTTCGTTATTACACCCAAGAACAGAACACCACAATCGCTTAGACGCCATTCTGCTCCAGTGTATCAACAATGACGGACTATGAGGACAGCTCGCTCACGAGCGAGGGCGGGTCTGTGTTGAAACGCTGCTGTCAATCAACAATCGTGGGAAAGGCGTCCGTTTTATCTACGTCACAAAACCGAACGGCTCAATTTAAGGCAGGGGAAAACATAAGGATATTAAAACAAAAACACTGGATGGATTTTTATCATTATATGATGGATGTGTACAGGCACTGCCAACACACATTTCAGTACAATCAACTTGTAAATGTGCATGTACCATTATATGACCCTGTTATGTCTGAAAACGTTCAGTATTGTTTCCTGTTGGACTCTGTTATGCGATGCACTGCGAGTGACAGGTTACGGTGCCTTTAAGGCTTACGGCAGTGATTTACGGCAAGGGTCAACAAATGTAATGTTTGCATCAGTTCAGTAAAACGCAACATGAACGGAGCTACACGGTGTGGTTATTGAGTCTTACACAAACACAACATTTGGCGAATGAGGATGTGGGAACTCGTCTTACCACCACCGCCACCTTTCCTACCTGTTCCCGGTGATCCAGCTGTTCCTTGGGATCGCTGGCTGACGTCGTTTGAGGATTATCTGCTAGCTTTGGGACACTCGGACCTAGCGTAGGCGAGGAAGTGCGCGCTCCTGCGCCATTGTCTCGGGCAGGAGGGACAGCGAATCTTCGCTATGCTCTCCTTATCGGATGATAAGTACATTACAGCCACGACCGCCTTGAAGGCCCACTTCAGCTCCGGAAGAAGCTGGCAGATGCACCGCTTTGAGTTCCGTCAGAGAACACAAAAGTAGGGTGAGACCGTTGTCAACTATGTATCAGCATTACGTGAGCTGGCTAGACTTTGTGATTTTGGGGCTTTGGAGGATGGACTTATAGATGACCTGTTAATAGAGAAAATGTCATGTAACCAACTGAGGGAGAGACTTTTACTAGAGCCAGACTCCACGACACTAGCCCAAGACTGGTTCCCCACTGAAGCTAAGCAGGGCTGAGCCTGGTTAGTACCTGGATGGGAGACCTCCTGAGAAAACCAGGTTGCTGCTGGAAGAGGTGTTAGTGTGGCCAGCAGGGGGTGCTCACCCTGTGGTCTGTGTGGGTCCTAACACCCCAGTATAGTGACAGGGACACTGTACTGTTAAAAAGCACCGTCCTTCGGATGAGACGTTAAACCGAGGTCCTGACTCTCTGTGGTCCTAAAAAATCCCAGGATGTCCTTCGATAAAGAGTAGGGGTGTAACCCCGGCATCCTGGCCAAATTTGCCCATTGGCCTCTGTCCATCATGGCCTCCTAATCATCCCCATATACTGATTGGCTTCATCACTGTCTCCTCTCCACCAGTAAGCTGGTGTGTGGTGAGCGTTCTGGCGCAATATGGCTGCCGTCGCATCATCCAGGTGGATGCTGCACATTGGTGGTGGTTGAGGAGTTTCCCCCTCTTCCATGTAAAGCGCTTTGAGGTCCCAGAAAAAGCGCTATATAAATGTAACGAATTATTATTATTATTACTAGCGGACGCTTTAGTAATTGGAAAGCAGTTGGAAACGGCCCTAATGGAGGCACGCAAGTTCGGCCGCGCTGCGCACGAGCCTGTGACATAATCACCACCGTCAGTTCAGCACACAGAGACTGCAGAGTGACCATTTGGATGTACAGAGAGTGGACAGGGGGCCCAGGGAGAGTGGGCACAAGAGCTGTAGCAACTGTGGCTCCCCTAAACATGCAACCAGAGATCAGTCATGCCCTGCCCAGGGGAAACGTTGTCATGACTGCAACAAGTTGAACCATTTTGCACGCTGCTGTCACTCTTGCCCTGCTTGCCATGATACTGCGGCTGTCCCCATAAACACTGTACAGACCTCACAGCCTTCGTTCATGCTCTGCACATGCCGTGGGCACAGCTCTCATTCCACTCCTCGTGGACACAGGGGCGAAAGTGTCAATTCTAAACAAATGCACATATGATCGCTTTTTCAGTCGCATGCCTCTGGAAGCAGCGGCTAAAACCCTGTTAGGCTACGGCCATTCTCCCATCTCCACTCTGGGTGTGGCCCGCCTGCCCGTCAGGTATGATCAACAATGTGCGCCTGCCACCAAGTTCTGCATCACCCGGTAGGGAGCTAACATTATGGGCCTAGACTTGTTCCTTGCCCTGGGTTTTACTGTGAGTGATGCTAGGGGCCTGCATGTCCTGCAAGTTGCCACCTCCTGGCCTGACCGCTACCCACAACTGTTCAACGGACTGGGCCTCATGACTGGGTTTGTACACCAGCCCACTGTAAACCCGTCAGTCCGCCCTGTTATCCAGCCCCTACGGCGCATTCCCCTGGCCCTCCGTGACGCGGTGGAGGCCGAACTGCATCGCCTGGTGGAGGCGGACGTCATAGAGCCTGTCGACGCCTCGCCGTGGGTGTCTAACCTGGTGATAGCCAAGAAAAGGGGGGGCGGACTGCGGCTCTGTGTTGACCTCACAGATGTCAACAAAGCCATCATCCCTTATAAGTATCCCCTCCCTACGGCTGAGGAGCTCACTAGCAATTTCCACGGCTCCACTGTTTTCAGTAAGATGGACTTACGAAACGGCTACCTCCAGGTCCCTTTGGCACCGGCCAGCATGGATCTTACGGCGTTTGTCACGCACGTGGGGGTTTTCAAGTTTAAACGTATGGCATTTGGACTTTCATCAGCCCCGAGCTGTTTTCAAAAGATAATGTCACTCATACTGGCTGGTATCCAGGGTGTCTCCATCTACCTGGATGACGTGGTGGTGCATGCGCCCTCCACCGCACTGCATGACGATCACCTGGAGCAGGTCTTTCAGCGTTTCGAACAGCATGGGGTCACTCTGAACTCTGAGAAATGCATGTTCGGGATTGAGGAGGTCGAGTTCCTGGGCTTCAGGCTCTCGAAGGAGGGCATTGCCCCAATCATGTCCCACACTGAGGCCATTCTGTCCCTGCCAGACCCGCATTCACCATCCCAGCTGTCTTCCTTCCTGGGGATGGCCGCTTACTACCTCAGATTCATGCCACACTACTCTGACTCATCGGCCCCCCTCCGCCAGCTTCTCAGGAAGGATGTCCTGTGGGACTGGACCCCGGCCTGCCACGAAGCCGTGTGCATCATCAAACGGCATCTCACGTCCCCACCCACACTGGCCCATTTTAGCCTGACCCCGCCCACTATGGTCACCTGCGACGCTTCCGGGGAGGCGATAAGCGCTGTGCTCTCACAGATTCAAGAGGGGGTGGAACGCCCAGTGGCTTTCGCCTCACGGGCACTTACTCCAGCATAACAGAAGTATTCGGTGGGGGAGAGGGAAGCCCTGGCCTGCCTGTGGGCATGCGAACGCTGGCATGTTTACCTATACGGGAGGCCTTTCACCATCCGCACAGACCACCAAGCGCTGACAGCACTGCTGGCAACTAAAGGCTCGGGGCACAGACCCATGAGACTGCTGCGGTGGGCTGACAGGCTGAACCAGTATAACTTCAGTCTGGAGTTTATGCCTAGGCGGGCCAACACGGTGGCCGACCTCCTGTCTAGAGCTGTGTCTGTGACGAAGGAGACGGGCGAGGTGACACCAGACACAGAGAGCGACGAAGACTGGGTCCACATCCTGCACGACACTCAGTTCAGTAGTCACTCTAGCGGAGCTGCAGCAGGCCACCGCTACAGATGAGGCCCTCACAACTCTCCGTAACTACGTCCAGGACGGCTGGCCGTTGAAAGTGGATGACAGGTTGCTTCCCTATTACCGCTTCCGCAACGAGCTCTCCTGCTGGGGGCAGTGTGTCTGGCCCGTGGCCACCGTGCGGTCGTTCCGGAGATTCTCAGGTCCAGAGTACTAAACATGGCGCATGAGGGGCACCTGGGGGTGGTCAAGGTGAAGCAGCGCTGCCGTGACACAGTGTGGTGGCCCCACATAGACTCTGATGTTGAGGATCTGGTACGTAACTGCGCCTGCTGCCTCCTGAGTGGGAAAACTGGTCAGCCTGCCACAGACCCTCTCATCCCGACCCCTTGGCCGTCTTCACCCTGGGAACATATTCAGGTCGACCTCTGTGGAGAACACACTCCATCATCGACCGCCTGGACAACCTGTTTGGACGCTGGGGCCTCCCCAGTGTTGTCACAACGGATAACTGGCCCCAATTTGCATCGGCAGAGTTCACTGAGTTTCTAACGATACGGTCCATCAAGCACATCAGGACGGCAGTGTATCACCCAGAGAGTAATGGGGGGGGTGGAAAGACTGAATAAAACTCTTAAAAATGGAATCCGAGCTTGTCTGGAGGAAGGGAAAACTTTCAGCAACGCACTCGACCAAACTCTCCTGACCATCCAGGCATCCAAACATTCCACCACTGGGTGTCACCTGCATTGCTCATGATTGGGCGTGAACTAAAGCAACCACTGGACTGTTTGAGAGCTGAGCCAGCTCCTACACATGGAAGCCCAGGGCTCCAGAAAGCCAGAGCTCAGGTGAAAGGTTTGCAGGCTCGGATGAAAGCGAGGTTTGATGTCACGCACAGAGTGCAAAACCCCTCACTTTCTGCAGGGGATGGGTCAGGATCAAACACCTCCACCGCCAAAATAAGCTGCAGTCATACTGGTCAGAGCCCCTGCGGGTGACTAAGCAGTTGGGTCCTGCCACTTACAGACTGGAGAATGGGACTCATTGGCACTCAAACCGCCTGCACAGAGTCGCAGCCCCCACAGCACATGTATCACCTCCGTCCCCAGCAGTGGCTCTAGGTTGGCAACCGAGGCCAAGAGCTAACCGGTTGGGGAGTAATCCACCAGCACCGCCCGACACAGCTTCACAGCCAGCACGCCCTCAGAGAATGAGGGTCCCGCCCGTCTGGCATGGGGACTATGTGACAGGGTGATTGTGACACTGGGGAATAGGGGCTGAATGTTATGTTTCAGTTTCCAGGGGGGGAGAAAATGTTATGTCTGAAAACGTTCAGTATTGTTTCCTGTTGGACTCTGTTATGCGATGCACTGCGAGTGACAGGTTACGGTGCCTTTAAGGCTTACGGCAGTGATTTACGGCAAGGGTCAACAAATGTAATGTTTGCATCAGTTCAGTAAAACGCAACACGAACGGAGCTACACGGTGTGGTTATTGAGTCTTACACAAACACAACAGACCCCTTTAATACTATTAAAATGTTCTTGAAGTACATTAAAATTAAGCTTCAAATATATTATATGTACTTTGAGACATATGAAAGTATATTTATAATAAACTGTAAAGAAATACACTTAAATGTACTTGAAGTGGTTCAATTTTAGCACAATTTAATATATTAAAATATAGTACAAATAGCTTAAAATTGATCTTAAGCATATCTTGAAAAACACTTAATATACTTAATGTTGTTTCAAAATAATACATTTTACTGGGTATATTGCTTGTATGTTTCGAAGACACTCATAATGAATTTGTAATGTACTTGTAACACAAATAAACTACACTTTGATATCACTAAGCATATAATTATTCCCTACACAGGCATAGTTAAAGTTTTTCCACTTTAGTACACAAAAGTACACCTAATACACTTAAAGTTATGCTTTACTACAATTTAATTACTATTAAAATATACTTAGTACAAAATTTGTTGTTCCAAAATAGCACACTTCAAGTTAACTAATCATTAACTTGTATTAAGTACTGATAAATAGTCTGGCTACAAGTATACCAAATAACATATATTTACAAGAAGTGAAAGCCAATAGAACGTTCCATTGCAACACCAGCGCCCAGCAGCATCACCACGCTTCTGCCATTTTGGTGTGAAAGCGACTCGGCAGTCATATATTACATATATTTAGTCCAGTGCAGAGGTCATTTTTAGGTTGATATAATTAGGTAAAAAGAAAAAGAAGTTGCTAACCAGGCTTTTCCCCCCACATAACTTGAGACAGTGAAGTTCAAGGATTCAATTAATTATATTAGGCTTCTCTAGGCTACATTAAAGGGATAGTCCACTTTTTTTTGGAAATAGGCTCATTTTACAACTCCCCCAGAGTTAAACAGTTGAGTTTTACTGTTTTTGAATCCATTCAGCCGATTTTCTGATATTTAGAAGAATATCAGTAACCAGACAGTTTCTGGTCTCATTGACTTCCATAGTAGGAAAAAAATATACTATGGGAGTCAATGAGACCAGAAACTGTCTGGTTACTGATATTCTTCTAAATATCAAAAACTCGGCTGAATGGATTCAAAAACGGTAAAACTCAACTGTTTAACTCTGGGGGAGTTGTAAAATGAGCCTATTTCATAAAAAAGTGGAGTATCCCTTTAAGTTTTTAACGCATGTGCTGAGGGAGTGCTAGATCATTGACAGGGGGAGCTGCACAATTATATAGCCTATATTGTATATAGTAATGTATATAAATATTTGCTCATTATATAAATACTATTATTAAATGTGACCCTGGACCACAAAACCAGTCTTATGGGTCATTTTCCTTAAATTGAGATTTATACATCACATGAACGCTGTATAAATAAGCTTTCCATTGATATATGGTTTGTTAGGATATGTCAATATTTGGCCGAGATACAACCTTTTGAAAATCTGCAATCTGATGGGGCAAAAAATCTAAATATTGAGAAAATCGCCTTTTAAAGTTGTCCAAATGAAGTCCTTAGCTACGCATATTACTAATGAAGGGAAATAAATAAAATTTACACCATTGATTTACCACAACTAAACCTTTATTCACACAAAAAATCTCATTAAAATAGCCTATTTGTAATGCGATCTGGTCAAACCCATCGGCTGTCGCGCTGCACGGTTTCAGTATAAGGTCTAAAAATAGAATCGAATGTCAGTTTTTTGTCAAAATTGGGTTTTCATAAAATTATTATTCTATAACATCTTGTCTATCCTCTTTGAATATATCTTGGGAAAATTTACAAGTTTAGTGCAGAAAAATTGCGATTTATAGTGGCAAGCTGAAAAGACTGTCTTACTTTCTCTTTAAGAACACGCACAGAGAGAGAGAAAAAATCGACATTTTAATCAATGAAAGAAATAAAAACAGATTTGGGAAACAGATTATCAAAACCTGTAATAGGCTATGTCAAATTTCACCATGTGGTGGCTTTTCCCAGATCGCATCACATTTCACCAGGAACATATAAAATTGAAGAGATCCACACAACACACATTGATCGAATTCGTCGTCTTCCAGGGCATATTATTTGCCAAGCCGGTCTCTGGACATTCTGTATCATCTTCCCAATCATTTGCGAAAAAATAATTTACTATGTTCGTTACATTATTGCTGTCATTAAAGTTTAAATTGAGCAAACGCGCTATCTCAGAATCCATGGCTTGCACCGTAACCATTGCGGATTGTGTACACTGTGCACGCGAAGAAGTCGCCAGCCAATGAGAGGCGCTGTAGCAGGCCGTTGCTAGGAAGAAAACGTTTTTTTTTACACGTGAAAGTTTTGTTTTAACGCTCTCTATTGGCTTACTGCTCTAATGACGTTGTGGAGAGTTATGAAACCGAAAGCTGGAAATCTAAGCTTGACAACGATACCAAACTTAGCAGCGAGCGAGTTTTTTTAGGCGTGTTTTCTGACTTTTTTTGCGCGATTTTGCTGCATCCACTCACAAAAATATTTTTTATATATATTTACGGTAGGAAATTTACAAAATATCTTAATGGAACATGATCTTTACTGAATATACTAATGATTTTGGCATAAAAGAAAAATCGATCATTTTGACCCATACAATGTATTGTTGGCTGTTGCTAAAAATATACCCGTGCGACTTACGACTGGTTTTGTGGTCCAGGGTCACAAATGAGCAAAACTTCAATATTTAATATTCAATCATTTTAATTATCACAACTAAAGTTTGAATTTTACTAAATTGAATAAGCACAACTTTCAGCATTCAATCAAATATATTTAAAGATTTATTATTTATAATGTTATTTCAACATAATATCTCGTTATTTCTACAAAATACGTGCGTGTGCAACATAATCAGAGAGTAGCCTATTTCTTTTCGTTTGGAATAGTTTCATTTAAATATTTAGTTGCAAGCTTTCTATATTTATCATGTCTGTGAGGCATATTTCGGTTAATTTATGATGAGATGCGCTCAAGTTCACGTGCACTATAAGTTACCGCACCGGCGCCTCCATGTCATGTTTATATTGTCTGCTATATTCGCTTATTTATTAAATCCAGGCAATTGGTTGATTTATACAAAAATGAAATTCATTTTAAAGAAAGGCTTTCTACAAAACACAACGTAGGCTAATGAGGCCTCTCGATATCAATATCTCGATATCACAACGTAGGCTAATGAGGCCTCTCGATATCAATATCTCGATATCATATCCTACTCATGCTGTTCACTTTTCATAATCAACATGGGAAAAAACATAATATTTGAACTAATATGAAACTAAATGTGCTTATTTAATAGCTACAACATGTATTCAGTAGTAATCCAACAGACCCTATATTTGTACAAATAGCTGCACATTCATTTAATTATGAATTTTGCACTCGCCCGGGGTGTAATTCAATGTAGAACCGCCACTGATAATAACGTTAGACCGTTTCCCAGGTCTAACGTGCACATAAAGACCTTTAAACCTACCGAAGCGCCACCTAGTGGCTGTTACCAAAAAAAACAGAGTTCCGCCTCTTGTGCTTCTATACTCTTTGAGTATACTTAGTATATTTTTTTTAGATAAAATAGATAGTCACAATTTCCTTTTTTTTATTCCATACAAGTTTACACACTGATTGCCCCGACCCAGTGCTGAAGCACATTTGCTAATCTGATACACATTTTATTCTAAAATGAGAGCTAGAAGAAAATGTAATTAATCAAGAGTTATGTTGAATCGACATTGTCTCAAATGCTTTTTCGTAAAACAGCAATGAGCCAATAGTTGGCACATCTGCAAAATAAAAAAATAATAATAAAAAGATTGTCGAAAACATATCGAGTTTAAAAGATTCTCTCTCACATGCATGCAAAAATTCACCTGTGGCCGATTAGATACTCATATGCTCTGAATTGATGGCCACTTTCAAAATAATCCATTTGGTTTGAACCTGAAACATTCCATCAGAGCTGATCCAATGACCTCTCAGCACAAATCTGAACCATCCAATGGAATTACTTGTTGTGGCAACCCATGACATTCATAATTAATTTTTACCCGGAGGAGAATTTTTGCACGGTCTGTGGTTCATTCTGCCCCACTTACTCCACGAGAGAAGACTATGAACTTCTGTCAATTTACACCAGAGAGAAATCAATACATCAGCAGGTCGAGGGGCTATTAGGAACAGACAGTGGACTAAAACACACCCTGAGAAGATTGTATTAAATCACACGCACACACACACACACACACACACACACGCACACACACACACCACCGCAGGGCACTAGATTTTCTTTCAGTGAGCGATGATTCATGTGCACGTTATATTTTTCTATTTTCCGCGGGAGGGCATTTAACACTCACACAGCGCACTTCTCTAGTGTATAGGGTAAATGCTCTTTTTCGATAGACATTAGAAATAAGAAGAAATGCCTAAAAATAAAATGGGGTTGAAAACCTATTTAAAAATGTTCACCATGGTCAATTTATGTACAAAATAAAGTCTAAATAGTATAAACTAGTCTAAGTAAAATCACATACTGGTAATATATAAGTCAACATTTTAACCTTTGTTGTATTATATACATTTTTCTTTCATTTTACCATTAGATACATTAGATTACTTGATTAAATTGAAACCCAATACTTACATGTGTAAGTGTAATCTGGCAATTTGTCTCTGGCGCACAATGAATTCTGGGGTAGGCAAGGCTGCGAATGATCTTTCTGATGTATCCTGCGTTCACAGGAAAAACGCATTTGTAGGCCACATTTTGAAGGAGCCTTCAAAGGACCATCGAATTAGGAGAGCCTTAGTCGCGCCATGGTGACACAATCGGCTATACTTTCCCCTTTAAATGTGTAACCCAGACTCAAATTAGTACATTTGCAGTCTATACTAAAGTTAATTAGTCCAAAAAGTATTTAATACTTTAATTTAACCCCTTAACTGTCACTTGCCCGTATACGGGCAATCTAAATTTACTTCACTATATTACTATTAAATCCTAATCTAGTCATGACAAACTATATATCATTGGAAAGGTCTAAGTCTCCTAAATAGATATTTTAGCGTTGTTTTTTTTTTTTTTTACGAAAAAAAAATTCAAATTACGAATGAACAGTAATATATGAATTTATGACAAGAGTGCGCCTCAAAAAATCGACGTCATTACAGGAGTTTCTGACCTTTGTCACAAAAAGTCGACGCACACACTTTTAATAATTGAAACTTTGGTTTTTAGTGCTAAAAGTTCATCATAAAACAATCTAGTATTTGTCAATAAAAAAAGATAAAATTATATTTTAAAAAGTAAAGTAAGAAGTCCTCTAAAAAATATAATAAAAATATTATATATATATATAATTTTTTTATTATTATTATATCACATATTTTAGTAGTTATCATAAATTAGGTATCATTTGAAAGCTTACGAACTCAGAATTCATCCTGTGAAAACCGTTTTGAAATTGGACGTTGCGTTACCATAGAAACGGTATTTTTTTTATTAGGCCCCTCCCCTTTTGGGCATCATCTTTCATAATTTATTATCAAAACCTTTTCTAATCTTGACAAAACACATATTGTCAGAAAGGTCTGAGTCTCAAGGTTCCATATTTAGTAACAGAAGTGATATTTGGATATAAATTTATTAATATGTTATGGCAGAATGCATACAATTAAATTCAATGGAATTCAATGGCACCCGGTGGCTATTTTTGGTATAACGCCTAAACAAAATCTCATGGGAACTTCAATTTTTGTGATATCAACTTTAAATTTGGAACACAACTTGGTTAGATATATAGCTTTCATTTTATAGTAATTTTATTGTAAAACATATTTTGTAAAATATTTATTTTATATTAAAAAAATATATATTAATAAAGTATATTTGATTTACTGTAAATTATAACTTCCATAACTTTTTCATACTTTAATTTTTTGAAGTGCATTCACTTCAGTAATAATCTGCTGATTGTTTTCTTTAAAAATTCTTGAATTTCTTGAATTCTTGAAAGCATTCTTGAATTACAACCATTTAAGTTTGTATAGTGCATTTTAATGTAAATTATCAAAAGGGGGGGTGACAGCTAAAGGGTTAATTTAATACATATTTAACCCTTGTGCATCAATTAAAAAAAAGTTACACATAGCTACATAGAGGACAACAATGTCCACGTCAAAAAACTGTATAAAAATTTGAATCTTGGGAGCACAGACTTAAGTTTGGTATCATTTTAAAGAAGACCCTTTGCAGATTATTGCTAAAGTAAAATAAAATGTATATGTCAAAATGTTATATAGGTTTAAGTTTATGAAAATTATTTATGATTATTATTTTATATAAAATATATATTTTATTAAACATGTTGAACTCCAAAACTGATATGAATTCAAAGCCATAAATCTAAACAAGTTGTGTTCCAAATTTGTGGATGATACCATTTTTGGCAAAACGACGCTAAGAGGGAAGTTTTTTTGTACCTAGTGCAAAAAAGATTTTTCAAAGGAAATGGGGGTGGAAATAGTAAAATTACAATAAAAATACACACCTGTGCCAAAATGCATGCAGTTAGCATAAACTAGAAAAAAAAGATACACATAGCTCCAAAGTGGACAAAAATGTCCATGTCAAAAAACTGTCATAAAAATGTTAGGCTTGGGAGCAAAGACTTAAGTTTGGTCTCATTTTAAAGGGGACCCTTGGCAGATTATTGCTGAAGTTAAACAAGTGAAAAAAGTGAAACCAAAAATTTGATATAGAGGTTTAAGTTTATGAAAATTATTTATGAACATTATGATCAATATTTGAAGAGTTCAGATGCAAAAGCCTCTAAATGCCATCTGAAATTTTCTTCTAAAATGCTCATTTTTATCAAGCTCGTATATTTAAGTTCAATAATTTCACTTAAATGGCAAGAAAAATTACCCATTAATTGTCATTTAAGTGAAATTACTGAATTTAAATATACAAGCTTGATAAAAATGATCATTTTAGAAGAAAATTTCAGATGGCATTTAGAGGCTTTTGCATCTGAACTCTTCATTTTATATAAAATATATGTTTTATGAAACATGTTGAACTCCAAAACTGATATAAATTCAATGGCATAAATCTAAACAAGTTGTGTTTCCAAATTTGAGGATGCTATCTCAAAAAATGTGCTTTCGGTAAGATTTTGTTTGGGCGCAGTAACAGATTTTCCCCATTGGGTGCCAGCAAAACTCCACTGGTGCACACAGTGATTGGATTTTAGATTTGCAGTTGAGTTTTTCTCTCTCAAATATTACAAGCGCACAAACACACACACACACATTTTTTTTTATTACACACATACAAACCACACCCAGACATCCATACCAACATACCCACACAATTATCGTTGCACAATTTATCCAATTGGCTCTATAATATGCCGAAGCAGAAAATAGGAATAAAGCGAGTATTTGCTTTATAGGCCAAACCTGAAAAAAAGGCACCATCTGATAAAAAATAGTAAAAATGTAAATTTTGAAGCCTTGCTAACATAATGAAAGCCTCTTAACAAAGTTTGCATCATTTTATAGTTAAATGGCACGGGGATTAAAAATGGCAGTTTTAATGGGTTTCAATGGGGCCATGGCAAAACGGTAACCTGACTCCGCCAGATGGATTTGCTCCGCATATCCATCTGGAAACCTTCCGTTGAAGTAGTTTTGGTAAGGGGCGAAAATACTGGTTAGCTGATTGGCCTGTGTTGGTGATAGACGGGCCAAATCAACCAATCAGATCAACGAAGCATATGAGAGCGACGACGAAAACACAACCACAAGCCAGGCTACTCTTGCTGCTGCAGGTAAAGGCTCGTTAGCTCTGTAATTCCGTAATAACTCTGTAATTCCGATAAAACTTGCTCGATAGCCACACTGATGCTAGTTTCATCCGCTGAAGCCGCCATGTTCTTAAGACTGAACTGTCGCGCTTCTCGTTGCGTCACACCTCAACCCGCCTCCAAGCCAACGCTGATTGGACGTTCGTTTGGTGAACTGCTCCCAAATTTTCTTTAACGGAAAGTATCCAGACTGATCTGCGAGTGAAACCTTGAAAGCTCGCGAGATCAGGATGGTCTCACGAGGCTAGCAAAACGGTGCTAAGAGGGAGTATTTTGTGTACCTAGTGCAAAATAGATTTTTTTAATGAAAATGGTGTGAAATATTAAAATTCCAATAAAAATACACACCTGTGGTAAATTGTATGCAGTTAGCATTAACACAGACAAAGTTATCAAAAAAACAAAACTGAAAAAGCCAAAAATGTCCACAAGGATGCACAAGGGTTAACTAAATATGTGAGTGAACAGCAAATAAAACAAAACATCTTGGGTTACGACTGTAACCCTTGTTCCCTGAGAAGGGGACGAGACACTGCATCGACTACGACACTTTGGGGAACGCCCTTAGCGTAACGCATCTGAAGTATGAATGAAACTAATCCAATCCTGATTGGTGTTGCGTCATGACGTAACATGTAACGGCATACACGGAAGCTACAAAGGGATGCTGGCACACAACAGAGTTAGCTTCTGCAATGAAGCAAGTTGCTCCCAGGCAGGGGAAGGCGTGGCGGAGGGACAGAGTGTCTCGTTCCCTTCTCAGGGAACAAGGGTTACAATCGTAACCCGAGATGTTCCCTTTCAAGGGAATTCGGATTGCGTCGACTACGACACTTTGGGGAACGAGTACCCACTATGCCACAACGAGCCATGTCTGTCCCAGTGTGAAGCTGCGCACAGGCACACTTAGAACGAGAGCACTAGAGTGCCTGGCATAGAAGAAATGTCCAGGCTATAGAATCTGATAAAAAGTATGAGGGGTGGCCCATCCTGCTGCACCGCACACTTCTTGGACCGGGACCCCTCTAAGGAGGGCCCTAGAAGACGCCATGCCTCTGGTTGAATTAGCCCTCATGGCCAAAGGTGAAGGCAAGAGGTGATCAATCTGGCTGGGAGAGGACGCTGGCGCATTTTTTGGCTGCCGCTTCTCCCTCCGAGAAATCAAAACAAACCTTCTTATTGAATTAAAACTACCTCATCACTTACCTGGACCTTTTTCGCCTGCACGTCTATGCTACCGAAGGACCCGACCCAGTGTGGTTCGGCTGCGTTTTGGGACTACGGATTGTATAGTTGGCAACGCCGCTGGATCGATCGGGTTAACACCCGCGCTTTCGGGCGGCTACGCAAACTTCTCCTGCCCAAGACGACTCAATCTTTCCTCCCGGACGATGCAGTACCTGGTCCTAGTTCTTTTCCTGCTCTTCATCCTGCCTCCTTGGTTGAAAAAATCCACTAACAACTTCATGGTTTTCCGGTACTCGGCCAAACAGCTACTCCAGCTAAACTGTTATCCATCGGCTACTCCGGAGCTCACCGCTGAAATAAAAACCTTCGGACTACTTCAACGCCACCGTTACATCCACAGAGGCTCCCGTAGAAACTTAATACACATATCCACCGGGAATGACAGCTTCGGCGCAACACTTCCTCATTGCTTCTCTTCTGCGTCCCGGCATCAAATCAGCAATGCACAATGTCATCAGAGCCAACGTCACGTGAACCATTTCAACCTCCGGTCAGTTCCCACTTCCACGTCATCCCTTTCAAAACAAAAGTCTCTCAAGCTTGGACTACTGAACGTAAGATCCCTTAACAATAAAAGCATCATTCTCAACGAATTCATCCTGGACACACAATTAGATTTAATCTGTTTAACTGAAACCTGGCAAATACCTCATGACTATTTCTTCCTCAACCAAGCCACCCCCACTGGATTTTCATACATGGACCAACCTCGTCCTGAATGCAGGGGTGATGGTATTGCTGTCATCCACAGACAATCTCTCAAGCTTCGTCCTCTCCCCATCCCATCTGTTCCCTCTTTTGAACACCTCTCATTTAAACTCTTAGGCCCCACTCCTCTGACTATTTCAACAATTTATCGCCCTCCCAAACCCAATCCTTCCTTCCTGTCAGATTTCTCAGAATTTATAACTCAACTCTGTACAACTTCATTAACCATATTACTCGTAGGTGACTTTAATTTCCATATCGACTCTTCCACCTCCAAAACCCACCATGGATTTCCTGGACATTATACACAGTTTTAACTTCACACAACATGTCAATTTCCCCACCCACACCCGTGGACACACTTTGGACTTGGTCTGCTCTACTGGACTTAATATTGACACTCTCACACACACAGACCTGGCCATATCTGATCATCTCGCCATAACATTTCACATCAACCTCCCCAGCCCTCACTTATCTTACCGAAATCTAAAGTCCCTCTGTCTCACCGCTTTTTCCTCCCATATCACTAACACAATTTCCATACCCAGCATCCCTGAAAACTCAACCACCGCCGACCTAGTAGCTCACTACAATTGCACACTCACATCCAGCCTCAATACTCTTGCACCAGTGAAAACTGCAACAGTTACTTTTTCCCGCTCTGCTCCCTGGTTCACTCCTGAACTGCACAAACTCAAAAAAGAACGCAGACAACTGGAGCGCCTACATAAGAAAACTGGACTCGATGTACACCTACAAGCCTACAAGGATCACAGCCATCATTACAGATCAGCGCTCACATCAGCCCGCACAGCATTTTACTCTGAGATCATTCACTCTGGATCCTCCAACCCTCGGACCAAGGTTATTATAGTTTTGCTTTTTTAAATTAGTTTAGTTTTAATATCGTTTTTAATTTTGCTTTAAATTTCAGTTTAGTTTTAGTTAGTTTCATTAATGGTTTTGTTCGTTTTAGTTTAGTTTTTATTTTGCAAACATTTCTATTTAGTTTTTATTTTATTTAGTTTCAGTTTTAGTTTTGGTAATTATAGTTTAGCAGAGCAAGCAGTAAACCTCCAGTGAAGACCAAAGCGAGAAGTTTCATTTAAGTGTAATGTTTGCAGATTACAGTTAACTCTTGTGCAGACATCTTAATAATAAATATAAAATAAATGTTCTTGTGTACTTTTAAGTTCCATTTATTTGGTGCTTTGTTCAATCTCAAACCAAAAAGATGAAACATACTAACTCATCAGTGTAAGGAGACCATTATGTTAAAAACCATTACAACCATTACGAGTGAGTGAGTGAGTGAGTGAGTGAAACAAGCTTATAAATCATACAGAATTAGTTTTTTTTTATGTAAAAATGCTGACAATGGGCAATGGGCAGGTTTAGGGGTAGTGTGTGTATGTGTGTGTGTGTGTGTGTGTGTGTGTGTGTGTGTGTGTGTGTGTGTGTGTGTGTGTGTGTGTGTGTGTGTGTGTGTGTGTGTGTGTGTGTGTGTGTGTGTGTGTGTGTGTGTGTGATGGGGAGGTTTAGGGGTAGGGTCAGTATAAGGGGGTAGAATATACAGTTTGTACAGTATAAAAACCATTAAGTCTATGGAGAGTGCCCACAAAGATTGCGTGCGTGCGTGCGTGTGTGTGTGTGTGTGTCGTGTCTTTGGTATTCCATAGCCTACATTGCCTCCACAATGATTATAATATTATTAGCAGTAAAATGTTTTATAAAAACAAAGATAATAACAGCACCTTTCAGCCTTTCAACCTTCATGAAAACATGACATCTCAAGCATACAGTAGCCTAGATAGAACATTAAAGTGTTTTTGTGCTTGACGAACTTGTTTTGGTGTTGCACCCGCGTCTCGCAAATGAAACGGCATTCTAAAAATGCTGCGCTCAAGATAAAAGAAGTCCAACTTGCGTCTTATTACCTTGTGTTGTTTCCCATTCCACTGCAACAGATGCATCTAGCCGCTATGCACTAGCGATGTGTTCTAACTTCTACGTTACGGTCCTTCAGATTGAGCTCGTCACAGCGCTTAATCGCCTCAGCAACTTCACGCGTATGAAGCGCCAAATCAGGCATTTCCTTAAACAGCCACAGGTCAGATTTTTCCGCTGAAGAGCTTATTAATCACGAAAACGATTATTTATTTTTGCTAATTATTATTTTATTTCAGTTAGTTTTTCAGTAACTGTTGTTAGTTTCGTTTCGTTTTAGTTTTTCATTTATTATGAATTTTTAATTTTATTTCAGTTTACGAAAATGTTTTTTGACCAATAGTTTTAGTCTTAGTTTCAGTTTTCGTTTACGAAAATAACCTTGCCTCGGACTCTGTTTGCCACAGTTAATAAATTACTCAAACCCATTGACAATATCACTCACTTATTCACCATGGACAAATGCAATAATTTCATCGACTTCTTTAAATACAAAATCGACAGCATTCACCAAGAACTCTTTGTGAACATTTCTCCAGTATAGACCCTCAATCTGACTCATCCATTCCATTTCACATCATTCTCCCCTCCCTATCAGTCATTTAAGAAACAGATCTCACTAACCACTTCAAAGAAATCCACCTCACAACCTGCCCACTGGACCCCATTCCATCTGCACTGGTCAAGCACTGCCTCCCCTGCCTCAGCCCACTCATCATGGCTATCATCAACTCCTCTCTCACCTCTGGAACAGTTCCTTCTTCCTTCAAAGTTGCAGTCATCACACCAATACTTTAAAAACCTGGCCTAGATCCTGACAACCCCAACAACTTCCGCCCCATCTCTAACCTACCTTTCCTGTCTAAAATCCTGGAACGCTCGGTCGCCTCTCAACTATAACACCACCTCCTATCAAATCAGCTCTACGAAACCTTTCAGTCTGGATTCCGTACTCATCACTTTACTGAAACTACACTACTCAAAGTAACAAATGACCTTCTGCTCGCCTCTGACTCTAGTTCCCTCTCCATTCTCCTCCTACTTGACCTCTCTGCTGCCTTCAACACCATTGACCACTCCATCCTCCTACAACGCCTACAACATCTTGGCATCTCTGGCTCAGCTCTCTCCTGGTTCACCTCCTACCTTACCAACAGATCTCAATTCATATCCATCAACAACTGTACGTCTCACATCATACCTGTCAATCACGGAGTCCCTCAAGGCTCAGTGCTAGGTCCCCTTCTGTTTATCCTATACATGTACATTGGACTTATCATTCATAAGCAGCATGGATTAAAATTCCACAATTACGCAGACGACACACAACTATACCTCAGCACCAGATCCATCACTCCTGCCACAGTATTAACCATCACAGCCTGCCTCTCTGCAATAAAATCCTGGATGAATGCCAACTTCCTTAAACTAAATTGCAATAAATCTGAAATCATCGTCATCGGTCCCAAATCACTCCTCCCCTTCTTTCAAGACTCCACTCTCTCCGTCGATGGCCATACAGTTACCACCTCTTCCCAGATCCTAAATCTTGGTTTCATTTTTGACCCCACATCCAAGTGGATGCTGCACACTGGTGCTGGTTGAGGAGAGAACCCCTGATATGATTGTAAAGCGCTTTGGGTGTAAAGAAGTACATATGAAAGCGCTATATAAATGCCTCATTCATTCATTCATTCATTCATTCATTCATTCATTCATTCATTCATTCATTCATTCATTCATTCATTCATCACTCACATTTAAGCCCTATATCCGTCATATCACCAAAACTGCCTTTTTCCACCTACGTAATATTGCTCGTCTACGGCCTACCCTCTCCACATCTGCTGCGGAAACTCTCATCCATGCATTCATTACATCAAGAATCGATTACTGCAATAGTCTTCTATATGGTCTCCCATCCTCTGATATAAAAAAACTGCAATACGTTCAAAACTCCGCTGTCCGCCTCCTCACCCACACCCGCTCCAGAGACCACATCACCCCCGTCCTTCAACAGCTTCACTGGCTCCCTGTACAACAGCGCATCCATTACAAAGTTCTGCTAATCACTTACAAAGCCCTCAATAATTTGGCACTTCCATATCTCACAGACCACTTACAGGATCACCGCCTATCTCGACGCCTCCGCTCTGCCGACTTGGGCCTTCTCAAACCCATCACCATATCAACACACCGAACTTTGGGGGACCGAGCATTCGCCATCGCTGCCCCCACCCTTTGGAACTCACTCCCCATCCACATCCGAAACTCGGACTCACTGATCACCTACAAAAAACTGCTCAAAACCCACCTGTTTCACCTTGCCTACAATTTATAATAGCACTCTGACCATTGATTGTTTGTTTGTTTCATTTGTAAAGCGTCTTTGAGTTCCTTGAAAAGTGCTATATAAGACTTATGTATTATTAGGTGTTCAAGCACGAAGTGCTGGAAACTTATTGTAATTGTAAGGATTTTTATTATTTTTCTTCCGCCGTAAAACGCGTTGTGCAGCCCAAACCGTAAGTGCTAGAGACTTGAAACTTTGTCATTTTGGTAGTACAAAAAGCGAGGAGAGCTTATCAAAGTATGAGCCAGATTGGCTCATAGGTGGCGCTATAGCAACCAAAAGTGCGAAACTACTCATAACTCCTAGATTGTATGTCGTAGACTCAAGTGTCTTATATCATTGGAAAGGTGGAATCCTGCAGTAAAAAACGTATATCTCCGATTTTATTTCCGCCATATTGGATTTTCCGCCATTTTGAATTTTGTCCAAAACGTACTTTTGCGAACTAGTCCCTGGTTTTTTGCCCGATCGGAACCAAACCAGTGCAGAAATGTTCACTGGAGTCTGAATATTAATAATTATCGAAAAAAAGTTGAAATTTCGATTTACGGTCGCTAGGGGGCGCAAAATGAACATTGTGGGAGGAGCCTATTTTACTAAAATGGCTATAACTCAAGAAGTAAATGAGGTAGGTTCACCAAACTTAGTACACATGTGCAAAAGGACAATCTGAGGTCACAGTAAAAAAATCGCGACGATCAAACACTAGGTGGCGCTATAACATTAAAAAAAAAACATAAAAAAGGGTGTGGCCACCTGACCATTAATCCGATTGACTTGAAATTTGGTATGCAGTGTCTTGGACCAAGTCACCATGTATGTGTTAAAGGATATTGGAGTATCTAAAAAAACATGGCCACCATCGGCCAATGAAATTTGAGCACCTATTAAACAAGGTTAACGGAGGCCGATCGGAACGAAACTCGATGGGCATGTTTGACTCATGGCCCAAGAGGTCTGTAAGAGTTTTGAAAGAAATTGGCCACTAGTTGGCGCTAACGAGTTTTATGGCTCTGTAATCACGTGGTGTTGCACACATCCACACAAAATGTATATCATTTGATATATCTCCTCATGGTGAGCAACTTTGCCTCTAGAACCATTGCTGTCAATCAAATTGTGCATTACATATTCACGAATATGTTAAAAACCTACTTTTGCGAACTAGTCCCTGGTTTTTCGCCCGATCAAAACCAGACCAGTCTAGGACAATTCTCTGGACTCTATAGATCAATAATTATCGAAAGAAAGTTGAACTTTTGCATTTTTCACATGGCTATAATCAGTGATGGTAATAACGGCGTTAAAATAAATGCCGTTACTAATGGCGTTATTTTTTTCAGTAACGAGTAATCAAACTAATTACTGTTTCCTCCGTTACAACGCCGTTACCGTTACTGACAATAAAATATGCCGTTACTATAATTGAGCTCACTGAAGCGGTTTTCATCCGAGCAGGCTCTCTCTCCGCCATAGGAGCTGCAACGTTTTTTTTCTCTGGTGGTGTGCGTGTGTTTATGAGGCGCCGGACTGGACTAAAGCGAGGCGAACGCCGCGGGCGCGCTTGATAGTGCGCGAGAGTGACCGTGTCCGAGAGCACGCTTGATAGTGCGCGAGAGAGACCGTGTCTGAGAGCGGGCTCGATAGTGCGCGAGAGAGACCGGGTGTGTCTGAGCTTAATTGTTTATAAATAAAGTAGGCTACACATTTCAGCATTAGAATAATCTCTGTAGCATATTGGTCATCTGCAACGTTTTAATTTGTTTGCATGGTTATAAAATAAAACACAAGAATAACCTGCAGGGAACGCTCCCAGAAAACATCTTTGTTTGACCGGTTGTGAACACGTGCGGCAGACACGACTATAATTTGGCTTATAAATAACCTCTGATGATGACGTTCTCTGTAGGTTATAACAATAAAACCCAAAAATATAATATTTTAGTATTATTATTTATGTTGGTACATTGTTCAGTATTATATTGAGAGCACTTTTTGTTAAACTCTTTACTTTTAAGAAAAATTTACTTTAAGAAAAATACTTCAATAGGCTATACACTATGTCCTCCAGTTGTAAAGGTGTGTGAGTTTTATAATCTAAGAGTTTATGTGTATGTATATTTTTCATTACTATTTATTTATTTTTGGTAAATTTCTTAAGAATCCTTAGTTAATCCTTTGTTGGCCAGTTGTGATGTGCAATAATATTAAAAGTTCTAAACCATCTATTGTGTTTTGTTGTTCCACTATAGTATGATACTATTTTAATATTTAAGTTAATAGGTGTTTCTCACATTGTCCCACAGCAACATTAAAATAGTGTAGATTAGTGTACAATGTTTTATAATAATATTTTTTTTTCCTATTTAGTGTCCATTTCATTCATTTAACATATTTAATATTGGGGGTATCCAAGTTATTTCACATATTTAAAAAAAAATGTTTTATAAAGGAACGCAGTAGTTACTTTCCCAGGTAATTAGTTACTTTTGTAATAATGTAACTCAGTTACTAACTCAGTTACTTTTTGTCAGAAGTAACTAGTAACTATAACTAATTACTTTTTTAAAGTAACTTGCCCAACACTGGCTATAATAGGGTCGTTTAGAAAATGGGTGTGTCAAAATACACTCAAAAGCCTATAAATCATAAATAAAGACTCAGAACTTCATAAAAGTTGATGAGCATATGTGTCATACCATGGTGAAAAAGCATGCACAGTTTCATGGAGATCGGACAATAGGTGGCGCTATAACTGTTGAAAAGCTTTAAAACCATGTATTTCCTATGGTAAATTGCCTGTATTGCCTGTAAATGGTGTGTTCCATTTATGATCATTTAATCTTTATATCATAATGCTCAAAATCAGTGCAGTACAATTCTCTGGACTCTCTATGTCAATAATTATCAAAAAAAAGTTGAACTTTGCCCTTTGGTTTGCTACAAAAGGGTAATTTAGAAAATGCGCGTGTCAAAATACACTCAAAAGCCTATAAATCATAAATAAAAACTCAGAACTTCACAAAAATTGGTGAGCATATGTGACATAACATCATTAACAAGAATGCAAAATGTTATGGAGATCAGACCATAGGTGGCGCTATAACTGTTAAAAATCTTAAAAACCATGTATTTCCTATGGTAAATTGCCTCTACAGTGTGTGTGTGTGTGTGTGTGTGTGTGTGTGTGTGTGTGTGTGTGTGTGTGTGTGTGTGTGTGTGTGTGTGTGTGTGTGTGTGTGTGTGTGTGTGTGTGTGTGTGTAAGCATGCATTATGGAGTTAACATGAGAAAACTGGTTTGCTTTAGTGAAAAATACTGGAGAAACCAAGTAGTTCAAAATGAAAGTGAGCCAGTAAGTGGTCTTCTGCTGCCCTCTGCTGGCCATTCTACTTATTAACAGTCTTTTCACATGTGCATTCATATATTTAGACACAAAAAAATCCCTTATATAACAATTACTATTATAACACAATTATATTTTGTCAGAGTTTATCACTTTATTTGTTCTGATGCTTCACATAATTGGTACAACGTGGTAAATCATGGTGAATAACACTAGAAACATGGTAAATCATAGTAAATAAGATAAATCATGCTAGAATCCTGGTAAATCATTCTAGAATGTGCTATCATGGTAAATCATCCTTTAACATGGTAAATCAAGGTAAACTAAGATAAATCAGGCTAGAATCATATTAAATCATACTAGAATGTGTTCAATTGTGGTAAACCATGCTAGAACAGGGTAAATCATGGTGAATCCTACTAGAACTTGGTATATCATGGTAAATCATGCTAAAAATGGTCTATTCCATCTATGATGTCAGTGGTTAAATGCTTGCTACATAAAAGTAAATGTCTTTTGATGCTTTTGAGCTTAACGGCCTTAACGGCCTTAACTGCCTTAATTGCTTGAACACCGCTAAATGCTGCTAGCAGCTTTAATTATTATTATTATTATGATTATGATTATTATTATTATTAACCTCTTAACCTTCGCCAGAGCGAGGGCGCTCTGAGCGTTTTTTTTTTTTTTTAAATCGTTCAAGGTTACTATCAGATTCAATGTTAATACCTTGACAAACTATACATCATTAAAAAGATATAAGACTGAAGGTTTAGTATTTGACCACTATTGTATTCTGAGAATCTTATAGTGACAGTTATGTCTTAATTTGTGTCTGGAGTTATGTAATCAAAAAATGAGTCGATACCTTTGATATGAATTATGAGCGTCAGCCGCTTCCATTCAGAAAAAAACTCCAGTGAGATCGTCACGACAGAGCTTGACAAAACAACGTCCATCAGGGCTTTTAGCTCAAAAGTGTACAGATTTGGAGAAATATTGATAGATTCTCATAGGTTTACATCAGATTTATATAGACAGGAATCATATTTATTGAATATCTACCCAAATGCGTCGATTTAATCATTATGAGCGCTGGAGACTCTGATGTACTGTGTTTTCAATACATACTGGCAGCCTGAGGGCGCCCTGTGCACATATGGACTCCAAATTTGGAACACGAAGAAGAATCATATCATGTGACATTTCAGGAAGTCCATCACGACGTAAACACTAACAGAGATCGCTGTAACATGCAGATAAAGATGTTTTGAAGACAATAAACATGATTGCAATGATATTTGGTTTACCTGTGTTCTTCGAGCCATGTCAGGTATTTTCATAATAATAGATTATATTTATAATGTAATGCTAATCGATATAGACTTTATCATGGTGAAGAATACTATAAAATACTATATTTTCTGTCCGATTTTTTTTATCTGAAGCCAAATCAGAGCACAGAAGGTTATTTAAAACACTCGACTTGTGCTATAAAGTAAGTTTTAGAGCACAAACATGGTTTTAATCTCATAAATTGTCGTGTATTGATGATGTGCTAAGCTAACATGCTAGCTAGCCCTTTGTGCACCTGCTACCTAGCTGTTATATTTATGAATATTTCTAAATAGGACTGCTTGCTGAAATGTTTCTTTTTTCAAGAAGGTCATTTTATATAGTTTCAAATGTAAGGTGAGAACTTTGAGAACTTTCCCTAAAAGAGATTTGGGGTTGAAACAGTGTGAATAGCCAGTCGTTAGTAATTATAATGCAGACAAAAGAAAGCATATTTAGAGCAATAACCAGAGGCTGGAGAGGTGTGAATGTGTGCAGGGGAGACTGACACTGAATGGAGATCGTTTAGACCACAACACAATAGAGAAAATAGACTGAATAGATGCTTAGAAAATGACAATAAACATCAGTTTGCATTTTAGAGTCTAATCAAAATAAAATCGTTTGACATGATCTTGAAAAACATTTAACTAAATAAAGAGTTTTAGACATATCATCTTCAGATTTTAAATATAACATGGTCAGACATGTGGCTTTAGCTGCAGTGCAGTTCTAGATTGCTACAGGGCCAACTTCAATTTTTTTTTCATGAAAATATTTCATAAAAATAAATTTCTAATAACTTGACAAAACTTTGAAGCTATTTATAACATTTATTTTTCATTATGACAATAATTAATTCTACATTTGCAATAAACTGCCAGGTGTCAGCTTTCAAATGAGATCATACTTGTGCTTTTAGAACAAATGGTTCATGAACTGTATCTGTTTCAGTTTGGGTATGCCATTTCTGGGGATTTTTCAAAATTGGGGGTGAAGCTTAACAGGTTAAGAGATAGCCTGAACCTGATAGGCCATAGAAATAGCCTGAACGACCAATTACTGATGGTCTTTTTGGATGCTGGAAACCCCTTCTTGGGCGATCCGAAGCACACCAGCAACTGTTCTGCCATGGAGAAGACCACTGGACATATATCTTGAGAGCTCTGACAGGGCAGAGCAAATTAAGCTTTTCTTCATCCGCTGTCACGTGAGATGGAGGATGAAAGCCTGCAGAACCATAGGCCGTGCCATATTATACCCCTTTTCCACCAAGGCAGAGCTGGTGCTGGTTCGGAGCCAGAGCCTAGTTTCAATTCGGTTCTTTGTTTTTCCACACGCAAAGCACCAGCTCCGAACCAGGAAAAGTGGTTCTTAAGTAGCACCAAATCATTGCTGTTCTAGAACAGAGCCAAGTAAGAACCGCTTGCGTCAGGGGCTGGGGGCGGGGTTACCGTGACCAACAAGACGAATAGAAACTTGTGACCGCCATTTTTAAATAGCAGCTAGTGGAGCTAATAGCAGCTTGATTATAATATCCGTCTATGTAAGTTACGGCGAGCTGCACAAACGTGTTGGATTCCGATGTATTTTTGCAAACCCATGAGCATCCATAGTAACGCAACGTCCGTTATTGTTGATGGCTTGTTCGAGATGCATCGGAACGGCACGGACCGATCGGAGCTGCGGGAGTGTTTGGAGATCATACGACTCCTTGTGCTTTTGGATTGTTTTTGCAGTGCTTAGATGTCATACGGCGATCGATCTGCGAGAAGCCGATGCATCTCGAACAAGCCTGGCGTGTTTGTGTTTGGCGCTACCGCACTAGCGTTGCTGTGCAACATTAGACGTATGCAGTGACATAAGATCTGGCTCTGTTGTGGCTCTCTAGCCGGTGGAAAGGCAAACCGGTTCTTAGTAAGCTTGTCAGTCGAATCAACTCCGAACCAGCTCTGGCTCTGAACCAGCACTTAGTTCTTGTTGGTGGAAAAGGGGTAATAGATGGCATTTTAGGCACATAGCCCGGCCTAGGATGCAATATAGACTTAATGTTGCCTGGAGCAAACTTCAGGCACCCATGATATATAGAGAGTGTCTGAAGGTCTCCTACTTTCCTCAGAGAAGAAATGGATAATAATAAAGCTTCCTTGAGGGAAAGGTTCTTGGCCTCAGCCAACTCCAGAGGTTCGAAGGGGGCCTTGACCAGCCCTTTGACAACCACTGCCAGGTCCCATGTGGGAACTCTAGTACAAGCCGCAGGTCTCATCCTCCGAGCCCCACTGAGGAAATGTACGACCAGCTGATGTCTCCCCAAAGGCCCGTCAACCAGAGGAGTGTGATGATAGCCACGTACACCTTGAGTGTGGATGTGGTAAGACCAGCTGAGAGGCAATCTTGGAGGAGCTCCAGCACTGAAGCCAACTGGGTCCACCTCATGCTTACTACACCAAGTGGAAACACATTCCATTTTAGGCCGTACAATCTCCTTGTGAAAGGAGCTCTGGAACTGAGTATGGTCTCAACCACTCCAGCCGACAGGCCAGCCTCTAGGTACAGAGCCAGTACCTTGGTCCAGGCCCAAAGTTTCCACAGGTCTGGTCGAGGGTGAACATTGAGCCCCCAGCCTGTAGAAGCACTCCATGATGTCTAAAAACCATACCCGGGCCGGCCAATACGGGCCAACTAGAAGTAGACTGATCCCGTCTCGACGGACCCTCTCCACAACTCCCAGGAGCAGAGCAATTGGGGGAAAAGCGTACAGGCGTAGCCTCGGCCACGTATGTACCATGGCATCCAAATGAAAGCTTTAGCGTAAGTTCTGTCAGGAAGACTCAATCAGCGCGTCACGCCTTACCTCTCTTCTAACCAATCAGGTGCTTACACTTACAGTATAAAAAATTGGTACTTACATTTGTCTGAGTCGCAGATACTG
This sequence comes from Chrosomus eos, assembly GCA_036326025.1. NCBI lineage: Eukaryota > Metazoa > Chordata > Actinopteri > Cypriniformes > Leuciscidae > Chrosomus > Chrosomus eos. Next base: position 49,548,192 of record CM070818.1, read on the forward strand.
TCGCTGCCAGCTACCTCCATCCTCCCCAACCACCACCGAGATGTTTCCTTCCCTTCATCCTCCCCACCACCACCAGGATGGTCCCTTCCTTTACCTCCAGGGGGGCCTACACCAAAGAACTTTATAAATTTACGCTTGCCGAGCTGTCAATAAATATACGCTTGTTATTTAATATTTCTCCCGAGTCTTTCTGGTAGAACCCCAATGGTGCTGGATGGGTGAGAGAAAACCACAGTGGACAGTGAGACGTCCCTCAAGACGTGAACAAATCCACTTCCACTGGACCGAATCTCTCATATATCGACTTCACCACCTCGGTTTGAAGTCTCCATTCCCCGGGCCTCAGCCCCTGCCTCGACAGGATGTCTGCTCTCTGATTCTGGTCCCTGGGACGTGCATTGCTCTGAGATAACAGCTTCCCCTGAAACCACAGGAGGATCTGATGCGACAATCTAGAAAGAGACCACTGACACATTGTCTGCGTGGTGACCCCTGAGGTCTGGGAGGAAGCTCCTCAGAGCCCTGCCATCCATGACTGGCCCCAGCCCTTGAGGGAGGCATCTGTCGAAGCGGCTTTCCGGCGACATGACGCTCCCAGCACGGGCCTTGGGACAGTACCCAAGCTTTTTTTCCACATAGATAGGGAACAAAGGCATCTGCGCTTAACCCTGATCATGCAGAACGGGTTCCCACTCTGGGAAACCCCTTGGTTTTCAACCACCACTGCAGGGCCCTCATGTGCAGCAGGCCGAATGGAATGATATTGGACGCTGCTGCCATGAGCCCTAACACTCTCTGAAAATATTTTACAGTGATGGCTTGGCCTAGCTTTATCCTGGTCACCGTGGCCAGGATGGAATTGATCCTTGCAGGAGACAATTGTGCCCGCATCGTAACCGAGTCCCACACCACTCCCAGGAATGTGGTTCTCTGGGCTGGTGCCAACACGCTTTTTTCATGTTGAGTCTCAACCCAGGCTCTGGGTGTGGGCAAGTACGACATCTTGATGCCGAACTGCCAGCTTTTTTGACTGGGCTATAATAAGCCAATCGTCGATATAATTTCGCATCCATGCATTAGGGGAGAGAGCTAGGCTGAATGGAATAAGAACCCAATATTGGAACTCTTTGCCCCCAAAAGCGAACCTCAGGAACTTCCTGTGTCATGGAAGGATGGATAGATGGAAGTATGCATCCCTTAGATCTATTGTGACAAACCAATCCTCAGATTTGATCTGACTCACAATTAGTGTTGCTTTCATCAACGAAAATTATGACTAAATATCGTCGTCAACGAACCTTTATCATGTGACGAAAATGAGACGAGACGCAAAGTAAATGCTGGTCATGTGACGATGACTAAAATTAATAATGCAATATTGTTGACGAATAAAAACAAGACTAAATGTGGTTTACAAAATAAAAACTATGCTAAAATGTCTCTTCATTTTCGTTGACCAAAACGAGACGAGGTGAAATGTTACTTAACGTTATTTCGTCTCGTTTACTTGCGTTATTATTATGCAGCATTTCTGTTTCCTGTGTCACTTCAGGGGCTGCAGATCGCACTGGGCAGAAGCAGGCGACTTCACATCCTCAAGCCCCAATCGCGGCATTACTTAGATAATGCAGCTGCGTGAGTTACGGCTGTTTCACACATACTCTGTGTGTAGTGTGTATGTGGTGCGTGTTGCGGTGCGGTGTGTATGCAGGAGTAACACGCGCTATTGTGTTTTCACATGTGCTGCGTTTGCAGTGCGCAACTGATCTATGGCTGTACCACAATCACAACATTTATTCTCTATTTTTTATTTCAAATCAATATTTCTAGCCTACATCAATTATGTCGCGTTGTTGAGGTACTGTGTAGATCTCTGCTCTGCTGTTATGCATGCACCGCTCCTGGAGCGCATTGCCAGACCGCATCCCCGTGCGGTGTGAGCGCTCTAACCTATTAAAATGGGTGCGCGAAAAAAATACACACAGCAAACGGAGTTGTCTACGTGTGAAACAGGCGTTAGCATAAACGACAACAAACAAAGTTAAGTCTGACACAGAGAAAGGGATTCATCTTTGGGAGAAAAAGAAATGACATTCGGAAAAACTTTCATTGCATCATGTGTGTAGCCTAGCCTACTTCTAACATATTTGGTTGGTAAAATAAATAATCTCATAACCCATAATCTACGGATGCGTGAGAAGGCGGATGACATGCCCAGGCTGCCAAGGCAACTGCAAAAGGCTGCAAATATAAATGGACTGATGTCAGCATCAGTGAGATGTACCGCTACATAGCTAACTAATGTCACTAATGTCAGTTCATTGATTCACTGATTCGCACTGTGTTTATGTATGTGCGTGAGTATGGGCGTGGTCATTGATCAGCCACTGATTGTCATCAGCGCCATCTGATTCTGATCAGCGATCTCTATTTATACCTTGGTCTTTCGTCTTGTGTTTGTCAGATCGTTGTTGGATGTATCCCTGTACTGTGTGGTCTTCGTTTGGTGTTCCCATTCCTGTTTGGAGTCCTGTTGAGTTCCTGTCTGCCTGCTGTTGTGTCGAGTTCCTGTCTGCCTGCCGTTCTCGGAGGTTTCTGTCTCATCTCTTCACTTCACGGACTCTGGGAACCATCTCTTCACTTCACGGATCATCGGGTGTCAGTCTCATCACATCACGGATTGTCGGGTTGCTCATCTGCTCCCTGCGCTACCATTGTGGTCTGGACTGTGTCTTCCCATCACCCTCATATCCATTCATATAATGAATCTGGTTTTCTGCATTTGCATCTTCTGTCATTATTACTTCGTCACATAACGATCTGACCTACTATGGATGCAGTGAGAACCCCGGAACTCAGCGAATTTAGCCCTGACTGGTCGTGCCGTGCAAGCCTTGGTAGCACAGGTGTCCGAGCTTACCCAGCGTTTCCAACAACTAGCAACTGCTCCCACTGCGCCTCCCGCACTGCCGACTCTACCCACGTCCTCTTCAACCAACCATCAGCCTGAGCCTAGACTACCTGCCCCTGAGAGGTATAACGGTGAACCACAGTTTTGCAGGGCATTTCTAATGAAGTGTTTTATGTTTTTATGCCCTGCAGCCCCAGACATTTGCCACTGAGGAGTCCAAGGTGGCTCTGGTACTCACCCTGCTGTCCCGACGGGCAGCCCTGTGGGGAAAGGCGGTGTGGGAGAATAAGGATCCATGCTGTTCCTCGTTCCAAACACTCTCGGCAGAGATGAAGAGGGTTTTCGATCGGGCGGTGGCGGGGAGAGAGGCCGCACGCCGCTTAGCCGATCTTCGCCAGGAGAACCAATGAGTCGCCGACTACTCAATCGAGTTCCGTACCCTCACCGTAGAGTGTCACTGGAACGAGGAAGTGCAGTGGGACATGTTCCTGCATGGGCTGGCTGACCGTTTCCAGAAGGAGATCTACGCCCTGGATCTCCCGAAGGACCTCAACGGACTGATCGAGCTGGCCCTGCAGGTGGATGCCCGCTTACAGCGGGTGGAACAGCATTCCCGCAGGACCGATTCTACAGCTGCCAAGCACTTCTGGATTCTGGGGCCGAGGGGAATTTCATGGATTTATCTTTAGCACGTAAGCTGCAAATTCCCATCACACCTCTCACAAGTCCCATTTCCGTCAACGCACTCAAAGGACAAGAACTACCAGTCATTACACTCACCACTGATCATCTGACATTTATAACCTCAGGCAACCACACAGAGGAACTGTCATTTCTACTCCTGGACTCTCCCCATACTCCGGTGGTCCTCGGGGTCATTCGGCACAACCCCAGGGTTGACTGGGGCCATAACTCTGTGTCTGCTTGGAGCACCCAATGTTATGCATCTTGTTTAATGTCTGCCTGTTCTTCGGTGTCCAGTTCTGTCTTGCAGGAGTCGTCGGTGAATCTGTCTAACGTGCCCGCTAGGGCTGGTGGAACGAATTCCGAAATTCGAATATAATTCGAATATTACAAAAATCAATACTATTCGAATGCTGAAGTTACTATTCGAATATTGCTTTTTATGAAACCTTGCCTTTCTCGCGGCTTACACGCATGTGAAAATGAAATGCTTTTGTTGTCTGATGAACAATACAGTTTTTGAATCGTAACACAATTGTGGACGTTATCCAAGCTGTCTGGGTTTCCAACACGTTCATTTATTTGTGGCGGCCCGCCACAATATCAACGCTGACCGCCACACATTGATTTCCTATTTTAAATTGCATTTGATTGCAGAGCGCCATAGCGCATTCGCGCAGCACTACCTCTCGCTCGTCCCTCTCTAGGTCTCACTCAACCATATCTGTCGCGCTCTCTCTCACTCACCCGTAGCCTACCTCGCGCACTCTCTCCCTCATGGAACACCGCTGCACAAATCTGTCCAACACAGCGCTGTCAATGTTGGAGGACCCAGCTTTAAAAAAAAGTTATAATCCAGCATGCAAGGAGCCTAGCTAATAAGGAGAGCTAAGTTATTGTTAGAATACAGCTGGATTTTCGAGGTTAGCACGCTGTATAGCTGGTAGTTAATATCGATGCACGCGTGTTTGTTCCGCTGTTTTATTTGTAATAAGAAAGCGATCACTTGTTTCTAAATGTTTATTGTAATGTTAGATGTCCCTCTAGTGGACAGAACGTGTAACAACAACCACATGCTATACTGCCCTACTAAGGCTAAAGACCTTAAAGGGTACCTATTATGGCATTTAAAATGTTCCTAATAATGTTCTGGGAGTCCCCAACAACAGTTTTACATGCATGCAATGACAAAAAACACTTTTGTTGTCTTATAATATGCATTTATTTTTACCTGATTTGCTCACCGACTCCCTAATGATTCGTTTGACGACTCATTTGTCCAAACCCCTCCTTTGCGTGACGCTAATCGGCGGTGATTGGTCAGATGACGCAGTCAGTTATATTTTGCGTTAGCCCAAAGCTTAAACATATTGATAAAGCACTGCAGTACTACAATACGCTTTACATAATTTCACATATTTCAAAAATTGGAGACCTAGAAGCTGCTGAGCGTAACTCTCACTCCACACACACACACACGCACACCACACACACACACACACACACACACACACACATAAAAGCAACAATTATTAATAGTACTTACAGGTTGTGATTCGGAGGAGGAAGCTGATCTAAATAAACTTGGTATTGAACCTTCCTATATCAGCCGACTCTCGAATCCACACTTGAAAGCATTTGTGTTTGTGAAGCGATCGTCATTAAAATAACGCGAACACAGCTCAAGGTGGCTATACTTGTGTGGTATAGTTGTATATATATACTCTAGCCGCTGAGTCTTCACATGCTTGTCCCTGGGCAGTGAAAAAAAAAAAGTTTGCTTTTGATTCGCACTTCAGAACAGCTCGTCGACATGATGTTGTCAGGTTTCTCTGTCTTCTCGGCGCGCGCACTGAGTGGGTGTGTCGAATTCAAATAACTTGTACAAGTGACGTACGAAAGCTAGAGAGAAAGCATCGTTTGTCTATCGATTCATATCAGCGACTCAGAGTCGACTCTTTTGAGAGACAATAACTTTGTATACGGTGAACTTTCATATGTGACCCGCTCTGGCGAAATGAGTCGGAAGTCGCAACGTTCTATTTTAAGATATGGGCCGATTATGTGGAAAAATAATGAAATAATAAAAAAAAAACTTTTCTGGCTAATTTCATTCAAAAGACATTCAAAAATAATCTCCCGAAGTTTCATAGTCCATATAAATGAGTAAATGTTGTAAAGACTTTGGGCGGGTCTAATCCCTGGGGAATTTGCATATCATAATTAATAATTGGTAATTAATAATTATTCATACATGTTTGGATTAGATCAGTCTTACATGTTAATAAATCTCCCTCTAAAGGAGAATGTCATTTTACCTGGATGTATACATGCAATCCTTTCATTTTAACAAGTTGATTGCAGTTAATTACACAGATCACGTCTTACAAAGCAGGCAAAATTAATTAGCTCAATTGTCCGAATAATATTGAGGGGTTTTTCCCAATATCATCTTACTTTATAGGATTGCAGGAAACGCAATTCTCTGGCCAGAAGAATTGGGTTTTCTGCCCTATAAACAAATATGTAAAGCTATCTTTAAGTTATAAAGTTCGTAGCAAGATCTTTTGGCACTTCAGAGACTCGAAATTGAGCAAGTCCAAAAGAGAGAAAAGAGAAAAAAGAGAAAGAAAAAAAAAAAAAGAGAAAGTCCATCAGTCAAGTGAATATAATGATTTAATAAAGGCATGTCTACTTATATATATTTACTACGTTACAGGAATACATGTATTTACAAACATTAACACGAACGAAACACATTAAGACATTGATGAACGAGAAATGCGTAAAGTTTGGGCAATGGATGACTTACACGCGTTAGCGAGTAAGAGAGAGAGAGAGAGAGGGAGAGAGAGAGAGTGAGAGAGAGAGAACATTGGCATACTTCCTCCTAAGACATTCACCTTTCTGATTACAACACGAAACATCATCTTAATGCTCCTTAGAAGCGTTATAAAGAGATACTTGCACAAGTTATGGGTCTCGCTGTGTTGTCGCATTCCTGAAGGCCTGTCCCGGCCGCGTGCGTGAGCGGAGTCCTTTGTGTGTGTAAGCGTCACGTGTTGTCTCTGAGCGCTCGGGTTGCGCGGCGGTTTAAAGTCTTTGAGTAGCATTACCAATGAAAGTAGCTCGGCTACGTTTGTTTCACTCCGTGGAAGTAAACAGAGTCGACTATGGAAAACAAAACTTTGCCTTACAAAGGAAAGATATAAAGATCGGATCGGGTCTCCGAAGGAGACCACGGGATCGGGTTACATGATGAAGCAGTAACGACGGGCGAAGCAAGAGAGTGGGCAGAGCTGCGCTCCTACATTTATCACATCGGCGAAGTCCAGCCTCTTCCCATTGACTCGGCCAATCAAGAGGTCGAAACTCGCAGGCGGGACTTCTGGTTGTATGAGCCCTTTGTTCTCTTAAGCAAGGCATTTGAAACCCTAATTTCATCGGGTGTTTAAAAGCAGAATCTTCATAATTATTATAGTCATATGTGTAACAAAGTTTTAGCAAGATGTGATATCAATGGCTAACTGGGGAGCGAAGATTGGAACTCAGAGACTCCAAACTTGTCACAAATGGATTTGGTTAAACATTAGTTGGCAAGGTTTGAAACATTATCCCAGTTTTCGAGAAACAGACCAAACACATAAAAGACAAATCATAACATGAGATTAGATACATTGTTCTTACAATTCTAAAGGGGAAGTATAATAGAATATGAATGCAAAATTCAGTTCTCCTTCGTTAGAATTCTAGGCAATACGCAGTTACATGTAAAAACACATAATGGTAAACTCAGTTATTTCAATGTAACATGAACAAACAAACACATAAAACACATTGAATATTTCTGTTTAAAATGTCTTTTAAAAAGAGAAGTTTCTTTTCTCTGTAACATAAACTTCCTGTGGCACATTCCACATTCCTGGGGGGGATGTGTGTTTGGATATATGTGTGTGTGTGTGTGTGTGTGTTAATTTTGAGTCCTGGGGGGAGGAGGCTGGTTTCGAAGCTTCCCGGCCTTTGAAGGCTCTTAGGATTTTAGTTATCCAGAATATGTTTAATTATTCAGATCCACCCTAAATACGCTACAATGTATTTAAATGACTATTAAAGTTTACAAAGTTGTACTAAATTCGCTGGAAATTATTGCTTTTCTCAACTCCTCTCATCACTTCTGAGCATTTCCCGGGTATCCCCTGAAACGTCACTATCTCTGCTCTCCAAATATGGTGTTGCACGTTGTATACAACCAATCAAAAAGCTTAGAAAATGTACACAAACGCTGATCATTTGGCAATGGGAAGCCCCGTTTCGACTGACCGGCACGCGATCGGTCCAGCCACCCTCCTGTCAGACTCGCGCTCGGTGTAAACAAGCTAGCAGATCTCATCAGAAAGATTAAATATTAATTTGAGAAATGTCGCTGTCAAAAGAGAGCAAAGTCACCAACGCGTTGAACTCCCTGGAGGCTTCTAACCTAAGCTCTGCTGCTGATCAGCAAGAGTGCACATACTCGTGTGCGGTGCGTATGCGGTGCGGGAGCAGCACGCGCTATAGATAGTGCTCATGCTGCGTGCATTTGCTGTGAGCAACTGATCAGCGGCTGTACCACACACACATTTACTCACTATTTGTATTTCAAATCCAGAAATTATCATCAAGTTTTATTTAAAAAAAAGTTGTCACCAGTGCGATTCTCTTTTTACAGATATGCACTCTTAGACGTATTCATGTTAAAACACACTTTTAACATCGCATTATTAATGCATTAGCCTACTTAGGCCTACACACACACACACACACACACACACACACACACACACACACACACATACACAAACACACACACAGACACACACACACACACACACACACACACACACACACACACACACACACACACACACACACACACACACACACACACACACACACACACAAAGCAAAAATGTAGCACCTCTGTTCAATCTTTCTGATTTTTTTAAAAGTGCCTTTTAAATTATTTATTCAAATAAAAACTTTAAAATAATTTGAGCTTCAGTCTGGTTTAATAGCATTATATATGTCTTTGGTCAAATTAAGCTGTAAAATAAATAGTTCATCTCTTTAAATGCAATGGATTTTGAAAGATATCAACAAAAAATGGGCAAAAAACTTTAAACGCAATTTTCTCAGGTTTTCAATTGGAAAAAGAGGGCAGACGACCATAATTCAAATGTGTATATCTTTACAACCATTTAAGGTATGACTTTGACTAGGATATCATTTTAAAGTGTATGGTCTCCTCTTTCCATTAATACCAAAATCTCAATTTTGAAATTTGGGTCACTGTGACTCATTTTGCTGGATCAGGTCACATATTTAAAACTTTGCAGGATGTTTTTGTTCACTTAGATCTATATTACACACTACATGAAAGGTAATTTTCAAAATTCCATGATATGTACCCTTTAACTCACCAGAGTGTGAAACTGAGAAAAATGACTTTAAAGTTATCTTAATGTCCTGACAATTGAGTTATAGGTATAATATTGTAATTTTCACATTTTGTAGTGTATACCTGTATTAACCTATCTACAAAAAAACTTTGAACTCAAATTTGTCCTTTGACCCTTTTTCGGAAGTTAATGTATTCTGCCTTAGGATTGCCCACAAAATGACAATCGGTCATACCAAGGCAAAACACCTTAACTTCTATTTTATAGCACAATGTTATGATAACACTTAAAATGTAAGCAATATTAACCCTATTGGACTCATGATAAAAATGGCTTCACATGTATCAACAATAAGTTGAAGTAGTAAGAATAGTTGGAAAAGTATGAATGGTTTTAATTAACATGAATTTCATAAAACAAAGTTGATTAACACCACAAATGTATAAAAATATATGTATGTAAAATATTTAAATGTTTTTTGAAAAGTTGATTCTAAAACTGAAGTGTGTGTGTGTGTGTGTGTGTGTGTGTGTGTGTGTGTGTGTGTGTGTGTGTGTGTGTGTGTGTGTGTGTGTGTGTGTGTGTGTGTGTGTGTGTGTGTGTGTGTGTGTGTGTTTAAAGATCAGTGCCGGTTGCATAAAGCACCTTATGTTTTTCCCTTAAGTATGATACTTAAGGGGCGATTTCCCCTTACCTGAGAATAACTTAAGGGTGTTGCATATAATCTCTTAAACGGTTATCTTAGGTAAGGGAAACATTTAAGTGTTTCACGACAGCGATCTTGGATTCACGTTATAAAAGTCTGTTGATGCCATAGATACGCAAAACACTAACACTAGCAATTTTGCAGTTTCATCAAATAAAGTAACGTTAGGCTAGTATGGAATGACATTCCGGACATTATTCAAAAGGAATTGCAAATTGTATTTTTATACAATTTGTATTTGTATTTGTATTGTAGGCTATCTTATACACCGAGTCGGTTCATTTATGAGACGCGCAGTTCACGCGCCGCCCGGCGTCTACTGTAGCCTAGCCTACTACTTGCTTCTTATTTATTAATCCAGGCACATTTGCTGATGAAAATATATTTTCCGATATATTGGTCATCTATCTTACTCATCTCATGCGGTTCCCTTTTCATATAATCAACATAGATGAAATTAAAAAAAATAACATTATATTATTTAAACATAAATATGAAACATAGACTATGATTAATTTTTTTTTTTACTTATATTTAAGCGTCACACCGCTCCGCTTTGCTCACATGCTCAGGTGTGTGGCCTACATGCATGCGTGCGTGCATGTGGTGGAGGGGTAGGCTACTATTTTAGAATAATAATGAAAAAATACCCAGCGATCTTCAAATATTATTTTTGCTTGAAAAATTTGTTTTGTATAAATTGTATCTTCATTTTAATCAATCTTTCACCAACAAATGTGCCTGGATTAATACATGAAGCAAATATAGTTTTTTTAGATTTATGCACATAGATTTATGCATGTGGAAAACATCTCCCACTACCGTCTGTAGAATCTTCCAGTTGCAAAAAATCGCAGTGCTATAAGCAGTTGTAATACCGCAGGTAAAGAGTGTTGCGATTTGTGAACTTGCATGGTCGCCGTCTAGTTTGTTAGTGATGTGAAATATTGCGCGTCGATCAAATCGGTATTCTTGCAACCATTTTTCGTCTTATTTTTGTCCGCGTTACTCTTAAGGTTACGATTTACAAACCTTAAGTAATACTTAGGGAAATGACCGTTAAGGGGTTTTTATGCAACACTTAACGCTTTTTAAGGGATTACTTAAGTGAAAAAACAGCATTTAGGGGAAATTCTAAGAGTTTATGACGTTTCACTTAAAGAAACCCTTAAGTAACACTTAAGGGTTTTTTTCTGCAACACCCTCAGGTTTAAGGGAAACATAAGGGCGAACTTAAGGGAAAATTACACTTAAGGTGCTTTATGTAACCGGGCACTGAGCTGTGTGAGTCTGCAGAAGGGCATGAGGCCTGATTGTTCCCCTCCCTATTCTTCATACTCAGTCATTTTGCAGATGACCTAACATTTATTAATACTAGCTTTATTCTCATCTGAATGATAAATAATTTATTTCTGTATAAAATAATACTACCATTAAAAACACTTTTGATTTTCTTTTTTAATGAATGTAGAATGTGTAACTTAAAAAAAAACTTAAATTAAAACCAATGCACAATGTTGTGTTTTATTGTGAGTGTACACAAATATAAGCAAACTATTTGTAGTTTGAATGATGTCCTGTACAAAATTATGGAGTATGTTTATATCTTTCCACTGTTCGATCACGCCCGCCCCCACGCCTCTCTCTCTCTCACACACACACACACACACACACGCGCGCACGGTAACCGAACTGGGTGAGGCGGGGCTTTAGTTCTTTGTTGCAGTTCACGCCTGCTACGGCGTGTGTAACATTTTTCTGTCAACTCTGCATATCATTCGCGATGATATATAGTCAATCGTTTGTCGATGGAGCGGGTTCAGATACTACATGTTCTGACCGCGTTTGTGCAGGACAAAGCTCTGAGGACATCAGAAGTTACAGGGACTGATGGCAGCTGTACAAAGTAGGCTACACACGCTACATCGTAATTGAAATTTTAATGGAGAGTAAAACAAAGGCTGAACACCGTAGCTACAATCTGAAAGGTAGCATTATTTGATAGAACACCGGCACAGTAACTTCATATTGACGCGCGGCGAAACAAAGGCAGAGCACCGTAACTCAAAATGAGCGTTCCAAAACAAAGCCAAAGAGCCGTAACTGATGTTACGGTGTACTGCCTTAGTTTCTCATGGGCTTTTGGAAGTTACTGTTAAGACAACCCATCATTTTCTTGTAAAAATAAAAGAATTGACTCAAGATACTTATCCACATGATAAAGCAGGTCTTAAAGGCACACTATGCAACAATTGTACCTTAATATAACAGCTTCAAAGTCATTTCGGTGGTAAACAAACTCATAGTAGGGCGAATCATCCTGGTAGTAAAGCTCGGGGGGGGACGCCGCTGGATAAACCAGCAATGTAAGTTTGAGAGGAGCGCCCCTGACAAATCTCGCGAGAATCACGACATGCTTTACGGCAACGACGTCACACACATCAACAACAACAACATAGGAAGCACGAAGACAGTTGCGCGCAATTCAGACGTGATACCATGCGTGATAATCGACGATGGAAAAAGCAAAGAAAACGCGGTCGGAAGAGACTAGGAAAAGGAATAGAGAATCTGACCGTGTGAGGAACCGGATAAGAGTCACTCGGTCGGGCTTTCACTCGTTGGCGCGAGCTAAAAAGCATGCAGCACTGCGTGCAAAAGCGCCGAGTCGAGCCCCGTGTCAAGCGAGTCGAGCCCCGTGTCAAGCGAGTCGAGCCCCGTGAAAAGCGAGTCGAGCCCCGTGAAAAGCGAGTCGAGCCCCGTGTCAGGCGAGTCGACCCCCGTGTCAGGCGAGTCGAGCCCGTCTCAAGCGAGTCGAGCCCTGTCCCAAGCGAGTCGAGCCCCGTGTCAGGCGAGTCGAGGCCCCGTGACAGGTGAGTCGAGCCCCGTGTCAAGCGAGTCGAGCCCCGTGTCAGGCGAGTCGAGCCCCGTCTCAAGCGAGTCCAGCCCCGTCTCAAGCGAGTCCAGCCCCGTGTCAGGCGAGTCCAGCCCAGTGTCAGGCGAGTCAGCCCCGTCTCAAGCGAGTCCAGCCCCGTCTCAAGCGAGTCCAGCCCCGTGTCAGGCGAGTCGAGCCCCGTGTCAGGCGAGTCGAGCCCCGTCTCAAGCGAGTCCAGCCCCGTCTCAAGCGAGTCCAGCCCCGTGTCAGGCGAGTCCAGCCCCGTGTCAGGCGAGTCGAGCCCCGTCTCAAGCGAGTCCAGCCCCGTCTCAAGCGAGTCGAGCCCCGTGTCAGGCGAGTCGAGCCCCGTGTCAAGCGAGTGATGCAGTGATGCCGACCTGGCGATCTTGTTGATGAACTAGTAAGTAAATCTCTTATTTGTAAACTTGTTTGCGTTCTATGTTGTATTATGTTGCGCTTGCTTGTAGTATGTCATTTTTTTACGATGCTGTTCATTCATCCATGTTTGCGATTATCATGAAGACCGTTGTCAATATCTCACATAATTATCAGGACATATATAAGCCTAGAGGTTGTAAATAGTGTAAACGAGCACAATTTGCAAAGTAGTGTGATAAATTGCAATAATCGTGTCTAATGACATCATAACGGCCAATGTTATGAAATAATGCAACGTACTTTATTGATGTCATCTGGCATTTTGTAATGTTTACATTACAAGCAAAAAACACAAATGAAATTATACAGTAGGCCTAGACTATAGGCTAATACTTGTGATTTAGCAGCAATCGTGTAAAACGTTATGCTATAAGACAGCAAACGCAGTAGAGTACTTTATTATTATAAAGTAGTCTAACACTTGACACATATAGTTATTATTATCCTATTACCATCATCAGTAGTTCAGTAAACTATGCAGTAACCTAATATTTGTATGAAATCGTGAAACATTACCTGGTCAATATCTTCGGAGTGTATCTGTGTCTGTTTCATGCCCTTGACGCTTCTAAAGCATGTTCTATAGCCACTGGTATATTGCTATTTACGACAGTGCAAGTATTCCACAGCGACTCTAGGGGTCGCTGTTTGACAAAAACACAAATGCTGCATAGTGTGCCTTTAAATGTGCCAAAAATATAAAAAACTCATTTTCGACCAAACACTAAGTTACGGTCTTTTGCCTTAGCACGGCAGTATAGTGGCATTGGCGATCCATAAGCCTGTGTAATGTCGTAAATATTAATAATAGGATGAATTTGAGCATTTAATATTCAAATATTATTCAAATATTATATATACTGCGACCGTGTATCGACTACCAGGGTTGAATAACATCACGGTAAAGAATACTCATCCTTTGCCGTTGATGTCTTCAGCCTTCGAGCGGTTGCAGGGAGCCTCCGTCTTCACAAAATTTAATTTACGCAATGCATATCATTTGGTTCGCATCAGGAAGGGGGATGAATGGAAAACCGCCTTTAAAGGGGTCATGAACTGGCTTTTTAAATCTTATTATATTGTTGTCTGAGGTAAACTTATGATGTTCGCTTGGTTTTTGCATTCAAAAACATCAAAATGAATAAGTAATAGGCTATTTTCCCTAAAAATTGGAAGGGGGAAAAAATTCCCCCTTACCCTAGTTTTGAGCCTAGCTGAAAAACGCTCGGTTTTTATGGGCGTCTCGCACTGAAGACTTTGAAGTAAACGCCCACTGCTGTCAGTGGATAACCGTTTTGCATATTATAATGAGTTTCAACTCACCCGTCGATGCACTTGGGGGAAATTGTTTTGAAAACGTCCAATGTTGTAAAATGGCAACTGGAATGATTTGCCCATACATGTTCGACCCAGAGTCTGTGTGTTGCACAATTCCTGTCAGTTCCAATATAGACGGCACAGCACCGTTCTTTAACTTACTCTTAATCGGTCTGCAAATCCAGTCTTGTTTACAAAACAATCCTTAGTGAAATGAAGCGAAGAGACAGACAATGTTTTACCTCGTCAGCTGGAGTGGAACGTCATTAAAAATAAAGTTTACCCATAAACTCCTATTGGAATCCAGAGGAAGCTTATGCAGCGACTGTCTTCTTCCACAACCAGGCACTGCACAACATTTTGTAAACTGTAAGTTTATTGCTCGGTAGCTCGATCCGGTTTGTCATCATGAGATAACGTTAGGCCTATGTTATTTAGCTATGCGTGCGCGATCACACATTTATCGGTGGGCGGGGCTAAACCGGCTGTGTTGAAGAAGGCGTTGATCTTCTGCGGGGGTGGTGTTTTATCCTCTTTGACGTCATAGTTCCCCACTTTGAAAAACGGGTCGTTTCTGAGCCTGGTGTCAATAAAAGCATTTATTGGACAAACAAGGACGTTTTCAGTTCTGAAACTTATAGGATATTCTTATAATATGATGACCTCTCAGATGTCAAAAGCTCAAGGAAAATTTGATTTCTCAGTTTATCACCCCTTTAACACTCCCAGGGGACATTTTGAATATTTGGTCATGCCGTTCGGGCTGTCCAACTCCCCAGCGGTTTTCCAGGCACTCGTCAATGACGTGCTGAGAGACATGGTAGACCAGTTCATATATGTCTACCTGGATGACATATTGATTTTTTCTTCTTCTCTCCAGGAACACGTTCAGCACGTCAGACGAGTGCTTCAGAGGTTGCTAGAGAATGGGCTTTTTGTCAAGGTGGAGAAATGCGCTTTTCATGCACAGTCTGTTACTTTCTTAGGTTACATCATCTTGTCTGAGGGAGTGTGCATGGATCCTGACAAGGTTAAGGCTGTGATGGATTGGCCAAGCCCAGATTCCCGTAAGGCCCTACAGAGGTTTCTGGGGTTCGCCAATTTCTATCGGCGTTTTATTCGCAATTTCAGCCAACTAGCCGCTCCTCTGACTGCCTTGACCTCCCCCATAACGACGTTCAAGTGGTCCGATACAGCCGAGGCTGTATTCGCTAAACTCAAGAGCCGCTTCAGTTCTGCTCCCATCTTGATTGCTCCTGATTCATCACATCAGTTCGTGGTGGAGGTCGACGCGTCAGAGGTGGGGGTAGGTGCAGTTCTTTCCCAGCGTTCTCCCATAGACGACAAGATGCACCCTTGCGCGTTTTTGTCCCACGGTTTATCGCCTGCTGAACGTAACTATGACATTGGTAACAGAGAGTTGTTGGCAGTCAAGTTAGCGCTGGAGGAGTGGCGTCATTGGTTAGAAGGTTCGGGAGTGCCTTTTATCGTTTGGACCGATCATAAGAACCTGGAATATATTAGATCTGCTAAAAGACTCAACTCCAGGCAGGCTCGTTGGGCACTTTTTTTCGGTCGTTTTGATTTTTCACACTTGTACATCAAACCAGACTCTTTATCTCGTATTTTTGACCAATCCGAACGCCCTCTACTCCCGAGTGTATTTTACCCAAGACACTATTTATCTCCACACTCACATGGGAGGTCGAATCGAAGGTCAGGACGGCCTTAGAAGGGGTAACGCATCCGCCCGGTTGCCCACTTAGTCGATTGTTTGTGCCAGAGGGGGTTCGGTCCAACGCCATTCGATGGGGTCACTGTTCCAGCATAGCATGTCATTCAGGGGTAAACCGCACCCGTTTTTTGGTCAAGCAACGGTTCTGGTGGCTGTTAATGGCTCGTGACATTCGGAGTTTTGTTTTGGCTTGCTCGGTTTGCGCCACTGGTAAGACTTCCAATCGACCCCCAGATGGGTTACTCCAACCGCTGTCTGTCCCTTCGAGACCCTGGTCCCATATAGTGCTAGATTTCATTACAGCCCTCCCACCCTCCCAAGGCAAGACGGTCGTTTTGACCGTAGTGGACCGGTTCTCGAAGGCGGCTCATTTTATTCCCTTGCCCAAATTACCATCTGCCAAGGAGACAGCGGTGGCTGTCTTAGATCACGTTTTTCATCTACATGGCCTCCCGACAGACGTGGTTTCTGACAGGGGTTCCCAATTCGTGTCCAAATTTTGGCAGGAGTTTTGTAGATTACTGGGAGCGACTGTAAGTCTATCTTCGGGTTACCATCCTCAAAGCAATGGGCAAACTGAGAGAGCCAACCAAGATTTAGAGAGAGTGTTGCAATGTTTGGTGTCTGAGAATCCTTCCTCCTGGAGCCAGCAACTCTCATTGGTGGAGTACGCACACAACTCGTTACCAGTGTCATCTACGGCCTATCTCCGTTTGAGTGTAGCTTAGGTTACCAGCCACCAGTTTTTTCTAGCCTGGAATCCGAAGTCGCGGTCCACTCCGCTCACACCTTCATCCAGAGCTGCCACCACACATGGACCAGAGCCCGTGAAACTCTGCTCCAGGTAGGGGCACGCACCAAGGCTAAAGCCGATCGCCACCGGTCTAGGCCTCCCGTATACGTCGTTGGTCAAAAAGTGTGGCTTTCTACCAAGAACATTCCGCTCCACTCCGTGTCTAATAAACTGGCTCCTAAATTCATTGGCCCATTTACTGTCACCAAGATCATTAGTCCGGTGACAGTCCGCCTCAAACTTCCTCCTGCGTACAGGAGAATTCACCCCGCCTTTCATGTTTCCAAATTAAAGCCTGTTTTTCGTTCTCATCTTAATCCGCCGGTCCCAGTTCCCCCACCGCCACGACTCGTAGATGGGGAACCCACATATTCGGTCAATCGTATTCTGGAATCGAGACGGAGGGGACGCGGATACCAGTATCTGGTGGACTGGGAAGGTTACGGTCCGGAGGAGAGAAGTTGGGTACCTGCCAGGGACATCCTGGATCAATCCCTTATTGATGATTACAATCAACAGGTAGGTCCTCCTGGGTGCGCCAGGAGGTGCTCCTAGAGGGAGGGGTAATGTCACGGTTCATTGATTTACTGATTCCTTCTCCGCTGTGTTTATGTATGTGCGTGAGTATGGGCGTGGTCAGTGGTGTAGTCTACGTGATACGCAGGTATACGCCGTATACCCACTAGAAAATGTCAAGGATTTCCGTATACCCACTAGGAAATGTCAAAGATCTCCGTATACCCACTTTAAAACGCGTGAGGATTCGTAACAACATCGTTTTGTGAAAGAATTTTCATTCATAAATTCACCCCGCCGTGACGTCTGTGTTTGCGCAGCGACACGGATCGAATCGCGGAAGCCAGCAACAAATGTAACAAATAACCTAGGCTACTGTAAAGCGGAACGTCACGCAATTTAGCCATTTTTGAATGAATAAATCAAAAGTAGGCTAATGATAGAATCAAATCTCGATATTTACTAAGTGTCTATGAATATTAAAGCTCAAAAAGACTGCTATTGAAATAAACTCTGAATGTTCTGCGTGTTTCTGTGAATGAGCGCTCAATGTGTGCTCTACTACACACTGAACACTACACACTGAACACTACACACTGACGCGCGCTGACACTCGTGGTGTTTTCAGCGTCTCTGAGGAGAACATGCACACATTTGAACTTCATTGCAGAGCTTTTATGAGAGTCACTTCACAAGAATTTTACCATTTCATTTGATAAAACTACCGTCGTTCATTCGTATCATATAACACTCACAAACTTTAAAGTCTCCATGACAACCTTTCAAAATCAAAGTTTTGTATAACTTAAAATATAAAATATAACAGAAATATTTTACTATTGCACAGTAGAGTATACTTCAAGTAGGCCTAATAATAATAATAATAATAGTTTATTAAAACACAGAAGCTCAAATGTCTTTAATTTACAACCCACCAAAATAAAAGTTTGTAGATAAATTAAGTAACTAGAGGGAATTATGAAAGAAATTGCATAGTAAGATGTACTTTTTAAAATAATAATAATCAAATCTATTAAAACACAATTTTAAAGGAATATCACACAAGTTTTTAAAAAGTACATTTTTATTTGTGCTTACAATGTTTAAGTATTGTAATTGTCAGCTGATAAAACCTGTGCTTCAGGGACCATATTCATATAACATCTAAGGATAAATGTGCCCCAAAATTTTTTTCTCTTGGGGGGGGGGCTGGTATATCACAGTATACTCACTACAAAAAACTAGACTACACCACTGGGCGTGGTCGTTGATCAGCCACTGATTGTCATCAGCTCCAGCTGATTCTGATCAGCGATCTCTATTTACCGTATATATCTGAATATAAGACGACCCTGAATATAAGACGACACCCCCCATTGTCCAGACTTATTTTTTGGGAAAGAGACTTTTGTGGAAAAATGAAAAAAATCTGGTTTTCAACAGAAAATAATTTTATTTGAAAATTCGGTAACACTTTACAATAAGGTTCGTTAGTTAACATTAGTTAACTGCATTAGTTAACATGAACTAATAATGAACTACACTTATACAGCATTTATTAATCTTTGTTCATGTTAATTTCAACATTTACTAATACTTTATTAAAATCTTGTTAACATTAGTTCATGCTCTGTGAACTAACATGAACAAACAATGAATAGCTCTATTTCTATTAACTAACGTTAACAAAGATTAACAAATACAGTAACAAATGTATTGCTCATGGTTAGTTAATGTTAATTAATGCATTAACTAATGAACCTTATTGTAAAGTGTTACCGAAAATTCTATTGATAATTCATTGGAAAAAAACATTGTAACACCATTCATTACATATTTGGATTAATTTGTCACAAAATAAAGTGCGCTCTGTTAATAAGTTGAAGAGAGAAATGAATGAATGAGTGACAAAAATGAATAACCGTCCCTTTCACAAAAATGCAATAATTATGTATGCCTATGTATGTATGTAGCCTAATTGTGGTTAGTGTGGCCATACGTCCAGATTTTGGCCGGACAGTCTGGATTTTAAGCCCCCTGTCCAGCGCTGTTTTTTGTTTTCAATTCAGTTCACTGTGCGCATCAGTTCTATTAATAACCTATAAAAATCCTGCATATTAATAGCAGCTCCCGGATGCCCGCAAATTAGTTAAAATCTCCTGGAATCTAGACTAGAGCCAAACATGTGAGACAGAACAGCCTACTGTATGTGCTCCAAACCAAACGAACCAAACCGTGTAGCGCGCGCACGACAGAGAGAGAGTGAGAGACCTTGCGTTTCCAGTAGGCGTCAGTGAGTGAACGCCTGACAGGAGCCACTCAGTATACCTCTTGCGCAGATTATCCTTGAATTGCTTGTTGACGACTACATCCAATACCTGTAGCTGGCTTGTCACCCCACCCCGGGTATGATCATTAGATCGCCGTTCATTTTACGCAACTGAGTTTTGACGGGGTCCGTCAAGTGTCCGCGGAATGCATCCAAAACGAGCATACCGGTATTTCTCTTCTTCTGAAGCGCACCGTGGCGCCTGCCCCACACTAGTGAGCTTGTGCTGGCGCCCTCTACTGTTTCTCCCTGCTTTCTCCCTTTCCCCCGTGATTTTGTCTATATCGCGAATATAAGACGACCCCTCATTTTTCAGCCTATTTTTAGGACAAAAACCTCGTCTTATATTCGGGTATATACGGTATACCTTGGTCTTTCGTCTTGTGTTTGTCAGATCGTTGTTGGATGTATCCTTGTACTGTCTGGTCTTTGTTTGGTGTTCCCGTTCCTGTTTGGAGTCCTGTTGAGTTCCTGTCTGCCTGCTGTTGTGTCGAGTTCCTGTTTGCCTGCCATTCTCCGAGGTTTCTGTCTCATCTCTTCACTTCACGGACTCTGGGAACCATCTCTTCACTTCACGGATCATCGGGTGTCAGTCTCATCACATCACGGATTGTCGGGTTGCTCATCTGCTCCCTGCGCTACCATTGTGCTCTGGACTGTGTCTTCCCATCACCCTCATATCCGTTCATATAATAAATCTGTTTTTCTGCATTTGCATCTTCTGTCATTATTACTTCGTCACAACTAACCATCAGCCTTCAGAAATCATTCTGATATGATTTTTTTTTAAATCAATGTTGGAAACGTCTCAGGTTACTATTGTAACCATAGTTCCCTGAGAACAGGGAACGAGACGATGCGTCGAAACGCTACGGGAACGCCTTCTGCGTGATTGCGTCTGAAGCATCTATGCCAACTAGTCCAATGGAAAAAGGGAATGAGCGTCACGGGCGGGTGACGTCATGACCAGGAAAGGATAAGAGCACTTCCGCTGCTCGCCGGCATTTAGCTTCGACAGTGCCGAAGCAAGCCGATCGCAGGGACGCCAGAAGTATGGCAGGGGGACGCATCGTCTCGTTCCCTGTTCTCAGGGAACTATGGTTACAATAGTAACCTGAGACGTTCCCTTATCGAAAAGGGAACTTCGAGATGCGTCGAAACGCTACGGGAACGAGAATACCCAATGCGCCATAATTCAAGTACCTGAGTGTCAGACTGTTCAGCTAAGCACTAAGCACCTGAGAACCTGGGGCAGCATCCAGGTCCAAACTGTAAAATCTCACGAATGTGAGCGGAGAGGACCAGCCCGCCGCATCACAAACATCTTGGAGAGAAACCCCATGCAGCAAGGCTTTAGAAGCCGCCATACTCCTGGTCGAATGAGCTCGGACCACCAAAGGACAAGGCTGGCCCGAGTACTCATAAGCAAGTGAAATAGCCTCGACTATCCACTTACTGACTGTCTGTTTTGAAGCAGGAAGACCTTTTTTAGGTGATCCAAAGCAAATAAATAGTTGATCGGACTTCCTGATTGAGGATGTCCGATGTACATATGTGTCCAATGCTCGCACTGGACACAACAAGTGCAGTCTTTCCTGGTCCGCAGTTGCAAACGGAGGAGGACAGAAAGCCTGCAGCACAATAGGCCTCGGAGTCAAGGTCGGCACCTTAGGGACGTATCCCTGTTTTGGATAAAGGAACGCCTTGACCATCCCCGGTGCAAATTCAAGGCAGGTGGGGGAGACCGAAAGAGCCTGAAGGTCACCAACTCTCTTGAGGGACGAAATAGCTAGGAGAAAGATGGTCTTAAGAGTAAGGAACTTCTCTGAGACCGAATCTAAGGGCTCGAATGGAGCCCTAGACAGGCCCTCTAGAACTACAGTCAAATCCCAAGCTGGCACCTTAGTGCGAGTTGCAGGCCTCAGCCTCAAAGTGCCACGAAGGAAACGTGTAATCAGGGGGTCTCGACCCAAAGATAAACCTCCCACCATGGTATGATAAGCCGCAATGGCTGCCACGTAAACTTTTAGTGTGGAAGGACATAGACCTGACACAAAGCGCTCCTGCAGGAACTCGATTACTGTGTTGACAGAACAATTAACCGGATCCCACTGATGTCGGTGACACCATAAGGAGAAAACTCTCCATTTAAGCGCATAGAGTTTCCTCGTAGCTGGAGCTCTGGAGCTTAGGATGGTCTCAACAGCCTCAGCTGAAAGACCACTATCTACAAGTTGGGCCCCCTCAGAGGCCAAACCCAAAGATTCCATATCTCTGGCCGAGGGTGAAATATTGTGCCCCCGGCCTGAGACAGAAGGTCCCTCCTCAAAGGGATCTCCAATGGAGGCCCGTCTAACAGAAGGATCAGGTCCGCAAACCAGATCCGACTTGGCCAGCGTGGTGCTACTAGCAGTAGGCTTATCCCACACTGACGGACCCGCTCCAGAACTCCTGGGAGCAGAGCAACAGGGGGAAAGGCGTACAGACGTAGCCTCGGCCACGTCTGCACCATGGCATCCAGCCCCAGGGGGGCCGGGTGAGTAAGTGAATACCAGAGGGGACAGTGCGTCGTGTTGTGAGACGCGAACAGGTCCACCTCTGCTCTGCCATATGCCTCCCAGATTTTCTCCACCGCCTCGGGGTGGAGTCTCCAATCCCCTGGCCTCAGCTCCTGCCTCGACAGGATGTCTGCTCCTATATTCTGGTCCCCAGGAATATACACTGCCCTCAGGGAGAGTACCTTCCCCAGGGACCACAGGAGGATCCGGTGCGCCAGTTTGCAAAGCGGACGCGACCTAGACCCCCCTGGCGGTTCAGATAAGAGACCACAGATGTGTTGTCTGTTCGAACGAGCACATGATGGCCTCTTAGGTCCGGAAGGAAATGTCTCAACGCATTGAAGACAGCCATCATCTCCAGGCAATTGATGTGCCACGAAAGATGATGGCTTTTCCACAGACCCTGAACCGAGCGGCCTTCCATTACCGCTCCCCAGCCGGTGAGGGAAGCATCTGTCGAGATAGTAGCTCGATGGCAAAGAGCTCCCAACACCGGGCCCTGGGTTAAGAACCAGTGTTTCCTCCATATCTCTAAGGCACGAAGGCATCGCCGCGTAACCTTGATCATACGGAAAGGGTTTCCCTCGGGGAGAACCCTCTGGTCCTGAGCCACCACTGTAAAGGCCTCATGTACAGCAGGCCAAAAGGTATACGTTGGACGCTGCTGCCAGTAGACCCAACAGTTTCTCGAACTGTTTTACAGTGCGTGACTGACCTAGCTTTAGCTCTTTGGTGGCTGCCAGGATAACAGCTACACGAACGGGCGATAGGCTGGCCCTCATCGTCACTGAATCCCATACCACACCAAGGAAAGTGGTTCTCAATACTGGAGAAAGCACACTCTTCTTGGTATTGAGCATCAACCCCAACATCTGCATAAGAGCGAGAACGACACCTCGGCGCCGAACCGCCAACTGCTCCGATTCCGCAGAATCAGCCAGTCACCGATGTAGTTCAGAATACGTACGCCCTGAAGCCCAAGGGGGCTAGAGCTGTATCCACGCATTTCGTGAACGTGCGGGGTGATAAAGCTAGACCGAAAGGAAGAACCCGATATTGGTATTCTTTGCCCCCGAAAGAAAACCCTAGGAACTTCCTGTGCTGAGGGAGGATGGAGATATGGAAGTATGCATCCTTTAGATCTATCGTGACAAACCAGTCCTCGGATCTGATTTGGGTCACGATCTGCTTGAGGGTCAGCATCTTGAACTTGAGTTTCTGAACTGACCGATTCAACAGGCGAAGATCTAAAATGGGATGCAACCCTCCATCCTTTTTTGGAACAATGAAATAACGGCTGTAAAAACCCGACTCTCGGTCGGGTGAGTACACCTGTTCTATAGCCTCTTTGCTAACAGGGCCCTTACTTCTTGCTCCATTACCAGAGCCTGCTCGGGATGCACCACTGAGGGTAGCACCCCGCTGTAACGAGGAGGACGAGAGCCAAACTGGATTCTGTATCCTTTCTCTACAATCTGCAGGACCCAATGAGAAATATTCGGCAGAAGCTTCCACGCTGCCAGAAAATTTACTAAGGGAACCAGCCTCTCAAGGCTGGTCTCTGGTGTTACTGAGAGAGCCAAATCTGGAGCCTGAAACATACCGGCAGGAACTACCTGACCTGACTGCTCTAAAACCCCCCTCAGAGGGCGCGAAACCGATGCTGTGCCGCAGCATAGCACCAGCGACTCGCTGGAGACCACTGCGCCCTGAAGCACCAGAGGTGGCAGGGTTGGCAGGAGGGTCTCGTGAGGACCCCGAAGTGGAACGGGCACCGTATAATGAGGTGAACACCGCTCCACTCCGGTCGGGGCTGTCCTCACAGGCCTGATGCCTAAGCATCAGGACCTTTTTT
Organism: Chrosomus eos; assembly: GCA_036326025.1. NCBI lineage: Eukaryota > Metazoa > Chordata > Actinopteri > Cypriniformes > Leuciscidae > Chrosomus > Chrosomus eos. Next base: position 49,572,368 of record CM070818.1, read on the forward strand.
TTTTTTTTTTTGAACCGAAGCTTTCTTCGCCTGAAGAACGGTCCTCAGATCCGGCTTAGGCTTAGGCGACTTCGGTTGAGAGGGTTGCGTCTGTCTCCAGTATCTACATGGAGGAACACGAGACGCAGCACTCTCTTACTGTGCACATAATATGATGAACTCGACGGCTGGGGCTGCTCACGCCCAGCAGCCCCAGGGGGGCTGGACACAGCGAGGGAGAAACCTTATTATATATATTTTTTTTTATATATATATCTTTTATCACCTAACAACGACCGCATGGAATGCGTCGCCGAAGAGACCCGAAGGCTCAAATTTCGCTATATCCAGAACCCCAGCAGATCGGCCTGATAAGCCTGGAGCATTATAATATAGATTTCTATAAACATTCTCCAGCTGACCTGCTGCCGTATAAGCTTTAACCCATAAAACCAAAGTAGTACTGCTTAAACCTACGCGCTGCCTCGGCAAACGCGAGATCCCAGCCACAGAATCTTATTTTTGCAAAATACACTCGAAATCTAAGCGGTGCCTCGGCAAACGCGAGATCCGAGCTAGATTCTGATTACAACATTAAACCTACACGCTGCCTCGGCAAACGCGAGATTCTTTAGTATAGACTTATGAGCAAAGCAGAGACTTAAATGATGATACTGGACCAGGTGAAAAAATAGCATTTTCCTATTTTTATTTCTGTTCAGCCTGGGGCATCATATCATAACCGTAATCTTTCAACCCTCTAATCTTGAATAAACATTTAACACGAGGGCTGAAAGTAGTGATAAATACGGTTTATTCCATAATTTAAATATTCAGTGTGTAAATCAGGGAAAAAAAAGGAAGCCTCGTGGTGGAGATAATGTGATAGAAATAAGAAAACGCTCGTCAACTTTTCTTTCTTAGGACGAGCGTTCCTTTTTCTCAGCTGGCCATTAAATATTTAATTTACTAACAGCACGGGACAAAACCTCCACCAGTTCATCATATACTGGAAAAATAGATGGCGAATCTAATTCAACAGTGTGTGTGCTTGCTTTCACTTTCAATATTCTCAACACAAACCTCCTCGGAGGAAGAATATGACGGAAAAAGGGCTCTCTCTCCCCGAGCGGAAGAAACCGCAGAGCGTGCTTCCAACACGGGGAGATAGAGCTGGATCTTCCGGGCAAGGAAGAAGAAAAGGCCCTCGGACCGTTCTCCCACCCCTCCAAAAGATCCTTCTGCGATCCCCAGGAATGCATTCTCCGCGCCGCCTCGGCAAACGCGGGTCCTGTATCCCGTGAGAATCGCGAGCCTGCCACTATCATAGTGACAGGCGAGAGCAGAGCATGCTAATCTGGTAGTTTCACTTTCACAATGTTAGCACTCAGCATGCTCTTACTCTCAAACAAATTGACACAAAGCTGTGTGTGTCCCCACCCGTTTAAATAAACGCGGGCAGGGAGGAACACACTGTTTGTACATTTGTTTCGCCATAACGATACCAACAATATTGCAACAGACAACAATAAATAGACAGGGACAGTTTGACACAGATCGCTTGCTGAGGCACAGAAGCTAAATGCCGGCGAGCAGCGGAAGTGCTCTTATCCTTTCCTGGTCATGACGTCACCCGCCCGTGACGCTCATTCCCTTTTTCCATTGGACTAGTTGGCATAGATGCTTCAGACGCAATCACGCAGAAGGCGTTCCCGTAGCGTTTCGACGCATCTCGAAGTTCCCTTTTCGATAAGGGAACAGTTGTGCTGCTTAATTTTTTTAACCTGTAATAGTTTTTTTAGGATTCTTTGAATACATTTTTTTTAAATAAAAAAAAACAACAAGTTTGGTCTTTTTATGTTTGTTTGTTTTTTTGAAAGGATGTGTTAAAGGGCATATTGCAGGTTAGAGGACCCAACGAGTCAATGTATAGAAAAACAATGTAGTAACTAGATTTTCTTTAAAATATACTTATAAATGCGCTACATTGGCTTCTGGAGTTGTTTTTGTGAGAGAATTTTACTTCCGCATCTGAAAATGGGCGTGACGGGCGTGACGTAACATGGGGGAGAGCGGTCGATTCAAACCATTCAAACAACAGGAAAACAATGCATTGCAATGACATTTCGGACTTACTCCTATGACGGACCGGGACCACAGCCATACAATTATGAGCCTGCTATGCTGCCGAGAGAGCAGGGACAGGCCAGGATTAATGTTAGACAGAACAACGGTCAGAGGAGAGACACATTATTGCAGAAGTATTATTATAAAAAAACGTGTGTGGAGTGAGTGTGCGCAGCCGCAGTTTATTGCATCACTTAATCGCGTGTCTTTTTGATTAGCCTAGCTGTCCGATTACTGAGTAAACATTAAAATAAACAGCCTATTCAATCTCCCCTGGGTGTTTTTTAAGGAAGAAATTAAATAATAGCAATCAGGAGAATGGAAGCAGCAATAAAAAAAATGAGGACTGTATGCTGTCGGCAAAACATTAGACCAATATGGATTAAAAACTGCACTGCAACAAAAAGGTAAGGCATATCTGCTTTTATATTACTGTTCACTGTGAGTTTTAATTAATAGTATAATAGAATTATAGTGCATCGTTCATTCTGTTTGGTAAAATGTGAGGTGTATATAATTCGGTAATGTCGTTGTTCTATACATTGTGCTTACAATATTGTACAGATTATTACCATCGTATATCAGTTAATAGCAAAGCTATTATTGGTCATAGGAGGAATTTACCAATAACAGAAACTAAGCTTTGATCATATGTCATGCTCATTAATATCCGTCCAGACTAATTACGTGATAGCCTAACTTAGCGGTTTCTCATCGAGAGACAGAGATATTTTTATTCCTGATATACTTGTTCCTCCGATCTGGTGTAGCCCTACACTACACACGATCGCGTTTCTCGAAGCAGATGCAGAAGATAAATCCCGTCTCTACAGCTGCACAAACCGCACACAGACACGAAAGATATCGTCCTTTTTCCTGTTAGGAAACCTGTGGACTCGATGTCCTGACAGCCGAAGTTTTTGCAACCTCCACAAACAAAATAATTTACCATGACGATGATAAATTAAAATACAAAAACTACCGAAAACACTGATTCACGACGGCTCTTACTGACTGTTTTAATTCAATGCCACGAGAACAAGAGGTTTTACATATTCACAATATCACATTAATATTAGCTGCCAGGAAATAAAAAATAAACATTTTACATAAAATCCAGTGCTTTCAAAGCATTACATGTTTTCATTGCTTTTTTGTTTTTAGTTTGTTCCAAAATATCTACATATAATGTGAAGTCATTTATAAAATGTGAAAAAAAGCCCAATTCTTTTTATATATGTGGTATTTTCCTAATAAAACAAATAACTGTATAATATGTTGTTCTTTACATTCCAAATTGTCATTCTGAGTATAAAAAAGCAAATGTACCCGCTCTTACTGAATACAAACCTATCTGTGCTGCAGAGGCTCCCTTCCTCTCGTGACGTAAAATGACGCGATGTTAAAAAAAAAAGCGGTTTTTACCAGCAGTCAAAGAAACGCTCACTTTATTTACTAAATTTGTGCCCTTATGTCGTTTTAAAACATTTTAAATCCTGCATTACCTTTTCATATGGTATTTTCATACAAGGTTATATATTAATTTGGATTTTTTTTTTTTTACCTGCAATATGCTCTTTAAGTGATAGGAATGACTTTAGGTCTTTACGTTCTTAGGAAAGATTTCTATTTTGAATAAATGCTGTTCTTTTTAACTTTTTATTCATCAGTGAATCATTCTTAGTTCAGGCTGCCTCACAGCACCTTGATGGGCCATTAGCCATTGGGGGAGTGTCTTTAGTCTCCCCTGGTGTAAATCACATTAGTATTCATGGCCATTCACACTCCCACTTATACAGCAGTGCTGACACAAAAACTGACATAAGAAATTTAAATCGTTATATTGTTGTTTGTGAAAGAGTGGTCAGAATGATTTTCACTTCAATTTGAAGTAAAAATTCTAGCCTACAAGAATAGTAACTCAAAAGTCTTGTGGACAACTATTCAGTATGTGTTAAATGGCCTTATTGTGGTGACTTTTTTTTCCCCAAAACGTACTAACCACGCATAATATTTTTTTTCTATAAAATGCAAACATGTACATCCATTTTGCTCACATATTATTGTAGCAGAGTTTGTGCTGAATACAGCAAATGTATATGTTGGCATATGTTTTAAGTAGCTGAAATAAGCACAAATGTCAGGGCATGTAAAAACATCTCAAGGACCCCAAAAACACCTCAGACCCCACAGGGTTAAGAGTTTTTTTCTTGGTTAATCTGAACGTTAAAGGAACATTCCATTCAGTCATTTTGAATATGTTATGAAAACATTATTTCTGAATGTTTTTTAAATGTTGAAAATGTACAGTGCCCTTACAAGGGAACTTGAGCTGCGTCAAGACTCAGTGGGAATGCCCCTGCGTGATTGCGTCGTGAAGCACGACGAGATGTGAAGCAGACGAGATGTCATAGGCGGAGGCCATCCGGCACATCCTTCCCGGCGGCCTGCTGCTGCCTCCACCCCGCTGCCGGTGGCAGTTCCTCGGCCTGCTAAGAGGGCAAGTCTGGTGGTGTGCGACCCTGTAAAGCCTTACACCCCTCAGCCCCCTCTGGTATGCCAGCACGGCAGCTGGGTGCAGTTCCAGTTTCCCGTGCAGGAAGGAATCGCAGTGTCTGTGGAACCATGTCAACATCGGTCTCTGTTTTTCATGACAGAGTGACTGCCTGTTGCTCAACTGCTTGTTTGCATTGGCTCTCTTCGGAACTGGTGCATGGACATGTTTATTGTCACATCTGTTATAAAAAAGAAGAAAGAAAAAGTGTGAGCATGCTGATAACACAATCAAAGAAACTGTATTATTATCATTATCATTCACTAATTGCCATGGATAAAAAAAAAAGTTTTCACACAAGAATATGAACTTTTACATTATGACGATGTAAACACAATTAGGCTACATTACATCTGTAAAATATTACGTCTATGCACTTACTCAGTATGATTCTCGATCGCACTGAGAACGAAAAGGAGAGCATGATGCAGCCACATTCCTAAAAACCAAAAAAAAAAAACTGTTAGCACATTATCCAAAGTAAAATGATGGACGAAGAAACATCTATTGATGGGCCGTAGACCGCGTCACCGCGAGTATCTGTTTATGGCCCATATAGACCTCAAGCATTTACTGATACACTCAATGAACGGATCGTTCGAGAACGACACATCACTACATTTGAAACATTTAAACATCTATTCACAAACATCTGTGCATAAGGCAGTATTTATGCATGATAAGTAGTGTCATATACTTACCAAACCTGAACATTTATATATAAAAAATATATTGTATTTAGACAGTATCACATATTTTACCGGAGGCTGAAACATATTTCTCTCATTTGACATTATATAACCTATATGTAATAGGCTAATATCACATTTGAAAAGTTTACACGAGTGTATAGGCCTACACGAATGTTAGGGATATTGTGAGGTAATCTTTCCTTTGTCAAAAGCTAGCCAAAACTAGGCAAAATATAGTCTGAAAATTCATTTGAGCTCTATGATCAGAAAAGGAATTATATAACACTAAACAACTCGGCGGGGTCAATTCGTTCTTCAAAATGCAGCCGTTGGTCTTCCGAGTTTCAAATTCCTCTGATGAAAAGGTGAATTTTTCCCCGCTGTCCAGAATCATCTGAAGGAGTAGCGTGCTGCCATCCTCAAAACGCGATGAACTATCAGTGAATCTGATGAAGAAACTTCGTGTTGTTATTGCATTGATGGGTGGGTGTGTGCGACAGGGTGGGAATTATACCGCGGCCACGCGGCCATGGCCGTCGTTGCCCTACACTTTGGCCTTCATGCCCCCTGAAAAAAAAATCATCGTACGACCACAGAGGCCTGTGTGCCCTGGCCCTGTCCAAGTTCCATGTATAAAGCGCCAGTGTGGCATAGTGGGCCACCCACCCAAGTAGTCTCTGAACTTCAATTAGTTCGTGGATTCGCGCAGGTGCAGTGTCATAACCGTTGCCAGTGCGTCGGCGCACTGAAGCGTTTTTTTTTTTTCCCATCGCGTTCCCATTCATAAAAAACTCCTGTGCTGTCGTCATGACAGAGATTCACAAAACAACGTCACTCACGGCTTTTAGCTCAAAAGTGTGCAGATTTGGAGAAATATTTATATATTTTCAGTTTCACATCAGATTTCTATTAACAGGAATAATATTTTATTGAATTGAATAGAATGGTATACTATATGAAGCCATACTATAGTATGATGTGAGATAGAAATTCCACGAAAACTTTTCCCTCCGCTTCGACTGTCAGTCATTCTCCATTCAGCATCAAACAGCGCGTCGCGTTCGGTTACAACACAGTCAACAATGAAACTCTCTCCAAGATGATTCAATGTTAATATTATTATACGATCTGTAGATAAAGCTCTATGTTTTCTCATAAAATGACTATCTTGCTGGACTGTATTGCTGTAACTTAATCATGTTCCTTTTTATCGTGTGTCTGTTAGATCACAACACTGGAGCACTATAATTGTTCTTCACGCGCACAGTAACTGAAATTTAAAACTGTTAAAAGAAAAGGCTCAATAAACTATTGCATAGATAGATACTGTATAATACACTACGCATCGATATGTATTTCCTTTGTGCTTTGAACTTTTCAATGCGGACTCGACGCGCTGCGCGCTGTGACTCTGTGTTGCTTCAAGCGCAAGTGCTGTGTGCCGCACTGTACTCATATATATGAGTCTTTCATAAACATATAATACTTTTTGCGCAATGAAAGATTCTAAATAGCCTTTTTTGTTCTGTCCTATCTATCATATGTTGCTGCCTCATTAAACAGCATTTAAAAAATGTCTTAATTTTATAGTAGCCTAGACTATATATAAAATAATTGATCTTTCTGATTTTTATCTTGTTTTTCATTAATGTATTTTACAACAATATAAAGAGCAATGTGTAACGTTTTAACAGATTTAGTGCTACACGTATTGTCTCTTATTTGTTCCCCAGTAAATAATGTTTTTTTTCACTAAATGTTCAGATTTAATAAAATTATTGTACACTTGTGATTTTTCTAGATATTTTACTGCTGAGTTATCCACTAATCTAGTTTATAATAGAATTTTTGTTATAGGTTATGATATTTTTTTTTATTTGTTGTTTTTCTTTATAATTAAGTTGTCTGTATTAAGTAGATTGTGTTTAACACACAAAAGAGTGATTATCAGTTCAACACAGTTATAGAAATTCTATTTGATTTTTTTTTAACTGCACTGGTATGCAAAAAAATGCATCTAAAAATGCATCAGATTGATGCTTTAAAATATGGAATATATAAAATGTTCTTACGGGGGAGCATTACCTAGAGGGGTAATATCCTTCTCACCCTTTTCACCCCTGAACCGTTTTCATGTCTGATTATACATAAAATATTATATTTTCTGTCAGATTGTTTTTTATCTGAAGCCAAATCAGATCACAGAAGGTACAATTTTTTTTTGTATTAAAAAAAGTCATAATCCATGTCTTATTGCAAATATTGCAAATAGGATATAGGATGTTATGGTATCAATCTGAATGGGAAAACCATCAAATTGTACTCAATGGCCTTTGTGCCCTGTCATATGGCCTTGGTGCCCCTAAAAAAAAGTAAAGGTGGAGGCCAAATGGCCTTGCCCCTAAAATTACATAATTCCCACCCTGGTGTGCGATGCATAACGTTAGATCACCTATTTACCATGTGAAAAGCTCTGGGGGTGTGGCGGTCTCAGCTAATTAAAGATAATGAAGGGATAACGAAAAAACTGTACCTCTCCTTGGTTTCAAACGGATTACATAAACTGTAAATATTTTTTTTTTTAAATAAATTACATAATTTAAAAGAGAATTTTAGCTAATATTCTCTGTGACAAGTATTGACTGATTTACAGTTAATTTTCCGGACGTGTTTCAGAATGGACCTCACTGACAGAGAGAAGGCAAAACACGCATCATGTTCCCCTTCAGGGACTACCGCTGCGTGCCCTCCAGCGTGACGCGTCTGAAGCATGAATGAAATCAGTCAATGAAAAGAACGAGCGTACGGCGAGTGACGTCATCAACCAGGAAGCTATAAATATCCCCTGAGCCCACAACACGCCAGCTTTTGTTACTTCAGCAGCTCTGTGTGTGTCTGAAATCTTTTGATTGTGTTTGTCTGTGTTAGACAGGAGTTCCCCTTCAGGGACTACCGCTGCGTGTAATCGCAGTGGGAACGCCCTCCAGCGTGACGCGTCTGAAGCATGAATAAAATCAGTCAATGAAGAATGAGCGTACGGCGAGTGACGTCATCGACCAGGAAGCTATAAATTTCCCCTGAGCCCACAAAATGCCAGCTTTTGTTACTTCAGCAAGCTCTGTGTGTGTCTGAAATCTATCGATTGTGTTTGTCTGTTTTAGACAGGAGTTTATCACTATATATATATCTATATTATATATTTAAAAAACAATATGAGCGAGCAGTATAGGAAGTGTGTTCCCCCCTGTACACGATACATCACGGGTGGGGATTCACACGAGCTATGTGTGGCTTGTTTGGGAGTGCAGCATGCCCAGTCGGCTCTCAAGGGAGAGCGTTTTCCCTTGAGAACTCTGCGCTCGCGGCGATCGCTCTTCGAGGAGAGTGGTTTGCTGCGAGCTCCCCGAGGCTCGGGTCCCGCTTCTGTTGAGGCAGAGCGGCGGCGCTTGTCTTGGGGCTCGCAGATGGATCTCACTGGCGACGTTGAGACGGGCTCCGCCCTATCTCACCTATCTCCGGCGAGATCTAGTGCCTCTCACCCGGCTCTGGAAGCACGCGCTGCGGCGGTTACTTCTGCCGGGTGGAGGCACATGATGATGTTGAATTAAGATTATCCAGTTTTGAGGAGCTGGATGTCGAAAGTTTTGCATCAGAGGAAACTAGTTTGTCACATTATACTGCAAATGAAGAAGGTTTGATTGATGTGTTATCTCGGGCTGTTGAAAAGCTCAGTATCGAGTGGCCAACTGATAGACAGGAGTCTAGTAATAAAAGTAAACTAGATGATAGATTTCTGTCTGTACGACCTCAACCTTCTCGCCGGTGCTTACCGTTCTTCCCAGATCTCCACGCTGAGGTTTCAAAGACCTGGGTTAGACCGGTTTCAAGCAGAATTTACACAAATCAGTCCAATGCTTATGGTAACATTGTTGGTGCTAAATCTGCTGGTTATGTGACCATGCCGAAGGCGGAGGAGACGCTCGCGAGCTATCTCTCTCCAGCTTCATCATCTTCACTTAAAGCACCGGCTCTGCCCTCTAAACCACTAAAAAATACTTCTGTGTTAGTGGGGAAGGCTTATTCGGCGGCGGGTCAGGCGGCTGCATGTCTACACACTATGGCCGTTATGCAGGCTTATCAGTCTGACCTGCTTAAAGATGCGTGTAAAGGGGGGGAAATTTCTGTTGAAATGATTAATGAGCTCAGGCAGACTGCTGATCTCACTCTCCGGGCCACCAGGGAGACAGCTAAATCTATCGGCCGGTCTATGGCAGCCATGGTGGCCACAGAGAGACACTTGTCAGACCTCTATGAAGGAAAAAGATAAGACTCTCCTTTTAAATGCTCCAGTTTTGCCTATGGCAGCCATGGTGGCCACAGAGAGACACTTGTCAGACCTCTATGAAGGAAAAAGATAAGACTCTCCTTTTAAATGCTCCAGTCTTGCCTATGGGCCTCTTTGGTGACGCTCTTCATTCTGTCACGGAGAGGTTCCAGGAAGAGAAGAAACAGGCGGCTGCTTTTCAGAACTCTTTGCCCCTTAAAGTGCGTGTCGCCGGGTCCTGCTGAGCGAGGGCAGTCCCAGTCGCCGAGTACATCAAAAAGAGCGCAGCAGAAACGAAGTGTCGCGTCTCGTGCCCCCCCCGCAGAGAAACTGGAGGGACGAGGCGGGGCGCTCTCCGGCGCGACCTTCTCATGGTAGGGCTGATCTGAGGACAGTCATTATCGTCAGAAAAATCCTGACGTGCTGAACGTCAGGGCTCTGAGGGTGGTCCCCGTCGTGAAAGACTTGAGTTCACTGCACAAACACGGTGCCCTGTCTTTCCCGATGCCCTCAGGGGTCTGTTCTACTAACCCTGCCTATACAGGGCGTCGAAAGACTCGGCGATTGCTTTCCCGAGGGACGCTCGCCCCCTCCGAGGAGGGTTGTGGAGTGCCCAGATCAGCTGTTCCCTGCCAGTACGTTACAGGGCGCTGTGTCTGTCACTCGGGATGTTCAAATCAGATCCGAGGACTGGTTTGTCACGATAGATCTAAAGGACGTTTACTTCCATGTATCTATCCTCCCTCAACACAGGAAGTTCCTGAGGTTCGCTTTTGGGGGCGAAGCGTACCAATATCGGGTTCTTCCTTTCGGCCTAGCATTGTCACCCCGAACATTCACGAAGTGTATGGATGCTGCTATAGCCCCGCTGTGGTTGCAGGGCATACATATTCTGAATTTTATAGACGATTGGTTAATTCTAGCTAAAAAGAAAAACAATCGGAACGGTTCGGCATCGAGATGTCGTTCTTGCTCACATCAACGCCAAAAAGAGTGTTCTTTCTCCATTACAGAGAACCACTTTTCTAGGTGTAGTGTGGGATTCAACAATGATGCAGGCACGATTGTCACCTGCTCGTATTGCTTTGATTCTCGCCGCAGTAGATCAGGTCAAGCTAGGCCAGTCATCCACTGTAAAACAGTTCCAGAGACTGTTAGGTCTCATGGCAGCTGCGTCCAACGTGATACCTTTTGGCCTCTTGCACATGAGACCATTACAGTGGTGGCTCAGAACCAAGGGATTCTCCCCGAGGGGAAATCCACTTCGCATGATCGTGAGTTCGCGACGGTGTCTTCGCGCCCTGATTATGTGGAAAGATCCTTGGTTTCTGTCCCAAGGTCCCGTGTTGGGGGCTCCTTGTCGTCACGTTATGCTAACAACAGATGCCTCTCTCACGGGTTGGGGGGCGATCATGAGTGGTCGCCCGGCTCAGGGTCTGTGGGGGGACCATCATCGTTTGTGGCACATAAATTGTCTAGAGATGTTAGCAGTGTCTCAGGCTCTGAAACATTTCGTCCCAGACCTAAGGGGCCATCATGTTCTTGTCCGTACAGACAACACATCGGTGGTCTCGTATATCAACCATCAGGGGGGTCTGCGTTCTCGCCCGCTTTACAAACTGGCATGTCAGATCCTTCTATGGTCCCAGGGGAAAATTCTCTCTCTCAGAGCTATTTATCTCCCGGGATATTTGAATCAGGGAACAGACATCCTGTCGAGGCAGGGGCCGAGGCCCGGGGAATGGAGTCTTCACCCCGAGGTGGTGGAGCTCCTATGGGAAAATTTCGGTCGTGCCGAGGTAGACCTATTTGCGTCCCGAGCGACATCACACTGTCCACTGTGGTTCTCTCTCAGCCTGCCAGCCCCTCTGGGGTTGGACGCGATGGTACATCCGTGGCCGAGGTCACGTCTGTATGCTTTTCCCCCGATCGCTCTGCTCCCGGGAGTTCTGGAGAGGGTTCGCCGGGATGGGCTCAGTCCCCTGCTAATAGCCCCATACTGGCCGGCCCGAGTATGGTTTGCGGACCTAGTGTCTCTTCTCGACGGCTCTCCCCTGGAGATACCGATCAGGAGAGATCTGCTCTCTCAGGCGAGTGGGTCGATCCTTCACCCCCGCCCAGAACTATGGAGGCTGTGGGCTTGGCCTCTGAGGGGGCCCAGCTCATAGATTCTGGTCTCTCAACTGAGGTCGTTGAGACCATCCTCCAATCCAGAGCTCCCTCCACGAGGAAGTTATATGCCACAAGGTGGAAACTTTTCACCTCTTGGTGTGGAGAGCGCCAGCAGGACCCAGTTAAGTCAAGTCAAGTCAAGTCAAATATATTTATATAGCGCTTTTCACAATACAGATTGTATCAAAGCTGCTTTACAGTATCAATCAAAACAACTCAACAATGTTTGTTTATTACTGGACATCCAAAAAGGACATCCAAGTTTGGTAGAGCTGATCAATGGTATGATTGTTTAATTAATTTGAATATCCCCAACTGAGCAAGCCAAAGGCAACAGTGGCAAGGAACCGAAAAACTCCATCAAGTGACCCAATGGTGTCCTAAAACTCCATCAGATCACCCAATGGAGAAAAAAAAAAACCTTGGGAGAACCCAGGCTCAGTCGGGGCCAGTTCTCCTCTGGCGTTTATGAACTAGAGGCCGAATTTAGAGTAACTGTAAGATAAAAATTTATATGAATGCCTGGCTAAATAGATGCGTCTTTAGTCTAGTTTTAAACTGGGAGAGCGAGTCTGAGCAACGAACAATATCAGGAAGGCTATTCCAGAGCTTCGGAGCTAGATGTGAAAATGCTCTCCCTCCTTTGGTGGATCTGGATATCCTAGGAATGACCAGAAGCCTCGAATTTAGTGATCTTAAAGAGCGTGATGGATTGTAAGGCGATAGAAGATCCGTTAAATAGACTGGAGCTAAACCATTTAGAGCTTTATAGGTCAAAAGCAATACCTTGTAATTAATACGGAACTTTATAGGTAACCAATGAAGTGATGATAAAACTGGTGTTATATGATCATATTTTCTTGATCTAGTAAGAACTCTAGCGGCTGCATTTTGGACTAACTGTAGCTTGTTTATTGAGGATGCAGGACAACCAGCTAATAAAGCATTACAGTAATCTAGTCTCGAGGTCATGAATGCATGAACTAACTTTTCTGCATCAGAAACAGATAGCATATTACGTAGCTTAGCAATGTTTCTAAGGTGGAAAAAGGCAGTTTTTGTAACATATGAAATATGCTTTTCAAAAGACAGGTTGCAGTCTAATATAACACCCAGGTCTTTTACTGTAGCGGATAAAGTAACAGGGCATCCTACTATGTTAAAGTTGTGTTGTGAGAGGTTTTGTAGACGGTTTTTAGAACCGATAAGTATTACCTCTGTCTTATCTGGATTTAATAAAAGAAAGTTACGCGTCATCCAATCTTTTATATCTTTAACACAATCAGTCAATTTGGATAATTTAGCGTATTCATCTGGCCGTGATGAAATATATATTTGAGTGTCATCAGCATAGCAATGGAAACTAATTCCATGTTTCCTTAGAATATTACCAAGTGGCAGCATATATATTGAGAATAATAAAGGGCCTAACACAGATCCCTGCGGCACTCCATGGTTTGCCGAAGTCATGATCGATTTTTCTCCATTTAAGTAGACGAAATGGTAGCGGTCAGATAAGTATGACCTGAACCAGCTTAATGCTTGTCCTTGAACACCAGTGTAATTTTGTAGTCGATCTAAGAGTATTGTGTGATCTATAGTATCGAACGCAGCACTAAGATCAAGTAAAACTAGTACTGAGATACAGCCTTGGTCCGAAGCTAAAAGTAGATCATTTATGATTCTAACAAGCGCAGTTTCAGTGCTATGATGTGGCCTGAATCCAGACTGAAACTTTTCATAGATGTCGTTTTCTTGCAAGAAAGAGCCGAGTTGAGCGGACACAACTTTTTCTAATATTTTTGACATAAATGGAAGATTCGAAATGGGTCTGTAATTTGCTAGGTTATTTGGATCTAATTGTGGTTTCTTAATAAGAGGTTTTATAACTGCCAGCTTGAATGCTCTTGGAACATGACCTAAAGATAAAGACGAATTAATAATATTGAGAAGAGGCTCTTCCACTATAGGTAATACTTCTTTCAGTAGTTTAGTTGGTATAGGATCTAATAAACATGTTGTTGTTTTAGATGAAGTGATAAGTTTATTTAACTCTTTTTGTTCTATGGTTGTAAAGCATTGTAATTGTTCTTGCGGGGTGATAATTGCGGCTGAATTATAAGGCGCGAGCAAAGATTGAACGTTTACGATTTTGATTCTGATGCTTTCAATTTTCTCGGTGAAAAAGTTCATGAAATCATTACTACTGAACTGTAACAAGGTATTTTGTTCAGACGACTTCTGTTTATTTGTTAGTCTAGCCACGGTATTAAATAAAAACCTTGGATTATTTTGGTTGTTTTCTATTAATTTGCTGAGGTGCTCAGCCCTGGCCGTTTTAAGGGCCTTTTTATAACGTGACATACTGTCTTTCCACGCGATTCTAAAGACCTCTAAATTAGTTTTTTTCCATCTACGCTCTAAATTACGGGTTTCTCTCTTTAAAACATACGTAGTAATATTGTACCATGGTGCTATACTTTTTTCTCTGACCTTTTTTAATCGAATGGGTGCAACCATATCCAATGTTCTAGAGAGAATGGTGCTCATAGTGCTAGTTAATTCGTCTAGTTCATCTGTTTGTTTGGGTTCAGGCAGCAGCTGAGACAGATCAGATAAGCTATTTGAGAAATTATCTATGGTGGATGGAAGAATTGTTCTACCTGGTCGATAACGTGGCGCAGCATGACATAATACAGCAGTACGTAGTATGCAAGTTACCATGTAATGGTCAGTGACATCATCACTTAGTGGAATGATATCTATATCGGTTGGATCGGTTCCATATGATATAATTAAATCGAGTGTATGATTAAGACGATGAGTTGGTCCGGTGACGTTTTGCTTGACCCCGAAGGAGTTTAATAGATCTGTAAACGCAGCCCCTAACGCATCATTTAAATTATCTACGTGTATGTTAAAATCTCCAACAATTAATGCTTTATCGACGTTGACCAAAAGATCTGATAGAAAGTCAGCAAACTCTTTTAGAAAATCGGCGTAAGGCCCTGGAGGTCGATATACGGTAGCCAATGCTAGAGATAATAGGGATTTTTTTCTTACATCTAACAGCGTAACATTTAGCACAAGTACTTCAAACGAATTAAACCTATGACAAGTTTTCTGAGTAACATTGAGAATATCTCTATAGATTGTTGAAACACCGCCGCCACGACCGATCAGACGGGGCTCATGCTTATAACAGTATCCTGGCGGAGTAGACTCATTTAGACCGAAATAATCATTTGGTTTAAGCCAGGTTTCAGTAAGGCACAGAACATCGAAATTATTATCTGTGACCATTTCATTTACAATAACCGCCTTAGGTGTGAGTGATCTAATGTTTAGAAGACCTAGCTTTAGAAATTGTTTTTGTTCACTAATAGCGAGAGTTTTTGTTTTAATAACAATTCGATTTTTCTAGATCCCGCAGTAGATTTATTATTTGATCTTAGTAAACGAGGGATAGACACAGTTTCTATGCAATGTTCTACACTAGTATTAATATCAATTAAATTGGTGCAGTAGAGACTGTGATTTGGATTTTTGGTTACTAGTCAAATGGTATTTAACATCTTGGAGATGTTATCTGACAGAAGATCTGCCCCTATTCTACTTGGGTGTAAGCCATCAGCGCGGAAGAGCCTCGGTCGCTCCCAAAACAGATTCCAATTATTTACAAAGAGCAGTTTCTGCTCATTGCACCATGACAATAACCATTCATTAAGCGCGAATAATCTACTGAACTTTTCATGCCCTCGTCGGTACGTAGGAAGCGGTCCAGACACAATAATCGCTATTTCAGGCGATGTGCTGCGTACCGTATCGATAAGGCTCCTGAAGTCTTTCTTCAGAACCTCCGTCTGTCGCAGCCTAGTGTCGTTAGATCCCGCGTGCAGCACAACAGCTCCGACGCGCTCGTCACCGTTCAAGATCTCAGTTACCCGCGCAGTGATATCGAGAACACGAGCACCAGGAAAGCAGTGACTGTGCACCTTACTTTTACCTAACGTAGCATGGACGTGTCGGACGGTGGAATCGCCGATGATCACAGCATCGCGTTCCGTTTCACGAAGAGGGGAGAAGCGGTTCTGAGTGGAGATCTCGAAAACCGGGAGGGGCGAAAAGATTCTTGTCCTGGCTCGCGGCTTCCGCGGAACCACCCAGGCTTCTTGGTGGTGTGTTGAAGCCGGAGTGAATGAAACCATGGCTGATCGTGACCTGGACGTTCGGGACCAGTGCTGAGAAACGGACGGAGTGGACGAGGTCGGCGTCAGCGGGTTACTAACGTTAATCACTGATCCGTGTGCATCAGCGCGTGATGTTTCAAGAGCTAAACGCCGGTCTCTCAGCTCAGTTTGTCTCTCTAGAAGGTCACGGATCTGCTTTTCTACAGCTTCTAATTCAGACTGCACCGCGAGCAACTCAGATTTGTTCTCATCTGCACAAAAAGGTAGATAACATACACCTGATATATTCGCCATTTTAACAGATGGACAGTAAGTTAGCAACTTAGTGGTTAGTGGTGTTGGGTAACGGCTTGAGACGCGTCTGTTCAACAGTCCTAGTTATAATTATGTGTTAAATGATGGTTCAAAACAGAATAAAAGGAGGAAATACGGAAAAACACAAGGAAATACGAACCTAATACGAGGCTTAGACAGCCACGACGCAGACAAACAAACTCACGGCAGACAGCGAGGCGGATAAATCAGTCGATCGCAGGGCGAGCAGCAGTGAAGCAGTGTCTCGCTCTACGACCAACAACCGATGTTCTTACCGTATTTGCGGTTCCAGCCGTATAATGGCTTGAGACGCGTCTAATACGAGGCTAGACAGCCACGACGCAGACAAGCGCACAGCAGGCAACGAGGCTGACAAAATCAGTCGATCGCAGGGCGAGCAGCAGTGAAGCGGTGTCTCGCTCTGCGACCAACAGTCCGAGTTGTAATTATGAGTTAAATGATGTTGCAGAACAGAATAAAAGAGAGAAATACGGAAAAATATGAAGCTAATACGAGGCTTAGACAGCCACGACGCAAACAAATGCACAGCTCACAGCAGGTAGCAAAGCGGAAGTAGCAAAGCGGAAGTGCGTGTGTGTGTGTCTAGATCCGAGTGAGAGTTAACTGCCCGGTTGGAACAGTGCTGGATTTCCTGCAGGACCGTCTCTCCACAGGGTTATCCCACTCCACACTGAAGGTGTATGTGGCGGCCTTAGCTGCTTACCACGCCCCTTCAAGTGGAGGTTCCCTAGGGAGACACCCACTTATATCTCGCTTACTTCGTGGCACCTTGAGGCTGAGGCCTGCAGTTCGCACGAGGGTACCAGCTTGGGATCTGGCCATCGTCTTAGAAGGTCTCTCCCTAGCTCCTTTCGAGCCCATCGAGGAAGTTTCGGAAAAGTTTCTTACTCTAAAGACTATCCTCCTTCTTGCTATCTTGTCTCTAAAAAGAATAGGAGATATTCAAGCACTTTCGGTGGCTCCCTTGTGCCTGGAATTTGCTCCTGGTATGGTTAAGGCTAAAAGAGACCTCTGTCCGAGACCAGGTTATGTTCCTAAGGTTCCAACTGTTTCTGTTAGACCTATAGTTCTGCAGGCTTTCTGTCCTCAGCCTTTTCTGACGTCAGACCAGGAGAAACTTAATTTGCTGTGCCCAGTTAGGGCTTTAGATGCTTACGTCCACAGAGCTGCCCTGTGGAGAAGATCGGAACAACTGTTCGTCTGTTTTGGGTCACCTAAGAAAGGATGAGCAAGTGGGTGGTCGAGGCCATCTCGCTTGCTTATGGTTCGGCCCATCAGCCTTCACCTTTGGCTGTAAGGGCTCATTCCACCCGGAGTATGGCTGCTTCTACAGCTCTTCTTTCAGGAGCTTCTCTTCAGGACGTTTGTGATGCGGCAGGCTGGTCCTCACCTTACACTTTCGTCAGACTTTATTCCCTTGACCTTAGCTCCACTCCCGGGGCTCAGGTTCTCTCGTCGACTTGTGGCTCCTAATGACACACGGTGGGGATTTGGTCGTATGGGGATGTGGGTATTGCGTTCCCACTGTGATTACACGCAGCGGTAGTCCCTGAAGGGGAACGTCCCGGGTTACATATGTAACCCTAGTTCCCCGAAGGGACGGACGCTGCGTGTCCTGCCATTCTCCTGGCATCCCCTTGGGTCGCTTGCTTCAGTAACTTTAAGCTGGCGTGTTGTGGGCTCAGGGGATATTTATAGCTTCCATGCTCGATGACGTCACTCGCCGTACGCTCGTTCTTTTCATTGACTGATTTCATTCATGCTTCAGACGCGTCATGCTGGAGGGCGTTCCCACTGCGATTACACGCAGCGTCCATCCATTTGGGGAACTAGGGTTACATACGTAACCCGGGACGTATATTTTTCTTTATTTGACGAAAAGCACAACAATTTGTTTTTATTGTGAGTACCCACAAAAAATATACACTTAAAAGGATCTAATGATGTACAACACTTCTGCCCTACAAAGGCAAAACGCCGTAACATCATGTTTGATAAAAAATTAGTTAATGTCATTTTTGTGGTATTTGAGACATCCTTTATAATGTGAATAAATGTCGTCAATTTGATTTGTTTTAACGAGAAAATAAAGGGCTATGACAACCGTAACTTCCAAAACCATATGAGAAACCACAGCAGAACGCCGTAACAGCTGTTTACAGCTCTTTGCCTTTGTTCCAGCACGCTGAAGTTGAGTTAAGGTGTTCTGGCTTTGTTTAGCCTGGCATCAAGAGAGATGTTACGGTGCCGCTGTGATGTTACTGTACTCTGGCTTTGTCATACTGTCAAATTTTGCCGCTCTCAAACCACGTAACATACACATGACACATCTTTGGTAAGAACATACCAAAACATTTATTATAAACATGATAAATTTTCGATTGCATTCTGCTTAATTCAGCTAGTTTGCGAGAACAACATACCACCAACTTTGCTGGCCAGACAAACTGCTAAGCATGCAATCAGAAACAAAGCAAGGTGAACAAGCCATACGGTATGCAAGCTACTAGGTTGTCATAAATGTTGTTTTTCGTTGAGGGCGATTGGTTCAGATCTGTCAATATCAGTGACAGCCCAGAGCTAACGTTAGCTAAATTTAATCTGTGTCACGAAAATTAGCGCTAACGTTCAGAGACGCCAAAAACGAATTATTAAGTACACAGGCATCCTACCTTTCCATCCAATCCGATATAATCCATGGAAAATCCATAATCCATAGCAATGCACGTTATCTGCTATATCCACAACAATCCATACATGTTTGAGCCATATTTCCTTCTTGCATGTGTTCATGTCAGATCTTACACAAATCCATATAGCACAAAGCTCGCTAACTTCCGTACAAAGTAGGCTAACCTAAATGGTAAAAGTAATTCCAGCTTTTTTCAGTTGACTGTCTATATTATCTCAGATTTAAAAAGCAGTAATCCAAGTCGAGTTCGTTAACTGTGCATCTTGAGCAGTTTGGTGGCCCTTAAACCTTTAACTGTCACCACACCCCAATTTTTTGAACTCTTCGTATGAAAACAAACTGAGCTTTCTACCAATTTCATGATTTTTCGTGTTTATTGCTTTATGAAGTTCCTAAACGTAAGTTAGGGAGAAGCGAGCCAATATAATCTTTCAATCAACAGCCTACAGCCTATATAAGCAGCCGCTTACCTTTCCCTGGCATCAGCTGTTCCAGTATCAGCTGTCCCAGTATCAGCTGTCCCAGTATTGCCGCACGGAATAACGTCCGACATCCCGGAAATCCAGCTCTTTCCTTTAGACGACGATTGACAAGCCTTCCTGGGACACAGCCAGTCACACCACGCGTGAGCTCGGATCTTACGGATTATCTTCATGAGCGTTCCGATCGAGAAATCCAGCACGCATATAAACCACGTTCCAAAGGCAACGCTCTCCTCCATCTTCAAGATCGCCAGTTTCAACCGAGCCTCGTCCATCTTCTTCTCTCCACTCTTCCGCTGCTAATACACCGATTCCACCCATTTCAAAATGTTTGGTCAACAGCCTATGTCAAGTTATCCAGCTCCGGAATCCATTTCTCCTGCAGATCATCAAAAGCTCAACTCTACGATCTTTTCATCAG
Organism: Chrosomus eos; assembly: GCA_036326025.1. Taxonomy (NCBI): domain Eukaryota; kingdom Metazoa; phylum Chordata; class Actinopteri; order Cypriniformes; family Leuciscidae; genus Chrosomus; species Chrosomus eos. The sequence continues at coordinate 49,592,337 of CM070818.1, forward strand.
TTCTTACAGTTCCAGCATTCTATCAAACACTTCAACATTTTATAAAAGTACAATCCGCTTGCCAGCCCATTCACTCTCAACAGCAGCCCATCTTCCAGCTCCTAACAATGCAGTCGCCATGGAACCACCTCCAGTCCCAGCCCATCTCCGTTCCCTAATTCTATCTGGTGCAACTATCGATCTTCTCTACTGACTTCCGTCCCTCAAGATGAATCCCATCACACTGGAACCAGTGTCCTTACTGGGGAGCCTTGGACCTCGAACTATATAACAGAGTCTTAGGCGTTCGAAGCCCTTCTTGCACCATCTGCAGGTCTATCATTCATTCTACTTCACAATGTCCCCAAACCAACCCAGATCTTCCAACCCATCCAGCTCCTTTCCAAGAAAAATCCACTTCATATGTCCCTCGAACAAGGAATCACCAGATAACCAGATTTGAGGTAAACTGAGGCAGATTTTACCTCAGTTTCAGGCAGACAAGTGTGCAACAGCTTTAATTCATCACGTTGCAACAGGCAACAATGCCACTTCCTCCATGTCTGTAATTTCTGTGTGGCAGAGCTCACGCTCTTCCTATGTGCCCTGTGCGCCGCCTCAGCTAACTTTAACCGTCGACATTCTTAGCATCTGCCTAACCATTCTCCGCTCAGGTCTTTTTCTCCTAACAAAACAAGAACCCTAGACGCCATGTTCAATTTTGCTTTCTTCCGATCACCAAATCAAATGCTAGGTCGATGGTCGTCCCACGCCTGCTGTTTCCCTGGCTATTTTCTCCACTGCCGCTGCAGTGATGTCTCCTCTGCTCCCACAGGAGCTCATTTTTCTTCAGCGAGCATTAGTCTCCCAGCGGACGTTGCATGCATCTATCTCTACTCTTTTCCATCCAGCGAGCATTGGTCTCCAATCGGATGTACTATGTACTTATCTCCACTCTCTCCCGTCCAGCGAGCATTGGTCTCCCAGCGGACGTTGCATGCATCTATCTCTACACTCTTCCGTCCAGCGAGCATTGGTCTCCCATCGGACGTAGTATGCTTCAGTTTTCTCTCTCCTCATCCAGCGAGCATAGGTCTCCCAGTGGATATTGCATGCATCTATGTTTCCTCTTTCCCATCCAACAGGTATCGATTTCCCAGCGGACCGCAAGAAATCTCCAGTCCGGGCTTCCAAAAAACGGTAGGGCCCATCAGCCCGACGCCGTGAGCTGCTCCCGTCGGAAGCTACATTGGCCCTCCTGGTTGGGCATTCACAAATCCTGTTGCCCCTCATTCGTCAACCAGTAGGTCAGACGGCATAAATCACGCTATTCATCGGCCGATAGAGCTCGCCTGTCTGACGCAGTGAGCTGCTCCCGTCACGCAACCTGGTCAGACGGCATAAATCACGCTATTCATCGGCCGATAAAGCTCGCCTGTTTGACGCAGTGAGCTGCTCCCGTCAAGAAACGGGGCGAGCCCTCCCGACTGTTTGTTCGAAATTACGACTGTTCCCCGTTCGGGAGCCAGCAGGCCCTCCTGGTCCAGCAACCAGGCTTATTCTCAACATGCCAGCCCTTATAAACATACGTTCGTTCAGATCTGCATAACATTAGACAAGCACAACAAACACTAGCATCCCTCTGAGTCTGGACCGCTTCTCCCTACCATTTGCATCTCCCCGCTTACCTAGCCCCGCAGGGCGTGTATTCATCTGGATGCAGTGAGAGCTCTCCCTTTTCGGATGTGCGTGACCTACCACTCCTGGAGTGGGGTCTCCCATCCGAATCGCCGTGTGGGCTCCCCCGTTCAGATGCATCTTAGGCTCTCCGTTCGACTTGCTGTGTGGGCTCTCCCATTTTGATCGCTAAGTGAACTCCCTATTTATACATATGGGGGGGCTCTCTCCTTCGAAACGCGGGAGCTCTCCCGGTCGAATCGCAGTATGAGCTTTCCGTTCGGGCGCCGTGGGGGCTCTCCCTTTCCGAATCGCTGTGTGATCCTTCATGTTTTTTAACCATGGAGGCTCTCCCGTTCGGATCGCAGTGTGGGCCCTCCTATCCGGAAAACAGGACTGGAGGTACCAAGGATCGTACGTCCCTTGAACGCGACGGGCCATTATGTCTTTACGTGATCTCCGCCCCCTGCGTCAGAAGGATGGTAGTTCTGCTTTTCCTATGTATACCGTAGGCTCCCTCTTGCTGCGTAGGGAGTTTCGCTTCAGATACTGGTGGCCCGTTTTGCCTTTAGGGACGAGGACCTTCTTCCCCATTTGTGACATCTGGAGCCCCTATGTTCTCTAACTCCATGGAGCTCCATGTCATGGATGTGGCAGGGCGTTCTCCAACCACGTACTCAAACCTCCAGTCCCAAGATACTCCCGCAGGAGTAATTTCTGAAAGTCACTGCCGCAGCAGTGCAGCGGAGAGATGTACCCCAGTCAAATTTCCACAAGCCGTTTCAGTTTCGTTTCACTCCACAACGAACGCAGGCACTCTTTCAAACACAGCTCCCGCCGGAGCTCCATTAATAACCCCACATGGTGGGCATAGTAGGGAGACGCAGTTCCAGCCAGGAGCCCCATTAAAAATCACTGCCGCAGGAGTGTCCATCCATGCTCCATACAGCTTTCAATTTCCACTCTTTTGGGGGGTAACATACTTATGCTCCTAGGCATCCTGTATTTGATCACGTTATTCTAACTTGCTGTCCCAAATATTTATTCAACACTTTTGGGGGGTATATCAGAGCTCGAGTTGAAGCTGCTTCATCGAGCCCCTCTCCAGATGGACAGCAAGCCAAATAAGTTTAACCTAATATCTTAAAGATTCTATGGGCAAACGAACTCGTTAAATGAAGTTCCTAAACGTAAGTTAGGGAGGAGCGAGCCAATATAATCTTTCAATCAACAGCCTACAGCCTATATAAGCAGCCGCTTACCTCTCCCTGGCATCAGCTGTTCCAGTATCAGCTGTCCCAGTATCCCTCCACCTCCCCAAACTCCACCTTCATCTCAGGTACCTTGCCCTTTAATTACCAGGTCCTACATTTAGCCACTGGGGGGTATATCAGAGCTTGAGTTGAAGCTGCTTCATCGAGCCCCTCTCCAGTGGACAGCAAGCCAAATAAGTTTAACCTAATATCTTAAAGATTCTATGGGCAAACGAACTCGTTAATTCAAAATAAAGGCCTAAAGACGCCTAATGAATATGAAATATTCTTGTTGCAAATTGATAATTTATGTTTAATTAATTATTACTCTATATCTTGCATTTAAATAAATATACCTTTGTATTCAATTATAATTAAATTATCTTTATTGTGGAAATATTTCTTGTATTTATTCATACTGTACATACTGTACTGCAAAGTAACTTATCTGTCATACTGTTTAACTGTGTTAGTGTTGCCGCACTTCCTGACCATGATAACTAGACCTTGGTTAGGTGTTCTTACAATGGATGCAAGTATGGGGAACAGCAAGCAAATATTGAGTATATGTCAGTTACTGCCTTTTGCCTTTGCACGACTCCTTATTTTTGGCACATGATACAAAGGCAGAGTACAGTAACTGCCAAACAAGGGTCAAAGGTCAATTTTGAGCTCAAGATTTTTTGCATACAAGCATTTTTTCATTATAGCAACTAGTTGTCAAATTTTGGGAGTCCTACCTATAATACTTTTGTCTGGACAAAACAAAAACTTTAAAGTCATTTTTCTCAGTTTTACACTCTAGCGAGTTAAGGTCTTTTGCCTTTGTAGGGCAGACTTATATGTAAGATCAAAATCAACAGAGTAATTTGATTCTCTTTTGCATTGATAAGGAAATAATGGAGCTTGTCGCACCGGTGACCCCAGAGGGTTAATACATTTAAAAAAATGGAAGTTTTCACCGTTGGCCAATCAGAAGCCTAACAAAAAGTTATTACCGGTTTCGGTAGGCGCAAATCTGACGTCAAACACAGCGGATAACGACGCACACTCTGACATCGCAAAGCAAAAACCCCGGTTTCACTGTCTTCACGACAACACTGTAACCGGCGTTTCTGAAAATCCTCACCCTGGCAGGGGTTTTCAAAATGTTCGCTTTCAGTGCGTTTCCATGTGAACGAACGGCCGAACCGCGTAAAAAAAAGTCACGGTTATAAAAATGCCTGTGTCCGTGTGGACAAGGCCTTATAGTATATTTAAACCCTCAGTCATCCACTGTTTATTTTCTTGTGTTAATGTTTCATGCTGGTGTTTCCTGTTATTATTTCTCGTGTTTATTAAATGTAATTTTACCATTCATCTGTGTCTTTTCAATCTGGATTATCAAGTCAAGCCACTCCGTGGCAGAGCATAAGACCTTTTTAAACCATGGACCCAGGAGTTTGACCTTGTGCCTTATTCAGGGCAAATATTTTAATAGATACAGCAAAAATTCTTCAACAGGGTCTGAAGTTAAATATTCATCTTTTCAATACTTTTTCCTGAACTGAATGTCTTACCTAGCTTCAAAACTAAAGTGGAAGCTCGATTAGCAGATGTCTCGCACATTCAAGTGTTTTCCGTGACGTGGATTTCAGCTGCAAGCGAACATTGTTTGAAAGAAAATGTAATCACTCCACAGCTGTAGTCCTTTTGCAGTATTGTTGCCAGACTCTGCCTCCCTCAGCGCATTCAGCCAGTGGTCGCCCAGGTCTGTTTGGACAGACTGTGTGAAAGCTCTCCAGACCTCAGAACCAGCGCTCTGAGACTGACCTGGCAACCCGATGCGAAGCGCTGCCACTGCCAATGCTGCTCTGGCAACCTAGAGGACATTCAGGCCAAATGCACTGAAGGTATGGAGATAAGACAGTCCAGAACTTCTATATACAACTTAAAATATCGTATTTTCTGCACTGTAGTACAAATGTATGGAAGGACAGCTGATATTTTCTCAACATGACACGGGTTGTTCATTATTCAAATCCGACCGAGACAAAGTTGGTCATATAACTTTGGAAGCTTGATTTCACTATGGAATAAAAAAGGTAATTTGAGACTCTAATTGCACAATTCTGTTTGATTTGATTCTTTTTTTTTTTTTTTTTTTGTAAAAATATATACACTTTTTTCAGAAAAAAGGTCAGAAATGCAAGCGATAAACTGGCATTGTAAGAAAAAAAGAATTGTTAGATGAAAAGTAGTTATTTTATGCATTTATTATTTTGTGGCAGAAACAAGCTTCCATACTGAAGCTATTGATATCCTTTCAATATATCTTTCAATATATCAACTAATATGTCAGAATGCATGTAAAATAGCTCTACAGAATACATAGTGTCATTATTCAGCTCAATTGAGTTCTCATCCCATCCAATAGTTTCAGATAACTGGCGGTGAACAAGTATGATCAGCCTTTCACATCAGGTGTGTTTCAGTGATGCCATCATTCCAGCTCACTGGGTTTTGGAACAGAGTTTGTGGCCAGAATAAACTGCAATGTGAACCAGATTCCATGCTGACAGTCAAAATTGTGGCTGAACATTGCTGTTCAGAATGGCTTAATCAAAACGAATACATGACAAAAATCTCAATGTCATCAATCCTCATTGAAGAATCATCAGGACAAATATGATGACACTGAGTTGTACACTATAAAAAATATATATTTCAACGTTGTAAATTCAGATTTTAATATGTTTTACCAGAAAAATGCTTTCAGTCGTTCTACTTAAAAATTCCACTTTAGTTCGATGTTACTTGCTGTTTCTTTGTAATTATTTGCAAAGAATTAATTTAAGGCAAATCCACCATTTTTTTTCAGTGTATATAGTGTGACGTCTCAGCCTAGGCTGTGCGTACGTGCATGTGTGTGTGGTTGGTGTGTATGTTTTTAGGTGCCATTTGGAGGGGGCGTGGCCTACACACCTGACACTTGTTGGACACAGAATGAAATGTGGTGGAGACTGCTCGTGTAGTTGGGCTTTTTGGTAGTAATGGGCAGATCGAGGCTTCGTGAAGCAATGAAACAGTTGAACCAAATGGTCCATATTGTTTCGAGGCTTCGAATCAACCCGACACCCGTCTCCACGGTGACACCTAATGGTCACTTGCAGGTGTTGATCTGAAACAACCTTGACGAGCCATGAAAATGTTTTTTTTTTTTTTTTTATTAGTACTTTTTAATTGTGAATCTTGTAACCTATAGGCTCCTTATTGTGCATAATGTTATTTTGGTCCTGCAAAATGAATATTAATAAATATTAATCAGCCACATGTCTCACTTTTTTTACATATTTTTATTCAAAAATATTAATTTCTCTGCTGTGGAAGGACTTAGCCTACTTCTTTTTTACAGATAATTTCTCCACCTTTGAAAAATCCTCTCACAAGGGACACTTGTTGCTGGCATGCAAGATATTTTTTAGCCCAGGACTACAATGGAATACATGGAATGCTCGCACACCACAGAGTACGGCATCTCTTCTGGGGAGCCTCCATTTTACTATCTATCCAAATCTATCTAGATATGAATCTCTAATCTATCTATGTAATTAGATACTGTATCTACAATCTATGTATTTAGATATGTATATATAATATGACTCTATAATCTATCTATGTATTTAGAATGTATCTATAATCGTGTTCTATAATCTATGTATTTATATATATATAATAATATATATATACTCCTAGTAGATTATAGAAACATGATTAAGATCTATCTAATACATAGATTATAGATAATATTGATATTTATATGATATATATATATATTATATATATATATATATATATTGTGTGTGTATTTAGATATGTATCTATAATCTATGTATCTATAATCTATATATGTATTATATATGTAGCCTAGCTATCTGTAATCTATCTTAATATGCATCTATCAATATTCTAGCTGTCATAATATATATATATAATATATAAATAGTATATATTATATATGTTTATAATATATATATATATTTATCTATGTTCTATTCATGTGTCACTATATGTATACCCTGTGCTCTAGCTATCAGTCATTGGCTGTGTAAATTTAAATGTAAGCCTAAATATAACTAAACAATCGCACAATAAATGTCTATATCACAAAAATCGCTATCTCAAAATTCAACTCCTCTCACAAAAACCACGAGGTCAATATGCTTTGATTTCACTTTTATACAGATGTGCAATTGTGTGGTTCTGTTTCGACCGTGTCAATCAAACGCTGATTCGGCGGATTTCACCTGATGAAACACTTAGTGTAACACATCGAGGCTTCGTTTGGCCATAGTACTGACATGGGTTTGAATCACGCTTCGAATCAGTGTTTCGAAACATCTGCGCTTCGGGATCTCGCAAGCTTCGAACGATTGTTTCACGTCAGCCATCCCTACTTTTTGGGCGTTGTCTCTGGTATGGATCATTGGTCTGCACTTGCTGAGTGTCTGCCTGACCCTGATACATCTTTTATTTATGTTATGCTTATGTTAGTTTTTTTTCTTGCATTACAATAAATGTTTTTTTTGAGAATTGACGCGTCTGGTCTCTTTGTTTCAGCCTGAAGGCCGGCTGTAACAATGGGGGCTCGTCTGTAAATTAAAAAGAATGTGTTCATCACGTGTATTAGGATTTTCGTTTGATTAATTTGAGGAAATTTAGCAGGAGACGGATGTGATAATACAACAAAACTATGTGTTCACATTTTCAGGTAAGTGACTTTATGTAGGTGGTAAAAGACACAAGATTTAATTAATTCCCCTGTTAGGCTTTTTCAACGCTTAGCATTGGTTTATTGTTTTAGTTTGTTATTTTTGTGCAGACTCCTAGGTTGAGTACACTGCCATGGTTTAGGAATTGGGCAAATTTGCTTATTTCACTAGTAGCGGTATTTTAGTGTTTAAAGGCTCTCGGCTCTGAGGAGTTGCATAAAGATTAGGTTTAGGAAGATAGTGGTGTGGTATGGTGGTAGTTTAAGAAGGGAAACGTATGAATGAATGCTCATCTGTTTTGACCACTTAATATATATATATATTTTTTTGTTGCCTATTAATTTGTGCGCTGGCTAAAGGACAATTGTGGGAGCTTGTGGAACATTATGGCATTGGAGATGTAGATAAACGTTTAAAAATAATGAGTTAAAAATGGTTTTGAAGGCGATGTTGAGTGAGGGAAAAGTTTTGTCCATTTCTTTTGTCCATTTCGGATGTTGTAAAGATTACTAGAGAGACGAAAGGATCAGTGGACATTTTTTCAGGTTTGTCTTTTGATTAGAAAAATTAGATCCTTGAGATGCAGCAAATGCAAAGTCGAGAGATGGCTGAAGTAGTTAAAGAATGTGAATTGGAATTGGAAATGATAAAAATGGACGATTCGCTTAAACAACGCAAAATATAATTTTTGCAGGTTAAGTCTGAGAGTGTATGAATTGGTTCCAGAGGCATATCGTCAGTGTTTTAGGAATTGGAGAAGAGGAGAACGTCAAACTCATGTTTAAGTGGGGAGAGAGCTGACTGCGCATTTTGATTAGTAGTTTTGAAGAGTTGCGAGATTTGATTCTGTTGGAGCAGTTTAGAAACATCGTTACTGACAACATTGCTATGTATATCAATGAAAATAAGCCCAGTACTGTTGCTAAAGCCGCTGTATTGGCGGATTAATTTATTTTAACACATAGGAGTGGATTTGCTGATGCACGTGCAGGCGGTGGTGTTAGTTAGAGAGAGAATTTGTCTCAACAATGCTCACGAAAGTTCGGCTTTGGCTGCTCCGGCGTGTCCGTCACCGGAGGGTGTGGAGGAACTCATCAGGGTTCGGTTAAGTGGGAACTCTACTGGAGCAAGAATTGCGCACGTATCCAGTCCATAGGAGGGGAATGGCGCAGCAAGCCAACATTTCGAACCGGGCTCACTGTAAAACTGGCTTCATGAGAAGGGAGCCCAAGGGAAGCAGCGGTTTGACTCTGGGTGTCGCCCAGCCCCCAACTTTAGAATATCTGTTAGCAAAGACCTGGAGCGCAGACTCACTTCAGAGAAGATCACCACCTTAGTGGACACTTACTTGTGGACACTTACTTGATCTTAGCGCCGCGTTCGACACTATAGATCATAAAATACTCTTAGATCGACTACAAAACTACACTGGTGTTCAGGGACAGGCATTAAGCTGGTTTAGATCGTACTTATCAGACCGTTACCATTTCGTCTGTTTAAATGGGGAAAAATCAAAGATAACATCAGTAGACTATGGAGTGCCGCAAGGATCTGTCCTAGGCCCTCTGCTATTCTCAATATATATGATGCCACTTGGTAATATTATAAGAAAACATGGAATTAGTTTTCACTGTTATGCTGATGACACTCAATTATATATCTCATCACGACCAGATGAAAACACTAACTTATCTAACTTGACAGAGTGTCTAAAAGATATAAAATGCTGGATGACGTGTAATTTCCTGCTATTAAATTCAGATAAAACGGAGGTATTACTTATTGGTCCAAAAAACTACCCACAAAATCCCTTACAATACAACTTTAATTTAGAAGGATGTCCTGTTACTTTATCCACTACAGTAAAAGACCTGGGTGTTATACTAGACCGCAACTTGACTTTCGAAAATCATATCTCATATGTTACAAGAACAGCCTTTTTCCACCTTAGAAACATTGCTAAGCTACGTAACATGCTATCTGTTTCAGATGCAGAAAAGTTAGTTCATGCATTCATGACCTCGAGACTAGATTACTGTAATGCTTTATTAGCTGGTTGTCCTGCATCCTCAATAAACAAACTACAGTTAGTGCAAAATGCAGCCGCTAGAGTTCTTACTAGATCAAGAAAATATGATCATATAACACCAATTTTATCATCTCTACACTGGTTACCTATTAAGTTCCGTATCAATTACAAAGTATTACTATTGACTTATAAAGCTCTAAATGGTTTAGCTCCTGTGTATTTAACAGACCTTCTATCGCCCTACAATCCATCGCGCTCTTTAAGATCACAAAATTCGAGGCTTCTGGTCGTTCCTAGGATATCTAAGTCTACTAAAGGAGGGAGGGCGTTCTCACATTTATCTCCTAAACTCTGGAATAGCCTTCCTGATATTGTTCGAGACTCAGACTCGCTGTCCCAGTTTAAAACTAGATTAAAGACGCATCTCTTTAACCAAGCATTCACTTAATGCTTACCTTTTATACTACTTCTGAATCAGTTCGAATGCATTAATATTATGAACATCAGCTATGCTAATTATTTCCCATCTGTCTTTCTGCTGTTATCTCGGGACGCTAGTCCCGAGGTAAATAGCGTTCGTCAGCTCCAGTTTGTATCCAGCCTCTCACGAAGACTTCAGATGCCCCAACACCTGTGGAGAGACGACTAAACGCCGGTGGAGAGACGACTAAACGCCTGTGGAGAGACGACTCGACGCCTGTGAAGAGACGACTAAACACCGGCGATATGTTATGCCTAAATTTATACATGATTAACTAACTGTATTTTTCTTTGTACATTGATGAAATGCACTTTCTGTAAAGCTGCTTTGAGACAATGTGTATTGTGAAAAGCGCTATACAAATAAACTTGAATTGAATTGAATTGAATTGAACTTACATCTCGGGATTTTCACCAAGATGAAGGCAGACACCATTCAGTGGGCCAACCTCGCTTGGAAACAGCCTTCCCTTTCTGCTGATTTCCTAACCCTGCAAGACCCGTGGTTGTAAAATTACAACATCACTTTTAGCTCTTCAAAAAACATTTTTTTTTTGAAAGACCACATTTATATAGCCAATGGGTCCTATTGTTTAGCCTCACAATGTCATTGGATAGTAAATGTGTATATAGGTCTTGCCATAAGGTCATGAACTCATGCAACCTGCAAACTTTCCTGGAAGCGCATCTCATTGTTCCATTGGACTGGATATCTCAACATTGAAGTAAGTAAAACCCCAGAAATAATTTGTTTTTTTGTGATTGTTAGAATTTCTAGTTCATGTAAATATTTGGTTATTGTGGAATGCATGCATCAAATTAGATTTTTTGCTTGTTATGTCTTTGTTGTAATTTTACAACGTTGGGATATAATGGTAGTCAAAATAGCATGTGCACCTTGCACATTACATGGAGGCATTGCACTTATCAAATGTTCACATACAGGATAAATACGTACATAAATATAATGTTTTTGATGATTCACAATATCTAAATGTGTTATTTGTTATAATTTTCAGTTTAGATCAGATTTTAATCATTTTAAAGTAATACATTATTTCTGGTTGCGGTGTTTCAAGTCATAACACTGATTCACGAAACACTGATTCATAACCAGTGATAGATTTTGTATTTTCAGTTACAGATTAATTTACATTGTGAATATGTATCAGATGTATTCCACTCTGTTTGTGTCTGCAAAGGTGTGTGTGCCAAATGGCCCATTCAGATGTATGGCCCATTCAGATGTATGGCCCAGAGAAACTGATTGGTGTGAATGACAGTAAATTAGCATTGCTCAAGTTAGATCGATCTCCTGTGGGAGGTCCTAACAGGTTTCTATTGTTTTGTAGCCTATAGGCTTTGTCTTCATGTATAAAGTTCTGTCTCACAGACAGAACTTTGGGTTAAGATTGTTGAAGGGCGACATGCTAACATCGATGCTGAAAGACTGCTACACTACAAACCTTCAATAAATTCTTCTCCCCACAAAAAACTCTGGTCAAGCTTACTTATTTTATGTATAGGAGAAATCTAATACATTGGCGAGCCACCTAAACCACTGCTCGGCCAAATACAGCAAAATCTAACAATTTGGCGAGAGCCAGTCAGGAGAGACTGACAAGAAGAGAACTCACCAACTGCAACAAGGAGTAAACCAAGGAGTAAACCAAGAACTCACCAGCTACAACAAGAAGTAAACGTAATACTTTGAGTATCTGAAGTTCAAAAGACTGCATCTTTGGATACAATGTATTTGAATCAACTGGATCCGGTCTCAAATATCTTAATTTGGTGAGTGAAACTTATCAGCTCTCTAGAAGAACATCTTCTGAAAAGAATAATAGTAGACCAGTAAAGATTTGTAGTGTAGTAACACATACTGTGTGTATTGTTGAAAATTTTAGGCTTGGGCGTTTTTCATGAGTCTGTAGGAACCTTTTAAATGATTTAGTTAATTCTCCTGAAACTGTAGGAGCTATAGAAATAAGTTTTATAGCTTGGCCCTGTTCTCTTGAGTCTCTAAGAATCATTTAAGAAAGAGGTTTGGTCCGTTCTCATGGGATTGTAGGAGCCATTGAAATATAGTATACGGTTTGGTCCTTTCTCTGGAGTCTGTCAGAATTGTTAAAAAAACATTTTTGTCCGTTCGTCCAGAAATTGTAGAAACTGTATAATGTTTGGGACTGATGTTGCTGCAAGAATTGGATTGGGAATTCTTGACTGGGTGCTAATTAAGTAGCCAATATAAGATTAATTTTAGGCTTGGGCCTTTTTCATGACTCTGTAGGAACCTTTTAAATGATTTAGTTAATTCTCCTGAAACTGTGGGAGCTATAGAAATAAGTTTTATAGCTTGGCCCTGTTTTCTTGAGTCTCTAAGAATCATTTAAGAAAGAGGTTTGGTCCGTTCTCATGAGACTGTAGGAGCCTTTGAAATAAAGTATAAGTTTGGTCCTTTCTCTGGAGTATGCAGTTTGTCCAGAGATTGCAGAAACTGTATAAGGTTTGGGACTGATGTTGCTGCAAGAATTGGTAATTCTTGACTGGGTGCTAATTCAGTAACCAATATTTTAGTTTTGAAATAAACATTCTAATTGTGTTAGAAACTAGAAGTTTATTTGCCTTCTGATGAGAGATGCAGAAAGATTGAAAGTCTAATGTCTAAGGGACAAATTTAAACCAATTCAGGTTAGAACTCAGAAAGAATTGAACAAGTCTTATCAATCAGGAGTTTTCTTTTGTTTTGAATGTAGGATTGAAAACTAAGCTGAGTTACTAAACTAATGATTTGTCTGTGTAACTGAAATGGTCAGTCTAAAGACTGCTGAGAATTTAAATCTGAATAAGCACCTTTAACGGCTCAAACACTTTTTGTTTTGTTTCCACACCTTTGAGGGCACTTGTCCTGTACTTGCCATGGCTGAGTCTGCACTAAAAAATGGTAATGGCCCTGCACTGAGGCCAACAACAGAAAGACATGGAACAGAACCTCCAAATGTCACCATTGATCAGATGATGGACAATCTTAAAGGAGAACTCCGGGCAATTTTTAAGTTAATCTTTGTGAGTACTGTCTATAGAAAAAAAAACGAACCGGATTGGTGCTTGCGACGCGGAGCTGCGACCGCGAATGCCCAGAGCTCTCACTCAGCTAAAACAGCAGCTCTGGGGGCATCTACACAAAGAGCGTTGTTGTGCTCTTAACAGACACGAAATGCAATTAAAAAGTCTGTCCAACATGAACAGTTGCCTTACCTGTGAACAAGATGCGTTAAGAAACTTTGCCATGGTTTAAATTCACCTCAATAGTGTTTTAGACGGCAAGCTGTAGTCTCGTGCTGAAGTCTCGCTCCTCCCACCTGGACTCACGTGGGAGCTCAGTTGTAGCAGGGACTATGAGCAGGGAAAGGGAAATAGTGTCCAGGTGGGAGGAGCGAGACTTCAGCTCGAGACTGCAGCTTGCCGTCTAAAACACTATTGAGGTGAATTTAAACCATGGCTAAGTTGCTAAACGCGTCTTGTTCACAGGTAAGGCCCCTGTTCATGTTGGACATGACTTTTTAATTGCATTTCGTGTCTGTTAAGAGGCACAAAAACGCTCTTTGTGTAGATGCCCCCAGAGCTGCTGTTTTAGCTGAGTGGGAGCTCTGGGCATTCGCGGTTGCAGCTCCGCGTCGCGAGCACCAATCCGTTTCTTTTTGTTTTCTATAGACCGTACTCACAAAGGTCTAACGATCAAGATTAACTTAAAAACTGCCCGGAGTTCTCCTTTAATGCATATTTGGGCAAAAGGCTGGAACTGAGGAAGTGCCATGATGACATATGCCAGAAGTATGGCATCAAGCACTCAGAGAGTGGAATATGGGCTTTTCCGGACATTAAAAGGGCTTATGGAAAGATGCAGCGCTTAAGGACAAACACCAACAGAGATGGCTTGTCTGTGATTTTGGTAAAACAAATTCTACAGCATCGACAGAAGTGTGAGACTGACAAATCACAGCGTGAGTACAAAGCAGAGAAAGCAAAGGTTTGAGCACTGGCTGAACAATTGCAGAATGAAAAGAAGGACAAAGAAAGACTCTTAAATGATAATGACAAGCTGTTAAAGTTGCTTTCCACACAGCTGGAATTAAAAGACTGTTCTGGACAAGAAACTCCCATAAAATCCAGCAGCAAGATAGAGAAAGAGTCACTCTACCCATTTAAAGACCTCAAGAAGATTGAGTATCAACAACGTCATTATCTGCTAGGAGAAAGTGACAGCAGCTCGACTGGGAGCCCTGATGACAGTGATGTTGAACCTGAGACACATGCTCATGTCACCAAGAAGAACAAAAAGGTTAGACTCACTCCTGTAATTGTCAAGAACAGAAGGACTGAAATTGAAGTTGACAATGAGGAGGAGTATGAGGAGGAAGGCGAAAGACGAACCCGCATCGTAAAAAAAACTATTAAGAAATATGTTCCCTGTAAAACATACCAGCCAGCTTCACCGGAGCAAGTGGTCTAAGGAATGGTCTAAGGAATTACCAGATGTGTACAAACAACCACGAAAAGTATGGCAATTTCTTCAACGCTTACAGAAAATCTACAATTTACATCCAATAGATGGGGTGATGATTGTTAATGTGAACTTGAGGGACAATGACCAAAAGAGGATAACTGAAAGTGTTGAAAACAGGGTAGGAGAGTCTCAAGAAAACGTCTCAGGTTACTATTGTAACCATAGTTCCCTGAGAAACAGGGAACGAGACGATGCGTCGAACGACACGGTGGGAACGCCTCTTGCGTGATTGCGTCTGAAGCATCTATGCCAACTAGTCCAATGGAATGAGAGAATGAGCGTCACGGGCGGGTGACGTCATGAACCAGGAAAGGATAAGAGCACTTCCGCTGCTCGCCGGCATTTAGCTTCGACAGTTGCCGAAGCAAGCCGATCGCAGGGACGCAGGAAGTATGGCAGGGGGACGCATCGTCTCGTTCCCTGTTTCTCAGGGAACTATGGTTACAATAGTAACCTGAGACGTTCCCTTTATCGAAAAAGGGAACTTCGAGATGCGTCGAACGACACGGTGGGAACGAGAATACCCAACCCGCCATAATTACAAGTAACTGAGTGTCAGTCTTTCTTTCTTGTTGATCTAAGCACTCAGCACCTGAGAACCTGGGGCAGCATCCAGGTCCAAACTGTAAAATCTCACGAATGTGAGCGGAGAGGACCAGCCCGCCGCATCACAAACATCTTGAAGAGATACCCCCTGCAATATGGCTTTAGAAGCCGCCATACTCCTGGTCGAGTGGGCTCGGACCACCAAAGGACAAGGCTGGCCCGAGTACTCGTATGCCAGTGAAATAGCCTCGACTATCCACTTACTGACTGTCTGTTTTGAAGCAGGAAGACCTTTCTTAGGTGATCCAAAGCAAATCAGTAATTGGTCGGACTTTCTGAATGAGGATGTCCGATGTACATATGTGTCCAATGCTCGCACTGGACACAACAAGTGCAGTCTTTCCTGGTCCGCAGTTGCAAATGGAGGAGGACAGAAAGCCTGCAGCACAATAGGCCTCGGAGTCAAGGTTGGAACCTTAGGGACGTAGCCCTGTTTTGGGTATAGGAACGCCTTGACCATCCCCGGTGCAAATTCAAGGCAGGTGGGGGAGACCGAAAGAGCCTGAAGGTCGCCAACTCTCTTAAGGGACGAAATAGCTAGCAGAAAGATAGTCTTGAAAGTCAGGAACTTCTCTGAGACCGAATCTAAGGGCTCGAATGGGGCCCTAGACAGGCCTTCTAGAACTATAGTCAAATCCCAAGCTGGCACCTTAGTGCGGATTGCAGGCCTCAGCCTCAGGGTGCCACGAAGGAAACGTGTAATCAGGGGGTCTCGACCCAAAGATATACCTCCCACCATAGTATGGTAAGCCGCAATGGCTGCCACGTAAACTTTTAGTGTGGAAGGACAAAGACCTGACACAAAGCGCTCCTGCAGGAACTCGAGTACTGTGTTGACAGAACAGTTAACTGGATCCCACTGGTGTCGGTGACACCATAAGGAGAAAACTCTCCATTTAAGCGCATAAAGTTTCCTCGTAGCCGGAGCTCTGGAGCTTAGGATGGTCTCAGCAGCCTCAGCTGAAAGACCACTATCTATAAGTTGGGCCCCCTCAGAGGCCAAACCCAAAGATTCCAAATGTCTGGCCGAGGGTGAAATATTGTGCCCCCGGCCTGAGACAGAAGGTCCCTCCTCAAAGGGATCTCCAATGGAGGCCCGTCTAGAAGAAGGATCAGGTCCGCAAACCAGATCCGACTTGGCCAGCGTGGTGCTACTAGCAGTAGGCTTATTCCATACCGACGGACCCTCTCCAGAACTCCTGGGAGCAGAGCAACAGGGGGAAAGGCGTACAGACGTAGCCTCGGCCACGTCTGCACCATGGCATCCAGCCCCAGGGGGGCTGGGTGCGTCAGAGAATACCAGAGCGGACAGTGCGTCGTGTTCTGAGACGCGAACAGATCCACCTCTGCCTGACCATATGCCTCCCAGATTTTCTCCACCGCCTCGGGGTGGAGTCTCCAATCCCCTGGCCTCAGCTCCTGCCTCGACAGGATGTCTGCTCCTATATTCTGGTCCCCAGGAATATACACTGCCCTCAGGGAGAGTACCTTCCCCAGAGACCACAGAAGGATCTGGTGCGCCAGTTTGCAAAGCGGACGCGAGCGCAGACCCCCCTGGCGGTTCAGATAAGAGACCACTGATGTGTTGTCTGTTCGAACGAGCACATGATGGCCTCTTAGGTCCGGAAGGAAATGTCTCAACGCATTGAAGACAGCCATCATCTCCAGGCAATTTATGTGCCAAGAAAGAGGATGGCTTTTCCACAGACCCTGAACCGAGCGGCCTTCCATTACCGCTCCCCAGCCGGTGAGAGAAGCATCTGTCGAGATCACTACTCGATGACAAAGAGCTCCCAACACCGGACCCTGGGTTAAGAACCAGTTTTTTTTTCCATATCTCTAAGGCACGAAGGCATCGCCGCGAAACCTTGATCATACGAAACGGGTTTCCCCTCGGGGAGAACCCTCTGGTTCTGAGCCACCACTGTAAAGGCCTCATGTACAGCAGGCCAAAAGGTATCACGTTGGACGCTGCTGCCAGTAGACCCAACAGTCTCTCGAACTGTTTTACAGTGCGTGACTGACCTAGCTTTTGCTCTTTGATGGCTGACAGGATAGCAGCTGCACGTACGGGCGACAGGCTGGCCCTCATCGTCACTGAATCCCATACCACACCAAGGAAAGTGGTTCTCTGTACTGGAGAAAGTACACTCTTCTTGGCATTGAGCCTCAACCCCAACATTCGTATATGAGCGAGAACGACACCTCGGTGTCGAACTGCCAACTGCTCTGATTCCGCTAGAATCAGCCAGTCGTCGATATAATTCAAAATGCGTATGCCCTGAAGCCTGAGAGGGGCTAAAGCTGCATCCATGCATTTCGTGAATGTGCGGGGTGACAGAGCTAGGCCGAAAGGAAGAACCCGATACTGGTATTCTTTGCCCCCGAAAGAAAACCTTAGGAACTTCCTTAGGGAGGATGGAGTTATGGAAATATGCATCCTTTAGATCTATCGTGACGAACCAGTCCTCGGATCTGATTTGGGTCACGATCTGTTTGATGGTCAACATCTTGAACTTGAGTTTCTGAACTGACCGATTCAACAGGCGAAGATCTAAAATGGGACGCAACCCCCCATCCTTCTTTGGAACAATGAAATAGCGGCTGTAAAAACCCGATTCTCTGTCGGAGAGTACACCTGTTCTATAGCTTCTTTTGCTAACAGGGCCTCTACTTCCTGTTCCAATACCAGAGCCTGCTCGGGACGCACCACTGTGGGCAGCACCCCGCTGTAACGAGGAGGACGAGAACCGAACTGGATTCTGTATCCTTTCTCTACAATCTGCAGGACCCAAGGAGAAATATTCGGCAGAAGTTTCCACGCTGCCAGAAAATTTACTAAGGGAACCAGCCTCTCGAGGCTGGTCTCTGGTGTTACTGAGAGAGCCAAATCTGGAGCCTGAAACATAACGGCAGGAACTACCTGACCTGACTGCTCTAAAGCCCCCCTCAGAGGACGCGAAACCGATGCTGTGCCGCAACACAGCATCATTGACTCGCTGGAGACCCCTGCGCCCTGAAGCACCGGAGGTGGCAGGGTTGGCAGGAGGGCCTCGTGAGGACCCCGAAGTGGAACGGGCACCGTGTGATGAGGTGAACACCACTCCACTTCGGTCGGGGCTGTCCCCACAGGCCTGGTGCCTAAGCATCAGGACCTTTTTTTTTTTTTTTTTGAGCCGAAGCCTTCTTCGCCTGAAGAACGGTCCTCAGATCCGGCTTAGGCTTAGTCGACTTCGGTTGAGAGGGTTGCGTCTGTCTCCAATATCTACGTGGAGGTGCACGAGACGCAACACTCTCTTTTTGTTGCACACGATATGATGAGCTATGCGGCTGGGGCTGCTCACGCCCAGCATCCCCAGGGGGCTGGACACGGCGAGGGATAAACTTTTTAAATACATCAGACTGTTTTTTAGTCTCCTGGAACCTTTCCACTGCAGCGTGGACTGCGTCACCGAAGAGACCAGAGGGTTCAAGAGGGGGCGTCTAATAAAAAAGTTCGATCTTTATCTTTAATCTCAGAAAGATTCAACCATAAGTGCCTCTCAGTGGCTACCAAAGCTGCCATAGACCGCCCAATAGCTCTAGCGGTCTCTTTAGTAGCCCTGAGAGAAAGATCGGTAGCCCTACGAAGTTCTCGAACATCGTCATGACTAACACCCTCACTGTTATCCAAATCCCCCAGCAGGTCAGCCTGATAAGCCTGGAGCAGCGCCATAGTGTGTAAGCACGCTCCAGCTTGACCTGCCGCCGCATAAGCTTTGCCCACTAAATTAGATGTAGTTTTGAGCGGTCTATTGGGCAAAACTGGGGCTCTCATAGTCGATGCTGGACCAGGCGCAAGATAACTCGCTAAATTTTGCTCAGCCTGGGGCATCGATTCATAACCATATTCTTTTAGCCCTCTAATTCTTGAATAAGTGGTGGTTTGAGGGCTAAAAACACGAGATGAATATGGCTTATTCCAAGATCTAGATATTTCACTATGTAAATCAGGGAAAAATGGGAGCCCTCGTGGTGGACATAATGTGGCTGAAGAGAGAAATCGCTCATCTAACTTGCTTTTAGGGCGAGTGTTTTTATTCTCAGATGGCCATTCAATATTTAACTTCTCTACAGCTCGTGACATGACATCCACCAGCTCATCATACGCCGGGGAAATAAATTGTGTGTCTCTTTCCCCCGTGTGTGCATTCTCACTTTCAACACTCATAACATCAACTTCCTCAGAAGAAGAACAATGCAGAAAGGGAGAGCTCTCTTCCCGGGCGGGAGAAACCGCAGAGCGTGCTTCCGACACCGGGAGAGGAGAGCTAGATCTCCCAGGAAGGGAAGGAGAAAAGGTCCGCGGACCCGTCTCGAACCCCTCTGAGAGATCTAACTGCGATCCCCAAGAATGCATTCTCCGCGTTGCCTCGGCAGACGCGGGTCCTGATCCTTGTGGATCGCGAGCCTGCCCACTCTGTTTATCAAAGAGTGACAGGCGGGATCTGAGCATGCGAAGCGGTAGCTTCTCACAATGCTGGCACTCAGCCCCCTCGAAGGCTGAGGCTGCATGCTCAAATCCCAAACAAATCACACAAAGCTCGTGTGTGTCCCCACCCGTTAAATAACGCGGGCAGGGAGGAACACACTGCTTGTAAACTTGTTTCGCCATCACGTTTCCAACAATATTGTAACGGACAACAATAAATAGACAGAGACAGTTTGACACAGATCGCTTGCTGAGGCAACAGAAGCTAAATGCCGGCGAGCAGCGGAAGTGCTCTTATCCTTTCCTGGTTCATGACGTCACCCGCCCGTGACGCTCATTCTCTCATTCCATTGGACTAGTTGGCATAGATGCTTCAGACGCAATCACGCAAGAGGCGTTCCCACCGTGTCGTTCGACGCATCTCGAAGTTCCCTTTTTCGATAAAGGGAACATTGAGGCTGGATGGGAAACTGTACGAACATTCTTGTTCGAACTGAAACCTGCAGAGGTTAATTGGGCTAGAATTACCTCATGTATGCAGAAGACTGGAGAAAGTGTTGCAGAGTTTGAAGAACACTTCAGACAAATTTGGTTGGAACATGCTGGTTTAAATGACAGCGAGGATCTTGACAAGGACACTAGCATGCCTCTGAAAACTGCTTTTGTAAATGGACTTAAACCTGAAGTTTCAAAAGCACTGAAAATCCGATATGACGATTTGAACAGTGTTGGGACATCTTTTCATAAGATTGTTGAGTGGTCAGCAAAGATTGAAAGAACACAGGAAGTCAAAATCAGAGCATTGCGATCGAAGAACATGTCATACCACAACAAGACAATGTGGAATGAGCATAAAGAAAATGAAGATAATAGACAGTCAAAAACTCAAGGAAGATGCAGATATTGCAACGAAGAAGGACACTGGGTTCGTGATTGCAAGCTGAGTTTAAAGCATCAAAGTGATGATGAGGACAACCTTTTGAGAAGGTTTCAGCAGTTGACAGCCAAACAAAAACAGACTCTGCTAAAAGCTGTTGAGCCACAGGGAAACTGAAGAGCCTCTCTCTGCAGTACCAACTAGTGACATCTCATCCGACAACTGATGGTCTCCATGTGTATGCAAAAATGACAAATGAAGACACCACCCTAAAGGTAATAGCATACACAGAAGTCTCAACAACTGATGCCAAAGAGGATGTCCTAGTCGAAGGTGCTGCTATACACGCCGTAAAGGAGAGAGGTGCACATACAGCGGCATTAAGACAACTTCAGCAAGTTTTGCCATGTAAACTGATTCAAGATGAAGCATCCAGAAAACAAATGCCATCAGTGATGGAAGCTAAAACCAAACTGCACAATGACAAGCAATGCAGTAAGGATGACCACAAGGAAATTGAACTATGCCCTTTTGAACATGTCTCAGGCCGGCCCATGTCCAAAGAAAATCTAACATCTGACAGCCTTGCCCAATCTGACGAAAGACTCAGTCTGGTAGAACACAATGCCAAGAATCAATTTTCACCATTAGAGTCCAGAAGGGATAGCCTTCAGGATACACTGTAAAAAGTAAAACATTGGATTAATTTAATAAAATTGAAGTAACCATTCACAATAAAGATTTTACATTGACCTAATGTTCAGAAACCATTCAGTTCAAACTAATTTTCTGCATTTCATGCAAACTCTTTTCTGAATTTGGTGTAAATCAAAATTTTAAATTGGCTTAAATTAAAAAAAAATAGTTTTTTAACAGACTTGATTTCATGCAAACTCTTTTCTAAATTTGGTTTAAATCAATATTTTAAATTGGCTTAAATTAAAAAAAAAGGTTTTTAACTGACTTGATCTAAATTGAGTTTTCTTCAATCTGAAATATGTATTCATTGCAAGTAATATAAAAGGCTTCACAATTGGCATAATCTAAAAAAAAAAATTCTCTCAATATGTATATACACATTTAAATGAGTCAGATCAAACGTTCTTTTAAATATTTATTAAATATTGTATGAAAATCATTGTTTTTACAATTGGACTTTTTTTGGCAAAACAAACATTGTTTTACAAATACAGATGTAATTGAGACAGTTCATGTAATCAGTTCATTTCAAGTTGAATTTCATATATAGCAGTATTAAAATGTGAATATATCATAGAAGAATAAGAAATAACAAGTACCTAAAAACAATTGGTCTGCTTCTCTCATGTATTAACATTTTTGGCAGAAGAAATACATGTAAATCAAATACAAAACATGGTTATTGCCACATCCAGTATACAAACTACTGAACTACTAGCCTATTACACAGTGTAGTGGAGACTGGGGTGAAGGCATTTCTGCCATCCTGTGTTTGTGTGTGTGTTCATCAGAACACTGAAATGTATGGGCTAGATTTCAATCACAATTCTGCACGCGCAAGATCACATTTTGAGCATACAAAAGGGCATTTCGCACGCGCGTGAACTGAGTTTTGCGCAGAAATGTTAGTCTCGCAGATAAGAAAATATTTAGAGCAAACGAAAATCAATTTTGCATTTAAATTAAGTATTTGGATGTGCGTAGACGTTCTCTTTCACATGTGCAAAGTTTTACTTTCTTGCTCCTCTTATACCAGCTCTGAGTGCTCTCTAAGCACAGACGCTCGCTTGCTCAACACAACCCAGCGTTACAATATGCCATAATTCTAGCCAATCAGAGATGAGGCTGCTAAATTCTGATTGGCTGGCTTGACAACCAATCACAAGACTCCCTGCATCACCTAATGAGGAAGAGGGAAAAATACATGGTGGAAGATGTTTATGTATTATGTTTGATTTGTTTAAGGCGAGACACTACAGGTGAATAGGGTATTTTTTTTAAATAATAGATATCATCATGAAACTTTCTCAGTTGATTACTTATGCAAGTATATTAAAAAAATGTATTACAAGTTTTTGAAATTTGTATGTTTAATTATGCAAATTAGGCCTTAACTCGTTAAATATGCACAATTTTGCATATATTTTCGGTAGATAGATCTGACCATATGATAAAGCCAGGTGCAAAATTATTTTTTCATTTTGTTCACACACAAGATGAAAAAAGAATTTCAGAGGGATTTCAGGATATATGCTTTCATTACCTAGGAAATCAAAATATACTGTCCATAGCCTCAAAAAATCAATTCTCGCCATATTTTTTTTATTAAAAAGTCACATAAATCAGGCCAGAAATGATTTATAAACAAATCCCTCTGAAAATATCTTCAGAATACTGCTAAGTGTATAACTGGAAAGTTTGGTGTACATAGGTGCTACACAGGCTGAGAAGTTTCTACTGGAGAATGACAAAATACTCATTTTGAGAAAACAGCATTTAAAGATTTGTAATGTAAAAATGAATACTTTTTTAGTGGAAACAACTATTTACAGACACAATATCTTATCAAATCATCAGCACCAACAATACAAACCAACTAAATCACATTACAACTTATAACACAGCTTTTATGACCTTCAAATGAACAGAAAAAGAGTCATAAACACACATCTAAATGTCAGAGCGCGTCACGTGATGCATCTGAACCAATCACGTTGTCAGAAATTGACACCAGCCAATGAGATTTCGGTTTTAGAGTTAAATGCCCATTTTACTTTCACGATTGGTTGCTGATAAAAAGGAAATGACCATATTTGGATCCGACAGCGTTGAACAGGAGAAAGAGAGCTTTCCAACGGTGTGTGTGATGACAGGGTGCAGATAGCGATCGCAGAGCAGCATGTTGATATATAACGACAACTTTTTGTTGAATTTAGGAGAAATCTACAGACGCAAATGGACAAAGTGTAGTAAAATAAACACCTAAATGTGTATTTTTTTTCACCTCAAGTCTGAAAGAAGACATGTTATTGAAGACAAATAGCCCAAAATCTCAAAATTGACCAGTGAAAAAAAAAACGATGTTTTTGCCTGCCGTGTCTCGCCTTAATGACTTGATCACTTCAATTTAAGTTAAAATGTCTAATCAAGTCGTATTATTACTGTACATAATGTCCCAGTGTTTCCTACACCACAAGTGGTAGTTCTAACTTCTTTCTGAACTGCAAGTTATGTAATTAACATTTGAATATGCATGTGACCGAGCTGGGGTCTCAAATGTTACACGTTTTCAGAAATGAAGATGGACAGACTTTTCCCCTTTTAGTGAGATAAGTGTGTAAAACCGGTACATCACTCGCATCAGAATAAATAAAAAAAACATCATATAAACGTAGAAATGCAATGTAATAACATTAAAATAATAATGAACTTATCCTTAGAATTATTTAAACAAAAACATTCACAGCAGACCGTACTAAAAAAAAATACTGTATATTCTTATAAACTATTTAGGCCCCATCCACACTACTACGTTTTCGTTTAGAAACGGAGACCTTTTGCTACGTTTGCACCTCTCGTCCAGACTAAAACGGCAAAAACGAAGACCTAAAACGGAGAAGTTTAGAAACGCTGCAGACCCGTTTTGCGTTTTGAATCTCCGGAGGGCGTTTTAGTGAAGACGGGTCAAAACGGAGGACTTTAGAAACGATGACGCAGACGCTCGCACTCGGCTCTCTGATTGGGTGTCATCAGTCATTACGTATCCTTACCTGATGCTGTAACGTTAACTGCCTACATGCGCCGGAGGCAAGCTATTATTCCAGCCATCTGTGACAATTCCCATGCCGTGTGCAGCGGCGGTATCGACCGTGCATGGAGCGTCGGTTTTGGGTTAAGCGGGGAAGAACCAGCGCATGGTGGGATCATTTTATCAATGAAGTTGTGTTGTGTTTACACCGGCACGCGCATGCCCAGTGTAGGTGAACGGTCACGTGATCCGCGTTTTCAGTCGTTGGACGGAGATCGTATTCGTTTTAATTCTCCGTTTCTAAACTAAAACGCAGTAGTGTGGATGGGGCCTTAGGATGGATAGTGTGCACATTGGGATGCAGGCTTGTTCCCCGTTGCTCCTGCACCGCAACACGCACTGCAAACGGGGTATGTGTGAAACGGGCGTTAGATGATAGATCCACCAACAGTTCTTAGAAACTTAGATGTGTTTAAGAACTCTTTTTTTCGTACAACAGCAGCACTCATCTTGTTTGTTTATAGCGGATGCGGATGAACAGCCGTAAACCGGAAACTGATAAGCCAGCTTCTGACAATAGCGGAAGTTCGAAATTACGCTTGTGCACGTAGCCTATACTTAATTTAAAGGCAAAAATGGTTTTCATTTGCTCGAAATATTTTCTTATCTGCAAGACGAACATTACTGCGCAAAACTCAGTTCATGCGCGTGCGAAATGCCCTTGTGCGCGCTCAAAATGTGATCTTGCGCGCACAGAATTGTGATTGAAATCTAACCCCATAGAAATGGAGGCTGTTAGTCAGTCATTGACTATGCAGCAGAGTGCAGAGGTGACATATTTTGGGGGTCATTTTTCTTGTGTCAAGTTCCATTAAAATATTCTCCAAAAACTCAAAAGTAAATTTCAGCTCTTTTGGATACTTAAAGGAGAACTCCGGTCAATTTTAACATTGAGCTCATTTTTTTGTAAATTTGGAGTGCTGTCAGTACAGAGAACAACGACAAAAATCGGTGTTGCCTACACCGTGTTATCCTCTTTTTAAAATTTACACCCTGTTGACTTAAACGGGGCAAGTTCTAAACCTGCTTTTAGCCGCTTAACATCCTTGATTTGTCATTACAAAGGCACAGCGATGTGAGTGGTTTTATTAAGAGTGAACACGGTGAATCTGACTGCAGTAGATGTGAAAGATATGAATAAAAATTATGTTTATTCAGCCAGCTCAGTTTTCGGTCGAAGTCCACAGTAGTCGATTGTCGAGTTTGCGGGTGCGTGATCATTAGTTATCTAGTTACCAATGATCGCGCGCGCGAACTCGACAATCGACTACTGTGGACTTCGACCGAAAACAGGAAGAAAATACAGGTATGTGAGCTGGCTGAATAAACATAATTTTTATTCATATCTTTCACATCTACTGCAGTCAGATTCACCGTGTTCACTCTTAATAAAACCACTCACATCGCTGTGCACTTGTAATGACAAATCAAGGACGTTAAGAGGCTAAAAGCAGGTTTAGAACTTGCCCCATTGAAGTCAACAGGGTGCGAATTTTGTAGGCAACACCGATTTTTGTCGTTTTTGTCTGTACTGACAGCACTCCAAATGTACAAAAAAATGAGCTCAATGTTAAAATTGACCGGAGTTCTCCTTTAAGGTTTAGCACATATGTCAGTCCAAATAGCATTGCTACAGCAGCTGCGGTTGAGGACACGTTACTGAGGACCTCTGTGCCCTCAATGAGAACCCTGGTGTCTGTCTCATTGATGAAGATGGCCATTGGTTGCTCCAGTCCATCACCTGGCATATCCTGGTGAGACAATACATAGTAATGAATAAAGAGTCCTGCAAAAAGTTCATAAATTTCAATAATTAAAGGTAAAAGTGAAAACTTGTATATTACATTGATCCATTACACATAAAGTGAAATATTTAAAGTAAATAATAAATTCACCTTTTAAAGGCAATTACATAACATAATCCCATATGTTTTATATCAAAATGAGCAGAGAAAACCTCTGAGAAAAGCTCTCTTACTGGTGAGTTGACCACTTGTCCTAGAGCATTGTGTAAAAAGAAGAGAGAGGAGAGAGAGAGAGAGAGAGAGAGAGAGAGAGAGAGAGAGAGAGAGAGAGAGAGAGAGAGAGAGAGAGAGAGAAGAAGAGAGAAGAGAGAGAGAGAGAGAGAGAGAGAGAGAGAGAGAGGAGAGAGAGAGAGAGAGAGAGAGAGAGAGAGAGAGAGAGAGGGATAATTTGGCTCTAAAAGGTGAAAAATATCAAGTCCGATTTTTGAAATTCTACAAATCTCTTGTGGAAACATACTATTACTCATGGACGAATTATTTTGGTCCTTGAAATGGGTTTCCCAAAGTCTTAGGGTCACAAAAGTAGTGTAATATATGAATAAATTAGTAGATAATGAAAAATAATTGTCTAAAGTGCCATTTTTTAAAAAGCGTTTTTTTTTTTGTACAAGTTTAGTCTGTGACACTACCTTCACCAAATGTAAGAGTGACTGAGATAAAATAAGACTAAAATAACTTCCTAATACATATCAAGCTTTATGAGATGTGTGCAAATGAAAAAGTAGCATTACAACAGGTCTTTCTTTGAAGCAAAATGTTTACTTTGTGAAAAAACTCACTACTAACAATATTCACAAAATGTACACATTTACATGTTTTCTTGTCTACATGTCAACTTTAACATTTTTTTTTTCAAACGTCTTGAAAGATGAACTATATATTAGAAATAACACAGAAACCCACCACTATCCATGTCAGCTGGTATTTTGCTCACTGTGAGGAGATGGGAGGGTATTTGGGGATTTCAACCGCATCTATTGGTTGGTTTCACACAAAACGCAGACAGACAAGCTAGCCCACCAATCACGCAAGGTGAACGACCATCTTGCTCTCTGTGTGAGTACGTACGATCTCGCGAGAATAAGGACGTTGAAGCTGAGAATCTATCGATTACGGCAAATCAGAACCATTTATATGTGCCGCACAATCGCGGAGATATTAATAGAAACAGTTAGTAACCATCGAGTTGACGCGCCCGCGCATCCGACCACAGGGGGCTGTCGTGTTGTACGCGCTGTGGCACCGCGTGAGAGATCTAAAGTTATAGCAAGTGCGAATAGCAAAAATGCATCACTGACAAAAGGTTTAACTACGGCTTTGCAAAAATTGCCTTTTGCTGTCTTGCTCTGCCTCTGCTGTGTTTCCAGTGTGAAGTATTTCCACACAGCGAACATGTTGGCTAGCCACAATGCTATCCTGCCAAGCTGGCTGCAAACTGCGGAATGGATTTCCTGAGGGGGGTCTCTTTGTCTCATTGAGCCGCGCCTCCGTTCAGAAAATCCATTCCACAATTTGCAGACAGCTAATAGACTAGCCGGCGGGGTCGGGGAATGAATCACTTTTTGAGTCATTTCAGCAGACAAAGTTAAAGCGCAGACATGGCTCATGCATATCGGATATCTCAGGTTGGATCGCGAAAATCCGATACGTGAATTACGCTGGTATCGGACCCAATACTGGATCGGATCGGCCCCATCCCTAAGTAGAACGTTAACGTTACTCGATTAGCTACTAAAATCATGATTTGCTCCAGCCCGGCCTGAATCAGTGCAATCAGTATTGAATGCAATAACGTTATACGAATCACCTTACTGACCCCAACCCGACCCCCACCCCCCCCATGACAAAAACAACTTGAACTTACCAGTGTCTTGACACTTGACAGGCAACCAAAACTGGCACCAGGAACTGGGCCTACCAAGCAGCAGCTTCCTAAATTAATCCAACCACCGTTTGTTTACAGTTTCAAGTTAAATTAATTCTTCTCACATTCATTTCCGCCTTCGCAAATTTAAAACATAAAATCCGCGTTCATATTGGCATTGAGCGCCCGGAGGAGCAGAGCCAGTAACGTTAGCCTAAACTCTGAGCGGGAAACTTTCCGTTACACACGTCACTCACATATTGAGGTGATTAATTTAACGTTAATTGTCGGAAAAGAAATACAATATACTCAAGCCTTAGTCATGAATACAACTTTTTTACAACATTCAGAGCGAGAAAATATTTTTTTCCTTTCATAATATCTGTTCAATCAGTCTATATAATATTAAGTTCTTGGATTTCCCAGGAAAATCGTTAGCTGTAAAATGGCGCCATGATGTTATATATACCACTAAAGTCAAAATTAACGTTATAATAACTTCTAATCAGCGTGTTTGTTCATTAAAATATGACATTAATAATTTTCAAGTATTTAAATGCTGAATGAGTTTCCCCATTAACATTACACCGTGGCTGCGCTAGGCTGTAAACAATAACGGTCACTGCTAATCTGGCTATCAGTAAAACTGTGAAGTCACCTTATAAAAACTGAACTGTCACCTTATAAAAATTATAGTGTGAGTGCTGAAATAAAGGGTAATGATAATGCAAACGTGCAATTTAGGGTGAATTCCTCCCTTACCTGACAAACGTGTCCTGTTCGCTTTGCGCTGTTCAGCAGCAGAAAAGCCTCCGACTTCTGCATTCGGTCCATAGACTGTAAAAAATAGGTTCGGTCTCTTCCAGAACTTTCTCTCGAGTTTTCATGTGTGCGCATGCGCAAACCATGCTTAATCTAATAAAAGTCGTTTGATCGAATGTATAATTTAAATTTCATTTATGATGTATAATTTTATATTGTATCAATCTAAGAAAATAGATTGAAAGACACTACAAATTACAAATATTACTTAAAATTATACTTAGCTATTGAATAAAAAATCACAAAACAGCAATGTTTTACTTTTTACAGTGTATCATGGTAACTGATGAAGGAGTTAAGGTGCAGAGAAAAGATGAGTGGACTGACGTGAGCCATTGGGATATGAAACATCTGCCTAGAGATGAGGGATAGACGGCAGTAGTGTTTATCAGAGTCCAGATATGGCGGGACTAGGGTTTTTTAGGCTCTAGCTTGTCGCCTGAGGACGAAGACATAAACATAGAGCCACTGATAAACACAGTAGTGTCCTGCCAATATTAAATAGGGACAGTTTTTCAGGCAGTTATGAACTATGCGTTTAAAATATTTTCCTTGGCAAAGATACGTTCCCCTTTTTTCTTTTGTGTGATTGCAGGTGTTCCAGCGTTTCAGAGGAATCCAATGTTTAGACCGCACTGCATTGGCCACCTAGATGAAAACTTCTTAACATTCACAGAACACAACACTATCCGCCACTTCCAAAAGATCACAACTCCAAAATAAAAGATTCAAGAGGATTCAAGCATTCAAGAGGATGCAAAGTTTCACCATGAACTCTTATACTGTAATTTTAAGAAGGAACCTGTATACAGCATGTGTACATGATATCTTTTTGCTTTGTTCTTTATTTTTTATGTGATCAAATATGATCAAAGGCGGGATTGATAGATTTTGTATTTTCAGTTACAGATTAATTTACATTGTGAATATGTATCAGATGTATTCCACTCTGTTTGTGTCTGCAAAGGTGTGTGTGCCAAATGGCCCACTCAGATGTATGGCCCATTCAGATGTATGGCCCAGAGAAACTGATTGGTGTGAATGACAGTAAATTAGCATTGCTCAAGTTAGATCGATCTCCTGTGGGAGGTCCTAACAGGTTTCTATTGTTTTGTAGCCTATAGGCTTTGTCTTCATGTATAAAGTTCTGTCTCACAGACAGAACTTTGGGTTAAGATTGTTGAAGGGTGACATGCTAACATCGATGCTGAAAGACTGCTACACTACAAACCTTCAATAAATTCTTCTCTCCACAAGAACTCTGGTCAAGCTTACTTATTTTATGTATTGGAGAAATCTAATACATTGGCGAGCCACCTAAACCACTGCTCGGCCAAATACAGCAAAATCTAACACCAGTATTTGAAATTGTTCCTGTATGTTAGCAGTACTATATATGGTTAACACTTTTTTTTTATTATTTATCTGGGCTTTGTTTGTTTGCTCAATGCTTGTAGCAAGGCAGACACTGTTTGTGGAGTGCTTTAGAGCAGTGGTTCCCAACCTTTTTCCTTGGGGCCCCCCCTATGTACATATTTAACAATCCGTGACCCCCCCCCCCCCCATATATATATTATATATATATATATATATATATATATTATATTATTGGGGGGGTCACGGGTCACGGTATATATATATATATATATATATATATATATAATATATATATATATATATATATATAATATTATATATATATATAGTGTGGAAAATATCGCATCAAATAAAAGTTTATGTTTGCATAATATATTAATTTGTATATATAAATACACACATATGCATGCATATATTTAATATTTTTATTTATTTATATATAAATTATTTATATTTATATATAATATAAATTATGTACAAATGTATATACAGTATATACATGCAAAAAAAATATTAATACCTTCATATGCGTGTATTTATATACAAAATAATTATACACAGTTCACACACATATGTTATGCAAACACAATGTTTTATTTTGGCAGCAATTCATTTTTTTTTGGCAGCAATTCATTTTTTTTACAGCACTAATATATATATATATTATATTATATACATATATTGTGTCACGGTACAGTTCGGTACGTTTTTGATACAGCAAAAAGAAAGAAATGCCAGAGAAATTTCCTTGATTTCTTTTTTTTATATTAAAACTAAGATAAAGTGTGTTATTTTTTTTACTTTGAGTATCTGGAGCTATAATTGATTCTTCTTATGAGGATATAAAACAAAACAGCTTCTTGGAAAAAAATAAATGTAATATTGTAGTAGTTATAAACCAAGGTTTATTTTATTTCAGATTAACATTTGAGGGCAGCAATTGTATTCATAATGTCAAAATAAAACCGACGTAATGTTACTTGAAGGCATAGCCTACTATTCCTGCCAAACTTACATGGTTACAGTTAGTGTTACTACAGTAAATCCATGGTGAATGTTGCAGATCTGGACACTGGATAGTTCATTCACGAATAGTTAATTCACGGCACAATGTTTCTTCCTGGTTTCCACGAGCTGTTTGATCCGTTAATAACGGAGAAATGTGAATTCTCTCTAAATCTCGTAGCGATGTTATTACTTCTGTGGCAAATTATGCTTTCTTTACTGGATCTCTTATTAGCGCTGTGTAGTAACAGTGTCGCATGATCACGATCGGGTCGCGCTGCACTGGTCCAAACTGATAAACCACACAATAACGAGCAGTTTCGTTCCGCTTGCATTATGTTTGCCATTTGATGTTGGACACTGTGTTGTGGTCGCGCATGAGCGCGCTTGCACGCGCACCGCGCCTACATTTGAAATAACGAAATTTTAATTGAAATCGGCATTGTTTGCATATGATTTTTAAAAAACTTTGAAAAAATATTTTTATATAAAATTATTAGTAGAACATTTTATGCAGCTTTATTCACCTCAAAGCATCCGCTCCCGCGCCCCCCCTGTGAACTCTGGCGCCCCCGAGTGGGGCGCGGACCCCAGGTTGGGAACCAATGCTTTAGAGGATGGTTATTCAAGGAAAGGTGTGGATGTTCGTAGGGGGTTGCATGATCCATTGTTCAGGGACAGGTGTTAAAGGGTACCTTTTCATGTAGATCTAAGTGAACGAAAACATCCTGCAAAGTTTTAAATATGAAAGTTCACCGTATACAAATGTAACCCCTTCACCCGATAGACGAACGATGCTTTTTCTCTGTCTAGATGACATCAACATTACAAGTTATTTGAATAAGATACGCCCACTCATTGCGCCACGCCGTAGACACCAGTGAAACTTGACAACATCATGTCGACGAGACGCTGTGTTTTGAAGTGCGAATCAAAAGCGAACTTTTTTTTCACAGCCCAGGGACGAGCATGTGAAGAATCAGTGGCTAGAGATTATATTTACAACTCTACCACACAAGTATAGCCGAACCTTGATTCGCAAGCCGGCTGATACTGAAGGAAGGTTCAGTACCAAATTTATTTGGATCAGCTTCCTCCTCCGAATCACAACCTGTAAGTACTGTTAATAATTGTTGCTTTTATGGGTTTTGTAGCATGCTCAATAAGTATGTGTGTGTGTGTGTGTGTGTGTGTGTGTGTGTGTGTGTGTGTGTGTGTGTGTGTGTGTGTGTGTGTGTGGTGTGTGTGTGTCAGTTATGCTCAGCGCAGCTTAGGTCTCCAATGTCATTTTTTTTTTTTTTTGAAATATGTAAAATGTTTGTCGTTGTTATTGGAGTTGTCATAAAGAATAGAGCGTATTGTAGTACTACAGTGCTTTATCAATATGTTTAAGCTTTGGGTTAACACGAAAAATAACTGACTGGGTCGTCTGACCAATCACCGCAGATTAGCATCACGTAAAGGCGGGGTTTGAAAAATGAGTCGTCAAACGAATCATTAGGGAATTGGTGAGGAAATCAGGTAAAAATAAATGCATATTATAAGACAACAAAAGTGTTTTTTGTCATTGCATGAATGTAAAACTGTTGTTGGGGACTCCCAGAACAATATTAGGAACATTTTAAATGCCATAATAGGTGCCCTTTAATGTTCTGGAATGTGGGGATGTAAGAGGTCTGGGGGTTTGTATATTTCTTTTAGAAATGTGTGACTTCAGTAGGGCTGGGACGGTATGGATTATTTCTGACCGCGGTTGAAAAGCAAGAAATTCTGCGGTGTAGCGGCAAACCACGTTAAATACTGGAACTGGAGCATCTCATACATAAAAAGAAACTCAGCGTATAGGCTACTTGCCTCATAGACATGAGAAATAAATAGAAAGCTTGAAATGTCTACTTTTAAACAAAATTCAAAATGAAATGATAAAATTTTACAGTAGCCTAGTCAGGTAAGGTCAGGTTTACTGATGTGCGTTTTATTTAGGCTATTTATATATTTTTGTCCCTGTGCGCAGATCGGAGACAGAGTTCATGATGATATTCTGGGGATATAACAGCTAATATGCTATACTACTTTAGCTTTAAATATCTTTGCTGCATTGGATCAGTCTCCTTTCTAGAACAGCCGATAGCTTTCTAGCCTTGTGGCAGCAGCGCCTCACATTGCTTATAGACCTTACAACAATCAGCAGATGGCGGTTTTGAAAATTAGTCAAAAAACGTTGGAGCAGATGGATGGCGGTCGGATGATGAGTTTTATGATGCGGTTGCGGATGAAATAATAGCCTATCCACGCATCTCTAATACGAATGGAATGTTATTATGTGTCATGGAACACTGCGCTCCACAACTCGCAAAAGTTCGGATTTGCTCCATCTTTTGATAAGTTTTGTTTAGAAAACCTTGAATCCATGTAAGACGCAATGTCATTAGACATAGTCCATGTCATTAGAATCAATTAATCCATGTCACGGGACACAACGTGCACGCATGTGCAGCCCAATGTTTTTGGCCTGACCCGCGGTAGGCGTCACGTGACCACGGTATTGAGGTAACCGTCCCAGTCCTTGACTTCAGTGGAATGTATCACATAAATAGGATTCATTTACATAAATTATTTATACTTGAACATACTCTAACTCGTACAACTATTATTTTCATTTTAGAATGAGAGAACGCTGCAGACACTGAAAAAAAGTATATTCGAAAGTATATTCCACTGGACCCCAAATGACTTTTGCTTGAATTAAAAAAAATGTTCTCTTTTTCCAAATGGTATGAAACTTCCTACGGCTCTCAACACTTTCTAGATCTACAAAAAAAAAATTAAAATGGAATGTTATCTGTTTTTATGTAGGCGTGACAAAAATAGTCACACTCGTGGTCTTTGGGGTCCATTGGACCCCAAAAAATGAAATTAAATTTTGTAACAGAACAATAGTTTTTTTTTTTTACAAATATATTTTTACTCTGTTTATTAATGTTTTTACTCAACATTTGTGCAGTTTTTGGAGGATTCATGATATCTTTTAAATATCTATAAATAAATAAATAAATAATTATTTATTCTTGATTTATTATTGACTCAAAATAGACAAAATTCATCATCAAAATCAGAAATAACGCAGAACACAGACAGAAATGACAGAAATAAAGTGGCACACTTCCAACAATGCAAAAAACATCCACAATCCAAAATTATCATTCTCACACACGCGCACACACACACAAAACACACACATATAGAGGAATACAATATACAGGAATAGATACAAACTATAAAAACTGTTCTCTTATCATTTGTAAAATAAAATAATCTAAAATGCAGAACCACCGCAAAAATAAATTGGTAACACTAAGACACATTGAAAATGTGCACACACACAAAAAGGAATACATTTGTAAGGCTATAAAAAAAAAAAAAGAAATGAGACCAACTATTGTTCTATTGTTCCAAACTATTTTCTTTTTATTATTTTTTTATTATTTTATTTTACAAATATTTTATTTTTACTGCTTTATTTGCTAATTTGTTATTGCTGTTCAGTTTAAATAAATGATCAAATCTTAAGACTCCAACATTTCTCTTTGTAACATGTTGTTCAGGTTTGATTCTAATCATAATGTAACATTATTGAAAAACTGTTGTTTTTTTCAGTACAAAAAAATGCTAAACTTTGACAAAAAGTATTTTATTTTTGTTATAATTGTGATTTTATAATATTTAGATATGAATCCAACTGAATTTAACTTTAGAAAAATTATATCTTTCAGTAATTCAAATGTATATAGGCCTAGTGGAGCCCTATAGACATCTAGTGGTTAAAGTGATTTATTACATTATTTTATAAATTTTAACCTGTATTTTCCAAAAAAATGGGCAAAAATCTTACATTAAACCTTGTAAAATTATCCATGGTATCCCCTGGAGTGGAAGTTAGAAATCTGGGTCTTTTATAAAGTTTATTTAACATAAAATGCAGTTTTTTTGTAAAAATCCTATTTAAAAAATATTTATTTATTTATTTATAGAAATTTAAAAAATAATCATAAATCCTCCAAAAACTGCACAAATGTTGAGTAAAAACATTAATAAACAGAGTAAAATTATATTTGTTAAAAAAATATATATTGTTTTGTTACAAAATTAAATCTTATTGTCTGGGGTCCAATAGACCCCAAAGACCACGAGTGTGACTTTTTTTTAAAGACCATCAGAGGGTTAAAAAAAAAATCCTTCATTATTTGCATCAGAGGCCTCCTACAACAACATATGACAGGTGAATTTTTGGGTTTTCTATATTTGGGTCTTACAGGGTGTGCATGTATAACCACAATGAAGCGGACGGACAGAGAAAGCCAGGGCTGGGTCTGCCTCCTCTGGGGCAGGGCTTGCAGGCTCACCACCTGGTCCCACCTTTAGAGAGAGGAACCTTGGGCACATATCCAGTCCGGGGTCTCAGCTTGTGAGAGTTAGCCGGCCTGAATTCCAGGCACAACCCATTGACCGAAAGAGAGCAATTCCCTACCCTCTAGTATATGGAGGGATTATTGGGTCAGATTGAAAACTAAAAGTCTAAAACTAAAAAAGGATTTGGTATTTGGTATTTAGGATTGGGTATTTGGTCATTCAGCCATTTAGGATTTAGGATTGGGCATTTAGGGATTTAGGATTGGGAATTTGGTATTTAGGATTGGGCATTTAATAATTTAGCCATTTTGGATTAAGTATTGGGTATTTGTGGATTGAGGAGTGTATGCAAATAAGGAGGCGTGGCCCAAATACTGGAGGCTGGGTTTGAAATGGCTGGTGCGCAGAGGCACCTTATGGATAGCAGAGGGAGCTCCCAGTGCTAAGGAGCACACTGTAATGAAACCAAACAGAGCGAGTGAGCAGGGCTGGAGCGAGGACTGTACTTTATAATGTGATAACTTCAACTTAATGAACCATACGTATTCGTATTGAACCGAAACGGTACGGGTGTCACAGTTCAGTGCACGAATTTACACAGAGAGAGAGAGAGAGAGAGAGGAGAGAGAGAGAGAGAGAGAGAGAGAGAGAGAGAGAGAGAGAGAGAGAGAGAGAGAGAGAGAGAGAGAGAGAGAGAGAGAGAGAGAGAGAGAGAGAGAGACGCAGGCACGACTTATCCGTGAGTGGTCTGCTGATTGTTAGCAAAACCTGGTTACATCCGCTAATCCCCGATACTACAGTGGAGCTAGCAGGCCGCACCATCCACCGCCATGACCGGACCTCCGGACCGGATCTCAGGGGACTTTAATAAAGCACGCCTTTAGACTGTTCTCCCCAAATTCCATCAGCATGTCATGTGTGCCACTAGGGGAGAAAACATATTAAATCATGTTTACTCCAACATTAAACATGCCTACAGAGCGCCCCCCCCCCTCCCCCTCACCTTGGACAATCAGACCACCTCTCCCTGCTCCTCTTCCCGGCCTTCACCCCCCTCAGGAGGCAAATAAAACCAGCCAGACAGGCCATCACAGCCTGGAGTATTTTTGAAGATCAGGACCTGGACATACCAAGTCTGGGTCGGGTCCTCGAACGCACCATGCTCCCGGCTGGCGAACAAGAGGGGGCTGAGGGGTGCAAGGCTGTCCTACAGGGTCGCACAATGCCAGCCTCGCCCTCTTGGGACCCAGGGACGGAGGAATTTGCTCACTTGACAATTCAGGAACACTTACCATCTGAAGAGCTCGCCCCCCCCCCCCCCCCCCCATCCCTGGGTGGCCTGTCTCAGGGAAGCTACTTCTGACACTTGCCCCCTGGTTTGGCAGTGCCTGAGACAGACCGGGAGGCCTGTCTGCTGCTGGCTCTACTCTGGGGCCTGAGTGGAGGCTGCTGTGGGGGTCCCCCGGAACCCGGAGGCAGAGGCAGCGGCAGGGGACGCCCTTGGCAACGAGCAGGTGGAGGGCAGGAAGTGTCAGGTGGCCTCTGTTCGCGCCTGGGCGGTGGAGATCTTTTGGGCGCAGCTCTCCACCCTGTCACCGAACAACCCAACCTGGGAAATTGGGGAGTCCAGGAACCAAACCTTGTCCGCATCCACTATCTCAACCAGGCTGAGTCAACGATAGCGCTCCTGGACCACTAGGTTGGACATCGATAGACCAACTGCGCATGTTGCGACACTCATGCCCGTGAGGGTGAGGTCAGCAGCAGTGTGGAGCTCACTCATGAGACCACAGTCTAGACTACCCTAGTGCATGTCCATGAGTGTCTTGGCCTGATAGACCTACAACAACGCCATGGCATGCAAAGAGGTGGCGGCTTGCCCGCAAGCTTTGTAAGCTCTGGCCGTCAAACCTGACGCGAGCTCACAGGCCTGCGAGGGGAGACAAGGATCAAAGTATCACTACAGGGCAATCAGGTCAGGCAGCAGCGACAGACTGCTCCACTGGAGGGATAGCCTCATAAACCTTCACCGCTCCTCCCTCAAGGGAAGCGAGGGAGGAAGAACCACTCAGTCAGTTTTTGGCAGCAAAAGGTGCCGTCCACAACCTAAGCTCTCCATGCACTTCGGGAAAGAAGGGAACTGGGGCGGCGGGCTGAGAACCAGCAATGCCCACCCCGAGATTCCAATCATCCAACCGAGACCGAGATACTAATCATCCAACCAAGACTGAACGAGACACGGTGGAAGGTTCCTCTCGAGCCCGACAGCCTCGACGGCGCAATTCAGCATAGCTGACAGTTCTGGATCCGGCTCGGGCAACGTTACACTCCCAGAGGGAGATAACGCAGTCGAGTCATCATCTCCAGAGGCCAGCTCACCCTCCAATGATGCAATCGGCGTCCTGCCCTCTGGGGGAGCCCCAGGTGAAACGGCCGACCCACTTATTACAGATGGACCAGCACGCTCCACGGGGGACTCCCAACGGCTACAGTGGAAGGGAGGAGCCCACAGGGAATGGTTACCGGGTGAGACATCCAACACTATCGTCCTACACTACGACAGTCGTATTCCCGCAATGGGAACATGAACTGTTCACAAAAGCTGCTTCAGTGTGCTGTAAGCCCAAACACGTGATGCAACAATTGTGACCATTTCAGAGAGACAGGGAACGAATGCATCCAGAAACGCACGGGCAGAATGACATTTTTAAAGACGCAAACACACCTGTGTTGCTCTTTTAGGAAAAGGGACCATCCCCAGTGCCGGAGCACACAGGGAATGACCACGGCAACACGGAATCAGTGAAGTGAAACTGTGAAGCACTCACTTCTTGCCCTCTAACCAACCATCAAACACACACACAAATAGAAATCTGATGCTGTTAAAACAGCAGTTGAGAGCTTGAGAAGCTCACGATCACCGCTGCACTCACCAACACTGGGAGGTCTTCCCGCAAGAACACTGACACTCTTCTTTAAACAATAGTACTCTTCAGAGACATCCGATCGGCTCCGAAGCGAAAAAGCAACTGGTGCGTGCGTCCACTTCCATGTTTATACCTGCATTGCGCGGCTGAGTGTGTAATCACGCACGCCAATGTTGAATTGGCTTGATTAAATAGTAGTACGAAGACAGGCTCCCGAGCGTGATCCCCATTCAGTCGACGTCAACTATGTCTGACGTTCTCGACTGAAAGGGAACGGATGGTAATGTTTGCCATTATTGTTTTAACAGTGGACACTGGAAAAATTAGTGTCCGGTGTTGGCAGTCAAACTGAGATCACGAAGTAAAAAGGCAAATTTTGTTTTCACATTATTGGTAGAGACAGTGTCTACTTCTGGAAATCCGCCGGTATTCCCTGATTGTGTAATGGAATCAAAAACTCTAAAGACCGGATCTCATTTAAACTATGCTCCATTTGTAACTGACGGTTTTCTGATGGTATTGACAGAGTACCCGTTAGGATTTTGAGAGAAACTGGGTAAATCAGAATCGTTATTTTTAGAGGCCATCTTATCTTTTTCTACCGCCTCAAGTGTGTTACCTGTTAATGGTGTTTCTGTAATTTTGGGAAATGTTCTAAGTTGAAAGGGCAAACTGATGAATTGGGTGTGATTTTCCCTGAGGGGTTTGTGTCCTGTGCCGTAACACGTTCAATGAGTCGTTCTTTATCATTCGATTGTGCAGAAGTGCAAAAAAGTTGAGGTACCTCGGTTAGCTGTTCTTTCTCCTATTACTTGTAGTGAGTTAGTAGCTGCGCAGCAGAAAGATTCTGTTTTACAACCTTTGTTTGCAGTGCCCCCTGAGTAGGTGAAGAGTGGGGCAAATGGCTACTTTGTTCAGGAGGAGTTGCTGTTGAGGAAATTTTGCCTCATCAAAATGAGGATTCAGGCGGTGAGGCAATAATTCAGGAAGTGCGGCCGGATCAGTTTAAGGAGGTGGTATTAAGGGCTGCCCATGATGATGTTGCAGGCCATTTGGGAGTGAAAAAGACTTATCACCGGATTTTGCAGCAATTTTATTGACCTCGTCTTAAAAAAGATGTAGCAACATTTATTAAAACTTGCCACACTTGCAAGATGGTTGGTAAACCTAATCAGGTTTTAAAGGGTACCTATCATGGAATTTTGAAAATTACCTTTCATGTAGTGTGTAACATAGATCTAAGTGAACGAAAACATCCTGCAAAGTTTTAAATATGAAAGTTCACCGTATACAAAGTTATTATCTCTCAAAAGTAAGAGTCGACTCTGAGTCGTTGATATGAATCGATAGACGAACGATGCACTTTCGTACGTCACTTGTCCAAGTTATTTGAATAAGATACGCCCACTCATTGCATTAGGAGACACCAGGGAAAACATCATGTCGACGAGACGCTGCTGTGTTTTGAAGTGCGACGCAAAAGCAAACTTTTTTCATCTGCCCAGTGAGGAGCATTTGAAGACAGTGGCTACAGTTCATAACTATACCACAGAAGTATTATAGCCCGAACTTGTTCTGTGTTCGCGTCATTTTGAAGATGATTGCTTCACAAACCTAAATGCTATAAAGTATGAATTTGCGAGCTGATACTGAAGGAGGGAGGTTCAGTACCGAGTTTATTTGGATCAGCTTCCTTCTCCGAATCACAATCTGTAAGTAGGCTGTTGCTTTTATGTTTGTATCATGTTCTATAATTATTTTGTGTGTTGTGTACGCACAGGCACAGCGCAGCTTCTAGCAGCTAACTTAGGTCTTCAATGTCAATTGTATTGAAATATGTGAAGTGTTTGTCGTTGTTAATGGAGTTGTCACAGGGCTCTCGAGTGTCACACATTGAGCGTGACAGTCACTCATTTCGGTCTTTTGTCACGCTCTCCGGCCACACATTGTATTTCTCACGCTGAAAAACTATTTGTAATATATTTAATATGCCGCAGTGCCCAAAACTCACTCACTGTGGAACCGGCAGGAATCAAGCGCGTCTCCTCCAGTGTTGCCAGGTCCGTATGCCTGCACTGTTTCCGCGGGTTGTTTGTGTAGTGCACGCTGGTTGACGCGATTGTTTTATCCACTGGAACATGATTGTTATTGAGGAAACACCCGGGAACGCTATTTGAATATTTTTGGCCGTGATTGGGTTAGTTTGATGAGCAATTGGGCTGGTTTTGTTGTGCAGACCTGGCAACCCTGGTCTCCTCTGGTGTTGTTCGTCTGGTGTTGTTAGCCAATCAGAAAATAGCACTGTTGTATCTGGGTAAGATCTAGCGCAACAACCAATGACACCCCGTCGGCTGGGTGTCTAACATATCACCACAGATTAGCGTCACGCAAAGGCGGGGTTTGGAAAAATGACTCGCTAAACGATTCATATGGGAGTCGGTGAGCAAATCAGGTAAAAATAAATGCATATTATAAGACAACAAAAGTGTTTTTTGTCATTGCATGCTTGTAAAACTGTTGTTGGGGACTCCCAGAACAATATTAGGAACATTTTAAATGCCATAATAGGTACCCTTTAAAACCTGAGCCGTTGTGTCCGATACCGATAATAAGTCAACCTTTCGAACATATATTGATTGACTGTTGGGCCGTTGCCTTGGTCAAAATCGGGTCACTCGCATTTGCTTACAGTTATGTGTCAAACAACTCGTTATCCCGCGGCATATCCCTTGCGCATGATCAATACTAAAGCTGTTGTGAAAGCTTTGACGCCTTTCTATTTTTGGAAAACCTAGGATTGTTCAGAGTGGTCGAGGGACCAATTTTATGACTGGAATATTTGTAGAGACTTTGAAACAGCTTGGTGTGAAACAACAAGTCTAGCGTGCATCATCCTCAGAGTCAAGGCACATTGGAGCATTTTTATCAGTCTCTGAAGTCGCTGTTTCACGCGTACTGTGTTGAATTGAACCGGGATTGGGAGAACAGGCTGCCTTGGTTAATGCTCGCTGCCCAGTAGGTGACACAAGAGAATTTTAGTCCAAATTAATTAGTATTTGGTAGGGTGTAACGAGACGCTTATCTCACGAGACGAGACAGACACGAGATTGGGTTCACGAGAACGAGACGAGACGAGATTTTTGCATAATTTTACAGAAATCCTCAATGACACAATTCATGACTGGAAAAGTATGCAGGTGCATTTTGCAATGTTTAACTAATAATCTTATTAAGCAGACCTGAAATGACATGCATTAGGAGTATGAATTATCAAATGCATTGAAAGAAAACAATATACAACAATATAACCTTTTAATAATAAAAGGTTTTTATTGACTGGCTTTTCTCCTGTATGATTTCACATTAGTCTCTTCAGACCTTACTGTACATTTAAGAGCTTTCAGAACTTCTGATTTAGGCTGTGTGTGACCTCCTAACTGAACTCTTGAAGTCTTATTAAGTGCAAACAATACGCGCAAGTGCAACCATAATCAAAGTTAGCGCACAGACTCTTTATAATTGTTTTGAAATTGCTGTTGTATTTTGCACCGGCAGTTATAGGGTTAATGCGGTGAGTTCGGGAAAGGCCGGTAGAGAAACGAGGCTGGTGTGTTCCACAGTTGTTGCGTTCCGATTATAAGTTCAGAAACAGAGCCTCCCTTGTCTGTTGTCTTTAAGACATTACAGTAGCCTACTCTCACAATATTCGAAGTGCAAACTGAGACGATAGCCGCAAATAAACAGTCCAGTGATGGGTATTGGGAGACGGACGATTGTATGTTCGCGGAATAATTTGTGTGCAATGCACATCAGCGAGCTTGTGTTTTACTTTCATTATCGTGATCACGCGTACTCTGTGTATAGCAGTGGTGCTGAGCGTGCATTATACAAGATAAGATCAGACGTTTAGTCTATGTTGCGCAACGAATCCTCCGCCATCCTCACGCGATCAGTGAACTGTGATTCGTGCTGCACTGATTGCAACGGCAACTCGTGCTGGATGAGCAGAGCAGACTTTTACATTAGTTTATAATGGTTTTTATTTCTTTTTATAAAAACAGCAAAACGATAGTTTAGGCGAATGTGAGTGTAGCGGTGGAATATTCTATGGTAATAGAAATCGCGAGACAGCTTTTCACTCGACGGGAAATCTCGTCATGTTTTAGTCTCGCGAGATCTCGTGGCACGAGATCTCGTTACACCCCTAGTATTTGGTCACACAGTGCGGGGACCCTTCACATTTTTGCAAGATTAATTAAAGGGCAAGGAACAGCCTAAAAATTTGTCCGACTATGTTAGTGGGTTCCGGAGGCGTTTGTTTCTTGCAGGACAGAAAGCGCAAGAACTTCTTGGGAAGGCACAAATAAAAATGAAAATATTGTTTGAACGCCATAAGTTATGTCGTGTTTTTAGTCCAGGCGAACAAATTTTGAGTTTTGTTACCTTACCCTTATTTTCTGGCCCTTATACCATTGTACGGAGGGTTTCGGAACAGGATTTTATCATTGCTACTCCTGATCGAAAGATATCTAACCAACTTTGTCATGCTAATCTGTTTAACACTAGAAGTGCCAGAATTCCGTAACTACTAGAACTGCCACAAGCGGTAATTTTGACCGCTAGATTCCAAACTCTATATCTTTAATGATAAATACCTAATTGAGAGATTAATGCATTTATTGTATTAGGATATATTTAAACAAAACAACACCAAACTGTA
Organism: Chrosomus eos; assembly: GCA_036326025.1. NCBI lineage: Eukaryota > Metazoa > Chordata > Actinopteri > Cypriniformes > Leuciscidae > Chrosomus > Chrosomus eos. The sequence goes on from CM070818.1 coordinate 49,635,744, forward strand.
CATTTAAACAAGTTTAATTATATGTTCATAAATAATAATATAATTAGTAGCCTACCATAATGATTCCATATTCACAACAGCTATATTTCCATATCCATTCAACATAATTCAGAACAATAAAATAACAACTAAAATTATCTTATTTAATTATAAAACATTTTATTTTGATATAATAACAGAGAAAATAGGCTAATAGAAAAAGCTGGAAACGAGCTGAAGGGGGTTGATTGGAATCCACTGCTGCTTCAATGTATATGTAATGATGAGTAATTATAATCAAGGTATTAATCAATATTTTTCTTTCTAAATATTAAATGAGTTGAATGATTTCTCTAGGCTTGTGAGATTTGACTTTGTTATAGAAGTTACCAGTGTGATTACTGAAATGTTCTTTTCATGTATTCTTTAATGTCTGTATTTTATATCTGAATGCAGTAACAGTGCTTGCTTATTTAGCCTGGCTTCCAGAAATGAAATAGGGACTTGTTTTGTGTTTGAGAAAGGTCTTCAACATGTTAAAACATATAGGGGTCATTGAAGCCAATAGTTTAAGGGACCATTTCTTTGTTAAAGCCTTAGTTTCCAGTTAGACTAAAGTTGAGAGAATGAACGCATTATCTTGATGTTTTGAGAGGACTCTCATGTTTATAGTTAGAGCCTGGCCAATCCCAACCTTGGAAAAGCTGTGTGTCAGTGTGTGTGTTAGTCTTCTTGGTTACAGGTTAAGGAACCACTGGCATTATTGGAGATTGAGTGAATTGTGGTTCGAGACATGCTGGCGCTCAGCAACCCAAATCTGCGACCTGGAAGGTCATGACATGGGTCCGAATGTGTCAGCTGCATAATCGATGGAGATACGCTTCTGTCAAACTCCTGTGTGAGTATTGAAGCGGACTTCTGCTGATGAAACTGCAAACTATCTTCAGTAAAACTTTTCTTTCATTTTTTATAATTCTGACTCCGGGTCTGTGACACCCCTGGCAAATCAACAAACAAGGTAGTAAGCTTTTATTAATTGTTAGGGCTGTCTGACTGGAAGAGATTTTGAAGGAGAGCGGGAGAGCCTTCACGCCGATGAGGCGAGGGAAGGAGTAAGTTAATTATACTGTTGACAGTATAAGAAGTTGTTGAGAGCGTCGTTAAGGGAAACGGCAGCAGAGAGCGCAAGCAAAGCATGCTCTGTGGGGGCCCCGCTGGGCATTACTGGTGTAGCACCACCCCAGCAGAGTACGTCCCTGGGCTAGAGGTCCAGTGGCACTGTAAACCTGCTAAATCTCTTCCATCTCAGATAGGGGATCCCCGAACTTAGTGAAGTGAATCAGGCAGTTAGGGATAGTAACAATAATAGGGTTGTTTGCAGGGAAGCATCAGGAACGATTCCGAGAGAAAAATTAAAGTTGTGACTCAAATTGGCGTGGAACAGTATATGTAACTGTGATTTTGGAGTATACTTTGCAGTTTCATCACGCAGAAGCCAAGCTGTGTTGTTCAAAGATCGCCGCTTCCATTTCTGCAATAACTTCAGGTGAGTATGAACCATGATTAAGATATGGCAGAAAAATATACTTGCTATATACTATATATACTTGAAAAATATACTTGATAAACTTGATCAGTAACCTGAACAGTCCTGAAACAAATAGTGAGACAGGAAAGCAAATGCTGTAAGAAGCTGTGGTCTGAAGCCCTCACTTCAAAGAAATTTGCAGAAATTATTAAGTAAATGGTAGTCAGGGTTTTGATTCTGAACAACAACTTGACTGGCTACAAACAAAGAAACTGAAATATTTAAATGTGATGCGATCTGGGAAAACCCGTCGGATGTCGCGCTTGTACATTTTCAGTAAAGTCTAAAAATAGATTGAATGTCATTTATTGTCAAATTTGGGTTTTCAATAAATTATTATTCTATAACATCTTGTTTATCATCTCTGAGTATATCTCGTGAAAATTCACTAGATTAGTGCAGAAAAATAGCGATTTATAGTGGCAAGCTGAAAAGACGTGTCTTTCTCTTTAAGAACACGCGCGGAGCGGAGGTGCAAAAAAACAACAACAACGGCTATGTAGTTCTCCTTCTCTTAACACTACAAAGACAGTTTCTCCTATCAAAATAAACCACATAACAGAATAAAGGTCCCACCAGTCCTGTGTAAACTACAACGGCACGCAAGTTTTTATTTATTTATTTTTATCCAGCGTTATGTGATGCGGAGCACAAGAGAACAACAGAGTCTGAAGCTGCTCGTTTAAAAGACCTTGCTCGCCTCTCAATCGCCCAATTTCAAAACGGTTTTCACAGGATGAATTTTGAGTTTGTAAGCTTTCGAATGATACCTAATCTATGATGATTACTAAAATATGTGATATGAAAAAAGGCAATAAAAAAAAGAGCTCCCGTCGTCCCGCTAGCAGGACGTGACAGTTATTTAAACCTGTTTTTCTCAAAATTCCATTTCTGAAAATCACATCGATCAGCCGACTTCAGATAACCATAACTTTTGTTACAGACAAACTATAAAAGAAATAAAAACAGATTTGGAAAGGGCTTGAACCAAGCTTTAATATGATCCTAATATTTAACCTGTAATATGTCAAATTTCACCATGTGGTGGGTTTTCCCAGATCGCATCACAAATGTTTAGCCTTGTATTGCTTACGATGATTACAAAAAGCAAGAAAAAGAAATTCTGAGTCTGGGATATTTTCCCTGGTCAAGTGACTAAAGTTAAAGGTGCTATATGTATTTTTTAGCGGCCTCTAGCGGTGATGTTTCAGATTGCAACAAGAGCGCTCGTGCTCCTGTGCGTGTGCGTGCTCGATCTCAAGAGCGAGCATTCACTACCGACCACACGGAGACTTTCAACGCAACGGCGAAAGCTTCACAAAACATGCTGGTAACTCATGTAAACTCCCACTATAACGTTACAATAATAGGCTACTTTTATCAGCTTGACGTTGAACTAATGCTCCATGCTCGTACCATGATAACGTTACATTGACTGCATTTAGCCGACATGTGATGTTATCTAGCATAAGGCATTTTACTAACTATTCGTGTATCTTTCACAATCAGCAATGTCAACATAGGTGAATGTATAATATGATAACGAAAACGGTGAACTAGACTGAACAATGTCAGTGTAACAGTAAGACAGTAGGAAGTAACATCACTGCACTGAACGTGTCTGGAAATGTTTATTATAAACAATATGATAGTAGTGGGATGAGTAACGTTAGACAGTAGATCTAGTACATAAAATAAGTTACATCCTAAAGCACCCAATTTTTGTTATCCTGGAACAGTCTTTTGTATTTATTTCATGTCTCATGTAGTTTACCTTGCTATTGCATTAGAGTTTACTAATATTTACTTCATCATTTCTGAAAACTTGTAATTTATCAGAATATAAATAGCCATTGCATTGGTTTCATTTTATTGGTTTCATTTTATACCTAAAACAAAGCGGAGGTCTCTCAAAAATTCAAAAGCTTTGCCGATGTTGATCCGTGTTTTCGTCCTGAGTCGATCAGAATCACATTTGGCCTGACCAGCTTCAGCAGATAAAACTTTTTTTTGTTTTTTATATTTTTGTGGAGTTTGTGTTGGAGTCTGTGTTGTGCTGGAGGCAGGTCTCCATGTCGTTAACTGAAGTGCCGTCGGTCGCATAGACTGTGGGAGGCTCGGGAGCGTGCATGCACGTCATATCCGATGGAAATCCGATCCGGAGACTTCACATATAAATATGAATACTGGCCTTCAGAGGTAATAGCAAAACCCGACAAGTGGATCATTGTAATGTGTGATTACAACCCCTTCACACACAGGCAATAAAAAATGATTCATTTTAGAAGAAAAGCTACATATAGCACCTTTAAACAGAAACTTTGTGAAAACAAATTAGATTATTTTGAGCATTTCCATGCAGCTTATGAAAATTAATGTTCTGCCAATAATAATGATGAAGATGATGATTCGGCTATTGTCGTATCTGCCACTGGTGGACTGTAAAAGAATACAGAGAACTGCTTATCAGTGGCTCTGTTTGCATTCCTAAATGGGGCCCACTGCTTCAAGGGTGTGATGCTGTAGTTGAGGCTGAAACAAATTCACCAGATGACAGAGAGTGTTTTAATTTTGGTCAGCAGGACCATTTAACACGTAACTGTAAATGCCCACTGAGAAGGTGTTTGAAAATGTGATAGTGACACATTTTTGGTAATAATGTGGGTTTGAAAGTAGATCAGTGTTTATATGATGATATTAACATTTTCGTCTGAGAAAGAATAAGAGATAAAAACAAGGTCAAAAGATTGAAGTCTTAAAGTGAATCCTTTTGAAGAAAAGATCTATAATATTAATTATTATAAGTGAATTGATGAATACAGTTTGATATAAAATTAATGACTCCAACAAATGTGAGTTGCAAAATATATAAAAGTAACTAAAATGATGCTTGTGTTTTAATTAAACATTTTAAAAAGGGTTTAGATTATATAGAGAGACTAATCTCACGGATGATTTACAAAGAACTGCAAAAGTATCACAAGCAGAGAGTGCTAGCCTCGTCAAAGTTAGTGTGAATCCTAATTGGAGATTGATAAACTCCTAGAAAAACTTTGGAGTCAGCTATTAAACTATGGTAAACTATGAGATGAAATGTGAAACGTTATTGAGAACTTGAATAATTATTTTTATTTAAGATCAAATAAGCAAAAGCAGTAGGCTACTGAATTAACAGTTGCTAAATGTAAAATGTGTAGAAAGGCATCTGATTAAACAAACAGCTTGAAAAGTGGACCATGAAAGAACTAGAAGCTGATGTTTTGCTTTCAAAAGAGAAGTTTGTTATGGGCTGTAATGAAACAGTTTGCTTATCTGAATCTGATGTGTGCTATGGCTAAAAAATGCCTGTACGACAGAATCAATTTGAGTGGAAATTTGTAATGTCTAAATAAAGACAACTATAAACTTATCTTTATTTGGAAACAAATGTAATTTCTGGCAAAGATGCCTTAAAGGGGGGGGGGGGTGAAATGTTGTTTCATGCATAGTGATTTTTTTACACTGTTAAAGAGTTGGATTCCCATGCTAAACATGGACAAAGTTTCAAAAATGAAGTTGTAAATTTGATGGAGTATTTCTGTTCCAAAAATACTCCTTCTGGTTTGTCACAAGTTTCGGAAAGTTTTTTTAGAATACGGGCGTGTGTTACGTCAGAGGCGTCGGAATTTCCTTATACGGGGCCTTAAGGGCACTTCTCCCGGAAGGGCGCGCGCGCATCTGTAGCCTAGTGCGTGCAAGAGTACTCTGCTGGGCTCGGCTGCGCTGCAATAAAAAAAATGGCACAAAAAAAGTGTGTTTTGGTTGCCAGGGCAAGACAACACTGCACAAATTTCCAAAGAACCCAGCGTTAAGGGACCTGTGGATGGATTTTGTTTTTCCAGAGCAGCAACGGAGTTGTGCAAGTGTAACACGCGCGCTTAGCGGTCTTAGCACAGAATTAATTTCTATATCTCGGACCAGATTCAGAAGACTACGTTCTAAAGCCTGTGTTGCAGCAAGATAGAGGGAAAGAACCACATGAAACAGATGTAGTATAAAATGGTAAGTATTTTTCTTTCTTTTACTTTGAAATGATTAGTTCAGATTGAGGGAAATAGGACAAAACAAAAACAACAAAAATAAAACAATAGTTTCAAGGTAAATTACACAGGAAACCCCTTAAAATAATATCTTGAAATCACTTTCACTCAAAACCAAGTGAATAGTTAACTTAATAACTCTGTCGACTCTTTTTGAAGGAAATTTCAAAAACAAATAGAAATAAATAAAAATAAACAATATACTTCAATACTCAATGACACACTGAATAGTATCAGGATTGACTCAAATGAGTAAATTTCAACTCAATGTTCAGTTCACTCGTTCAGTGTCCTTTATGAACCGCAAGGCAGTTCAAAGTGAACAAATGAGATGGGAAACTCCTTCCCACTTCACTGATGCAACGATGTCCTTGAAAATACAAAACACAAAGGCATACATGTGTGGTCCTACCACCTCGATGAACGTGTATAGAGATGTCCAAGTTCAGAAAACCAGGGTTGGCTCGCCAGAATCCACCAACAACCAAGCTGACCTCGTTGACGGCAGAGACAGATTTCAGCTCAAGCTTCTCGTTCGATTCCACAAGTCATCACAACAGGAACTCAACATAAGGAAGAAGCAAGTCAACAAACAAAACAAGACAAAAAAAAAAAAAAAAAAAAAAAACATTGCAACACAAGGCAGAAAGATACAATTAGTCACAATCAATTCCCTTTTTCACACATTAACACTTCAACTTGACCAATTTCTCATTAACAAATCCTTTAAAAGCAATATATATATACACATGTCACTGCTTATGGCTTATTTACCTTTAAATAAATCCCACAAATGTGAAATAAAGTGGAGAAACGACATTTTTAAAATGACGTGCACTTGGTTAGCTTATAACTCAGACCGCATGGCTAGCGAAACCTCCACGTGAGCTACATTAACGTAGACTCACTGTATTCCGGACATCACGGTATTCCGGACACTTGACCTTTTCCGCAAATTCTATAAATACACACTTCCATCTCAAGTCATCTATATATATCCGTGTCATCTTTGCCTCCTCCTCTTTCGACTCCGACCAACCCCATGTTTCCAGAGCCAGTCGTTTCAAAGAAATCAACGTGAGTTTCTAACGTACACCAATGACTGATCAGAAAATGGCGGGGGGGGGGGGGTTTCGGCAGGAAAAAATGAAGAGGGGAGAAGCATACCTCCGCAGAAAACGGCTCTTAACGGCTCTTAAAACATGTTCACCCTCCAGAAAATAACAAAAAAACATTCTTATGGTCTTATTAAATAATTACGAGTTACAATTTGCAAATATTTGTACTTTGTTAAAGGGATATGAGGCTTTTTGCCCAACATGAATTTGACTGGCAGCGGCGCATCACTGCACCCTCATTAAAACACCTCAAGATAAATTAAATTTAATGGTAAATGCTGTTTTAAAGGTAATTTCAACACTTCTGTGTAATTTCATGTTATCTGGTTAACGTTTGGACAGCACGCATTGTAATAACATGCAATTTAACAACATTTCAAGCCATTAAGTTGTTTAAGTTACTTATAAGCCATAAAAGTAATAATCATAATTTCTATGACATTACGTTATTTGAGGACCCAATAAAAAATGTATCTAGACTTAATTTTATAAAAGGAACTTTTAAAAACACGAAAAATATGAACATAATATGACTGTCCGAAACACAGTGAGTAGAAATTGTCAGCTGTCCGGAACACGGTGAGTCCTCACGGTAATCCGGACACTGCGTCTCCCGGCAGTTTTTTCAAGATTTCTCCAAAATGATTAGTACAAAATGTGTCAATCAAACTTTGGAACGTGTGGAAGGCATGTCCCCAGAGACAGACGAGCCAATCAGGTTAATCTTTCCGCGGATTGATATCTTACGGGACTTTTACTGTGCAAAGTGTCCGGAATACAGTGAGTCTCACTCATTACGTCAATGAAATGAAAAACCATACATAACCACTTTTAGCAGTAGATTAATTCTCAATTTATCACTTTAAACCACATTTCTTAAACATATTTCTCAAAAACTACAACACAGTATTTTTTAAACCCATAAAACACAGAACAATGTATATTATGGCTGATTAATAATTCACTCACCAAGAACGGGTGTTAATCAATCGGAAGCAATCCTAGACAAGCTAGGAAACTAGCACAGATGCAATCCTCTGCTGAATCTGCAGGATTTCTTATCTAATATTGTCTTTTTGTCAGAATCTACATGCATTTCTCTTCACACGGCCGTTTCACTCACGCGGCCGTTTCACTCGCGCTTTCTCTGTGACAACTTCTTTCTCACTTCACTCTCGCGCTAGTCATGACGCGGCAGTTGAGGGCGGGGCTAATTCGAATTAATCGAATTAATTACTTTTTTAGTTTGTCACATTTACATGTTTTATTATTCACATTCAACCTTTTTTCCATCGAAATAAAAGTAATAAATTACTTATAAACCTAACTTCTGTCTTTCTCCTTCCTTCTCTCATAGGTTTGGTGTGCGCTCTAGTAACCTGGGTTACACAAGTGTTCTTGTTTGTTCCCTTCATTTCGACGGTAATAGTTTTATAAACAAGGCCCAGTTCGACGCCGGATTTGCAGATCGCCTAATACTTAAAGATGGAGCAGTCCCAACGATAAAGGTTCACGGTCGTGCGTTGGAACCACAGGCGGTGAGTAAAACTTCTTCAAATGTCTGTGTGTTGTTAACTATCGGCGTGTAAGCACAGCAAGTATAGGGTGACCATATTTTGTCCTGAAAAAACAGGACACTCGGCCCGGCAAACAGATAGGCCTACTCAAATGATACTCGAAGTTTACTCAAAGAAACCTTATTAATTTCAATACATTTAAAGTAGGTTATGCCTCATCTGTATGGATAGAAATTTGTTATATTGTTATATGAAAATAGGACATGTCCTGGGAAAACAGGACAGTTGGTCACCCTAAGCAAGTAAACAACATGATCACGTACAGTTAATGTATCTATGGAGCATGCGATGTATGGTGTGTGTGTGTGTGTGTGTGTGTGTGTGTGTGTGTGTGTGTGTGTGTGTGTGTGTGTGTGTTTGTGTGTTTAAATACATTTGTTTAGCTGGCCACTGTAGGTGTCAGTTTGTTTATTGTAAAAATAAATCATGTCCTCATAAACCACGAGTCTGTCTGTTTACAACACACGCAAAAGCTTTGCGCGCTCCCGCCCACACGGCACGCCTCCACCCGCTCGGATTTTTCCGGAAAGACTCGGTACAGCCTATCTTTCTTTTATAAATATAATAAAACTAAAGACTTTTTGGAGATATGAAGGATGCAATATACTGAGTTAAAAGATGGTAGATACAATTTGATGTTAGAAGTTTATGGGAGTGCAGTGAACCAGTCCTGAATGTCTCAGTCTCTCTCTCAGTCAATGTCAGCTAAAAGCTGCTATCTGACCCTGTGTCATAAGTGATAATGAGCTATTTATAGTAAAGCACAGTGTTTCGGTTGAAAATCATAGACACAGAGAAAAGAAATCATTGCCATTCAGTGGGTAATTTGTATTTGTAAATGTTTTGAATGTAAAACTGAATGACTTTAAATAAGTCTTTAAAATAATAATGCAGATCTTAAACGATAGAAGTGACGGACCAGTAACTTCGTCTAATCTTAGTCTCCACCATGAACAGGGCCGATGACCTCAGCTACAGATGTACAGTAACAGTACACTGAATATATATAGAGTATAATCTAAGTAGCTAGGTTGATGATTTTATGATGGTTAATGGATTTAAGTGATTAAATATTGCTGTTATTAACCTGTCTCCCTGTGTGAACACTATTAGGCAATCGGAATGGCTCTGGTGACTCTTGAACGTGCCTTTCCTAAGCTCCAGAAAACAACTGATTTTGTTGAAGAAGACTGATTTGGTATTGGGAAAGAGCAGTTACCAGTGTGCACAAGGTGGTTTTTCCCAATGACGGGTAAGATTCTCTTTGGCCAGACAGAGGGCAACCTAAGCCAGGGAGGTCACGCAGACACTGGGTGTTTATGGCCTCGTTTACACTGTCAGTGAAATGTGACCCAATTCCGATTTTTTACTCATATGCGAGACAGATCAGATGTGTTCTATGACAGTGTAAACAGGAAAAAGACGCATGCATTCGGATATTTCGAGATTGGTTACAGGCCTCGTTCATATGTGGAAATAAATCAGATATAAATCAGATATGTGCCAATGTGACTGTCATGTAAACAGGCAGATCGGATTTTCTGAGGCATTAGGCTATACGTCTCCGCGGTTTAATGACGAGAGAAACCCCGACGCGCATCTGCGAAGGGACGGATGGCCCGACGAAACATTGTGTCGTCGTATAGGAGAGGAATGTGGACACACGTTGACACAACATATCAAAGGTTGGCTTGCTCATCCTAAAATTTCGGACCCACTGCTCCTCGTTAAAGCCCGCCACGATCTTATGAAAGTGGGTTTATTGCACAATTTTTTTTTCACGTGCCATTTACGCCAAAAATAGTTTTTGCGTGTATGATACGCACTTTATGGCGTTTAATACACACATTTACAGTGCGTATCATATGCAAGCAAAAACAATTTTTGGCATATAAATGGCACGAGAAATACAATTTGTGCTATAGACACTCACTTTCATGAGATCGTGATGAAGGCTTTGTTCCCACCAGTTCTGAGATCTCACTGCGCGTTCGTCCATCTGTGCAAGAAGACCGCTTTAAACATGCACAATGTTTCAGATCTATGTCAAGTGTAAACGCATGACTCGGATGTGGGTCACAATTTAAAGAACGTGTAAACGGACGGTCAAAAAAATCGGATATAGGCAACAAATCAGATTTGGGCATCAAGACCTGCAGTGTAAACGAGGCGTATGTGAGATAGGTATGAGAGTGGAACAGATGTCTGTGAGGCCAGCAGCATCATACACTATGAACGGGAGATGAGCTGTAAGGAGTTATGGCAGTCTGACCCAAAAATGTGAAGTTTTCCTTCTATACCACTCACCAGAAACCGCATTAATTGTATGGCTTGTTTTTCATTGTGACAAGTGTCTGCAACTATGCCAGGGGGATATGCCTGAGGAGAAGAAAATTATAGATAAAGAGCTAATGGGAATGGGCTTTAACCCTCTGGGGTCTGAGCTGTTTTGGGGCTCTTTAGGTGTTTTGAAATGCCCTGACATTTGTGCTTATTTCAGCTACTTAAAACATACCCTTTGCCAACATATATATTTGCTGTATTCAGTACAAACTCTGCTACAATAATATGTGAGCAAAATGGATGTACATGTTTGCATTTTATAGAAAAAATAATATGCGTGGTTATATACTATTATTGTAGGCTAGAATTTTTACTTCAAAATGAAGTGAAAATCATTCTGACCACTCTTTCAGAAAGATCAATATAACGATTTGAATTTCTTAAATCAGTTTTTGGGTCAGCAGTGCTGTATGCGTGGGAGTGTTAATGCCCATGAATATTAATGTGATTTACACCTGGGAAGACTAAAGACACTCCCCCAATGACTAATGGCCCATTAAGGTGCTGTGAGGCAGCCTAAACAAAGAATGAGAGGAGATTCAAAGGTTTTTCAATCTGTTTTATTGTAATTTCTCTATGTGGAGAAACTAAATGTTCTAAATTTGCTCTAAGTAAATCAAATGTGAGTAAAATAAATAAATAATCAGTCAGCTATAAACAAAGCAATTGTGAGCAATAAATAAACAAAAGTATCTCACTGTAAATGCTTATGCCTCGTTGATGCGGGCTCTAAGCAAATCAAATGTGAGCAAAATAAACAAAAGTAAAGGCAGCTCCTTGTTGCTCGTCTGAATGTTTGTCTTGGCCCTCTTTGCCACATTCCTATAAAAATAATAATATTAATAAAGGTTAATAAAAGGTTGATCAAAGTACTATCAGTCAGGACTATCAGGGCAATCAGCATGTTGATAAAACAAAAAAATATATAAGCTATTTTATATTAAAATTACCAATCAATAATTGTAATATTGTAATATTGAACTTTTACATTATGACGATGTAAACACAATTAGGCTACATTTCATCTGTAAAATATTACGTCTATGCACTTACTCAGTATTATTCTCGATCGCACTGAGAACTGAACGGCACCTGCGTGCTCCTCTGCGAGGTGCTGGAGAAGGATAACGTGATGCACTTTCCCAAAAAAACAAAACAAAATAACTGTTAGCATACATTATGCCCTTGTGAAAAACAAGTGTGCTTAATTGTATTGAAAGCGTACTTTTTGTGTGCTTAAACTCATAAAAGTATACTTTTTGAAAAGTGTACTTGCAGATAATATAATATAATTAAAATTAAAGACCACTTAAGTTTAACTTAAAGTAAGTACACTTTCATCACAATATTTATAAACACACTTAAGTGCACTTTTAAAAATGCACTTTGTAATAATATGTAATTAAGTTTTACTTAAAGAAAGTACACTTTCATGATCATATTTATAAACACACTTAAGTGCACTTTTAAAAATGCACTTTGTAATAATATGTAATTAAGTTTAACTTAAAGAAAGTACACTTTTATGATCATATTTATAAACACACTTAAGTGCACTTTTAAAAATGCACTTTGTAATAATGTGTAATTGAGTTTTACTTAAAGAAAGTACACTTTCATGATCATATTTATGAACACACTTAAGTGCACTTTTAAAAATGCACTTTGTAATAATGTTTAATTAAGTTTTACTTAAAGTACACTTTCATGATCATATTTATAAACACACTTAAGTGCACTTTTTAAAAATGCACTTTGTAATAATGTCTAATTACGTTTAACTTAAAGTAAGTACACTTTCATGACAATATTTCTAAACACACTGAAGTGTACTTTTTAAAAATGCACTTTGTAATAATGTCTAATTAAGTTTTACTTAAAGAAAGTACACTTTCATGATCATATTTATAAACACACTTAAGTGCACTTTTTACAAATGCACTTTCTAATAATATCTAATTAAGCTTAACTTAAATTAAGTACACTTTCATCACAATATTTCTAAACACACCTAAGTGCATGTTTAAAAAAATCACTTTTTAATAATGTCTACTTAAGTTTTACATTTTAAATCATTATAATTTTATAGTGTTTTAAAGTTATTAAAGTTATAAGTTATTAAATTAAATTTATTTCGATGTATTGACTAATATACTAAATAAAATAATAATTTTAATGGAAAACATGGAAAGTAATTCATTTTAATTTCAACTCAAGTGTGTTGTCCAAAAACAATTTGTTCATTTATTTTAAAATGTGTTAGGTCTATATAATATATACTGTGTGCATTAATGCACTTGGAATGTGTTTTTCCAATAAATTTGCAATACAGTATAATCCAGGACAACTATTGTTGACATTTTTGTCAGTTTTCTACATATGACAATACAATGTAATTTATGAGAGGAGTCTTAGCATAACAGTAATGTGTTGTACTTTACATCTGTGAGAATCATTATGTTGTTCTAAGTCAATTAAACACATTTAATTGCAATCCATACTACACTGAACAAAAATATTGACTTTTAGTTAGGTGAAAGAGTAAAGTTTTGTGAACTTACAGAGTCTAACAACACAATGATGCGCATGCGCCAGAAATACTACGTCACAATGACGCACTACTTCACTAGAGTTTGAAAAATGCGCTGTTATGTTTCTGTAATCGCAATGCACGAGGAAAGGAAACTGAAGCTTCCTAAACAAGAAGAGAACAAAAGGAGCGCCACGTTTGGCTGTTTGCAGATGAGATGTCATACTGCAAATAATCAGTCAAGTAAGTATATCTTGATGCTTTCTTTATTGACATTTTTTTCACCGCAGTTGATATTGCGATTAAGAGTGCTTTTTAATCGCAGATAGTAACGTTATACGCAATAGATTCGGGAGGTAAATTAATCATGTTTCCAATAATTTATCTATGATTGCATTCTAATAATGTCTTACATCGTAATGTGCTCGCGTGTGTGGGCGTGTTCGAGGAATTTGTCTACTGACATGTTTTTTAAAATAGATTTATTCATGGATTGTTGTGATGTTACAAGATTTTTTATGAATTTTTGCCCAGCCAGCACACCAAGCTTAAACACTGCTATCAAGTATCCCTATAGCTTTAATGCTTTGTATCTTTTCCATTTGCAAGTTATACATTCTCACCTGTGCATTTACATATGCCCCTATAATCATCATATATTTTACAGGTAACAAACCAAATGTAGAAGGCTGCCGCATTACTGTGTCAACCGAGGTAAATACAGGAACATTCTTCATGAAGATTCGTGCGGCAAGCTTAAAATTCAAGATTACCTTTCTCAATTTGCATGGGTCTTGGGTTTACATGGGTCATTAACCTATATTTGTGTAATTGATAAAGTTATGTTTAATTCCTTGTAAAGTAGCAAAATAAATGTTCTCTATTTTGAATCACTTTAAGCCGTGTCAGTGAAGATGGCGTGGTCAGTGCAATCCTGGTGTTTTTGGGGAATAGAGGAACCTTGCCCAGCTTTCTACTACGGTGTGACCCTGATGAGGTAATTCATCACATCACACATTCATCAACAGTTAGCAGTCAAACGTTTACGTACACCTTGCAGAATAAACTGCTTCATCAGGGTAGTACTAAATAAAAAGACAACATATACATTTTTGTGTTCCCTCTTATTGCTAAAATTACTAACATTTTGCAGATACTGCATGGTGTATAAACTTTAAAGGGAAAATATCTATCACTTTCATTCATTTGAGCCAAATGTAATAATGGACTGGATCTGTTTTATAAACAAATGGTTTCCTTCACTTTTAGGTATTTTTTTCTGACTTTCCTGCCTTTTTGGAACAAATCCATTCACATTTACTTCGGAGAGCACCGGGACATTGACATAAACAGCACTTTCCAACTACTTCAAAACATTTGGTGACAAATGATTTTGGTTTTCTTGTTTCTGTGCCTTTAGATTTCTTCAGTTTTTTTTTCATTTATTATTTTTTTTTATATTCACTGTAATGCTGAAGTAAGCATTTTGTCATGTTTAATGTTGGTGCTATGAAAAGGTTTAAGAGAGAAAATTAACCAGGTTCGGTAACACTTTAATTAGGTCTCATTTGTTAATATTAGTTTATGTATTACCAAAACATGATCTAAAAATGAGCATTTTTTTTTACAGTATTTATGAATCTTTGTTAATATTACTAGTTAATTAAAATATAGTTTGTTAAAGTTAGTTAATACAATTTATAGTCATTGTTCATGCAGGTTCACAGTGCATTACAATTTTAATACACAACTTTTGAATATAATAATGCATTATTAAATGTTGAAATTAACATTAACTAAGACTAATAAATGCTTAAAGTATTATTAATTCTTAGTTCATGTTAAATTAAGGAGTTAACTAATAATACCTTTTTGTAAAGCATTACCTGTTTGAATCTTAGTGTTCACATTTTGTAGTATAACGTCACATCACATTTTGTTTGTATTAATTCATGGGTTGTGTGTTTGATGTACTGTGTGTTTGCTTCTAAAATGATGTTTGTACTGGTAATCCCTAGGTTATGGGGACCACATTACCCCAAAAGTATAGTAATACCAGTAAATTGCATGGAAACAATCTTATAAATCATACAGAATGATGTTTTCTGAAAATGTAAAAACACAAAAATGTTTTCTGTGATGATAGGTTTAGGTAAAATGATTGTGCATATAAGCATCATTGCCCTCCAGACTCTTTCTAAATGAGAGTTAAAAGGATAGTTCACTTTAAAATGAAAATTCTGTCATATACTTACCCTCAACTTACACTTAAGTGATCTTATGAATCACTGACAACTCTTAAATAACTGGTTTGTAAATAATGCTATACTTCATTTAGAAATTATTAATTGATCATTAACAAAGTATGAAAATACAATTATTAAACACATTATAGATATGCTTATAAATCTAGAAAAAAACATATATAGCTGTATTTATAAACTTCTTATTAATGTCTAATGCTTTATAAATGATTAATTAACTGTTAACTCATGCTTAACTAATGAATAATAGTGTGCATTTATTATAAAGTGTTACCTTTCTTTCTTCTACTGAACACAAAGGAAGATATTTTGAAAAATGTCAGTAACCAAACAGTTAACTGGTCCCATTAACTTCCATAGTAGGAAACAAAATACCATGTAAGTCATTGGGACCAGTTAACTATTTGGTTACTGACATTTTTCAAAATATCTTCGTTGTGTTCAGCAGAAGAAAAATGTATACAGGTTTGAAACAACTTGAGGGTGAGTATATAATGACAGAATTTTCATTTTAAAGTGAACTACGGTATTCCTTTAAAGTGTTGTAACTGTTTGTTTCTTGGTTTTTTTCTTGTGCATCAACAGAAAGGTTTTTATGTATTTATTTTAGAGATTGTTTTGTCAGTAAATGTAGAGGGTTTTAAATTGAATTTGTGTTGAAGCTAGGTTATTAAGACTTTTTTTGTCCAAAGTTGAAATAAATTGCAACTTTATTTTTATTATTTTTTTAATTACAAATGTATTTAATTATATAATAGTGTACATGTATATTACATTAAAGTATATTTTAGTTGACATTATTTGCTTGTCAGTATATTTGGAAGTACACTTTTACCATATTTCAAAGTTCATATAAAAATGTATTAAAATCCCACTTAATTTGTTCCAAAAAATCACTCTTAATATCAACTAATAGCATTTAATTTGAGCTTAATCTGTGATACATTTGAAATCGATTACATATAATATGCAATAAGTTTGTCGAAAACATTACACTTAATTCACCTTTAAGTGTATTGTTAAGTGACATTTTAGTAAACATTTTAGTTTACTAAAAGTAAACATTTTAGTTTACATTAATTGCTTGTCATTGCATTGAGCAGTGTACTTTAAATACATTTTAAATAGACTAGAAGCAATTATGAAAGTAAATATAAAGTTGTATTAAAGTCCCACTTAAGTTGTACCAAAAAATCACTCAATGACAACTTATTGCATTTTATTTGAACTTAATATGTGATATATTTGAAATCAATTACAATTAAAGTGCATTCATTGCGGCGAAAACATTGCATTTAATTCACACTTAAGTGTATTGTTAACTGACATTAAAGTATATTTTAAATCACATTAATTGCGTGTCATTATATGGTGTAGTGAACTTTAACTATATTTTAAATACACTTGAAGCAATTATGAAAGTAAATATAAAGTTGTATTAAAGTACCAATTAAGTTGTACCAAAAACATCACTCTTAATGACAACTTATTGCATTTTATTTGAACTTAAAATATAATACATTTGAACTTAATTACACTTAATGTGCATTCAGTGAGCTGAAAACATTGCATTTAATTCACACTTAAGTGTATTGTTAACTGACATAAAAGTATATTTTTAATCACATTAATTGCGTGTCATTATATTATGTAGTGCACTTTAACTATAATTTAAATACATTAGAAGCAATTATGAAAGTATATATAAAGTTGTATTACAGTACCAATTAAGTTGTTCCAAAAAATCACTCTTAATTGCAACTTATTACACTTTATTTCAACTTAAAATGTGATATATTTGAAATAAATTACACTTAATGTGCATTCAGTGCCCCGAAAACGTTGCATTTAAGTCACACTTAAGTGTATACATTTAAAGTGTATTATTTTTGTAATAAGTACACTTTATAAAAGTACACTAAAGTGCACTTTTTTTTCACAAGGGTGTATACAACAGAGTATCTGTTGATGGCCCATATAGAATGGATGCTGATAACACAATCAAAGAAACTGTATTATTATTACCATTATCAATCACTAATTACCATGGGTTACAAAAAGACATTTGTAATTTCACACAAGAATATGAACTTTTACATTATGACGATGTAAACATAATAGGCAACATTTCATCTGTAAAATATTACGTCTCACTTACTCAGTATTATTCTCGATCGCACTGAGAACTGAACGACACCTGCGTGCTCCTCTGCGAGGTGCTGGAGAAGGAGAATGATGCAGCCGCACTTTATTAAAAAACAAAACAAAAATAACTGTTAGCATACATTATGTATACAACAGAGTATCTGTTGATGGCCCATATAGAACGCACGCATTTGATTCACTCAATGAACGGATCGTTCGCGAACGACACATCACTACATTTCAAACATTTACTGTATTCACAAACAGTGCATAAGGCAGTAAGCATGATAATAAGTGTCACAGGCTAACCAAAACTGAACATTTGCAAGTATGGCCCATATAGACAGCACGCATTTAGGGATAGGCTACACAATGAACGTATTGTTCGCGAACGAACGACACATCACTAACTTACATTTCAAACACACCTGTATTCACCAACAAGTAGGCCTATTTACGCATGATAAAGTGTCATAGGCTAACCAAAACTGAACATTTATATATAGCCTAACTTAGGGTGACCAAACGTCCTGTTTTCCCAGGACATGTCCTGTTTTCACGTCCTGTCCTGGCCGTCCTGTCTGTTTTTTAAAAAGTGATGAAAATGTCCTGATTTTCATTATTTTTCATTGGGCCATTAAGCGTGTACTTTAAATACACGCTTGCCTTTGCACACAAAACATATGACTTTGGCTTCACCCCCTCTTGTTATAATCAGCGCGTTCCTCAATCCGCAGCGTCAAGCACAGAGCACGTCAGACTCAGAATAATCAGAATACAGAGGCCTGTGTGTGTGTGTGTGTGTGTGTGTGTGTGTGTGTGTGTGTGTGTGTGTGTGTGTGTGTGTGTGTGTGTGTGTGTGTGTGTGTGTGTGTTCATCGCAGCCTCATTGGTCTGTCACTGCTTGTCAATCTCAGAATATTTTAAATGACCAATCAAATCAAAGTAGGCGGACTTTACACGTTCACAGAATTTTAGCAGCGTGACGCTTCAGACGCTTCAGTTTACTTTACGGTCAAGTGCGAGGTAAGATGTAAGTAGCTAACAGCGTAAAAAAAGAAAAAAAAAAAAAGCCCAAATGTTAATTCACAGACGATTTACAGAGAAAATTCCTGTGTTTTCGTTTCGGTCAGGATCCGTGTAAAGCAGAATGCATGAACTGCAAAGTTGGCACATGTCAGTGTTAAGGTGCTAGCGACCTAGAAGCCTACATAAAGAACGTATAGGCTAAGAGAACATCAGGAGAATTCAAATTGTTTTTTTTTTACTGAAATAATGTAGTAGATTTTTTATTTTATTTTAGTAGTAGATTTTTAACCTATGCTATGGCCATGAAAATAAATAGTGTCATGTAAAAGGTGTTAAAAGCTAAACTTTTTTTTAAATAGTATTCTATTGTTGCGGGCCAAACATTGAATGGAAAAGATGTATTACTTTATGTATTAAAGTACAATAACATAGTTGCAAGGTTGTGAATGCATTTGTCAAGTATTTTTTGATGCATTCTCCCCCAAACCACGCCTCCACCCCTTAACCACACCTCCCCCAAAATCACGCCCCGCCCATCAACCACGCCCCCGTCCTGTTTTCTGAAAACTAAAATATGGTCACCCTAAACATATTGTATTTAGACAGTAGCCTATCACGTATTTTACCGGAGTCTGAAATATATTTCTATCACAAAAAATGCATTACACATAGGCTAAGGCAGTAGGCTATTTGTGACCTGATCCAGCAAAATGAGTCACAGTGACCCAAATTTCAAAATTGAGATTTTGGTATTAATGGAAAGAGGAGACCATACACTTTAAAATGATATCCTAGTCAAAGTCATACCTTAAATGGTTGTAAAGATATACACATTTGAATTATGGTCGTCTGCCCTCTTTTTCCAATTGAAAACCTGAGAAAATTGCGTTTAAAGTTTTTTGCCCATTTTTTGTTGATATCTTTCAAAATCCATTGCATTTAAAGAGATGAACTATTTATTTTACAGCTTAATTTGACCAAAGACATATATAATGCTATTAAACCAGACTGAAGCTCAAATTATTTTAAAGTTTTTATTTGAATAAATAATTTAAAAGGCACTTTTACAAAAATCAGAAAGATTGAACAGAGGTGCTACATTTTTGCTTGTGTGTGTGTGTGTGTGTGTGTGTGTGTGTGTGTGTGTGTGTGTGTGTGTGTGTGTGTGTGTGTGCGCTTGTTTTTGTGATATATGAGGACACAAATGTGTATAATGACATGGGTATTACACTGGTATTACAACTTACACGTGAAATATGAGGACATTGCATGCGTCCTCATATTTCAAACAGCTTAAAAAACATAAAAAACAATGTTTTTTTTAAAATGTTAAAATCCAGCATGTCTCCTGTAAGGGGTAGGTTTAGGGACAGGGGCAGTGTAGGGGGATAGAATATATAGTTTGTCCAGTATAAAAACCATTACGCCTATGGAATGTCCTCATAAGTCACAAAAACAAACGTGTGTGTGTGTGTGTGTGTGTGTTTGTGTGTGTGTGTGTGTGTGTAGGCCTAAGTAGGCTAATGCATTAATAATGCGATGTTAAAAGTGTGTTTTAACATGAATACGTCTAAGAGTGCATATCTGTAAAAAGAGAATCGCACTGGTGACAACTTTTTTTAAAATAAAACTTGATAATTTCTGGATTTGAAATACAAATAGTGAGTAAATGTGTGTGTGGTTAGAAGCCTCCAGTGAGTTCAACGCGTTGGTGACTTTGCTCTCTTTTGACAGCGACATTTCTCAAATTAATATTTAATCTTTCTGATGAGATCTGCTAGCTTGTTTACACCGAGCGCGAGTCTGACAGGAGGGTGGCTGGACCGATCGCGTGCCGGTCAGTCGAAACGGGGCTTCCCATTGCCAAATGATCAGCGTTTGTGTACATTTTCTAAGCTTTTTGATTGGTTGTATACAACGTGCAACACCATATTTGGAGAGCAGAGATAGTGACGTTTCAGGGGATACCCGGGAAATGCTCAGAAGTGATGAGAGGAGTTGAGAAAAGCAATAATTTCCAGCGAATTTAGTACAACTTTGTAAACTTTAATAGTCATTTAAATACATTTACTCATTTATATGGACTATGAAACTTCGGGAGATTATTTTTGAATGTCTTTTGAATGAAATTAGCCAAAAAAGTTTTTTTTTTTATTTCATTATTTTTCCACATAATCGGCCCATATCTTAAAATAGAACATTGCGACTTCCGACTCATTTCGCCAGAGCGGGTCACATTTTAGCATGATAAGTAGTCATGGGCTAATCAAAACTGAACATTTATATGTAAAAAAATATATTGTATTTAGACAGTATCACATATTTTACCGGAGGCTGACATATATTTCACTAAATCATAACCAAGCAGTTCGAAAACAAAATGCATAAGCATAAGGCAGTAGGCTATTTAGCATGATAATCAGTGTCATAAACTTATCAAAACTGAGTGAAATATATGTAGGCTAATATAGCCTACAAATATGTTTAGAGAATATCACATTTAAAAAGTTTACACGAGCGTACACGAATAGGGATATTGTGAGGCAATCTTTCCTGTGTCAAAAGCTAACCAAAACTAGGCAAAATACAGTCTGAAAATTCATTTGAGCTCTATATGATCAGAAAAGGAATTACATAACAAACAACTTACTCCGAACGTATCCTCGGCGGGGTTAGTCGTCCGAGTTGCAATCTTTCTCTGGGTAAAAGTTCTTCCCCGCTGTCCAGTGTCCAGAATCATCTGAAGGGCCTGTGCTGTCATCCTCAAAACGCGATGAACTATCAGTGAATCTGAATAATCTTTGTGTTGTTTGGCATTGATCGCGGGGCGTGCCGCGTGTGCGATGCATAGATCACCTATTTACCATGTGAAAAGCGCTGGGGGCGTGGCTGCATCAGCTGATTACAGATAATGAGGGGAGAACGAAAAAACTGTAACTCTCCATGGTTTCAAACGGATTACATACACTGGAAATATTATTATTTTTTAGTAACTTACTTCATTTAAAAGAAGAGAATCTCAGCTTCATAAAGAGACATCTCTCGTATCTCTGTGACAAGTATTGACAGAGTTACAGTTATTTTTTCGGACGCGTTTCAGAATGGACTTCACTGACAGAGAGAAGGGAAAACGCACATCATGTTTATTTTTCTTTATTTGACGAAAAGCACAACACTTTGTTTTTATTGTGAGTACCCACAAAACAAATACAAACTTAACAGGATCGCATGATGTATAACACTTATATGTAAGATCAAAATCAACAGAGTAATTTGATTCTCTTTTGCACTGATAAGGAAAAAATCCAGCAAAACGCGAGGACGCGTTTTCCGACCCCTAAGGGTTAAAGAGCCAGCTGAGACCATGAGGGGATTGCCATTATTTGTTGTGGAGACAGTAGCAAAACTCTTTATAATGTTGGTTGCCTTATAGGCAAGAAAATGTATAGAAGTGTTGATTTTGAACTAATATGTTTATGTTCGGATCTTTTTAGATTTTCAGCCATCCGAATCGGCTAGTAACAGGCAGCACACATGGCACAACTTGTGTTTGTCATTAGTCTTGTATTTTTGTTTATTTATACAATTGACCACAGGTCATAAACCTGAAATAAGAAATAAACCAGTGTTACAAATATATCCATTGAATATATAATGCAAATAAACAAACATGAAATGATTACAATAAAATAACTAGATATATTTCTGTTGTAAATAAGAATACACTATCATATAATTCCCTATACTGTCTTACACAGCTGCATCAGAACACCGCAGAAACTACATTTCCCATCATGCATAGGATCGCTTGTGCAGAGTAGAGCTACCACACGAATAAGCAGGCAAAGTGCATTAATCATTATACCGGTAACACTTCAATTCAATGTTTTACCAAATGAATGCAACTCCGTCGACTACCAGAACTCTCTGCTACATTAGTTTACGTGGCAATTCGTTAATTATCCAGAGTTGGAACATATCGCCATCCGTGAGAGCTGAACAGTACACGCGCTAACTAAACCAAAATTAAGTCTCTCAGCACGGACTAAGCACGGCAAATGTCAACAATCACACACGCACGAAACTTTAAACATTCCTCAATTAAAGTACAGTAGACTGTACCTCCTGGTAAACATTTCAAAAGTTCTAAATTCGCATACCAACGGGCTGTGTGCTCCTGATGATGGATTGTGCTCAGGGCATTCCGGTTGTTGTGAATCCACAATAGACGCATGCTCATACCCAAATTACCATCACGCAACAAATACTCATTATGAAATAAATATAATTCGCTTAAAATAAATCATACTGTTCTCAATATTTTAAGCTATAACCATGCATTTTACCAATATATTTTCTAGTGACCCAAAAAACCGAACAATTTATAACATAGTTTTAACTCCTGAAGGTCGTTAGACATGGTGGTGGCTAGAGATGAAGACAGCTTTTGATTTAAAAAAAGTCTGGATAACAAAGTTTAATGTTAAAAGGTTATTGTGATGAATTTAATATTACATTCTGTCTAAATTATAGTCTTAGAAGGCTGTTGAAAATATTATTTGTTTATAGTGAGAGAGACTGCCTGAGTTGGAGGAAGGGATGGTAACTGTGTCTGTCTTTCTGTTATCGGCCTGCTAGAGCAAGCTGAAGCAAAATAATGATAATGAACCAAAACAACCCAGCTGATTTTTCTAAAATTAAATGAGTAATGAACAGACATGCTTTGGAACTGGTTAAAAGACTATGTACAATTAAGTAAAAGCTACAGAAAAAATGTGAAGTTTAAAATCGTATCAAAAATTTAAATCTTTTTAAATCGAGTATCTCTCGTACTGCGTAATATCTTACGCTATGGGGACCCCATGCAAAACGCCGTGCGGACAGGGATCCAACACCAGAGTCCCGGGGCCAAGCCCGGGGCACATCTAGTGCACAATCACCACAACTCACACAGAGTAGAGGAGGAGAGGCTAGAAGCATCACTCCTTCATAAAAGTCCCGTAGGGGTACCGACCCGTAGGGGTACACATAGCCGCATTGGCGGCCGATAAGCCCGAAGTTCAGACCGCCAAAAGCTTAGCTTGTAAGGCGGGCACCTCCAGGTTATAGTACTTGATAAATGTAGACGGCGAGGCCCAGCCCGCAGCCGTACAGATATCCTGCAGGGAGACCCCGCTATACCATGCCCATGACGAGGCCACGCCTCTCGTGGAGTGCGCTTTGACACCCAATGGGCACCGCAGGCCCCTGGAAGTGTAAGCCAGCGCTATGGCATCCACTATCCATCTGGATAGGCTCTGTTTTGAAGCGGCGAGTCCCTTAGCACGGCCGCCAAACAACACGAAAAGCTGCTCGGTCTGTCTGAACTCAGCTGAGCGGGACACATAAGCCCTTAACGCCCTGACAGGGCAAAGGAGACTCGCGTCCCTCTCCTCATCGAGAACCGGAAGGGCTGACAGGGAAATTACCTGGGCCCTAAACGGTGTATTGAGGGATTTCGGCACGTAGCCGTGCCTCGGTTTGAGTACGACCTTTGAGTCGTTAGGCCCAAACTCCAGACATGACGCGCTTACAGAAAGCGCCTGTAAGTCCCCTACACGCTTCACTGAAGCGAGAGCCAATAGAAACACCGTCTTAAGGGACAGGTGCTTCATGTCCGACAGCTGGATCGGCTCAAACGGGGCGCCTTTCATGGCCTCCAAGACCGTGGAAAGGTCCCAAGCCGGGACTGAAGGGGGCCTGGGAGGGTTTAACCTCCGAGCTCCTCGTAGGAAACGCACGACTAAGTCGTTTTTTTCCCCAGTGACTGGCCAGACACCGGTTTAGCAAACGTTGCTATGGCCGCTATGTAAACTTTGAGCGTGGATGGGGTCCTTCCCTTATCCATCAGCTCCTGAAGGAAGGCAAGCACTTCCTTAATCCCGCAGTCCACAGGTGAAAAGCCACGGGCTCGACACCAAGTAGAGAACACCGACCATTTCGAGGCATAGAGCCGTCTGGTAGACGGAGCTCTAGCCTGCGCGATCGTGTTTAGCACTCCTTCCGGGAGGCTAGCGGGTACCCGTTGATGGCCCATGCGTGCAGGGACCACAGTTCCGGGCGAGGATGCCAAATCGAGCCCTCCGCCTGAGAGAGGAGATCTCTCCTCAACGGTACAGGCCACGGGGCAGTGCTGGCCATCCGCATCAGGACCGGAAACCAAGCCTGGTTTGTCCAGAGCGGAGCTACAAGCAGCACTGGGCATCCATTTTCCCTGATCCGCTCCAACACCTGAGGCAGGAGCGAGACAGGGGGAAAAGCATATAGGGGACCGCTGGGTCAAGCATGGGCCAGCGCGTCCCTGCTTTTCGAGAAGAATACTGGGCAGTGAGCGTTCTCGCGGGACGCGAACAGGTCCACCTGCGCTCTGCCAAACGTTTCCCACAGCAGCTGGAACGTCTGCGGATGCAGCGACCATTCTCCTGTCGGGACGTTGTCTCTGGACAGCTTGTCTGGACCCGTATTCAGGTGCCCAGGCACGTGCGCCGCTTTCAGAGAAAGGAGGTTGCGCTGGGCCCAGACCAAGAGGGGTTCCGCCAGCCTGCAAAGGCGTGTGGACCCGATGCCGCCCTGGCGATTTATGTACGCCACCACTGACATGTTGTCCGACCGGACCAATACGTGGTGGCCTATTATCTGGGGACAGAAGCGCCTTAGCGCTTTGTCGACTGCCATTAATTCCAAGCAGTTTATGTGAAGGAGCTTCTCCCGTACTGACCATAGGCCAGCTAGTGGTCTGCCCTCGAGCAGCGCTCCCCGCCCCGATGTGGAGGCGTCCGTAGACACCACCTTCACACCCGAGGCGATTCCCAGACTCACACCTGACTGATACCAGTCGGTCACTTTCCACGGTTTCAGAGCTGAAACGCACTGAAGGTCGAACCCTGAGGCGAAATAGACCCGCGGTCCACGCCCTGGGGGAACTCGTGCTTTTAGCCATAGCTGCAGTGGGCGCATGCGGAGCAGGCCCAACTGGAGTACGGAGGCTGCTGAGGCCATCAGACCCAGCATTTTCTGAAACCTTCTGAGCGGGACTATAGAGCCGTGGCGGAAGGATCTCGGAACGTGCTGAATATTCAATCCGCGCTCAGGTGACAGGCGTGCTGTCATGGATAGCGAGTCCAACACTGTTCCCAGAAAGGAAATTCTCCGACTGGGGAGCAGTGAGCTTTTCGCCCAATTGACTGTAAGGCCCAGCTCCTCGAGGTGCTCGAGTAATGCGGCCCTGTGTTCTATGAGCTCCGTTCGTGAACGAGCTAGAATCAGCCAATCGTCCAAGTAGTTCAAAACTCGCATGCCCCGAAGTCTCAGGGGGGGCGAGGGCCGCGTCCATGCACTACGTGAACGTACGGGGTGCTATGGACAGGCCGAACGGCAGGACTGTGTATTGATATGCCTGGCCCTCGAAGGCGAATCTCAAGAATCGCCTGTGATGGGACGCTATTTGTATTTGAAAATAGGCGTCTTTCAGATCTATTGACATGAACCAGTCTCCTTGGTGCACTTGCGCGAGGATTTTCCTGGTCGTAAGCATTCTGAACTGGCGCTTCCCGAGCGTTCTGTTCAGCAGTCGCAGATCTAGAATGGGTCTGAGCCCACCATCTTTTTTCGGTACCAGAAAATATCTGCTGTATAAGCCCCTTTCGCCCTGAGATAGAGGTTCTATAGCCCCTTTTCTCAGTAGTTTCGCTATCTCGGCTCGAAGTAGATGAAACACTTCGCTATACACCGTAGTTTCGACTCGCGCCGTATAACGGCGGGGGCGTCGAGCGAACTGTAGCGAACAGCCTCTTGTTATAGTGTTCAACACCCATTCTGATACCCCGGGAAGCCTTGACCACGCATCTGCGTGAATAGCTAGGGGTAGAATGAAATCTGGGCTCTGGCCGCGGCAGGACGGCGGCTCGAGAGCCCCTGTGTACTGGGAACACAGCACCGTGTTTACAGCGTTCGAGGCGGGGGGCGCGCTGATCACAGCGGGCAGCCTGGCCGCGCTCAGCTTCTCTATGGCGGGACGCGCAGAGAAAGCGAGCGGGGCGAATCCTGTGGGATTCGGCGCGTGTGAGGGAATGTGGGCACATTTACTAAATGCGGCACATTTACTACACTGAGAATACTGTCAGCTCGCGCGACTAAATCACTGCTGTGTATACAGCGTGCGAGGCGCGCGCTGATCAAAGCCGGCAGCCTGGCCGCGCTCAGCTTCTCTGTGACGGGTTGTGCAGAGAAGACGAGCGGGGGTGAATCCCGCGAGATTCGGAGTGTCTGTGAGAAATGCGGGCGCGAGACAGCGGGCACATTTTCTGCACGGAGAATACTCGGCTCGCGCCGACTGAATCAACGCTGTGTTCACAGCGTGCGAGGTGCGCGCTTATCACAGCGGGCAGCCTGGCCGCGCTCAGCTTCTCTGTGACGGGTTGTGCATAGAAAGCGAGCGGGGGTGAATCCCGTGGGATTCGGCGTGTCAGTGAGGAAATGCGGAACAGCGGGCACATTTACTGCACTGAGAACACTGTCGGCTCGCGCCGACTAAATGTGTGTTAGTTTCGTTTTTACAGAAACCAAGGGACACGCATCGTGTAGTGTAAGCGGGCATTGTATGGGCGCGTTCACTACATTTTCTGCACAACCAACATGAGTTGGTTTTATTTGTGCTAGCCCTGCACCGTGGCGGGCTGTGTCTGGGTGTGGGAATGGGCACTGGGACGTGGGCATTCTTACAACACTCGTAACACCATCGGCCGTGGCCGGAACACCAGAAAATGCACTCTTTATTGGATTTATCTGGGTAGCCATAGAAACGGCTTTTGTGCGCAGGCAAGCGGGCTGAGACACCGGCTGCTTCACTGCGAAATACACTGGGACAGTCACAACGCATGGAACTGAACGAGCGAGAAGTTTTGGTGGAAATCCGGCCGCAGCGGGATCTGAACACCGTCACTTTCCTAGAGAGACTAGGAAGGCCTTGAGACCTCGGGCTTTACCTCAATCCTCGGCCGGGGCCCGCCCTGAGGGGGGCGGCGTCCAGCAGAGCGAGAGCGCGGTGTTTGATCTCGGGCCTGGCGGCGCTGCTAGTTAGCCGAAACGACGGCCTTTGTGCGCAGGCAAGCGGGCTGTGGAACCAGCTTGCTCACTGCGAAATACACTGGAACAGTCACATTGCTTGGAACTGAACGAGCGAGAAGTTTTGGTGAAAATCCGGCCGCAGCGGGAACTGAACACCGTCGCTTTCCTAGAGAGACTAGGAAGGCCTTGAGACCTCGGGCTTTATCTCAATCCTCGGCCGGGGCCCGCGCTGAGAGGGGCGGCGTCCAGCAGAGCGAGAACGTCGAGGAACACGGAGCGCTCGGCTTCCGTCATCTCGGATAGCGTTAGCCACAAATGTATCTCACCATTCAGGCCGATGTAATCCACGGATTGAGAGAGCGGACGCATCGGCTCAGTTTCAATGCCGTCTCCGGTAAGTTTGTCGAGCTCAAGTGCGGACGCGGCGGCAGACGGCGGCCGCTGTCCGTCTGGGAGCGACTCGAGCGAAGCCGGCGAAGCTGGCGGGCGAACCGGCGAGCTTTGGCGGGCTGGAAATAGCTCGGGCGCGCGCAGGGCGCGGCGCTTCTTGCGGCGCGGCATCACGGCGGGCTGGGATGCGGGCTCGGAGAACGAAGCTAGGCGAGTCCGCAGAGTCACCATAGGCAAGCGTTCACAATGATGGCATCCACCGTCAGCGAGCGCGGTGGCCGCGTGATCCTCACCCAGGCAGGACACGCAGATGACGTGGCGGTCCTCGTCGCTGAGTGGGGCTCGGCAAGAACCACAGGAAGGCATCTTTAAAAAGACGCAGCTCTTTTAGAACAGTAGAAATGGGTGTTGCGTCACGTAAGCAAACACACACACACTTAGCAGAGTAAAAGGATATAGTACGCCGGAAAGCGCAGCAGGTACGGCAGTTGAAGGCGGCTGGGCCAGCGACTTCAGAAGATGGCACGTCCCGCTGAGAAGGCTACAAGTCAACGGCGCGGCTTCTCACTCTGGATCCCGCGATGCCTGAGCTTCGCGTGAAGAATGAAAAATCAGAGGAAATACAGCTATCGAGGGGGTATTTATAGGGCGAGACCACGCCTATACTGGCGGGACATGACGGAATGAGCGTGAAGCGTCCTCATTCGACATTACATCACGCAGTGCCTCACTCGATAGGCTGCAGCTTTTCCAGCGAGGCAGCCAATGGGCGCGCGAGCTGTCTCGCCCTTGTCTGCTTGCTGCTGCAAAAGCGTTTTGCATGATTAAAAAATTAAGGGTAATTTTTGGCTTCAATATCTCGAGGAAAGAGTGTTTCCCCATAGCGTAAGATATTACGCAGTACGAGAGATACTCTCGTAAGAGAACTCACTATGCATGAAACAGCATTTCACCCCCCCCCCCCTTAAGGTTAAATTGAGAGAGCAGCTATATGGCTGTCTTAGGGGTTGAGATCTGAGTAACATAATATTTTGGTTTCTGCACAACTGTAAAGATAAGTGGGACTGAGACAATACTGATAATATTTTTTTGGATCTTTAGACTAAACATTTGATAGAGAAATACTGTGAGAAGTAGTTATAATCAAAAATAAAGTTAAAATTAATGATATATAAACAAGAGTATTGGAGAATTAATAAAATACCATGATTTCCCTAACGAGGGAACTTTAAGTGTTACTAGATTGACAGTGGTGAGAGACTTGGTGGATGTGAAAAACAAAAAGGTTTTTGTGTGAGATATGTTTTTGTGGATTGTAAATGTCTCGGTTACATATGTAACCCTAGTTCCCTGAGTAGGGAACGAGACGCTGCGTCAAGCGCTGTGGGAACGCCCCTGCATTGTGTGCACAGCACTTGACGCAGCTCGAAGTTCCCTATGATAAGGGAACAAACAATCGTGTACTGGTTAGAGGCAGAGAAAAGAAAATAAAATGATGCAGAAGGAACTGGCATGTAGGGAAAGATGGAAGACATATAGAAAAATGTATGTTATGAAAATAAAATGTTTAAATGAAATGAAAAGTGAGTTTCAGAAAAAAAAAAATAAGGCATTGTATGATTAACAGGGATTAACGTGATATAAAGATAAGGAATGAACAAAAGCTTTATGAAGCAGAATGGGGAACAATTCTATATTTTAGTGGTAAAATAATTGTTGAAATGATGATGTGAATTTGTTTTATTTTATTTCTATTTTTGAAACAAACAAAAAAGGGTATAATATGTTATTCAATTAAAATGGTACATGCTATATAACCGTAAACTGAAGGATAATTTCAGTAAAGACTTAAAGTTCTTACATGGACTATTATGGGTCTTAATTATATATATATATATATATATATATATATATAATATATATATATATATATATATATATATATATATATATATATATATATATATATATAATATAAATATATAATATATATATATATATATATATATATATATATATATATATATATATATATTTTTTTTTTGTTTTGTTTTGTTTTGTTTATTTATTTTATTTTATTTGACAACCATTGTGTTTTGAACCTAAAGGGTCTAGAAAGGGGGTAGTGAAAATAATGGATTAACCATCCAACTTTGTTTATAATAAAATGATTTAAAAATTATAGTTTTATAAAAACTAGTTCATATATTCTTGTATTTATTATGATTTTAGACAATGTCTTTATTTAGGATATGAGTAGTGACTGCGGGTCTAGCATGTGCTAGGAATACAGCAACAATGCTTGCTTATTTAGCCCGGCTTCCAGAGAATAAATATGTCTTGTTTTGTAATCAGTTCCCTGCTGAAAAAAAAACAATATAAACCATTACAGAATTGCTAATGGTTTTAATGGTTATAAAGGGAACTGTATTGGTTTTAATGGAAACTGTAATGGTCCTAGTGGGTCTCTGTTGGTAATTTGCTTTCTTCTATTGGTGTTATGTTTTGTCTATCTGTCTGTATTGGTTTTAATGGAAACTGTACTGGTCCTAGTGGGTCTCTATTGGTAATTTGCTTTCTTCTATTGGTGGCATGTTTTTTCTATTGGATACTGTTGGGAATTAATTTATTCTAAAGTGTAGAAACTCAGAAGAGCGAAGACCAGGAGACTCGGGTGTATCTTTTAAAGCAGGATTCTTTATTTGCTGTAGTCTGCTTCGTCCCAGCATCGTACCCAAGTCTAATCTAAAGCAGAATAACTGTAGTTGATATACCTTTCAAGGGGAAGGGGTTACATTCGGTTCCTGCACTGTGACAGGACAAAAGGCAAGGGGGGGGGGGGGGGGGGGGGGGGATGACACTCTAAGAATACATCAAAAACAAAAACATGTAAATGTCCTGAGCCAGGAGAATGGGATGAAGCCGAGCTTCCCGCACTGCCAAAAGGTGAGGGGGGGGAGACCCTCTCAGCAGGTCACTTCACATGCTGAGACATGAAGATAGGCTCAGTGTTGATTTAACCTGTTAACCTTCGCCAGAGCGAGGGCGCTCTGAGCGTTTTTTTTTTTTTTAATCGTTCAAAGTTACTATTCAATTCAATGTTATTACCTTGACAAACTATACATCATTAAAAAGATATAAGACTGAAGGTTTAGTATTTGACCACTATTGTATTCTGAGAATCTTATAGTGACAGTTATGTCTTAATTTGTGTCTGGAGTTATGTAATCAAAAAATGAGTTGATACCTTTGATATGAATTATGAGCGTCAGCCGCTTCCATTCAGAAAAAAAACTCCAGTGAGATCGTCATGACAGAGCTTGACAAAACAACGTCCATCAGGGCTTTTAGCTCAAAAGTGTACAGATTTGGAGAAATATTGATAGATTCTCATAGGTTTACATCAGATTTATATAGACAGGAACAGTGTTGCCACAGTTACTTTGAAAAAGTAACTAAGTTACTTTACAAGTTACTTGATTTTAAAAGTAACTAAGTTACTTTACAAGTTACTTGATTTTAAAAGTAACTAAGTTACTTTACAAGTTACTTTTATTAGTTACATTCAGCAGTTGCCGACAACCGGTTTTGCCAGCACTCACTTTATTGGAAGTGTATTTTTAACAGTAATATCAACAATCTATCTCCTGACATTTAAAGTTGAACTTAAAAACTATTTCCTGAAAAAACAGTCTTTCTTGACTTCACTTAATATAAATACTTGTTTTTATAAAATATATATTTTTTTTTTGTTTTTCTTGACCCTGTAATTTAGTAACTGTAGAACACGTTAACTGTAATTTTGCGTATATGATGAAATTTATACAGTTTCTTGTCAATCTATGTCTATTTTAATGTGAACAATGCGCTGCCACTTTAATTCAGCACGGTGCAGCACAGCAAAAATAGACTCGGTGCGGAAACGATCTCTGCACTGCTGTACTCACGCACCTGCTGTACCTCACGCATATGGAACACGAAGAAGAATCATATCATGTGACATTTCAGGAAGTCCATCACGACGTAAACACTAACAGAGATCGCTGTAACATGCAGATAAAGATGTTTTGAAGACAATAAACATGATTGCAATGATATTTGGTTTACCTGTGTTCTTCGAGCCATGTCAGGTATTTTCATAATAATAGATTATATTTATAATGTAATGCTAATCGATATAGACTTTATCATCGTGAAGAATACTATAAAATACTATATTTTCTGTCCGATTTTTTTATCTGAAGCCAAATCAGAGCACAGAAGGTAATTTTAAAACACTCGACTTGTGCTATAAAGTAAGTTTTAGAGCACAAACATGCTTTTAATCTCATAAATTGTCGTGTATTGATGGTGTGCTAAGCTAACATGCTAGCTAGCCCTTGGTGCACCTGCTACCTAGCTGTTATATTTATGAATATTTCTAAATAGGACTGCTTGCTGAAATGTTTCTTTTTTCAAGAAGGTCATTTTATATAGTTTCAAATGTAAGGTGAGAACTTTGAGAACTTTCCCTAAAAGAGATTAGGGGTTGAAACAGTGTGAATAGCCAGTCGTTAGTAATTATAATGCAGACAAAAGAAAGCATATTTAGAGCAATAACCAGAGGCTGGAGAGGTGTGAATGTGTGCAGGGGAGACTGACACTGAATGGAGATCGTTTAGACCACAACACAATAGAGAAAATAGACTGAATAGATGCTTAGAAAATGACAATAAACATCAGTTTGCTTTTTAGAGTCTAATCAAAATAAAGTCGTTTGACATGATCTTGAAAAACATTTAACTAAATAAAGAGTTTTAGACATATCATCTTCAGATTTTAAATATAACATGGTCAGACATGTGGCTTTAGCTGCAGTGCATTTCTAGATTGCTACAGGGCCAACTTCAATTTTATTTTCATGAAAATATTTCATAAAAATAAATTTCTAATAACTTGACAAAACTTTGAAGCTATTTATAACATTTATTTTTCATTATGACAATAATTAATTCTACATTTGCAATAAACTGCCAGGTGTCAGCTTTCAAATGAGATCATACTTGTGCTTTTAGAACAAATGGTTCATGAACTGTATCTGTTTCAGTTTGGGTATGCCATTTCTGGGGATTTTTCAAAATTGGGGTTGAAGCTTAACAGGTTAAGAATCTGCTCAGGCATTCACACTAATAAACTTCTATATATTATAGTATTGGAAATCTAAATTAAACATATTCTTAAATTTGTAATTCTTCAATACCATTATGGACCAATAGAACACTTTTGCAACTTATAGGTTACAAGTATCTACTGGACACCAGTATGAACCATTAAGACTCCAATAAATGTGGTGTTTTCTTTGGTTTGATGATAATGATTTAATATACACATACACATAATTAATAGGCTAGATGCAGATTTTTTTTTTTTTACAATTATTGCAACAGCAAAATAGATTTAAAAATGACATACATAATAATAAACTAACTAAATTGCAATGGAACCAATTAAACATGTACAAATCATGACCAATACATATATGTTAGAAAACCATTACAAATCAGAACCAATAGAAGCTGTAATGAAACCATTAAATATGTGCAGAACCAATACAAACTGTATTGGAAACCATTAAAAAATACAAATCATGACAAATACAAATTTGTAATGGAAACCTATACAAACCAATAAATCCTAATGGAATGTGGCACCACTTTGTAATGGTTTTAATGGTTAATGGCTGATGGTTTGTAATGGTTTTGTAGTGGAAACCATTAGCATTTCTGTAATGGTTTCTTTTGTTTTTTTAGGAGGGTAATGTTGATAATAATACCAAAATTAATAAGATGTAAGGACAGTTATGTCCAAATGTTCTTGAGAATAATATACTATCTGGGATATGAGGGATATTTTGTTCATGTTAAGCCCTTGAAGGAAAAAAAGATATTGTCTGTTTTATAAAAAATGTTTAACCTGACAGAGGAGCATGGGTCAGAGACTTAACATTTTGAAGCAGCCTTTATGGATAGACCAGATGTGGTGGTATGGGACCCCACATTGGTCTAAAACGGGGGACTGAAGGGGGTGGATTGGAATCAGGGTTCTAAATTAACTTTTTTGATCACCAGCCAATGTGGCTGGTAACTTTCTAAAGTTACCAGCCAATCAGAATTTCCACTAGCCAAATTTTTTTTTCCGGTGAAAAAAAGAGAAATTATGAGTGCCACTGAATGCATTTGATCATTTTATTAACATTGTTGGCATGGAAAACACATATAAAATACAATACAACACAGAAAGTGCAAACATTTCATTTCAAGTTTGGGATCTATCTATCTATCTATCTATCTATTAGGGATGTTCACGAATATTCAAATTTTCGATCTGTAATTATTATTCAAAAAAATAAAATACTATTCAATTTTTTTTTTCACAGTTATAATTAATTGCACTTGGTGGAGCTGTGTTTAACAAGTGGATTATTTGTATTTGATCACATAATGTTGTTGTCTGCCTCGCGAAGTTTGCTTAGATGAAAATGATAGCCTATTAAAAAATAGAATTACTTTTAATAAATTATTAATTAAACTGAGTTATCATAATATCACCACCACAATGAGAAATCACATGAAATCCAAAGAAAAAGCAGTCGATTGATTAAGCAGCTATCCATCACTAACGACTGCAGGTAAGCAGCTGTACCCCGATGGAATCGTGATACGAGATGATTCCTTCTGGTAGCAAAATGATTTTGAGGGAGACAGGTTTAAGCACAGAAAACGCAAAGTGCTGTCACTTTGCACACAAACACATGCGCGAATCTCTGCAACGTCTGTCAGCGCAACACGTTTTCTCACTCGAGCATGATATATTTTTTTCTCAACTTGAACGTGAAACAATATAAACACGATAATCATATATTGACTCGAGTATGTACGTTCTGTAGGCTACGATAATTGCGCGTCTGCTTTTTTTTTGTTGCGTTTTTTCCCCGTCCACGCTGCTTGAGCTTAAATGCTTTTGTTTATATTTTTTGTTTACACATATTGTTTAATGTCTTCAACTAAAAGAAAACCTTAAGATATAGTAAGCTTGTTGTGTATATTGCCTAATGTATAAGCTTGTTCAGAAATAATGACAAAAACCTTAAACTTAAAAAAA